>CM048744.1:597728409-600228409 GCA_026315105.1 Locusta migratoria
ATTGTTTTTGTTGATGAATCCAACAAAGCGTCGATTTTTAGCCAAAACGTGTATGTAAACGCCACAATTAGCGATGGGATACCAACCTGAGTGTCTCCAGCCAACCACGACTGACAGAGTCGCATTTCATTTCACAGCAGGAACTCTTTGGTTGTTCGACCTTTAATGACCACGTGGTTGCAGGGTGTTGAACTCTAATCTTCCTTTTCTTTCTTGTAAAAGTTAGTCTAGATCACAAATTCTTTTCTTTATGTCTTTGGAAACGGTTTCCGGTCACTTAAATGGCCATCTTCAGAGCACAACCATAATGTCGGCCACTGGTTGTTCTCAACTGGAGCTGCCTAAAAGGCTCAATGTCGACATTCCACCTGTCAGGCAGCTCCAGCTGAGAACAATAATGAAGATCGCTTTTAATCCATGATGTTCTCAATAATAATTCATTTTCTTTGGTTGTCATCTACGCAACCTCACAGTTTCGCCAGATTAAACTGCCAACTTCGGATCTCTAAGTACACACATAATATGCTATAATAAAAAGTCAGAGAAATATATAACTTTAAATACATCCACTTTAGAAACTCATGTTTGATTTCATTCAACGCATCACAAATAAAAACTTTTAATAACATTCAGCAACATTATTGTTGGGTCGTCGTAATACAAAATAAATATCAAAAGCCTCAGCCACGATATGTTGAGATACATATGATTCTAAATTTGATGTCGATTCTAAATTTCGCTTCTTCAAATGTTACCAACGTTGCATGTATACAAGATCGTTGTTCTTGACATCATGAAAGTGTGATGCTCAAATGTGATGTCTATTGCTCCATCTTGTACAATTTTTGGAGTTGTGCAGCTAATTTAGTCACTTCTCTTTTAACTTAGTTCGATGACATCACATTGAAGCATGCGGCTTTTGCCTGTATTCCAACCTAAAATTAGAACAGGATCAAACAGATATTTCAAGGTAACAACCGGCTTAATGTAAAGCTTTCAAAACATAAAACAACAAGGTATTCAAATGTAAATGTTTGTATAGCTTATGGGACTTAACTACGGGGTCATCAGTCCCTAAACTTACAAACTACTTATGAACTAGCTAATACTAAGGACGGCACAAATATCCATGCCCGAGGGGGGATCCGAACCTCCGACCGTAGTGGCCGTGCAGACCGTGACTGGTGCGCCTCAGTCCCCTCGGCCACAAGATATTCAAAATACAGAGTACAGAACATAACTAAAAATGACAGTACGGAGTCACGAAGCAAAGTTAACTAAACGAAGATGCGCCAGGCCAACAGCTCAGTATTTAAGACTTTAGTGCTCCGCAACAGACGTGCTAGACTAGATGTTGTCGCAGCGCGAGGACGGTATAACTTTAAGCAGAGCCAGTGGCAGCTAGTGACCGCAGCACCCTCCAGGTCGGCTGCCCAACCGTTACGGCGCCGCCACGAGCACAAGTGCCGCTCCAGGAAGCCTCGCGCCGACTCGCTACCTGCGTTGCTCTGTAAGGCTCTGTCTCGCTCGCATATGTCTTCCAAAGCGTCTCTTTATCATAGGCCGTTTGCGGTATTCCGCGGGGCGCTGGCAACCAGCGTACCACGAAGTGAATCGAAGCAATAACATCGCAGGAAGTCACGGCACACTAGGCTTACATTTCAGTGAGATAATGCCCGCCCGCGCGGCGGGAGTGCCTAATGCTCTTTTGACGTGCCTCTTATATCCTACCTTGACCAGTGAGGTCGCCGAAACTCACCATGCCGTCGTGGACTGGCCGAGCATACGAAGGCGCCTTGCTGCGGAGCTCGCAGTCGGAGGTTCGAGTCCTCCCTCGAGCGTTGGTATTTGTTCAAAATGTTTGTTAACCTTAAGGGACTTAACTGCGTGGTCATCAGTAC
The DNA here is from genome assembly GCA_026315105.1 of Locusta migratoria. Lineage (NCBI taxonomy): Eukaryota > Metazoa > Arthropoda > Insecta > Orthoptera > Acrididae > Locusta > Locusta migratoria. The sequence goes on from CM048744.1 coordinate 597,730,311, forward strand.
CTAAACTCACATACTATTTATGAACTACCTAATACTAAAGACGACACAAACATCCATGCCCGAGAGCGGATTCGAACCTCCGACGAGGAACGGCCTCGCGCATCGGAGCATAGCGCCGCAATGCGCTACGCCACCCCGCCGCGTCATTGGTATTTGTGTTGTCCTTAGCATTAGTTATTGTAAGTAGTTTGTAAGTCTATTGACTGATGACCAACGTAGTTAAGTCTCTTAGATTTACAAACATTTCTTGATCTCTCCATATTTGAAGTTCAAGGACAGCTATTTCTCATGAATAAATAACCCTATTTTTCTGAAATTGTAACCGTTTGTTTGCCTGTCCATTCAAATCTCAGATACCGTTTTCCGTTATATTCGAATGCTTCCTTCGTGGTTCGTCGTTCGTTTGTCTTAAGAGTTTATTATTTCAGCGAACATACTACAATCCGGAAGCCACCTCACGGCTCGTGTACCTGTATTGGGTGTGCAGTACATTAAGTTCTGGAACACCTTGAAATATTTACTGCACGTGAACCAAACATTGTACTGATATGATACATACGTCATACTTTCCCGCCCCCCCCCCCCCTGCCTCCTCTCTCTCTCATGTATACCGCCACAGCGTAGTTTGGTAATTTGCCGGTAGTCAGCGCTAGTCGCAAACATGGCGAATTCAGGTGCGGAGCGAGCTTTCTGTGTGTTGCAGTTCAATAAAAACAAGTGTGCTACAGCTGTTTAACGGATGTTTAGAACCAAGTACGGTAAGAAGCCACCAACAATGAAGGCCATTTACCACTGGCAGAGCAAATTCGTTACGACGGGTTGCTTGTGCCCGGCAAAGACAAGCGAACGTCCTCGTACAGTGAAATCGTGTACATTCCATGAACTCGAAATAGCTCCAATGACAGTGTAGAAAGTCCCGCGACAGAAGCTCTCTATGAAACCATTTCAAATTTGAGCTAGTGCGGAAGCTTAATGACTACAAAGACAAGCGTGTTTTTGTTCGCAGTTGCAACAATTGAATTGGGATGGGGATGACACTGAATGCTTAATTTTTTTTCGAAGAAACAACTTTTCCCACTAAGGGGAAATTAAACGGGCATAATTGTTGAATCTGTGGTACAAAGCATGCACAAGAGTGCATTGAATTTGAGCGTGATTCCTCAAAGATACTTGTTTTTGTGCCTTGTCGCGCCGGAAAATGTACGGGCCATTCTTCCTCGCCGTGAGCACTGTCACTGAATATTCCTACCTGGACATGTTTGCCGCGGCGGAGCCGCCGAGCGCATTGAGGCGCTATGCTATGATGCGCGCGGCCGTTCCCCATAGGGGATTCGAATCTCTCATCGGGCTTGGATGTTTGTGTCGTCTTTAGTATAAGCTAGTTCATAAGTAGTTTGTTAGTTTAGGGACTGATGAGCCCGCAGTTAAGTCCCTTCAGCTTAACAAACATTTGAACATCTGGTTACAGCCTCTTGACTGTGTCCCGGTGCACTACTGTGCCATGAGTGTTGCCTGTGGACAGGGGCCGCTCCATGGTCGGTATACCACCTGAACTCGCCATGTTTGCGACTAGCGCTGACTATCGGAAAATTACCAAACTACACTGTGGCGGTGTATATGGAAGAAAAAGAACGTTTATGGGTTTCTCTTCAAAATGAAATATGTATGATATATGTACAATGTTTGATTCATATATATATTACAGGCAATGATCCTTTCGTTAGTAGGGAGGGGTGGGCAAGCTTGGAGCCCTCACTCTTACGGGAATTAGTGCATACTGACTACGAGTTTGAGTACTGTGGGCAGGGTAAAGCTGGAAGTTTGTGTCTGACTGGAGGCGTGCTTAGGTTGTCCTTGCAGGTGCAGCGATCACTGTGTCTTCAGTGGAAGACGAGCCTTGAGTGCTGTCGATATGCTGAGGTTGAAGTATAGAGAAAATAAAAAGAACACACATTAAATCAGTGACTTAAGAGGTATTGCGGGACAACGTTTCCAAGTTTCTTTCCCGAAGAAATTTTAAGTTTCCTTTGTTAATGTCAGTTTCTATGCAGTGACTTCACTGACGGAAAAAGGTTATGCACCTTCTTTTGTAGAGAGCTACGATATTATTTTACATAGAGGAAATATAAAAGAAAAAAAGAAAAACAAAAAAGAAGAAAAATAAAAATAAAATAAAATAAAAACGAAAAAAAAGCGAGGTGGTAGTCTCCCATGCAGGAGACCCGTGTTCGATACCTTGCAGCAGAACAATTTTTAAAAATTGTAATTGCTACTTTTTATATTACAAAAAATATTAAAATATAATTAAGCAAAGAAAAAGATATAAAGAAAGAAAAAAATAATAAAAAGTCAAAACGATTAAAAAATAATCAAGAAAATAAAAAAAATAATCAAGAAAATAAAAAAAAATGCCTTTATACCCACTCCGATGTTACAGCTTGAGTAAACGGTCTGGATAAAAGCAAATAACACAGTAGCAACTGATTATTTGACTTATTACGCAGTGTTATTTACTCACTGTTGCCATTGTCATTATCTTTAACATCTGTACAAAATTCTGGGTGATAATTCTCATAGAGCACCGAAAACACAGAACACTGTAGCACCACGCACATCTAATAAATGCTAAAATGCTACCGCTTTACAGGCGCAAGGAGTTTTTATCAGCGAAATAAAAAAATAAAAAAAATGAAAAAAAAAGTGGTGTAGGGGTCAGCGCAACTGCCTAGAAAGCAGGAGACCCGGGTTCGAATACCGCCTGGGTACACATTTTCGGCCTTGCCCACTCGCAGTTGAAGTCATATATTCATTTTGCGAGGTATATTTATTGGACGAAGCAATATATGTTGATTCACTCTTCGAGAAAAGTAAGGTCTCTAGTGCACACCGTATGCCGACCGCCTCTATTATAGCGTGTGTGTCAGTCTTCGTGGCGCTTTCATGCTTGCTAAATTGGCCTGTAACGAAGCTTGGAGCTCTTCACTGGATCCTGTCTATCAGTATCGGGCGAGGTGGTTCTGTGCTCAGCACTGTGGACTCGCTTTGTGTAGTACCGCGGCTCAAATGCGCTTCCGGGCATCCACATTTAGGTTTTCCATGTATTTAATTTTTTTATGTTTTTAATGGTTGCGTTAATTAAACGGCAATGTTGACCTGTTGGTGTCTTCATGACATATAAAAGAAATGTGACTTGGAGCCACAGCGCTCTTGTCATCTAAAATTACTCCAACCGGTTGCCACAAAATAAAACATTAGAAATGTGTGACAATATGTATACGTGTTACTGGCAGGCTATGTGCTACACGACCACAAAAATGTTCAAATGTTTGTTAAGCTTATGGGACTTAACTACGGGGTCATCAGTCCCTAAACTTACAAACTACTTAGGAACTACTTACGAACTAGGACGGCACAAATATCCATGCCCGAGGGGGGATTCGAACCCCCGACCGTAGTGGCCGTACTGACCGTGACTGGAGCGCCTCAGTCACCTCGGCCACCGCGGCCGGCTACACGACCACAATGCTGCAGTTAGTTTCAGACTGAAAGACAAGACCACCGATTCTGATCTCCATGCTTCCTCTGGATCACTACAAGCGATTGAAAGGAAAATCCGAGGTTTCCCTTCGTCTATAAAGGCCACGCTGACGGCGGGACGTAAACCCTATCTTCTTTGTTCTCCCCTCTATAATTCCATCTGGAGCGGATCCCATTCCGACTAGCAATATTCGTGTATTGGCCGAATGAGTGTTCCTTGAAATGTTTGTAATTCTAAGGGACCAAAGTACACTGGAAAACTACTTACAGTAATACTAGGAACAACATAGACGCCCACGCCCGAGGTAGGACTCGAACCCCCGACGCGAGCAGCCGTTTGATGCGTAATGTGACGCTCCAGACCGCACGGCCGTTCGCACGTGACGAGTGTTTTGTAATCTACTTCCTTTGTTTACGGGCTACACTACCTGAGTATCTTGTACTGGATCTCTCAATGAATCCCGTCTAATTTTACGAGATTTGGAACTTAAACAGTGGCAACACTGCTGTGGAGACGCAATGGAATCTACTATTGTCGCTGACAGCACACTTTGTTGACATACATACCTTACCTCCGAGCAAATGGACTCGCCCGTTCCGCGTCACCGACGTGCACACAATCGAGGGAAACACAGTCACTGGTAAACGAGCGGTCTATCGTAAAGGTGTCACTATATTTTCGAAACAGGAGCAAAGGACTTGGATCAAGATTGAGTGTGCCAGAGGTCGTAGAGAACGACAATGTCATCAAGGTCTTCAAGTGGCTTGCGGGAAATCGGCATTGCCAAACAGAAGACTGGTACGTTGAGTAAAAGGCTTCAACGATGGTCTGCAATGTGTGGAAGACATGCATCGGGCAGGTCGTCCTAGCGTCTCTGAAGAAGAAGTGCCTACTGTTGCCGCGTTAGTGGTCAGTGTTCTACACCAGACGATTCGTGAGCTCGCCCACGGAACCGGATTAGCGCATACGACTGTGCTTCACATCCTGAAGAAACGCCTGGGCTTGCGAATAATTGCATGTCGATGGGTTCCTCATTAATTGAAATGGATGCGTTACGACGCTGCACAGACGCACTTGGAGCCCTATGAACGCGAAGGAGAGGTTTTATTATGCTGTATCGTAACACTAGATGAAACATGTGTCACATCGTACGAGCCAAAACTCAAATGCCAATCCAACGAATGGCATAATTATGGATCGCCGCGAAAGTCGAAATTGTATCCAGAACCCCAGCATGGTGAAAGTTACGGTACGACTGCGACGGTGTTATCCTAACGCATTACTGTTCGTTTTTGGAGCATCAGCTGCGACCAGCTGTACGAAAGGAGCAGCAACACTTGCAGCGCAACCGGCCCGTCATTCTGCAGGACAATGCGCGGGCGCAAACAGCGCAAGCTGTGGCTGCTCTGTTTTGTCGATGGGACTGGGAAGTACTGTACTGTCCACCATACTTCCCGGACTTAAGTCCTTGTGACTTTGATTTGATTCCGAATATGAAGGAACCACATCGTGGCATTCGCTCCAGAACTGTTCCAGAGATTCGACAAACTGTAAACCGCTCCATTAGCACCATCAACAGAATAGGCTTTGCTAACGGTATACTACGCCTTCCACATCGCTGCCAACGGGTTGTACACAACGCTTGTGACTACTTTGAAGGACAGTAGCAGGTGCAAACGTGTCTTTTGTATCGGTTATAAATAATTCGTTACCACTATCTAAATCCAACCCTCGTATGTGGTCGTTCCACTTCAAAGTACTCCGCATGGATAGTTCTGCAAACTTCTCCTGCACCTTACAAAATTTGCAAAGGTTTTATTGTTTGGGTGAGACGTGTGACATGATGTAGCAACGCCGCCTAAGGACAAGGCGTGAGCGCTGTTGAGTGACGTCACACAGAGTAGGCTCGCGGTCAACGGGAAATACAGGCCCCAGAGCAGACGTCATACCACGTAAGCAAGGTAGTTCCGAGCCGGAGCGATCGCTAGCTCAGTGACTGCCCGCTATGAGGCAGTGGGCAGTGCCCCAGCGGCTGGCCAGTCGTGTAGCGATCGCGCCGGCTCGGAACTATCCCGGGCCGCTGAAACTTTGCACTTGACGTTTACAAATGAAGAGGAAGAAGCGCGGCCCCCCCTCGGGCATGGATATTTGTGCCGTCCTTAGTCTTAGGTAGTTCATAAGTAGTTTGTAAGTTTAGGGACTGATGACCCCGTAGTTAAGTCCCATAGACTCTACAAACATTTGAACATTTGAAGAAGTGTGAGGCGCTAGTCGCTAGGAACGGTCCAATCACAGCGCGCTAAACAGTTCCAGCGATCACGTGCCGTGACGTCAACATTCCCGCGTTGCCGGCTTTGTTCAGTTTTAACGTAAACAAAGTTGTGTATCGTGTCTACCGCGTGTTTACGTTGTGTGTGGTTTTTTCGCTGCGATTTGTTTTACTGTGAGTGGTTTAACTTGACTTTCTGAGTTCAAGTAATTGGATAATGTCACCGATAAGACGTTTGTCTAGTGACGTTTTCTGAGTAAGCTCTCAATGTCGTATGAATAAAAACTTCGAAGCTTATGCTCTGAGCAGGAATTACATTGTCACTTCAAACGATCGGAAAGAAGTTATGGTGCAGTTGTTACAAGAAACAAATATTGTTGCAGATATGTCAATATCAATACTTCTTTTATAATCGCTCGTGAAACAAAATAAGCCTATTACACCCACACATGCAGTAGACGAAATCGCAAAGGAGCAGCGTCACAATGTAACAAATGTGCCTCTACTTCACTGCCGTTTTAACCCTATAAAATTGGTATGGAGTGACGTGAAGAATTACTTAAGGAATAATAAGTGTTTCACAATAACAGACGTAGAAAATCTGTTACATGAAGCTGTTGCCAATGTGGATGGTGCATCTTGGGGGAAAAAAGGGTCGAGCACGGTGAAAAACTGATGCGGGCAGCGCAAACAATGGAAGGGATCATTAGTAATCACGAACGGTTAATGATTTGTCTTTGTGATGACGATTTTGGCAGTGACGACAACAGTGAAGATGGGGAGCTGGATGTAATTGTACCATTGTCGTAAACTGGTGAGTGAAAAGCATTCTGATTATAAAACGTATCTTGATCATTGTTTATTTCGTATCTGTCGTGATCCAATGCTTATTTTCTATATTGCTTTGCTCCGTTATTGAAAGCGTGTGGATTGTTTTACTCTGTTCTTCATTAATATGCCGGTAATTAATTGCTGCTCAAGAACGAATTATTATATGCACTTTTAGTTCTCAATAGCTTACATATAGTGTGCCTCGGTTGCACAGTGGTAGAGTGCCAGACTACAAATCCGAAGGTCGCGAGTTCGATCCCCGCCGGGTCCTAGGATTTTTATCTGTCACTTTCCACTTCTTTCACCTCTGGCAATATTGCTCATGTGAAAATACCGAGTAGCACCGTGGTTCGGAACCCACGTTAAACTGTAGGTCCCCCTATAACTGGCTGGGTAAGTCAGTTCGAAGGTCGGAGGAAGGCAACGGCATACCACCTCCAAACAGGACCATGCCTAGTAAAGCACTGTGGTGTTCAAACCAATCTTCGGATTGTTGACTGCTTTACGTTTTTTAGCTTACATTTACGAGATGCAACTGAAAACTGTTTCTTCTGCTTTGCGTATAGAGGCTAGTGTTGCAACGTCGCTAAATCAGTGTAGCCAACTTAACTCGCCGTAACGCGAAACGTCAAGTGCAATGTTTCAGCGGCCCGGGTATACATTGCTTAGGTGGCATGATGTGTGCGCTGGGGCCTGTCTTTCTCGCCGGCCACGGAGTAGGCTGCAGCTGACTGGTCGACCGCTGTCAGCTCTGGCCCCCTCTGTGTGACGTCACTCAACAGCGCTCAGGCCGTGACGTCACGCGGTGAGCAGCGCTCGCCGCGTCCTCCGCCGTGGGCAGCCGCGGTGGGACCGCCTGCTAAGTGGAGCGGCTTTTTGCAGCGTGGCGCGGCTCGGCTGGCCGGTAATTGCTTTCCGCCGTCTACTACTTGGCTCTCACTCGGTGCTCACCAGCTGCACTTTTGTTTTCCCTCTCACCTCTGCCGGGCCCACTGCAAAACCTAAACGGTATTAAAGATATCACCAAATACATGAAGTCTTTGCTTTAGGAGTTCCAAAAACACACAGGTTATGTCTCTTTATAATTGATACTAGCTGAATTCCCGCTGCTTCGCACGCGTAGACTGGATGGTCTGCACTGGTCGTTTCTAATTATAAGTTTTCACATATTTAGCTTTAAAAAATGCTTTCCTACTCAAGTATTTGGTATGACTTGCCTCCCCCTATTGCACCATTGATGGCAGAATTCAAAACATCCGAAAACATTTTTTAAAATTCTAACCATGGTTCCAAATCCAAATTTTCCCATTTCTGCGATCAAAATAGTCTTAGTAGCAACCTTGAAAGATTTGACCTTATTTCAGCAGCTTAATAGTTGAACTTCCAAGAATATCGAAACAGTTTTTTTTAATTCCAGTCAAAAATCTAAATCCGAATTTTGAATTTCTTGCTTGAAAATTACCTGAATAGCAACGTACTTTCAAGAAGCCGTTCATCCCCTATTTCCCCACTTAGGGATGGGAATATCCAAAAAAAATCTCTGATGTCTACGCTATAAGATAAACAACGTTTCTGTCGTCTATCGAAACACTTTTCAGCGCCGTTTACTGTGTTTTATAAACGCACCGAAAACGCGAAATTTCTTTCTTACTCTTTGGCATCTTTCTTGGTAGCTTTTTTTTCCCAAATTGCAATATGCACTTATTTTTATTTATTCGTACGCTTGTTGCAAAACTACAGCAGCAGGATGTGCATCACGTTTCGCCGTATATAACCACTTTCCTATTATAGTGTCAAAAGTCATTGCTAGTCTTCAGTCCGAATTTTATATAAGCTGACGACTTTCAACCACTATATCGTCCACCCTCTTATAATTATCGACAAAGAATTGCTATGGCGTACAACGAGAGACTTTGTACTACACAACTGAAAGAGATCGTTCGTCTCTATTGTGTAGTTTTTGCTGAGGAGCAAAATATTGACACTAACACTTAGAATAAGTCGGTAACTTTCAACTTACATATCTTCCACCCCCTTATGGTTATCAACTAAAATCAAACGCGGGAGGCCGCGCGATCCGTAACGTGACGCTCCAGACCGTTCGGATACTCCCGCGCGGCCGTCATCAACCTTCTATCACCATAGTGCTCCATGGTAGACTCATAACTATTACCACATACAAACACTATTTGTTTGCGATGTGTAGTTTTAGCTGCAGAGTGAAATATAGACACAAATACCTCATTTATATATATATATATATATATATATATATATATATATATATATATATATATATATATATATATCCGAGATATTTTAACTGTCTTTAGAGTCACACTCAGGCAGATACACTGCCTGACACAAAACTATACCCCCCAGAAGATACGGTCGGATGTCGATGTACACATGGTTCACTCGGAAAGAACGTTTCATTCTGACAAGTGACCGCTCCATCTGCCCCCTCTCCCCCTCAAAATCAAATGTTCAGGTGCTTGTAAATCAGTAAGTTGATTATAGTTTCGTTGATTATACATTAAGTGCAGCAAGCTTTTACTGGCTGCATTGAAATAATTATAAATAAAGCGTTTCTTTAATTAGTCCTGGTCAAATTTTGAAAAACTTCGAAATATCTGGCAACTACGTCAGGTGCGACTATCGTGGACCTAAAGTTGAGAACCGGGATGAAAAATGCCCCTATCACTCTCCAACAAAAGGCTGATGTGTCAGAGAGCAAAGTAATAGAACAGGAGAACTACCTTCTTTATAACTTATTTGGCGGCTTCAGAAAATCTTGTAAATGAAAAATCTTGACATATTCGCCTTTTTTACTTTTTAGTGTCATTACCGACGTCTTACATTATATTGTATCACGAGTCAAATGTTATGTAGTATCCTACATGCCGAGGAGGAATAGCCGAGTGCACCAAGGCGCCTTGATGTGGTGCGAGCGACAGTTACTCGTCGGAGGTTCGAGTCCTCCCTTGGGGGTTGGATGTATTTGTCTCCGTAGTTTTAGTTACTTTAAGTAGTTTGTAAGTCTAAGGACTCATAACCTAAGTCGTCAGTCCCATATGATTACAAGCATACAACATAACGTCACATGTTGTGACATATAAAGCCCAAAGAAAGTCATGTTCTGTGGAAAAAATATAACATGAGAAACATATATTGCAGTGAATGTCATATTTTGTTAGAGTAATTATTATAAAACTAAACACCAACAGCCATTACAAGTTCGAAGGCTTCCAAGACCGGTGTCATTTTGAATAAAACAATTATGGGTATTAGCAGTGGCATTTTTAAATCTCTTGGCAAAAGAATTGCCGATGTTTCTACCACTATGCAGCAGTCCTCCCCAGAACATTAATCGCCCTGAAGAGGACCGCTGCGTAGCGGTCGAAACGTCGGCAATTCCTTTGCTGTTTTAAAAATGACGCAACCAATACCCAAAATTGTTTCAACAGACATTAATTGAAAAATATTTTCGAAGAAACGGCTATGGGTGTGCAGTTCTATAATAATTCGACCAGCGCAGTCGCGTGTTGCATACCTGTTCCATGGATTCGAAAGTATAAGTACTTGCATGTAAAGTCGTTGCTCATTGTGCCCATTTACAACATCGTTTGTCTTGTAACATTGCTTATCATGTGGCACGCGTTTGAACTTTGTGTTGTGCTGTGACACATGACATCATGTCATGTCATCATTCGGCATCTGTCATTTGGCATCTGTCATCAGGTAATATTTTGCCCCATAACGTAACATAAAGTATGGCACAGTGTTTAAAGAATTGATATTACACTTCGTATCATACAGTATGTCATGCCGTGTAATATAACAGCATTTTATGTAATATCACAGGTTCTGCCAAGTAACATGGTACATCATATCGTAACAAGACACGTGGCAAAACGTCGTCAAACACGACATTTCTAACGTTGTGCAATAGGACATTACAAGTCACTGGAGTTTAGGCTGCGTCTGAAAAAGGGCGTTAACTCGAAAAAATCGAACTAGTATGCTGTGAAGTTTAACTTAGATGTTTTTGAATGCAGATAAGTCGAGAAGTGGGTTTCTACTTCATTTCATTGTTTTTCATTCTATTTACTGTATTCTCAACATCAGGTTCGAGTCCCGGTTCCGGCACACAATTTTAATCTGCCAGGAAGTTTCATATCATCGCACACTCCGCTGCAGAGTGAGTATTTCATTCTGAAATGACAATGTGTTTAAAACGTGAGCATAAAGTACCAACCGCGACAGCAATGTTTGGGATAAAGGAATTTGAAGCTACAGTTTTTCAACCGGAAACATACATACGGGCGTACAGGGGGAACGGAAGGAGAGAAGACTGATGTTGAATTCCTAATTTGTAACGGCACAGGCGAATCAAGATTAAAATCTGAAACGTCTCAGAAGGGTCTCGTTGAGTGAGGTACGCGATACTAAGCACAGCGACTTGCTTACTGATTTTCCAGAGCACTGAGCTGTGTATTTGAACCTATCGTATCACTTCGTTCCCATCGTATCCAAAGCAAGACTATATCCCAACGTTACACTGTGTTGCGCAAGAACGCATTATAGGTATTCCATGACAAAGAACTTGATAGTTTAGAATAGGTCAGTGAAAGTAGGAACTATCTCCAGTAAGACTTACAGAAGATAAAAATGTGAGATTACTGCTTTGTCTCCGACGTTCGCTTTATGAGTAAAGTAAAAACGCTGTTATTGTTCCTTATGTGTACTTATATGTTTTTATTTGTACTCAGTTTATTTTGTAGTAACTTAAATTTAAAAAACTAATTTAGGTAGAACACTGCCAGAGCATGGATCATATATTTCACATTTTAATTTCTGACCAAAACTACGATTAATCTGTCGTGATTGCTGCAGAGCGAGACGGCGTTTCAGCTAGAAAGTTCGCAACCTGCGCAACTGAGGTGTCAGGTGGGTTGCGTAAGAGCTAGGCGGCGGCCGCCAACGGATGGCCTGCTCCTCTCCTAAAGCGCCTACGGATAGTGAAAGCAGTTCATTTGTTTTATCTACTAAACTTATGTTAGTAGCACGCGTTATATTTAATTTAAATTCACCAAACCTTTTTGTCTTAGACGTTTTGGCAGTACTGTAGACTCACTTCCTCGTCTGCTGTAATAATGAAATATTATCTTTTGTATCTATTATTATCTACAGAACGCTCTATCACTTAGGTAACACACTGGCATTTATAATATTTGTTCTCCCTAGGATAGGTTCGTTAAAACATCGAGTTAATACGTAAGATGTTTGTAACAACTGCTCATAAGTAACATACTCATGAAAAAGAAGAAAACACCTAGTTTACTTCAAAACTAGCTTCATTCCCGCTGCTTCGCACGCTTAGACTTTATGGTCTGCATTGGCTGTCTCTAATTCTAAATATAAATGTTCATAGATTTAGCTTTAAAAATGCTTTCCTAATCAAGTATGTTGATTCGACTTGCCACTTTGATGGAATTCAAATCATCCCGAAGCACGCAAATTATTTTTATTTTATTTATTTATTTTTGTTATTTACAACCATGGTTCCAAATCCAAATTTTCGCATATCTTGCATAAAAATAGTCTTAGTAGCACCCTTAAAATATTTTATCTTATTTCAACCGCTTAGTGGTTGAATTTCCAAAAATATCGAAACACGTGTTTTTAGAATTCCATTTAAAACTCTAAATCCGATGTTTTGTATGTAATCCTTCAAAATTGCCTTAATTAAAAAAAAAAAAAAAAAAAAAAAAAAAAAAAAAAAAAAAAAAAAAAAAAAAAAAAAAAAACGTTAATCGCGTATTTCATCCTCTTAGGGATGGGAATATCGAAAAATCGCTGATGCCTACAGTGTACGATAAACAACGTCTCCAAATTTCAAGTTTCTATGGTCTGTGGATAAACTTTTCAGTGCCGTTTTCTGTCTTCTAGAAACGGATCGAGAACACGAAATTTCTTTCTTACGCTTTGGTATTATTAATTGGCCGTTTTACTTTTCAAACTGCAATATGCACTTATTTTTCTTTATCCGTACGCTTGTTCCAGATAAACACCTGAAGAATGTGCATCACATTTCGTTGTATATAAACTCTTTGCTATTATAGTGTCAAAAGTCATCGCTGGTCTTCAGTCCTAATTTTATATAAGCTGACGACTTTCAACCACTATATCTTCCATGCTCTTATAGCTATCGACACGGAACTGCTAATGGTGTAGAACGGGAGGTTTTGTACTACAAAAACACAGATTCAAAAAATGTTCAAATGTTTGTAAATCTTATGGGACCCAACTACGGGGTCATCAGTCCTTAAACTTACAAACTACTTATGAACTACTTACGAACTAGGACGGCACAAATATCCATGCCCGAGGGGGGATTCGAACCCCCGACCGTAGTGGCCGTGCAGACCGTGACTGAAGCGCCTCAGTCTCCTCGGCCACCGCGGCCGGCAAAAAAAAACAAAAAAAAAAAAAAACAACAAAAAAAAAACAACAAAAAAAAAAACAGAGATCGTTCCTCTCCATTGTGTAGTTTTAGCTGAAGAGCAAAATATTGACACCACACGTAGAATTTTATATAACTTTCACCTCCCATATCTTCCACCCCTTATCGTTATCAACCCCCTACCACCACAATGCACAACGGGAGGCTGATAACCTACTACCATATACAAACACTATTCGTTTGCTATGTGTATTTTTCGCTGCAGAGTCAAATATAGGCACAAACACCTCTTTATTAAGATACAATAATTAAATACAACGTCGTATAAAGAAATAGATACTCATCATAAGACACAATAAACGGCTATAAAGTATGTCATTGTCTACCTAATATATATCTTAGAATAAGACTTGTCCTTTGAACAGATTCTAATGCATTCAATGTGAAATATTTCAATGTAGGTTCTTGAAAATGCTTAAGACCGAAGTTATACTGTTGACTATTAAATTAAATTTAATAGCTGAAGGCATTAACAAATCATTTATTCAACCGTAATTCCTTTCCTTGGCTGAACCTTAGCAATCGCAAGAAATGTATTCGCAGGTGCGAATATGACTCAAAATCAGCCGGCCGCGGTGGCCGAGGGGACTGAGGCGCTCCAGTCACGGTCTGCACGGCCACTACGGTCGGGGGTTCGAATCCCCCCTCGGGCATGGATATTTGTGCCGTCCTAGTTCGTAAGTAGTTCATAAGTAGTTTGTAAGTTTGGGGACTGATGACCCCGTAGTTAAGTCACATAGACTAAACAAACAAACAAACTCAAAATCAGCTGTGTAATTTATTCGCTACATATAAAGAGTTATAGCGGACCGAGATTCAAAATTTTCAAATGTTTGTAAAACTATGGAACCAAACTGCTGAGGTCACCGTTCCTACGCTTAAAAACAACGTAACTTGAGCTGTTAGACCGCTGAACTGTAATGAAATATCATAAAAGCTGTTCGGTGAACCCTCTGCCATGCACTTGAATGTGACTTGCAGAGTATCTATGTAGATGTAGATGAACTTATACTAACGACAAACACAAAAACCTACTCCCAAGGGAGGATTCGAATCTCTGACGGGAGCGGCCGCACAATCCGTGACATGGTGCCTCAGACCGTGCTGCCCTCCCGCGGGGTCCGGGATTCAAACCCGGCTCTCCCACTTTTTACGAGCGGCCGCGTTAACCATCACGATGCACGCCTCCCCCCGCACCGACCCTAACTTTCATGTGCCACACACTGTCTCCTAACCATGAGTGCTCATGCCTCCTTGCATCCGCACATGGAAATTACAAATTTTTAATACCTTGCTTTGACTTAAAGGTGATGCTCAGTGTCCGTGATTATCGATTTAACCAATGCAAGTGCCCCCAAAACCTGCATAAAAGCCTGAAGGAGATTTGCACTGGTTAAATCGTTCAACAACGACACTGCGTATAGTTTCTAATGAGTAGTTTTGATGGACTTAACGAAACTTGCTACACTATGAATTTCGTCGTCCCAGAAAATGGAAAAGAGGGGTCCCTCGTATTTGGTTGTAATTGGAAGATAGAAGAAGGAGGATTTCAAAAGCTGGACATTGATGGGGGATTCACCCCAACACGTCGTGTAGCGTTCTTTGAAGAAAAAAAGCATAAAAGTGCGAAATTTCACGTGTTCTGCAGTATTTTGCAACAGATGAAACGTCTCACCAAGATCCGTTCCATGGCAGTACTGACTCGTTCCTTGACTACTCGTATTAACATTGGCACCGCTCACTTTCGGTGCAGTTTTGTAACTTCACCTGGGAGGAGGCTGAGCAGTAACATTGATAATTTACCATTTGCAACGTAATGATGCAAACAACATGCGTGCTGCATCAATTTTAATCTAATTTATCTTTTACATGTTGTTGCTGTTGTGGTCTTCAGTATTTTGCAACAGATGAAACGTCTCACCAAGATCCGTTCCATGGCAGTACTGACTCGTTCCTTGACTACTCGTATTAACATTGGCACCGCTCACTTTCGGTGCAGTTTTGTAACTTCACCTGGGAGGAGGCTGAGCAGTAACATTGATAATTTACCATTTGCAACGTAATGATGCAAACAACATGCGTGCTGCATCAATTTTAATCTAATTTATCTTTTACATGTTGTTGCTGTTGTGGTCTTCAGTTTGGTTTGATGCAGCTCCCCATCCCATCCTGAGCAAGCCTCTTTCATCTCTTCATAAGAACGGCAACCTACATCCATTTCAATCTGCTTACTGTACTCAAATCTTGGTCTCCCTCTGCGGTTTTTACCCCACACACTTCCTCCAATGCTAAATTCACCGACTCCTTGATGTCTAAGAATGTGTCCTATCAGTGGATCCCTTCTTTTAGTCAAGGCATTCCAGAAATTCCTTTTCTCCCCAATTCTGTTCAGTACATCGTCATTAGTTACGCGATCCACCCATCTAATCTTTATTATTCTTCTGTAGCTCCACATTTCAAAAGCATCTATCCTCTTCCTGTCCGCACTGTTTATCATCCATATTTCACTCCCATTAAAATGCCTTCAGAAAGGACTTTCTTGCGCTTAAATCAATATTCGATGTTAACACTCTTTTTCAAAAGCGCTTTTCTTCCCATTGCCATTCTTCAATTTATACCCTCTGTACTGCGACCATAATGTGTTATTTTACTGCACAAGTAACAAAACTCATCTACCACCTTTATTGTTTCCTTACCTAATCTACGGTCGGGGGTTCGAAACCCCCTCGGACATGGATATTTGTGCCGTCCTTAGTGTTAGCTAGTTCATAAGTAGTTTGTAAGTTTAGGGACTACTGACCCCGTAGTTAAGTCCCATAAGCTATACAAACATTTGAGCCTTACCTAATCTAATTCCTTCAGCATCGCCTGATTTTCTTAGACTGCACTCCATTACCCTTGTTTTGCTCTTGTTAATGTTCATCTAATATGCCCCTTTCAACACATTGTCCATTCCGTTCAACTGCTCTTCCAGATCCTTTCCTGTCTCTGACAGAATTGCAATGTCATCCGCAAAACACAATGTTTTTATTTCTTCATCCTGAACTTCAATTCCTTCTCTATATTTCTCTTAGTTTACCTTTATAGCTTGCTGAACGTACAAATTGAATAACATTGGAGAAAGGCTACAACCCTGTCTTACTCCCTTCCCAACCACTGCATCTCTTTCATGCCCTTTAACAACGGCCGTTTGGTTTTTGTGCAAGTAGTAAATAACTTTTCGCTCCTATATTTTACTCCTGTTTGCTTCACAATTTGAAAGAGTGTATTCCAAGCAACGATGTTAAAAGCTTTTTCTTAATCTACAAAAGCTATAAATGTAGGTTCGCCCGTCCTTAATCTAAACTCCAAGATAAGCCATAAAGTGAGTATTGCCTCCCAACTTCACCTCAATCCAAACTGACCTTGCCCGAGGTCGGCTTATACCAGCTTTTCCATACTTCTGTAAATAATTCGAGTTAGTATTTTGCAACCATGACTTATTAAACTGATGGTTCTGCAATTTTCTCACCTGTCTGCGCCTGCTTCTTTGGAATGGGGATTATTACATTTTTACCTATGACATCTTTTGATATGATTCAATATTTCGTTCTAGACCTTTACTCTATAATATTTTACAGTATTTTAAACTTATATCACTTTGTTAATTCCTATCAACCCTGTTTTGCATGAATGAGTTTGTGAATATGGCTGGTGGAATAGTGCTCCATCTGCTGTAGCTACAGTTTGACCAACGTTGGGTAACTTAACGAAGGTAAACGGGTTTCTACCAGAGGCTTTTGTCAGTCACAGGTGGTGTCAGAAGGACCCCCTGGTCACTTCCGTTAGTGTTAGGTGCTTTGCTGGCCAGGAGACGGCACTCAGCGGCTGACCACTGGTAAGCTGGCATCGTTTTATAAGCGCGATCTCTTTCACTTTGGGAGGTTTGAAATTGTTTAAGGCTTTAGGATATGAAATTCTCTAATAATTTGTTTTCAGAAAATATGGTTCATGATTTATTTAGCACAGAGATGGGTGTTATTTTCCGAGTTTGCTGTATTTATCTGGAACTTTAATTGTTCCCATGAGACTTGTGAAAGTAGGCAGAGCTAGATCAAACTTTTGCTTCTTTTCAGATTATAGACGATTCTATTTCACCCACACTACATCGGAGCGCTTAAACATCACGGTAGGCAGTATCCGTCTGTGCCAGGCACCGTAAGTCCTCCATACTTGGGATACAGTTGAAGACCAGCATCGTCACATTCTGCATTCTATAATGGCGTAAGCGGTATGCATCCGAAGAAACAGGGGTATGGGTTTTAATTGCAATCTATAGTTTGTAGTGTGCAGTTGTAAATGGCGAGAAGTAAAGTGGATGTTTACGACTGTCTTCGACTTCAGAAAGTTGTAATATACGCCATGTATCAAGGGCGGAATGCTGGTGTGAAATGATTTTGTGGTTGTCTTGTGGAAAGGTTTGTGGCGAAAGATTTATGGTTGCCTGACTAAAAGCACGCTTCGCATAACCATTCAGACATCTGAATACGACGTGCAGGAGACCAACATACTGCGGTGTCCTCACTAACGACCTATTGGTTTACAGTCTTTAAGGAGAAAGGCTAATAAATTATTATACTTACTAGAAATGTCAATCACCCACAGGGGGATTTATTCCACCGTGTAAAAGCTCTAGGGATTGACTGAGCAGATGGTACAGAACAAAAAAGATCCAATTAACATTTATTGAATCACACTTCGTTACAGAGACGGTGGTCTGTTACGTGCTGCAATATGAAGCCACAGTTTATCTGTGGAAAATGGTTTTCGTGTGCCCCAACGCATGCCTATTCCTGCTGCCTTTGACACACGAGCAGTAAAATCACAGTGAACGCTGCATGACTACGCTACTCTATTGCCTTTACACATGGATACACGATACTTTTGAGGTGGCTCCGTAAACAGGAATAGTACGGGTTAAGATCCGGTGAACGAACAGGCCATGAAACTGGAACTCCTCGTCTGATCCAGCGACCACGGAAGAAACGGTTGAGATGCGGCCGGACGTTCATAGCGAAGCGGGCTAGCGCACCGTAACCCAGCAGGCCACGTAAACCCCTTCAGTAAGCAGTGACACAGTATGGAGGAAACCATGCACACTGTGTCTGTGGTTGCACGGTACAGTGTGTATTAGAACGCAGCTTCTGTGACCAAGTATGTATGAATAAAATGGTCTCTAGCATGGAACATAAGTTCATTAAGCCGTTTGTGTTCCGTATCTTCCCGTCCATTCTGTAGTACAGGTAGAGATAGAATATTTATAAGTACGAATAAACAACTCACGGAATATTAGGCTATGTATAGAAGATGTATAGGGTGCGTATTTTACAAACTGCCCTGGCGAGGATGAGGTGCCGGCATATACACATTAAGAGATATGTCAGGAAACAGCACTGCAGTGAAGCGGTGGTACACGCTGCGACCCAGCTAACAGGGTCAGTGTGAGGACTCGTGCCATTGCGCTATGGAGTGCTTAATGGAGCAACGCGTTAACATAAGGTTTTAGATTAGGTAATAGGCGCTGGAGACATAACGGATGTTAGTGCAAGTGTGTGGTGTTGAAATAGTAAAAAATTGTGTGTTTGATTGGTTGCTTACAGCGATTCCACAAGAAACGTTTGCTGACAGTTTCCAACTGCTGTACAACGCATGTCAGAAGCGTATTATAGCCAATGGTGATTACGTTGAAGGCCAGTAAAGGAATTTTCTGTGTAACTCTTGTTTCCTATATTTCCTGAGCCATTCACCGAAATTCTCAGGCGCGGCTTGTAGAAGAAACCGATCATATAATGACTAAATACTAACTCCTTGGCTGTAATACAAATCATTGGCTGAAACTAGAGGAAAAAATAATAAACTATTGTATCTGCTTCCGTAGTCCAGTGGATTGCGTGATAAATTGCCACGTAGGGGCTCCGGGATCGATTCGGGTTGAATATTTTCTCCACTCGGGGACTGGGTGTTGTGTTGTTGTCATCATCATTTCATCATCATCGACACGCAAGACGGCCATGTGGCGACACCTAAAGAATTCCACCAGTCAGGCCGAACACGATCATAACAGCCAAAAATTCCACACGAAATCATTATCATCATTAAAGTATAGCAACTGGAAAATATGCTGGAAATAGTCACGTTTATCGACGGGACTATAAAAATTGCCGTTTTGCAAAAGTAATGTAGCAGCTCAAAAAGAGATTTCGTTCTCACATACGGTATTCGAAGATAGAAAAAATGATGTTAGACAGTCGCTGTACTCCCGTGTGACGTCCTCGCTGCACCCTCGTCAAAAGCAGGTATCAGAAGAACTGTGAAGAAAGTGAAGTTGGTGAAAATGCAACATTCAGTAAGCGCCAGTGTGTACAAGCGAGGATGAGAAACCGGCTTGGTGTCGCTGCTTCTGAGAATCGGCGTGCAGTGGGATTGCAGCAAGAAGTGGCGGCAGATATGTCCGGCTGCGTGGAGTGACATCTGGTCGGACTGGTGTGGGGCGATGAAAGCGAGAGCGCCAGGCGTGGCGAGTGGTGAGTGCTGCGTGCCACAGCCACGCCCACCTGCGCCGGCCCAGCCCACTGCTGGCTAATCACACTGACCACTACGACATTTTCTTTTCGTGCGTGTAGCGTAACAACGTTAACAGAATACGCTCTCTTCCTCTTGTAAAATATGCTTCGAATTGCTGCTATTCTGAATTATTATAACGTTCAAAAAGCATTTTCTTTCATTACTGTTACAAATCATTTGTTATTTTTTCTGAAATTAAAGCTTAAAAATAGTTAAATGTCCAGATTAGGTCACGTGATCGAAATAGCTCTGTCATTGGCTGAAGCTTTGGTGACGTCATATGACACTCGGAGACGAAGCTTCACATGTGTGCCATAACAGTGTTAGCGAAAGTCACTTAATTTTTCCTATATTTATTGTACGTGAAGTTCAGAACTTAAATTACAATCAGCCAAAGCCATTCGACGCAGCTCTCAAAAATTCTCGAGAAAATCGACTTTGAATTGTTACAAGTGCACGTAAGCACCAACACTTAAGCAGCATCTGTCGGTGTATCTCAGGTGGTAGTGTTCTGAATTCACAACCACAGAGTCTGTAGTTCGAATCCCAGTGTGAGAATTTTTTTTTTCTTTTTCGTTTTCGACTTCAGTTATATAAAACATTTTGGGATCTCTAATTTCATATGCTGTGTTAGTTTTTTTGTTCATGTCCATGTAGATGAGCTGAACACCTCGTCACGTAAAATGATGGTTGAGTAGGTTAGCTGCTTGGAAAGCCATTCATTAGTAGCAATGGAAATGACTTTCCAAAAACAGCGTCTTTGCTCTTTACAAACTAAACAATCAAAGACTACCTTGAGACTTCTGCCAACATGAAAAAGATTTACTTGAAGGTATTGTTGCCGCGGCGGAGTGACCAAGCGCTCTGAGGCGCTATGCTTCGATGCGCGAGACCGTTCCCCGTCGGGCGTTCGAATCCTCTCTCGGGCATGAATGTTTATGCTGTCTTCAGTATAAGTTAGTTTATAAGTAGTTTGTAAGTTTAGGGACTGATGACCCCGTAGTTAAGTCCCATAAGCTTAACAAACATTTGAACATTTTTGAAGGTATTGTTTTTGACAATATAAGGACGCTGTAGAAATAAAAAAAAGTAAAGACAGGACAAATACAAATGCTCTTGAAACGAACCGTATGCTAAGTAGCGCAATGTTCCCTTGTGGTATGGTAGTATTGTTATATTTTGTGGACGATGCAGTAGAGACAGTATCACAAGGAGAAAAAATATTTAACATATGAGTAGACTCGAACGCGAAAAACATTTGCACCAGATTCTGCGTTGCGAGACATATTTTGTCTCAATATATAAGATACTGAATTGAAGGAGAGGCACTGAATTCAATAGGGCAGCGTTTTTCAAAGTTTTCCCTTCCAAGTAAAAATATTGTGACGACCCGCCTTTCAAACAAGACAATGTTATCTCAAAGGAAACAAATCTTCTTTCGTTTGCATCAGCTTTCTTTTAAATTATTGACCGAAGCGAATCATGCTTATTAACAAAGGTCCACTGTATAGACAAAAGTAGTACATCTTTTATCGAATTTTTCAG
Source organism: Locusta migratoria (assembly GCA_026315105.1). Classification (NCBI taxonomy): domain Eukaryota; kingdom Metazoa; phylum Arthropoda; class Insecta; order Orthoptera; family Acrididae; genus Locusta; species Locusta migratoria. The sequence goes on from CM048744.1 coordinate 597,751,623, forward strand.
AATTATTTTTTTTTTTTTTTTTTTTTTTTGTATCAAATTCTTTACCTGAAAATAGTTTTCAGACTTTGTGCTTATTCATCATTAACATATTGTATTGTAAAACAGTCTTTGATCTATTCAATTCATATGTTTTAATACTGCTGAACCCCTAGTTACTTTACGGTGCAAGTACTTCCTCCTGTGACGGTAACCCACAAGCAACACTTCGTGACCCCTCCTCCCCCCCCCTCCCTGGACAGCAGAATTAAAGTTTACGTTGTGTAGGGAGGCGTGCCCTGTCAATTAGGTCGCGGTGGTTTTTGCGCGTGCCTCGTAAGCAGGAGGTTCCGGGTTCGAATCCCGGGCGTGGCACAATTATCAATTTAATATCTTTGATATACAGGGTGTTTCTAAATGATACCGTCAAACTTGGTGGGGTGGTAGAGGATGGCTTGAGGAACAAAATGAGGCAGGGAACCGTGTCCGGGAACGTCAGCCAACGGCGCTACCGAGCGTCAAAATTACAGGTGCTGGCGCTTGCCGCTAGGGCACCCCTCGGGCGGCGAACGCGTCTTTCTGTGCGCAGAGAGACCGCGGGCAAGTCTGTATTTTTGATACTCGGGGTTTGCGAGTGATTGCAACGATCGCCGTTGAGAAGATGTTCAAATGTTTGTAAATCTTATGGGACTTAACTACGGGGTCATCTGTCCCTAAACTTACAAACTACTTATGAACTACTTACGAACTAGGACGGCACAAATATCCATGCCCGAGGGGGGATTCGAACCCCCGACCGTAGTGACCGTGCAGACCGTGACTGAAGCGCCTCAGTCCCCTCGGCCACCGCGGCCGGCGTTGGAGAAGATGGAGCTAGCAGCTCTATGGGCAGGCCCTGTTTCCTATGAATGCAAAGCTCTCTTGCCGTGATGGCTGATGGTGACGTACTTGGGCTTTTCTCCATGGTTTATTGCCTCTCAAAACCTCCAAGACATTCTCCGATGTCGTACGCTTTGGCATAGTATAATGGATGTAACTGACAGAGAATGACAGCGGTACTGCTCGTATGTTGTGTTTTGTACACTGACGTCGTCTTGTGCAGCAGCCATCACCAATTACACTTCTGGAGTGTACAGCAATTGGCCACGTGATATGAATAACGGTAGATATTTCGTGATGACGACGGCTTTATTGTATTTAACGGATGGATACCATAAATGCAAGGAAATGAAGATGAGCAATACGTGTAGACAGAGACAAGTCATTAGACGACAGGGGCCGAAAAGTGTATATTACTATTCATTCTGCTGGTACAGGATACGCCAGACATTTTACAACATAAACAACATGTGATCAACGTTAGACAAACTGCCGGAGGGGTGGCCTAGCGGGAGGCCCCAGCACCTGTAATTTTGACGCTCGGTAGCGCCGTTGGCTTACGTTTCCGGACACGGGTTCCCTACCACCTTTCGTTCCTCAAGCTGTCCTCTACCACCTCACGAGATTTGTCGGTATCATTTAGAAACACCCTGTATATCGAGACCAAATCTGTCTCTGCACGTAGCTTATTTGATAAGGAAAAGCAGAGTGTCCGTATATTTGTACGTGTTGCATACAAATCTACAGTTTTGTTCTAATCTTTATGAAATTATGTACACGTAAGCTTCAATCCATGAGAACGGTCGCCGTAAGTGTAAGAATCACATACGATATATAGATCACGAGATATGACGTCATAAACAATGAGATGGTCGGAAAACTGCTGCATTTAGCGATAATACTGCTCATTTTCTCCTAAACCATTAGACCGATTTCAACCAAATTTGGTACACACATTCCTTACCGTGAGGTAACAATTACTGGATGGTTAAGAATCACATACGGCACATGGTTCAAAAGATATTACGTCATAACCAATAGAAATAGCAAAATATGCCATATAATGCGGCGAGACTTTCGAAATACACTGTATGAGAATGACAGTATTTAGCGACTTGCGACAAACTTTAAACATAATTTTAAATCTTTATTAAACTTTTTCTCGCTGTCAACCATAGCAAAATGACGAAAGGAAAAAAGTTTCTCGCTTACTACTTTTCCGCTGTTTATGGAGTAAAACTACGGCATTTGGCGTGACGTTACAATTTATAATTTGTACACTAGAAATTCTAGCCGCAGGAAATTTTACAGACAGTATAAAAACATATAGTTGAATGTACTTTCTAAATCGTATCACATTCCGACACGTAGTCCTTGAGATATGAGCACATAAACAGTAAGTTTCATGGAATACCGCCCCTTCCCCCACCAAGGTTTCATCTACTACTTCTTTACTACTAATTGTATTCCCAAGAGATTTTACAGACATACAGCCCTCATACAAATTAATATATAACTGAAAAATGGTAGGAATAAATCAATAAATAGCCGGGCAACGCCGGATTTTCAGCTAGTATTTGATAAGGATAAATACTTTATACAATTGTTCCCTAATATTAGCCACGTAAAGTGGGCCGGAAAGCTGGGTGGCGCCCTTTGTTGAGAGGCTCGATAGGGGGTGTGAAGCAGAGGCCGGTGCCGCGGATAACGGCGGGGCGCGGCGTCAGGGGTGCAGCTGCCGACTCCATTGACGGGGGAGTGTGGCGTGGCGTGGCGAGGCTGTGCGGCGCCGCTGCAACCGGCAAAAAGGCCGCAGCGCCGCGCCGCGCTCGCAGTAAGCAAGCGCGCACCACCGACGTCTCCATTAGCCGGCGCGTCCGCCCTAATGATAAACTGCCCGCCAGCCGGCTTTTTCCGGCGCCCGCCGCCTCATTAGGCATCAATCTACATCACATTACGTCCCGGCTCATCACGTCCGGCCAGCCGGACTTTGTCGGTGCGCCTTATTCAACTTCCAGGATAATTCGCGTCCACAATCGACTCAGTTCTACAATGACTTAGCAAACGTCGTGGGATAGGAAGCCAGAGAGGGAGCCGTTGTGCTGTTTGCGCACCAGGCGGTCTGGGACGTGGCTGTGCCGGTGATTTGCGTAACGTGCGATGTAGTCGTCAACTGACGCCTTTCCAGCAGTCAGCGGTTCCCGACTGGTGGGAATTACGATTTTGTAAATGGAGCAGGAATCCGGCTTGGCACATTGATATGTTACTCTTGTTCTTAGGTGGCAGTCTACAGCCACGATGTACCTTGAAAAAAATCAAGCTATCTTGTGCCCATAGCTGTAAAATAATTACTTTATTTTTTATTTATTTATTTATTTATTTATTTTTTTTTTTTTTTTTTTTTTTTTTTTTTTTTTTTTTTTTTTTTGCTGGTCCGATTTCGACAATGCTGCCATCAACAGAAGATTAACGAAACATTTTACATCAGCAACAAGATAACATTTTTTCTGATTACAGTTCTTCTTGTTGTTGATGTAAAATGTTTTGTTAATCTCCTGTTGGTGGCAGCAATTGTCGAAAACGGGCCAGCAAAGAAAATGAAAGTATTTTACAGCTCTGTTTTGTGCACTGTTGTGCACTGAAACCATAGCATGGTTTCAATGTTGAGTGTAACTTGCAATTCCTTTGCTATAGCCATCATTATGTTTCAACTATTATATGATCCTGATGGTGTGCCTCTAGGCTCCGAAACCAGTAGTGTCCGGATGGAAATTGGTGCTTGTGGCAGCTGTTAGCCGAGTTTTCTTTTAAAAATGCACTACCACTGCTGCGGTTGCCTTGAGCATCTACGTATACATTTCCACGGCGTCTCGCTGAAGGGCCAGAGGAGGTCACACACGACATGTTAATTCAGATTACTCTACACTGCTGCCAAAATGTGTAACTTCCTTAGGCATGTAAACATGGTTACCAGGTTCTAGCAACAGCGTAATGTCGTGTTATACTATTATAGTTGGTACCACGAGCGACGGCAGCCTGATTTAGGCTTGGTCTGCGCATCTACATCACACATTCGCCGACAGCCAATGAGTGTTCAGTAATAGCCTGAACGCTCTGCTGCAAATGTCACAGGCACTGCCAAAATTCGATTGCAGCGAATTATTATTATTATTATTATTAATATACTGAAAGTGACGGAAAAAATAGTACACCCTCTTAGAATTTTATAATTAACTCAAGACTTATTGTTGAAAAAACAGTGCACACGGAATGCATGAAATGATTACATTTACAAAGCAGTGGCTCAAGCAGTACTGAGGTACTATTTGTCGATCTATACTGCAACACCCGCATCAGTATCGTACGTAACGTATCTTTCATAGGCGGCAATGCAACAGCTGATTCTGGAATTCATTCGATCATACAGATGGGGAGTACGGTTTTCTTGGGATACTTTATTCCATGCCTTCTCTAATTGTTCAGATAGAGTCGTGGTTTGACGATACACGCGTGAGTTGTCCCGTCATAGCCCACATATACTCGATTAAAGTCCAGGGATTGTGCTGGCCTGGACGGTCCTGCACGTCTTGCAGAGCTCGTTGAGTTTCACGTGCAGTATCTTGTTGGAACAACACATTACAAAAATGGCAAAGGACGGGTCCTACAATTTCTGCATTGGTCAACCGTAAGTACGAAATGTTTTTGTCAGTTATCGGAAACCAGACCTTAAGGACTAATGCATTACAATCCTCGCGCAAACGTCCATCACTTGCATGCAGGCAGAATCTGCTATTATCGCTAAAGACCACGGCTCACCATTGCAAGTGATTCTCTGACTGCACTGGTCGAGCCGCGCACCTCCCTGCTAAGGCGTTAGTGGAAGAAGGGTTTGAGTTGTGATTGTGCCCGTAGTTCCAGTGTTAGTAATCGGTTGTCAACAATTCGTGTTAGCGCTTCTGGGTTCACAACGCGTTTGTCCCGTGAAGTGGTAGCTGAACAATCTGCCACGCTGCCCTTAAAATACGACGATCTGTGACTCGTTGACGTCATAAACCTCGTCTACAGGTGTGATAATGTTCACGAGACCAGTGCAACCAACAGTTTTGCACAACTGACGCAGCACTTCCTACTTGTGTCGTAGTTCTCCGAAAGGACCGTCCCTACACTCGCCAGTCCACACAATTTGACCGTTCAAATTCGCCTAGTTGGCTGTAGGAAGTAGGACTGCGCCTCCCTGGTATGACGGCAGTTTGCTTAACGCGCTGATATTGCACTGAGCTTTATGGCTGCAAACATTCCCTCGCAAAGGATACACACACGTGTCGCTCTGGGATTTAGTACGCTGCGCCATCTGTTGGCGGACAACTGTAAGACCATTATGTGCACGTTTATCCCAGAGCTGTGAGCTGAAGTAATCGGATCAAAATCAACGTATTCTTTCAAGGTGTAGATGTTCTTCTGGAAGTGCGTAGAGAAATGAGAAAGTTGCTCGAGCAACTCATCATAAAGGTACGCTTACACTATGGTATATGTATCGTTACTTGTATGAGCAACATGTAAATTTGACATGTCGCGATACATCACCTCAGCCAAAGTTCACTAAATAAATTTTGTATATCGCTTTTTGGGTATATACGCGACATGTGACAGAATTTTCGCATGCGCAGTAGCAGTATTTCTCGTAGTTTGGCGCGTATTTTCTTAAGAAGCAGGAGCTACGCAAGCGCAGTACCAGTCTCTCTCTTGGGGTCTGTTGCTGTGTTGATTGGTGTCCTCTTTTCTGTTGTATTGTCAGAGCTGACTTACTATTAAATTAAATAGAAATGAGTATGAGGTCGAAAGAAAATGTAGTGAGACTCGTTGAATCTGTGCGATTGCATCCAGTTCTTCCAAAGCACTAAAAAGTATCACATTTTTAGTAACTTTTGAGAAATTTATAGTGTAAGGTATATGTGCCAGCTTCCGAACAATTAATAAGAATAAGATAAAGAATTATACAGTTATTATATGAAGACCTCGGGGGTAAATAATGATAACCATCAACTTTTGTATTTTTAATGTATACGGTGCTGACAATCATATCCGACAGAATGTTTCATTTTCTTCAAGTAGTACATGAATCTGCAGAGAGATGGCAAATATAAATATTAAAACATGTAATAGAAACTATTTTTCGAACATACAAGTCATCATTTTTTAGCACTTTATAAATGATGGTTATCATTATTTTCTCCCGAGTTACTCATATATTCTTATTAAAAATTTAATAACATCCATTCTACCTTCACTTCTTGGGAAAAAAAACTTGCAAAGTGTCCTCACAGACCCGAAGAATAATATTACACACTGAGTTTTTTGATGTTCTACTGAAAGAAACTGTCGAGGAACTCCTAGAAAAGTTAAACAATTAAGCTAATTCATTTTTTTCTTCATTGATTCTTTTCACTTTGTCTTAAGATTGCTGTGTGCAAAAGACTACTTAAAATTTTTCTATTACCATTCTTGTGTAACAATTAATGTATTGACTTGTTCCATGACCATGGAGTCTCACTCCTCAATTGGGTCCTATGGAAAAGAAAAAAACAATAAATAAAAATAAAAGAAAGTAACATGGAAAAGGATTCGATAGTGTGTCCTTGGTGGAATCACATTCCGAAAAATTGGTTCTATACGCGAAAGGAGCCACAAGAGACAGCAATATACGGAAATCTTCCATAAATATGCTGACATCATTTCTAAAATACGCGTCTTCTTCTACAGTCAATTCTTGAACAATCATTACTTAAGCTCCTCGAGTAGCACGTTCGCGAAGGAACACTCGTTGTCACTACCTAAGCTTCCTCCGCCTTTCTTTCCTTCAACACCCAAAAGAGCAAGTGCACCACCACGTAAAATCTTATACATCGTCGTAGGAAGCCATTGCCAACACATACAAATCAGCAGGTGTCGTACAGGTATGAGGTCGCTACTTGTCTGATCATACAAATGTCGATACGTGTCCCGAAGTCTCATATACGTTTCGCGCATACATGTGCCGATCCAGCTGGCAGTGTAAACGCACGTCACGACACACATTTGTGTAATCAGTCAGCGGTGCTTGTGCGCGGTGACTGCAGGTGAGAGGCGAGCGCGGGCCAGCGCAGAGCCGGCCGAAACCGGCGCCTCGGCCACTGCCACTGCCACGGCCGCGGCCGCGGCCAGCAGGCGGGAACAGGTCTGGTACTGGGTACTGGGTAGCGATCTGGCGCGCACATAACACGTGGCCGCCCGCCGACCAGCGATCTGCCACCTCGTCACCGGACGGCTACACGCGCCGTTTATTTCCTCACTTCCCTCGCGCTCTTCAGTGCGTCGGGCAAGGTCACGGCAGGAACTTCTCCTGTCCACCAATCTGTTCCCACATTGCCGCTTTATTCCCACACTGCCCTTCACCTCTATTGCCCTCACGAAGGCCACACGGAAAGAAACGATCAATACTTTTAAACCATTTCTTTTTGTCGTTTAGCCAATCAAGTACTTTGAATGTGGCAGCAAACGTCATGCGGTACATCCCAAAATCGTGTCGTGCAGCGGCTCCGCTTGCCAAGTACTCGCCACATCGCTGGGATTCGCTTTCTGGAATATTGCGCCACGCTGCCTCTGTAGTCGTCCGTAACCGTGAGAGTATTGCCACTGCAGTATTTTGTGACCTTGCTAACTAGTTCGCACTCACTTAAGTTCGCGACTCTGCCGCCAACTAGATCGTTCTTTTAGTTCGCCCGCTCCCAGTGAAGGCTGAGTGGCGTGGTCTGCGCATGCAGGTGGAGGGATAAGTTCCCCCACCTAGCGGCTTCATGCGCTGTCTGCTTGAGCCGCTAACGATATCACGCAAACCAAAAGAAACAGTTTACGGATAATTTCTCGCGTTTAAGTTTAGAGTTATCTCTGTATCTTGGCATTATGGAATTTATTAGTCAGATATTGCAGAGTGCAGAATACTTCAAAGCAGAAATTTTGTAGCACTGAACTATGTAATCTAGCAGGCAAATGCTAAATGGCACTTATCAGCAGAAGGCAAACACGTGATTTTTAATTATGTCCACGAACTATCGCGCATATTTTAGTTCGCGACCTACGCGCATATTTTAGTTCGCAGCTCGGCCGCGAAGTAGGTCGCTCTTTTTATTTCGTCCGCTCGTTTTGGCGTTTGCTACCGCTACTAAAACTACAGCTGAGTTGCATCTCAACTCGAAATGACGGTAACTGGCAGAAGGGAATAACGCGTTTCTGAGCGCTTTCGCGTCCTCTCGGTGTTACTCGTCAGTCTTCGGAAAAGAAGCGGACGAACTAACAGGCGAGGGATCTACGAACTAGTTCGCCTATGGGACCGCTCTTCCGAACTAGTTCGTTCGCGAAATACACAAGACTATTGCTAACCTCTCGATTATGTCCCATCAGTATTGTGTGCCACTATCACTTCCTCCTCCTCCCGTATGGTTAGCGGTACAAACGATTATCGGTATGCATGCGTGTGAGCGCAAATCCCTGTAATTTTATCCATGTACGTAAGAGAAAGCATTATATTGGTAGACGCTCCAAGAAACATATGTTTCCATATACAAGGGGTATCAAAAGCGATGGCGCAAACTAAGGCGGTTAAAATACACGATAATGAAGCAAAAATGTCCCAGTAAAGATGGGTCTGCAAACGAGTCGTTTGTGAGATAATTACGAATGTAAGATTGGAAGTCGCCACTGATGTCATTTAAAAATCGTCCTCGTGACTACACATTAATTTGAAACTCAGATTTTACTATTAAGATTTACATCGCATTTAGTTAACATTTCACGTATGGGTTACGTGTTAAAGGTGTTCGAAGTGTCTTCCTTGTATCTGGATGCAATACTGTGCTGGTCTCTGGAATGAATTTCGAATTCTTTCGGAAACCCCTGGATCATTTCGGAATTTTTGACACGCTTGTACAACTCTCCACTCCAGTTCTTCAACCGTGTTAACGGGTGTGCTGTACACTCCGCTTTTGAGGTGACGGCAGTCACGAAAATCCAAAGGATTCAGATCAGGTGATCTTGGAGGCCGAGGTACAGGTCCGCCTCGACCTGTCCATCTTTGGCCGTATCTGCGCGTTAGACGGCATCTACCAGTAGCAGCAAAATGTGCCGGAGCTCCATCTAACTAACTAGGACACTTTTTACAATAAAGCCAGTGAAATGTGAACTAAATGGCGGCTCGCAATCACACATTCGTAATTATCTCGCAAATAGTTCGTTTTCGGACCCATGTTTACTGGGACATTTTTTGCTTTTATTATCGTGTCCTTTGAACCTTGTTTGGTTGCGCCTTCCTTTTTGATACACCCTGTATTTTATGAAAGGAACTGGTTTCAGTGTTTGCCCTCCTTTTTCATGATTTAAGAAAAGCTCTTTATTACTGCGTGAACGCAGCACTTTACAATTGTTTCACTAAGCCTCAATTGCCATTCACTGCCATGCATTCACACACTGCAGATCCTCCTGCACTTGTCTACTCTTTTCCAGTGTTGCTACTTCTCGATGCACTATACAATCATCTGCAAAAATGCCTCACACAAAGAGTAAATAAACATAACTGGACTAAAAAGTTACAACAGAATATTGTGGCTGGCTGATCACGAAGATAATAGAGGATGAGCCAGCCACTCTGCACATTTTAAAACATACGAGTAAAAGCAGGTCAGACAACACAGAATAAGAAGAGTAAAAATCTGTGAGAGAAACGGGGGCCTGAGATATCAGGCTGAGGTACCCACCTTTAGATCAAATGATAAAACCCAGCTGCACGGGCAAAACGTAAAACACGATCAGCTGTAGCAGCGTCGTCACCAAGCATAAAAGGAAGCGCAGCTGGCAGATCAAAGGACTGTCGTAAGGCAGCTAAAAGGGGACCACTGTCAATAGAGTGCCACAGCGACACTGAGGAGGATCCTCCCCTCGAAGTAGATGGCCATGTGTCATCCATGTGTGGCCAATGCGCAGGCGACAAAGGACAACTGACTCCTTCAGAGAAGCCCTCAGGGAGGACTTCCATGGAACTGTAGAAAGCTTCACTGCACGGAGCTTGTTTGGGGCAGGTGAATCAACCCACACAGCGTTCCCAACCTTCTGATGTAACTCTAATCGGAGGTCCCTCTGCTGAAGACCAATTTCTAAGGGGCTTGAAGTAATTGCCTGCTTAGCCAGCCGATCCACGCGTTCGTTCCCTGAAATTACAATGTGTCCCCTACAACAATTGTTACCTCACGGTAAGGAATATATGTACGAAATTTGGTTGAAATTGGTCAAGCGGTTTAGGGGGAAATGTACATCTCTGTCGTTTGATGCAGTAGTTTCTCGCGCATATCATTTTTTATGACGTCATATCTCGTGAACAATGTGTTGTACATGATCCTAACACTTACGACGACCGTCCTCATGGATTGAGACTTATGTGTGCAAAATTTCATAAACACTGGAAAGTCGCGGCGAAATGGCCGTGCGCACTGAGGTGCTGTGCTGCGGTGCGCGCGGTCATTCGCTGTGGAGGTTCGAGTCCTCCCTGGGGCATGTGTGTGTGTGTGTGTGTGTGTGTGTGTGTGTGTGTGTGTGTCGTCCTTAGGTTAGTTTACCTTAGTTTATGTAGTTTGTAAGCCAGGGACTAATAACAAAACAGTTAAGTCCCATAGATTTACAAACAACAAACATTGGAAGAAAACTGTATATTTGTATACAAACAAACACACAAAGATACGGATACTTTGCTTTATATATCACGATTATGGGAAGAAATAGTTGGGTTTTCTGCCATACTGTCTCAACTTGCTTCCATCACAGAGCTCTTCTTCGGACGGTTATGTGAAGAGTAACAAGCTTTCCGCAATATACCTGTTACTGATAAAGCATGTTGGTTGCATTTTTACAGAGGACTAAAGCATGACTCTGAATAATGTTTTTATTAACTGGTGTACAGGAAGATATACGAGTCTCGCCGACGGGTCAAGACAAACTCGGGCTGCAATTTCGCAGCGAGCTCGAGGAATGCTGTCGATGCAAATAAACAGCAACTTCAATGTGTTATTACGCCCCATTAATTGCTCCTTGTTATCGAATACATAACTCTCAGAAGCGCCCGTGGTAAGAGTGATGCATGTTGGCTGAGGTGTTGGCGACTAGCGAAAGGGAGGTGGGGGGTGTTGGTTCGTTTTGCTGTACGTGCAGAGCACCCCGCACAGTGATTAGAACGGCGATAACAGAGCTTTCTAGGAAGCTGTTCATCCTGTCGACGACGTCTCTAAATCATCAAAACACACACCGTAAATTAAAACGCAAACAGTTTGTACCTACTGATTATTAAGCGATATTCTCTTAGCGATAATTTGGCAATTCATATTTTATTGTTCGTTTGCAAGTGTTTACGATAAGGACTGAGTAAAGAAGCTGTCATAAGTGGTTCGAGCGTAAATTACAGAGTACTAAAACGCGGTTTCGTTATCTGTGTTCTTGACGTTTTTGCGCGCTGTTTTACTTTGCCAGAGTGCAACGTGGGACAAGATGAAGCTTAGGATTACTCTCCAATTTGTTGGAGAACGTCTCCTACCATTCAAATAACGGCATTTACTTCCACCTTCATAGCACGGGGTCAAACAGGGTATTGGATATTTTTCTGGGATATCTATTTCAATGCAACAGTTCTGTCGAATAACCACGACGGTCCATTCTTCCTGTTTATGTCCACACACGGTCGTGAGAACCGTGGTGACAAATGTCCCGTATTCGGTGAGAAAGTTGTCCTGCATTCCAGGGAAGCAGTGTTCTTCGACAGAATACAGCTAAAGAAGCGCAAGTGTAGAAACTCGGTGTAATACTTCGGGATGTAACACATCCCTGATTCACGGGGGTTTTCGTTTTCGCTCGTAAAGCAACACTAAAAAGTGGGCCGTTAGCGATTGTCTTTTGACTGGTCGAAATTTAATTGCAAAAAAAGTCTTAACCGTTTATCTGAGATGAACGGATTTGTAAAGAAGATTCTCTAAAACTTGACTCTCTTATGATTTTCCCATATCTCGTACCGTTTCAAAGAAACTTGCAAAAATAACGGTGATTTGACACAGTCTGCCTATGAGTGGGTAACGCGTCGCTACTTTTTAAGTCGCGACGTATTTGTGAGCCATAAGTGACCTCAAATTCCCTCTGGCACCACAACTGGAAGCCAGTAGGGAGCTGCACTATGCCTTATTTCGGCTGTTATGCGCCGGATTTAAAAAGAAAAAGTAAAAGTTGTTCAGAATTTAATATAGAGGTAAACCCCCAAACAACAACAAACTATAAGATAGACAAATGAAAATTTGGGGAATGATGAGTGCCCACTCTTGTTTCCGGGGTGGATACGGGCGAAAGACAGAAGTACAATAGAGGTAAGAACTTTGTATTTTGCCGGAGTTAAGGGTTGTACTATATTAGATGCAGCAGAAGCGAGCCGCACTGGATTTGCCGTGCTGTTCTAAGCGCCATGTCCGGGACTGTGCTGCCCCTCCCCCGGGATGTTCGAACCCTCCCTTGGGCCTGGATGCGTCTTGCCCTTAGGATAGGTTTAAGTTGATTAAAAAAGTTTGTAAGTAACTTTTGTTTGATTTTTTCCTTATTTTCACTCTGAAATATTTTGCGTCATGTTATATTGCTGTAAGTCACTTAATGGCGGTTCTAAGAATGGTCCGATGTTGATACTTCACCTAGGAATAAATGTATCAGAACGCGCAATATCAACACAAACCGAAATCGCCTTCGAGAATGTGACCTCTACGCACGGAGACCTATGATGTGTGTTCCATTAAAGGAACATTAGGATTGGACTCGTAACGAATGGTGCCAGGTTCTGTTCACAGATGAGTCAAGATTTTGTGTTCAGCCGGACAATCGTCGTCCCATCATCTGGAGAGAACGTGGAACTCGTAATGATCCTCATTATGTGCAGCAAACGTCACCATATCATGGTGGTGGACGAATGGTGTAGGCAGGAGTCAATTCATAATAATTATTGCGCTTTGAGTGCTCAGAAGTATAGAGACGAGATCCTTCGATCTGTTGTTGTGCCCTACGTTGGTGCCACAGGAGATCCTTCTGGTGGGCGATACCGCTCGTGCCCACTGATCTGCACTGGTGGAGAATTTGCTGGGACGAATGGAGTCGTCAGCTTGTTCACCGGACTTAAACCTGATTGAGGATGTCTGAGATGCACTTGGCAGACGCATTGCAGCCACACTAGCACTTCCCACGTTGTTGCAGAGCTGGGTATTGGACTCTTGGAAGAATGGCCAAATAGCCCTCAAGAGCTGGTTGATAATCTCAAACTTTCCATGCCACGCAGGTGTGGTACTGAACTGGTCGTCCGAGGTGAACACACACCATATTAGAAGGCAATGAAAATGATGGTCACTATTATGGTAGCCCTGTTGTGCCCCGCTCTAAGTAAACGCCATGTAAACCTCAAGTAAACAGTCGCGACAGCAAAATATCGTACTGTATCACACACAATTTACAGTTGTGAACAATATCTGAACAAAATACGTTACTATGTGTACATTGTGCATGATATCTCACCTGATCCCCTAATATTTTCAGCAGTATTTGTTTATGGTGTGTGGCTCCACTGTTATGCCCGTTATCACACAGTCTGTTACGGAAAGTGTGTTTCAGATTCTTTCCAAGAAATTTCTAAGGACCATAAAACATGTTAGACAGAAAATGGGCCGGCCGCGGTGGCCGAGGAGACTAAGGCGCTTCAGTCACGGTCTGCACGGCCACTACGGTCCGGGGTTCGAATCCCCCCTCGGGCATGGATATTTGTGCCGTCTTTAGTATAAGGTAGTTCATAAGTAGTTTGTAAGTTTAGGGACTGATGACCCCGTAGTTAAGTCCCATAAGCTTAACAAACAATTGTATTTGTAAACAGAAAATGGCTTTGGAGATTCCTGCCGGCGCTAGATGCAATCTTGTACTGTAGTGTTTCTAAACATTGTCGCATATGCGACCCCCTTCCCAGTGTAAATATTCTGGCGAGTAGAAATTCTTAAAGTTCACCAACCTGACGTCTTCTATAGCTGTCGTCCCCACGCAGATGATAACACACACGTCGGAGTTCTTGAAGTGAGGCTGAAATTATTAAACTATTGGCAGGAACTCATTTAATTACGAAATAATACTGAAGTTCTTGGGATTCCAGCTAATTTATTTAAAGAATGCATAGAACTACATAACTGCTTAATAATATACACTTGATACGCATTTTCTTAAATTAAAGTTCAATATATTGTCAGTATTGTTCTAAAATGATCAATTTTAATTCCCATGACCGCCTATATATACGAGACCTACATGTTACTCTTACGAGTGCGCATTCTGGACTGAAGTGTAGTGGCTCGATGCAAGGCTGCCTTCGCTCCGCAATTTGGCACATATGGCCGCCGTGCTTTATTCGTCTTACATCAATTGTTTTGTTTATTAACTAATATATGTTGTCTAGTCAAGACATAGCTAGGCTTTTAGAGATTTTCTAACATGAGTGTGACATGGAATAAATAATTAGCTTATTAAGTATTAATAAAAATATGATCGCGTTTGGCGCGTGACCGCCAGTACTACCGCCAATTGGCGTTCAATGCCTGCCGCTCGGGGACTTCCCTAGAATTTGGAATAACTTGTCAGTGCTCTTTCCCACGGGAACCCGACCTGTTGTACCACCTGTCGCGGTTCTCACCAGCTTCTACCATTTGTCGGTTACTGGTTCTAACCTGCTGTACCGAAGCAATCCTCAAATTTTAATATGCTGGCTATAAGCAGAAATATTACAACGTTCTCTAGGAGTTGATAGACAGCACTGCAGACGTCAAGCGTCGTTCAAGCCAATGATCTGTGACGTATTCACCGGACCTCACTTTTGGAATACGCTTCTTGGTGATGGAGGGCAGGTTTGGTCCGTTGTCCCTGCCCCCTCCCCGTTAGCCCCTGATGCGCGGTGTTATCGCGGCGGAGCTCCAGGCCATGGAAACAGAGTGGTTAATTCGGCGCCGGTACCTGGGGAGAGCGGCGCGCAGGTCGGTGGGAGCGACACCGACACCCGATACGCCTGCGCGGCGGCGCGCGGCGGCCTCCCACGCTGCCGACCGACCAGCCCCGCAGACCCGAGACTGCACTGCTGCCCAGCCAGCGTGGGTACACGGCGCAGCCTCTGCAAGCGGCGCACGCAAGAGCACACTGGCAGTGTGCATCGTGAACAAATGGGATAAAGTACCATCTTAGCGAAATAACTAAGCATAACACGCTCAAGGTACGTTATCCAAGACAAGGCTGTTAACTGCGAATGCGTCTAGGCCCCCCTCCGTTTTCCGGCTGTGGCGAACGGCGGCGAGATGCGAACACGACGGGAGACGCTGCCGCTGCCAAGGCGGGGCTCTGGTCGGCGAGGAGGGAAATTCATGAGGAAAATATGATTTCCAATTTTCTTGCTGTAAAACATACTGCGTGTTAAGGAAGTAAAGCTACATCATCTCCCATATTTAGGTTTTCATTACAGATACTCATTTTCCTTTTAAAAAATTACAAAGCACTACTTTCGGTTGAGCATGTTTCTTTCACTCCTTATTACATCTCTGTCAAGTTTACGGAAACTAACAGGAAAAAAAAAAATAATAATAAATAAATAAAATAAAATAAAAATTGGTTTTTGCATATCTTGTAGTTTCATACCACAGCTTGATAACGAAGTGTCTATTTTCTCAAAATTTCTCATAGTTATTCGGGTACTTAATTTTTAAGTAACCTATTGCATTAACCTTGAAGTGTTTACATCGAAAAATGTAATCTCTGGCTACTTTGCGTATGGTTCATTTTAGGTCATATATCATTGCGAATGAAATGAAGCTAATAATTTTTAATGTTGAGAGCAGGACGGTACAAGTCTTCGTTTTCGAGATTTTGGCTCGTATCTACATAACGGGAGCGTCGCGACTAGCGCGCCAGTTCTCTCCACTCGCAACGTGAATTGTGTGCCGGTAACAACCATCACATCTTATAAACTGGTACATATATTGAACCCTTTTTTTTAATGATAGCCTGGGAAGGAATTCATGTTGTACACAATCATTAATACTCAAAGCTTTTTTATCTACAGTTATGTAGAAATAACTATAGTTTCTGGCGATGAAACAAGGTATTAATTAAACAGTATTAATATTTGTGGAGGTTTATTTCCGTCTATTTCAACTAACTGAAAGGCGTTTCGCTTTTCTATTTGTGAAGCATCATCAATAGCAATTTTAACGTTATTTCCACGTGCGACTGCATGATGCTGTTTGTGTATGGGATGGAAGTTTCGGTTCTTTATTTCATCACTTCGCCGTGTACTTCACTGTGACATTGCAGATTTTAACTGATAGGGTTTTATATATGTTGATTCTATTTTTGTGACATGACCATGAACGCTGTTAAAACATTGTTAATAACAGACACCTTTTAAATGACGAGATGAAATTCATGTTTTAGTTTAGATTAAATGTCAGCCAGTTTGCACATGAATTAGAACTTACAGGGAGTGATATACAGAGAAAATGCTTCAACCGGTTCAACAAATCCATCAGTACAGCTGCAAAAACCTCTCAGTGACGCTAAGGTAATTGTTCTTTTATTTATTTTTACATTTACGATTGCGGCGCTGATTCATACCAAGAGTGTGTTTATCTGAAACTCCTTATGCAGCTTGCATCTCTCTCGTCTCAGGTATGTTTTTAAGATCATAACGGAAATCGGTCGTGTCCCTTAAAAGGAGACATTCTAATAGTTACCTGAAATGCTTTATTGAAAAAGCTCTAACCTGTGCGTAACCTCGCTCGGACTAACTTTTCTCAGTTGTACTCATCTTCCTCCTGTCGTCTTCCTTCCAGGGATTCCCAGTCCAGTTTCCGAATCACCTTGCGTTTTTCTACATTTACAGCTAGCCGTCATGAATCTGGACTACTACAGCTGTTGTCTAAGTCATCGTGTGTACTCCTACACTACGGCTTCCTACAACACAGCAATACCCACGAATAGCCTTCATGACATGTCGCGTTCCTTTCCTGGAAACTGTTGTCTGATACTCCGTACGCTCGTGTTTTGTTCATTAGGTAGCAATACGGAACCGTATCGAACTCCTTCCGTAAGTCAAGCAAAACGAAATCCATCTGTGAACTTTTATCTACTGCTTCCTACGTTTTCAGGGCGAATAAACCGAGCTGGCTATCACACGATCTTTGTTTGCGCAATCCATGTTGAATTCTACAGAGGCAATTCTAGATCTCCAGAAATGACATAATACGCAAACATAAAATGTGCCCAAAATTCTAAAACAGACTGACAGTTTTGCGAGAATTTACGACGTCCTAGTTTTGAAAACGCAAATGTCCTGAGACTTTTCTTTTTCTCCAATCCTTATGAAGGGTTCATTCCTCCGGAGACCTACGACACAATAGATTCGGACAGGTATCCATCAGGTCACCTGGCCTTTCGTGCATTGAGCGATGTCTGTCGCTTTTCTATCCCTTGCTCACATATTTTCTGTGTTCTTTTTCTAAACAGACACTGTTTGGAGGTAATTTCACAATTACTGATGTAACTACCTTTTCCCACTGTCTCCCAAAAATTTATATCCTACGCTTCTTCTCTCTTTCAAATTTTGTCTCAAGATCCCCTGCCGCAAAGTCTTTCCATCTCACTTTGGTCTTCCTCTTCTCCTTGACCCCTTGAGTTTCACTCTTCTCCTCACTTAGTACTCCTTTTTTTCTCTAAATTTGCCATCTTAGTTTTCCTTCCCAAGGACCCGACTTTCACTGTTCCCCTGCTATGCTCATTTGTTATTCTGTTGTCTGGTAATTCCACCTAACCAATTTTCATTCATAACCCTTCTATACTTCCATCTTGGGTTGTTGTGATTGGCCAAGTTCCTGCACTGTAGAACATCCCAGGCCTCACCTCACCTTCTTTTAATTCCGCAGCTAACCTTATCACGCAGTACACCACTCAGTTTTCCCAGTTCATCCTTCCGCTATTTATGCTGCGCTGTATTTCAGCCTCCAGTACTCCAAGACTTTGCTTGTAAAAGCCCAGATATTCTTGGCCAGAGCTACTCGCAGAATAATATATGGAACATTGCCTAGTATTGCAACAGACTCCAAATTGATACCAGGTCCTGGCTGTCATGCCCTGTAACTCTTGGATTCAGTAGCAGGATATCAGCCTTCCATAGACCAAGTGCTTGCACAATGCACAAGATGAAAAGATACAATGGAGGGCCAACAAATGTAACCGACATAAGATGACTGGCGGTAGAAATAAGGAATGAAGGTCTTGAGATTCATTCGCGAAACATGAGTTCATATTCAATAGTAAGTCAGGAACACTTTTCATTGCACTGAGAAGAGGAATGATAGATGCCAGTATTTTCTTACGCGTGAATAATCCAGAAATGCTTTAAATTTTCCCCTCTCGGAAGATGAAGTTATTGCTATTCAAGGATTTTCAGGCGAATTATAGGAGTCAAACACTTCCACATATTCAGAAAGCCCAATAATCTCAACATGCAGAAGACGATTTTCCATCCACTGTTTTAAACTGCTCTGTGTGCGAGCCCTCGTAAACGGAATACAGCTGCAGTCATTAACGAATGTGTGTAAATCTATCGGACCAAATTGCGTGGTCATCAGTCCGTAGCTTACTACTTAAACTAAGATAAACTAACCTAAGGACAACACACACACACACTCACACACACACACACACACACACGCGCGCGCGCGCGCACGCGCGCGCGCGCGCGCGCGCGCACACACCGATGTATCAAGGAGGACTCGAACCTCCGACGGCGAGCAACCGCACGCTTTGCAGCGAGGCGCCTTACACCGCTCGGCTTCTCCACCGCGCCAGTCATTAACGAGCCAGGGTCTGTATCTGACGTACAAAAGAGCCACGATCCCCCTTGAGAATGACCTCCGCAGATGGGGACGAAACATTGGGGCTGCGGCAGAGTGGCCGAGCGCAATGAGGCGCTATGCGCGATGCGCGAGGCCGTTCCCCGTCGGTGGTTCGAATCCCTCATCGGGCATGGATGTTTGTGCCGTCTTTAGTATAAGGTAGTTCATAAGTAGTTTGTAAGTTTAGGGACTGATGATACAAGTTGCCTTAAATTAATTACAAATTTATTTTTATCTAGATTTCGACCATACTACGGAGGTATCATCACAAATAGAAGATTGCCATATGAGATAACAACATTTCTTATCTACGACAATAGTACATTCCATTGTCCCTCTGTTCTTTGACAAGCGAGAGAGCAGGATCCCAAGCGGAATTTAAGCAGAAGCCTCTATGCTATTCATTTTTTTTCCCATAAGGTGACCTGTGTCAAGACAGTGTTCGGCAATAGCAGATTTGTTTGGCTGTTGTAAACGTGTGTGACGTTTATGCTCAATACAACGGTGCTCAACAGTCCTAATAGTTTGACCAACATATAGCATGCCACAGCTGCATGGGATACGGTAGACATCCGCCTTGCACAAACCGAGATCATCGTTAACGTATTCTAAGAGTGCCTTAATTTTAGGAGGTGGACGAAACAAACATTTTACATTGTTTTTACGCAAAATGCGACAAATCTTATTGGAAATTCTGCCAACGTATGGAAAAAGGCCACTGACGTGGGTGCCGACTCAGTGTTATCATCACTAGCCCGTTGCACATGTAGTCGATAGCGCAGAGCTCTTTTAATCTGCCCTTCACCATAGCATCTCTGTCGAAAAGTTACTTCCAGATGAGACAGCTTAGTGGGCAAACTTTTCGGGTCAGAAATGACGTGAGCCCCATGAACTAAGTTTCGAAGAACCCCTTCACGTTGAGCTGGTTGGTGACAACTATCAGCTTGCCAATACAAATCAGTATGTGTTGGCTTCCTATAAACAGCATGTCCCAACGTACCATCTGCCTTTCTCCTGACCAACACATCAAGGAAGGGAATGGAACCATTCTTTTCCACTTCCTTTGTGAAACGGATTTTGGGGTGGACTGAATTTAGATGTTCCAAAAAATAATTCAAGTTCTTACTACCATGAGGCCAAACAACAAAAGTGTCGTCTACATATCTGAAAAAAAAGAAAAAGAAAAGAAAACAAGCAAGTTTCAACGCCGCTGACTCCAGAGCACGAATAAATTAGCAACGATAGGTGCAAAGGGCTTCCCATCGCAACTCCATCTGTCTGCTCATAGTATTCGTCATTGAATAAAAAGTAGGTGGAAGTCAAAACATGTCGAAATAAATTCGTTAAATCAATACCCAACTTCGTCTCAGTTAGTTGCAACGAATCAGACAGAGGTACCTGGCAGGATACCCGTAAGTTTTTCGAAATTGTTATTCGCCAGGAGAAATTAAGTAATCACAACACTATTGTTGTTCATAAGATACCTCTCGGTGGCGATGCTGACCTGCTAAGCAGTGGGTCGCCGCATATGAACAATCGGCTCCTGACTTCAGCATATCAGTAACAATAGCAGCAGCATCAAAGGTGGTCGCGGCACTAAAACCGCTCACAGTAAAAGCAGCACACGTTCTCAGCGGGGCATCACGTTGGTGACCCATTGTCACGTTCACTTGTGTTTGCAAATTATAGTTACGTTGTGATTTATTACAAGTGTACTATTTCAAATTTCCGGTGCCGACCTGTTAAAAAATTAAAACAATAAAAAATTATAAAATTAAAACCTCTTTCGGAGGAGTGGGGGGGGGGGAGAAAATTGAGCCTCATTTGCCCCCACCCCCTTCCCCACTGGTAGATTGCATGTTGCCGCTGACGGTGTATGTGGTCGGCCTTGTTGTCTCGTCTCTGTTCTTTAACAGCTGCTGACGAAGCGCACAGCTTGAAATATCCCTCTTATTGACCACGCGTCTGTCTTCCTCCGTTCCTCTACACATCGTAGAGAAGTTACTTTCTGAACAGAAAAGTCGAGCCACGACTGAAAGGAAGGACTACATTGCCTTTTTCCAGTTTTGCAACAATGCCTTCGGCATTTCTGCGTTTTCTACGAAGACCTGCGTTTCAGCGTCGCAGATCGTCTGCACAGGTGGCTGCGATCCGTTGCGCGGGGCGGGCGAAGTTGCCGAAAAGTGTGCCTGCGCCTGCGGTGACCCGGTCGGCGCAACGGGAAGCGGCAATACAAACAGGTGGAGCGCGTATCGGCGGCGGCGATCGCGTATGCAGATGGGCCGCCTAACTGTCCGGCGCCGCCTCTTGGCCAACAATGGGCGGGCCCGAATCACCCGCCGCTTCCTGCTCGCCTCCAATTAAACACCGCTGGCGGCCGCTTTGAGCCGCCAAACCTGCGAAGCGTTTGCGGTTCCACACACACAAACTCACACACACACACACACACACACACAGCTATAACACTTGTCCCACTGCCGGTGGCGGCGCGTCCTATGTGTTCATTGGTTCAGTGAACCCCCGGAAAAATCTCGTCGTGAAAAAAGTATATAAATTAATAAAATGAATAATGTTTTTAAAATATTGTTCTTCGTTTCTTTCATCAGTTCATTTTACTTGTACGTTCAAAGTATTGTTATCGCATGAGAAACTTTTTACGTTGCGGAAACATCTCGTATATGACTCGTAGCGCGGCCGCCTAATATAGGCGACAGTGGCCGCAGCATTGCAATGCGCATGCGCGGCTGACGTTCAAATTCTCTTCTGAACCCTCTGGAGGCAGCATATGGGCGCTCCTGCGGCAGGGAGGGGCGAGGGGAAACCAGTCTTGCCAGCCGTGGGATTTGTCCCATATCGTGGGAGATTTTAACAATTATTTTTCAGAAAAGGACAAAGGGATTTTTTTTTTTTTTTTTTTTTTTTTTTTTTTTTTTTTTGCAAAATGTGAGAGGAATATGGGACATTTCTTCGGTGCCTGTTTATTTTTTCCTCTCGTCTGTTGTGGTTTGCTTACACAACACGTCGGTGTGATTGGCACATAGCGCGCGATAATAAGGTGAAAAAAAACGACACATCAGTCCGCGATCCCATAGTACAGTAACAGTAGCTATATTTATTTACGAATGCACCATTATTTATGAAAGAGAGACTCGTGTGAAACATTGTCGAATCCCCGGATAAACAATGCATCACTGAATGTCAGTTATACCCCAGTCTAAAATTACTTTGTGAGAGACGTTTCAGTGGCCGAGTGGTAGGGGAATTTTTCAGATCAATTATATCCGCAATCTACAACCTCCCTGGCTGTCTACCTGCAGTCGCTAAGCAACGAAACGACGCTACTGAGCTGCCACTACCAATGACTCAAAGTAACAGTCTGCCTCCCCCGCCCTGCCCCCCCCCCCCCCCACTTCGCTTCGCACTGCGAGGCGCCAGCAAAGAGCAACAATAGACGTTAAGCAAACGACTACGTTTTTTTGTAAGCACGCAACTGTCAGCGACATGCATAGACTTACTGTGGCATGGGTAGTTGGCAATGAAGTTGTAACGTAGCTCATTCCAGTAGAAAGTTGTGTCAAAATTTCAAAACATTCGGTGAAGAACTTTTGGAGATTTGCGGCTTCTCCTAATACCTCGTAAATGACGCACGGAAGTGGTACGAGGGTCGCGCGGCCTCAATTCGTAGATATGAGATATTGAACATAACACTGTACATGGCTGTATGTTAGGCGAAGTTGCACGAATGGTCCCGAAACTGCGCACCTTGATTTGTGCATCGGCAAATCTCCATTAAAGCACCATTCGCCCTTCATATTTGTTTTCGGCGCATTGAAATCGAAAACACGTCGTATTTGTTAAAATATAACTGTAAA
The DNA here is from genome assembly GCA_026315105.1 of Locusta migratoria. Classification (NCBI taxonomy): domain Eukaryota; kingdom Metazoa; phylum Arthropoda; class Insecta; order Orthoptera; family Acrididae; genus Locusta; species Locusta migratoria. Next base: position 597,774,361 of record CM048744.1, read on the forward strand.
ATCCTTCAGAAGATCTGATCATGAATAACAATGAAGTCACTACTTTCCTGCTAGCAAGAGTAGCCGTGTGGTTACAACCATCGCGTTGAGCCGTTGAAGGTAGTGGGTTCGAGACCGACTACTAGAAATTTTTTGAAACCGAATCTTCTGTTTAACAGATTGTATTGTTACTTACCACATATTTTTGGACGTTTTGGGAATGTGTCGAGTTTTTGGGGGCAAATGAAATTTATATTCTTCGTTATAACAAATATTTAACTGTTTAAAAAGATGGGGAGACCATCCTTTCCGCATACGTAACGTGAGGAGGGGGTGCTGCTTACATTACAAGTGGCTCTAAGGTAGCTTGTCTCTTCATCCTAACAGATTCATTTTCTTACAGTCACTTAACACTGCCATCACTTACTTACTGTGTTTTAGTATTCATGTGCACATTTATATGTTCTTGGTGTTTATTATCAAATTATCAAAGAAAAATGAACAACCTTCGGTATATTTTAGAAAAAAATTACTCACCTTTAAGTTCGGAACAAAATCGTAAAACAAATAAGCTTGGTAGGCCGACGCCTCAGCTCGAGTTGAAGCAAGGGCAAGGTAAGACATTCTGCAGATCTTCTAACGAAAATATATCCAAAAGGGGGGGGGGGAGGAGGGGAGAGAAACCGGGGGGCTTTCCCCCAGCGCTACTCGCAGAGATGCGTCAAATGGCAAATTGTCTCTTTGGAGGCCGAGCGGGGGAGGGGGGGGGCACCACTATCAAGATGCGGTACTCACGGCCACTACGGTCGGGAGTTCGAATCCCCCCTCGGGCATGGATATTTGTGCCGTCCTTAGTATTAGCTAGTTCATAAGTAGTTTGTAAGCTTAAGGACTGATGACCCCGTAGTTAAGTCCCATAAGCTGTACAAACATTTGAACATTTTTTGCGGTACTCAAAAAAGTGGATCCACAGTCATCTGCCGCCACTGACAGCTGCTCTTGACGAGTCAACTGTCGTCGTGCAAAGGTTCGCAACCGCCATAAGAATTACAGCCAAATTTATATAGCATGTAGAAAGTTCACACGATTAAAATACAGCCGCATGTGAAGTGAGGAAGATGACGAAATCAGTACTGAGTGTCGCCGCCATTGCTGGCTGTTACTGCTGATACACTCCTTGGCATTGCATCACGGAAGACCATGCTGTTTTCACATAGTGCCAAAACTGATTTGCATTAGCAGCGGGTGGTTTTACCTGGGCCAGTCCACTGACCAACCAGACGTTTTTGATAGCGAGAGATCGGAAGAGGCGGGGCGGAGTGGTCAAGCGCATTGAGGCACTATGCTCCGATGCGCGAAGCCGTTCCCCATCGGGGGTTCGGATCCCCCACGGGCATAGATGTTTGTGTCGTGTTTAGTATAAGGTAGTTCATAAGTATTTTGTAAGTTTAGGGACTGATGAGTCCGCAGTTAAGTCTCTTAAGCTATACAAACATTTGAATACAGACTTCGGAAGAAAAGGGAGGAATAGCCAATTATGAAGTACATGAGTAACGAAGATGATGTAACGCTGGCTGATGAGTATTACCGGTAATGCGTACTTCGAGGGTGTGGAAGTGGAATCCAATACCACTTCCGACTATACGCTTTTCCTGAACCGTATTTATCACAGCTAACAAAGAGACCACGTGGGTATCAGATTTCAAAATTTCTTTACATTTGTGATACTTGAAGTTCAGAACTTATATAACAATCAAACAAAGCTATTCGACACAACTCTCAAAAAGTCTCGAGAAAATCGAGTTTGAAGTCTTTCAAGTACACGTAAGTACCAATAATTAAAACAGTTGCAGTATCTGTCGCTGTAGTTCAGGTGGTAATATTCTGACCTCAGAACCATAGAGTCGGTGTTTCGAATCCCACGGTGACATTTTTTTTTTATTTTTTAAATTCATTTATATAAAACATTTTGGAATCTCTAATTCCACGCGTTGTGTGAGCTTTTGTATATATATGTATGTAGACAACCTGAAAACCTCGTCGTCACGTAAAACGACAGTTGATATGTTAGCTGCTTGGAAAGCCATTAGTATGGCTATGGAGATGACAGTGGCGTAGCTGTTTACAAACTGAACAATCAACTATTACCGTCGTGAAATAATAGTGTAGCCAATAATATAAAAAAATTTAACTTAAGCTTTTTAATTGAAACAACCATTAATAACAACCTTCCATAAAATGTAGAAAATTACGAATAAAGAAAAATACGTGCATTTTTTATCAAAATTAACATTAGATATTAAATTTGTGTAATTATCGAACACAACGAAAGAAAAAACTCTGTGACGAGAGGATTCCTAGAACCGACCCTACGGTTGTAAAGCCAGAACGTTACCAGCTATGCTACACCGACAGATGTTGTCGTTCATTAATGATTGTTACTTACGCTTACTTGCAAAACTTCAAAGTCGATTTTCTCGAGAAATTTTGAGAGTTGCCTAGAATGGCTTTGGCAGACTGTTATTTGACTTCTGAACATCAAAGTACCATAAATCTAAAAAAATTCAAAAACCCGATACACAAGTGGTCTCCTTGTAAGATTAAAACAAGTGTGACTATAAGCTGTAAGAACCTATATAGTGGGGTATGACGGTTCTGATTTAGAAGTTTGGCTCGATGTTATCCTATGGTCGAACCGTACATGTCTACTTTCATGCCCCACCTACTACCGTACTTGCAGATATTATCTTTTACCCGTGATTCTGTAGTTTAAAAACACTCAAAGCATAGTCTGTAGTTTGCGAAACAAATAAGAAAAAGTACATGAAATTACTGGTTCATTAAAAAAAAATATGTACGTAAAGTCAGAGATTTAAATGAATAAGGTTTATTGAATCAAATTGGTTCCTTATTGGAAGTTGTCAGGTGAATTGTTAATCATAAATAGAATAAAATGGTTAAGCAGTTGAATTGTCTGCTATTAGAAATTGGTAGCACTTACCCCTAACTAAGTAAACATAACTTTAAGAAACACATAAACTCTGTATATTTCGCGAGCACTCAACATAAAATTGTCAACAGTTCTAAATAGTTTAAGTTTCCCGAACGCCATTTCTACACTCGCAAATTCTTGTCTAAAACATAACACTTATTAGCTACACTCGCATATACTTGTTCTCGCCAACTTTAGAGTCCCGAGAAGCGACCGATCGCCGCACAAATCTTAACACTGTGCCCGATTGAATCACTCCTATCACCCAGGAGGGTCCTCCTTCTTCCAAGACTAGATATGGAGTTCTTTTTTCCGCGCACCTTTTCGCTCATCTCTTCCTTCTCACACTGTCCACCAGTTCTATCACTTGCTCGCTTCCTCATGGGCCGATCTACATTCCTTGCAAAGCCGTATACACGTTAACATGCGATTCTAGCTTCCTCGGCTCTTGGTGTACATTCCACAGCCGGACTGCAACAGTGGCACTAGAAGCAGACGGACGGGCGGATCTCTCAGCAAGAGTAAGGTCCACGTCGGCCACTCATATACATTAAGTACCGATGCCCGACACTGACCACGTTCGCAGGCCTCCAGAGAATGCAATAAGTCTGCGCTGAACGTCGCAGTGTCCGCAAAAACCGAGTCACGTTCCGTAGATGGCAATTGGCGCGCCTTGTAATCGCCACGTTCATTACCTCGCGCCGCGTTACTCTCGCCGCACCGGCAGCCCCACTGTGAAAAACCGACCTGCGCCGCTCTCTGCCCTCACCAAACAAAAACATTCCTAACTTCAAGCCTTCGCCGTATCTTCACACTAGATTTATTTACTGCTTTATTTCGACATTTACGCCGATTAGATTAATGCTGAGGCCACTTCTTACATGACATAAATTTCAACTATTTTATAAAATAGGTGTGTTATGAGTGTAGATTGTAATATTATTGGATAACTATGATTTAAGAAGGAAAAAGTGACACCAAAGGAGAAAAAGGATAACCTAGGAAGGGTAAAAATAAATTACGATTGGCACTTGCTCAGAGCTAAGCTAATATTAATTAAAGCAACACTAATTCTATTTGCTACCTCATTGAAGTCAGCAGACATATTATTTTGTAAAAAAATCAAACCAAATGTTTGTAGGGGATTCGAACCCCCGACCGTAGTGGCCGTGCAGACCGTAACTGGCGCGCCGCAGTCCCCCATTTTTTTTTCTTTTTTTTTCCCCTTATGGTAGATCTATGCATCGCGGTCGTTCGTTCAGTTTGTTCTAGTTTGTTCGTTGAATATTCGGCTCAGATTTTTTATTACATGGAGAGTTTAGCCCCCTGACCGGGCGCGCTGAGCCAAGGCGCCCGGTATCCCTCGGCCACCGCGGCCGGCTATTATTTTGTAGCAGAATTATGTGCATGAAAGCAAATACGGGTGTAGCAATGTGGCTGAAAGAAGCTTCTTTCATAGTTCATTGTTTTCTTTTGGGGAGGGGGGAGGGCTACTGACTACATTTAAGGACAGCTACCATGTATGTGATTTGCATTTAATGCCGGCCACAGTGGCCGAGCGGTCTGCGGCGTGAAGTCACGTTCTGCACGGCCGCTGCGGTCGGGGGTTCAAATCTCCCCTCCGGCATGGATGTTTGTGCCGTCTTTAGTATAAGCTAGTTCATAAGTAGTTTGTAAGTTTAGGGACTGATGGCCCCGTAGTTAAGTCCCATAAGCTCTACAAACATTTGAACATTTGTATTTATTGATACACCTATCGAGTAAACATTCTGTGTTATTTAGTTTTAGAGACACTCTTTACTAAAATAATCACCCGCTGAGACATTGGAAGGCGCACGTGTCGACCATTTGTATGAAGTCATTTAGGAAAACCAATGGAGAGGATGTGGTTGCGGGGAGTTGGGGGAGGAGAGAAATGATAGATTGCTTTGTTGGTTGGTAGTTTGGGATGGGGGGAACAAACTGCTAAGGTTATCAGTCCCCAGGTGGGAATGGGAAGGAGTGAGGATAGGAAGGGAGGGGAAGGGAAAGGAAATGCAGTCCGGGGAGGAAAGACTGCATTAGCTCGGGGTCCCGTACTCGCCAAGCACATACTTGCGAAAGAACCGTTACCCCCCGGAGGTAGCGAAATGGTAAAATCACTTTTAGTGCATACACGTCCATTGTCTTCACTATACCAACCTTCCCACCAGTTCACTATAGGAAGGGTAGTGTTTCTGTATAGTGGTTTATGACGTAACATCGATGAAATAAATTAACTAAATGAAATGCAGTAAAGTGTCCTGGAATGCGAATGGTTCAGCCTTTGGTCTTAACCAATGAAAGCAGATTTCGCCTGCACGCAAGTGATGGTCGTTTGCTCGCACGACTCAACCCTGGCGCGTGCTGTCTCGTAGAGTGAATTTGTCCAAGACATACTGGTCCAGATTATCCTGAAACAAGGCTGTAGCGCAGGCCGCGACACGTCATACCGAGTAGGCCGCAATCGTAGCTTACTGGCTGGCCCCTGGGGCTCTGCCCACTGTTTCATAACGGCCAGGCAGTCAGGCCAGTGAGCTAGCTATAGCGGCCTAATCGGTGAGACGTGATGCGGACTGCGCTAATGCCTTGTCTCCAGACGGTGTTGCCAAATCCAGGCCTTAAGGTCTGGGATGCAATAAGCTACAACTCTCGTTTACCTTTGTTGAAGGTAACGCTGACTTATGGTTGATACGACCACAATGTTGTAACAGTCGTTGTTGGGCCATTATTGCAACAGAAAGGCGACGTGTTACGAAACTCAGCGTGTCTTGCAACACCAGCAATTTCCCTGGCCAGGGAGGATCTCCTTAGTTCTCGTGTGGGCTGAGATGGGACGGCATGGAATAATGTATCCCAAGACAGTAGCTGGCATCGAATGAATGCCAGAATCTACGTATCCATTGCCGGCAGCAGAGGCTACACGTGGTACCTCAGTAGCGCGGGAACTATTGATCTGTAAATTAATAATTTCTTGTGCTCCATATTTCAATTATAAATATGGAGTGACTGGAAAACTGAGAGGTGTACTCATTTTTCTTTCCGGCAATTTACGAAATTTTAATCACCAGATTTCTACTTCGAATGTGAAATTTGTGGACCTAAGGAACAGCCGTGGCGGAATGACCGTGCGCGCTAAGGCGCCTTGTTGCGGTGAGCGTGGCCATTCGTCGTCGGAGGTTCGAGTGCTACCTCTGGCATCGGCGTGTTTTGTTCCTAGGATAAGTTAGTTTAAGTAGTTTGTAAGTTTACGGACGGATGACTACTGCAGTTAGGTCCCGTAACATTACAAACATATCTTAAATACAGCTAAGGGACGCGCGCGGGATCGTCGGAGACTTGAACCTCCGGCGGGAGTAACCCTCGGGCACCGCAACATGACGTTCCAGAACGCACGGCCAGAGAAGTGATGGCGAATAGAAACAGTTTGAAAATGGCACTTCAGTGTGAATTGCTGAATACTCGTGTAGATGAAAGTGTAAAGCTTGCAGTTTTCGGAATGTCCCGCCACTTTCGGTACTGTTTGGACGGTGCTTTGTTCTGCGGCTGCGATCGCACGCTGGAGCGGCGGTCACGCTCGCCGTGCGCGCTGACCGGAAAGCCCAACCCCACGCCCCGCGCTGCCCCGCCGGAGAATTTCACGGAGCCTGCCTCCCGAACACTCTGATGTCCTGTTTATTTCTCCAATTAGTTTTACAACACTGCCAAAAGCACTCCATCGGAAGGCGCTGCTCTCGAGCACGCTTCTTAGCCTCTAGAGACGTCGCCAGACCATGAAACAGGGCTGGGCAAATGCACTCATGCGAGCACAGGTGCCCGCGAGCGCTCTCACTGCTTGCCCACGGCCATTGCCAGCAACGACTTGCCCCCTCCACCACACTGCTGACATTCCTCGCTTGCTAGCGCGAGCGGAGAACACGGGCCTGTTCACTTCCTCATTAGCATTGTGTTATCGTTGTTATCGATGTCGAAGCAAATCAAATGTTCAAATGTTTGTAGAACTTATGGGACTTAACTACGGGGTCATCAGTCCCTAAGCTTACAAACTACTTATGAACTGCAAACGTAGGCTTCCGCGGTTGTTGTCACTATCAATAAAATTCTTCTGGGTATGAAACCGCGTCGTCATTTTATAAATTCCACCGACGTTTCGGCCGCTGTTGCAGGCGGCCTTCATCAGGGTCTGTGTCTGACTGACACAGACCCTGATGAAGGCCGAAACGTCGGTGGAATTTATAAAATGACGACGCGGTTTCATACCCAGAAGAATTTTATTGATACTTATGAACTACCTAAGACTAAGGACGGCACAAATATCCATGCCCGAGGGGGGGATTCGAACCCCCGACCGTAGTGGCCGTGCAGACCGTGACTGAAGCGCCTCAGTCCCCTCGGCCACCGCGGCCGGCGGTGTCGAAGCCTGCTTGGCATTCGTTGTAACAAAATTAGTGAGAGGAATGAAATTACGAAACTGAAGCTTAGTAGTAATCTTACCGACTGGAGCACTCCGGTCGATGACGAGTGATCTCACTCCAAACATAACATTCTTTTTGGTGAGCATTAGGTGCCGGCCGCGGTGGACGAGCGTACTGCGGCGCGTCAGTCACAGTCAGCACGGCCACTACGGTCGGGGGTTCGAATCCCCCCTCGGGCATGGATATTTGTGCCGTCCTTAGTAGTAGCTAGTTCATAAGTAGTTTGTAAGTTTAGGGACTGATAACCCCGTAGTCAAGTCCCATAAGCTCTACAAACATTTTTGAACATTTGATGTATTAGGTATGTCCTGAACTTAACAGTTCTCAAAAAATTCAAATGTTTGTATAGTCTATGGGACTTAACTACGGGTTCATCAGTCCCTAAACTTACAAACTACTTTGAACTACTTACGAACTAGGACGGCACAAATATCCATGCCCGAGGGGGGATTCGAACCCCCGACCGTAGTGGCCGTGCAGACCGTGACTTGAGCGACTTAGTCGCCTCGGCCACCGCGGCCGGCTTAACAGTTCTCAGTAATATTACATGTATTAAGTTAAAAGTCTTTATATATAGATGTTTGTGCCTGTATTTACTCTGCAGCCAAAACTACATATTGCAAACGAATAGTGTCTGTATGTTGTAGTAGGTATCAGTCTCCCATTGTGCACTATGGTGGTACAGGGTTGACAACGATAAAGGGGTGGAAGATATGGGAGATGAAGGTTACCGACTTATATAAAATTCTACGTGTGGGTGTCCATATTTTGCTCTTCAGCAAACACTACACAATGGAGACGAACGATTTCTCTGTGATGTTGTAGTAAAACGTCTCCAGTTGTACACCATAGCAGTTCCGTGTCGATAGCTATAAGAGGGTGAAAGATATAGTGGTTGAAAGTCGTCAGCTTGTATAAAATTCGGACTGAAGACCAGCGATGGCTTTCGAGACTATAATACCAAAGAGGTTATATACAACGAAACGTGATGCACACTCTTCAGTTGTTTTTCTGCAAAAAGCGTACGAATAAAGAAAAATAAGTGCATATTGCAGTTTGAAAAGTAAAAATTCCAAGAAAGATGGCAAAGCGTAAGAAAGAAATTTCTCGTTCTCGATCCGTTTCTAAAAGACAGAAAACGGCGCTGAAAAGTACATCTACAGACAATAGAAACTTGAAATTTGTAGATGTTGTTTATATTACACTGTAGGCATCGGCGAGTTTTCGATATTCCCATCCGTAAGGGGGTGAAATAGGGGATGATCGGTTTTTTGAAAATACGATGTTATTAAGGATATTTTGAAGTAAGTAATACAAATCTTCGGATTTAGATTTTTATTGCAATTTTAAAAACACGCGACGTTAATGACTGACTTTTCAACGTAACTGCTGTAAATCTATGCAACGTATTACTTTACGACACTCCTGTAGCCTACTCATTACAGCATCACACAATGAAATTATGTTTTCTTTATTTGTTCCTTTGACATTGTGCCTCTATCTGTTATAAGCTGAAATTAGTTATTCATTCGATGGCACCCTTGCGTAACACAAGCTTGGTCTATAAGGCAATACTATCTCAAATACTATACAAATGTTATATTTCACCCTCACAAGAGAACCTCCCCATAGCACCCCTCTCAGATTTAGTTATAAGTTGGCGTAGTGGATAGGTCTTGAAAAACTGAACACAGATCAATCGAGAAAACAGGAAGAAGTTGTGTGGAACTATGAAAAAAATAAGCAAAATATAAAAACTGAGCAGTTCATGCGAAAAATAAGCCATGTCGATCAGGTTATTAACACAGGAGCACTGTGATCCTGTGGCTAGCTTGAGGTGTGGAGCAAGAGGTCCTTGGTTCAAGCCTTCGGGCGAAAATATTAATTTTTTCAGTCCGATGCGGGGTAACTGATCCGTACACACGGAAAAATTCGGAAACGTTAAACCATATGTTTTGACAGAGCACTGAAAAAACTGTGCGACTGTGAAACTGTCCATCCTGATTTAGGTATTTTGTGACTTCCCTAAATCGTTTCAGGCAAATGCCGGTATGGATGCTTTCAAAGGGCACGGCCAATTTCCTTCGCGAATCCTGACAAATCCTATCCAGTGTATAATAGTTTTAACGTAACGACGTCGATTCCATTTAATTATTATAACCAGTGCAGTGTTTACTGGCATTCAAAAGGGGGTCGTCATATTGAGCATTTAAAAAAAGATTAAAATCGCTGGGGACGCTACATAGTTTGGTCAATTACCTGCCCAAAAGAAATGCACGCTATTTATTAAAAAAAATAATAAATAAATAAATAAATTATTCCAGGATAATGCACCTTTCCAGAATGGAAAGCAAGGAAAAGACACAAGAAAATGTTGCAAAAACCGACCTGTCCACCCGATTTGGCATTCAGCCTATCCACAGGTATGCCTCGCTAATAGAGTGTTAGATTTATTGCAGCTGCACTTGCTCTTCAATTCGCTTCGACAGATCGAAATTTGAATTATTTGAAGCAATTTGCAGCACTATCCATACTATTCGTTTGATTTGGCAGTTTACCTGTTCAAAAATATACTTCGACAATTAAAAACTGAGGGTCTTGTATTAATAATTGTTGCCTCGCCATCCTTTTGATATTTCAATGTGCCTGTCCGCAAAGAATGTGTTTCATCTGTGAGTAAACTTTCTTGAAACTAAAACTTATTACAACATTCGGTCTCTTCACCTAATTTGATGCCGAGAATTGCTGGTTTGGTACCTGTGCCTTCCATCTGTTGTAACACCAAAAAATTGGGGAAAGAAAGCGTTTCTACCCGAGAAAAGCTTATGCAGGAACTCTCTGGGCTTAAAGACCTTGTAGAAACGCAATTCAGTCTTAGAATCTGTTGACCGAGAAATGATAAGCCACGTCTAATTCGTAAAAGGAATTTGTAACATTTTTTGTACGTAAGTATTTATTCTAAAAGGGCTTGTAATAAAATGTAGAACTATCAAAGATTCGTAGTTACCGTGATCAAATTATTGTATAGGTGACATGCGTGTTAATTTTGTTCTACGAAACAGAAGAATGTTGCTGGAAGGTTTCGTTTCATGTGTACAAACCAGGAATTCATTGGTGTTTTGCAGTAATTATCGAATGTTTACTAATATTTCGATGTGTTACGCGTAACCTATGAAATAATGTGCGTTCCACTGATTCAGATAGTTGCAGAATGTAGTTATGAAGACTGTCTATCTGAAGTGCAGAAGTAAACATTGGATTAGGCAGAGTAATTAATGGACAAAAATACATTGAAATTATCGAACCAAACTATTATGAATTCCGTGTACGTGTCACCGAAAGTAACGACAATCAGGAAACAAGTATTTCCAAACTAGAAAGCGACAGCTAGGACTTAATAGTTTACGGTTGTTTGGTCGTGAAGTTTGAAAACTAACGTTTACAATGAAACAGAAGGGGAAAAACGTCAAACGAATAAGACAGTGATAAAAAAGAGAGTAATATTTGTCTGCTACCCTTATGTAAAGAGAATGTAGCACTCCATCGTCTTCATAATTCGTATTATTAAAGGAGACAGCAACTGTCTACAAAATGAGGCTACTGAGTGCCCCAGACCGCAAAACACAGTTGAACTGCAAGTGAACAAACAAACCACGAGACAGATAATAAAAGCCACGACCGTCTTAGTTTCAACGGATGTTGTCCCACTCGGCCTGGAAATGGCAGGTCAGGCCCCACTCTGCCAGATAATGCTGCGTCACACAACGCGTCTAAAAAAACGCCCACTAAATTACAGTGTAGCCTCTCTTTCCCTGAGTGAAATAACCGAGCTAAGGAATATGACGTCACCTCACCCTCAGCTTACGCTGTCTGAAAAGAATTTTTTTTCTTCTGAAGTTACTGACCTCGGAAGACGTAAACGGTAGACCTAAACAATGTGTGCCTTGTAAAACAATTACACAGAAATTTAAACTTAGCTATCCCACTAAAGAAACTTCAGCGCTTGGAGAAAGAAGCAAACAACAATAAAATAACAGTTTCTGATAGCTCTTTTAAAATGTTAATCAGCACTGTAGAAGACGTACGGAAACTACGAATTTTATTTCCAAAAACAAATACGTCACGGGATCATAAACTATACATTTTGGACTGTTTTCCGACACAGTCATCACCGATAATAAGACGTTTGTCGTTGCGTACAATCAGTTAGGAAAACCATTCTGGGAAAACTCGCACCCCTGCAGTACGAGGATTTTCCGTGCAGCCTCCTTTCGCGTCCCGGAACATAGTGGCCGAAACGATACCAAGAGAGGAAAAGTGAACTGGGATTGCTTGCATCATTAATGCGGACTTGAGATATTTTAAAGATGATGGCATATTAAGTTTATTAAAGGTAGGGTCATTGTGCTTACATGCAAAAATAAAATAATGTTTGGGAAAATTTCGACTCGCACACGCTGTTAGAGGGGTCTTCACGTGTTAGATAGGACGACCAACTCCCCGGTATTACGGAGCTTCTGGCATTTTTTTTTAATTATTATTTTTTTTTTTAACATTCCCGTCCCCCTTATTGTCCGTCTGTTTCTCTCGGATACTTCATCAGTAACCCCTGTTATAACACGAAACACGTGAGGTACTAGTGATAGTTGAAATTCTCTTATAGAGACATCTCAAAAACATCTCTTATAATAATCAATAATATTCTCGATAACTGTTCGTGCTTCTTGTCAAGTTGTACCGATCAGCAGTTAACTCTTTAATCCAAGCTTTTTTTTGAAGCTATAAATCCTACCACGAGTAGTTCGTACATACTGAGGAAAATATTGAAAAATATTCCTTAAAATTATTATGCACTGTTAGCAACAAAAAATTTGTAGCTGGTCAGCTGTGTAGAGCTTACATGATGTACCCGATGCAGTTAAAATGTTCAAATGTTCGTATAGTCTATGGGACTTAACTACGGGGTCATCAGTCCCTAAACTTACAAACTACTTATGAACTAAGACTAAGGACGGCACAAATAACCATGCCCGAGGGGGGATTCGAACCCCCCGACCGTAGTGGCCGTGCAGACCGTGACTAGAGCGCCTCAGTCCCCTCGGCCACCGTGGCCGGCACCGATGCAGTAAATGTCACTATTGTGCCAGAAAGTAACTCAAAATGCGACAGTAGTAGGTAATTGACTACTTTTACATGGCTAAGTAGGAACACTAAAGTAAACGTTGGGAGTAACTCAATGCAGCTAACTGTCGATCTGTAGCACACTGCAATTTATAATTTCAAAATGTTCAAATGGTTGTAGAACTTATGGGACTTAACTACGGGGTCATCAGTCCCTAAACTTACAAACTACCTATGAATTAGCTAATACTAAGGACGGCACAAATATCCATGCCCGAGGGGGGATTCGAACCCCCAACCGTAGTGGCCGCACAGACTGTGAGCCGCGGTACCCTCGGCCACCGCGGCCGGCTTATAGTTTCTAGGACGAGCTACTGGCATATGTATACAAACAGCTACATATGAATTTCTGGTAAAATGTTGATCAGTTTGAGAGATAATGGAAAAATAAGATGTGTAGGCGATCAACTACACTATGCATTAAAGGGCTAATATTTTCATACCACAACAACTCACGGAAATTATGCCTCGCGAAAGCGTATTATAGAGACGTCGTTCCTTGTAGCTATAGAATATGTCAGAAACCATAAAAACCTGTTTAGAACATGTAAGTGTAACATACTTCAGTGATCTTTAGTCAGGAAGCTGTCGGTGTAAGTAAAAACATCAAAAAATTGAAATCTTTCATATTTACAGAATTAATACTAAGAAGGAAACAGTAATGTGCACTTTTAATATTTCGATCAAACATAAAAGAAATTAATTACTTGACTATTTTAACCAAGTAAGAATAGAAATATTTTTTCTATTAAGCAATTCATTATGTACAAATGTTTGTAATTCTATGGGACCAAATTACGTTCGTCATCAGTCCCTACTCTTACAAATTACTTAAACTAAGTTAAAGTAACCTAAGGACAACACACACATCCATGCCCGATGGAGGATTAGAACCTCCGACGCGGGAGGCCGCGCGATCCTAACATAGCTCTCCAGTCCGCACGACTATTCCCGCGCGGCGAGAGTCATTATGGAGTAGACGGAGTTGACCAATCAAAAATCTCTGTAACAGTATTTAAAGTGTGTTTTGACTGAAACCTAGGCTCTTAATGGCTACTGGAAACTTACTGGCCGGCCGCAGTGGCCGAGCGGTCTGCGGTGCGCCAGTCACAGTCTGCACGGCCGCTACAGTCGGGGTTCGAATCCTCCCCCCCCCCCCCCGGGCATGGATGTTTGTGTCGTCTTTAGTATAAGGTAATTCATAAGCAGTTTGTAAGTTTTCTTAACAATCATTTGAACATTTTGAACTTACTGAAAATATTACTTTCTGAATATGAAACCACTTTTTGACGGAGGTAAATGACATTTTCAAGTCATCTTTAGATTGTCTTTATAGTATTGATGTGTGTACTGGGAAGTGATAGTTAAGGAGCAGCAATAAGTATATCCCGGGTTTGGCATGCCTTTCTTGAGTTTACTACACAAATGAATCTTACAAATGCCATTGGACTCTTAAAAACTTTTTCTTGGCTTATAGAGCTACCAGAAAATATATGAGTAAAAGTAAGCTAAGTATATAGAAATCTTCACATTCCAATTTTACTTGGTGTGGTACAGCAACCGTGTTCAGGTGAATTCCTGAATAACAGAACGTCTTGAATGCAAATATTTTTTATTACAATGACGCGTTTCGCCCGGTTATGGCAACTTCAGATATCTGACAAAGAAGAAAAGATTGAAACAGATCTTGCAATATTTACATGACATTATTTCGAAAATTTTAGGTACAAACCAATCTGAAACTGTTAATAAGAAATTGTGATAATGTACGCTACTAATGTTTTAACTACTCTGTGGTGGAGGGTGTTAAGATTAAAATGCGGTCATAGGGTATCTTAGAGAGACAATAATATGTAAACTATTAATATCCGGTAACATTGACCGTTGAAAACAGGTTGATACATTGTTTAACTGAATGGATATTGCAAGATTTACCTTGCATGATGTCCCTGTACCTTAGGTCGTCAACATATTAATACGGCTTGCGTCGGTATAGGTACAAGTACTACCTGCGGCAGCGTTCAAATTTGTGCTGCGAGTAACCGCCAATAAAGCTAAGTGTTCACAACACTGGAAGTGTTGGGTCAATCGGATAACAGTTGTTAATTTAAAATATGGACACCATTTACATGAAATACCAATATCACATGAATGCAATTTGTAAGGATGCCCAGTTATATAACAGAATATTACTTAAAAATTTCCATAAAAGTGTCGAAAAAGTTTGGTATTTTGAGGTCAACTGATCGTTTAGAAGTCTCGGGTGTTTAAAATAAACCCGCTTAGAAATCTCACATTTTTCCAGGATGTTTAACTTCCGTCCTTTTTGGGCATAGTGCAAAATTTCTAAATTGTCTATGGTGGGAGCTGGATGGCCAGAAGACTTTAAATGCTAGGCAAAAGGAGAGTATTTCTTTATTTTCCCCTTTTTTGTCTCTCTTTGCCCCTTTATTGTCTCTCTAAGATACCCTATGACCGCATTTTAATCTAAACATCCTCCACCACAGAGTAGATAAATCATTAGTAGCGTACATTATCAGAATTTCTTATTAACAGTTTCAGATTGGTTTGTAGCTAAAATTTTCGAAATAATGTCACGTAAATATTGCAAGATCTGTTTCAATCTTTTCTTCTTTGTCAGACATCTGAAGATGCCCTAACCGGGCGAAACTCGTCATTGTAATAAAAAATATTTGCAATCAAGACGTTCTGTTATTCAAGAATTCAGCTAACACGTAAGTATGTATGTGGTCATCAATTGAAATGAGTAACATACAGTCATGCAGTTGCAGTTTAGCACATTTCCCTCGTAATCACGGCTCTCCCTGTGTGCGTCAGCAGTGTGGGTGTTGTTGCAGGAGGCGATGGCGAGCGCGGCGGACAGCGGCCGCGGCACGCTGCCCTCGGACGGCGGCTCGCCGCCCCCGCCGCCCCCGCCCAACCTCAGCGCCGCCCCCGCTAAGGTCAGTCACTGCTCCAGCACTACCACGCAAACGACGTCTCCACATGTTAATGCTGAAAATAATTGTTACATGTATCATTCCTAGTTACAGCAGTGCTGGCGTTTTCTTTGCACCTGTAGCATATGTAACCGTTTCATTTGCAGCGTTGTTCCTAGACAACATCATATTAAAGGCTGCTTTAGACAGTATTATGGAATACGAGGAGTAGATAACAACTGGTCCACCTCTTACTTTAATAATAGGCAACAGAAGGTAATTCTCCGCAGTGTAGAAAATGGCTATGACGTACAATCGCAATGGGGTACAATTAAGTGTGGGGTGCCCCAGGGGTCTATTTTGGGACCGTTGCTGTTTCTTATTTATATAAGTGATATTCCTTCGAGGATAACAGGTGACTGTAAAATATTTTTGTTTGCTGATGATATCAGCTTGGTAGTGAAGGATGTTGCTCGTAATATTGACAAAGTATCAAATAATGCAGTTCAACAGATAAGTTCATGGCTTGTAGAAAACAAGTTGATGTTAAATCACAGTAAAACTCAGGTTTTACAATTTCTAACACATAATTTGACGAAAGCTGACATACTGATTACATATAACGGGCAGATGGTAAGTGATACTGAACAGTTCAAATTTCTAGGTATTCATAGAGACAGTAAGCAGTCGTGGAAAACCCATGTTCAGGATCTCGTTCCAAAACTAAATTCTGCTATATTTACCATTAGAACAATATCTGAGATAAGTGATTTTTCAACACGAAAAGTAGTCTATTACGCTTACTTTCACTCACTTATGACGTACGGCATTATTTTTTGGGGTAACTCGCCTGATGCAAAAAGGATGTTTTTGGCTCAAAAACGGGCGGTTCGAGCAATATGTGGTGTAAGATCACGAACGTCATGTCGACCCCTTTTCAGTAGTCTGGGAATTTTTACACTGGCGTTACAATACGTTTTTTCTTTAATGTCGTTTGTTGTTAATAATATCAGCTTATTCCCACGAGTTAGTAGCTTTCACTCAGTGAATACCAGACAGAAGGCGAATCTACATTTTCATCACACCACCTTGATACTTGTGCAGAAAGGTGTACAGTATTCTGCAGCATCCATTTTCAATAAGCTGCCACAAGAAATAATGAATCTTAACATTAATCCACACGCTTTCAAGTCTAAATTGAAGAGTTACCTCATGGCTCACTCCTTTTATTCTGTCGAGGAACTCCTAGAAAAGTTAAACAATTAAGCTAATTCATTTTTTCTTTATTGATTCTTTTCACTTTGTCTTAAGATTGTCGTGTGCATAAGACTACTTAAAAATTTTCTACTACCATACTTGTGAAAAAATTCATGTATTGACTTGTTCCATGACCATGTAGGATCACTCCTAAATTGGGTCCTATGGAACAGAAAACCATAATAAATAAATAAATAAACTCAAAAACTCGCTCGGTTAGCCGTGAGGTCTAACGCACCGCTTTCCGACACGGGGAGGCGTACCGGCCCCGGTTCGAATCCGTCCGGCGGATTAAAGAAGGGGGTCGGAGTGTCGGACAGCCTGGATGTGGTTTTTAGGCGGTTTTACACATCTTCCTAGGTGAATATCTGGCTATTTCCCAAGTCCCGCCTCAGATTCGCAAACATTTCGTAACACTTTACACTTTCACACATATAACACTATACTCAGACATTTGGGGTACACTTGTGCTCTAGGGAGGGGGGGGGGGGTAGGGGGGCATGGGGTGGCGTCAGGATGAGCATCCGGCCACCTCATAAGTATTAACAAGCCAAATCTGGATTTAACATAGTCAACCCTGCATGTGCGTGAACAAGGCCAAAGAGAAAGAAGAAGAAGATGTGTATCAAGTCAAAGTCGCATTGTTGTTGAGGAACAACATGCAACTAGAACGACATTTTGCCAATTGGTGCGGGATTAACGAACTTCAGAGACATTAACATCTCTGACTTGGAGGTCGTGTTACGATGCTGTCTAGATGTGTGAGAGTGGTTCGTTTTATTTTATTTCACGATTGAGTTATCTTGACTTTCGTACTGTGGTGAAGATCAAGATACCATTATTAATCTGAAAGTGCTAACAATCAACAAAATAACGTCCGAAGTAAAATAGACGTCGATACAAATGTATTTTGTGCATGAAAATCATGACAAAAATAATATTTATCCATCCAAACACATTTAAGAACATTTTTATGTTTCTTGCATTGTATTAATACAGAAAATACTCAATTTTAATTTTTCCAGGGTTAAACTAATAGTTGGTTGGCTGAAACTTTGTTCACTTTTGGATCGTGTTCCACTGTTGCTGAACTGCAGCCATGTTTAAGATTCTAAATTCATAATATGGAAATGAAACTGCTAAACGCAGAAACGACAAATCAAGAGAAAAGAAATATAGTTATTTTTACTTTAAAATCTGAATTACACACTCAAATATTTTCTCTTAAATTATAAATTTTCGAAAAGGCAATTTTCTTACGTCGATTTTTAATTTAATGACTCAGCTCTAGATTAAAGGTGATAAAATTTCCTGTGAAGAATACGCACCCAAATTAACTGAATTGCAATGAAACTGGCTGCTAATGTTCTCCGTGGACACTGTATGAATTGATCATGGCCGGGAAATTCCGTGTGGGAGTGTTCGGCCGCCTAGCGCAAGTATTTTTCCTTGACGCCACTTCGGCCGAACGCTGTGAAAATATATTTCTAAATATCATGCACTCCGTGACTTCTAATCATTACAAGAACATTGCGCAACACAATTACTTTTTCAGCACGCCCTCAGTTTGCCGTAACAAGTTTTAAAAACTGTCTCATAGGTGCCCACAACTTTCGTCTATAATGGTGGAAGTATATGGCGCCTTGCGATATCACCTGCGGTCTTGATAACGCTTGAGAAACACGTTGCCCAACCCCCTCCCCCCTCCCCCCCCCCAAAAAAAAATGTCTAGAGCTCAGATTAGCATGTGAGTTTTAAGGTGGGTTAATGTCACTTTGTCGCTACATTTCACGACAATGTTCACCAACGCTACCGCGTACGTGTCACACTACGGGAAGGCAAATTTTACACCTTTTGACTTCTCCACAATGCGGGTCAGAACCACAACGCCCAGAATTGAAAACGCGGAGTTTTACATGTGTGGCCGAGGACACGAATTCGGGCGCACTGCTACTTAGAATCGACACGAAGAGGTATTAGGGAGCAGGCGCTGTGGTAGAAAGGGTGCTGATTACCACGCATTTCGTGACAACGACAATTTGACGACGACCGTGACTTGTTTCAACGCACCAGGCTGATCATCCTTTCTTTAAGGACCTCTTTGGTCTGCAACCCTCAACAATTACTCCCGTTTGGCGTGTATCACCACCGCAAATTTCATTTATATCGTGAAGATTTAGTCAACGTTCTAATGTACTCGACGAACTCTGAACGCCATCCGAAGCCTCAAATGGTACCGGTGCTGGTTCAGAACTCGTGACTCGCGCGCGGCTGTGTTGATATCGCGGTAGGCTGCGACATTGATACTGGCGTGACTAAAGCCCTAAGAGGTGCCCTACGACGTCGCAGTTTGGCCGCCTGTACTCTCGGTACCACCCATATTTTCATGAAGCAAATTCAAAATTCAAAATGTTTGTAAATCTATCGGACCAAACTGCGTGGTCATCAGTCCGTAGCTTACAAACTACTTAAACCTAGGTAAACTAACCTAAGGACAAACACACACACACCCATGTTCCAGGGAGAACTCGAACCTCCGACGGCGAGCAACCGCGCGCTCCGCAGCGAGGTGCCTTAGACCGCTCGGCTACTCCACCGCGACTATCTTTATTGCCCCAAAAAACTTTTTATCCCTGCCAACTAACTTCATACACGGCGCGGTTGGGAAATGCCAATCAACCAAACTTAGTTTGCGAAGGCAGTTGTTCTTAATTTCTGTCGTGTGCAGATGACATCTGTTTTAGATACTAGATATGACAATGTTACATGAAATTGCGAATATTTTGCTGATCTTAAATGCGTATTTCGTATAGAAATACGAAAAAAAGCAAATTCAGGAGGTAGATGGGACCACATAGCGATACGTGAGCACCGGAGGAATCGCCCCACCTGTCACAGTCGTATCGCACGCGAAAACAGGTGGTTTGCGCCGTGACGCTGCCCTAGCGTTTGCCCACCGCTTGCGACACTTCTGTGTCAGATGTGGTTCCGTGAACCCGTGTCTTTATGTGGTCTGTAACTTCACATTGACTTCCTGAATTTCCTCTGCAAAAGTACGAGTAGCACCAAGAGTGCAACCAAACTGCGATGTCGTAGCGGCACCGCTTAGCGTTTTCCTCGCGGCATTATCGACGCGGCCGCGGTGGCCGAGGGGACTGAGGCGCTTCAGTCACGGTCTGCACGGCCACTACGGTCGGGGGTTCGAATCCCCCCTCGGGCATGGATATTTGTGCCGTCCTAGTTCGTAAGTAGTCCATAAGTAGTTTGTAAGTTTAGGGACTGATGACCCCGTAGTTAAGTCCCATAAGATTTACAAACATTTGAACATTATCGACGTCGCAGTCTCCCGCGATCACGCCAGAGCCTCGCGCGAACCACGAGTTGGGAACCAGCACCGGGACATTTTGAGGCTTCGGATGGCGTTCCGAGAACGGTAACTAGCGGCTCCAAGCTGTAAATAAAAACTGCGGTGGTGATACACGCCAAACGGGTATGATTGTTGAGAGTTACAGGTCAACGATGCCCTTAAAGAAGGGTTGATGTCACGTGTGCCGAAACACGTCACGGAAGTCATCATATTGCCTATCGCACTGCAAAGTGTCGTTGTCGACTATGATAAGTGAGGCAATTAAGGGTCCCATTGGATGAACCCTTAGAGGATTTATAGAATCCTCTAAAGCCTTTTAGGGTCTCAAATGTTAGTCTCAATGAAAAAACCGTGTGTTTACAAGACTGGGCGTGAAATTCTGACCTCCATTTTAGAGGGATGAAAACAACTCGCGGCGGCTGAGCGGCCGAGCGCATTGAGGCGCTATGCTACGATGTGCGAGGCCGTTCCCCGTCGGGGGTTCAAATCCCCCCTCGGGCATGAATGTTTGTGCCGTCTTTAGTATAAGTTAGTTTATGAGTGTAAGCTTAGGGACTGATGACTCCACAATTGAGTCCCATAAGCTTTACAATCATTTGAACATTTCTGAAAACAAGGCGTGAAATGTGGGGAGGGGGCGAATGTGAAGCCTTCCCACAGTGTGACACGTACGCACTAGCGTTAGGCTACGTTATGAAATATAGCGCCAGTGTAGCATCATTAGTGCATCTTCAAACTCACATGCAATTCCGAGCTCTGTTTTTTTTTCTGTTTTTCTAGACAACGCCGACTAGCCCCCGAACTATGCCACTTCCCATTATGTTGGGCTGCGCAATGCACTTTACTGCACTTGCATTTTACCATCTAACTTTCCATGTTTATAGCAAAATGTAGTCATTTGTACAATTTTCGGGGCAAGCACAATCTGTTTTTACGTAATGAAATAACTTATCAATATATTTATGTTCTGGAGACCTGAACAAAAATTCATGCTTTACTTTTATTACGTTTTTATTATAACGGAAAACAATAAATCTTTACATAAATCAGAACTCAGATTTTTATAGAAACTATTTTATATTAACAAATATTTTGTATATTTTTTACTTTGTTCAAAACTAGTTTGGCATCTGTGTATTTCTTTGTTCTCTGCCTCTCTCTATCGTAGACAAGAAAAGAGGCAAAAAACGAAACACTCGTTTCCAGTGTTCTCACAATAACGCTACCACAGTGCACATTGATATTTTGTACAGTATTGTAAACAAGCAAAGCAGCAGCAGCATCTATCGTAAAACTATTGAAGTTATTTATTGCAGTAAATTTATTGGAGACATTGTGTGCGACGATCTTCAGTAGAAATAATAATGTCTTGAAGACCAAAAAAAAAAAAAAAATAAATAAATAAATAAATAAATAAATAAATAAAATAAAATAAAATAAAATAAAAATAAATAAATTAGAAGAAAATTAAACGCAACAAGACGTGAACACAGATCAACATAACAGTTTGTGTGCATTAAACAGAGCCTGCATCAATTGCTAAGCTGCTCTGGCATTTACAGCTTGTATTTATGATGTGATTTTATTCTTTAATATTCCCACTGAAGATGACGCCAAGGTGGCTGAAATCGATTCGCTACAATAGATGATATGTAAGCGGGTAATGTGCTTTTTTATAATACTTGAATTGCTGTCGGGATGCGCACAATTCCCAACGGAACTCCAACTCAATTCATGTAGACTTCCTCTGGGAGGAACATACATTATATTATTGATGTCAGATAAATAGGAATGGTTGTACGCGGCGCTAAAGGCCATTTCGTAGTCGGGTTATTCCACTCTATTACAGTAGATGCTGCAAGCAAACAAGCAAGAATTAAATGCAGAAGTAGCAGCAAAGGATTTGTACGGCTTGGCAGAGCAGCGGGTGAGCAGGCTTTTTGGCCGCCGTTGTCTCCGCTGTCAAGGCGGCCACAGAGCGGCCGAGATAGTTTTTGGCCTCTGCCTCTTCCGCTGCCGCTTCGCCTGGCTGCCCTGCCGGCCGGAACGCCGAGGGCAGCAGCGCGGAGCGCCGGGGCTCCCCACACAACACCAGCCGCAGCCAGCACCGTCCAGATCAGCGGTACTCAACCTGCCGCCCGCGAGCCATAAGTGGACCGCCGAGCTTTTGTGAGTGGCCCGGCAAGCTAGTCGTCCAGCATTCAAAATTTCGCAATAAAAATTTCTAATGACTGGCTGATAAAAATGGGCGAGATGCGTACAGCGAAATCGACGAAGCCAGGGCGCTGAATTAAAGCAGCACGTTCTTTACAGCGCATGTCGTCTGTTGTGGAGCAGGCGACTGGAGCAACGCCGCCCCGGTGCTTCCCCCTCCCTGTCCTCCCCGGGTGGCGTCTGTGGCCGCTCAGACAGAGCTCGCATTTGCGTCCTTTTCGGTGGCTGAAGTATCCATTCTAAATCCTATAAAGTGTGACACTGTTAATTTGGCTAGCGAGCGTTCAGCATATGCAAGAAAGGTTCGAAGCAAGGTAAACATAAATTAATCGGTAATATGCGTGACTGTGGTGAATGTTTCAAATTGCAGTTTTTGCTTTTTAAGAGCATCAATACAGAAATTTGGACAATTTTCCCTCTCTAAAATCCTTGAATTTACGTAATTTACAGGCATTGCAAAAAGAATCTGAATATGGGTTTAAAAAAATGAAACCAGTAAAACTTCACTCAGAGTTATGACACCTTTTTCGCGGCGCCTACAGGATGGCCCATCAAGAGTCCGATATGAGTTGACAATAATACCGTGCGATTCAGATGTGACAAACTGCTGTAGCCATTAGCATTACTCTGGCAAGTACCATAGTGGCAGTTCACAGTAATCACTCACCCTGGCTGCTTTGTTAAAAAAGCCAAATAAATAAATAAAATAAACAAATAAAAAAACCTAAATGCCATATTCCATTGACTAATGTACGTTACGAAAGGTATTTCACAAAAATCGTAACTGCTTGGAAATGACTGTCAAAAGGTTGCAGCAGAGTTTCAGATGGCCATTCAAATATTTAAAAAAAACAACCTTCTCTTCTATTAACAATTATGTATTAAAATAGTTTTTGATGACAAAACAAAATGGATGTAGTTATTTCACAGTGTTATTTTGTCCTCTGATAATGTTGTGGCCCACTTAAAAAAAAAAAAAAAAAAAAAAAAAAAAAAAAAAAAAAAAAAAAAAAAAAAAACAACCCTCACGGGAATATGGCCCGAGGAGGAAAAAGGTTGAGTATGGCTGGCCTAGATAGAAAGCCACACACCCAGTCCGCGTCACGTCACACCTATAGGCTGCCCTCGCAAGCTTCGTAGCTTCAGCCAGTGAGCTTAGGAAGGCAGCCCTTAGGTGTGACGTGACGCAGACTTGTTATGAGGCCTTGTATCTAGACGGTGTTGGCTCAGCCGGCTGCCACCTGTTTTCTGTGACCAGCATCTGCTCACGCCGATCCACACCACTGAGTCGGTGCAGCTGCGTGGTTTACGGACCAGCTGCTGTTGTGTACAAGTGTCGGTTCCAACAAATGACACAGCTAATAATTACATAAACTCGGTATTATTTCCAACTATAGGGATCAGTTAATTCTAAGAGATGGTTCAAGTTACGTACCTCGACCTCGAACGTATTTCGATTCGATTGGTATATTGGATCAAGGATATAAATTAGCGATGGTTTGTTTATGAATAACTCTCATTGAAAAATAAGTACCATTCCGAAATTTGACGTGATTCCTTACAAATGAAGCTTCGTGAATGAATTATATTAGTCTAAAGCAAGTTAGATGGCAGGCGCATTAAACGCTGTGACGAACACACAGTGTCAACAAATTAGTATCAGTATTGCACAATACTGCTGCTAGGAAGTGGTGCATACGGTAGACGAAAAGTTTTTCTCTAATTCTTTTCTTTTTGGTAGGTGTGTGTAGATACACATTAACAGAAAGATGCCACAACTTTAGGAATGCATGTGATATTTATTACACAGAAATGAATACACAACTTTAGTGTTGTAGATGTGCAATGAGACTGATAAAGGCCAAGCAACTTGCGTTAAAGCTTGAAAGTTACATAGCTGTCTGCGAGGATACTCTAAGTCTCGAGGCAGTATGCCGCGTAGCATAGCTCTGTGACCTGCACCGTAAAACTCTGCTGGATGAACGCGTTGCACTGGCTGGCTTACAGAGCGTGTCCGCCCACTATTTAACTATGACTCGGCAGACCATGTCACGTGATGCTGTTCATACGTACGTGGTTGCTCACGACAATGAAGAAAGCAATAGTACCAACTGCCGGTGTTCACGTAGCCCTAGCGATAGTGGTGAAGTAGGCTTTCGTCGCATCAAACGATACTACATTAATCACCATTTCCTTTCTATGAATATATGACAAAAATATGTGCGACTAAGACTTTCGAGTTCATCCTTTCCACCAGAGCAGAGTAATTGAATGTACAGCTACAATAGTAACCCTGTGTGTCCTCTTCTATACCTGAAGGACAATACTGGTTGCAACAGAGGAATGCTGCACATTAGGTGGGTAGATCGCGTAACTAATGAGGATGTACTGAACAGAATTGTGGAAAAAATGAATTTCTGGTATACCTTGACTAAAAGAAGGGGTCGATTGGTAAGACACATTCTTAGACACCAAGGAATGGTGAATTTAGCATTACAGGGAAGTTTGTGCTGTTAAAATTGCAGAAGGAGACCAAGAGATGAGTATAGTAATCACTTTCAAATGGATGTGGGTTGTCATTCTTATGAGGAAGAGGTTTGCTCAGGAAGGAGTAGGGTGGAGAGCTGCATCAAACCAGTCTCTGGGCCGAAGACAAGAACAACTACAATACGGCCGCTATGTTTGCATTGGACGAAATTCATACCGTATGAAACTTCCTGGCAGATTAAAATTCTGTGCCGGAACCAGGACTCGAACCTGGGCAAGTAAAGTTGTGGGGCGGAATCGTGAGTCGTGTCGGGATAGCTCAGTCGGTAGAGCGCTTGCCCGCGAAAGACGAAGGTCCCAGGTTCGACTCCCCGTTCCGGCACACAATTTTAATCTGCCAGGAAGTTTCATATCAGCGTACACTCCGCTGCAGAGTGAAAGTTTCATTCATACCGTATGTCTTTCTCTGAAGCGCGATGACTCTAGCAGAAATATATTCTGGGAATCTGCGCCTGTAACGGAACATATTCGCAGTTGTGGGCCGACAGCTCCGCCCTGCAGCCTCAGGAGTCACAGCTGTGGCCAATGCAGGGGGGAGGGGGATAAGATGATGAAATCATAGAAACCTTGTGTCACCGTACTGTCTCCAAATTTGTTTTCTAAGAACCAAAAAAAGGTATCGAAAATCGATTTGGAGGACTTTCCTCACTCTTCTTTTTTCATTATTATTTTTTCCTTTCAGGCCATCTGATTCCTACGATGGCCATTGCCATGTGTCAGTGTTGCTTTACAACAGCAAGATAGTGCACACCGCTCTCAGACTAGTCATATAGCAGAACTATTCACAGCAGGAAGGAACGAAGCCGGGGTACCAGTGTACCGTCAACACTGGACTGGTACTTGGCCGTTTATGATACGCTGTAATTACGCCCAGGTTGAGAACAAGTGCTCTAAATATTTAACGTAAGTGCGACAAAGTTTTCTAAATTTTCGCGAGGCGGTACCTGGGTACCAGACCAGTACTAACCTAGTGAGAAATTGCGAACCTACAAACTACACCCAAGTTGGCCGTCACGCCGCCCTTCACCAGACACGCCTCCCAGTGCGAATTCAAAGTGGCTGATATTAATGTCACATCGCGCCACCTCAGCATTTCACATGGCATTCACACTCATTCTCACTCATAAAAAGAGACGGACGTCGTGACTTTGTAATTCCTTTACTTTTTTATGATATTGTGTTTTGTTTTCGTAACAAATTGAAAATGCTCCGTGACGACTTGTCTTCTTTTTTTCTTTTTTTTTCAATTTTTATTTATTTTATTTTATTTTTTGCTCTGATTGTTTTAACACAGTCTAAGTTATGATGCTTCAAACTAAACAGTTATGTAGGATTTAGTCACACAACACAACTGACACACCATACATAATATAAAATGTATGTGTTTCACACCTCCCCTTAAAATACTGTTTTCAGCCTAGCTTGGCATACATACCTTCTGAGACAGTGACGGTGGAGGTGAAAAAAGAAGGGTAGCCTGAGACGCGTGGGTGCTCAGACTGTTTCAGCACCAACCGAGAACGAGTGCACTTAGCGACTTGCACTGAGTAACTGACCTAGGCTATGATAACAACGATTACCCGTCTGTTACCTGGTATTAAACTCGGTCTCACACGTTTCTGTAAACACAGAATAAAGCTACCTGAACTAGCTCCCGGCTCCTAACTACCTGTGGCTGTAGGTGTGCTTTTACCTCTGCTTCCACCAGGATCATTAAGAGCTATTTTGTTTCTGTTGACTTACAAGGGCTCAAACTTGCTGGTTGCCTCTCTCATTCATTGCGTTCCTTATAACTGCACAGTAGGACATCATCTGCATAGCAAAAATGCGACATTTTTAACCTCCCAGCTCGATACCTTGGTGTTTTTAATGTTCGTTACTTAACAAAAAAGAAAATGTTTGGATAAGGGAAAGAGTATTTCTTTCGTTACAAATAATGATGTTCTTGAAAGAATATAAAAATGTTTCAAATGTTTGTAAATCTATCGGACCAAACTGCGTGGTCATCAGTCCGTAGCTTACAAACTACTTAAACTAAGGTAAACTAACCTAAGGACAACACACACACCCATGCCCCAGGGAGGAATCGAACCTCTGACGGCGAGAAACCGCGCGCTCCGCAGCGAGGCGCTTTAGATCGCTCGGCTACTCCACCGCAGCTTTTGTAAGCATATATTCTGTCTGACAAATAAGTGTTGGTGTTTTGAAATGTTTCAATTCTCAGCACCATAAGAAACAAATTTCATCAATAAAATAGGTTATAATGTTTTATAGGGTAATATTTCATCATGTTCAGTCAAGCATCAAAGGAAAAGTCAATCATTCTTTTATTTTAACTGGGGTTTGATTCTTAGCTGCTGTAATCATACAACATGTACAAATGAAAATTTATGCCTCGGTCGTGACTCGATCCCAGGCTCTCCTGTTTACTAGGTGTCTGCGGTAATTTTCTGCTGTTTCGTGCACGCCACTTGATGAATATCGGGCTGGTGCGTCAAGAGAGTGGCCTGAGTAGCACCTAGAAAACGCACGCACATTTTGGAGTACATGTACCAGGTGGTTATAATTGAACTTTCCCTCTTCAGAACGTTAAAACACGGAAAATAATTAGCGTACGAGTGCCAAACTTGTTAGCATTAGTATCAAGGACACGGAGAAGAGAAATAATGCAGCATCAGTTCAATCTAAACACCTTTAATGTGCTGCAACGGTACATCACAGCATTACATATTGGTACCATAACTCCTACAAAAGGCTACCTCTCTTGGTATGCTGTGCTTCATATCGGCACATGTGTAAATGTTCTTCTGGTAAACCCAGTCCTTTAGGTAGCCCCACAACAAGAAATCACAGGAAGTGTTCCTTCTGTCCAAGCTCATATCGACATGCCAACAAGTACACTGCATTTGGTCAGATGTTTGAGACTATAAATCACGGCACCTGGCGCACATAGTGGGAATTCTTTGTATGTCCAGCTCAGTGTAAGATGAGTTGTACAGGGCTGTAAAATTACTTATAAATAGACCAACACGCACCTTCACCCGTTGATGTTATAAACCTTCATTACTGGTTTCGGTAATTCATTGTTACCATCTTGAGACTCTTGCTTAGTTAAGTACCGTCATATAAACAAGGTCCATAAGGATGAACTCGTATGTAGAGCCATCTTTTCTATCTGGTCAACGTAGTTGCGTCGTCTGCTGATACCTGATAGTACAATTCGTTATACAGGCATAGGAGATGGGTATATGTAGCAGATGATCTACATGGACACTGATTAAATGATGGTAGTCAACTAAGGTGGCATGTGAAGATGCTAGCAATGAAGGATGAAAGCTTAGGTTTAAAGTTCGGTCGACAGCGTGGTCATTAGAGACGGAGCTCACGCTCGGGTGTTTGGGTTAAGGACGGGGAAGGAAATCGGCTCTGCCCTTGCAAAGGAACCGTCCCGGCCTTTGCTTGGAGTGATTTAGGAAAATTACGGAAAACCTAAATCTGGATGGCCGAAGGTGGATTTGAACGACCTTCCTCCCGAAAGCGAGTCCAGTGTGTTACCACTGCGGCAACTCGCTCGGTGCTAACAATGAGTTACGGAAACTGGTAATAAAGGATTTATAACATTAACGGGTGAAGAAGTGTCTCGGCCTATTTATTGGACGGTGGTGCTGAGTGACATTAAAATTACGCACCTCATACTCTGGACTTTAATGCTCAAATGTTTATAAAGCTATGTGAGCAAACTGCAGTGGTTATCAGTCCCTAGACTTGCAAAATACTTAAATAACGCTGAAGACAACACGCACGCGCGCGCACACACACTCACACACACAGTAGCTCGATGGAGGAGTCGAATATTCCACAGGGAGTAGACGGACATACTACAGCAAGGCGCCTTAGAGCGCATGGCCAGCCCCATGCGGCACTTTGATGTTCAAATGTTTGTAAAACTATGGAACTTAACTACACTAGTTATCAGTCCCTAGACTTAAAAACTACGTAAACTAATTGAAACTAACTTAAGGACACACACACACACACACACACACACACACACCTGGCCGAGAGAGGACGCGAACCTCCGACGGGGAGCAACCACGCGCTCCGCAGCAAGGCGCTTTAGACCGCTCGGCCATTGCACCGCGGCGCACTTTAATGCTACCAATTTTCGTACTGATACGGTGATTAGTTTCAGTGTTATAAAGTGTTGAATAAGGAAGGAAGCGTGGTCATTAGAGACAGAGCTTACGCTCGGATTTTTTGGGAAAGGACGGGGGAGAAAATCGGCCGTGCCGTTCGCAAGGAGGCATCCCGGCATTTAGGGAAATGACGGAAAACCTGAATTTGGACGGCCTGAGATGAATTTGAACGCACTGCGCCACCTCACTCGGTGTTAAATAAGGTAAGTTTAGTTATAAGCAGCCGGTTTTTCATCCCAGGGGGCGGTGGGGATTGTCTTAGGTTGGCGGCAGGAAACATGAGAACTCCGAATGAACCGCACCGACCCTGACCACGAGGGAGAAGGGCGAAAGAAAAGAACAAGACGTGTGGTTTTTGTGTCAGGGATGTTAATTCGTAAACTCGCTTTCAGCGTCGTGTACTGGGCTAACTGAACGGACGTGTCGTGACAGGAGAGTGGCCTCTGCAGGTTTCCGCGAGCTGCGGGCTGCAGGAAACGGCAGCGGCGGGCAGCCACCTGTCCGGGCATGTAAATGCGGCGACACAGTGAGCAGCGCGCAGGGTACAGTTACGGGTGAACGACCACGTGCGATGCGATATCTGGCGGCGATCTGGGCGGAGCCTGCCTGCCGCCGCGCCGCCCCGAGGAAATAAGAGAAACCTGTTTGCGGCGCGGTGTGGCCGGACGATTCGGCGGTCCACTTGTGGAGGCGGCGTCGGCGTCGTCCGCGTGATAAGCGCCGGCTGTAGCGGCAGGCCAGCTAACGGTGAGCCCGCGGTGAGCTGCCGCAGCCGCCGCTGACGTAACCTGCCGTACCACAGCCGGCGGCCTCTTTCGCACGGCCCGCCGACAACCTCTGCTCCCGCGCCTCTCATTCACCCACTGCCGCGCCTCACACGGCTTTCCCGACCGCCCGCTACAGCCGCGTGTGTGCGCACTTCTTCCTTGAAGCTCTGTCGGTATACGGGAACTACTGCCAGCGGCAGCCGTGCTGCGCCTGTTGCGTTGCTGCTTACACGCTGACCGCCACAGCGTCCCCAGCGCTTAACTGTCCGTCTTTCATTGACCCTTTCCCGCACATACGGGGTCGGCACTGTGTTAAAAACGCGGATTAGGCATGTCTTAATATTTATAGGGTGGCCGGATGCCCTTCCTCCCGCTATCCCATACCCCCCCCCCCCCATGACGAAAATCTAAGTAGCTCTCTTAGGTTGTTTGCAAGATGACGCCGTCATTTACCGTCTAGTAAAATCATCTGAAGATCAAAACCAACTGCAGAACGATCTGAATAATATATCAGTAAGGTGTAAAAATTGGCAATTGACTTTAAATAATGAGAAGTGTGAAGTCATCCACATGAGCACGAAAGGAAATCTGTTAAACTTTCTTTACAAGATAAATCAATCACGATCCAAAAGTCAACACAGTTTCAGCCGACCAGTTGCATAAAATGGTTTACATCTATAAACCTTTACCTAGGTTTCGGCAAAATTAATTTTGCCTTCTTCAGAAGTATACAATAAAGCTCACATTAAAAAAGTTGTTAAAATGTAGCTGACTCCATGTCAATAGATTAAAAATTAAAATTTAAAAACAATGGCATATTATAAAATTTTGGAGCACGACCACACACAGGTCGAGTGAGCACTGCGTCAAATTTTAAAATAAATCATTCAAATGCGAAAACCATAAACTCCACAAAATACCTAGGAATCACTATTACTTCAGACTTAAATTGGAAAGAACACGTAGATAATATCGTGAGAAAGATGCAAATATTGCTGCCCAGTGTGGGATCCTTATCAGGTGGGTTTGACGGAGGACATCGAAAGAGTCCAAAGAAAGGCAGCTCGTTTCGTATTGTCACGATACAGGGGAGACAGCGTTACGGAAATGATACAAGTTCTGGGATGGGAATCATTACATCAACGGCGCTTATCGCTGCGGCGTGGGCTACTTGAGAACCTCCAATCGCCAACATTCTCCTCCGAATGCGAAAATGTATTGTTGACTCCCACTTACATAGGTAGAAATGATCATCAGAATAAAATATGAGAAATCAGAGCTCGAACAGTGAGATTCAGGTGTTCTTTCTTCCCGCGCGCTATTCGAGAATCGAATGGGAGATAAATAGTATAATTGTGGTTCGATGAACCCTCTGCCAGGCACTTTAATGTGATTTGCAGAGTATCCCATGTAGCTGTAAATGTGTACCCCAAACGTCCGTGTGTAGTGTTATATGTGTGTGAAAGTGTAAAGCATTACAAAAGGTTTGCGAATCGTGTAATTGAGGCGGGACTTGGGGACCAGCCCGGTATTCACCTAGGGAGATGTGGAAAACCGCGTAAAAGCCACATCCAGGCTGGCCGGCATTCCGACACCTTTCGTTAATCCGCCGGGTGGATTCGAACCGTGCCGGCCTCGGTGGCCGCGGGGACTGAGGCGCTTCAGTCACGGTCTGCACGACCACTACGGTCGGGGGTTCGAATGCCCTCTCCGGCATGAATATTTGTGCCGTCCTTAGTCTTAGTTAGTTCATAAGTAGTTTGTAAGTTTAGGGACTGATGACCCCGTAGTTAAGTCCCATAGACTATGCAAACATTTGAACATTTTGATTCGAACCGGAGGCCGGTAGCATCCCCGTCTCGGAAAGCGGTGCGTTAGACCACACGGCTAACCGAGCCGTTCCCAACGCTTAACAATACTTATCAACCGATTTTGAGAAAAGCATACAATGAAAATTTTTTATTTTTTCGCGTGGTATAGTGCGATATATTCGCTCAATAATGATCTGATTTTCTTTTCACTATTAGGTATAGTTTCAAAAAATGTTCAAATGTTTGTAAATCTATCGGACTAAACTGCGTGGTCATCAGTCCGTAGCTTACAAACTACTAAACCTAGATAAACTAACCTAAGGACAAACACACACACACACACACACACACACACACACACACACACACACACACCCATGCCCCAGGGAGGACTCGAACCTCCACGACGAGCAACCGCGCGCTCCGCAGCGAGACGCTTTAGACCGGTCGGCTACTCCACCGCGGCTCGTATAGTTTCCGTGCCACATCAAATTAAGTAAACTATTGCGCAAAATTTTGAAGACTTTGCAGAGAAAAAATCGCATTGCATAGACTTTGCTTATGGTTGATTTTAGCACAAAGAATGCTGCGGACGAAATGTAGGCAAGATATCGAAATTTTATTTAAGGTTGAGAGTAGAACGATAATTTTCAATCTAGAGATACAGGGTGTTATATCCGACGGACAGATGCGGAAACTTCACGTAGTACTGTCCATGCGGACCTGGCGGCTCTACGAAATACTTATAGTCCGATTTTAAGAAAACTGATTTGTGGCTCCATATCTAAAGAGTTCACCTATAAATTCAGATTAACCTCTACCGTAGCCAAGTATTCGAATAGACCGCGAACATGTTATCGGAGCATAGTGTAAATTAAGAAAACAATCGAAATTATGGATTAGTCTTTGACGAGTATTTTCTTGCGTATTGTGTTCTTATATCTTACATGAACTACGAAAAATGCAAGGGGATACCCACTACATGACTTTGACCAAAAACAAAAATGAACCGTGCTTTTACAACGCGAATTACATTTGAATGTCTTATATTTGTCTTGTTTCAATTCTTTGTTTACTGTAATGATACACATAACAGATGTAAACTAATGAGAAAAGCTTGCTTCAGGAACTGCATATTAATTTTATAAACAAACGAGAATGTACTTCACTCACTAATATGTCAAAAATTTGTGCATTTTCGGCAACTACCTGCAGATAAAACCAACGACGCGTGAATAATTTAACGTCACGACATTATGCAAGAATTTTCTTCACAAATGTGTTCGAGTTAAAAAATATATAGGTATCTGTTGCTTGATCCATTCGTCATTGAATCTTTAATCTATTAATTTACGTTATGAATTGATATCATCACAGCACAAGAACCGAAGGTCGCTTCTGGGCTCCTAGTTTTCTCTCACGACTTTCATTAGTCAGACTGTCCATCTTCCTGCATTTCTGACGTCTAATGGAAGTACTATAATGTTTACCTCCCTTCTTAGCTTCTTAAGAACACCCAAAAGTACTACACTGTGGCATTATTCAAATCCAAACATACGAATATTCACAAGACTTCTCATGGCATCCAAGCAACGTATAGGACCAAGATGGCGGAAAGAACCACGGGACTCGATTTCAGCCAATTACGAGCTGCAGACGGCGGCAAGCGACGCGGAAAAGGATGGCCATACTTTCCTTATACAGAGCTTCAGTTCTTCCCCCTGTATCGCAGGAATGCTACACGTCTCGACAACAGGTCACAAGCGCAGGCGTTAGATAGGTCACCGATGCTACAATATCATGTTATCACAATTTACTTTGTTTTAACACCATCACACAACTGTACTATCAAGCCTATTCTCGCACCAGTTGTCAGTTATATAAAACTGTCAGAACGACATATTTCGGGATCAACATTATCCCATTCTCAAGTCCTAAAAATTCAAATAAATCAGTCATTAGGCCACGTGCATCATAAAATATATGCAGCATCGGTGCATTGTCATGCAATAATCTGACATGTTGTCGGTTTGAAGAACCACTATGCACCTTTGCAGCATATATTTTATGATGGACGTTGCCTAATGACTGATTCATTTTAATTCTTAGGACTTGAGAATGAAATACGTTGGTTCGGAAATACGTCGTTCTGACAGTTTCATATTACTGACAATTGGTGTGAGAATTGGCTAGATATCACGATTTAATGGAGTTTGAAGGAGCTGTTGAAGTAGGCGCGCGTGAGATGGAACGTAGCCGTGAGGAGGGGAATTTCCCGTGCGATCATACAATGAAGACTTTCACGACCGGATGAAATAATTGTTGATGTTTCTTCCAAGTTGAATGGCTGTGGTCCATGAAGCATATCTGTATCTAATGTTTCGTCAAGAGCTGCGCTCGACATCATCAGAGGTGGTTCGGCGGCAAGACTCAGCACCATCAGAAGCACCTTTGATGATGTCAAGCGCAGCTCAGAACGAAAGGTTATGAATAGACATGTTTCGTCGACCACGGACATACAAATCGGAAGATTCATCAATAATTACTCCGTGAATGTCTCGAATCCAGTAAAACATCAAATCTCTGACATAGCTGTGGCCGGAAAAGGACGATGCAAGAACGGGAGCAATCACACCCTTAAAGCTGGTGCAGACTCTGTAATGGTGTGGGGCGTCTGCTCTTGGATTGACCCATGATACCCATGATACGACTGTCACACGTGAAGCGTGCGTACGTATCCCGACTCATCAGCTGCACTCATTCATTGTGCATTCCGACGAACCTGGGCGACACCAGCAGGACAATGCGACAGCACACACAGTGGCGGACTAAGGCCGACGGAGCAACAGGGCGGCGGCAAAACAAAATAAGTTCCTCCGTCCACTTCGAAATACACGCATTACTGGGAAAAAGTAACTTTTGAGATTTGAAGACCCCCTCCCCTCCAGCACGAGAGGCACGGGACAGTCTAGAAAAAATAGATTTCGAGGTTTGTAGGCCTCAGAACGACAAGAGGCATCCAAGACGAGAGGCCTGGGACAGAGGAGCCTCTGTAGATTTAGCAATCTCTTCAATAAAAAGTTCTTGGGTTTCCGTCCGCGTCAGGTGGATAAAACTCCACGAGCTTTTGGCCAAACACTCCTTGGCCATTGTCAGGTGGTTGCGAGTTCGGGCTTATATACACTAGCTGCCGGCTGTGACGTCACTGGTGCTCCGCGACATCGCCATATATGGGCATGCTTTGAGTCGTTGTCGATCATTCCGCTTTGTGCTCGCGGGCCTAGCGGAGCGTTCACGGGAAGGCTTAGTTGTTGTGTTTCCCCGCGTTGGCTTACGAACTTGATAGGACCACAGAACACATGTCCGGGCTAGCCGGACGTAGAGCTAGCATAGGGGACGCTGAGGCGCCAGGGTCCCGTCTGCGGACGGATCACCCGCGTGCCTCTAGGCCAGGACCAGGCACAGGGGATCAGGCGACCGCGCTCGGCCGTTCACTTTCGTCCGATCGTGTTAATGTCCTCCCGGCTCAGTCCGTGTTCCCTATAGCGTCATCATCAACCTCAAACTTGACTTCGCACTTTCCACCACAGGAACGTGTTGCCTCGAACGTGACCACGGTTACCCGGCCGGCGCAGCCGTCGGACCGGAACCGACCCATGACCGATTCGATTACGACACAGGACCGCGAGGAGCGCGACAGACGCGCCTTGGCGTTTGCCGCCTCCCTGGACCTCCCAGTTTTTACGGACGCGTCGTCTGAGGACGAGCAATCTGAAATTTATGGCCGCTTTACTGCCGACGTTGACATGACGGGCCCCCCGGAAGAGGGCGGGTTCGAAACGGTCAAGAAGGGCGCGAAGCGCAAATTTCAAGGTGCCGATGGGGGGGGGGGAAGGGCGGAAGCATTCCGCGTTGGCGGTCACAAACCGCTTCGCACCTCTCGCCGACGCGGCGGGCACTGACACGGCCCCTGCTCCCGAGCCGGCCGCTCCCGTCCGCCTGGAAGCGGCACCCGCAACACCCAAACCACGTCCACCAAAGGTTCCCCCGATCACGATAATGCACACCGGGAACTACTTGAAAATCAATACCGAACTCAAGAAGCATCTCCAGGGCCCGATGAAGGCGGTGTTTAAGGGGGAAAGCATTCGCTACCACTTCGCGACCTTGGACGATCAGCGTGTGGGCCTGAAATTCTTTCAGGCGAACCATATCCCCTTCTATACGCACCAGGATCCGGGTAAGAAGACCCTCAAAGTCGTGGCGAAGTACATTCCGGCGGAGGTGCCGGAGTCCCTCGTCGCAGACGAACTTCGCGAGCTTGGCTTTTCCGAGGTTTCGGTGTTCCAATTCAAGTCCCGCGACGCGGCCACCCAAAAGCTGATCCCGCAACCAGTGTTTTGCATCTCGCTTCCTCCGGGTCCAGAAAGCGAATCGATCTACCAGGTCCGACACTTGCTCGACACGAAGGTTACTATAGAGACCTACAAGAATAAGGACGGCCCGCCGCAGTGCAAGCGCTGCCAAGGCTTTTTTCATACAGCCAATTACTGTGCGCTGCCGCCGCGTTGCGTCCGCTGTGCAGGTCACCACCAAACGCGAGACTGCGACAAACCGCGGGGACAACATCTTCGGTGCGTTCACTGTCACCAGGACCATGTCGCATCCTTCCGTGGGTGCCCCAAATTTCAAGAGGCTTTGCGCATCTATAATGCACAAGCTCAGACCCTCCGCAACCAACGTCAGGCCGCCGCTTCGGCGAAACCTTCAGTGAACATTGCTGACCGGACGGAATTCCCGTCACTCAAACGCAAGTCTGCTTGGTCGACACCCACTCCCCCACCCGCCGCGTCTTCCACCGCCTCCGAGAACTTCTCCTCCGACTGGTCCGACCTCCTGAAGCTCTTTCATAGTGTCAAGGCATTTTTTACACAATTCGACCTTCCCACCTTATGGACGAGAGTCCGCCAAACATTACATGAAATCAGCACGGCTCCGGACGTGCTTTCGAAGCTCATGGTCCTGGTGACCGCAATCTGTCAGCTTTTCCGGCCTTGATGGCGGGCGGGCCCACCAGACCGACAAACCTCATATTTTGTAACTATAACGCGGAAGGTGTGCGTACGAAGAGGGCGGAACTTCTCGACTTCATCTCGAGGCATAAGGTGGACGTCCTCTTCCTAACGGAAACCCACCTGAAGCCAAATCAGTCGTTCTCATTGAAGAATATGGTGGGTTACCGCTCGGATCGTCCTCACCGGCGGAAGGGCGGCACCGCGATTTTCTTACGGCCTACTATACCGCATTCTGTCGAGGCGCTCCCACAACTGCAGACTCTCGAGGCGACGGCGGTTACGGTTCACACGGCTCATGGGAAAATCACCCTGATTGCCGGGTATATCAGCCCTAACAGCCCCCTTGTCGAGCAGGACTTTCAGACACTTTTCGACATGTTCGACAAAGTCCTCCTGTCCGGTGACCTTAACGCCAAGTATTTTGCTTGGCACTCGCGGAGGAACAATCCCAAGGGGGTTCAGCTTTATAACCTGGAAGAGCGCATTCAGGCCATTACATACGGCCCCGTCGACGTCACCCATGTCCCCCGTAACCGCCGTCATCGCCCGGACGTCCTCGACATTTCCGTTCTTAAGAACTTGCGGTTCGACCCCCGTCTCCGTACCATCTCCGACCTGTCATCGGATCACAACCCGGTGCTCGGGATGATAGCGAATGCCATCCAACCTCCTCCTCCCCCGACGCGGTACATCACTAACTGGGACCAGTTCCGGGCCCGGCTCACGCGCGACGTGACGCCGACCGTCAGGCTGGACACGCCGTAAGACGTCGACAGGGCCGTCTCGGTCCTTACCCGGCACATCAAGCGGGCCTATAGGGCCGCGACTACGACCACTGTCTTCGAGACCACCTTCTCGGAGGAGTTCTCACCGCTGCTCAGGGACTTGAAGTACCTTAAGAATAGAGCCCGGAAACGGTGGCAACGCTTCCGTGACCCTGCGGACAAACGGGAAATGCGCCGCCTGTCCCTCGAGCTCCGCCGGCGGGCGCAGGAATGGCGGGCGGAACTTTGGGAGGACCGGATGCAGCGATTCCTCCTGCAAACCAACCGCGATTGGTCCCTGCTCAAGGCCGTGCGTCGTCCTCGACCGCCGAACGTCGCCCTAGCTGGACCTGCCGGTCTCGCATTCGACCCCCTCCACAAGGCCGAACTTTTTGCGGATACATACGAGCGCCAAAATACGCTTAGCTTGGCCGACTTCCCCCTTCGGCCTGCGTACATCAGACGGGTGGAGCGCCAAGAGGACGAAGTGAGGCGATTACCCCGGGACCAGCCGCACCTGACCACCCCCGCCGAACTGCGCAAAATCATCCGCGGCTTGGGCTCCAAGTCGGCACCTGGCCATGATGGAGTGATGAATGTGCATCTTCACAATCTACCGCGGAAGCCGCTCGTTCTCCTCACTCGCATCCTTAACAGCTGTATGCTCCAGGGATATTTTCCTAGTCAGTGGAAGGTGGCGAGGGTCGTCCCGATCCCGAAGCCCGACAAGGATCCCCGGCTCCCGGAAAATCACCGACCGATAAGCCTCTTGTCGACCATGTCGAAGGTGTTCGAGCGCGTCCTTCTCTCTCGTCTCCGGGAGCCGCTGCGGCGGCACGACGTCATCCGGCCGGATCAATTCGCCTTCCAGACGCAGCTATCCTCCGAACTGCAGCTCCTTCGGATCACCGAATACATAGCATATAATATGAACAGGGGCTTCTACACCGCGGCCGTTCTGCTGGACGTTGAGAAGGCTTACGACAAGGTGTGGAAGTCGAAGCTACTCGCTAAGCTCCATCCCCTGGGGGTTATCCCCTCCTACCTCCTCAAGACGATCGATAGCTTCCTCCAGGACAGGCGCTGTTACGTGGGAATCGGAGGTCAGCGCTCGAGCATGAGGCACCTCGTCCAGGGCATACCCCAGGGGTCAGTCTTGTCTCCAACTCTTTTCGCCCTGTACGTCAACGACGTCCCGGCGGCGCCACACATCCTCGTCGCTCAGTTCGCCGACGACACCGCGTTCCTCACGGCCAGCAGGAGGGTCGACACGGCTATCACGCGCATGACCCGCCAACTTCGGCTCACCGAAGCTTGGGCACAGGACAACATGATTACAGTCAACGCCGCAAAAACCAGGGCGATCCTGTTCACTCGGCGTCGGCCGGACTTCCGGGACAGACTCACCCTCCACGGTGCAGAACTTCCTTGGTCTCCTCACGTGAAGTACTTGGGGGTCATCCTCGACGCCAAACTGACCTTCCGGATCCACATATCCACGAAGAGGGACAACCTGGTGAAGCTCTTCTACAAACTTTACCCGTTCCTGAACAGCACTGACATGGCCATCGCCACCAAGCTCCGCCTCTATAAGACCATCTTCCTCCCAGCCATGCTCTACGGCTGTCCGTCGTGGGGTACCGCTTGTGCCTCCAACGTTGCCATGCTCCAGGTCCTGCAGAACCGCTGTCTTCGGAAGATCTTACGGGCGCCACGTTGGGCGAGAATCAGGGACCTCCACGGCGAACTCGGGATCCCCATGGTGACTTCTCGCCAAAGTGGACCAGCTGCGGCCTCATTCTAGGCACCTCGAGAACACTGGGACTGTCAACCCGGAACGGTGGCATCGAGTTCGGGTGCCTCGGGCGATCATCGAGGAGCCGCCCTAACGAACGGACGTCCACCTCATCGGCCTCGACGATCAACCTCCCCCCCCCCCCCCAACGAGGTGTCACCGCCATCTCAGTAGGGCGAAAGGATGTATCCATATGTCCTGCTACTTCCATACGCACTCACAATTAACACTGCACAACACACACAGGAAGTCCAGTCCGGCCTCCGGACAGCACTTCAGCATACACTACAAAAAAAAAAAAAAAAAAAAAAAAAAAAAAAAAAAAAAAAAAAAAAAAAAAACCGTTGTCGATGCGCCCGTTTTAACTGCGCGATCGCTGGATCCCACGCCGCGCTGAGCTGCAGGCCGCCGTTTCTGTTAAGGTTGTTATCAGATGTTTTAATTTCGATGGCTTCTTTAATAATACTTTCCCAGGAGCCATTCGTGTGAGCCACGGCGGCAGTTTTATCGAATTTGATGCGATGACCGTTTACTAAAGCATGCTCAGCTAAAGCAGATTTGTCTGGGTACCGTAAACGATAAAACCTTCAACAGTTCGTACTGTTTGTCCGACATAAGACTGGCCACACTCGCAAGGTATCTTGTAGACCCCAGGTGTTCTGAGACCTACTGCGTCTTTAACTGGTCTCAGTAATTGCCGGATTTTCGTCGGGGGCCTGAAGACTGATTTGATCTTTTGTGTCTTGAACAGGCGGCTTATTTTGCCCGACACAGAACCATAGAACGGCGAAAAAACAAGTTTCTTTCTTTCTTCCTCGTCGGTGTTCTTATTGTGTTTTCTTCCTGAGATCGCATCACTTATTGCACGATATGGCGATGTAGCGGAGCACCAGTGACGTCACTGCCAACAGCTAGTGTATATAAGCCACAAGGCAGTCAATACCACTTGAGAAAGGGCCAAGGAGTGCTTGGTCGAAAACTCGTGGAGTTTTAACCACCTGACGCGGACGGAAACCCAAGAACTTTTTATTCAAAGTTATCGCCGCGAG
Organism: Locusta migratoria; assembly: GCA_026315105.1. Classification (NCBI taxonomy): domain Eukaryota; kingdom Metazoa; phylum Arthropoda; class Insecta; order Orthoptera; family Acrididae; genus Locusta; species Locusta migratoria. Next base: position 597,814,787 of record CM048744.1, read on the forward strand.
ACAATGCATTCCTATATTAGCAATCTTTTCATTACATCTAGCAGGTATTTCATCAATTCTAGGAACAATTAATTTTATTACAACAGCAATTAGTGTACGATGAAATAACAAAACTCTTGAACAAACACCACTATTTGTTTGATCAGTAGCAATTACAGCCTTATTACTATTATCATCATTACCAATCCGCACCCCACGCCACCCTCCCTCCCCGACCTCAGTCTTCCACTGCCCCACACGCACATAATGATAACGGCTTCAGGAACACGCTTCTAACACCACCGATGGCCACTAATCTCCTAGACAAGAACATTAGTGACCATATCTGGATTGCTTTCAACGCGCTGTTCAGAAGAGATCTCCTCCCCTCCCCCCTCCCCCTCGTACTCTTACGGATTTATGGATTGCGTTGCAGGACGCATGACGTCAGTTCCCTCCAGTGCTACCGCAAGCATTAGTCGAGTCAATGCCACGTCGTGTTGCGACACTTCTAGGTGCTTGTGCAGTCCCTACACGATATTAAACAGGTGTACCAGTTTCTTTGGTTCTTCAGTGTATGAGTAATTCGATAACTTAAGATATCACTGACGATCATTTGCAGTAGTGTTTTGTGACATATACTGTTTACAAAAAATATTGAATTACTTCGAAGAAAACTATCTGTTTAGTCAACATACCAAATTTTTTTAGTCAGCAAATGAAATGTTTGTAAACCTGAGTGACCAAAATGCTAGCGTCATCAGTCCCTAGAGTTACGAACTGCATCCATACTCAAGCCACCTCACGGTCTGCGGCGGAAGGAACATTCTGTACCATTGGCACTGTCCCCTCTTATTCCAGTACGGCATAGTTGCCGGGAAAAACCTCCATCTTCGGCTGGTACTTGTGAAGACTCTTCACCTGCCCCGTTTGTCTCATCACTATCATCTGTGTTATGTTGGGATATTTGGATTTGTTCTTTACTATTTTTAAGTCTTTCATACTCTTCTCTTCGGTATCCCAAAGCGGAACGGAGCTGATACGGCATCCGGCAAAGTCCAAAAGATAATAAAGACGCCTTAATAATTCCCATCGAAGATGTAAGCAAAATTCATTAAAACATTTAGAATGCCAGAGTTTTTCCTCCTTTTTCAACTCGTTGACGAGCCTATATTTAACACTCTGAGTGGAAGACCTCACTACCAGTGAGGCCATTTTCTAGGATGGTCTTCGGCTGTGTGTATCAGGTATGACTTCTGAATTTTTGCCTATTGAAGCTCTAGTACTACTGTACTATCAAGCCAATTCTCGCACCAGTTGTCAGTTATATAAAACTGTCAGAACGACATGTTTCCGGACCAACATTACCCCATTCTCAAGTCCTGCCTAAAATCATAATAACAATTAGCGCACCTAACTCCGTTTTTCGTTAGGACATAATTTCTGTAAGAGTCTCTAAATTCTGAAATTAATTCCTTTAAATCTGGTTTGTAAAACCACAACTCTTTAATAACAACAACAGCTGCTGATACATTAAGTTTGTTTCCATAAAAGATAAAAGCTACTTCATCAATCCTTCGTTGGGACAAGGAAGGCAAGCCGCAGCTCATTAGGATAATTTCTGTTGTGGTCCCAGTTGGCGTAAAAAATGCAATTGCCGACATGAGCTGAAAAAATACTTTTATTTAGAATGTAACATTTGATTTCCTTTCACAAAAAGTCATATAAACTCTGTACCTAATATTTTAGGGAATATATATAACCATTGATTCCGTTACATCAGTTTTCTCAGGTTCTTACCAGATAATTGAAGACCAATATAAAATGAATTAATTCCTTGGAACAATCGATTCTTAAACTTACACAAACATTCCAACTCTTCCCATGTCTTTCCGTCAGAGTCATTACAGCTGGTTTCAGGTTTGCTGTACGTAACAAATCTAAGCGTATTCTTTCCACTATACTTCTTCCAAGAAACCCTGCTGTATGAAAAGAACTAAGACTAAACGATCCCAATTTATCCGACATTGCAATACGTATTTTCTGCAAATAACCTGTGGACCCCAACCTCTCTAATTTTTTGTAGCCGTTTCGCGGGATACAGGTAGGAGGAACCAATATAATGGCTCACTCTTCGAGAGACGTACGTTCTCCTAATTTGACAGAAGCCCGAACCGCGATACAGAACGTCTCACTTGCAGTTTCCGCCACTGGAGTTTCCTAATCAATTCCGTGACGCTTTCACTCTTACTAAGAAATGAGCCCGTAACGAAGCGTGGTCTCTACGTGTTCGATTAATTCTACCTGTTACGGATTCCACAACGATGAGCAATACTCAAGCGCTGGCCGAAAGAGAGTTTTGTAAACTACTTCCCTTGATGAAGGACTACACTTCTTGAAAAATCTCCCTATGAATCTGATTCCGATTATATATATTAAACTAGCTTATATGCCCGTGCTTCGCAACGGTTGTTAAAAAGGGACCTGTGTATATCTTAGTTCTTTAGGGTTCCGCACCTAGGTCTGCAAAAACAGAATGCGTAAAGTAACGCAATGCACATTTATCTATGAAGATTAAATAACAATTAAATTAATGTAATTAATTTCACTCATTTTGAGGAAATGTCGCTGATAAAGCGGAACTGAAAAATATTCCTATCAGATTGCAGAAGTGCATGAACTTGCCGTTTTTCAGGAAAGTAAGTAGTGTAGATCAAATCATACGTAACAATGCACTCGTTTCGAAGAATCCAATCACGAAAGCCGGCCGCGGTGGCCAAGCGGTCTGCGGCGTGCCAGTCACGGTCTGCACGGCCACTACGGTCGGGGTTCGAATCCCCCCTCAGGCACGTGAAGACACTCTGAGTCTTGTTACTTGAATCCTTTGCTCTTTCTTGTTCACTTCTGACGTCTCTAATTCGTTGCATCCTTTCCCTCTATTGTTCATTTGTTAGCCTATCTGCATTTTCATCTTTGTCTCTGTTGATCGTCGGTAAAGTGTGATTGAGGAAAACACGCATCGAAGTTAAAAACCTATATATATCTGATATTATGCGTCGTTATTTTCAATTTTGTTACACATTGCAACAGCAGCGCCGAAAGCGGCTGGCAAATTACATTTCTGAAAACGATATTGGATAAGTGCGTATATTGATTTGTAACAGTTTTCACAAATATCTTCTTGAATAGGAATTTGGAATGAATTGTAAGACTGTGTGAATCATGAGACTCTGCAAAAGAGTTTCGCTTGAAAGTGCTGGTCATAATGAAATGTGACAACGAATGTATCTGATTCGGTAAAATTTTACTTTCTATCCTGGCGGCCTTGTGTTTTTATGTTGGCAATATCAATAACACGATATAAAATCGTTGCGAAAATGACCAAACCACATAGAGTGTAGATAAATACTGCTGTTCCTACTGTATGCTTGATTTCACGAAATATTTGCGTGTCGCGATTGGCTTATGGCGATGTCACATGAGTCTCGTTATTCAACATCTGTTGCCAATATTATCACAGGAGGCCGCCGGGATATGAGTAGGACTGCTGTCAAACGATAACACCTTTCACAACAGAGAGTGTCGCGGCTATATGTATCAGAGATCACTGATTAGCACAGACCAGTGAGCTTACTGGCACAGGTATATCAATATCTATGGCCTAAAAGACATTCATTAATGTATGTCTGTGTTTCCACCACGCTTCCAAGACATTGATGAATGTTCCATGAGTATTTTTATCTTTGAGTCTATCCGGATTTTTATCTTTGTTTTGTGTCTCTGTTCATAGTCGGTAATTTGTGGTTGACGGGAATATGTGATCTATTTAAAAAATTGCGAATTTGATATTCCTCGTCGTTATTACAGTCTGAAAGGACCGCATTGTCTGACGATTGAAAGAATAAACAGATTTTGACTCGTAGCGTAAAGTTCGTAAGTCACAGAGTTTATAGCGTTTACTAAGAGTATTTATTGCATATTTTGCGAATTTTTGCTCGTCACACTCACCCACTGCCACGCACCGCGACCAAACTCCCTTACTAACATCATTAGACCAAGGGCTATCTACCACCACGACCACGAGTGGGTGGCAGTATGTGGTCATGGAGAAAAGTCTGTCAGCACGTACACACACAAGCCTTTTATATATAGATATAGATTAAAGCTAAGGACAACAAATGTTCCGCGGCGCAACACCCGTGTGCACTGGGACGCCGTGCTGCGTGCGCGGCCGTTCGCCGTCGGGGGTTCGAGTCCCCTCCCCCCCTCTTGGGCACGGGTGTGCGTGTTGTCCTTAGAATAGTTTAACTTAGTTTAAATAGTTTGTAAGCTAGGGACTAATAACCAAGCAGTTATGTCCCATAGATTTACAGACATCTGAACATTTTTTTGATTTGAAGAATAGAAGTTCCATGTCCGAGGATAGACTCGAACCTCTGGTGGGAGCGGCGGCGCAAGCAGTGACATAGTGACTTAGACTGCGCGGACATTCATGCAAGGCCAAGAAATATCGTTCTTAAGAAACACAACTACCTATTTACTCCCGTGAAGTAATGAGGCTCCCAGTAGGCAATCTTAAAATGATTCTTTCTTTCAAAAGCGCTTTTCACATCGTAACCACCTCAAACAAATAGTAGCAAACCTTTAGCCGTAATTGTTTTAGGTTTATTTTTTTCTGTTATTAATGTACAGGCGTCCATGTTACATTACATAGTCAACGGGCAATTTAATGCACCAACCTCACAAAAATTCCAGAATGAAACTTTCACTCTGCAGCGGAGGTTGCGCTGATATGAAACTTCCTGGCAGATTAAAATTGTGTGCCGGAACCGGGACTCGAACCTGGGACCTTTGCCTTCGCGGGCAAGCGCTCTAATGACTGAGCTATCCCGACACGACTCACGATGCCACCTCACAACTTTACTTCCGCCAGTACCTTGCCTCCTACTTTCCAAACTTCACAGAAGCTCTAGTGCGAACCATGCAAGACTAGCACTCCTGGAAGAAAGGACATGGTAGAGACATGGCTTAGCCACAGCCTAAGGGATGTTTCCAGAATAAAACTTTCACTCTGCATCGGAGTGTGCGCTGATATGAAACTTCCTGGCAGATTAAAATAAATTGCCAGGGAGTTTCTCACAAAAATTGTTTTATAAAAGCTAAAATAATAAACAAAAATAAAAAAAATAATAAACAAAAATTTATAGATGAAGGTGCACTGCTACTTCAAATCGACCACACGACTTCCCAGAACATATTTATGGGCTGGAATAGAAAACATCCCTAAGTTTTTGCAAACGTACAATGTTTCACAAAAGATTTCAAAGTTAAGAATGTAAGAAATAAGAACCATTACCAGTAAGCAAACATTGTTTTCATAGTGACAGGTTCATCAGATATGACAGAAATTCGGTAAACAGGAGATAAATGACTTGTAAAATCATACTTTTCCTTCAAATAGTTGGTTATTTGAAACGTTAAAAAAAAAAAAAAAAAAAAAAAAAAAAAAAAACCAGGCGCATTAACGGCATCAAATTTGTCGTATTACTATACGAAATACGCATTTAAGATCAGCAAAATATTCAAAATTTCACGTAACATTGTCATATCCAGTATTTAAAACAGATGTCATCTGCACACGCCGTGTACGAAGTTAGTTGGCAGGGATAAAATGTTTTTTGGAGCGATAAAGATGGATGCAGGCCCTGTCCACTGGCTTGAAAATTACAGTGAAATTTTGTGGTGCCATCTCCCCTCCTAAATCCTCCAAGGTATTTTTATTTCGATATACGTTATTAGGTTGATATCCCAGCTGGGGTCTAACGGCCAACAATGCCACACGAAATCATCATTAACGTGACAATATTTTTCATTTACTTTTCGTAAGTGACCTCGCAGTCTAATAGTTAAGTTCTTGCTCGACACCTAGAGGTTGACAGACACGAATAAAATTGTAAATGTCTTCTTGAAAACCTATTTACTATAAAATTAATTATTCGTAAAAGCCAAAGTTAGAAGTGAAAATGATAGTTCTGTTGCAAATGTCAAAGGTAACAATCAACTTACATCACATTACACAGTAGCTGGTGTAATCGCATGTTTGATATTTACACACATTTAAATCGTACAGTTCAACACGCATTCGTAAATTGTAATAAGAATACACGAGCTCACAGAACACCATGAAACCAAACCAGTTTCTGTTTTATATGAAACATAAAACAAATATGGAATCTTTAGCCCTCCAAATATAACGTTTGCTGGCAAACATGATACAAAATACTATCAACTTATTTAGAATTAAAGTCAAAGATAGAAAATTGGAAAGCAGTAATCAGGAAGGCAATCTGACGAAACCAGCTTATGGTTACTACGAAACAAAATACAAATATTGAAATAGTTTCATCAAATAAAGCCACGGTTGGTGGCCTTGACTGTTATATACAATAACTCGGTGAAAAATAGCTATTCATAAATTGGTTTTACGGTTCTCTATTCAAAAAGTATCGTTATCGAATGCGAATCTACACAATTCATCGCCGGATAGCGGTATCTTGGAAATTTATGGTGTACTGAAATCCTCATATGGAGTACTTGTTTTTCTACTTTCCCTCCAATTATCACATTCGAAATGTCATTTGTAAAATCCAGATTTCATAGTCGGTTGCGTTACTAAAAACTTCCGTTTCGTCACGAAATCAACTACGAGTAATAACGTTCAACATATATGATAATAATAATAATTTCATGTTGCTCATTGACCTGGTGCAAGTCTTTCGATTGGACGCCACTTCAGCGACTTGCATGTCCCTAGCCTACCCCAGTTATTCAACCGGGGAAAGGGGACCTACAGCTTAACGTGGAATCCGAAGCAAGTGTCGTTTCTGGCGACTCCTCACATCGTTGAAAGGTAAATGATGGGTTAAAACGCAGACTGAAGAGAAAAAAAAAAGAAGAAGTCGCGGCCCGACCGGGTCTCGAACCAGCGACCCTTCGATTTCCAGTCGAACGCTTTACCCCATTTTTTTTCTATGTGTAGTTCTCTTTGTTGCGGACGCTGATCGTTTTTGTTCGAGGTTGTGCGTTGAATGGTTGGCTCAGCTTTTTTATTACAGAGGGCGTGGAACCCTCTGACCGGGCGCGCTGAGCCACGGCGCCCGGTTCCCCATCAACAGCGGGCCCGACTCATGTGTTATTCCTCACTTTCAACAAATGAAAAGAAAGAGTTTAACTGTGTTTTCCTATATTGCAAGTGAGTTATATCATGTGATGCACACTGCGTTACTTGCACACTTATAAACCCATGATTCAGATATAATATTTACAGTGGTTATAAACGCTTTGCGCCGCGGTGGAGTAGCCGAGCGGTCTAAAGCGCCTCGCTGCGGAGCGCGCGGTTGCTCGCCGTGGAGGTTCGAGTCCTCCCTGGGGCATGGGTGTGTGTGTTTGTCCGTAGGTTAGTTTACCTAGGTTTAAGTAGTTTGTAAGCTACGGACTGATGACCACGCTGTTTGGTCCGATAGATTTACAAACATTTGAACATAAACGCTTTGCTAAAATCATGGTGTGTCTCTATCATTTCCATGCGATGTCATTCCAAACTCCAATATAGGAAACATAGCATTCATGCCTGCAGCCAGGTTTGCATGCGAGCGGTGACTGCAATTCGTAAGTTATATGGATTTACTTGACGTTCTCTGAATTTCATTCATAACTCTTCGCAGTGGTCTGCCAACAAAATACAATACACGCCAACAGGTCGTCTGACCGTAATGAACTCGCCCAAATCCAGGTCGGGTAGCGAGTATATTTAGAATGTTACATCATAACTTTTGAATTAAAAGGTTAATCTACATGTGCGGCGCCATCCATCTGAAATGTTGCATTCGCTGTTGTCTGAATAATTGCGCCCTTAGACTTTCGTCCCATTAATAATTCAGCGGCGGTGTTGGTTGCCTTTAGACGTCTCGTTACAAAAGCCGTATTTGGATACTGGCTCATCAGTACAGAGTGTCAGGAACTGCAACAGTACTTGTTCGCATAACATCTAGGCTAATGACTTCCCAATGATCGACTGCGAAATTGTGATTTCGAACAAGTAGATCTAATTTCCGCAGTGGATCACGTGAGCTGTTTATGGGGAAGGTGTAAGCTGTAGCGACGTCAAAGCCATTAGGCCGGTGTGACGCAATGCAGCGTGCGGCGCGCGCTCGTTGCTATGCATTGCGTGAGGTAAGCCGAAGCAAAGGTCTGTGCGGTGCGCGTTGCGACAGGCCTGGCCAGTCATCCCTGCTCAAATTATGCAACTGCCGAGCGGACCCAGCGCCTTGCCGCGCCATATTTGCTGCTCGCCGCCTTCGGAAGTACAGAGCAACATTATCCTTTCACTGAGCAGCGAATGCGAATGAAAGAATCTCCGCCGGCACAGTAATAATTCTTTCACTGTACATACCATTTTTTTTTAGCCACAGACATTCTCCACCTACGTATATGACCTCGTTAACGCCGCACTCATATGGAAAGTGTTTAACTGGAACATGCCTTCTAATGTACCAGCTGTTCAGCACTTTAATCCAGCCTTTCGAAACTGATTTAGGATAAAAATGAAGCGGTACAAACTGCTCGAACTGATAGCTATTTGAAAAGTTTCTGACGAATGTCAAGTATAAACTTGATCTAAAAGCGGAAGTTAACGTTTTTACATAAATTCAGTCGAATTAATCAAATTTACTGATAGAAAATCGTTCTCATGTGAGAAAACACTAGCACTGATCTGTCTGGCAGACTAAATCGAATGCCTTTTGAGTCCGACGACACTTGCTATCACCGTAAACGTTGACCTCTCTACCCGAATTCTGGTGTTAAACGGTAAATCAACTCTTGCCCAACTAAGAAATCTGTATGTAAAATCTATTAAAAAATATATTTTTAAACTTTGTCGAGAAATTCAGTTTGCATTGGTGTTCAGAAGCATTTAGGAAACTCGCCATAAATCTTTATGAGACCGTGATCCCAGTCAATTCTGATACAAAACGTGCCACTTAGTTTATAACTTTAACTGTGGAGCGCTCATTGCAGTTCTCTGCGTTTTGCCAACATTTTTAACCGTAGTGTTCTTCTCGTCTAAGCGTAGCCTTCCTCATAATCCTACAAAAGATTTGGATGAATTTTCGCTGTAGATAAAACTTACAATAACACCGCAAAACCGCATTGTTTCAGTTGGTTATTTGAGCAATACGTAGATGTTTTAAATAGTTTTACAAATCACTAATCATTTTGGTACTTGATTAACTTATTCGCGACATGTATCGACATAACAAAAACTTAATGTATGTAATATTAACGTTGTCTTTGTTCCACGATGAGCAGTGTTGTTTTCCAATACAATGGAATCAATAACAGCAACAGGCCGAGACGTATGTAAAGGGGTGGATGATAATGTGAACGCCCAGACGTTACAAGTTAGTATCACTGCGTTGGTGTTAACATTGAGTGGTAAGACACTGGACTCGCATTCAGGAGGACGGTGGTTCAAATCCACCTCCGCCCATACAGATTTAGGTTTTCCGTGTTTTCCCTAAATCAGTCCAGTCAAATGCTGGAATGGTTCCTTTAACAGAACGCGGCCGATTTCCTTCCACTTCCTTACCCAAAAATCTGAGCGTGAGCTTCGTCACTAATGACCACTCTGTAGGCGGGACGTTAAACCCTAAGCTCTTCCCTTTCTAGATGATTCGCAGTTAGTGGGAGCATCTGCGACGAAAACGGCTGCACTGTTTGGGCAATATACTCGGCAGCGACAGCGTACACAGAACAAGGTGAAGCATTAATTTGCGAAATCCAAAGTCAGCTCACAACGACCGACGAATATTAAGGAAAGTTTGGAGCCAGACAACATAAAATTGAACAGCAAAAGCAATTGCGAAACTCAACACTCACTTGAGTAACACTTTTTCAGCTTGAGCTTAACATTCATATTGCTGAGCTCTTAATAACGGAAGGCAAGGCAAAGCTTCGAAGGAAGTGATATCACGATCACAAAACCTGTGCACTTGATGACTGGAAGTACGTGGTATGGTTCGATTAACCATCGTTTTCATTACTTCCTACAAACGATTTATCCATCGAAAATCCCAGAAGCAAGTCTTACAGCGTGTCTCCTTCCTACAATTAACTATAGGGGAGGTTCTATCATGATGTAGAGATCTATTATCATGGCACTCAACTGGTCACATAATTGTGAATATCTCACCTTCCGTGACAACAAACTGCTTACTGTAACACAGTGTAATCAGAAGTATGCAATAACCCCAAAAACGCACGTTTTTCATACTAGGTGCATTGTGCCGCCACCTACTGGCAGGTACTTCACATCAGCGACCTCAGTAGTCATTAGGCATCGTGAGAGAGCTGAATGGGGCGCCCCGCGAAACTCGCGGACTTCGAACGTCCTCAGGTGATAGGGTGTCACTTGTGTCAGAAGTCTGCACGCGAGATTTCTACACCGAGCTCGTCTGTTGACTGACAGACACCGCCGACAGTTTGAAGAGGGTCGTACGGTGTAACAGGCAGGCATCTATCACATAGTAATTCCAAACTGCATCAGGATTCACGCAAGTACTATGACAGTTAGGTGGCAGGTGATAAAACTTGGATTTCATGGTCGAGCAGCCATATATCACGCAGGTCAATGCCAAACGACGCCTCGCTTGGTGTAAGGAGCATAGATATTGTACGATGGAACAGTGGAAAAACATTGTGTTGAGTGACGAATAACGGTGTACAATGTAGCGCGAATACCCGGTGAACGTCATCTGCCAGCGTGTGTAGTGCCAACAGTAAAATTAAGTGACGGCGGTGTTACGGTGTGGTCGTGTTTTTCACGAGGGCTTCCACCTCTTGTTGTTTTGCCTGCCACTATCACAGCACAGGCCTGCATGGATGTTTTAAGCACCTTTTTGCTTCCCACTGTTGCAGAGCAATTCGGGGATGACGATTGCATCTTTCGACACGATCTAACATCTATAATGAACGACCTTTGCCGGAGTGGTTACACGACAATAACACCCCTGTAATGGACTGACTTGTACAGAGTCCTGCCTTGAAGCTTACATAACACCTTTGGTATGTTTTGGAACGCCATCTTCGAGCCAGGCGTCATCGACCTACATCAACAACACTCCTCAGTGCAGCACTCCGTGAAGAATGTGCTTCCATTCCTCAAGAAACCTTCCAGCACCTGACTGAACGGTTGCCTGCGAGAGTGGAAGCTGTCGTCCAGTCTAAGGGTGGGCCAACACCGTATTGGATTCCAGCATTACCGATGTAGGGCGCCACGAACTTGTAAGTCATTTTCAGCCAGGTGTCCGGATACTTTTGATCACATAGTGCATTACCAATAAACGCTGTCATATTTTAAAATGATGACGACCTCTCTTCCCTACAGACACAAGTTGCAAAATCGCCATGTCTCAACATAATTCAACCGTTATGTGGAGTTTTACAGTGAGAGTGAGGACCAAATTTACAGCTTGAATATCGATGAAATAATTGGTGGATTTTTTGGTACAAACATGCAGTGCACTACATCTTGTTGCAAGTTGGCACCATTCCGAACGTGTTAACACCGACACCCAACCGCAGTGCATATCTGAGGCGAATTCTTGGCCGTTACGTTCGAAACAATAAAGACACTTAACGAATCAGTTCCTCGGAAAATTATTATTTGGTACATTCCCTATAGTTGCTCGAGATGCATCACTGCATCACACAATTCCAATGTGTAAATAAGACAATTGGGAGAAAACAAAAACGGACGCTTCTTCTTTCACGTAAATCTCGCCCCCCCCTCCCTTTTCTCTTTCTTTCCCTCTCTATCTCTCTCTCTCTCTCTCTCTCTCTCTCTCACACACACACACACACACACACACACACACAGGCACGTACTGCTGGGCATGAAAAGTTAGTCTCGAGTCTGTATCGAAGTAGCTCAGTCTCAGATTATGAGATAGAGCGGTAGTTAATTTGGTATGCCGCGAGTATGCGTCACACACGGAGATACAGGAGAGTCGGCGTCGCTGGGTGTGGCGGCCCTATGGCCGGCCTCAATATTTCACTCGGCCGTTCCGGGAAGCGCAGCCCGGGCCTTTGTGGCTCTTCTCCGAAGAAGTCGTGTTCCGCCTGTGCCCAGCTATCCCTTGTGCGTGCCGCCCGCACATATATACATACTGTACACCCAGCCTAACTTCTACCTGCCGGAAGGCAAATCGTTCTCCACCGCTGCCCGTGCTGCTGTTCGGCGAAAGACAATGCGGAACGGAGACTGTCGACTCGACTGACCCCCTATTGTTTTTGGCACTGGATGGATGAGTTACCACGCTGGCAACTAACAGAGCGTGATTGTTCTGTACACCACCGAAACTACCACGGAGCATCTAGCTGCACCTGACGTCCACTGCACTGACAAATGGAGCCTGCCACCGCCTGCGCCAGGCGACCTGCTCTCCAGGCACCGGCGGAGGCGGCGCGCTCTTAACCACACTGCACCACACTGCGACCATCAAGATTGTAGTTCCGTACATCTCTTTAGACAAATTCCGGAATGGCTCTTTTCAAACTGCACAAACGATTTCCTTACCCATTCTTAAATAAAATAAATCGGTAATGTAAGACAGCATATTGGAGATAAACAGCGATCTTAATACAACAGCTAGAATAAAAAAGTCTGCATCGCAAAATTGTCGTTTCTCTTTCATAACTGGTTTCAGACCAGATGTAGAGTATCCTCAGATGGATACCACCTTATGGTAGGCGGTGGAGGTGGACGCAGCAGGCCGCTCAAACGTGGTCACGGTCTTCTGTGTCCCTCGCCATCGCCTACCATAAGATGGTATCCATCTGGTCTGAAACTAGTTATGAAAGAGAAACGACAATTTTGCGACCTGGACAGTTTTTAATTTTAATTTTAAAAGAAACCGTGCTTGTGATGTCATTGTAATGACCACGATGTCAACAGAGCTTTAAACCGTAACCTTACTTCCTTCTTTTATTCGTTGGATTCACTCCGAGCTTTGTTTTCCTCCTGTAGTTTCCCATATCTTCCTTTAAACTGACCTAATGGGCATCCCAAACACCAGAGAAGTACTCAAGAATAATAACTTAAACCAAAGTGGACCTTCCGCCTCCCCACAACTCTGCCTGCATTCTCCTTGCATGCTCGTTCTATTTCATATCGCTCTGCAACATTAGGCCTAGATATTTAATCGACTAATATATATATATATAAAATTCAGGAGCAGATCACTACTAATATACATTCGAATATTACGTGATTGTTTTTGTAATCCATCTACGTTAACTTACGTTCTTCTACATTTAGAGCTAACTGATATTTATCAGATATATCCGAACCTGACTTTGTGAAGACTGGCGAACGGACTCGGAGATATAATGTCGCATAGAGAACGCCCGTAACGCCTTCATAAAGTTTTTTAAAAAAGTCCTTACAACCACAGATCTAGACCTGAACCGTATAGTCCGATTTGTAAAATGCTACATCTGGTCCGTGCTTCTATATGGCTCTGAAGGATGGTCACTAAATACATCAACCAAGAAGTTAGAGGCCTGAGTAATTTGGATTTATCGCAGAATGCTGAAAAGATCGCGGACTGCAAGGAAAGAAGGAACAAACCGCGAGAAAAGTTGATAGAGTTTATAACAAGAAAAACTGCATACCTACGAGATATATTACGGACCAACAAATATATGCTCCTACAGTTAATAATAGAAGGGAAGACTGATTGAAAAAGAAGACAAAGTAGAAGAAGAATATCGTGGTTAGACAGTATAAAGCAGTGGACGGGAATAAGAAGCGTAGACCATTGCGTTTCACAGAGCCAAGATGCATCTTGCGGTCGCCAACATCCATAAATGGATAAGCAGCAGAAGAAAAAAATATTTATCAAAGCAGCACAATTTTTTGTAAGAGGTGTGTTCAGAAAAATCTGCAACATGTATAATTTCCTTTGATTGGAGTGTTGTAGTGAAATGCGATTGGCATCTCTGCACGCACCTGTGTTGTATGTCTGTCTGTTATCGTTCAGTGCTGTAGTGAGTAGAACGTTGTGGCGCACAGTTGACGAATTTCGAGATGGCAGAGTTAGAGGAGCAACGCATCTGCAATAAATTTTGCGAGAAACTCAAGCTTTAGAGACAGTAGATGATGCGGGAAATCTATGGTGATCATTGCTTAAGCCGCACTCGGTGTTACGAATGGATCAAACGTATTTTTTTTTATCATTATTAAAAACAAAAACAAGAAAAAAAAATCGCACTGGCGCGTTTTACGGCCCACTTTAGATTTGTAGTTTTATAAGTTTTTGCCAACATTTTGGATCAAAGTAGTAATCTAAATAATTAAAGTTAATTAATAAGAGTGTTTGAAACCCTTTCAGGAAAAAAAGATTTTAGGTAGTGGCGGTTTCCCAACCACTGACCTTCGGCGTCACAGTCCAACGCATCGCCCACTACGCTACGGACAATTAGAAGTTGTGTTCTTTAACTCTTACTATTGATAGCCATTCTTAACTGATGCTAATATGACATTAGTAGACCCTTTTTTTTTTGTTAATTCTTCAGTGCGCCATTGCTTTGAAATGACAGTGTAAGTTACAATAAGAAAATCATCAAATACGCAACGCAAGATGGCGTATACAACAGAGTTCTGGGCGAGGAATGTCACGTGAAATCTGCGAACGGCTCCTTTTCGTTAATTCAATTGAGGGTGTCAAAACTCCGTTATTTTTGCAAATATCTCTCAAATGATATGAGATATGAAAAATACATAAGGGAACAAAGCTGAAGAGAATTTTCTCCTCTACAAATTCGGTTATTCAATTTTCGCGTCAGATGAACGGTTTATTTGCAATTAAAATTACACTTAAACGGCTTTTTATGGCATTAATAACGTATTTTTTGCCCGAAATGTTTGAAAAAGCGAGGTTCTGGTCTCTGGCGGCTTACAATTACGTCTGTAAAATTTGGTGCTGATCGGTTGAACGGGTCGTCTTAAAAAGTGGGAACACGTTACGGACAGACAGACATCCCAAAATCGCCGTTATTTTTGCAAATATCTCTGAAACGATACGAGATATGACAAAAACATAAGGGGGCTAAGTTGTAGAGAATTTTCTCATCTACAAATTAGGTTATTTAATTTTCGTGTAAGAAATATGGTTAAGACGTTATTTTCATTTAAATTTCGAGCTGTCAGAAAACGAACGCAAAGGCCCACTTGTAGTGTTACTACCGTAACCTAAAGTGGGCCAAAATGGTAATAACTTGAAGGGGGTTCTCGTTCAGGATGCCCTTCTAAGATTACCGGCGACGCTCATTCCTGAAAGTAATTGTGCGTGAAAATGAAACACTGACTGTCCGAGAGATTGCAGAAGAACGTAATGTTTCAGTTGCATCACGTGAAGAGATCCTGACACAGCATATCGGAATACATGATGTCTCCGTCACGTTTGGCCCACGGCAATGTGTGAAGAGCTTTTGGATCGGAAATCGTCCGTACCCAACATAGCTGACTTTTTATTTTATTTTGACGCTTCGTGTGTCACACTGGTAATGCCAACATTTATCCCCAGCAATATGGTTTGACATAAATATGCAACCATGTCTGGCTTTATGCACAAATTCAGCAGGAATTCTTCGTCTTTACTCTTTCTGTCTGTCTGTTAGTGTTTGATGGACGATTTTTAAATTCATTTTCCGTTCCGTTCGTGTAAAATCTTAAGGCCCCTACACACGCTCCGATTTATCATACAACCAACAAGATGTTCAACGTACCAATCAATTGGTAGCAGCCTACTCACGTTCCGACCAACTGCGCGCAGCGCCACCATGGTCTGGTGTCTGTCTGTCGAACTGTTTTTGTTTTCGCGTGTTCGCTATGCGTACGACCTCAGGCATGGAAGTTGGTCGGGAAGCGCGACACTCTGTACAATTTGTCGGGTGAAGTGGTGGGGGATTCGGAGATCGGGTGGTCAGGCACAACCAACCTGCCGACAAGGAAAGATGGTCGGGTAGCGCCTAAAACCGCCGAATTTATCGGGTGAGCAACGAATTGATCCAATAAATCGCATCGTGTGTAGGGCCCTTTATGAGGCACACCATGATTAAAAGTTAATTTTTAATGTTGAAAGTTCCGTTGAAAGGACGAAGATTTGCATCTATAGACGAGATGAAAGAAAATTCGCAGGCGGCGCTTCGCGCGAACCAGCAACATACTTACCGAGACTGCTTCCGGAAGAAGCAACGTCGTTGGGAGCGGTGTATCGTGGAGGATGCTGTATCAAAGAAGACCGTATACGATAAGTACTGGTAACTGTAGAAAGTGCGACCAGGTTCGACCTCCGCAAGGTCGTAGGATTTTTATCTGTCACTTTCCATTTCTTTCACGTCTGGCAGTGTTGCTGACGTGAAAAATACCGAGTAGCACCGTGGTTCGGAACCCAAGTTAAACTGTAGGTCCCCGTATAACTGGCTGGGTAAGTCAGTTCGAAGGTCGGAGGAAGGCAACGGCATACCACATCCAAACAGGACCATGCCTAGTAAAGCACTGTGGTGTTCAAACCAATCTTCGGATTGTTGACTACTTTACCTGTTTTTACCAACCATAGAAAATGTTGTGGACAAAGTTGTGGACCTGGTATAAGCCACTGGTACAGGCCGCTGCGACCGCGGCCGGTGCGCTACGCTACGGCGCGCGGGCAGCCCGGCCGTGACCCTGGCTGGCGCTGGCGCTGGCGGCGGTCAGCGGCACGCGACACGCGGCTATCTGCGCGCCGCATCGCACACCCGTTTGTCTCGCAGGCGCGACCCCGCCGCTCACCCACGCCGCCCTGGGAACCTCCTGCCCGCCGCCGCCGCCGCCGCAGCCGCTGCAACACCCGGCCTCGGCGCTTCCGTGCCAACCCGCTACCAGTAGCACCGGTACCAGCCAGCGCTGCACTCAGCAGCATGTAGAAAAGCGTAATAACCTAAACAGTCAGGCCTATATCGCAATTTACCCATGTGTCTTATAAAGGGTGTTACAAAAAGGTACGGCCAAACTTTCAGGAAACATTCCTCACACACAAAGAAAGAAAATATGTTATGTGGACATGTGTCCGGAAACGCTTAATTTACATGTTAGAGCTCATTTTAGTATTTCTCTTTAAATGTAAATTGAAATAATTCGTGCAGACTGTGGTGTCGCACAAGTCCAAAGTGCGCGCCGCCTACTTTCACCGCGCGCCGACATGCACGCACGGCGCGGCATTCTTAAGACGTCAGCCACGAGCGCCCTCTGCTACAACTCCGCTCGTGGCCACCACTGAACGACGTCGTTCACTTGGGACTGAGAGAGCAACCAGTTAGGACCTTCGTAATCAGACAGGCACCAGCGAAGACTTGGCTATCGTATAGGCACTAGGAAGCAGTACTAGACAGGCCTCTAGCTCAACTATATATCTGCAGTACTGAGCAATGTAAAAGGTAAGTATTGTATAAATTCTGTGCAGTATATATCTCGTTCTAATTTACTCTAGTGTTTCTAGGTTCTGGCTGCTCCCCTCCGTACCTGCACCAGCGTGCTACCTTTATTCCTGTGTCGGTCTCTTTCCACTCGGCCACCGACACCTACGACGGAAACGAGACACAAAAGCGGCGACGAGGCTGGGACACAAAACAGACAATTGTCAAAACACACAATTGTTACGTTATTATGCACTGTACTTCCTCGATTCACCGCCAGTTGGTCCAATTGAAGGAAGGTAATGTTGACTTCAGTGCTTGTGTTGACATGCGACTATTGCTCTACAGTACAAGCATCAAGTACATCAGTACGTAGCATCAACTGGTTAGTGTTCATCACGAACGTGGTTTTGCAGTAAGTGCAATGTTTACAAATGCGGAGTTGGCAGATCCCCATTTCATGTATGGATTAGTACGGGGCAATAGCCGTGGCGCGGTACGTTTGTGTGGAGACAGATTTACAGAACGAAGGTGTCCCGAGGGGAAGACGTTTACGGGGGCATTTGAAAGCTCTTGTCCACGCAACCCGGTACCAAATGTAGAGACTCTTCGTGCTCGTATTGTGGATGGCTGTGATACAATATGCCATTCTGCAGGGCTGCATCAGCGCATCAGGGATTCCATGCGACGGAGGGTGGATGCATGTATCCTCGCTAACGGAGGACATTTTGAACATTTCCTGTAACAAAGTATTTGAAGTGACGCTGGTACGTTATGTTGCTGTGTGTTTCCATTCTACATCTACATCTACATGGGATACTCTGCAAATCACATTTAAGTGCCTCCATGATTAATGTGATTTGAAGAGAAGTAATAAAATGAGAGGAAGAGAAAAAGAAAAGTAATAAAATGAGCTCTAACATGGAAATTAAGCGGTTCCGGACACATGTCCACATAACATATTTTTTTCTTTGTGTGTGAGAAATGTTTCCTGAAAGTTTGGCCATACCTTTTCGTAACACCCTGTATTTCTCATTGACCATCTAAAAGTACTACCAGCGTTGGAACTTAAATAGTGGCAACACTGCTGTGGAGACACTGGGCAACGGAATCTGCTATTGTCGCTGGCAGCACAGGTTGTTGACATACCTGCCTTACGTCCGAGCAAATGAACTCGGAATGCACACAACCCAGGGAAACACGGTCACTTGTGAGCGAGCGGTCTAACGTAACGTTACCTAACGAAGCAGGAACAACGGAGTTGGATCAAGATTGAATGTGCCTGAGCATGCGAAACATTGCATCACGGCAAGTTCCGCACGAATGGACGAAAATGCAGAAATGGATGCGTTATGACGCTGCTCAGGCGCACTTCGAGCGCTACGAACGCGAAGGAAAGGCTTTCTTACGCGGTATCGTAACACTGGATGAGACATGGGCCACATCACATGGGAGAAACATAAAACGCCAGTTCAACGAATGGCGTCATTATGGGTCGCCGCGAAAGTCGGAAGTGCGTCAGAATACCAATATACTGAAAGTTATGGTGATTCTCGTGTACGACTCTGATGGTATTATCCACATTACGTTCCTCCGTGGCAAATCGTCAATGCACGGTATTATTGTTCGTTTTTGGAGCAGCACCTGCGACCAGCTTTGCGAAAGGAGCGGCAACACTTTCTGCGCAACCAACATTTTAAAAGCAAAAACAATAAATTAAGGGCCCGGAAATCTACGTAACGAACTTCGCAATCACACTAGTCAATAGTGCAAATACACGTTGGTGGACATTTTAGTGACAAATGCACTCACAAAATGATAACATGAAATAAGATCCCTGAAACGAAACCACCAAGTTTGTAAAACCGATCGTCAGTAGTATCAACAGTGATAGTTATGGCTGGTGAGGAAAATGTAACTCACCACATAAGCAGCATCCCAGTGGATAGGTCCGCGTAATACACAACTACATATGCACTGCACCGTATAATCATGTTCTGGTGGGCGGCCTGCTGGTAAGAAACTGATGTCGGGAGCTGGCGCTGACAGGAAACGCCGTAAGGCGGCGCTGGTAAGCAGCTAAAGTTTAAATGGCGAGAGGAACGAAGATAGGTTATTAATCTAAGGAGTAATTTTGCAAATACCATTAAAGGAAGCATTAAAATTATCCAGTCTCTTATATGTGCATTGAGTACAGGTGTATTCAGTCACTAAAGTTCTGAAAAGGAATTATAATTAAAATTGTAAAAAGTGGTGAAATAATAAACAATGTGCTCAAATTTCTCATTTGTGCCTAAGATGTCCATCATAGTGTATTTTTACGATTGACTAATGTGATCGCACTGTTAGCTATGTAAATTTCCGTCTCCCTAATTCATTGGTTTTGGTTTTAAAGCTGTAGATAGGTTCGCGGCATAAAAATGTCATGATTTGTGTAATTTTTCTTGTTGTAGTGTTCCTATGATGCGCCATAATCGCGAAACACGTTAAATAAATACTATGATTTTGTAACAGCGACTGTTATTTATCACAAAAATTTTATATTTTCAGTCTAGCACCTCGCCAATTTTTCACTTTTTTCAATTTTTATATCGGTTTTTGCGGGTATCCATACGGATAAACTTGCATTCTTTAAATCAACGATTAACAAAATCAGAAACTTGTAACTTCATACTGATGCTACACAAAAAGAATTAAAAATATTACGATGCACTGCACAAAAGAATCCTTTAACCCAGTAATAGTTACGAGACTATACAACCAAAACATATTTAAAAAAATCATAAATAACATTTGTAAGGAAATAAAAGACCCTAAAAAACATGCTTAGATAACATCATCGTACATGAGCCACATTACACATGACATTAACAACATATTTCATAAAACTAAAGTAATAATGGCTTTCCGCCCCAACAACACAATACAACCATACATGAAATCAGGTATACGAAAATCCCAAAGTTCTCGAAATCTGGAATTTATAAAATCACATGTGACGACTGTAATGAATTTTACATTGGCTAAACAGGTCGAAAGTTCACAATTAGATTTAAGGAACACACACGAAATTGCGAAAGTAATCAGTCAAATTTTTTCCTTCACTTACGTGACCACAAGCACAAAGCAGAACGAATAGAAAAAGCAGTGAAAATTCGGTTAAATTGTACGACGCTTCTCGCCGGGCTCCACTGCTAATGTTGGCACCAATGGTTAATGGCGGCAACTCAAGGTTCGTTCAAAGAGCTGCAGGGCTGCAGCTTCCTGCGGCAGCAAAGCAGGCACTAACGCGCATGCGCAGTACCGATAATGTCAGGCTGCAGGAGGAAATTTTCCCTGCTGCTCATGCAGCCAGAAAGCTGCAGGACGCTGCAGCCGGGAGCTTCCTTGAACAGCTGGTAGGCTGCAGCATGCTGCAGGATTGCTCTTTCAACACGAATTTCCGTACTGCGCATTCGCGGTAGCAGCCCAGCAGCTCTTTGAACGAACCCTCAGATATGTAACCAATAAATGTTTTGCCTTAACAATTTCAATTAAAACGAAAATTACTTTTTTCTGAATGGACAAGAGTACATACAAGAACCTGTCAACCATAGTGCATTAATACACCATTAATTTTGCTGCGAGTGAAACGAGCAATAATAACATTACTCTGTAGCTCGTGAAAAATATTAACGCAGTTCTACACTACACTTCATTGTTTATCTGTTGCCAACATAAGCAATGGGGCCCGGCGAGAAGCGTCGTAAAGGTTTAGCGAAAATTCTACTTCGTGTACCCAAAGGAATTGTGTATTCTGGAAGAACATGAAATATATATTCACATGGATGCATTTACAGACAACATTCTTAACGAGAAAATAGATTTCAAGCAGAAACGGTATTTAGAAAAATTTATTGATTTCATAAAAGAAAAAGAGTAACTTTCGACACTTCAAAGTGTAAACAGCAAGGATATTACCATAAATTATATAGTTGAAAACAAGCATCAAATATTACGATCTTTTATACAACTACAGACATAAATATATATAAATTTCAGCCAAAGAGGTTAGAATAAAGCGTGGAAGTAGAAGAAGGGCAGATGGCGAGATGACACTACAGACTTTAGCCGTACGTTGTTTTGAAGCCAGTGGGCGTGGCCTACCGCCATCCTGGTAGGTCCAAGGCACAATGGATGATGGGAGCTCTTAATGACAACACGTCAACTCTGGTTATGCGGAGACGAACAGACAACAATTTACAATTTCTTTCCATTTTTGAAGTTTCTGTCGTATGCAGGCAACAGTGGTTTTAAATATACCGTGCTTAGGTGAATAAAATATGTCAGGTAAGCAATGTCAGACGTTTTTCTATTCTCGAATGCGTATTTGATTCAGTAATACGACACATATGGTTTCCTTGATGTGACTATTTTTGTATATACATTTCGATTCTCCAAGAAGAGCAATATATAATATGTAAAGAGTAATTCGCATTTTAGTTTCTATTATAATGAAACTGCGTTTATAGCTGATGAAGCTGCAACTACAAAAATAGTGCTTCTATGCTTACTGGTAATGATGTTTATTTGTTTGAATTTCATATATTTATTTATTTGCAAAATATTTTTAGTGCTCACGTTTGCAAAATACTAAACTACGTTTTCTTTCCTAGCCCAGAAATATGTGGAACGAGTAGAGAGACAAGACAAATAGGCTAATAATACTAATTTGTGAATGTCTTTTCCACTTGTAGCCTAAATGAAAAGTGATTTCATTCAAATATAGACTTCCATCATAACGATTAGTAAAACTACAAACACAAGCAGTCATTTTTTAATCAAACAACTACGCCTAATTAAAGTTCTAGGAACTAAATCTTGTTTAAATGTTTAATTTCACTTGCGGCACCGACAGAGTAGTGTGCTAATGTTGGCAGTTTGCTTTACAAATTACTGACCCGACATGGGTACACACAAGAACCATTCACTAAAGAGGAGGAACAGCATTAATTATTTATTTCACAGTCAACTCGAAAAATTATTCCCCCTCATCCTATGTGATAGACTTTTCAGAGAAGAGCACACTACGCCAACTTTGCTGTAAGTAAAATTTTACTTTTTTTTTCTTTACATCACATGCTGTACTTCCATACCTAGTTTTTTTGTAATGTATATATATAAATAATTCCTTCACATTAAAGCGGCAAAATGTGTCGCATTACTGAGTCAATTACGGATTCGGGACTAGAATCGAAATTAATTTTCCTGAATGTATGTTACTCATATAAGCACTGTAATATTTAGTACTGAAACAGTTATTATGTGCGCGTGTCAGAAACTAAGAATAAAAAGCAATCACCGAGAGTAGTCTGCTATTGTTTTGAGTCCACTAACATGGCCAACGTTAGCTTCAAGTTTGTGACATCACGTCATCTCCCCACTTTTATAACTCCTCGGAATAAAGGAAGTTGGCGTTATTTATGCTGAGAACAGGCATTTGTTGAGGCCAGAGGAGCCATGCTTTTAACAAAGATTTTCGCTTAAACCCTGTGTGAATATGGCCATCTTTACGTAAAGCAACTAAATTGATAGTTACAATGGAGTATTTACTTACATATGACACACATTTGAACGACTAGATCTCCTAGGCACTCACAAAGTATGCACAATGTTTTTGGACTTAACAAATGTCGGAGTGTCCAGTTTGCTGGCTTTACTTCTTCACTGTTAGTGCATCTCCAGAGATTCTAACTTCCTTGATTTGAAACCTAAAAATATTACCATCTTTGTTCATAGCTTACAACGCCAAAATTCTATCAAAGGTAAAAAAAAGTATACTCTTATAAACATTTGTGAATGGAGTAAACTATAAAAAATACCGGTATATAAAAACTTTTTCAATACATTTTATGATATACATGAGCATAAAAACTGCAAAGAAAAGCACTCCAGGACATTAAACTGTAAGAATAAATCTAAAAAATATATAAACCAATTATTATAAATTAGATATAGAAAAATTTGTATTTTTGTATTTGTATGTATATATTTCAGTCGACTTGAGAATGGCAAAAGGCCGAAACAATTGTCGTAATTAAATAACACCAATAAATAAAATGTAAGTGCAGCACTCAATGAAATGAAAGATTCAAATGTCATTTGCTGACCTAATGTATGTACCCGGCTTACCAGATAAGTAGTTTACCGTTTTGTCTAAATGTTTGTAAAGTTATCGGACCTAACTGCAGTGGTTATCGCTCCCTAAATTTTCAAACAACTTAATCTAACAGGCTTGATTCCATGCTGGAATTTGTGCTCCACGACTGTTTTGACTTGTGGAAATTTTTCAGCAATCAGTCGTAAAAATGTATCTATTTATTTGCAGATCTAGATTTCGACCAATGTGTGGTCATTATCAACGCTTAAAAACAATTAAAATACTTCAAAACATCTGGACGCAACCTCCAACATGGAAGTCGAGATATTTTAAGTAATTTAATTGGTTTTAAGCACTGATTATGACCACACAGTGGTCGAAACCTAGAGCTGCAAATAAATGGATATATTTTTACGACCGATTGCCGAAAAATTTCTACAACTTAAACTAACTTATCTTAAGAACAACACACACACAGACACCCATGGCCGAGGGAGGCCTCCGACCACCGACGGCGAACGGCCGCGCGCACCACAGCAAGGCGCCTTAGTGCGCACGGCTTTTTATTTTTATTTTTTTCTGTCTCTTATGAGTACAATGGTAACGGAATGTCGTGAAAGGTGAGCAAAGATTCGTTGAGGTACTGTTTGAACCAGGAATATTGCACGACCTGTACGTGGGACATTACTTCCGCCTACAATGTTAGTGTGAAGTCCGCAAAGCGAGCATTGGCAGGTATTTTTCTCACGGCAGCAGACCCTCAGTGTGTTGAAGGCGCGGCCGCTGCTCCCTCGCCCAGGTCGGCCGCTCCTCTGCCAGGGTTCCCGGCCGTCGCCAGGCGAGATGATGAGATGAGATGCGATGCGCCGCTGATGGACGGCGGCGTCCTCTTACAAGCCAGCCGCCTGCCCGACTCGTCCCTAGGCGCGCCCGTCTGCAACTACATCTACATCCACACACCACGACGTACGGCGCGGCGCCGACGGTACGACGACCACTGCCTTTCCTTTTCTGTTACCATCACAGAGCGAGAAAAAACGACTACCTTTATGCCTTTTCACGAGCCTTCCTTTATTAGAATACAATACACACTTCGAAGCCAAAATCGTTACATTAGTTATTTATTCAGGATGACCAGTTAAAAAAAATGTTCAAATGTTTGTAAAGGTTATGGAACTTAACTACGGGGTCATCAGTCCCTAAACGTACAAACTACTTATGAACTACCTTATACTAAAGACGGCACAAACATCCATGCCCGGGGGGGGGGGGATTCGACCCCCGACGGCGAACTGCCGCCCGCATGACCAGTTTCAGCAAGCAGAGTTGTCATCACTAAGAATAGGCTAGGGCCTGCACAGGATGGTACTTTCTCTCTCTCTTTCTCTCTCTCAATAAGACATCCATAACACACCGCAAAATTTTTTGATAAAATCACTGGCAAACCCACTCTTAAAATCATTATTACTAGAGGTGTTTATTATTATTAGGTACGAAAGGCCTGAGCACAACTATCCCAAAAAAATGTTCAAATGTTTGTTAAGCGTATGGGACTTAACTACGGGGTCATCAGTCCCTAAACTTACAAACTACTTATCAACTACCTTATACTAAGGACGGCGCAAATATCCATGCCCGAGGGGGGATTCGAACCCCCGATCGTAGTGGCCGTGCAGACCGTGACCGGAGCGCCTCAGTCCCCTCGGCCACCGCGGCCGGCAACTATCCCATTGCTTAAAGAGCCGAGGTAATCCCTGTTTCCAGAATTCCTGTGGCTCTGACAAGAGCCAGTCCTCTACAATGTCCATCAGTTCGTCGTCCCGAATTTAAAAGCTTCCCTTTGACATGTTCTTTCTAGCGGACCAAACAGATGGCAGTCACAAGGTGGCATGTCCGGGCTTGTAGGGCGGATCCTCAAACTGTTTCCACTTGGCCAGTACACTTCGTGTGACCCTCGAGACGCGTGGACGCGCGTTATCGTGGAAGTCAATCTCTCTCTCTGGAGCACCCCTTCCCGTTTGCTCTTGATGGACTTGGGTAGTCTACTAAATGTCTCACAGTACACGTCACTGTTAATGGTTTCACCAAGCTCGAAGAATTCGATGAGTATCGGACCACGGACGTCGAAATAGACGGTTACCATCACCTCGTCTACTGAGCGCGAGGCATTGAATTTTTCAGGGGGAGGCGACGGAGCATGTTTTGTGTCCATAGATTTCGCATTACGGCATCCCCAAGCGGCATATTCAACTTTCAATATTTTGTTATTAAGACTTTTCATTTCAACACCCCTCGTAAAAGACAGCGTCAACGGTGTATACAACAAGTTATTGACAAGCTTACTCCTTACATCTTCTCAAAAGTGTCCCAATAAACTGAAGTCTGCCCGACTACTAACACTGTATTCTAACATTATGGTCTTTCCTACTCACCTGCATCAACTTGTATTTTACTACGTTTCGATGAAGCTGTTATTCCACACACCAACCAGAAATTTTGTCTAGTCGTCACGTATCCTACTAAAGTAACGCAACGTCGACACCTTCTTGTGCACCACATCACCATTTGGAAACAGCCCTGTCCAACAGACCATTTATGTACATATTAAATAAGTACGGTCCTATCGTACTTCCGTAGGGCACACCCGACGTTATTCTGGACCCTCAGTAACACTCGTTAGCTGTCGAGAACAACGTACTAGATTCTATCACTGAACACCTTTCGAGGCACTCGATATCTGGGTCCCTATGCCAGATGCTCGTACCTTCACTAGCAGTCTGCAGTGCAGCACATTATGTCAATGAGAGTTTGACACGACCGATGTTTCCTAAAGTTACTCAACGCCTTCACAACTTCAACGAAGCTCTGCTACTCTCCCGATAACACTATGAAATTTGCGTTCTGTAGCGGAGTCAAAAGGCCTGAAGCTGAAAATGTTACCTGTCTTTGGGATATAAATTCTCCGAATCGGCAGCTCATAATCGTATTTAGTAGGTTAAGATAATACCTGTAACAAGACTAGCAGTTGCTACGTCCACCAGAAGATACGGAACACAACCAACCGTTCATAAAGAAAGCTTCGCACGTCAAGGCCAGACTGCGTATACAAGCAACATAGTTGTACTCGGATGCCGTATAGTGCGCACACAACATGCTCTTTGTCATGTTTCCGCCTTTCGCCAAGCGCTATAAATGAACATCCATCCGTCAAACGCGGACGTAAGAGGACGAATGGCCCGCTCAGAGCCTATCGTCTGCATCTACAGCTACGCCTCGTAGTGCGTGCTGCGGCTGCGGCTGCTTTATGCATCGGTCTCACTTCCTCCTTTCCCTGTTCCAGTTGCGTACGGTTCTCACCGGTAAGCCACTTGCTAAGCTCTAATCTCTCAGATTTTATCATCGTGGTTTTTCGCTAGATAATGTAAGAGGAACCAATATTTTGGTTGATTCTTCTAGTACGCTCTGGGAAATGTGACTGACGCCCCTTACGGTGACGCAGAACGCCTCTCTTGTAGCGTACGCCTCTGAAGTTTCTCTGCCATCTCCGTCTCGCTTCCGCGCCTGCTAAATGAACAGCAAAGGATACGTGCTACTCCTCTATGCATCTTCTCTCTCAATCCTTTCTCCTACGGATCCGACGTGTGGTGTCCGTGTGTAAAGATGGTGTACGTTGTATAAATATATGGCTCTATTTTGTATAAAGGTGTGGATAAGTAATTGTTCGTAATGTCAAATGGTGTATTGAATTAGCAAAAAGTATATATGATTGCAGATATCTGTTACTTACCTATGAAAGTTACTTACGAAATATATAAATGTAGAAAGGTAAGGCATAAAATCACTTTGCACAATACCTACTAACATCAGTATCTTTTATGAATTATTGTAAATTAGACCTCTCTGAGATACATGATAAACCTGAATGTCTATCTTGAAGTTTTGTTTAATCGTCAGAAGTGCTAGCCCAAAGCTTATTTGGTTTGACATTTGAGTTAAGTATACACACAAATATTATGCGCTCCTGCCGTCGGACACTGAAAATAAAGTCCATTTAAACTGACTGAACAATATAAATCATTATCAACACCTATAATCAGAAACATATATTGTAAGTGGAAGTAATTTATCCACACCGTTCAGTTTCGTCACTGGTCCGTACTTCTTCCTTTCTTCTTCCAAAATAATACTTTCTGATCGAGCGCTGAAAGAAAATGCTGATTAGACTTTTAACTCTTTCCAGTCTGCTCTGATATATATTTTCATTATTACCAGTTTCAAAAGCGGCTCGTAATGGTGTAGAATGGAGGCTGCTCATTGACGGCAATAGTGTCACAATTGTCAATGCTAAAATAGCTGAAAATGACTTAAAATTGCAGGGTAATTCTACTGTACTCAATGAAAAACCTTGTATCTTAAATGCTTCTATATGTCAGAGCAGTATTTTGCACGGTTAATAACAACACTCTATAAGACGAAGCAATCTAACGTATGTATTCAATAGTGACTCATATATATCGTTTGCTTTTGTACAGTATCCAATCCAAGATCAGTCAGACTTCAAGATACTAATGTCAGTAGAAACAAATTATGTGAACAATAAAACTATGATGTCTAGGAATCTATATTGTTTTACATTTCTTTGACTTTCACATATATACATCTTTGCTGATGTGTTTCAAAACAATAAAACTTGTCATTCATATGAAGGCGTAGAAATACGATTAATATCCATTTTCAGGGAGGAGGTTACAGACGCTGACGAGCAATTTCCAAGTATTCTTCGAACGAGTGTTCTGTAAGCTGCTTCCTCGGTTGATGGACTACACTTCCTGGTGATTTCTTCAATGAATGGCATCTGCGTTACACACGAGTAATCCTATGTGGTCGTTCCACTTCAGATCACTCCTTATGTCTACAACCAAATTTTATGGAAATACCTACCTCCAAACCTCGTTTTGCAATTGCTTACTTATATCGTAATGGATCGCCTTATGTACTGACAACGTATTGCGTTTGTTTGTCCTCACCTGCAGCAAGCGTCTATTCGCTGCAGATCTTCCTGCATCTCAATACAATTCTCCAGCGTTTGCGACTTCTTTGTATACTAAAGCACCATACGCGAAAGTTCTCAGTAAAATTGCTAGGTCAGCTATTGCTAGTGTGGAACCGGGCCGCAAATCTTGGGTGAGACTCGAAAGCGAGATAAAAAGTATCAGCAACTTCAAGAGTTTCACTCGTCAGTCGGCAAGATCAGTAAGTACAGAATAAAGTAAGGGTCACAATTTGCCATCGCTTTCCTATATCTGTCGAAAGCTGCTCTCCCCCATAATTTTCTTTAGTACATGGTAGGTACCAAAAAATTTACACCTAGGACATTGTCCTGCTAACCACACAGCATTTTCTGAAGGTAGCAAAGAACTCTTAATTGCGGTAGACCACGAAAAACAGCTACCATCATTACCCAATAGTTCACCTCTTTGTCGAAGGGCACTTCCAATTACTTCGAATGTCCGCTTTTTCACGGTAGTATCAATCTATTGCAATCGAGAACAGGCAAGAAAAATAAACCTAATGCTGCGCAGTTACGTTACTGTAGGGGCGATGTCTAGTGACTGGAATAAAACACAAACAGGAAGATGGAACCAATGCCAACTGCTTGTATGTTTGTCAACATGTGTTAGGAATGCAATACACAGGGTGATTTCGCGAGGAAGTTACAAACTTTCTGCGATGAAGGAGGAGTGTAGATGTACCAAATTGAGGTCAGCGATTCAGGTATGATGGAACTTCTCGCGATAGTGTCATTCCTGCATTAAGGCTGAGGGTACGTCATGTTAAAGAATTGTTGTTTCGAACGTTTCGTAAAACTCACGACATATTACTGCTTCAACACATCAACACATTTTTTATTTATCACAACCGATTTCGGACAGAGATGATCATCTGGTGGGTGAAAATTGCTTTGGTAGAACCAGTTCTCATCTCATAACATAACAAGTAAGCTGACAGAGTCGAGTAACGCCATGTTGATTGTTTCTACATGCAGTTTAGCCAAATGTTGCGTCCTCGTTGGCCTGGCCACTCCGCCATTCAACATATCCGCACCTGAAAGATGCAGTACATGTCAAAATTTACACTGAAATTACCTTATGCGATGATGTGCCTACCACATATTCGCACGATCGCTTCATCAACATCTACATAAATACTCTGCAAGTCACACTGAAATGCATAGCAGACGGTTCATCAAAACACTTAAATGCTATTTCTCTATAGTTCCATGCTCTAATAGCTCGCGAGAAAAAGGAAATTTTCCCTTTTCGATCTGAATTCGCTTATTTTATTATGTTGATTGTATATCACTATGTAGGTGGGTGCTAACAAAATATGTTCGCTTTCTGAAATGAAAGTTCGTAAAAGACATTTCACAAATAGATCTCGCCGCAACGAGTAACACTTTTCTATAAATGATTTCCACCGCAACTCGTACATCATTTCCCTGACACTCTCTCACCTATGTTGCGATAATACAAAACGAGCTGCCCTTCTCTTAACTTTCTCTAAATCGTCCGTCTGTCCCACTTCAGTCAATACTCCAAAATAGGACGCACTAGTGTAGGAAGTTTCTTTAGCAGAACGGTTGCATCTCCTAAGTGTTCTGCCAATGAAACGTAGTCTTTGGTTCGCTTCGCTACAATATTTTATATGTGTTCTTTCCAATTTAAGTTATTCGTGATTGTTATTCACAGGTATATAGTTGAATTTATGGCCTTTAGATTTGACTGATTTATCGTGTAAATGAAGTTTAACGGATTTCTTTTAGTGGTCTTGTGGATGACTTCATACTTACCATTATTTAAAGTCAACTGTCAATGTTTGCACCATGCAGATGTCTTATCTCAATCATTTTGTAGTTTCTTTCGATCTTCTGGTGACTTCATTAATCGATAAATGACAGCACCATCCGCGAACTGTGTAAGAGAGCTACTCAAATTGTCTCCTAAATCGTTTATAAAAATAAGGAACAGTAGGGGCCCTATAATACTTCCCTGGGAAACGCCAGATATCACTCCTGTCTACTCGGTGACTTACCGTCAGTTACAACGTACTGTGTCCTCACTGACAGAAAATCTCTAATCCAATCGCAGAAGCACGGGGTTTGATTAGGAGACGGTTGCGAGGCACAGTATCCAAAACCTTCTGGAAAACTAAAAATGCATAATCTATTTGACATCCCTTGTCGATAGCACTCATCACATCATGTGAGTAAAGAGCTTTCTTCTGGGTGAAGTGCCGTTCACAACCTTAATGCAGAAGTCGTACCAACATGGTGGATGCCCAGAAAACGATGTCCTACTTGACCAAATGAACGAATTGCCTGTCCATGGATGTAAGAGTTAATTTAGTAACATCACGTAAACGGTAGACAGTGATATTTTTTGAACACTTTTAAGGAGATGGTAAAGATAACGGAATAAAATATATTTAATGAAGTACTGCTGTACACCGTAAAGGAATTACAAGAAATTAATCATATTGGTAACCAAACATTTATTTACGGGAGCAGATAATCAGAAAATTATAGTGAACTCCTTTCATACTTCCTACGTTAGCCATTTGATCTTGTTAAATCCTAACAATGTTTTAGCAACTCTTGCTTTCACTTGAAAGCTATTTTCATTTCGAGTGACACAAACGGCTAGACAGTACTCTGCACTCACTCCCACGGATTCATTAGCGAGAACTGCGAGTGTAACTTGGGCGAGTTTAATTACGTCTTAAATTTACTGTCCACACCACCACAAGCCGTTATAACGAGGATAGAGGAGGGCGGAGAAACGCAGTGTCAACTACCTGCAATGTCCTACCTCGGACTTGGGTGTGTCGATTGTCCTCAGCGTATGTTAGTATAAGTAAAGTCTAGGACCGATAACCTTAGCAGTTTGGTCCCTTAGGTTTACAAACATTTGAACTACATGTACTCTTCCTTTTCCTGGTATAAACAAATGAGACACGATTCTTTCTGGAATGAGGTATGATCTAAACGCGAAGCACAAAAAATTTATCGCTTGAAAGTTATTAGACGGTTTGAACATCAAAAACTCATCATTATGACGTTTAAACGAAAACGTCGTAACAAAGATTATGAAGTTTCTGGTATGACTAAATTTTAAAATTTTATCTGAAAATACATCAACATGCTAAACTAATAATTTAGTTGAAGCACCGAACTCGAAACCCGTCCCCACCTATGTATTGTCTTTCATGACATGGAAAATTTGATTTTTAGTTATTGCCATAATTTATTGACCCAGTATTTGAGAATTAGAGCACTTAAGAGTTATATTAAACTTGTACAAAAACCAGACAGCATTTATTAGAGTCGAAAGGCATGAAAGGGACGCAGTGGTTGGGAAGGGAGTAAAACAGGGTTCTATCCTTTCCCCAGTGTTGTTCGATCTGTACACTGAGCAAGCTGTGAAGGAATACAAGGAGAAATTTGGAGAAGGAATTAAAGTTCAGAGAGAAGAAATAAAAACTTTGCAGTTTGCCGATGACATAGTAATTCAATCAGAGACAGCTAAGTGCCGAGAAGATCAACTTGAACGGAGTAGTCTCTTGAAAGGAGTGTGTAAGATGAAAATTAACAAGAGTGAAACAAGGGAAATGGAATGTAGTGTCATAAAATCACGCGATGCTGAAGGAATTAGATTAAGTAATGAGACAAAAAAGAAGTGGATGAGTTTTGTTACTTGGGTAGCAAAATAACTTCTGATGGCTGAAGTAAAGAAGGTATAAAATGCAAAACGGCAATGGGAAGAAAAGCGTTTCTGAAGTAGCATTGTATGGGAGTAAAACATGGACTTTAAAGAGTTCAGACAAAAGTATGACAGAAGCTTTTGAAAGGTGGTGCTACAGACAAATAATGAAGATTAGATGCTAGATCACGTCACTAATGAGAAAATGTTCAACAAAATTGGGGAGAAAATGAGTCACTGGCATATCCTTTCTAGGAGAAGGGATAGGTTGATGTGGCACATTCTGAGACATCAAGGAATCGTCAACTTAACTTTAGAGGGAAGTGTACGAGGTAAAAACTGTAGAGGGAGAACGAGGAACGAATACAGTAACCAGATTCAAAATGATGTACGTTCTTATTCCCCGATGTAGAGGCTTGCACAGGAGATGGAAGCATGGAGAGCTGCATGAAACCAATCTGCGGACTGAAGGTCACAACAACTGTAATTTTCAACGAACGTGAGACAGTTTCAAGCCCTTCGTAGATGGAGCCAACACGGTGGGAGACAGGCGCGACTAACCTCCGACTCCGTCGCCCGCTAGTATCCC
Source organism: Locusta migratoria (assembly GCA_026315105.1). NCBI lineage: Eukaryota > Metazoa > Arthropoda > Insecta > Orthoptera > Acrididae > Locusta > Locusta migratoria. The sequence continues at coordinate 597,847,770 of CM048744.1, forward strand.
CTCCCTCCCCCTTCCCCCGGGCAGGCAAAGTATGGGTTACGGCTAGTATCCACCGCTCCCCGCTGGCCCCTATGTCAACTTACTGTACTCACAGTACCAGTCGCGCATTGTCGATTCCTAATCACACTTAATCGCTACTCCAATGCATTCCAAAACTGGATCTACGTGGTACTGAGAAGATCTTGCATCATCATTTTATGATATGTATTTTTATTCCAAGGAGCCATACGAAACCGATGAGCAATCGTGTAATTTGTTGCGGAAGGTATACAAAACCAGTCAATGTAGCGTGTGGATGAGTTGAGAATTTGTGTCCGACGGGCGGCGTGAGGGGTGAGGGATAAGTCCACGCGGCAGCAGCGATGGTGGCAGCGACCAAGTGGTCAGCGCGACTGCCTAGTGAGGGCCCGCCTTCCGTAGTTTTCAGGGGATCATCAAAAGAAGTGGGGAATTCTGTGTGATTATGTTAACCTTAATTCGTATCTCTTTCAGTGCCTTCTGTAGCCATTCTTCTTATATAAGGTCTAACTCGCATCTAGCTATGTTATTCGCCAGTGACACTTCATATGACAGTTAATTTCAACGGTGGTATTCTTCCCTAGGATTTTTACTGTGAAGTTGACGACATGACGTAATGCTATTGGCTAGTGAAGAAGGAGAGGTTGAGTATAGGGAACAGATGATAAAACATCATGGTTTGAAATTCAATGCAACGAAATGAGAGGTGGTGGTGACAACGGGGGATGTGAGGGATGTGATAAAAGTCTTGAAGAAGGTGGTTTTTTAGTGTCTGAGAGTTTAATAGAAAAAAAGGGGAAGAATTGACAGTGAGATCGGCGAAAGGGGAAACAGACCTTTGGACTCGTGCACAGAGTGTAAGAAAATACAGAGCAGAGATCAACCCAAAAAGAGCGAAGAGGTTTTAAGAATATTATGTTGCAGTACTAACATATGCTTCAGAAATGTGGATTATGGCGAAGAGGGAGGTGAGATGTAATACCAGAGAATCAGATTAGGAAATGAGGAAGAGGGATAAAGTAACAAATGAAAGGTTGATAGAAATTTTAGAAGATAGAAAGCTACAGGAGACCATAGAGGAATCAAGACTGATAATGACAACTCTAGAGAATGGATCAAATGTGCAAGTGGTTGTAATTCTATGGGACCAAACTATTGCGGTCATCAGTCCCTAGACTTACAAACGACTAAGTTAAACTAAACGCCTAGATTGCGAATTAATAATTTATTTAATGACGGCCGGTTTCGGAGGACTGTGCCATCATCATCTGGTCATATACATTTTATAAGCTGGTCATCTTACTTCATTAAAAATGGATATGAAATAACAAGTGCAATATAGCATTGGTCATCATTTAAAAACACATAAGTTAAACTCGACAGCTTACAAGATGACTATCTTGTAAGCTGTCGTGTTTTAACTTGTGTATTTTTATATGATGACTAAGTGCTGTATATGACCAGATGTGATGGCACAGTCTTCCAAATTATTAAACAAGTTATTAATTCGCGATCTTGGCCTCTTATTTTTCAGGTGTTCAAATGTTTGTATAGCTTACGGGACTTAACTACGGGGTCATCAATCCCTAAACTTACAAACTACTTATGAACTAACTAAGGACGGCACAAATATCCATGCCCGAGGGGGGATTCGAACCCCCGACCGTAGTGGCCGTGCAGACCGTGACTGGAGCGCCTTAGTCTCCTCGGCCACCGCGGCCGGCGTCTTATTTTTGAAGAATATAAAACTAAACCGGCAATGTTAGGTAATGTTAAGTTAAACTAACCTAAGGACAACAGCACACCCATGACCGAGGGAGGATTCGAACCTCCGACGCGAGAAGCCGAGCGATCCGTAACGTGGCACTCCAGAGCACTAGGCCATTTCTGCATAACCTAGAGAATGAAGCTATATGAGATGGAAATGGGCACATCTGCCTGGTTTCGCTATGCAGACCTTGGCCTCCTCAGTGGGTTTATGCTTCCAATTGGCACGCCTGTACCCACTATAGAAATAAATGTAGTATAATTTTATTCCTTGTGGATTTCAGAAAACAGAGAATAGTGGTAGTTTTCAAAATGACAAGCCAAGATCGCACACTAACAATTTACTAAATGACGACCGGTTTCGGTGCACTATGTCACCATCATCTGGTCACATACATGCTATAATCTGGCCATCTTGTTATTTTAGACCCAATTTTTTTTAACAAGATGACCAGATTATAACATATATGTGACCATATGACGGTGACACAGTGCACCGAAACCGGTCGTCATTTAATAAATAGTTAGTGTGCGATCTTGGATGTCATTTTGAAAACTATAAAACGATTAGATCGTCTCCAGACCCGACTATGTCAGGTAATCTTAGAATAGTGGTAGTTAAAACTGTAGTATCTTCAAAGGAAACTTTTGTGGGCATACAATTTTCACTAGTAAAGAGTAGCAGCTTTAGCCCCATTAATTTTTAAGGTAATTGGTTGTAATGAATTACAATGAAGATGTGTATCTGACTGATTATCAGTGGGTTAAAAGTGAGATCACATGAGATGGAAATGCAGGACAAAGACTGAGAGGAAGGACAGGAGATAGGTAGTAGTACGGTAGTGAAGATAGAATGGGAGAAATGTAGAAGGAGGTGAGAAAACGGTGGAGAGGCCGTTGTTCCGTGCAGACGCAGGGGTTGAAACTGAAGACGATGATAATGATGATCAATTTCAAACGGTGGTATTCTGTTGGCTGCAGGTTACCACTTCATCCTTTTTCCCTGCTGACACACGGAGATGTAGGCTGACGAAATGGTGCTTTAACCTAAAATCGAGAAGCTTGTAGAGGGATTCGGTGCCGGCTGTGTACGCGTTATCTACGATGGGCATCGCTCGCGGGAACACAGTTTGTCCATTTGGACGTGCGCGCCAGCTGGAGATGGGCGCGGAGATTAGATGGGAGCTTGTGATTTATTGCGTGGCGGCCGCATTCCGCGCTGGCCGTGATTTAATTAGTGGGCGTGGGAGTGGAGCCGGCTGGAGCCGGGTGGAGTGTAGTGCGTTACCGGCGGCTGCGGCTGCGGCGGCGGCGCGGTGCCCCTGGAATGCACCTGCCTGCCGCGCCTCCGCCCACCGCCATTAGCCGAGCCGGCAGCCACAGCCGAGGGCCGGCCTGCCCCCGGGCGTCTGCCCTTCCCTCAAGGGCGCTCGCCTAATAGCCGGCCCCACGGCCGCGCTGGGAAACTCTCTGACTCACTGCACAGACCATGCGATGCCTTCTAAACACACACTACTTACAACAGGTACCTAAACACTGGCAATTATTTATTTACGACCGATACAAAAGCATCACGTGTTTGCACCTGTTACTCTCCTTCAAAGTAGTCACCAGCGTTGTGTAGAACTCTCTGGAGTGGAGTGTGCGCTGATATGAAACTTCCTGGCAGATTAAAATTGTGTGCCGGAACCGGGACTCGAACCTGGGACCTTAGCCTTTCGCGGGCAAGCGCTCTACCGACTGTGCTATCCCGACACGACTCACGACACCACCCCACAACTTTACTTCCGCCAGTACCTCGCCTCCTACTGTCCAAACTTCTCAGAAGCTCTCCTGCGAAACTTGCAAGACTAGCACTCCTGGAAGAAAGGATATGGTGGAGACATGGCTTAGCCACAGCCTAAGGGATGTTTCTAGAATGAAACTTTCACTCTGCTGCGGAGTGTGCGCTGATATGAAACTTCCTGGCACACTAAAATTGTGTGCCGGAATCGGGACTCTTGCCGGCCGCGGGGACTGAGGCGCTCAAGTCACGGTCTGCACGGCCACTACGGTCGGGGGTTCGAATCCCCCCTCGGGCATGGATATTTGTGCCGTCCTTAGTATAAGGTAGTTCGTAAGTAGTTTGTAAGTTTACAGACTGATGACCCCGTAGTTAAGTCCCATAAGCTTAACAATCATTAAAAAAAAAAAAAAAAAATAAAAAAAAAACCGGGACTCGAACTGGTGGGACCTTTGCCTTTCGCGGGCGGTGTCGTGAGTGGTGTCGGGGTAGCTCAGTGGTAGAGTGCTTGCCCGCGAAAGGCAAAGGTCCCAGGTTCGAGTCCCGGTTCCGGCACACAATTTTAATCTGAATTTTAATCTGGAGGGTGTAGTATACCGTTAGCAGAGCCTTCTATTGCCTGACGGATCTCTGGAACAGTTATCAAGCGAATGCCACGATGTGGTTCCTTCATCTTCGGAATCACATCAAAGTCACAAGGACTTGAGTCCGGGGAGTACGGTAGACAGTACAGTACTTCCCAGACGCATCGACCGAACAGAGAAGCCACAGCTTGCGCTGTATGCGCCCGCGCCTTGTCGTACAAAATGTTGTGTGGGTTGCGCTACAAGTGCGTCTGAGCAGCGTCGTAACGCACCCATTTCTGCATTTCCGTCAATTCGTGTGGAATGCATCGCCATGCAATTTTTCGCGTGCCCGGGAGTCACTTCAGGATGAGAAGCAAGGTCGTATGCGCAAATCCGGTTTCGTGGGCGAGCTCACGAATTGTCTGGCGTCGATCACTGTCCACTAACACCAGGTTCAAACGTGGAAGGACAGACTGGCTGAAAATGGACCACGCCTCAATGTCCAGAAGACTGAATACTTAGAATGCGGCTCCCAAACCAGAGGCACCATCAGTATCGGGGAAGAAGACCTGCAGAAGACCGTACATTTTAAGTACCTGGGGTCCGTTGTCACCTCAGACTGTTACACAACTCTCGATACTCTGACGAGAGTGAATGCAGCTTGGGCCAAGTGGAGACAGGTCACTGGAGTCCTCTGCGATAAGAAAGATGCCTCAACGTCTAAAGGCAAAAGTTTACAAATCCATTGTACGTCCAACAGCAATCTATGGTACTGAGTGTCGCCTTATGACGAAACAGCAGGAGCAAATGCTGCATACGATGGAAATGAAGATGCTTCGTTGGTCCATGGGGCTGACCCGATGTGACCATGTAAAAAATACAGAAGTCCAGCAAAAGTTTGGCGTGACGCCCATCACAGACAATCTGACGGAAGCCCGTCTCCGCTGGTACGGCCACGTCGTCAGAAAAGACAACTCGGTTGCGAAGACAGCACTTCACATCAACTCAGGAGGAACACGACCACGAGGGAGACCGGCAAAGAGATTGACTGACAACATCAGGGCAGACATGGACGCTGTTGGTGTAAGGCAAGAAGATGTCAACGACCTATAGAAATGGATGAGACGCAGCAAAGTAGCAGACCCTGCAAGTCAGGCTTAATGCTTGGAAAGAGATCACCACTAACGCGGCAACAGTATGCACTTCTTCTTCAGAGGCGCTAAAACGATCTGCCCGATGCACGCCTGCAGACCTGCGCGCCGGCTCGCACACCTTCCTATTAACAGCAGCCGGACGATGTGCAGACCGCTACCCAACATACCGTAGAAGCTGCGCGACACACAACGCTGCCAACCACAAACAATAATTAATCTCCGTACCACACTGACAACTTGAATTTCAAGTTTTCAACAGTTAGAAACTTCAATTTTAGAATAAATTTCACGTTTACACTTTTATAGTATGACTTTAATAACTTATACTTCATTGATCTACACCCCCAGTGGTTCTTTATAACATAACAAAAATTGTAATTATCTCTCTCATTTCATTTTTATCATGGGTTTTGTGGTTTTTGCAGTATAATACTTTAATTAGATCGCAGTTTTTATATTCACAAAAGTGAAAATATTTTTACGTAATCGCAATTTTTGAAAGTTCAGTTAAGAGCACATTTACTAAATTTTCCCCCTCCCCCAACAATATGCTTATTTCCTCTCTTCCAAACACTCTCACGAGTCCCCCAAAGCACCCACTTCCCCATTTTCTCCCTCCCCCCACCTCTACCTCCCGCTACATCCTCCCTACCTCTACCTCAATCCGATGTATAAGACATTGTAAATTCCCTCGTAAAACATAGCACTTGTCATAACATAGACGAGACGGGTTGTAGTCGAAACTACAAGGTAAATCTCTTCAATTATAAGTATACAGCTATCTTAAACGTAAAGTCTGTTCATTTTACAATCAAAGTATTGTAAAATATTCAGTTAGTTCATACTTAGTTTTTTTTATCTTTTTTCAGGTTCTGAATGTGATCCAGCAGGATAGAAATGTGTACACAAAAAACAAAAAACAAAAATAAAATAAAATAAAAAAATAAAAACTTTCGCAACTGCTGACTGATGATCAGATAATAAATTGTTTCAAATATTATGATTTATATTTCCGTGATTTCAGGCAAATGTCGGGATATTTCCTTTCAAAGGGCACGGCCAATTTTCTTCCACATCTGTGATAAACGTTATACGAGCGTGAGCTTCGTCTCTAATGACCCTGATGTCAAAGGGACCTCCAGTCCTAATCTTCCTTCCTTACTCCCTTCACGCTCTCGTCCGACCACATTAACATTCAAGCTGAGGGTGAGTGGAGCTGTATCGAAGTCAATTCTAAACGCTCCACCAGTGGTACTTCTACTGTCTACAGTACCTCTGCACGGGTCTTACGCTCCTTATGTGTCTCGTCATGAGCCAACGCATGTAAGCTTACATGGAATGTCTCCCCCTACATGTAAGGACAGAGTGCGTACGTGAGGTGGGCTCCCGCTCCGGAAAGCAAGCTGTTCGCCTGAGTGACAGCGCAACACTCCCGCCTCCTTTTATACCGGCCGGTATAATTGTCATGTCGCACAGGAGGTGTCAGGATACTTTTGGTCAGAGAGTGAATACATTTTCGCTCTGCACAGACCAGAACAGTGACAGGCGTGCAGGTCATTGCTTTCGGCGGTAGATGCTACTCTGCTCTGCCTCACAACACTCTCTCCCTTGCCTTCGTATTTCTTATGTCGCCATTTGGTATTTCCAACATTCCTGCCAGAACACATTGACGTGCCTATACTACCCAGAATCAAGGCTTGAAGGAAAAACGAAATTGCTGTTTTACGTAAGGAATTTAATTTGAACTTATAACATGAGAAACGGTATTGAGTGGATCGTCAGAGTAACACATCGCTTAGTTTTCGAGCGTTAGAGATTACCAAGAAGCTTACAAAACACTCTTTCGATTAAGAATATTGCTCGTCACTTTGGGATCCGAAACAGATCGGATTGACAGAGAAGATCCAAACGAGATTAGCTCGAAAGAGTCGCGGTGATGATCGCCAAACTCCAGTGGCAGACCCTACTTGAAGAGTTGACCAATATATTGGTTCTGAACTGTCGGAGGTATTGACACCTGCGGTCATGAAACACTATCGATTACCGTCACAATCGTGGAAACACCGCAGTTGGCAACAAGATTTCCTAGATTACCGTCAGAGGCGAGCGTGTTTCCAAGACGATCACGTGTGTGTAGTCTGATTTGTGGAATTATAATTAAATAGTCGGTCCATACAGTCTGTTGGATAGAGTGCATCGCTTCGTCCAAGAGTGTCCTCACAATGCTAGTGTTCCGACTTATCGCTACTGACTCTGATTCGACATCGCCTGTCTACAGGCTGATAGAATTATCGACAACTGTTTCAAGAGAACTTTGAAGTGACCATCTCGTGATGGTGCAGCTCTTGCATCTTCCGTGCTTGTATTATATTTGTGATTAAATCCGCCTTATGCAAGACAGCTTGTTTTATTTTAACATTCATACATGTTTCGGCACTTATTGTGCCATCCTCCGTGGATTTCTGCCTTTTATTTACTAAAATAATGTGTTACAGATTCTGGTTACACAGTCATTTCGACGAGTTGTTTGATCTGACAATATTGATAGATATATTACGCATTATTTATTTACAATACTTCAGTTTGTCATTCGCAGAATCTGCATCTGCTTTAATTGAGGAATGACAAGTTTTCACAGCGTGTCATCTGCAAACAACAAAACGATTTTATTTACGAAAACCACTAATAGCTTATTGCAAAAACTAACAATAGAGGAAAACTGTCACGTCCAGTAAGCAATAGCCCGAGGTAAGGAAGTACTTAACGAATATACATCGCCAATATACATCACAAGCTGTGAAAACTTATCATTCCTCAATTAAATCAGATGCAAATCCTACGAATGACACAATGTAAGTATTGTAAATAAATTAGGCGTATCATATTTAACAAAACTGTCAAATCAAACAACTCGTCCAAATGTCTGTATAACCACAATGTGTAACATGTTATTCTAAAAAATAAAAGGCAAAAAAGTCACAGAAAATGGTATAATCATTGCCGAAACATGTTTGGGCGTAAAAAATAAATAAATAAATAAAAATAAAATAAAAATAAAGATGTCTTGCGTTAGGGGGATTTAATGACAAATCCAAGTTTTGAGTTTTACTCATTGTCTGAAACTTAAACTTTGGAATTACTTACTGCCAATCCCTAAACAGGAGTTTTTTTTAATAGACACATAAAAAACCTATTACGTCACCTTGTTCACATGAACACTTACGTCGAATGTGTAAATTATCGAGAACACAGTTCCTCAAATTGTCTGTAGGCGTCACTCAACCCGCATAAGAATAACCACGCATGAGGAACGCCAGTGCGACGTAGTGGATAAGACGAGCGATCGGTTGCAGTCATTACACCGGGAAGAAAGTACACTGCTTTTGTTGAATTTAGTTCTGCCGTGCCGAGAAGTTCAGTTCCGAAGTTTGATCGTACCAGCGTTGTTACTTCGTAGCAGGAGGGACTGTCATAAAGGGATTTTCCAGACGTCTAGGAGTGAACCAAAGCTTTGTTGGACGTGGAGGCGGCCTCTGTCTGGCCGCCCAATGTCTACCACCGGGGCTGATGACCGCTGCTTTCGGGTTTCAGTTCGGAGGCACCCTGAAAGGAACGCCCCCGTGGTGACAAATGATTTTCGTGCGGCCACGGGTTGTGTTTCGACAAACTGCACGTAATAGATTGCACTCCAGACGTCCATGGGAAGGTCCAGCTTTGACACTTCGATACCTTTCAGCGCGGTGCAGAAGGGCCCAACAGCGTTGTGAACGGACTCGTTAGAATTGCCACAGATGAGACTCCCATCTGCCTTCAACCAAAGAATCATAGGAGACGTCTCTGGAGGCAGCCTGGACGTGTTAGGCGTACCGTGCTGTGAGTGCAACAAATTGGGGTGTCCCTGATGTTTTGGACTGACGTTATATGGGCCGATCGTATGCCACTGGTGGTCGTAGAAGGCAATGGAACGGCTGCTTGGTACAGTAATGACATCCTCCTACGTACAGTACAGCCATATTGGCAGCATTTCGGTGAGGCATTCGTCTTAATGGACAGCAGTTCTCGCGCTCAACGTGCACATCTTGTGAATGCGCTCCTTCATGATAACAGCGCAGGATCAGAATGGCCAGCATGTTCTCCAGATGTGGTGTCGCACAAGTCTGAAGTGCGCGCCACGTTCTTTCGCCGCGCGCCGCCATGCAAGCACGGCGCGGCGTTCTTACGACGTCGGCCACGAGCGCCCTCTGCTGCAACCCCGCTCGTGGCCACCACTAAACTGCATCCGCCACTTGGCAATAGGACAGGCACTAGAACAGACTTTCATCAGAAGGTAGACCTCTACCTAAAACTATGTATCAGCATATCACTTGTCTGCTGTCATCAAACTTGTAAAAGTATTATAATGTTTCTACGAAATACATATCTTGTACTAATCTAGCTTACTGTTTCTAGTTTCTGCTGTCCCACTGGCTGGTCACTTGAGAATCTGTACCGGTACACGCGTGCATCCTACTTTCCTTTGTCGGCCTCTCTCTCTCTCTTTTCAGTCACCGACACCTAGCACAAAACCAGACATGCCTGTGATATAGTGAAAAGGCCTTTCTGGACGAGACGACCCATCCACACACGTGAGAGATCTACGCCGAATCACCGTTGAGATTTTAGACAATCTGGACCATTAGTCCCTTGATGATCTAGCGGACCGAGCGAGGTGGCACAGTGGTAACATAGTGGATTCGTATTCGGAATGATGGTGGTTCGAATCCACCTCCGGCCGTCCAGATTTAGGTTTTCCGTGATTTCCCTAAATCACTCCAGGCAAATGCTGGGATGGTTCCTTTCAAACGGCATGGCCGATTTCCTCCTCATCCTTCCCCAAAAATCCGAGTAAGCTCCGTCTCTAATGACCACGCTGTCGACGGGACGTAAAACCCCTGAGATGATCTAACGAACAATATTCCACGATGAATACAGGTATTCGTGGTACTGGTGTAGCCTGCAATAATGAACACAAGATCTGAATGTCTAGGTTATTGTCGTACGACTTGTCAGTTTTTTTTCCCATGAGGGATAAAGAAAACTGAAATGATGTTTTTGTGTATCTGTATTTCACTCTTATGCCAACGGCCCTGCCACAATGGATGCACCGGTTCCCTTTCCATCATCGAAGCACCAACGTTAAGCACTGATGGGCTTGGCTAGCTCTTGGATGGGTTACCGACCGGGCCTGCCGAGTGCTGTTGGCAAGTGGGGTGCACTCAGCCCTTGTGAGGACAACTGACGAGCTGCTTGATGGAGAAGTAGCGGCTCCGGTCACGACGACTGACACAACGGCCGGGAGTGCGGAGCACTAACCACGCCCTTCTCCATACCGCATCGGTGGGCGCCTTCGGGCAGAGGATAACATGGCGGTCGGTCAGTACCCCCCTAAGGCCTGTCGGACAGAGTTAACAGTTTACATTTCACTTTTATGGAAAGCGTTATCAACCCATAGTATTATGGTGATTCAATAGGTCTTTGATGTCTACACATCACAGTACGCTTTTTTTATATGTGTAAATATTGTTTGTTAGAAAGTAAAGGGATGTTAAAACGTACCTACGCCACCTTACCAACACCCCTTACAACAATTTCGTCCTACGTAAATCGCGGAATGAGTACGAGATTAGAGGCCATACAGAGGCTTACGTGCAACCTCTTTTCCGCGAACCGTACGCGACTGTAAGAGGAGGAAGTGATTGGTACGTCGCGGTGAGGCGTGGCTTGTGGAGTACAGCGGTAGACGTGCGCGCCCTCTGACCACGTCCGTCAGCGCGACATCCTGCGACGCCATAGAAGACGGCAGAGAGGCAGGTTACAGATTCTGTGCAAGCGCGAGTGATGCCGGTGTGTCTAGGCCACACCATTTGAAGAGAAGGCCTGCGCGCTGCCGTGCCACGTCACGCAGAGTAGGTCGCGATCGCGTATCTGAGTGGCAAAGCCCACCGCCTCACACCGGCCAGCCAGTGAGCGATGCGATCGCGACCTACTCTGCGTGACGTGGCACGGCAACGCGCAGACCACCTCTTCAGTCGGTGTTGGTCTAGGACAGGAGAGCGGCGTCAGTGCGGAGTGCGTGGGCTGCCGGAGAGGGCGGTGAGCGGCAGCGCACCTGCCGGCAAGGAATGCGGCCCAACACCGACCCCCGTTAATTGCAGCCTCCCGCTGGCTCCCACGTCTCCCTACCAAGATACCTGCCACCCCTTCTTTACCTCTGCTGCTCCGTCACTTGTCACTCACACCCAAACCTCCACATGTCAGACAATCGCATCGGTACCAAACGTTGAATATCGACGTCGTCGTTGTAGTGGTCTTAAGGCCGGTTTCATGCTCTCCTCCCTTACCTGAGCAAACCTCTTCCTCTCATTAGAACCATAACCGACATCCATTTGAATCTGTTTACTGTATTCTTTTCTTGGTCTCCTGTGAATTTTACCACACACATTTCTTTCCAATGCTAAATTTACGATTCCTCGATGTCTAAGAATGTGTCTAAGCAATCGATTCCTTCTTTTCGACAAAGTATGAAGATGGGTACCGCAGAAATACGTAAAAATCGTGTAATTTTTCAGCCAACGCCCTACTCAGAATTTTGCAGACATCGTAGACCGATATCGTGGAGGGTCCCTAATGAATGGTCTTGGCAGAGATTTCGTTGACCACTGGAACACCATAAAATTGTACGAGTAAATCGGCAACGTAATCGGCTGCCAGGTATCATGCCTAGATCTCGGCACCTCATCTACATCAACATTCATACTCCCCAAGCCACTCAATGGTGTGTGGCGGATGGTACCCTGAGTACCACTATCGGTTCTCCCTCCTATTTCAGTCACGTATTGTTCGCGGAAAGAAAGATTGTCGGTATGCCTCTGTGTGGTCTCTACTCTCTCTGATTTTATCTTCATTATATCTTCGCGAGATATAAGTAGGAGGAAGCAAAATACTGCTAGACGCCTCAGTAAAGGTATGTTCTCGAAACTTCGACAAAAGCCCGTACCGAGCTATAGAGCGTCTCTCTTTCAGAGTCTTCCACTGGAGTTTATCGATCATCTCCGTAACGCTTTCACGATTAGCAAATGATCCTGTAACGAAGCGCGCTGCTCTCCGTTGGATCTTTTCTACTCCGACGCGGGAGGCCGTGCGATCCGTAACGTGGTGCTCCGGACCGCTCGGCTACTCCCACGCGGCTGGAGTGTCACGGAAATGATGCACGAGTTGGGGTGGAAATCATTAAAAGAAAGGCGTTTGTCGTTGCGACGAGATTTATTTGTGAAATTTCTTTCGCAAACTTTCTCTTTGCAATGGAAACAGATTTTGTTAGCACCCATCTGCATAGGAAAACATGAGCATCAAAATAAAATCAGAGAAATCAGATCGAAAACGGAAATATTTTGGTGTTCCTTTTTCCCACGAGCTATTACAGAATGTAACCGTAGAGAAATATCATAAAAGCGGTTCGATGAAACCTCTGCCATGCACTTCAATGTGACTTTCAGATTATTTATGTAGATGTAGAAGATGGTGAGATATTCACAGGTACGATATCTGTGAGGGTAATGACAGAGCTAGCTGATGCTCGAAGTTTTCGGAAAGCATGAGAAAAGAAAATCGGCCTTGCCCTTCCAAAAGTAACCACCCAGATATTTGCTCGGAGTGATTTAGGGAAATACGGAAAACCTAAATCTGGATGACCGGACGTGGATCTAAACAACCGTCCTCTCAAATACGAATACAGACTTTAGCACTGAGCCACCACGGTAGGATGTAAATGCCCAAATAATGACGGACTGTAAGAAGCTGGCATCGATATCGTAGACTTCTCTCGGGGTTTGCGATACATAAGTCCGGTTGCTTGTAGGAAGCGATGTGAACAATGATTCATCGCGCCATACCCCTTCCACTGACCGCGTTTCATGATCGTGGCCTTTCTATGAACGTTAAGCTCCAGCCGTACTGTTTTAATCGAAACAGTATTACTCAAGTGAGTGTTGACTTTTGCAGTCGCTTTTGCCGTGAGTTTTGTGTTGTGTGACCCCAATAGTTCTTAACGCTCATCGGTCGTTGTCAGTTAAGTTCGGGGTTTTCGCCCACTATTCCCTTCGGTCAGTGATGCTCTGCCTTGTTTTGTGTGTGCTGTCATTAATGAGGATACAGTCGGTAGTCAACCGTTACACACTGCAGCCGTTTACGTCACAGATGGTCCCACTAATTGTGTATACTACGGTACCGATCCTTTTCATAGGAAGCGTGTGATTTAAGAAGCTAAAGAAACCCAGCCAATCTAAAATCGACTCTGAAGCGCCGTCCTATCGCATGTTTGTGTGGTGCCTTCCAGTTGGCTCCTTGCACAGAATCCACGGTTTGTGGTGAAACCGCGTAGAGAGAAACAGAAATTATCAGTTGCTATTGCTTTAAATCACTCGTCTTAAAATGAAACCGGTAATTAGCTACAAACAATGTTTGAAATAATGTTGGCGCATAAAATACATTTGGCATGTACTTAAACACGCTATAAAACGCCGTAGCATATTTTTTCCATACCCCTGCTGAGACAGTGCAACAAAAACTGAGTGTTGTAGGCGGCTATAAACAAAGCGCCGCCATTGCACCATACGTTGTCTCGCGCGGCTAGTCGTCATCCTGCGAGATAGGCAACCACTGTAACCACAGCGTACTTTGTCTTGCGCCTGCTGCAGGCGCGTCGCACACTTTCTGTATGCCTACATGGACTAATTTGACAAACGGCAATAATCATCGGATGAATACCTATGTTAGAATCTATCATTAAAATATTGAATTTTGCGTTCCCTACTTTCCATCGACGAAGTTACAACCTTTGGCAATAAAGTTCGCTGAATAGTCCTATAACATTAACGTAGTCGGGGGGGGGGGGAGGGGTCGAGTCCTCCCTCGGGCATAGGTGTTTGTGTTGTCCTTATGTTAGTTTAAGTAGTTTGTAAGCTAGGGACTAAGAACCAAGCAGTTAAGTCCCATAGATTGACAAAAATGGGAACATTTTAGCATGAACGTACCGGTAGATGAACTATGAACTCCAGTTACCTTACTGTTCTACCAAATACTCACCTCTCATAACTATGCAGTGCTGAGATCTACAATACACGTCCTGGAAACTTTGGACGAAGTTTTCCTTCAGGATACTGTTCAAAAGTCACGTCACATTTCGTTGGATACCAGATTAGATACCGGATTTCATTTCTACATCTTTTCATCGTGAGTTTCGGAAAAACACCCGAATATCTTTCTCTTGCCATCTGTGGACCTGCAAATGAATAGTACTGTTTCACTTATGAATGATAATGGCGGTTTCAAATCACCTTCTAAGGAAATATATTGTGTTTATGTTAAATGTTCATTGTGCAACAGTTGATTAGGATGATGACTTCCATGGCTTCTATTGATCAAAAATGACTTCATGGCAGTAGCTTGAGTTCAGATAAATCTCATTTTAGGATTTTATAAAGCAGACAGTTGGTCACATCTATTTCATAGCTGCACTAATTGCAGATAAGCAGGGTTTTTTTATGTATGTTCTTTAGAGTCCATTTAAGGAGAACTGTACTATTTCCATGACCTTACGAAAAGGGGGGGGGGCATAAATCGTGAGAAAATGAATCAGTGAATGTCAAAGGGGCAGTAGTCCATTGAGATGAACTTTTAATAAAACGAAGAAACCGGTGTCACTTTCAAAAATCGCGGCAAGTTGTTCAATTCGGCTGACCACTGGTTCCACAGATAAGCACCGCCGCATTAAACATTTGTTTTATTCGATTTTCTGAAAGTTGATTTCAGTGGACCTCTTTAACATTCAAGATTCAAATATTCAATCATGATTTTGACAAATTACCAATGGGCAATGGCATACCCAGGAGCTGTTCATAGCGGCCTGTTCTGTTTTAGTCCCATATCCGATTAATAAGTTGAACGACTGCATTACATTACAAACCACGGTAACCAGTAGTATTTCGAGGGCAAAATCCTGCTTCCCACAACATCGCTTGTGACAGCTGCAGTACGCGTTTGGAACGCGAGACGCACACGATTAGCGTTGCAGGGCTCGCAGGCGCACATCACAGCGCCGTTAGCGCTACACAAGGGGGGGGGGGGCAGACAGCCGTGTGGACGTAGTGGAATTGCTGCAGAGGCATCGACGACTGTGCCATACGTAACCAAGCAACTGTGACACGGATCTCTAATGGGTTGCTGCAGGAGGGAACGACGGGCCGACGGAACCGACTGCATCTAGCGCGGTACAGAACTGCACGCGATGACTGGCATATTCACCCCGTTTAAATAGGCTCGCAAAAGCGGATTTCGTAGACCTATTTCCCAATTCCGCTTTTTGTTGGTTATGTAAACATTCCAAAATCGATTTATTGAAGAGAAGAGCCAAGATCGCTTTTTTTTAAATTATTTATTGAGATTACAGGTTTTGGCAGTTTAACTTCCATCTTCGGACCCTAGATTACATTACATGGTGTGAAGAATGTAATCTAAGATGCGAAGATGGCAGTTAAACTGCCGAAACTGGTAATATTAATAAAAAAAAGTAAAAGAATCGATATTGGCTCCTGTCTTCAATAAATTTATTACAAGATCGCCCACAATCGTGACAAACCTTTATTCCAAAATCGATTCTGGAAATCCACTTCTGTAAAGCGATTTTCGTGCCCAAGTAAACGCAATCGTTTTTGAAAGTTCTTGGCTTATTAACTGTGTTTTCTTGTTAAGAATTTTCTGCTCATATGGACAGAGCGGCCTTTCCTAGAGTGAAATAGAAGTACAAATATTAGAGTGAGCATGAATCTGTGTATTTAAGTACAGAAGAATGACGATTGTCCTGACTAAATCTGTAACTGAATCGGCTATTTTTCGGCCGTGGTATTGAGTGGGCTATAGGAAATCCGCTTCAGGCTATAACATGTAAACACGACAGCGAGAAACGGTTTACGAAATTCGGTTTTCGTCTTCCGGACGATGTGTCGCATGTGAACGTAGGCTTTGTGTGCACTGTAGAGATGGGTCGCTCTGTCTCACCACGGAGCACATCGCAGCAAATTCCATCTGCCGCGCAATAATGTCGGCGTGTACCGCTCATCGTCGTGTGCAGGAGGCTGGTTACAAAACGGCCATTGCTGCGTTTAGCACTGACGCAATGCGCCGCTGGTACTGCCATGATCGTAGGACATGAACAACAAAATGTAATGAAACTGTTTTTACCGAAGAATTCTGTATGCACTATCAACGATGGCCGCATTAGTGTCTGGAGACAGTGGTGAAACATCATTGAAATGTAATGCTAAGCCCAGCCTTTAGAGTGGTACTGGATTTCACTGCCGGATCCTTGCTACTACGCATCGCCGGTATACTGAATAGCCAGCGCGACACCTCTGAAGTGTTGCAGCCTGTTGGCCTCCCACAGCTTCGAAGCGTGCCGACGGCCTGCGATACACGAGCCACTACTAAAGCACATCAACTAGGCCTGCAACACATCCACTGTCTCTGCGAGGTGACGAGCAGCGGGTATAGCCTACAATTGTAGCAACACTTAATAATGTTTTTATCCTCACTTTACAAAGGCTGTATTTCAAATCATGCAAACCCCCAAAATAAATGTAGCCGTGACTTCCCCGGTCCTCCTTGGTGTATTTTGGCTCGCCATCAGTGTAATTTACGCCGAAAGTGTTTCTCTTATGTTTATTTCATTGTATTGCCCTTTCTTCTGCATCTTGGTCTGGACACTCACCTTAGAAGACAACATCTGAATTCCCAGGGCGGCGCGCATACGTTCCTGCTACCGCAAAAACCCAGGCATCCCATAAGGACCACTAAACTATCCGACAGAACATGCCAGAACGGGCAAACGACTTCGCCTAAACCTTCTCCTACAGCGGGGCATCTCTTTGAGTATTCAGTGCTGTTACCGAGCGAGGTGGCGCAGTGGTAACACAGTGGACTCGAGTTCGGAAGGATGGTGGTCAAATCCACCGCCGGCCATCCAGATTTAGGTTTTCCGTGATTTCCCTAAATCACTCCAGATAAATGCCGGTATGGTTCCATTCAACGGGCACGGCCGATTTCCTTCCCCATACTTACCCAAAAATCCGAGCGTGAGCTCCGTCTCTAATGACCAAGCAGTCGACGGGACGTTAAACCCAAAGATTCCTTCCTTCCTTCAGTACTGTTGCACGCTTCTACTGCTGCAGCCGGTACTTATATCGCCTAGAGCCACATATCAGCAGCGATTGCGCAACGGAAATTAACTTAGAGGTTCGCTAGATCGTCGGCCCCTACAATGCAAAGTCTAAGTCCAGTCTCTGCAGGGGTAGCCAGCAATAGCCAAAGATATTATTTAATAATACAACGTAGCAATCAGAGAGGTGCCCCAGGGGTGCCTCACAGAGAGTGCACCCCAGAGTGCCCCGGAGAGCTACTACACTAAGATTCGCTTCTCGGCTTTAAGCAAGATCAGTGTGTAGTTTTCTTTATTGAAGGAAATAAGGAGAGGAAAAATCTTTATTAAGAATCATAATACAAATGTTGAAATTATTCTCAAACGGTCCAACAACTTTCACCTAAACATGAACACCTTCATTGGAACAAACTTTCGAAGATTCCTGGTTCTGGAACACAACGCTTTATCAGCAACTTTACAAGAAGTAGCATAATCATTGTTAGGTACCTGTCCAATACTCCAAGTACGATTCGCCACTTAAAATATTCTTCTCAGCCGTGCTTGTAACTACTTCATCTCCTAGAGTTTAATCCAAAGTGTCCATGGCCTTATATACAGGCAAAGGACTTCGCCTAAATCTTCTCCTATAGCGAGGTACATCCCAATGAAGGTGTTCATATTTGGGTGAAAGCTGTTGGACCGTTTGAGAGTATGTTGAACATTATTGGTAAAGATTTTTCCTTTCCATATTTCCTTATCAATAAAAATAACTACACGCTGATCTTGCTTAAAGCCCAGAAGCGATTCTCGGTGTAGTAGCTCTCAGGGGCACAGGATGCAATCTTTGTGAGGCAACCCTGGGGCACCTCTTAGATTCCTACTTTATGTTATTAAATAATATCTTTTGCTATTGTTGGCTACATTAAGAGACTGGACTTAAGAATTTGCATTGTAGGCGACGGCGAATCTCTAAGCTAAGAAGTGGAGGCAGCGTCAGTTGCCGCGGAGCCGCGAGTGCAACAGCACTGAATACTCACAGATGCCCCGCATAGGAAAAGGTTTAGGCTAAAACGTAACATTTCCGTCATATGGTAACTCTATGGGATGTACAGGACTTGGACAGAAATGTGGAAACACTGACATGCTTGATGATAAATGCAGAGGCAAGCGAAGCCTGCAGGAGGTGCTGCTGTATTTGGTCAGAAACGGCAGTTGTGTAGTGCTAAGTACACGTTGCAAGTGTCAGTAGTCATCAGATACTGTCGTTGGGAGGCTATTATGTCGGAACAAGTGAGTTGGAATATGAAAAAATTGTTGGTGCTCATACCGTAGATGTTTCCGGAAACAAGGTAGCCGAAGTGGCTATGTAGACTTTTCCAGCGTATTATTTCATCATATTCATGTCAGGTCTCCAGCTGGATGAAACTGTGATCTTTACACAATATTTCTGCTGACCACCTGGCGGCCATCTTCAGGTGAGATAAGGGCTACGCCGCTCTCACCGTGACTGATGGAAAGTATGAACGATTGAACCTTTGTAAGCAGCATGCGCCGAATGAACTGCGCATGCGTTTGCTCGTAGTTGCTGCCCTTTGGCGCAAGAGACGTTGTAGCGCCTTCAATGGTGCATTCTATTAAGAAACGATATATCACCGTTCTATTCAGATGATGTTTCTTCGTATCTGACAAAACGGGATTCCATGATTTACTCGGTGGGTATCCACTATCTTCACGAGGCACTGCATAGAAGACTTATAGCGCGTTCAGGGGAAGCCGAAACACGTCATGGGCTGTACCACAATGAGGACAGGACTGTAGGTTGTCTGATCGTGGCGACAGTCGTGGAGAGGCCTGTGGCGAAAACTGAGAACACTAAAGCTGTATAACGACTGAATGACCGCACGTCACACACGCGAACACTGCGGGTTGCGGTGCTCGTACGTCAGCTGTGCGCCAGTGTCAAGCGTTGTGTCGCTCTGATACATCAGCAGCCGCCGAACAGGCACAACAGGGGGTTGCCTCGTGTTTTATGCAGTGTCTTGCGTTTTCGTCGCCGTTTCTTGTGTCTTACATCAGTGAGTTTTAACCACCGTTGCAGTTGTAACCCAAACTACGCACGTTATAAAATCTCGTTGCACAGTATTTTATTCACCATGTTCGCCGTCATATTTCAGACTCTCCCTTTATCTCTCCTGTACTCGCTCGGCCGCAGAGAGCGCCCTGGCCCCACCAGGGGCATTCAGATCACTAATGAAGAGAAGCAGCTGACAATAGAGACATACGAGAAACACAAATTATTTGTACGGTCTGTTGTTGCATGGCAGGCGCTTTCCTTGATGTGTAACTATTCGGTATGGAGTCTAATGGTGCCAACATTTTTACACTCCATTCGTACTTCGTTTGAACTCATATACTTTTGAGTGTAATGACTTTTACTTACAAAAAGAATGTCTTGTTCTTGCCGTTTGTGGTTCAGATGTGGCACCAATTGTGCATTCGTCTCTGCTTTGTTGGAAACTGCTTTCTTGCTTTCGATGACAGCTGTGGTTGCTGATCTGGTACATTAAATAATGTGAGTATTGCATTCCATGTTAGTTTATTATGTTCACCACGACTTACTAATTTGATTGGAATTATAGTGAAGAATCCTCGACTTTTCTGACTAGGAAACCGTCGGCTTCTGCAAAAGGTCGGGTCTTCTGCTGTTTATTAGCCACAATTTCTACTTAATAGAAAATGAAATTCTCCATTAACCCTATAAAGGTCAGGGTATCTGTTTGACTGAGTTTATATTTTCGCAAGACGCCTAATGAACCGACTTGTCGCCGTGGCGCAAGGGATAGCGTCACCGATTGCGCTGCTAAAGGGCGTTGGTTCAATCCCGTCCAGCCGGCCGCGGTGGCCGAGGGGACTGAGGTCTGCACGGCCACTACGGTCGGGGGTTCGAATCCCCCCTCGGGCATGGATATTTGCGCCGTCCTTAGTCTTAGTTAGTTCATAAGTAGTTGGTAAGTTTAAGGACTGATAACCCCGTACTTGTAAGTTCCATAGACTATACAAACATTTGAACATTTTTTGAATCCCGTCCACCAGCAAAAATTTATTTCTTTGTAACTATCATTTCCAGAACGTTCAAATGTTCAAATGTTTGTAAACCTTATTGGACTTAACTACGGGGTCATCAGTCCCTAAACTTACAAACTACTTATGAACTACTTACGAACTAGGACGGCACAAATATCCATGCCCGAGGGGGATTCGAACCCCCGACCGTAGTGGCCGTGCAAACCGTGACTGAAGCGCCTCAGTCCCCTCGGCCGCCGCGGCCGGCTCCAGAATGTTCTATATATTTCTTATGTTCACTTGTAATTTCTACATGTTTCTTATGTTAACTATTCATATAATTTCTGGTACATTCTGTCTGTGTATAAATAGCAGAGCACTCTGCCCGAGAGGCAGTCAGTGCTGTGTGTAAGTTTCATTTCGCAATAAACCAGCTTTCAGTATAAGTGCTGTGTTCGACGTCAAGCCTGCTTCCATTTCAATGCGACAATATGCTTATAGTCGCTCATTTGATACGAGCGTTCTGCTAGCTTCCTGAAACATACGAGAGAATGCGCTAATGTCGTTAATAATGTTTCTCATTGATTAGTCGTTTGTTTGGCTGACGTTAAGAAGGCGCGCGGATCTATCAGACCCATCCCAACAGTTTACGTTACTACTTACTACAAGTGCGAGCCGATTTTTATTTGCCGTTTCATTCAGTTTCTAGTTACTTTCTGAACTAACTGCGACGTCCTAACACCACATATCGTTATCAACTGTGTACAATATAAAATGGCAAGAGAAAGTCTTTCATACAGTGAAATCTGCAATCTTTTATACGATTTTGAGAGTGAAAATGATCAAGACAGCAATAGTGAAATAAGTGGGGATGAAGAGGGAGTTGCTCAGCCTTCTGCCAGACTGATTAATGATTCGAGTTGATCTTCTCTAAATGCCTGAGATACGTCACCTATATGGCGGCTGTTTAAAAAAGTGATGAATCTACAGGACGATATCACACAAACTGTTCATTTTCGCAGTATTGATTTATATAAGGAAAATTCAACTGAGAAGCAGTTCTACAAATTATTCTCATTTATATTTGTATTTCAATCCAAATGTAAGTATACATTTATTACTATAAGTAAATTGGTTTTTAATTATTTTTTACATTAATTATTGTGTAATTCAGAAAGTTCAAATAATGTCCCTAAAACATTTAGTATGACCTAAATAAAATAAAAACTCGTCATTTCAAGTAAATACACTGTTCGGCACGTGTTATGTTTCAATTATTGGGTCCTACAGACCCATCCTGACCGTCCCCGAAACTATTTTTCGACCGTCCGTTTTAGTGTTAAAAAGTCGTAGATTTAAAGAGAATCTTAAATAAACTGTCCTGCAATGTACCGTGTCATATATTCCAAGGGTTCTTAGGAAACGCAATAAAGAATAATGTGGCGTTATTTGTAGTTGTTGCCGATTTTTATGGCACTATATACCTTGTCTGTTCTAAAAAGTATTTTAGAAACAATTTAAACGGTAGAAAAACAAATTGGCTCAAAAGAAGAAAGGCCGCGGTGTACCGTAGGTCTCTAGAAGAGCGTAGCGTTCCAAAAGACTGGAAAATGGCGCAGGTCATCCCGATTTTCAAGAAGGGACGTGAAACAGCTGTGCAGTACTGCAGTATCTGTTACATCGGTCAGTTGTAGAATTTTGGAACACGTATTATGTTTGAGTATAATGACTGGAGACTAGAAATCTGTTCTCTAAGAATCAGCATGGGTTTCGAAGAAGGCGATCGTGTGAAATCCAGCTCGCGCTATTCGTACACGAGACTCAGGGGGCCATAGACACGGGTTCCCAGGTAGATGCCGTGTTTCTTGACTTCCGTAAGGCGAAAGAAAGATCCTTTACCATTCAGCTACACTAAAGCAGGTCAGCAACTGGAAGCAGTTAATTCCATAAATTATCTGGGAGTAGGTATTAGGAGTGATTTAAAATGGAACGACCATATAAAATTAATCATCGGTTAAGCAGATGCCACACTGAGATTCATTGGAAGAATACTAAGGAAATGCAGTGTAAAAATAAAAGACGTAGGTTACAGTGCATTTGTTCGCCCACTGCTTGAATACTGTTCACTGGTGTGGGCTCCCTACCAGGTGGGGTTGATAGAGGAGATAGAGAAGATCCAACGGAGAGCAGCGCGCTTCGTTGCAGGATCATTTAGTAATCGTGAAAGTGTTACGGAGATTTATCGATAAACTCCAGTGAAAGACTCTGCAAGAGAGACGCTCTGTAGCTCGGTACGGGCTTTTGTCGAAGTTTCGAGAACATACCTCTAGTAAGGAGTCAAGCAAAATATTGTTCTACGTATATCTCGCGAAGAGACCATGAGGATAAAATCAGAGAGATTAGAGCCCACACAGAGGCATATTGACAATCTTACTTTCCGCGAACAATACGAGACTGGAATAGTAGGGAGAACAGAGAGTGGTACTCAAGGTTCCCTTCGCCACACACGCCATCAGGTGGCTTGCGGAGAATAGATGTAGATGTAGATTCAAACATCCCATGTCGTATCATTCACACGAAGTGATGGGTGCTATTGACAAGGGTTCGCAAATCGATTCCGTATTTCTTGATTTCCAGAAAGCTTTTAATAGCGTACCTCACAAACGGCTTTTAATCAAATTGCGTTGTTATGATATATCGCGCCAAATTTGAGATTGGATAGGGGATTTCTTGTCAGAGAGGACACAGATGGTAAAGCATCGACTAAAACAGAGGTGATATCGGGCGTTCCACAGGGTAGTGTTATTCCTTATTTACATAAACGATTTAGGAGGAAATCTAAGTAGCTCTCTTAGGTTTTTTGCAGATGACGCCGTCATTTAGCGTCTAGTAAAATCATCTGAAGAGCAAAACCAACAGCAGAACGATCTGAATAAGATATCACTATGGTGTAAAAATTGGCAATTTACTCTAAATAATGCGAAGTGTGAAGTCGTCCACATGAGTACGAAAAGAAATCCGTTAAACTTTGTTTACAAGATAAATCAATCAAAAGTGAAGGCCGTAAACTCCACAAAATATCTAGGAATTACTATTACGACAGACTTAAATTGGAAAGAACACGTAGATAATATCGTGGGAAAGGCGAACCAGAGACTGCGTTTTATTGGCAGAACCCTTAAAACATGCAATAGAACTACAAAAGAAACTGCATACACTACGCTTGTCCGTCCATTTTTGGAGTATTGGAGCCCAGTGTGGGACCCTTATCAGGTGGGTTTGACGGAGGGCATTGTGATATTCCTGGCCTATGGCCACTTCATATTTCTGTGTCTTAAATGCTGAAGAAAGACAGAAGTGCAGCATATGTTGGAATGTGGGGTGGGGAGCAGTAGCATATGGTACAGTAGTTGCTGGTTCCCGTGGGAAAGCCCTCCTATGTTACTGGTGCTCTCCTCGCATTGGCTGCTGCATTTCACGTCACGTGATTTCTTTTGAAATTAGTTTTGTTTATTACATATTAAATATTAATTATTCAGAGCTGACAATTTGTGATAAATATCTCTCAAGGACAGGCTAGATTTTGACAGTTTAAAAAGTTTAAGGTGCCTTCTCTTATTGTAACAAGAGAAGAGCGATTTTGCAGAAGGCGCGCGACGGCCCTGTTTTGGCGCGAAATAGAGCGTCAGGTGCCCTCTAGTCTCGCAACGCGCCGCAGTTTCAGTCTCGAGCTGACCACTATACGCGCCGGACCGCACCGGTCACGAGTAAAGATTTGCGTAATAGTGATAACAGTCGAGGTCTCAACATGAGCTATGGGCAGCATAGGCCGTGTCGTATTAACAAAGGTTGTTCATATATAATTATTTATTTAATAAATGGCCTCCCTGACAATTAAAAATCTCGCGAGTCGCTTCTTATCTTCCATTCTACAGAACTTATTTTAGCCTCACTTGTATGCTGTACAAGAAGCAACGACCTGTATGCTGTCTTCTGCGCTGGGGACACAACTATAGAAGACAACAGGTGAGTCAGAACTCTATGCTTTCCATAAAGTCTTGGACAGCAACTACGGCACTTCGTGCGTACTGTAGGGCGGTACAAACGCACACTGCTACGCAACAGCATCCGCAATGATGTGGAGGTTTTAGGGGACTTGTGGGAGGAAGCAGTACTAACTTCTCCGTCCGCAAATAAAACGCAAGGAAGCTCATAACATCGAAAGAGTGCAAAGATGGGCAGCTAATTTCGTATTGTCACGATACAGGGGAGACAGTGTTACGGAAATGACACAGGAACTGGGATGGGAATCATTACAACAACGGTGCTTATCGCTGCGGCGTGGACTACTCACGAAACTCCAATCGCCAACATTCTCCTGCGAATGCGAAAAGATATTGTTGACTGCCACTTTATAATAGGTAGAAATGATCATCAGAATAAAATACGAGAAATCAGTGTTCGAACGGAGAGATACAGCTGTTCTTTCTTCCCGCGCGCTATTCGAGAATGGAATTGGATATAGATAGTATAATGGTGGTTCGATGAACCCTCTGCCAAACACTTAAATGTGAATTGCAGAGTATCCCATGTAGATGTAGGTGTAAAAGAACTGAACCTCGCCAGCTGCTTGGAACGCAGATTTCGCGGCGTATGACAAAAATCAGTGTGAGTGTGGCGACTGTGCTTACACGTTAGACTGCGGTTATATCTTCGGCCCGTTCGCTTCCTGCAGCCAGAGTGCGGCTGGGCGGGCCGTTGAACCGCTGCGGCGGCAGCGGCCAGCTGACAGCGTGGGCGGCGCGGCGCCGCCCCCACCTGCCGCGGCAGCAGGAGGTGGGCGGCAGCGGCCGCGTGCCTCACTTTCCCCGGCCGTGAACTTGCCCTCATTACCGGCCCACCGCCGCCGTAAATAGGTCTGCTTCGTTACCGCGGCCCACTGCCGCCAATTACGCCGTTATTAGCTCTCGCCCCCTCCGCCTCTGGTATGCGAGGCACTCGCTTAACGCTGGCTGCCCACTCCAGACTTCGCCGATCAGGCCTCGCAGTAGGAACTCGTCGACACTGCGGGCCGTGGGAAGGTCGCTGTGCTGGAAAGCTTCGGGTCCTCGACGTCTCGCGCGACCGACTACCGGCACCGACAAATGGGAGCCAGTCACCTGCAGCGCGCTTGTCAGAGAGTCTATGAATTAAATACTGGTTGGAGAGGTCGTACTTCGTTAATTTATTGACTTCTTCTCGTAAGGTATGTTTCGGAACTTAGGTTACCGCCACTGCACAGGTGAGTCTCAATACACTTATTTCAAAAGCACTGCAGGAATTGCGAAACCTGAATATTCCAGTAAGGTATGCGTGAGGTGGACTATTGTCTACGCTAAGTACCGAATATAGGCGCCATCTGGAAATCGACACTCTTGACCAAAAAATGTTCAAATGTTCGTAAATCTATGGGAACAAACTGCGTGGTCATCAGTACGTAGCTTACTAACTACTTAAACTATCGTAAAATAACCTAAGGACAACATACACATCCATGCCCCAGGGAGGACTCGAACCTCCGACGGCAAGCAAACGCGCGCTCCGCAGCGAGGCGCGTTAGACCGCTCGGCTATTCCACCGCGGCGACGCTCTTGATAGAAGATGAACATTAACAGGGGTAACACTAATGGCCGTGCTGCAGTGGATACACATGATCCCGTTACATCACCGAAGTTAAGCACTGTGGTGCTTGGCTAGCACTTGGGTCTGCCAGGTGCGGTTTAGAAACACTCAGTCCTCGTGGGGCCAAATGAGGAGCTACTTGCTTGACAAGTAGCGCTTCTGGTCTGGAAAGCCGACACAACGGCCGGGAATGTGGGGCGCTGACCACGTCACCCTCCTAGGCCTTCGGGCCGAGAATGACACGGCGGCCGCTCCGTACTCGTAGGACCCTCGAGGCCTGTGTGCGACGGAGTTAAGTTTTAGTTTAGTTTAGTTTAAAACGAGGCTAATGAAATATAGTGCTAGAAAATCAGGCGATGCTGTAAGTTAATTTCGTTATCTAGGTAGCAAAATAACTTCTGGTGGCATAAGTAAAGAAGATACAAAATGCAGAGTGGATATGACAAGGAAAGCATTTATGAAGAAGCGAAATTTGTTGACATCCAGTATTAATTTAAATGTTAGAGGATCTTTTATAAAAGCATTTGTTTGAAGGTCATAGAAACTTTAGAAATGTGGTGCTACAGACGAATGCTGAAGGTTACATGGAAGAAGGTACCAAACTGAATTGTAAAGAAAAGTAATTTCTGGTATATATTGGCTAAGATAAGGGATATATTGGCGCGGCACGTTCTGAGACATGAAATAAGGGATATACTGGTGGGACACTTTCTCAGAATTGTCAGTTTAGCATTAGAGGCACGTGTGTGAGGTAAGAATCGTAGAGCGAGACCGAGACGCGAATACAGCAAGCAGGTACAAAAGGATGTAGATTTCCGGTCAAGCGATTCTTCACTGCAAAGTTCGAGTTGTATCTGTTTCTTATTGCCTCTCCTAACACGATCTGATTTAAATGTCACCACAGCTAAAACTCAAGTGGAGCGGGATCAGTCATCTGTGTGGCCCATCCGCTTAACTACGTCGGTCAATCCAATGACCGGGAAATTTACCATCTAACCATTGACGAACAATTGCTTCACACTGTTGTAGAGACCCATCCTGTTGAAAGTAAATGGGAAAAGTGCCCTCTTCATTCAGAACTAAAAGAAAATCTACTCCTTGCACCGTTTCCAAGTACATTTGACCGTTTTGGTTTTGGTCTTTCGAATACTTCGGGCCGGGATACCAGAACCTGCAAAAAAAAAAAAAAAAAAAAAAAAAAAAAAAAAAAAAAAAAAAAAAAAAAAAAAAAAACTGTTGTATCTTTTGCCGGCCGCAGTGGCCGAGCAGTCTGCGGCGTGCCAGTTAGTGTTTGCACGGCCGCTGCGGTCGGGGTTCCAATCCCCCCTCGGGCATGGATGTTAGTATAAGCTAGTTCATAAGTAGTTTGTAGGTTTAGGGACTGATGACCCCGTAGTTAAGTCGCATAAGCTCTACAAACATTTGCTTTGATTTCTTGTGTCTTTTGAAACATAACTGCCACGTCCAATCTTTTTACAGGATTCAACTTGCAAAGAGTTTGATGTTATTTGGTGTATCACATAACCCTCTTTCCTCTTAAACTCAAGATGGTCGGTTTCCAGGTAGCGCGAATATTCGGTACATACCGCGAAAGATAATACTTTACTGGTTCAAATGTTTGTAAAGCTTATGGGACTTAACTGCGGGCCCATCAGTCCCTAAACTTACAAACTACTTATGAACTAGCTTATACTAAAGACAGCACAAACATCCATGCCTGAGGAGGGATTCGAACCCTCGATGGGGAACAGCCTCGCGCATGGAAGCCTCAAAGCGCTCGGCCATTCCGCCCTGGCTACTTTACTGGAAAATTCATGTTTTGCAGTTCCCACAGAGTTTTTGAAATAAAACGATGTCCTGCGACTTTTGACTGACCCTGTATTTCCATTCAGACTATGTTTCTAATTTTTACCACAAACCGAAGAGTATTCTATGAATTTCCAGTGACTACATTTCCGCGTAGTGGCACGGCTATTTTCGTGGAACACGAGTTTGAGTAAGGGGACTTTCACTACTCTTAATTTGGATGGACGTATGCGGGAGTTAGAACGTAATATCTGCAGTGTTACGTTCTGTGTTCTTCGATATGGGTATGCCGAAAATAAAAGATTTTTTGTGTGTATGGTAAAGTATTTTGCGCCCATATTGCAAGGCATCATTCAGAACGTCTGTTTACAAAGACCAAACACTTGGTTTGGCTGTTTGGTAGAAGAACTACAGAAGGACTAGGAAAACACTATTCTCGGTACGCATAGAAAGAGCTGATAGGCGTGTCTCACAGTTTTATAAAATGTGTGCAGCGCTGAATCTATGTGAACCGTGTTTTCTACGAGTCAGTCCGCGTCATGAATATTTTAAATACACTCCCTGACAAGAAATTATAGCGCCCAGAAGGTATGTTCAGATGTCAGTTTAACTTCGTACCTATATACCCTGGGTGAACACCATGTGGCACCTTTTCGCTCAAGCGAAAGAAGAGCATCACTGTTTAACAAGTGATTAGGGACAAAGCGACGAAAAAATGAAAACATGCCGAAAGAACTTTTTAATTGTTTTTTGTTTCTAGGATAGGGTAAGTGTTGGATTGCTTTCAATTCTGGCGCATTTCGTTTCAATTCGGACCGCGGAAGAAATAGGTGGGAGCGGGAGAGAACTTTTTAAGACTTTATAAGTACAGAAAAAACAAATTCAAATATATGGAACAGCGTGTTCTCAAAAGCACGTGGTATTAGCCACAGTTTGTTGCCATGGAGTGTCGGGAAAAGGGTGCGATTCGCCATGTGAATCCGTCTCGCGGCTCCATAAAGGCTGCCCACGTCTGATCTACACTGTGTCGTGGCATGCAAATGTTTCCGGCTCCAGGTCAGGTAGAACGGTCACCATATACATACTCCGCAATCCATCGTAAGATGCATGGAGGAGGGTACACTGTACCACTACTACGCATTTTTTCCTATTCCACTCCCAAATATAACGAGGAAAAAAGAATGTCTATATGCCTCGGCACGAGCTCCCTGTTGGTTGTGATTAATGCTGTTACTGTTTCTTGCAGGACATATGTGGAGGTGTTGGAGTAATTGCTCTTAAGGACACAGAGGTGTGGCGCGCTCCTGTGACATGTCATTTGAAAGCGGCCTCATTCCGGCTCTCCGTTTCGGCAGCTGATCGAATCATGAGAAAGTGATGGTAGTGTAACTGTCGCAGTTTTCGTTACTCGTCAAGGTACAAAGTTGTCAGAATTAATAAACCTGCCAACTACTGCTCTCCAGTTAACAAGCAGGCTCCCCTTGCAATCTTTTGTTGCTATTAGCGTGCCCAGAATCGAACATTCTCTCTTCTAGCTTCGGTTTCTGTTATTTAATGGGTAAAAATAATAGCAACAGGGGAAGAGTACAGACCAGAATTCGGACAGTTCAGTTATACTTGTCGAGCCCTTAATGAGATAGTGTATATAGAAAGATAATAGAAGTGCAACAAGCACATCGTAACCTCCTCATATCAGCGCCTACTAGCCTACGACAATCATGGACTTCATGCAACAAGCTGTCATCTGACGCCATTATGTGGGCTTATTAAAATAAATAAATAAAATAAAATAAAAATAATCCGACGGTCGTTCCGCAGTGGGTACAGGATTACAGTATTGAGATTCGGTGAGTATGGTAGAAGTTGAAGTTGCACCACCCCCTTTTTTCCAGAAACTGTTTGACGATTGGCAGTATGTGGACGAGGGTTGACGTGCAACTTGTACAGTCGTGCTCAAAAGTATCCGAACGATCTGAATTGCATTTCGCCTGATTCGCATGCAACCCAACTAACGTACCTGTCTTTCGGGTACTATAATCGCTCCTCGGTACATTCGTTTGACTATTGAAAATGGTTCCAAGTCACCACTGTATCGCAATAACTCAAGATGTAAAGTAATACCACGATACTACCTAACTCATGCAGACTAAGCAAAGATTTCGTGACTGACGGAAACTAACTGTAATTCCTGAGTAAGCATACAGATAGTTATATACCTCGATTTAAGACAGTTTTAGTAAGCAAATATCAACTTTAAATTACATATTGTAAACATTTATAATGGACAGTAATTCCTACCCAGCATATATTGTCCCTGTTAATGAACTAAGAAAGATGTTAAATATTGCTTCTTCTTGAAATGCAGTGAGGTAAAGCTTTGTGTCGGACAGGGATACGCACCCAGAACCTAATCGAATTGTTATCGAAGCACAATCAACTGTGACATATAGAATTTTCTTGGCATTAGCTAGATATATTAACTGAAATGACGAGGCAAAACATTAAGTTTTTCCTTCCCAGGACTCCAACCCGGCACCTAACGCTGTTATATTCTAGAGAAAACGAACGATATACATGCGTTTGTTACACCTGCAGCGATATGTGGGCAAGTTTGAACTAGAAATAATATGACGAAGAGTTCAGTGCTGACTGAGAATAGAACCCCACACATATCCGTTGTTGAATACACACAAAGATACGTCAGCTACCATATTTTTGTCTACCAGCAGTTCGGAATAACATCCTTGAACTTACAGTGGTCTCGCAAACAGTTCTGTGTGTCACTGGGAGGGAAAAACGCAGATAGCGTTAGTGTTGACAACGAATGAAAATACATTAAAATCAAAATTATTATCCACCAGCAGATAGGTGTTCTCATGCTAGAGCTTGATAATACAGTATGAAAATTTACTGTCGGGGCAGGATTCGAACCCATTCAAACGCAATAAGTGAAGATATTGAGGAATCTGCAGTTTTGAAGAAGGAAAAAAAAAAAAAAAAAAACAGAAACAAATTGTAGTCGAGCTGCATTGTCACGAAGGGATCAAATTCCTCGTTAAGGGCGGTTTGAGTTGCATTCCCAGTCCAGAACCAATTTTATCGACATACAGAAGCTTAAACAAAAGATGGAATAAGTGTACTGTCACCCAACATTGCATTTGTTTCGTCACTATAAATAAATAACTAGTATAAGAAAAGTTACTGGTGATAGAGTTTCTACGTGTCACGCCGCGGCGGATTAGCCGTGCGCACTGAGGCGCCGTGCTGCTGTGCGCGCGGCTCACTGCATTGGTTTGCAGCATGATCAGTACAGTCATTTACTTGGTTGACTGAATCACCATGAACTAGCTGCCTCGGCTACCCAGTGCATACATTCGGCTCTGTTTTGTAATCATCGGAATAAGCCGCGGTGGAGTAACGGAGCTGTTTAAGGTGCCTCGCTGCGGAGCGCGCGGTTGCTCGCGCTCGGAGGTTCGAGTCCTCCCTGGGGCAGGTGTGTGTGTGTGTGTGTGTGTGTGTGTGTGTTGTCCTTAGGTTAGTTTACTTGCTTTAAGTACTTTGTAAGCTACGGACTGATGACCACGCAGTTTGGTAACTGCCACCTACCAGAACTGCAAACAATGTATGATGCACATTTTTTAAAACGCAATTCTGATGTCTGCTGAAGTTATCAATCTAATGGAACTATGGACATATTTCCCTTCACTTCTCAACCCAAAATGGTCGCATGTGGAGAAAGGAGTAACTTGTGCGAGATTTTGTTCTTTTCATGTTTAATAGACGGGCGCAGCCAGTAGATGCACCTCGAAACTTTGGTATTATGTATGGGTAGAGCGCATCGTGTGAAAATACGTCAGAAAAGTATTTTCTACATTCGCTGTCCGGTGGTAGCGGTATTTTATTCTTCTTCAAACCTTGTTTGACAGCTTTAACTCAGAACAAGTTTTCTACATGCATGTAATCAATAAACTGCAGCCGGCCGCGGTGGCCGAGGAGACTAAGGCACTCCAGTCACGGTCTACACGGCCACTACGGTCGGGGTTCGAATCCCCCCTCGGGCATGGATATTTGTGCCGTCCTAGTTCGTAAGTAGTTCATAAGTAGTTTGTAAGTTTAGGGACTGATGACCCCGTAGTTAAGTCCCATAGACTTTACAAACATTTGAACATTTGAATAAACTGCATATGCAGTGCCAGACTGTTATAGATAACATCAGAGAATTTGCATGATTAAGTTCTCTCTCATGTTTACTATTGTTTTAACAACACTAAAAGAAACCTTAGAAAAATTGTGCTCTGTATTATAAGAAATGAAATAAAACTACCCACGATAACCTTACGACGAATGTCTGTTTCAATAAAACTGAGTATCTGTACACAATTGTGCCTCTATCGGCACGAATTAGTAAAATACTACTCACTTAGAATTCGAACGGTTCTGTGTTTAATTGGTATGCTGTGTCATACTCAAGAGGTACGCAAATTTAGCATGTCATAAATAGACTTATGTATTCCTAGAAACCCAAAATTTGCTTGTCAGCAGCGGAAAGGGGAGTTACCAGTTGTGCAGTATTGTAAGTTTTTCACCATTGCATTATGAGCCGAAAGTATTTTCTTGTGAATTCCTTATTGATTGATCTGATTGCTTGTAGCTCTTTCACAGAAGGGTTAAAATGTTATACTCACCGAGACCACCCCTATGAACCAGAGACATTGTCGAGGTGGGGTCGCTTGCGTGCCTCAACGATACAGATAGCCGTACCAAAGGGCCAACCACAGTGGAGGGATATCTTTGGAGAGGCCAGACAAACGTGTGGTTCCTGAAGAGGGGCAGCAGCCTTTTCAGTAGTTACAGGGGCAACAGTCTGGATGAATGACTGAGCTGGCCTTGTAACAACAGCTGACATTGCTTTGCCATGCAGTTCTTGCTAACGGCTGAAAGCAAGGGGAAATTACAGTCGTTACTTCTCCCGAGGACATGCAGCTCTACTGTATGACTATATGATGATGGCGTCTTCTTGGGTAAATTGTTCCTGAGGTAAAATAGTCTCTCATTAGGATCTCCGGGCGGGGACTACTCAGGAGGATGTCGTCATCAAGAAAAACAAAACAGGCATCCTACGGGTCGGAGCGTCGAATGTTCTAACCCTTAATCGCATAGGTAAGCTAGAAAATATGAAAAGAGAAATGGATAGGTTAAAGTTAGATATGGTAGGGATCAGTGAAGTTCGGTGGCAGGATGAACAGGATTTCTGGGCAGGTAAGTACAGGGTTATAAATACAAACTCAGTTGCTGGTAACGCAGGAGTAGGTCTGATAATGAATAAGAAAATAGGAATGCGGGTAAGTTACTATGAAGAGCATAGTGAACGCATTATCGTAGTAAAGATAGACACGAAGCCAACACCGACAACAGTAGTGCAAGTTTATATGCCAACTAGCACGGCTGATGATGAAGATATCGAAAAAAATGTATGAGGAGATAAAAGAAATAATTCAGAAAGTTAAGGGAGACGAAAACTTGATTGTGATGGGGGACTGGAACTCGGTAGTAGGAAAGGGAAGAGAATAGTACGTGAATATGGACTGGGAAAAAGGAATGAAAGAGGAGATCGCTTGGTAGAATTTTGCGCAGAGCACAATTTAATGATCACCAATACTTGGTTTAATCATCATGAAAGAAGACTTTATACGTGGAAGAGACCAGGAGACACTAGACGGTACCAGATTTACTTTATAATGGTAAGGAATAGATTTAGGAACCAGGTTTTAAATTGTAAAGCATATCCAGGGGCAGATATAGACTCTGACCGTAACTTATTGATTATGAACTGCAGATTAAAACTCAAGAGACTGCAGAAAGGTAGAAAAGTTAGGAGATAGAACCTGGACAAATTGAAGAAACCAGAGGTGGTTGAGAGTTTCAAAGGGAGCATTAGGTAACGATTGGCTGAAACGGTGGAAAGTAATACAGTAGGAGAAGAATGGGCAGCTCTGAGAGATAGGGTAGTGAAGGCAGCAGAGGATCATATAGGCAGAAGGACAAGGCCTAATAGAAATCTCTGGATAACACAGGATATGCTGAACTTAATTGATGAGAGGAGAAAATATAAAAATTCAGCAAGTGAATGTGGAAAAAGGGAGTACAAACGTCAGAAAAATGACATTGACAGGAAGTGCAGACTGGCTAAGCAGGAGTGGCTATAGGACAAATGCAGAAAACCGTAGAAGAATGCATAACTAGGGGAAAGATAGATACCGCCTACAGGAAAATAAAAGAGCTATTTGGAGACAAGAAAAGCAGCAGTATGAATATCAAGAACTCAGACGGAAATCCAGTACTAAGCAAAGAGGGGAAAGCTGAACTGTGGAAGGAATATATAGAGGGTCTGTACAAAGCAAATAAACTTGAAGGCAGTATTCTAGAAATGGAAGACGAAGTGGAGGAAGATGAGATAGGAGATATGATACTGCGAGAAAAATTTGAGAGCGAGCTGAAGGATTTGAGTCGAAACAAGGCCCCTGGATATTCCGTCTGAACTGCTGATATCGTTAGGAGAGCCAGTCGTCAAAAATTGTATCACCTGGTATGCAAGATGTATGAGACAGCAGAGGAAATACCTTCCGACTTCAAGAAGAATATCGAAATTCCAATTCCAAAGAAAGCTAGTGCAGACAAGTGTGAAAATTACAGAACTATTAGTTTAATAAGTCATGGTTGCAAGATACTAACAAGAATTATTTACAGACGAATGGAAAACTTCTGCAATCCGACCTCAGGGAAGATCAGTTTGGATTTAGGAGAAATGTAAAACACGGGAGGCAATACATTACGACTTATCTTAGAAGAATATATAAGATGAACATTAACAAGAGTAAAACGAAGGTAATGAAATGCAGTGTCAGAAAATCAGGTGATGCTGAAGGAATTAGATTAGGTAAGGAGACAAAAATAGTAGTAGATTAATTTTGTTATTTGGGTAGCAAGATAACTTCTGATGACCGAAGTAAAGAAGATATAAAATGCGGTATGGCTATGGGAAGAAAAGCGTTTCTAGAGATGCGAAACTTGTTAACATCCAATATTAATTTAAATGTTAGGAAGTCCTTTCTAAAGCATTTGTCTGTAGTGTAGCATTGTATGGGAGTGAAACGTGGACGATAAGGAGTTCAGATAAAAAGATGATAAAAGTTTTTGAAATGTGGTGCTACAGACGAATGATCAAAATTAGATGGGTAGATCACGTAACTAATGAAGAGGTGCTTAACGAATCGGGGAGAAAAGGAGTTTCTGGCATATCCTGACTAAGAGAAGGGATAGATTGGTTGGATACATCAAGGAATTGTCATCTTAGTATTAGAAGGAAGCGCGTGTGGTAGAAATCATAGAGGGAGGCCGAGGGACGAATACAGTAAGCAGATTCAAAAGGATGTAGGTTGCCGAACGTATTCTCAGATGAAGAGACTTGCACAGGACAGGGTAGCGTGGAGAGCTGCATCAAACCAGTCTGCGGACTGAAGACCACAACAACAACAACAACAACTCACCGAGACTTGAACCGCAAACCATAACAGACGCTGTTTCACAGCGCAGCATGTTACCACAGAGCTAGCGAAGAGGTATGTATCTCCGCTTCCTGCTACGAGGCCAATAATGACTAGAACTCGTAAACAGTTAATTAAAAGACGAGATTAGTTGCTAATTCCACGTACAACGATTTTTCTGGGCTGAAAACCGTTAATTTACAATCTATTGTTACACCTCAAGCGATAATAACTCAGATTATTCACTGGAAATGACAGTTAAAAGTCAAGTGAACATTGAGGCTTAATTCCGTGCACACCAGGAAGTAACTCGTCGATCACAGAGTTGCCAAACAGGTCTTGTCTTCAGAATGAAACTTTCACTCTGCAGCTGAGTGTGCGCTGATATGAAACTTCCTGGCAGATTAAAATTTTGTGCCGGAACCGGGACTCGAACCTGGGAGCTTTGCCTTTCGCGGGCAAGCGCTCTACAGACTGAGCTATCCCGACACGACTCACGATGCCTCCTCACAACTTTACTTTCACTAGTACCTCGCCTCCTACTTTCCAAACTTCACTACGATGTGTTTGGTGCACTTCTATTTTCTTTTTAAATACACTCTGTGTCGTTAAGGGCTGGACAAGTTTAACTGAACTGATCTGTACTCTTTCCCTGTTGCTATTATTTTTATCCATTAAATAACAGAAACCGCTGCTAGAAGAGAGAATGTTCGATGCTGGCAACGCTAATAGCAACAAAAGATTGCAAGGGAAGTCTACTTGTTAAGTGGAAAGCAGTAGTTGGCAGGTTTATTAATTCTGACAACTTTGTACCTTGACAAGTAACGAAAGTTGCGACAGCTACACTATCATCACTTTCTCATGACGGAGGTTCGAGTCCTCCTCGGGTATGGGTGTATACGAGTTGTCCTTAGTGTAAGTAGTGTGTAAATCTAAGCAGTTTGGCGCCTTGGTTGCACAAACTTTGAACTTTACCATGCAGTCCATTACCAGGCCACTCTCACATCGTAATGGCGCACAATCTCGATATCGCAGGATTCGATCAGCTGCCGAAACGGAGAGCCGGAACGAGGCCGCTTTCAAATGACATGTCACAGGAGCGCGTCACACCTCTGTGTCCTTCTCGGCGATTACTCCAACACCTCCATATATATCCTGCAAGAAACACTAACAGCATTAATCACAACCAACAAGAGGCCTTTGAATACCATACCAAGGTTTCGTGCAAAGCTTCCAGGACATATATCACAGAAATCAACATAGTTATTTCGAAGAACAGTAAGGAAACTATAGGTCATAGTTCATCAACGTTTATGTTACTATTCGCCGAAATTTATAGCCAGAGGTTGTATTTCATAAGGAAAATAGTGTTTCATGTTATTTGACACTTTCAAGACAAGATAAAAATTAAATATGTAAAAAAATCCCTCTTTACTCTTTTTACCTACTGTTTGCTGTCTTTACAAGTATAGACTTCCTCAAGCAAATAATTGTATGAATTTTGAAGTATTTGATGATTTTTCCTTATTTTTAAGTTCTCAGGAATGTAGATTTTTACCATTATGATTTTTGCACTAGTCATTAATAAATTCGTTGCTGCTTTTAAACGCACCATTGCCTTCGCAATCTCAATTAACCGTTCAGGTGCGAAAATGCACAACACAGACATTATTTTGGCGCTAACGCTTAAACAAAAATGAGATTCAGTAAGGCAAAAGCACGCCAGGGGCGCTGTAGTAGCCCCACTCGTGTGGAGTAGTCTATCGCGACAAGAATCTTTCTCGTGTTGAAGGAGCTTTGTACCGCGGGACCATCTTCAGGGAGTATGGCGGTGATCTGGAGAGAGGTCCCATTCTTGGAGAGCGAGACCCTGTTACACTGGCGTCATGGTGTGGGGTACCATCGAGCATGACTTCAGCTCACTCAGACATCTCTGACAGCACAGCGGTAGGTCATGGGCATACAGCATCGTCAAGTGTTACGTCTCGTGCGACCAGTGGAGCCGTTTTTCAATAGTACAATGGTCGTCCATTCATGGGCTGTGTGTCTGTATACTGCGTGCGCGCTGTTAGATATTCCTATTGTCAGGGAGATTCCCACAAGCATGCCAGATGGAATTTGAGTAGTATCAGCTCGGACGTCAAATGTTGTGGAGGGAGGGAGAGGGTAAGGCGGCTTAGGTACACTTTAACAACAGAAAGTATCCCTCGACGTTGATAACACATGATATTTGTTGAAATTATATACTCATGTTTAAGCCATACAGAAATTTCAGGACTTAAGACACTGGATGATATTTCAAAGTTCTCTTCCGTCTGCGATTTCCTCCAGTGTCGCCACGTAATGAAGCGACATCTAACTGTGAGGCACTGCGGAACACCTATCGGCGCATAAGTAATACACTGTACTTGCATCCGGCAGGCCTGTGGTTCAAACCCGCCTTCAGCCGTCCTGGTTTAGACTTTTCGTGATTTCCCTAAATAACTGCAGACCATGCCAGTATTGTTCCTTACAAGGGACATCTTCGATTTCCTTCCCCGTCTTTACCACATCAATCCGAGACTGTATTCCGATTCTAATGACAACACTGTCGACGGGATGTTAAGCGCTTATGTTCCATCCTATGGTCTTCAGCGAAACACTTTCGGAATATCCTCACCTGACTCTGTTTGGCCAAGCGATACCCTGTCTCTGATGAAGCGATGCACTCTCTGTTGAAGCGATGCAGTCTGCCAAATAGGCCGTGTGCCGGCTTCTTAAGTGGACCCACGTAATCGTGCCTGTAACTGCCGCGGCCTCTGGCGGTAATCGAGTAACTGTTATTGCCAACTGTCGGTGTCCCAGTGGCCGTTGATTGCGGCGGCAGTATAGAGTAGCGTCGCTATATAGGGTCCCACTACACACATTGCCAGACTCTAGGGTATCAAGGACTGTTTACAACAGCTGTGGGGCAGAA
This sequence comes from Locusta migratoria, assembly GCA_026315105.1. Lineage (NCBI taxonomy): Eukaryota > Metazoa > Arthropoda > Insecta > Orthoptera > Acrididae > Locusta > Locusta migratoria. The sequence goes on from CM048744.1 coordinate 597,886,320, forward strand.
TTGCCTCAGGAGCAGATACGACGGCATTTTGACGCTGTTCCCAACTATATCAGTGCGTGGATCCAGGCCAGAGGAAGCGTAATGTCACGCTGATGATTGGCCTCACACTCTCAAGTTCTTTGTTCTTCAGACTCGATTTCGTGACAACAACAGCACATTTTTTCTATACCCGTGAAGTTCCATAGCGTTTCTTCGTGCCATGAAGAGTGCTTCACTTTGTTTGTCACTCTTTTGCAGTTGTTATTCAGAAGCAGAATAGCCCTGGCGCTCGCCTCGTGCTGGTGTAGGCCCTGAAGCCGGAAGCGCTAAGGCGAGCTGGCCGGACGTCACGTGAAGGCTTCGCGCCTCACGTCGCGTCGCTTCTGCCTGCGGCGCCATTCCTGCACGCTCGCAAACCAGGGTAGAGGGCACAAACCAAAAGTGTTTAAGGACATGCTACTTTCACGCTAAACTTCCATCAGAGTGCTACTCCCGCTCCCCCCTCATTCCTCCTCTTTCCCACCTTCTCAGGTTGTTTCAGGTCTTTCCAGTTTAGTCATTACATTCTCTCTCTCTCTCTCTCTCTCTCTCTCTCTCTCTCTCTGTGTGTGTGTGTGTGTGTGTGTCTGTGACCGTTTTCCATAAAATCACTATCGACTTTGCTGCCTCTCAGGTCATACACCTGGTTCTTTCTTCGGCCCCATGAGTTCTCTTCACGAACTGACCGCAAACATCTTTCTCGTTACTTTTTTTTTTCCAAGACCAGCAAGTTCACTTTTTTTGTACTTAATGTTTCTGTCCCATATAACAACATTGGTACTATCACTACATTTTATGCTTTTATTCGATATTGACAAATTCTATGATGACATTATACGTGCTTCAAACTGAAATCATTTTTAGACCCTATCTCAAAAGTCAGTCTCAATTGCAAGATTTTTCCTTATTTCACTGACGCGTTTCGCCCTTTGGAGCACCATCAGATTATGTAAATATATGGTGAGCTATTTGTCATCATCGTAAAAAGAACCATACTTTACGACGGTGACAAATAGCTCACCATGTATTTACATAATCTGCTGATGCTTCAAAAGGGCGAAACGCGTCAATGAAGTAAGGAAAATTTTGCAACTGAGGTTGACTTTTGAGGTAAATTCATGACCAGTTGCTGTACCAGCCACCAGTATGGAGTGGAACCAGTTTCGTTTTTAGACCCATTCACAATGCATAGTTAATTTCCAGTTCACAATTATTTTACCTATTTTCCAGTTTAGCAAATGTTTACATCCCAACCCGTAACGGGACGTAATTAGTAGCTTCTCTGATACTTCCCTCAGTTATTTCCGAATTTAACTCACAACGTGATCTTACTGCATTTTCCGCTCAGTCCTCCACAGTTCCTGTCATCTCTTTCTCTGATTCTGCTATCACTGCGATGTCATCTGCATATTCCAATAAATCTGTTGTGGCGTTTAGTTTCCTCCCTTCCGTTCCTCCTTTTATTTCCCGATTTGCCTTCTATAGAGCCAGACTAAATAGCAGTTTTGGAAATAACATAATCTTATCGCACGGTTAATTCGGATTTCCTTCGACGGGTCCCTGGTATTTTACTTCAGCTTTTGTTTCCGCTTGCGACCTTCCTATCGGTACCCACCAATAAGAATTGGGCAATAAAAACTCACGGTAGTAAAAGGTTTATGGCCCGTTGTCTCTGTTTATAAGGGTGAGTTGTGTGTGTCAGCTTCTATGCCCTAAACAGCTACCCAATCTGATCAACAAGATCAACAATTAATCTGTAGTTTAGCCAGTCTATCAATCTGCATATGGTAAGGTGAAAATATATTTAAACAAACATAAATTAAACTTCTGAATAACCAACAAAATGGGTTCTAAGATAAAGAAGTAGTTCATTCACGAAGTAATTCTTTATAAATGAATTTTATTACTCAATTTGGACATGTAAATGCGGAGGTGTTCCTACTTTATACATAGGTATATAACCGAATATTTTCCCAACTATTGTTCATGAGAGGCACTATAAGTATCACACGCACTCGAGAGTAAAAGTTCCAAATTATCACTCGTAAATTAGTGTAGTCCATCGAACATTGCAGTTCCAAATTAATCCGCGATTAAAGTATTTGTTATAAGACACAGTTTGTCATCACACGAGTACACAATTGCTGAATTATCACAGTTCCACAGCCCTACTACCGTGCATAGCTTATCACTTTTCACCAGAGACTAAGTTCTTCAGTCACAGTCCACACATGCCTATCTCTTCAAATCAAAAGTTCGTAACGCGGCTTCAGACCGCCCAGTGTCACAACCTTTCACCACCGCGTCCAAGTTACGAGTCCCTTCCCAAGCGGTCAAAAGCGTGCTCTACCTGCTCCCAAATTTGTATCCTTCCGCGCATCCTAACGCCTCATATTTAAAATACAATTTCCCTTCCAAAATATTATACATTGGAATATCACAGAATTAAATGCTTTGACCACCTCCTTATTAATGTTGTTTTCATTTAACAAATATATTTTTAACAATACTAAAAAACGGTTGAGACTGAAGCTCTTTGCTCAGATAGCCATTAAGCGTGGCATCTCACTGTTCAAATATACTGCCGCCGTTGAAATATAGTTACACAAGTAATATTTAATTTATCATGGCTTTTTATACAAATATAGTCAGTTCTTGTCCACAAATGTAATTGTTTACGCATAATCTGCTGCATATCTACTGACTACCTGTATTCCATTCACTAGGTCCAAACTATTACCCGGCCAGCTGGGTAACCCAACATCCTGGCAAAATCCGCCTTTCACATGGAAACAATCAGCTTCCTCCTCTAGCTGTAATGTCACACGCTGTTCACACCTTCACCATATTGATTTATTAATGATACGACTTTGTGGTATTCTTAGGAGAGAAATGCCTCTGGAATTGTTACACACACACACACACACACACACACACACACAAATCAGTGTGTCCGTATGTTTGTGTGTACGTATTTCATACAAATCTACAATTTTGTTTCAATTTTTTTTTTTAATTTTTTACACGTAAGCTCCAATCTATGAGGATGGTCGCCGTAAATGTAAGAATTACGTACAACATATAGTTCATAATATATGACGTCATAAACGATGAGATGCGCGTAAAACTGCTGCATTAAAGGACAATACTGCTCATTTTCTCGTAAACTACTGGAACGATGTCAACCAAATTTTGTACACATATTCCGTACGTGAGATAACAAATTCTGTAGGAGTACTAACCACATATAACACATGGTTCAGGAGATATATCATAAACAATAAGAGTTGCAATAAACTGCCACATAATGCGATGAAACTTTATAAATATATACTATATGAGAATATATACTATATGAGAATGACAGTACTTAGCTACTTGAAACAAACTTTAAACTTAATTTCAAACCTTTAATAAACTTTTTCTCGCTGATAACCACATTAAAATAATGAAAGCAAAAAAGTTTCTCGCTTATTACTTTTCCGATATTCATGGACTAATTTATAATTTCTACAATACAAATTGTAGCGGTAGGAAATTTTAGAGACAGTATACACATATGCAGCTGAATGTACCTTCGGAATTGGATCACAGTACTACACGTAGTTCATGAGGACTGATAACCATTGGAGTTTAGTCCCTTCCAAAAACCAACAGTAGTTCATGAGATATGAGCACATAAACAGTAACGTTTATGGAAATGGCCCCGTCACGCACCAAGTTTTAATCTTTACTTCTTTACTACTAATTGTATTCGCAACAGATTTTACAGACATACAGCACTTATACAAATGCATATATACCAGAAAAATTATACAATTGTACAACATATAAGTCAATAAATATGAGATCGTAAGTATTTAATATGTTATTTGAATTTACCTTTCTTTGTTTGGATACTGCACTTATAATTTTGTACATTATGCGAGACAGCTTTATTTCCTATTAATTCTCTGATAAATATAGCAAATATTTAGAAAAAAGAAGATGGACAGAGAGAGAAGGGTTAGGAGATGTACTAACTAAAGGAAGGAATAAATAAATAAATACCCGGACAACGCCGGGTTTTCACCTAGTATATATATTCAAAAGTATGATAGGAGCTGAAAAGTTTGTGATGAAAGGTTGATCTTTTTTTGTAATGAGGTGCTGTAGCTTCGTACTTATTTTCTGATCGCAGTCGTCGAGATGAATCCAGTGGTGGGTAACAGTAAGGTCTCTGAAGGTCAAAAGGGTGGCAGCAGTAAACATCCTGTAGCCGGCCACCTGTTCTGTCGCGCTAGAGTGGCGTCAAGCGCTCGACAAGCCGGGTTGCTGGCGGCATTCTAATTGCCATGGCAATGTTTGCAAGTGCCGAAGTAATACGGAATACCACTCAATCCGTGATAAGAATATTGCAGTGCTGCATTGATACCAGTGATCATCACTTCGAACACCTTCCGTAAAAATGGACGTTCATGCCACCTTCTTTCATCTTCGTTGATCTTCAAGGACGTTACTGTTACACATAATTGGATTCGTCTCGATAGCCGGTATCAGAAAATAAGTACCAACGTATAGCATTCCATTTAAAAACACAAAGTTGAGCTTCATATCTCTGAAACGAACCCACCTAGAAACAAAAAAAAAAAAAAAAAAAAAAAAAAAAAAAAACCCTCATATTGTGGCACCCGTTGTTCCGTGCAACTTTTCTTTCAAAATATTGTATTCCCCTTTTTGACGTGTATTACCTCCTGCTTCATCGTTGCTGCCGTTGTCCTAGCGTATTATGATTCTGTACTTTCTTTTTACATCCTTGGCGGCGATGGAGTAGCCGAGCGGTCTAAAGCGTCTAGCTCCGAAGCGCGCGGTTGCTCGCCGTGGAGGTTCGAGGCCTCCCTGGGGCATGGGTGTGTGTGTTGTCCTTAGGTTAGTTTACCTAGGTTTAAGTAGTTTGTAAGCTACGGACTGATGACCACGCAGTTTGGTACGATAGATTTACAAACATTTGAACAAATTTTTTTGAATTCCAATTTCTGCTTCTTCTCTTACACCCTCTGTAGGACTTTTTTCTCGAAAGATACTGTCGGGATCATCAACATTTAAAAATGCTTCAGAATGTTCTCTCTACCTGTCCTGCATAATTTTCGTGTCTGTTAGCATATCGGCATCAAAATGTTCAAATGTTTGTATAGTCTATGGGACTTAACTACGGGGTCATCAGTCCCTAAACTTACAAACTACTTATGAACTACTTACGAACTAGGACGGCACAAATATCCATGCCCGAGGGGGGATTCGAACCCCCGACCGTAGTGGCCGTGCAGAACGTGACTGGAGCGCCTTAGTCCCCGCGGCCGGCATATCGGCATCCTTATCATCAAAAACTAAAGGTTTCTTTCTGTGACCATTCCTCACAAGATTCAATGAAACATTTTCCTGCTCTGTAATATTGTACATTTCAATTTCCCAGCTGCCAGATAATTTTCTCATACCTAACTCCAAAGTTAACATGTGATATTGCCGTTGATATAACATCCCTACAGTAATTTTTCCCACTTTCATACCGCGATGCTGCAGGCCCACTTTCAGTACTTTTGCAATAACTTGTGGGATACCGGCACATGTTGACCGATCAAGATACAGATCTTATCTCAGTTATTCCTATGAAACTTAAGAGTCCTTTGTCCACTTGAGAAGAGGCGCACAATCGGAATCCTCCAGCGTTTTCTTAAAAGAAAAAAGGCCATGAATTTCTTTTGTAACATGCATCTTAAAACCATCCGCTGAGTATTAAAACATTAAAAATCAACCACTTTCGGTAACATGGATAAGGTATTAAAACGGATTAGGAAAGTACAACGAATAAAATTAAATTCGGCTGATATCAGCACCAGTCAGTTACGCTAAAAAAACGAAACTGTTTCGTATTTAACTATCCTATCAGTCAAACATGCACAAGAGATTTAATTTTATTTAATGCGCTTTCCTTTTGCTCTTGAGACAGTTTATTATTTTCTTAATTTCTGAAGGAGAGGGGTGTGGAATTTCAATTGTATAAACTTGTATAGGTATGGCCTCTTTTATTAATTGCCTTGCTCCTTCTAATTAACATTTAGATCCTATTTTCTCTATAACATTTTAAAAAGTAATAATTAAAAATGTTTTCAACTTCTGACTTTTTGTTACTAAAGTTTCTAATTGTTTTGATGGTAATACCTTCTTCCTGTGCATTTGGTTGCCCTTTTGATAATATTCCAAATTGTTTTAATTTTATTATCAGTGGAACTAATCTCAGACATGATGCATATGCATCTGGATTTTTTAATAACTTTTCTTAATGTAGCCCAGTAGTTTTTATAATATTTTATTGTTTCTGGGTTATTACTTTTTTTTTAATACAAGATATTTTTAGTCCTTTAGTAAGCCATGGTTTTTTTTTTTTTTTTTTTTTTTTTTTTTTTTTTTTTTTTTTTTGCAGGGTTTCTTACAATTATATTTCGCAAATTTTTTGGGGAAACAGGTTTCAAATACCCTTACAAATGTATCATGAAATAAGTTATATTTTAAATTGGCATCAGGTTACTTATAAACCTCATCCCAGTCTAACAGCTGTAGGCTTTCTTTGAAATTTCTAGTTGTTAGGTCATTAATCGAGCTCACAACTCCGAGCGCTCTGTTTAGAATTACTGAATGGAGCTATGTCATATACTGTTACTAGCTATGCACCGTGATCAGAAAGATCATTCTCATCGGGACAAGCATGTACATTGTTAAGCCTATCTTGGCCTATAAAAAAGTTATCTATCAAGGTGCTGCTGTCCTTTACTACCCGAGTAGGAACATACACAGTCACGACATTTCCAACGATTTATTTATTTTTTTTTTTTTTTTTTTTTTTTTTTTTTTTTTTTTTTTTTTTTTTTTTTTTTAATACACGGCGATAGCAGCGCTCCAAGCGGCCGGAAAGCTACATTTCTGAATACGATATCGGATGAGTGTTAATAGTTTATGTTTACTTTGACGTATGTAAATGCCGGAAAAACGAGTAATAACTACAAATAACGCCACAATTATCTTTGTTAGCTTTCCTAAGATCCTTGGCATGGTATTAAAGTATAGATTACATGACAGTTTATTTCTGATTCTCTTTCAACCTGCAGCTATTTATTGAAGAATTTCATTTTCTTTTAAAAATGCTAGAATAGTTTATCAGAAAGACTGTACAGGAGCGTTAAAATTTGTTCACTGCAATTCCAGTCAAATTAGTGAGTGTGGAACGTAGAAACTTGATGTAATGCAACAACTACATTATTTTATGTACCAAAGAAGTCACCACAGTCGTAGCCGAAGAAAAAACCTCACAGGCGTAGGCGTGAAAATAGAACTTCCCAAGGAATAAAACTGTTTTTCAACAAAGAAGACACTAATTCCACAATTGTTGCTGTATCTGACATAGAAAAGGCAAGAATTTTCATGAAATTCGTTATTTAATCAAAAGTAATTCCATTCAAAAGTATAATAAAGACTAGTGAAGTGCAATACTGTGCGAATCCTTAGCCTTCCTACGGAATTGTCACGCATTAAAAAAAGTGCCTGTCATTGTAAAAACAGATCATAACAAACATTTATAGTTTCTACGTAGTGCGCCTCGTTTGCACAGTGACCGAAGGTTGCGGGTTCGATCCCCGCCAGTCCCGCGGATTTTTATCTGTCACTTTCCACTTCTTCTTCCTCTGGCAGTATTGCTCATGTGAAAAATACCGAGTAGCACCGTGGTTCGGAACCCACGTTAAACTGTAGGTCCCCCCTATAACTGGCAGGGTAAGTCAGTTCGAAGGTCGGAGGAATGCAACAGCATACCACCTCCAAACAGGACCATGCCTAGTAAAGCACTGTGGTGTTCAAACCAATCTTCGGATTATTGACTGCTTTACCTTTTTATAACCTCTTACAGTCAGCTGCAAATATACTCATATTCGTAATAATTTCTTCACGAATAAGTTTTCGCTTATATCGCCGATTCACTGAAATTCGGCTCTTTTTTTATTTATTTGGTTATTTAACCTGACCAGATTAGGGCCATAGGGCTCTCTCTTACATCTGATCAGGAACAACATAAACAAAGGATTTAATTACAAAAACACTGCATTAATAATATTAAATAATAACAATATATGATATTACTAATAATAATGGTAATAATAACGCTGCCGGCCGCGGTGGCCGAGGGGACTAAGGCGCTCCAGTCACAGTCTTCACGGCCACTACGGTCGGGGGTTCGAATCCCCCCTCGAGCATGGATATTTGTGCCGTCCTAGTTCGTAAGTAGTTCATAAGTAGTTTGTAAGTTTAGGGACTGATGACCCCGTAGTTAAGTCCCATAAACTATACAAACATTTGAACATTTGAATAATAACGCAAAAATCAAAGTAATACTAATAATAACAAGAGACATTTACATGGAGATAGATGTTTACCACATGTGAATTAAGTTTAATATAAACAGAAGGGGGAAAATAATTAGTGAAAGAGGAGAAGATTGAAAAATGAGAGTGGTAATGGATGTGAGGAAGTGGAGACACATATGAATGGAGATCTATGCTGGCGAAAGGAAAGGGAAACATTTATGGGGGGAGGAGGAATTGACAACAGTGGACTACAGACTCGTAAGTGGAGAAAAAGATGGCTATTGTGACAGAAGGTGAACCCTTAGCTGTCTTTTAAAGTTTTGAATTGATTTTATCTCTCTTAACTTTTGAGGAAGATTGTTCCACAGACGTGTTCCCGATACAGAAAATGATTTAGAGAAGATTGCAGTGTTATGTGAAGGTAGAAACAGACTTTTATTTTGGTGAGAGCGTGTGTCTCTGCTGTGCTGTTAAGATAGTAATATAATCGTTAAGGATAAGTAAGAAGGGTTGCAATGATTGAGAAAGCGATGCAGCAAACATAGTGTATGATAGCTTCGACGCTTATCTGCATGTAGCCAAGATAACTGCTGGTATGCGGGACTGATATGTTCGTAGAAACGTAAGTTACAAATGTATCGGATACAAGAATTCATCGCCAGCTCCAGTGACAGTCCTTGTATAATAGCATCACCATAATCTAGATTGGGAAGTATCAGTGTCTCAACGAGCTTCTTTTTCAGCTGTAAAGGAAATGCTTTTTTGTATTTCTGCAGAGAATGAAGTGACGCATATGCCTTCTTACAGACTGTCGCTGTGTGCTCTGTCCAATCTAAGCGCTGATCGAATATTACTCATCAGTTCTTTGCTGAATGAGAAAATCGTATTTGTGTGTCGTTAAGTATTAAAGGCGGAAGAGTTTCTCTGAACTCTGGAGTGATGAGTCTTTTATGGGCCACTAAGATTGCTTGCGTTTTTGATGGATTCAGTTTCAAGCCTATGCCTTGATAGTGAAAGTAAATCCACATTTACATGCTGGATGGCTGTGCTTAGGTTTTTAAGACTTTCACTGAGATATTATTGTAGGTCATCAGCGTACAGGTGATATTTACAGTGGGACAGAACAGTGGACACATCATTAACATATAGTGAGAAGAGTAAAGGCCCCAGTACAGATCCTTGTGGAACCCCTGACACAACATCCCCCCATTTTGTATTTATTAAACAGCTATTCATGTTTCTAATGCTTTGAATTCAAACATTATAATAACTATTGAGTTAATTACGTAGAAAAGTAATTATAAACTAACATGACGCCGGCTGCGGTGGCCGAAGGGACTGCGGCGCGCCAGTCGCGGTCTGCACGGCCACTACGATCGGGGATTCGAATCCACCTTCGGGAATGGATGTTTGTGCAGTCCTTAGTGTTAGCTAGTTCATAAATAGTTTGTAACTTTAGGGACTGATGACCCCGTAATGAAGTCCCATAAGCTATACAAACATTTGAAACGTTTTGAAACGAACATGACCATCGTGGTGATTGCCCACCGCTAGGAGCGGTAGTGTCGTTTCAACTGTCAGTCGGTAACATATTTCACACCAGCGACTGCGTATGTTAGGCCGGTATTGTTATGCGGAACGTCGCTACGCTTGCAGTGTCACCTGGTTGTGATGCCACGAGCTTTTGAAGCTAGCCTGGTAATTATACCGCCTAGGCGGGTATAAAAGTGCTCACGGATCATCCGTGAGAAGATGGAGTGGGTAACGCGGCATTATGGCCACAAAGGGGCTGTCCCCCGCGACGCGCCTGACAGCGATGCGAGGCGTGTAGCCGCGGGCCCCGCGCCGTGTGCGGCCGTCAGAACTGGGAGGCGACCCCAGTCCCGCGTCGTGGCACCAATAGCGGTTGCTTATCCACTGACAGCTGGCGGTAATGCGCGGCCGCGCACTTGTCACGCGCCAGCGCCAGCCGTAGCCGTAGCCGTGAATCACGGGAGGGGAGGCCGCCTGCGCATTAATCTCTGCCTGTCGCGCTCCGGAACCTCTCCAGACCTCTCACCGCAGTACAGCTAGCCACTACAATGGGTACTGCTGCTACCCAAATTGCAACTAACATGGAAACAAGATTAGTTTTTAAAATCTTTATTCTGTACTGATACTACATAACCCTCAACTTTAATTCGTGGGCCTTATTTACAGTGACTAATGATGTTCCTTGTTTATACGAGGCGCGTCCAGAAAGTAAGTTCCGTTTCAATTTATCTCCGCTGCAGCGCCGCGATTGCAGTTCCGCACATGCGCTGTAGACGATGTGTATCAAAGAGAAGAACTTGCGCCATTTGGAGATCGCTGCCAGTTACGTACGCTTTGTTGTGCTTGTTTGAAATGCCGGCGTTGATTGAAAATCCCGCCACCTGTGAAATCAGGTCGGTGATTCGGTTTCTGAATGCGAGGAAAGTGAAACCAAGTGAAATTTATCGACAAATTTGCGATGTTTACGGACCAAATACGATGATTGGTTCGATGGTAAGAAGATGGGTCCGACATTTCAATGGCCGGCATAGTGATGTGTACGATGAAGAACGAAGTGGACGTCCACCTTTGGTTACAGAGTACTGGTTAATGCGATTGATGACAAGATCCAGGAAAACCGTATGTTTACAATTAGTGCCCTCGTTATGGACATCCCCCAAATTTTACTGTTTCCAACTCGTTGAAGACACAGGCGGCAGATTTCTATGAAGAAGGTATACAAAACCTGGTTCCACGCTATGACAAATGCCTGCAAAATTTCGGCAGTTATGTGGCAAAGTAGTTTAAGAGTTGTAGAATTTTGTGCAATAAAAATTTCTTCTGTATCTGTGTACAATTTCATTTTATTACCAAACGGAACTTACTTTCTGGACGCGCCTCGTATTACTACGTTATAGTAAGGAAGCAATGCCACCCTGAGCACAAACTCCATAGTAGCGACCCCCCCCCCTCCCCTGAGCGCCACTCTTTCTGCGCACCCCCCCCCCCCCCTTCCCTCACCCTTCGCTCATGAGCGGCAGGGCACTTTATTGGCTGATCCACTTAGCGTTATTAACACTAAAAGTGGGCCGTTTGCGGTGGTCTTTGGACAGCTCGAAATTTATTTGTAACCAACGCCTTAATCTCTCATATTCACAACATATGACATCAACTGCGAATGGGCAAAGCTGAAAATGTGTACCCAGCCGGGATTAGAACCCGGGTCTCCTGCTTTCTAGGCAGCTGCGCTGACCCCTACTGGGGACACAGTGATCAAGGCACCTGCGAGGACTACCTAAACACGCCTCCCGTCAGACACAAATTTCCGGCTTTACCCTGCCCACTGTACTCAACTCGTAGTCACTATGTACTAATTCCCGTAAGAGTAAGGGCTTCAAACTTGCCCACCTCCCCCCACTAACGAAAGTATCATTGCCAGTAACTGGCATATTATATATATATATATATATATATATATATATATATATATATATATATATATATATATATATATGGCGTCTATTCCGAAAGAACAGACGTCACTTCTGATCTTGAAGTTGTTATTGTTTTCAGCGCAGCTGCCTAGAAAGCAGGAGACCCGGATTCGAATCCCGGCTGGGTACATATTTTCAGCTTTGCCCATTCGCAGTTGATGTCATATATTCTGTGAATATGAAAACAATAACAACTGCAGTTTCAGAAGTGACGTCTGTTCTTTCGGAATAGACGTCACATGTAATATGCCTTAATCTCTCATCTGAGACGAATACTTAATAAATTGATTCGTACATAAGAACGTTTTCTACATCTTTCCTTATAGTTTTTTCCACATTTCGCACCGTTTCGAAGTTAAGTGCAAAAAAGTAACAGCGATTTGACACTTTCTGTGTCTGTAAAGTGTTCGCACGTTTTAGGTCGCACCGTTCAACCTATCGACACCAAATTTTAAAGACGCATTTGCTGTCCGACCAGCGAGAGGGCGGCACTATGCCCTTTTTCTGCTATTATGCTTCGAATCGGAAAAAAACTCAAGAATTTTTTTTTAACAATTTATCTAGTGACTTTCGTTTGAATTTTTTGTTCGATATTCTGAAATTTCTTCTAATACGTCTAAAGATATAATTATTGAGACAGCTCTACCGTCATAGTCTTTTGTTCTAACAAGGGACGCTCGGAATCGTACGAAACCATGCTTGGAATAACAATCATAAACACGACAGCGGTGTGCGTCATTTCCACGCAAAAAACGTTGAATTGTACCTCAAGTAACATCTTAACAGAGAGAAGCAAAGTAATAACATATCAGTACCAGAGGAAGGAAATTATATGTAATTTAATGGCGGCAGTGTATCATGCATAGATTGTCGGGAACAAGGGTAGAAAACTGCTCAAATGTTCAAATGTTTGTATAGTCTATGGGACTTAACTACGGGGTCATCAGTCCCTAAACTTACAAACTACTTATGAACTACTTACGAAGTACGACGACACAAATATCCATGCCCGAGGGGGATTCGGACCCCCGACCGTAGTGGCCGTGCAGACCGTGACTGAAGCGCCTTAGTCCCCTCGGCCACCGCGGCCAGGTAGAAAACTGCCAAGTTCATCAGTCCCCCGGTGGGAAGGGCAAGAGTGGGGATACGAAAGGTGTGGAAGGGAAAGGAAAGCAATCCAGGGAGGAAGAAAGACTGCATTAGCTCGGGGTCCCGTGCTCACCATGCACGTACGAAAGAACTGTGAGGGGGGGGGGGGGGGGCTGTACAGTGCCACACTCCAGGTAAATAAAATACTGGATGTCAGCAAAGTTATATTCTTCGGAAATGCTTTCCACAACCATTCTGCATTTTTTCTTTACTTCGGGGATCAGGGAAACGCTTTGTATAAACTGAAAACAGATGATTGCGTGGACGCATTGAAATTGTTCTTTCGTGAGGTTGTTTTCCGTAAGCAGTTTCAGTATTCCTATCAATGTGTCTTTCCAGCACGTTTTTCTTTCGAGGGAGAATACTTGCCTGTAAGGATTCCGGACCATCTTCCAGAGAAATCGTGTGGGACGTAGCCAAACAAGTCTAATGCGGATCTGAAATCCCAAGAAGCAGGAGGAGGGGACGGACTGACGGGACCGATTGCAAGCACCTCGCTGCACCTCTACAAGTGGTGTCAGCATACTGTGCGCCACGCGGGAATGGCCGCGTGGTGTAATGCATCATGCAGTTTGGTCCAACAGGTTTACAAATAATTGAGCATATTTTTCGCACGGCAGTGATGGACCGCTCGGCCGCATTACAAAGCAAGTCACAACAAATTCCGTCGGATCTGCAACACGTACTGTACGCGCGTACCATTCGACATGGTTTGCAGAAGAGTGGTTTGCGTTTACCACTGAGTCACCGCCTCAAGCATTTGCGTCGGCGATGAACGGTCAACAACCAAATCGAACGACTTTAAATTTGCTTTTTAGGTATGGTCAGCCTTGAGCAAATACAATTGTTTTCGTAACATAAACATTGAGTGAATTGAAAGTGCCGCAGTGCTTGTTCACAGCGTGAAAACACCGCAAATTCACCAAAATGACAAACTGTCAACAACACACAGTGATGTTTTCTGAGTTAAAGAACCACAAACACAACTACATGTGGTATTGACACAGTATAAAATAAATATCCCATTGATGATGATGGCCGGCCTCGGTAGCCGAGGGGACTGAGGCGCTTCAGTCACGGTCTGCACGGCCACTACGGTCGGGGGTTCGAATCCCCCCTCGGGCATGGATATTTGTGCCGTCCTAGTTCGTAAGTAGTTGATAAGTAGTTTGTAAGTTTAGGGACTGCTGACCCCGTAGTTAAGTCCCATAAGCTGTACAAACATTTGAACATTTGAATTTGATGATGCTGTAACGCCAGCGAAATATGTTTGGGAGAAACTAAAAACAACTGTGTTTGCCCAAGGCGGACCATACCTAAAAAGCAAAATTTATTTGTATGCAAACACGGAGATTCGAGAGCTTTTCAAACTTCAAGATGAATGGAACGAAATTATTTTGAGCGACGATTTCGATTCTAACTGCACCCCTTGATTGTCGGATTAGAGTCTATGATTCTGTGGTGAGACGCTGTTGAATTGTTACCTTATGCATCGCCATATTGGTCCTGCACTCGTGGTTATTGTTTTGTGTGGCACTGCATTCCACTACCGCAACCCCTTAATACACATTGCAAAAACACCGACCAGGCAGCGTTACATCCGACGAATTGCAGCCTCCTGTCCTCCCATACGTTTAGGGATTACCGACGGCCACACGTGCCAAACATTGTTCAAGATATCTTCGTCGCCCATCAGATAAGTTACAGACCGATTATAAAAACGTAAAGTGTATAGTGTCTGTCCGTAAGATGAGAATAAGGTACGTCTGCATCGCTGTGGACGCTCATGAAAGAGATGGTTCTGAGTAAAATAGCAGCCGACACTATTAAGATAATTATTAAGTATACGAAGCCTAAGAATCAATAAACGAAGCAAAAGTATGCAAAATATTTACTTACGATGTTCTCAATTCAGAGATTTTATTAAGAATTCTTGTTAACATTATGTATTCTTCTAGGCCCGCTGCGTCATATATGCCATTTAGAGAAATTTATAGAAGACAATGTATACCAAGACCGCTGCTATAAATAAGTTATTTATTTCGACATGCCTGTTTCAGCATGATTTACATCTTCAGTATAACTGTAGGTTAATTGGTTGGTCTACTTCTCCTTAGAACATCGATTTCTCGCTTTCTTTATTTAGTTGGTTGTTAGATTAACAGATATATAAGAACTATAGTTTTTGTAGTTCTTTATAGTATTCTTTTATCAAAATTTTATTTCGTGTGTGGTCCTTACATGACAGCTCACTTGACTGGCAATTCTAGCATTGTGATGTAACGGAAACATTGCACCAGTTAGGATGAAAATCATTACAAGAAAGGCGTTATTCGTTGCGACGAGATCTATTTGCAAAATTTCTTTCACCACCTATCTCTTCCGAATGCGAATATAATGTGTTAACGCTCACCTACATAGGAAGACATGATCATAAAAATAAAATCAGATCGAATACGAGATGATGTTGTGTTCCTTTTTTCCGCGAGCTATTAGAGAATGGAACTGTAGATAAACAACATAAAAGCGGTTCGATGAACCCTCTGCTATGCACTTCAGTGTGACTTGCAGAGTATTTATGTAAATGTTATCATGAAGTAGCGCATTCACAAGATGAGCGCGAGAACTGTCGTCTATTAAGACGAATCCCTGACCGCAAAGCTGACTATATGATTATAATCTTCTCGGGTTTGCAGCCGGGTACTAAAGTCAACTAGACGCGAT
This sequence comes from Locusta migratoria, assembly GCA_026315105.1. Taxonomy (NCBI): domain Eukaryota; kingdom Metazoa; phylum Arthropoda; class Insecta; order Orthoptera; family Acrididae; genus Locusta; species Locusta migratoria. The sequence continues at coordinate 597,902,107 of CM048744.1, forward strand.
ATGTCATGTCAGCGTCGTGTCTATTTGACTTTAGTACCCGGCTGCAAACCCGAGAAGATTATAATCAGTTATTAGGCCGGGAAAATCCTTCGCAATCCCAAGTTGACTATATGTTTGCAGTAAACGTCGGAGGATGTCATCGCTGTACCGTATAGTCATTTGACTGTCTTCTACGACCATCAGTGGCGCACGGTGGCCGCACATAATGCCACCCAAAACGTCAGGGAGCCACAGCCCTTCTGCACTAACTGTACGGTGTGTTTAACAAGTTCAGGCTGACCAGTCTGCCTTCAAAAAGTGTCCGGCGATTATCCGTTTCAAAGCAGATACGAGTTTAATTTGCTAATAATGTATATATGCCAGTTCTGACGACTCCATGCTGCTGAAGCTGGTTGTACCAATACGTTTGCTAGTTGGTTAACCCTTTCATTCCCATTGTTGTTCCTGGACAAAATCGTATTACAAGTTGATTTATACCGTATTTTGTGCATCAATCCTTAAAGTTGCATTTTTGTTGGTGAACAACATGCTTCTAGTATGACATTTTGCCACTTGGTACGGCGTGTAGCCACTTCTGAGGCATTAATCTGTCCATCTTGGAGGTTGTGTTGCGTTGCCGTCTGTACGTGACTCACAGTGTCAGCGTGAGTGTGCTTCCTTTTATTTTATTCCAGCAATGAATTGTCTTGTCTCTGGTGCTGTGGCGAAGATTATGCTAGCATTATTGATCTGGCAGTGTTAAGTATCAACAAAATAACGCCCAAGTAATAAAATACATCGAGACAAACGTCTTTGTTGTGCATGTAATACATGACATAAAAAAACAATAGTTCGATCAAAAATTTAAAACATATTTCGATGTTTACTGCACGGATTAATACAGGAAACACTGAATTTTAATTTTCCCAAAGCTGATTTCATAATGTGGGACTGAAAGGTTTGACGTACTACTCGCAATAGTCTGTACATGTCGAGTTGAATGTTGCTGTTTCACTACATATTCATTAAATGGTAGGTCCAGCATTTCTGGTTTGAAAAAATGTATACCATTCCACAGAATTAAATTTTATTGACTTGATCGCCACAGGTCGCACCATCTTATACGGTCGGCTGAGCCACCTAGAGATGGTAAAAATCGTAAAATTTGGCGCGTTTTGAAGAACGACGCCTTGATCATTACAATTATTAAGCCCCTGTTACACGATCGATTTTCTTTTGTCAGTTGACTTTTCGAGACGAGTGGGTCTACTGCAGCGCCCCTTGTCTGTAATTTCCGTACTGCGCTCGCGTATCTTTAGTAGTCGTTTTTGTTTACACGGTAGCACCAAAACTGAGAACAGTATGTTTTGTAGTTTCGGATCTCAATGATGAAGTTAGGTTATGACTTCATCTCAGAAGTTCAAAAATGTTCAAATGTTTGTATAGCTTATGGGACTTAACTACGGGGTCATCAGTCTCTAAACTTACACTACTTACGAACTACCTTATACTAAAGACGGCACAAATATCCAAGCCCGAGGGGAGATTCGAACCCCCGACCGTAGTGGCCGTGCAGACCGTGACTGGATCGCCTCAGTCTCCTCGGCCACCGCGGCCGACCTGCGTTCAGAAGTCCACACTCGGCACAATCTACAGATCACTGACGTCACAGGGGCACTCGTAATGGGGTTTGGATCTTGATTTACACGCACGTTGTCAATTTTCAGCACGAAGTCGATCGTGTGAAATGGGCTATATAGAAGACAGAGAGATAAAAATGCAAACATTTCGTGGTCACTTACGTTGTAAACATGTCTTCCAGAATCGTGTTTCCAAATCGCCTGGCGCGTGAATAAAATAATGTAAAGAGAAATGGCGTATGCAGCGCTGGTTGTTGGCAACGACACAGTAACAGCCATTCGTGTGGCCACTCCGCATACTACCAAGAAGGACACACCCGGCGCACAAACTCACGACTACCGTGCGCGGGCGCTTTGTATTCGTAAACAAGACGTCAAACACATACTAATGAAAACAGTGTTACCGGAGCTGAGACCTTCAAATCTCGCTAAGAACATAACGGTAAAGGGTTTCAAAAAAATGTTCAATTGTCTGTTAATCTATGGAACTTAAACTTTTCTGGTTATTAGACCCTAGGCTTACAAACTACTTAAACTATGTTAAACTAACCTAACACACTCATGCCCGAGGGAGGAGTCGAAACGCCGACGGCGAGCAACCGCGTGCTCTGCAGCGAAGCGCCTTAGACTGTTCCGCCACTCCACCGCGACGGTAAAGATTTTAACAGTGATTAAAGTAGTTAAGCAAATACGCATACTAAATCATATCTACATTGTTTTTAAGTGGTTGCTTGTATCACCTTGGCGTACCAAACGCATCAATTTTAGTGTTTTTACGCAAAGGTATCCGGGCAGATATTTTAACATTGATTGTAAGAATCACGATGAGATATCCGTTATGCATAAATCCGAAAATTCATTTATTTAATTCAGGTAATGTATTATATAAAAAGCTTATGTGTGTACGTAGTGACAGACGTATCTCTATTACCACCAGCTCTTGTTTGTGGTAGTGTGGACAGCCCTTTGCCTCAGGTTGTTAGTAACGGAGTTCAGTCGCTTTCCGTGAGACTGGATTGTCGCGAGCAAAAATCCGTGAAACATGGATCGCTAAATACTCATTCCCATGCATATGAAAGTGCGATTATTGTTTGACTCGTTAAACATAATACGATGCTTATGCGGTTTCGTCATTTAGACTTTAATAACTAAGTTTTTCAATACACAAAAAATTTACGACATTAGTTGCCAGTGGACATTAAATTACATCGATTGGGAAAGCTGAAAATGTTTTCCCAGCCGATGTGCAAATGTAGGGTCTCATGTTTAGCGGGCAGTGATGCTAACCACTACGTAACAGGGACACAAGGATCAGCACCGCTGCTCGAACTTCGCAAGCTCGCCTCCCAAAAGAAAGGAAACGATTTACCCACACACTCATTACTCGTGGCATTTCATAGATTTTTTCGATGTACTAGCGAATGCACCAAAGCTTCGCAATTGCCAAATATGCATCGGAAGTGGATATGCATACTGCGTTTTTTCCCTTACTCTCTCTGGCCATCACCCGTCTCTATGACTATTTAATGTCCTCGTGTTTATAAAATTCTTCTGGGCATTGGCCCTTATCGTGAATCTATTAAAATCCACCGACGTTTCGGCCAGTATTGCAAGCGTCTTCTTCTTGTTGTAGTGTTTACTGCTGTCCAAAATAATTAATAAACAATGAGAACGGCCGCGGAAGCCTTCATTTACATATTGCCCTCCTCTTTGTCGTCTTAGGCTTCTCTACCGCCGCTCTGTATTATCTAGCTGAAAGCCCAGCGTTGCTTGGTTACGTACTCCTCCCTTCCCCGTCCATGTTTTTCCTCTGTCTACCTGTGCCGCCTCCCTCCTCCTCCTCCTGTCTGCATCTGTTGTTACCTCCTCCGCTCTGTATGTCTGTATGCCGCTGTCCCGTCACATGTTCCCTTCCCACCTCTATACGTGAAAAAGTACATATATCGGCATAATTTCCTGGCGATCGGTCTAAAGTTTTCCAAGTCTGGAGAAAGGTAGCCTCCATATGCACCGTACAAAATCCGATATTGACAATGATATTTTTCTTGTTATGAAGGTTGAATGTGCAGAATTTCATCAAAATCGAAATGAAACTGTAGATTGGTGTCGAAATTTCTGTAAAGTACCCTCCGCCACCCACGGTATGCATTATTATGGCCGCGGTGAAGCTATCCAGCGCTCTAAGGCGCCTTGCTACGGAGCGTGCGGTTGCTCGCCATTGGAGATTCGAGTCCTCCGTCGGGCATTAGTGTATGTGTGTGCGTGTGTTGTCCTTAGAGTAAGTCTAGGGACTGATGACCATAGCCATTTGGTTTGCCGCGCGGGAGTATCCGAGCGGTCTGGAGCGCCACGTTACGGATCATGCGGCCTCCCGCGTCGGAGTTTCGAATCCTCCCTGGGGCATGGATGCGTGTGTTGTCCTTAGGTTAGTTTAAATTAGTTTAAGTATCAATATTCGACACAGTCGCGTATGGGGAGCGATCTGTAAATGTTATATAGCCTTCACGTAGAAGAACGCCTAGATCGCTTGTTTTAATTCGCACTTTATTATGTGAGTAATTTCGACAACAATCTAATTTTACGTTTGAAAATGACAACTTGTTGTCGAAATTAATCACATAATGAAGTGTGAAGTAAATTATGCGATCTAGACGTTCTTCCATGTGAAGACTATATTAGTTTAAGCAGTTTGTAAGACTAGGGACTGGTGACCAACGTAGTTTGGTTCCATAGGATTACTAACATTTAAACTTTCTTTTTCCAATTGGTTTACAAATATAAGAATTATTATGTTGACAGTGCCGTTCCTAAAGTCAGATGTGGAATCGAATGAACGGTATCGTTGCGCACGAAATAGGAATGTAATACAGTAAATACTCATACAAACTACCAATATCGATTTTTTCGATTTTTCAGGTGTTTTTGGGGTTTCACTATGTTTATCCAAACCATCCCTGTATTATAGGTAACAAAAAAAATATTTGAATACCATCAAGCTAATTCTGAGTTTTAGCGAGAGTAAGGCACAGGTGCCGGCCGCGGTGGCCGAGGGGACTGAGGCGCTTCAGTCACAGTCTGCACGGCTACTACGGTCGGGGGTTCGAATCCCCCCTCGGGCATGGATATTTGTGCCGTCTTTAGTATAAGGTAGTTCATAAGTAGTTTGTAAGTTTAGGGACTGATGACCCCGTAGTTAAGTCCCATAAGCTTAACAAACATTTGAACATTTTAAGGCACAGGTATTGATCACTCATGCTTTGCTGACGATTAGGAGATAGTGGTTGCGTAGACTTTCCCGGCGTAATAACTGATAATATTCATCTCGGGTTTGCAGCCGGATACCATCGTCAACTGAACTCGATATTTCTGCAGACCAACTGGCTGCCACTTCAGGTGAGTGTGCTGATTACACTTACTCGCCGGAAGCTGAGGCAGAACAGAGACAGCGGCCCCTTTATACACCGCTGACGACCCACCGCGCGTACGCGAAACCAAAGTAGAGGCCCTCTAGGCGCAATAGAACTAGTAGCGCACCGGTGGAGAAAATCGGCAAAACGATGGATCGAAAACAAGACTAGTTAAAAGAAATAGCAGGTCGAAATGAAGACCTTTGTTGCTTAAAATCAGTTAAGATTGGATTCCAAGTTTTACTTAAAGGGAAGCCCTTGTCAATATTAATGATATTATCGGCCATACGAATTTCTATGGATTTTTCAAGAACACATACCCAGTAGCGAGAAGGAGAAGCAATCAGTTTTGTTTCATCATATAACATCTTGTGTCCCTCATTCAGACAATGTTCAGCAACAGCTGACTTTTCAGGTTGAAGTAAATGAGTATGACGGTGGTGTTCTACACACCGATCCTGAACTGTGCGGATCGTTTGGCTGATGTAAGTCCTCCACAATAAAATGGAATTCTACAAACACCGGGTTTCCTGAGTCCTAAATCATCTTTGACTGACCCAAGGAGGGCCCTAGTCTTTGGTGGTGGCATAAAAATACTTTTAGTGTCAAATCTTCTTAAAATTCGTGAAATTTTCGAGGAAATATTCCCGACGAAAGACAAAAAGGCAATGGACTTGTAGTCCTCTAATGGTTCACCTTTTGGACCAAATTGAAACGCACGACAAATTTGTTGAGAACTGTACCCGTTCTGTTTAAAGACAACTTCGAGATGCTCCAGTTCTTCACCCAGATGTTCAGCATCAGAGATGGGGTACGCTCTTGTCACTAGAGTACGCAAGACTCTTGTCACTAGAGTACGCAAGACCCCCATATGTTGGTGTGGCGTATGACAGCTCGTCGCATGAAGATAAAGAGCGGTATGTTTGGGCTTGCGATACACGCCATGTCCTAAAGTCCCATCACTGTTCTTTTGTACCAAAACGTCCAGTAAAGGAAGTTTCCCATCTTTTTCAACATCCATCGTAAATTTAATACTGGGATGAAGACAATTAAAATTAACTAAAAAATTATTTAAAGCATCCATTCCATGAGGCCACGCCATAAAAATATCGACGTATCTCCAAAAAACAGGTAGGCTTAAGAAACGACGTCGTCAGAACCATGTCTTTTCGAACCATCGTTTTGCCGATTTTCTCAACCGACGCGCTTCTAGTTCTTTTGCGCCTAGAGGGCCTCTACTTTGGTTTCGCGCACGCGCGGTGGGTCGTCAGCGGTGTATAAAGGGGCCGCTGTCTCTCTTCTGTCTAAGTTTCCGGCGAGTAAGTGTAATCAGCACACTCACCTGAAGATGGCAACCAGTTGGTCTGCCGAAATATCGAGACGATGGTATCCGGATGCAAACCCTAGATGAATACTATTAACAGATAGTGTCCGTTTGTGTGTTATGCTTACGAAGTTACATTTTTATTCCGATCTTGGTCGTGTTTTGCGCACTTTACCTTCAATATAAGAGGAAGGTCAATGTGAAAATACGTTCCCTCATTAGTGACGGAGCGCACGCTCCGGTAGCTTTTGTGAGTGATGGGGATGGAAATAGGCCGTGCCCTTTGAGAGGAACCGTATCAGGATTTACTTGGAGTGGTTTAGAAGAGGAGCAGAAGGAGGTAGACGGAGGAGGAGGTGAAGAGAGGCAGAGGTCCTCACCTCATTGACAGAGGACTGTAATAAATAAATATCGCAGCAACGGAGAAAACTGAGACACATTCAGGTGATAATTGTTTTTCCCATTAAAAACTGAACCCTGCAGTTCGAGTATGGCGCACACCGACGGAAACGATGCGAGTGAACGTTCAGAGCAGGCAGAGGCAAGAAGCGAGTTCTGAAGTGTGCCCTGGGAAAACAAGTGGTGGGAAGACTAGCGGTCGCGGGCTGTTTGCTTGTCAAAGGCTGTGTCAGAATTTCGGCGCTCACGTCAGAGGGAAGGCGCGCGCAAACACGAGACGAGCGCGAGGCGCCGCCGCCGCGCCGGCCGGTCGTGGGTGCCACTGCAGCGGCGGCGGCGGCAAGGCCGCAGAGTGAAAGACGAGGCCGCCGGCGCAGGCGCCGCTGCATCCGGGACACGGCAAGCCTCCTCACAGTGGGAGGCGCCGCCACAGTGACAAGTACTCCTGTAGCTCCAGTGGCGAAAGCTGAAAATGTGTGCTCAGCCGGGGTGCGAATCCCAGCCCTCCTGATTGCTAGGTAGACGCGCTCACTGAGGCAGTGCACTCAGCCCGGATCTACGGAAGGGGGGAGGGGAGCAGGACAAATCGGGTTGCCCTGGGAGGCCCTCGCAGAGGGACGCCAAATAGTCTCCATCTAGTTTTATAATTTTTGCGAATATCTCGGACAAAAAAATAAATAACATAAAATTGAATACGTAAAAATTATAATATATAATACTTTTGTATATTTAATTATACATAACTGACATTTTTTGTTATAAATATTTACAAAAGTGGACCCAGAACAGACGAGTGCGATTTTTACATATATAACTTCATTCACTTTCCGCCCTTTTTGGAAGACTTTTCGAAGAAATTCTAATCATTTACATCTACATACATACTCTGCAAATCACATTCAAGTGCCTGACAGAGGGTTTATTGACCACTTTCATAACTTTTTTCTACCTTTCCATTCTCTAATAGCGCGCGGGAAGAAATAAACCTAAATCGTTCCGTTTTCGATCTGATTTCTCTTATTTTATTGGGATGCTCATGTCTCCATAAGTAGATTGTGCTAGCAAAATATTTTCACATTCAGAAGTAAAAGTCGCTTTGCAAACAGATCATGCCGCAATGAATAACGTCTTTCTTTTAATGATTTCCACCCCAATTCGTGCAACATTACCGTGACGCTCCCCCCCCCCCCCCCCGTAACGTGATAAAACAAAACGAACTGCCCTTCTCTGAACCTTCGCAATGTCTTACGTCAGTCACACCTGGTGAGGGTCCCACAAGGGGCAACAGTACTCCAGGAGAGGACGCACAGGTGTGATGTAGCCAGCCTCTTTGGTGGAGCTGGTGCATCTTCGAAGCGTTCTGCCAATGAAACGTAACCTTTGGTTCGCCTTCCCCACAATATTTTCTATGTGTTCTCTCCAGTCAAAGTAGTTCGTAATTGTAACTCCTAGGTATTTGGTAGAATCTACGACCTTAAGGTTTGACTGATTTATCGCGTAATTGAAGTTCAGCGGATATCTTTTAGTGGTCATGTGTATTACTTTTCTTTATTTAGTGTCAATTGCCAATTTGTGTTAAGGTAAATATTCTTGTTTTGCGGGCCGCGTTAGGAACTAACGAAAGTAATACCAATAGAGCTAATAATGAATCATGATTACTCGATATTAAATTCTAACAACTTAAAACTTTTTTCGATCCGACGCGTAATAGTGCAGAGAGGGCATAGTCCCGACCTCTACCGGCGTCTGTTATTACGCCATGAGCAGGTTCTGGCCGCTGTCGGCCAAGAAATACGTCTGCACAATTTGCTGCCGACCGGTAGGACGGCGCGAGCATAAGTGTGGCGCCGCGGCGCAGCGGCCGAGCGCATTGAGGCGCTATGCTGTGATGCGCGAGGCCGTTCCCCGTCGGGGCTTCGAATAACCCCTCGGGCATCATGTTTGTGCCGTCTTTAGTATAAGCCTTGTATAATTTAACATGACCAGATGACGGTATCATAGCCCATTGAAACCGTCGTCATAAAATAAATAATTGTTTTGCAATCTTGGATTTCTACTTTTAAAGATAATTAATATGTCAGGTGGCCTCCACAACCCTCCAGAAAGAAAGAAGTTAATTCTCCAGTGTTTGGTTTCACCAATGACTTGACTCTAGTTTCATATATACCAAAAAGGGGAAAAGCAGTAATCTCACTCTCTACCCAGCAACATTAGAGACGAGTGAGTGGTGAAGAAGGTGAACACAAATCCATTACAACAAAACCAAATATGCTGTAGATAATGGAGACATGAGATTTTATAAGGCTTATAAGAACCAGGGGTTGGCCACTAAGACTTTTCATGGAAATTGTTGGTAGATATTGCAGCACTTAAGGCATATGCTCTGTACACCCAAAGATTTCCTGAATGGCACAAGAATACTCGGATACGACGGAAAATCTTCATGACCCATCCGCGACAACGTGGAAGAAAGAGTTAAAAATTTCTACGGTCTTCATAAAGATGTACAATATGCGCTAAAAGCACGTGGTGTTGAAATTTCTACAACAGCGATCCAGCCCCAGTGTTCAAAGTTACTAACACCCCAGTGATGTCAAGATCGCAAGAAGAACGAAAATGGGAAAACAAGAGTCTGTTGTGTAAAGTACAAGGAGCCTATCTGTAATATACGCAGGGAGAAATTGTCACTGCGAAGTTCATGTTGTGCAGAAATGTACTTGAATGAACAGTTTTAAAATGTTGTGTTTTATTTTACTGCAATGATTGGCGATCTATATAGTTTTTTAGTTTTTAGCATGCCGATAACTGAATTTCTTTCTGTATGTTATAAAATTTATTGTACTTTACATCTTTGTTGAGAATAAACAGTTTAAATAATCTGAAAAGCCTTTCTTCAATATTAAAGTTATTCAATTAATATAACGTAATCTGAATACAAGTATTACAATAAACAGCAAAATTCTTTTGGAGTAGACAGAATACCCCGCTTAGTAAAATAGAGGAGTGAAAAAGCTTGGTAATGCGAGGGTTAAGGAACAGATGTGTGCCGCGGTGGAGTAGCCGAACTGTCTAAAGCGTCTCGCTGCGGAGCGCGCGGTTGCTCGCCGTGGAGATTCGAGTCCTCCCTGGGGTGTGTGTGTTGTCCTTAGGTTAGTTTACCTAGGTTTAAGTAGTTTGTAAGCTACGGACTGATGACCACGCAGTTTGGACCGATAGATTTACAAACATCTGAACATTTGTACAGAGGTGTTCCGGCCGACCTGGATGACGTTCACACCTCTAGACTGTTTTTTTACAGCACACTAAATAATACCGGCCGCATCGGAGGTTCGAGTCCTCCACCGTGCATGGATATGTGTGTGTTGTTCTTAGCATACGTTATTTTAAGTAGTTTGCAAGCAGTTAGATACCATAGTTTTACAGACATTTGAAGTTTTTGAATACCGGATTGATAAACAAGTCCCGCCACAGTTACACAATTGGCAGACACACACACATTTTCATGTGTATAACACTGTAGCCAACATTTTGAGCCGCGCGGGAGTAGCCTAGCGGTCTGGAGCGCCACGTTGCGGATCCCGCGTCGGAGGTTCGAATCCTCCCTCGGGCATGGATGTGTGTGTTGTCTTTAGCATAATTTAGTTCATAAGTAGTTTGTAAGTTTAGGGACTGATGACACCGAAGTCAAGTTCCATAAACTCTACAAACATTTGAACTTTTTGAACAGTTTGGAATACCCCAGTGCCCTGGGAGAAGTCTAGGGACCGTAGACCATAACAATTTGGTCTCTTAGGATTACAAGTATTTGAACACTTTAAATACTATCACTGTACGACACCTAGTTCAGGAGATATAACGTCATGGAGACTGAGATAAGTGAGAAAGTGCCGCATCATGTTTGTTCGTATTTCAAGCGCTGCCGTGCCGTTCATCCGAGAGCATTGAAACTTGGCACATTTGATCTTCAAATCAAGAGGAAAGTCACAGTCTAGGTAAAATTTTGTATGGTGCACAGCAAAGGGTACCGTACTTTGCCCACGAACTTCGACAAAATCTATATTTTATTCATATCTTGATGAAATTCTGCACACTTTACCTTGAAAACAAAAGGAAAGGTACCATCTGCATAAGAGTAAAATGAAATGCACCAACAGCTGTAATGTTAATTTTATTTTTATGAATTATTGGCAACTACTTTCGCTGGCCATGCCACCATCTTCCGGCCCTTAAGGTACTGGGTCTGTATTTTGTAGTAAAATCATTAAGGTTTAACAAAATAACTGGTTTTCACAGTCATGTGTTGACAGAGAAGACCAGTATTGAATGTGCGAACCAGTTATTTTGTTAAATATTCATAATTTTATGACAAAATGCAGACCCCTATTTTGATACTTGAATATGGTTTGCCACCGAAAAGGATGGCAATAATTAATAAAAATAAAAGTTTACATAAGAGTTGTTGGTGCATTTCATTCTACTTATATAAGCAGCTGAAGCGCCGTCCACTGATATGGAATAATTAGTCTACATAAGATAACGTATGGTACATAGTAAACGATATCTTGGAATAGACACCGCTTCACTGGCCACCAGGAAAGCTCCTTTTCCGAAGACTGACGGGAACAGCGAGAGGACGCTACAGCGCGCAGAATGGCGCGGTGCCCTTCTGAAAATTTTCGTAAATTCGAGCTGAGTCAGTTATTTATTAAAAAAAAGTATTCTTATTCACCAAAATAAACGCATTTAGCGTATTTTGTAGGTAATGATTCTGCAATGAAGTAATAAATAAACAAATCCATTTTCAAAATAAGATACTACGATTACTCTGTATATAAAGTAGTTGGATACCATTACATCACCCATCTCTGTAAATAATTGGTTGCTTTGCGTATTTGATGTCTACTTTCCCAAAATAAGGGTTACAGCACACTCTTGGGCAACACTGATCATTATTTATCATTATTTAAAAAGCTGGCAAGAAACAGAGCTTACATCAGCGCTAGCAAATGCCAAAAAGAGATAACGAATAACGATCTGATTCGAGAATGAGAGCCGACGAACTAAAAAGAGTGGCGTACTAAAATATGCGATACCTGTCACGAACTAAAATATGTGCTACCGGTCGCGAACTATTATGCTAAACACACCTCGCTCCTTAGTTCGATGCATCCTTTTCCGAAGACCGACGGGCGCGCACCAGACTTAAAAATCTGGTGCTTCTGCCGAACAGAGCGATTTCGAGATGAGCGTCTGCCAGCTAGAGTTACGTAGTTCAGTGCTACAGTACTTCTGTTTTAAAGATTGTGCACTCTCCAGTATCTGGCTAATAAATTCAATAAAGCCAAGATATAAACTCAAAACTTAAACACGAGAAATTATCCACAAACTGTTTCTTCTGGTCTGCGTGATATCGTTAGCGGCTCACGCAGGAAGCGCATGAAGCAGCTAGGTGGGGAAACTTCGCCCTCCACCTGCATGCGCAGACCACACCGCTCGGCCGTCACTGGGAGCGAACTGGGAGCGAACTAGTTGGCGACAGAGCTGCGAAGTAAAGTGAGCGCTTCCGGTCGCGAACTATTATGCGCAAGACTACTGAGGTGGAGGAGGAGTTCGACAGAGATACGAGGAAGACGAGGAGGTGCTTGGAAGAGGGGTAAAAAGGGATGAGCAGAGAGACGGGAGATGTGGAGGTGAACAGGGAAAAGGGGGGGGGGGGGGGGGATGGACCGAGACAGGAGGAAAGAGAAAGTATTCAGATAGTCATAAATAAGTTTGTGTAAGCACCTTCATATCAAATGCGTCAGTGCGGGACAAGGCGTAAGAGTGACATTATGAGCGCACTTGGCCGGCCGAAGCTGCGGATCTCTGTGGATGATGAGCCGGCACTGGCTGGTGCAGCGGGAGGAATGGTAAGGCGCGGGATGCGGCGGGCAGCACGTGTGATGGAGCAGGTAATGAGCGTGTAATGAGGTCTGTATTAGGCGAAGCAGGAACCAGCGGCGGCGGCGGCGGCGGCTAGCGGGACCGCCGCTAACGGTGAGGTGGAGGCACCTGACGCCCCACTTCACGCCGCCCTGCCGCCGCGCCGCCCCGCCTTGTGTCCTCTCACCATCACGAAGCCGGGGGCGTGCCAGAGGCTGCTGCCAAACGGCACCAAACCTGAGCACGCTACTGCTGAAACTGCAACGCCGATGCACGAGCAGCCCGAAGCCCGCCAAGCTCGGCAACAAGTGACTAGCTGCAAGGAGTGACGATTACTGAAGTACATAAAATGAAATTATTATTTAACTATATAAAATCAACTGCTGTTGTTTCTGTGGTCTTCAGTCCTCAGACTGGTTTGATGCAGCTCTCCACGCATACAGTAGAGCTACATGTCCTCGGGGAAAGTAACAGCTGACGTTTCCCCTTACTTTCAGCAGTTCGCAGTATCTGATGTTACAAGACCAGTTCAGTCAATCCTTCAGACTGTTCCCCCTGAAACTACTGTAAAGGCTGCTGCCTCTCTTCGGGAACCACATGTCTAGTGTCTCCACAGATACTCCTCCGATGTGGTTGCACCTTCGGTACGGCTAGCTGTATCGTTAATGCACGCAAGCCACCCCACCTCGGCAGTGTCTATAGTTTTTGCGGATGGACATATAAAATAAAATTAAAATTGTTCAAATGTTTGTATAGCTTATGGGACTTAACTAAGGGGTCATCAGTCCCTAAACTTACAAACTACTTATGAACTAACTACCACTAAGGACGGCACAAATATCCATGCCCAAGGGGGGATTCGAACCCCCGACCGTACTGACCGTGCAGACCGTGACTGGAGCGCCTCAGTCCCCTCGGCCACCGCGGCCAGCAAAATAAAATTGCCATAACTTCTAACCTGTTTGCATTAGGAGGTTGAAACTGCACAGCTGGTCAAAGGGCACGGTGGGAATTCACCCGACGAGAAGTTTCTTTGTAAAACGGAAGCATACCATCCTAGACTCTACGGACTGCCTAAGGTACCTCTGAGGCTTACACTGAGCGCTACAGCCGCGGCGCATTAGCCGTGGGTACTGGGGCGCCGTGCTGCGGTGCGGAGCGACCATTATCCGTCGGGAATTCGAGTCCCCCCTCGGGCATGGGAGTTTGTGTTGTCCTTAGATCAGTTTACCTTAATTTAAGTAGTTTGTAACCTACGGACTGATGAGCAAGTAGTTGCGCCCGATAGATTTACAAACGTTTTTTGAGCACTACACGGTCGCCCAGCCAAGAGCTGGCAAGTCACCTGGCCTGGTTGCTGCAGCCTTATGTTGGTGAAACGGGCAGTCGCATTAAGAATACATCGCACTTCATCGACGTAATAAAGGAAGTAAGGGTGGACCCTGATAACATCCTGATTAATTTTGATGTGATGTCATTGTTTACCATGATCAAAAGGTTCAAATGTTTGTTAAGCTAATGGGACTTAACTGCGGCGTCGTCAGTCTCTAAACTTACAAACTACTTATAAACTAACTTATACTAACAGTACAAACACCCATGCCCGAGGGGGATTCGAACCCCCGACGGGGAACGGCCTCGCGCATCGGAATATAGCGCCTCAATGCGCTCGGCCAATCAGCCGCGGCTTACCATGATTCCGGCGAACGAAACTATCTCTTTCATAGCATCTGTTTTCTCTTGGAATATTGCGGCTTTATTCAGACACTGCCTCACTATAATTTATTTTCGATATAATAACGATTTTTATTAACAGACTGACGGTGTTGCTGTGAGAAGGCCTTTTATTCCGGCTGTGGCTAACTTTTTGACGGAGTTCTCTGAACAGCTGGCGCTGCAGACTGCCAGAAAAAACCGCCCAGATAGTATCGCTATGTAGACGGTACAGGACACATGGTGTAGATGAATTGGATGTCTTCCTGTTACAGCTTAACGACATCAAAAACTTCAGTTTCTATGGAGAAAGGGAGCAATGGGTAAGTGAAGATTTTAGACGTGTCTGTTCTCAGACGACACAACGGCACATTGGCCCACAGAGTGTACAGATAATACACACATACTGACAACTGCATAAAGATTCTAACCACTACCCAAGGCAAAAAAAAAGTGGTATACTTTGAAGATGAGTTGAAACACCTGCGATTGGCGTTCAAGAAAACTGGCAACGAGACAGATGAGCCCTTCACCCTAGCGAGAGAAGTAGGAAGAACGAGCAACGTCACCAGCCCAAGGGAAAAGTTTGTCTTCCAGTCATTTGCAAGATCAGCGATCACATTGGGAATCTGTTAAGAAAATATGACGTGACAACTGTATTTAGGCCCACCAAGAAAATAAAAGAAGGTGTAGGATCGGCAAAAGGTATGCGACATCCTCTGGCTACACCAAGTGTTCATAAAATTCAGATTCACATCGGCACAACAAAAGAAGTGTTAACACTCGTCTCACTAAAAAATGAAAGTAACTGCCGCGTAGGACATACTGATATGAGGAATAACTATTTGAAACTCTACACCGTCTCACTACATACAGGGTATCCCACTCAACTTTTTCAGCCCAGATGTCTCTGGAACTACAATAGATATTGAAAACAAGACTTTCATGTTCATGAACGTATGTCAGAGGCTGCAATGAGATAGTCCACCACGTAAATTAATATTATGTTGAACACGAACTTATGGATTTTTTATGCATACCCCATATTATTTCTCACACTATGAATAGCACGAAAAGTCACAGAAAGAATTCGTCGATTGCGTCAATTACATCCGGAGAATTTGCGAAGCGAAGTTGACGTTTGAAATACGTGAAGCGCGTGATTCTCGCTTTTGTTAAAAGTGTTAAAAATATTTTTTTTACGTTTACACTGTCTGATTGTATTTCCTTTCATAAATCCTTGTCTTACGTTCACGACCATGAAAGTCGTTATTCAGTATCAATTGTAGTTACAGAGACATCTAGGATGAGAAAGTTCAGTGGAACACCCTGTATATGCAGTAGGTTTACAGATCAATTTTTAGAATATTTATCTACCGTTCCACTTTCGAGTAGCGCGCGAGAATAACGAATTTCTAAATCTTTCCGTTCGTTTTCTGATTTCTCTTATTTCATGATCATGAAACAATAGTGAGATACCCTTAATACACCATTTTAAGATTTTGGCGCCTTAAACTTTCACAGCTATATGTTTATATCTCCGTAATAAGTACCTGATAATTGCGTGGCAGCCGAAAACCAGTTCATTAAATAATAAAAATATTGTAGTAGACTGGAAAATAAAACTTGTAACACGTAAAGAAAGTAAACTTGTATCCATTCT
This sequence comes from Locusta migratoria, assembly GCA_026315105.1. Taxonomy (NCBI): domain Eukaryota; kingdom Metazoa; phylum Arthropoda; class Insecta; order Orthoptera; family Acrididae; genus Locusta; species Locusta migratoria. The sequence goes on from CM048744.1 coordinate 597,918,154, forward strand.
GGAAGTGTGGAACCTGTGAATGTGTTGATTAAAGAAATCAGAAAATAACAGCAACCAGTCACCTTTCGTATATATTTATAACCATAACCGGTTTCGAACGGCCTGGCAGTTCATCATCAGGCGGTGTACATGCTTTATATGTTGCTTACAACATTGTGGAATACGTTTGGGTGTGCTGAGATAGAAAATTATTGTGTGTGAGCTATGTCTTTTTTTTTTTTTTTTTTTTTTTTTTTTTAAATTATGGGACTTAACTACGGGGTCATCAGTCCCTAAACTTACAAACTACTTATGAACTACTTACGAACTAGGACGGCACAAATATCCATGCCCGAGGGGGGATTCGAACCCCCGACCGTAGTGGCCGTGCAGACCGTGAGCTTTGTCATTGGCACTAAATTTCAATATTTACAAGGTTAAATTGTATTCCAAACAGCTACTTACGGTTGGTTCACATTGCTGATTGATGGTACGTGATTTTTCAAGCATTTTAGTGCTCAATAGATGCTCACATAACACAACACTCGCTTTCCACATGTTTTACAAACATAAACAATACAGAGATATGTACAGCTAATTGTCAAAGATCATAGTTCATGCATAGATATTATTTTAAACTAATTTACCTATGCATCAACTGTGATCTTTGACAATTAGCTGTACATATCTCTGTATTGTATATGTTTGTAAAACATGTGGAAAGCGAGTGTTGTGTTATGTGGGCATCTATTGAGCACTGAAATGCTTGAAAAATCACTTACCATCAATCATCAATGTGAACCAACTGTAAGTAGCTGTTTGGAATACAATTTTAGTGACAATGACAAAGCTCACACATAATAATTTTCTATCGCAGCAAAGCCAAACGTGTTCCACAATGTTGTAAGCAACATATAAATCATGTACATCGCCTGATGATGAACTGCCAGACCATTCGAAACCGGTTGTGGTAATAAATACATACGAAAGGTGACTGGTTGCTGTTATTTTCTGATTTCTTTACGTAAAGAAAGACCTTTTCATTTGGTTTATGCATCTGACTATTCAATGTTTTATGCCGAGTACATGAGTCCTCATGACTCAAAATGTGCACTGATGATGTTCCATTCGTTCCTTTGAGATCTTGCTCGCATTTCAAATTTTGAGGCCCCCTAAAAACTGCTACGCTGGACGGCGGCCCTTTGGGAAGCACGATTTCTTCCACAAACGGAAGGTGGCTATGCACCTGTGTGCAGCCCTAAGTTAACGCTTGGCTGGAGAACCACAGAAGGGAATGTTCCTTTACCTCTCGTAACTTCCTAATAGTTATTAACTATATAGCATATAATTACATCTGTGGGAAAATATTTTCTTTTATTTTCTACGAAGGATACATATGTATAATGAGGCGCATCCAGAAAGACAACGTTTATGAAAAAAAAAAACTTTACTTGAAGCAGGCACAGTAATGTTTCAGCTATTTTTCGTCATAGTCACCAAAATAATTGAAATAATGGCTTTGGAAATCAATGTTTCCCATTAGGAAAGCAGCGAACCGGTATATGATTCGAAATGAAAACACCAGTCAAGTTCGCAAAAAGTTTTCACAGTTTATTTATAATAAGGTGACCGGTTTCGTTCTATTGCCGCCCGCTCATCGCCTCAGCACCAGCGTTGAGACGAATTCCGTCTGATGCTGACCTCCGCGCAGATCGAATAAATTGCACTGGTATTTTCATTTAGAATTAAGATACTTTTCACACCTTTGGGATCAACATTAGTATTGATGTGTCGTAGAAGTCCGCTGCCTGTGAATGGAACCCGCTCTTCTTCTTAGTCAGAACGCCTGTCGGAAGAAGTGGCTTTCAGAACAAGTGTCGTGGCGTTCTTACTGCAGCTGCTGTGCTGCTCCTTGACAACGCTCCTTCCCATACCAATCGGCTTATAGCAGTTGTTTTGCACAGGTTCGGCTGGGAGCTTTTGTATCGTACGGCGTACAGTCCTGATCTTCCTCCCAGCAATACGCGTATTTCTTGTACATGTAGAAATTCCTGTCCTCCGGACAGCGTTTTTAGACGACGAAGAGCTGAAACATCCCTATAACTGTGATGTGCAACTATAGTAAGTGCCAGTTTTGTTCTGATAACTGTATTCCACGGTGTTTTAGGCAATAGGCTTGGTATTACGCATATGAGACATAATGATTACGGATTTGTAGTTTATTCTGTCACATTGTCTATAGGTATCATATGTCTTTCGAAGAAAACGGGTATACATACGTCGAAACCTGGGCCAAAGTTTATTTAAACCACTCTTATTGAGTCTATTTGGCTGATTATTAATTTGCTATGTTGCTTTATTTTTCAAAAAGGGCGGAGCTTACTTCCCGAGTGTGTCTCGTATCAGGATAGGTTAAAAAAATACTTGTTTAAGGTTGGTGGTACTGTGTGGGATCTCGGGGGTATGTATGCGTTCATGTGCATCTGTATGTATGTGTGTGTGTGTGTGTGTGTGTGTGTGTGTGTGTGTGTGTATTTGTATTCTACCTCAAAACAGGATGTATTCCGTAAGATGTGTGTATCTGTCGACGACCGCACGCTTCTGTTTTTCATTGAGTGCCATCCCCCCTTTATTCCTAACATCTTCTACCATAACTTTTACAATACAATAACACCTCCATAAATGTGTTACAGGATTGCGTTTTTGCTTCTTTGCTAGTGCGTGTTCGCCGCGATGGAGTGGCCGAACGTTCCAAGACGCCCAGCATCGGAACGTGCCGCTGCTCGCCGTCAGAGGTTCGAGTCCTCCCTCGGGCATGGATGTATTTGTTGTCGGCAGCGTGTTAGTTTAATCAGTTTGTAAGCCTACGGACTGATGACCAGAGAAGCCCCACAGCTTTCCAAACATTTGAACATTTTGAGTTAATTTTCTGTGTGCAGCACCGGTGCACCGCTATATGACGTGTTAGCTGTGACGCATCCAGTGGGAGTAATCAAGTGTGGACGGCGCAGAATGGCGCGGCCGCCCGCTGAGACTGGCGATTGCAGACACCCACAATGAGGCGGCCAGCCATGTTACGCCCTTCACGTCTTCTTTAGCAGCAGCACAACTTACCGCTCGGTACTCACATACCGGCTTGCTACACAGCGGTCGACAAACGTATTTCTCAAAAGTCAATACTGAAAATGTAGGGTGGTACCTCTTGCGGATGCGTAACCGTTTTATTAACATAAACAAATTAGTAGGTTCTGAGGTCCCCACAGAGTAGCCGCAGTAAGGGCAGCCCTTGAGAACTGATTGTTAAAAGAGAGCACCATTTGGCATCTACTGTTCTCTGTTTCAGGTTGCTGCCACTCACAGCGGATGCAATGTTGCGACACTCTAATTGTATGAAAAAACTCTGTTGTGTTCACTGTGTGAGCATATGAGTAATTGAATATCAACTGCAACAGCATTTATATTTAACGCGCAAGCAGTTTGAGACTCAATAACAAGTGTCTACTAAGTACTGAATGTCACTTGTCTTCTACTCGTTGCGCCGTATTTAAACCTTCTTGATTAATATAATGTTCCTTACCACAAATTAGTACTAAATTTTAAGATTACTGTCTCTGTAGACCATATTCACAAATGTTACCATTAATCTGTGACCCCCATAAACAGTGAAAATGTCGCACAGAAACAATCAGTAGAGGGAATTGCGTTCGCCTTTCTTTGCTCTGACTACAGTATGTGTCAAATTATTGAATTTGTGCCCTGTTACAGATGAAATCTGCTTGAAAGCTGTCGTAATTGTGTGAGGATATGATCTGATGGTTTCTTTTTAGCTGATATTTTTAGAGTATATATTTTAAATTACTGTTTTAACGATACCCGTATTGTGAATTTTCGTTTTCTTCTGTTCCAGGTGAGTACCCAGAATAGAATGCCTCTGCACCTTGCAGGTCTTACCTGGTGAGTTGTCTTTTCGTTCCACGACGATTTACAAAGCCCTACATATCGCAACAGTGCAGAAAACTGTACCAGGGTTTTGAATTTACAAGAGCTTTCCAGTTAAATTTGAATTTTTAGAAGTAACTTTCTTATGAGTTACGGAACTTTCTGTTTATATTCACATCTGCCCGTCAGCTCTGAGGATATCCCATTTTGTGAACAGAAAGATGGGAATGTTGGTGATTCTATACCTGCAAAGTACACTACAGGCCATTAAAATTGCTACACCACGAAGACGACGTGCTACAGACACGAAATTTAACTGACACGAAGAAGATGTTGTGATATGCAAATTATTTTTCAGAGCATTCACACAGGGTTGGCGCCGGTGGCGACACCTACAACATGCTGACAGGAGGAAAATTTCCAACCAATTTCCCATACACAAACAGCAGTTGACCGGCGTTGCCTGGTTAAACGTTGTTTCGATGCCTCGTGTAAGGAGGAGAAATGCGTACCATCACGTTTCCGACTTTGATAAAGGTCGGATTGTAGCCTACCGCGATTGCGGGTTATCGTATCGAGACATTACTGCTCGCATTGGTCGCGATCCAATGACTGTTGGCACAATATGGAATTGGTGGGCTCAGGAGGGCAATACGGAACGCCGTGCTGGATCTCAACGGCCTCGTATCACTATCAGTCGAGATGACAGGCATCTTATCCGCATAACTGTAACTGATCGTGCAACCACGTCTCGATTTCTGATTCAACAGATGGGGACGTTTGCAAGACAACAACCGTCTGCACGAACAGTTCGACGACGTTTGCCGCAGCATGGACTATCGGCTCGGAGACCATGCCTGCGGTTACCCTAGGCGCTGCATCACAGACAGGAGCGTCTGCGATGGTGTACGCAATGACGAACCAGGGTGCACGAATGGCAAAACGTCATTTTTTGATGAATCCAGATTCTGTTTACAGCATCATTATGGTCGCATCCGTGTTTGGCGACATCGTGGTGAACGCACATTGCAAGCGTATATTCGTCATCGCCATACTGGCGTATCAGCCGGCGTGATGGTATGGGGTGCAATTGCTTACAGGTCTCGGTCACCTCTTTTTTGCATCGACGGCACTTTGAACAGTGGCCGTTAGATTTCAGATGTGTTAAGACCCGTGGCTATATCCTTCATTCGATCCCTACGAAACCCTACATTTCAGCAGGATAATGCACGACCGCATGTTGCAGGTCCTGTACGGGCCTTTCTGGATACGGAAAATGTTCGAATGTTGCCCTGGCCAGCACATTCTCCAGATGTCTCACCAATTGAAAACGTCTGGTCAATGGCGGCCGAGCAACTGGCTCGTCGCAATACGGCAGTCACTATTCTTGATGAACTGTGGTGTGTTGAAGCTGCATGGGCATCTGTACCTGGACACGCCATCCAAGCTGTGTTTGACTTAATACCCAGGCGTATCAAGGCCGTTATTACGGCCAGAGGTGGTTGTTCTGGGTACTGATTTATCAGGATCTATGCATCCAAACTGCGTGATAATGTAATCGCATGTTTGTTCTAGTATAATATATTTGTCCAATGAATACCCGTTTATCATCTGCATTTCCTCTTAGTGTAGCAATTTTAATGGCCAGTAGTGTAGTTTGTAGATGAAGGGGAAACCTGTAAGATGACATGACGAGAGGTAAATAGTTCTGTGTTCTGGGTAATTCATAATCGCTATCCTCTGTTTCTATGGATGGTACAAGGGGCTAACATTGTGGTAACTAACTCATGTTCGGAAATTAATCGTTTACACAAATATTGGCTGGAGAAAAAATAACACCTACCATATTTCTCGGAGATGACATTATTGACATAGATGTTTACTGTTACACATACATCATTTGCGCGCCTATTTTTGATGACTTCGCTTATTGCCTAGATGGGGGGAGGGCGGTCGCAGTAGTGGCATGTTCCATAGCAAAGCTATGTTTCGTGACGTTCAACTACTGTGGCAGAAGGGCCATACGGAAGTGACAGGGTTACTTAAAAGTCGCATAATTAACAAGTCGTCCGTAGGTAGAAAAGTGCCTATGTTGTGACACTTTTAGGGTGGTTCTCAATAAGACATCGAAAGTCTGACAGATACAAGACGTACGTATGCCACTTTTGATTTCTGATGTTGGGCCGACCGAAACGCGCAACAATGAAGCCATTTTTCCACCTCATGGTGACTTGTTAATTAAGCTACTTAACAGCTTTTGTGCAGTACTGCTAACGTTATTTACAATAGTCACAATCTTTTAGTATGACTTTCACATATTCAAATATTGTTATGTCAGAAAAATATCACTAACATAATATTACTTTTGATCAATACACAACAATATCTTCTTACTACTGGGTCATAGCAGTTTACTGCTGGTAACGAGTTTTCAGTGCAGTAGTTTCTCTAATCAACTAATATCAATACCATTTTATTACTGGATCATAGTATTTTGTTGCTAGGTAAGGGTTTTCAGTATCCTTTCGAAGAAAGCCAATGTTTATGATCACCCTTGAAATATTAAGGAGTGATGCATCAGCTATGATGATTTTATACTCGCACATTACAACACGTCACCTCAAATTACGCACTGCGGTTTCTTATTCATGACAGCAAAACCATACATCAAATACGTGCACTCATAAAGTATTTTTTTTTCATTGTTAATTCGTTTCCGCTACTGCAGCTGTCTTCAGATGTGAATGGCTGCGCAGTTCTTAGATACATCTAAGAAAGAAAATTAAATACTTTGCCTTTGGAATCACTGACATACTTTTATTACGAACCTGGAGGGGTCGCCGGGCATTTTTACTCGGAAAGTGGATCGCGCGGAAAAAAAATTTGGAAAAATTCTGCGTTACAATATTCAAATTTACTGATTATGTTCTGAATAGTGCCGCAAGACCCGAAGTTAACCAACTGCCGGTGTTGCGCAATGGATAGCGTCACTGATTGCAGTGCTGAAGGTCGTTGCAACGGGTCACTTTTGTGAACGTTCACCTGGCATCGCGCATTCCACACTTGGCGCAAGTTCTCCCGATGCCGGTGGTTATGGCATGCTGCCTCCTAGCGGCCTTTGGATACTTCGTCCAATTGTCCGATACGAAACTCTCACCCTCCCCATTAAGCGAGGGGGCCTCTGCCTTGTCCATGCCCGCGACCTCGCTGTGGCTCTCTATGTCAGTACGATGGTCAAGATGTGGCGTCGACACCAGTCAAGTCTGTCCGGCACTTTGATAGAGGAATTGGCACCACCTTCTCAAAGAGCGCCAGTTCTGTCGCTCGCATATCACCGTCTCTTGCCCATATTCGTACCTTTTTCGTCGAATACAGTTACGTACGAGCGGACCTACCGACTACCAGGACCACAACAGCACGATATATATACTGCTCACTGTTACGAGGACGACCAGGCAATGTGATAGAGAGACGGCATCCGACACTGACGTGGACAGTGGTATGGTGGGCAGTGCAGCATATGTTTCTTGACACAGAGACACGTACGTAGTGGTATCAGATCGTCAATGGAAAATTCATGACGCGTGCACATTACATGCCATACATGGAGTGGATACTCAATGTAATGAATTGGATAATGAAGAACGTTGCCTAACATGCGGCACTTCCGCAGAAGTGTGGAGTTTGGCGAAAGATATCGAACCACGGATATTACTCTACCCGGACGAGACATACCACCCCCGAACAAAGACCAACGCATAACATGGATTCGAGGACTGACAGTCCTCTACCTTTTCAGAGAAGACCCCAAGAACGTACTTGACTTTTGGACATTTCTACAAGAACGTCATTCTACGATCAAGAACCACCAAAAATACAAACTTTACTATGCAAACTTTCTAGGAAGTGCTATGAGCGATCCCCCGCGCAATTGGGGAGTACCGTGTATGAGAAGTTAATTTCTATATTCAACAACTTAGAGCTAGAACTGATTAGGACAATGGAGCTTACTCTACAATCTATCCAATATGAGGTGCATTGGGGATCGGCGAGGTGCACTTCTAATATTAGTTTAGCAGCAAGCCACAGCGCAATACAAGAACCGAGTTTCGTAGCGTTATTACTTTCATTTTAACTATGTTTATCTGATTTTTTTGTTTGAAGAAGAGATTTAACTTTAATTTCTGTTTAGAGGAGTTAAAATTTTGATTTTCTTACAGAGAAAACTAAAACGGCATTGAAACCAAGCCGATATGAAAAAAAAGAGGAAAAAGGTCGCCGGTTCAATCCCGTCCACCGGCAAAAAATTTATTTCTTCGTGTTTATCATATCCAGAATTTACTACATGTTTCTTATGTTCACTTGTAATTTTTACATGTTTCTTATGTTAACTATGTACTATTTCTGGTACATTCTGTCAGTGTATCGATAGCAGAGTACTCTGCCCCGAGAGGCAGTCAGTGCTGCGTGTATGTTTCAGTTCGCAATATACCTACTTTCAGTATAAGTGCTGTGTTCAGTTGACAACCCTGCCTTCGAAGTCAAGCCTGCTTCCATTTCAACGCTACCTGGTTTCGGTAAAACAGACATGCCACGTTTTAACCTGTAATTACCGTATAGCTTACGTGCATTAATTAGAGATCAAATAATGACGAATCTGTTTAACCGATTCAGTCATCGTAAAGCCCACTCTTACTTGAGACGGTAATAGCAAAGATCGTCCTTTATTACTCAATATGAGCATTCCATAGATTTTGTTTATATTGGACTTATTATTTAGGAAAAACGAACATTAAAAGGCGACGGAATGCGAAAGTATGTGTGAGAACCATGTGCCCCACGTGTGCTTCATTCCGGCCGCAGTCTGATGATCATAGTCTGATAACTTGTTTCTTCTAGCCTGAGTTTAATATGGTAATAGTATGTAACGCAAAGAGCATCTACGTGTGTACAGTTTTAAGTCACTCGCCGGTGTCGGACCTCGTAGTACTGCTAATGCTATAAGTTTATAATTTAAGGAGAGCCGGAGGTGCCTATGCTGCCCATGTTAAAATCGCTAAGTTTGAGGAACATTCATGATCAATCTACGAAACCGAATAATTTGTAATTTATCAACATATAGAGTGGTTTAGTATTGCAGTTATTATGGATGGATATTGGAGTATCTTTTCTAGTTTCCTTTCAATATATTTTTTTTAATTAATGACACAACTTTTTACAAAAAAAAAAATGCTTTATATAATAAAACTGAAATGAAACTACTGAACACATTGCTAAATGGCTGTGTTACAATTTAACTTTGACCCTAGTTTGAGTGGATTTTGAGAAAATGTTCCTTTCATTCGGAAAATCCTAATTCACGGAAAATGGCTAACAAAGATTTTCAATTCATTCCTGCAGTATAGGATGGATTATCAGAGTCTTCTTCTTCATCCTTCAAAAGCTTCCGTTTTGGTCTTCTCTTCTGGCCTGTTGTTCCATCATATTACATATTCCTTTCACTCCAGCTTGAAATCCTAATACCTTCACACTGTTTCCTTGGTTGTAGGTTGCTATTGAATCATAAATGCCGAAGTGTAGTGTTTTTATGCTTACAAACACTCTTTTAGATAATCACTGTCCAAATAAAATTGTTTACGCCCTCATTTTGCGTGTAGACATTTGTGTAACAATTGTAGCAATTCTGGCTGTGCTAAGTCATGAAAAATTGGTTTAATTGTGTTTATCACAGATGCTGGAATACCATGCTTGCGATCATAGTCCTTTTTGGCATTATATTTGCACCAGGAATCTTTTGGGCACAGGCTGCGTTGAGGGCATGCATTGGAAGAGGCAGTATGAGGGAACAATTCCCACCCCTCTTTTCGCATATCACTAGCATTACTAGTATTTTGCCTTATTGCATATCCATAGTACCTCTGTAGACGTTCAATCACCTCATCACTCTAAGCCTGCTTCTCCCTCCTACCGATTTTCAAAAAAAAGTGTTCAAATGTCTGTAAATCTATCGGACCAAACTGCGTGGACATCAGTACGTAGCTTACAAACTACTTAAACCTAGGTAAACTAACCTAAGGACAAACACACACACCCATGCCCCAGGGAGGACTCGAACCTCCACGGCGAGCAACCGCGTGCTCCGCAGCGAGACGCTTTACACCGCTCGGCTACTCCACCGCGGCTATTGATTTTCCATCACTGAGCTTGCTTGGTCCGAAAGTTTGTTTGAGCTTTCGAAGCCGTGCACACATACGCTTTTGCACATGCCCAATGCATTCCAACTTCTCAACTACAAATTCATTTCCTTAAGGTTTCAGTTCCTGTATAGTCTTGAAACCTTGGAGTAAACAAAGTAGTTCGCCAAGAAGTCACGAGAGGGTGTTAGATGCATTCAGCGGCCCCGCCAATTTCCTGTGCAGGCGCGGCAGGAAATGGTAATAACTCCACTTCTAGGACGAGTAGAACAATAATTCAAAGTTTGCATCAAATATGAATAAATGTTGAAAGCAAGTTTTCTTTATTTGACCACCTCCAGCTCCCCTTAAAAATATTGACGCCGGTGAATGGAGAGTATGAACTCTCACGCTATGATATGCCAAATAAGTAAGAAGTTTTATTCTCACCCTACATTATTCGGACAAGAACTCGTCCATATTCCTAGGGAAACTCACGTGCTGGGCTGTTCCGTGCTGTTTGGGCGTTGAGTCAGAACACTCGCTAGGTCTGTCACCTTGCACGGTGGCCGCCGTATCTCTTCTTCTTGTGGAGGACCTGCTACGCAGGGCCTTCGTCGATCCGGATGTATCCTTGGCTATCTTGGTCTATTAATCCCTGCAGTTGTTACCGGTGAGAAGAAACACAGTGTATACGATAATCACGTAAGGACGTTATCAGGTTTTCTTGGCAGTCGTGAATTTTCTTAAAGGGTGTACAGATCACAATTAAGGCGCACACTGTGAAGGCTAGGCACGGTGTTGGCCGTGAGTAAGTGACACTTGGTTCGGTTTTTAGGCGGCCCGCTGCCCCGTGACAAGTCACGACGGCGCCGGCAAAACACGGGGGCGCCGCGTTGGCCAGGGCAGGTGCAGTCGCTCACCGCGATTGCTTTCGGCCCACCTCTTCGTTCCACTCTGTGCGCGCTTAAAGAAACACGACCAGCGCCGTACCGAGCGAGTGTGTTCAAAAAATTCCGGAACATTCGTAATTTCACGCCAGTTGATTGTCGGAGCGAAATGCGTTTGCCTGATGATGATTAATGTTTAACGTTGTTAAACAGCAAAGTCATCAGCGCCCAGAAATCAAGTTGGAACGTGTTATAATGACACACAGAAATTTGAAAAAGAAACACGACCTAATCTTGTAAGGATTATTAGAGACCAAATCAAAGAAGAAGAAAAAAAAAAAAAAAAAAAAGACAATACACACCAGAGTAAAATACAACTGCTGACAGATGGCTGTGGCTAGATGACTACTTACAAATAAAGGGTGACTGAACCTCTCTGCCACACATTGAAATCTCGCAGCCAATATTTTTTGCAGGTCCGTACATCACCAAAAACATCGTACAACACCCTCCATGCTTGCCTCATCATTATTAACCCTTAGTTACTATCGTGGGGCCTGTTTTTTACCCCAGAAAGAACGTTTTATCTTATTTATCTCTGAAATGGTGCCACTCTTGCGCCAAAGACTTTATGTAATCTCATAGAAGTCAGTTGTCTTCAAGGAAAGGTGGTAGTGTAAGTTTTGGCATTACGTAGTAATTGGACGCCCAAGATAGTACCTTACGTGCACACTATTTTTCAATATTCCATTGTATTTACTGAGTTGCGTGCGTAATCTAACAATGAGTAGTGGATCTATTTTCATCGACGGACATCTTATGATGCTGGAAGAGGTTATGGACTATTTAGATAATATAGAAAATGAGTCTGCCACAGAAGAGCAAAGCCAGGAACATGATTCTGATTTAAGTGATTTCTGAAAGTCAACACAGTGCTTACAGTACACATGGAACAATTTCCGATTTGGATGTCTAAGAAGAGGAAATCTTGTAATACGATTCTAGTAGTTACTACTACGGGAAAAACGGGTTCAAATGATCGCAGAACCCGCCCCTGTGTATAAAACAATTAGCATAAAAAATTAAATCCAAGTACATGGAAAGACTAATAATTTTTGGAGGTCACTGGTGACCCCATGATAATAGTTATGCTAGTGAAACACATCGATAGTAACTGTATTTTAAAATAGAGGGTAGGTTCTGTGAGGAGACCCAAATTTGTCCTCAGACCATCATATAAAACACACTCAGTTAAAATATGCCGTATAAAGACAGTTGTGTTTTACATCAGTGACACGTTGATGTTTCCTCGCGGCGTTAAAGCAAAATACGTTTGTCCTCCTTGCTCACGCCTCTGTTGAATGTGTAACTTCTGGAAGTTTCTTTATTGTATGTCTGTCAGTTATGTTGGGTAGAACGTTGTGTCACATAGTTTGCGAATTTCGCGATGCAGAGTTAGAAGAGCACAGTGTATGAATTAAACTGTGAATTAAACAAGCAGAAAATAGTGCAGGAAGCTAAAGTAATGACTGTTTAAGCCGTCCTCGATGTTAAGAATGGTTGACGCGCTTTAAAAATAGGCGGACCCTCGTTCTGGACGCCTTTCGACGTCGACCGGCAACATTCATGTCAGGAAAGTCAACGAAATTGTGCGTCTCAATCTATGACTATCCGAGAGATTGCAGGATAATGTAACATTTCAGCTGGATTAACTCATTAAACCCTGACGCAGCATTTTAAAATGCATCGTGTTACAGCCGATGTCCCTTAAGAGAGGGTGATAAGACGTATGTCGATCATTATGACGTTGAGACCAGTCTTCACACTGGGTCGGAAATGCTTCTCAAAGACCAAAAAATTCTCTTAGGGTCAAATACGACAGCTATACTTTTAGTTTTCATTCACTTTAAAGGTTTGGTTCAAACTGTTAATCGATGGTACTATCTCGACGTGTTGCGACGCCTACGAAAAAAATATGGCAAGGAAACGGGCAGTAATCTGGAAAGACAATTCGTGGCTGTTGCTTCACGATAACGCATCCAAACGTTAAGCCTTGCGGGTGCAATATTATTGAGAAAAAATAACTAAACGAAATCTCTGTACTGCGACATCCTACAGATAGATTAGTCTTTTTCGATAGCTGAAAATCCGGTCGAAAGAACGAAGATTTGCAACGATAAACGTGATAAGAGAAGTTTCGCAGACGGTGATTCGTGTGATATAGCACGGGGGGCGTAGCAACACTGCTTCTAGAAGTGGGAAGGGCATTGAGAGCAGTGTATCAATCGTGGAAGAAACTATTTCGAAGGAGACTGGGCGCGGTAAGAAAAGGGAAATTTTGTGGACAGTTCCAAAATTGTGTCCACAGCTGTCTAATCCCATCTGAACATACTTCACTATTTTTTCACGGTCATTTTTCGTTGACCTAAATAGAGGTGGTACGAGGCCTGTTTTTTAAGTAAGTACCCTTTTGCCACACCGCGACCGCAGCGCTGCGGTCGGCATTCTGCACATGCGCACTGGGCACCTACATCTGTCGTCTGTGCCAAGGAGGTTAGAATGAAGGGAGACGGCGTTATCTATGCCGAATACATACGCCAGTTGAAGCGTGTCCGCCATCTTGGTCAGTTTTGGAATGCTATTTCTCCATTAAAACTATGCGTTAATTCGACCCTCTTACTGTTTAATGCACTGAACTGACAGTCACTGCAAAGCATGCGCTTTTAAACAATAAACTTTTTTGAATAAATAGTAATAAATACTCTTTATAATATGTTTGAATCTTTTAACACGTTGTTCAAATGTTCAAATGTTTGTAAAGCTTATGGGACTTAACTACGGGGTCATCAGTCCCTAAACTTACAAACTACTTATGATCTACTTACGAACTAGGACGGCACAAATATCCATGCCCGAGGGGGGATTCGAACCCCCGACCGTAGAGGCCGTGCAGACCGTGACTGAAGCGCCTCAGTCCCCTCGGCCACCACGGCCGGCTAACACGTTGTACATCGCGGCAAAACCGTCGGACGTTTTATTCCTGTTTTAAGTGACATAAAATATCAGCTCTACAATACGAACACTTCTAAACTTAGCAATATGGCGGAGGCAGGCTTCACTCTTTCAGCATAAGGGCGCCTCCCTGTATTCTAACCGCCTTGGTCTATGCCCTGACGCGATTACAGTCTGATTCTTCCTTGTTTACTTTGTGTACTGAGTATTTAAGATGCCTCCGACAATCATGAGTCTTGTCGACTGTGAAGTACGGACTGTTATAAGATTTATTAGTGTTAAACGCCTAAAAGCGATCGATATTCATCGTAAGATCTGTGCAGTTGACAAAGAAAACATTATGAATGATGGAATGGTAAGAAATGGAGTGAGAGCATTTAAAGATGGTGTGGGAGTGGGCGTCTTTGGGTCGTTAATGAAAGTCTAGTGAAGGAAGTGGACAACAAGGTGGGCTGTCAGCATCTTCAAGACAATGACGAAGTCAAACAGTTGTGATACAGCGGTTAACAAGTCAGGCGGAAGAATTCTATCAGGAGGGAATTCAAAAACTGGTACAACGTTATGACAAGTGCCTCAATATTGACGGAAATTATGTAGAAAAGTAGATTAAGGTACAGACTTTCATGTAAAAATAAAATTATTGAAATATCTTAGTATGTCTTTTTTTTAATTTCAAAACGGAACTTACTTTAAAAAACCACGCCTCGTATAACGTCATTTGTCAAAAGCGGAATGTAAGACTGTACGGACTGTACGGACACCTGCCGTTGAGAAACGAGACTACTGACTACTGACGTTCTGAACATTGCTTTATTAACTGCATCTCTCTCCCTACAACCATGCCCAAAAGAGGACTCGAAACCCCGACGGGGAACGGCTGCGCGCATCGCAGCAGGGCGCCTTAGTGCGCACGGCTATTCTGCCGCGGCTTCGAATCTGTGAATACATTTTTTTTTTCTTTTTTCTTGCAGCGCAGTTTCGATGGCCACGGGTCTATTCGCACTACCTTGTTTACACTTGTAACAGCTGGACACCTCAGTGAGAGCGAGCGCTGGGGACTGGGAGAGGATGGTGGAGTGGTGGTGGGCGGCTATCTTGCCGCGGTATCGCGGGGCGTCGCCCCGGCGCGTCCCTTGGCTCAGATTTACGGGCCTGCCCGACACGGGCCCTCCGCACAAAATGAGGCGTCTCCAGCGCCGGCGTCTAGGCGCTCCCTCGTAAACAAAGGCGCCACAAAAAACACTCACATTCGGCCTGTCTCCTCGCTGCCGCGTACCGCGTCCCCGATGCATTTTCTTACGCGGCTATAACAACCGCACTGCCGGCAGAAAATGGTACGGCTGGAATGAAGACGCCGATTTCTATCCCATGCGGCAGATGCCACCTGGAGGATGTGTGATAATGGTTTCATGGTTTCTCCGTCAGCCGCTAACAGACAGCGTAGCGACATAGCTGCCAGAGCGCCGTCTGTATGTGCTCTTTGACAGGCAGTGTCTACAGCAGAGGTCGGCAAGCAATCTTAGACGGGGTCCGGATACTTTTGAAAATTCTTATCGAGGTCCAGATGTAAATCTGAATGTTCTTTACTAATTTTTTATTTTAATTTTCATTAAAAAAATAATATGAATTGCAGTAGATGTCAAATAACAATGTACAAGCAAGCCAGAGACACTTATATTATTTGCTATTTATTTTTAATTTCACTCACAAAAAGTATGAAATAAAATGAATAGTCAAAATTTTTTTGGAAAGTCCAAAAACTGTTCATGCATTATACTTACTATTGTTTAATATTAATTTTCACCAAGAAAGTGTGAAATACAATGAAATGTGCGTATATCTTTTAAAAAATTCATAGGAAAAATTACATTTTCGGTCCTAAGGAGGTACGTAAAGTTAGATTCACGTGCGGAAGACCTTACGCGAATAATGTCTTCAAAGTGGGCGTTCTTGAGCCAAAAATTATACTCCAAGGAATTCATTTTTGAAAATGAAATTTCACAAATATTATGTCGAACCAAACATAGCAGCCAGGTAGATCGCTAATTCTTTGCAATTTTCATATTTTTCCGGGACATGTTGACTCAAAATACTTCAATGGGGCCGGCCGCGGTAGCCGATGGGACTGAGGCGCTCCAGTCACGGTCTGCACGGCCACTACGGTCGGGGGTTCGAATCCCGCCTCGGGCATGGATATTTGTGTCGTCAGTAGTCTTAGCTAGTTCATAAGTAGTTTGTAAGCTTAGGGACTGATGACCCCGTAGTTAAATCCCATAAGTTCTACAAACACTTCAGTGGGTACAGTTTTGTACGTTTGCAAGGAAATGTCTTCCTGGATGTCTATTATCTCCATTTGGAGTAAAGGCTTTGAAAAGTAGAATAACGTCGCAGCCACGTATGTGCATTCTGCTGCAGGATAAAGGTGATTTTAAGAATCGTGACAACTTGTCTATTTCTGAAAAGGCTTCGAATCTTACTGCAAATTCCTTCTTAAGATTTGCAAAGAAATTTTATAATATAGAAATATCTATTTCAGGATTATTTTTATATTCAAAAATTGTTGCGTCTCTTTCAAAGAACCAGCTTGCGACGGAATGATGATACACTTTGAACCAAATCACATTTTAATTTCCCATTACCTTGTAGCTCGGTGTTGTTATATACAGAAAAAATAGTTATTTTTAATAATCAGATTATGTAACTTCCACTTTCATAATTCTTTTGGCGGTCCAGTTTTTGGTCTTCCGCGGTCCGCCAGTTCCCGACCGCTGGTCTACAGCCATAACGCTCACAAGCAAACCATACTGGTATCGGATTTTAGAATTTCTTTTATTGACGGTACGTGAAGCTCAGAACTCAAATAACAATCAGACAAAGTCATTCGACGCAACTCTCTAAAATTATCAAGAAAATCGTCTTTGAAGTTTTGCAAGTAAATGCAACTTCAGTACCCACCTATATAGAGAGACATGATCCTCATAATAAAATAAATCAGATCGAAAACAGATTTAGGTGTTTTTTCCCGCGGGCTATTAGAGAAGGTACTGTAGATAAATATCATAAAAGCGGTTCGATGAACCCTCTGCACGCACTTTAAAGTGATTTGCAGAGTATCTATGTAGAGGTAGATGTAGGCCGTCTTCCACTCATGCCACAATATCGACGTGACGGATCGACTACTGAATCACCTGAAAGACGGCATGGCGGACCGTGGTCTCCAGCGATGAAAGCAGATTATCTCCGCACGTAAATGATTGTCGTTAGGCGAACGTTCTCTCGGAGCCTGCATTCCTCAAAGACACACTGGCTGCATTGCAGGCCTCACGGTCTGGAATGCAATAAGCTACACCTCTCGCTCCCCTTTGGTGTTTGTGGAGGAACGATGAGCTTTTGTTCTTCCAACAGGGTAATGCTCGACCACACACTGCGCGTGGAATTGACCATTACCTGGGAGACGTGTAGCAACTTTCCTGGTCAGCACGTTCTGCGGACTTTCTTGCCACCGAGCACGTGTGGGTCAACTGACTCGTGCGACTCGTCAACCTACAACTGCTACAGAATTACGTCAACAGACGTTCAGTAATATATCTACATTACATTCGCCATCTGTACGAAAGAATGGCTGCCAGAATCAGCTCCTGCATTTGCACCCGTGGAGCCTGCGCCCCGTAGTAATGCGGTGTAGTGCGCATGTTCCATACCTGGTACCCCAGTAGCGCTTGAGCTTCTGATCTGTTAGTGTAAATCACTTCATGTACTTCATTACCACTTGTAAATGGTAGTTTTTCTAAAGAAGATTAAGCAAGAAGGGTTGCTGACTATCGCCTTTCCTCTCAGACAGGAAGTTACACTCACCTGCTGATCTGTTGTCCTTGGACCGTAAAGGCGTCCGGACTTCTTCTGTTGGCAAGTGTTTCGTCGACTTACTGAAGATTCATTAATTGAAAAGAGGACAGTAGCAATGTTACAGAACAAATAGGCAGAAGTGTGGTGAAATCCGTATTCATAAAGATATAAAGAATTTGAGGCAGCCCTGTTGCATGTTTAATTTTATTTCACAAATAAGATTATTTTGTCACGAAACCACCTTGCTGTAGCACAAGCAATTACTTAATCGTCAATAATTAAACACACTTTAAAACAGATACATTTGCAGTCCCTACAGAGAGCGGAGAGTGGTTGCTGTAGCACAAGCAATTACTTAATCGTCAATAATTAAACACACTTTAAAACAGATACATTTGCAGTCCCTACAGAGAGCGGAGAGTGGTTGAATCAGAGAGAATGTTACTAGCCATGAAGTCGTAATACGATTAACATAGCAGGGGCCAAACAGTCAAGCTTACCTCAAATGTTCAAATGTTTGTTAAGATTATGGGACTTAACTACGGGGTCATCAGTCCCTAAACTTACAAACTACTTATGAACTACTTACGAACTAGGACGGCACAAATATCCATGCCCGAGGGGGGATTCGAACCCCCGACCGTAGTGGCCGTGCTGACCGTGACTGGAGCGCCTCAGTCACCTCGGCCACCGCGGCCGGCAGCTTACCTCACTGTAAACTGAATGGTAAATGTACCGGATGCTTCCACTAGCCCATCATTGTAACAGACGCGGACGGTACTCAAAGTCACACTTTACTAATACGGCGGTAACTTCCGCCCTAGACTGTCCGTGAGGTGGATACCTTGAAGCTCTGCAACTGAAAGGCGGTGCGTGGCTGTTCTCCGGGCACGGCACCGCAGTGTGCTTCCGCTGTTCTAAAGTAGTTCCTGTAACCGACGTTACAGGTAGGGGAGAGAAACCGGTGGGGCAGCTTAACCCTTGCGGGTGGAACTGTGTCTCGGACACTCAGGTTGGGACACCTGTTTGGAGCGCGGGACAAAGCTGGTATGCCTCCATCACGGCGTGACTTCCGTTTGCTTTTAAATTTAACGGCTACAGGAAATTCTCCATTATTAGCAATTTTTACATTAACCAAACGGGTAATGTAGAAATTACTCTGTTCTCTCCATTCGATTGGCCTCTAAGTAAGCAATCATTCTATGATGCTCCTTGGTTCGTGAAAATTAATTGTTTTAATTACCCGTACGGTCTGTTATTGGTATCCGGGATTTTGTAATTTTACTGGCAACTCAACTCTGTGGTCGGAATAACATAATTAATTTTATTTTACTCTTTTTCTTAGTTATGACACAGCCGTTGCGGCCATGCATTGTGTGCCCTCAAAAAGTCTGTGCTTTACACACTCTTTCAAAACTAAATCTTGAGTGAATCAGAAAACTATAACACTGTGTAGTAACTTTTATTCCCGGCAGATTTATTGACATTTGCGTACTGTGCGAACCCGCGCGTAGAAAAACAGGTACATGAATTAAATATCTAAAATCGATGATTTTCGCATTTTAATTTTTATATATTCACGAACGAGGCAATCAAAAGATTTTTGTAGAAGACAGTAAAATCTGCGTGTATGATGATAAGCGGCTGTACATTTCATAATCATTGTAGTTCTGAAAACACACACGGCATATGTTTGGTTACCAAAGGTTAGGGGGCAGACGATGTTATCTGTCGTCTTGGCGAGCAGTCGTGTAGTGTGCTGCTCTGTCGAGCAGTTATGGTTGGCGGAAGTTAACTTTTGAAAATGATTCCTTGCGTGCCTGCGCACTTATTGCAAGGTAGCGGTAATCGTAATGCTCGCGCATGATTCTTAGACATCAGCATTCATTTAGCGAATTGTTATTACATCAAACATAGCATTCAGATCGACAGTCTCAAAACTTTGGTACCCATGTCATTATCACAAATAACGTGTTCAAGAAATTTGGAAATTATTCTTCCTCATTTTAAATTCATTTCGAAACATAAGGAGACAACTGTATGAAAAGGGTTTTATCGGCTCCTCTTTATTCAAGATTACATTTGTGACTCTTTGTGACAGTGCCGGATGTAATATTCAAACAGAAAAATCCCGACAGATGAAAACAAGTGTCAGACTGAGACATAAACGCTGCTTCTGCCGGCAGCGGGGCCTGTGAGGAGAGACGGTGGGGCCAGATAAGCCAGCCGCCAGGCGCGGCAGCTCAGCGCCATCAACTCAAGAGTAAGGCAAAGGAACTCTCTGACTGAGGAACGAAAAGAAAAAGAAAAGTCACTCAGTCAATGGAACATATTTCCACATAAGGCATTGTCACGAATTTGAATGTTCAAATGTTTGTAAACGTGTTGGATTAAACCGCTATGGTCATAAGTCCATAGACTTACAAACTACTTAAAGTAACTTACACTAAGGAGAACATACACACACACACCCATTTCCGAGGATGGACTCGAACATCCTTCCTTAGTTATAAGATTTCCTCGTCTAATCTCCAGAATTCATCTGTAACACCACATTTCAAATGCTTTTATCATCTTCCACCTTTCACTCCTGTACAATGCTACACACCAGAAAAATGCTTCCAGAATGGACTTTAAAGTTTAAATTAATTTTGGATATCAACGAATTCCGCTGCTTCAGAAATGGTATTCACCATTTTATATCTTCTTTACTTCGGCCATTGGAATTTAGTTTGTTACCCACATTACATAACTCATCTACTACTGTTATTGTCTCATTATGTAATCTAACTTCTAGTTAAGTGGCATATTATGTCTATGGAGAGCGAGCAAAATATAAGAAAAAGAACATTGTCAATCGGTCACAGAGCGATGGTTGTAGACTAATCAGAATTAGATTGCTCTATGTACCGTGTTAAGACATTGCATTGTGGTAGAACGAGACGATATGAATTATTTTGTTGAGATACATTTTAGAAGTCATATCCATTTAACGGAATTATAGAAGCATTCTAATGCATTAACAAGTGGAAAAGATAAAATTAATGATTACATGTTTGTTCTGATGCAGACTACACAGTAATTGTGAAAATTACGTTAAAAGTTAATTTTATATAAGTCACACCATTACACTTCAAACCAGATCAGAAGAATTTTTATCAGAAAGACAAAAGGTATTATATAATCCAAAGCAGCTAGATTGACCTTCTCAGAATAACATTAATGCTGATACAATCATTGTCTTCCATTTATTTTGTTCGTATAGTTACGTCTTCATTGTACTTGTGTCCTCACTCTGAAAGAAAAAAAGGCATTGCAGTACTAGTTCTAGATATGTTTTTCTTTCCTGGTTATCACTACAGTGCCTCGAAATTTTCCGTGTTGGTTTGTAATGTTCAAAATGTTCAAATGTTTGTATAGCTTATGGGACTTAACTACGGGGTCATCAGTCCCTAAACTTACAAACTACTTATGAACTAGCTGACACTAAGAACGGCACAAATATCCATACCCGAGGGGGGATCGAACCCCCGACCGTAGTGGCCGTGCAGACCGTGACTGGCGCGCCGCAGTCCCCTCGGCCACCGCGGCAGGCGGTTTGTAATGAAGTTGGAAACGTAGACATATTATTGACACAAGTGCTCCTGAATGTAACAGAAAGTTAAAAACAGCTGAGCTCTATTTAGCAGTAATTTAGGGAAATTACAGAAAATCTAAATCTGGACAGCCGGACACGGATTTGAACAGACGTCCTCCCGAATACGGGTGCAGTGTACTGACCAAGGTAGTTATAGCGAATTAGTAAATAATACAACATTGGTTTTAGACGTAACAGTGCTTCACTATATTTTGCCAGGAGCGGAGCACCTCACGGAGTACTTGTAGACCGGAGACTACTCTTGACGGAACGAGGTCGTTATTCGTTTGATAGGCTATACTGTAAAATCAGAGTGAGGGGCGTTGGGAACACCTGCCCCTCAGCCTTATCTGTATAGGTGAAGTGATTAAGGCAGTTTTCACTTTCGCGCCACGTATTCCATTAAGAGGGAGAGCGCGGTGCGGCCGGGACGTGAGATACCGGATCGGCGGCTTTGCAAGCAATTACGGCGCGGCTTGCAGGGCGCTGATAAACGCGCGGTGCCTGGTGCCGTGAAAGCGGCCGCGGGCGGCGTCTTTATGCCGCTGTCACCAAGCGAGGCCGCGAGAGGTGGCGTGCTGGCCGCCGCACTTGACCCGCATTCCGGAGGTCGCCGCTTCAAATCCCTGTCCGGCTGTGATTCCCTACATAGCTCCCAGCAAATGATAGGATGGTATCGTTGAAAGGACAACGCGTATTTACTTCCCCGTCCTTTCGTAATCTGAACTTGTGCTTCGTCTCTAATGACAGCGCTACTGACAGGACTTTAAACAATGCAAATGTTCAAATGTTTGTAAATCTATCGGACCAAACTGCGTGGTCATCAGTCCGCAGCTTACAAACTACTTAAACTAACCTAAGGACAAACACACACCCATGCCCTAGGGAGGACTCGAACCCATGACGGCGAGCAACCGCGCGCTCCGCAGCGAGGTGCCTTAAACCGCGCGGCTACTCCACCGCGGCAATACAAATGTTATTCGTTAGTCAACTGGACGTGAGTGCTCGTTTGTTCTTTTGATAAAGGTACTGCCGGTTTCCTACCCATCGTATACGGATTACCTGCCTCCACAACATAGTCGCTAATGAACACCATCGTTTTTCGATTCGACATTATCATCAAAAAGCAGTGTGACTGACAAATCTTTTTATTTCATGCCACATATAGTGGTCAAGCCACAGTCACTAAAATTGAAATTTTTACTTTCCATTAATAGTTTAATTGCAAAGCGGTTGTTGTTGTTGTGGTCTTCAGTCCAGAGACTGGTTTGATGCAGCTCTCCACCCTACTCTATCCTGAGCAAGCCTTTTCATCTCCTCATAAGAACAACAACCCACATCCACTTGAATCTGCTTACTATACGCGTCTCTTGGTCTCCCTCTGCGATTTTTACCCCACACACTTCCCTCCAACGCTAAATTCACAATTCCTTGATGTCTAAGAATGTGTCCTACCAATCTATCCCTTCTTTTAGTCAAGGTATGCCAGAAATTTCTTTTCTCTCCAATTCGGTTCAGTACCTCCTCATTAGTTACGCGATCCACCCACCTAATCGTCAGCATTCTTCTGTAGCACCATATTTCAAAAGCCTCAATCCTCTTCCTGGCCGCACTGTTTATCGTCCATGTTTCACTCCCATACAAATGCCTTCAGAAAGGACTTCCTTAAGCTTAAATCAATATTCGATGTTAACAAATTTCTCTTTTTCAAAAACGCTTTTCTACCCATTGCCATTCTGCATTTTATATCCTCTGTACTGCGACCATCATTTGTTATTTTACTGCCCAAGTAACAAAACTCCTCTACCTCCTTTATTGTTTCGTTACCTAATCTAATTCCTTCAGCATCACCTGATTTTCTTACACTGCACTCCATTACCCTAGTTTTGCTCTTGTTAATATTCATCTTATATGCACCTTTCAGCACACTGTCCATTCCGTTCAATTGCTCTTCCAGGTCCTTTGCTGTATCTGACAGAATTACTATGTCGTCGGCAAAACGCAATGTTTTTTGAAATCTATCTATACATTTGATAATGGTAGTAGTGTGGTGCACTGAAACTGGTAATGTAAAGTAAAAATGTCAATTATTATTGACTGTGCTTGGCCACTATACGTGGTAGGAAATTAAAAAATTAATGAAAAAATTGTTCTGTTGGGAACCGAGTGAAAGGTAAGCGATCTTAAATCTGGTAGCGAAAAAAAAAAAAAAAAAATCCCCTCTTTTGCCATAAAGTACAGAAGTAGTATAGGTGTACAGTCCTGTTCATCAGGCCCCATGCCAAAATCCTTGGTCACATAAAAAAGTGTTCCCACAGTCTTTGATGCAGTGACGGCATGTAACTCGTTCAGATCGATGGCTCCGTTGCCACTATTCATTGTGTGATATGCAGCGCCAGACAGGATCTGATTACAGCATTTGTGATGATCATCTCGAATGGTAGTCCGCAAACGTTTCTCAAGTCAATGGTGACATTCGGTGCGACATCTCGCGCCACGTATGTACTGATATTCTTATTAATTGGAATCTTACATGAATTAATAAATTAAAGCTCTAGTAAAGAAGAGCCATTAGGGCTTAACGTTCCGTCGACGTCGTGCTCGTTAGAGACGGGATTCTCGTCACTGAAGATAGGCAAGGAAATCGGTCTGCCCTTTAGATGGAACCATTTCTGTATTTTCCTGGATTGATTCAGGGAAATTAAATTAAATCAAATGTTTGTATAGCTTATGGGACTTAACTATGGGGTCATCAGTCCCTAAACTTACAAACTACTTATGAACTAACTAAGACTAAGGACGGCACAAATATCCATCCCCGAGGGGGGATTCGAACCCCCGACCGTAGTGGCCGTGCAGACCGTGACTGGAGCGCCTCAGTCCCCTCGGCCACTGCGGCCGGCATGGAAATTACGAAAAACCTAAATATGCATGGCTGGAGCTGGATTTGAACCACCATCCCCCTGAATGCGAGTCCAGTAGCTGTAGCAAATGCGCGCGCAATAAATTGGCTACTGGTCCCCAAAATACTGATTGCTAAAAGTCGGCACCGTTACGAACATTTCGCGTCTACTCTCCTTTGTTTCAGATTGTTGCCATCTTCAGCAAAGATGCAGTTGTGTTGTCTGTGTAAGTGATTAATAACAGTAACTGCACTTACATTCAAAATCATTGGACGGTATGAGTCATGCTCACGAATATTTCTTTTTTTTTTTTTTTTTTTTTCAGTTTCGGGTTTTCTTCTCGGCAATGCATTTTATTACAACAGGCATAAATTACCTTAATGGCGCTTTAAATACTTTTATTTCAGGACCGGTTTCAGTCTATTTCAGACCCTATTCAACCTTTAGTTGATGGTGGTGGTGCACTTGACGTGCTAGCACGAAGCAAGTGCCGTACGTGAAAAGATGCAGGTGATCTACATCTACATAAATACTCACATTGAAGTGCATGGCAAGGGTTCATCGAACCGCTTTTATGATGTTTCTCTACAGTTCCATTCTCTAATACCTCGCAGAAAAAAGAAACACCTAAATCTCTCCGTTTCCGATCTGATTTCTCTTATTTTATTTTGATGATCGTGTCTTCCTATGTAGGTGGGTCCTAACAAAATGTGTTCGCATTCGGAAAAGGAAGTTGCTGAAAAAATTTCGCAAATAGATCTCGGCGCTATGAGTAACGCCTTTGTTTTAATGATTTACACCCCAGTTCGTGCATCATTCCAGTGACACACTCTCCTATCCTGAACGTTCTATAAAACGTGTCACCCGCCAGAGCCGTACCTGGGGTCCGATATGATGCCAACTGCACGACCCTCACCACACCATTATAGAGCGTCCAGCAGCTCCAACAGTCGCGTGCTAACATGTAAAGTTTGAAGACCAACCAGGTTGTCTCCACAGTTGTATACGTCCACCCGCAGGGTGCAGTTGGAAACTAGACTCACCATATCAGACAACAGGTTTCCCGTCACAAATTGCCCAGTGTTGGTGTTGACGGACCAAGGTGAGGTGTGAAGCTTCGTGTCGTGCAGTCAGCTAGGGTACTTTTTTCAAACTTTTAGAATATGCGACCTCCTTCCAAACAAGAATATACTTGGCGACCCTCCTTTTCCCTCTTCTCTCCTCCCGAACCGTAACAAAACAATGTTATCTCAAAAGCAACAAATTTAATTTTCTGTTTGTTAATGAAGCTTTGTTGTAAATTACTGGACGAAGTTTTTTGAGTATTTTTCTTAAAGGAACACATCCTATTCTTACGCTCTTTCAGACAAAATATAATTTGTATAACGAGTGTTTCGCATTTCAGACAGGACTCAGAAGCGAATTATTCTCATTAAGTAAAGTCGCACTGCACAGACAGTTTTTAAAGATTTTTCCCCCTCGGAATTACTTCTTGCGTCTTGTTCATTTAGCTACCTCAAACATGATGTATTATAAAACACGTACGCTCTATTGAATACAATATTCATGTTAAGCCAGAAATTATACAGTTTTAACATAAACTAAATTTCACTTTTGTAGGATTATGTGCCTCCCTTACGGAACAGTACTCAGACATGCACCGGTCTGGTTGTTTTAATGGTGTAAAGCACTTCCCCCCTCGAGCAAGGCTTCGCGAAACCACAGGAGATCGGGAACCACAGGTTGAAAATCACTGAGCTAGGGTATACGAGTAGGTCTTCGGATCAGAAAGCCTACTGTGCCATTTGTGTTGCCTGTCGACAGGTGGCCGGTATAGCACCTGAACTCGCCATGATTGGGACTAGCGCTGACAATAGGCAAGTTACCAAACTACGCTGTGTCTCATGAAAAAAAATTTCAGGGGTTTTCTTGAAAATTACGAATGTACAATGTTTGCTTCCTGTGTAATAAATAATTGAAAGTGTTCAAATGTTTGTAAAGCTTATGGGACTTAACTACGGGGTCATCAGTCCCTAAACTTACAAACTACTTATGAACTACTTACGAACTAGGACGGCACAAATATCCATGCCCGAGGGGGGATTCGAACCCCCGACCGTAGTGGCCGTGCAGACCGTGACTGGAGCGCCTCAGTCCCCTCGGCCACCGCGGCCGGCTTGAAAGTGTTCCCAGACTTTGTGTACACCTTGTATTTTGCATTCTACAAAATTTTCGTTCATTCGTGGTGCTCCGGATGCCAACTTCAATAAAAGGTTACGGTCCTGAGTGATTAAACTTTCTAGCATTGCATGAAACTTTCATAACATCTGGTGTAATCTGCAAATCTTTCGAAAAAGATTCCTTTAACTTTCACTAGAGACAAAAGTTATCAATATTGAATCTGATTAACGGACCAGCACACGAGTTCTGTTCAAAATATTCCGCAACTCTGCTTACTAAATTTTTGTGCGCTAATCTTATTGCGCACTCTCTACTACCGAATACTCTGCGCCACAATTCGCACACCGCTCCAACGCCGTTTCTACTTGCGGCAGCGGTGTTTGTACCCCTCTTACTCGATCGAGCAAACGCTGTCCGCGTCGGTTTTCCTCGTCTATCGTTGCAAATATGCGTTGTTTCGTAGTGGTTTTCCTTCTCACATTGTGTTGTATGCGATGCAACACGTTCCTACTGAATAATCGTTTATCAGGTTGTCCTTGCGGTGTGAATTTACGATGAACTAATCCTGCAAAGTCAAAGAAGGCCATCAGATTTCCTTTGAATTTTCACCTGGCCTGACGAGCTTATTTTGGTCTTGGAAAAGCTTTTCCGACCAATTTTGAAGAATGAATCTTGGTATCAATATCATAACCGTAGATAGATCCATGCCTCATGACCCGTTATGATTATCTTCAGGAAAATCTCGTTTTCATTTCCGTGATCCAAAATCTTTTCACAGATCGTGAGGCAATTGTTTTTTTCTGGACGTGACTCGTGAGCTGTGGGAGAGAGTTTTCGACAAGAAGATGCATTCCAAGAAGCTGCGTCAAGATTTCATTACATGACCGAACTAAAATGTCAGATTCTTGTGCAACCTCTGGCACAGTCAGTCTTCGATTAGCACTCACAGTTTCGTTGACGCGCCTTACACGAGCATCGCCGGTAGACGTCGAAGAGCGTCCTTAATGAGGGTCACCTGTATCTTCGGTCCGCCTATCAAAGAGTACGAACAACTTCCAAATGGAATGTAGCCAAGATCGGTTTTCCAGTCCTTTATTTCACGACTACCGATTTCAATGAACCTACTCGTCATTTTCCGATCAGCACATTCTGCAAAATATTGGCCATTTGGTTAAAAATAGCCAGAAAATGAAGAATTGGAAAAAGCGATCTTGTCTACATTTCGCTTGCGTGTTTTTTGTGTAGCTCAGATAGCTTGCTTCTTGAAATGTGAAGCAATGGTAACAAAGAGTACGACTTCATCTCTCATGCGTAGTCTTCCTGCATCTTTGGTTCGTCTCTGTAAAGGTTTTGTTGAGATTTCGCAAAAATTAATACAGAATAGCGTTACACTACGGTCCTCTCAATACAGCACCGAACAATAATACTAACAGACGTTCAATAACGAAACTTCCGGCAGTTACACATTCAGCATAGACGTGGTGACGCAGTAGAATGGCCGAGCACTCTAAGGCGCCTCGCTGTGGAGCGCACGGTGGCTCCCTGTCGGAGATTGGAGCTCTCTCGGGCTCGGGTGTGTGTGATGTCCTTAGGTTAGTTCAAGTTAGTTGAAGTAGTTTGTTAGCCCAGGGAGTGTTAACCTCTGTAGTTAAGTATGGTAGATTTCCAAATATTTAATTTTTATAAGACGTTGTACAGGGTTGTCAGGGTTGTCATTTCGCACCAAGCACACCATTGACGTGAAATTACAATTGGTTTTATTTTATTCTCTTCTTCTTGACAGACGTCGTACGTGAAGTTGCCTTAATCCAATTGAACGATGCGGGAAGATTACTTGAAGGTAAGCTGCAGTAGATTCTAAACTAATCATAGCTACGGTACTCATTGTGTTCATTTGTGATACCGTACTTTTAATTCTGCGGAAGAAATGTTTCAACATTGTTTGTTGACGAAGATGTGAAGGCTTTACCGCCGGGTGTTTTCATCTGGGATAATCGAGTTTTCTACCGGCAAACCGCGTCGTAGTAACACGATATTTCGATCGCGTTACTCGCGATCTTCATCAGGTACTTTCTGAGGTTGAATCGTGTTGAACGGGTCCAGTAAAGATGCCCTGTGTGTGGTAGCTAGGTGTTTGTTCATCTTGCAAGAAATCTTCAAATGTTTGTGAAGTTATGGGGCTTAACTGCAATGGCCATCGGTTCTCAAACGAAGAAACCACTTAAACTAACTTATCCTAAGAATACCACACACACACAACCATGCCCGAGGAAGAACTCGAACCTCCGACGGCGAACGGCCGAACGCATCGCAGCAAGGCGTCTTAGTGCGCACGGCTGTTTCGCCGCGGCCATGTTGCGACACCTCTCTTCTGCAGACCTGAAACAACTTCTTATAGTTTCTGAGCCTACGCCTACGCCTACTCCTTTTACTGCGACTGTGGTGACTTTAATGTGGACGAAACATTTTTCTCCCCTTCCTTTTGTGTGGTCCGTGAACACTTGTCGCCGGCTGAATGGTTCGGTGACGTACTGTCGTGTTTGCGCAGAGACTCGACCTGGCGAGTAACGAGTTTCCTTTCTGGGGCCAGCCGTGGACCAGATGAGAAACGGGAGAATTATTCAGCCGGAGAATGCGCCGGCCCGTGGGAAGGCGCGGGCAGACGGAAGCCGCGCCGCGCCGCTGACCCAGAAAGCGGCGCGCCCAGCACCACCAGCAGCAGCAGCTCCAGCAGCCAGCAGCCCGTCTCGAGGCGCAGCCGGCGGCCGGAGGCTCAGCGCGCGCTCTGCATACCTGCACACTGTCCACATCATGTGCAAACCAAAGGGGCCAAACTGATGACTTCAGACGTCCTTAGAAACTTAACAGCTACTTAACGTATGCTAAAGACAACACACACACACGTACAAGGGAGGAGTCGAATCTCCGACGGAGACTAGCCGCGCAGTCTTTAGCGAGGCGCCTTCGAATTTTAATCGAGAATGACGACAACATCCAAAGATAGGCACAAAGTCGGTAGGACAAGACGGTGGCGCCCTCTATGCGAGAGCCCGTCCAGCCACATCAGCAGTTGCCGGAAGAGCTCAGACGATGTCGCCCGCAGATGGAGACGAAACGGCAGGAAGGAGAAGTTTTATGCGTGGACCACGGCCTCTCATCCCGAAAGTTTTACCTGAAATATCCAGTTTCTGATTGAAAATGATGGCCGCATTTTGGTTAGCTGCAGACAGAGAAGCGGCATCACAACCACTGTATTCGCTCAAGACATACAGCGATAACAGAGGTCTTTATGGTGTGGAGTGCTATTATCCGCAACCTCAAACCACAGTTAGCACGGGTCCAGGGCACTGAGATGGTTTTGACCTACGTAAATGACACCCTGTGATCCGTACTCATACGCTTTCTACACGACATATCAGACGTCATTTTCTAGCAAGTCAGTGCAGGATTACATACTGTTGCACAAAAGCGCGCCTTCTCGGTTTCTCAGGACACACAGTATAATCTCGTGCAGCCATTCAACATAGCAATTCTCATGTAGTGCAATATGATGTCATTGAAATTTAGAATGCATGCATGCTATTATAGATGGCACCCTTTTATAACCCTCCTCCTCCTTCTCCGCTACCACTCGAATTCTCACTGTGCTGTGTAATTAGTTGTATAATTTGCGAGTAGTAAGATTTTTTGACTTACATGTTTGCGTAATTGACATACAAGTCGATAATTTAGTTTTCCTCTTTTACATCTTTAGTGTGACCTCGTCATATTCGCCTTTTGTTCTGATGTCACAGGATCATTCTTGGTGCTGTTATTGGTTACTAATCTACTTTGTAAGGTAGTCTGCGGAGCGTACAGAAGCACCCATATATGGCTTAAATGTACTGTAAATGTTGTTCTTGCTATAACAATGGCAAGATGCGAATAAAAATTTTAATGTTATCTTTGTTTATGTCTTCTAGTTTTTATTGTTCTTTTTATGTTTAGTGCTCTTCTTGTCAATCTGAGGTCGTTAAAACAGTCTACATTTTTGGAGCAAGTTGCTTGATAATCCGGTATTTTCAGTCAGTTTTCAACTCGTACATCGTAACTTTCACCTGGCTCGACCTGCTACGAATAGCAGACTAGATGTCTAACCGTCTCTCCTGCCCTGTTGACCTTCATTTAAAACTGGCCGTCCTGCACATACTGTCTGACCAAAAGTGTAGAAATGTCACGAGAGGACGACTCGCTGCATTTATGGGAGCCGTTTGATATTTTATTACGACCAGAGTGAGTCGATCAGAATACGCCGATGATGGGCACTGGTCCTTTCTTCAATGCGGAGACACTTCTATGCCCTTACTCTTACGAGAACCAGTTTACAGAACTACGAGTTCTGTTGGGCAGGGTGAAGTAGAGTATTTGTATCTGGCTGGAGGCGTGCGTGAGTAATCCATGCAGGTGTGATCGCTGTGTCCCCAATGGCGTAGGGATCAGCGCAGCTACATAGAAAGCAAGAGACCCAGGTTCGAATCCAGGCAGAGTACAAATTTTCAACTTTACCCATCCGCAGTTAATGTTATACATTCCATGAATAGGAGCAGTCATTCTACGTCACCTTAGTAACAACATCAGGAACCTTTGCAACACTTTTACATCAACCAACATCATCTGCTGGTGTTACCATTTTCATATTTGCGAATGGGCAAATCTGAAAATATGTACCCAGCCGAGATTCGAACCCGGATCTCCTGCTTTCTAGGCAGTTGCGATGACTCCTACACCACTGGGGACACAGTGATCACGGCACCTGCAAGGATTACCTAAGGACGTCTACCGTCAGACACAAATTTCCAGCTTTACCCTGCCCAAAGTACTCAAACTCGTAGTGACTATGTACTAATTCCCGTAAGAGTAAGGACTTCAAACTTGCCCACCCCTCCCCACTAACGAAAGTATCATTGCCAGTCTCTCTCTCTCACACACACACACACACACACATTATATATATATATATATATATATATATATATATTCCGAAAGAACAGACGTCACTTCTGATCCTGCAGTTGTTATTGTTTTCATATTCACAGAATACATGACTTCAACTGCGTGTTTAGGTAGTCCTTGCAGGTGCGGTGATCACTGTGTCCGCAGTGGTGTAGGGGTCAGTTCAAAAAATCAAATGTTCTAATGTTTGTATAGCTTATGGGACTTAACTACGGGGTCATCAGTCCCTAAACTTACAAACTACTTATTTACTACCTTATACTAAGGACGGCACAAATATCCATGCCAAACGGGGGATTCGAACCCCCGACCGTAGTAGCCGTGCAGACCGTAACTGGAGCGTAGGGGTCAGTGCAACTGCCAAAAAAGCAGGAGATCCGAGTTCGAATCCCGGCTGGGTACACATTTTAATTTTTCCCCATTCGCAGTTGTAGTCATATATTCTGTGAATATGAAAAAAAATAACAACTGCAGGATCAGAAGTGACGTCTGTTCTTTCGGAATAGACGCCAAATGTATATATAGGTGTTACCATTGTTCCATAGTAAAGCAAACGTCATGCGCTGACGGACAGAGAACGTCGATCATAACGGAGCACGTAAAGGCCCGCAGCGGAAGGCGCTCCAAAGAGATGCCAGGCAGCACAGTGGCCGCGCGTACGGAGATAAAGGGCTGCGGGACAATGGGTAGCGCCTACTCATTAGCCGCGCATTCCTCCAGCCAGCGCTGCCCCACACTCGAGAGCGACGCCGCTGGCCAGTGGAAAACCGAGGAAACGCACTGGATTCGCTTAAAGTTCCGTAAAAGTCATCTGCAGCCATTCGCTGTTCCGCGGAAGAATAGTATCTCTGCATGGAGGCATATTTTGCGGTTAACTAAGTGGTAAATGTGGAAATATATTAAAACATTTTGCAGCATTCTGTTCTTCGATAGAGGGCAGCTCGGAAACGCTTATGACCGTATGCACCGTGTCAAAAAAGTGGAGACGCCGGGTGCTGTTGCAGCGGAGCGCACAGTTGCTCGCTGTCGGAAGTTCAGTCCTCCCTGAGGCATAGGTGTGTATGTTGTCCTTAGGTTACTTGAAGTAGTTTGTAAGTCTAGGGACCGACGAACATAGCAGTTCGGTCCAATAGGTTTACAAACATTTCCAACGATGACAGAGGACGCCACTATAGTATTAAATGATCAAATCCAACTTCCTTTTCTCCCCTCTACCAAAGTAAGTTTGTTATCAACTCTAGCAGTTATCAGTTTGTATCCAATATTACCATTTCAGTACTATTTCACAATATAACAACCCCCTACCTTCCTCCCCCCCCCCCCTTCCTCTGCTTTTAACGATAATATTCAAGCTCTTAACCTCTACATATAAAATCAGCTTTTTACATTTTAGTAAGTGTAATTCAGTGCCGAAAAACTAAAACAAACGTAAAACTTTCTATAAAAATTAAAACTTTCCTGTGAATATGTAAATTTGTATCTTCTGTAACAATAATATCTTTGACAGTCGCTAATGTGTGAGCAGATGTTAGCAGCATTCAGTTATTACCTGATGATGGCCTAATTATCAGAAATCCGGTTAGTGACTCAAAAATAATTTTGCAGAACATCATGAATGTTTCCTTTTTGATAATAATAAGAGAATAGTTAATTGTTAATAACTTTTGACCTGCCGTAATAGGTTGTAGGAAGAGAAAGACGTCGAATTCATTCCAGACGTTAAAGTGCAACATTACTGACTTCCCCAATATCAAAAAACGTTCAAATGTTTGTAAATCTATCGGACCAAACTGCGTGGTCATCAGTTCGTAGCTTACAAACTACTTAAACCTAGGTAAACTAACCTAAGGAAAAACACACACACCCATGCCCCAGGGAGGACTCGAACCTCCACGGCGAGCAACCGCGCGCTCCGCAGCGAGACGCTTTAGACCGCTCGGCTACTCCACCGCGGCTCTCCACTATCAGTTCGTCAGTAAGAATAGGCTACTATTTCTTCTCAGGCAGTAGGTATCCAGCAAAATCGCCATAAATCGTCGTGGTAAACACACCCCACACTGATAGATACTGGACAAATGTTCAAATGTTTGTATAGCTTATGGGACTTAACTACGGGGTCATCAGTCCCTAAACTTACAAACTACTTATGAACTAATACTAAGGACGGCACAAATATCCATGTCCGAGGGGGGATTCGAACCCCCGACCGTAGTGGCCGTGCAGACCGTAACTGGAGCGCCTCAGTACCCTCGGCCACCGCGGCCGGCCGATATTGGACACTTTGATCAGATAGTGTAAGTTCATAATTCTCCTCCAGCACCATGTATCAAAATCTCAGCAGTTTTCCCTTTCACTTTCACTTATTAAAACAGTGCTATTAAGGACGCTGTAGAAACAAAGGCTTCAAATGTTTTTGAAACTTACGGGACTTAACAGGGTCCTCAGTCCCTAAACTTAGAAACTACTTGTGAACTAATTCATACTAAAGATGACATAAACATACTTGCCCAAGGGGGGATTCGAACCCCCGACGGGTAACGGAATCACGCATCGCAGCATAGCGCCTCAATGCGCTCGACCGCTCCGCCGCAGCAAACACAATGGCCGCAGATGGTGATGCGTCTGTTTATTTATTAATTCGTTTCGAAACCATTATCAGAATCCAGGCTTGCAGTAAAGTTTTATGCTCAAGGTATATCGTCATGGCCCTACTGAAATGAGCATAGTTGCGCAGCGCCATGACGATATACGTTTAGTATTAAAATTTACCGGAGGCCTGGATTCTGATGATTGTTTTGAATGCGTTAATAACTCACCTGTGGCCCTTTTATTTCTACAGCGTCTGTAACAGCTCTGTTTAATATATGTCGCTCATAATCGGGTGCATACCTCGTCACAGACTTGATGTCAAGTCTGGAATTCCTTTTCTCTTGCTCCCCTGCAAATTCCTCGCCTTCACAGGGTGCCGTAGCTGCCCCTACCGCTGTCGTGTTATGCTACCACGCTACGCTATCCTGCTTGCAAACTGCCGTGGCAAAAGATGTGGGGTGGCGATAGGCGCCGAAGTCGGTAGTATCGCGTACACGAGACATCAAAGGATGGCGCGTTCACGGAGCTACTGTTGGTACTCCGGCGGGTCACGTAAAATGCTTCCGGCGTGATTATGGCCACACGAAGCCAGTTAACAGACCTTGAATGCGGAGTGGTAGGTGGAGGTAGACACATACCGGCCGCGGTGGCCGAGGGGACTGAGGCGCTTCAGTCACGGTCTGCACGGCCACTACGGTCGGGGGTTCGAATCCCCCCTCGAACATGGATATTTGTGCCGTCCTAGTTCATAAGTAGTTTGTAAGTTTAGGGACTGATGACCCCCTATTTAAGTCCCATAAGCCTTACAAACATTTGATTTTTGGTAGACACATGGAGCATTCCATATCATAAATCGTTGGTGAAATCAATATTCTGTAATCCACAGCATCAAGAGCCTGCGTGAATACCAAATTACTGGCATTGGGCCACCTTTCAGCACTAACAACGCAGTGGACTGCACTCAGTGACCGACAGCAGTGGCGTCCGCGTAGATTTGTCAGTGCTAACACTCGAGGAATTCTGCCTCTAGTAACTTCAGATATCAGTTTCGATAATGGGCTACGCACGCAAACGACCGACTTGAGTTGCTTTGCTAACAGCAAAACATCGCCCGCAGCTCTTCTTCTGGACTCGTGACCATATCGATTGGATCCTGTAGACGATTGGAAGACCGCGGCTTGGTAAGATTGGTGCCGACTTCTGTCGGTAAGAACTGACGGTAGCGTTCAAGTGTGACGTAGACCCAATGAAACCGTAGACACAAGTTGTCAACAAAGCACTGTGCAAACTGCTGGTGGCTGCATAATGAGGTGGTTGTTTATACGTGGAATGGATTGGGTCTTCTTGTCCAACTGAACAGACCATTGTCTGGAAAAGATTATGCTCGGCTATTGCGAGACCATATGTTGCCATTAATAGACCTAGTGTTTCCAAACGATAATAGAATTTTTAAAGATGACAATGCGCTATGTCACCGGCCCCCAATAGTTCGCGATTAGTTTGACAATTCGAGCGAAGGGTTTGGCCATCGAAATCTCCCGAAATGTTTGTAAACCTTTTGGTCCAAACTACTATGGTCATCAGTGCCGAGACTTACAAACTACTTAAACTAAATTACACTAAGGAGAACAACGCAATCATACCCGAAGGAGGACTCGAACCTCCGGTGGGATCGGCCACTTAATCCACAGCATGACGCTTTAGGCTAAGCGGCATTCCGCGTGGCCATGTCGTCCGACATATCATAGATATGTTCTAGAATGGCGCAAATGAGTAATTGAGATTACACTTCCTGTCAGCTATGTTCAGAATTGTTTGCAAGGTGAGCTTATTGTGCATTGTCAGTCCCTTCATGTTCAAAGGTTTGTAAATTATCGGATTCAACTACTGTGACCAACAGTCCCCAGGATTACAAATTATTTAAACTAACCTAAGGACTACACACACACACACACACACACACACACACACACACAAACGCGTGCTCGCGAGCGTAGGACTCGAACCTCCGACGGAGAGCCATCGCGTGATGCGCTCGGCCGCTCCACCGCGGCTGCCCCTGACTTTCACGGCCCGCTGACAAAAGGACCCTTTTTAGGGTTACAAACTCCTTCATGCCTAGTGGCAGGGCGAAACAAAGAGCGAAATTAAACTAAGTAACAGTGTTGTCTACAAAACACAGACCGGACGGGGTTTGAACTCTAAGCCAATCGTAATATTAGCAGTGTAGCGGTAAGAATGCCGAATGCTGAATGTATAGCCTATATGATGCAGCCCGTAAGGAATGGTTTCCTTGTAGTCAGTGAGATCTCTCTTCAGTACAACTAGCGTCTCTTTCCAGAGGTTCTTTCAACTATACAACTGTTTTATTTTTACATTCGCAGAAGTTCTAGTTTCCTGCGCCAGCTAGTAACGTTCAAATTAGACGCTCGTGTTTTATTCCCGTAATGACATTGTTAACTTTCGTTTCGCTGCTACTCATTTTCATCCAAGACTTTCTGTTGAGGGCTCGTCTGCAGTATGTCTCTGCCTCTACACTAAAACGACTCGTTTTGGAGCATTACATTCTGTAATCCCGAAGTTGCTGTTTTCTGAGAATTATTTGCATTTCTTAACATTAAATACTTTAATACATGTTTAGCCAACACTTCACTGACACTGTTTACAGGTGTCAAATCCATTTCTTATAAAGTCTTCTTTGAATAATATCTGGTCTTTCTCAATACTTCGATCTCGATTAATGGATTTTGTGTTTTGCCTAAAGTAAGTTTTATAGTTCCATTTACTAATAGGGTACCTACATGTGAATCTCCTCTGTTTTTTAAGAGAGTAACGTGAGGTTCAGATATACTCCACATTACACTTAGCTCCTACTTAATAAACCACAATGATACTGTACACGACTTTGTGTGAATACTAGAAGGTAGTTATTTTAGTACTGCTACTCCAGATATATCAACTATTTCGTGCTCATACAGGCTGAACTCGGGTAAGAGAACACTTCCAGTGAAACAAAATCAAACAGGGACATTTGATCTACATCTCCAACCTGTCCCATATTTGAAAATAATATTGAGAAGCTGGCGTATTTTATCTTTTTTCAGTATCAGATATTATTGTGCGGAGCCGTTTTTATGGCGTAACAGGGAATAGGAGACTCTTGACGCACATTATAAAGAACAGGCCAGCATCAAAAGATACATACCATCGTCGTGCATGCCAGCTGGTTTCACTTCAGATAGTGTGACCTATCAACGTAAATCTGATGTCAAAACTCGAATTCCAGTTGTAAAAATCATTTGAATGAAACAACAGCACGCATAACCAGTACTGAAGAGAAGTTACAAAATATGTTTTACCTGAAAGGCCCAGTCAAAATGTTCAAATGTTTGTTAAGCTTATGGGACTTAACTACGGGGTCATCAGTCCCTAAACTTACAAACTACTTACGACCTACCTTATACTAAGGATGGCACAAATATCCATGCCCGAGGGGGGATTCTAACCCACGACCGTAGTGGCCGTGCAGACCGTGACTGGAGCGCCTCAGTCCCCGCGGCCACCGCGACCGGCAAGGCCCTGTCAGTACTTCAGCAAACTATATCCCATAAAAATTAACAATGGGCAACTGTTGTTGAAAGCTGTATTGCAGTTGTCACCTCGCTGCGGTATTAACGAATTTTTTCTCGTCTGGCGACAGGAGCCTACAGTCATGACATTGCCGAGAAAGTTGTTAGCAACTGACAGTTACAACGACGCTAGCGCTCCTAGTGGTGGGCAAGCAGCCGAAGGAGTGACGTTTGTTTAGAATTATTTTTGTAAGTAATTCACGAAATAGTAAGCATACTTTTAGCGTTAAAAGTATTAGTAAAATGTCAAGAGACGTTCATAAATACGGAGATTAGGTAAAAAAAAAAAAAAAAAAAAAAAAAAAAAAAAAAAAAAAAAAACACAGCCGAATTCAATTGATTTAAAGGTATGAAGACCAGCTTAGTGATGAACAAATACTTACGAACATGTGTATATTTGCTGCTTGTTTCGCTAAAAGTAAGTAGGATATTAACATAAGGCACACATAAATTTCAATTATGGCGTGTTCTTACTATGATAGGCAGTTTTTTGACGCGCATCAATTCAGTGTGGAGTCTATGGATTAGCTCATATTTTCAGTACCTCACTCGTCTCTCTTATACATACATATTCTTTTGAGTGTAATAACTTTAGCTTGAAAAGCCAATGTTTTGAAGATCCTTGCGGATTGTGGTTCAGCTGTAGCAACAATCGTGGAATAGGGTTCTTCTTTTTCGGAAAACAGTTGATTGCTTTTGCCGTTTTATTGCCAAGTCTGTGACGTTTTTCCTTCAGCTACGGCTGTGGAGGCTGATTTGGTACGTTAAATACTGTAGTTATTGCGTTCCACATACGTTTCCTACGTTTCACCATAACCAAAGTTACTGGAATTGTAGTGCAGAAACCTTTACGTTGTTGAGTAGAAAAGCGACGTCTTTCTGCCAAAAGTCAGACTTCTCGTGTTTCCTAGCCATTTTTATTTATAATAGAAAATGAAGTTAGTCAGTAGAAACCTGTAGGTTACAAGATGACGCTAAAGAAAGTGCCCTGTAAAGCACCGTTTCGTACCTTGCCAGGGACGTTACGAAACTTAATAAAGACAAATATGGACCCACTTTTAAGTTGTTGCCTATTTTCATGGCGTTACATGCGTTCTTAAATCAGTATAACCGGTACTATTTTCACTCATCCACTATCGTGTTCAGAAATGTAGGTTGCCGTCCGCTCGGAGCGCAGCTGTCGCAGTGTATAGCGAGACTCGGCGGGAGCGTGGTGGCTGTATTACGTTGCGCTGTGGCTGCAGACGAGTCTCGTGTCTGCCTTCCGAGAATCCCATCAAGTGGCGGGAAGCCGCATTCTGCACGTGTCTGCCAGTTTCAGCGACCCACTCTAAACACGTTTACTCACAGCTGAAGGCTTGTTGTGCAAACACGTGCTAATGTGTACTCGTCTGCCGGTCTAAGCGGACACCGAGGTCTCATTTGCTGTACATAATTCAATTATAATTCAAAGCCGCATCAAAAGTTCTCCGTCTCTTTTCTTTCTTACTTCATTTCTCAAAACTTTTCACCTTCCACTAATTTTGGTAGATACGCAAGTACGCAAGACAGCGCGAAACATTTTAGCGGCAGTGTATTAATCTGCTCGACAAAACAGATACCACACCTGGTTCGCGGCAGTTGTGCAATCGCAATCTTTCAGTGATAGGAAGAGAGAGGGAGAAGGGAACGGGCGAAATGGATACATTAGGTCAGTCAGTGGCGACAAGTGAAAATTTGTGGCGGGCCGAGATTGGAACAGGGGCCTGCCGCTTCGGGCCCCGCTACCTGCGCACGCCTCCCGCCTGCCCCCAATCCCTACAAGCCGCACGCTACGGAAGTAGCGCCACATCTCCATATCCTCTTATGCTCGCCATTCGGATTCCCGTCCCAGGTGGAACGATATTTACCACGTCTGCAGTAAATAATGAACAATGGTAAGCAAACCTTACCGCCGCGGCAACATGCAAATAAGAATTTTTGATGTTGGAAATTAAATATGCAGTAATGTTTTTATACACGAAAGCACGTGAAGTTTCAATTATTTTATAATCGAAATCACTTGATTACACTTTCATACAGAGAAAAGAAATAAAACATGGTATACTTGTTCTATGGTTGACAGATTATGGTATGTACCCTTGTCTGATCAGTAAAAGTAATTGGCTTCGTAAAATGAAGATTTAGTATCACTTTACCCTGTCAACCATAGAGTAGGTATATCATGTTTTATTTATTTTATGACATGTACGAAACAGTCATAAAGTAATTCTAAATACAGTAGAACATCGATTATCCGAAGTAATTGGGGGACATAGGTGTTCGGAAAACTGGTTTGTTCGGATAATCGAACTGTTCATGTTTATTTGCCAAAAAGAAGTACTGTACAGTAAATTTATTCATAAAAACAGGCATCTCTTTTAATATTACAAAGTAACGTACAAAGGCAACTTCATTAGGAATATATAGTATGTGGTACAGTTTATTAAACAAAAATATATACATGTTACATACGCATTTTGCATGAACAATACACACAGCATACAAAATTAACGTTTAAAAATCCTTTATTTTGGTCTGTCTAAGCAAGCCTACACGCTTACGAGCAGCGTAGTCACGTACTTTTTTCATTACAGATATCTGAAACTGGTCACTTTCATCTTGGGCTTCAAACCATCGCAAGGCAGTATCTAAACAAGTGAACGTCTCAGAAGCTGTTGGTCTACTTTCATCTTCACTTTCTGGATCACTGATTGATGAGATGCTGGCGGCGTCATCTTTATCAGTGACGACGTTTACAATCTCGCTGTTTTGTATGATTTGGTGTCCTGGATCTGCATCATCGATATTCACCCATTCATGAACGTCCTTCTTCAACATATTCGTGGCAATCTATTTCTTTTAGCATACCGATAATTTCGGACATATTATGTTCGTCATTTTCAATCATATCTTGTGAAGTTTCTTCTGTGACCAAAATTTTATTCCAGGCTTGTTTCAAATTCTCTTCCTTTACACTATTCCATGCTGCGCTGATCATGTAGGGCGCGTCTTTCAAGTCAATATTCTTATGATTTCTTAAGACTTTCTTCTCCATCCTCTTCACTTTCTAACAATAACTTACGCAACAATTCTTTCCTGTAATATCGTTTGAAAGTCTCAATAACGCCTTGATCCATGGGCTGTAAATAAGGACGTTACGTTAGGCGGAAGAAATATTACCTTTATGAACTCGTCTTTTTCGTATAAAATATCACATGACGGATGAGTTGGTGCATTATCAAGGAGAAGTAGTGTTTTCTTCCTCTTCCCATTCTTTAGCTGATGAGCTTTTACAGAGGGTACGAAAACTTCCAGAAACCATAAAAATCGTACTGTCCATCCAGGCGCTCTTTTGTGAGGGGTATACAACAGGCAAGGCTGACATATTAACGTGCTTGAAAAAACGCTGTTTTTTTTTTTTTTTTTTTTTTTTTTTTTACTTTTACCAATAACAAACATAGGCAGTCCGTGACTTCCAGTAGCATTAGCACAAGCAAAAAGCTGTAATACGGTCCTTGCTTGTTTTAGGATCAGGTTCTGCTAATTCAAGACGTGAAACAAGAGTTTTTCTCGGTAAAGCTTTCCAGTTAAGTCCAGTTACGGCAGCATTGTGAACGTTTTCGAGGCCATAATCTTCTTCCCTTAATACGTCCCTTAGTTTGATTTTGAAAGAATCAGCTGCTGAAGAACCAGCCGACAGTTTTCCTCCCTGTATTGTAAGCACACGAATGCAGTGTCTTGACTTGAAGCGTTTTAACCAGCCCGTGCTCGCTTTAAAGTTGGAAGGCCCTCCAAGTTTTTCGTAGGACTGCATTGCCTTCTCACACAGAATGGGACCTGAGATAGTTTCTCCTTGCGATCTCTTTTGTGTAAACCAATTGTAAACAGCATCATCTAAATCTGTGTTAGTGGAGAGCTTCATAGTTTTACGGCTTGTTGATCCATCAGTAGAATCAAGCATAGCTATAAAATTTGCTATGCTCGTCTTTTGTTTTATAATATCCGTAATTGACGACTTCCCCACCTTGTACCATTGGATAAAGTGGTTGCAGATTCACCTTCTTCTAACCTTTTAATAATCTCGTACTTGTCCCTCATAGAAAGGACAGCACGTTTGCGTTTAAGCATTTTGTATCCTCAAGTTCACTTCTTCAGCAGCAGCAGCACACTGTGCAGCACCATGAGAGCTCTTCTTGGGGGCGCGCAATCCTTCAAACTGCGCGGAGCGGCACGCCTCAACTCTAAGCTGGCGCAGCTGTTGCTGTGAACAGCTCTGATACTGCAGCTACTTCTACTGCCAGCGCCAAGCCGACAGAAGTGTGCTGATTGTTGAAACACAGCGACTGGCGGCTCGGCCGGTCAGCAGCGCCTTGTGAAGGCCCCATTAGAAGCAATGTTCCGCCAACCGTGGCCCAGTGCGGCGACTACTGTGGGATACTTGGTTTGGGAGCGAGGGGGATGATGGACGGTAGGGTGGGTGAGTAACAGGTGCTAGCGTGTACACAGTTCGGTTAAGCGGCCGTTTGGTGGACCGACGTTCGGATAATCGACGCTATACTGCATTCATTTTACGAGGCCAATAACTGTTACTGACGGGACAAGGGTACATACAAGAACCAGTAAACCATAGAGCAGGTATAGCTGTTTTATTTATTTTATCGTCTGTATGAAAGTGTAATCAAGTGATTTCGAAAATAAAATAATTGGAACTTCATGTTAACACGTTAATTTTCACATCTTGTAAACATTGGGTGCTTTCGTGTATAAAAACATTACAGCATATTTAATTTCCAACGTCAAAAATTCGTATGTGCATGTTGCCGCGGCGGTAAGGTTTGGTTATCATTGGCTTACCAAGATACTCTTCCTTTGTGCTGTGGTTCGCTAACGACCTCATTACGTGGTCTGCAACAAATTCAGGCGTTCGGAATCAAATGTGCCGTATTTGGCGGATTTTGTATTTATACTCCAATATTAGGAAAGTGGACAGATTAAATGCAACGGCGCTTGAAAGACATTTGCAAAACACGTATTTTAAGGTAAGGTGTGTCGTAATTAAGTACGGAAAAATTATGCCAACACGAATAAAGCCTTTTCATATATCTATTCTGTTTTGACGCTATCACTACACGACTTATTCTGCCACTAAAGAGATAGTCTAACAACGTATTAAATGAAATAACTGTCAAAATGGCATTTCTGGGCCTATTTTAATAATGTCCTCCTGCAGAAATAGCAAAATTTATATGGCAATTATAGATCTTCAGCTGCGAGGTCCTGATTCAGACCTTTTTAGCGCCTTCTTAAATAATTTTGCTGAAACACACTTGGCGCCTTCCGTGCGAGGCACGCCGTCAGTCATCTTTGACTTGTAGCTGGTCTTAGATTGTCGCTGAACAACAATGCAGCTAGCCGGAAGTTCATAGTGGTTCTTCAAACCGACAACAAGTCAGATTATTGCATGTCAATGCACCGATTGATTGATTGGCGATATAGGGCGCTCAACATCGAAGTCATCAGCGCGCAATGCACCGATGCTGCATATATTTTAAGGTGGACGTGGCCTAATGACTGATTAATTTTAATTTTTAGGTAAGTTATCCTACAAAGGATAATTGTTTCATGAGTCCGCATCTTAATTTTTAAGTCTTATTTTACGTTCTTTCCTTGTTTCTTGTAGGACTTGAGAATGGGATAGGGTAAGTCCCGAAATATGTCGTCCTGATAATTTTATATAACCGATCACTTGTGTGAGAATGCCGGCCGCGGTGACCGTGGGGACTGAGGCGCTCCAGTCATGGTCTGCACGGCCACTACGGTCGGGGGTTCGAATCCCCCCTCGGGCATGGATATTTTTGCCTTCCTTAATGTTAGCTAGTTCATAA
Source organism: Locusta migratoria (assembly GCA_026315105.1). NCBI lineage: Eukaryota > Metazoa > Arthropoda > Insecta > Orthoptera > Acrididae > Locusta > Locusta migratoria. The sequence goes on from CM048744.1 coordinate 597,961,830, forward strand.
GCAGTTTGTAAGTTTAGGGACTGATGACCCCGTAGTTAAGTTCCATAAGCTATACAAACATTTGATTTGGTGTGAGAATTGGCTAGATAATACATCTACGGTTGAGTGGTGTGTTTTCTTTCGGTCATGCTTGGAAGAACAGACACGACATCTGGGAATGCGAATGGCGAGCGTAAGAGGACACGGACGATAGGGGCGCTCCTTCCTCTGGGTGCGACAGGCGGGGGAGGCGGACAAGGTTAAGCCAAGTAGTTAAGGCGGCCGTTGGCCCGAAGTGGGAGAATCAAATTCTAATCTTTTTTCATTTGTCGCCATCGAATTATTTCAATGCACTCGCATGATAAAGAAAACATTTCTGTTGTATGCGTGACCTCTGCCAGGACGCAATGACGGCAGGTGCGGCCCGGCGCTCTGTGCCGTGTGCTACACCCGTCTGCGCGGCAAGGCCGCTCGTCAACCTTCACGCACCCGCATGTTGCCTGCACCACCTGTGCTAACGAGGCCTCATCACTGTCTGCGCTATCACAACACCACTGTGCTGAACAGGAATGTTGCACAGTCTGTTTTACAGTGTGTTCAATGTTATTTATTTCACGCAACAGTTCAAATTTGTTTTGGTAGCATGTCTTTCCCTGTATCTGTGCCATGTTACAGATTGAATGGAAAAAATCGCACTGACGTGTTTTACGGCCCACTTTAGATTTGTAGTTTTATAAGTTTTTGCGCACATTTTGGACCAAAATAATAATCTAAATTATAAAAAATTAATTAATAAGAGTGTCTGAAACCATTTTAGGAAAAAAAAATTAGGTAGTAACGGGTTCCGAACCACCGACCATTGGCATCACAGTCTAACGCCATGCCCACTACACTTTTTTTTTTTTTTTTTTTTTTTTTTTTTGGGGGGGGGGGAGGGGGGGGGGGCTCTATGGGTAGATCTTGTTCTTGCGGACGCTGCTCGCGATTGTTCGTTTTGGTTCTACATGTCCTTCGGCTCAGCTTTTTTATCACAGAAGGCGTTCAGCCCTCTGACCGGGCGCGCCGAGCTACGGCTATCAATCGTAAGATGCATCCTTTAATCGCATACTATTGATGGCCATTGTTAACTGATGTTAATATGGCATTTGTAGACATTAGTTTATCATTTATCGTACGAAGAACGATGTGTTTTTGGTAATTCTTCAGTGCGCCATTGCTTTGAAATGTCAACGTGTAAGTTACAATAAGAAAATCATCAAATACGCACAAGATGGCGTATGCCACAGAAAGTTCTGCGCGAGGAATGTCACGTGACATCTCGTAACGGCTGGTTTTCGTTAATTCAATGGAGGGTGTCAAATCTCCGTTATTTTTGCAAATATATCTCAAACGTTACGAGATATGAAAAAAAAAACACATAAGGGAGCTAAGTTGTAGAGAATTTTCTCTTCTACCAATTAGGTGATTCAATTTTCGTATCAGATGAACGGTTCGTTTGCAATTACAATTATATTACAAACGGCTTTTTTTGGTTTACTACCGTATTTTTTGTCCGAAAAATTTGAAAAACGGAGGTTCTGGTCTCTGGCGGCCTATAATCATGTCTGTAAAATTTGCTGCTGATCGGTTGAACGGTTCGTCTTAAAAACAGGGAACACGTTACGGACAGACAGACGGACGGACGGACAGACAGACAGACATACATCCCAAAATCGCCGTTATTTTTGCAAATATCTTTTAAAAGCCTACGAGATATGAAAAAAATAAGAGAGCAAAGTTGTAGAGAATTTTCTCCTCTACAAATTAGGTTATTCGATTTTCGTGTCAGATGAATAGTTAAGCCGTTATTTTCATTTAAATTTCGAGCTCTCAAAAGACGATCGCAAAGGCCCACTTTTAGTGTTACTACCGTAACCTAAAGTGGGCCAAAAACAAACATTCCTAATACGTGTAATTTCATAATGCTTTGTGATCGGGAATGGGATACACATCCTACTTCCCCCTCTCTCCCCCCTCCCCCCTCGTTCTCTTTGTCCATATCTGATTGCTCCCTCTCCGTGCATCTCCCCTCCATTCTCTTCGTCCATCCAATCCACCTTCTGCCTCTTTCTGTGCATCTCCACCTCCTCCCTCTCCATGTCATCCTCTCCGTATTCGTCGCCTATTCCCCCTCTCTGTGCTAATTTCCTCCCACTTCTCTATCTCGTCTTACAACTATGTCTAACCTAGAGTCTTGTTTAGTATTATGTTCAAAATCTTATATCTACGAAAGTTCTAAACCAAATACTTTGAAATTCTTATACAATGTCACATTGTTATCCATGTTTGTTTTTGTGTACCTAATACATGTGTGCATGCATTTAAATAAATATTATAATTTCGAAACGTTCTTATAAAAAAAAAAAGGTACAAAAAGGTGTGTGTTTGTGTGTGTGTGTGTGTGTGTGTGTGTGTGTGTATTGAGTATACTTAATATATTAAAGAAATAGGTATCTAAAACCATTCATGTATTGGAACAACACTGCGTTAAAATTTGAGAGTTAACGGTGAAGAACTTTTGCAGATTAGCGGTTTTGCAAGTACAAACGTTTACACTTTTGCTAATAGAGACAGCCGCGTGGAAATGGGCGCGCAATCTGAGGCGTGACCGCTCCCATCGGAGGTTCGGTCCTTCTTGCGGCACGGGTGTGTGTGTGTGGTTTTTTCCATAACTTACTTTAAGTAATTTGTAATGTTCAGAGATACTACAGAAACGATCACTGGAAGTAAAAATTACTAATAAACATTGACTTTAAAATGCATACTTTTAGAGCTATCAGATTTTAGGCAAATGTTTAAATGATGATGACTTTGTTCTCTCATCCGTTCAAGATGACATGGAGCCTTTACTTAACCGTACGAAATGGTTATCTTTCGAAATCCCATGAAAATCAAAATGTTTAAATGTTTGTTAGACTTATGGGACTTAACTACGAAGTTATCAGTTCCTAAACTTACAAACTACTTATAAACTAACTTCTACTAAAGACAGCACAAACATTCATGCCCGAAGGGGGATTCGAAGCCTCCACGGGGAACGGCCTCGCGCATGGGAACATAGCGCCTCAATCCGCTCGGCCACTCCACCGCGGCCATGAAATTTCGACTAAATTGTTCAAAGAGGCACAGACATGCAGTCGTAGATAAAAAAAAAACTAAGTTATCTTTTTTCGTATCATGCCTACATGTTGACCCAAACGTCGCCGTAGTTTCTACATCTACATAGATACTCTGCAAATAATTTAAGTGCCTGGCAGAGTGTTCATTAACCACTTTAATAACCTTTCTCTACCGTTCCATTCTCTAATATCGCTCGGGAAGAAAGCACGAATAGAACACGTAAAAGTCTGGTAGTTTTCAAGATTAAAGTGTACAGCACACACACCTAAAGTTACAGTTTCAGTTATTATTAAGTACAGATATTGACCAATCATCGTAGATTGTGCTGTACAACTGCTTCATTTATTGTGTGAAAATCTGAAAAGGAAACAATCCAGTCTTTGAACTATGATACGAAAGAAGGATGTTGATATTAATCATGACCACAAAGTTCATATGATGGGCACCCAAAGCTAATAAACGCTGTGTGGGAAGAACACACCGCTGGAGCTATATTAATGTTTTATTTAGAGCACTCTACCGGTTTCTTAAGTTTTAGTTATATCGTGGAGGGGATTTATGAATAAAAACCTGAATAGTGGGATTTTCTGTTTTCATTCCGGTATCGTTCTGAGGATGTAGCTAAATGTTATGGCACAGGCTTTGTGCTTTAAATAAAGTATTGATACAGGTGAAGCGGGATATTGTTTTAACAGAAAATTAGGTGGACTGATTAGGTAAGGAATGAGGCAGTTGTAAGCAGAATCTGCGACAAGACGAAGTGCAAAACATCGTCAGGAAGATGAGACAGGATGAATGGATGCGTGTTAAGACATCAACGATCAGCAGATATGGTATTCCCCCCAATTTTATAATAACCACGCCTTCATTCGTCAGAAAAATAACATGAAATAGGCCACTCGCAATAGTGGGCAAACAGTCGGAAATTTTATAAACTGGAAATGCCGTGTCACACCTTGAAGCATTTATTGGCTGTAGCAACGGCCGCAGTAGCTTACGCTTACAAGTTATAGAGCAGAGGTCGGCAACTGGCGCACCGTGGTACACGACCGGACCGCGAAAGGTCAAAAACTGGACCGACAAAAGTATTTTTATTTTAAAAAATAAAATATTTTTTTTCTGTAGATAACACCGAACTACAAGGATATGGGAAATTAAAATGTGATTTCGTTCAAAGTGTATCATCATTACGTCGTAAGCTGGTTCTTTGAAAGAGACGTTTTAAGTCAAGAATTTCTTCATTTCGCTACAATTTATTAATATAAAAATAATCCTGAAATAGACTTTTCCATATTATCAAATTTCTTTGCAGATCTTAAGAAGAAATTTGCAGTAAGATTCAAAGACTTTTCAGAAATAGACAAGTTGTCACGATTTTTAAAATGACCTTTTGGGGTTTCTCCTGCAGCGGAATGGACGGATGTGGCTGCGAAGTTGTTCCACCTTTCAAAGCCTTTACTCCAAATGAAGATAATAGACTTGCAGGAAGACATTTCCTTGCAAAAGTATAAAACTGTATCTACAGAAGAAGTTTGGAGTCAACATGTCCCTGAAAAATATGAAAATTGCAACAACAACAAAAAATGCGATCAGCCTGGCTGTTATGTTTGGCTCCAAATATATTCGTATTCGTGAAATTTCACATTCAAAAATGAATTTTAGCTCAAGACCGCCCACTTTGAAGACACTATTCGCATAAGCAGCTCCGCACATGAACATAACTTTAAGAACCTCCTCAAGACCGCAATGTAATTTTTCCCATGGATCTTTTTAATACATACAGGCACATTTCATTGTACGTCCTACTTTCTTAGAGAAAATTAAAATCAAAAAAGTATCTATAATGTATGACCTGCTTCTGGACTTTCCAATAAAAGTTATCCATTTTACTTCATACTTTTTGTGAGTGATAATAAAAATAAATAACCAACAATATTTTTCTGGATTGTTTATGCATTATTATTTTACATCTATTGGATTTCATATTATTTTGTGAGTGAAAATTATAATAAAAAGTTAATAAGGAACATGCGGTTTTACATCTGGACCACGATAAAAATTTTCATAAGTATCCGGACCCATCTAAGATTACTTGCTGACCTCTGTTACACAAGACAGAGATCGTATTATATCTGGCAAATAATGGAGAACGGTTGATATATACGCCATTATTTGATGAAGAGGTTGGCACTTAAGGTCTTCTTCCACAAACAGAAAAGTAAAAAAGAAGAAAAAATCTTGCTTCCTATCTGTAACAAATGTGTATACCTGAGAAACCGGTGTGGCATTCTGTTAGCGACAGTTACAGTCGGTCCAACGCCCGATTGTTAATGAGTATCTAATGTCCAGAATATTGACGACAACGGGGCGATAGCTGAATGGCAGACTGTGCACCGAATTCCAACGTTAAGTAGCGACCGCAGCAACTTCAGGGAGCAATAACAGATTTTAAAGGCTCTTCAACGAGAATCCCTCAGACGCAGCAGGAAAAAGGAAGAATCAAATGAATGAAATGTTTGCACATCTTTGGGACTTCACTACTCTGGGTATCAGTCCCGAGGCTTACAAAACTATTTAAACTTATGTTAAAGGCGACAAATACACCCGTGCCCGAGGGTCGACTCGAACCTCCGACGGCGAGCAGCGGCGCACTCCGCAGCTAGGCGCTTTGGAACGCTCGGCCACTCCACCGCGGCAAAGGAAGAATATTGAAGGTAATAGTCCGTGATGTTTCCAGCGGAACATGAGACATTAAGCGATTTAAGGAGAAAATGAAAAGCCGAAATCCAGATGTCCGAAGGAGGCTGGAGGGGGGAGGGGGGCGAACTATCGTTCTTCTCTATGGAAGTCCATCACACTACCGGAAGCAGTGTTCAAATTCCTTCAGGTTCTCTGTTCTACTAAATGTATTTACGTGTATTTATGGAAGAAAAGTAGCCCCCTGTCACTAATGACTTCGAAACTGAATGCTTGTTACATCTTTAACTTCCAACTCGTCCTTAGCATATTGTAAATTGTCATTTGCCAGTAAAAGCAAGCTCAGTAACTGGATTTTTTTTTCATGTAACTAGTTTCTCTTATGCGGCATGTTTCACAAGGTCGAGGTAAACCAGTCAACAATCCGAAGATTGGTTTGAACACCACAGTGGTTTACTAGCTATGATCCGGTTTGTAGGTGGTGTGCCGTTGCCTTCCTCCGAACAGACCAAGCCAGTTGTACCCCCTTCAGACCCAAAGTTTTAGGTGATGTGACAGTAATATAGAGAGGGAAGTTTAAGAAACAAAATACATACAGTAATTAATTACAAAAAAAGAATGTAAATTTATCTTCAAATATTTTGTGCACACACAATTGTTTATTTTGGGCCTTCACTACAAATGTTTATGATCTGCACCATCTTACAGTAACATGCCTTTGAAAGAAATAACATAACATCACAGGTTCATATAAAATCAACTGCCTGCCAGATATGGTTGCTTCACATCTCAAAACAAGAATATCAACTTCTTGTCAACAAGTCTTCTTTGCCGCCATTGTAAGTGTACTTTTAACTTTGCCGAATGCCAGTGTCACCCAGTGTAGTAACATGGAGCTGAAACGCGTTGCACACGATACAACACAACAGTCCATCCACGAATGTGTGATGCAGGCGCAAACTTCCTAGCGTGTATCACAAATAAATAAAGCAAGGAAAACCAGAACCGCACAATTGTGCGTGCAGGGCCTGAAAGAGATAAGTGGGACCTACAGTTTCAAATCAAATGTTTGTAGAGCTTACGGGACTTAACTACGGGGTCATCGGTCCCTAAACTTACAAACTACTTATGAACTAGCTTATGCTAAGGACGGCACAACCATCCATGCTAGAGGGAGGATTCGAACCCCGACCGCAGCGGCCTTGCAGACCGTGACTGGCATGCCGCAGACCGCTCGGCCACTGCGGCCGGCGACCTGCAGTTTAATGTGGATTCCGAACCACGGTACTACTCGATATTCTTCACACCAGCAACATTGCCACAGGTAAAACAAGTGCAAGGTGTCAGTAATAACTCACGCTCTCCTGCCAGATATCCAGGAAAGATTGGGTATGAAACACTTCAAACCATCTAGGGGGATGCTGCACTTCCTCACCGGGCATGGACCCTATCCGACATATCCATGTCGGTTTAGAAGAAAGGCTACGCCAGCTTGTGCCTATGGTGCCGAGATAGGCACGCCAGAAAACATTTATGAGTGTCCTACGTATGACGACGTGGCTGCGGATCTCAGAAGGGCTCTACCTAGTAATAATACCTTTGAGCTCATAAAAACCCCAGACACGTTCCGAGTACTCGACGAAATCGCCATTAATGTCTCGCGCAAAGTGCTTCGGGACTTTATCCTGAATCAATAATCGGATCTGACCCAATACCCGAGTGAGACAGCCACATCTGCCATGCCGCCGGCGGATGGACTGGTCTCCAGCAATGGAAGAATCCGCCATCCCCTGGATTCGGGGGTTAGATGTGGCAATCACCGAATTAGACCATAGACGTAAATTAGATGTAGGTTTTTCTTAAATAGTAGAATGAGACACACAGGGGAAAAAAATTTGCGGGGGAGGGGGGGGGCTGTGGTGACAAAAGTAACTGGCCGCCCAGTGCCAGGGGCATGCTCACTGGGATTCGCTCGGTGAGCTGGCCTCCACAAGCAGGTTTGTAATGCTGGCACACACGTAACACCACAGCAGTAGCATAAAACACAACACATCATACACATAAACCAGTATAAACATCAACAACCAGCAAGATGTCCAGTGGTTTCTGCAGAAACATGTAATGTAATTAAATGTAATGTCACCATTTAGCCGTAAGAAATTTATGTTTTATACTATTGCCCATTTTAGTCTTAGGTAATGGATTGTATTGTTGGATATTATAATAAAGATCGCTTTTGAATTTAAAAAAAAGGTGTCAGTAAAAAATCCTAGGACCTGACCTGTGAATTTATAATCTGCCATTCTACCACTCTGCTACCAAGTTAAGCTACAAAGCTATAAATTAATTACTAAATTTGTTGAACTAATTAATTCTAGTTCGTGACTATGTCCGTTGTTGGTGTAGTTTTCCACTGAGAAGTTGGAATCCGTACTCGTCCAACTCATGGCGAGCCCACGAGGAAAAACTGTGCAGTTCACGAGTCCGTGTCACGAAGTCATTACGAGCTGCGCAGTTTTTGCAGCGAAAAGTGCCGAGTTATCTACTAAGCAGCCTGATTACAGTACGGCAGCGACAAAAAGTGTGACAAGGGCGAGGTGCGTGTCGTGTGGCTGTGTGGCGAGACGAAAGGCGACGGCTGGCGCGGAGAATCGCTTTTCACGGCGCGGCGCGCAGCGGTGACGGCGGATCGCTCGATGCCACCACACTGGCCGCCCCGCCGTCTTGCGGTCTGCTTGCCGTGTCACCCGCCACCAAGGCCTCCCGATTCGCTACCCACCAGTCACTTGCTTACCACAAGCAACCCGCAGCTAAATTTATTTCGATACGACCTCACTCAATTACCGATTCAGGATTCAGATCCTTTTACGTATTTTTCAATACGAACCACACGGATTGTCAAACTACGTGAGCACGAAACTGAACTACCGATTTTAATATTAATTATACAAGAAGGCCAATTAAACTCACTATATAATTCGCAAGGGGCTTTGCTGCACAGTTGTAAACACAACTGATCGAATTTCAACCACAGGCCATGCTAGTAAGATTAAATAAATGAAGGGTCGAAAGACATGACAAGGAAATTAAAGGATACTGCAGTACCCGTGAGAGATGTCCTAATCGTAACCAAGAAGGTTACAATACAGTGAGGCGCCCTTGCGTTGAAAAAAGTTAAGGCTGCCTCCACCACACTGATGAGTCTTAGATAAGTTTACTTATTGTAGAGCTGATGTTTTGCGTCAGGAATGCCGGCCGCGGTGGCCGAGCGGCTTGCGGCGCGCCAGTCACGGTCTGCACGGCCACTACCGTCGGGGGTTGGAATCCCCCCTCGGGCATCGATATTTGTGCCGTCCTTAGTATTAGCTAGTTCATAAGTAGTTTGTAAGTTTAAGAGCTGATGACCCCGTAGTTAAGTCCCATAAACATTTAAACATTTTTTAAAACAGGAATAAAACGTCCAGCATTTTGCCGTAATGTACATCGTGTTGACAGAGTGTAAATCAGCCGTTAAAAATTAATAAACCTAAATCAATAAGCAGCCTCGGTCTTTACTAGAAGCTTTATTACTGTAGCAGTAGATCGATTTCGATCACATAGTGACCATTTTCAATGCACCTTCAAGCAGGCATTGTCAATGAAATCACAATACAAGTTAAAACGACATATACAACTTTGAAATTTTCGAACATTACAGTGACAGGAGTCAAATCCAACATTTCCAAAGGACCACAGTTGTATACATCATTTTGTCGGCCGCGGTGGCCGAGGAGACTGAGGCGCTCCAGTCACGGTCTGAACGGCCACTACGGTCGGGGGTTCGAATCCCCCCTCGGGCATGGATATTTGTGCCGTCCTTAGATGTAAGTAGTTCATAAGTAGTTTGTAAGTTTAGGGACTGATGACCCCGTAGTTAAGTCCCATAGACTCTACAAACATTTGAACATTTGTATACATCGTTTTAACGTGCATTGCAATTTATTTCACAATGCCTGCTTGAAGGTGCATTGAAAATGGTCACTATGTGATCGAAATCAATATGCTGCTACAACAATAAAGCTTCTAGTAACGACCAAGGCTACATATTTATTTTGGTTTATTCATCATTGAGTGGTTGTTGAGCATAACCTTCCTGAAAATGGAATCAAATCTCGTTAAAAATTAAGTTTTCAAATATGTTTATTCAAGTCTAAAACTACATACTTTGCACTGTCAGTTCAACCCATTAACAGTAAGACAATAGACTTAACGCATCGTTTTAACAAAGAAACAGCATTCCACAACTCACCAAGATGGAAGACAGGTTTCAACTGACTCATGTGCTCGGTATAGATAACGTCATCTCCCTTTATTTTAACCTTGATGTAATAGTCCATCATACAAATGTATCTCAGCTTGGGATAGAATTTAATCATTGATTATAGATTATTGAAGCGAAGTAGGTCACAACACTTAGAAACACTCTTTGAACCTAACCTACAAAATTCCGTAATTTCACACATGGCTACGATTACAATCAATTCGAAATTTCATTTTGTATTCCTATATGAAAATCATATTTCGAAAAATAAGTATATAATGGGTAGTCGGGTGTTCTGCCAGCTGTTAGTGTCTACTCTGCACAATATTTTGGCTACGTAACTCGTAACCTTCATCAGGTGCGACCTGAGACTCCTTTCCAAGTGGACTTGGTCCAGTATTTATGTCTGCGCCCTTCCCCCTCCACTGGCAGTTGTAGCGGCTCCCTCTGTGTCCGCGCCTGCCCCCCACCGTGTCTTTTGTGGTCTGGCGCTCCATCTGCGGTCCGCGCCCGCTCGCTGAACTGTTCTGGGGCGCTGTTGTTAGTAGTGGCCCTGGGTGCTCCGTCTGTGGTCTGCGCCCGCTAATGTCCGTTGCAGCCCTGTGTGCTCTCTTTGTGGTCCGCGCCCATCGTACCCATCTCTGAGAGCTTCATCTTCGGTCTTGAGCTCCCTCTGTGGTCTGTGGCCCTATCCTCCTGGTGCTTTGCCTGCGGATCGTTCTGCATGTCCATGCCTCCAGCACTTTTCTGTTTGGTATACTGATATTGTCCTCGTTGTTTCTGTAATAGTTCCAGGGCTGGGTCCCAGGCCCTACTTGGCTGATAGCCGGTGTCTCGGTTCATGAGATTGTCAACCACTTTTATCTCTATGGACTCCTTTATAACACTGTCCCAGAATCTGGAGGTCTGTGCCAGAATCTTGGTCTCATTGTAGTTCATGACATGATCCAGCTCCAGGCAGTGTTCAGCAATGGCTGATTTCGTCACTTGCCTTAATCAGGTGTGCCTTTGATGTTCCGTACAGTTCATGTCCACTGTTCTGGTGATTTGGCCCATGTAGGACATTCCACATTGACAAGTCATGATATAAATCCCTGGTTTCTGTACCCCAGGTCGTCTTTTACATTTCCCACCAAACTCCTCATCTTGCTTGCTGGACAGAAGATACACTTGATGTTGTGTTTACGTAGAATCTTACTAATTCTGGCTGAAATAGAGCCAGCGTAAGGCAGATACACTGTCTTCTTCGCTTCCTCTTGCTCTGCTTCTGGAGCCTCTAGTGTAGGGGCTGGTTGGAATGCCCTCTCAAGTTGTCTGGTCGTATATCCATCCTTGTAGAACACTGTTTTAAGGTGCTCAATTTCTGCAGGTAGATTTTCTTGGTCACACAAGGCACATGCTCTGTGGACCAATGTCTTGAGGACCCCATTCTTTTGTGCAGGATGGTGGCAGCTGCTGGCCTGCAGGTTTACGTCAGTGTGTGTTGGTTTCCGATACACACTGTGGCCAATAGATCCATCTGATTTTCTTCTAACTAGCACATCTAGAAACGACAGCTGTCCATTCTCCTCCAGTTCTAAGGTGAATTTGATGTTGGGGTGGCATGAGTTAAGGTGTTCAAGGAACTCATTGAGCCTGTCATTCCCATGAGGCCAGATCACGAATGTATTATCCACATACCTATAGAAGCAGGTGGTTTATATCTGGCTGTCTGTAATGCCCTCCTCTCCTCAAAACACTCCATGAACATGTTGGCAACCACAGGAGACAGGGGCTGCCCATAGCTACACCTTCTGTTTGTTCATAATATTGGTTCCCATACAGGAAGTATGTGGAGGTCAGTGTATGTCTAAACAGGTCCCATAGAGCGCCATCAAATTTCTCTGAAATCAGGTCTAGAGAGACTTGCAGTGGGACCCTGGTGAACAGCGATACCACATCAAAACTAAACATGATGTCTGAGTCTGTGATGCGTAGTTGCTTGAGGCATTGCAGGAAGTCTTCTGAATTGCGGATGTGGTGAAAACATTTCCCCACATGTGGAGAAAGCAGATTCTTCAAGTACTTAGCTGTTTCGTATGTGGGTGCCCCAATATTACTGACAATTGGACGTAGGGGCACACCTTCCTTGTGTATTTTAGGATAAAAGTGGCTGACAATCTCATGGCTATCAGCTAAGTAGGGCCTGGGACCCAGCCCTGGAACTATTATAGAAACAACGAGGACAATATCAATATACCACACACAAAAGTGCTGGAGGCATGGAAACGCAGATCCCCAAGCAGAACACCAGGAGGAAGGGACTGAAGATACTACGTCGAGGAGTGGACACAACGGGCGCGGACCACAGAGGGAGCGCCAGACCGAAGATGAAGCTCTCAGAGATGGGTACGGACCACAGACAGAGCATCCATGGCTGCAACGGACAGAAGACAGAACATCAGTGCCCCAGAACACCTCAGCGAGCGGGCGCGGACCGCAAACGGAACGCCAGACCGCGGATGGTACGATCAGAGGCGAGTATGGCGGGCGTGGACCACAGAAGGAGCACCTAGTGTCGCTGCTGACATCGGCGCCCCAGAACACCTCAGCAAACGAGCGCGGACTGCAAACAGAACGCCAGAGCGCAGATGGTACGATCGGAGGCGGGATTGGCGGGCGCGGACCACAGACGGAGCACCCAGGGCCACTACTGACATCAGCGCCCCAGAACAGTTCAGCGAGCGAGCGCGGACCGCAGATGGAGCGCCAGACCGCAAAAGACACGGTCGGGGGCAGGCGTGGACACAGAGGGAGCACCTACAACCGCCAGTGGAGGAGGAAGGCCGCAGACATAAATACTGGACCAGGTCCACTCGGAAAGCAGTCTCAGGTAGCACCTGATGAAGGTTACAAGTTATGTAGCAGAAATATTGTGCAGAGTAGACACTGACAGCTGGCAAAACACCTGACTACCCATCATGTCACTAGATCGCCGGGAAAGCCTAAAGAGTTACTATAAGCATATAGTTTTGTATCATGAACCGAGGATTATAACACCTAAAGGGCTTAATAAATCCAAAACTCCATCAACTTTTCATGAAGGAAGTCACATTGCAATTCCAATATTTAATGGTTCCTTTCAAAACAATATAGTTCATTCACCTAGTGCTACAAGCACCCAAACGTATCAGGTGAATCAATATTACAAGACGCATCCAAAAGTAAGTTTCCCTTTTTTAAGTTTTTTTTAAGCATCACAGTTACAAGAAAAATATTATTTGCAACATCTGCATTAACATTTGAACAAATTTTTTTTATATACCCACCAAAAGAATTGAGATACTTGTATTTTGGGATCAACTTTTGTATTCGTACCTGGAAACAGAATCAGCGGATGACAGTCGTCTTGAGCTCACAGTCGTCCAAACGCTGGGAGGAGGAAGGAGATTTTTGAGGCACGAGAAAAAATGGAAGTCGCTGGGAGAAACATCAGAGCTGTATGCCCATCCTAACTTGTGGGTACGAGCGTTGTCATAGGGCAGCACAGCACCTGCAGGAAGCACTCCACGCCTCTTGTTCTGAACAGCATGACCAAATTTCACAGTAAAGCTCAAGTATGAAGTCAATGAAGTTTTTCATCACACTATGTTGTCTTTGATTTTTTTTATTTTTTATTTATTTATTTATTTATTTATTTATTATTTTATTTTATTTTTTATTTTTTTGAAAATTGGGTAAACTTACTTTCTAAGTCGTTTGCATGTGCGGGACTGCTTATAAAGTTTTCGCCTATTTTAATCTCACCCTGCCACTCCATAGTTGTCAACATATGATTCATAAATAATAAGAAAAACAGCCTTGTCTTACCCCTGAAATTACCTTGAACTATAACACCAATTTACCATCAACTCGAACTGCTGCCTGTCTTTCTACGAAGACTTAATTGCCCATAGAAGTTTATTGACCTCATCTTAACTACGCTATAAGCGAAACCTTATGAAAATCCAGCACCCGCAGAGGTGTTGTCGCATGGTCTGAGGCGTCATGCTACAGATTAGATGGTCGCTCCCGCCGGAGGTTCGAGTCCTCCCTACGACTTGTGACGGTGTGTTGTCCTTAGTGGAATTTATTTTTAATAGTTTGTAGGTCTAGCAGTCTGGTCCAATACGTTTGCAAACATTTGAATTTGAAAATCCACCCGTAGCATTAGTCGGTATCGCTGGTTGCCTAAATAGAGTACAGTAGCGGAAAGTGCTGTTTGAGAAAGTTGGGTCAGCTACTGATTTACTACAAAAGTCATTATTCCATTCAATGTACACGAATAGTTGAGAGATTTTGCTGTTTCAGAAATCTGCCTCTCACAACAATTGAGATTCAATAGTGTCAGTGGGCGTGCATGTCAGGTTACCGGCTTCTGTTTCACTGGCCACACAACTACATCGTTTTGGGTTCATTTCTTGGAGTTATGTGGTACTGAACGGTTCATTCAATCTCGATGAAAACTGCGATCTAGAAATGTAATTTCTAGATAAACTAATCCACTGATGATGGCCTAAAATAGAAGAGGGCGATACGCGTCTGAGAAAAACCAAGATTGCAGGAGGGAAATGGCATATAAAACTACAAAAACGAATAATTTAATGCTAAAATGTTCAGATATTCGTAAAGCTTAAGGGACTTAACTGCAGGGTCATCAATCTCTAAACTTACAAACTACTTATGAACTTATACTAAAGGCAGCACAAACGTCCATGCCCGAGGAGGGATTCGAATCCCCGACCGTGAATGGCCTCGCGCACCGTCGCATAGCGTCTTAATGCGGTCGGCCGCTCCGCCGCGGCAAGGGATTCCTCCGCCAAGCTCTTGCTTTGAAAGTTAAATAAGCAAAATTTCATCACTATCTGAATAAAACTGTAGATTTTGACTAGGTTCGTATGTAACGTACCCTTTGCCATGCACCATTCAACAGTTTACGTGGGTACTGAGTTTCCTAGTGTTTTGAAGATCAAGTGTGCAAATTTTCATCGCAAATGCATGAACGGTACGGTAGCGCATAAAATACGAACAAACGTGATGTGACAGTCTCCCCACACGTCTCAATTTTTATGACGCCGTATATCCTAAAACATAAGTCATACAGTGAAATAATTTTGTATGTACATTCATTGGTATAGATTTATACTATTTGCGATATGTGTTGAGAATACATTTAACAAGAAAAATATAATAAACTTAAAAGTATATTCACAGAATATATCACAACTGCGATTGGAAACAGCTGAAAATGTGTACCCAGCCGGGATTCGAACCCGGGTCTCCTATCTTCTAGGTAGTTGCGCTGACCCCTTTTTTTTTTTTTGTTCTATGGTTAGTTCTCTTAGTTGCGGTCGCTGATCATTTGTGTTCGTTCATGTTCGGTGTGTTGTTGGCTCAGTTTTTTTTTATTGCAGAGGGCGTTGAGCCCTCTGACCGGGCGCGCTGAGCCACGGCGCCCGGCAAACGAAATTCCATCCCCAAACGCAATTTCTCCAACCAGGATTAGAACTGCCGCCTCTCACCAGGCTTGCATCATAAGACACAAGCAGAACCACACAGCCAACCACACACTAACCCCTACACCACTGGGAACACAGTGCTCATCGCACCTGCAAGGACTACCTAAGCACGCCTCCCGTCAGATTCAAATTCCCAGCTTCACCCTGCCCACAGTACACAAACGGTACTTAAAATAATTCATAATGCGGCAGTATTTGGTTCCCCCTCAGGCAAGGATGTTTGTGTCGTCTTTAGTAAAAGGTAGTTCATAAGTAGTTTAAGTTAAGTCCTTTAATCTTAACAAACATTTGAAACATTTTCAAAACAGGAATGAGAAGGATAAGGTGCCATACGGTCAACAAGAACTACAGCTCTGACACAACGGATAGAACGCCGAATTGCAACCGCGGGGTGGCGATGCCTCACGGACTATACCGCTACCGCCCGTGCAGATGCGAGCCAGCAGAGGGGCACAAACCAGATAAATTCCCCCGTTACGTTAACCAAGGTAATGTAGATAGAGTATTTGCTACTCAGAGCAAAGAGAAAAGAATAATTCAATTGATCCGAACTAAAAAGTGTGGTATAACACATGAATAAACAACTAACGAAGTAGACACCTGCAACTACGGCCCGTGGGGAACGATCACCGATCCTGACAAATTCACACACACAGATTTGCAGAGCAGGACTGTGTCAGTCGCTTAACTTATTTGTTCCTTACTCCACGACAAGTGCAGGCACCTTCGCGAGGGTGTAGGAGGAGGGTGTGAACCAATGGCCGGAAACATTTCACAGATCACAGATGAAAAGCGGCTGGAACGACGCGAGGCGCAGCCGGGGCTGCGTGCGGAGTACTCTGCCAGTTGTTGGCAGATCCGACGCTTGGCGACGGACGGACGCGGTGTCGCACGGCCGCTAGGAACGCGACCACATTAGCCGAGAGACAAAGTAAACAGCCCGCACCGAGGTGCTGTTATAACTTGACAAACAGGCCTCTCCGGACCAACCTTTTCAGCTCACGGCATGCATGGTTTCCCACGAAAAGACAGAGTGCCACCCAGAACAACTTGAATACACACTCCAGGCCGGGCCACAAACGGCCCCTTAATCAAAATAACTCGATCCTGGCTATGTCATGCATCGTATCAAACTGCCTGATACCCTCTCCGCTCTTCAACTGTCTCAGCGCGCCACCGTCGCGCCACACGAGACAAGGAAAACATTAGAAGACAATGGACGTGCGATGGATCAAACAGCGCCACGAGCGGTGTACGCACAGAGAGATCGATGGTACTTGCACCAGTAATTAAATCAAGGGCAGGCTCAGATACTGGGAAACTTCGTGGGGTGCTAGAGGATGGCTTGAGGAACAAAATGAGGTAGGGAACCCGTGTCCGGAAACGACACCCGACGGCGCCAACATCGTTTTGCATAACTCCCTCCCGTCGTCCAAACTGTCAATGCCACTATACTTGTAGAATGTAAGGCAGTACAGGCAGATCGGCACAGTTGTGGAGGAGGCGCGGCAGTGGGACTGCGATGGTGCAGGGTAGCGGCGGTACGTGCCGGGCCGCCGCGACCCGTCACGCGCCGGCCGCACTGCAATTGGAGCCTGACGGGCGCGCCTCCCTGCCTTAGTCGGCAGATGAAGTCATTTCGGCTCCACTGAATAATACTTCCCTCACGAAGGACACGTTCCAACGCTCGGAACCGCACGAAACCACTCTCAGAATAAC
The DNA here is from genome assembly GCA_026315105.1 of Locusta migratoria. NCBI lineage: Eukaryota > Metazoa > Arthropoda > Insecta > Orthoptera > Acrididae > Locusta > Locusta migratoria. The sequence continues at coordinate 597,979,221 of CM048744.1, forward strand.
ACTCGTACTTAACAATATGGTCTGTGTCATAAGAATTCGAAAATTTGCATTCTACCGCAAGTGAAATTTTAATAGCGCTTCAGTGCGATAGAGAGCAAATTATAGCCGGCCGCGGTAGCCCAGGGGTCTGAGGCGCGCCAGTCACGGTCTGCACGACCACTACGGTCGAGGGTTCGAATCCCCCCTCGGGCATGGATATTTGTGCCGTCCTTAGTTTTAGCTAGTTCATAAGTAGTTTGCAAGTTTAGGACCTGATGACCCCGTAGTTAAGTCCCATAAGCTATACAAACATTTGAACATTTGAATTTGAGGAAATTATACTTGATTCAACGACTTTAGTGTATCAGTAAATAACAAAGACAGCTACATCTTGCACTTCTGATTGGGGCGCGGGATTACGGTAAAACCATTAAAAGAAACGGGAAGATAATCGTTATTACATCATTAATTTAAATCTCTCATTTACAATCAATATTCTGAACCAAAATATAAGCCTATGTTGCAAAATGCTTCTCGAAAGGTAGGTAAAATGGAACAGCAATCGCCTTCTTCCATTGCAGACATGATATTTAAAGTTACTCATTGCAATTCAGTGCTTTACATACAGCTTTTCTATGCATCTTCAATAGTAACAGGGCTTTATCGTCATCTCATTAACTCATTTATACAAAATATATTATTTCAATGTCAACATGTGACTCTTGTTCATTCCAGAAGTTTCGATATTATTGTAACCATAAAATAGTATTTCTGGTATGTTGAAACGAAAATATTGAATTTAACATGATAAAGCAATTTACCACATTTTCGTATTTAGAAAATGTAAAAATGATTGTTAAGCTTAAGGAACTTAACTGCGGGGTCATTATGAACTAACTTATACTAAAGACGACACAAACATCCGTGCTCGTGGGGGGATTCGAAGCCCCGATCGTAGCGGCCGTGCAGACTATGACTGGCGCGTCGCAGACCACTCGGTCACTGCGGCCGGCCTCGTATTTAGACAGACATGAAACGTTATTGTGAATAGATTATAGTTTTCTTCATTAGAATTTTGTTCCACTATTAACATCTCGTTACTTTCTCTCATTAAAACATTAATTAAAATCATACAACATGTTATTGTGAACGAATCACATTTACGTATGTTCAGAATTTTGTGCTGTAAATCTCAACATTTTGTTTATATGTAACGTATGTATAGTTAATAAATGATTAACATTTTAATTGTAGCCCGCCTTGGTGGCCGAGAGGCCTGCAGCGTGCCAGTCACGGTCTTCACGGCCGCTGCGGTCGGTAGTTCAAATCCCCCTCCCACCTCGGGCATGGATGTTTGTGCCGTCTTTAGTATAAGCTAGTTCATAACTAGTTTGTAAGTTTATGGACTGATGACCCCGTAGTTAAGTCCCATAAGCTCTACAATCATTTGAACATTTTTAATTATAAAACTATTTAGCTCAGGAATCTTTTATTGTCACCTTTAATTTCAAACCTTTATGTAATTATTACCAAAGAAGACCAATCCTTCGCAAGATATACTCAGCCAGCGAGGCTGTAGGTTACTTATTGTCAGAGTAATTGTTCTGTGAGAACTGTTGTCATCCGTTGTACTGCAACTTTGCATTGTGTGGTTTGGTTCAATAAATATCAGACGAAATCTGAAACGATGACTATTAATTTTTTTCATCTACTTTTATCTAATTATGTTACCAGTGAAATTTTTTCTACAATGAACTAAGTATATAAAGATAAGTATCAGTATATATAGAGCTAACGATACCTAATACAAACTTAGAACCTCAAATGACTTACAATCTGCTAAAAGATCAGTCCCTGAATATATATATCGTAAACCTCACATGTAATTAGTAGTAAGTATATTAGACAGTCTAAGACAATGACATACGTTATCCGTATGATCATTTGAAAATATAATTAGTGTGGCTTTTAATATTGGAGTGCTTGAATACGAAAGTTCTTTTGAATGTAAAAATGTTCTTTTAGTAAGATGTGCACATTGTACTCTTTCACTTTGTTTGAAGCACTTCATCGAAATCCTGCAACTACTATTTGAGGAGAAATATAAGCAATATCAGGAATGTAGGATGTGAGTGATTTACACTTAAATGTTACTTTAAGCAGACGGTTTTTGGTACTGATGCTTGAAAATGTAATGACGACATTGAATTACGTATAACATCCCTCCTATGGTTTTTTACAAACTTGTCATGATTCTTTTCCTTCTCTTTAGATTCTGGTTGTTCCTTTTTTTTTTTTTTTTTTTTTTTTTTTTTTTGTAATGTGTCTATTATTTGTTTTCCACGTTTTGTTCATGGTATACATTACGCCAAAAGTAATATTCCTCATATGCCTATTACCACAACAACAAATAAGTAGGTTACTTAATGATGTTATACGTAGCCTAACGTAAAGAACAAAAAATTAACCACCCCACTGATGATAGCACAAAATCTGCTGAAACATGTTTGAGAAAAATAATTAAAATTAAATTAAATGTCCTCGCCATTTAAGTCAACACGGAAGAAAGAAGAGCAGCAACATCAAAAAATAATTATTGTAAATTGTCTTACGACAAAATCTGATTAAATGAAAATTCAAATTATTCATGTACTTATTTGAAACTTCTTGGCAGATTAAAATTATGCCCCTCCCCTATTATGCCGGAACCACGATTGCCCGCGAAACGTGAAGGTCCCAGGCTCGAATCCCAGTTCCGGCACACAATTTTAACAGGCCAGGAAGTTTCACACCAGTGCACACTCCACTACAGAGTCAGAGTTTGATTCGTGATGTTATTTGTTTGCATTGTTGTGTATCTGACAAATAGAAAAAAATAGAAGCATTTTGTAGTATCAAGAACGATACAGATTACGCAGTAACAACCGATCATAGACAGTACTACTTCCTAATGTAACATGGCTTTGTAAAAGAGTTATTAAATTAAATAATAGAATTCCATAGATATTTGTTTACTACGCAAAAAGACGGCTTGTAGATGTTATATTAAACATTAGGTAGACGTGAGTTACCTAAAGTTTTCCTCAGACAGAGAAATACGAACGATACCGCTTATTGCGCCACAATTTAAATACGATGCTGCCCTGCGTAGGTATATTTATATACCAAAACAGTTTATTAAGTTGTTTGGTTAATAGAAAACAAAGTTTTATGATACATAACCTTCGCATTGAGAAATAAGCCGTAAACTAGTACTTTTCTGCAATATAGTGGCCAGGTTGGCCCAGGAATTGCTGCCGAGTTCGACGTGAGGTGCAACTGTCCAATGGCATAAAGCGATTGTCGGCAATTCATCACACTCAGAAGTTGGTCGCTACCTTCTATATGCAGGACTCACATTCCCCTCCCCCTCCTTCCCTCCAACACTTCGTCTCCCCGTCCTACTCCTCCACCTTGGAGTTCTTATGCCCCTTCCCTCCCATGCCCCCCCTTCTTCTCCCGCCCCTCCTTTTCCCTTCTGTTCACCATTTCAAGCTGCGCAATTTTAACAGTTGGTGTCAGTGTTGTGCTACTGTGATATCGAAAGAAAATATATATTAATGAACTCAACCGCCATCATCGTCTGAACCAGTGTTGCGTGTGTGTTTTAAACAGTGTCTCCGTCCCTCGTCACTGTCTACCCCCGGTGGGGGTCAAAACGCAATAAACGAAAAAAATCTATATGTAGGGCTTTATTTTTTACCCTTCATCCCCATTATTTGGAAGTATGGGCCTCGTCCCCTCCCCGTCCCCAATGTTGAAACACACTATTACCTAATGCAGGATTTGTTAGTGCTGACACTTTCTGCATGAAGCTCGCTTGTTGGGAACATTCAGATCTCCGATAAAACATTCGGTGCAATTCAGTGGCGGCGCGTCCTGTGTGTTCACTGGTTCAGTGAACTTCCAGAAAAAAGCTCGCCTTGAAGAAAAAAAGTAAATAAATAAAATACCAAGTGTTTTTAAACTACCATTATTCGTTTCGCTCGTCTATCAGATCATTTTATATGCAGATTCAAAGAATTTTCATCGCATGAGAAACGTTTTACTGCGCGGAGACAGCACGTATACGAGCCATCTGCTCGTTCAGCTGTGCGGTCTAACGCACCGCTTTCCGAGTCGGAGAGGCGCACCGACCCCGATTCGAATCCACCCGGCGGATTATTGAAGGGGTTTTGGAGTGCCGGCCAGCCTGGATGTTGTTTTTAGGCGGTTTTCCACATCCCCCTAGGTGACCTCCAGGGGCCTCACAGTACTTTCGTGAGTACGTGCGTGGCGAGCACGAGGCTCCGAGCTAATGCAGTCTTTCTTCCTTCTTTTCTCCGTGGACTGCATTTCCTTTCCCTTCCCGTTTTTTTCCTATCCTCACTTTTTTCCCCTCCCAACCGGGGGAGTGATAACCTCAGTAGTTAAGGCCCCCTGTCCCAACCAAACAACCTAACCCCCCTAGGTGAATAGCACACTGCTCCCCCAAGTCCCGCAATAATTTCGTAACATTTTATACTTTCACATATATAACGCTATACGCAGACGTTTGGTGTACACATTTCATCCTAAGGGCATGGGGTGGCGACAGGAAGGGCATCCGGCCACCCCAAACCCCTAACACGCCAAATTCGATTAATATGTGGGAACAGGGCTCAATAGAAAGAAGAGCGGCCACGGCGTTGCAATGCGCATGCGCGGCTGAGGTTCACAATCTCTTCTGAACCCCTTGGAGGCAGCATATGGGCGCTCCCGCGGCAGGGAGGAGCGATGGGAATGGTCCCTAAACAAAGGCAATGGAGCTACTGCTCACCTCGCCTTGTGGATGCGCAAATCCTCCGTGAAGGCAGCATCCGCCCTTAATTTTTGTTTTTTGCGCATTGAAGATTCATAAGAAAAAAACACTTCATATTTGGTAGAATGTAATTATAAATTCAATACGTATGAACTGTAAAAGCCTTCAGAAGATCCGATCACGAGTAATAATGAAGTCACTACTTTCCACCCAGCAAGAACGGCCGTTTCGTTAGCGGCATCGCGCTGCGCTGTCGACGGTAGTGGTTTCGAGACCAACTGCAAGCAATTTTTTAAACCCAATCTTATTTTTAATAGATACGGGAATAATTATGACTTTTGTTACTTGTCACATACGTATCTTTCAACGTTTTAGCAAATCCGTCGCGATTTTGAGGGTAAATGACATTTATAAACTTGTAACAAATATTTAGCTGTTTGAAAAGAAAGGGGGCGGGGGGGGCAGCATTTGCGCAAGAAATTACGGAGCTTTAAGCTTGGAAGAGGAGTGTGAAATAAAGAAGTTTCATAGGCCGATGCCACAGCTCGAGTTGAAGCAAGCGCAAACAAGCCGCGGTGAGTCATTCTGGATATCTCTTAACGAAAATATATATGGAAGGTGGCGGGGGGGGGGGGCGGGGTAAAGGGGGGCAAACCAGGGGTTCGTTCAAAGAGCTGCAGGGCTGCAAATCGTCCATGCGCTGTACGGATATTCGTGTTCAAACAGCATTCCTGCAGCTTGCTGCAGCCTACCGGCTGTTCAAGGAAGATCCCGGCTGCAGCGTCCTGCAGCTTTCTTGCTACATGAGCTGCAGGGAAAATTTCCTCCTGCAGCCTGACTGACGTTATCGGTATAGCCCATGCGCGGTAGTGCCTGCTTTGCTGCTGCAGGAAGTTGCAGGAAGCTGCAGTCCTGCAGCTCTTTGAACGAACCTAGGTACTACCGCGCATGCGCGGTACCGATGACGTCAGTCAGGCTGCAGGAGGAAATTTTCCCTGCAGCTCATGCAGTCCAGAAGCTGCAGGACGCTGCAGCCGAGAGCTTCTTTGAAGAGCCAGTAGGCTGCAGCATGCTGCAGGACTGCTCTTTGAATTCGAATTTCCGTATTGCGCATGCGCGGTAGCAGCCCTGTAGCTCTTTGAACGGACCTTTTGCTGCTTCTCTTTGCCCCCTCCCCCTCCCTCCAAAATAATATTTTGAAGTCGACGCCTCTGATCACGGCTAACTAAAGGCGGTAAAACGAACTCGGCTCAGATGCGGATGACTAGTGGAGGCGGTGATAGGAAGCGAGGTGCGAGCGAGTGAGGCAGCTGGCCGTCCAGCGGGTGTCACTGGCTGGCGGCGGCAGCAGGGGCAGGGGCAGCCTTGGGACAAGGACGCGCTGGCCGCGCCGGGCGCCAGTGGAGCAGAGCAGGCGGCAGGCGGCAGGCGGCGACGCGCCCTGGCCCAAATGCGCGGAGTGGGGGGCGCCGGCGGCGGCGCGCGCATGCGCACGGCGGCGCGGGCAGGCGCCGACCTGCCGCCGCCGCAGTCTGCTCGCGGCAGCGCGCGGGGCATGTAGCGGCAGAGCAGGCGGACAGCAGCAGCATGGGACTCGGCATTCCGCGCTCCGAGGTGAGTGCCGCGCTCACACCCCCACCTGTCACACCCTGACGTTTGCTGCTGGTGGGCGAGTCGCAGGAACTGACCACTATCTAGCCTTGAGTTTTTAGCTGCACTTGACCTTTTTTTTTTTATTTCGTAACTATGAACAAAATTGGCCGTTTATGTAAATTAACGTCCTTAACGACACATGCTGTCTCGACCAGTAATTAGAAGTTAAAATAGAATCTTATATAATCTGGCATATGTAATATTGTGAAACTGTACAGCGTAAGGAACGTTCCATCAACTTCCAGTAAATCAGCTGTTTAATGTCATCGACAACTGGCAGCATTTCGACAGGTCAATGCCCTAAAATTTCTGAGGTAAAAATAAAACGAGGGGTTGGTGTACTAAACATAAATTATTGATTAGGATTTTGTTTAAAAAGTTATGTAGCTTCTCTGATGGTTACATATAGGTCAAGTAGTGTTTTTTCCTTCCGCAATGGAGCGTTGAAGGCGCTTATACTCCGGCCGAGACCTGTGATCGTCGGTACATTCTGACTTGGTAATCTGTAATTTACGAGGATAATGACATTATATACAATACAAAAGTATTAAGTTATTATCCCATGTGTTTACATTCGTTGATAGTGTTTCTTTTGCTAGTTGGTATATTTAGGTAGCGGATCTCGTGGCTGATATGAAGTCACTTGTCAAATCCGACTGGTTGTATTGCGGTCTTCAATTATGCTCAGACTGACGCTTCTCGCCTGTTTGATACAACGATTCGTTGCCGACTTCTTTCTCTGTGCGGCGGTAGCGCTGCGACGCTGTCACGCTCGACAAACCGCATCTGTCATTCGGCATATGACGTCGTTAAGTTTTATGTACGATGCTATCGGGCACTGAGGAAAATGGCGAGAGTTATGACGTCATTAGCCATTCGCGTGTATGATTTCTTACGCGGAATAAACGCATTTTGTTGTGTAACTTGTAATATAGGGCGAGAGCTAATGTTGACAACGAAATGTTCCGTTTGCGATGATAATTTAGTGCCGGACAAGGTTACATACAAGAACCTTCATCCTTACAGCAGGGACATTTTCATTGTCACACGGATTAATACCCTCGTGTAAAATTTGTCATAGAATGGGTGCATAATCCTTTCTGTTGAACATGAAATGTTCCTGCTCTATGGTTGACAGGTTCTTGTATGTACTCTTGCCGGTCGGTAAATTGTGAAGGGAACATGTTGTCAGCATTACGTCACTACATCGCCACCGCTCTACATGAAACTAAACCATGTCGCGCGATTCGTCGTAACGGATAAAGCGTGAAAGAGGGGGCGCATCTAATATTTTTACGTCCTGAATTCCAATTGACGACATACGCTCTATCATTCGTCGCTTCACTACCAGCTTTTTTCATCCAGTACCAACGTCAACACTTTAGGCCGCCAATTTCGTATGGTCAACTGAAGCACGCGATCTGCCTGATGGCTTTGGTCCCTGAAGTCAGCGTGTTCTTTACTCAAAACTCGTCAATACTGGAAGATCCTATACAACCCGTCTGCTTTGACACAAGTCATTCGCGGGGTCATAACGAAGAAAAACACACATACACAATTCTAAAACAAAACTTTCCAATACGCACCAAGAATTTCTTTAAAATACTGTCTGCCAAGAAGTTGTCATTATAAATGAACTACGTTCCAAGTGATTAGTACTTAATTAAAACATGGGGATCGGGTAGGTGGATGGGTGAATGTAAATTAGTTTATTATAAAATACATTCGTAGCAAAAGGAAAATTATCAAAGTTTCAAGTAATTAAAATTTAAGGGGGCGCACTGCCATAACGCGCAAGCACGGTGTTTACATGAACGTAGCACTGCATCACATAGCTCGTTATGTTCACATAATTTTACGCGTATTTATAGTCCTCATTCAGGTTCTGACTTGTGGGGCTCTGTCAAGCATTTAGAACGTTCTCCGTCAGTAACAAATTGCAGGGCCGGCTCAAGGCAGAAGTGAACAAAGCCGCCGATTTGGAGGGGGGGGGGGGGGTAGCGGAGAGTTGTCAGAGGCGCTAAACTCGAGGTTTCAACGTACACAGGACGCCTAACAAGCACAGCAGTCTTCCTAACAATATTATAGTGCTTATCACAATTAATAGCAAGGAGAGGGTGGGGGCACCAAACAGTAACCCACCTATGGAGAAAAATGTTTCCGAATCGGCCCTAATAGTTTAAGCTATCAGCTCTGCATTATCGCATATTATGAAACTCAACATTATAATCCGCTGTTAATCCAGAGATGCTGTCATATTCTAGCTTAAGAAACTAGTAACTGCAGTACAATTTGATTTAAAGACATTTATTTTTTGTCAAATTTAGAGCTATTGATTTTCGCTTTTCCAATACCGTGTATTTTCATACTGGCAACTTATACTTGTCATTGTGCAATATTACTCTGGACGACGAATAACTTTTCAAACAGTTGGTTTTACGTGTGCTTCAAAATAGATTACTGTGGCCTAAGCCATGAAGTGAAGACTAAGTCGAACATTATATACAATACGTTTCCTGGGTGTTTACTGATTCTAACCTATTAATCGATCTCCTTTTCCTTGCTCGTCTTTCTACCTCCCACACTCCTCGCCGTAATTAAACCGTTGCCTCTCAATTACCTCCCGTTATAAACAATGGTATATATCATTGTCAAAACAGACAAGAATATATTTAAAGCAATAATATAAGCAGTCGTGATGATTCTGACCAATACGTCATATACAAAATTAGAGAACGGAAACTAGTTGCTGCAGAGATATACTGGAGACGATGCTGCAGCTTAACATTATTCGATCACGTGAAGAATGAAATAAAGGATGACAGCCACAACCATAATAGAAAACAAAGATAAAAAGCTGAAACGGTGTAGACAGTTGAGACGGAGACGTATGGAACAGGGAAGGATATCATTACAAATATGGAGTTGGATTCCATCCCAAAAAAATAAGCGAGGGAAACGACGTAAAAACTGGATAAATAGTATTAAAGAGATGAGGATTGGAAGGAGACTGCAGACAAGGATCGATGGCGCGTATGATTCGAGAAGCGGCAGTGACGTTGCAAACACTCGCTGGATATATGCACAACAATTTTGTTAATGCATTTCCACATACTGCATCCTCCTTTCACCTCTGTCCCGCTGTCAAGCTCCAGGATGGTCGGTGAAAGTGTCGGTATGATGTAAGGTACCTTCCGTCATGAACCACGCAAAATCTAAGTAGTAATGTTCCTCTTGTTTACAAGGTAGTGTGTATTTTTAACAGAATGATCGACGGTCCTCTTAGAGTAGTGGTAGCACCGGAAACGAAGACGTCATGTAGGCCTTAAGTCTTCGTTATGGAATTCGTCGAAACAGCCTCCGCTGAGTAAGAGCAGTGCATTCATTACTTCTGGGAAGTGTGGGGGCGAGTTTTCAGCGTGGGGTTACTTTGCCGCTGTTACGGTTTCTTGCGAATTCGATGATTCAGATGGCCTCGCTCTTCCAGGATTACGTTTCCCATAACACGCTTACGTCAGCAGCTCTTACCGGTTAGTTGGTTTACAGCAGGTTCACTGCCGGTAGTGAGGAAACTATCTACGATCAAATGCCAGAAGAGCAACCGTCGCCTCATGCCACGCGAAACCGGAAGTCAGCTGACTGCAGTGGCGCTTGTGAAGACAGGACACACAAAGGTCAAGAGTGCGCGGAGGCAGGCAGCGAGACACGGTAAGGCCCGAGACGTGTCGTCGTGGCTGAACAGAACCGTTACCTACTTACGATCTTTGCAGGCGTCATATTCCCTTCTCGAGAACATATGGAGCGAAGTTCGTTGTGCCAGATACAAATAACGAAGTTGTGGACTGACAGTATCGACAGCTATTAGCAGTGGACTACGTACGACCCAGCACAGCTTATGAAATGGTTGCAGCGTCGAAGTATACGGCCTTAGTTTTGACTTTTATTTCTTCATATGCTGCTACCGCTGAATCTTTTTATACTACATTCATTTCCGTAATAACAAAGCTCTTTCTCAAAGGACTCAGTTCATTCACAGAAAGCTGCATGCTTAGATACTTCTATTTCATGTTGTCGGTCACGATTGGAGTTAAAATGCACTTTAGGTGACGGTGGTTTCTACTTGTAGTTATTGGCAGCGGCGTGAAGATTAATCGAAATTGTGGCATTAAGATCCAGTGAGGATGTCTTTACGTTTTACACTTAAAAACAGTTCGGATTTGTAGACGTAACTATTTATTACAAGTAGCATATTGCAAAATCGTTCTATTAGTCTAGATATTATTGCTGATCTTTTTACTCGTAGAAATTCAAGCTGTGCTGTTAGGTAGGTCAATTAAAGTCCGGGATACGGCCCGTCGGCCTTGACCAATGACGTCATGAGTTAGACGATAGTTTACAAGCAGGACATAGATTATAGATTAAGATATGTTTAAAAAGTGATCTGTAGCTTCTCTCTGATAATGAGGTCTAGGTCAACAGAGGGTGGTTATTTTTCCGCAAGTGAGCGCTGAAGGCGCTAAATTTTGTGCTGAGACCTATGATCTATGGTGCAGTGTGGTAATCTGTAATTTACGAGGATAATCAGATTATCTACTATACACAAGTATATTATCCCGTACCTTTTATATTCGTTAATAGTTTTGCTAGTTGGCATATCTACATAGCGTATCTTGTGATATGACGTCACTGGTCAAAGCCGACGGGTTGTATCCCAATCTTCAATTATGCCTGTTGGGTACCTGCTTAACTGTTTTTAACAAGGTACAGTAATCTGGAAGAAGCGGTCTTTCGAAGGCGCAATCCCCAAACGATATACGGGGTGACGCGAAATTTGCGCGCTCGTGGTGAGCAGCGCGATTCTCACAATCCAGTAATAAAAAAGTGACCGGCAGTATATGGCAGTATATGGACCTCGAAGACTGAGATGTCTGTGTAATCCACACGTAAGTTTTTCACACTTACACAATTGCACCAACAAACTTCTAGGGGACGCAGAAAGCTCTTGGGGGGGGGGGGGGGGGGGGGTGACCATAGAAACCCATTCCCAGAAACGTCATCCAAAGACCTGACGGCGTCAAATTTATAGGGGGGGGGGGGGGGGAGTCTAGCGCCAGTGGCTGTAACTTGGACTCGCCGTAGCGTCGTTGAATGGCATTTCCGGACATGGGTTTCTATGCTCATTTTGTTACTCAATACGCCTTCTATCTACTGTAGAATTTTGTCAGAATTACGTAATTCTGAAGCACACTAACATATGACATATACCCATCTGCATTCGACGTCCATTTACTGCCAGAAATACGCGCAGGACGAAATTTGTTAGATATTTATTGCTGACATGTGAGGAATCACGCTGCGAAGCCCGAATGCGCGAATTTTACCCTGTATAGGACAACGGCGACGAGCCAAGTTCGACAGTTTGAATTGTATAAGGAAATAAACGGTAGATATGGACAAAAAGTCGCTAGCTAAAATTTTAAACGCAGCAGTTTAATGGACTGTAATTACAGTGGTTTTGCTGTTCATCTAATCCACTAGTGTTTACTCTCCTCCCGTACCAAAAGACGAGATGGAACCTGTTGAAAGACGGGGTTTTGCGAAGTCTCACTTCCTGAAAATACCCGCATCGAACTGCAAGAAGCCTAAATAGATTTACTTCCTACCAGAAATTTGCCATGTTTTAAAACTACATGCTAATATACAAATGCTGCATCTTGTCTGCGATAGTGGTGGACACTGATAATTAAAAAAGATTTATGTTTATCAAATAAAGGCCCACCACGCTATTGTCAAGAACTTCAGTAAAGTCCAGTTTCTTAGACTTTACAAGAAGTCTTGATATTTTAATTCCTATTTACCGAGTTACCCCGGTGACCTGTTATAATTACAAATATGATGGAATGCTATCGGCAATGACTATAGAAGGAAAACACGTAAAAACCTACAGTATCCATTGTTGGGCAGAATATCCACAAGAAACGAGTCTGTACAACTGGTTTTATTGCTACGTCTCAGCTTGATAATGGGATAAAAAGATGCGTAAAAGTTCGGCACAGACTGAGACGTGGTGTACAAGTGTCACAGCGCAGCGACTATGGCAGCCGTCGCGCGCCGTTCTCAGACGAAGCAGACCGAGGGAGCTGAGCTGTTGGTGTGCAGCAAGCCACGCAGCTGTGTACCAGCGAAAAATACGATGAAATGTCTATCAACACGCAGCAGTAAAGCTTAGACCCACAGTGACCTCGGTGTACTTGTAATTTCTTGTCCAGTGAGCTTTTCTACGACGTATTTGCGCGCGCACACACGCGCGCGCGCACACACACACACACACACACACACATATATATATATATATATATATATATATATATATATATATATATATATATATATATATTTGATAATGCCACGATTTTGCAATAGTTACTCGTAATAACATTCTCGTTGCGCAATATGACGTCACACAAGTCGAACCATGTATATGAATCGCCTATATCTTGACGCGAATTTTCTTACACAGAAACCACAAAGTGACTTCAAATGTCGGTATTCAATCCATCGTTCGTCGCTTCTCTTTCGTTACATCAGAGTTCAAAGCCATTGGTTACGCGAAATGTAGTGCGTTGGCAACCTATGGCGAGTGTAAACGCTCGTTCAGACTGCGTGCCCGACTTCAGCCAAAAGATGAATTAATGACTATCATTCAGGGGGTTTTGGATGGGGCTATGGGGCTGCAGCCCCCTACTCAAAACATGAGGAAAACCGCCTAATACGAGCTTTTTTATTTCTTCTTGTTCTTAGAAATCAGGTCAAATGATTCCATACGTCTTCTGAAAACGACACAGAGGCATTGATTGGGTCCAACTACCTTCATTTACATATCGGTTGGAGGCATGAAATTTCTGAGAGAAAAAGTTTAGAAAGAAAACTCAATCTTTCCATGACGCACAAAGAAACTTTTCTTCCCCACAGTAATCTGCCAAACAATTGCCATTGCGAACGCTAAAATTTAAGTGACTAGTTTTTAATTAAATCACGAGGCTCGGCTAGGTGGATTGGTAAAAAGTAATGACATTCAAGAAAAATGATCAATGTTTAGAGTCGTACAACACGCAGACTTGAGGGGTCAAAGCAGACGGTAGTATCCTGTGCCTCAGTTAACCCAAATAAACAATTGCGGTCGCACTAGTTAACCAAGCATATTCAGTCTCGTAAAATCACAGCAACGGACGTTGGTACCAGATTAGTTGTAGATTTTACTTCTGGCTACCTAGGCGCAACAAGTGGGATCTTTCCATTTATATACTGATTACAAGCGGGCTTGCATAGAAACTATAAATTCTACATATTTTCCCGGGATGGTCATATTTAGGTAGTTCATAAGCACTGCTAGTATACCTACAGCAGCTGTAACATTTATTACTGAGACAGTACCGTCAGCACAACTTTCAGTAATAAGACTAGGAGTATTGGAAAAATGTTTATACACGTATGCAGCTTCCAATTTAACATTGTCAGGTTGTTACAAAAATAGTGGTAAATAATTGGTTTAATCTGGCGGGTATCATCATGCAACGGAGCCAGCATTGCGGCTGACGACCACGTGGCCGTCGCCAGCTGGGCTGATGCACTCGCTCCCACCTGCTGCCGCGGTGTCGGCGGTCGGCGCTCACCATCCGTGCCCCTGACGACAGAGTCTGCTGCCATGGGTTCACGCCCAGCTGTGCGTGCGGCGACACCTGCGTCATTCACCCACCTACGACTGAATTCTATTCGTTGTCTAGTATTCCCTACCTCTTTTTAACCTATCTGATAGGGGGATTCCATGCCTTACTACGTATGTAATCAAATTGCGTGGTTATGGTATATCGCCCGAAATTTGCGATTGCATAGGGGATTTCTTGTCAAAGAGGACACAGTTCGTACTAATCGATGGTAAGGCATCGACTAAAACAGAGGTGATATTGGGCGTTCCACAGGGTAGTGTTATTGGTCCTCTGCTGTTCCTTATTTACATAAACGATTTAGGGGAAAATCTAAGTAGCTCTCTTAGGTTGTTGGCAGATGACGCCGTCATTTACCGTCTAGTAAAATCATCTGAAGATCAAAACTGCAGACCTATCTGAATAAGATATCAGTATGGTGTAAAAATTGGCAATTAACTCTAAATAATTGTGAAGTCCACATGAGTAGGAAAAGAAATCCGTTAAACTTTGTTTACAAGATAAATCGATCAAATGTGAAGGCGGTAAACTCCACAAAATACCTAGGAATTACTATTACTTCAGACTTAAATTAGAAAGAACACGTAGATAATATCGTGGGAAAGGCAAACCAGAGACTGCATTTTATTGGCATAACTCTTAAAAGATGCAACAGAACTACAAAAGAAACTGCATACACTACGCTTGTCCGTCCAGTTTTAGAGTATTGTTGCCCAGTGTGGGATCCTTATTAGGTGGGTTTGACGGAGGACATTGAAAGAATCCAAAGAAGGGCAGCTCGTTTCGTATTGTCACGATACAGGGGAGATAGCGTTACGGAAATGATGCAGGATATGGGATGGGAATCATTACAACGACGGCGCTTATCGCTGCGGCGTGGGCTACTTGCGAAACTCCAATCGCCAACATTCTCCTCCGAATGCGGAAATATATTGACTCCCACTTACATAGGTAGAAATGACCATCAGAATAAAATACGAGAAATCAGAAGTCGAACAGAGAGATTCAGGTGTTCTTTCTTCCCGCGCGCTATTCGAGAATGGAATGGGAGATAAATAGTATAATTGTGGTTCGATGAACCTTCTGCCAGGCACTTAAATGTGATTTGCAGAGTATCCCATGTAGATGTATGTACCCGCTATCTCGATTTTATTAGCAGTTACCTTACTCGAATCTTAATAGATGCCTTAATGGTGTAGTCCTAAAAGTTGGACGTCTGTCAGAACCTTGGTGGGTAATCTAGTCAGGCTATGTTACGCGATTGCCGACTTGTCAGTTGGGGATTGACGCAAATTTGTGCGGCTGTACACTAGGACGGGGCTCCTGGCGGAATGCAGGGACAGCTGCGACCCATGGGGTAGAGTGGTCAAAGGGATACATGGTGGGGTAGTCTGTTAGTGCTTTGTGCCGGGTGGCGCAGGGTCTAAGCGCAAATTCCTAGTAATCACTAGGTCCCAGGTGTTGAAATACTGTTACACAACCTTCTAGTAGGTGACTCAAACACCCCAGTTAAAATGGTAGGTTGCTGCAATCTGGTGTGCCGCTGCTGTTATCGATCTTGGATAGTATGCACCGTCTGACCTATGCCGCACCACATCAGCAGGCGATTCCCGCAGCCCTACGTCTTTTTACACTTGCAAGCAGTCCTGTTTCAGCTTGTATGCTGCAGTCTCTTCACTTGGGGTTTGTTGAGAATTGTCTTACCAAATCCGCAGCCAATGTGGTGCGACATCGACAGCTAAGACTGTGCACACTGCAGGAGATCAGTGCCGCCAACACCAACGGCACACGAGATTGCGGCACTAGTGGACAGTCGCAATACTCTCCATGACAAAATTACATTGTATTATGACCACATCGAGGTTCTGTCATCGATGTGCTGCATCATTAAGGAACCTAGAGAGATTCGAGAAAGGAAACGGATGATAAATCGTGATGGAGGTGCATACCTACTAAATCATGGAACCACCTATTAGGTAGTTGAAGAGGCAGGAGATACCAAATAGCGACAGGTAGCCGCAACAAGTGCACCTGGGTTCGAACCCCGACAAAACGGCCGCCCGGAGGAGCGAGGGCAGGGGTAACGGTCGCGGACAAGTAGAGGAAGGAGATAAACAAGCGCCCCCTCCCCCCCCCCTTCCCTCACAAGTCACTCACCAGCGCACCTGATGACGGCAACCTGGGCGCTAAGCGAAATATTATGCACGTTCGACTCTGGCAACCGGCAATTAATTCAACATGAAGCACGTTTGGAAAAGCTGAAGACTCACGCTATTTTTTTTAAATATATTTTAACCGTTTATCTACATTTGACTAGTCATAATTTCGTTGCTATATCTTGGACAACGGTTCTGTCATACTCTACGACCGGCGTTGCAATTTAGCAGTGTTCAGCTTTCTCCAAAAATTAAGCTACGTCCCAAACGGCACTTGATGTGGCACTTACTCTGAGGAACAAATGGTGCGGATGCTTGCCAAGTGTCAAATGCCACCCGTCCTGTTCACAACATTCCATCACTCTAAGTGCTTTGAAAGAATGAATCAGTAAACTAGAATCCGATCTCCATAGTTGCGCTTGCACTTTTTTTAGTGAATAAGACGGTTAATGATAAGAGATAAAATATTTTTACGTATTTCTTCTGCACTTTCCTGGAATAAAGTGATACGAAAATACAAGATGGCATTGACACTCTCGCTGTACAATGACATGTAATTATTCACGAAAATTGGCCCACATTTCTGCCCAGCCGTTTGCTGGGGTTCCTACCTAGCTATCGACCAATGTCCTTAGTATCTTGTTCACTTTGAGGAAACCTTCTCAAGAACCCGTTTGGCAGCGCAGTTATCGGCAATCTGCTTGAATTTGCGTGTATAACGATTGTCTAACTTCATTGTTACTTGGATCGGAAAGGCTTACCAAATTAGATTATTTCATAACAATTATTTCTTGGTACAGCCTATCTTTACAAACACATAATTGTGACAGTCACGGAGGAGGCAGGCGACCACGAGTAATAATAAAGTCTGCAATAGGCTGCATAGGTCGCTGTATTGATAAGTCATACAGTGGCGTTTCGGCCTGGGCCATCATAATCCCGTATACATTAATAAGTAGGTCAGTACATATCGTTACATCAAGGAATAGACTGCTCCTTGATATTACGAAAAGAGCATGTAACGATTTGTACTGACGTACTTGTTATTAATGTATACTGGATTCTTAATGCCCAGGCCGAAACGCGTCAGCCACATTACAACCACTTTGACTTATCAATACAGCGGCCTATGCAGCCGATTGCAGACTTCATTGCCTTTACAAACTAATCGGACTGCATCGTTTTTGGAGGATCGTGAGATAACATGCCTGATGTAATAAGATCTAGGTAAAACTTCCTCATATGTTCATTTCTCGGTGCCGTCTAGCCCACGAGCTGAAATGTGATTGTGCTACAAATAGTGCACTAATGTTCTACTGATGTAGTGATTGCCGCAAGCTATGTTGCGACCTAAATTAAGCAGGAAATGACTCGATATCGATTAAAACACTTCACGTTGTGACTGTTTAGACACTTTATCAAGGATAGCTTGTAATAACACAGGCCACGGAAGGCCCAACGCCATCGATTGGGCCGCGCCTTCCTGCAGAGCGAGCAGTTAGCTTAGCTGCTTGTCGGAGGTTAGTCCTCCCTCGTGTGTGTGGTGTGTTTTTATCCATAGGTTAAAGTAGTTTGTAAACCTAGCAACTGATAGCCAGAGTAGTTAGTCCCAGATATTTGAACATTTGATACCGAGTGTAGGCCGTGTCATCTTAACCAGGCTGGCGTCGTCTGCTGTGCTGCTGGTTGTCAGTTTCCGTGACTGCTCCGTCAAGTGGCTCCTGAATTGGGATCAAGAGGCTGGGGGCCCCTAAGCAGGTCAACGGCTCAAGCTGCAGCCACGTTCAAATCACGCCCGAAGCTGCTCGATAGCTTCTAAAGCCCAGGATTCATTAGTGCTCCGTTTGATAAGACACTCGAAGATACGATAAGCGCTTATGCCTTGGCTGACGTTTGTCCCTCATAACAAATTTCTAGCCCCGAGTTCAAAGTTCCACATCTACGAGAAACTGCTATCCAGCTTTGGATCTGTCAGCTATTCGGAACCTAATAAGAGAGATATCCGTCAATTGTTTCAGATGTGCATTATTTGCCCTGAGGTTTTGCACACATCTGGAATAGGTATCCTCAGCGAAGGTATTTATCAACTTTCACATTGTTTGTTACAATTATTTGTACACGTTTTCATCGGTAAAAGTGCGTTTAATGCAGTGTGGTTAGAGAATTTCTATTTGTGGCCTAATGCTCATATTTGTCGGTACTTTTATGTATTTTATTTAGTGCTGTAGACCGGTTTGATCAGCAGATAGGGCATTGGCAGATGTCATCTATTTACTGCCACCAGCTTTATTTTTTGACATTGCAGTAGTAAAGCTTCATGAGCAACTGTAATAATGGGTAAATGACACTTCCTTTGCGTTTTGCTCTTGTAAAGCAGCTTTCAACTGTGAGAAACATAAGAATGAAAAAGTTGGGAGTTCCTCATGTGCACTTGAATGCAGGAGAACAAGGATGACGCAGAAGAGAAACGGACTACGTCTACATGTAGCTACTGCAAAATGCCACTATTTACTCGGCCATGTTGGAAAATTTTCGCAAAAATTTGTTAATAGACTTAATATCTTCCTTATCGCTTGTAAAAATAATTGTTCCCTAAATTTATTCCTCTTTAAGCCCACTGGGAAACACTCTGTAGCCATCTTTAAATAATTCGTTCAATATTTAGAAACATGGTCTTACTTAGTATGCAATACTCAAATTTTACAAATTTCAGTAAATTACTCAGGTAAGGATAAAACCTAAGTAATGTAACGTTGTGTAAATTGATAGCCATATTTGCGGATAAGTACGAAATAAATGGAAAGTATAAGACAGAAAATTGGCTAAACGATAGAGTAATACGCTGGCTTCCAAAATTTCTGATTTCACGAACGATACGGGGCACGACTGTGAAACATGAAAAGCGAGAGGTAGCGGCGACAGAAAGGTGTGGCGACGCGTCTTGACGCGTGCCTCGGTAGCTCAGTCGGGAATACTCTGAGGGGACGTGCTTAACAACAAAGTTGAAAGTTTATTAGGACTTAACGCTGGAATTCTTTGCATCGCTCTCAGTGGAGTATGACTCTCTTCTATTTCTGGGTCTGCCAATTACGTGTAAAGCAATCTACTCCCTTGCACTTGAAAAGGACTCTCATCAAACTTAGCGTATTGTGCATGCGTAGTTAAAGTTATTTTCGTTATATTTTAAACATTACTTGGTTTTCGTCGATCGAGTTCATCTAATTACACGGCATTATTTATTTTTATTCACTAGACTGCAGGTCCGACTTGAAATACAATAAGTGTGGAACACTTTTTTCGTTAGTTTTGTATTGTGGTCGCCGTAGTATAGTTGTTGCTTATGTTTCAATAGAGCGATCACTTCCACGAGATTCAAACCTCCATCGCGCTCGCCTAAATACACTGCATCTGATTTTGTGCATTATTAGATAAACTTTTCGTCTTCGTGGTTACTTTTTAGTGAAAATTATTTTGGTCTAGAGTCCATTACGATTCCTTAAAGATGTTCATCGATCTATTTCCAAACCAAAGCTATCGTTCTTTCGGTCAGTTTATTGTATTGCTAATAACAGAGAAGAAATATTTTCGTTATATAGCAGTTGGTCAAACTTTCATGAAGACACACAACGAAATAAAATTTCATGTATGATTCGTAAATTCAATTACGGCCTCTTATCTTCAAAGCAATGCAGTTACGTAATCTAAGAAATTACCACAATGCTGCTAAATTGCTGGTATTATCGCTTTTAAGAATAGGCCTATCCGGCATCGTGGCAGTCATCAGATTATCTGCGGCTAAACGTTTATTCGTTGATACCAGTAAAATTACAACTTTAGTACCTTATTTGTCTGTGCTTACCAATGTTGTGTGCATACTGGTGAGTGTAAATCTTTGTTTAATGTACGTTTTAGTCAACTTAAGCAATTTTTGCTGGTATAGACTGCAGCAATTCTGGCAAATAATTGCTCAAAATTGTAAGTGGGTTACCCTTGTACAAATGTTAATAAGTGTTCACCTGCAGATAGCCCGAAGACGTACATAGCGCCGAATAGGCCTATTGCATAATGTTTTAAAAGCAAGCAATAAAAGCGATTTTAGCAGTATTGTGCTGACTTCCTACAATTGTACCATACTTCATGGCCAAATGAAATGGGGGGGGGAGAGAGAGAGAGAGAGAGAGAGAGAGAGAGAGAGAGAGAGAGAGAGAGAGAGAGAGAGAGAGAGAGAGAGAGAGGGGGGGGGGGGGAGACGTTAACACCACACCTAGGCGATATGGTGTGGGCAGGCATTATGCACAATGGCCAAACGCCGGCGCATATCTTTGCCCGAGATACCGTTACAGCACGCGCAACGGTGTTGCACGGAGATTATACTGGATCGCATCCGTCTGCTCAGCGGCGCGGAAGCTCCAGACTTCGCGTTAATGGACAATGTTCAGCAGCACAGAACTGCTGTGTTGGAAACTGAAGATGCCCGACCATCGTACTTGCCAGACCCGATTGCTATACAGCGGTGGTTCCCAAACTGAGCGTCGCGTTACCTTATTGGGTGAGTGGCTGGACGACTTTAAAATACGTCAGTGACGAAGACAGGTTTTGATCTTTGGTGGAAGGGGGCGGATGAGTGACCCAGTCTGCACTTTATTTCTGAAAAGAAGGGGAAGGGTTAGAATGTCCAGTAACAATGGATTAAGAAAGTGTTTTTTCTTTTTTTTTTTTTTTTAGGGAAGGTTGAGGGAAAGGGGGGTTTCTGCATATCCGCCCCCTCCCATTTGGCTTCGCCACTGATCGAAGTAAACTAATTTATTTCTATAATTTTCACCCCAAAAAGAAATGTAACAATTCAGATGTACCGCTTCGTTATCGTTATGGTTACGAAGTTAATTTAGTATTTACAAACTTAAAATTTTACTTTTAGGCCAGTGAAGCTTGTTTATCAAAGAATAAACTGGATTTTGTCGCTTTACTCTCCAAATATTATGCATTGTTACGGATAGCAGTTTGTAGAAGACAAGAAGCTAAAACCATCGGCATCTGAGACTTCCTGACTTCGAAAACTTCCTTTAGACTGAAGTGAAATATAATTTTGCATCATAAAAGGGGGGGGGGCGAGTGCTTGCAAGTATATCTTTGAAGAAATTACTGGGATTGACAACTATTTACTTATGCGAGTGTCCATTTTCCTACTTTCTATCATTATAGAAACAAATTTTGCGAGGAAAACGATTTACGCCTCAAACCAATAAGCTTCAATCTAGATATGGAAAGTATCATAAATACCAACACTTCACAATTTTACAGATCTCAATGAGATTAATTTTTAATCTTGTAAATTACATTTGTTATTGGAGGAAATACTATGTACTCCTTAAAAAAATTTCGCCATGCTGGGTGGCGAAAAATTGTCCCGGTAGATTTTTGGGTCCTATTACATAAGAGAGGTAACCACTTTTATACAACATGCCTGGAATGCTCATCATAAACTTGTTACTGATAGCCGCGGCGGAGCGGCCGTGCGCATTGAGGCACTATGCTACGATGCGCGAGGCCGTTCGCCGCCGGGGGTTCGAATCCCCTCTCGGGCATGGATGTTTGTGCCGTCTTTAGTATAAGATAGTTCATAAATAGTTCGTAAGTTTGACTGACCACATAGTTAAGTCTCATAAGACTTACAAAGATTTGAACATTTTTTTGTTACTCATAGAACAATCACTCAGAGAACCGTACAAGAATCGTCTTGAGAGAGAAGTGGGATAATATCCTCAAGGAATCAACAGTTCGGTTCTAGATATGAGCAGCTCTAAATGTACGTTACGGTTCAAGGAGGCCATACTGCCTTACTGAATCATCAGTAATAATAATAATAATAATAATAATAATAATAATAATAATAATAATAATAATGGCTCATTGGCGTGCTGCAAGTCTTTCTATTGGACGATACTTCGGCGACTTGCGTGTCCCTAGCCTACCCCAGTTATCCAAACGGGGAAAGGGGACCTACAGCTCAACGTGGAACCCGAACCATGTGTCGTTTCCGGCGACTCCTCACATCGTGATTATCCTCAGCTCCTCTAGTTTCCCCAGGTGTGCCTAATGAGCGCTCTCCATCTCTTCCGATCTTGAAACAAAATTCGATCTTGTACATCGCTCCAGCTGTAACCGTTCTTCTCTAATTCTGATCCTACTTTCTCTATCCATCGTCTACTTCCTTCCTCTTCGTCTATTTCCTTCTATCTCGAGTTGAATTTTGTAACTGTTCTTAAGCTATCCATTCTGATTACAAGCCCATACAACTGTTTCCCCAGGATGTTGATAGTAGTTTTCTATGTACATCATTTCTCTCCTACTTTTTTGATTCATAGTTACCAAAAACCTCGTTTCTGTTGCTTGGATTGTGCTTTACTTTTCTTTTTTGAAACAATTTTCAACTTTCTATGTAACATAAGGATATGTATCTTAATGTTGACAGTATGAGTTGCACAATAATAAACGTTATTAAACAGAAAAAACTTCAGCATTGGTCGTAATTTTAGCTGTTCATATTTTCCTAACAATTTCGACTACATTAGTGTCCATCAGTGCTGCATTCAAGAAAACGGGTAAAATATTGAATGCAAAGAATATAGATCGCCCACAAAAATTACACGCATTCATCTTACATACCACGTACAAGTTAGTATGTATGAGTTGATCACAGTCGAAAATAAAAACTTTGTAAAAATCGTATGGAAGATGTTAAAATTTCCTGTAATGGACAATCAAAATAGATGTTAAGTGTCCACATAAACAATGTAATTGGATATATATGTATTAAGCTGTTTTTCTAATTTTTGCACAGAACCTCTCTTAATAATACACTGATATGTAAGCATGGTTTGACCTTACGCCCATCGAAATTATATGGGCGTCTCGTGCATCTACGCCATCTGCTGCATTCACTTTACCCGCTACCTTTCTAAAACGAACCGACTGATACGGTGTTATTTGTGTGTCAGATACAAAGACGAAAATGTTGGTATGAGTACGCCAGGTGTCGTGAACATTACTATGGAAATGTTTGTTATTTAATTTTTTTTTCATGTTTATGGTTCGGTTTTTACACTTACATCAAAAGTTACTTTTCTATCCTATATTACTGGAATGACAATTTTATATATAAATCTACGTAAATTATAGAGAGCGCCACCTATCATTTAAGCCTGCTGCCTACGTTTCTAAAGGAGGCAGCTCAGTTGTCTTATAGCGAGAATGATAAAAATCTTTCTTCTCATATCTAACATGTTATACCTATATTTATGGTTTTGGTGAAAGAACTTTTTCATATGAATTGTAAAAAGTGTTTACTTGAATTGTTTTCGATTGTGCTTAAATCGGTCGTACTGGCTTGTACAGGTGACAGATCTTTGCGTGTAATTTCTTTTATGATCGATACTAACTGGTCATTCAATATTTTCCTGTATTTTTGTCTTTAATTACGGCACTGATTATGGCTACTAACATAGTAGAAATCGACGTGCAAGTATAAACATCTAAATTACGACCGATGCTGGTTTCTTCTGTCAAGTTACAAGCTTTCTAGGGTTTTATTTGCGGGTGGAGAAGTTAGTACTGCTTCCTCCCACAAGTCCCCTAAAACCCTCCGCATCCTTGCGGATGCTGTTGCGTAGCAGTGTGCGTTTGTACCGCCCTACAGTATGCACGAGGTGCCGTAGTTGCTGTCCATGTCTTTATGGAAAGCATAGAGTTCTGACTAACCTGTTGTCTTCTATAGTTGTCCCCAGCGCAGAAGACAGCACACAGGTCGTTGGTTCTTCTATAGCATACTAGTGAGGCTAAAATAAGTTCTGTATGATAGAAGCATAAGAAGCGACTCGCGAGATTTTTTAATTTTCGGGGATGCCATTTATTTATTAATTAAATAATATGAGCAACTATTGTTAATGACACGGCGTATGCTGCCCATAGCTCATGTTGAGACCTCGACTGTTATCATTATTACAAAAATCTTTACTCATGACCGGCGCGTATAGTGGTCAGCTCGAGACTGAAACTGCGGCGCGTTGCGAGAGGGCTGTCGCGCAGCTTCTGTAAAATCGCTCCTCTCTTGTTACAATAAGAGAAGGCACCTTAAACTTTTTAATTTGTCAAAACCTAGCCTGTCCTTGAGATATTTATTACAACTTCTCAGCTCTGAATAATTAATATTTAGTATATAATAAACGAAACTAATTTCAAAAGAAATCACGTGACGTGAAATGCAGCAGCCAATGCGAGGAGAGCACCAGTAACATAGGCGGGCTTTCCCACGGGAACCAGCATCTACTGTGCCATATGCTACTGCTCCCCACCCCACATTTCAACATATGCTGCACTTCTTTCTTCCGCGTTTAAGACACGTACGATGTTAGCAGCGGCCAGAAATATGAAGTGGCCATAGGCCAGGAATATCACAAAGTACATTGATGAGGTCGTGGTCCACATCTCCCCGATGAAGTCTTCATTCAAGGTTATGTCCATTATCTTGCTGTGTGGGAGGAGGGAGGGAATAGTCCGTGCCTCTTATACCTAGCAAAAAATAACTGTTCCTTAGCAATTACAAAATATTATGCATTGCATCCTCTTACGTCCCATGAGAATGGACCATGAAGGTAAAATTTGACAGGCTGACTTGACGCCGAGGCCTATCAAAAACCGTGAACCACTTGTTACTGAAAAGGGGGAGTGACAGCGGTACACAACGCAACATGCGACACATCGGGAAGACGCCTTGCCGGTAGTAGACCTAGCAACATATAATTCCTAGAAAATCACTTAAACGTATTAGGTGGAACTAGGTTGCTGGCGACATTGGTAAATGGATGTCACTGGTAAACATTTTCTCTTCCGTGGAGCTGTACCAGTGAGTATGATGTTGCTCGACTGATGACCTTGCCGTGCACTTACCTGAGACGAACAGGTGGTGGGGCGGGTGCAGTACCTGCGGCGGCTAACGGGGTGGGTGGGAAGCCGGCGTGTTTTGCATCGGCCGGCCAGGGCAGTTTTTTTAATGCGGACGGGCGGCGGCGGCGGCGGGCAAAAAGCAAAGCCCCGGCTGGAATGCGCTGTTTACGGCCCCACCGGTGGTCCGGCCCGCGGCGCCGCTGCTGCCATCTAACGGGACCCGCCGACACTGCGCCCGCGGGAGTGCCCTCGCGCCTCTGACGTCACTCGCCGCAATGAATGAGTTGTGTGAACATGACCTTACGCGCACGCCGCACGGCATAACTGTAACGAGGCATGCGCGCTTACAACCGCCTTCAAATTCCGGGCGCGTTTCCTTTCCTTCACATCCGCTCGGCTCGTACCTACAATCGACACGGTCTTGCGACCTCAGCTTGATGGCTAGCATATGTTCGTATGAGCATGTTGTAAACAAACGCTCGAGCCGCGAACACGTGTCGGATCTAACAATGTCTTCCAGTGTTTTGTCAACTGTTTTCGTCATTTTTGTGCTTTCGGTTGGCAAGATTTTATAAACATCCGATCTGTCTCCAGCTTTTTTGTACGATTTGTCATGCCTGTTTTATTGTAGGAAACCGTACGGTCGAAGAGCGGCGTACTATGCTATTCTGTGCCGATTAGGGAGTGAGGGGGAAAAAACATGCGTGTGCCAAGAAGTTGACAACCCAAGTGAAAGCTTTACATTTTGGTCTTCGTGCCCAGTAATCAAACGGATATTTCGACGTGCCCGCAAATATTAAGTTCTCGTGTCCGACGGAACCTAGTAGTATTTATACGTACAAACTTTTTGAAGTGTTCTTAATTTGGTATTTGTAAATTAGTAGTACAACGCAACTGTGATTTTGCCATTATGGGGTATGCTGCTGAAACAGTGAATTGTGAGTTCGCCTACATTGTTTCATAAATCTATTATTTATATAAATGAGTAGTGATTAAAAGCGATGACGTAACTTCGTTACAAATAATGTATGGTACACGGTCAACGCAGGTCTCGATACCTCTCGTTTTTGATCCGTGACGTCATGGACGGAAAATACGAAACAGAAAAAAGCGGTAAATAACATTTGTAAACTCATAAAACTTTCGGTTAAGCACAAAGAAACCTTCCGTCGCCACAGTGCTTTGTCAAGCTGTTGCCATCACGAAAGATCAAAGCTTTCAAGTCATTAGAATGCTGAAGATTAGGTAGGTAGATCGCCTAACTAATGAAGAGGTACTGAACAGAATTGGTGAGAAAAGGAATTTTGGCATATCTTGAGCAAAGAAGAGATCACTTGGTAGGACAAATTCTTAGACATCAAGGAATCGTAAATTTAGCATTGGAGTGAAGTGTGTGGGGTAAAAATTGCAGAGGGAGACCACGAGACGGATATAGTAAGCAGATTCAAATGAATGTGGGTTGCCGTTCTTATGAGATGAAGAGACTTGCTCAGTATAGAGTAGGGTCGAGAGCTGCATCAAACCAGTCTCCCGACTGAAGACCATAACAGAGTTTTGTAATTAAATCCTTGTTCTCGCTATGTTGGATGAGTGAACGTAAAATGGTGTGTACTGTAAAAACTAACAACACATTCGTAGCCAAGGAAAAGTTCCGATGTCAAATGATCGATCAGACGACAATGGAGGTGTCACATGCGTCATCACATCTTCGCGTTTTTAGATGTGAGGCCTGCGGCTCGGTCCGGATTCGTAATTTGGAGCACTTTCATGATTATTATGCTTATTGCAGCGAACATAAACATTCTGTTCAGATCCTCTTTCTTAAATGTCGGGGCTACAGAGGCAAAAAGCGTTTCTAACCATGGATTTTCTATCTTAGGTGTACTGGCCTGAATGTCCTTTGCCTCTGTGCTGAAAAATGTTTTATTGACGAGAGGCGGTAACTCGTTGCCCAGCCGAGAGCGACTGCCGGCAGCTGTGGCGCTCTAGCACCGGCACAGGCTGCCTGAGCACAGCATCTCTGCAGGCGACGACTTGCGCAATGCGCAGCCTGTTACCGCCTGTGTCTGGGAATCGGCAGCCCGGAAACCGACAATCTTGTCGGCCAATCGCGTGTTGCAGTCTGACATCCATGGGAAGCGGACGAAGGCCAAGGTGAACGTCGAGGTCGCAGACTTGTCCGCGGTGTAAAGCTAACAGGTACCAGCCTGCTGACCGACGGCTTCGTTTGAGGAAGAGCTTCCTGTCACGTACCCGAGCACTGGAAGGATCGGCCGCAGAGAACGGTATTGCAAGGTGGGAAATGGATTTGAGAAGCCCCCATAAAGCAGTAAAAGAACTGGCACCTGGTGGAGACCTGCCATACACAATCTGGAGAACCCTGAACCGTATGAGGATAGAAGTGCCAAAGTGCAAGACAAGCAAGCAGCGATGGAGCTTCCTAAAAGATAACGAACACTTTGTGTCTTTGTGGTGTTGTACAGGATCCTCAACACCTGCTTATCTGTCCATATTTAGAAAACCCCTGTACAATGGAAGACTTATGGGAGGCTAACGACAATGCCATATCGGCTGCTAATTTCTGGAAGTTAGTCTAGTTCAGGACACTGAAAGTAAGCTAACAGGTGGCAATGTGTGTCTCACGTCTGGTGACATTCTGATGCTGGTGCAGGTGCTAGCTTTTTGGCGTGCATCATTCGACGAACATCGTTGAACATAGAGGCTATTGAAGGGGACATTCACACGTGGAGGTAACAGAAAGCACGGATTTTGTGGACCACATCAGCATTACTGCGGATAATAAAGTCCCTCCAGGTTTAATTCCATCCGTGTCAAAAGTAGTATGAGGAAAACCGTAGGAAACTTGCTGTTTTGGCTAGTAAATTCGCCTGATCCGAACCAAGTACATTTCCTAGTGTGTTCCTTGAGTGTGTTTAGTAGTAAGCTCATTACGGTAAGGTAGCCAACTCGAAAAAGTACCAGTTCAGATCTTTTCATCGGTACTAAGAAACAAGTTTTATTTTCTATAATGTTTTATATATTTTGAAAAACTTTTGTTCGCCTACTAGAGCTAATTTGCAAGCTTTTTTTTTCTGTGAACTTTCTCCAGGCAGATCACAGAACTGATCGCTGAACAAACTCTCAATATTACCTACAATTAATATAGAATGAACCATTGAATGAAAATTTGTTCAAAGACCTGTACTCGAAAACGGACATCCCTTGTAGGCAGCTGGGCCATCCGTTACACTACCACGGCAACCGCAGCTGTACATTATCGTAGTTAGTCTTCCTACCAAATACGAATCGAAATCGGATGATTGCAGGTATTTTAGGCCCCTAAAAATGTTCCCCGGCCTTCTACAGTACTAAGAGCCTAAAACGTTTATCCTTAGTTGTCGTTGGAGACAGGTGAAAAATTGTGTGCATCCACAACGCCAGTTATAGGCTCCTAGTATAATAAAGGACATGGAACCCCTCTGCTTCACCGTCTCCTCTTCCTACCCCCTCTATCTTATTGCCCCCTTTAGCCACCCATTCATCCCCCTTTATTACCTCTCCCGTTCTCTGCCAATCTCCTCTCGCCTCTCTATTCATCGCTTCCCCCTCCCCCTCCCCCCGATTATGAAAATCATGTATGCCACATCTGTGGAGATGGGTCAAACGTGTCGGTCTGAAGGCAGGTACCCACCACCATACAACGTACTAAATGATTTTGAAAGTGTACACAGTCACGACAAAATTGAAATAAAGTTGTAGATTGGTGTTATGGTAAATTACATTGCGCCCTGCATCGTACAAAGCTTGCGTAGACATTTCCATTCCCCTTGGTTTGAAGGTCAGGGTGTAAAAAATTTCGCAATCGAATGAACAGTATGGTAGCGCTTAAATCAAAATCTTAAGTTGCCAAAATAACCAGTTTAGATTTTTCGATTTTGCAGTGCCATCTTCAGCGTCCAATTAGGACTCTAAATCATCCAGCGCCTACTCCAACATAAAAGAATTCATCGAAATCGGTTCGTCCGTGTACTTCTTTCAGTACATGTATCTCTTTGCTAGCCGCATTGTGGATGTTAAATTTTATTTTTTGAAAGAAAGAATAAAGTGAAGAACAGGAAAATGTAATAGTGCTTTTGTCGTATGTAAATTTGGAAGACACGTGTAACATAAAATGAATGAAACGTTATGGATAGAATAAAATTTTCGTGTGGCGCAATTGCCTGGTGCAACTCCTTAAATTAGACACCCCTACGCCGACTTGCATGTTGCTAGTCTACCCCTGATATCCAACCAGGAGAAACAGGACGTACAGTTTAACTTGGATTCCGAACCACGTGCCTATGCTGGGGACTCATATCCTTGAATATAAGGAAAGATGCCAAGATAGCAATTTTTATTATGTACTAGCTTAATTCCCGCTGCTTTTCACGCCTAGACTGGATGGTCTGCATTGGTTTTCTACTTGTAAATATAAATGTTCATAGATTTAGCTTTAATAATGCTTTGCTAATAAAGTATTTTGATACAGCTTGCCACCCCCCTATTGCACCATTGATGGCAGAATTCAAAACAATCCGAAAGTCTTTTAAATTCTAACCATGGTTCCAGCTCAGTTTTCGCATTTCTAGCATCAAAATCTTAGTAGCATCCTTAAGATTTTCCCCTTATATCACCCGCTTTAATGGTTGAATTTCCAAAATTATCGAAACACATGTTTTTAAAATTCCAATAAAAATCTAAAACAGAAGTTTCATATTTCTTGCTTCAAAATTGCCTCAATAGCAACATTTTCAAAAAATCGCTCATTCCCTATTTCATCCTCCCCCCGTAGGGATAGGAATCTCGAAAACTCGGTAATGCCTACAGTGTAAGATAAACATCGGTGCTGAAAAGTGAATCACATGTAGATTCACTTTTCAGCGCCGTTTTGTCTTTTAGAAACGAATGTACTGCAAGATGCACTTATTCTTTATTCATACGCTTGTTGCAGAAAAACCACTGGAAAATGTGCATCCCGTTTCGCTGTTACATAACCTCTTTGCTATTGTAGTGTCAAGTCATAGCTGGCCTTCAGTCCGAATTATCGATAAGCTGACGACTTTCAACCACTATATCTTTCACTGTCTTCTAGCTATCGACACGGAACTTCTATGGTGTGCAACGGGAGACTTTGTACTGCAACAACACACAGATCGTTCGTCTCCATTGTGCAATTTTTGCTGAAGAGCAAAATATTGACACGTTGAATTTTATATAAGTCGGTAACAACTTACAAACACTATTCTTTTGCGTAGTTTTGTGTAGTTTTGGCTACAGAGTGAATTATAGGCACAAACATCTCGATTTCTTTATATTTAGGACGATCGGTTTCAGCACTCAATGGTGTTATCTTTTGGTCTCCTACAACTAGCATTTAACTGCCTACTAAAGCCCTCGACATATAACATCTTCCAAAATATATATGGAGCGCTTTAATACGCAGTTAAATCGCAATTATAGAAGACCAGATGATAGCATTGAGTGTCGAAACCGGTCGTTTTACATAAATAAATAATAAAAATTGCAATCTTCATATTTCTCTTTATATTAATACAATAAGATCGCTCCTAATGAGTTAACTATCGTAGTGTGAAGGCTAGGTAAAAAAGTTATTCCCGCGTTTTCGAAGATATGACCTTTCAGTCGAGCGCTTTACCGCAAGCCCAGCCATGAGGTCGAAACACGGTGCTCTCTCTTCGCCACTTAGTTAGCATTTGATTTGTAACAAAATTCTGGCATTCGAGATAAAACTATACCAATTTTAAGCTGGACTAAATAGGTCCTAAATTTCATCAAGATTAGTTGAGTAGTTAGTTCACCTCAGACAGACATCGTGAAACAAAATGTTTATTATATACAGTGTGTCCCAAAATGTATACTCTTTGAAACTCAACACTACTTTACTGAAATGGGCTAAAAATACAATTTTAGAGGTGATAGACGCCTCATGGCCTGATTTATGGTGGTGAACGTTCAAACTGGTGTTCGTCCATCGTAATACTCCGTCAACGACTTAAGACTGAAAGACATTACAACTTTGTCTGCAATGGAATAGCATCACGGACTACTTCAATATGCTCTCTAAGATCATCCAGTGTTTGTCTCGCAGCGTAAACTGTGTTCTTGAGAGTACCGCACAGAAATAAGTCTAGAGGAGTTAAATCTGGTGATCGAGCTGGGTACTCCAGATCCCCCGTACGCCCTATCCATCTGGTAGGGAATGTAAGATTCAGAAATGTTCTCACATCTAGGTGAAAGTAAGGTGGCGCCCTCATCCTGTTGAAAGTAATCATTTCCAAACACAGCGTTAACACCACGAGTTATCTCCAACATTTCCATGTAAGAATCGTCCGTGACAGTGTTGTCAAAATAGTACAGTCCGATTAACTTTCTAGAAGGCACCACAAGACTGTTACTACTGGCAGATTAACATGACTTTCGTAAGTTACGTATAGATTCTTCCTGGCCTAGTACAAATTATGGCGGTTAATTGTTCCATCAAGGAAGTAACACTTTGTTGTATGGGAGTGAAAGTTGGGTGGATACAGGTTAGGTTATTCATAAGGTAGAGGTTACAGATATGAAAGTAGCAACAATGATTGCAGGTACTAATAGATGGAAACGATGGCAGGAGGGTGTCCATAATGAGGAAATCAAAGAAAAACTGGGAATGAACACCATAGATGAAGCAGTTAGAGCGAACAGACTGAGATGGTGGGGTCATGTTACACGCATGGGAGAAGCAAGGTTACCTAAGACACTCATGAGCTCGGCAGCGGAGGGTAAGAGGAGTCGAGGTAGACAAAGAAGAAAGTACTTTCTTCTCGGTGAAGAATGATGCCTGGTCTGATGTTATGCCTTTTACTTCAAAATCAATGTTAGCATTGGATAGGGGATCATGGAGGAATTTTATTAGAGGTACTGTGCTCCAGACTGAACGCTGAAAGGTATAATCAGTCGACGATAATGATGATTCCATCATCAAGTTTAAACATCACTTCATCTGCCTAAAGAATTTGCTCTTGGAAACGTTTCTATTCTTCACATCTGTTAATGAACCGATCACAAAATTCGCTTCGCCTATCATCCTCATTAAAAGCATAGAGAAGTATTGGAATGTAAGACTTAAAGGTCTGTGACAGCAAATTTCTATGAACACTGCTTCTGCTGATCCTAGTCTGAGAGCCTGAGAGCATTTCCTCACAGATTTCTTTTGAGATCGTGTGTATGTCTAGATTACTGCATCAGTACTGTCATAATCTGCTGAACTTTTTTCGACCACTGTCCTTTCTTCATATCAGGCACATTTCCTCCTTCAATCGTATCTCTGATTCTTTTAACTGTGCTCTTCACGGTGGTGGTGTTGCAAATTCAACTCTCCATCGTCGGCGTACCACACTGACGGCCTGTTTTACAGTAATTCTTTAGTACCCACTAACTGCTCCCCGCGGTGTTACCCGCGGTTCAATAGTCAGACATTAAAGTAGAAGTAGAAAGAAAAGTAACGAAATAAAAAATAAATCGAACGAAGAAACGAAATTTTGAGATCCTACAAATGCAAAGCGAACCAACAAAAGAAACAACAAATGTAACGAATAAAGAAACTATCCTGTTCCTATAAATACGAACTAAACGAATGAAAGAGGCAATAAATATAACAGGGAAACAAACCAACGAAGTCTTACAAACGAACGAAATCACCAGTGAAAGATTGAATCAGTGAAATCTAACCAGCAAAGTCACGTCAATGCACTAAAAGCAAACATTCGAATGCTATAAATAATAGAAATCACCAAAGAAACTATTATTCATTTAAATCCAAAGAGAATATAATTTTAAAGAATTACGATAACATAATAAATGTTCGAACATCTGTAGTTGGTGACAGTCCTATACACGTCATCGAAAACCAAGGAGAAACAGTATTGAAGAAGCTGGCTAATATCACAATTGAATACAAATTATGCGTCCTGAGAAATATTTTCATGAGTGTTATATTGCCTGCCATCTGTTGAGTGCATTTGCTACTACTTTCGTTGCAGTTTACGTACGATATTTATACATGGCAGTTCGCGCTTTGTACACAAAATAGGGCTTGGTATATAGATCCCATTCTACACAAAACGTCAATGTTTTTTCTTGCCATAGTACTTAGAGCATATTTTATTTAAAGTCTTAAATTTATATACATACTTCATTTGTTACAACAAATGAAAATGAATGCGGCATAAAAGCCAACATTCACATTTCTTGTGTATGTAATTATATATCAGTTAAGCCGTTTTGGCAGTATCCCAGAATCTTTGTGTATATTCGAAAGCAAGAAAGATAACAATAAGAAAGAAAAAAAAATTTCACTATAGCAGGACACGAACCATTGCTGAAAATAATGGAAGTTTATCACATGACGCGTTAACCCTCGCGGCTAAACATGACATACACTACTTGGCATCTCTGCTGTTGTATTAGAAGCTTGTAACAACCGTTATGTATTTCTTCTTATATATATATATATATATATATATATATATATATATATATATATATATATATTTTAAATAAATAACTTGTATTAAACATTTTGAAAAGTACCCTATGTCCTAATCCAAGACATAAGAAATCTCGATATGAAATTTCACCTAAACCAGTGCTGCAGTTTTTGCGTGATGCGGTAACAAACATACAAACTTTCCCATTTATAATATGCATAGGATATAGGATTTCCGTTGTTTAAACGATAGCGCCATGTTTGCTGGCACTCCTGAAACAGTGTTTTTCACCGGCTTCTGAATTACCCACAAAACTGTTCCAAAGAGTGCACATTATTTTGGGCCACTCTGTCGGCTGTTGGTTCCACACGGTTGGACAAAGCTTGACCAGCCGCAGAGCTGGCGTGTTGTTTGGGTGGTGGAGACGTCGGCGCAGGTGGAGCCGCTGGCTGGCCGGTTGCCAGGCGCGCGCAGGTAGAGGCGGCGCGGCGGCCGCAGCCTCGTGACCCGCATTTCCCCAGCTGCCGAATGGAGACGCGCCTAACGGGCCGCGCCGCGCCGCACCAGGAAGCTGCTGCCGATTAACGCGCGACCGCCGCAGCCGCTCATCACGCGACGCGCTCTTCAGTCGGAGGCTGGACACATTTTGGCCTAGACCCTGTTCTAAGTAAAAATATTCTGCTGACCCCTCACCCTCTCCCTGAACCATAACAAGTGTGTGTATGTGTAATCTCAATGGCAATGATTTTTCTTCTCAAAAATGTACGGTATAGTAGTATGGATTTTAGTGCATTTTTGGAATGAAACATTTCTATTACACGATTTCCGACAAAATGTGTATTTCACATGTAAAAAAAGGTAAAGCAGTCAACAATCCGAAGATTGGTTTCAACACCACAGTGCTTTACTAGGCAAGGTCCTGTTTGGAGGTGGTATGCCGTTGCACTCCTCCGACCTTCGAAATGACTTACCCAGCCAGTTATAGGGGGACCTACACTTTAACGTGGGTTCCGAAACACGGTCCTACTCAGTATTTTTCACATGAGGAATACTGCCAGAGGTGAAAGAAATGAATCATATCAGGCAAAACTTGGATAATCTATTCGTAAAGAACTTTTTTCGAATTTCTCTAAATTACAAATTGCATCTTATTCATTTACCTATTCATCAGTTCCTGAAATCGACTCTCGGCCTTTGCGTTAATTCGTCGTTAGTATATTTATTATGAAGCAATCGACGTGCTATTCATAATCAATATAAAATTAAATAATTAATAATAAACACAAAATTTCACTTCTATCAAACCGAGCCCTTAGTGTTCATAAATGCACTGGTCTTGTTCTTTTATGGATCAGGCATCACCACCTATGACCACGACCACCTGAACAAGACTTCGCCAACCCCCTCCCCTCCTCCGGGGAAGGGGCACGACCCACAAGTTGCGAAACAATGTTGTTGTTGTTGTTGTTTAGAGGGGAACAAACTGAAACAATGGCAAAGCACGCCCCCCCCCCCCCCCGGGGGGGGGGGCGCACGTCTGCATCACCCACCAAAGTTCTGTGGTGAATTAATATTTATGTAATAATACATTTCCGGTTTAATAACTAAGCGTAACAAATAACTTTTGCATTCAATCGAGCTAAAATACTTATATTGAGGTAAAAGGCCATTGCGCAGCAGTGTCGGCTCCATGACCCCTCGCCTCAACGAGAGCCTTCGCCGTACCTGCCAGGCTGCCCCCAAGTCCATTTAACCACATCTGGTCTATCACATTCTTGTCTTTGTGGCGGAAATCCCGTTGATTTGGTGGTTGATAACGACGTTCGCACAGCCGTTTATCTCAAGACTGTTAGATTGGATTCATATCGGTAGAAGATGCAGGTCAAACCAATCGTGCTGTTTCGGAACTTCGCTTTGGGATGAAACTGTTAATGTCATACACAGGTGACGCATAACGTTTTAGTAGCGTGTGGTATAGTTCAGTTAGTCGTCGTCTGTCCAACAGAGGGTACGTAAATGTTCCGAAACTAAAACTACACTCATCAATCCATTTCAGGAATGTTATCTGCCATGATCCGCGTTGCCTCTTGTATATTATGTTCTGGCAGTAATACTCAACTATCTACTTTAGGCAGTATACCAGATGTGTTAATATCCTTTCGCATTTAGCGTTTTCTTAAGCGCGATAACGGGGAAACACACCCTCACCATTTGAAAAATACGTCCACATCGCAACACCAACTCCTTGCATATTTCTGTTGGCGCTGCAGATGGTGGCGAATAGGTTTTTTTTTTTTTTTTCCAGGCATCTTTCACTCCCGAAGCCTTCCATCAGACTGCCACCTCGAGAGTCGCTTTAGCGTTTGCTGCAGTAATATGTGGTTCATAAACATCTACTCGGCCATTTCTACATTTCACACGCGGTTATTGGGTTATCTGGATATTGGTAGCACTCTGCAACTCTACAGTGACTCCTTCCCCTGAATCGATGAGATTTCTTTACAACCACTCTACGCACAGCCGCGCAGTCTGCCCGTCGAAGCAGGGGATGTGCCTGGTCCTGGTTTCTCATTGCTTGTTCTGTCGTGCTTTCTCACTAGTCACATCACCAGTACCGACGTAAGCAGCTTTAGTAAGATGCAATAACCCTAACGGATCAGTTAGACACTGACTAGTCAACGTTCTTCTGATCGTCGCATTCTGCTATTTCTGCTTACCTACTGACAGTACCCCGGACTCCTTTTATACTAAAGGTTTACATCTCGTGACATCTAATGGTAAGTGTAATGTCAGTGTTCCTTTGATCACACAGTTTACATCACTGCATATATTCACCTATATCTGATGCGTAAAAAGCTCTTAAGTGTTTTGTAATATCGGAGATAAATTAGGTTCATATCTCAAGCTTTCTCAGAAATTCCCCCGCCCCCTCCCCCTCCCGCAAACATGACATAAAGATAACGTGTGCACTGAAAGATACCCATGTAACATAATGTAATGGTTCTCAAAGATTCGACTGCATTTTAATGTGCAATTAGTATGTTTAAATATAGAAAAAGGTATTAAGGATTACAACGGTATATCATCTCCAGAGCTTCACCCTTTTTATGAATGACACAAATTACTTTGCGTCCCTGCTAGTAGACTCGCAGATTGCTTGCTCTTCAGCGATTCCATTAGGCTGCTTTTAGCGAACCTTTAAAGTTTGTAGTAGCTGATGTAGAACATTTCTCGCTGTTACTGTAACTTCAGTTGGCCATCAGTGTTTGATGTCACGGAGTCCATAGAAACCAAGCGCTGTAGATGAAGCTATTGTGAATTTGCATCTCATTCTTTTCTTGGCGGCAACCGTGTGCCCTACCGTGTTGTGACTGATAAAGCTTTAGGATCTCAACACCAAATCGCTGTCTGAATGTCCCCCTGAGCGCAGCACCAGGCTTGAAGCAGAAATCAGGCGCACAGTTGGCTAACGTTACGGTTCACAACACGACCGACCGAAATCTCTGCCGCCAAGGACAGAACTGCGTTTCCAATTACTCAAGACACAGAAAATAAACAGAGGAAATACTGTCCTACGTTTCATTTGTCTACAACAAAAAAAGTGCAATTCAGATAGAACTACTTGAATCTTACTGCAATCGTGATTTCGGAAGCGTAGCATCCTCTCCACTAATAGATATTTACTATAAAGTAATACCGAAGTATTACCTTAAGCGTCTATTGATGAAAATTTACGTTGAAATAGAAATTACGGCCTGTTTATATTTTATTGTGATAAAACGTTTAACATAAATTCATTCCTGTTAAAAGGATACGGCTGTATTGCTTAATGATGTCTTAATCAAGATATTGACTTATGACTGGAGAATGCTATCTTACTAAAATAAAGTAGTTCTCATATCTGTACTTCTACTCATTTCTCCGAATGAGTTAAATCCAGTAAGAGTGCATGCAGAATGTGTAGTGTTTGAGTTTCTGTACCGCTCTGGACCCCAATAAACTAAAATAATTACTTTGTGAATAATAGTGTTGTAGTAGTAGTAGTAGTAGTAGTAGTAGTAGTAGTAGTAGTACGATCATCCATTTTTAAAGAGCTTGATTGGGACGGAATGTTATGTCCTCATCTTCCTTCTTTCTTGCCCTGCAACAGCTTTAAGCTAAACAACGCGGCGTCGTTAGTGTTCATCACAACGTGTCGTATGCTGTCAAATAATATATTTGAAATGTTAAGTCCATACCGATAGTCAGTGCTCATGAAAAGAATTTCTGAAATTGTGTAATATCTTGCGAAAAATATATTAATAAAATTCAACAATATTTCCTATTTTACTATCTTGAAATAATAGTGTTCCTCAAAATACTGCAAAATTACCTTACCTTACTTTACCCTTTATATATTTCATTGGAATGGAAAATGTCATAGTTCACGTTGACACGCAGATTTTGTGGTGGCTCTACAATTCGAGAGTGTTAGTGCAGACTCTCCTCATATTTATTCCTTGACTCACTGTCGGGCTAAGATCTCAGTACATACATAAATACTGGTAATAAAATACAATCTACAAGCTTGAAATCACCTTAGTCAAAAGGGGTCCATTATTCAGAAAGCCATATTTTCAGTAAGTTCACAGTAAACATTAAAACCTTAAGTTTCAGACAGCACATTACAGATTTTTTGTTGGTGAACTTCGTGAATTCCACTATATTTTAGACAGCCATTTTCAATCTTAAAAGTTTAATGAGTAGCCAATTCTGAATTAACCACGATTATTTATCCTTCCGTATCTTAAAATAAACGCATACATATATCATCTTGCTACGTAGTTTTCACGTGATTTACACTGAGAGAGCACGTAATGGAACATTCACTTTAAAACGAAATAAAAAATACACACGAACACTTCACATTAGGTATTGCGGGAAAAAAAAAAGAAATGGGC
This sequence comes from Locusta migratoria, assembly GCA_026315105.1. Classification (NCBI taxonomy): domain Eukaryota; kingdom Metazoa; phylum Arthropoda; class Insecta; order Orthoptera; family Acrididae; genus Locusta; species Locusta migratoria. Next base: position 598,017,963 of record CM048744.1, read on the forward strand.
ACAAAGATATATTTGCCGCTAGTATTCCTCAGTTTTCGATTGCCTTCAACTTCAGCGATCTAAGAGTACTGCTTCTTCTTAAACGTCGCTAAATGTTGTCAGTCAACTGAGAAGTAACTAATTATATGATTCTCTTTAAACATTGTCTCTAATGCGCTTCGCTTTCGCGAGTTCAAACACACACACACACACACACAGAGAGAGAGAGAGAGAGAGAGAGAGAGAGAGAGAGAGAGAGAGAGAGAGAGAGAGACTCGAAACAAGCGGGAACGGCCGCCCTGTCCGTAGCATGACGCCTTAGACCATGCGGCCATTCCGCGTGTTTACTTCCATGTTACGGTATAAAAATATTAACTGGTGATCAGTGCGACGTGAGCGCATCCTTGAGTTTGTAGTACTGACCAAGAAACATACATTTCCCTCAAAAGACACAGTTTTCTGGGTGTTGTACCGCGTCATAACTATTGCTTTAATAACCGACGTTTCGGCCAATGTTATAGTGGTCTTCTGGGTGCACTAATGTCGGTGCACTGATGTCGGTTATTAAAGTAATAGCCATCTTATAACGTGGAACAACACCCAGAAAACTTTCTCATCTGACTCTTGCCCTGGTAGTACCACGTATTCCGTAGACCGTAGAACAGTAATCGACCATATCGATTATTATAAGAAAAGTTTTGGAGATAATCTGGATGAGGAATTTTAAACTATAGATTTCACACCGACCGAGGTGACGCAGTGGTAAGACACTGGACTCCCATTCGGGAGGACGGTGGTTCAAATCCACCTCCGGCCATCCAGATTTAGGTTTTCCGTATTTCCCTAAACCACTCCAGGCAAATGCCGGGATGGTTCCTTTGAAAGGTCACGGCCGATTTCCTTCCCCCATCCTTACCCAAAAATACGAGAGTAAGCTCCGTCGCTAATGATCACGCTGTCGACGGGACGTTAAACCGTAAGCTTCCTTCGGGTTATAACGGCGATCACTGATGAAATATACGAGAGAAAAAGGCGGACAATCACGAAAGAATTAAAAAGTGCTATCATAAGGGAGAACCCTATAATACGGGGAGTCTGTCGCCTATTTGATAACACATTTGCATATGAAGACGCTAATGTGAATGTAGTGAACTGGTTGCTCGTAATTAGCGGTCGGCAAGTTTAAAAGAGCGTAACATGCGTGCGGCGGTGTGTGGGAGCCGGCACGTGGTGAGCAGTCCTGCTTCTGGGAAGCGTGCAGCGGCAGCAGCGTGTCCGTGAGGCGCGCAGCTGCCGCCCCGCGCCGCCCACGCGACCGCCAGCCGGCCGGAAACAGCGCGCCGTCGCACCTGACTGCTGCCGGAGGGATTTAAGTACTCACCAGCAACGCCGTCAGTCGCTCGGCCCAAAACTGCTGTATCCACAATTACAGGCGCAAATTTAAAATATCGCCAAGTACGTCAAAATGAATTTATATCCGAAAGCAGTCCACAGACCAATATCAAAGTGTGCTGTCTGAGAGACCCCTATAAACCGCCCCCTCACGTCAGGAAGGAAAAGCAATGGATCGGTTCCAACACCGAAGCCGCAGGGTTCAGGAACGACGAGGTGGTATGATTATTTTACTTTTACAGTCCACGGTTTGAAGGACCTGTCCACGGCAGGGTGTACAGCTATTCATCTCTGCAACCTCCCACCATTTGAAGCTGCCAGAGGCTTCTTAGTTTAAACTGTACCGGGACATGTAAACCAAACTTTACTCTTTGGGACACAAAAAAACCCTTGTCATATCGCGGGCTCAACTTTTGTGTTCCTGTGTAGTAGAAGCCTATCGCCTGTCAGTGTAACCAGCGCGTCAGTCGAGTTCAGCTGTTCGTCGCTATCGAAAGCTGGCCGAAGGACGGGTTTTCTTGAGGTGCAAGAAAAGATGGAAATTACTGTGAGCAAGATCAGGACTGTGTGCTCGGTGATCGATCAGTTACCCGCCGAACTTCTGCAGAACAGTTGCTGTGCCTCGAACCGTATGGACACGAGCACTCATGAAGCGGCGCAAAACCTGCACTAAGCCTTCCACGCTTTCGCAGTTTCAGCATTGACAATAAGAGCTGAAGACCACTGTCACATGCGGGTTCCATTAGCAGACAGCACACTTCGACGATACAAGAATACCAAAAGAGAGAGAGAGAGAGAGAGAGAGAGAGAGAGAGAGAGAGAGAGAGAAGAAAATTTCTCGATGCGCCCGTACTTCGTTTACCCCCTTGACAATTCCTGGATGTGTAAGAATGTGCCTGTTCACAAAATTCTTTTCGTTAAATTTGAACACAAATTTTTCTCCCCTTTTCGATTTGTACAACAGGTACTATGTTACGTACGGAATATTTTATCGGAGTGAGTGCCACTATCGTCCAGCCTTAAATCAGAGCTCCATGCCCTTCGAAAATAGGTCTGTAGTCCTTGTTTTTCACGTCTTTCCGGTACCAACACATGAATACCACGTTCTCTAGTGCAGGTCAGATGAATCACTGAAGGTGTTGCCCATCTTATGGAGCTGTGTGTTAGTCAGGTCCCTCCTGACGCCTCTTCATCGTGTTAGCGGTTGTCTGCATCTTTGAAGCACAAGTATTCCCCAATTAAATAAGGACCATTGTTCCGCGGTGAAAACTTCACAGTAGACATAAAATAATTTCTTCTGAAACCTCTCTAATTAGAGTAGCAAATAAATCCCAGCGAAATAACTCTAACTAAAATATATTTTTATCTACTAGATTAAATGAAATACGTTTGGGAAGAGGCGATTTGTGGTGGTGGTGGTGGTGGTGGTGGTGGTGGTCTTCAGTCCGCAGACTGGTTTGATGCAATTCTCTACGCTACCCTGTCCTGTGCAAGTCTCCCAATCTGAGAATACGAAAGGCAACCTACATCCTTTGGTATCTGCTTGCCGTATTCGTCCCTCCGTCTCTCTACGATTTTTCTCACAAACTTCCTTCTAATGCTAAGTCGACGATTCCTTGATTTCTTAGAATGTCACACCAACCTATCTATCCCTTCTTGTAGTCCAAATATGCCACAAACTCCATTTCTCTTTAATTCTGTTGAGCACCTTGTCGGTATCAGCGTAATTTGAGCTGATCGACTATATAAAATTCGACGCGAGAGGTTTACTGGTAACACAACTCTTTATTAGATAACAGAAGCAACTGACTGAAAAACAAAAGCTGTCAGAGTAAACTGCTGAGAGAGTAACATAAAAATCATAGAGTATACATCGCATATGGAATATACGAGAACACGTAAAAATATACAGCGCTCCTGTCAACACTGAACTTCGCACTGACGCGTGGCGGCTGGCAAAACAGAGCGCCACAACCTCATTAGTTGCGTGATCTACCCATCTAATCGTCTGCTGCACCTCATTTCGAAAGCTTCTATCATCTTTGTGTCTGAACTCCTTATCGTCCACGTTTCACTCCCATAAAATGCTACACTCAAGACAAATCCTTTCAGAAAGGACTTCCTAAGATTCAAACTAAATGTCAAATTTCGCTTCTTCAGAAACTCTTTTCTTCGCATAGCCATTCTGCATTTTATATCTTCTTTAGTTCCCATGGGAAGAGGAGACAGCTTCGTAGTCTGAGACCTACTTCAGTGACGTAGCACTGGCAGCGTCTCACCAGACTGCTCCGGAGTGGAACGAGATTGTATCAGTGTTACAGTTGGTGCTATATTGACGGGCAACTTCTCTAATGAACGGATTTTGTGAAAGTACGGGACTGAGGGAATCAGAGCTGTGAGTTTGAAACACGAGCCATGTCACGTACAGGTACTCTGGAACTGTTTGTGTCAAATGCGAGGGGTCAAACTCGTGTGCCAGCTGCGCTGTTGCTGAAACAGCAAGTGCCACGGACACGGCAGCGCGCGCGCTACCTGGCGGCTGGTTTGGCAACTGCGACCCGGTTGTCGGCTCGCACAGGCAGCTCCATTCACTCGCCGCGCGCTAAACTGCCTTCATTAGCCGTCATTTGCACCCCCAAACACCTTGAATGTAAACACGCGTACACACCCGTAAAAGCGTGAGAAAATTACTTTCACCTACACTCTAAACGTGTTAAACGTTACCCAGTTGGAACGTAAAACAGTGGTCCTCATTCTGAACGTTTTATAACATTAAAAATAATTATCTGATCAATAATTTAAATGTGTAAACACTACTCCCTTTTACGAACATTCTGAAATTCCTGTAATGAGTAGAAAAAGCAGCAGCTTGACAGTGTGCAAAATGACTTGGAGTTGTACACCTCACCAAATGTTAGATTCGAACCAATACTGGAAGTTATTACCACTACGCGTACTTATATGAAGTTTAATTCATGACCAGAACTGTCAGATTATCAGAATGTAGTACAAAATCGTCAGTTATTTGGGATTAACTACAGAAGGAAATACTATGGCCAATGCTGATCACCTGCATGTCTGGAAAAGAAGCCCGTGCTACAAAGAGTATCATCACAGGGAGAAAAATCGTAATAGGAACTTGACTGTTGGCTGCCAGTTAACACATTGGATCTCCAAAGCTCAGTGTCCATACTTCCAGCAAAGTAATGGTGAACCAATATTGTATACTTGAAAAAGGCTCATCCGTTTCAGTTTCACTATTAAAGTTTCTACGAACTTTACGAGTAAATATATAGGAAATTTTCGATGAACATATTCGACTAGATTGTAGTCGCAGATACGGTGGATAATCCTCAACGATGTATGGATCTAACACAGTGTTAAAATGCATAATCTACAAATAAAACTAAAGTTTCGGCATAGTGTGGAGAATAACACCTTACAGCTAATGTCATAATAAAGGACACACAGAATATTGGTACAAGTAAACAAATTCAACAAACATTCGCATACCAGCGCTTTCAAGGGTTTCCAATCTGTCAGTAAAAATGAAATCTGTTGGGTCGCTTTGTCAGTATTGTCCTGGCCTAGACTGTACAATCCTGAACCTTGCAGTCGCTCTTGCATATTGCGAGAGTCTCGAACGTTTTCTAGTCAAAGTTATTCGCAAACAGATTAAAAATCTAATAAGTTCGCTCCGAAATCACAAAGCAAACTTCATCAATATACGATTGTTCTTGCAAAGCATTCTTATGTAAATAAAACCAACGAAAGCGCGCTCAACAGGAATCTCCGACGGGGAGCAAGCGCGCGCTCCGCAGCAAGGCGCCTCAGAGCGCACGTCCATTCCACCGCAACGGCAAGGATAAAGGGTCTCCTTCTGCTGGGTACCTGGCCACGTGGCTATCCGTGGGAACGAGTTGTCAGATATCGCGGCCTAGGAAGCCTCTCGGCTTCCGGACATATTTGACTTCTCTCCGTACCTCTTAGTCATTGCTCCGAAGCTGTCATACGCCTCTGGGACCAAGAATGGTCGGCGGTGATGGATAATAAATTGCGGCCAATAAGACACAGTTAGGGCCTGTCGTACTTCCGTACAGCCTGTCAGATGTGATGAAGTCTGCTTAACAATACTTCGAATAGGACACTTCCCCCTGAGGCACAGATTCCTTCTTAGTGGCGACGATCCCCCTACTTGTGATGCTTGTGGTGGGATAATCGTCGTTGAGCGCATTTTAACTACTTGTTTCCTATGATGCTGCGAGGGAACAAATTGGTTTGTTGGCCGACCTCCACACCATTTTAGGTGACAGTGGCATGAGTTTTACGATTGTGTGTTTTGGTCAACCACCTACCGAAGGTCTTCGGTCGAAGGTACTGAACTATAGATAGAGGATTATTCGGTTCGTCCCTCTATATTTAGCCCACCGTCTTTTGTGGGCTTGTCGCCTATTTGACTTGACTAGTTTTATCCTTGGTGCCACGGAGCCTTTCATTATTTTACATGTGACGTTTGTTTGCGGTGCGACTTAGTAATATTGGTCTCTTCTATACCTAGTACGCGCGCTGATGACCGCGATGTTGAGCGCCCTAAAGCTCCGACAGCGACCCATTTCTCTGCGCCGATACTGGGTTAATAACATTTTAAAGTCGGAACATTTCGGGTACGTCCTTCATGATTTACTGCTTCCTTAACCGCCCAGTCCGACGAACGGCGAAACAATGTTGAATCTTGGGATTGTTGTCAGCGGGGTAGATGTCCCGATACAACCTTGCCGCCCGTTCTCATTTGTCTTTGCGTAAGTAAACACTATATCGAAGGCTTTAGATTCTTCTACTGAATAATTGTGTAAAACGCTATATCACATCCATAACTGGGTGAGTCAGCAAGATAAGTTACTCTGGACACATTATCAGTATCTGTGACAAGAGAGAGTTTGGACATGAAGTATGAGGGTATCTGTTACAAAATGTCAGTGAATTAACGGTCTCCGGCATGGAAATCGTGGATTTCTGGACGGAAGTTCATTAGATCGTTTTTGTTTCTCGCCTTGAGCAATCCACAGAGTTTGTAGACAGTGGAAAAATTGCTCTAAATATATACACTGCTGCTATTAGATGACAGCTGTTAAGTTTTTCTGTGGGTCCCTGGCCACGTGGGTGTGCCCGGGAATGAGACCGCCGACATAGCAGCCAAGGCAGCAGCTCTTTTGCCTCGCTTGGCTACTTTTTGCGTCCCATCAGACGATGTTCAACGGGCTCTTCGACGGAGTATTGTCGTCCTGGCACAGTGCGTGGTTCTCACTCCACGACAATAAATTGAACTGTAAAACCGATCCCGACCGCTTGGAGGACCTCCTCACGCCTCTCTCGGCGAGAGGTGGTCATCCTGGCCCGGTTGCGGATCTGTCGCTGCCGTTTCAGCCACCGTCATTTGCTAACCGCCGACCTTACACCGCTGTGCTCCTGCGGTGAATTGCTGACGGTGCGACATGTTTTACTGTCTTAATCTGTGTTAATTTTAATCATATCCGTGTAGCGCTTCACTTTCCGTCTACTCTGGAGGAACTTTAAGCTGATGACACACGAGCAACTGCTAGAGTTTTGCGTTTCATCAACATGGCCAATTTATCAAAGGATATTTAACCCTTTTAATTGTTTCTTTCGTTTTTAGCCTTCTCTTGATACTCTATCTGGTAGTTAGCAATTTTTCCGAGATCTAGTGAATCTGTTCAGATTTAAGCGCTAATGACCTGAAGTTGTGCACCCAAAAACCACAAAAAAACCTATTACTCTTCAGGCGACCTTAATCAGCAGTCCACCAGTGTTTCGCCTTGACTTTCGCCTGTGCCAGGCATGCCCCGGCGCCAACTGCACAGTTGGTAATGGCGCGCTGCTCTCCTTGGCGACCGTCAGCGGCGCCGGTTACAGGTTAATTGGCAGGGCGGGTGGCTGATTCCGCGGCGTGCCGGCTGTGACCAAAGTCTCGGCGGGCGGTGCAAAAAGCAGATGCGGCTCTTTATTGGCGCCGCCGCGCTCGAGGCCGGCGGAGGCTGCGGGAAACCCGCGCCAGTCGTGACTGGGGCGGCGACGCCAGCTGCTTTTTCACAACGCGCCGTGAGCCGCGCAGGCTTGAGAAAGCCGCCCTCTGACGCAACCGCTGGCGCCGCACGCACCGCCGCCGTGCGTAACTTCTGTACCTCTGCACCGCTGCCCTAATCCGCCTGGTCACGTTCATTACCTGGACATTTCTGTATGGGCGTTGCTGAGTGCCCCTCCAACCCACAAACAAAACTGTGATGAATCATCCTCCGTCTTCTTCCTTGCCATATCCCGTTACGCGTGATCGTCTTTTGAAGTGCTATTTGTTCCACTGCTGAAGCGTCATCCATGAGCCCTAGCTTCATGTCTCTGGTCTTTGGTCATCCGGTAAGTTGGTCTTCCTGTTCCTCTTTCTCGGCTTCACGGCATTATCTTAAGGGTGTCGTTTGATGTGTTCGTACCACTGCCATTTGTCAGTTACAGATGCTACTTCAAAACTATCCCATATGCATATGCATTTAATTTTGTCTTTGATGGTGACTCCTCCCGCCCAACGCAACACACATCTCCGTGCTGTGGAGCTTTTGCTTATTTACTTTCCTCGGTGCCCATGTCTCCCTACCGTAGAGCAATAATGGTCTCATGACGGTTTTATACAGCTTTCCCTTAGTTCCAATGCGCATTTTGGATCACACAAGACTCCAGGTAGTTCACGCCAATTCCTCCAGTCGCCCGTTGTAACTGATAAGACGCAATTAAATTTTACTATAGGAGAGTTCTTTCCATCCAATTTAATTTACCAGACTATTTGTATCAGGATTGAACGTGCACACTTTGCTGATGTACAGGCCATTAGGCAGTCATCAATTCTTGTAATTCTTTTGAATTTCATTTATGTTCTCTGATACAAGGGTCATATCATCTACGTAAGATTCCACGGTGTGAGTTTTTGATCTGCTCCGTTAGGTAGTTCATGCCGGTGTTCGGGAACGTTACGAGATCTTACAGGTAACCCCATGTGTTCTTGGCACACAGCCAAAGGCCTTGCAAATATTTGTAGTAGTAGTAGTAATAATAATAATAATAATAATAATAATAATAATAATAATAATAATAATAATAATAATAATAATAATATACAGATTTTGTTTTGGCGAGGTTTTTTATCAATTGCCGTATCGCAGTCAGCTAAAATGATTTTCCGTAAGGTTAATTATGCGCTGACGTTCACAAAGGAATCGTTTCTATATTTTCATAACCAGAAAGTTTTCGCACTCTCGCACATTTTTTCAGAGTGATACGTTGGCTGACAAAGATACACCATCCCTAAAAAGGGAGTAGGAAGCGAAATGAAACTTTGAGGATTGAGAGGGGTAGGTGGTGATAGTTGAGCGATTGCAAAATAGTCAAATTTTCAAAGTATTTGGCAATATGATAGTTATGATGTACCTCTTCTGCCTTGGGTGCATGCCAGGTTCAGTGCTGAAAAGAGCCGAAAAGACGTTCAAGCAGATACTTAGTCCCGATAGTACTTTTACGATGACGAAAACAAGCGGTGGTACCACTTTCTGGCCAGATGGGATTATTTACATTTGTACAGCCTGACGCGTTTCCTACCCGGTAGATAGACGTGACATAAATCTCTAGTTTACAACTAGAGTAGGCGTCGCTGGATGGAGGTAGCAAGCGTGTGGTCTGCAGCGCGTACTTTCGGCGCAAAATAGGCAACGCTTTGTGCAGAATTCGGAATGAAGCGGAAAATACGGTATACAACATGGAAAACACAACCAACAAATCGTAGGGCTCTATTATAGGCAGTGCGACCTCATCGTTAGAGGACTAGCAATTCAACACGGCACAAAGAAACCACCGCTTCACATCTAAGAAACGTATGGCAGTAAATGGAGAGAGAATCATGACGGAGCGTAGTGAGTCTTCAGTCATTAATAACGTCCAGAAATCCGCCGCCGACTCCTGTTTCTGCCGTCCTTTTACTGAACACAATTAGATAAATATAATGAATATTTCAAGATTTGATGTTATCAAAAATATTCAAATGTTTGTAAAGCTTATGGGACTTAACTACGGGGTCATCAGTCCCTAAACTTACAAACTACTTATGAACTACTTACAAACTAGGACGGCACAAATACCCATGCCCGAGGGGGGGATTCGAACCCCCGACCCTAGTAGCCGTGCTGACCGTGACTGGAGCGCCTCAGTCACCTCGGCCACCGCGGCCGGCTTGATGTTATCGGCAGCTCACTTGAAATATGATTATGCCATAGGTCAAGTATAAAATGAATTTAAATCCATACAGTAAAATTCACTATTGTAAGATTGAGAACTGTCGACGCACATAACTAGCCTGAGACTGACTTGCAACATGTCAAATTGTTTCCTGATATATGTATTGTCATTGAAGCAGTCAACGTCAGAGCTGGTAGTACCCATATTCTATGGGGAATATATGTAGGCATCGTTTTGGCCACGGGAGTAAAACATGATGCGCGCACACTTGCCAAGTGTAGCTGAGCATTGTCCTGTTAGAAAATGTCACACGAGGTAGGCCTACTGTATAGGGGGACGGGATGACTGTGACGTACCGTTGCGCCACCAGCTCTGTTTTGAAACTAAACCCGATGGCTTCCCGTATCATCTTCTAAAATATTGGAAGAATGGGGTCATCAGATCGCCGCCATTCTCGCCGACGGTGGTCATCAGAGTAGTGCCGAAGTGTGACGCCATTCATCGTCGACCCACACTCGTGGTACCTCTCTCCAAATCCAGCTCTTAGCGATGGGCTGTGGTGTGGACTACACACGACACTAATTCTCTAGTCCGGCAGCTTCAAATACGCGCCCAATGTAAGATACGGCTTTAATTGATCTCGAATGGCGGGCGCAGATGTGAAGTAGTTACGATGTTTTTGCTACACAAAAGACCTCCCTTAAGATGGCTGACCGAAACCTTTGAGTTTCGCTGTTCTCAGTTACCCATGCAGCCCATCATCAGACTGTTGCTCAAAAAATATGGATATTGCAGAAATGTATTGGGCGGCCAGACAGATGAAGTGAGACCCCCTTACAAAGCTGTCAGGTACTGATAACGCTGCCGTAGGAGATAAACGGTATCGGTGTCCTTCGGATTTATCACTTAACAGCCGGCACTATTTACGGCCCTTACTCACCCCACCAGGCCTGGTAACAACGCTATGCGTAACTGTCAATCTCTCGGACAGCAAAACTCACAAAACATATACATTTGTACTTTGCAACTTTGTGTGCTAGTCACTTGTACGCTTTCCAATTCGTCAGGAGTGGTGGGTAGAAAGAAACGCTGTGGACAATCGTGCAAGTGAACTCATACAACTTTAATTTCTTTTTTGCGTTAGATACATTTACAAGGCAGCAGGACATTGCTTGAATCTTGTAGGTACGTACGTTCTCGAATTTAAACAGCAGTTAAAGTCAGACGCCATGACATTTTCCTCGATGTCAGGTCTTCTAATCGAACTCGGTTTTTCGGTCCTACGTGTCATTTTCAACATAAAACAAACTCAAAAGTATACATTTCTAGATTATACGTTTAGTAAACAGAACATTAAACATATCGTGATCCACAATGCTTGTAGCGTTTCCCGCAGGAGTCGCTAGAGCATCTTCTTGACGCCAAATAAACGAACCTACGGACGAGCAGTAGTAAGGTACTGGTCGAAAGAAGCTACTTTCTTCGTCTGTTGAGTACACTTCCTGAGGATTCTTCCAATGAATCTCCGTAGCATCTATCTCGTCTATAATTTTAGTTGTTTGGCATTAAATCGCTCCGTAGGCATACTTCCAGATATTTAACGAATGAGTCTGGATCCAGTAGTAGTTGGTATATACAAATATATTGCAGAAGTTCATATTTTTCTTTCAAATATGCTCAAAACTACCTTTGTCGTTAAAGATTTCTTCCCGCTTAGAATTCAAGTCGTCGCTTCATGAATTCACGGAGGAAGATAGAAAACCTTTCGAAAAACAGGGTTTTTAAGTGAATTGAAATCTCTTGGCTCCTGGATGACAGAGCGAACCTGCTTTATCAGATTTACAAGGATCGTTTAATCTGTTAAAACTCCTCTGATCAGTATAACACACAATCACAAGCGCATACTTCCATATACCTCTAGACTAAAATTATTTAAAGGGGAGGGAGGTATTGAATCTGTTTCGTACTCGCACCATAGACCAACTCTGCGCCTGATTATAATTTGCTTAGATTTTGAAAAATCTTTAATCTTCAAATGATATTTCAGCTATGTTGTTTTTCGACAACTAGCACACATGGACTTCATAGATAAGCTCACGACATTTGGGGAGGCCCAGAGATACAGTATGATTCTGAACGTCTTGAGAATCGTTCAGGAATACTGTTCTTCAAATAATTTTCAGCTTTTTATGTTGCCAAAATAGTAACATTGTGTTGCCACAATACCCAGCGGCCAGTACAACTTTCCCTGTCGTGACACTTTTTCGTAGGCCACCTGGCACTATTACCTTTTCAAACTAAAATTTAGATATGATGATTCAGCAATAGTTAAAGTGTTGCCAAGTATTGCCAAGTGTTGATGTGAAATGTGTTGACATGTTTCCAAATGCTTTGCAAAGAATATGAGAAAGTAACATACTAGCAGAGGGTCGTAATACACCTGTCGTAATAGAAACTAGCGTTTCTTTACGGCGTTATCCGGGTGCTTGAGTCTTCATCCTTTATGATATCCCATCTCTTCCTACCCCCTAAGGCCCTCATCTACCACCACAACCACTATCCAGTTCGGTTTCGGTTTCATGCAGCTCATTGCTTATGATGTATCTCCTGAGCTATGTGCCCTACAACTGTATAATCTTCCAGGTTCGTAGAATGGAAAATTAAAGAACTTCTGCAAAATGCGTTGCGAATGAAGTTGATAGTAAAAATGGAAACCGCTACTTGGAGCGGTTTTTCAGGAACAAAATTATTACTTCCATATCTCATGAAGTATGTGTCGTATTATATCATTTTGAAAGTAACCTACAGTCTATGGTGCATGTGAATGTCTATAAAATATCTCTGGAATTCACTACTTCTACAGCAAGTATTTGCCAAACGCCGTAGTTTCAGTGCATAAATCGTCGAAAAAATTTATGCGATAAACTTTTTCTCTTTAGTTTTGCTGGAGGTTCGAAATGGTGTAAAATGTTTTGCAAGTCTAAAAGTGCTAGCGTTTTCAAATAGTGCAACATTGAAGTAGCGTTGTTCACGCGCTGCATGAGGACATGACTCTCATTGGGTGACATCTCCTGTTATCAGTATGGCAAGTGGTTCTTAACACTTTCGCTGTGGCTGACGCTATCCTACATCGAGCGCGGACGCTTATAAGCGTCAGCCGCTGCGAAAGTGTTAAGCCCAGAGCGTTTGTCCGATAGCAAGGAATTTGTGTACAAAGATTGAGTGACCAGTAGTTAAAGAGACTGAAGACACAATTACTGAAAGATTTGAAACAAATCGTTAGATACAAACCACGGCGTGCACAAACTTTATTCAACGTATAAACGGCACTACAGGTACTCCGATTTAGGTTATGATATGTTAGATATTCCTGCTTTCCGTGGTGGTGCTGTGGCGCAGACAAATAGCGAAAATCTGCGTGACTTGCTGAAGTGCCGGAACATCGATGCTGTCGATCTCCTAGATGACTATTCTCAGCTCAACAATGATTTACGGGTTACTGCTGCACAACTTGTCTGTGATATAGCCCCACAAAGAGGAGTCTGATGTGTTCAAACACAGAGAATATGGTAGCCAAGGCCCATCCCAGTGGCCTCTGGATACCCCACAGCCTGAACGCGGGCCCCAAAATGTTCTTCCAGGGCATCATTCTCCTGCTTCGAGCTCCGCCTTGGACGGAGCACATCTTGTCGAAATCAGGGTCAGTTCAGATAATGCAGATGAAATAATCTGCCAACACATTCATTCGGCAGTCACTGTGCTACCAAGGCATATCACACCGGTAATTCTGTGATTAAACATTGCACTCCACAGAGGCACCAACTGAGGTTGAAGAGACTTCTCGATCGCGAAGTGGAGAATCTACGTTCCCCAAAATGCGCCAATTTTGCATTTTTGACAAAACCAGGCAAAGGAAAGTGGGTTTCGTCGCTGAACAGTATAATAATTTCCAACATGCCTTCAGGCACGTACAGTTCGAACGCCCTAACGCAAACCATGCGTTCGATTTTTCTTTGAGATTGAGACTGTTAGTAGTCATGGTAGTCACTATTAAAGACTGCTGCTTGGCATTCCAACAACAGAAGTGATTTCCCTAATGTAGAGAGCAGCGCAGGCTACTGATGACCCTAAAGTGCACTGCCCGCAGCCTTGGAACCACCGTTAACGAAGTGCTGTGGGGAATACTGGACGCCTACACTTGAATTCAAGTGGCGCTGGGGGCCGACGTAATGAATGTTTTTTGAAAAGTCACGTGCAGGTAGCGGTATTGGCGTGAGATGCGGACAATAGTGTATCTGGGATGCGGGTCGCGGGCAGCATGCTGAGTGCGCGCGCCGAGAATGCTGATGGGCGCGAGCACGCGACCTTGCGACTCGACGCGACGCCTCCGACCCGCGGGCGCCGGCTGCTCGGCTGGGCCCGGATATGGGCACACCAGGTGGGCCGTCCAAGGCCGCTCCAGGAAGTGCTCAAGTCAAAATAACGACCCTGCGGGAGACGCCAATCCCTCAGGATTTTCTTTGGGAAAACTGTATGGCCGCGTGGACTGAGGCGTCATGCAAGGTTCTGGGAGGCCGTTCCCACCGGAGATTAGTCCTTTCTCGGGCGTGTGCGTGTAAGTTAAAGTAGCTTCAAAGTCTAGGGAGTGATGGTCATAGCAGATTGGTCCAATAGGTTTACAAATATCTGGAAACTGATACTGTTCCACCTGATGCAAACTACGAGGGTGGGCCACAAAGTTAGTTCCGTTTCTAATTCTATCGGTACAATCGCAGTTATGAACACACGCGGCAGTTATTCTGACTCAAGAAGACATTTACGCCATTTCCAGATCGTTGCTGCCGACATGCGCCTTATAGCACTTCATGTCAGCCGTAATTGTAAATGCCGCCGCGTGTGAAATCAGATCTGTGATTTCTAAATGCAAAGAAAGTTAAATTAAAAGAAATTCATCGGCAAATTTACGTTTTACGGACAAAATGCTATGAGTGAATCATTGGTTAGACGATGGTTCAGACTGTTCATTGAAGGACGTGATAAAGTGCATGATGATAAACTGGACGCGCGTGTGGGATTACTGATGAACTGGTTTCACACTATTGAAGAGAAGAATAAGAACTACCGTGAGTTTACACTTAGTGCCCTTCCAATGGAAGATTTACAAATTTCAGACTTGCTAATTCATTAAATTGTTACTGAAAAACTGAAATTTCGTAAACTTTGGTCACGATGGGTACCCAAAATTCTTAGACAACACAAAAAATAACTTTTGACACGATACAATGAAAGCGGCGCTGGTTTTTTCTCGGATAGTCACGGGGATTGAAACTTGGGTAGCCGGTCGCGGTGGCCGAGCGGTCTGCGTCGCGCCAGTCACGTTCTGCACGGCCACTACGGTCGGGGGTTCGAATCCCCCTCGGGCATGGATATTTGTGCCGTCCTTAGTATTAGCTGGTTGATAAGTAGTTTGTAAGCTTAGGGACTGATGACCCCATAGTTAAGTCCCATAAGCTTAACAAACATTTGAACATTTTGATTACTGTCAAAAGGTCTTTCAGAATAATGCCCGACCTCACACGGCGAATGTGACCAAAGAATTACATTGGGACGTGTTTGATCATCCTCCGTACACCTCGGATATCGCTCCTAGCGACTTTCATCTCCTCTTATATTTAAAATCTATCCTTGGTGGTCAACTCTTCAAAGTTAAGCTAAAAGAACATGCTACCACATCATGGTTGAATACACAGGCGGCAACCTTCTATGGAGGACTACAAAATTTCTGAAGCTATGTAGAAAAGTAGTTCAACAGTTGTAGATATTTCTGTAAACGTTTTATATAACCAAAAGGAACTTAACTTCGTGGTCATATGTCGTGTATCAGCCACGTGAAATTGCTGGAAATAAAAATTAGTACACCCTCATACCTATCCAATTATCTCAAGATATATTGATGAAATGGTGCTTACGTAGTACACGGAACGATTACATTTATAGATCAATCGCTCGAGTGGTACTATGGTGTCAGGTGTCGAGTCATGCTTCAACA
The DNA here is from genome assembly GCA_026315105.1 of Locusta migratoria. Classification (NCBI taxonomy): domain Eukaryota; kingdom Metazoa; phylum Arthropoda; class Insecta; order Orthoptera; family Acrididae; genus Locusta; species Locusta migratoria. The sequence continues at coordinate 598,033,675 of CM048744.1, forward strand.
CCTTTATTGTACGAGGTGTAGCCTCCACAGATTTGGGTATCTGTTTCGTGATATACATCTAATTACTGCCATTGTTCCGATAAATGAAAATTATCGTCACCCTCCTCAACAAAAATCTGCTTACTGTTGCCAACACACACATTTCGAAATAATGTACCAACACTCACATGAAAAAAAGTTCAGACTTGGTGTACAAAACATCAGATTGTCAAACCTCTTCCCTGGACGTCGCCATGCCTCAACATAATTGTAACGTTATGAGCAGAGAGTGAGGACCACAAGATTTAAAACTCCAACATAAAGCATGGGTGCCCACAATTAGTCCCACTATCAAAATGCTGTACGAAAACAGCCATGGCTCATAATGACTGCAGTTTTGAACTGAACATACTTGAAGAAGGGGGGACACAATGCAAAAAAAAAAAAAAAAAAAAGAAAAAACTAAAAACTTTCGCAACTTTCAGCAGATGGCGCTGCAAGCGGTATAAGAAAATTTGATGCTGAGAAATCTCCACATAACGTATAACTTTTGGTACTGTGACTGGAAATACCATCCACCACTAGCAAGGTCGTCCCACATCGGATAGGAAAAAATGGTTTTGTCTCCGGGAAAAACCACAGAAAAATCACGTAATTTAAAACCTTTCCGCTAAAAGTGGAACATGCCGTTTATCGTTTCCAACAACTGCCCTCCGTGTCAGGGGCACAGTAAAAATGTTGCGTAATACGTGCCTTCAGTTTAGTTAACAATGTTAAATGCTGTAACGTATAAACAGTTTACAGTATTGTGTACTTCATAAATGGAGGTTCCAGTTTAAGTCGATTTTTTAGTGTCAGTATGACCATGCACAGTGAGTCAAAGAAGCACCAGTGAAGCAATTGTTTGTGGATGGTAACATGTCTGACATGGCCTGGCCAGGCCTGAATCCATATTTGAAACGAACACCTTTCGGATAAATTACAAAATTAGATCTAGCTCCTGACCCCAGCTTCCAATTTTGGTTCATTAGGACGAATGGAGTAACATGCGGAGTCAAAGCTGTCATAAACAGGAAGGGTATTCACTCTCTGATCTGATAACCAATAATTGGTGCCTAGTCAGTCAAGTCTTCAGAGTCCAAAAGCGTGTGATACGTATTATTTGTGGAGTAGACTCACGGACGTCTTGTAGAAGCCTCTTCAAAGAACTGGGTATATTAACTATTGCCTCTCAGTATATTTATTCTTTAATGAAATTTGTCATAAATAATATATCCCTTTTCCCAACAAACAGCTCAATTCATACATACAATACTAGGAACAAAAGTGATCTACACAAGGACTTAGAAACGCTTACTTCAGTTCAAAAAGGGGTCCGCTACTCACATTTTCAATAATTTACCATAAAGTATAAAAAATTTAGCTAGAAGTAAAGATTAATTTAAGAGAAGCCTAAAAGACTTTCTAATGGCCAAATCCTTCTACTCCATTAGTGAATTTCTAAATTGTACCAAATGATGCATGTATCGATATTCATACTATATTAGTATATTATCAGCTCAAGAAACCTTAAAAATTTATAGGTATATTAAAAGTATTATCTATTACTAATTAGGTTGTAAATTTTGTTTTTGACATGTTCCATATCCACGAGGATCTCCTCAACTAATCAAATTACCGAAAGAGTGGACGATATACTAGTTGAATATTGATCGACGCTAAACCAACCAATTTACGACTGACGGTTATCTACACATCTTAGTCGTCAACTACATTATATTCATTGTGTTAATTTTATGTAACATAATTCCTTTAAAATCACAATTTTTACTGTTTTTAATGATATTGGTTCCTATTAACATGTCATTTTCAGAATACACACCTGTAGGGTCTATGGTAGTGCAGCCTAAACACTGTATTATTCGAATGAACCTTCTGGTTACTCTCATTTACTTACGGTAGACGCGTGTATTTCCTACCAAGACAGCAGTGCCATCTGCACTTACAATAGTGATTCTTTATCGGTATGCGCATACCAGTACTTACTACAGAAACGTTGGAGTGAATGCAGCATAAAGAACAGTAAGTGAACCGGCTCTTCCAGTAGCGGTGTACTGCGTTGGCAGTTGCCTCCACTCCTTGAGTGCTGATCTGCTTGTTCCGCTCGCACATTACCGCCGGTCAGGACACAGCAGTTGTCACGCAAAGGAATCCTGCGATTATATGGTATGACAGTGAATTCGTGTTCAGGAAAAGTTGTTCTCAAATCCCCGTGAGACTACACACGTATTCACTGCTTATAGTTTCCCCTAAACGAACAAGATTGTTGGCTCGCTTCCTTTAAAACGTCGGCGACCGGTTTCTTTCACGATCCTTGTCCAATCTAAGCCTGCGTTCCGTCTTCGGCGCAGAACGCTAAATTACAATCTTGCTCTGCGTTCGAGGGCGGCGCCAGTTCCTCCTCGGGTATCCAAGCGTGACAAGCTCCATTACTCCCGGAACACTCCTCCAGGCTCGTCTCAATCGTGTTTTAAGCACTTCCCCCTTATCACGATATCAGAAACAAGTCGTGCGTTATTTTATGATCACAAAAGTTGTCCGGTACTTCCTGGTAAAGGCTGCGCCGTAAAGTTTGTAACGCCCATTCTGGTTTTATTTTCACTATCTTTTAACAAATTTCTAATAAAGATTTAATTCCTGTAAATGTTAGACCGAGCTTTCTGACATTCCTGGCCTTGCTACAACCTTTGACGACCTACGGACTTTTCAGGGATATTAGGCCCAGCGGTGCGACGGTAGTAATCCAACTTCACATAATTGCACGCTTCTTCAGGGCACATCCTTTCAGAAGTTGCAGACCTCAGTTAATGACATAACCAAGTGGAGAGTAATTTTCAAATACTACGTAAATGAAAAGCTGTTGGAGAAATCATGCAAGCATAATGTTTCAGGATTACGGTGAGCAAATTCATATTGTTAGATAAGACATCAGAAAGCACAGAAAGTCTTATCGTAGCTCCTCTATTACATTCATCGGTCATCCTTCGTATCTTCAAACGTCAGAGCTGGAAATATGACGTTGCTGCTTATACCTGAAACTGCAGTCACCAACATATTTACCGTCTTTCCTGAAGTATTTAAAAAATTAACCGATTTCAGAAAACGATTATTAATTAAAATGGGATGGCTTCAACTTACGCGAAGTACTGCAAAGTTATTTTCAAAACAATCCCCTCATAAGCATATCTTTTGTGCCTACACAATGAGGTGCCAAGTCATGGGACATTACGTAATATTTTGACGTACGTAGCATGGCCTCAAGCCGCTGCAAGTCCCCTGCAGGAATAAGGAGACACGCGGCCTCTATAGGCGCCAGTAACTGAGGAAGTTACCGGTGACAGATTTTGTGCACCAACTGACCTGTTTACTATATTCCATTATACGTTCGAGGGAATTAATTTCGGACGATAGAACTGTCGGTAAAATTGTCCAAAATTTTCTTCAATCACGAACAATTGTCGTTCGGAGTTGTCAGCCATAAAAATTCTATCGTTGTTTAGGAATATGAAGTTCATGAATTGCTGCATACGGTCTGGAAGTAGTCAACAATCGGCCCTGTTGATCAAATGTTCGTAAATCTATCGGACTCTAACTGCGTGGTTATTAGTCCGAAGCTTACAAACTACTTAAATTAAGACAAACAAACCTAAGGACAACACAAACATCCGTGCCCGACGGGGGGGGGGGGGGGGGATTCGAACCCCCGACGGCGAACAGCCGCGTGCACCGCAACACGGCGCTCCAGTACGCACGGCGTCCCTATTGTACCAGGGACACTCCATGTAAAAATAGCAAACACCGTAATGGAGCCGCCAGCACCAGCTTACACACAGCCTTGCTGCCAACTTAGGTACATGGCTTCGTGAGGTGCCGGCGGCGGTGGCCGAGCGTTCTGCGGCGCGTCAGTCACAGTCTGCACGGCCTCTACGGTCGGGGCTTCGAATCCCCCTTCGGGCATGGATATTTGTGCCGTCCTTAGTATTAGCTAGTTCATAAGTAGTTCGTAAGTTTAGGGACTGATGACCCCGTAGTCAAGTCTCATAAGCTATACAAACATTTGAACATTTGCTTCGTGAGGTCTAGTCAACACTCGGACCCTACCGGTCCTACCGTTCGACCAAGCCATGGTTTTCCTGTAGGGTTCAACCTATATGATCACGAGCCCAGGAGAAGCGCTGTAGGCGATGACGCTGTGTGTGTGTGTGTGTGTGTGTGTGTGTGTGGTTTTTTTGGGGGGAGAGAGAGAGAGAGAGAGAGAGAGAGAGAGAGAGAGAGAGCAGGAAGCAATGCAAGCACAAACGCCAGTCAGGTGTGGTAAGGATCTAGACGCTTCCAGTGGAGCAGACATAAAAGTAATTACTCTCACCTTTGCGGCTGGAGCGCAGCAGCTCGGTAAGCTACTGTGCGCGAGGCCGCAGCCTGCGCCGCTTCGCTTCCAATTAAAACGGCGAGTCTGGCCGGCCTGTTTAAAGTAACGGCGAGGCCGGCCATACGATCGCTATCTCGCCTGGCGGTGCTTCTCTATTTAGGAACGGCGCTTGTGTTGTAACGCGCAGTTTTATGTAAACGATAAACTGGAATAGCGAAAGTCGTTAATGAAAGTTGATGAAGCAGTTAACTTACCTGCCGAGGAACAAACGCTTGCCGCCTGCCCGTGAGAAACAACGACGCACTGATCGAATTAGTAATCACAATTTGCATTTATGATGACTGAAACATTACTTCCGTTAGCAGACGAGCAGATGAAATAATTGTGGGATTTGGGTTATTACGGCAAATTAGATTATTTCGTGGATCCCGAAAATAGGAGCACTTCTTTAATGCATGTATCTGCAACCACCTTTCCCGGCCATTGCCCGCATGATGTAAACGATGCGAGATGTAGCAAGTAAGGAAACACTTGTGAGGTGCGTATGTGAGCGCCCGCTGCTCCACGAGCATGTCAGTAGTGCAGTAGTTTGTAATTGCAAGTTTTTATCTTAATCATGCACTTTTAGAATGTACTTTATCTCCGTATAACAATATATAATTTTGATACGAAAAGATTTATTTATAAAATTATTTTAAAGTTGAGACCTTACTTGCAATGACCACAGCAGGCCCGTAGTCAGAATTTGCTTTCGCGGGGATCAGCCAATTATGACGTATATTCTAACTTGTGAAGCTTTACAACATGCGTTGAATTAAAGACACAGATCTATTTCAATAGAGATCATATTTTTATTCAATACAAATCTCAAAGGAGCAACTTCAGCATACTTTTGAATTACTTTATCAGGAATTACGTGAATAGTGAAGCTATTTTGGGGGGGGGGGGAGATTGATCCCCATCCCCCCCCCCTTCCCGGCTACGGCCCTGGGCCACTGTAAGCCCTATTTTAGCTTACCAGAACACTTGGTACTTCTGGCAGACGCTGCGCCAGGTAAGGTGCAATTACTGTAAACACATGAAAATATCATCTTTGCAGGAAGTAGGCCAAAAGAAATCTATCACTACATTACACCGAAAGCTGATTCATCAATTCTTTTTCAAGCCACGCCGGAAGTAACGTGAAATTGCTGCGCCAACGGTATGACTTCTGAACGAATCCCAAAAAGGTATGACAGAGTAAATCGGGCAAAGGAACAAATTATATCCTGTTTTATAGCTATCTAGTCTACTTGGCATTTAATACTAAAAGGATCGCATGCAAGCTACTACGTATAAGAACCTCTGGGGCCAAATTGGCCCCATTTACTTTTATTTCTTATACGGCCAGATAAAGCAGTCAACAATCCGAAGATTGGTTTGAACACCACAGTGCTTTACTAGGCATGGTCCTGTTTGGAGGTGGTATGCCGTTGCCTTCCTCCGACCTTCGAACTGACTTACCCAGCCAGTTATAGGGGGACCTACAGTTTAACGTGGGTTCCGAACCACGGTGCTACTCGGTATTTTTCACAAGAGCAATACTGCCAGAGGTGAAAGATGTGGAAAGTGACAGATAAAAATCCCAGGACCTAGCGGGGATCGAACCCGCGACCTTTGGATTTGTAGTCTGGCACTCTACCACTGTGCAACCGAGGCGAAAGATAATTCATTCTAACCATCATATGTAGTTTTATTGATTTTTAACAATGGAAGGTCCAGATTGCAATGTTGATAATGAGGATGGCTAGCAACTCACCATAAAGACGATCGCTGAGCTGCCAACAAACTCATGTTCACATACACACAACTTGTAAATTTTCGGCCATGACCTTCGTCAGAAGAGATCTCTCAGGCGTAACTCATCCACACATGAGATCTCCAGCTGCCATACCACAGTCAGTACTGAGAAGTATGGCATTGTTGTCGCATATTGAAACAACGAGACATGTGGTTTATTTCATATACAGAATTACAAGGAAACATGCCGAAAATACAGAGAAACGCTATGAGGAGCCAAATTGGCCCTGCGGTCCTAGTTAGTAATCTTAATATTTAAGAATAGTAGAAGTAATAGAACACTCTAAAAGAGGATGAACAATACTTTACATAAAAGACAAAAAAATCACAGAAGTCAACTCATTTCATTTAACGCTCTGATTGCCGGCCGCGGTGGCCGAGGGGACTGAGGCGCTCCAGTCACGGCCACTACGGTCGGGGGTTCGAATCCCCCCTCGGGCATGGATATTTGTGCCGTCCTTAGGCTTAGCTAGTTCATAAGTAGTTTGTAAGTTTAGGGACTGATGACCCCCGTAGTTAAGTCCCATAAGCTATACAAACATTTTCTTAACGCTCTGATTAGGACACGTGCAAAAATTGATAAAAAGGGGCCAATTCAACAACTCAATCCTTCCAGTGTAAAATGATTTTTAAATGGCGCATAACAAGTTAAGCTGTACTTTTCAGAATACCTGCTAGATTAATTTCGTACCACCTCCGTTTTTCTGCATTTAATCACGACAGTACTGCCGTCCGGATAGTTCACCAATTGGCTTTGCCAAGTCAAAGGAATGTGTTCAAATATGCACAAAATGCGAGAAATTGAAGCTAAAACGGAGGAAAATATTAAACAAAATATAACAATTTGAGCTTAAAAACAACGAATTTCTACTTAAAACTTAACACAACATAAAACAGGAGAATTAGGAATGTAACAATATATTTTTTACAATATTAGTTACATTAAAACTAGTCTGTATTTCTTATTTTTGGCTTTATAGTAAACTGGTAAATTTTTAAGACAGGGCTTCCTTACATCTGGTACATTTATGCATATTTCTGGAGTTCTCTCTGGCTGACGAAATAGAACTTCATTGTTGCAATATTCGGTATCGTTGTCTGATGTTTCTAAAAGTTGATAATAATTTGACGGCAAATATGAATATGCAGACTTATTCATCTAATAACAAAACTTCACTTACAAATGTTTCGTAGAAACGGAGGAAACTGCAGATGTTGCACCGGCTGAGGGCAGACTCTGCAGACACTGCCCCCACTGTTGTGGACCTAAAGCGCCGCGTTGTACGCAAAAAGGCGAACTGCGCCTGTCAGCGACATCAAACATTTCTGGTGTTTCGACACAAATCGCCGGCTGAATTGGCGACAAATCGAAATGTGTGTTGTCGCTGGTTCACGTGAAGTATTAAACAACTACTGTCCGTTAAATGTAGAGACAACAATAAAGGTCCTCTCGATGGCGGGATTAGTGTGAATGCATCGTGTTAATATTCTATTTCGAGTTTTCCACTTTTACTAGGAAACAAGAATCTTCGTTAAATAGTGACAAATTTCGAAGGCGATCATGGCGGGTCCCCCTCTAGTTCGAAGCTCCCGGCGGGCACGGTACTTGAGTGCCTAAATCCGGCTCTCAATCGTACAAAAATGTCTAATTGTTATACTCAGTACCAAAAGAAAAAAAAATGCTTTAAGTTTTTCTCATAAAATTAGCATCTCGTATCACAAAGCGGAATAGGCATAAGAGCAACGCTATATCTGCAGAAGACGGAGTTACAGCGACACTGATTTCTTGTTGCTCAAATATCTGTTCTAGTCTGTACTATAGCACGGATACATTTCGCATTAAGCAAAATAACTTCTCAAATGAAACTTCCTGGCAGATTAAAATTGTGTGCCGGAACCGGGACTCGAACCTGGGACCTTTGCCTTTCGCGGGCAAGCGCACTACCGACTGTGCTATCCCGACACGACTCACGATGCCGCCTCACATCTTTACTTCCTCCAGTACCTCGCCTCCTACTTTCCAAACTTCACAGAAGCTCTCCTGCGAACCATGCAAGACTAGCACTCCTGGAAGAAAGGATGTGCAGACATGGCTTAGCCACAGCCTAGGCATTAAGAACTATTTTTAATAATCGTATGATTATGCTCCCATATGAACATAACTTTATAAACACAATTTGTGTTCCATCACCTAACTAAAACATTTATACAAATGCACGAGGTAGATGAGGCGCTGTTCAACGTGAGGTACCCTGGTTTCAAACATTTTCTTCCCCATACCGTCTGCGGCACAACCGGACCATATTTCACGCCGTTACTTTCTTTTAACTCTCAAATATTTACGTCAAAGAAACTTGATAGTGTAATGTGGAACTTTGACATATCTCGTCTTTCAGCAAAGAAATAACAAATCTAGGGCCTCGCCGTACATAAAATTCGTCTAAGTCTTGTTGCAAGGCTACAAATACTCCGCCAAATTTTGAAGCAATATCCTTCTATCTTCAAAGTTTTAGACGTGTTCCTGCTGTATTAACTCTTGGCAAAAAATAGAGATTTGGATCTCAAGAAATACTTGACAGCTTCCAAAGGCATCTTGATATCATTTTGGCGCAATATTCTGACCTATTGATGACAAATATCGTTACATGGAACAAAGGAATTTCCTTCAACGTAGAGATGCCGCTGACTAAACTGAAGATATTAATTCATACCTTTTGTCTTTCCTGTTTTTAATTTTGTAATGAAAGATTTTTAATTTTATATTTGGAAACGATGATGTGCAAAAGTATGTAGATGCAAACAAAGCCTTTAGTGTAAGTGCAATTTTAACCAATACAGCATATTTCAGTTGAGGAATTAAGAGGCCAGCATTTTTTGTACTCTGTAACACTTTTCGATAGAACCCGTTTTGTAAATATTATTTAAAGTTCTGCAATATCTGCCAGTTTCAATAGAATATATATTCAATAGTTCAAGGTTAGTCGAAGGGAAAGATAAAAAAAAAGTGGGTTATCGCTTATATTATCTGAAGGTCTGAAAACGCGTTACTGAAATAATCCATCAAATTAAAGATCGTTTGCATAACATTCACTGTTACTTACATGATTTTTAACTTTCTTGATCTTTTTTCTCAGTTCACTGTATAAAGGAAACTCGGCAATAGGGTTCCCAATTTTGAAATCTATCTTTTCCCTTTTCATAAATACAGCCAGACTTGACAAATAAAAATTGCATGTGCCATTTGTTCCGCGTTCACATTCGGCATGAAAACGATACACGGTACTTATCTTTGAAACGCTACTCATCATATGCATAAAGATATTACAGTACGTATACGGTATTATTTTGTTTGCACAAGGTCACGGTTTATATATGTCACAAAGTAACCATTCCATACAGCTACGTAACTGGCTCAGAAGACAGCACGTAGAATATTGGACCAAAGTCCATCAACAAAAACATGGCAAGGTAATGATGCCAAAGCCATGTTTTAAAAGAAGCCCTGCAATCCTGGGTCTGAACAGGAGAGAGATTACTCATGGCTGGATTGCTGACAGGCCATGGAATTTCAAAACACCTACGTACAATGGGAATAACAGAAGAGGACCCTAAATGTAGGATCTGTGATGACAGTGATGAAACTGCATCACATCTAATCTACGAATGCATTGCATTGGAGACTAAAAGGGCACAGAATATTTGGGACAACCAGACCCGAAGAAATTGTCTAATAAAGAACTGGTAAAGGGACTCCTTGCACTGTTCAAGGGCATTGGTTGGCTTTACTAGACATACAGGGAGCGATACCGCACAATAAACTTAGTTTCGGTGCGGGCAGTGGCGAGTTAGACCAAGACTGTTTTGGCTTCCCTGGAAAAATAAATCAACCCACCCTTCCATACACTTCGTAAATGCAGAAGTTGGTACTTAGTAGCGATTGTTGATAAATGAAACTTGTGTCGAACGCGCGTTTTCGCTGCTACGAAAACAAGGTTATTGAACAATTTTTCCTCTGCACTCTGTTCTCGCGCGATCTTCCAAATAAGCACTTGCGATCTACCGGTAGATGGCGATCGAAGTGTTGCCGACCCCTGGTATAGGCGATCCCACGATTTACGCGAGCAGCGGGGAGTTTCGCGGCAGCATGGTACCAGACTGCTGCAAGGAGTGACACGCGGCCAGCGAGGCAGCTCGGTGCGGCATTCCCCGCGGCGTGGCGCGGCGCGGCGCTATCATAAATTCCGGCGGGCGCACTCAGCGACGCTGGCGTCTCTATCGCTGCCGGAGTGCCTCGCCTCGGCTCGGCTGCATTCTTCACCGCCTTATGAAACACTTCTCCCGGCATCCGCTTTCTACGGCTTGACCCTGCACGCCTCACACACAAAAAGACCCGTTTAGCCGTCATTTACGCCCGAGGCTCGCTATCCGGTACGTGTGCAGCGCCATCGCATCGCTGTGCCGTTACAGTCGCCTGTCTCGGCGCCGCTTTCTTAGCTTAGAGCGCCGCTTCCCCACCACTGCCAATATTTTACATTTCCTCGTACCTGCTACATCCAAAGTACCCGAGTGTCGTTTCACCTAACGGGACGCCTTTATTATTTCGCCCTGACAGCTCTTGGTCTCTTCCATTCCAGCACCTTGTTTCTCAGCTACTGCGTAAAGAGCAGCACACTTGCATATCTGTAATTACAGATTTATTACTATATTGAGAATGTTTGTCTACCGCAAACTGGAATTAAGTTGTCATACGCCTTTCGACTTTATGAAACAGTGGCCTAAAATAGATTCTTTATAAAACATTTTCTTTACTTTTTTATGGAAGTTATTAGTTCTAGCACATTGTACTTTATTATGATGTAGTGCGATTCAGTAACGGACTTCAAATCCCGAGGGGGGCCCAGACTGGGTCAATAAGAAAAATAAGAGGGGAACAGCAAGGAAATCAAAATCACAAAGACCGACAGGACCATGGGAATAGCCGGTCCGTATTAAAGGGAAACACCTAGAGAGGCATGAGCGGGGATAAGATACCGAAATACTGCCTCACTGACGTAAATATGAAATCTGACAACCAACATGTAATTTGTACTTCCACCAACAACATTAGAAAACGACAAATTGTAAATAGTTGGCGTGCCATATCGTGAAGAGCTGTTTCGTAAATGTAAACAATAGCACACTAACCTACATGTATAAACACTTTAGACTTTTACAATTACAATGCATAATAACAATGAACTAATGGAATAAATTTCAAAAATTATCCTGTCAGAAGTAAACACATAGTGACCAAAATGTAGACTCCTAATAGATTACTGAAGCAGTGCACCTCAGTTGTGGAAAAAGAAAAAAAATGGTAGGAAGCTTTGTTTCTACGAACACACTCACCTATAAGTTTATTTTCCAAGTGAGTAGGCCGATTAGGCGTTATACGCTTTTTTATTATTAAAAGTTGATAATCAGGGTTTAGGAAAGGTATTACATGATTGTAGGGTCAAAAGACACTATTGGAAATGCCATTTGATAAAGTAACTTTTGCACATCTACCAGTTGCAAGTAATCTCTAACATTTAATAAATACAGCAGGAAAGCAACGGTTAGTGTATTTTGACCTTTACGCCGATATCTGGATTTGAATGTTCCAGTGCAATGCATGGATGCTGAATATAGTTTATTTTCATATAATGTAACCTCGCCACCAAAGCGACAATTCCAAATTTAATTTCACATTCGCGTGAGTAGTAAACAATTTAATTTTTCTTTGAGTCAACAAGTTAGCTTTGACGGCCGGACAACTCGAAGCTAGTGTCTTTCATGCTCGGGTATCTTGCGATGCTGGCCTCGGTCTGAACGTGAGATAGAATTTCTGCATTAGTCGGTTAAGCATCGTTGATACATGAATGCATCCAGAAAAAGTGAGACACGTGGTTTCTGGTTGTAACTGTAAGTTTGATGCTGTTATAAGTTCCTTGCGATTAAGAAACGGTGCAAGAATATGGAGCTGCAAACAGTTTCCAACATAGGTAATCGCAGAGAGTATCGGTGTGAAACATACGAAACTATCGTAATTTCATTATGTAGGCAAAACTACGGTACCCAATACTCTGAACTGCGGCACATTTTGGAAGGTAAAATAAACACACAGGATTGCGAGCAATATAACACAAGAATGAAACTTTCACTCTGCAGCGGAGTGTGCGCTGATATGAAACTTCCTGGCAGATTAAAATTGTGTGCCGAAACCGGGACTCGAACCTGGGACATTTGCCTTTCGTGGGCAAGCGCACTACCGACTGTGCTATCCCGACACGACTCACGATGCCGCCTCACAACTTTACTTCCGCCAGTACCTCGCCTCCTACTTTCTAAACTTCACACAAGCTCTCCTGCGAACCTTGCAAGACAGCACTCCTGGAAGAAAGGATATCGTGGAGACATGGATTGTTGTGAGGCGGCATCGTGAGTCGTGTATGGATAGCGAAGTCGGTATAGCGCTTGCCCGCCAAAGGCAAAGGTCCCAGGTTCGAGTCCCGGTTTCGGCACACAATTTCAACATAACACAAGTTTGCTTCATTTCGCCACTGTACACAATTTCCTCTAATGCTCTGATCCGAAGGAAATCTTCCACTATTTAGCAGAGCGCATCTTAGTGAAGCTAGTGCTTTAATACGGTCCAGGTTAAAGCCGAATGTGCCATGCTCACGTATTTTGCGCGTGTGCCAGTCACAAATCTGTATGCACGAGTGGTCAGTGGTGTAATGGCGGCCGCAGCGTGGCCAGTACGGCAGTGGGCCCCAGCGCGCGAGACGGGAGGCTGTAGCCGTGTGTCGGCGCGATCTGATACGGCCGCTGGCTGGCTGGCGTCTCGCAACCTCTGCAGGCAGGCGCGCCAAAGTTCACCAGTTTGCGACACACACTCCGTCACGGTCAGCTACCAACCGGCGTGCGCCTTTGTCTTCTGCGATACAGAGCAAAGCTTGTGCCTGTCTGTTACCTGCATGCAAGTCGCGCCAATAAACTCTATCACAACATCTGAGGCGCTTAATTGCTCTTTTGCCTGTAAGGTTCTCCAGAAGTAAGAGGAAAAGTTTTACCGTGACGGTGTTCTAACCACGCGGATAAACACGACGTATACGTTCGATAACGCTGTAAATGTCTGCATTAATCGACACTGCACACGTTGTTCGGAAATACCTGTTTCAAACCTGAGAGATCTTGTAGAGGGTGGTATTCTAATAATGCCATCCATTGACGCTATGAGCACTTTTCTTAGACACAGTGAAACAAATGTCTTCTAATGCAAACTCCTTGCTTTTCACAATAGTATGGACTAAAACAAGAAAAAATCCAGTAAACATGGACTCCAAAATGTGTACGTTAAGAGCTAAGTCTTTCTTTTGCACATTGTGAACATCTTTCTTCTGCTCAGATGCTCATAGCTCTTCAGCATCCATGTTTAACATTTCACGTTTTCTTCATTACTACCTCCTCCAAAAAATGTTAACAGCTCGTAGCAGAACAGATTTGTTTCGAAGATATACTAATTCTCATAGTCACTAAAAAGACATTTGACAAGACTTCCTTATAAATTTCCGTACACCGTGTATTGAGTTCATGCCTACCACTGAAAACATTAACTGGGTACACGTTTTCAGTTTCGCCCAATCGCAGTTCATGTCATATATTCTGTGAATATTAAACAACTACTGCAGGATCAGAAGTGACGTCTGTTCTTTCGGAACAGACGCCACATTTATATATACGGGCAATGATCCTATCGTTAATGGGGAGGGGTGCGCAAGTTTGAAGCCCTTACCCTTACGGGAATTAGTTTCATAACTACGAGTTTGAGTACTGTGGGCAGGGCGAAGCTGGGAATTTGTATCTGACGGGAGGCGTGCTTAGGTAGTCCTTGCAGGTGCGGTGATCACTGTCCCCCCAGTGGTGTAGGGGTCAGCGCAACTGCCTAGAAAGCAGGAACCCAGGTTCGAATCCCGGCTGGGTACACATTCAGCTTTGCCCAATCGCAGTTGTCATATATTCTGTGAATATGAAAAATTAAAAGCTAGCCTAAGTTGAAGCACTATGGTCCACTCTTCTGATTTGACACGCCACGAATTCATCTCTTGTGCCAGCGTCTCGTCAGACTACGCTCCATCATTTTGTTGGCTGTATTCACCCTCTCCCTTCTCCCCCACAATTCTTACTCTCTACAGCATTCTCTCATTCCGTCGTCGTCGTCGTCGTTGTTGTTGTTGTTCACTGATTTGTTAAGACATGTTCTATCAATTTTCTCTCCTCGTCAGTGTTCTTCACAAGTTCATTTCTACGCCCATTCTGCCAAAAAATTGCCAAGTTCATCAGTCCACTTAATTTTTAAGATCATTCTATAGCACCCGATTTAAAATGGTTAGATTGCCTTCTGCTTGTCACAGTCCACGATGCACTCTCTCAATGGTGTGCTCAAAACGTATATTCTCAGAAAATTCTTATCAAGGCCGATGGTTGATCCTAGTTGGGCTATAAGTTGAGCGCAATGCAGGTACAGCAGGATAGAATGGCATTAAGGATGAGTAGCGGTTCAGCCTCATTCTCACTGTCACTGCTGAGCGTCCGTTGTACTCAATCCAACTAAGTGGGTCACTACTAAAGCAATGGATTCTTATTAGAACAGATGACAGATCTGAAGCCTGCCCGCGCATTAAGCTTTAGGTTTTCCGCAATTTCTCCATATTAAGGCTGATGGTTCCTTCGCTACGGAACAACGTACTTCCTTCCCTAATCAGACGTTTTCTAGTGACAAGCCTGCACTTTATACAAATGACAAACCTGTTATTTGCGATAAATCTGGATCTGCTTTCTACCTCGCGGATCATACTTTCATCACAGCTGGATAACCCAGTCAACTGCAATACTAGAACATTACGCATAGGAAATGGTAAGTTCGGTCCCCACCCCTCAAACGGTCCCGCCACGACGGATGACTATTTAATCTTTCCCATTAGATATTTCACCCTGTACTGTCACTTCATTAGTCATACATGTACTGAAAATGTCTACTACATAAAATTATACTAAGGCTGGCTAAATACGCGTAATAAGACTAATTACATGAACATTATAACGCAGATGACAATCATTTGATGTATTTCTTAAGCCATTGGAGGACCTTACAGTACTTAGGTGGAACGGATACCAGAGGGGGTCGGAGGAGGGTTTTGTAGGTCTGAAGATAGTTGAAGGTGTAAGATCGATGTTGGGCAAGTTAGTAATTTACTGGAAATAGTATAACCCTTATTGTTACTCTTTTCGTTGAAGTAAAAGAACGTTGTGATAGTATCTCCTTTCTTTGCTATATCTGTACCTATCCAGCCTGCGTTTCTGGTGAGTAATAGTATCGAGATTGTACAGAATGAAACTTTCTACTTCTGACAGCCAGAACAACTTCTGACCTATTTCGTCTTAAAAGGAGATCACACGGGTATCGGATTTTAGAGTTTCTTTATTTTTATGCTACGTGAAATTTAGAAGTTGGCAATCGGTCAAAGCCATTCGACGTAAGACACAAAAATTCTCGAGAAAATCGACTTTGAAGTTTTGGAAGTACACGTAAGTACCAATAATAAACAGCTGCAGCGTGTCTCGGTGTAGCTCAGGTGGCTGCGTTCTGGCCTCACCATAGTCGATGGGTCGAATCCCGCTGTGACAGGTATTTTTTCGTTTTCAAATTCAGCTTTATAAAACATTTGGGGATCTCCAATTCCACGTGTTGTCAGTTTTTGTTTATCTGTACGTAGAAGAGCTGAACACCTGTCACCTAAAACATGGTTAAGAGGTTAGCTGCTTGGAAAGCCATTAGTAACTAAGGAGTTGACTTTTCCAAAAACAGCGTCGTAGCTCTTCACTAACTGAACAACAAGACTACGGTCCTCAACTAACAGTGAAGTCAATACTTAAGTTTTTTTCATTGTAGCTATTATTGTTAACCTTATATAAAATATAGAAAATTACGAATATAAAAAAGTGCATTTTTCGTAAAAATTAACATTAAAAATTCAAATTGTGTAAGTATTAGAACACGGCAGGATTCGAACCTCCGACCCTGTGGTTGTAAGGCTAGAACTACCACCTCAGCTACTCTGGCAGGTGGCTGCAGTGCATTCAGTGACTGGTTCTTATGTATACGTGGAAAACGTAAAAGTCGATTTTCTCGATAATTTTGTGTTGCACAGAATAGCTTTGGTTGATCGTTAAAAGTTCTGAACTTCACGTACCGTATCAAAAAATTCTAAAATGCATTACCATGTGGTCTCCTTTGTTAGTTCTATCGCTTGCCAGCAGATGTAAGAACAGTATAATAAATACGGCATTAGGAGACCTGACAGTTATTACGAAATGAAGTTTGTATCGAGTGACGCCAGACAAGTCTGTTGCTAGTTTTACGCTGTCAGGGCAGCCCCGCCGGTAGAACGCTAAGAGATAACGATCTGTCCTACGACATGGTGGTTATGGAAAACCACATGGCAGAGCTCTTGATCATCCTGCATTACCATACGCGGGAGTATTGCAGCGCTTATTGAGGCCACCGGTAGAGGGTTAGTACCCACATCCATTAGCAGCCAGTGGCCAGTATTGACTGCAGTGGTGACGCAGTGTTTCCAGAGCACATGTAGAACAGCACACTTACTTGTAATGTGGCTGCAGTGTTAAGGTGGCTGTGCTTGGTGTGTTGCAGGGCAAGTCGGTGGTGCGGCCCGTGGCGTGCCGGCCGCTGCCGTTGTCCATGAGCGCCGCCTCGCGCCTCGGCGGGGACCGCTACGGATCGACGCCCGTGCTCGCCAGGCCCGGCTCCCAGCTCACGCTCTACGGCAGTCAGTACCGCATTCACTAGCTGTCACATACAAGCTTCCTGCTACATTAAAACACTGTGCCCGACCGGGATTCCAATCCGGGACCTTTGCCTTTAGCGAGCAAGCGCTCTACTGACAGAAAACGCATCAAAGCCCTTACGCACAGCTTCACTTCCGCTAGTACCTCTCCTCCTACTTTCCACACTTCACAGGCGTTTTCCTGCGAACCTTGCAAGACTAAAACTCCTGGAAGAAAGGATGTTGGGCAGACATGGCTTAGCCACCCTTTGCCAGGTTCGCAAAACAACTCCAGTGAAGTGTAGAAGGTAGGACGGACTAGTCGATGTAAAGTTGACGGGACAGGCCACGATGCTTCCCAGGGTAGCTCAGAGCCTAGTCAGTAAAGTGCTTCCCCGCGAAAGGACAAGGTCCTGGGTTCGAATCCCTGCCAGTGTGTGTGTGTGTGTGTGTGTGTGTGTGTGTGTGTGTGTGTGTGTAGAATGGACACATCATGTAACCAGAAATCAATAACAGAAAAGGTAGGAAACGTCTTAACGACTAAACCAATTGGAGGTCCATCAAGAGCAAACGGCCTGGCCTGCTCACAGAGGGAGTGATTGTTCCATGAAGATGCGCGTTCACGCGTCTCCATGGTCACACAGTGTACTGCCAAAGAGGGAGCAGTTTTAGCATTTAGCATCTGCCATACAGCCCGAAGAAACATCTCAAAGGAAAGCGCTTCAACTCGGAGAACGAACTGAAGAACACAGTAGAGGACTGGCTCTTGTCGCAGCCACAGGAATTCTGGAAATGGGGAATCCTTAGGCTCGTTAAACAGTGATATAGTTGTGCTGAGGCCTCTGGTAATTCCTTTGAATAAAGACTTCAATTATGCCCATAGTATCGTTTCGTGCTTTTTATCTGACCACTCCTACTACACTGACGTCGAAAGTCATAGTATAGCGATATGCATAGTTCAAAATGGCGGTAGTATGGTGTATACATGGTATTAAAGGACGGTGTGTTACAGTGATTAATTTGTTTCCGACACGATTGCGAGCCCAAGACTTGACCTCAGGGTTCTAACACAGAATGGGAATCGTAGCTACAGGAATGGGTCATTCCATTTCGGAAACGGGGAATTCGATATTCAAAGATCCACAGTGTGAAGAGTGCACCGGGAATACCAAATTTCAGTTATTGCCTCTAACTACGAAGAACGCAGAGCAGCAGCGTTTGCGTGCCGTCGTCCCTTCTGACAGACAAGCGGTATTGTGAAAAATAATCGCAGAAATCAGTGTAAGATGTGTCCGTTAGCACAGTGCGGCGCAATTTGGCATGGACTGTAGCAACAGGCGAGAGATGCCAGTGACTTTAACAGCACGACATCGCTACCTGCACAAGCCTCTTCATCTCTGAACAAGTTTGGCAACCTACATGCCTTTGAACCTGCTTACTGGTTTTTGTCTCTTGTTCTTCCTCTGTGATTTGTAAACAACGTTGCCAAGATCATAAAGATAAAATATTTTCGTTGAACTTTTTCATTACACTCCATTAAGTCGCTTCCTTGCATCAAGCAACGTGCCGCTACTATTATATTTGAAACAATGGCTCGGTGGACGATGATTTCAAATCGACAGTGGAGACTGGCCTTGTCAACTGGTTCGATTACAAGGTGGCAGACATATATGTAACGTCGTTAAATTTCGCGCGGCTTTAAAAAGTTATATCAAAATGTGGAAAAATATTACTGTATATAAAAACCTATTTTAATGAGCTTACATTTCTAATCAAATGGACCTCAACGTGGGATACACCTCGTACTAACGTTTAAAACTAAAACTGAGTCTCGAAGGCTGTATAACCCAACAAGATCGATACTGTGAATATTCTAATCCTAATTTTTGAGCTTTGATAGGTACTAACTTTATTTAGTTACCTGTAGCCCCCTCCCTCAGTTCCAATAATCAGATCACAAATAATCTTCTCACACCAAAAGTGTCCCTTAAAAGAGCCCACGTTTTGTAGTTAGAGGGTGCGTAGACGTTGATGTAAATTGTGGAATTGGCGTGCGTGAATGTTACCACTCGCTTAAATCCCACCAATAATCCGCACTGACTTTATAAATTGAAGTGTATCGCAGAATGCCACTAATAATCGGTTTGAAATTAGGGAAGTTACTGCTCAGTTTGTTTAAAATGTTTTTGATCATAAGGAACCAAACTTCTGAGTGCCATCGGCCCCTCGACTCACAAATTAAACTTACACTAAGAACAAAATACAGCCGTACCCGATGTAACACACCGTCATCAAAAACAGCCTTGTTGACAGTTAACTGTCGACGCCTAGTATTTGATCAGTGTTAATCCTGTTGGAATAGTTAGCGCCTCTCCTGGGGTAGCGAATATTTTGCAATGAGCATATGAAGCGTCACTCCAGTCGATGAATACTGTCAACTGCTATAATAATTAACATGTTACTGAAACGCCGTTGATTGTCTGCGTGGGGTAAGTGGGCGTCGTAATTGGCCACCAAAAAAGTGTTTTCCCGTCCGATCGAGTGACTTGTGCTGGCATCAAATCAATGTTGTGATCCGCAGCTGGAGTCGGCCTCGATGCCTTGAACAATCAGCGGAGTGTGAAGGTGCACTGGGGGCAGACAATAGCGCGCTGCGGTTTCCGCTTTGTATTCAGATGGCCGCCACGTCCGGCCTTGCGGGCGCCGCCGCGCTTTACAAAAACTGGCGCACCAGTTCTTAGCAAGGTCTCCGCCAGCTGAGGCGCTGCACCTCACGTCACTGCCGGCTGCTGCTAGCTGGCGGCTCCACCTTCCACTACATCTCACAGAGGCTACTTTCCTGTTAGTCACCAGTCAATACACTTTGTTCTAGGGATGGTACAGCGAGGCGCGGCGACTCGAGCGTACCGATAATTTCTTGAGCTGCCGGTGCTCAAGCGATTCTCGAGAAGCTCACGAGAAGCGGCGCTGCGCGGCTGTGCGCCAGTTAAGTGGGGCAGCACGCGCTCGGTTATTTCAACGCCACCTAGGTACAAGGCCTGTGCGCTGCCTGCCAAGAGTAGTCATAACACAAGCAAACTATTTGTCTTACGTGGCGTCATGCTGAGTTTGGGAATACTTACATGTTGCACACTGTTTCAGAATGTTTTTCGTGTTATCTGTGCAATTCTCAGAGCAGATTTTGTTGGTATGAGACAAAATGCCCAATATGAATCGTCAGATTCCAATATCGGTACCGTATCTTACTAATAGCTATAAATTTCATACACCAAAACAAATTTGTCTGTGAATCAAGTAAGTGATATTAAGAACATTCTGAAACAGTGTGTGCAACGTGTACGTATTCCCAAATGTTCAAATGTTTGTAAATCTTATGCGACTTAACTACGGGGTCATCAGTCCCTAAATTTACAAACTACTTATGAACTACTTACGAACTAGGACGGCACAAATATCCATGCCCGACGGGGGATTCGAACCCCCGACCGTAGTGGCCGTGTAGACCGTGACTGAAGCGCGTCAGTCCCCTCGGTCACCGCGGCCGGCACGTATTCCCGAACTCAGCGTAACGCTACATAAGACAAATAGTTTGTGTTATGACTACTCTTGGCAGGCAGCGCACAGGCCTTGTATCTAGGTGGCGTTGGTTATTTAAGCTGACTGCTGTCGTTGACCGGAAAAGTTCGTTGTGACTGTGATTGAAATGTGGTTACACGAAAACGAAAGTCGGGTAGCTGGCATTAGTTCTCGGAGAATTGAGATAACGTCTATTACAATAAATGGTTAAGCTCTGTAATGTAGCAAAAATGAATCAGGCAGAAGATACTTAAAATTATATAATATATCCATCGATCACATACATACGTCCACGAATAGATAAGCGCATTCTTCTATTAACGTCGGACAAAATACTCACTGTTTAATATTCGTTATCCATAGTATAGAAAACGGAAATTCGGTAAAAGAGTTGATAGTTCTGGAAACATTACGCCACTATTGTACAACTTTAATTTTTAATGAAGCTGAAGAATAAAACATGCATTATAATTAACGCTATCCAAACTTTAGGACAGTATGAGAATAGAACAAACCTTGCTATTGTTGTAAATTGTGGTAGTTGTGTTCAGAAAGTACCAGAGCTTTAAGCTGAAATCATGAGGACGGAAACAAAAACCGACGATACTGTTACGTTCTGCCTAATATTTTCCCCACAATAAGTAAATGTATGCAAGGAGATTTTGGGTGTAATATGTTTTAGCATTTCTCTCATTTATAAATACATGCAGAATGCATACTTTTAAGTATGTAGTTTTCCTTTCGTGTGAAATGCGTGTTTCATTAATATTCCTATGGTTTTGTCTTCTACGAAACCTTCGTGTTCTACTACTACTACTACTACTACTACTACTATTATTAGTATTATGTACAAATAAAAGGAGGCCGCATACTTGACACGAATATGTAAAAGGTAAAACTTCTAATTTGCACGTACGGAAGACATCGATTGAGACTGTCTCAATGCTTCCTTGTACTCCCTCAGTCTCCAGAGGGGGTAGCACTGTCGACAACGTCTCGAGAGTACTCAAGAATTTCTCGAGAATTTGCCTTTAGTGTTACGCGTTTCCCGAGAGCGCGAATAGCCCCTCACGAATTATGCTTCAGGTGCAAGATTCTAGGCTAGCGTCCGTATCAAATCAAATCTCTAATCCTACTCTACGCACCAACAGTCGCACTATATGCACGACTCACTTTTGCGGTGAATTTCCGGTGCACGAGTCCCTTCTGCCTCTGGAAAATGAATTCGCAACTGACACTTGGCAGGATAATCAATGACGGCGGCCGTGTGTCCTTAACGAGTTGAACCTGGCCTTGATGTCATGGTGGGGTAGTTGCGCAGTAACATAGAGCAGATCCGCCTCCTTATGCTTGTCTGGTCACGTTTAAGACCAACCGGAGGATGAAAAAATAAGCAAAGCCCTCGTACATGTAAATGCATACAAAGTGCAAATCCTGCTACGTCTGATCCAGAACGACAAATCATGTCAGATAAAAGCAATTGCGGCACGTACTATGCGAAGAAACATTTAACCTCAAACGATCATAGTGTCTGCAAAATATCCATCCAAAGAAAAAGATTTGTCAGAAAGGGGCATGATTGGCGTTTCAAATTACGGGACATTATAGGCTATCACAAACGCTATTTAATTCACTCTACAAAAAGTATAACAGCGTCTAATTGTCTAGTTACTGTTAAAATATTTCATGAACATATGCCTGCACATCATAATTTGAGTCGGAATTACTTTGATATAAGCAACGCTCACTCACCATATTAATTATAAAACATTAGTCCATGCATTTTCGTAAGAGAACGCCTTTGCACCTTTTTAAAGCATTAGACGTTTCAGAACACCACAGTGAACTGTAGTCTGACATGTGATCCCTGATTAAATATGTTGCTTTGACGTTCTCTGAATATATATTACAAATTGAGATGTTTATGCCTATATTTTACTCTGCAGCCGAAACTAGACATTGCAAACAGTGTTTGTTTGCGGTAGTAGGTATGTTTCCCATTTGAACTATGGTGGTAGAGAGTTGATAACGATAAGTGGGTGGAAGATTTGAGTTGAAAGTTACCGTAAAATTTTACGTGTGGGTGTCAATATTTTGCTCTTCAGCAAAAACTACACAATGGAGACGCTCTCTGTATTGTTGTAGTACAAAGCCTCCCGTTGTACACCATAGCAGTTCCGTGTCGATGGCTATAAGATGGTGGAATATACAGTGGTTGAAAGTCGTCAGCTCATATAACAGTCGGACTGAAGACCAGCAATGATTTGACACTATAATAGCAAAAAGGTTGTACACATCGAGACGTGATGCATATTCTTCAGTTGTTTTTCTGCAACAAGCGTACGAATAAAGAAAAGTGCATATTGCACTTTGAAAAGTAAAACTACAGAGATGCCAAAGCGTAAGAAATTTCCCGTCCTCGATCTGTTTCTAAAAGACAAAGCGGCGCTGAAAAGTGAATCTACAGACGATAGAAACTGCAAATTTGTAGACGTTGTTTTACACAGCAGGCGTCAGCGATTTTTAGATATTCCCATCCATATGGGGGTGAAATACGGAATGAACGGTTTTTTTTAATACAATGCTATGAAAGCAATTTTGAAGCAAGAAATAAACTTCCGATTTAGATTTTTGATTGGAAATTTAAAAACACGTGTTTCGATATTTTTGGAAAATTCAACCATTAAGCAAGTGACACCTTTTAAGCGTGCTAGAAATGCGAAAATTTGTATTTGGAACCATGGTTAGAATTTTTAAGAAAATGTTTCGGGATGTTTTGAATTCTGCCATCACTGGTGCAGTAGGAGGTGGCTAGTTGTAACAAAATACTTTATTAGGAAAGCATTTAAAAGCTAAATCTACGAAAATTTATATTTAGAAGTAGAAACAACCAATGCAGACCATCCAGTCTTCACGTGCGAAGCAGCTGGAATATCGAAAGATCGTCTAAATATGAGCATTTGTACAAATATATCGGGTGATCAAAAAGTCGGTATAAATTTGATAACTTAATAAATAACGGAATAATGTAGAGGTAAAAAGTGACACACATGCTTGGAATTACATGGGGTTTTATTAGAACAAAAAAATTAAAAATTTCAGACAGATGGCGCTTCATCTGAGATGGCGCTTCATCTGATCAGAAAAAAAAATTGCATAACAAATTAAGACAAAGCAAAGGTGTTCTTTACAGGAAATATGTTAACCATCACTCCTCAACAATAGCTGTAGTCGAGGAATAATGTTGTGAACAGCACTGTAAATCATGTCCGGAATTATAGTGAGGCATTGGCGTCGGATGTTGTCTTTCAGCATCCCTAGAGATGTCGGTCGATCACGATACACTTGAGACTTCAGGTAACCCCAAAGCCAATAATGGAACGGATTGAGGTCTGGGGACCTGGAAGGCCAAGCATGACGAAAGTGGCAGCTGAGCACACGATCATCACCGAACGACGCGCGCAAGAGATCTTTCGCGCGTCTAGCAATATGGGGTGGAGCGCCATCCTGCATAAAAATTGTACGTTCCAGCAGGTGTTTATCAGCCAGGCTGGGGATGATGCCATTCTGCGTACTCTCATATACCAGCGTACTCTCGCCCGTCACGGTAGCATCTACAAAACCAGAATCGCGCAGTTCCTCGAAGAAAAAAAGCCCGATAACGGTAGATGTGGTTAATCCAACCCATGCCGTGACTTTCTTGTAGTGCAATGGAGTTTCTACGACAGTTCTAAGATAGATAGCCCAAATTCTGCATTTGTGGGCGTTGACAGACCCTCGGAGCGTGAAATGAGCTTCGTCGGTCCACAACACGTTACTCAACCAATCATCTTCCGCCATCTTTTGAAACGCAGACACCGCAAATGCCCTCCGCTTCACTAAATCGCCAGGTAACAGTTCATGATGCCGATGGATTTTGTAAGGATAACATCAGAGGGTACGCTTAAGTGCCAAGCAAACAATAGTGTATGGAATGCCGGTGCGACTGCATGAGCGCTGACTTCCCCGTGCATATACGAACCCGCTACAGTCTCCATTTCTTCCTAAACTGTCTCAGCAGCATTTCCCCTTGTGCTCGGTCGACCACTACGGGGTCTATCATCTAAGCAACTTCGAAATCATTCTCGCCACAGCTGCATTTGTTAGGATCGTAACGCTGAATTAGCACATTCCCCATTCTGATAATACAGCTTCACTAAAAGCGCCTTTTCAGGTAACGTCAACATGCTGCGACTGCTGGTGCATCTGATTCTCTCTCTCTCTCATTACAGCTATTTTTATGCACGATTTTCATGAGCGGTCACTGACGTTTTGCTGTCCAGCGCCATCTGTCGGACATTTTTTGTTTCCAATAAACCCCATGTCATCCCAAGCATGTGTGTCAATTTTTACTGTGATTTAATAAGTTTTCAAATTTATACTGACTTCTTGATCACCCGGTATAAGGGCTCAAATGTTAATACTGTTGGAGGAACAAACGTTTTTGTTTTCATGCCGTAGCTTGTGTACTCGTAAACAGTGACTTTCCGTGCGCCGTCGCCGGTTGGGTGGCCCAAGGCTTGGACTGTCAAACCGTGGATCCAAGTTCAAAACTCCATCAGGCAATTTTCGTTAGATTTTTTGGCTACGGAATGACAATAGTCTCCTTTCCTTGCCTTCTTTCGAAGTAGAGCATAGGGAAGTGTGATCAATATTTGATAAAGTGTATTGTCTATTTATAGCGGTTTTGTGATAGACGGTGCAAAAACAATGAAAATAAATAAGAATAAATCTCCTGAAGTATATTATAACGTAATTCCAATTACTGGCCATCTATTCGTCAGCGTTCTCAGTTAGGGTGAAACTTACCATAAAAAGAACCAATACACGAATATTTCTCACCATGCACACATTCCCATGTTCTCAGATATATTGTTCGTGGAAAACATACCTGATTTGTATTGCTAAAGACAGTATTATCAGATAGTAATTTCGACGCAGTTTAACAGTGCAGGTCGGTTGAGCATCGTCATCGACAAAAGTCCTTTCGTATAGCGTGATGTCGGTTTGACAAACCCATGAATCCAGTATCAAGCAATTTTTTTTTCTGCACATAATGTGTGATAAATATTTGTTTTTGATAGTTTTCATAAGACGTTTCACCCTACTGGCAGTGAACGCTGACGAATTGACGACCAGTACTTTGAATTACATAATATACTTCGGTTTTTTCTTCTTTTTCCTCTTCTGTCTACCACAAAACTGTAAACAGATAATACACTTAATTGAATATTAATCATCTTCCTGGTGCTCTTCTTCAAATAAGGTATTACAAATATGAGAATATCAAATAGATTGGAAAAATCTAACAAATTGCCATGATCGAGTTTCGAACCTGAATCTACGGCTTGACAGTTGAAGCCCTGGAATGCTCGACCAGTAACGGCACTCGGAAAGACCCTCACGGTACGTGTAGTCAAGCTACACCATGAAAACACAAACGTTAACTCAAACGTCGTTAATCTGTAAGCCCATATATACTGGTAAAAATATTTATCTTTTAGACGATGTTCCGCTGTAGCACTGAAAAAGCGATTTTATATCAACAACTTTGACCTTGATTTTTAAAAACTGCAGTTTCTAGCAAAAAGACGAACCACGTCTCTTCAGTATAATACGTCTATGTAAAATTTGGTTGAAATCGGTGACCCACGACACACTCTACTTGTGAGTTCTGTATTACTGGTTGAAAACACCCTAAACGGCGTCGTCATGGTGTTTCCTTTCTTTTCCTACCAGAAGGCGGTGCACGCTGTACTCGTATTCTGGAAGAGAAGAGTGCAAGTACTCGTTTTGCCAACCAGTCTTAATCTTTGAGTTCCTTTAAACGCTCCAGGCAAATACGCGGGTGATTCGTTAGAAAGAAACATGGTCGACTTCCGTCTCTATCCTTAACTCCTGACGCAAAATAGTTTGTGTATTAGCGCTGTCATTTGCTAAAATTAGTGCATTATTTGAAACAAATATTTTCTCACTTAACAGATTTCGACTGTAACAGGAAGGTGGTGACAAGTTCCACGCTAGGGTAGGGCAAATGCGCTAATCCGGGCAGGGGTGCCCACAAGCGCGCGGGCAGTTCTTATTCCACCTCTCCTATGTTAACGGCGCAAGACGGGCCTTGGTACATCGTGTCATCAGTGTCACTCTCATAGGCATACTGACAGAAAAAAAATTGAAAGGAGATGACTCAAGAGTTCAGACCCCTGTAACCAAAATGACTCCCGGTTTCTTACGTAACACCTGAATGTCCTGATTATAAATCATCAGGGTAGACGTCAACTAATTATCGGTATTTTTGACACATTCTTCGGTTTTAAAGAAAACTGCTTATGTAAATATCACAACTTTCAGAAAGGCCATTAATGCAGTTTTCGAATGTTGCGTTAGTTATAGATACATCAAAGGAATATTTTGGTGAATTTGGTATGGTTCTACAAGCTTTGTTAGATAACTGATAGTAGATTTAATTACCTAAAAATATTTCGTATTCATTTTATGATTTTTGCAACTCCTTTCAAAGTGCTCCTCCTAATACTCAGTTGGAGCTTAATGAGATTCTGTGTAATTGTGCGCTCGAGGAGAGGTATATTGTAGAAAATATTGAATTTTTTCAAAACTACTTTCTTCGAGAAGAGCTTTGGAAGTTGTTTAGAGTATGTGTTGGAGTCTGCAGTATGTTAGAGACTACATGTTTGTCTAAAAGTGTTTTCATTGTTCAGCAAAAATTAAGAAAATCCAAGCTTTAGACTTACTAATACGTTCATCTGAGAGGAGCAATGCATTTAAAGACCAGTAATCTCATAGTCCACTCCCATGAACCAGACATTGCCGAGGTGGGGTGGCTTGCGTGCCTCAACGATACAGATAACCGTACCGTAGGTGCAACCACAGCGGAGGGGTAGCTGTGGAGAGGCCAGACAAACGTGTGGTTCCTGAAGAGGGGCAGCAGCCTTTTCAGTAGTTACAGGGGCAACAGTCTGGATGATTGGCCTTGTAACATCAGCTAATGTGGCTTTGCCACACGGTTACTGCGAACGGCTGAAACAAGGGGAAACTACAGCCGTTACCTTTCCCGAGGACATACAGCTCTACTGTATGAACATATGATGATGGCATCCTCTCGGGTAAAATATTCCGGAGGTAAAATAGTCCCCCATTCGGATCTCCGGGCGGGGACTACTCAGGAGGATGTGATCATCAGGAAAGACAATACTGGCATTCTACGGGTCGGAGCGTGGAATGTTAGATCCCTTAATCGGGTAGGAAAATTAGAAAATTTAAAAAGGGAAATGGATAGGTTGAAGTTAGATATAGTGGGGATTAGTGAAGTTCGGTGGCAGGATGAACAGGATTTCTGGTCAGGTGAGTACAGGATTATAAATACAAAATCAATTGGGGGTAAAACAGGAGTAGGATTGATAATGAATAAGCAAATAGGAATGCGGGTAAACTATTATGACCAGCACAGTGATCGCATTATCATTGTCAAGATAGATACGAAGCCAACACCGACAACAGTAGTACAGGTTTCTATGCCAACTAGCTCTGCCGATGATGAGGAAATCGAAGAAATATATGAGGGGCTAAAGGAAATTATTCAGACAATTAAGGGAGAGGAAAACTTAATTGTTATGGGAGACTGGAATTCGGTAGTAGGACAAGGAAGGGAAGGGAAGATAGTAGGTGAATATGGTCTGGGCAAAAGGAATGAAAGAGGAAGCCGCCTGGTAGAATTTCGCAAAGAACATAATTTAGTTATAACAAACACCTGGTTTAAGAATCACAAAAGAAGGTTGTATACGTGGAAGAGACCAGGAGACACCGGGAGATACCAGATAGATTTTATAATGGTAAGACATAGATTTCGGAACCAGGTTTTACAGTGTAAAACACATCCAGGGGCAGATATAGACTTTGACCATAACTTGTTGGTTATGGACTGCAGGCTGAAACTGAAGAAACTACAAAAAGGTAAGAAAATAAGATGGGACCTGGATAAATTGAAGGAACCTGGGGTTCTTAAGAATTTCAGAGGGAGCTTTCGGCAACAATTGACAGAATCAGGGGAAAATAAAACGGTAGAGGAGGAATGGGTAAAATTGAGAGATGAAATAGTGAAGGTAGCAGAGGACAAAATAGGTAGGAAGGCAAGACCTACAAAAAATCCTTGGATATCACAGGAGATACTAAATTTAATCGATGAAAGGAGAAAATATAAAAATGCAGTAAATGAAACGGGCAAAATGGAGTACAGACGACTAAGAAATGAGATTGACAGGAAGTGCAAAATGGCTAAACAGGAGTGGCTAGAAGCCAAATGCAAGGTTGTAGAAGAATGTATAAATAGGGGAAAAATAGAGCCTACAGGAAAATAAAAGAAACATTTGGAGATAAGAAAAACAGCTCTATGAATATCAAGGACACTGATGGAAAACCAGTTCTCAGCAAAGAAGGGAAAGCTGAAAGGTGGATAGAGTATATAGAGGGGCTCTACAAAGGAAATGAACTTCGAGACAATATTGTAGGAAGGGAAGAGGATGTAGATGAAGATGAAATAGGAGATACTGTACTGAGAGAAGAATTTGACAAAGCCCTGAAAGACCTAAGTCGAAACAAGGCCCCTCGAGTAGATGATATTCCCTCAGAGCTACTGACGTCTCTGGGAGAACCAGCCATGACAAACCTGTTTCACCTCGTGTGTAAGATGTATGAGACAGGCGAAGTACCCTCAGACTTTAAGAAAAATGTTATAATCCCCATTCCAAAGAAAGCAGGAGCAGAGAAATATGAAAACTACAGAACCATCAGTTTAATAAGTCATGGTTGTAAAATATTAACACGAATTATATACAGAAGGATGGAAAAGCTGGTAGAAGCCGACCTCGGAGAAGATCAGTTTGGGTTCAGGAGAAATTTAGGAACTCGGGAGGCAATACTCACTTTACGGCTTATCCTAGAAGATAGATTAAGAAAAGGCAAACCTACATTTCTAGCTTTTGTAGATTTGGAGAAGGCTTTTGACAATGTTGGTTGGAATAAACTCTTTCAAGTTCTGAAGCAAGCAGGAGTAAAATATAGGGAGCCTAAGGTTATTTACAACTTGTACAAAAACCAGACAGCGGTTGTCAAAGTTGAAGGGCATGAAAGGGATGCAGTGGTTGGGAAGGGAGTGAGACAGGGTTGTAGCCTTTCTCCAATGTTATTCAATTTGTACGTTGAGCAAGCTATAAAAGAAAGTAAAGAGAAATTTGGAGAAGGAATTAAAGTTCAGGGCGAAGAATTAAAAACATTGCGTTTTGCCGACGACATAGTAATTCTGTCAGATACAGCAAAGGACCTGGAAGAGCAATTGAACGGAATGGACAGTGTGCTGAAAGGTGCATATAAGATGAACATTAACAAGAGCAAAACTAGGGTAATGGAGTGCAGTGTAAGAAAATCAGGTGATGCTGAAGGAATTAGATTGGGAAACGAAGCAATAAAGGAGGTAGATGAGTTTTGTTACTTGGGCAGTAAAATAAGTGATGGTCGCAGTACAGAGGATATAAAATGCAGAATGGCAATGGGTAGAAAAGCGTTCTTGAAAAAGAGAAACTTGTTAACATCGAATATTGATTTAAGTCTAAGGAAGTCCTTTCTGAAGGCATTTGTATGGATGGAGTGTTGCCTTGTATGGGAGTGAGGCATGGACGATAAACGGTGCGGACAGGAAGAGGATTGAGGCTTTTGAAATATAGTGCTATAGAAGAATGCTAAAGATTAGGTGGGTGGATCGCGTAACTAATGAGGTACTGAACAGAATTGGGGAGAAGGGAAATTTCTGGCATACCTTCCCTAAAGGAAGGGATAGATTGGTAGGACACGTTCTTAGACATCAAGGAATTGTGAATTTAGCGTTGGAGGGAAGTGTGTGGGGTAAAAATCGCAGAGGAAGACCAAGAGATGGATACAGTAAGCAGATTCAGACAGATGCAGGTTGCCGTTCTTATGTGGAGATGAAGAGGCTTGCTCAGGATAGGGTATTGTGGAGAGCTGCATCAAACCAGTCTCCGGACTGAAGACCACAACAACAACAATCTCATAGAAAACATGAAGATGGTAAAAAGAGGATAAAAAGGTGTTTTCATTAATAAATAGTATGGCACATTAGAATTAAAGAAATTAAATGTATTAAGTTAATAATGGATGATGAGCAAAAAACACACGCTTTTTAATTCGTCAGTATTTTATACGGGACTAGCGAAAAAAAACAGGAATAAAATTTTACGGACTGTCAAACATAGCCTAATAAATGGAGCAAAAAGCATATACACAAAAGTAATTTCCTTCCCTTCACGAAAGAATGTTTTTTTTTTTCAACTCTGTCAGTTTTGTACAACGCAAGATTGGGCTTAAGCTTCAGTGCCTCGTGCTATGCAGTTATTTAATTTCACTGGCAAGTATATTACACACTAAGGAACTGTAGTAATTAAGAGGGTCGAGAGAACACTTTCTACAAAATTTCTATACGGTGCGAAAATTGGCAATTGACACTACATAAAGAAAAGTGTGAAGTAATACTCATGACCACTAAAAGAAATCCGCTGAACTTCAATTACTCGATAAATCAGTCAAACCTTAAGGTCGTAAATTCTACCAAATACCTGGGAGTTACAATTACGAACAACTTTGACTGGAGAGAACACACAGAAAATATTGTGGGGGAAGGCGAACCAAAGATTTCGTTTCATTGGCAGAACCCTACGAAGATGCACCAGCTCCACCAAAGAGACTGCCTACATCACACTTGTGCGTCCTCTCCTGGAGTACTGTTGCCCACTGTGGGACCCTCACCAGGTGGGACTGACGGAAGATATTGAGAAGATTCAGAGAAGGGCAGCTCGTTTTATCGCGTTACGGGAGGAAAGCATCATAGAAATGTTGGGGTGGAAATCATTAAAAGAAAGACGTTATTCATTGCGACATGATCTGTTTGCGAAGTTTCAATCAACGACTTCTGAATGTGAAAATATTTTGCTAGCACCCACCTACTTAGGGAGACATGACCATCCCAATAAAATAAATCAGATAGAAAACGGAACGATTTAGGTGTTCTTTCTTCCCGCGCTCTATTAGAGAATGGAACGGTAGTGAAAAGTTACGAAAGTGGTTAATGAACCCTCTGCCAGGCACTTAAATGTAATTTGCAGAGTATCTATGTAGATGTAGACGTAGATAGATGTAGAACACTTCTAACTTGACTATAAACACGATCGTCAGCTGTCGGTCGTGTGTTATTGGGAGTTCTGTCTCCCTTTCGTGTGTATAAGAACGCGAGCCAGGGGAGTATCATGCCCGTAACGACCGCGGGCAGCAGCTCGTGTGTTCCACACTACTTCCAGGAGCCGCTGATGACTGAGCCTACACTGGAATCAGATAACCAATTACTGTCAACTACGGTAGTTGTCAATCAGTTCGTTGAAGTGAAGGGCATTGTTCAGTAGTGAATATTACATACTGTTGTCTGTCTGTAATGAAAGGAATGCTGGCACTCATAAGGATGTTAATTTTGTCCTGCTGCAGAGATAGTTGCACCTACGGTGCGATGGTTTGTGTAGTCGAAGCAGGCAAGCATACGAGACAGAATTAGTAGTGGTAGTAGTATCCACTGCGTCGGTGTAAGCCTTTGAGCCTAGGCGCACGTTCTCCCACGAGTTGGGAACGTTGTCCCCGCTGACAAACCTGACGGAGCGGCGGTGTTGCAGGCAACAACGACCTGCCGGGCAACAACCACTCGCTGGACCGCAAGCTGCTGGCGTCTGCGTCGACGGGCCGGCCGCTGATGGGCGCCGCCAGCCTCGAGAGCGTGCGCAAGTCTCCCGCCAGGGCCGCAGCCGCCGCCGCCGCGCTCGCCAACAGGTCAGCCGCCAAACTACCTCCTAAACACAGTGAAGTCATATGTTCTTCTCCATACAATAACCACTCGCAGAGGCGCCGAATTTTGAAAATCAGTGTGGGTGCTCTATATCACCGTTAACACATGTTCGAAACCAACCCTCCTGAAAATCATGTTCATGCATTTTTTGAACGAGCAACACTTGATAACAGTAAATAGACAGTTGTCTGGCCTTTTAAAGATAGAAGGAAGGTGGAGGATGAAGAAAAGGAAAACATGACTGCATTAGGACACTACAATAAAGCGATATAATTGGCCGAAGTGCATATTTCGATATAAGTAACAACCCAAAACTTTTACACAACCAATGAAATAATTTTTCTCTGTGTACTAATCTAACACTTTTTGTGCGACAAAAGCGTTTGGTAGAACACCGTCACGAAGGTTTAAAGAAATCTTTGAAATAGTTTGAGATTTTGAAGTTCGACATCAAATTTTTTTGGTCAGTTCTAAGCAAGAGCTGTATACTTCATCGAAACTTTCATCACTTCGAGATAACTTCGACAACTCTGACAGTATTAATATAGTCAAAGGATTTTTAAGCCTGAGAAAGCATTACAAATTTCAACTGAATCTATAATTTTAATAACACGGGTAGAGTAATAATATGAAAGCGGAAGAGAACGACATATTGACACGTAGTCAACATGGATTCAGAAAGTATCGTTACTGTGAAAAGGATTTAGGTGTTTACTCACATGAATTGATGACTGTTATAGAAAGGGATCTCAAATGGATTTACGTATTTCTCGATTTCCGGAAGGCTTTTTACACTGTACTTCACTAGCGTCTTCTAATCAAATTGCGTGCTTATAGAATATCGCCAGTTGTGAGATTGGACTCGTAATTTACGCAGTAAATGACGAAAAGTCATAGAGTAAAACGGAAGTGATACCTGAAGTTCCCCAGGGAAGTGTTATAGGGTCCGTACTGTTCGTTTCTTTATAAAAGTTGGTCACGGGTTCGAATCCTGGCCACAGCATAAATTTTAATTCAGTGCCTCTCATTATCTTTAATACCTTTATAAAAGTCAGTGTGAACAGCTCTCCCAGAATGTTCGCGGATGATGCTGTCGTTCATAGGTTTGTGAAGTCACCTGAACATCAAAAGCAACTGCAATATGATTTAGATATCTGCATGGTGTAAAAATTGGCAGGTGGCCCTAAATAATGAAAAATATGAAGTCATCCATAGGAGCACTAAAATCCGATAAACTTCATTTACACGATACAGGAATAAAATCTTAAGGGTGACAGGCCGTCAATTCTACTAAATACTCAAGAGTTACAATTACGAACAACTTAAATTCGAAAGATCAGACAGAAAATATTGTAGGGAGATTCAACCAAAAGCTAAGTTTCATCGGCTTAACACTTCGAAGATGCAAGACGTCTACTAAAGGAACTGCGTACAGTCAACTTTTGCGTCCTAATTGCTTTCCATTATGGTAACTCCACCAAGTAGGGCTGATGGATGACATAGAGAAACTCAGAAGGGCAGCTCGTATTATCGCAATATAGGGGAGTGTCACAAATGACACGGGTTGGGGTGGAAATCGTAAACCCTTTCACACCAAAGGTTTTAGGTGATGTGACATAATATGGAGAGGAACGTTTAAGATAAAAAAAATACATTCATTACAAAAAGAAAACTTATTTTCAAAAATTTTGTACCCTCACAACTCTCTCTTTCGGGTCTTCACTACAAATTTTTATGATCTGCACCATTTTATAGTAACATGCATTCGAAAGGAATGACATATCACAGGATCATGTAAAATCTGCTGGCTGTCAGATATGATAGTTTCACATGTCAGAATAAGGATATCAATACCCTGTAAAGTCTTTCTTGCCGCCATCGCAAGTGTGATGTCACCCAGTGTAGAAACATGGAACTAAAACACGCACGTTAACACGGCCTATCAACGATTGTGTGATGCAGGTCCGTACTTCCTAGAGTGGATCATACATAAATAAAGCAAGCAAAACCATAAACGCTCAACTGTGCGCGCAGGGCCTTAAAGGGTTGCGGCGAGATTTATTTGCGGAATTTTTCAGACTTTCTCCTCCGAATACGAACATATGAGCACCTACATATAGGAAGACATGATCAACATCATGAGAGAGCAAAGAGCGAGAAGGTCAAGGCTCAGGTGTTCCTTTTTTCCTCGCGCTATTAGAGAGATATCACAACAGCAGCCCCTGGCATGTGATTAGCGGAGTGTTGGTGTGTTGCAGCGGCAGCAGCAGCGTGAGCAGCAGCAGTAGCAGCCACAGCGGCAGTGGCAGCGGCAGCGGCAGCGCGGGCAGCAAGGCGGGCAGCTGCGGCGGCGGCTGCGGCTCGCTGCTCGACCTGGCGCCCTCGCCCTCCGACTCCGGCGTCGCGGAGCTGGAGGCGGCGCTGCGCGACCGCGACTCCGAGCTGGCCACGCTGCGCCAGGCCATGGAGCACAACGAGCAGGTCATCTTCCGCGTCTACCAGGAGAAGGAGCGCGTCTGGGAGCGCGAGCTGCGCAGGCTCAAGAGCGCGCACGAGAACCGCCTGCGCGCCGGCGCACAGCGCGCGCACAAGCTCGAGCAGACGCTCATGACGCAGACCTACCAGGTGCGGCCGCTCTCTCGTATACATCGTCACAGCGCATGTGAAACACGAATGTCAGCTTCCAGCAGGGTTTTCTACATTGTCATAGTTAAGAGAGTGATTAAAGTGAAAACCTTAAAAGTTCCGTGAAATGTCGAGAAGTTCTGTGACGGAATTGGTGCGTGTCAGCAGCGTTCCTTGAAGTTTATGAAGTGGCAGACAGGTGGCAGTGAGACACAATACGACAGAAGGCAAGTGTCCACGACAAGCTGGCCGCACCTCTTTAGACATGTGCTGTGACTGATCGGCGATTTGCGATTTATATTTCACTGTTTTCTTTGTAGCGAAGGTGTGAAAGCAATCGAAATTGATCGCAAAATTACAGTCATTCGTGTTTGCCATTCCAAATGTAATAGTATGTAGTTAACAAGTGGCGTTAATCTGTGACAGAGCCCCAAAGACCAGTGCAGGCTCATCGCACAGATTGCCAGATAATGAATAGCGACACAATTAGTTGAAGAGATAAGAGGATAACAGACGCCTAACTCGAACAAG
The DNA here is from genome assembly GCA_026315105.1 of Locusta migratoria. Classification (NCBI taxonomy): domain Eukaryota; kingdom Metazoa; phylum Arthropoda; class Insecta; order Orthoptera; family Acrididae; genus Locusta; species Locusta migratoria. Next base: position 598,069,475 of record CM048744.1, read on the forward strand.
TTTGAAGATTAGAGTTGTTAACAATGTACTAAATTTCAATGTGTCTGCAAGGTTGATCCCATGTCAGTTAACCGCCGACTTGCATTGATGCCTGTTAACAAAATTTTGCATTGCTTCCACACTGAAGGTGTTGTACTTCTGAGAGAAATTGTTACAGGAGTTGACACAACCAGAAATAAATGGCCAAGCAAGGAAAGGCGCCACAGTACACCCACCCCTCCCGCACCCCCTCCATAGGTCCTAACTACTCTTCGGTGAGTATGTGGTTGGCTATCACGCGCCCCAGTCTTTGCTGCAGCACCACTTTCTTTACTGGGCAGCATGCCTTTCCTCCCAATGTTCTTCCCTCTCCCATGTAGACAATATTGAGCCTTCTTCTGGAGACTGGAGCTTTTTAACTTTTCTTTTTAATCCAGTATGTTACTCTCTCTTCCCCTGTTCTCCCTCTTCTTACCCTTCCCCTACTTTAGTGTGTGAAACTTCTTTCCTTGTCTTTCTTCACCCCTGTTCATTCCTGAAGGCCAGGTCACGAATTTCACATGCAAAAATTTAATTCCCATACCAGGACGACAAGGATGTATGCAAAGGGTCAGGTCAGGCCCAGGGAGAGTAGATAGCTTCAACTCTTACCTTCCCAAAGGCTGATTGGTCCCTCACTCTGCAAAGTGTGCCCCAAGTTGTTAACAATCACATGAGGCATTCTCGTCGTAAAAGGCTAGATCTGGTGCAGAAGTTAGAGCCTCCTTAAGTGCCCAGAAAGCTCTTCCTTGAGTCTCCTCCCATTAAAACCTGGCGTCTCCCTGCAGAAGTCATTGCAGAACACATGCCTTGTTACAAAAACTTCTATGAAACGACAGTAGTATAAACAGAGCCCAAGAAAACTTCACATCACAGATGTGCTGATGTGTTGGAAATTCTCTGTCCTTACTTTATCTGGATCAGGATGGACACCATCTCTGTTCATTAGGTGCTCTAAGATTTCTCTCTCTTTGGCAACAAAGAAGCACTTCTTTGGGTTGAGGTGGAGTTCTGTTTGAACACACTTCAACACAGTTAACAGATGGCTTAGATGTTCCGCAAATGTCCTTGAGAAACCGACAATGTCATCTAGATAACAGACATCATGTTCATTTAAGGCATTGAAGCAAGTTGTTAATCGTGCATTCAATTGTGACCAGGGCATTACAGGGCCAAATGCCATGACTTGAATTCAGAGGTCTTCAGGTGTAATAAAAGCAGTCTTCTCTCTGTCAGCTTCGTCAACCAAGATTTGGCGATAACCTGTCTGCATGCCCATGGTTGAGGAGTATGTAGCTCTTTTCAAGCTGTCATCAATGTGCAGCAATAGGTAGAACTCTCTCTCTGTGGTTTTGTTCAGCTGATAGTCAATCCAGAAACGCCATATGCAATCCTTCTTCTTTATGAGGACCACAAGAGTCGTCCAGGAACACTCTGAAGATTGAATAATGTCATCATGCAACATCTTCTCCCCTTCTCCCCTTCAGCTGGCGACACTCTGTACAAACGCTGGTAGATGATCACCAGAATTGATACGGCATTTTATTGTGGTGCCGTTTCATATGGCACTTCTCATGCCTGCCCTGAAATAGAGCTGAAAATTGGTGTAGTATGGTTAGTGTTCCAAAGTAGTCTACCACCTGTAATGCTTATGGTAGCCGTTGGTGTGCAGATTTCCTTCATTATACTGATTAGCTTTTTTCGATCAACAAGCACTTCACAGTTCGGTTGGTCATCTCGGGTGCTGACTGGAACTCTTCTCATTAACTGCAGGATATCAACATTCTTGACAACCAACCAACCTCCCAGGGGAGTTCATGTTATGTGTGCTTGATGGAACAGCTTCTTCAATTTGTAGCACAATCTTCCACATACAAGACAGCCTGGGATGCCTGAAGGAAGTCCCATGTGGCATTATGGCTACAGTCTGTAAGCATAAGAAATTCAAATGGCTGCATCCTGTTTTTGATAGTTTATTCTTATGACACATGTTCCTGCCAGCTGGATTTATTTTCTATTTGCGACCTTCAGCACATTTGTTCTTGTATCACAGAAGATTATTTTTAGTGTGCAGTGGTAGTCATTCAAAAATACAGAGAAGAAAGCTCCTGAATTGGCTAGTGCCTGGAGAGGTTGGCCGTTGATGATACACCAGTGAGATTTCCCGACATCTTAGCGACTGTTGTCCATGGAGACTTTTCATCTGTGGTGGCCTCACCTCCGTAGATAACACTAGACGAGCAGTTGATATCTCTATAATGTGTCGGTAGACCAAAACAAGAAAAATGTTCAGCAAACGTGGGCTTTGAAATGCACATCTTAAGAGCTATAAGAACTTGTTCTGTTTTGTTCCTGTATCACCGCATTCACTCCAGATTCATCAATAGTATGAACGAATGCAGTGAGCGAATGAGAACATTCTATGACTGCACAGTAGAACAGGTATTGTAATCTGCCTGCAATTACATATGACTTGTGATGCAGAAGAGACTATGTCTATTTCCCATGTGGGACAGAGCTTTCATTATGCTGATAAATGCATATATAAAACTATAAAAGAACTTCATAAATTTATCAAAACATAAAATGGACCCACTAAAACTAATGTATTCATTGCATTTAACCTAGAAATAAGTACAGAGAATGAAGGACGAACACTAGTGATATTTGCATTTGTTGCAATATTGTTACTATTCACAATTTTAATCACTGGCTAACTTGAATGACAGTTTTTCATAAAGATGTGAAAATTACCATCCTTTACAACAGAAAATTAATGTTGAATAACACACATATTTTGCCTATTAATGTTAGGTATATTCATTGATCTATAATACATATAAGAATTACCAGGATGAAAGATGCCCCCTATCAAAGTACAAGAAGTCAGATATTAAAAAAAAATGAGGATTAGCTGTTCAGATATTCTGGTAGCTTCAAGAACATTACAATCAGAAACTCTTCTCTCTCTCTCTCTCTCTCTCTCTCTCTCTCTCTCTCTCTCTCTCTCTCTCTCTCTCTCTCTCTCTCTCTCTCTCTCACACACACACACACACACACACACACACACACACACAAAAAAAAAAAAAAAAAAAAACAGGGCACTATATAATATGAGAATGGTGAGCAAGAGTTAATTAAAACATCTTGGATGAGCTTTCCCTAAATGAGAGTAAGACAGAGGTGGTTGTTGGCAGCTGCAGCAGGAGAAGCAGCGGCTCACAGAGGAGGCGGACATCTCAGCACGTGAGGCGGCTGAACTGCGCCAGGAGGTAGCCCTGCTGCGTGCGCGCTTGGAAGAGACGGAGTGGGGGCTCTGCCAGAAAACGGGAGAGCTCGCGCTGCTCAAGGCACAGCTCAAGGATGCACAGGTAGGGTACACAAAACATTTACTGCAACAGTTATGAGGGACTACAAAGTTAAAAGAATTAGTTATATGGTTTGGAAGCTCAACGTAAGCCACACTGTAATCAGTGATAAGAAACAGGTGAAAAAAATGGTGCAGAGTGTCATGCCACTAGACAGTGATGACTGGAATCCAGTGATTCTGACTGATGAATTTTGTAATAACCTGTGGAAATCCTGAAAAATCTTAACTGCCATTATTTTTATTGCCAGGTGTACAGATGAGGGTGTTGGGATATGGGGTTTTCACAGAATTGTTTACTGCTTAGTGTACAGTAATGGGACAGTGGGATGGGGTAGTTTTGTTGAGAATGGGACAGTATTTGGGTATATTTGCAGTGTCAGAAAAAAAAGCCTTCTTTCATAAAGCACCATCTCGGACACATTGGTTTGTTGACCATAACAATTCTGAAATCGACTTAACTCCCCATGATCTCATCCTGCACACAATGAAACACATTTGGCAGGAGTTAGAATGTCTACTACACTCCAGACCACAGACTTGAGCATCACTACCATCTCTGGTTGCAGCTCTCCACAGGTATTCAGATACCTCATCAAGTGTACTCAGTCGAGTCATGCTGTTAATAAAGACAAGTTGTTACACTCCATCTCATGTTTGCCGATAAACATCTGGACATTTCTTTTCGATAATCAGATATTGTCTTGTTTTCTTTATCCTGCTAATTTGTACCCTAGACTAATGACCAAATTTTTCATTCCTCCTCAAACACCAGAGAAAGCGGGCAGTCCTATTTATCCCACAAAGCTGACTCCTTTAACACCACACCACTTTATCTAAAACACACAATTAAATCATGGCCCTTGGTAGGTGGATCGGTGAATGTAAATAAACATGGGGGATAATGTCACCACAGTATAACATCACTTAGGCTGGTATTACACAATCATATTTTTCATCATATTTTGTCAAATATTATCAAATTTCCATGATTTTTGACATAATCTTTGATGTGGCATTAAAAAGGGGTTTTACACTGTCATATCTTGCATCATAAATCAAGATGGCAGGCAATAAAAACTTGTCTGCTGCAATTGCTATTGCCACAGTTACATTTAGTGTGCATTTCGACAAAGACAAGTTGCGGGAAAAAGAAAATGTACTTGAGTGAAGATGTGGGTTACACGTGGTGACAACAGAACCATTCAGAAAATGTGTAGTGGGGTCTAAGTGGAGGGCGTTAGGTCATACACACAACCTGAGAATGGATGCCACAATCTATCAGTATTTATTCAATCAAGTGGCTCTTCACATCACACAGAGGAATATGCACATGAGCAATGCTGTATCTCCAGAAGATGGGGTTACAGTGACACTGTGATTTCTTGTTACTGGAAAGACCTGTTCTAGCCTCTAGTATATCACTCAAATACCACAGTGTGCATTAAGCAAAATAACTCCTCAAACATGTGAATCAATTTATAATGCAATGAAGAATGAATATCTGAAACTAAATAAATGTTTAGTGACTTACATGGGCATTTAGAACTATTTTTAATAACTGTATCATGATTATGCTCCAATGAAGTCATAAACTTTCTAAACAAATAAATTAAAATTGTGTTATATCAACTAATTAAGTCATCCTGACAACATGGCTGACTTGAGGTGTGCTTACATTAGTTTCCCTTAGTAATGGTCTCTCAACCTAGCAAAACCTACTGGTGAATACTTCATGTAACAGCTCTCATTTCCAACTTTGCCAGCAATCTTTTTCATCAGCAATCCCACTACAAATTTCTCTATCGTGAAAATAAACCAATATCTTCTTCGTACCCCAATGCAGTCTCTACTCTCTCATTCCTCCTCCCCTTCTGCATTCCCCATGCCTATCCCTCACTAATCCCCCCCTCCCTTCATCTACATCTACATACATACTCCGCAATCCACCGTAAGGTGCGTGGCGGAGGGTACACTGTCCACTAGTAGGCATTTCCTTTCCTATTCCACTCCCAAATTGAACGTGGAAAAAAAGAATGCCTATATGCCTCCGTACGAGCTAGAATTTCTCTTATCCTGTCTTTGTGATCACTACGCGAAATGTAAGTAGGCTGCAGCAAGATCGTACTACACTCTGCATCAAATTCTGGCCCTCTATTCACGAAAAGAACGTTCTTTCCTCCAGCGATCCCCAACTGAGTTGCCGGAGCATTTCCATGACACTCGCGTATTGGTCGAACTTACCAGTAACAAACCTAGTTGCTCGCCTCTGAACTGCCCCTGTCTTCCTTTAAACTGATCTGCTGTGGGTCCCAAACACTTCAGCAATACGCAAGACGTGGTCATACAAGCGTTTTATACGCGGTCTCCTTTACAGGTGAAGTACATCTTCCCAAAATTCTCCCAATAAACCGAAGTTGGCTGTCCGCCTTACTCACAACTGTCCTTACATGTTCGTTCCGCCCTTCCATTGCTCTCCCCCATCTATCCCCAGGCTCTGGCTAGCTCACCCTTTCACTCTCCTCCCACACCTCTCCCAACAAGCCTTTAACTCACTTTCCTGCACGTTAAGGCTACGCTCTTCCTGACTATCCAATCAGGCTTAGCCCAATCCACGAGTGATTATAGTTTCATCCTTTCATTTTTGGCATCAGTATTTCTGTAATTAATTTATCCCCTCCTATTAGCCTTTCATACTCATCCTCTTCAGCTCTTTCCCACTTGGCCTAGCTTATGCCTTCGCCCTTGTCATCCTTTCACCCCCCTCTTGTTCTGTTCCTCTAGTTGTACTGTGTTTAATTATGTGACTACACCAGGAGGAGGGTAAGTTTGAGACAAATGCCATGTTTGACAGGGTGAGCAGGCATCTAAAGGGCAGGAGGTAGTGCAGCTGCGGACAGAAGTGCGTGAGCTGCGTGCGGAGCTGGAGCGCCGCAGCGACCAGCTGAGGCAGCAGCGTGAGGAGGCGGCTCCCCTGCGCGCACAGGTGGATGCGCAGGCACAGGAGCTGGCTCGGCTGCGTGCACGAGAGGCTGACCTGGCTGCGCAGTTCCAGAGCGAGAGGCTCACCTGGGCGCAGGTACATTGTGCCATTTGGCTCAGTTCTTATACCAGCCACTTTGTACAAGGCATATTACTGTAGCTCTACATTGGGAATAATACTCTCAGCCACCAATATATTTACAGTATTGTTACTCATTTCATGTGTGTGGAGCATTGAGTAGTGGCAGGGTTTGCTAAGCTTAGTTATAAACGGTGTACACCATATCTGTCAGCATCTAACATAATAATCTACTAATTGTTCCAGAATGGATCTCGTCCCCTCACATGTTGTGATACCTGCATACAGGTATTATTAGCAGATGTATGTAACTGATTCCAGTTCATCACCTTGTTAAATATTACTCTTTGCTGTAGAAAGGGAAAAGCTGCCAACAATAAAGTTTTTGTAGCACTGATTTTAAGTAAAACCACTGATGGCATATCAACAGAAGGGTAGTGTGACCTTAAATTATTCCTGCAAGAATAAGGTAGTGAGCTAATGCAAGGCACAATAAATGCAAGTTCAGGAAAGGAAAACAAAGGTAGAAATGTTAGGAAAGCAAATGATCATCAAATGTTGATCTAATATGTCTGAAAGAAACAAAGCGATCCAAACATCATTTTAGGTGTCATTTTGGGTTGAATAACTGAGGAAATTTTTGCTGAACTATTTAGATGATAGATTTCCACCCTGTCCCCCACATTTTCACATAATTCAGGAGGAAGAATATGAAACAAGAAATTATGTAAATGCTCTTTTCAAGCTGAAAGATCTGGTTGAAAATAGCAAGCTGATTCTAGCTGAGAATAATTAAACAGAGAATAATTAAATATTCTGTAGTTTACAGCTGTCATTACAGGTAAAACATTTTTTTGTATTTCAAATAATATGAGATACAGATATAAATGGGTAGAAAGTTGGAAATCAGATGAGAACTCTGGTGTTTCAGTTGAATACTCGTTTTGTGTGACTGACATGAACTTGCATACATTCTAAACTGTTGTTAAATATAGAAAAGAAAATGAATTTGTCATACTGGTAGTCACTATCAGATCTGTTTCCATTTCTTTCCATGGGAAGTGTTATTGGTGCAGCACTTAGATTGGACACTGCTACTCAGTTGTCGCTTTGACAGTCTTGGCAAATAGAATCTTGAGAGTATCAGTTTTTACCTTTGTGCATTGCCCTCATAGCAAACTGCAACAAGGAGTCAATAGTTAAATAAGTCTGCACACTTTTGTGGCTGCCATTATTGATGATCAGCAGTGATAGAACTGCTATTATTTTGTATCTACATAATTGATCTGACAGACAAGAAGGGTAGCAACCTATGATTATTTGCTGATAATGCTGTGGTGTAAGGAAGTTGTCATCCCCGAGTCATTGCCATAGGATACAGTATGATATGAACAAAATTTATAGTTGGTGCAATGAATGGCAGCTAGCTCTGAATGTAGAAAAATGTGATGCAGATGAGTAGGTAAAGTAAATCCATAATTTTCAAATACAACAGGATAAGTAGTGTACTGTTCTAAACAGTTGAACCTGTGAAACATTTTTAAAATTAATGTTGCCAAGATTTACAAAGGAATGAGCATGCTAGGACAGTTGTGGGGAAGGTGGATGACAGAATTCAGTATGTTGTGAGAATTCTTCGAAAGATGCGGTGCACTTGGAAAGGTGACAGTTTAAAAAAGTTTTTTCTAATGTTGTGTGTGTTGAAAAATAAAAGGTAAGGAAGGGGGGAGAGAGGACGGTATGCAACTGGTTTGTTCACTTGATATTAAAGGATAGGCGTGGCTGACCCACTATCGATCAGTTAATGAATTTTTACTGTAATTTCCAAGAAACAAAACACATCCAAAATTGTATTTAGGGGGCTAACTAATTTGAATGACTTGAGTATAGAAATTTGATTCATTTTTTATTCTCTGAAGTCAAATGAATGTCAGTTGAAAGCAAAAATTCACATACAATTAAACATAGATCAAATTTAATGAAAGTAATTATATGAAACAGCATATACATTCCTACAGCCAGTGACTAGAATTAAATACAATTATCCTTGATTTACCAAACACTTGTGACAACTACATTTAACTGAAAACCATGGTGTAATTGAGAGGAATATTCCAACACCAGATTTCTGTGAGTTTATGTAACGTTTCCAATAGTCCAGAAATGTGAACACCCCTTGAAACACTAGCTAATGCACACACTACTGTAACAAAACTGTGCTGGCTGAACGGCGGCTGTGAGTATCGATAGCTGCAAGTCGCGGGCCCGGGGACAAATTCAGCTTCGTATTCTAGAAGTGATATTTAACTAGTATAATCAAACTTCGACCCTGGCAGATCTCGGTGCCTACAATCTCACTCATTTGTCTGTTGTGCCACTACAGACAATTTACGTGTTTTACACGAATGGACTGTAGGCAGAGGTGACACCAGATTGTGACAATCACAATTAGCGTGACGATGCATCTAATATCAGCAGGCTGACCTTGCTTTCGGCTTGTCAATACTCAGTGCTATTAGCACAAGTTATGGAGCAACTCCAAAAATTGTATCACCAACTCTTAAGTCCCACTGCTCAAAGACAAGTAGGTGTTACAGAAAACAATTTGAAATACAAATTGAAATCGCTGGAGGTTAGGTGATTCTCCTCCCCCCCCCCTCTCTCTCTCTCTCTCTCTCTCTCTCTCTCTCTCTCTCTCTCTCTCTCTCTCTCTCTCTCTCTCTCTCTAAGGTAAACTACTGATGGAATTTGGTGCACTGGCATTTGAAGTTGATTGTAGAAAGTCTACAGCTACCAACATTAGTTCATGTAAGGAACTTAAATATAAGAGAAATTATGGACCATATGGAAACACATACAAGGTGTATTCAAAAAGTAAGAGCACTTTATATTTTTATGAATAAAGATTTATTTATTCATGTTGTCCCCTTCCCCTTAGATGTAACACACTTGTGCCAATGCTTCTTCCAATCCTTGAAACACTTCTCATAAGCACTTTCCAGCAGTCCTTTAGTTAGGTCTCAGGACGCCTCCAATGTTAAAGATGTGTGGGATGATATTTAATGGAGCCTGTGTTCCGTTATCAATCGGCTGGATGTGGACAGACAGCTGCAACAACTGTGAGAGGAGGATACAAAGGCTGTTTGACATCATTCTGAACTGCATAAGGGCATGCATTGCAGCTAGGTGGTGCGACACCCAACTAACATGGTGCCACTGCAAACTGTGTGTGGGCATGCATCATCTTGAACACTGCCCTAAAGTGTGGTGCCATCAGTGATAGGATGTGACACACGGGATGTCTATGACATACCATTGTGCTATCAATAACTACCAAAGCACAACTAGAAGTGGATATCATAGGACTTCCTGCATCATGATGGCAAGGGTTACACCTACAGGTATCCACAATATTGGTAGGAAGTGCCCTCTCTCTTGACACTGCAAAGTCCAAAACACAATGAGCCTACGAAGTGAAAGAGAAATGGGACTCAATACTGTACATAATGCAACACAATTCATTCTCTTTCCATGCCTTCTGGACAAGACAATTGCAAATGCTGGCTTTGATGTTTTTGTGGACAAATGACACATGTGGTGGTAGGCCCCAATATGGCAGTCAGATTAGTCACTGAGACATGGTATGGGAACTTGTAGGTTGTTGTAAGGTCTCCAGTAAATATTTGTGGATGGGAGGGGATGGTGCCAGGTCATGATATTCAGCATTGCTTGTTGCACCATACAGTGGTCCTCATACAGTGACCTGCAGGATGTTACTTACTGTCCTCATATACCCATCAATTCTAACACTGGGCCACTTGACATATGAATGGCCCACATGTGTGGCAGTTGTGCAATATGGCCATCCCTTCCTGCAGTCCAATGATGCAGTCCTGTCAAATGCATTCATTTGGTGGTATGCTATTTTAGTCTTAGACCTTCATCATCTTAAAGAAATCATTTCTGATTACGTGTTGTTACTGTAACCGATGATGAAAGCATGTGAGCTCTGCTTGCTTTTGGTCTGGATGGTGGTGTGGTCTATAAATATTTATGGTAATAGGCTTCCTATTAACCTATGTCCTAGTGTTTTAAAATAGTTATATCAAGACATCTGAAACACTCTAACAAATACTCTCTCGGTGAGACAGTAAACCCTGATTTTCCTTTCTCCATTTACGTCTGGTAACAAGAGACAGTCCTCACTTTCAATCTCCTAGATAAAGTTGATTTAGGGATGAATCTCATTTCAGAAATTGTTAAAATGTGAAGCCCTTACTTGCTGTGGTGCTGCTTACCAGTTGTCAACCATATAGTGCCGTTAACAGGGTGGCTTTAGTGATGTATTACTGAATTCCTATTACACATTATTTGCCATAAAAGTGTCAGCTGGTACTGACAACAAGTGTGAATTTGCAGCAACACCATCAGACTACTCAAAAGAATTCTCCTCTAAATTTAAAATCACTTACTTGAAGATATAAAATTGAGTCATAAATATTTGAAGTGACTTTCTCCTCTTCACTGTATCTGATACTAGACTGTTACTAAATAGATTTCACATCACCAGGCGAGGTTGCACCATGGTAACACATTGGACTCATATTTGGGAGAAAGGTGGTTCAAATCCAGCTCTGGCCATCCAGATTTAGGTTTTCCGTGATTTCCCTAAAGCACTCCAGGCAAATACCGGGATGGTTCCTTTCAAAAGGCATAGCAAATTTTCTTCCTACCCAAAAATCAGTGTGTGAGCTCCATTTCTAATCACAGTGCTGTTGACAAGATGTTAAACCCTAACATTTCTTCCTTCCTGCAGATTTCACATCAAACCTTACAAAAATGACTTGCCAAAATGAAAGTTGGCTAGTAAATTTTATTCACCATTGTAATCTGTAGTCACTCCTTTGTGCATCTTGGATACACCATACATTCTGTGTGAAACAGGTAATAAGGGTATTACATGTTTTGAATAAAGCTTTTCATTCTGGAATGTGATGCAACTTTAACTTTCCTAGTGTGGTGTCACATTTAATTTATGGTATCAAAGATCACACAGTAGTTGTAACATTTCTTTTTGGGATACTATTCACTGCCCATAACTGTAGCCCCTAAGCTGCTTTATCATCGGTGCAATAATATGGTTTGAAGTCATAGTTCTTTTCCTGTGCAAATACATAGCTGTTAAACATATTACAGAAAATTTAAATGCCTGATACATTCTGTATTTACCTTACCTCAACTTGTGGAACAGAAATAATGATTCAATGACACCTAAGTTTTCAGAGGGAAATGTCTTAAATGTAGTTATTCAGACCTTCGGTTGGAACTGTAATGCCACTTCACACCACCATCCCAGTCCAGAAACAAGCTGTCTACACATGCCTTCTGTATAAGTGACTATAACAGTCACCTCCCTGCACTGTTAAAAATGTCTGAAACAGGCACAGCACACAAGTGTGATTGATAGAATCTACATTTCTGCATAGCAAATTGTACTGATGTGCTAGTCTTTCAGCAGATATTATACATGATAGTGGTCTTAACCCCAATTGTATTGTGAAACATTAATTGTAATGCATGGGTGTAGTTATCAAAGACCAAAGAACAGTCACATCTAAGATTGTCCTGAAACATATTGAGTACAGATAGGTTATCCATTACTTTCTCTCTCAATCATTTTTATTTTGCAGGAAAAGGAGAAAGTACTGCGTTACCAGCGCCAACTCCAGCTCAACTACGTGCAGATGTTCCGGCGCACGAAGTCGCTAGAGGCGGAAGTTGAGAGTCTCACGTTAGAGCTGGAACTGGATTCGAAAACAGCAGCTACACCCAAGAAACTACCAGCCATAGAGATGGGCCATACTATTGAGCTTTAAGGTTGCAGCTGACGAAAACTGCAGGCATGTGCCTGTGGAATTGAGGTGCTCTCTTGTGGGAACTGATGCTGGTCCTAAAGACTCATCAGCCTACATTAGCTTTCTTCCATGAAGAGCTTACACATTGTGAATGTCCCTTTCAGTACATTTCTGTAGAAAATAACACTTAGAAAAACACCAATTTTATTATTAGTTAAGTTACTCCAGATTATGAAGTAAATGTATGACATACATCTTCAGTTTAAATATTGTGTAAGATAGTGAAGTATTTATAACAGATTGGTAACTCGGCAGTTTTAATATACTGTAAACTGAGAAGTGCCTTCCCAATGTGAAATGGACATGTATATATATTCCAAAGTGTAATTTGTAAGTGATAAGTGTGTAATGCCAGGACCAACAAAGCATGCCCTTATTTTATGCAAGTGAATGTAGTAGTAGGCTAATGTTTATCATAGCTGCTGCTTGTATTATAGCTTAAGTCTGTTCGTTGCAACCGAATGTTAGTCTGTGCCAATTAACCAACTACTGCAGACAAAACTAGTTACTTGTGATGCTATAACAATGTGACAAACAGATTATAAAATGTTTTCACATGAAGACTGTACCTAAATATACTCTTCTTATTTATTAATTTCATTCATGAATGGGTGAGTGGAATGATTATTTTCTTATATGTTCCTGGTGAAATTTTAGTTTTGCAGCTATGAGATGTGACTATCATAATTTCACCACTGTAATACAAGCTTTAGGGCAGCATTGTGTATGCATGTGGATCAACTGTGACATGGGTTTGCAACAAATGTATGATTTGAGCATTATATCATCAAAAGAATGTCACTTAACAGATTTAACATTCAAATCACTCTATCCCCTATTTTGCAAACATTGTTTCTGTTCCTTATTGGTGATCTCAGCAACATGTAAGTTAAAACCCAATAAAAGTATCAAATTCATAAGACTTGGGATAGTATGAAGGAGAATATGATTATTCAGTGCAAGCATTACTAGACACAGATAACCATTTCCATATTCTCAGAATTTTCTTGATAGTAATTTATGGAACCTACCAGCAGTGTTGAGAAATGCTCACAAAATGATTGTTGTAAACCTGTTTTATTAACAAGTACCTTTATTCCACCATTACATTCACACAAAAGCCATTTGCATGCCACTGCCCAACACCACGTGGAGTGATATTTTCTCCTAAGGTGTGACATTGTTAACTACCAAAGCGTCACATTAATATATGTACTATTTAATACAAACTGCTGTGAAACATAAATTATGTAATTTAATTAACCATGACATACAATGTTAATAAAATTTTAATGTGATAAAGAAAGGAAAATTATTTTTGTCAAAGTATCCACATCTGTGATCTGAAGTTTCCATTCAGTGAGTCAAAATACAGCAAATGAAACCAGAACTTAGAAGACTGTTAACACACTGTCCCTCACAGGTATGTTTCACAAACAAGCCAACTCACAGCTTCAAGTGTCTGGCTCTGCTGTGGCCACAAATAGATGTACAGCATTAGGTGTGCAGCTCTCCTGCAGAAAGGAGTGGTTTTGTGTGGTGTTAAGTCATTAAGATATGTGAAATTACATTAAAGATTATAATTTTCATATCGGTGTTACACAATTCTGAAGAATTGCTTACTTTCTGAAGACCTGCATCCTACACATTTCATCAGTGTGATAAGATAACGTTAACAAGTGCTACGTCATTGTGTATATTGCAACATAACATCAGTAACAATCCTTAATCAAAATAACTTTGTCAACAGTTCACAGCTAAATAGTGTGGTTAACTACGGGGTAAATCTGGGCATTTTGTAGGTCTACATGTGTGAAGATGGGCTAATTTTTGTGCAACGCACACCCACGAAATATTATTTCTGAAACACACTCTTCATAAAACCAGTAAATGTTGCCTATTTAATACCATTAACAATTGAATAAGATGCAAAAATGTTTTGAGTGTGATTTTTATTTTTATTTTTATTTGTGTCTATCGATGAGCCAGTCCTTTTGGGTAAGTCATCAGTTTTCTAGTTTTTATTTTTTGTATGTGTATATATAAAATTTTTTTGTTAAGCATTATCAGTCTCTGATGGAGTTTTTGTCTACATGACATTTCATGGTTTTGCAAAAAGTATTTATTGGAAACTGCTGCTCTAACAAGATCATGTAACACGAAATAAAGTGTTCAACAACATTTTAGTTAACAAATTTGGAAGACATGTCATATAGGCAACATATAGAATCTATAAACTTTGACATTTGCCATTCATATGACAAAGTAAATGAGTTTTATTAGTTCATACACAATGCTCCCACAGTCTGATTGTGATACGAGCATTTTTCATTCTAGTTCCCATCTTCTATTTTACAATAACTGATTAGTTTCGATGGGGATTCTGTAGAAGATATTCAAAATTTATTCATGAAAAATTAAGTAAATGCCATCTTTACTATTATGTTGGTCTACATATTAATAGCTTACTATGATTAACTTATAAACAATGAAACTAGAATAGGGTATTTGACTGTTTTCTGGAAATCGTTTTAAATTGTTAATTATGTCATATTATGGTCCAAACATGCTTTTTTACCTTGTGGATTTCAGTACTAAAAAAAGAAATGAAATTCAAATAATTTGAAAGCCCACTAAAACACTACATTTGAGTCACGTGATGCCTGTGACGTCACACAACACGCTGCTGCTGCTGCTGCTCTCGTAAGATAGATAAATACCTGTATATCGTTTGGGCCGAGGCCTAGTGTTTGGGCATTAACGTTTGCATAATGACCTACAAATATTGCTTAGTTCTGCACTGTACCAATACATCTGTCAAGACTCAAGAAAAATTGTTCGTACAAGTACCAAAAAATGAGAAGATATGCAAAAAGTGATTGACACTGGCGCGAAGAGAGCCAAATGAAATAGCGGCTACTTCATGTGTGTGTTTCTGTGAGGATCATTTTGATGTAAGTAAACAATATTATTCCATTGGTAAACTAAACTGTTTAGTATCATTCTCTTCTACTGCAAAGGTGTGAAATAGTATTATGTGTAGGTTAATGACCTGATGTTTACATTTACGAAGTAAAACTTCATAATGTTACATGACTACGATTTATGTATATATATATTTTCTAATATATTTGGTGAAAGAACGTGAATATTGTTGCAGCCCACTATAAAAGTATAGCACTTATTATTTATCTCCAGTAAGTGCAATTTTATCACCAATACCAAACAATTCTCATTGCAAGTAAATAACGTTTAAACTGATTAGCTTTTTTTAAAATTAAAGCATGGGGCTTCGTATGTGGACGAGTAAATGTAAATGGATTAGTTTGTAGTGTCAAAAGTAGTGACACATTCATATAAAACCAAATCTTGAATATATAAGGAAAATACTGATATGCATGGCAGAAAGTTTACACACAATTGCAAACATTCACACACAAAAACAAAAAAACCAGAAAAGCGCTGTAATTTCGGCGCTTAATTATTCCAGCGCGTCTCGCTCGCAATGTTTACATGAAAGTGACATGGCTTTGACTATGTGAAATGTGCGTTGCCAACCTACGAGCAATATGAAAACACCGCCGACACAAGCCGCTGTCCCTGTTCTAGACTATAGATATATTGTATAACTATACACAAGGAATTTTTGCTGTATTTTACAGGTTTTGATGTTTCACTTTCCACCAGTATTGAAGTAGTTAAATAAAATTACTCCCTTAACTGCATGCTTTACTGGGTTAAATTTTACTATCCCGGCCACTTCCTGTGACTATGTTGGCAACAGATGCTGAATAGCGAGAATCATGAGACATCACCATTAGCCAATCGCGTGACAGCACAAATATTTTGTCGTGAAACCTTTGATTTACTGACCGGACAAGGGTACATACAAGAATCAAAGAGCAGGAACAGCATTATTTATTTACTTCATGGTCTGTATGAAAAACTAATCTACTCATTCTATGTGGTCTGAACATCTGGACAAAGATTTTCTATTGTGTTGTTGATGTTGCCAACATAATCACTCAAGGCCGCTTCGATAGATGAAATTTCACATTTTATTGCATAATATGGTGACTTTCAGATAAAGCCTGCTGACATCAACAAATATATCTCTCGAAATAATTAGCTTTAAAATATAGGTATGCATTACTTACAATGCAGTTTTCACGTTTCTTATTTCTCACACGTAAAAATTTGGATTGTTTTTAAAGAATGAACACACCATAATTGCATCAACTTTAGGGAGGTTTCCGCTGTCAGCCTTCACATAACCATCTTCCATTGTGACATAAAAACTGTAAACGCATTTACATCACGAAAAAACTGAACTTAAAGCTATGAAATGGAGGAAACGTGTACGATAATAGAGCTCTTACTTCTAGTTGCCGCGCTGTAGGTGTTCTATAACGTCACCAGTACTTCAGCCAATAACGGAGCATTTTCGATAATGTGATCTAATCGTGAAATTTTATGATTTTTAAGCTTCAATTACGTAAAAATAAGAGATGTTTTGTCAGAATTATGAGCGAAAATGCTGTCTGAATGTTATAATCAATCAGAATAACAATTCGAACCAGATTTTTAACACAGGAAAATACCCTATTGACTGACAAAACAGTATAAACTTAGTCCACCAGATCTCAGCATAGGCTAAATTTAGCTGTATTTTAAACCACAATACCCTGACAACAGATATTGGTTATTTTATCAAACTAATATATTTTTACATTATCCATTCATCTAACATTGAACAAAGTTTGAACTAGGGATGGGTCGAACCCCAATTTTACCGAATCGAATACTGAATCTTAAATAAAACGTGTGCTGAATTCCGAACCCGATTAAAATCTTCCAAATCTCGAACCCAAATAATCTGCCAACTCAATTACATGCATTACTACTCTATCACAGCCAGTTATGAAGCCTCTTGGGATGAAGCACAAATGACAATATTACAGTAAAATTTAAGAAATTAAAATTTCATTTAGTTTTTTATTTTATACCATAAGGATTTTTTTAATATCCCCTCCCCTTAAAAGAAATTTGAATGAAACATTTTTAGATATACAGTATGTTGTTTAGATGCTCTAAAAGATAACTCTCTCTACTCTATTACAAACAGTTTCATTTTGATGAATAAAAAATAATTGCATATTGAAGTCCTAGAAAGGGAAGGATTAAGGTTCCCCCCCCCCCCCCCCCAAAGGGAAAGTCAAAAATAAAACCTGAAAAAAATGAGTAGATAGTTTGGAAGTTGGAAAAATAGGTTGTCTAAATGTTAAATAATTTTATGACATATCAGGCATTCCATGAGTGACACAGGACATTCAGACACAGATAAATTTGCGTTTATTCGAGGTGGTTGTAATTGTTATTACCATGAAGACATGTCAGAACTGTGGAAAGTACTTAACGCACAGATTGCAAAGGTATTTTGTAGATTTATTAATTTATTCTTTCAAACATTTAAGATCATGTAACTTGTCAGCACTGAATTAATATTCGTAAATGATTTAAAAATTAGTACTAGAAGTCAGTTGCCGTGCTTCATTTATAAATATTGCTGTTCAGCATAAGAATAACACAAATGTAAACATTAATGTGATAAATATATTCTCCCGCGTTTGCCATTATCTTTCGGGTTTGTTAGGTGGACGGAAGATTACATGGCATAATGTTTACATTTGTATTATACTTATGGCGAAGAGAGTGTGGAACTTACGAATCAAGATTCACAGCATCAATCTTGCCCCTAATAGAAAAACAGGTAATTTGTAGCACGAAGGCAGGGGTTGTAGCGTCAAGCATACTGGCAAGCCTGTGTTGCGTCAATCAGAGTTACGTAGCTTTTAGATGAGACTTCAAATGTATGGCTATTGTAGCAACACTAAACACATACTAAATAAGAATGGAAATAACTTTGAAACTAAATGCATAAATATAAAACAATTTTATTAGACTTATAACACAAATTTTCTGAAATGTTTGTAATAGCAATTACATACCGGTACGATAATTCTGAATCACCATCACTTGATTCATTGTTGTTCAGTTCCTTCGTACTACAGAGCATCATCCCTCGTACAATCTAGTGCATTCGATATTGAACATTTTTAAATGCCTGTTACGCAGTCTGATTTGGAATCCACTTCCACATATCATCATTCCATTGGCATAGTTGCGCATTTTACACGACCCATTGGTGTCAGTTTTCTGTCAGTGTACATGTGTTTAAGGTTAACCTTAAACGATTTATTGAAACAGACATCAAGTGGTTGCTGAATTGATGTCGTCCCGCCTGGATGGTGGAAGATTAGAACTTTCTCTGCATAATAAATAAATTTCTTCTTGAAATCGTAGTGCTTTATTAAGGTTCACATACCCCAGCACCTCACAAAATTCAGCGAAACAATACATGAATTCAGAATGAGGTAACTTGTGCACGAATCCTAAAGCATTATGTATTGTTGGTATTTACGTAAAGAAATTTATTTCTGTTGCTGCTAATATTTGAAACGCTGTTACATTTGAAGTAGAGCAATACTAAAGTTCTATTTCTTCCATTGGGTGGTGTATTAAAATTCAATAGTCAAAAATAAAAAGGAAGTTAGACTTGTCTTCCTTTTTAAATTTTTATGAGCGCACAATTTTTAGCACCAGTATGTTTATTTGTGCATGTAAAGGAAACCTAGGTAGCACTGCTTATATTATACGGCTAACGTTACTTGTGGCGGCTCCTAGCGCCATTTTCAGACCTTTGTTTGCTTTGTACTCTATTTTAATGGCAAACAGTTTTTTGGACACAAAAAAACCAGAGAAAAGTTCCACTTAGATTCGGGTAAATACGGTGGATTGTTTTCACAATACCGAGGTGGAGGTGGAGGATACTGCACTTAATAATGGTATACAGTTGTATTTACACTGCTGGCCATTTGCAAGGCAAAATATTTTCTTTTTTGTTTGAAATTCTAGAAAAACAAAATCACCCTCTTTGGATGAGCACTTCAGCCTTCAAAGGTACCATGTTCTTGTTCTGAAAATAGCTGTGACCAATTGGTTTTCTTCATCTGAAGAATTTTGCAAAATTGAGTTTCATGAGAATTGTCCTCTAGAAACACCACTTGTTTTGGTCCAGGTCTCATGTTTTTTGGTTTTCGTTTCCTTTCTAGTTCATTCCTTTCTGGTATGTCAGTTGAAATCTTTGTTCTTACTGTAGGTAGTCAATGACAGTTATTTTTCCTAGCTTAGCCTTTGGGAAATCCCTTACGTCCTCTGAAGAAAGATAAGGCACAGGTGCAGAACTTCCTTGTGGTTTTGAAGAAGGGGTAGCGATAGAGAGAAAGAAAGAATATTGGAAAGAGTGAGACATATCACTGTACCCACATCATTTGTCTCACTGTTCCTAACTGCAGACACTTTTCCAAAATGGCTCAAAAGTCTACACCAACACTTCAATAAAAGTGGGCCATGTGGTGTAAAAATATAGTATTTTTTGTAACCTATTAAATTTTTTTGTTCATATTTGATGGTTTAACCGGTAATTAAAAACAAACAGTACAAATTTACTGGTCAACAGCTGTGCCACAGTTGATGCACCAGTTCCCGTTAGATCACTGCAGTTAAGCACTGTTGAGCTTGGCTAGCACTTGGATGGGTACTGTCCGGATCTGTTGAATACTGTTGGAAAGCAGGGTGCACTCAGCCCTTGTGAGGCCAACTGAGGAGCTGCTTGATGGAGAAGTAGTGGCTCTAGTCATGAAGACTGACATAATGGCCGGAAGTGCAGGGCACTGACCATGTCTCCCCCCCCCCCCCCTCATACCGCATCCATTTACACCTTCGGGCAGAGGATGTCACAGCGTCCGGTCAGTACTAAATGGGGCCCCATGAGGCCTGTCGGATAGAGTTTACAGGAAAAATTCGCTTTTACCTCTGGCCTCTAATTCACTTACAAAAAGTAAACAAATCACAACAATATCAGAACTGAAACATACAAATGCAGAAAGTAAATGACAATGGTGTCCACACAGCCACAATAGGTACCTGGCCTCCATAACCACAGTAGGTACCAACTCCTGATAAACCCCTTTTCTCACTATTCCCACTCCTTCACTCCCCTACATGGAGGGCATGGCAGTGGAATCCAATACACCGTAAGCGTAACAGTGGGTACAGTACCATTGTGGCAAGGGATAAGGCAACAGTTTAACACCATGGTGTCTTCAAATGCTAATGTGACCATTGTGGTGGTGTAGGCAGATCTGGGAACATTGGTGAAAGACTGCCTGCATTGCATCACATATTTTGGTATTGAGTTTCACAGCCGCTCCCTTCTCTCCCCCTCCCCCTTTCCAGTATGCTGGTACGCAAACCAGCGAGCTTTTTATATCTCTGAGGTATTGGAACCTGTTATCTTCTCACACCAAAGGCCACAATGCAACAGGATAATGTGCAATGTTAAGAGTTCTGTTGCACAATGGATTACACTGCTGCTTTGGCTGCCTTGTTTTTCTGATATCTCGCCTGTCGAAAATGTCTGGTTGATGAGTGCAGAACAAATAAACTGGTATACAGCACTCACTGCTACACTAAATAAACTTTGTCAATATGTGGAAACCACATGGATTTCTATACCACCCCACACACACCCAGAGCTCTTTGATTCAATGCTGAGATGTGTAGCAGCTGTTAATAGCCAACAATAGTAGCAACACTCAAAACTGCTTTCATCATCCTCCTCACTTCCCATGCCTCAGTATTTTCAAAAGTGTGATCTTAGTACAACACTATATCTGTCAAATTTGGCTGTGATATTAGCTGCATACTCTGTGATGCAGTTTGGATGTCCAGCAATGACAATTGCATTCATTTATGAAATGCTGTCTGTTCATTTAAACTAGACTTCTTATGATCAACTGATACATTTACACAGGCAGCATGTGACAGAAGTGATAAAGGGTGGACTCACAAAAATATGCAGTCACATAATCTAATGACTGTACATTTTTGCAGTTTATCTTGAAAGTAAATAGAGGTTGTTGCTCTAGGGCCAGCCGCAGTGGCCGATGGGACTGAGGCGCTCCAGTCATGGTCAGCACAGCCACTACAGTGGGGGTTTCGAATTCCCCCTTGGGCATGGATATTTTTGTGCCGTCCTTAGTATTAGTTAGTTCATAAGTACTTTGTAAGTTTAGGGACTGATGACCCCGTAGTTAAGTCCCATAAGCTATACAAACATTTGAAACATTTTTGATGCTCTAGGACGCAAGAGTTTCTTCAGTTGTTCATCTAAGATTATATCATGACACTACACAAATACTGTATTTGTAACAACGGAAAATTGAGGTGGGATTGGAAAAATATTTTATTCAATAGATAAACAATAGACTTACCTTATTCAATGATTTGCGATTGAAATTTTCATTGTGTCTAGTTCAAAGCATTGCATAAATTTACTTACCGGACCAGTGTTCCAATTGTTTGCCGAAGGATTATGTGCTTAGCTATTTGTGACCGTCCACAGCAATTCTTTCCTCTTGTTGAAGTATTGTTACGTGGCACCAAGAGTGGAATGCAATCATTTGTAATTTGGTGTCGTCTAACACAGTGATAAACTGACTTCTATGAGCTCTGATGTCGAGATATATTTTGTTTTGGCATAGCTGAAAAAAATGTACTAAGAATCATGTTGTGAACTTGGTCAACTGCATGGGCACAGTTAAAGTCGATTCGCACTATTCATATACTTAACTATTTCTATTCCTTAAAGTCTCTGATCCACCTCAAAGCAAGGATGATTACGGTTTAACTTCCCTTCAACAATGTGGTCATTTGGAATGGATTATGGGCTAGGGTTTTAGTTCTGTTAAGTATGGGAAAGGAAATTGACCATTCTCTTTCAAAGAAACTATACTAGCATTTGCCGAAAGTGATTTATGGAAATCACAGAGAACCTAAACAGTATGGCTAGAGGCAGGGTTGAACTGCTGCTCTCCAGAGTCACCTGTGCTAATTTCTGCACCACTTTGCTTGGTGTGTTGATTCATAGCAACCATTAAATGTTGTTAATAATAATACATCAATACCAGTTCATTTGAAGTTTTAAGTTTGAATTACCAAAATGCTCGTAAGCATGTAGAAGAGATCCTGGAAGAGACTTTGAAACACAGAATCAAACAGATTTTCTTTTGTCTGAAGAATGGCTCTGACACTAACATAGTGTCTAAGATAGAATACTGGGGTCAGTTATAAAAAAAAGAGGTGTAAACATAGATTGTGTTTCATTAAATTTGTGATTCCACACAGTTCTGCACTGCTATAAAATCGCGTCCCTCTGAGTGTCACAACCACAAAGAAATTACATGAGTCATAAGGTTTCGCGTGTTGAGATGAATACGGAACTCGGATATTGTTGAAATAGGTAGTCTATCATATGAATGCATTTTTAGAAGCACATAAATTATTTTTTTTTAATCTTTTTGTATACAAAAATAATCTGATGAATATTACATAAAGTCCAAGTTTCTTATGGAAATTCAAGGTATTCTCTAAGTTTTCTCAAATTAAAGGCTTTTCCCAGGTTTTCAAAGTTTGGTGGGCACCAGAGTTGAAAGAAGCAACAAATTAAAATCCTGGAACTGACCATAAAATAACTTTGAGACATCTGTATTCAGTCTTGATGTTTCACCATTAAACCATTGAGCTCTAGCACAAGCTATAATTCTCATTGAAATAAGAACCATGCAATAATAGACAAATTAGACTTCACTCATAAAATCAGACCGACATAACTTCAGTTTCTGCAGAAAGGAAACAGCTGAGCATATAATTAAGTCAGGTAACCCATTGTCTCAAACACCAGAAATCATTGTATGCCTCATACGGTATATAGGCTCTGCAGAAACTATTTAAGCAAAGTGTGATATTTGTGGCTTGCAGCTATCATATTCACTTTCCTCAGAGCCAGTCAGAACTGAGCTGCATGCAGCTGACACACAGCAGTGTGTGGTGCAGTCAGTACCATTCCCATGGGAAAGGGCACCTAGAATCCTATGGGCCCTCCTGTGATTGGTCAGTGTATATAGAGGCAAGGCACCAAAACTTATAGCAAGCTACATTCTGTTGTTTCAGATGATTTATAAGCATATAAATTAATTAATAAATGTAAAACAAAAAGCAGACAAATCACTTTGACCATGTATTAGCTCAAGTTAGTCCATCGGCAGGCCGAGGTAGATTACAATGCCTACTCACTCCAGTTTCAGCAATCATCATGAACAGACCCACTGTCCAATGCAGTCAGTCTTTGGCTAGGAATTGATAATAAAAGTGCATTTTACGATTGTAAAGCCAACATAAATTCTCAATGTTAACGAGATACAGTTGACATAAAAAGACAGTTCCTTAATTGTGAACTTTCTTTGTTTCAGCGTAAATAAACAAAGTGACAATCTTTAAAGAATTTGTTTTACCAGACTAATTCGTCACTAATTGATGTAATAGCTGCAGCATCACGAGCCAATGACCTGCATGCTATCTTCTGCACTGATGAGACACCTATGGATAACATCATTTTGTTTAGATGTTGGAAACAACTAGGCACCTTGCAAGTACTGCACTTCCGTTATTGCCAGATTCTGTTACTTGAAACCCATGGAAATGTGAAGGAGGTCACAGTAAGAAGAAATTATATGGGAGAGACTTTCAAACTACTCTTCCTACATAAATGACTGTTTTTCCTTTCCCCTGCCATAAATTGTAACTTTAAATATGAATTGAATATGTCACTATAGCAGAAACAGAAAACAGCAAAATAAAACAATTCAGTTGTTGGAACATTAAAAATAACATTCTGTTAATAGGTACTACTTCCTGTAACACAAACAAGTGAGTAGCATAAAATCACATATGCCAATATCCTCTCACATACCGATAACATTAAAATAATAATAAATAAATACAAGAAATTAAACATCCAAGAAAACAGAATAATGCAAAATCAAGAGAAAGCAACAAAATTGTTTAGGAGCTTTGGTAATACAAATTAATTGCTCCTTTTGCTAAATGAGTACCATAGACTGAGCTGTTAGGTATGACAGGCTCTATTTATAAGTTTTATGCTTTTCAAATGTAAAGAACTAATAAATGAAAACACCACCAAACAGAAATGAAACAAACAGCAAAATTTTTGAAACATAAAATGAATACCTGAATATTATCTCGTAGAAAGGGTTACAGAGAGAAGAAAAGAAAATCTTAATGACAAAAAATGTCCTATGAGACTAGCAATATTCATATTGATACAAAAGTACCCAAATAAGTATACAATTGTAGATATATATACTTATATTGTAGTGGAATGCAAGTGTGTACACTCACAAAAGTATCCCTGCTACCACTTCTCCTCACCCAGAAACCCCGTTTAGTGTTTTCGGCCTCTACACTTCATGAATTCCCATTATCCCTCCATTAGCTTAAATTTCCAACTGAGTAGTATAATACAGTTCAGAGTAAAATTTTAAACTGTGAAGTGAAGTCCAAAAACCCTGAAAGACAAATCCTTGTTCATATATAAAATATGAGAGAAAAATCTAAAATGACATAGGAAATACCATGGGATAGGCACTAGTATTGTATGTGGCCACCTCTAGCCATGCAGACTGCAATAACACACCAATAAAGTGAGTTAAAAGTCTTTGGTATTCCTATGTTTGCAGTTCAAACCAAACTGTTCGCAGAGTGCCAGCCAATTCTGGTCTCTTAG
Organism: Locusta migratoria; assembly: GCA_026315105.1. NCBI lineage: Eukaryota > Metazoa > Arthropoda > Insecta > Orthoptera > Acrididae > Locusta > Locusta migratoria. The sequence continues at coordinate 598,094,602 of CM048744.1, forward strand.
TAGGTGCTGGATTCATGGCATGGAGCCTGTCTTTTGTGGCAGCCAACTTTTGCTTGATGGTCTTCAAACCTGGGGTGTCATTTTTCCAGTGTCCAGCACTGGTGATTTGTGGAACCTAAGAACCCTGCAAGGTCCCACACTCCTTGAAACCCCTATTCCTTTTTTTTTTTTTTTTTTTTGGAGGGGGGGGGGAGGGGCTACATGTTTTGCATGAAACAACATGTTTCTGAAAACAATTTCCAAGGCTCTTACCAAGCTATTCCTCCAAAATATTATTCATTCAAAGAGTGACAGTCCAGTGTATCATGTGGAACAACCTGTGTGAAATTTAGAAAGTAGAGAGGCAATTAAGGTAAGAATGGAAACTGAGCATAGGTTGAATGTTGTGGCTGCATAGCTCTATATATAAGGATGTTACTAGCAAAAACTGGGTTCTGGGTTTGAGTCTCAGTCAAATACTTGGCTTTAATCTGGTAAGAAGTTTCAAAAGAGCACACTTTCCAATGCACAGTGAACTATCCATTCATTATAGTAACTTCCTTTGTAAACTATTAATTATTACTGTTATTCACATATGGGCCCCGAGTACAATCAGTTAATATCAATTTAGAAGCTTTGCTTTTCCTTGTGCCCAAATCTGTTTCATTTTTTTCAGAATGTAGTTTCTTTCTTTCATCAGACCACAGTGTTCAAGTCTGTTTTCTACTTTCCTTTGACCAACTGTCTTTTTGTCTAACAAGGAAAGTACTTGGGCTCGAACAAACACACATACATCAAAATCGTACGAGAGATTATATAAAGATCCCTTATTGCACTAGTGACACTCCCGCATCTGCAAAACTCTGCAGTCGTCCGTTACAGGCCTCTGTGTGTGCCTTGCCACAATGCACTTTGACCTGTCAGTTCGCCAGTAGGGATGGTGTAGTGTGCCATCGAAGTTGCGTTCCGTGACATTTGTGTGGTGAAACATCAGATGGAGCGGCGATTGATAATCTATCCTGCTAAAGTATTACGATTGGTTGAGATGAAGTTACGAAGAACCATTCTTCGTGAAGATGGTATTAGTGTAGAAGATAAATCATTTGCATGCTTTCTCGTATCTGTTATGGTACAGAAATAAGAGCATAAGTTAGATACTGTTGTAACACTAACAGATAATGATGACAATAGGAATGGTGATGACGAAGAACTCATTGCTAGTGATAGTGCTACGGTAAGTGCAGGAAGAGGCGATGGAAGCAGTGGCAGTGAATACCAACAGTCTTCCAAGAAGAAGGTTAAAGGTGCAACTATCATCACGGCTTTTGATGACAATACGCTAGAAAACATGTACGACAATTACAACACAAATTATAGTTGAGGTATCTGCATTACGTATGGCGTCTACAATTACATCTACAGTGCTATCTAGAGCATGATTGCAAAGTTTTGCATAAAAATGACACCCACCAGCACATTGAGGTGTACGTAGAGACACTGTAACCAAACATTCATACAGATATGTTTGTTCGAGCCCAAGTACTTTCCTTGTAAGTAGTTTTCTGTCTGTAACTTTTGCCCGAGTTACAGCAGCTAGTTTAAGATCCTCCTTAATTAGTGTAATACATTTAATAGGCTCAGTTTTCGCCTTACTTTTATTTTCATTGAATTCTTTTATTCTTTTTGTCAAACTAGTGGGTGCTGTTCTTTTGATATGCCCATAAAATTTAAGTCTCCATTTCCTCATGTCTCCATGCGTGTTTGTAAATTTACTTATTACTTCTCAGCCTATAACAGAGGAAGACAACTTCGGACAGTGTGACGTGTGAGCAGGAAGAGCAAGCCTTTCCATCTGTGTGACATCAGGTGAGAGTTGTGTTTGCACTGTTGCCTAGATAAACGGGGCTATGAGTACGGAGTTGGCAGGCTCAGTCAGCAGTAGTGCTCTTGATGACAATAACAAGGCGAGTACAAGAAAAATGGAGCAATCGGTTTTTCTTTTTGTGTGGGAAAATCTGTTTCTTTTTTGTGCAATGCAGTGACGGTGCAAAGTGTTTGGTCTGTAACAGAAAAGTATGAAGTATTAAAAAAAAAATCATCTCAGCTATAGAGTAGCTCTACATACAGCCATGAAAGTTAGACCACTTACTGAAGGTGTGTGCTCCTGATCATAATCTTTCTGAAGAAAATTTTCAAAACCTGGAAACTCTTCGTAACCAATTTGAGTCCAGATTTGAAAATGTTGAAATATTGTCTACCATGTTTAAGCTCTTTGCAACACCGTTTTTGGTGGATGTTAACAATGTTCTTACCAGGTTTCAAATGTCACTGATAAATAAACACAAGAAAGGCTTCACTGATCTTTTAAAGAATGTTTCTTTATTGGACTTCTGAGAATGTATGCCCTTGCTTTGCGGATATTGCAAATGTTCAGTTTCACTTATGTATGTGAACAATTCTTTTCTATTATGAAATTAGCAAAGTCCTAATACTGAAACATCTTATCAGATCACAACCTAACATGTAGTCTTCGATTAAAAATATCTCAAACAAGGCATTCTAACATTGAAAAATTAACCAAAGAAAAACGAAAAGGGAAATTTTGGGAAATGTCTACTTAATTTTACTGTACAGCTTTGCTATAAATTGTAGAGAATATTGTATTATGTTCCATTCTCTTTACTTTATAACAGTGCTATTCTCAAATTAAATTACACCTACATTATAATGTTAATTAGAATATTGTAGACCTTGCTGTATTCTTGACACCAGGTCTGTCCCTGTCTTTCCTAAACTGCTGCACTCCACATGCAGCATTGTCTCTACCTGTGACAGCAGTATAGAGCATGTGATGTCACATGGCCAACTCTACTTCCCTGTGAGCAGGAAGAGCAGCCTGGGCTGACATCACACCGGCATTGTCTGTCCATAAGTTCCTCTGTCAATACTTTTGGGGGCCTAATATTCTCCCAAAATTTTTCTTCCTTTTCAGTTTCTTCAATATCCCTCTTTCTCTTTAAAATTAAAGTTTTCTGCTCTATAAAGACAAGTATGATTACAGTATTGTAATGCATATGTTTACAGAATTTAGAAAGTGATCTTTAATAATAAATACTTTGTGTTAATGCAAGTGCCATTTTTTGAGAGAGTTCTTTGCAAATTTTTCCAGACGATTTTCTTGTGCCTTTTCTGCCAAGTTTTTAAATTGAGAAAAACTTTTTATTTTTGCAAATTTCATGTTCAAAACTTTGCTGCTTGTTGGTTGCCCCTCACACAACCTCTGACAATAAAGTTTGGTGAATATAGTCTGTAACATTAATATAGATGAATTATGAACTACAAGTTACCTTACTGTCCTTCGAAATAGATATCTCCCATAACTATGCATCACTGAGATCTGTGATACATGTCTTGGAAACTTTGCATGAAGTCTTCCTCTGAGATGGTGTTCAAAAGCCTTGTCTCATTTCGTTGGACGTTAGGAATCTCGCAAATCTCTTTCCTTTCAAAGCAAGTTTGAGTCGAGGGAACAGGAAGAAGTCTAGAGGATTGAGATCCAGTGAGTATGGTGGATTTGGCTGGAACTGTATGATGATATTGGCTGTGGGTAGGTGAGCATTGTTGTGCAACTGCTACCTAGAAAATTTTTAAGGGGGTGGTAAATATTACATAACTGAAACAAGATCACATAGTGGTAGATATTATGGCTTTATAACTATTAATTCTACTCTCTTGGTCTACTTAGTTGTTAGCCTCATTTAGTACTTGTATGTGTGTTTTTATCCAAACTTATTTATATGTATTATCAAAGAATAATTTTAACTCAAAAACTGAAAAAAAAACATCCATAATTAATTGTAATATACCACATATGCAGATATGTTGTATAACTAATAATGGAAAGCCCAAATTGGAATTAAGAATATAGTAATAGAACAGTTTACAACTCACCGTGAAAACGTGACAACGAACTGTGACAGGCGCATGAAAAAGTAAACACATACAACACTTTCAGCTATCAGCCATGGCCTTCTTCAGAAATAGGAACATTCACACAATCAGACAGGCACACAACCATAATCTCCGGCTGCCACACTTCAAAGTGCATCAGCTGGAGATGAGGGTTGTGTAATTGTGTTGTGTGCCTGTGAGATAGTGTGAATGTTCCTATTTCTGAAGAAGGCCAAGGCTGATAGCTGAAAGTGTTGTATGTGTGTGTGTTTTTTACATGCCTGACGCGGCTCTTTAATACGTCATTGAGGTGAGTCATAAACTGTCCTATTACTACATTGTTGTATGTGATAATTATATATATGTATATAACAATATGTATGTCCTCACTACACCATAAACTGAAAGTAATACAACAATACAGGCTTATAGTTATGGTATTACACTAACCTTCCTTGTGTAACTTGGAGGTTCCGAAGTAAACGCAAACTACTGTAATTAATAATGAAATTTGGTATTGCCAGTTTTATTGCAACTTAAGTCAAACAGTAAATGGAATCAGCATTATGAGTTTGTAGGCCAGTCAAAAAGCACACAAAAATAAGCTAAGATTACAATTTGTGATTTAGGTCTATTTCTTGATATGTTTTTAGGACACGTTAGAATACTATGAAACCAAGTTTGCAACTTTGAATAGCCTGTGCTTCCTGTGTACCTAATAAGTGAAAAGAAGCAAAACTTTTGGACTTGTTCTAGTTATGGTCTTGTAACTCATAAACTAAAATTATAAATTTTCTGATAAGGTCAACCACAGCTTAAATACATTTTGATAAAATTCAATACACAAACACCACAAAAACTAAAAATTAATTTAAATAATATAAAGTCCTGGGTGGAGATGTGTTGAGATAAAATTTCATAGCTGTTAAGATGTGTTTATTTAGACACAACAAGTTTCACCTTGATTTAGATGCATCTTCAGGTAACATATGTGAATAGGAAAGACATCTGAACTAATGACTGTGCAGTAACTACAAAGGACCAGTAATTCTAACAATTTTTAAAATATTTCAAGAAACTTTTTTTTATTATTATTTTCTCAAAGGAAGTGCAGAAAGTACTTACTAGAAAAATGATTACATGTTATTAAAAATACAGTGCCCAGCTTTCAGGAGACCTTGCTAAAAGACACTCACAATAGGGTGTGGTTGTCTTTTGATACATAACATCCCCGATTTATTCAGTCCGAAGAAACCAGCAAAGTGAGTCAAAAATTGAGAACAGATTACGGTCAGAATTGCTATCCATGGTCAACAATTTCACTGTAAGTGGTCACTATAGACTGTGTAAAAACAAACTAGGCTATTAGAATAGTGTGTGATAGGAATCAGTGGTTCATTGTATGACTCCTACCACACACTTTTATAATAGTTTGTTTTTACGCAGTTTAACTGACCACTTACAGTGAGCTTGTTGACCATGGATAGCAATTCTGACCATAATATGTTCTTGATTTTACACTGACATTGCTGGTTTCTATGGACTGGATAAATCGGGGATGTCATTTATCGAATGACGACCACACCCTATTGTGAGAGTATTTTAGCACAGCATCCTGAAAACTGGACACAGTTTTTTAAATAACAGATGTTCAAATGTTTGTAAAGCTTAAGGGACTTAACTGCGGGGTCATCAGTCCCTAAACTTACAAACTACTTATGAACTACCTTATACTAAAGACGACACAAACATCCATGCCCGAGAAAGGATTCAAAGCACCAACGGGGAACGGCCTCGCGCATTGGAGCATAGCACCTCAATGTGCTCGGCCACTCCACGTGGCTTTTTAAATAACATGTAATCATTTTTCTAGTAAGTACTTTTGGCACTTCCTTTGATAAATTTTTTTGAAATATTTTTAAAATTCATAGTTATTTGTCCTTTTAGATAGTGCAGTCATTAGTTCAGTTGTATTTCCTATTCACAGATGTTACCTTAAGATGCATCTATATCAATATGAAACTGGTTGTGTCTAAATAAACACATCTTAACAGCTACGCAATTTTATCTCAACACATCTCCACTCAGGACGTTATATTATTTAAGTTAATTTTTAGTTTTTGTGGTGTTTGTGTATTGAATTTTATATAAATTTGAAGTTTTTCTCTGGTTTTGAGTTGAATTTTGGCATAACAGCTCATCCAGTGTATAACAACATGAGAATTGAAGTTGTAGTAAATTTTATTGATTTTAATTTAACCATGAAATGAAGTCTCAAGACACAGTAGGTCTCTTCATATGGCACAAAACGAAATATAATTTAAGTTAATTTTGAAGAAATGAACACCAATGAATGATAAATTGTAGGCATTCAACAAAATAAAAGTACATGAGTAATCTACAACACTGCATAATTCTAAAGGAATTTAGTATTTTCACTAAAGGAGACTTCATGATTAGCAGATCTAATAAATTTTGGTCAGGTTTCTGGACAGATTTAACTGTCTAACATTTTGCAAAGAGATCAATGAAGAGTCGAGGGGATTAACACATGGTTGTGGTACATCCAGCAGTGTGCTTTCGTGATGGATTGGAGAAAGGTTATACGTGTTAAGCCTCTGTGAAGAGATGGAAAGGTTTTGAGATATTTCTTGTATAACATCAGAAAAACACATTGAAATTAGGCCAATACACATCATAGGCGACACTGCTAGCATGGAAAAGCTTAATAACTGCTTTGGTATTAGACCCCTATTTCCACCTACAGACAAAATACTGTCCAACAGAAGTGGGATGTGGTGAAATAAATTGCCACGTATCCCAGGAAGAAAGTCATTAAAGGGGTGGAGAAAATAACTCGCAACTCACTTGGGAAGAAATTTCAAGAGGAAAGACACAGTGCTAATTTTGGTGACAATCATTGTCTCTGTTAAAGTAGATAACAAATGTGTTGAAGTGAATACACTCACAGTCTTTCAAAGGGTGTGCATCATGAAGCAGTCAGACAGTGGACTGATAGAATAGTATAAGTTTGAACAGGCCCCTTATTCACTGGCATTCTTCAATGTAGAGGGAATGCTCAAGGAAGCAAAAACCAACTTTCTATGTTGCTTTCACTCAATTTACCTAGAACATTTCTCTTGAATCCAGGACATTTGTCATTGGGAATACCTTCTCGACAAGGCTATATGGCACTGAAATTACTCAATCAGGACAATCATTGCTACCTACATTACCTGTATCTTAAACAATTTTGATAGGAATTTGTGATTCCTGGAGAGGGGCAGCATCCTTTCCATTGGTTACAGGGGCAACAGTCTGGACAAATGACTGAGCTGGCCTTATAACGTCAGCTAACATGGCTTTGCCACACAGTTACTGTAACTGCTGAATGCAAAGGGCAAACTTACAGTCATTACTTTCCCTGAGGACATGCAGCTCTACTATATGAATATATAATGATGTGTCTTCTTGGGTAAAATATTCCAGAGGTAAAATAGTCCCCCATTTTGATATCCATGCAGGGACTACTTAGGAGGATGTCGTCATCAAGAAAAACAAAACAGGCATTCCATGGATCCAAGTGTGGAATGTTCTAACACTTAATTCGGTAGTTAGGTTAGAAAATTTGAAAAGAGAAACTGATAGGTTAGATATGGTGATGATTAGTGAAGTTCAGTGGCAGGATGAATAGGATTTTTGGTCAGCTTAGTGCATGGTTATAGGCCTAAAAAAATCAGTTGGTGGTAACGCAGGAGTAGGTCTGACAATAAAATAAAATAAAGGAATGATGGTAAGTAACTATGAACAGCATAGTAAATGCATTATTGTGGCAAGGATAGACACGAAGCCAACACCAAACACAGTAGTACAAGTTTCTATGCCAATTAGCTCTGCTGAGGAGGAGGAAATTGGAGAAATGTATGAAGAAATAAAAGAAATTATCCAGACAGTTAAGGGAGACAAAAACTTTATTGTGATGGGGGATTGGAACTCGGTAGTAGGAAAGGAAAGAGAAGGAAATGTAGTAGGTCAATATGGACTCAGTAAAAGGAATGAAAGAGGGGATAGGCAGAATTTTGTACAGAGCAAAATTTATTCATCACGAACACTTGGTTTAATCATAATGAAAGAAGGCTGTATACATGGTAGAGACCAGGAGACACTGGTAGATACCAGTTTGACTTTATAATGGTACGACATAACCAGGGTCAGATATAGACTCAGACTGTTACATTAAAAGTTAAGAAACTGGAAATAGGTAGAAAAGTGAGGAGATGGAACCTGGAAAAATTGAAGGAACCAGAGGTTGTTCGAGGTCTCACAGGAAGCGTTAGGCAAGGATTGATCAAAACGAGGAAGGGGGGGGGGTAATACAATAGATGAAGAATGGATAGCTTTGAGAGATGTAGTGAAGGCCACAGGGGGTCATACAGGTAAAAGGACAAGGCCTAATACAAACCTCCAGATAACACAGAAGGTACTCTTACATACTATCTCGATGAACCACAGGCATTGCTGAGATGGGGTGGCTTGTGTGCCTCTGTGATACAGATAGTCACACAGTGGGTGCAACCACAGCAGAGGGGTATCTGTGGAGAGGCCAGACAATTGTGTGGTTCCTGAAGAGGGGCAGCAGCCTTTTCAGTTACAGTATAATTGCTGAACTGGCCATGTAACATCAGCTAATGTAGAATTAAATTTGATGAAGTATTACACAAAACATACTCTCTTGTAGAAGATAGATGGTGACCTTCTTGATGCTCATGAAGTCAATTAATCTAGGCCCTAGTACCTAAACAGTATACCAGTACATTTCAATACAAATGCAAAAGAAATACTTTATGTTGTCAGTAGTGGTACACATACAGCATGGCTGGGTGAATAATCTGCAATGACACCTTCAAATCATTAAATTGATTATCCAGTACATTATTAAATAAAGCTAGAACATAATCACATTTGTTCTTCATTCCACCAATCAGTGACACTGAAACTGAAATTTCGGAGTACAAAACAGGGAAAAAGTCATAATGATTTGGAAAATCTTTTTGAATACGGTATCAACGTAAATGACACATCAATAGCTCCTCACAATGGGATAATAGGAAACAAACTTAAGAAATGCTCATCGGCTCTAAATTTATAGAACAGGCAGATAACAAAATCAAAGCAGCCTGGAACATCACCAAACAGGAGACAAATAGGAAAAAATCAAAGTCATCAAATGTGCAGTTTCATCATAATGGTACCACTCTACAAGATCCCAAAAAACTAGCAGATGCATTAGGAATAAGAGGAGAAGCAAACATGTGGTTTAACTCATACCTGCAAAATAGAATGCAACAGGTGGAAATCACTCAAACTAACTCCATTCATACTTCTAAACAACTTTCTAATCGTGAATACATCAACATAGGAGTCCCCCAAGGAAGTGTGCTGGGGCCAGTCGTTTTCCTAATATACATTAATGACTTTCCACAAAGTGTCAAGCATGGTGAATCAGTACTGTTTGCTGATGATAGTAACATCATAATCACTGCTGAGTCACCAAATGCTCAATACAAAAGCTGAGGAAATGCTCGTGTGCATCCCAATGGATCAATAACAATAAACTGACCCTAAATGTGAAGAAAACCAATAGTATTAGTTTCCACTTAAATAGAAAACTAAGTAATAACAATCTAAAAGTGAATGATGAGACCATAGAAAATGTATCAACAACTAAATTTTTAGGCATGTGTGTTGACTCACAACTAAAGTGGTCTGAGCACACTGTAGTCTAGGGAAGAAAATAGCTTCAGCATGTTATGCACTTCGAGTAATAAACTCAGTATGCAGCAGCTCGTACACAAGAACTGCTTACTTTGCATATGTACACTCACTAATTAGCTATGGCATTATCTTTTGAGGTTCAAATAAGCAGAATAGACAGGCTATTTTTAAACTGCAAAAAAGGTTTGTACAAATAATAACCAATAGCTGCAAAAGATCTCTTGCTCAGAGTTATTCAAATCTTTGGATATACTGACTGTTCCAGGTGAATACATCTTGCAGATAGTAGGCTAATGTATATATATATTAAAAAAACCACACTGATCAGTTCCCAACAAACAGTTCTATACATGAACATGTGATGCCTGAATCTGGTTCCATATGACTAGGAAAAACAAAACAAAATCCCAAAATAGCCTAGTCTGTTATTCAATGGAATAAAATTATACAACAATCTTCCACAAGGTATCAAAGAAAAGCTTGAAATGAGTGAATTCAGGAAATCAATAAAAAACTACCTACTAGAAAAGTGTTATTATGCTGTCAATGACTTCATGAAATGATATGTACATATAAAAATGACCAACTTTGTTATATGAGGTAAAGTAACATCTCTAGTTCTATACTGAAATATTATAAGCAATCATTTAAACTATCAAAGCAGTATAATATTTTCTCGTTTTGTATATATCAGCATATTTATGAATTTATGTAACAGCATTTAATATTTATGAATTTACATAAGTAACTGAATTAAATATTTATGAAATGGTGTAACCACATAGAATATGTATGAAATTGTCTAACTGCGATGAATACGTATGCATTTGTGTAAATGCACTTTAACCGAATATTTATGTAACTACATTGATTATTAATAAATTGTTGTATATCTACAATGTAAACCTATGTTGACAACATCCATACAATTTTGATTGTCTACGATTGGATAAATAAATAAAAACATTAAGGCCTAACACATTTACTGCTTGAAAAACTTCCAATTTATTCATTTTAATGTGTTGTTTGCAACATTTATTATTTTTTGTGTCGACTGCCATTAATTTGTTGTGAGAGAGTTTTTATTATTTATATATTTATCTATAATCTAGGCCTAGTTAGAAAAGTGTAGTCCTGACACATTATACGACTAGGTAAATGTAAAAAACTTCCCAAAATATCCTCACATTTGCTGGTAATTATTCAACCTCTAGCAGTATGGGACTAAACCAAGGTTTCTAAGTAGTGTCTCTAAATTAGCCTGTAATATTACAATGGAATCTTGCTAACCCGGCGGGCTTGGGAATGTCGGTGCCGGATTAACAAATATGCTGAGACTGCATTTAAAAATTTGGTTTACCCAATGATATAATCAAAAGATGTGTTTTTAACTAACAGATATAAAAAATTAATAGGAGAAATTACAGTGTAGAAAAACAGCTTTTACCGTATGTAAAAATAAACGGAACTGAAATGAATTCCATGACGAATATTTACGTAGCTTCCTTTCCGAGGATAAGAGAACTGATGGGCAGGGGAGGGGGAGGGGAGGAATCTGGCCTTTCAATTAAAATTGGCAGCATAATTGGCTACCCTCTGCTCTCTTAGCAGAATGCTGAATTCACTCATAATATGCTCTCGGTTCTTAAGGTATCTTTTCCAGTCTACTTATGATAACCAGTCTTCGCTGGATTTCTAACGTCACATATCTACATTGCGACGCAAATTATTAAATCATGGCTTCATTAAGAAACTACTACGGTACCTATATAAACTTCAACAGCACTAACACAAATATAAGTACTGTGCATTGACATCTTAGTGAATGAAGACTCGTTGATATTTAACACAAAGTTAACAATGCATCCAGCTTTTCACTGAATGATTACAAGTACTTTACAACTTCTCAATGAGGTGCACATTTGTTACTGACGCGGTTCAATTGTTTCTTGAAGACGACTTCAGATTGGGCTGCCAACCGCGCTGAGTAAAAAGTAGGGGTAAATTTCTGATGAGTTTTTTGAACAGCGAATCCAGATTTTTCGCCTTAGTTTTGGGGAAAAATATTTTAGTGGAACTTTTGGGGAAACGGAAGTCTCGGTGAAGTTTTTGGGGAAAATATAGCTACCGGGAAAACTGCGGAAAGAGTTCTTGGTAAAAACTTCCTGTACCTCAGCCGCCTGGATGCTCGCTGTGCCCGGCTTGATGTGGGGGAATAAAATGGCTATTAAAGAATTGCTTGGAGTCGAGAACGTTTACATCGCTTTGGATGAATGGTTAAGTCTCTCATTCCAACAGAGGAACAAAGCTAACTAAACAATAGGCGCTCTTTGGAGGGAAGTGGCATATGTTGGTAAGTGTATATAATATACATACCGGTAATGCTGTCTTGTGATGTCGCTTTCAATACATATTTCCATTATGCAACAGTAATTGAACATTTGTCTCTAGGCTTTCATCGACTTCTGAAGTTACTATACCATGTAATAATGGTACCGGTATATCAGTAGAATAATGAAAAAAAAAAAAAAAAAAAAAAAAAAAAAAAAAAAAAAAAAATCAGAAAGGAGCAAATGTGATGCCGCTAGAGAACGTTTAGTTTTGTTTTTCTGCCCAAGCTCTGTGTTTTTATTTCTGAAATACATTTATTTTATGCGCTATAATTTCTTTGATATGTGTGGTAATATTAAGCGCGGACGTGCGCACGTCTAGATGCTCGTACGAACCCCCAAAATTTCAACTGTGCACGTAGAAACGAAAGTTGACGTCAAATCTACTTACTTGCGCAAGTTGGATTCCCCCACTACTTTTTCGTTTCCGCAAGATCGCTGTTGCTGTCGAATAGCTTGTCTATAGTGTGTCATAACGTTCGCGTGTTGTTACGTCGATTGTAATATTTTGTTTCTGAGTTAAGAACGATGGCAGTTGCTAAAAAGTGGCCGTTGCAATATAGTTCAGTTTCTGGAACTATATGTAGAGTATCCATGTCTGTAGAACATACATCTGCCTATTTATAAGTGTAACATAACACTCTTCAAAATACTGATTAAAAACGAACAACAAATTACCTTCAGACGTACTTATAATGCCATGTATATTGCATCCAGCACGTCAGGCATGAACTCTGGAAGTGAGACAAATGAATCGCCGCAAACAAGATACCTCAGAGCGACTTGTAACTTTAAATGGGCAGGAATAGCATCCTGCATTAGAGTGTTCTTTCTTTGAATAGAAGGCCCTACTAGCCTTAATAAATGTTCAAAATCGGTTACGTTCATCCTAAAATGATTTTCAAAGGACGCTTCGTCCTCGTTTTCCAGTCCCCTGATTAATACCGTTGACGCCCCCAACTCATTTCTCCTCGCAATCCTCTTGTATCCAACAACTGCATATTCTTTCTGTTTAAACATTCTGTGATTTTGTGTATGGCAAATAAAGCCACTACTCGGAGGCCTGCACGTAGTACGTACGCCAGTTGGCGCCATATCAGAAAGCTACATTGGACTTGATTGTCAAAATTTCCGCGCTCGTGTGAACGGTCACTTGCGCAGGTTGGAGTCCAATGGCGCACGTAAACATGATCGTGTCCTCTCCTTTAAGTAGCTGCCAGCGGGCTACTCGCGCATGCGCAGAGCTAAAATGAAGTTCGAGCAGCGCCGCGCCTTCTCCCGCTTTGCCTACTTACCGTGTGGCTGTTTAACCGCAAGCATGGCCCCCACAAGGATGAGTTGGGTGGGCCCGTGGGACCAGGGCCCGGTACTGAAGGGGGCCCGGGCCCAACCCTAAATGATTCAGATTTTTGGTTACTGAAATTGAAAACAAACTAAGAAAAACACGTTGAATAATTTTCATCCAACGGAATTTTAGAAGATTCTACAGGTAATTGTAGTAGATATTTATGATAAAGCGCTTATCTTAAACGATTACTTCGATTGATGCCTTTAGTTTGGCCATTGGTTGGTACTGTACGTGTGTATAAGGTTACAGTTTTCGAATGGCAGAAGAAAGCTATCAGATGTATTGCAGGACTTGGTCCACGTGACTCATGTAGAGGCTACTACAAAGAATTAAACATAATGACAGTACCCAGCCTGTATATATACAATTGCCTAGTATATGTCAAAGAAAATTTAAATAACTATGATCTAAGAATGACAATTAATGACACAGTACAAGAAGTGGATATACAATTGATGTGCCATATGCTAGACTGGCAAAGACGCACAATTGTTACAAATACTTAGGACTCCTCTACTTCAATAAATTACCAAAAGAGGCATACACAGTGCCAGTAGATCAATTTAAGAATACTATTGTGAAATGGTTTAAAAGCAAGGTATTTTATTCTGCACAAGAGTTTCTTGAATGTGGGACAAAAGACTTAAATTTCTTATGATAATAAATTACAAATAAAAAGTGTTGTTTATTTTATAACTATGTACACAGTATGGTACTATTACTTTGTTACTGTCTTGAACACATTGCAATACATCTGTATGTTTATTGTCTGATATCTATTTATGGTAGAGTACATATCTGATAACTATAATGTAATTGTTTATTATTCTTGACATTCATTTCATGTTATTTTCTTCTATCTTGTGGGATTTTCTAGATCATTTATTGTTGCTATTTTGTTTTATCATTACTGCTATTTTATCTAACCTTGACGACACTGATTGCATGTAAAAATGCTAATCTAATCCAACCATACCGATTTTTTCGGGGCAGTCACGATTTTTGTGCGTCAGTCCCGAATTTTTTCAAAGGTGATTCGGTACACCTATTTGTAGCTGATTTAACAATTATGTTACGACGTGTGTTCTACTTCGAATAGATTCCTAAATATTAAGATTACTACCTAGAAGGACCGCAGGACCAATTTGGCCCCTCATAGCGCTTCTCTGTATTTTCGGCATGTTTCCTTGTAATGATGTGTATGAAATAAAACCAGCTGTTGTCTCCTTGTTGCTTCAATATGCGACGACAATGCCATACATTCCAGCACTGATTGAGGTTGGACAGCTGGGGATGGTGGTCATGTATGGATGAGTTATGCCTGATGATTGTCTGACGAAGGTCATGGACGATAATTTACAAGTTGTATGAATGTGAATGTGAGTATGTTGGCAGCTCAGCGATCGTCTTCATGGTGAGTTACTAGATATCCTCATATTATCAACATTCCAATCTGGACCTTCCATTGTTAAAAATCAATAAAAGTACATTTGATGGTTACAATGAATTATCTTCAGCAACCTGGCCGTATAACCAATAAAACTGCATGGGGCCAATTTGGCCCCGGAGGATCTTATACATAGTAGCTTTAAAGACATAATACAATTAGTTGCTTTGCCCATTTTACTCTGGTTGTCATACCGCTTAGGGTTTCGTCCTAAAGTCATGCCGTTGGCGCAGCAGTTTGACGTTACTTCTGGCGTGGCTTGAAAAGGAATTGATGAATCAGCTTTCGATGTAATATAGTGATTTTTTTCTTTCGCCATCTTCCTGCGAAGATGAGATTTTCATGTGTTTACAGCAATTCCGCCTTACGTGGCGCAGTGTCTGACAGAAGTACGAACAAGTGTCCTGTTATCTAAACGAGGGCTTACTGTGGCCCAGGGCCGTAGCCGAGGAGGGGGGAGATGAAGTGGATCAATCCCCCCCCCCCAAAAAAAAAAAAATCACAAAAAAGCCCCACTATTCACGTAATTCCTGATAAAGTAATTCAAAAGTATGCTGATGTTGCTTCTTCGAGATTTGTATTGAATAAAACTTAATATTGTATCTATTGAAATACATCTGCGCCTTTAGTTCAACTAATGTTGTAAAGCTTCACAAGTTAGCATATATATGTCACAATTGCCAGATTAAGTCTCAATTTTAAGTAAAATAATTTTATAAATGAAACTTGCCGTATCAAATTTATACCTTTTTATACTAAGTACATTCTAAAAAGAGGATGATTAAGATATAAACTTGCAGTTACAAACTACTGCCCGTCTCTGATTCTGGATCCAGGGGCCGCAATCGAAGGTGGGGGCCATGACCACAAGCTACCAGATTCTACCCGGAAAAATATTTCTGTGCGCTCAAGCAACACCGCTAGGTTGTGTTACGGTATACGGTATGTTGGACTGTGGTGGTGTTGGCTCAAACTGCCAGATTCGCGCATGCGCAGAACTGTCTGAGTTGTAGTGGGAGGGTGCTGGAGTAGTGTGCATGAAATCGGTGTTTAGTTTATATTTCGTAATATTTGTATTTGTTTGTCTTATTGTACAACTGCCTTGTCATATGAAAAGAAAAAAGGAAAAGAAAACGGATTTCTGTGACTGGGAATTGTTACGTGAATTTATTCACAAAATCGCGGAAGGTTAACAGAATATGATAATATTAAAGTTTTGTGATTTTATTTCCACGTTATTAGTAACTCAAGCATTGAGCTGCACATGTAATGCACACTTAACAAATCATTTTATATATTTCAGATATTACAAATAATCTTAATCTGGACATAAAAATACACTCAGGCTGTTCATTCAGTGAACAAAATCGCCATGCTACGTTAAAAAAATGTAGCAATACCTCGAAGTGGAAATGTTTATTATTGTTATAATATTGTGATCATTTTGGCACAAGACTCATTATCGAGTGTTCATACAGATCAAACATTATTCATCTTGAAGAACATTAAAGTAATTTTTGTCGGATTTGGCTTTTATCAATCACCTAAAATAAACTATTCGTTGGCACAGATGCAGCCAATTTATTTGAAACAATACTTCAGACTATTGCCCTTTTTAAATTTTTCACTGTGTTAAGGGCTCGCTATTTATTTTATAACCCATATAGTGTTAACAGATCACGTATTCTGCTATAATAAAGAGCTAAATACGGAGATCTACTTCAAAGAAATTGGTGTCCTGGAAACGAAACAGAAAATCTTAATAACAGGTATATCTACGCGAACCTGGACTTTGAATCTTAAAGGCGAATTATGCTCTGATAATCTTAGCTTATCCTCGGATGTGTTGTTGTTGTTTTGAGGGGACCAAACATCTAAGTCATCAGTCCCCCATGTGTTGTTTATGAGTCCATGTAGCAGTGGCGGATACAGAATTGTTTTCCCTGGGGGGAGGGGGGGGGGGGGAGGGCAAGGCTGAGGAGGCTGAACATGTCCTTAAAGGCGTTGTGAGACTAATTTTAAAACACGCATATGCTCCAAAGCCACAGCCGCTTTTTAAAATACTTACGTCTATTAGTTTCTGTGCTTTATGGGATCAATTTCGAGTGCTCATTATTACAAAAAATTACATTACACATTAAATAGTGAAAAGTTTCAAAATTGATCACAAAATAAAAAGAACAAAGTATTTAAAGTCAGGGCATATTTATTTCAGCCTTTATCATCATAAAGGTTGAAACACTTGCCCACAGGTGAACACAGAGCATTCAGGAGCTTCTCATTTAATTCGATTTGTAACTGTTTGTCAGCTTAGCCAGATGGCTATATGCGATTCCCTATACAGAGGAAGCCATGGGAAATTGGCATTGGTTGCTCCACATATTTACAACTTTCGAGTAATTGGACTATACGACTGAATAAGAGTGACCACTTGAAAACTTAAACAATTGCATAATGCGGTGAAAAAGAAGTTTTTTTACAATGATGCCCACACGATAACCTAGGGCATATGGAAAAAAAAAAAACCACGCACACAAGTTTACCTGATGTTGGCCTAATAAGCCGAAAACTAGTTGGTAAATAACAAATTTGTAAAACAGAAAAAGTTTGTTAGTTTCCAACCTTAAACAAAATTACACATGATTGTGTTTCTCGAAGAATTTCTTCTAGCCTGAAAATTCTTTGTATCTGATGTACGAAAAAAGTCTTTGAAATTTTTAATTTGTTCCAACAACTTGAAAATCGAAAGGTATAGCTTCAAATAAAACTGTTTGTCATGCGTGGCAGTAGTATTTCGTAGTGTTTAGGAAAAGACTCCAAAGTGAGAAACTGATTACCAAAACACCTGAATGCGCCACCCCGAACGCAACCCTAGAAATTCACGATTTTTTTCACATAGTTAAATCCTTTAACTTTATTTATATACTAGCTGCTCCCCGCGGTGTTACCCGCGGTTCAATAGTCAGACATTTAAGTGCCAAGAAAGGGCATAAATAACTACATGAATGTGATTTCTCAGTTTCTCCCGGCGTATTTGATGATCAAAATATCCACGGGTGTACTGCCGGTCTATAGTGCCCGTTGGACACTATAGACCGGCAGTACACCTGTGGATATTTTGATCAACTACATGAATGTTTGCGACATTGTCAGCACGGAATATATAATTGTCTTGGAACGGATGGAGAGCCAAAAATCTATTGCAATACGTCCTTGTAAACGACGTTTCGAGACTTATTGTTCTCCGAGTATACATAGAGATTTCTAGCTCTCGATACACGGGAGCAGCCTACGTGGAGCTGTCCGTGCGAGAAACATGGGGTGGCCAGATGAATACCTGCCACTTTTAATGTTTGTCCTTGACTCTTGTTTATAGTAATCAAGAGGACCACTTCCAATGGGAACTGTAAGCATTTAAAGTGGAATGGCAAGTTTGTTGGGATGATGGGAATTCGTGGTATTAATACAGTCTCTCCCTTGGCTCCACCGGTGATGATGGTGGCCTGCACGATATGCCTTCTCAGGTCCGTAATGCGTAACCTGGTGCCATTGCATAATCGTGATGCATCCAAGTTACGCATCAATAAAACAGGCACACCAACGTTCAGCTCCAACTTGTGGGATGGCACCCCTCACAGTAAGTAACTACAATAACAACAATACAGTAATCGAAAACAAATACCAAGTAAAGGAACAAAATAAACAGCAATCCTAACGGAGAAACGTAACGAAATAAACAACAAACGTAACGGAGAAAAGTAAAGAGATAAAAAAGACATCTAACGGAAAAACGAACTGTTGAGATCCTATAAATGCAAAGCGAACCAACAAAAGAACTAAATGCAAACGTTAGAATGCTATAAATAATCAAAATCACCAAAGAAACTATTATTCATTGAAATCCGAAGAGAATACAATTTTAAAGAATTACGATAACATCACAATGTTCGAACATCTATAACGTTTCATATGTACCGCCTGCCGTCTGTTGAGTGCATTTGCTACTACTTTCGTTGCAGTTTACGCACGCTATTTATACGTGGCAGTTTGCGATTTTGTACACAAAATAGGGTTTGGTATCTAGACCCCATTGCGAGGCAGATATAGATAGCCAATGAGATTCGTTTTATTTCTTAGCGGAATATACGAACGCATTTTGCTGCGAGTTAAACAAGCAGCAATGATACGCTGTGGCTCGTGAAAAAAATTAACGAACTTTCTACGATTGTGTTACAATTCTATAATATGTTACTCGTGAAAAAATATTTACGTGAAAACTACAGTCTTTAATTTACGAGGATAGTCAGTTTACTGAATGGAGAAGGGTGATGAATTTAAATAACCGGCCAATATTTGTACCATGATGTGGGACTGGACTCAGAAAAGAAGAAATACGTAGAAATATTTCGAAACTGGACAGAAGGTAAACAAATCATCTTACACTTTGATTGGCTGACGATTTTCATCTGTTGCCAACATAAGCACTGAAGCCCGGAGAGAATCGTCGCAAAGTTTTAGCTTCCTTGGTAAATTACCGGAATACACTAGCAGCGTATCGTTCTGTGTTTTATCATTGTATACCTTTTCATTACTTTGTACGTATGACGTATTATGTGAAAAGTTCTAATGCCCTTATCATGGTTTCCTTAATTCACACTAATAAAAATGAAAAATAAACTGCATAACTGATCAGCATTATATAGGAATACCAAAACAATAATGAGCTTACAGATCAACTGTTCATCCATCCCTATGCACGAGGATTCTACAAGAATTGAGGCGAAAAGCGTAAGTAGTGTAAGCTCCAAATACGTCCTCGTAGCTGAGCATGCTCATTAATACTAGAGTTCTTGTGCCTGAAAGTAGCTTTCTGGCAGCTGCATAAACAGTGGCGGCGCGTCCAATGTGTTCACTGGTTCAGTGACCCCCCCCCCCCCCACGTCAAAAGTGCAGGAGGCGTACTTAGGTAGTTCTTGCAGTTAGTTGCGGTGATCACTAAGTCCCCAGTAGTGTAGGGGGTCAGCGCAACTTCCTAGAAAGCAGGAGACCCGGGTTCGAATCCCGGCTGGGTACACATTGTCAGCTTTGCCCATTCGCAGTTGATGTCATATATTCTGTGATATGAAACAATAACAACTGCAGCATCAGAAGTGACGTCTGTTCTTTCGAAACAGACGTCACATGTATATACTTTGAATAAGTGTCTCCAGGATGATCTTGGATGGGCTCCAGCAATTATTCTGATTACACGCTTTTGTGCAATGAATACTTTTTTACTCAATGATGAATTACATCAGAAAATGATGCCATACGAAAGCAGAGATTGAAAATAGACATAGTAAGCTAATTTCTGAGATGTAAATCGCCAAAATTTGCAATTACCCTTATATCATAAGTAGCTGAACTCAAACGTTTCAGCAGATCTTCAATATGTTTCTACCATTTCAACCCCTCATTAAATCATACACCTAAAAATTCTGAATATTCTACCTTTGCTACAGATAGCTACAGATAGCCAGCAGTTCTGTGTCGTATGCACTCCACTTCTGTTGCTCCGGTTGTAACTTCTGAGAGAAAAATACCAGTGGTGGCCATTGTTCTTGTACGCGTTGTTGCAGAGCTCCGCTATTGCTAACTGGCTTGCGTCAAGAATAGCGTAAGGAACTGGGTGTGCAAGCAACACTGCACGACTTAAAACTTGCGTGCAAATTGCTATATGCTTTGTCCATTTCTGGCGTTAACTTAACAGGGCGACGACCTGTAGCTTCGTGTCCAGCTAGTGCATCAGTAAGTGGTACTTGTACTGAAACGGTCTCTGGCAGATGACGTCGATAAAAATTTATCATTCCTAAGTACTGTCTTAACTCTCGATAGGTCTTCGGAAAAGAATCCAACGAACTATGAAGCGAGATACGTTTGGTATAATCGTTCGCTGCTCCTAGTTCGTCCGCTGCCCCTAGTTCGTCCGCTCCTTCTAGTTCGTCCGCTCTTTTTGGCTTTTGCTACCGCTACTAAAAGAGCTCTTTTTTATGACAGCTTTTTTATATAATGAATCATTGTTGCCAAAGCGTGTGCTATTACCCGTATTTTGGGGCAATTTGACATCAGATACTTAGGCAAATAAACCAGTTATTTACACGAATGGGTGATACAATGGTATTCGTCTTCTTTGCATACAGAGTACTCGTAGTACTTTATTTTTAAAATAGATTTCTTATGGCAGTGAACTATGAAACTACAGCTGAGCTGCATCTCAGCTCGAAATGAAGGTAACTGCCAGAAGGGAATCACGCGATTCTGCTCGCTCTCGCGTCCTCTCGCTCTTCCCCGTCAGTCTTCGGAAAAGGAGCGGACGAACTAAGAGGCGAGGGATCTGCGAACTAGTTCGCGTAGTTCGCCTGTGGGAGCGCTCTTCCGAACTAGTTCGTTCGCGAACTACACAAGACTAATTCTCAAGAGAATCTGAAACTGGGTATTAATGCAAAACATGATTGGTACCATATACAAAATTTTTATTGATATCTAGCATATGTTGCCACGTGGAGAGTGATCCAGAATTATTATGCAACCTTATTAAGAATCGTTAGACCTCGATGACAACTAATTATTTATTTTAATGACCGGTTTCAACGATATAAAACGGCATCTTCGGATTAATACAGAAACTGACATAATTTGGGAACCTCTGAGGCTTTGTATAAGAAGTCTCTCGTGACATTATCTCGTAAGGATATGGTATACATGTAAAAATCATTGACAACGCGGTATATGGACTGCATCCAAGCAGGAGACGAGTACAAGGAATCAGGTTTTGCAACACAGACTGAATTCTATTCGAACTTTTACATAAGTCTTACATTAACAAACGTTTTACACAATAAAAAAAGTTTTGCTTTTATGCCACAAAAAAACTTCGTATCAGTCGTAAATTCAAGCCAATCGTGTGTTGGAGAGAAATGCGGAACTGACGTTCCTGCACGCGCTTGTGTTGATTTTCAATGTTCAAATGTTTGTGAAGCTGAGGGGTCATCAGTCCCTAAACTTACAAACGACTTATGAACTACCTTACACTAAAGACGTCACAAACCACCATGCCCGAGGGGGGGATTTGAACTCCCGACCGTAGTTGTGTTGAAGTATCGAATGTGTAACTTGTATTGGTGAGGTGTCTGTTGTTTCGGACATGTGGCTGCATTAGGGTATTGAAATTAAACAATGGCCACCAGTGAAAATGTGAGCCTGGCCGGGAATCGAAACCGGGCCTTCCGCTTCGGGCTAGCGGTCGCCTTAACAACTTCTTTTTCCCCCTCCTCTGGGTAATTCTGTTACTTGCGGTCGCTGATCGTGTTTGTTCGATGTTGTTCAATGCGTTCTTGGCTCAGTTTTTTTATTACGAGAGGCTACCCGTGCTCACCTCCCGTCCGTATCAAACTTCCACAAGTCGCACGCTTTTGTTGTAGCGCCCCTACTGTCGATGCCCTCTTACATTCGCCGTTACGGATTCCCGTGCGAGGTCGAACGTATGACCGTATCATTGAAGCCAACGCCGTCTTCGCGTGTATAGACTTATTATATTGGTGAGGTCTCCGCGCGTAAATACTTCGCGCACATATTGCATTTGACACCACACCAATATAATGAGTATTTACACGAGGAGACGGCGTTAGCTTCTCTTACTTACCGAAGATACAGTCGACCTCGCACGGGAATCCGTATTGGCGAGTGCAAGAGGGAATGAACGATAGGGGCGCTACAGCCATAGCGTGCGACTTGTGGACGTTTGAGACGGACGGGAAGCCAGCACGGGGCCGGCCGCGGTGGCCGAGCGTACTGCGGCGCGTCAGTCACAGTCTGCACGGCCACTACAGTCGGGGGTTCGATTTCCCCCTCGGGCATGGATATTTGTGCCGTCCTTAGTTGTAAGTAGTAAATAAGTAGTTTGTAAGTTTAGGGACTGATGACCCCGTAGTTAAGCCCCCTAAGCTCTACAAACATTTGAATTTTCCAGCACGGGTAGCCAAGTGCTTAAGGCGACCGCTGTCCAGAATCGGGAGACCCGGTCTAGATTCCCAGTCCGGCTCACATTTTCACTGGCCGCCACTTCAGTATCCTAAAGCAGCCACTGTTAATTCTTTACTTCCTAATCATTATACATCCCCTCCTTCATCAATAATTGGCGAATGTGTAACTCAAGGAAGTTACATTATTTGCTGTCTGTTAGTTATTGTCAGTGCTGTATTAATTAGAACGTTGGTTGTGTCGTACCCTTTGCAAATTTGTAGATGGCAGGTAGAAGAGCAGCGCATCTGCATAAATTTTGCGTGAAACTCAATAAAACCATTACAGAGACACACCAAATGGTACAGTGAGCATACGGTGGCGAATATTTAAGCCTTAGTCGGATTTACGAATGGTTGACTTGCTTTGAAAATGGCCGGACGGAAGTTACAGATGAGAGTCGGTCAGGACGCCCTTTGATGTCTACCGACGACGCTCATGTCGGGAATGAAACTGTGCGCGCCAATCTAAGAATGATCGTTCGAGGGATTGTAAACGTTTTGCGATGCTTGCGATAAAATTGGAGAAGGGTGCAACAATTCATGGCTCTCGCATTACGAGAATGCACCCGCACTTTATCCCTGTTAGCGCGTGACTATTGCACGAAAAATGAATCGCTGTGCTGCGCCATCCTGTGTACTTTCCAGTCCCCTAGTCCCTGCGGACAATTGTTGTTTTTTTTTCCTTTTTTAATTTCCAAACGCCGTTGAAGGAACGAATGTTTAAAACGATAGACGAGATTAAGAAAAAATTGCAGTCGGCGCTTCGTGTCATCCAGCAACAGGCATATGAAGACGGCTTCCGGCGCACGGAAGTAGCCGAGCGGTCTGGAGCGCCGAGTTGTTGATCGCGCGGCTTCCCGCGTCGGAGGTTCGAATCCTCTCTCCGGCATGGATGTTTGTGTCGTCTTTAGTATAAGTTAGTTCATAATTAATTTGTAAGTTTAGGGACTTTGACCCGCAGTTAAGTCCCAAAACCTTGAACGGCTTCCGGGAGATGAAACGGCCTGGACAAACTTCTGGAAATTTTTAAATAGAATCATATGTGCAATAGTAATGCAGTAATATCAAGTTACACTGTAGAAGAGGAATGTCACGTTAAAGGAACTTTAAGACGCCAAGTAGATTTTAATAAACTGGCGAGCAGTTTAATTTAGTCCAGTTTTGTGGCCATTTACAGTTGGACGGATTATAGATCTTTAGCGTATCCAGGTTAGGGAAGATGGAAGTTAAATTTTCAAAGTATATCACTGAGCATGCACTGAGCAGACAAACGGCATAGCGTGCCTTCTAGTATCGTGTAGAACATTGATTGCATCAACTGGACGTGTAGGAATGCCACTCCTACAGCTGTTCGTAATATTCCGAAACTGTTGCGACTGCAGGATTTTGTACTCTAACTGACCGCTCAATATTAAACATGAATGTTGGATGGGATTCATTTCGGGCGATATGGGTGACTAACACATTCGCAAAAACTGTCCACCATGTCCTTCAAACAAATAGAGAGCAATTATAAAAATTCCATCCCTGATTGGGAACATAAAGTTCATGGTCTACAGGTAGCCACACACAACCATTTACGGTCAACGATCAATTTAGTGCCGGTCGCGGTGGCCGAGGGGACTGAGGCGCTCCAGTCACGGTCTGCACGGGCACTACGGTCGGGGGTTCGAATCCCCCCCTCGGGCATGGATATTTGTGCCGTCCTTAGTATAAGGTTGTTGATAAGTAGTTTGTAAGTTTAGGGACTGATGACCCCGTAGTTAAGTCCCATAAGCTTAACAAACATTTGAACATTTTTGATCAATTTAGTTTGACCACAGGAGCTGGTCCATTACATATAAGTCGATCCACACGACTATGGAGCAAGCGCCAGCTTCTTATTGCCTTGCTGAAAACTTGGGTCCTCGGCTTCGTGCGGTCTGCGAGACACTTGAACCCTGCCCTCACAGCTCACCAAACAAAATCTGGATTCATCTGACAAAGCCTCGGTTTTCCACACGTCTAGGGTGCAATCGGTATGGTCACGAGCCCAGGGAGGGCGCTGCAGGTGATGTGCTGTTACCAACGTTGCCGACCGTGGTGGCGCGCAGCTAAAACACTGCGCTAGGATTCGGGAAGTCGGAGCTTCAAATCCGCCTCTGGCCATCCTGGTTTAAGTTTTCCGTGATTTTCCTAATTCCGGCACATACCGGGACGGTTTCTTTCAAAAGGCACGGCCGATTTACTTCCAAATCCCTGTCAAAACCTATCCGAGCATGTGCTCCGTCTCTAGTGACACCGATGTCGACGAGGGGTAAATGTTAAGTGTTCTTTTTTATGGATTCTTCCGTCACTTTACGGTAGAAAAATTTCATATTTCTGGTTAAACACATAAACGTTTAGCAGAAAGTTTCATAGACCATTTCGAAAAAACTATTTTTGCAGAACGAACTCGTCAATTCTAATATCAAATGTTGGTGCATATATGTAGACGGTGTAATGTGTGTATGGACTATCACCAACAGACAACTAAACACATTCCTAGAACATCTTAAATCATAAAAACATATAGTTGATCATGCAGCTTCATTAAAAAGTCCATTAACTACTTAGACATAGCCACAAATACACATAGTTTCAAAATTTACAGAATAGCTACAACAGACAAAGTAATATCATCCAATTCACAACACCCAGTAAAACACAAGCATGCTGCCTTCCATTCCCTGGTACGTCACCTTACATCCACACCAATGTAATAAATAAATAAATGAAAATATAATAAAAACTTCCAGACTGAATTAGACATTATTAAATACAATGGATCTAACAAACCCTATAGTCCTAAACTAACTGACAACGTACTACACAAAAAAGAGAGAAAGATCTTACCGCACCTTTATATCCCCTCTGCAGAAGCATCCATAAGAAAAACCAACTGGTGTACAACCTCACATTTAGGAAAGATTTCCAACAAACTAGCCAAAACGTTCAAATCTTGCAATTACAACATTTTATGCAAGAGGCACAACAGCTCATAACTTATAAAACAGTAAAGATAAAAGAGATATATTAAGCAACAGTGGGGCTTATAAAATCACTTGCAATGACTGCAACAAACTATACACTAGACAAACAGGCAGGGCTTCAGAAACGTAGCTGGAGATTACAAAAGTCAGACTCTACCTTTGCAACACACATACTGGTGGAAGGACACCGATATCAAAGTCCACACAGATGTTCTGTATAATGCCAACAAAGGTATAGAACCAAACATGTTACAAGCACTCGAAGTAAACAAATAATTAGTTAAAAAATCATCATCTGGTTCTAAATGACCACCTACAGCTGAAAACATCCCCACTATTAGGCTTAGCACAATGCAATTCAGCCAGGAAATTACCACAGAACATTTTAACCATCATGCTTTCTTTCTGTTTATAGTTGTATAGTACCATAGACAATAAGAATATTGCTGCACCAATATACACAGTTACTTTATCTACCTAACGTAAAAACAATATAAAAATTGAACAACTGTAATGAAGTGTAATTAAGTACATCATTTCAAATGTAACGCAATATGTAAACCATAATGTCTGATGCACAGCGCCGGCCGCGGTGGCCGAGGTGACTGAGGCGCTCCAGTCACGGTCAGCACGGCCACTACGGTCGGGGGTTCGAATCCCCCCTCGGGCATGGATATTTGTGCCGTCCTAGTTCGTAAGTAGTTCATAAGTAATTTGTAAGTTTAGGGACTGATGACCCCGTAGTTAAGTCCCATAAGCTTAACAAACATTTGAACATTTGATGCACAGCAAATGTGACAAGTGTTAATTTTGCCGGCCGTAGTGGCCGAGCGGTCTGCGGCGCGTCAGTCACAGTCTGCATGGCCGCTACGGTCGGGGGTTCGAATCCACCTCGGACATGAATGTTTGTGTCGTCTTTAGTATAAAGTAGTTTCTAAGTTTAGGGACTGATGACCCCGCAGTTAAGTCCCTTAAGCTTAACAAACATTTCTTAATTTTGACAGTTCAAAACACCGGTCACAACCATGAAAGAAAAGTATTGATTGTAAAATAATAATATTACGTATGTTAGATAGCATAAGTAACGTGTATAATATTGGCCTTTCGTAAACCAAATATTAAAAATTGACAATAAGTCATTTTACTGAACACCATCTGTAACGCGGGAAGAAAGTGAAAACTTCTCAACGATTGTCGTAACCTAAGACCTTGTGTTAATGTACATCTTTGAGTACCTAGCGTTTTTTGTCGATGGTAGTTCTTTTCTGATGATGGCCTGCCTAATAAGCCGAAAACAGGTTTGAAGTGAATAAAAAGAAATTAGTAGCTAATTCTTTTCATTTTTATTATTTATTAGCAAAGGGTACCATAGTCCATTAATGCCACTCTACTCCATAATGTCCCAAGTCGTGCGTTCTAGCCGGCCGCGGTGGCCGAGCGGACTGAGGCGCTCCAGTGACGGTCTGCACGGCAACTACGGTCGGGGGTTCGAATCCCCCCTCGGTCATTGATATTTTGTGCAGTCCTTAGGATTAGCCAGTTAATAAGTAATTTGTAAGTTTAGGGACTGATGACCCCGTAGTTAAGTCCCATAAGCTATCCAAACATTTGAACATTTCGTAGGTTCTACATTGCTTTCTGCGGTTTGCTTGTCTGTTAGCTTGTCTACGCAGTCTCTGCTGCTCTCGGTTTTCAAGTGAAGACCATCGGCTACTGCGTTCCCGGTGCATTCTATGGATCTTGGAATACTGAATTCTCTAACGAAACGGTATGTTTCATGTCCAACGACCATCCCGGGTTCAAAGGAGTGCGGCCATTGTAATGGCGGAAACATTTTTACGTGAATTATCGAAGTATAAACGCCATCTTATCCGTTGAGTGCTGGACAATACCGCCAGCCGTGCATGTCCCTGCCCCATTACGTGTGACTGGCCAGTGTAATTATTGAGGCCCTGCAGCAGGCGCTGTTCTGTCGAGCGCTCGGCCTGGCGCCGTTCCCACGCTCGCTCTGGCTGTAGCCCGCGGCGGCGGCCGCCACAGGTGTGGTAATGGTAATGGTAATGGTAATGGTAATGGTACGGTGGCGCGGCCGCTAAGTGCCGTGGCCGCGGGCGATGGAGCCTTCTCGTGGCTCGTGGTGCGCCCTTCCCACGTCGCCATGGCCACCGGCGCCAGCCCCTTCACCTACCGCAAAAACTCACCAGCGACGACACCGCGCCAGCTACGACCAGAACTCTTACACCCACTGCCTGCACAGGGGATCAGACATACGTTAAGGGGAGTCGATGCATAGTTCGGAAGGATAAACATTGAAAAACCACCAGCTGCAAAACCCGGCGACGCTCGAGTAGTTATTTATTCCAGTCTTAAGTTAGTCCATGTCTTCTTCGCTTTTCTCTCTCTGTCCACATTCTCTTTCCTTCTCTGTCCATCTCTTCGTCTCCCACTCTCCCCACCCCCACCCCTCTCTCCCTGTTACCGAGCGTGGTGGCGCAGTGGTAACCCACTGGACTAGCAGTCGGGAGGACGGTGGTTCAAATCCACCTCCGGCCATACAGAATAAGGTTTTCCATGATTTCCCTAAATCATTCCAAGCAAATACCGGGATGGTTCCTTTGAAGGGTCACGGCCGAGTTCCTTCACGGTCCTTACCCAAGAATCTAAGCGTGGGCTCCGTCTCTAATGACCACGCTGTCGAAGAGACATGAAACCACAAGCTTCCTTCCTTCTTTTTCTAACTGTTTCTCTGTTCACCTCCTTCTGCCCCTACCCCCACCCCCCTCTTCCCATCTCCACCTTCTCTTTCTCTGCCAGTCACCTCTCTCTGTCAAACTTCTCCTCCAGTTCCAGTCCATTGCCTCCTTCCTGAAAAATTACATAATTCTGTCAACTTTCATGGCAACAAGTGAAGTGTTGTCAAAATGTATTGCAAGATACCCTCCACCATGCACTGAATGATGTCTCGCGTAGACGGTGATGTTCCTCTGGTTTTATAGTGCAAAATTTCATCAAGATCGGATTAAAATCATAGATTTTGTAGAAGTTCGTAGGTAAAGTACCTTCCGCCATGCACCATACAAAATTTTATGTAGACAGCAACTTTCCTCTTGTTTTGAAGACAAAGTGTGCAAAAATTCGAGGCAATTGGATTAACGGCACACAGCGCATGAAATACGGACAACTGTGAGGCGGCAATTTCCTATGCGTCTCAGTGTTTATGACTTCATCTCTCCTAAACTATAAACACTACAATGAAACAATTCTGTAGGTACGTTCACTGTCATAAATGGATACTGTATGAAAAATATGTCGCGATTATACACTACTCGCCATTAAAATTGCTACACCAAGAAGAAATGCAGATGATAAACGGGTATTCATTGGACAATATTATACTAGAATTGACATGTCATTACTTTCTCACCACCTCTGGTCGCAATAACGGCCTTGATACGCCTGGGCATTGAGTCAAACAGAGCTTGGATGGCGTGTACAGGTACAGATGCCCATGCAGCTTCAACACGATACAACAGTTCATCAAGAGTAGTGACTGACGTATTGTGACGAGCCAGTTGCTCGGTCGCCATTGACCAGACGTTTTCAGTTGGTGAGAGATCTGGAGAATGTGCTGGCCAGGGCAGAAGTCAAAATTTTATCAATCCATAATAAAAAGCTCTCAGATATAATCGCTAAAAAATTCAACAATTCTCAGCCTCCCTTACACAATGGAAAATATAAATTCGCAGACAGAATAGTAAACACAACAAGCATTAATTTCAACAATACTGAACTAAATTTGCTGAATAAAGGCCTCAAACACAACATACAAAGTAAACTTGATGCAAACACTGTTAAATACCTGATCACTGACACAAAAATAGCTTGCTTAACAGCTAAACTTAGCCAAGATGACCAAAATACTTTGGCACATGAGGCAAATAAGATTATAACGAAATGCTTAAACACAGAAAAACTACACAAACACACCATCAATGAGGCTACCATACTGAAACAAATTAATAAAAAGTTAGCTAACCAGAATGCCCTTGTAGTCAAATCTGACAAAAGCAGTACAGCTGTTATAATGTATGAATCTGAGTACATTAACAAAACCTTAGAATTTTTTTAAAAATAACAACATTACTGAATTAGAATGTGATCCCACACCCAAATACCAAGCTAAATTAAAAAGCCTAATAAAAAACTGTAACTTCCTCCTAACTTCCACTGAAGCTAAATAATGCATAGTAATGAACCCAACAGCACCAAAACTTAGATCACAACCCAAGATACATAAACAAGGCCACCCGATACGCCCAATAGTGAATGCAATAAATAGCCCTGGATACAAAATAACTAAAAAACTTCAGGAAATCCTCAGCAAAGCCTACACATTTACAACCAACTACTCCATTAAGAACAGCTATGAATTAATTGACAGCATCAAAGACATCAACATACCCAAATCAGCTAATTTTACATCCTTTGACATAGTAAACCTCTATACTAACATACCAATAACTGAAACACTTCAGGTAATTAAAGATAGTCTACTTCATCACAAAAAGCTAAGCAACACAGAAATCTATGAATTAATGGACCTGCTTGAAATGGTGCTATCCCACAACTACTTTTCCTTCAATGGCAAAATTTATATTCAAAAAGATGGGTTAGCAATGGGCAGCAGTTTAGCTGGCCTGCTGGCAGACATTTATATCAATCATCTAGAAACAGAATTTTTCAAAGCCAATCAAACAGAAAAAGATAAAATTATCTATTATAAACGCTATGTTGATGACATCCTGATATTGTACAATGGCACAAAAACTGAGATAGACAACTTAGCTAAGAAACTAAATGAAGTCAGGGCCGGCGCAAGCCCAAGTGCCGCCCCGTGCGGGCTGCTAAATTGCCGCCCCCCCTCCCCCCTGTTTTATTTTTTACATAACGTTTGGAGAATTTTACTTAAACAGATCTGTAAGAAATGTCAGAAATAATCCTATTACTATGTACTTACACCTAAACCATCATGTTAAAAGTTACGTTCAGCATGACGGTATAGATGTAAACATAACTCAGAGTATTGAGAATAGTCACACTGTGCCCGAAATGTATGTAGATCTGGAAAATAATAACAAAAATTGCAACTGATTGGTGACATTCTCTACAGATTTGTACAAAACAGTTGCTGGGCACCAGCTCAAAAATGGAGTCAAACCTGACTGAAGAAATCTACCTAATTTTAATAAGCCTTGTGAACTTACAAAAATGTTCAAATGTTTGTGAAATGTTACGGGACTTAACTGCTAAGGTCATCAGTCCCTAAGCCACTAATCAACCAGCCGCACAGTCCATGACTGCAGTGCCTTAGATCGCTCTGCTAATCCCACTCGGCATTTTTCAGTGGTTGTGAACAGATAATGTATTCAACGGAAAATGGTATACAGAAAATAAATGTTGGCAAAGTGATAGTGTGCGAGGAGTATTGTCAAACAAAAATGCCGCTCAGAGTTTAATTGTTCATGCAGGTGGAGAGAGGTGTTTCATGGCTCAAAATCAAACGTCAGATTATCACTCAGAAACGGATAGCAAAAATTTTGAAAAATACGTCGAAACCCAACTTATGCTAGCCTTACTACCAATATCTTTATCCCTTGTAATTACTCGCAGCGTATTTACCGATCGGGAATACTTCTAGCCATTGTAGATGTTGGACAAGTTTGATTGTAGTAATGTTCAACGATTTTGGTCCACTTTAGGTTACGCTAGTAACACTAAAAGTGGGCCTTTGTGATCGTCTTTTGACAGCTCGAAATTTACATGAAAATAACGGCTTAACTATACATTATCATCATCATCATTAGAGACTGATTACGCCTTTCAGCGTTCAGTCTAGAGCATAGTACCTCTAATAAAATTCCTCCATGATCCCCTATTCAATGCTAACATAGATGCCTCGTCTGATGTTATGCCTTTCAATTCAAAATCATTCTCCACCGAATCTAAGTACTTTCTTCTTGGTCTACCTCGAATCCTCTTTCCCTCCACTGACGAGCTCATGAGTCTCTTAGGTAACCTCGCTTCTGCCATGCGTGTAACATGACCCCACCATCTCAGTCTGTTCGCTCTAACTGTTTCATCTATGGTGTTCATTCCCAGTTTTTCTTTGATTTCCTCATTATGGACACCCTCCTGCCATTGTTTCCACCTATTGGTACCTGCAATCATTCTTGCTACTTTCATATCTGTAACCTCTATCTTATGAATAAGGTAACCTGTATCCACCCAACTTTCACTCCCATACAGCAAAGTTAGTCGAAAGATAGAGCGGTAAACTGCTAACTTAGTCTTGGTACTTACTTCCTTCTTGCAAAAGAGAGTAGATCTTAGCTGAGCACTCACTGCATTAGCTTTGCTGCACCTCGATTCCAGTTCTTTCGCTATGATGCCATCCTCTGAGAAAATACATCCCAGGTTCTTGAAACTGTCTACCTGTTCTAACTTTGTTCCTTCTATTTGGCACTCAATCTGTTTGAATCTCTTTCCCACAGACATTACTTTCGTTTTGGAGATGCTGATCTTCATATCATAATCCTTGCACCTCTGATCGAGCTCTGAAATATTAGTTTGCAACCTTTCAATCGAATCGGCCATTACAACTAAGTCATCAGCATATGCGAGACTGCTTATTTTGTTTTCACCTACTTTAAACCCGCCCTGCCAGTCTACTGTTTTCAACATATGATCCATGAATAGTATGAACAACAGTGGTGACAGGTTACAGTCTTGTCTTACCCCTGAAACTACCCTGAACCATAAGCTTAATTTTCCATCTACTCTAACTGCTGCCTGACAGTCTACGTAAAGCCCTTTGATTGCCTGCAGAAGTTTTCCTCCTATACCATAATCTTGAAGAGCTGACAGTAGCTTCCTCCTAGGAACACGGTCATAAGCCATTTCCAGATCTATAAATCATAGATACAATTCCCTGTTCCACTCATAGCACTTTTCCATTACCTGCAGTTGGCTAAAGATCTGGTCCTGACAGCCTCTGAGAGGCCTAAACCCACACTGATTTACATCTAACTTGTCCTCAATTAATACTCGCACTCTCCTTTCAACAATACTTGAGAATATTTTGCCTACAACGCAAATTAAAGAGATACCTCGATAGTTGTTGCAATCTATTCTGTTTCCATGTTTGAAAATTGGCGTGATTACCGATTCCTGTGTAACCATTTGAGACCTGATATTCCACTGTATTTGATGGGTTCCGGCTTAATTTCATCCACCCCAGCCGCTTTATTGCACTGTAATCTACTGACCATTTTCTCCACTTCCTCAAATGAGATCCTGTTTCCATCGTAGTTCCTATCCCATTCTACCTGAAAATCTGATACATCATTGAACGTTTCACCTACATTGAGCATTTCTTCAAAATATTCCCTCCATCTGCCCATGGCATCCACAGGATTGACTAACAGTTTTCCTGACCTGCCCAAAATACTTGTTAATTCCTTCTTCCTTCCATTTCGAAGATTGCTAATTACTCTCCAAAATCGTTTTCCCGCGGCTTGGCCCAGAGATTCTAGCTTGTTTCCAAAGTCTTCCCATGATTTCTGCTTGGATTCTGCAATTATCCGTTTGGCTTTGTTTCTTTCTTCAACATAACTTTCTCTGACTGCCTGGTTTCTAGTATGCAGCCATTTTTATATGCCTTCTCTTTCTTTTTACAGGCTGCCTTGACATTCATCTGACACGAAAATTGAATAACCAAATTTCTACAAATTCGGTTATTCAATTTTCGTGTCAGATGAATGTCAAGGCAGCCTGTAAAAAGAAAAAGAAGGCAT
Source organism: Locusta migratoria (assembly GCA_026315105.1). Taxonomy (NCBI): domain Eukaryota; kingdom Metazoa; phylum Arthropoda; class Insecta; order Orthoptera; family Acrididae; genus Locusta; species Locusta migratoria. Next base: position 598,128,416 of record CM048744.1, read on the forward strand.
ATCAAAAATGGTTGCATACTAGAAACCAGGCAGTCAGAGAAAGTTATGTAGAGGAAAAAATTCTCTACAACTTTGTTCTCTTGTGTTTTTCATATCTCGTAGCGTTTCAAAGGCATTTGCAAAAATAACGGCGATTTTGGGATGTATGTATGTCTGTCCGTCTGTCTGTCTGTCCGTAACGTGTTCCCTGTTTTTTAAGACGAACCGTTCAACCGATCAGCACCAAATTTTATAGACATGAGTTTAGGCCTCCAGAGACCAGAACCTCCCTTTTTTAAATTTTTCGGACAAAAAATACGGTAGTAATACCAAAACAAGCCGTTTGTAATATAATTGTAATTGCAAACGAACCGTTCATCTGACACAAAAATTGAATAACCTAATTCGTAGAGGAGAAAATTCTCTACAACTTAGCTCCCTTGTATTTTTTTCATATCTCGTATCGTTTGAGACATATTTGCAAAAATAACGGAGATTTGACACCCTCCATTGAATTAACGAAAATCAGCCGTTCGGAGATGTCACGTGACATTCCTCGCCCAGAACTCTCTCTGGCATCTTGCGTTGAGTAATTGATGATTATCTTATTGTTACTTACACGTTGTCATTTCAAAGCAATGGCGCACTGAAGAATTAACAAAGACACATAATTCGACGTACGATAATCTAGTGTCTACAAATACCATATTAGCATCAGTTAACAACGGCCATGAATAATATGAAATGAAAAGACTCATCTTCTGATTGATACCCGTAGCGTAGTGGGTAAAGCGTTAGATCCTGACGCTAAGGTCGATGGCTCGAAACCTGCCACTATCTAAATTTTTTCCCATAAAAGGTTTTCAGACACTCTTATTAAGTAATTTTTTTTTATTTATATTATTATTTTGGTCTAAAATGTTTTCACAAACATATAAAACTACAAATCTAAAGTGGGCCGTAAAACACGTCAGTGAGATTTTTTTCCATAATACGGGAAGAATAAAACACTCGCAAACTGTCATTGAATAGTTTAGCAAAACTGCTTCCGGCTTAACACGTAATAGCAGTATCGAACATTGCATTCGAATTTGCAAATTTGATTTCGTCTTCCGCAAAGCTAGCCGTGAGTAAACGCACGGCGCGTAACAGGCTGGCAGCGCTCCACTCATAAGAATACTGTTGTACATGCCAGACTGCTTCCTTCCTTTGTTCCTCGGGCGTAAATACGACGGTGCTGCCACAGTGGCGAGGAAGAAATTAGACCTCCTGCCTCCCCTTGTTCAACAGGGGCGTCCGGCAGGTAGTCGAGGCGCCATGCCACAGTTCCCGAAGTCACTCCGTCTGAGGTTTGGTTTCGAATCCCCTCTAGGGCATGACTTTGACCTAAAAAAATATAGAAAAAAGGCGGGACGGCAGATATTTGCCGCCCCTAGGTAAGTGCCGCCCCGTGCGGCCGCACCTTTCGCACGTGCCTTGCGCCGGCCCTGAATGAAGTACACCCCAAAATAAAATTCACAGTTGAACACCAAACACAACAAGGTATTAATTTTCTTGACCTTAACATAACACATCACAACAACAAACACAAATTCCAAATTTACAGAAAACCAACAACTTCAGATGTAATTATAAATAACTCCTCTTGCCATCCACAACAACACAAACTTGCATTTTTTAAATCAGCATTGAACCGTATAAATAAAATTCATGCTGAACCTGCTACAAAAATAAAAGAAATTAACATTCTAAAAACCATAGCCTGCAACAATGATTATGACCCAACCATAATTGACAAATTAGATAAAAAATTACAAACCAACCATACAGAGCCTATAAACCAACCATCAGATGCAGAACAATCCAAATATATCTCAATGCCCTTTGTCGGAAACATATCATATCAACTTGCAAAACTCTTTAAACCACACAATATCAAAATATGTTTTCACACAAACAATAAAATACAAAACAAAATAGTTCACAACACTAAATCAACCAACACACCTTTTCAAAAATCTGGCATATACAAATTAAAGTGTGATAGCTGCTCATGCTACTATATAGGACAAACAGGAAGGAATTTTGAAATACGATACAAAGAACATATTGATGCACTCCGTTTAAAAAATTTAAACAAGTCAAGCTTTGCAGCCCATCTGGCTGAAAACAGCCATTCCATAACAAACATAAAAACCAATCTCCAAATACTACACACTGCAGACAAAGGAATAAAGATGGACCTTTTAGAACAGTTAGAAATTTTCATCCATAACAATAAAGCACCACACACCATTTTAAATGAACAAACAGAACTGGCAAACAACTCTTTCTACAAAAATTTTAAAGACTCTTTAAGCCTGAGGAAACCAAACATACATACACATACTTGGATCACATAACACCTACCCCCCCCCCCCCCCTCTTTCCCATTCACAAATACTACTCCAACCACAGATGTTTCATCTTATAAATCCAATCTATGAAATTTTTTTCACATGTAACAATAGTGCTACCATTACAGTAATAAGAAATTAAGAAGCCACCACTGTAAGAAAATATTGTAAATAGAAATGTATGAACACTTAAACTATTGAAACTGTAACTGGTAAATTAGTTTAAAATAATATCTATGCATCAACTGTCATCTTTGACAATTAGCTGTACATATCTCTGAATTGTTTACATTTGTAAAACATGTGGAAAGCGAGTGTTGTGTTGTGTGTGCATTCATTGAGCACTAAAATGCTTGAAAAATCACACACCATCAATCAGAAATGTGAACCAAACGTAAGTAGCTATTTAGACTACAATTTAAACTTGCAAATATTGAAATTTAGTGCCAATGACAAGCTGACACATAATAATTTTCTATCTCACCACAGCAAAACGTATTCCACAATGTTATAAGCAACGTCTAAACCATGTACACCGCCTGATGATGAACTGCCAGGCAGTTCGAAACCGGTTGTGGAAATAAATACATACAAAAGGTGACTGGTTGCTGTTATTTTCTGATTTCTTTAGTCAAACATTTTCCGTAGCCAAAAAGGCCCGTACAGGACCTACAGCATGCGGTCATGCATTATCCTGCTGAAATGTAGGGTTTTGCAGGGATCGAATGAAGGGTAGAGCCACCGGCCGTAACACATCTGAAATGTAACGGCCACTGTTCAAAGTGCCGTCGATGGAAACAAGAGGTGACCGAGATGTGTAACCAATGGCACCCCCTACCATCACGCCAGCTGATACGCCAGTATGGCGATGACGAATACACGCTTCAATGTGCGTTTACCGCGATGTCACCAAACACGGAACGGCCATCATGATGCTGTAAACAAAACCTGGATTAATCCGAAAAAAAAATGACGTTTTGCCATGCGTGCATCCACGTTCGTCGTTGCGTACACCATCGCAGGCGCTCCTATCTGTGATGCAGCGTCAAGGTAACGCAGCCATGGTCTCCGAGCTAATAGTCCATGCAGCTGCAAACGTCGACGAACTGTTCGTGCATATGGTTGTTGTCTTGCAAACGTCTCCATCTGTTGACTAAGAGATCGAGACGTGGCTGCACGATCCGTTATAGACATGCGGATAAGATGCCTATCATCTCAACTGTTAGTGATACGAGGCCGTTGGGATCCAGCACGGCTTTCCGTATTGCCCTCCTGAATCCACCAATTCCACATTCTACTAAAAATCATTGGATCGCGACCAACGCGATCAGCAATGTCGCAATACGATAAACAGCAATCGCGACCTTTACCAAAGTCGGAAACGTGATGGTATGCATTTCTCCTCCTTACACGAGGCATCACAACATCGTTTCACCAGGAAACGACGGCCAACTGCTGTTTGTGTATGAAAAATCGGTTGGAAACTTTCCTCATGTCAGCCCGTTGTATGAATGCTCTGAAAAGCTAATCATTTGCATATTACAGCATCTTCTTCCTGTCGGTTAAATTTCGCGTCTTTAGCACGTCATCTTCGTGGTGTAGCAATTTTAATGGTCAGGAGTTTATTTAGTAGCAAAGAACTAACAAATTTTACAGTTACTCATAATTTTCATGAATTTCAGTGTTCACGACGTCATATCTGCTAAACTGTGTTCTACAGTGATTAATTAGGCTTACATCCTTCGGGGACGTGCAAGCAACATGTTTATTTGACTAGAAAAAAATCATCAACGAATTCCCGGCAATGCACAGGCATTTATTCATTTCAGTCTTGAATTAGTACTTCCCGTATTCCCTTGTCTCTCTGTCCATCTCTTTCTCTCATCCTGCTCCCATCTCAGACCTTCTCCCTATATCTCCCCCTCTCCCATTCTATACTCTTCGCTTCCTCACTTCATCGCCTCCTACCACTGTCTATAAAAAATTTGAGGTTCATGTCCTCCCTCGGGCATGTGTGTTTGTGTTATCCTTAGCATAAGTTACTTTAAGTTAGTTTGAGTAGTAGCCTAACTAAATTAGTTAAGTCCATTATATTTACAAACATTTGACATTTTTGAAGGTACCCTCAGCACCGTACGAAATGTTACGTAGACAATAATGTCCCTATGGCTTTGAAGATGAAGTGCACACTATTTCAGCAATATCGGAATAAAACTGTAGATTTTGTGGTTTAATACGCATCTCCTTTTTTATGACATCTCCTGAACCATGTGTCTTACAAGGGGAGGCTACGACGTACGGTTCACGGGTTTTTTTAAAACTTTGTATCCTTTTAGCAGACTATTAGCACAACATAATGTTCAAATGTTTGTTAAGCGTATGGGACTTAACTACGGGGCCATCAGCCCCTAAACTCACAAACTACTTATGAACTACTAACGAACTAGGACGGCACAAATATCCATGCCCGTGGGGGGATTCGAACCGCCGACCGTAGTGGCCGTGCTGACCGTGACTGGAGCGCCTCAGTCACCTCGGCCACCGCGGCCGGCGCAACATAATGTGTAAGGACTAAGGCGCAGTACGTTCTGAGAAATTCGCAGTAGTAGTTTCACGCGTAATTACCTATATATATATATATATATATATATATATATATATATATATATATATATATATATATATAATAGTTTGCAAATGCAAATGTTTGTAAACCTATTGTACCAAACTGATATGCTTACTGTCGCTAGACTTACAAACTATTAAACTAACTCACACTTAGGAAACACACACACACACACACATACACATACACACACACACACACACACACACACACACACACACACATGCCCGAAGAAGGACTCGAACCTCCGGCGGGAACGGCCGTCCAGTCCGTAGCATGCCGCCAACTTAGACCACGCGGCCGTTCCGCGTGGCAGAATGTTTGTCTTGTTTAAAGTTGTGTATTGAGAACATTTTCTTCTAATTATGTTTCGTGAAATTCACTATTGTGCTTACTGCTCTGATGACTCATGTGGACTTGTAAATCAACTATGTTCATTTTCTTACCGATAAATTTGTATTTTAATGTCGTATTAAAGTTTTAATCCAAGACACTGCTATTAATAATTGATAGCTTTTATTGGCACATTAAGCTTATTTCGGCTATTAAACGCCATCCTCAGGTGTTGTGAGATTTTCGTCAATTCCGTTCAATATCGTTGGAAAGCGATGTGTCAAATGCCGTAAAATGTTGTTCTATATTATCTCTCTGTATTTACGTCTATTTATGACTGGATCTATCATGGCAGAGCTGTACTTTCTCAAGGTGCTACAGCGTGATCCTACACTTTATACTTGGTTGCTAATGATAATGTTCAGTTATTTCTTCGTCGTTAGTTTCAATGATTACAAATCTGAGTGAACACCTACATTAATGGGCGCTGTAGGCCTCAAAGACACACGTCTTCTGTTCTTACTCAGTTGCTTGATGAATCTTTTATCATGTAAGTTGTGAGCAGTAGCTAAGCAGAAATGACTTTCGTTGCGATCAGTTATCTGTGTGCCGGTCGCGGTGGCCGAGGGGACTGAGGCGCTCCAGTCACGGTCTGCACGGCCACTACGGTCGGGGGTTCGAATCCCCCCTCGGGCATGGATATTTGTGCCGTTCTTAGTGTTAGCTAGTTCATAAGTAGTGTGTAAACATAGGGACTGATGACCCCGTAGTTAAGTCCCATAAGTTCTACAAAAATTTGAACATTTGAGTTATCTGTGTATTTATCTGTGGTTTTTCTCTTAAATGCCGCGGTGGAGTGGCCGAGCGTTTCAAGGCGCCTAGCTGCGGATCGCGCCGCTGCTCGCCGGCGGAGGTTCGAGTCCTTCCTCCGACATGGGTGTATTTGTTATCCTTAGCATACGTTAATTTAAGTAGTTTATAAGTCCAGCGACTGATGACCAGAGTAGTTAAGTCCCATAGATGAACAAAACTTTGAACTTTTCTTCTGTTAAATTTACGAAGTGAGATCGCGTTTATAAATTATTTTTAGACTCCTAATTAATCAAACTCACTAAATAGTTAAAAGGATCAAGGCTTTACTGTTTCTGGAAATATATCACTTTTCCTTATGCACACTCGCACACACACACACACAGACACACACACACACACACATACATACATACAAACAAATACACGTATGGAACAATCTGGTATTCAGGCGCTTCACTATAGCCGATAATGCGATCCCCACCGCATATAACACATTTACCTTAGGAAGACGCGTGACTCACTCACACGAGTGATTCGATAGCGTTCTAGTTCAGTTCTTTAACTTATATCAGTTGCGTTATTTGCGCTGTCATGCTTTGCTTATAACGGAAACGAATTTCCTGAATGAGTTCGCTATCATGATTGGACTTATGAATAAAATTATCTTTATCGACAAAAAGTTATTTATAGAGTTGTTTCGGCATCTGACATTATCAGCTGTAGAAAACGTTTCACAATTTCAAAGGTTTTAGATCTGATTACGGAAGATTCCGAAACGACGTCATAAATAAAGACATTTTTACGATGTAAACGGTTCTATTCATATGTTGACTTGCTTTGTTGGGAGCTGGGGTGGTATGAAGTGGGATACCGACGATGGTGTTACCCAAAGCCCATAGTAAGAGGTCGTTTGCAATTACAAATAAAAAGATCGACATTGGGCATCCTTGGAGCACTAATCGAGCTATTGATGGGTTGTATATGGTGACCACTTACCTTAGTGACGGAGGTCGCACTAGTAATTAGGTTCTTAATGACGGGGAGGAACCTCTGACCAAACCCCATATGGTACATGACACGGAGCAATGTGGCCAATACGGTCAAAAGCGTGACACACGACATCGCGGGTAACACCGCAGGCCTGATATGGGCTGATAACTTAATCCATGACTGCCTTCATTTTGCCGGTTACGCATCGTGCTATCAGCTTGTAGTCGGCATTCAACAGTGTAATCGGGCAGAGGTCCTGTGTCTGACACTGGCCCTGAAATTACAACGATTCTCCCCTCCAGTAGTTCAGGTGGAATGGTATCGCGACGGTGGATTTCGTTGGCCATGGCTGTGAGCTTGTCCCTATGATGTCCCCATAAGTGTTGTAGAACTCGGATGCTTAAATGACATCGGTGATGAAAAAGGCCGCGCGGGAATAGCCGAGCGGTCTGGAGCGCCACGTTGCGGATCGCGCGCCCTCCCGCGTTGGAGGTTCGAATCCTCCCTCGGGCATGGATGTTTGTGTTGTCTTTAGTATAAGTCAGTTTGTAAGTTTAGGGACTAATGACCCCGCAGTTAACTCCCATAAGCTTTACAAACATATGAACTACTTACGATCTAGGACGCCACAAATATCCATGCCCAAGGGGGGATTCGAACCCCCGACCGTAGTGGCCGTGCAGACCGTGATGGAGCGCCTCAGTCTCCTCGGCCACCGCGGCCGGCCATTGAACATTTTCTTGATGAAAAAGGGTGTTACCAAGTCTGTATGGTCGGCATCAGTAAAAATGTTCAAATGTTTGTAGAGCTTATGGGACTTAACTGCGGGGTTACTAGTCCCTAAACTTACAAACTACTTATGAACTACCTTATACTAAAGACAAGCACAATCATCCATGCCCCAGAAGGGATTCGAACCGCCGACGGGGAACGGCCTCGCTCATCGCAGCATAGCGCCTCAATGCGCTCGGCCGCTCCGCCCCGGCTCGGCATCAGTAAGGTCTTGTGTTTCGGTCAGGAGTTCTTGCATAACGTCAGCATCCTCCATGACTGGGTGAAACAGTGTACGAAAATATTCGTGTATTTTACTGAGAATGTCCTGCTTAGCTGTGAGAAGTACCCCGGCATTCGTATAAAGTCCTCCACACAGACCTGCGTGGTGTGCCACCGCTCCAGCGCCAGTGCTATGTCGTGGGGTTCTCACCTTCTAGAGGACTTCTGCAGTGGCTACGCACCAACAGACGCTCTTCTCTCCCCTGATGGATCCGGAGTACCATACTCTTAATTCGGATTAATCGCATTCGTAAGGACCAGTGTGTTGGCTGCGTCAATGAGGCACTGCTGGGAAAACTCCAGTCGCTGTCGCCTCCAATATGCGGCTTTGCGGCTGCACCGCCATCCACAGTTGTGGCTTCGCCAGGCCTACCCACCATGCGAGCACCGAGGTAAAGCGGGCTTGCTTCTCGTGGCAGTGCTGCCATGTATGCAAAATCTCGGTACGGAGGGCAGCCGAGTCGAGGTAGGAGATGTTTAGCATCCACGGGCGGAGAGACGGCGCGTCAACCATGCCTTGGCAAATGCAACACAAAAATTTTAAACGTAGCTGTGATTGTCAGCGAGCGTTACACAGACAAAGGATAAAAGTGCAGCCCTCGGCCGAGAAGATTATTTGACCAGGTTTCACCAATAACTAAGATTGCCTTTATCAAAAAATATAAATTAATAGCAGTCACATAATAAAGATTACAAAGATTCAACGGCAAAGCTTACGTCAAAAATAAAAAAAAAATTTAAAAAAAAATTCAAGAGCTAGCCACTACGGGCTGCACGCCTGCACAGAGGCATCAGTCTTATCTTCGCGACCGAGGACTGCACTTTTATGCTTTGAAATGCAACACAGACGTGCAACCACAGTGGGCGCTAAAAGCTGCAGGCTCCACTGCCACTTGGGACAGGTGGACTTGCAGCTGGGAGGAGGCATAAATTCGATCAATGCGACTGGCCCCGCTGGTATACAAGAGGGTGAATTCCGTGTAGCGGGGATGGAACTGCTGCCACGTGCCGTGGAGATAAGAAATTGTGCAAGTTCCGCGCAGCTGGCTTCAGAGTAAATATGTCAGTGGGCCATGGAGATCGACCATAGCAGGACGATTCTGACGATATAGCGTGGAGAATTATCCTGCTGGAATTTGACGCGGCTGTCAGGAAAGACTCAGGTAATCCGTCGTAATGTTCGCGGAAATCGAAACTACAATGGTGCCTTTGATTACAATAAAGGTTCCGATGAGGTCCAGGAAAATTCCACCATATTGTTCCCCTACCGGCCAGTGTTTGTTGTGCTGTAGTTTGAGTAGTTTCTAGTCCATCAAATATTTTCTAAGAGTCTTTGTCAGATATAGCATGACACTCCATAGCAGGCAAAAGGAAGTTCAGACGTCTGAAAAATGAAGTTGACAGGAAGTGTAGACTGGCTAAGCAGGAGTGGCTTGAGGAGAAATGCAAGGCAGTAGAAGAATGTATAACTAGGAGAAAGATAGATACTGGCTACAGGAAAATAAAAGAGACATTTGGAGACAAGAAAAGCAGCGGTATGAATAAAAAAATGTTCAAATGTTTGTAAAGCTTATGGGACTTAACTACGGGGTCATCAGTCCCTAAACTTACTAACTACTTATGAACTAACTAACACTAAGGACGGCACAAATATCCATGCCTGAGGGGGGATTCGACCCCCCGACCGTAGTGGCCGTGCAGACCGTGACTGAAGCGCCTCAGTCCCCTCGGCCACCGCGGCCGGCGCGGTATGAATATCCAGAACTCAGACGGAAAACCAGTACTGAGCACAGAAGGGAAATTCTAGAAATGGAAGACGAAGTAGAGGAAGATGAGGTAGGAGATAGTATACTGCAAGAAGAATTTGACAGAGCACCAGAAGATTTAAGTAGAAACAAGGTCCCTGGAGTAGATGATGTTCCGTCTGAACTGCTATTGTCGTTGGGAAAGCCAATCATGAAGAAAATGTTCCACCTGGTATGCAAGGTGTATGAGACAGGGAAAATACCCTCAGACTTCAAGGACAATGTAGTGATTCTAATGCCTAAGAAAGCAAGTGATGACAAATGTGAAAATTACAGAACTATTAGTTTAATAAGTCATTGTTGCAAAATACTAACACGAATTATTTATAGACGAATGGAAAAACTGGTAGAATACGACTCTGGGGAAGATCAGTTTGGATTTAGGAGAAATGCAGGAATACGCAAGAGATTACGACTTATCATAAAAGATAGATTAAGGGAAGGGATACCTACATTTTTAGCATTTTTGGATCTGGAGAAAGGTTTCAATGTTGAGTGGAATACACTTTTTCAGATTCTGAAAGTACCAGGTGTAAAATATAGGGAGTGAAGAGTTACATTCAACTTGTACAAAAACCGGACAGCTATTATTAGAGTCGAAGGTCATGAAAGGGTCACAGTGGTTGGAAAGGGAGTAAGACAGGGTTGTAGCCTTTCCCCAATGTTGTTCAATCTATACATCGAACAAGCTGGAGAAATTTGGAGAGGGAATTTAAGTCCAGGGAGAGGTAATAAAACAGCAAAAGACCAGGGAGAAAAATTAAACAGAATGGATAGTGTCTTGAAAGGACGGTATAAGATGAACAATAACAAGAGTAAAACAAAGGTAATGGAGTGTAGTGTCAAAAAGTCAGGCGATGCTGAAGGAATTAAATTAGGTAATGAGACAATAAAAGTAGTGGACGAGTTTTATTATTTAGGCAGCAAGAGAACTTCTGATGGCCGAAGTAAGGAAGATATAAAATGCAGAATGGCTATGGGAAGAAAAGCGTTTCTGAAGAAGCGAAATTTGTTGACATCCAATTTTAGTTTAAATGTTTGGAAGACCTTTCTGAAAGCATATGATTGAAGTGTAGCATATAATTAGAGTGAAACGTGGACTATGAGTTCAAACAAAAAGATGATAGAAGCTTCCGAAATGTGGTGCTACGGACGAATGTTGAAGATTAGTTGGGTAGATCACGTAACTACTGAGGAGGTGCTCAGCAGAATTGGGGAGAAAAGGAGTATCTGCATATCCTGCATAAGAGACGGGATAGGTTGGTGGGACACATTGTGATGCATCAAGGAATCGTCAACTTAGCATTAGAAGGAAGTTTATGGGGTAAAAATCGTAGAGGGAGGCCTCAGGGCGAATACAGCAAGCAGATTCAAAGGGATGTAGGTTTACGTACGTATACTCAGATGAAAACGCTTGAACAGGACAGGTTGGCGTCGAGAGCTGCATCAAACCGGTCTGCGGACTGAAGATCACAACAACCATTGTTGTCGCCAAAATACACAAATTTTAGAACAGAGTTAGTGAAGGACAGGTTGGCGTCGAGAGCTGCATCAAACCGGTCTGCGGACTGAAGATCACAACAACCATTGTTGTCGCCAAAATACACAAATTTTAGAACAGAGTTAGTGACTATCATCACATTGCTCTGAACCGACTAACAAACGTGTACAGTATACAACAAAAACTGCTCGGTGAGAGAGATGTAGCAGAGTAAAAGGAATCGATGATCTGTCTCTGCAAGTCGACGTGGTGTCGTGACCGCGATATTGAAAGAAAGAATGATAAATTTGAACTGAAGTCATATCAGACGTTCTGCGGTCGATGAATCACCAGTTGCAAGCACGTGCATCAACAAGCAATCCAGCAGTCTGACTGGATTTATCGAATACATGCATCATTGCCCGCAAGATCTATCATTGTCGCCCGTGTTACCGGTTTAGAAGCAGTGGGAAAGGTCTCACTAGAGACCACTCAAATGGTTGTTGACCGAAGTGAATAGGTTCCCGCGTACTTCCTGAAATGGAAAGTCACATTATTTGATAATCACGTAGATAATTTCTACATTAACTGATAAACTGAACGATATCTGTTAGACTGGAAGCTAGTCGCTGGTCAATGGCAGTACAGCCACGATGATCGCAGCTTCGACGTTCATTGTTGCGCTTTTAGGTGAGTGCCACATTTTGTCACTGTTTTTCGAAGTCTGCCTAACTAAGGACTTCACGAGGATCTCATTAAAAGAAACGCTCATAATAAAATGAAGCGGCTTATTGAGTATTCTCGAATAGGATGGCTTTTGAATGAACCTGGTCTTCATTTCGTCTGTCGAAATATCAATTATCTGTTGTCTATAAAATTATTTTATACTTTTTTTGAAGGCTATAGTTCGGCCATTCTTGTTTGATTAGTTATAGAAGTACATCTGAAAATGGAACTACCTTCTCAATATTTGACGAATGTCTCTAATTTTGCGCACTACTATTTTTAATGCACTGATTTAGTAGGCTAAAATACATGACGTGATGTGACCAATACTGTTAAAAGTGTCCGTAGCATTGATAAAAATGTATTAGTAAATTATTGTTCTAAATATCATAACTCGTTGCTGTTGCTAACTTATGCTTATATTGTAGCCTACTTTCACAGTATGATATACTTTTCCTGTTTACAAGAAAGAACATGTCAATTTTACTGTTAAAATCTGTTTCATAATTCGTTATAGAATGTTAAACAGTGACAAGAATGAATAGCAAAAGAAATCAATCTCAAATTAGCAATCTACGTCGCTCATTCGTTTTATGAAAGTAATTTCTAGCCTGCTTAATGTTGCGCGCAAAATATAATTTTAATAATGAGTATTTTGCAATATCTGGATTCATAGTAGAAGCCTGAATTGAGTTATGGCAGTTATGTAATGCCAACAATAGCGTTCTTGGCAGTGATGAAACGTCCCCCCACAATGTAGTACCATTTCCTAACACTAACAAATATTCGTAAATTATGATTTTGTTTATTGATCTTTTGTAGATTTTAAAAGGGTATTGATCAAAGCTTAAAGTCTCGCGAATTGTAATTAATCGACGGAAATGACTATGTCTTTATGCCTTCTGACGAGCTTAACTATTATAAACTATTTTTTCACGTTTAGGTACAACATGATAACCAACTAGATGTTTCTTAGACTTCTAACAAATCTGGTTTGTCAGTATATCTATTTTCAAGGTGCGATTGGAAAGTTAGGTGAATGGTCTCAGTAAAGATAGGAAACAAGAGTTACAAACAAAATACCTTTTTCGGTTTTCAGAATAATCGTCATGGCTACAGTGCACTTCTGATGTGTGTTGTACTGCTGTTGGAAATTGGCAGCAAAAGCTTCTTTTGCCGGCCGCGGTGGCCGAGGGGACTGAGGCGCGCCAGTCACGGTCTGCACGGCCACTACGGTCGGGGGTTCGAATCCCCCCTCGGGCATGGATATTTGTGCCGTCTTTAGTATTAGCTAGTTCATAAGTAGTTTGTAAGTTTAGGGACTGATGACCCCGTAGTTGAGTCCCTTAAAAAAAAAAAAAAAAAAAAAAAAAAAAAAAAAAAAAAAAAAAAAAAATAAACCTTCTTGTGGAATCGCTCGGAGCACTGGCGTCACGCGTTGATGTATCTCTGCAACCGTTGCGAAGCGTAAGCCTTTCAGGGCTAATTTAAGGCGGGGAAACAGAAAGAAGTCTGCCGGAGCCAAATCTGGAGAATAAGAAGGGCGTGGAAGCACAGTGATGTTGCGTCTAGGAAGAAAGTGGAGCACGCGGATCGAAATGTGCGGGTGGGCATTGTCGTGCACGAAATTCTAAACTGGGTCGTAGCTTATAACACCGCTTTACTGCAGTGCTTTGCACGATGAGGGGCGCTTGTTGACATGGACCTCATGTGATGCCTGGGCACGTCATCATCGTCAGATCGGTTTTTAAAATATGGTACCATTCATCGAACTTTGCAGACGTACCTTGTATATTACAGATGTGATGAGTTACACAAGACTTGACTAAGTGTTTTTGATTACTAAAATCAATGTCTAATTGAAATAATAAGCCTTTTACGTAAAATATCCTCTTCTCTTTTAATGCGCTGTGATTTCTTAGCGCAGTGCGTTCACTGAAATGAACCTCTAAAATCATTTAAAAGAGTGGTCTAGGAATCGAATCTCTATCTCTTTCACCCCATGACGAATACACCAAGCGTCAAGCGAGCATCAGAAAGCTTCAGGTTGTCAGTACCTGTCCTCGAGTGTATCTTATAGCAGTGAGTTACCCGTCTGCTGACAGGCTATGTCGAATTCGACTCCTGCGTCTACCTCTTCATTTCAGACTATCACTTGCAACCTACGTCCTCACTTATTTACCGGCTGCATTCTAATCTTTGTCTTCCATACAGTTTTTACCCTCTATAGCTCCCTCTAGTGTCATGGAGGCAGTTTCCCGATGTCCATCCCACTGTTTAACAAGCTGAAGGAATCCCTGCTTACAGAACTCCTCTGGCTATGACTACTGTACTCTTCCTGTACTCTTCAGTTCGTCGCGTTATATATATCAGATGTCACAGGGCGACGTGTCCGGGCGGATGCTCCAGGTAATCCCAGTTGAACTTGACCCTGGGGGCGTGGTGGATGCACGTTATCTAGCAACAGATTCAATCCCTCCGTGATAAGCCCAGGCCGTTTGCTCTTTAGGCTACACAGTGTCTCACAGTACACGTCACTGTTAATGGTTTTTCCGTACTCGAGGAATTCGATGAGTATCGGACCTCGGAAGTCGAAAAAGACGGTGAGCAGCACCTTGCCTGCTGAGGGCACAGATTTGAATTGTACGTATAAGAAGAGGTGATGACGCATTCTTTGCTTCCCTATATGTCGCACTATGTTATACCAAAGCGGCATATTCAACCGGTTTGGTTGTTAAGACTTCGTACCTTTTCATTTGAACGTCCCTCGTATTACTCTGGTTTCCTGTGGTTTACTTCGTTTCCTGTCTATGTGTTTACAGCAAATCTAATACTTGGAACCTGATTTTATGATAGAGTAGTGCCATTATTGCGTCCATTCACAAATTTTTGCTTCGGAGAGTAGTGGGTATTTGGGTTAACATGTACCTGCAAGTACAAGGGACGTTCAGTAAGTAATACAGCATTTTTTTATTGAAATTTTTACTGAGATGAATGGTAACAGCCGTAATATACTTTAAAAATGCATATTACCAACCATTAGCTGTTTATTATATTTACAACTTTACCGGTTTCGGTAGTGGACCATCATCAGAAAAGTAAATTAAATAGACTGATTGCATGGGTACATTTTCTGTCACCACATCCATGTTAAACAACAAAAGATACGTAAACTGACACTTGACATTAAGTCTTGATGATAAATAAAACAATGCCAGGCTGCATTATAGTGAATCAGGGTGTAAGAATTCAAAGAGTCTCTAACAAAAATATTAAGAACTACACAGTTGATGTTATAAAGCTATCAGAAATCGAAATATTCACGGTGATAGCCTCTCGCAGCGTCCGCCGCTGGAGTTTGCTGGTCATCTCTGTGACACTTTCACGCTTGCTTAATAAACCTGTAACAAAGTAAAGCTCTTTGCTGGCTCTTCCACTTTAATTATTTCCACACGGTACCGATCCAACACTAACAAGCAACACTCATGTATTGGTTGAACCAGTGTTCTCTAAGGTACTTTCTTTGTTGTCTGATATTCTTAATATGCATCTCAGTCTGGTATCCGCCTCACGATTAATTTTATGGCCGTCTGTTTAGGAGTGCGGAAGGCCCAAAAAATATGTTTAAGGACTAATATTCCCTCCCACATACAATATCCGAGGTTCTGAACACACTGTAAAGTGAAGATTTGCGTACTCCCCGGACCTAAGCCCCGTAGAGCATGTGTGGGATACCTTGGGCAAACGTGTTTGCAAACGCTCCCTCACTAAACTCACTTTGAGAGAGGGGTGGTACAATAAGCCCCACGGACGTCTCAACAGTCGTACCCAGCATGAATAACGGTGAAAAATGTACATTAGTGCCCGAGGAAGGCGTGTTCGTTACTGAAAGCATTCAAGTTAGTAGTATGAGTTGTCTAACATGCACATTATTTATGTATGTTATCTTGCTTTCCCAAGTGGTGACACCTTTTCCATACCTCTGAAACTACCATGTGTATACTGTGTGTTACGTCATCCATCACTACCTTTGATTATCCCTCATTAATATTTTATCTGTTGCTTAGCAAATTGTCAACCAGTATGTTATCGTAGTTAAGTATGTTCCCTGTTTTGCATCTGTATTCTCACTCTGTTGTATTCTATGTAGTGTCATTGCCAGGTGGTTAATTATGCTCGAGCTGTAACGAGAATAGTTGTATTACAACAGTTTTTAGAGGTATAACTTCGTTCTATGTAAGGGTATGTGTTACAGAAGTGTGGTATACGACAGTGGTTATCGGTGTTCTATCACAGCACACATATACTAGGTCACAATCCAGTACAATGAATATGGGAAGGAGATAAAAGTACCAACCTGATTATGGTAATCTCTTTTCCGTATAAATGAGCCAAATATTCGTTTATTGCCGTTGCCGCGGCGGAACGGCCGAGCTCATTGAGACGCTATGCTGCGATGCGCGACACCGTTCCCGACGGGGGTTCGAATCCCCCCTCGGGCATGGATGTTTGCGATGTCTTTAGTGTAAGGTAGTTCATAAGTAGTTTGTAAGTTTAGGGACTGATGACCCCGCAGTTAAGTCCCATAAACTTGATAAGCATTTGAACATTTTGAACTGCCGTTGCCACGACTACCCTAAAGATCACTATGTCCAGATGACAAACATTACAGTATGTCTGTAGCCTACACGGGAAATATTACCATTGTTAGCGAAATCTACGTGAGTGTATACCAACTATCTGACCCATTTCAAGGTCATCCGGCGTCATATTACAACTGATACGAGGTCTGGTTCAATGATCTGGCATCAAGAGTAAGGCCATGGAGAGGAGGAAGCGAGAGCACCCCCCCCTCCCCCCCACGCCAATTCCTGGTGCCCTCACCCAACCCGCTGCCGCGGTGGAGTGGCCGAGCGCTCTAAGGCGCCTTGTTTCGCAGTGCGCGTCTGCTCCCCGTCTAAGGTTCGAGTCTTTCCTCGAGGCACGTGTGTGTGTGTGTGTGTGTGTGTGTGTGTGTGTGTGTGTTGTTCTTAGCGTAAGCTTGTAAATCTCGGGATTGATGGCCACTGCAGCTTGGTCCCACAGCTTTACAAACATTTGAATATTTGTGTAAACAGTTCTGATGTAGCCCTTATGGTTCAAAAGTTACAACACGTATTGTTTGAAAATACAGACTGGACTAATCTCCATAAAGAAAAACCTGGTCAAAATGCTGTCTTTCTTGGTCAACGCGTACTTGAATGTAATGAATCCAATCGTCGTACACTCGCAAAAAAGACGGCACATGTACGAGGTACCGGTGTAATTGGACCCATTTTCATTGAGTAGGAACACATTGTTCAAATCTACCTGGAAATCGGTTTCTCCCTTAGTTCTGAATGAAGATGTCAGCTATCGCTTTTACTTTCGTTAGGGTTGGGCTTCATCATATTGTGGAGCAGCTGTTCGTCAGTAGTTAGATGATCAATTTCGTGGTCATTGGGTTGGTCAACGAGGTTCTGTGGAATGGTTAGCCAGATCGCCACATCTCACACCACTTTACTTCCACCTGTAGGACCATTTAAGACACATGCAGAGAAATTAAGAAACAGACACCATCTTGAAATGTTATGTTATTAAATTGAAATTAAAATTGTGTTAAACTGAATTAGATGGAAAGAGTAGAGTGGGGAAACGATAGTCATTATAATTTGGGTCATTCCTTTTGTGGTAGTCGTGCCTGATGTAAAACTAGAGAAATCAAGACTGTAGTTTGGAGTGGGTCTTGAATGCGTAATTACATCAGTCTTAGTGTCAGTTTTATAGTCCACTTACGTATTAATGTAATTCCGGAGATGCGTGTTGTAGTCGTCCCCGTTCTGCCTAAAAATTCGTTTTTCCTCTTTCGTCGGTTCACCGCGCTCCAGTAATTGTTCAACAAGTCTCACGGACTCAGTTTCACGAAATTTAGAACACAGTATTGAAGTTTAGCTGATTTTATTTTACAGCACACACTTTAGGAGCAGTTTCACAAAAGAACTTTTGAGAGAGGTCACAAAATACCGAACACGTCTTAACAATTTGGAGGCACACGGAGAACAGAAAAAAGTCTAGCAGTTGTTTATTAGATAAATGAACATGAATTTTCATTCTAATGTTTCACAGTCTTTCCTTATACTTCATTAATAGTCTTCATCTATGCATAAAAATTACTCGTTTTACATAAATGGAAGGATCATATCAAATTACGAAAAAATAAAGAAAACAACAAAAAATAAAATAAATCCGCCCCTGATGTAATACCGTAATCTCAAGCAACGTGTGCCAACATCTGTGAGCGCACGACGATTGGACTCAGCGTTTTCAAATTTATGTTGCCCAAGTGGGACAGCATTCTGGACACATTACAAGAGTGTTTATGGTGTCCAGTCCATACTTCCAAACAAAAAGGTGTTCTAACTCTTGAATCATTAACTGCTATATAGAATCTGTTTACAGGAATGAACTTCTCGAGCGATCTCCTTTCCATTAAAATAAAACTTACATTCAAGATGGCCGATTTCAAAATGGTGCCCATGTTTACTACATACCGTAAAAGGTAGAGCACCTGTCATGTCCGTGTGTAAAGATGATGTTGCTTGTATAAATTTACGGCTCTATTTTGTATGATAGTGTGTAGCTGTTCTGCATCTTCATAAGTACTCTGCAAATCTCATTGAAATGCAGCTATTCATCGACATCAATATGGGCACAATTGTCGGTGGTAAAATGGCTGAAAATGACTTGAAATTGCAGGGTAAATCTATTGCACTTAATGAAAAGCCTTGTATCTTAAATGGTTCCATATGTTATTCAAATGTTTGTAAATCTGTGGGACTGAACTTACCACTCCCTAGGCCAACAAACTACTTAAACTAAGTTAAACTAACCCAAGGAGAACTTACAAACCCATGCCCCAGGGAGGACCCGAACTTCTGACGGCGAGTTGCCGCGCGCTCCGCAGCAAGGTGGATTAGACCGCTCGGCCACGCCACCGCGGCTCTGTATTTAAGAGCAGTATTTTGCACAAACAATGCAGACCCTTTTAATCTCTAGATGAAATAATCTACCGTTTGTGTTCAATATTGACTCGATACATCGTGTTCTTTTGTATAGTATCCAAGGCAAGACCAGCAGACTGCAAGACACTAAGTTAATAGATACAAAATATGTGAACAATAAAACTATGGTGTCTGGAATTGACAAGCTTAAATTTCATAGAGTGCTATAGTTTTGAGTTACAGCGCTGCTTGCGGCAACCTGTGTAAAATGGACCGCCATATTCCTGGCTAATGACACTTACTGTAGCTGCCCCAAGAGTGATGCTTCAGATGATCTAACCTGCAATTCCCTTGCAGTACACTAAGTGCAAAATGCTAAGTTTCCTATCTAATGTCTGTGTGTTTTTGAAATCTTTCATCTTCTGTTTCTGCTGTCCTCGTGAAAGAGCACCTCATCTGTTGAGTAATAAAATAAAATGAACACTTTTGAGTGTCTACACCTCCTTTAAAAATAGTTTCATTTGTTGCTGACAATGCCTGATGCAGCATGGTTGACATGTGAGCAGTGAAAAATGTGGAAGCTATAGTAACGAAGTTCTTTCACTTGTTAAATGTCTGTATTCTCCGCAACAAATATCTGCTGATTTCAGCGTGGCAACAACGAAAGTTAATAACTATACGTTATTTCGGTGTGGAATGCTTTTATGGCAATTGACTCTGGGGATTTTTCATTGCAGTATTCTGTGGTCAATTTCATCGTTTTAATCAAATTTCATACACCAAAATTTATTAATTCCAGCATGGCAAGAACGAAAGTTATTAACGATAGGGGAGAGTGGGGCTACAGTAAACATGCGGTAAAAGTGGACGTACATTTATTTAAGTGACATTATCGTTGGAATGTTTTTAATTTTCATGTTGGTAGTTCCACAGAATGTACTAAACAACTAAACAAAATTTGGCGCCAATACGGTCATTACTGCAGACAGCAGATGTGAAAATATTATTTCAATGTTTTTGTATCCGGTTTTGTGATAAAGAAATTTCCAGAGAAGTCCAAAGTTTAGTTCTGAAAATATTAAAAGTTGTGGTTTGTGAATCTATAAAAATTGTCCTATATTTTTCTTGTCCAATACTTCATCTAAATAAAATACTTTTGTTAGTGTTTGTTTTCATATCCAAAATGGCTCCTTGGGGTAAGTATGGACAGATGAAGTGGGGTCTGTGTGGACAGTGTCCATTCTCACCCCACTTCTGACTGGCACCAGAGGTCCACTTTCAGCCTTATATTTTTACTCTTACAATTATTTTAAGTGAATGATCTATACTGTAGATGGTGAGGACATACATCTGCAGAACTGTGAGAGTTAATATTGTTGAAGGAAAAGTTCAGAGAGCTGTAAAAGAAGATCTGTTAAAAAAGGGCAGTATTCAACAAACTGCAGAGAAATATGGATTGAAGAAGTCTATGCTGCAGAAAAGCATTACCATAGCTAAGAAATATAAAGCTGAAAGCATTACGTTCTGTCCAATTAAGTTTACAAACACCTATGCTAACTGTTTTTGCAAAAATATTTGCTTAGCCAAATAAAAGTTATAGTGACATGGTTTTAAAAAATCCCCTTCTATTCTTGTTCCTGAGTACAGTGCACAGTTACTTTTTTCCCAGATCCATGTGATGGAAGTGATTCTGGAAAAGCGGACCATAAGAAATCCAAACACTGAATTCAACGTAATGAAATACACAGTTTGGAAGGTCCTTACAGATCCTGAAGAGCAATTATTAGCTAAATACTTCATAAAGGCCTCCAGTTTATATTGTCGCGTTGAAATGGGAGCAGGCTTGACTTAGAAGGCAACTGAACACAGCACTTTTACTCAAAGCACGTTTATTATGAACTCAACATACACGCAGCACTGACTGCCTCTCAGGCAGAGTGCTCTTCTATACACAGACCAGAAATAAGAAGAACAGTTAACATAAGAAACAAGTAGAATTTACAAGTGAACATAAGAAAGATGTAGAACATTCTGGAATTGTTAATTACAAGGAAATAATTTTTTGCTGGTTGGCGGGATTGAACCGGCGACCTTCAGCACCGCAGTCCGTGAGGCTATACCCTGCGCCACGCCGGCAGTCGGTGTTCGTGGTCTCTCGCGGCAATATTATTCACTCCGTGAACTGGCGTACATGTGTGCTAAAAAACTAAACACAAATAATTACCCAAGGATGACATTCATTCAAGATTTTAGGCCATCAGAAGTAAGTGAGCAGCCAACAGCCTAACAGCAAGTTGTGATACACCTTCACCTGGAGAATCTGCAACTGTATGTGTTGCTTCACCTTCCACTTCAAGTGTGACCCTAACTGAAATACCAACTCCTGAAGAGTATACACCTTTTCCAAAAGCTGCTAGGCGAGAAGCAAACTCAAGGCAAAAGAAATCAGCAGTTTACACTAGCATTATTGTCAAAGATGAACTAGAAGCATGAGAAATGGCTAAAATGAGACCAGCTTAGAAGAGAACATTGCTCCAGGACAGGACGGTATTGAAGACATCTGTCTATGACACAGACAGTAATAAGAAACCTTTTCACCAAGTGTACTGGAATCTGAGAATGAAGGATGCTGTAAGAGAAGATGATGAAGCCAAAATCTAACAAAAGTTGATAGATGATGAGGAAGTGAGGTTTGGTGATTTTGTTTTGGTTTGTTTCACCATAAAGAAGACTTTTAAATGTTATGTAGGCTAAGTTAAACATACAATTGGGAAACGAGAAATGTTTGTTTCCTATTTGCGGAAAGAAGGCCCTAGATTTGTGTTACCTGTTGCCCCAGACGTATCAATATTAAAGAGGTCTGACACTATTTGTCTCTTGCCTTCTACAAAAACACCTGGGACACAAAGACAAGAGAGGATGTTCCGGTTAATGTTTATTAAGGTATAAATTAAACATTTTTTTTAAAATTTGGCCTTATTTATACAAAAAATAACAGTCCACTTTAATTAACCCCATAGAATTTCAGCCAGGGGTACATGTGGACAAATTGCTGACATTCGTTTTTTTTTTTATTTGGTGGTAAAAATATTGAAGATATAAAGATTTACTTCTATGCTTCTTATAGGGCGAAAAATAATTAATGCTCAGATAGTAAATTCCAAAAATCAGCATCAATTTGGTTTCAGATAAAACATGAAACATAAAATGTGTCCACACTAGCTCCACTCTCCCATAAGTTATTTCGGCGTGAAAAACTTT
This sequence comes from Locusta migratoria, assembly GCA_026315105.1. Lineage (NCBI taxonomy): Eukaryota > Metazoa > Arthropoda > Insecta > Orthoptera > Acrididae > Locusta > Locusta migratoria. Next base: position 598,150,897 of record CM048744.1, read on the forward strand.
TGTGGCAACTGACCCAAGCGCATATTCAGTTACAATATTTTGGCGTTACTTTCTTTGTACTCAAATTTCGTCTACCAAACTTTACAAACAAACCTTTTGATAGAAATTTTACACGTATGTGGACTTTATACGGTTAATAAACATCAGATAAATATGTAGTAGAGTTTATGAAAGCAGTTGTTACAACGCATTAACAACAAATGCAAATTCATGATCATGATTGTTCGTTATAACAATTACTTTTCAATGTATACTTTTCGCAGCACGTTTAGCCATTTGTTTGCCTTATAATTAACACAAATATTTTCAAAGCGGCACTTTCGTTGTTGTTGCAAACTGTTATACATCGAACTGGAGCTGTAGTACTGACAGGTTCCTGAGATTTCATTCTCGTATTTTATGAAATACACTATCAGGCTTGTCAGTTCGCAGCTTTGATAAAGTCTGCAGACGCCGACGGATCCTGAAGGACATCCGTATTCGATGGCAAATCTTTATTTAAAACGTGGGAAGAGGTACAATTCTCGAGTGGGTCTGGTATAACAGGTGTCAGCAGATACCCAAATGAAATGGCTGACGCCAGTTGTTTGCCTCAAACATGGCGTACCTATCGTCACTCTATGAAATTTAAGCTCTTTGCTAGGAAACTGTATTGTCTTACATTCCTTTGACTTTCATACATACTAGGGTGACCATATTTTCAAGCACAGGAAGGATCTATCGGTTATGCAACATACCGTACCTAATTTACATCAGCTGTTTTATTTGCGTTTTGAAAGTGATTAACGAAATATGCAGCAAGTATAATATTCCACAACTCAACATTTTAACTCTAAATTTGCTGGCAGAATTGATAATGGTGAAATAAAATTGTAGTGAATACTATGATCGGAGTATGATGAAACATAATCAACTACTGTATATTTTTCACTTGAATGAATTACTTTTAACATTTTAAAATTTATCAGAAGTGAATCGTAGAACTCTACACTGTTTTGATTAAAATTAGATTTTGTAATAATCAAATGTTAATGGGCAAACTGTTGATTTTTCGTGGTTCCATATATATTTCATTACAGAAAATATATGTTCTGTTGACGCATTTGTAGTAGGGAGGCACGGAATGAACTTTACAATGTTACCAACAGTGCAATTAGCAATATTTAAATCATCAAGTTATTGTTGTTGGATTTTTTCACCTCGTCTTAAATGAGTTGGTTCGTGACGTGTATTCCATTCCTTGTCTACAGTAATAGTAACATACAAACATTTAAAAATCTATAAGAAATTTTGTGCCATTAATTTCGTTCGCAACGTATATCAGTAAAAAATTCAACGATATATTAACATCAATCCACTCAATCTCAGAATTCAGGTTAGCTCAACACAGTAATTCTAATTCAGAAAAATCCGGTTTCTACTTAACACCTGCAATAAATTAATACAGAGATTGCAGTCCTGCTTCATTGTAACTCAAATATCATTTGACACTAACGTCTTTCATCCACTTTCAAACCACACAAAGAAGCAAAAAATGAGTTGCATAATGTGTGACCTTTGTTTCTGCCAAAAAGTGTTCGTAATATTACTACTGTTGGATATTTTACGTATCTCATCGGCGGAAACAATGTTTACGTCTGCGATGACTGCAGACAACATGTGTGGCAGGCGCTGCGCTATCAACGAACCTTCCTTTCCTCTTCATTATCTGAATAATTAGGTACTGATTTCTCTTGAATAAGACAATAATTGGATTTGCAGGATGGTTCACAGGACAATATTGAAATGCATGATTCCATAGATAATTGCCACTACTGCCAAGGCTCTCCATGCAGCCGATTAGCACGCCGGCAATGGGCATAGTGGAACATTCCTTCTAAGATGATATAAATATCAGTTTAAATTAAGAAACCCTGAGACGGTTTTTTTTGTGTCTCAAATATGTCTATGACATTGAAGATAAGGTGAAAAACTGAATTAAAATTTGTGATGCGGCCGGGAATCGATCCCGGTGGTCTAACGGTAAGACGTCTGCTCTGCCTAGTGAGCGTGGAGGATCGGGTTCGATTTCCGGCCGTATCACAAATTTTAATTCATTGTTTCACCTTATCTTCAATGTCATAGACATATTTGAGACAAAGAAAAAACCGTCTCAGGGTTTCTTAAATTAAATTTAAACTGATATTTATATCATCTTAGAAGGAATGTTCCACTATGCCCATTGCCGGGGTGCTATTCCGCTGCATGGAGAGCCTTGGCAGTAGTGACAATTATCTATGGAATTAAACCAAAATATCCATGGGTGTACTGCCGGTCTATAGTCTCAACGGGCACAATATTTCGGCTATCATACATGTCGCCCCACTCCCATGAACCACAGACATTGCCGAGGTGGGGTGGCTTGCGTGCCTCAACGATACAGATAGCCGTACCGTAGGTGCAACCACAGCGGAGGGGTATCTGTGGAGAGGCCAGACAAACGTGTGGTTCCTGAAGAGGGGCAACAGCCTTTTCAGTAGTTACAGGGGCAACAGTCTGGATGATTGACTGAGCTGGCCTTGTAACATCAGCTAATGTGGCTTTGCCACACAGCTACTGCGAACGGCTGAAAGCAAGGGGAAACTACAGCCGTTATTTTTCCCGAGGACATGCAGCTCTACTGTATGAACATATGATGATGGCATCCTCTCGGGTAAAATATTCCGGAGGTAAAATAGTCCCCCATTCGGATCTCCGGGCGGGGACTACTCAGGAGGATGTGATCATCAGGAAAGACAATACTGGCATTCTACGGGTCGGAGCGTGGAATGTTAGATCCCTTAATCGAGTAGGAAAATTAGAAAATTTAAAAAGGGAAATGGATAGGTTGAAGTTAGATATAGTGGGGATTAGTGAAGTTCGGTGGCAGGATGAACAGGATTTCTGGTCAGGTGAGTACAGGATTATAAATACAAAATCAGTTGGGGGTATCACAGGAGTAGGACTGATAATGAATAAGAAAATAGGAATGCGGGTAAGGTACTATGACCAGCACAGCGATCGCATTATCATTGTCAAGATAGATACGAAGCCAACACCGACAACAGTAGTACAGGTTTATATGCCAACTAGCTCTGCCGATGATGAGGAGATCGAAGAAATATATGAGGAGCTAAAGGAAATTATTCAGACAATTAAGGGAGAGGAAAACTTAATTGTTATGGGAGACTGGAATTCGGTAGTAGGACAAGGAAGGGAAGGGAAGATAGTGGGTGAATATGGTCTGGGCAAAAGGAATGAAAGAGGAAGCCGCCTGGTAGAATTTTGCACGGAACATAATTTAGTTATAACAAACACCTGGTTTAAGAATCACAAAAGAAGGTTGTATACGTGGAAGAGACCAGGAGACACCGGGAGATACCAGATAGATTTTATAATGGTAAGACATAGATTTCGGAACCAGGTTTTGAAGTGTAGGACATACCCAGGGGCAGACATAGACTCTGACCATAACTTGTTGGTTATGAACTGTAGGCTGAAACTGAAGAAACTACAGAAAGGTAAGAAAATAAGGCGATGGGACCTAGATAAATTGAAGGAACCTGAAGTTCTTAAGAATTTCAGAGGGAGCTTCAGGCAACAATTGACAGAAACAGGGGAAAATAAAACAGTTGATGAGGAATGGGTAAAATTGAGAGATGAAATAGTGAAGGCAGCAGAGGACAAAATAGGTAGGAAGGCAAGACCTACAAAGAATCCTTGGATATCACAGGAGATACTAAATTTAATCGATGAAAGGAGAAAGTATAAAAATGCAGTAAATGAAACAGGCAAAATGGAGTACAGACGACTGAGAAATGAGATTGACAGGAAGTGCAAAATGGCTAAGCAGGAATGGCTAGAAGGCAAATGCAAGGATGTAGAAGAATGTATAAATAGGTGAAAAATAGATACAGCCTACAGAAAAATAAAAGAAACATTTGGAGATAAGAAAAACAGCTCTATGAATATCAAGGACACTGATGGAAAACCAGTTCTCAGCAAAGAAGGGAAAGCTGAAAGGTGGAAAGAGTATATAGAGGGGCTCTACAAAGGAAATGAACTTCGAGACAATATTGTAGGAAGGGAAGAGGATGTACTTGAAGATGAAATAGGAGATACTGTACTGAGAGATGAATTTGACAGAGCACTGAAAGACCTAAGTCGAAACAAGGCCCCTGGGGTAGATGATATCCCGTCAGAGCTACTGAAGTCTCTGGGAGAACCAGCCATGACAAAATTGTTTCACATTGTGTGTAAGATGTATGAGACAGGTGAAGTACCCTCAGACTTTAAGAAAAATGTTATAATCCCCATTCCAAAGAAAGCGGGTGCAGACAGGTGTGAAAACTACAGAACCATCAGTTTGATAAGTCATGGTTGCAAAATATTAACACGAATTATATTCAGAAGGATGGAAAAGCTGGTAGAAGCCGACCTCGGGGAAGATCATTTTGGATTCAGGAGAAATGTAGGAACACGGGAGGCAATACTCACTTATCCTAGAAGATAGATTAAGAAAAGGCAAACCTACATTTCTAGCTTTTGTAGATTTGGAGAAGGCTTTTGACAATGTTGATTGGAATAAACTCTTTCAAGTTCTGAAGCAAGCAGGAGTAAAATATAGGGAGCGTTAGGTTATTTACAACTTGTACAAAAACCAGACAGCGGTTGTCAGAGTTGAAGGGCATGAAAGGGATGCAGTGGTTGGAAAGGGAGTAAGACAGGGTTGTAGCCTTTCCCCAATGTTGTTCAATTTGTACATTGAGCAAGCTATAAAGGAAAGCAAGGAGAAATTTGGAGAAGGAATTAAAGTTCAGGGTGAAGAATTAAAAACATTGCGTTTTGCCGACGACATAGTGATTCTGTCAGATACAGCAAAGGACCTGGAAGAGCAATTGAACGGAATGGACAGTGTGCTGAAAGGTGCATATAAGATGAACATTAACAAGAGTAAAACTAGGGTAATGGAGTGCAGTGTAAGAAAATCAGGTGATGCTGAAGGAATTAGATTAGGTAACGAAACAATAAAGGAGGTAGATGAGTTTTGTTACTTGGGCAGTAAAATAACAAATGATGGTCGCAGTACAGATGATATAAAATGCAGAATGGCAATGGGTAGAAAGGCGTTTTTGAAAAAGAGAAATTTGTTAACATCGAATATTGATTTAAGCCTAAGGAAGTCCTTTCTGAAGGCATTTGTATGGAGTGTTGCCTTGTATGGGAGTGAAACATGGACGATAAGCAGTGTGGACAGAAAGAGGATAGAGGCTTTTGAAATGTGGTGCTACAGAAGAATGCTGAAGATTAGGTGGGTGGATCGCGTAACTAATGAGGAGGTACTGAACCGAATTGGGGAGAAAAGAAATTTCTGGCATACCTTGACTAAAAGAAGGGATAGATTGGTAGGACACATTCTTAGACATCAAGGAATTGTGAATTTAGCGTTGGAGGGAAGTGTGTGGGGTAAAAATCGCAGAGGGAGACCAAGAGACGCGTATAGTAAGCAGATTCAAGTGGATGTGGGTTGTCGTTCTTATGAGGAGATGAAAAGGCTTGCTCAGGATAGAGTAGGGTGGAGAGCTGCATCAAACCAGTCTCCGGACTGAAGACCATAACAACAACAACATGTCGCCATCATCAGGTGAACTGACGGACTGAGCTCCTGGAAACGCGCCGGCACGGAGATCCGCACGCTACGGCTGCCCGAAGGGAACTGGGTTCTAGCCCGGTAGCGGGCCATTTAAATACCCTCGGCCCGCGGAGCGACCACTCCGCGGTCCGCGCCCCGTGCTGTGGTCGCGCAGTGGAACCCATTGCGACGGCGTCTGTGATGGCGTCGGTGTGAGGGCTCTGTCGGCCGTGGTCGTCGTCGTTTGCTAGATTTACTCTTAATTAACCCAATCGCTGGTTCCCAAGCTTTGCTAAGATTATAGCCACAGTCACGGTTTATGAGGTCGTCACTTGTGCGAATTTCAATGGCCTCTCTTACAAGGTAGTCCCAGTATCTCGACGTCTGTACCAGAATCCTAGTGCGTTCATACTCCATCGCATGATTCTCCGACAAACAATGTTCAGCGACCGCCGACTTGCTAGGATACATCAGTCGTGTGTGCCTCTGGTGTTCAACGCATCGATCCTCGACGGTACGCATTGTCTGTCCAATATATATGACAAAAGTATATATTGGACACTATAGACCGGCAGTACACCCGTGGATATTTTGATTATCAAATACGGCGGGAGAAACTAAAGAATCATGTGGAATTAAAGTTTGTAACGTTGAGGGAATTGCATGATATTTTTAAGATTCTTTTTTTTATTTTTATTTTTATTTTTATGTTTTTTTTTTTAAGTAACCTCCTATAATTGCTAAAACAATAAAGACTGTCGTTCATATGACGGCATAACAATACGATTAATATTGATTTCTAGGGATGACGTTACACATCTCTTGCGTACCTTACAGGAATATTAAGGTTTTCCAGTCCCTGCAGAGGTTTTTTTTTTTTTTTTTTTTTTTTTTTTTTTTTTTTTTAAATAAAAGGCTGTGCTGCAACCTATAACTCATCCCGCATTTTTTCGGAGCTTTCCTTGCCTCACCACGACGTCAATTCCCACAATTTGTTCAGCAACAATGTGATCAGACACACACTTGCAAAATGCAGCACTGTCTCCGTTGTGAGCAGAAGTGTCGTGTGTGTTGCAGCGGTGTCCCCGGCGGCGGCGTCGGGCTGCGTGTCGCGCGCCGCGGCCGAGGGCATGGTGTGTGTGTGCAACGCCAGCTACTGCGACGAACCGGGGCTGGTGGAGGCGCCGGCCGCGGGCGCCGCGACGCTCGTACTCACCTCCAAGGCGGGCGCCCGCTTCCAACACAGCGATCTCGCCCTCCAGGCCGCAGGGCAGGGTAAGCCGCCGCCGCTGCTGCTGCTGCTGTGCAGTTCTCTATACTGGGCGTCCGAGAAAAAAGTGACCAACACTTTGGGAGGTGGCACTATCAAACAAAACAAGAAATAAAGCCACTAAACAATCGCGTGTACGTAACCTGATACTCCGCCTGAGTTTATAGCAGAGAGACCTGTAGAGGAACCCTGTTAACGGCTCACAGAGGCAACGACCATGTTCATAACATCTGGAAGGACCCGTTCCACATCTGGATTGACTCCACCTGGTACGCACACGAAGTGCACGTTGGTCTTGCGACACCACTAAATGTTTATTTATCACAACCAAACCCCTTGAGTCAATATGACGAAGTATGCATAACTCGGAAAGTATTTGTTCTGGAACACCCTGTATAAAAATCCCGGGTCACGATGTTTGTCCGCGGTGGTCACGCATTTCTTCACTTAGAGTTTTAACCCAGCCTTCACCTCTCAACGACACGTGATTCGGATTCCTCGTTAAACTGTAGGTCTCCTTTTTCTGGTTCGATAACTGGGGTAGGATAGGGACATAGGCGCCAAAGTGGCGTCCGGTTTAAAGACTTGCACCAGGCCAATGAGCCACTCGAAATTAATATTATACTCGATTTAGGACATTTCCTTGATGCTACAATTTATTTAACATTACACACTTTTTCCAAATAGACATAATCGAATATCTCCCCAATTGTGCGATTGGATTCATGATTTCCTATCAGAACGGACACAGTTCGAAGTAATTGACTGTAAGTCATCGATTAAAACTGAAGTGATATCTGGCGTTCCCCAGGGAAGCGTTATAGGTCTTCTACTCTTCCTTGTCTTTATAAACGATTTGGGAGACAATCTGAATAGCTTCCTTACACTGCTCGTGGATGATGCTGGCGTGTATCAGTCAGTGAAATCAATAGAGGATCAAAAGCAACTGCAAAGCGATTTAGACAAAATATCTGCATGGTGCGAAAATTGGCAGTTAATCCTTAATAATGAAAAGAGTGAAGTAATACACATGAGCACTAAAAGAAATCCGTTGAACTTCTATTAGACGATAAATCAGTCAAACCTTAAGGTCGTAAATTCTACCAAATACCTAGGAGTTACAATTACGAACAACTTAGACTGGAGAGAACACATAGAAAGTATTGTGGTGAAGGCGAACCAAAGGTGCATTGGCAGAATGCTTGGAAGATGCAACAGCTCCACCAAAGAGACTGGCTACATCACACTTGTGTGCCCTCTCCTGGAGTACTGTTGCCCAGTGTGGGACCCTCAACAGGTGGAACCGACGGAAGACATTGAGAAGGTCCAGTGTAGGGCAACTTCGTTTTGTTTTATCACGTTACGAGGTGGAAAGCGTCACGGAAATGGTGCACGATTTGAGGCGGAAATCATTAGGAACAAAGACGTTATTCGTTGCGGCGAGTTCTATTTGAGAAATTTCAGTTACCGACTTTTACTTCTGAATGTGAAAATATGTTGCTACCACCCACCTACATAGGGAGACATTACCTCCCATATCGGATCGGAAACGGAGCGATTTAGGTGTTCTTTCTTTCCGCGCGCTATTAGAGAATGAACGGTGGAAAGTGGTTAATGAACCCTCTGCGAGGCACTTAAATGTGATTTGCAGAGTATCTATGGAGATGTAAATGTAAGACATAACCGTGCTTTTTAAATTTTTCGTATGTTTATTTTTAATATATATATGAACGTTCTGTAAAAGGGAAGAGGTTCCACGATATTCCAGAAATCCAACAATACGTGACGAGGCTTTTGTATGACATCCCAAAGGAAGACTACGTGCAAAGTTTCCAGGACATGTATCGCGGATCTCAATGGTGCATAATTATGGCAGGCCGCTGTTTCGAAGGACAGTAAGGTAACTAGTTCATAGTTCATCTACGTTAACGTTATAGGACTATTCACCGAACTTTATTGTCATAGGTTATGGTGCCTATTCTTTCTTGCATGCCAGATAAGACTTTCTCCAAATTCGCGCTCTGATCAGTAACCAAAGGCTCCACGCAGGATGACGGTAACCGTGGAGAAGTATGCCCTAGCGTACTCACAAGAGGTGGCCAAGGCACCAGCAATTGCTCACAGCTACAGTCTGAGACCAGCTCGAATGCCACCTCAGGAATTTGTGAGATCAACACTTTGCAAATCGCCCTGGATCGACCTTCATTTTGTTGTTAAAGGAAGACGTCAAAGTTATCGGGTATGAGGCAGCAACGGGCCAGCAGTGGCAGTCAACAGCAGTTGCTTGTATCACTCTGTAAGCTATTCGTTCACAGGCGTCTCCTAGTTGACGAGATTAGACAAACCATAGATGGAACATCATGGTACAGTTCTGAAGTGTATTTACTGCAGCTTACGAGACTGTCGTAGCGCTGACGCTATTATGTCTGACGAGAGCTTTACAGGTCCGAATATTTATGCTGGTTGACTCGTGCCTAAAATGTCACTGAACCGTGCGATGACCAAATTCGCCCTCGTTCCGAGGGCACGATATTTCCCCGACAGTGACTCTCAGATTTCACCTTGGCACTCTCTGCATCTTCATATTGTGGAGGCGCACTTGTTTGGAGATCTTACGTCATCTCGTGTAGTTGTCAGAATTAAGGGTTCGTAAATCGGTTCCATATTTCTTGATTTCCAGAAGGCTTTTGACACCGTACCTCACAAACGGCTTTTAATCAAATTGCGTAGTTATGATATATCTCCCCAAATTTGCGACTGGATAGGTGATTTCCTGTCGGAGAGGGTACAGTACGTAGTAATCGATGGTAAAACTTCCACGAAAACAGAGATGATATCGGGCGTTCCACAGAGTAGTGTTATTGGTCCTCAGCTGTTCCTTATTTACATAAACGATTTGGGAGAAAATCTAAGTAGCTTTCTTGGGTTGTTTGCAGATGCCGCCGTCATTTATCGTCTAGTACAATCATCTGAAGATCAAAACCAACTGCAGAAGGATCTAAATAAGATATCAGTATGGTGTAAAAATTGGCAATTGACTCTAAATAATGAGAAGTATGAAGTCGTCCACATGAATACGAAAAGAAACCCGTTAAACTTTGTTTACAAGATAAATCAATCAAAAGGCCATAAACTGCACTAAATTCCTAGGATTTACTATTACTTCAGACTTAAACTGGAAAAAACACGCAGATAATGTCGTGGGAAAGACGAACCAGAGATTCGTTTGATTGGCAGAACCCTTAAAAGATACAACAGAACTACTAAAGAAACTGCATACATTACGCTTGTCCGTTCTTTTTTGGTGTATTGCTACCCAGTGTGGCATCCTAACCAGGTGGGTTTGACGAAGGACATCGAAAGAGTCAAAAGAAGGGCAGCTCGTTTCTATTGTCACGATACAGGGGAGACAGCGTTACGGAAATGATACAGGATCTGGGATGGGAATCATTACAACAAAGGCTGTTATTGTTGCGGTGTGGTCTAGTTACGAGACTCCAATCACCCACATTCTCCTTAGAATGTGAAAATATATTGTTGACATAGATGGAAATTATCATCAGGATAAGATACGGGAAATCAGAGCTCGAACGGGGAAATTCAGGTGTTTTTTCTTCCCGCGCGCTATTCGAGAATGGATTGGGAGAAAAATAGTATAAAGGTAGTTCGATAAACCCTCTGCCAGGTACTTAAATGTGATTTCCAGAGTATCCCATGTAGATGTAGATGTAGAAGTTATGATGACGCCATTTTGTGGCGGTCTCACCCTGCGCTTACTGCACGAGTGTGGTGTGGCAGTGTGCCCGTTGTGTGGCGCGCTGTTTGCAACTTTTTCTTCATTCCTGGGTTACATTTTGATTGAGGCATTTCGCTCGACTCTGCGTCGGCCCCGTGGTTGCCGGAAAAAAATTCATAAATTTAGCTTTCATTCTGTCTTGTGTTCTGCGGTGCAGCACTCTTTCACTATACAATATCTAGTTTTTGTGCGTATACAAGACTCGCAGAGGTTACTTATTTACTGTCTCTTCTCCTTCTTCTCCCCCACTCTGTATGCAAGATTATGAACAACTGCGGCATCCATTTAAGAAAAGAAAGTTGTTTCACCCTTTAGACATGACATTCCAAACAAAATTATTCCAATTGTGCAGCCATGTACCGTACTGTTTACTCTATTGAGTTAGGAAGTTCAAAATTTGTAAATCTATCGGATCAAAATGCGTGGTCATCTGTCCGTAGCTTACAAACTACTTAAACTAAGGTAAACTAACCTAAGGAAAACACACACACCAATGCCCCAGGGAGGACTCGAACCTCCGACGGCGAGCAACCGCGCGCTCCGCAGCGAGGCGCCTTAGACCGCTTTTTTTTAATTTCTTTTCTTTGATTTTAATTTTTATTTTATTTTTTAAATATATGCTGTGGCCGGGATTCGAACCCGGGATTTTCTACTTACTAGGTAGGCGCTTTAGACCACTTTTATTATTTTATTTATTTTTAGGCTTCACCCTCCCCTCACAACCCCTCCTTTCGCTCTCCAAATGTCACCTTCATCTTCTATGTTCAAATGTTTGTACAACTTATGGGACTTAACTACGGGGTCATCAGTCCCTAAGCTTACAAACTACTTATGAACTAGCTAAGACTAAAGACGGCACAAGTATCCATGCCCGAGGGGGGATTCGAACCGCCGACCGTAGTGGCCGTGCTGACCATGACTGAAGCGCCTCAGTCACCTCGGCCACCGTGGCCGGCCTCATCTTCTCGAATAAGATTTGCTTGCGCAGTGAATTCCTGAGCCATTGTTTTTTAATCATTTTATTGTTCTGTGAAAGTTATGTTGAGACATCTCACAACTTCGAAGTCGCCAGTTGCTGATTTTTTCTTTCCCGATAAGAAGGTCATGCCATATTGTTATGCGAAAAGCAAAGAAAAAGTTTTTCTCTGTTAGGTACAGTGTGTTCTTTTAATTACTAATTAAAACGCAACGATTAATTCATTGATTCTGCGAATATCTTCCGGGCAGTGTAAACAAGGTGTAAGTAGGTCTATATTCAGAACGTTTAATTTAATTTGTAAATAAAATAGTTTCTTCAACTAGAAAAGGAAAATGAGGAACGAGCTGCAGTGATCTTTCCTTAGCTGATACTAAAATTATTGTGTGACCTAGAACCAAAATCGTGTTTCTTCTATCGCACAGGTTACATTTTATTAAAGTATTAACTCTTCTGTAGAAAAAAGTAAAAATCAGTACTTATTTTATTTATGCGTTTCCTGCTGTCCTTTTTCTTCTTCTTTTTTCTACTTCCTTATATTTTCGTCGTTATCCGATACCTTCCGTCTCAAACAATATGTCTATCATGTTCTCAAAATATTTTTTTGATGTTGGAGTATCGTCGTATTTGAAAATACGCTTCAGTTATGTATGAGATAATTCTATGAAGCTGTCACCGTCAGATCCTTTTACTACGTACTTTGCGTAATGTCCCATAAGCCACATCCCTGTGTTATTTTTTTATTTATTTATTTTTAGCTGGATAGAATTCGGTGTCTGGCCGTAACAATATCTCAGTGGTATAAGACATTCCGAGGATCTCGTAAGAAGCCCTAGCTTTTTCTGTACCCATTTCTAGTTTAGTAAACGATTTCCACACGTGAATCGGTGAATTAATGTGTCTACCAGACCACAGCTTGAGCATTTATCGGTGTCGCTCTTACCAATTCTGTATAATTTTTCATTAGTGGAAATAAGATTGTTAACGACTTTATACCATGAGGAGACGACATCAGAATTGTGAATTTTCAGGCTATCAGCTACTCCACCGCGGAAGTTAGGAAGTAACTTAGAACTGTGAAGTTAACACGGGACATAGTATCACAAAATCCTTACATATGAGAAGCAGAATGCCTTCATTTCTTTTCTAAAGACCACACCATATTAAGCTTACGCCTTTTTTCATCCTTTCACTGGATGTCTGTTGAAACACAGAAACAATAGAGACCCTTCATACTTTTATACACGAAGTATTTGTCACTGTAGTGATTCTCTGAAGAGTCACTAATGAGAAACACATTTCATCTCACTGACAATCCCTAAGAAATAGTCCTACTTGACGCCTTTTGTTTCATCCTTTTCTCGCAGCCTCATTTTTTTCTTCAATAGGACAGACGACGGTATGTGTCTGCACTGGAGATTAGTCGTATTTCCCGTTAAGACATGTTTATACAATTACGTGTAGGGGAAAATAGCCCATATCGCACCAGGTCTCCAATCGCAACACAGTTCTTTGATATTAGTGTCGTAGCTACGCCCTACCTACTGAAAGTAGCTTGAACTAGGGAACACTCCAATAATGCTACAGTCATTTTGTTTCAGGGGATTCAGTAGTTTCAGGAGTATTCTTTTTAGAAGAAAAGAGGCGTTTTGCGTAAATGGTTGGTATTATTTTCATACGAGCCCTGAAAAACATAATTGCTTTATATCTATTAAATTTAATTAGGATATATTTAATAGTTTCACATTGTCATAAATGTAACCGATTAATTGTTTAGCTTACAGCAGGGGAGGCCAACATTTAAAGCACGCGGGCCAAATCTTTCATTGCGGATTACCCCGCGGGCCGCATTACCGAGTTTTGCTTTGTGAACCAAAAAAAGCAGAAATATTATTTTTTAAAGAATACACAACAAATGTGATTAAAGAATATTAATTGTTAAAATTATTATGAAATTTTATGAAATACAGTTTATTGGGGTGTCTGGCTTTCTTTCGACGGAAGTAAGTGACTCATTGTTGACATCAAGTTAGGTTGCTACACGAAAGATTTTTCCAGATAAACATTTCCAAATAATAAAATCATTTTATAGCGTGTTTGTAAAACTCTGGATATTTCTCGTCTAAATATGTTTTATAGAACATTTCCAAGAAAACCTAGTAAGATTTCTCTTTTAATTGTGCATGGCATTGCATTTCTCAGCATTCCGTTTGTAAACGTACCGGTAGTGAACAGATGTCAACAGACAGTGGCATAGCAAATACAGGAAAACCAGACGATGTTTCCTGAATGTTGAAATCAGGCTACGAATTCATATTTCAACTCAGACATTAAAGAAGCGTATTTAATCTTTGCCGTTGTGTGATGTCCGATTGTTTTGACAGTGTAGGAAAATGTGTGAAGATTTTTTGCTTGTAACTGTTGCTCCCAAAACGCTACATTTGTAATGAGGAATAAGATCATGCATGACATAAATCAGCTGACCTTTTCCTTGGAGTCGAGCATTAAGATCATTTAGGTCGCTATTTACATCAGCCAAGAACGCAAAGTTGGAAAGACATTCCTTATCTTCGAACTCCGGAAATCTCTTTTGCTTTCAAAGAATGGTAATATATCTTGCTTCAAATCACTCTTTTGGAATTTTTTCCACGGGTTAACCACCTTATTTCTGTATATTACGAAATGTTGTCGTGCTCTGAATCCAGAGATTTCAAACTTTCTTGGACCTGACGGTCATTCAAACCTCTCAACTTAATAAAGTTTACTGTTTTGACAACTACCTTCATGACATGTCCATTTTGAGGGACTTGGCGCACAAATTCTCTTGAGGGGTAACGCAATGATAGTTTAATACCGATGTATAGCCAACTTTGCAGGACTCGTTTCCAGTTAACTGAAGTAAACCATCGTGTTTCCCAGCCATTGTTGGAGGCCCATCCGTTGCTATCCCCGATAAGTTGTCAAGCTTTAATGAAAACCGACTTAATGGGGATGTAAATCTCGTGGCCATGGTATCCCTAGGTGGATACAATGCCGCTAATTCTTCTGTTTTATTAACACCACTGACATAAATTGCCACTTGGCGGTATCAGAATATGTGGACTGCTGTCCAAATCTGGTGAATGAAACATAAACTCCGAAGTAAGATTTTCTAAATGTTCTTCAATTTGTCTTCCAAGGTGGACACACGTCTAGTAATAGTTTGACGAGATGGGAATTTTTGAGAAATCCTGTTTGTTTTGTGGGCGCACCATTTCGACGACGGTCGACGGTCCCAAAGCATTCCTTTAACGTTTCACCATGTTTGATTTTTTGCCAGTATCAGAGGTACTGTATAACTCTTTTTCACATAGCATTTTGTCTCAGAATTAGCCCTTGTAAATAACTGCTGTTGAGTACAAAGTTTCCTTTTAAGTCGTTTACTTTATCTTGCCGATATTGTCTCTTGTCCTTGTCAAACATAACTGCATGTTTAGTCTCGCAATTCCACGTTAGTCTTTTGGAACCGGGATAGATTGCCTGCATATTAGACATCGGTTTTGTTGTATATTCCACAAAAAATAGTTTATTGTCCACCTATCTTGAAAAGTTCTCAACTCTTCTATAATTTTTGTTTTCTTATGTCCACCTTCTTTGATAGTTGACAATATTCCAAGTTCACGTCTTCAGACTGACAGAGAGACCACACGGTAATCGTAGTATTATATATATATTTTTTAAAAATATATGTTGTATGTGAAGTTCAGAATTAAATATCACTTACATAAAGTAGCTCCATGCAACTCTCAAAAACTCCCTACAAAATTTACTTTAAAGTTCCCCGAAATTGTTTAACACCGAAAAACACTGGAGGTGCGTCTTACGTGTCCCGTGGTTCACTAAGGGCCGGAAAAGGTGATCGTATAAAAAAGAAATTGTTTTTGAATTATGATTCTTCATTTAACTGTCGTAGATCATTTTATCTGCAATGCGCATGCGCAAAACTTCCCTGAAGGCAACATTCGCGCCTCACGGTTGTTTTTGTCGCATTGAAGATACAAAAAAAGAAAAAGGAAAAAAAAAGACATATTTTGTAAAATTTCAGCAGCCTTTCTGCATGCGTAAGGTAACGGACCGATTTTCTTACAGTCGCCTAACAGCACAGCGCATTTAGTTATTTACTGTGCTTTAGTTTCCATGACAGGGAATTCAATACTCAATATTTTTTATAAAAGGTCTTCAACCTAAATAGCGGTACCACAGAAGTACACTGCTCGCCGATTATCATGGTTTCATTTAAGTACGGCATATACGTCATTGGGAAACGTCATAGTCTGTTCTCTCGGGAATGTTTGATATAGCCGGCTGCAGTGGCCGAGCGGTCTGCGGCGCGCCAGTCAGTCTCCACGGCCACTACGGTCGGGGGTTCGAATCCCCCAATCGGGCATGGATGTTTGTGTCGTCTTTAGTATAAGGTAGTTCATAAGTAGTTTGTAAGTTTAGGGACTGATTACCCCGCAGTTAAGTCCCTTAAGCTTCACAAACATTTGATTTTTGAATATTAATTCGTCGGTCACGGCTCAGCATTGTGTGCATCACACCAGAAGACGTCAGCCAGGTGTGCTGACGAAATATTGTGCTGTTTTGACAATAATATTCGACGTCTCGCCCGAGAACCATATTTAGAAGAAATCCGTTGGGAAAGCCTGAAGCAACACATGATTTTTGAATGTTTGATAATAGTATTGAACTGCTTTAGGAAATAGGTATTGTAGTTCTGAACGCCATGTATCATAAATATAAAAATTGCTGGGGCTTCACGTAACCTGGCAGCCTTACTTTAAAATCTCGACATCTTTTTTATGATTCTTACTGAAAAGTATTCTACGTTTCTAGTCTATAACGTTATTAGTTCCTGTGGATAAACTTGCATTAGGAGCGTCACATCTGTACATTTGTAATACGGAATCCTTAAACGTCATCAGTAAAACCACAATATTACAATTAAAGATTTCTGAAATTGAAAGCTGGTATTGAGGCAGAAACCATTGCTAAGGTCGACTGGTGTTCCTACCCGCCATAACTGAATACATAAAATACATACAAGCTACTAAAAATAATGGCAAGCATGATAGATCACTTGTAAAAAGAGAAAAGCTGATTGTAATTGTTATACTACTCTGTTTAAAGTTACAACTGCTACAAATCGTGCCCTTATTACCATTCACGCAGTTTGATTTATTTCATTTATTTACTTATTGTATTAAACAACATAAAGGA
The DNA here is from genome assembly GCA_026315105.1 of Locusta migratoria. NCBI lineage: Eukaryota > Metazoa > Arthropoda > Insecta > Orthoptera > Acrididae > Locusta > Locusta migratoria. Next base: position 598,167,848 of record CM048744.1, read on the forward strand.
AATAAAAAGTGTTGAATATGTAAACTCGTCGGTGTACCAGACACTACCCTTCGGTAACTGGAGACGATTCAAAAAATTTATTTTCGAACTTTCAATGCTAAGCAGTAGCTGAAGCGATTGCGGTTCGAAGAATGCAACATCAGTCTGAAGGGGTCTGTCGCACGGTGCAGCGAATTCTTACCTTCTGTCTGATCGAAGAGGGCTGTAGACGCCGTTGTGTATACGGCGTGCTACAATCTAGGGCTGATGTGACAGAAATGAAGGTGCAAGCTACGTGACTCCAACCGACAGTCACCACAACTCAGCGCTATGGATTCCTAAACTCGAGGGCCAGTATCCGTGCCGAGTGCCTTCTTCCCTCTCCTCCTCACTCGCGCGGTCGCCAGGAGTCTAGGCAGGTACTACAGCTGCCCTTCTTTCCGGCGCTCCTCTCGCAGCACTCACAAGACGGCACGGCCGGCGACGTCCGCATCTCCCTCAACTCATTTCTGCAAGCTGGAAGCTGGCCGCCACGGAATTCACAACTGGCGGACAGTCGCGCTGAGACCAACGCTCCACAAGCTGCCTCTCCCGTCCTCTTACTTCTCGGATCGTTCTCCGTCTCAGCCACATGCCGCTCAAGATACTGTATTTTTTTAAACAGGAATATACACGAAAATTTAATGGTAGTTGAATCAATGTAATGATATATACCTATTGTAATTCGATATGATACGAAAGACGCTTGATAGAATGCTATTTTCAGATTTTACATGAAATGAAAGTAAAATTTTTCTTACATATGAAACAGCTGGGCGGGCCAAAATTTATCGGCCCGCGGTCCGCGGGTTGGCCACCCCTGGCTTACAGCTTCAAAAACTAACAAAATAGCGCGGTTGCAGAAATTGCACTTGTCCCGAGTTTACTAGATAGCACTGGTACTATTTACGAATCTTTAATGGTAAGATTTTTACTAAAGAAAGATCCAAATTTGCTGCTGAGTTTAGATTTGTTTTTATTTCGTCACTACAAACTGTTTCGGCGTATTATTGCCATTTTCAAGTGTCCTGCGGATATAGGTAATAAGTTTGACATAGTATTTCGTACTTTTAATTGTAAATCTTATTCTTAAAGTATAACAAAGGATTTTTACTTACGTCTAAATGGAATGACGTGCATATATCATGGTATTGGACTGATGTTTGTCAATTACCTTCAGTCCAATAGGATGATATATGCACGTCGTTCCATCTAAATCTAAGTAAAAACTTTTGTTATACTTTCAGAATAAGATTAATAATTAAAAATACGAAATACTGTGTCAAACTATTTACTTTTTTCTTCAGGACACTTGAAAATGGCAATAATGCGCCGAAACTGTCGTGACTAAATAAAAACAAATATAAACTCAGCAGCAAATTTAGAACTTTCTTTAGTAAAAAGTCATTATATGACTTTTGCTGTGCTGTAGGCCCCAAAGAGCAAAATCTTTAATGGCGAGCTTTAAGAATCTTATCAAAGAAAGGCATTTAAATAGATTTATGGGGCCTAGTAATACAAAGCATTATATGGGAGTAAAACGTGGACGATGAGTTCAGACAAAAAGATAATAGAAGCTTTCCAAGTGTGGTGATACAGGCGAATGATGATTGGATGGGTAGATGATGTAAGTAATGAGGTGCTCAACAGAATTGGTGAGAAAAGGAGTTTCTGGCATATCTTACGAGAAGGGATAAGTTGGTGGGACACATTCTGAGACATCAAGGAATCGTCAACGTAGCATTAGAAGGAAGTGTGTGGGGTAAAATCGTAGAAGGAGACCGAGGGACGAGTACAGTAAGCAGATTCAAAATGATGTTGGTTGCCGTACGTATTCTCAGATGAAAAGGCTTGCACAGGATAGGGTAGCGTGGAGAGCTACATCAAACCAGTCAGCAGACTGAAGACCACAGCAACAACAACTTTACAGATTACCATTCAAAATGTTCAAATGTTTGTAGAACTTATGAGACTTAACTACGGGGTCATCAGTCCCTAAGCTTACAAACTACTTATGAACTAGCTAAGACTAAGGACGGCACAAATATCCATGCCCGAGGGGGTATTCGAACTTTCGACCGTAGTGGCCGTGCAGACCGTGACTGGAGCGCCTCAGTCCCCTCGACCACCGCGGCCGGCCAGATTACCATTAAGATGGCTCGCAGACGATATGAAAAGTGATCTACAGAACATACGGATAGTGCAATGGTGGAATGCTGCAGAAAATATGAAATATCAAAGAAAACCAAACTAATGGATATTTGGGAGGAAGGAGTTATAATTATGATATGGCGTGTTTTGTTTCATTGCCAGTAAAGTAGGGTAGAGTGTATGGTGAAATGCACAAACTGCCGAGAAGGGGTCCATGAAACCTATGCTGACGTTTCATAACAAGAAGTGCATAAGATAAACACTGGATCTGAACAATATAAATGTATTTTCTTACTTTCAGCAGTGCAGCATTTTATTTTTAAAGGTTTTGTTGTGTGCCATATTCAGTGAAATACATGGGTACACTCTTATTTTGAAAAAAATAAAATAAAATTCAACCAAAAACCCTCTAAAGCCTCTCTCACACGGAGCAAGATTTGCGGGAAGCATGCCGCGCAGCACACAGGGCGGGCGAGCGGCCGGCCCTGCGGCCTGCTGGAGGGCCGTTTGCTGCACGATTCTGGAACTAGCGCGTGTCCTATTTTTCTCGCATGTTTTCGGAATGTTACCTGCGCTGGCCAATCAGGAGTCGCCTATGGCGTGTGACCTTGCGGCCAGCGAGGCGGGAACTCGAAGAGAGCACTCCAGGCGGAACGCAGTGCCACGCGCCCGCCAGCCAAGTGCGGTCTTTCTTAATCGATTACAAAGAAACTATCCGGTAAAAAAAATGTGATTCTGGCACAACGTATACATGCATTCTTCTGCTTCATGTTAAAATGAATATTATTTTGATAGTGGTCATAGTTCTTGTGATATATACGGATTTAGTAGCGTACTACAAGGAATCCGAAAATTTTACATTGAAAAATAGAGGTCGCTATGAATTTGCGTTTGGTACACGTTAGGTCATATGTTGCTGTGGATGAAATGTAGCTGAAATATTGAATTATTCTTCGAAGCTGGAAGGATGTCGCTATCTATCACCAATCTCGAGATAATGGGTTGTATGTAAAGCACTTGTTCCCGCTCGCGTGCGTCAGCGAAGAAAACGGAACGAAATTTTCATATAATCCCTTATATCTCATAAATGATTGGAGGTATAGAAGCAAGATTTTATGAAATGATATTTCACAAAATGAAGTTTATTTTGTCACGTTATTAATTTACGAAACTTGCATATGAAGCGCGTTATTCGAGCAACTACAGATTTTCTTCAATGAAGTAATGGACTTTTAAGGAGTCACGGATACCTGGTAAAACTAAATTTGCTTTGTCTTTAATTTTATACCGCTTATGATTATTTTGATATACTACTAACTTGTCTTGCTCTCAGTATTACTAAATACAGTTTAATATTATGTGGTAACTGCAAATGCATAAAAACGTTAGTGGGAGGAATATTTGTGAACTCTATTGTTTTGACAACAGAAGCGGATTTTAGTATTACAACGAAAGTGTCTGCATAGTAACGAAATCTCATCACCGAAATATTACTCTGAACAAAAAGGAAAAAAAGGTAGTGCTGTGTAATAAATAGTTTCTTGATTTGAAATTATAGAGGAATTCGATATCACAGTATGTTTTTATATGATATAGAACGAACTGATGAGATTATATGTATACATTCAAATTTCTGAGAAATAAGGAAAATCATTTAGAGTACATATATATATATATATATATATTTTTTTTTTTTTCAAAAGAATTTAATTTAGACCATCGTGGCTGGTTTACAGGATTCCAGTAAGTTAAACGTTTTTGTATTTCTAAGATTGAGATACAAAAAAATAGATTTTTTCGCCTGTTTTCAAACACAACTTTCATCATTAAAATATACTAGGGTAGCGGATTCGACGATAGTTCCAATATATACATATTTCGTATACGAGCTACAAACAGTATAAAATAAAACACTTTCACTGATTCCCCACTAAGTTTCAATGTAACTACACATTTATGTGCCCTACCAGACTTTTCTTCTTCTTCTGACAAACGTATTTTCACATCCTGTTCCTGACAATGTAACTTCCCTTGTTTCGATGTTAAAATCCGTTTCTTTTGCCAAAACATAGCAGACCTAACAAATATTATTTTCACTGACATTTTTAAGCAGATAAAATAGCAACAGAACATTGAGTGTTCCGATTTGTAAGGGGACTAAACGGCAGGGTAATCAGACGTCCAGAATATTTAAACTAATAATACTGAAGACAAGATAGTTTGTACTTCATGAAACTGTCCATTCTAAAATTAAATGAGTAGCTTCGTCACTTACATAGAAAAACAGCAATTTTCGTTTCACCAGCCATTGATGGCCCTTAAAAATCCCACTACTTCATTAATTAATATATGTACTTTGTTAAATATTGGGATTCATGTAAAAGTTTCGTAAAGCGATCATATGAAAAAATAATCTCCCCTTTGCGTGCTATCGTTTGATAAAATCTTGCTTCGATTCCTCCAATCATTTAAAATATTATGAAAATTTTATGAAAATTTCTTTCCGTTTTCTTCGCTGACGCGCGTGATACGGAACAAGGGCCTTACATACAACCCATTATCTCGAGATTGGTGATAGATAGCGACATCCTTCCAACTTCAAAGAATAATTCAATATTTTAGCTACATTTCATCCACAGCAACGTATGACCTATCATGCACCAAACGCAAATTCATAGCGACATCTATTTTTCAATGCAAAATTTTCGGATTTCTTGTAGTACTATACTGAATCCGTTAATATAACAAGAACTATAACCACGAACAAAATAGTAGACAGATCTTCATGAAGCTGAAGAATGCAGCTATAAGGTGTGCGAGAATCAAATTTTTTTTACCGAGTAGTTTCTTTACAATCGTTTGATAAATAAAGTAGCTCGGCCGTGTTGTGCGTCTTGGCGTCCACTCAGCGAAGCCAGCCTGCACGCTTCCGCACCCCATCTTGCACCGTGTGAGAGAGACGCAGTGTGTTTCGGCCACATTCCTACTCGGCAGCCGACTGACGAGCGCGCCATCCAGGAAACTTCTCGCGAACCATGCTCCGTGTGAGAGTGGCTTAACAGTAGGAATGAGAGTGATTTAGGTACCCTGTGGTGCCATTTAGGAAACCAGTAGCCTTAATGGCACAATTTGTAGCGTTTTAGAAAAAAGTAAAAAAAAAAAAAAAAAATTAATATCACATATTCGGTAAACATATTGTACCCAAAACACAAATGATCTTTTCTGCACATTTATTTAACTGAGTTACATCATTTTATGGCTTCTACCGATATTTCGAAGAAAATGGTGGGATTTAGGCTACTTTACACTATGTGTTTTTGAAACTTGTCCACAAGAACATACAGCCTACATTAGTACGCTTAACGTTCTGAACACTATAACATAATATGTGGTTGCCATAGAAGTAAGACGAGTGTTATTATTTTATTTATTTATTATTTACCTTTGTTTCGGACCAGCTTCCATTGGGTATATAGCTGTCGTGATTACAAAAACTATGTGATACATTTATGCGACTGTGATACATTATTTTCTTTATACATTTACAGTAATTAGATAAAAAAATACATAGAAAAACGTAAAAACTTATCATAAGGAAAATGGAAAGGCGACTTAAAAACATCAACTATTTTAGGAAGAGAATAATAGAAGATAGGAAAGATTGGTTTAAGTGATAGTCTGAAGAATAAGAGAGGAAAGTCCAGGGCGGGAGGCCTCGGCATTGACTTCGAGCCCTGCCGTTCTGGAATTTTCTCATTTGGAGACTCCTATGATGAGATATATCTGCAAGTTACATTTCGCATGTGTACATATCGTCCTCTGTGTTGGAGCTGTCATCTGTGGTGTGATTTGCACTGTTTGCGCTTTCAGTGTCAGATTCATCATAAGTGTTTTGTCTTCTGTTGTGGGCGTTTTGTGTTGCATTACGTCTTACGTTCTGTGTATACTCCTCATTTTTCCGGAGTGAGACTTCGTCCGTAAGCCTGTTATTTAAGCCTGTAATCACATCCGTTCTTATCTCGTATAAGTTCATTTAGGTCTTTAATTGTGTCAAACATAGTGTAAGTGTGTGTTTTGTAGAGCTGACAGTGTATGACAGTGTGTTCTGGGCTCCCAGTTTCTCCACACGTACAGCATAGATTGTCACTGAGACCCACACATATGAGGTGTGTGGGGCAGGGGCCGTGTCCCGTTAGGAAGTGGATCATACCCCGGCTGGCATTGATGTGACCCATTCGAGGACGTTCCCTTACATTCGGGAAAAAGTCATAGACACGCCGTCCTTTCACACAATTATCCCATTTCCTTTGCCAGGAGTCCATTCTCTATTTAATTAGTTGGCTCCGTTCTGTTATCTCTTGTCCAACAAGTTCGTGGACCTTGTCGTATTTCCCCGCCTTCAGCCAGTACATAGCAGCTCTTAGTCGTATAGTAAGGTCTATTGGTGGTATCCCCAGTACCACGCAGAGTGCTACGTCCGTGGTAGTGTTGAAGGTTCCAGTTAGCCTTTATAGGACATTTCTTTGACCTTTCCTAACATTGGCAATGTTTGTCTGTAGTGCCAGACGCTGAACCCATGAACTGGCCGCGAAGCAGATTACAGACTCGAAGAGGGCTATGTGGTATGTACGTAGTGCTTGTGTAGGTAGTCTGTACGTTGTGGTGTTTAACCGGGTAAGTTTTCGTGTCATCTTGGTGGCCCCATCGGTCGTCAGTCGTATATGTACATTAAAGGTCAAGCGTTCGTCCAATTAGACACCAAGATAACGTGTATTGTATTGTCTGCGTATTTTGATGTTGTTGTGTTTTATTATAGGATCTCTGATTAGGGTTCCTTTTACTAATATGTAGACTTCTTATGTGCTGCCATCTGTAATTTTTTCTGTGTGCACCATTGACCTATAGTTGCCAGGACATGTGTTGCCTTGTGTTCTAACTGCATTCTCGAGTCAGCTGTAACCAAAACAAGTAGTCATCTGCATACGCTACAGTGCCTTTGACCAACTTCTGTTGCTCCAGTAGGTTCAGGAGGTTATGTACCAGAAAACGGGTCCACAGATCGATCCCTAGGGGCACCCTTTGGTGATTTGCTTTACTGCTTTTTGGGAGTTCTTGCGCCATTCAACTGCCCTATTTTTGCAGTAGTCGAAAAGACTTATAAAGAGCCTTAGGTACCTTTAGCATCCGTAGTCTTGTGAATAATGCCGGCTACCAGAGATTATCAAAGGCGATAGCAATATCTACAAGAATGGCCAAAGCATATTTGACTGTTGTTGAGTAGACCATATCAGTCGCCGCATGTAAGGCGTCATCAATTGATTTGTCTCGTCTGAAACCATATTGCGTAGGATTAATTCCTAGTAACTCCCTGTGCGACTGTAAACGTCCGTACAAGAGACGTTCCTGGATCTTAGCCAGGTTATTAATTAGGCAATTGGCCTATAGGATTTGGGGTTCAGTGGGTCCTTGTCAGGTGCTTTTTTAATGATCACTGCATTTGCCAGTTTCCAGGGAGCCGATACCCATTCCAGCCGTGCAAAGGGAATATGACGGCATGGTTGTCATATTCAGAGTTGGTGTTGTGTCTGAGTGTTGTGTGGAACGCATCGTCATCTGTGTTAGTGTCGTCAGGTAGGAGTTTGTCTAGCAGAGTGTTGCGTGTGGTTGCAGCGGACACCTCGGAGGCGGTGCTGTCGGTGAACCAGTCGATCCGCTACCAGCAGGTGCACGGCTTCGGCGGCGCTATGTCGGACGCCGCGGGCATCAACATGGCGTCGCTCAGTTCCGCCGCCAGGGAGAAACTGCTCAGGTGCGTGACTGGCAGCCTTGTGGACCACTCCTAACAGGGAGCCACTCACCGAACAAAGCTGCACCTCAAGCGTCTACATTAAATTACATTAAATATTTGGTCCATGCAACATTTCATAATGGTACGGTACATGTTAGCTTAATAAGTAACTATCATTACCTGATATTACAAAACATTCGTTTCTTGTAATATTACTAACTCATATCCAAAAGTCCATCTACTGAGTAGGAGCTGTGATTCGTAAATTCTTTTATTTTACTTTTATGTGGTTGTTGGCTATGAGTCAGACTATAGATTCTATTTGGTAAGCGACCAAAGACTTTTCGGACAACATAACATTCTTACTCACCTTAGCCACATTAGATTCGCTGCCCACCAGGTAGACGGACTGTAACAAAACATTTGTCTTTTTCCAGTCTGACGATGCGCTAACAGCGCGAAACGCGTTATTGGAGAATAAAATATCGCAACAGAGACTGAGCATTTTTTAATTATTCAACACTGTTGCTGCACCAGCCGCCACCACCACCATCATGGAATGGAATAAAGTACATAATATTCACTCCTTTCTCTAACGAAGTTAAATTTAACCTTGAATATTGAACATAATCCTTTCTCACAGTGATGTAACTATGGACGCTGCTCTTATTTTTGCATTGGATTCGCTTGTTAATAACAAATTTCGTAAGTGAATATATCTACATCAATTAAAATGTATGTGTGTATGCCCCCTTTGGACTCCAAGACAACTGGAGCAATTGTGATGAAATCTCAAGAAATATCGAGGTTATCCCAACGGGTGATCATGAGAAGTTAGGTAACGATCATATCAAGATATTTATTAATTCATATACATAAAAGCTTACATCTAGTTCTTGGATCGACAGTCCCCCCCCCCCCCCCTAACGGAGAGAGAGCCAACAGTTTGTATCAAACCATTCTTCTGGAGCTGAAATGCTGCCGCTTGGAGCGCTAGCGTCGCTTCTGTACCCATGTTGACAGTGCCACTATGGTTGACTCTTTTTCTGCTAGAGGCGCTACTGTCGTTCCAAGCGCCAAGGATAAACTTTTACATATATGTTAGACTGTGATATTACTATGTAAATATGAATAAAACAGCCTAAGCATCATATAATCATTGAGTTTCATCATGTTCTATTACACATAAAATAGCAACCAATAAAATATATATACTCGTCGATTTTTATAGATATAGAGTATAACTTCCACACTTCCAAAGCCGAGATAGGTCTCTGGTGTATATACTGGGTGATCAAAAACTAAGTAGAAATTTGAAAACTTAATAAATCACGGAATAACGTAGATAGAGAGGTAAAGATTGACACACATGCTTGGAATGACATGGGGTTTTATTAGAACCAAACATCTACTGTTATCGGGCCTTTTTTCGTCGAGGAACTGCCTCATTCTAGTTTTGTAACTGCAACCGTGACAGGTAAGAAGTACGATACGAATCGCATCATCCCCAGCTTGGCTGATAAACACCTGCTGGAACGTACGATTTTTATGCGGGATGGCGCTCCACCCCATATTGCTAGACGCGTGAAAGATCTCTTGCGCACGTCGTTCGGTAATGATCGTGTGCTCAGCCGCCACTTTCATCATGCTTGGCCTCCCAGGTCCCCAGATTTCAGTCCTTGCAATTATTGGCTTTGGGGTTATCTGAAGTCGCAAGTGTATCGTGATCGACCCACATCTCTACGGATGCTGAAAGGCAACATCCGACGCCAATGCCTCACCATACCTCCATGCTTTACAGTGACGTTCACAACATTATTCCTCGACTACAGCTATTTTTGAGGAATGATGGTGAACATATAGAGCATTTCCTGTAAAGAACATCATCTTTGCTTTGCTTTGTCTTACTTTGTTATGCTAATTATTGCTTTTCTAATCAGATGAAGCGCCATCTGTCGGACATTTTTTGACCTATTTTTCTCTTCTAATAAAACCACATGTCATTCCAAGCATGTGTGTCAATTTTTTTACGCCTCTATCTACATTATTACTTGATTTATTAAGTTTTCAAATTTATACGCACTTTTTGATCACCCGGTATGTTGAAGATACTGATCATTAAATAAATGTCTGCAGAATGACTTTTGGTAGGCTCCAGCAATTATTCTGATAATGTTCTTTTGTACAATTTACTCAATGCTGAATAGCTCCAAAATACAGTATAACCTCACGTGGAAGAAATGAATCAAATTAACCATGCAAGTCAATTTACTGAGATATTTAACACCAAAATTTACAATAACCCAAATAGCATAAGTAGCTAAACTCAAATTTATCAATAGATAATCAATGTGTCTTCAAATTCAATCTATCATTATTGCACACATCGAAAAATTTTTAATATCCCACCTTAATTACACACTTGTGTTCAAAGTTTATATTTATTAATGATGTCCACCTATTCATTGTACAGAACTGTATATACTGTATTATATTACAATTTAATTAGAATCCATTTGCAGAGAAACAATTAAGAATTTTATGAATGTCATTATTTACAATTACAATTTAATTAATTTCCGTTCTTAGGTGTATTATGTTTGTATCTGCAGCAAAAAGCACTACCTCTGCATTTCTGTGAATACAGCAGGGCAAGTCATTGATATACGTTAAGAACCGCAAATCTTCATACTTCATAGCTCCACACTTTGAGGAGTCAGCTGATTTTTGTGCATTTATGATAAAATATACTAAGCTTCCAGCCATGTCAGGCGAGTTTGAAACCACCTGCCACTGCTGGAAGTCCAGTCAAAATTTATCAGTAACACTCACCACCAAACTATGCATTCATACTTGTGGAAAGCTTATCTCAATTTTCTGCACCATTCTAACTAATTATGAACTAAATCATTTGTGTACTGCACCAGTCATACCACAATACTTCAGTTTATCTAGAAGAATTCCATGATTTACACAATCAAAAGCCTTTGAAAGTTAAATAATCCTAACAGGTCATGCCCAGTTGTTCAGAGAATTTAATATTTGATCAGTAAAAGCATAATATATTGCATTTTCTGTTTAAAATCTTTCTGAAAAACAAATTGACATTTTGTTACTACCCTGCTTCAATTAGGTATTATATATGTGGCTGAGAATCCTTCTTACCTGTTTTGAACATGCTTTTAGCGTTCTCCTGGAAATGCCATCAGTTCCATGTGAGCTTTCACTTTTTGACTCAGTTTATTATCTTTCTGATATCAGAGGGGTAGGTGTGTGAAATTTTATCAAATTGAGTAGTTATGGTCACTTGAATCAACAGCCACGCCACTTCTAATGAAGATCTACATCCTATTTTCACCACAACATTAAAAATGACAATTATAATATTTTCAACTTCTGACTTTTGTTAGTAATTGTTTCATTAAATTTGATTGAAGTACATTCCTCCTGTGTTCTTGGTTGCCCTGTTTCGCTTTCAATAACTTCCCAAATTGTTTTAATTGTTTTATCAGAGGTACTAATCTCAGGCTTGATACACATATTTCTAGACTTTTTCAGAACTTTTCTTTCGTGGCACAGAAGTTTTTATAATATTTTCTTGTATTTGGGTAATTATTATTTCCTGCTCTTAGAAAAATTCACTTTTACGGTTACAAGATTTTTTATTCCGTTAGTAAGCCACACGTCACAAGCCACTGTTATATACATGGTTCCTTACAATTGTATTTGTTTTCTTAAGGAAACAGTTTTCAAATACACTTACAGATGTGTAATGAAATATATTTCAAATTAGCATCGAGTTTCTTGTGCACCTTATCCCAGTCTAAGTGCTGTAGGATTTTCCTTAAATTTGTAATTGTTAGTTCATTAATTTAACGCTGTTCTTCGGTGGAATGTTTATAACACTGCGTGGAGCTATGTCATTTAGTGTAAAGATCAGAAAGACCCTTTTCAACAGTATAAACATTTACGTCGTTAAACGTATCTTGGTCTTTATAAGTTATTTTTCAGTGTGCTGCTGCCCTTTACTACCCGAATAGAAAAATGAATAATGGGTTTCACTCGATCGACTAAGATGTACGGAAAGAGCGTGGGCCTCTCGTGTCTGGCTGTAAATTAGGAGCCAACCACATTGTGAGTGACTCGGCAGATCATCCCTAATGTGGAGATTTAACTTTCAGAGTATGTTGCTCACTGTACACGCGCAGAAACGGATGACTGAGTTGTCATCTGCTACCCTCAGAAGTTACCCTATTCTGACCTAGTTCACTCCGTTTATGAAAATAAATGTTATGCTTTACTATCTCCTTAATCTGTATTTTGTTGATTGCTCTGTTTTCGTGACACGATGAAAATGCCGAATTTTCCACTAATTTTACCCCTAGTGTAGCCCTACAAGACAAATTAAATGTCTGAAAACAAAATTAACTGGCAGGAGCAATGTTTCAAATTATACCGCTAAATTTGTAGCTAACACAAGCTGCTTTGGAACAAACACTTTGCCATAAGGACAATAAATTGTTGATTAGGAATATCTACGCTAAATCATGTGTACAGAGTGATGCATCCCTAGGATCGTGCACTTTTATTCTGTTGGCTGTATGGGAAAGACTATTGGTGGGTTCAGGAGCAATTGGTTAATATCAGCATCTCTTTTCCGTGGACAATATACCATTAGAAGTTCCCTGAGCAAACGCTATGCATTATTGAAGAAAACTTCTAGCCTAGCTGCTCAGGCTTGGTAACCTAATTAGAAATTAGACTTAGGAACGTGGCAATTTATTTCTAAAGTAAAAGTAGCAAAGCTACCATGGGCCAAACATTTATAAGGTCTTAAAATTAAATCGATTTTCATGCTTCCATTTACATCACATACGCTTCTACCATGACGAAGTTGCTTATTTTTGAAGCTAAATGGTATCCCTCACACAAAATATAACAACAAGCAAAAACGAGTTCCTGGGAGAAATCTGATCTTTCTAATGAAACTACTAAGAAAGACACCAGTCGGTCACCATTTTGAGATATTTAACCTCGAACATTGATCAAATTTAACTATTAAGTTAGAAAACACCCTTTCACAGTCCGACTATCTCAATAACTTAACAAGATCGAAAGCTAATATTTACCTTGTGTTCTAACATCAGCTTTCTTGATAAACAAGTCAAATAACATGACATAATTGGAGATATCAATCATTGAAACTGAGGTGGCACTCGTATTGTACTTGTTTATGCATTTTGGTTTCATTTCTTTTTTACTTTTTCCCACCTTGAGCATCAACAATAGGACCTTTACCATGCATTTTTGAACTTCAGCACAAAATAATCAGTAGACACACCAATTTTCAGATTTCTCACTACGGTATTTGAGTTGTAAAAGGCTGTCAAACATAACAATATATTTGTGATCCCACGCACATTGGTTAAGTGATCTCCATGGTGCTAAAAGTCCATGGTGCTGAAACTTTGCCGAAGTTCCTATGAAAGGTACATGCAGTGAGGTTAAAATTTTAACAAAACTGTATATAGTCATTGGGGACCATATCTCAAATTGGGTGTTTGACATGGAATGTCGCATATGAGACATGTAACAATTATGTAAACCTGTGAGGGTGGATCATAAGCTGTGTCTAGAGCACAAATTTTAGTATGTTCATCTTGGTCAACTATGGTTTGGGACTCCGGCGGTTGCATTATTAATTTAGTAAATAAACACCTTCACCCGTTAATATTATGAAACCTTTTAATTACTAGTTTCGGTAATACAATATTACGATCATCAGACCCCTGCTCAGCTCTTAAATTTTGGTGTGTTGCATTATGTCATGTAAACGGCGTCTACACTGGTGAACTAGTGCGTGGATCCCCCCTTCGTGCTACCTGCGTAACGATGGTGAATTTCCAGGCCTGGAAGCTTAACATCGTTAGCCAGGTCTCACAAAGAGGGTCCCACGCACTAGTATACCAGTGTAGATGCTGTTTACATGACATAATGCAGCACACCAAAATTTAAGTGCTGCGCAGGGGTATGATGATCGTAATATTGTATTACCGAAACTAGTTATTAAAAGGTTTCATAATATTAATGACTGAAGGTGTTTATTTATAAAATTACGAAAACGAGAGTTTCGGGTTCAAGTCCCAGTCTGGCACATACTTTTAATCTTCTAGGGAGTTTCTGTGTATAATAATTCTGGTGTTCTGCAGTCTGGTAACAGAAGTTATAGCAACAAATCAAATGTAATTCTTCATACTTTCCCGGCGAGATCTTGACATTTTGGATAAACGGGATTACTGCCGGATGTATGCGTCGTTCTGGCACAATATTTCGGCCGCGTAACTCGCTGCCTTCTTCAGGTGCTACCTGAGACTGCCGTTTTTGGAGGACCTGGTCCAGTATTTATGCCCAGCAGATGCTAGGCGCTCTGTCTGCGGTCCGCGCCCAGCTGGCGCTGCTTGTAGGGTGTTGTCTCTTCCCTGGCGTTCCGTCGGACGTCCGCGCCCCAATCGGCCGCCATCTGTGGCAGCGGCAACTCTCTGAAGCCCCTCCCACGTTGGCTGCTCCCTCTGCGGTCCGCGCCCGTCTGGCGCTGCTCCTGAGGTGTTGTGGCTTCCCTTGTGCTCCGACGGACGTCCGCGCCCATCTTGTCCGCCATCTGTGGTCGGTGCAGCTGTCTGAGGCCCTTCTGGCGTCAGGCGCTCTGATCTTGGTCCGTGCCCACCTCGCGCCTCTCCTGAGAAGTTGTGGCTGCACAGACGCTCCGACGGACGTCCGCGCCCGTCTTGGCCGACATCTGCTGGTATGGCAGCTGTTTGAGGCCCGTCCGGTGTCAGGCGCTCCATTCTCGGTCCGCGCCCGCCTAGCGCCACTTCTGAGTTGTTTCTACTTCTTGTGGAGTTATTTGGTCCCTTCCGCTGGGCCTTGACAAGTTCCAGAGCCGGACTCCACGCTGTACTTAGCTGGTAACCGCTATCTCGGTTTATTAGGTTGTCAGTGACCTATATTTCGATGGCCTCCTTTATGATGCTGTCCCAGAATCTTGGGGTCTGTGTCACAATTTTGGTTTTGTCATAGTCCATTGTGTGGCCATACTCTAGACAGTGCTCTGCTATGGCTGACTTGGTTGCCTGTCCGAGTCTGATGCACCTCTGGTGTTCTTTGCACCTTATATTCACCGTCCTGATTGTCTGGCCGATGTATGTCATCCCGCACTGGCACGGGATGCTGTAAATGCCTGGTTTACGTAGCCCCAGGTCATCTTTCACGCTTCCCAGCATTGTCCCAATTTTGGCAGGTGGGCAGAATTTGCTCTTAATATCATACTTCATAAGAATTCTGCTGATCTTCACAGAAATAGGCTCCTCCTCTGTATCCTGTGGTTGGCTGGTTGTATGAAGTGCCCTCTGGATGTCTCTGGAGGAGTATCCATTTCTGCTGAAAACCAGCTGAAGGTGTTCAATCTCCGTGGCAAGATTTTCTGGATCTGACAGAGCTTGGGCCCTGTGCACTAGAGTTTTCAAGACTCCATTCTTCTGTGCTGGGTGGTGGCAGCTACTGGCTTGAAGATATAAGTCAGTGTGGGTGGGTTTTCGATACACACTGTGCCCCAGAGTGCCGTCTGCCTTCCTCTTGACCAGGACATCCAAGAATGGGAGCTGCCCATCCTTCTCTAGCTCCATAGTGAATTTTATACTCGGGTGGCGTGAGTTTAGATCAGAGCGTCTGACGCCAGTAGGGCCTCAGACAGCTGCCCTGACCACAGATTGTGGACGAGCTGGGCGCGGACGTCCGTCGGAACAGCAGGGAGGTTTCAACACCTCAGAGGAAGCGCCATGCAGGCGCGGACCGCGGATGGAGCGCCCAATGCAGGAGGGGCCTCAAACAGCTGTTATAGCAGCAGATGTCGGCCAAGGCGGGCGTGGACATCCGTTGGAGCATCTGCGCAGCCACAACTTCTCAGGAGAGGCGCGAGGTGGGCACGGACCAAGATCAGAGCGCCTGACGCCAGAAGGGCCTCAGACAGCTGCACCGAACACAGATGGTGGACAAGATGGGCGCGGACGTCCGTCGGAGCACAAGGGAAGCCACAACACTCAGGAGCAGCGCCAGACGGGCGCGGACCGCAGAGGGAGCAGCCAACGTGGGAGGGGCTTCAGAGAGTTGCCGCTGCCACAGATGGCGGCCGATTGGGGCGCGGACGTCCGACGGAACGCCAGGGAAGAGACAACACCCTACAAGCAGCGCCAGCTGGGCGCGGACTGCAGACAGAGCGCCTAGCGTCTGCTGGGCATAAATACTGGACCAGGTCCTCCAAAAACGGCAGTCTCAGGTAGCACCTGAAGAAGGCAGCGAGTTACGCGGCCGAAATATTGTGCCAGAACGACGCATACATCCGGCAGTAATCCCGTTTGTCCAAAATGTCAACAAATCAAATGTTTGTACAGCTTATGGGACTGAACTATGGGGTCATCAGTCCCTAAACTTACAAACTACTTATGAACTAAATAATACTAAGGACGGCACAAATATCCATGCCCGAGGGGGGATTCGAACCCCCGACCGTAGTGGCCGTGCAGACCGTGACTGGAGGGCCTCAGTCCCCTCGGCCACCGCGGCAGGCTTATAGCAACACATCTGCAACTTAGATCGGAGGAAAAAAGGGTATTGCATTCTTTATAAGTACAGTATAACATCACTCTGGTTTTATTAATAGCTATTCACTGTACTGCTGCCATCACAAGTAAACTATGCTGGACCCTGAGGGGACTCTGCTGTGTATGAATTTTTCTCGCCGCATTGTGCACAACAGTTGTGAACGCGCAGATGGTTTGGGTGCTTGGCTGCAGAGGGAATTTCTTCGGAGTAGTTTCTTTGGGAAACGAGCTTTATTAGATTTTATTGGTAATTTATCTACAGGGGGTGAACTGAATAATAGGAACACCTTATACAGATATAATATTTATTTATTAGGAAGGACTTGGCCCATAATTGCTTTTGAGAATGCAGCAACTCTTTGAGGGACATTTTCGTAAAGCGTCTTTATAGTCTGCAGCAGAATGTATCCAGTCTTGTACCAAAATATCCGCCTATTACTTAAACGATTTTCGACCTGTAAATCTGGTCCTCCCCATAAAGGTTCTGTTATCTTGAGAAATGTTCAGATGTTTGTATAGCTTATGGGAGTTAACTGTGGGGTCATCAGTCGCTAAACTTACAAACTATTTATGAACTAACTTATACTAAAGACAGCAAACATCCATGCCCGAGGGGGTATTCGAATCCACGACGGGGAACGGTCTCGCGCATCGGAGCATAGCGCCTCAATGCGCTTGGCCACTCCGCCGCGGCTATGTTGAGAAATGGCAATTTTTCTGTCCAGGCTAATGTCCGGTAATTTTCTTATACTATACAGAGCACGTCTGAACCTTTTTGGCAGTGTGTATGTGGGCGCTTTATCATTTTAGAATGGCAGTGTTTGTCAGCAGTATGTTACTCATAGTAGGCGGTTTCTTGTCGAGGTTGGAGAGAAATTCTTTGTTTTCCGACCATAAACGTGGGGAGCAGTTGAATAGCACGTTACAGATGCCGAAATCTGGCAAATCATGACGTAACCTCCCTCTTTTGCGGTTTTCAAGTTATAAACCCGGTTGTATGTAGGAAACATTGTAAGTGATGATTCATCGCAACATGGGTCATCATGTGTGCAGGTTTTAAGATCGTGGCTCCACTTCTTTCACATCTCTTCGTTGGCTTCTGTTATTAAGGGTTTAGCAACTGCAGCCTTTGCAGGGGTGTTAAACTCCAGCCGTACTGTTTTTGTCGAAATAGTATTACTTGAGTTAGTATTAGTTTTGCAGTTACTTTTGCCCTAGTACTTTTACGTTGTCTAGCCATAATGATTCTTAATGCTCGTCGGCCGTGTCAGTTAACTTCGGGTTTCACCCATTCCACTTTCTAGCCAATGATGTTTTCCCCTGTTTTGTGTACGCTGTCACTACCGAGGAGTCCTGTGAAGTTGGCACCCCTTTTTTGGAAAACATACATTTTTTTCAGAGTTCTAGTCAGATATACAATAGTTCTGGTGTTCTCTGTACAAAATTTGAATAGTTCTGAAAAATTTCGCCGTAAAATACGAAAAATTACCGCAAAATTTAGTTTTTTCGAAATAATTTTTTGCCTAATTGTACAAACATAGTTCTGATCACAGTTCTAAATAGCTCTCAAAGAGTTCTACAGGATATCCTAATGACATTTTTCTGTTCAGATTATACTTCATGAGATAATTGCAATAATGGGGAATCCATTTACACGCTACTGTGAAGTTGGCACCCCTTTTCTCAAAAACGTGCATTTTTTTCAGAGTTCTAGGCAGATATGCAATAGTTCTGGAGTTCTCTGTAGAAAATTTAAATAGTTCTGCACTAATTCGCGAAAAAATTACAAAAAATTATAACAAATTTTAGTTTTTTCCAAATAATTATTTGCCTATAAGCGTAAACATAGTTCTGATCACAGTTCTAAATAGCTCTCAAAGAGTTCTGCAGAAAATCCTAATGATATTTTTTTGTTCAGATAATAGTTCATGAGCTAATTGCGTAAATGAGGGACATAAACTACACAAAATTGCGCGAGTCGTGTGAAGTTGGCACCCCTTTTTTCAAAAATGTAAATTTTTTTCAGAGTTCTAGACAGATATGCAATAGTTATAGAGTTCTCTGTACAAAATTTAAATAGTTCTGTAGAATTTCGTGAAATATCGCAATTCTGAATAGTGGGAGAGCTGTGAAGTTGGCACCCCTTTTTTCAAAAATGTAAATTTTTTTCAGAGTTTTAGACACATATGCAATAGTTCTGGAGTTCTCTGTACAAAATTTAAATAGTTCTGTAGAATTTCGCCGAAAAAATAGTAAAAATTACCACAAATTTGAGTTTTTTTAGTTTTTTTTAAATAATTATTTGCCTATTAGCGCAAACATAGCTCTGATCACAGTTCTAAATAGCTCTCAAAGAGTTCTACAGGAAATCCAAATAACATTTTTCTGTGCAGATTATACTTTATCAGATAAATGCAGTAATGTGGGATTCATTTTCACGTTACTGTAAATTGGCACCATCTTATTTTTTTTTTTTTTTTTTTTTCGAGAAATACACATTGTTTTGTGGGGTTCTGTGTACATATACTATAGTTATAGAGTTCATGGGAATATTTCTATGTAATTGCCCGAAAAAAAATTATGTTCACAATTTTGAATATCTGATAAGCTGTGTTATTTGTACCCCTTACTCGAGAAATATACATTTTTCTTAGGTCTTGACAGGTATTCTATCCGCTGCACATTCAATTTGTTGTTTTTACGTCTGAGTGATTACTGCTTATTGTAAACAAAAACTATTGCACATGTCCCTAGAACTCTGGAAAAAAGTCTAATTTTTTGAAAAAAACTGGTGCAAATTACACAGTAGCATGTAAATGGATACTCCATTATTGTAATTATCTCATAAAGTATAATCTGCACAGAAAAATGCTATTAGGATTTCTTGTAGAACTCTTTGACAGCTATTTAGAACTGTGATCAGAACTATGTTTGCGCTAATAGGCAAATAATTATTTAAAAAAAAAACTAAAAAAAACTCAAGTTTGCGGTAATTTTTACTATTTTTTCGGCGAAATTCTACAGAACTATTTAAATTTTGTACAGAGAACTCCAGAACTATTGCATATGTGTCTAGAACTCTGAAAAAGATTTACATTTTTGAAAAAAGGGGTGCCAACTTCATAGCTCTCCCACTATTCAGAATTGCGATATTTCACGAAATTCTACAGAACTATTTAAATTTTGTACAGAGAACTCTAGAACTATTGCATATCTGTCTAGAACTCTGAAAAAAATTTACATTTTTGAAAAAAGGGGTGCCAACTTCACACGACTCGCGCAATTTTGTGTAGTTTATGTCCCTCATTTACGCAATTATCTCATGAACTATTATCTGGATAAAAAAATATCATTAGGATTTTCTGCAGAACTCTTTGAGAGCTATTTAGAACTGTGATCAGAACTATCTTTACGCTTATAGGCAAATAATTTTTTGGAAAAAACTAAAATTTGTTATAATTTTTTGTAATTTTTCCGCGAATTAGTGCAGAACTATTTAAATTTTGTACAGAGAACTCCAGAACTATTGCATATCTGCCTAGAACTCTGAAAAAAATGCACATTTTTGAGAAAAGGGGTGCCAACTTCACAGTAGCGTGTAAATGGATTCCCCATTATTGCAATTATCTCATGAAGTATAATCTGCACAGAATAATGTCATTAGGATATCCTGTAGAACTCTTTGAGAGCTATTTAGAACTGTGATCAGAACTATGTTTGTACAATTAGGCAAAAAATTAGTTTGAAAAAAACTAAATTTTGCGGTAATTTTTCGTATTTTTTCGGCGAAATTTTGCAGAACTATTCAAATTTTGTACAGAGAACTCCAGAACTATCTTATATCTGTTTAGAACTCTGAAAAAATGTACATTTTCCAAAAAAGGGGTGCCAACTTCACAGGACTCTACCGAGGGCCGCGGCGGATTAGCCGTGCGCACTGGGGCACCGTGCTGCGGTGCGCACGGCCGTTCGTCGTCAGGGGCACAGAGTAACATACACAGAGAAGCCCCCCCAACCTCCATAAACCTCTGTCCTACGCTCTCTTCCTAGTTCCGTAAGATGCCAGCAGATGTCTGACGGTTCCCTGGCTTAGTACCGGTAGACGACACTAGAGGCGCTACTGAGGGTGCCTCTCGCATATCAGAGGATAGAGTGGAGAGGAGGCTGAGGGGAGAGCTCGTGCCACCTTCTACGAGGCCACGGCTGTGTCGGGCGTGCCGGCGTTTGAGGGGAGGTCTTGGTGCGTACAGCCGCTACCTGCCGCCTGCTCTGGCCAGTTTTAAGGGGATGCTTTGACCTCAGCGCCATCATGGAAAATCTTACAGAACTGCTCTGGCCCTTCCTCCCTGCACCCCTGAGCGTGTGACCGGGCCCTTATGGAGGTTTCCCGTCTGTATATATTTGTATGTGTCAGGGCCACGGTGCAGTAGCCGAGTGGTCTAAAGCACCTCGCTGCAGAGCGCGCGGTTGCTCGCCGTGGAGGCTCGAGTCCTCCCTGGGGCATGGGTGTGTGTGTTTGTCCGTAGGTTAGTTTACCTTAGTTTAAGTAGTTTGTAAGCTATGGACTGATGACCACGCAGTTTGGTCCGTTAGATTTACAGACATTTGAACATTTTGTGTCAGGGGTTAGAGTCCCCACCCCCTCGGGCATTGGTATTTGTATTGTCCTTAGGTTATTTTACCTTAGTTTAAGTAGTGTGTAAGGTACGGGCTAATAACTGAGCAGTTGAGTCTGACAGATTTACAAATATTTGGACATTGGAACATTACCGAGGATACTGTCGCTAGTAAAATGTAAAACAGTGTAACATTTCTCGCCACAGATTCTCCCACTAACCGCACACCATCGAATTGTTCTCTTTGGAAGTCTGAGAGAGCGCGAATTTCGCCGATCATTTGTCTTGATCGTCGCAGAATAACGTAAACTGAAAGGCTTGGCACGTCAACTGTGTACTGCGTGCAAGTCTCAGCGTTGACACATACACAGCGGTGCCAACTTGGCAACAAGATGTAGAATACTGCATGGTGTTCGTATTTATCCCGCGCCATGTAGGTGTGAAATGACTTGTCGTTATTAAGAATCTGCAGAACGCGGAATGAGTGCACGAGGCGGTGTGACTAGCTCTGCCGGTCCTGACGGTGTCGTGTGTGCAGGGCGTACTTCTCGCCGGAGGGCCTGCACTACAGCCTCGCGCGCGTGCCGGCGGGGGGCACCGACTTCTCGACGCACACCTACTCCTACGACGACGTCGAGAACGACACCAGCCTGGAGCACTTCCGGCTCGCCGACGAGGACCTGCTCTACAAGGTAAGCGTCCTCACTCCACATGCCGCTGTTCACTGTCTAAACGTCTTCTCGTGTCTCCTAGGGTACCCGCATAGTGTGAGAACTTACACTCTTGACCATTAAAGTTGCTACGCCACGAAAATGACGTGCTACAGACGCGAAATTTAACCGACAGGAAGAAGATGCTGCGATATGCAAATGATTAACTTTTCAGAGCATTCACACAAGGTTGGCGTCGGTGGCGACAACTAACATGAGGAAAGTTTCCAGCTGATTTCTCATACACAAACAGCAGTTGACCGGCATTGCCTAGTGAAACGTTGTTGTGATGCCTCGTGTAAGGAGGAGGAATGCGTACCATCACGTTTCCGACTTTGATAAAGGTCGGATTGTAGCCTATCGCGATTGCGGTTTGTCGTATCGCGACATTGCTGCTCGCGTTGGTCGCGATCCACTGACTGTTAGCAGAATATGAAATCTGTGGGTCCAGGAGGGCAATACGGAACGCCGTGCTGGATCCCAACGGCCTCATATCACTAGCAGTCAAGATGACAGGCATCTTATCCGCATGGCTGTAACGGATTGTGCAGCCCCGTCAGATCCCGGAGTTAACAGAGGGGGACGGTTCCAAGACAACAACCAATTTCACGAACAGTTCGACGACGTTTGCAGAAACATGTACTATCAGGTCGGAGACCATGGCTGCGATTCCCCTGTACGCTGCATCACACACAGGAGCGCCTGCGATTGTGTACGCAGCGACGAACCTGTTTGCACGAATGCCAAAAGTCATGTTTTCGAATGAATCCAAGTTATGTTTACAGGATCATGATGGTCGCTTCCGTGTTTTGCGACATCGCGGTGAACGCACATTTGAAGCGTGTATTCGTCATCGCCATACTGGCGTATCACCCGGCGTGGTTTACACGTCTCGGTTACCTCTTGTTCGCATCGACGGCACTTTGAACTGTGGCCGTTCCATTTCAGATCTGATACGACCCATGGCTCTACCCTCCATTCGATCCCTGCAAAACCCTACATTTCAGCAGGATTATGCACGACCGCATCTTGCAGGTCATATAGGGGCCTTTCTGGATACGGAAAATGTTCGACTGCTGCCCTGGCCAGCAGATTCTCCATATCTCTCATCAACTGAAAACGTTTGGTCAATGGTGGCTGAGCAACTGACTCGTCACAATACGCCAGTCAATACTCTTGACGAACTGTGGTATCGTGTTGAAGCTGCATGGGCATCTGTACCTGTACACGCCATCCAAGCTCTGTTTGACTCAATGACCAGGCGTATCAAGGCCGTCATTACGGCCAGAGATGATGGTTCTGGGTACTTATTTCTCAGAATGTATGCACCCACTTTGCGTGAAAATGCAATCACATGTCAGTTTTAGTATATTTGTCCAATAAATATCCGTTTATCATCTGCATTTCTTCTTGGTGTAGCAATTTTAATTGCTAGTAGTGTAGATTATCTAAAGTACACATCTTTGAAGTCTATGATATTAATATCATCATCAACATTTAAGACTCATTATGCCTTTCAGCGTTCAGTCTGGGCCAGAGTTCCCCTTTTCAATGCTAACACTGAACCTTCGTCTGATGTTAAGCCTTTTACTTCAAAATAATTCTTCACCGAATCTAAGTACTTTGTCTCCTCGACTCCTCCTATCCTCTACTGCAGAGCTCATGAGTTTCTTAGGTAACCTCGCTTCTCCCATGCGTGTAAAATTATCCCACCATCTCAGTCTGTTCTCTCTAATTGATTCATCTATGGTGTTCGTTCCAAGTTTTTCTTTGATTTCTTCACTTCTATTAGTACTTGCAGTCACTCTTGCTATTTTTATATCTTTAACCTAAACTTCATTAATAAACTAACATGTATCAACCGAGCTTTCACTCCCATACAACAATGTTGGTGGAAAGACTGAACAATGCATTGGTACTGAATTCCTTCTTGCAGAAGAGAGTAGATCATAGCTGAGCACTCACAGCATTAGCTTTGATTCCAACTCTTTCATTATGTCGCCATCCTGTGAGAAAAGTGCGTCCTAAGTACTGCCCACCTGTACCTGTACTTTGCTCCTCCTGTTTGCAATCAACCTGTTAAAATATCTTTCCTACAGACATCATTTTCGTTTTGTATAAGCTGATCTTCATACCATAAGCCTAGCTACAAAATATTGAATTGCAACCTCTCAATTGAATATGCAATCATAATTAAGTCTTCGCGTGTCCGACACTGCTTATTTGGTTTTCACTTATTTTAATCTCACCCCGCCAGTCTATTATTTTCAACATATGATCCACAAGTAATATGAACAAGAGTGGTGACAGGTTCCTACCTTCTCTTACCCCTGAAATTACCCTGGACGATGAAATCAGTTTACCGCCCACTCTGTTACCAGATAATATACGTAAATACCTACAACTGCCTGTATAAATTTTCCCCACATTGCATAATCGTATAGCACTGGCAATAGTTTCCTCCTAGGAACACGGTCTATACCAATCTAACAATGAGATCTAGAAAAACGTAGGTACTATTCCCTGTTCCACTCATAGCACTTCTCCATTATCTGATGCAAGCTAAAGATCTGGTCCAGAAAACGGAAGAAAATAAGAGCAAATGAACTTATTTCCGAAAATACATGGTTTCCTTGCTTTATACTTTTGAAAATTCATTGTGATTGACCAATAAGCTGTTTAATAATTTAGCCAAATGCTACCGGTTTCTGTCGTTAGACCATTATCAAGTGCCAACATAAAATTAAAAAAATAAATAAATAAATAAAAACATTAAAAAATAAAAATAAATAAATAAAAAGAAGTTAAAAATGTATTGAATTACAGTTTGTATGAAAGCAGTCGGAATAATGATAGAAAAGTAAAAATATATAAAATACTTACAGAGCATAAACAGAAGATTATGGTAACAAATCACAATGTTGAAAATATAAGAAAAGAAGAATGTGTGCAGCTTGCATTTTTACAAAATTAACCAGCAAAAACGCAAAGTGACCAGTAAATAGAATAGGGGAACTTACATGCAATATTTTAAGCCAAATATTACAAGCATCGTTCCTTTGAATATTATAGGCAAACAACATAAACGAGTTTCCATAGTTGTTATCGTGACTGTCTCTGGAAAGTTTTGCAGTACATAGAAGCTTTATAAAGTAAACACTGGATTAACTGAAATAAACAATGTGTCAAACAGCTGAAAAATGCTCCTGCCGGAGCACAGAAAAGGCAAATATGTTCTCTGACATTAAAAGTGTGCGACCAGCTGCCTCAATCCTCATTCCGACTTCCTCACCAAAAATTTTGGCATGCGGACATATTCGCGCACTTTTAACCCATAACTTTGTAAATACTTTTGCTCAGTTAAGCCGTCATAGTCAACAGTCTCGTCTCACTGTCAGCGTCTATATATGTCTCTGTCCGTTTGTTTGCTGTCTCTCCCACTGCCGCTTCGTCTGTGTCAAATTTTCAATGTCTTCATCCCTTTCCCTGGCGATTCCTCACCGCTGTCTGTTTCTGCCACTTTCATAGTCTCTCTGCCCCACTGACATTGTCCCATTCACTTCCTGTCCTGTTGCCAGTATGCTTTCTTTTTCTTAGAGTCGGCTTTAATTGTCTTCAATCACGATTATCTCCTTTACACATATGTCCAAGGGGATGGTTTGCTTGGGGTTTGATCTGTAGACCGGAAAACTTTAGCACGCGGGTATTGGGGATGAGTAAAATTGGACAAATTGTTTCGTGCTATAGTATTGGAGAGCCGCGCGCTCATGCTTTATGTATGGTATCCATTCGTCTCAAGTTTCCCACTGTTTTCTCTGTTGCTCCAATTGCTACTATCTGCATCTGTCTTAGTTTGTTGTTGTCACTGTTCCTGACTTTCAACATCTCGTTTCGCTTCCCACTGCTGTTTTCATGCATATGCCTTTCTCCTGAACGGACACTTTCTCTGGTCTCTCTGCCTGTTGCACTGTCTCTGTCCTACTCAGATTCAGGCGAAAAAAGCGCGAATATGTTTGCATGTCAAAATTTTTGGTGAGGAAGTTGGAATGTGGATTGAGGCAGCTAGTTCCACACTTTTGTGTCAGAGAACATATTCGTCTTTTCTGTGCTCCGACAGGAGCACTTTTCAGCTGGTTCCCGTCTTTTTCCTGTTACATAAGAGTGCACTGCTTATATAACATGAAATCAATGATGAGTAAAATTTGGATAGTATTTTATCTCACCGGATATTACATGCAAATTTGTCATGAATGTGTTCGGTAACTTGGAATCTACATATTTCGGTAATGGATAGTATTATCGGAAAAACTTTCAAAGCTTTTCGGAATCATGATATTAGAACGCATAGTAAAAATTTCGACGATTTTCCATGAATAGAAGTGTAGATTTGCCAATGCACGCAGTTGGATCTTTTGATACCAAAAACTATGATTTTTGTAGCATATCGCGATAACGAATACATATTTCCAAAAACGGGAAACTGATTTTCCAGATAAACACCAAAACAACGTATACATTACATTTTAGTCCTTTCCTATTCCTCAAGAAGCGTTACCTCACAATCAGAAATAGCGTTTTCCAACCTATTACTGTCGCGTGCTATCATTCACGGACCGATATCTCAAGAACCACAGAAGATATAATTCTACTCTTAACTTTAAATAAAATGTCGATATATTTTCTACATTTCATACGCAGTTATGTGTAACCTAAAACCAACGATACGAAAAGTCTTCGCAATGTGCCTTTACCTCTGCAAGCTCTTTAAAATCTGTTGCAATAGTTCACTAAACCGGATGCTGCATATTAACTGTAAAGTAACGAAAACAAATATCATCCCTTCACCGACCGAAAATTTCAATCTTTAAGATGTACAAAAATCTAATTTTTTTCGCATGGTAAGTTTCAGAGCTGTCCGAACGCCGTCTTTCAGCACAATACGCACTTTTTCTTGCAAAATATCGTAGTTTTTCGGCCGTATCTTGCTAACGGACTTAGATTTACGAAAACTGAAAAAATGCCGTTTATAGATAAATGTCTACAGCATGTACTGTAAATATTTGAACAATTTTTTATGGTTATTTATTTAGATATTTGCGATTCACGGTGCTAAAACGGCTAAAAATCGGATTTTGTGATTTTGTGCAAAACTATGATAAGTTTCAACCTCTTGATCACGGTAACGGATAACGGTATCGAAAAAATTTAAAAACGGCCTCGAGAATATCATCATAAGAACATATGGTAAAAATTTCGAAGATTTGCAATAAATAGAAAGTATCAAAGTGACCATCCCCACACTTCGTTTTTTTGGTACCCAAGAATCATTTTTTTTAATAGATTTTCTCAGGAACCGCCCATGAATGAATGGTGCTTTTGTAAGCCGTTTAAAGCCCACCATAGATTACACGGCATGTACAAAAGCCAACTGATTTGCTCAAATTGGATGGGCTCCAGGAAGTGTGTAACTTCGAAACTTCGGACGATGATAGCTATACTATACCCGTCTTCTAATATGTACACAAGTGATCACTACGCCAAGTTCTATCCAGAACACTTCACCCCTTCACTCTGAGATGAATAGAACAAGAGATATGGGCTCTTAAAAATCGCAAATTCGCACGCGCCGTTTACGAACAGATTAATACAATACGAGAACAATACAGTTACACATGTATATTACAGTGACAGCTGTGACATTACAAAGTTCCGAAGTTTGTAGTTACAAATTAATAATTAATGAAAAGTGAAATAAAAACATCGAATAAAACATCAATTAGGTTATGTGTGATGACTACAGACTGTTGAAACATTAGTGACATTTTAGATATCAGAAAATGAAGTAATTACAAAATGATACAATCGAGGATAACCATCATGTGTGAGGTATAAAATCTGAATGACAAGTAGTATTTGTGCAATTAGTGCGTTGCTAAAGTAAGGATGTTTGCAATAAAACATTACATTCGGTGTCAAATATAACAAATTTACAACTTTGTTTGAACTGATAAGAGCTTTCCATTACAAAGATCTTTAACAATAAAGTTATCTATTAGGAAACAAGTTCATATGCCTTTCGTTAGAATTTAAAAAATGAAAACGTTAACAATGTCTATAAATAAAATGCTGTTACAACCTATACAGTCAAGTCTAACAAAGGATTAATATGAGTGTACTACAGGCATCAAGTAACAAAGGAGTGTGGGTCAGTGAGATGTGCTCAATAGTATGTGATACGGGAGAGGGGGAGAGTGGGGGAAAGAGTTCGTAGGGGTCATTTACAGGACGCGATTCCGTCGGCTTTGACTGGTGACATCGGCGCGTTGCTGTGTGTGACGTCATCGCTGCGCAGTAGTTTTGAGGTGCGTGCGTGTTTGTAGGTAATTATTTTGTGGCTGTAGATTGTTTACAAACAGAACATAGATTACATATTAAGATTTTGTGTTTAAGGAGTGATCTTAGCTTCACTCTGATAGTGAGGTTTAGGTTAACGGAGAGGTTCTTTTTTTTCTTTTTCTCTCTATATCTCTCTCTTCTTCTTCTTCCTTTTTTTACCCTCAATTGAGCGCCGAAAGCACCAATTTTTGGGCTGAGACCTGTGATCGATGGTACATTCTGTTGTAATCTGCATTTTACGAGGATTTATTATCTACAATACATAATTATTAAGATATTATCCTGTATACATGGTTTCCAACATGTCGATGACGTATGGGAGAAAAGCAGATGGCTGGAATTCCGTCGTAAAACATTCCTCACAATATTATAAATTTGTTATATTTGACACCGAATTTAATGTTTTAGTGCAAACATCCTTATTTTGCTGCGGCGGAGTAGCCGAGCGCATTGAGGCGCTATGTCATCACACATAGCCTAAATGACGTTTTATTCGATGTTTTTATTTCACTTTTCATTAATTATTAATTTGTAACTACAAACTTCGGAACTTTATTATGTCACCGCTGTCACTGTAATCTACATATGTCAATGTATTATTCTCGCATTGTGATACTTGTTTATTTCGATTACTCCACTGTTTACATTATAAAGCTTCTATGTACTGCAAAACATTTCAAAGATAGTCACGATAACAACTGTAAAAACTTCGTTATGTTGTTTGCCTATAATATTCAAAGGAATGATACTTGTAATATTCCCACATTATGTTTACTAGTCACTTTGCGTTTTTTGCCGGTTAATTTTGTAAAATGTAAGCTGCACACTTCCTTGTTTTCTTATATTTCCAACATTGTGATATATTACCATAATCATCTGCCTATGTTCTTAAGTATTTTATATATTTTTACATCTATATCATGATTCTGACTGCTTTCATACCACCTGTATTCAATACGTTCTTAGGGTTGCGCTTGATAATGGTCTAACGACCGAAACCGGAATATTAGGCGAAATTATTAAGCAGCAATGGTGAAACAATGAGTTTTCAGAAGTATCTATCAGCTGTGAAACCGCACCTAATCACTTTTTTTAACAATCATACTTCGTTACAGAGACAGGTCTAATAGGCGCTTTTCTACGCATGGTCTCCGTCTAGAGGGTGACATACTGTGAGATTGATGAGTCGAAGGATTATATGACTGCTACTTGTTGGTGCTCCAGTGAAAGCCCTCTGTTCACTCTCTGCTTCAAAACGTTTAGTATTTCTTCGCATTCCTGTCAAATATTTTACTTTCCTGTATTTCTGTCTTAAAGAACTAAAGAGTCATTTTTGGCAATTCTAGAAATTCTACAAAATCATTTTCGTCATTTATACAAACATAGCACTTATTGAAATAATTTTGAAACACACTAGAAGCTTGTTTCAGGGTATTCAGCGTTTTAAAAACTAAGAAATATTGTTGTTGTTGTGGTCTTCAGTCCGGAGACTGGTTTGATGCAGCTCTCCACGATACCCTACACTGAGCAAGCCTCTTCATCTCCACATAAGAACGGCAACCTACATCTGTCTGAATCTGCTTACTGTATCCATCTGTTGGTCTTCCTCTGCGATTTTTACCCCACACACTTTCCTCCAATGCTAAATTCACAATTCCTTGATGTCTAAGGATGTGTACTACCAATCTATCCCTTCTTTTAGTCAACGTATGCCAGAAATTTCTTTTCTCCCCAATTCTGTTCAGTACCTCCTCATCAGTTACGCGATCCACCCATCTAATCTTCAGCATTCTTCTGTAGCACCATATTTCAAAAGCCTCAATCATCTTCCTGTCCGCACTGTTTATCGTCCATATCTCACTCCCATACAAGGCAACACTCCATACAAATGCCTTCAGAAAGGACCTCCTTAGGCTTAAATCAATATTCTATGTTAACAAATTTCTCTTTTTCAAGAACGCTTTTCTACCCATTGCCATTCTGCATTTTATATCCTCTGTACTGCGACCATCATTTGTTATCTTACTGCCCAAGTAACAAAACTCATCTACCTCCTTTATTGCTTCGTTTCCCAATCTAATTCCTTCAGCATCACCTGATTTTCTTACATTGCACTCCATTACCCTAGTTTTGCTCTTGTTAATGTTCATCTTATATTCACCTTTCAGCACACTGTTCATTCCGTTCAATTGCTCTTCCAGGTCCTTTGCTGTATCTGACAGAATTACTATGTCGTCGGCAAAACGCAATGTTTTTAATTCTTCCCCCTGAACTTTAATTCCTTCTCGAAATTTCTCCTTGCTTTCCTTTATAGCTTGCTCAACGTACAAATTGAATAACAACGGAGAAAGACTACAACCCTGTCTTACACCCTTTCCAACCACTGCATCCCTTTCATGCCCTTCAACTCTGACAACCGCTGTCTGGTTTTTGTACAAGTTGTAAATAACCTTACGCTCCCTATATTTTACTCCTGCTTGCTTCAGAACTTGAAAGTGTTTATTCCAATCAACATTGTCAAAAGCCTTCTCCAAATCTGCAAAAGCTACAAATGTAGGTTTGCCTTTTTTTAATCTCTCTTCTAGGATAAGCCGTAAAGTGAGTATTGCCTCCCGTGTTCCTACATTTCTCCCGAACCCAAACTGATCTTCCCAGAGGTCGGCTTCTACCAGCTTCTCCATCCTTCTGAATATAATTCGTGTTAATATTTTGCAACCATGACTTATTAAACTGATGGTGAGCCACAATTTCGATGTAAGTGCCTTATGGCAAAATTAGTAGGATTCAGACAGCATTTTTCTGTCAAGGATAGAAAAGAAACAAATTATTCATGTTTACATTTCGTACAGCTCTTGAAAATCATTGAAATGTAGAATCCTTGTAATGTATTTTGATTTATTTAATGAACATTTTTACAGATGATGATACATTCCATCAGATGATCTGAGTTTCATATGCATTTCCGAGTGATATTTGGAGACGAAAGGTTTCTAAAATTACCAAAAAATATATCCCTATATAAGAACTAATTTGCTTGATTAAAATGGTAAGTGTCGGTATCTCGTTGCTTTGACATTTTAGTGCAAGGAAAATTAAATGAGGTAAGGCAAACAACGAATATGAAACTGCCGTTTGTCTTAAGCCTACTGATTAATATTTGCAGTAATCCGCCAAAAGAATTTCCCAGGCCCAAAAATGTCAGACACAGCTGGCAGCACAAGCCCGGTGACGTCATGGGGTGCGCGCGAGTCTGTACTCAAGGTGGTGTCCGGATGTGTCCGTGTCGTGGCTTACTTGGAGGAGGAGGTCCAGTTGTATGACCTGTTCGTTCACCGGATCTCAACCCGTGCGTTTTCTGGTTATGGGGCCATCTCAAAAGTATCATGTATGCAGAGCCCATTCTAAATAAGGAAAATGTGGAGCAGCCTATCGTGCAGCGTGGTCAGCACTGCCATCCTAGCGTTTGTCTATCAAAGACAGCGTGAATTAGGCCGCACTCTCTGTAACGAAGTACAAATGAATTGTCGATAGCGTGAAAACAATACATTTCCGGACATCGTTGGACCTTATTGTTCCGCACCCTCTCATAGATCAATTCCTAGAGTTTGTGGAAACAATCACCTGTATACCGCT
This sequence comes from Locusta migratoria, assembly GCA_026315105.1. Lineage (NCBI taxonomy): Eukaryota > Metazoa > Arthropoda > Insecta > Orthoptera > Acrididae > Locusta > Locusta migratoria. The sequence continues at coordinate 598,199,817 of CM048744.1, forward strand.
TTTAACATTAAGCACCGCATTGTCTCAATCAGTGAGTTATAATTTACTTTAATGCTCTTTGATAAGCCAACGACGAGGCTCTGTCACAAAGTCCCAGTTGACTCCTCTTGAATTCATCCAGAGTGTGAACAGGGTTCCCATGCACGCTCAAACAGCCGTCATTCTAGAGAAAAGGGTCCACTAATTGCATCCAGTTTGCTCGTTCAGTAATATTCTAGAAGATGAAAGCTATTCGTACATGATACCGGCCCAAAACGTGTTTCATTTTTCTCGTTGCTGAATCCACAGTACTGCGTGCTCGGGACAGACATTTCCTTCCACTATTCCTGTAAAAGTTAAGAATCCCAGCCCATTGATCCATTTCAGATGTTGTGACGTTCAGATCATTCGTACTTCAGGCCGAAAACGAAATTGGTGGAGTGTAGACTGTTGCCTTCGAAACGTTCTCCAGCAGATGTTTACATTGTCTTCCTACTAACTATATTTTTATGTATTTGTCATCAGCTGATGATGTTGATTACGATCGAAGCCGAAGTCCAACGTGTTGTCCTTCGCCATACCGGTTCAAAATCAGAATGATTATGGCGTTTTGTAACATGTGGTGTTTCAAAAATATATTTAGAAATTTTTCGGGACAGGTTTCTTATTCCGATATAAGAAGGATACATATAATATGTCCGAATATCCATAGTTTTCGAGTAACTGATGGAAGTTGACATCCAACGGCTTTCCAGGTTATCAACATCAAACATTTAGGATTTTTCAAGAGGCACAATACGTATTTTAGGTGATGGCAGTATATAGGGTGTAAATTTTAAGCTGAGAAACCAGATTAACTCGAAAAATAAGCTTCACACGAAAAATGTGTAGAATACAAAGTTGAATACTTTCAGGGGGGGGGGGGGGCACATCCGCTGGTACTAAAATTAGCCCGCCACCCCAACCCCCTGAGAGTGGGGCGGGATGCAACGTTAAAATTTCAAATGGGAAATCCCCTTTTCTATGGCAGAATCAGATTCAAGATTAAAAACTACGTACATTTTGTCTTAAACATTTGTTTAGATTCTTGGTACTTTGCGCTGTAATTCAAGAAAATCCATGTTCTCATTTTTGTGTGCAAAATGGTTACGGATAAATAAAAAATACTAATTCCTAAAACTAAAACTACCCTCTCCCCACAAGGTGGTGTTTGAGAGAGAGGAATTACACTTTTTAAATGTTGACCCAAATATTAATTTTTTCCACAGATTCGGATAGGTTTGTCTGTTTCGTGGTCATGAGGCCACACAGCTTTTAATTATCAAACAAATCATCAGACTAGCTAACTAACTAACCCAATCGTTCCTTATCAGGACCAACAAATCTTAAACGGGAATACGTTCATCTTCAGTCAGTCTTTTACTTTGTTTACTCTGTTAGTTAAGGAGTACACTCGTTAGTAAGTAGGTTATTTAGTTAGCTTGTCAGATGATTTGTTTGATTATTAAGAGTTTGGTCGCCTCATGACCACGAAACAAACAAAACTTATCCGAATCTGCGGAAAAAAATAATATTTGACTCAACAACTTAAAATTTACACCATGTAAATGAATTGCAATGAAAATGCCATACAACATGCGTCCAATTTTTATTGGGTCCATAGATATAGCTGTCAGTATGTAACCTAACAAACTTGAAGCAAAGGCAAATGATGTTATTTTCACGTTCTTCCTTTTGTTCTTAGTATAACATCATATTGAATTAAAAGCAGGATTATGTATATGTATTTAGTTCACCTGTTTTCGCGTTACAAGGCTATCTTCAAGAGTTTAGAGTCTCTGTGTGGTCATGACGTAACGGAATTTACGCCGGTCAGGGAGGCGTGCACGGATGCATAGCCGGCCGCGGTGGCCAAGGAGACTGAGGCGCTCCAGTCACGGTCTGCACGACCACTACGGTCGGGGGTTCGAATCCCCCCTCGGGCATGGATATTTGTGCCGTCCTAGTTCGTAAGTAGTTTATAAGTAGTTTGTAAGTTTAGGGACTGATGACCCCGTAGTTAAGTCCCTTAAGCTTAACAAACATTTGAACGGATGCATAACAGTTAACTGCGCCTCTCGCTAAAAGCGGTAAATCCGGGTTTGAAATTCCTTTCCGGCACGAATTTTCATTTGCCGCCAACGAATTGTGCATGTTGATTCATATTCGCAAGAACGAATACATGTCTTGTATTCTTGGCATCCATAGTCGTCACGGAGTTAATACCATCAGAAACGCAAATCGTGCGAGATTTTTGACAGTAAAGACGTGGTACTCGCTGTAAGGTAATGGTACCAAATAAGGGTACCGTAACATTTGGCAATTTTTCATCACTGATCTATTGTGATGATTAACTTAAAATTTTGCACACCTTTAGAAAAAATTTTTGGTTTTTCAAAATGATTCGAACATGCTGTAAACTGAAGTTCCAAAAACTTAGCAAGTAGCCTTTCTGTGGTACAAGGGTGCCCATTAACGCCAGCGCCATACACCCCAATAAGGCCGTGTCTATAGAAGAGTGGGGTGGAGACAGTGAAATAATACACTGTCAAAGACATTTATTTCGTATTAAAAGAAAAGCAACAAGATTAACTCAGATTCCGAAACCGAGACTTAGAATATACTGTTTCACAGTAAGGGCACATAATAGTTGTCAAGAGTGTCTCTTTTGTCAAACTCTGCACAAAGCTCCTGAACCTATAATACAAAGGAGGGACAGCGAATTGTATCGTCTACCTAGTTCTTAATGCAAATGAAAAAATATCAACATCCGCTTTTGATATGGTGGGACTTGCTTAAGAGAATCTACTTTCCCGCGCATGTTTATGACACTAAAAAGGGGCCCATCGTAAAATAATTCTGAGGTTTCAAAACTATTAAAAATCAGCAATTCATAAAGAAACTACATGAATTAATTATTCGAGACCTTAGGAAAAAGCTACCTTAATAGCTTTGCAGAAACCACCAAACTCAAATTTACATCGGCAGCTTAATAATGTAAAACATAACAAATCTATTTCCCATTTGTCACTAGGAAGCCATTTACGTTCGTACGGATGCTACCATTCAACTAATTTGACTACAGCATTTTTAAATAAGTGGGGTGGCCTTAATGGGATCTATGACCTTATTTCCTGCACCTATCATACATCTACAAGAGCAGTAATTGCTCAGGCGTTATTAGTGATATTGCTGATAAAAAGTTTTAAAATAGTCCTTACATTAAAATACAGAAATTACTATTATGTTTAACTTACTATCGTTTCGGTCAATACCATACCGGAACCTGTTGCAAATGGGGCAAGCATTTATATGATTTTTGGCCCTTAAAGGCGGGATTCCTATGCAGCATCTGACGCATGCGGCTGCCGTTGTACGTCTGCCACATTGCACTGCTACAGGTGGTCTGAGAGCAGTCTAGACGCCGCCGCAAAGGAGAACACGACAGCACGTCCCAGGGAAAAATACTGTTAACGGTGGTGGAAGATGAGAAATTGGTAGAAATGGCTTCTAAATTTCCTTGTATCTACAATGTATCGTTACCAGTATACAAGGACCAAACTGTGAAGTTTAATGTTTAGGGAAAGGACAAGTAAGAAAAGCACTATATACTTTCTATTTATTCATAATGTTTATTACTTAGTTGTCAGGCAAATAATCCATATTGTAATAAACAAGAATAAGTAGTATCGTCTCACATAATATTCAGTTATTATAATAATAATGAAGTGTACGCAAAGTGAATACCAAAACGTTATGTATGTTATAAAAATTCAATTTATTACAATGTGCATACAAATTTTTATTCAGTAACGCTAGGGAGTTCGAAGCCTACTGAGTTCTGTTAACGTGATCACTTTGCCACGGCGTTATCCCTCCACATGCACGGCTGTTAAGTATTCTGTAAATGAATCTAGCACAGAAAATACATCAGCATGTGCATAACCACCAAGCCTTGCTAATGGTCCAAGATTTTCAGTAGGTAGTGGTTCACTTCAAAGTGAGGCTCGTTATTTTTCTCTATGAATGCATCTCTAAGTAAATTATCAGTCTTATCTGGCTTCAGACTGATCGGTGAATAAAATATCCGAAATACTTAACAGAGCAAAGGCATTTTCAGAAACTCTACGAGCTCTTGAAAGACGGCAGTTAAAAATAGCTTTACTTTTTTCTTTTTTGTCAGCACTAGAAACTCGAAGAGAGAAATGTTCCATCACGTTTGGATGTAATCGAAGTGCCTCGTCGCCTCCAAAAGCATGTGGCACTACTATGTCCGAATCCGGCAGCTTAGTAGAAACAGTTTCCCGATATTACTTTTATCAAAAATTTCACTGTCACCTTCTTTTCCATATGACCCAACATCAATGAAAATGAATTTGTAGTTGGACTCAACCACGGCAAGAAGGAAGGTAGAGAAAGAAATGTTTGGAGTTGTAATACAATGAGCCTGTCAGTGCAGGGGAAAAAATTCGCACATGCGTCCCTCAGTTCTTTTGAGGTGAATCGGATGTGTTTCAGCATTTTCCTCACATAGCTGAAGCCGAATTTCTTCAACGTCTTCTAACATTAGATGAAACAACAAATCGCGCTCACTCGTCGTTTCGGCACAGACGCAGCATACCAACTAAATACTGTGTGGCTGCCGCTCTATAGGAATCGCCAGCTATGCGGCAGCCGCAATGCGTCAGACGCACAACGGCAACCGCATGCGTCAGACGGGGCTATAGGAATCCCACCTTAAGAAGTGCCACAAGTGCTTTTCACGAGGAGCGCAGTGTACACAGTGGTTAACTAGAATCTGCAGAAACTTCAGCCAAATTAATGAGAGTTGCTTTCCGTGTCGTTGAGTGGTGTTTGCCAGTGTTTGTAGTGCACGGCGGTGGTGTTGCCGGCAGATCCCGTACCTGCAGCGGGCGCAGGAGCTGCGCGGCGAGCCGCTGCGGCTGATCGCGGCCGCCTGGAGCGCGCCCACCTGGATGAAGACCAACGGCAACTTCATCGGCGAGGGCAAGCTGCTGCCCCAGTACTGGCAGCTCTGGGCCGACTACCTGCTCAGGTCGGTACTCACTTCCCTACTCTCACACTCACCCTCAAGCATTTCTTCACTGCTAGCAATCTCCAACATGATACTGAGTGTCAGTTATGCCTGTATTCGGTACAAGATGCCAGATCGCTGTGACGATATCGTGAGAACGCCAGAGGTTCAAGCAACATGATGCGCATCAGTAAGAAAAACAATCCCACAATGTTCGAATACAGCATTAGTAGTGAGCTTCTTGATACAGTCGCGTAAAGAAGTAGATCTCTCTTTTCGATTTTTTCACAATTTCTTATTGTATCATGATGTACGTATAGAATGGTTTCTGAAATCAGTTTCTAGGGTTTGAGCCTGTTCATTCATCATTAACACACAGCGTTATAAAACAATCTATGTTCTATTCAATTCATAATTAATATTACACAAGGAACTCCGTAATTTTAACAGTAAATACATTTCACTTAGCCATACTTTTTTGTATTACTTAACGCGTAGTTCTTAATGGTGCAAGTCCTTGCTCCTGTGAGGCGACCCCCCTGGGTGTCGCGACCCACAGGTTGAAAAATACTGCGCTATATAGTATTTTGGGGAAGCTACCACTGCAAGAAAGTAACCGAGCGGTCTGGAGCGCCACGTTGCAGATCGCGCGGCCTCCCGCATCGGAGGTTCGAATCCTCCCTTGGGCATGGATGTTTGTGTTGTCTTTAGTATCAGTTAGTTTATAAGTAGACTGTAAGTTTAAGGACTGATGAATGTTTGTATAGCTTATGGGACTTAACTACGGGGTCATCAGTCCCTAAACTTACAAACTACTTACAAACTAGCTAATACTAAGGACGGCACAAATATCCATGCCCGAGGGGGGATTCGAACCCCGACCGTAGTGGCCGTGCAGACCGTGACTGGAGCGCCTCAGTCCCCTCGGCCACCCGGCCGGCAAGGACTGATGACCCCGCAGTTAAATCCCATAAGATTAACAAACATTTGAACACGTGGAAGCTGCCAGTGTACAGGTAGAGAGGTTGGGTGGTGCGGTGCGCAGGTTCGTGGAGGAGTACACGGCGGTGGGGCTGCCCATCTGGGTGCTGTCTGCGCAGAACGAGCCGACGGACGGCAACTCGGACTTCTGGTTCAACTGCATGGGCTGGTCGGCGGCGGAGCAGCGCGACTGGGTGGCGCAGCACCTGGGGCCCACCCTGCAGGCCGCGACCAGCCCGCCCAAGGTGCTCGTCATCGACGACCAGCGCTCCATGCTCGACCGCTGGCCGCAGCAGGTCAGTGCCACACGTGTCGTCTTGTAAGATACCAGGCAATCTTTATTCTGTGCTAAACAAATAGCCGCGTTGGAATGGTCGAGCGCTCTGAGGCGCCTTGTTACGGAGCACGCGGTTGCTCCCCGTCGGAGGTTTGAGTCCTTCCTCGGGGCATAGGTCTATGTGTTGTCCAAAGGTTAGTTTTTACTAGTCACTATTCTATAAACAAAGTATTTAAAAAAATTATTAAAAATATAAAGAGACCTGAGAAAAAAAAGCACGACATGAAAGTTAATGAAAACGACCAACCATTCTCTGGAAAAACATAGACAGCAATAGCAAAGTCAAGAGACCGCAGCGGAGCGGTCGAGTGCGTTGAGGCGCTACGCTGTGATGTGCGAGGCTGTTTCCCGTCCTGGGTTCGAATCCCCACTCGGGCATAGATGTTTGTGTCGTCTTTAGTATAAGTTAGTTCATAAGTACTGTGGGCAGGGCGAAGCTGGGAATTTGTATCTGACAGGAGGCGTGCTTAGCTAGTCCTTGCAGGTGCGGTGATCACTGTGTCTCCAGTAGTGTAGGGGTCAGCGCAACTGCCTAGAAAGCAGGAGACCCGGGTTCGAATCCCAGCTGGGTACATATTTTCAGCTTTGTCCAATCGCAGTTGATGTCATATATTCTGTGAATATTAGTTCATAAGTAGTTTGTAAGTTTAGGGACTGATGACCCCGTAGTTAAGTCCCATAAGCTTCACAAAACATTTGAAAGACGGCAGACAGCCGTCTTCCATATATTTTTAACTTTGTAAATTATCTAAGCTTACTAGACGGCATTTTTTGCTAAACGAGAACCCCTCTCGTTCGGAGGCATGAGGAATAGCATTTCATTTCATGTTTTTAAATGTTAGTTTCGGCAATATTGCTGGGATTTTATTATGCTAATAATTTTTCATTGTGTTCCTGTTTTTAAATGTTGGTTTCTGTAATATTGCTGGAATTTTATTACGCTAATAATTTATCATTGTCTCAATGAATGTGGCAACATGAAAGGTTTCTCTGTGACGCCACTGTCCCTTGGCGTATTGTACTTGCTCTATTCTGTATGTGCATGTATGGGAATGTTCTAGCATGGGAGTGTGTGTATGTATGAGAATTTTCGTCATCGGCTGCTGGCTGCTCGATACTAATGTTTCTCTGGCTTCATATCGATAGGTAGTCGTTACCAACCTCTGCTTTTGATGCTGCCAAAGAGGTTCCTCCACCCATTGGTTACAAGTTGGGTTGGCAATGCCCAGTTAGCGAGCCTCGGCAAGACGCGCGAGTTTCAGCTCTCCCCCACCACCTCTATTTCCCGGGAATTTGACGATTTCCGTTGGATTTCCGGCCGGCTCGTGGGCAGGGTGGACATTCTGTGGCTGCGCTTTGAGCTGGTAAAACGTTTCTGATTTTCTTTCCTCCCTTGAGGTGGTAGCGATTCGTTGTCTGGTTTGTTAGACTTCAGATCTTAGGTCCATCTTTTTTTTTTTTTTTTTTTTTTTTTTTTTTTTTTTTTTTTTTTTTTTTTTTCGGGACAAGTTTCACCAATCATGTATGGAAAAGTATTCAATTTCATTTCGGGGATTTCGCTTAGGTGAATGTGGTGAATATGCGACTAATTAGGTTTGATAACGGCTGGGAAACGGTAACCTGTGTGAGACTAGCTGGCGGTGTATGAACTCTGTTTAATTTCTTTCTAGCTTTGTGGAACACGACTAATATGCGGGAAGATTTTGATTCTGTTTAGTGCATGTGAAAGTTTCTTTTCCATTTTCTCCTTCTACAAGTGATATGTACTCCACATGGTGTGTTCTTAGAACAAAGCCTTCAGCCACCCCTGTGTCTGTTTCTATGCCCTTCAGGCAAGAAATTATGTATGTATCTTTATGATTTCCGTTAGTACCTTGCGATCTCCTCTCCATCTATTTTAAATTGTGTTTCGTTTTCAAACTCGTACTTTGCATTCAGACCCCCTCCCCCTGGTAAATACTCTTCTAGCCTTGTACAACCCCTTTATTAGCTTGCTTATGAAATACTACGTATTTCTGGGGACTGCATGCCGTATTTCTTAGTTGATTTACCCCGAATTTGAATTTATTCCACTTTTCTGAATTTTGAAGACTGGACTTCGCTCATCCATGTAGAACCATCTCAACCGCGTTTGTATTTCTTTAACTTCCTTATGATATACTACGCATTTCTAAGGGTTGCATGCCGTAGCTATTTTTCTTTATTTTTCGGAAATTGAATAGCTAGTCACTTGAGTTCTCGCCACTGCTCACACACTAGTGCCTTCCTATTGTGTATTCTTGCTTCGTAATATGTGATTCCGTTGGTTTTTGTTGAAATGAATACAATCTTTAAGCACCTCGCCTTCAGTGGGGTGCGAATCCGTAATGTAGCAAACACGTGTAGTGTGTCTCAATAAATCCGCATGCTCACGCTTTGATTTGAATCGAAATTAATCTCGCTATTTTCGCGTACCATTTCGAGTAAAGAAAGACCATAGCGACCTACGAAGTTTACTTTTCTTATGTTGTGTGGTACATCCTGGTTCGCTCAATTTCGCCTACGATAGCGGCGCCTGCTTCTGCTTCGTATCAGCACGCTGAGTTGGGTGAGTTTCGCTTTGCTTCGCGCGTATGAGTGGCTGAATGCTTGTTGATTGTAAATCCCTCCTCCGACGATGTTCGGTTCAGATTACTGTAAGTTATTTTAAATGGGGATGCATTTTTATTGTTCAAAAAAACTGGTGCTCCCATTTGTTCATGTTTGAACTGAATAAATAATTTATTGTCAGTGAAATTTTATCCTTCTTATAAATATTAGTTTATGAATACCTTCCCTTTTTATTTAATGTTGTTTTCCATCAGTGCTGAAAACAAATTCAGATGCACATAATCATATTTTTAATTCCGTTGCGCCATAAATGTTCTTTCAGCCACCTTCGTGGAATTTTTTAGTTCGCGGTGGCTTGTATATTAATAATTGTGTGTAATTCTCGCGATCTACGACGTATGTTGGCTACCGACTCTTTGTCTTCCTGCTGCTAAAGTAAAGTTTGAGTCAGTTCTAAATTCTGGGCCAGGGAACAACGTTCTTTTGCCGGAAGTAGTCAGTAGTTCACGCGTATCCTTTAGCTGGTTTATGTTTAAAGAAAGCTTTTAACTGGTTCCCTTCAGCTAGAGTTAATTTTACAATTAACGATGGTCTTTCACATTTCAAACAATGTCAAGACACGGGTAAATGCCACAATTTTACCAAAAAAGTAATATTTACTTGAAGTTTGCGTTCTACACAAACGTTCTATGCAGATAATGGCCCAAATGTTTAGCAGATGATATATTGTCGTAAAGTATACATGTTTATGTGGCTGCGTTTGGCTGAAAGCATATCATTCGCAACGGCGACATGTCTTCAGAAATAAAAGTAACTTCGGGCCTGTCGCAAGGATGTTTTTATAGAAACATTACTTTTCACAATATTTATGAACAACCTAGTACACCATTTCGGAAGTTACATGAGACATGCGGATGATGCTGGTACATAGATGAGTAGCAACGATACAGAATTGTAGCAGTTTAGATCTACAGATGATCGTCGATACTGGTGCAGGAAGTGGCTATTCACCCTCAGTGTATACAGAAGTAGCATTTTGGGAACACATAGAAAGACTGTTTGTTGTATGATTGTACACTCCTGGCCATTAAAATTGATACGCCACGAAGATGACGTGCTACAGACGCGAAATTTAATCCACAGGATGCTGTGATATAGAAATGATTAGCTTTTCAGAGCATTCATACAAGGTTGGCGCCGGTGGCGACACCTACAACGTTCTGACATGAGGAAAGTTTCCAAACGATTTCTCATATACAAACCGCAGTTGACCGGCGTTGCCTGGTGAGACGTTGTTGTGATGCCTCGCCTCGTGTGAGGAGGAGAAATGTGTACCATCACATTTCCGACTTTGATAAAGGATGGATTGTAGCCTATCGCGTTTGCGGTTTATAGTATGGCGACATTGATGCTCGCGTTAGTCGTGATCCACTTACTGTTAGAAGAATATGGAATCGGTGGGTTCAGGAGGGCAATTCGGAACGCCATGCTGGATCCCAATGGTCTCGTATCACTAGCAGTCGAGATGACAGGTATCTAATCCGCATGGCTGTAACGGATCGTGCAGCCACTTCTCGATCCCCGAGTCAGCAGATGGGCACGTTTGTAAGACAACAACCATCTTCACGAACAGTTCGACGATGTTTGCAGCAACATGGGCTATCAGCTCGGAGACCATGGCTGCGGTTACCCTTACCACTGCATCACAGACAGGAGCACCTGCAATGGTGTACACAACAACGAACCTGGTCGCACGAATGGCAAAACGTCATTTTTTTGGATGAATCCAGATTTTGTTTACAGCATCATGATGGTCGCACCCGTGTTTGGCGACTTCGTGGTGAACGCACGTCGGAAGCATGTATTCGTCATCGCCACACTGGCGTATCACTCGGCGTGATGGTATGGGGTGCCACTGGTTACACGTCTCGGTCACCTCTTGTTCGCATCGACGGCACTTTGAACAGTGGCCTTTACATTTCATATGTGTTACGACCCGTGGCTCTACCCTTCATTCGATCCCTATGCAACCTTACATCTCAGTAGGATAATGCACGACCGCATGTTGCAGCTCCTTTACGGGCCTTTCTGGATACGGAAAATGTTCGACTGCTGCCCTGGACAGTACATTCTCCAGATATCTCACCAATTGAAAACGTCTGGTCAATGGTGGCCGAGCAACTGGCTCGTCACAATACGCCAGTCACTACTATTGATGAACTGTGGTATCGTGTTGAAGCTGCATGGGCATCTGTATCTATACACGCCATCCAAGCTATGTTTGACTCAATGTCCAAGCGTATCAAGGCCGTTATTATGGCCAGAGGTGGTTGGTCTGGCTACTAATTTCTCAGGATCTATGCACCCAAATTGCGTGAAAATGTAATCACATGTCAGTTCTAAAATATTTGTCCAATGAATACCCGTTTATCATCTGCGTTTCTTCTTGGTGTAACAATTGTAATGGCCAGTAGCGTACGATTATTGAACAACCAATTGGAACAGATATGTCTTTAAAACACCTAAGAGTATGCATATGGAACGATTTGTAGTGAAACAACCACAGGAAATTAATATTCGTTAAGGCAAATATAAGAGTGAGGTTCATTGAGAGAATCATCGTGAATTGTAGTCCATCAACGAAGAAAGTAGCTTTAAAAACATTCCTTCGATCTACACTTGAATACTGCTCGTCAGTATGGAATCTGTACCATATGAGATTTAGAGAGGAAATAAAGAAGATCTAAAGAAGTACAGCAACGTTTTTGTAGGTTGATACAGTAAGCGAAAATGTGAAGGAGGTGCTCTCTCTAATTCAGTCTAAGACGCTGCAATACAGACGTTTTCCACGACGGTTTGGGCTACTGTCGAAGTTCCGAGAGCATAGGCCTATGTTTCTAGTAGAATGAACTAATATATTGCTTTCTACACTCTGTAAGCTGGCTTCGGAGTGCATATGCAAGAGATGTGAAGAAAACCTCCTTGTATTAATTGCGACAAGGAGGCAAACAACTTAGAATTTCATGTTCAGAATTTTTTTGTAATTCCCGGAACACATGCTGCGCCAGTTCTTGATGTTGCTGACCAAAGGGTGGTATGAAAGTATACGCCTCCTCATCACATCTCAGACGTGCTCTGAGGGCGACAAATCTGTGTCTTCGCAGATCAGTCAAGGATACATGCGTTCTTTAAGCCGTTAATGTTTTTAACTGCAGAGCCAGATCCCGCATTATGTTGTTAGAACTTCCCTTCTTGAAATGACAATAGCGTTTAAATCTCTAATTATTTCAGAATTAAGAGAGTTATGCATCTAGAACTGATACTTCATGTGTCCCGCGTGGTCTAGGATCACGTTGGCGTCGATATGACTGCCACAAGCCGAAGCGAGTTTCAGCGCTGGACACTACAGTATGTCACGCAGTGTCCCAGCTGAGTCTCGCTCCACACTATGTTAAGTGATTACTCTCAGTGGCAAACGGCTTTCGACAACTCAGGATCTCAACACACTTCCCAGACACACTGATATTTCAGTTGCTCTCATCCATTTATTCGACAGAGGCATCTAAAAAGAATCATGTTTTTTCACTTGGTGTATTCCTTCTGGAATGAGCAGTGTCTACAATCTTTGCTACAACTTTATCTACAATACATCTAATCGCCACACTATTGACCGATGAGGCAGAACGATTGCACCTAGTATCTTATCAGGTATGTGATTAAATAGGAGAATTCCTGAACGACGACTGTTATCAGATACATTTGTCTTGCGACATGACCCTCGTAATCAGTAAACTGTCAGAATGCGTGAGTTTCATTCGACACCTCCCGGTGTGTGTGAATTGTGAGACGTAAATCATGTATTCTACGGCATGCAGTAAACCATCAATAGATATAAACACGAAAACATGTGTGTGTGTGTTTGTCTGTTCATCTCTCTCTCTCTCTCTCTCTCTCTCTCTCTCTCTCTCTCTCTCTCTCTCTCTGTGTGTGTGTGTGTGTGTGCGTGTGTGTGTCCCACGTCTCTTCCTAAGCTATTATTCCCGTCAACAAAACTTGGTACATGTATTCCTTACTATCACACAACAATCGCTTTAGGGCTAAGAACCACCTACGACATATACAGGGTGGTCCATTGATAGTGACCGGACACAATCTCTCATGAAATAAGCATAAAAAAAAGAAAAACTAGAAAGAACAAAACTTTTGTAACTTGAAGGGGGAAGACAGATGACGCTATGTTTGTGCCGCTAGATGGCGCTGCCAAAAGTCAAACAGATATCAACTGCATATTTTTACATAGGTATCCCAAATTTTTTATTACATATTCGTCTAGTACGTAAATAAATATCAATGTTTTATTTGGAACACTTTTTTTCGCTTTGTGATAGATGGCGCTACTATTACAATAATCACAAACGTATAAATACGTGGTATCGCGCAACATTTCGCCAGTGCGGGCGGTATTTGCTTCGTGATACATTACTCGTGTTAAAATGGACCGTTTACTAATTGCAGAAAAGGTCGATATGGTATTTATGTATGGCTATTGTAATAAAAATGCCAACGGGCCTGTGCTATGTATGTTGATCGTTGTCCTGGAAGACATTATCCAAATGTGCGGACCTTTCGTCGGATTATTTAAAGAGACAGGAAGTGTTCAGCCACAAGTGTAACCACGACCTGTAACAAATGATGATTCGCAAGTAAGTGTTTTAGCTGCAGTTGCGGCTAATCCGTACATCAGTAGCTGACAAATTGAGCGAGACTCGGGAATCTCAAAAACGTCGGTGTTGAGAATTCTACAGCAACATAAATTTCACCCGTACCATATCTCTATGCACCAGGATTTGCGTTACGAAGACTTTGAACGTTGTGTGTAGTTTTTGCTACTGTGCACAAAATAAATTACGGGACGATAAAAAATTTTGTTTCACGCGTACTGTTCAGTTACGAAGCGTTATTAACAAACAGAAGTAACATAAACCGGCGTAATATGCGCTATTGGGCAACGGAAAATGGCGGCGACAAGTGGAACATCTTGGCGGGTTAATGTATGGTGAGGCATTATGGGAGGAAGGATAATTGCCCCTTATTTTATCGATGGCAATCTAAATGGTGCAATGTATACTGATTTATTACTTAATGTTCTACCGATTTTGCTACAAGATGTTTCACTGTATGACAGAATGGCGATGTACTTTAAACATAATGGGTCCGACACATGGCTCGCATGCAGTTGAAGCGGTCTTAAATGGAATATTTGATGGCAATTGGATTGACCCGCACGTTCACCGAATCTTACATCCCCAGATTTCTTTCTGTGGGGAAAAACTCAAGGATATTTGATATCGTGATTCACCGAAAACACCTGGAAACATGCGTCAGCACATTGTCAATGCATGTGAGAACATTACTGAAGGCGAACTACTCGCGTATTGCCAAATGCTCTGAAGTTGAAGGACGTTATTTTGAACATTTATTGAAGTTCAAATGTTTCAAATGTTTGTATAGCTTATGGGACTTAACTACGGGGTCATGAGTCCCTAAACTTACAAACTACTTATGAACTAACTAATACTAAGGACGGTACAAATATCCATGCCCGAGGGGAGATTCGAACCCCCGACCGTAGTGGCCGTGCAGACCGTGACTGGAGCGCCTCAGTCCCCTCGGCCACCGCGGCCGGCTTTATTGAAGTCATGAGGCGATTACAGGTAATAACACAGTAACAGCATGCGTTCTCATAATGTATGATAATTTCACAAAAGTACATGCATCACATTATAACAACCGAAATAAAGTTCAAACGTACCTACGTTCTGTGTCTTAATTTAATAAATCTACCTGTCACTCACTGTTCGTTTAAAATTTTGAGCAAAATATGTTTGTGAATATTACAGCGCCATCTACCGCAAAGCGACAAAAGTGTTCCAAATAAAACATTAATATTTATTTACGTATTAGACGAATATTTAATAAAAAAATGAGGGTACCTTTAAAAAAAATGCAGTTGGTATCCGTTCGAGCTATGGCAGCGTCATCTAGCGGTCCAGCCATAGCGCCATCTGTTTTCCCCCTTCAAGCTAGAAAAATTTTGTTCTTTGTAGTTTTTTCGTTTGATTCTTATTTCGTGAAATATTTGGCCCGGTCACTATCAATGGTCTACGCTGATTTTAAGGAGATGTGACGTCGTAAACAAATTCGCGAATAACTTCCACATCAAGCGGCAGTGTTTCACATGTCCTCCGAAACCAAGAGGCCGATTTCAATGAAACCTGGTGCAAATGCTCTTTAAGGTCAGAAAACAATCTCTCTAGGAGTAATCCCACATATGGCTCATAGTGGAGGAGATATGGCGTCATAAACAGTGATAAGTGCCTCATCATGAGAAGCATGAATAACAAGACTTTATTCATCTGCTATTTGAGAATGAGAGCACTTAGCAACGTGCAATAAACTTTACACACAATGTAAAACATCTACGAAATTTTTCCTCTCTGACAACCACAGTAAAATGATGAAAGTAACAAAGTTTGTCGCATACTACTTTTTTGCCGTTCATGCATTAAAATTACGCTATTTGGTGTGAATTTATTACTTAGAAAGAATGTATCTCTGAATGTACCTCCTAAATTATGCCATAGTACAACACATATTTCAGGAGATCAGAAAGAATTAAATGCATGAAAATATGCCCCAGTGCGCATAGTGCAATAATTTATTACGTCTTTTCTGTCAACTTCTATTCGTTACACATATCGCAGACAGATTCCTACTATTCCAATTTACGAACCAGAAGAATTATATCATTGTACACAGCCCAGAAAATATGTCGCCCAAAGGACTGAGTTGCATGAAAACTGAAATGGATAGAGCAGAAGCGACGGGAAAACCGGGAAGAAGGACTAACATAAAAAAGGAATAAATATACAACCGGGCAACTTAGAACTACCGCTAGTGACAAATATAATAATAAGCACTTAATAGAAAAGTTGTGTTCTATAACATACGTCGAATTTTCTTCGTAACGAGAAAAATAACAACCACCAACAGTTCTCTACAGGTTGAATACTGTCTTCCGTAGGAGGAAACGACGAAAAACGTAGTGAGGTAGTGATGGCCTTCTGAAAACATGCTCCTCCCAGAGGCTGACGAGTCTTGCTGAGTATGTGCTGGCGAGCACGGGTCCAAGCTGTTGCGCTCCAGTCTCAGGGTCTGATGCTTCCTTCCCTAGCTGTCTCCTCCGGAGGTGTGGGATGGGTTTTATTCAGTTTTTAATACACAGCTGATGAAGCCCCACTGTTTTGACAAAAGGTATTTTTAGATGGTTGTAAATGCAAAGTTGGTTACACCTCGAGATAAATGACGTGGATCATCTAGTTCAAACTCCGTGTAACATGTGGTTATGACTTGAATGAATTAAGCACCTGATGATGATCATTCATTATGCGAAACCGGTCGTGTGTTCTCAATAAAGAATTTTTAAGTCTCAGCGGTGTGTTGTCAAGAAAATCAATCAATTCGATTGTGGTTGCCCGATAAATAAAGTATTGTATTTTACTGGTTGTTAAGGAAATTAGGTAGGCAGTAGCTGTCTCACGGCGTGTGACGGAGGATACTTTGTGTACCATTCTTCCTCTTATTCCATTGCCGCAGGGATCGCGGAAAAAACGATTGCCAGTATGCCTCCGTGCTACGCGGAATGACCGCATGGTCTAAGGCGTCATGTCACGGACTGGACGGCCGATCCGGCCGGAGGTTCGAGTCCTCTCTCAGGCATAGGTATATGTGTTGGCGCAAGTAAAACTTACTTTGTTTGTAAGTCTAAGGAGTGATGACCATAGCAGTTTAGTCCACTAGCTTTACAATCATAATCTCTCGAATTTTATTCTTGTGGTCCTTTCGCTAGATACACGTAGGAGGAGGCAAAATTTTATTTGGCTCCTGGAGAAACGTCTGTTCTCGGAACTTCAACAGGAGCCCGCACCGTGCTACAGAACGTCTCGCCACCACTGGTCATCTCTGTGACGCTTCCGCGCGTACTACATGAGCATATATGAAGCGTGTCGCTCTCCGTTGGATCCTATACCTTCTATCAACCCTACCTAGGACGGATTACACATGACTAACAATACTCAAACGTCGACTAAACGAGTGAACTGTAACCTAGTACCTTTGCTGATAGACAACACTTCCTCATGATTCTTCCAGTGAATCTTAGTCTGGCATACGCCTTACCTACAATTATGGTGGTCACTAAACCAACCGATATTAAAATATCCTTGTATGCTGTTAGACACAGGTTGACAGTGGAGTAAGATTAGCGTGACACCAGTCTGCCGATAACTACTGACGAGTTCAAAACTGTTAGGCATCGTGGAATGATTTTTGGTTGTTTTGTGAGAAAATGAATACGCACATAGATTACTTGCACTCATAGTTGCTAGCCGACAGTACAAGGGCAAAAACGATACATGCTATGTGCTATTCTTCAATCTCATACAGCAAAAACCAGGAACTGCAAGTATCAGACTATTGGAAATAGGCAATGCTTTGGCCTTCCAGAGTCCAAATGGCTGAACAGATAGTAAAATATGACGTAACAAAAACTACCGAAACGTATGCTGTGAGAAAAATTATATGGTCTTACAATAAAAAACGTAGAAGTGGCTACATCCGCTAAAGAAAATAACGATTTCTTGTTACAGTAAAAAGCAGTATACATTAGGAAAGGCTAAAGAGATCAACAGCACAAGGGTTGTGACATTAAGAGCATAAAAGATACAGTGCCTTAAATTTTAAAATCTGTTGCGAATTCTCAGAGAACAGACGATCCGAAACTATCTTAATACGTTTACCTTCCTTGTCAGAAGACCAGATAAAATATGCACTTTCAAGACTTCTGACGAAGCTAACTAATGTTATATAACCTTCTACATATAAGATTAACTTCAACTGTGTGAAAAGGCAAGAGACGGATAAAAATAAAATTATGACATTAAGGCGGCTCCCATGCTCCAGTTAACCCGAAACGAATTCAGTATCCTTGTGTAGGAGTACCACATACAGGCAGGATCCCTGTCCCTATGTCTCGAACTGACGCGAATTACAAGTAACCGTAATGTTCAAAAATCCGTTTTTAACCGTTTATATACTGTGAACCGCAGATATTTAACTAACCATAGCAAGTCACCCAAACTTTTATATTTTGCAGACATTTGTCTAAAAAAGCATCCATTTCACTCCATAAGTTCATTAGACCTTTTTAGTCCTGTATCCATTCCTCAATCAATCCATAGACTTTGTACACGGTGGAAAAAAATCAGCCTGTAGATTGTCTGTCACTACATTTTAATTGTCCAACAGCAATCAAATGTCCCATTACTACTCAAATCACTTAAAATACAGGCATACCTGTAACTCTGAATGAAATGGCACATTTCATTACAAAGCGCCGATTATCAAGTGAAATGAACAAGATTTAGAAACCTTTCTAAAATACAATTAGAAATTCTTACTATTTGAAATTCCACGGTTAATAAGTTATGTATAATTTCTTCTCACAAAATTGTAGCGAATTACAGGAACACCCGAAGTGACATATGATTCAAGGATTGGTAGTTTAGTCTCAGCACTAACAAATACAATGATATTCTTCATAAATATGCAGATAGACACATGATTATAGAACACTCATTGGAAGCAGTCATTTCCATTAAATGTGTGGGAGGGTGTTTATGAAGCGATTTGAAGTGGAACGACTACATGAAATCAATCGCTGATGAAGCAGATATCGGACTATGAGCCATTGAACATATCCTTCTGAAGTATATCCCACGCACGAAATATTCGTTCGACCAATACCTGAACGTTCCTCGTCAATGTGTTATCTGTACCAGATGAGATTAGCAGAGAAAATATATGAGATACAAAGAATAGCAAATCGTTTTGATTCATTTCACTGAATAGCAGCGAAAAAGTCACGGAAATACTCAGCAAACTCCATTGACTTATATTGCAGGCAGGGCCTTGTGACTCAAAGTGTAGTTTACTATCAAAGTTCCGGGAGCGTACATTCGAAGTTAAACTCGTGAGTAGCTCAAGCAGATGTGATTACATAGATTAGAGTTGATTTGTAGGCGTACCAACATTTGCATATATCTTTTTCCATACCAGTTTTATAAACTGTATAACCCATCACACGAATGCTGACTGGTACACGATTTGCCATAAGATCTTAGAGTTACTGAGTTCCTAATGTTTTGATCCAATTTCTTGATATTTGTGCGGTACATGCTACATTACTTGATCTACATGAAGCCAATTCAGTGTGCATAGGTACATTAGACGAGCCTCTATTTGTAGAACCGTTTTCGAGTGGTACTACGGCTCTCGCCTCAGCTGTACGTGTAATGCGGCCTAATATCACAAATTCATAGAAAACGGCAAAGTACTTTTGACAAGCTACGCTGTAGATGTCTATTCTGATCGACAAAAGTACTTTATTATTTTTTACGAATATGTCTTGATATTGAAGGATGTGTTTAGGCAGGAACCTAAGAGTACAGATTAAATTGAGGCGGGTGAACAAACAGCGATGACATCTACAATCTAGCTTGTCAAAAGTAATTCGCCATTTTCTACAAATAACTGATTATGCGATACACCTAAGGCGAGCTCCGCTGTACCAGTCGAAAACGGTTCTACGAGTAAAGGCACGAGTATTTGGCATACAGCGCTGTAAAACTGATTGTTATTTCTGTAGTTCGCTCGTTTCCATAATATATATCAAGCCTGTCGTCGTAGCTTCAAAAGAGTATGTTTACGTAAGAAATTTTCTTAAAAATGTAACTTCTTTGCTAATATCATCACAAATTGATCTGATCATTATGATTTTCTTCTAATTTCATAACATATATGACATGTAATTGTTAACACACTCACACACACACACACACACATATATATATATATATATATATATATATATATATATATATATATATATATTGGTAATTCTACTTACAAATGTTACATTCTGAGTTTTGAACCTTCCAGGTCATTTTATAGCTGCATAGTTGTGTAATTTTTGTTTTTATTATTTGTGAACATGATCGACAAATGAAACTGGTTGGTGAATTAAAAATACAAGTCACCCTTTGTGATATGCATTTCATAAAATTGTTCTTTTATCGGACCCATCGGGAATGGAACAGAAAACAAAGTGCCCCTTGCTACACATCGTATGGTGGGCTGTAGAGATATAAGAGTATAAAGATGAATCAAAATGAAATATTTGTAAGTTAAGGGAGTTAACTGCTACGGTCATTAGTCCCTAGGCTTACAAACTACTTAAACCAACTTATGTTAAGGACAGCACACACACCCATACCCGAGTGAGAGAAGCCGAAACTACGGCGGCGAGTAACCGCGCGCTCCGCAGCAAGGCCCCTTGGAGAGCTCGGCCACTCCACCGTGGCTAGAGATATCTTTAAACTCTTAGGAAATCAATGTTGATTTATTTACTGATCAAGCGATATCCAGAGTGTTCGTAAATTCTCGTTATAAACTTCGAGAACTTGTAGAGGTGATTGAGTATTTAACGTTTGATAAGGAACGTCTATCGGGAAATGTTATCGAATGACGCAATGAGCACTTCTTTATCTTTGACATTGCGAAACAAATGTTATAAGCTCCTTGATTTTCATATTTTATAAGAAGATAGTATGGACTACCACAACAATAAAATGTGTAATAAACATGAGCTCGGCAATGTACCGTTTACGTTTAGATCCTTGAGGACGTCGTCGTGTTAGACACTGAATACGTTTCTTCCACTGGTCAAGTGTTCGTGGTTGTTAAGGTATTCATTTTATGAGATGCATTCAAGTTATAACACCCCCCAATTCTTTTTCTCAGGAATGGTTACCGTTAGAAACGTGTTAGAAAATACGCGCACGGCTATTTAAAAAGAATGATAGAGATGGCAGCACTTTACGTCACACAGAACTCTAGCAGCAGCAGGGAGAGTTAGGACTATTACTGATGCTAAAAAGGCGACGTTCTCAGCACAAGAACAGCGTGTAATCATTCGTTCTCTCCATTTGCGTGGTGCGCCAACGATTGAAATTCGAGTAAAATGTGCGTTCGTGGGGGCGTCACTTCAGAGAAGGCAGGACGTCGTGTGACAACACACCAAGCCAATCTCGGCCTCGCACCAATCGGACAAGATCGAGTGACCTCAGAGAACTGTTTTAGAGGTTCGCTGAAGGACTGTGGACTACATCGTCACCAAATTTGGCATTTCCGTAAGGTCATGGAGCACAATTCTGCATGAAGTCGTGAAAATGCGAAAAGTGTCATCCAGGTGGGTGTCGTGTATACTGACGAATGACCACGAGGTTGTGCGCACGGCATCTTGTTAGGCCATGTTAAAGAATGATGACGGCATGATTGAGAATTTTCTTTTCATAGATTGTGACATCAGATGTGATATGGATGCTGGTTTACAATCCTGAAACGAAGCGCAATTGCAACAGCGATTTTCCAGCGCTCAAAGCAGACTCGAAAAGAAGCGGCCACAGCGACCGTGGCAACATGGTGTCGTTGTTGTGAAAAATATTGACAGTTACTGGGGTATTATCTCGAGAAGCGACTGAAGATTAACAGTTTGTGAGAGAAAATAATGAAAGGCGTTCAAATGTTTGTAGAGCTTTATGGGACTTAACTACGGGGTCATCAGTCCCTAAACAAACTACTTATGAACTAGCTAATACTAAGGATGGCACAAATATCCATGCCCGAGGGGGGATTCGAACCCACGACCGTAGAGGCCGTGCAGACTGTGACTGACGCGCCGCAGAACGCTCGGTCACCACGACCGGCAATGAAAGGTGTTAAAACGTGAATTGCACCTCGTAGAGTTCATGTTTACTAGAGACGTAAGAGAGAAAAAAGAAGCGTACATACTACCTCAAACCAGAATACGGAATGCAAAGAGCTTGTAGAGGAAGAGTAAAGGTAGCGCTAGTGCATGTCATTTCTGGACATGGCATCCTAATAGAAATACTTCCTCTACGACGTATCGAAGTTTGTAACGAGAATTTCTGAACATCTAGCATAAAAAAATGAGTGCGTAGCGATCGGCGGAAAGAATGCACAGCGGCATTGGCTGACCGCGCAGCGGCTGCGTCTGTTTGCAGATCCTCACCAACGAGTCGGTGACGCAGTACGCCAAGTTCTTGGGCGTGCACTGGTACACCGACCAGTTCTCGCCCGCCTCCATGCTGGACGACGTCCACGAACTGTCTCCCGAGACCGAAATCATCTACACCGAGGCCTGCAACGGTGAGTCGATCAGCGATATCCACTTCTAGACTACTCATTCTCCTGTACTACGTGAACAGTCAAAAAGAAGCATCTGAAAGTCACAGAGCATGAGGCTATTCGTGTTGGGTAGGTAAGCTGAAGGAGCCAGACAGACTAGTATACGCATGAATATGCGTACACAGAGGTATGTAAACGCACAGAGGACGGCGCTGCGGGGGCGACATGATATTCAGAAGACAGCAGTTATTTGGCGCGGGCGTTACTGCTGCTGTAATGTTAGGTTACCACGATTTCCGTGAGTTTGAACGTGGTGTTATGCTCGGTGCACAAGAGCTGGGACACAGCATCATCCAGGTAGTGATGAGGTGGGGATATTCCCGAAAGAGTGCAGTGTGAATAGCGGGAATCCGGTAAAACAACAAATTTCGGATATCGCTGCGACCGGGAAAAAGTCATAGATGATCGGGACCAACGGCGACTGAAAAGAACTGTGTAACGTGACACATATTCAATCCTTCCGCATATTGCGCGGATTTGAATGTTCGGCCATCAACGTCAGCTGCGAACCATGCGGATGGGGATGGCACTGTTGATCGCTTAACTTTTAGCGACGAAGCCACATTTCACACTAATGGGAAATTGAACAAGCATAATCGTCGAGTCTGGGCTACAAAGCCTCCAAATGAATGCATTGAATTTGAGCGTAATTCCCCAAAGGTAAATGTTTTTCGTGCCTTATCACGTCGAAAAGTGTACGAAGGATCCTCCTTCGCCGAGAGCAGTGTCACTGGATATTCCTACTTGGACATGTTGCAGCCTTTGAGTCTGCTTCCAGGTACACCACTGCGCCATGAGTGTTGCCTGTCGACAGGGGCCGTTCCATGGGCGGTATACCACCTCAACTCGCCATATTTGCGACTAGCACTGACTATCGGAAAATTAAACTACTCTGTGGCGGTATACATAAGAAAACAACAACTTTCAGGGTTTCTCCTCAAAATGACACATGTATGGTATATGTACAATGTTTAGTTCTTGTGCAGTAAATAAGGGAAACAATTTTCTTTCTTTGACACATCCTCGGAGCTTGGCCTAATTTTAGTGGTCATAATTGGATTCTGGTTTAGTGACTCAATATATCATTATTTTTGGGACTACTCATTTGCATAGTTTTGTGGCTTTCTACAATATCCTACTCTTATTCGTCCTCTTTTATTTTTGGCTCTATCTCTTTTTGTATAATTTCATTTTACTAGTTTCTTTCTCTTATGCGGATGCAGTCGGGTGAACATTAAGGGCACTGGGCGCTAGTTATTAAGCTCCGTTTCATACAATTAGGATCAGAACAATTGAGAGTTCGACCGTTGGATGGTGGTATTAGCGCATGGTTGTCGATACCGCTGCTTGCCTGTTTTTCGGCAGTTCAACTGCTACAGTGGCCGTTGCAGGCCTGATTTGGTACTCGGACAGTTCGGTAAATAGCCTGTCTACATGGTGCTTACGTTTTTGGTTAGGTGTGCGGAATATAGAGCCACTTTTCTGTTCTTAAAGTGCCGAATTTCTATCTTTTCTATGGCCAACTTTTAATTATGGGAGTTATTGTTTTACATGCTGACCCTGCCTTGTGAGTGGCTATGTCGCGTCTAAGTTTCCAACAGTGCCTCCCGGTTTGCTGCATGTACCAGGTACTCACTATTTTGATTTTTTTCTAAATGTAACAGTCTTACAGACTACGAAGTACGTATACTCCCTTTGTACTGAATCATATTTGTAAAGATGTAGGGTAGTTATTTTATTACATGACAAACGTCACTATTTATTTGATTGTAATTTGCAGATGTACCTGATGATGAGACAAGTCTCGAAATTCGGGTAGTGCATACAAATAAAAAAAGTTCAATATTAACAACTGTAGCGGATCTAATTTTTAAAAATAATGGAAAGAGTTTCCGGACTTTAGGTACATCCTGTAAAGGCGTTACCGTCCTCTGAGTGTTTATCTATCACAGTGTTTGCGTACGATGCATATACTAGTTTCTGTGGGCGTTCAATGTATATTGGTGTGTTTACGAGAAGTAGGCGTCCGGGCTGATTTCTTCACTGCTGATGCAATTCTGGAATCCGGATGAAAAGCACAGAGTGCAATGGACTGAGTGTAGGGTGGTCACTTCTGCAGCGGCGACTTGCGAGAATTTGGGGCGGACGGGAGGCGCGCTGCGGACAGCCAAGAGGATCGCTGGCCCATAGGGGGAACTGCGGATTCGGATCCCCGTCCGACAAAAATTTTTACTCGTCGCCATTGCACTCCTTTCCCTATTCCTTCTCCCTCTAGAACGTGTTTATTGCAGTTGCATGCGTAGGTGTCTGAAAGAACTGACACCATACAAATGTACACCAAATACCTGATTTATTTCGCCATGGTCAGTGTTCTGCTACGCAGAATTTTGGCTACATGGTGGCTACAGCGTTTTTCTATAATCATACACAAGCTGGCGCATCCGCCATTCTGTTCCCCACCGCTTAACCAACACCACCTAGAAGACAAGGCCTAACAACAGGCCGTGCCCACGTCACACTTAGAGGCCGCGGCCGCCACCTCACTGGCTGTTGGCTGGGGCACGCCCACCGCCGCGCAGCGGCCGGCAGTCAGATGGCGGCCGCCTGTTGTGAGGCCTTGTCTTCTAGGTGCTGTTGGCTTAACACGCTGCGGTGCTGTAGGATTTGCGTCACGCCCCTTCAGCACGCAATTATGGGTGGTTGTGTTGCCATAAACTGTTCAAATAATTCCAGAAGTGCCTTTCGAATGGTTCGTTTCCCGAAAGATACCGAGAGAGGGAAAAAAAGGACTATTAACTGTCGTCGCGAAAACTGGAATCCCGGACGGAGCGCACAATTATGTCTTGTAAGTGAATTATATTTCACTTGCAGGAATATTTAGTACTAAAACCCGTGAGTGATATTCCTACGTAAGGTTTAGTTTAGCTGTTTTGAAAATACTACCTCGGAACAGAGATTCTAAGGAGTTAGCAGCCTCAAAATATGATAACACAACGAAGAAATAGGGAATATGCAGTATTTAGAGCACAATATATGTAGCTTATAGTATATTGACAAATAAAAATCACCAAGTTTTGTACTGAAATTGCATAAATTGTAAAATATACTTCTAGTAAGTTATTGACATAGTATTAAAATCACTAAAACGGAAAACAATATAATAGTACTGGGCAAAATTTTACTTATGTCTGTGACAGCGCACTGTGCTAATGTTGGCAACTACCGTTGTATGCCATCCGTACTATTTCTAAGTTTTTGCATTGTAACTTGTAGTACGCAATTTGAAAGAACAGTACCTGACGTTTTATCACAAAACACACCATCAGTTTAATGACTTTCAGTATTGACGAATATCTATAAAAAAGTATAACATAATTAAGAGCCGGCCGCGGTGGCCGAGGGGACTGAGGCGCGTCAGTCACGGTCTGCACGGTCAGTACGGTCGGGGGTTCGAATCCCCCCTCAGGCATGGATATTTGTGCCATCCTTAGTGTTAGCTAGTTCATAAGTAGTTTGTACGTTTAGGGACTGATGACCCCTTAGTTAAGTCCCATAAGCTATACAAACATTTTGATAATTAACACAGACTACTGGTTAAAGCTTACTTACGGCTGCTACGGCGTAGTTTGGTAATATTGACAACGAAATGTCTGCGTTACAAGAATGATTAATTTGCTGACAAGACAAGGGTACATGCAAACATCTGTTAACCCTAGGGAAGGAAAAGATTTATTTATTTATTTCATGCTGAACACATTTATTCCCCTCGATCTATTTGATTTTTAAAAAAAAATAGCATTCAATGATTACTGCCAACGTCAGCACTGTACGCTCCCACGAACGCAAGTAATTTTTTTCCTGTATACTAGATGATATTATTTTCTTTTTAGTGTTTGTAATACTCTGAAACTTTCTCAATAACGTAATCATACCGCGCATGGCAATATTAATATGTTCCTAAATGGTGCGTGCGAATTTGCGATTCTTTAGAGACCCATATCTCAGGTTCTATTCATCTCAGAGTGAAGGGGTAAAGTGTTCTGGATAGATTTTGGCCTAGCGATCATTTGTGTACGTATTAGAAGAATGGGTATACTATAGCTATCATACAATACATCGTCAAAATGTTCAAAGTTACCCACTTCCTGGAGCTCATCCAAATTGAACAAATCAGTTAGCTTTTGTAATGACATGTAGTCTATAGTGGCGTTTAATCGGCTTACAAAAGCACCATTCATTCATGGGCGGTTCCTGAGAAAATCATGATTTTTGGGTACACAAAAAAAAAAAAAAAAAAAAAAAAAAAAAAAAAAAAAAAAAAAAAAAAAACAATTGTGGAGATGTTCACTTCGATACTTTCTATTCATTGCAAATCTTCGAAACTTTTACCATATGTTCTTATGATGATATTCTCCAGGCCGTTTTTAATTTTTTTCAATATCGTTATCCGTTACCGAGATCCAGAGATTGAAACTTATCATAGTTCTGCACAAAATCATAAAACTCGGTTTTAGCCGTTTTAGCACCGTGAATCGCAAATATGTAAATAACTAACCACAGAAAATTGTTCAGATATTTACAGTACATCCTGTTGACATTTATCTCTAAACGGCATTTTTCAGTTTCGGAAATCTTAGTCCGTTAGCAAGATACAGCCGAAAAACCGCGATATTTTGCTAGAAAAAGTGCGTATTGTGCTGAAAGACGGCGTTCGGACAGCTCTGATACTTACCAGGGGATTTGAAAAAAGATACTCGGTGAAAAAAATTGATTTTTGTACATCTTAAAGATCGAAATCTTCGGTCGATGAAGGGGTGATTTTTGTTTTCGTTTCTTTTACAGATAATATGCAGCATCCGCTTTAGTGAACTATTACAACATATTTTAAAGAGTTTGCAGAGGTAAAAAAACTTCTCGTATGCTTGATTTTAGGTTACACATAGCTGCGTATGAAATGTAGATAACATATCGAAATTTTATTTATAGTTTAGAGCAGAATGATATCTTGTGTGTTTCTTGAGATATCGGTCCATGAATCATAGCACGTGACAGTAATATGTTCGAAACCGCTATTTCTGATTGTGAGGTAACGTATTTTGCGGAATAGCAAATGACTAAAATGTTATGTGTAAGTTGTTTAGGTGTTTATCTGAAAAATCCGTTTCCCGTTTTTGAAAATGTTTATTCGTTATCGCGATACGCTACAAAAATCATAATTTTTGGTATGAAAAGATTCAACTGCGTGCATTGGCAAATCTACGCTTCTATTCATGGCAAATCGTCTAGATTTTTACGATGCGTTCTAATATTATGATTCCGGAAAGCTTTGAAAGTTTTTCCAATAATACTATCCATTACCGAGATCTGTAGATTCCAAGTTACCGCACATATTCATGACAAATATGCTTGTAATATCCGGTCAGACGTGTAATAATGGTTTTACCTAACGTAGCGAACGTACAGCAAGGGTTCTTGGTTTGGAGGTCACGAACCTGTGTTTCTAGTCGCCGTTTATTCACCGATAACATTTATAAAAGTTACAAATCATCGTAAATCTTTCAGGCCACTGGACGTGCAAAATTCGTCATCGTAATGGTTGGATCAACGTGAATGACTCGAATTATCGTGAAATAGCAACATCATATAAAACTAAATTCTCAGCTGGACTCGAAAATATTTACATGCTTTTTATGGAACGATAATGATAGTGTTTAACAATGTTTTTTTGAAATAGTTAAGCGTGTTTAGCGATCACCTGAATGTGAAGCTATTTTTAGAAAGTAAACTACTACATAGTCAAATTGGTCTGACGTTTATACAAATGTATCAAGGTATATAAAATACTATCCAAATTTTACTCACCGCCGGCCGCGGTGGCCGAGATGTCTGCGGCGCGCCAGTCACAGTCTGCACGGCCGCTACGGATGTTTGTGTCGTCTTTAGTATAAAGTAGTTCATAAGTAGTTTGTAAGTTTAGACTGATGACCCCGCAGGTAAGTCCCTTAAGCGTAACAAACATTTGAACATTTTACTTACCATTGATTTCATGTTATATAAGGAGTACAATCTGATGTAACAGGGAAAAAACGGAAACCAGCTGAAAAATGCTCTTGCCGGAGCACATAAAAAGCGAATATGTTCTCCGACACAAAAGTGTGGTACCAGCTGCCTCAATCCACATTCCGACTTCCTCACCAAAAATTTTGGCATGCGAACATATTCGCGCTTTTTTCGGCTGAATGTGAGTAGGACAGAGACTGTGCAACGGGCAGAGAGAGCCATATATCGTAAAACAGAGAAAGTGTCAGTTCAGGAGAAAGGCATATGTATGAAAACATCAGTGAGAAGCGAAACGAGATGTCGGAAGTTAGGAACAATGGCAACAACAACAGATGCAGATAGTAATGACTGGAGCAAAAGAGAAAACAGTGGGAAACTGAGACGAATGGAGACCATACATAAAGCATGAGCGTGCGGCTCTCCAATACTATAGCACGGAACAATTTGTCTAATTTTTCGCATCCCCAGTACTCGCGTGCTAAAGTTTTCCGGTCTACAGTCAAACCACAAGCAAACCATCCCCATGGACATATCTGTAAAGGAGACAATAGTGATTGAAGACAATGAAAGCCGACTCTAAGTGAGAAAGAAAGGATACTGGCAACAGGACAGGAAGTGAATGGGACAGTGTCAGTGGGGCAGAGAGACGATGAAAGTAGCAGAAACAGACAGCGGTAAGGAATCGCGAGGGAAAGGGATGAAGACATTAAAAGTTTGACACAGACAGAAAGCGGCAGTGGGAGAGATAGCAAACAAACGGACAGTGAGACGACATTGCTGTCTATGACGGCTTAACTGGTCAAAAGTTATGCGCTAAAAGTGCGCGAATATGTTCGCATACAAAAATTTTTGGTGTGGAAATCGTAATGAGGATTGAGGCAGCTGGTTCCACACATTTGTGTCAGAGAACATATTCGCCTTTTCTGTGCTCCGGCAGGAGCATTTTTCAGCTGGTAGAAGTATATTCAGCACGTGTGTACAAATATTCGATGTAGTATATTTGTCACAGCAGGCAATAAACACTCACTGCAAGATGGTGAACAACATCGCATATTGACAGTCATTATTCAAAATCAAATTTTGAATTCCGTGCAGAAAATAAAACATTGTTTGCTATTTGATCATTCTTGCACCTTAATTCTTCGTACAACCAAACAAAAGTGGCTATAGGAAAAGAAAATGAGAGATTTTTTGTGTTTGATCCATATATCGATGAAAACAAGAGCAGAATGCAGGCTCAAAGTAGCACGATCTAAGGCTAGAGCACTTCTAAATATTTCACAAAACGTGAACCAAATAAAACAATACGCATAAGCTATGTACTTTATTTAGCACTCGTCAGCCTGAGTATTTTGGAGCCAAAAAAATGTTCAAATGTTTGTTAAGCTTATGGGACTTAACTACGGGGTAATCAGTCCCTAAACTTACAAACTACTTATGAACTAACTAACACTAAGGACGGCACAAAAATCCATGCCCGAGGGGGGATTCGAACCACCGACGGTAGTGGCCGTGCAGACCGTGACTGGAGCGCCTCAGTCTCCTCGGCCACCGTAGCCGGCTATTTGGCAGCCCTAGTGGCATCCGTGACATCACCATTGGTTATTATATTGATGCGGTGTCTGTTCTTTCTGACATGTCTTAATGAACAAACACCACACCTGCTTCGCAGCCATATTGCATTTGTAAATTATTGATAAAGGAGGGGAAGGAAG
Source organism: Locusta migratoria (assembly GCA_026315105.1). NCBI lineage: Eukaryota > Metazoa > Arthropoda > Insecta > Orthoptera > Acrididae > Locusta > Locusta migratoria. The sequence goes on from CM048744.1 coordinate 598,229,938, forward strand.
AAGGATTAGGAGGAAGAGGAATGACAGTGACTGCATTAGAGCATTGAAATGAAACAATAGCGGCATGTGAAAATGTGAGCCGGGCTGGGAATCGAACCCGGGTCTTCCGCTTCGGGCCAGCGGTCGCCTTAAGCACTTGGCTACCCGTGCTCGCTTGCCGTCCGTCTCAAATTCCCACAAGTCGCACGCTATGGCTGTGGCGCCCATATCGTTCATCCCCTCTTACACTCGCCATTACGGATTCCCGTGCGAGGTCGAACGTATGACCGCATCTGCGGTGAAGTAATTGAAGCCAACGCCGTCTTCGCGTGTAAAGACTTATTATATTGATGTGTTGTCTGTTTTTTCGGACCAATGAAGACACGAAATACCCTTTATTTAACACAAAACGCCATCTCGGCGTACAATAAAATCACATAGAAAAAAGTACACAAAGTAAATGCTGACAAAAACTATAAAGTACTGAGGGCGTAAAGTCTCACACTTAAAAAAAATTGTTAGTGGTGCTATGCCCAAATAGCACCCCTACAAGATATCTAATACTACAGTGAGTGTCAACGGAGCTAGATCCTACGTAGGAGCGGTCGGACACGGTGCTTGCTGGGATTGCACTGTCCCTCACACACCGTTGGTGCGCTTATGAAGCCGGCGCTGTCGGACTGTTACACTTGGTCACAAAGTGCGGGTTGGTCGGTCACGGTCACACGACGCTTCTGGCGAAGTAGTGCCGTATTACCTCACCGTCTAGTAGGAAGTCATTCTTTTGATTGCTGTAGGCTTAGCTACCATAGTGCAGGCGCTCTACACAGAGTCGAGCCGAAATACGATGATCCCTAATGCTTGCGCCAATCGGCTTTGAACTCCGGCTGCGGCAGCAGACCATTGAAGTAAGTCAAACGCTAACGTTGCTTTGCGCATGCGCGAGTTCGGCTGCGCTGTGCACTTCTGCCAGTTCTGTCAGACAACAGCGACCGTTAGCTATACTGTTGGGCAGCGAACAAACTACTTGGCAACAAGGTTGCAGTCCGTTTCCGCGGCCGGGGCGGTCTCCCAGCCCAGTAGGCGGTGCCAGAGATCGTCGTGTTTCAGCCTGACTATTACATTTCGCCCCACATTCTTTCTTACATCTCTGTGATGGAGATCAGAATCACAATGTCCGGCGTCGAAATGACGCGAAATTCTTATGACTGGCCGAGAAAACATTTGAGGTAAACCGCCACTTGGGAGCAACAAGAAATATTGTTAGGCGGTGGCACAATGAAACAAGCCCTGCTTTTGTGCAACTAGATGCTGCTGACCCCCTTACACGATTTGTTCCGTGTCCAAGGATGTCATGCGGTCGGTCGTAAACTCAATGGACGTTATATGACCTCTTTTGAATCCAGAACGACAGCAATTTTTGCTCTGATCTACAAGAGACCGTTCACAACCAATCGACGAAAATTGAATGTGATCTGAAACATCAGAAGGTGTATATGCTTTCTGTGGACTCCTGTTCGTATACTCCTATTTCTGACTCTCGTGTGAAATGATCACAGCAGAGATGAGGAAGGGGGCGGAGGGGGCTGGGAGCCTTGGCGTACTCCTGTAATATGGACTACTGGGCGGTCGTATTGTGGCGAATGTCTGTGGTTAACTGCAGGTCTGGCCTTTCTTGAACTCAGAAGTGTCTGCAGTGCCCTCATTGTGCTTTGGAGCATTCCCGACTGCTGTGCAGAAAATTTCGTCTAATCTACTTCCGAAGGCAGAGAAAATAAAAACCACACGTCCTTGGGCAACTGAAATGGATTTCCGGGTATTGGCACCATGTCGTGTTAGGTTAGCTATTATTAACGACGTTTGGCATGTCACGATATGTTTATTTACCTCAAAGAACATAGAAATAAAAAAAAATACGTAACAGATTTAGTACAAGTAAATAAACAACAAAAGGTTCTAATAAGATACACGCTCCCCCCCCCCCCCCGCACCCAGATTACTAACACCCTGACTGGCACCTGGGTACCTTTGATCCTTTGATGTAGAAGGATATCGATACATATTCGCTAGTGGACAGGACATCTCTCTAAATCTGGCCGACGTTCACTAGTATTCAGAGGGATGCCTCTCTCACCAGTGGGTTGATACCGGAGTGCAGATGTGTGTATAGAGCCAGTGCTTGAGTAGCGCAGATGGTGTCGCAAAACCGCTGTTTCTTACAGGGACCCCTTTCCCATTTCATGTCACTGTTACAACACCTAATTTAACCCGTGATTATGCCACAGGAGGGTTCGAAATATCAGACCTGAAGAATCATATACAGCCTTTGTTGCCTCAGATCCACTTCAGATTTCTGCCAATGGTTTTGTATTGTAATATTTCGGCCATGGATGCTTTTGTTCGGGGACTTTGCCGATAGAAGCATTTCAGCACGCCACGCCAGCCTCCAGCGTAGAGCACTGCAACCCAGCGTCCCGCAGCGTCTGGGAAGCTGGACGCAGCCAGTGGGAGGCGCTCTTGGCCGGCCACGGTGGCAGTCACGGTCTGCACGGCCACTACGGTCGGGGGTTCGAATCCCCCCTCGAGCATGGATATTTGTGCCGTCCTTAGTTGTAGTTAGTTCATAAGTAGTTTGTAAGTTTAGGGGCTGACGACCCCGTAGTTAAGTCCCCTAAACTCTACAAACGTCGAGGCGCTCCAACTTTCACCTGCGCTACCGACCGTCGCCTCTCTATGCAGGGGGAGGCCTGGCGAATTGCCATGGCTCTCTCGTAAGGATGCACACCAGCCTGACTTTAGGAGCGTCCAGGTAAATGGCGACAACGGACGCAGGGCAGAGAAAGCCCTTATCTGTAGGAGCCACAGAAGTCGTTCCAAAAAACAGCGACGGCATCGCACATAAACCGCGGACCCCTGCAGAGGGAAGAATACAAGCAAAACCCCTGCAGTAAACACGTGCGTGAGTGGGAGAGAGTCTGGCGTGCAGTATAGATAAAGTGCTTCCAACAGAACAGTGTTTCTGGTCAGGGAGAAAGACCCCGATAAATTGCATAGCAGACTGGCCTAACGCAGCTGCCACAAAGAACTGTTTTCTCGAACCAAGAAGGAATGCAGAAGATAAAGACAACACGCTTGAAACTAGATAAAGACGCCAGTTTGCGAGTCTCATCTCGGCCCACAGAAAATTTGCACCGGCTCACTGAGAGGCGTGGTCGTGAAAACGGCGCTCAGCTATTGGATGACATTGCAAAACCAACCCACCAATCACAGAGTCAAAGAGAGGCAAAAATCGGAGAATCTGTAGCTGGAGGCGAATGGACTTGGTGAAAAACCACCGAATAGGAAACTTTGTTCGACGCCGGAGAATCTAGAACACGTGCAGACAGCTCCCGCCTGTGCAGACACGGATCTTTGAGGCCTTCGCTCGGGGTTCGCGCCACGCCGTACATCCGCAAGCAGGGCAGGCGCGTGATGCTGCCGTGACCGCCACCGACGCCAACGCGTCGACACACCATACCGGACCGATCCATCGCCTGACGCCCACATCAAGTTAATTTTGGTGAGGCAGGAAATTACCTTCTCCTTCCCTGTTCATATCTGAGTCGTGTCCATATCCAGTCGAATCTGCCCTGAGAGATTATTGTTTTTTAAATCTTTTAATAAATAAAACTAAATTACATGTGGTAATCTTCTGCGTAAACTGTTATGTTCTCAAATCAATCCCTTGAATCAAATGTCCCTACCAGCATAGTTACATAATTAGTCATTATATTTTCAATTTATTTCAAGCAGTGTGGATGCTATTCAGGGAGAGGTTTGATTTACCGCAGTATCTACATCTACGTAAATACTCTGATAGCCATATTGAAGTGAGTAGCAAAGGGTTCATCGAGCCGCTTTTATGATGTTTCTCTACAGTTCCATTCTCCAATAGCTCACGGAAAAAAGGAACACCTAAACTTTCCGTTTTCGGTCTGATTTCTCTCTCTCTCTCTCTCTTTATTTATTTATTTTTTCGAGATTATGTATTCCTCTGTAGGTGGGTGCTAACAAAATATGTTCGCATTCGGAAGAGAAAGTTGGTGAAAAAAAAATTCACAAATAGATCTCGTCGCAACAAATAACGCCTTTCTTTTAATGATTTCCACCGCAATTCATGCATCATTTCCGCGACACTCTCCCTTCTCTGAACTTTCTCTTCATCCCACAATGTGCAGCAATACTCCAAAAGTAGGACGCACAAGTGTAGTGTAGTCAGTTTCTTTAGTAGAACTGTTGCATCTTCTACGAAACGTAGTCTTTGGTTCGCTTTCCCTACAATATTTTCTGTGTGTCCTTTCCAATTTAAGTTGTTTGTAATTAACTCCTAGGTATTTAGTTGAATTTAAGGCCCGTACTTTTGACTGATTTATCATTTAAATGAAGTTTAATGGGCATCTTTTAGTGTCATATGGATGACTTAACACTTCTCATTATGAAGGGTCAATTGCCATATTTTGCATCATGCAGATATCTGTCTAATTGTTTCGTGATGTTCACCAGTGCAAAATTTACTGGCTTTATACATTACAAACGTTTCAGATCACGTTCAAAAGCATTGCAGCCAAACAACATCCTCAGAATAGGGTTTCGGCGATCTATTTTTATTGGTGGGGGAAGACTTTTTTTATTATTATTTATTTTTTTAAGCGCAAAATGTTTGAGATCAACAACCTAAGGGGTGATTTCATTGATGCCCTTCATGCCACCCTTGAGATGTTCTCATCATATCGCCCCCGGTTGCGCTGGGCAGGATAGTGGGAGATGCGGCGCCTGTGTACCATCATAAGCCCACCTTACACCTCACTTGAATCGACCACTGACTCCCTGATGCGTCGCCTAATCCGACGGTGACGACACAGGGGCGACGCTTTTCTGCCATTGCAGAGAACGAGCTTTGATCCAAATTACAAACGTCTCCGTCGCTATGGAGACAAATACAGAGATTCAAAAAGTGCTCCTCTGTTGTGCATCGTAGTTTATTTGGTTTGACGATTTTGTGAATAACTGAGAATTTATTTCCTGAAGAAATACCTTAGAAGTTTTTGTACTGGATGTGTTTTCCAAATTCGATTCTGAATAGCTTTTTGCTGATCTTATGCGGCGCGCCTGGATAGCGAGCTGGTCTCTGAAAACGGAAGCTAACATCTTGTACCGTCTTGTTGCAGGACTCAGGGATATGGGTGAAATCCCCGTCGCCCTCGGCTCGTGGGAACGAGGAGAGAAGTACGCTACTAGCATTATAGAGGTAAGCGAGCTACGGCTAATACTTGACTTTGCCATTTGCTGGATGAAGAGTAGTAATTATTATGGTTATTGTTTGTCTATCTATGCAACTACTCAATCTCGTTCTCCTCACTGTTGCCCCACCTCAAATAATGGATTCAACTAGAAACAAAACTTTCAGTCCCTCTCCCCACACACACACATACATATTATTGTACCCTTTCTGCTCCTCACTTGTGCTCCACATCCCACTAATAGAAAACCTTGCACCTACTACCCAGTTATCTTTGTACATCCCCTCCCCACAAACATTAGGCAGATGTTCAGCTTCACACTATTACCCTTTCATCTCACCAACACCTCAGCAAAAACAAAACTCTCTGTCCGCCTCACAATCATCCCACCTCTTGCTCCCTGCTCTTATACCACATCTCACCACTCACAACATTACACATACTGACCAGTCACTGACTCCAAGCCGGCCGCGATGGCCGAGGAGACTAAGGCGCTCCAGTCATGGTCTGCACGGCCACTACGGTCGGGGGTTCGAATCCCTTCTCGGGCATGGATATTTGTGCCGTCCTAGTTCGTAAGTAGTTCGTAAGTAGTTTGTAAGTTTAGGGACTGATGACCCCGTAGCTAAATCCCATAGACTATACAAACATTTGAAAATTTGAACTGACTCCAACCACTCAAGAACACTCATACCTAGAATTTCCATATTACTGTTACTTCTACACTAAAAAATACACAATAACTTAAGTTATATATATTTAACACAAGTGAACTCCCAAACCTTTCCCTTTCCCCAACCTCACTCCACCTTCTGCCGCTACTCTTCCATCTCACTCTACATCTCACTACTTACCACTTTCAACCTCTGTTCATCTCTATTCATTCTTCTTTGCCCTACCTCTCCCCTTAAAAAAAGGAAAAAAAAAAACACTCATCGCATAGTAGCTATTTTGGCAACACTACAACACACTGTGCAGACTGAATCACATTCGAAACAAATACGTCTCATCTGAATAACAATTACAGAATGTTCATCAGTGAAGTGGAAATTAGTGGAAAAAAATAGTAATACAGAATCTGTGGTACAGCATGAAACAAATCGGAACTCAATGATGCAAGGCGAAAACCAAGACTAAAATTTCCGAAAGTAACAAAACGGTACTTTACATGTTTTGCTGACGAATTGTTTTCGATCCAAAAAACAGAAGCAATTGTACATATCTATGATTACAGACCACTGAAGATATTTTATTGTTATTAAAACGAAAAGCGTCTGATGAGAAAAGTCGCATGTTATTTGTAGTTGCATTTACGGACAAACATTACCCATCATAATTACAAAAGCAACTAACGACGTCATGGCCACACAATTGAAGAAGAGTAATAAATTTACTGGTGTTTTGGCAGTAAACAATCATATACAGCTGCGTGCTTAAAAATTACTTAATTTTTTCTACGTTTCGCAGTGATTTATTTTATTTGTAGACTTTATGATGAATGTACGAGATCTACTAACAAATGGCTCCAATTTTTTTTATGTGAAAACTCTTGAAGCGTTTTTAAGAAATCAAACCATCATAACATTGTATATCCTTATTCTTCATACGAACATACTTGTTACCCAAAACGGCCACCATGGTAACGAACACATTTCTCCCGCTAGGGACCAGTTTGTTGATACTGTGAATGTTTTACTTTGTTGACAGAGCAACAACCTAACCTTTTCTTACAGCGCTTTATCACTTTGTGACATTACAGATACAGGAGGAAGCTGATTGTTTCCATGTGAAAGGGGGGCTGGCTAACAGTTTGGACCTAGTGAATGGAATACAGGTAGTTAGTGTTTTCCTAATCTGCTAGGAAACAGGAAACGGCGGTCTTCGCCGAGCGAGAGCGGCTCTCCCAGATTGCAAATGAAATACAATACAGCCACACACATTATTCTAAAAATCCATATAAAATCAGGAAATGATAATACGGCAAATTAATTATATGAATGGATTCGGGAGTCTTGGGAGAATCAAACGTCGTAATTACAATTTCAATGTCCCTTACAAATAAAAAGCCGATAAACTTCAGTACTATAATAATGATATTACAAGACTTATATTTACTATTATTGATACGTAGTGTTTATCAGTAACAGCTTAAGAAGCAAATGAGCAGCATTGCACCACGCTACTTATCTTAAAAGACGCACCACGTTATTTCCGTATTCTTTCCATAAACCTTGTTTTTCTCTCTTGTTCTGCTTTTCGGTGAAGTAGTAATTTTCTTGTGTCAGAACATAGATTCCTCCATAGAAACACAAAACATGAATCCAGCAAAGCTCATTGCATTTATATATGCATTTTATTATATTTAATATTATTCTTAGTAACGTTCGTTTTATGTTGTAGAGGGCCACTTAAATATTTTATGGCCGACTAAAAATAGTAGATATGCAGCAGATAATTTATACATAAACTGTTATATGTATTTGTGGACAAGAACTGAATAATTTGCATAAAAAGCCATGATCAATTAAATATTAAATGTGTAACTATATTTCGACGGTGACAGTAAATTTGAAGAGTGAGACGCCACGCTTAGTAGTTACTTGAGCGAAGAGTTTCATTCTCAACCGATTTTAGTATTGTTAAATATGTATTTGTTTGTTAAATGTAAAAACATTTGTAGGGAGGTGGTCAAAGCATTTAATTCTGTGATATTCAAATGTATAATATTTTGGAAGAGAAATTGTATTTTAAAGATGAGGTGTTAGGATGCGCAGAAGGATACAATTTTGGGAGCAGGTAGAGCACGCTTTCGAAAGCTTGGGAAGGGACTCGTCTCAGCGTAAAAAGTGCTATGGACGGCAGTAGGCTTGTGGAACTGTGATAAATCAGCAATCGTTTACTCGTGTGATGACAAACTGTGTTTTATAACAAATACTGTAATTAATCGCGGATTGATTTTGAACTGCAATTTACGAATGATAACTTGGAACTTTTAGTCTCGAGTACGTGTGCTACTTATTGTGCCTCTCATGAACAATATTTGGGGAAATATTGTTATTTACCTATGTATTAAGTAGGATCACCTCCACATTTTCATGTCAAAAAGAGTAATAAACTCCATTTATAAAGAATTACTTCGTGAGTGGAACACTTCTTTATCTTAGAATCTATTTTGTTGATTATTCAGAGGTTTAATCTATATTTGTTTAACTATATTTTCGCGTCATCATATGCAGATTGATAGACTGCCTAAACTACAGATTAATTATAGATCTTGTTTAAACAGATTGGGTAGTTGTTTAGGGCATAGAAGCTGACATACATAACTCACCCCTATGAACGGAGACAACGAACCATAAACCTTTTACTACCCTGAGTTATGTATTGCTCAATTCTTATTGGTGAGAACCGATAGGAAGGTCGCAACTCACTCATCAGTTTTTTTGAAACAGCTGAAACTCGGGCCGGGCAGCGTCGGGAGTGTGTGGGCAATGATTGATGAGAGTATACCCAAGACGTTGATGACAGCATACCCAAGACTGTTGTTGATGTTCCAGCAATCATGTTTGGTCTGGTATTGTCGCGGTGAATGAGAGGGCGTTCCATGTGTGGACGTAATATTCGCATTCGTGCATCAGCTTTTCTGAGGTTCTCGCAATGTTTACGGTGGTGCCTTTAAGCATGAATTTTCAGATGCGCCGAACTTTGAACTTCTATGAGAATGGCACAGTTTGGAGCTTTTCTGGCGTCAGTGGTCCTTTGTGGCGAATCTCTCTTGGCATTCTTTTGTTTTCGGGAACAAAATTGAGAATGTTTATAGGTCTTTTATCTGCTGGGTCCCAGCTTTTGCTGTTTTTAGTTTCGGCTTTTCTCCGAAACCCTGCCGAACCTGAAATTTTTCCCAGAATGGGACCCGCTGCATTATGTCATTATGAGTGATCCCCAATTCCTCGAGATCTCCCTCCTCCTCAATGAACAAAGAACACGTTTTTCTCTCCTGAAAGTAGGTAACGATGCAGTTGTTGAGTCTTCCCGGGCTCATACGTCTCTATAAAATACAATCAGTCTTTCTCAGATAGTAACACTTTCTGCAACTGTTGTACTATTATATCAAAGGGCGAGTAAAAAGACGCAGTATGCCTCTTTGATTAAAAAAACTCCGCAGGTACTGGGAAACCTGAATATCCCAGTAAGGTAACACTAAATGTTTTGTCACTTCAGAACCATAACTACTACGTCTAATATATTTACTGGAATTATCATTAAATATTTATTCATTTTCCATACAGGTAAATCCACCCCTTGAGATGTAAGATGGGTCGGATAAAACTAAATCCAGTTATTGTTACTGTTTTTGGTATGCACATGCTAATGTTGTTTTGAAAAATACTAAGAGGAAAGAAAAATATAATATTTGTCTAGTGTTATCGAGAATCTAAAGCTTTACAGTCCTTAAAGAAGTTCCACGTAATTTGCTTCCAATCAGTAGTCGAGGAATTTAATGTGAAAGTAATCCTAAGTGTTGTTGTTGTGGTCTTCAGTCCAGAGACTGGTTTGATGCAGCTCTCCACCGTACTCTATCCTGAGCAAGCCTTTTCATCTCCTCATAAGAACGACAACCCACATCCACTTGAATCTGCTTACTATACGCGTCTCTTGGTCTCCCTCTGCGATTTTTACCCCACACACTTCCCTCCAACGCTAAATTCACAATTCCTTGATGTCTAAGAATGTGTCCTACCAATCTATCCCTTCTTTTAGTCAAGGTATGCCAGAAATTTCTTTTCTCCCCAATTCGGTTCAGTACCTTCTCATTAGTTACGCGATCCACCCACCTAATCTTCAGCATTCTTCTGTAGCACCACATTTCAAAAGCCTCTATCCTCTTTCTGTCCACACTGCTTATCGTCCATGTTTCACTCCCATACAAGGCAAAACTCCATACAAATGCCTTTAGAAAGAACTTTCTTAGGCTTAAATCAATATTCGATGTTAACAAATTTCTCTTTTTCAAAAACGCCTTTCTACCCATTGCCATTCTGCATTTTATATCATCCGTACTGCGACCATCATTTGTTATTTTACTGCCCAAGTAACAAAACTCATCTACCTCCTTTATTGCTTCGTTTTCCAATCTAATTCCTTCAGCATCACCTGATTTTCTTACACTGCACTCCATTACCCTTGTTTTACTCTTGTTAATGTTCATCTTATATGCACCTTTCAGCACACTGTCCATTCCGTTCAATTGCTCTTCCAGGTCCTTTGCTGTATCTGACAGAATTACTATGTCGTCGGCAAAACGCAATGTTTTTAATTCTTCACCCTGAACTTTAATTCCTTCTCCAAATTTCTCCTTGCTTTCCTTTATAGCTTGCTCAATGTACAAATTGAACAACATTGGGGAAAGGCTACAACCCTGTCTTACTCCCTTTCCAACCAATGCATCCCTTTCATGCCCTTCAACTCTGACAACCGCTGTCTGGTTTTTGTACAAGTTGTAAATAACCTTACGTTCCCTATATTTTACTCCTGCTTGCTTCAGAACTTGAAAGAGTTTATTCCAATCAACATTGTCAAAAGCCTTCTCCAAATCTACAAAAGCTAGAAATGTTGGTTTGCCTTTTCTTAATCTATCTTCTAGGATAAGCCGTAAAGTGAGTATTGCCTCCCGTGTTCCTACATTTCTCCTGAACCCAAACTGATCTTCCCCGAGGTCGGCTTCTACCAGCTTTTCCATCCTTCTGTACGTAATTCGTGTTAATATTTTGCAACCATGACTTATTAAACTGATGGTTCTGTAGTTTTCACACCTGTCTGCACCCGCTTTCTTTGGAATGGGGATTATAACATTTTTCTTAAAGTCTGAGGGTACTTCACCTGTCTCATACATCTTACACACAATGTGAAACAATTTTGTCATGGCTGGTTCTCCCAGAGACTTCAGTAGCTCTGACGGGATATCATCTACTCCAGGGGCCTTGTTTCGACTTAGATCATTCAGTGCTCTGTCAAATTCATCTCTCAGTATAGTATCTCCTATTTCATCATCATCTACGTCCTCTTCCCTTCCTACAATAGTGTCTCGAAGTTCATTTCCTTTGTAGAGCCCCTCTATATACTCTTTCCACCTTTCAGCTTTCCCTTCTTTGCTGAGAACTGGTTTTCCATCAGTGTCCTTGATATTCATAGAGCTGTTTTTCTTATCGCCAAATGTTTCTTTTATTTTCCTGTAGGCTGTATCTATTTTTCCCCTATTTATACATTCTTCTACATCCTTGCATTTGCCTTCTAGTCATTCCTGCTTAGCCATTTTGCACTTCCTGTCAATCTCATTTCTTAGTCGTCTGTACTCCATTTTGCCTGTTTCATTTACTGCATTTTTATACTTTCTCCTTTCATCGATTAAATTTAGTATTTCCTGTGATATCCAAGGATTCTTTGTAGGTCTTGCCTTCCTACCTATTTTGTCCTCTGCTGCCTTCACTATTTCATCTCTCAATTTTACCCATTCCTCCTCAACTGTTTTATTTTCTCCTGTTTCTGTCAATTGTTGCCTGAAGCTCCCTCTGAAATTCTTAAGAACTTCAGGTTCGTTCAATTTATCTAGGTCCCATCTCCTTATTTTCCTACCTTTCTGTAGTTTCTTCAGTTTCAGCCTACAGTTCATAACCAACAAGTTATGATCAGAGTCTATGTCTGCCCCTGGGTACGTCCTACACTTCAAAACCTGGTTCCGAAATCTATGTCTTACCATTATAAAATCTATCTGGTATCTCCCGGTGTCTCCTGGTCTCTTCCACGTATACAACCTTCTTTTGTGATTCTTAAACCAGGTGTTTGTTATAACTAAATTATGTTCCGTGCAAAATTCTACCAGGCGGCTTCCTCTTTCATTCCTTTTGCCCAGACCATATTCACCCACTATCTTCCCTTCCCTTCCTTGTCCTACTACCGAATTCCAGTCTCCCATAACAATTAAGTTTTCCTCTCCCTTAATTGTCTGAATAATTTCGTTTAGCTCCTCATATATTTCTTCGATCTCCTCATCATCGGCAGAGCTAGTTGGCATATAAACCTGTACTACTGTTGTCGGTGTTGGCTTCGTATCTATCTTGACAATGATAATGCGATCGCTGTGCTGGTCATAGTAGTTTACCCGCATTCCTATTTTCTTATTCATTATCAATCCTACTCCTGTGATACCCCCAACTGATTTTGTATTTATAATCCTGTACTCACCTGACCAGAAATCCTGTTCATCCTGCCACCGAACTTCACTAATCCCCACTATATCTAACTTCAACCTATCCATTTCCCTTTTTAAATTTTCTAATTTTCCTACTCGATTAAGGGATCTAACATTCCACGCTCCGACCCGTAGAATGCCAGTAGTCTTTCCTGATGATCACATCCTCCTGAGTAGTCCCCGCCCGGAGATCCGAATGGGGGACTATTTTACCTCCGGAATATTTTACCCGAGAGGATGCCATCATCATATGTTCATACAGTAGAGCTGCATGTCCTCGGGAAAAATAACGGCTGTAGTTTCCCCTTGCTTTCAGCCGTTCGCAGTAGCTGTGTGGCAAAGCCACATTAGCTGATGTTACAAGGCCAGCTCAGTCAATCATCCAGACTGTTGCCCCTGTAACTACTGAAAAGGCTGCTGCCCCTCTTCAGGAACCACACGTTTGTCTGGCCTCTCCACAGATACCCCTCCGCTGTGGTTGCACCTACGGTACGGCTATCTGTATCGTTGAGGCACGCAAGCCACCCCACCTCGGCAATGTCTGTGGTCCAATATAATAAAAACGTACAATGAGTGTGGCAAAGTGTGAGTTAGGATTTGTCTAACCAGCTAGGCGTTTGATACTCGTGTTACTTCAACCCATTTCAGGTCAGAAGATCTGTAAAATTTGGAGCTAATCTCACCTGAGATACTGTGTGTCTAGGTAGGTGTTGCTATGCTTTCACATGATGGATGTGATACTTAGTTTATTCCATAACACTGTATTATATTTATAACTAGTCTGTTCATCAAATTACTGGTGATTCTGGTGTATTCTGTATGATACCTTAGATACATACTACTTGCTCTTATAGAAAATAATCTGATTGTTTAGTATTTGATATTTTAATACATAAACTTTACATCTGGCTGTAACTTTTATTATAAAGATAGTGCTTTGATAATAACTTCTTGTTTTCAGTATTCCTTGCATAACCTTATAAATGAATTTAGTCGGCCGCGGTGGCCGAGGGGACTGAGGCGCTCCAGTCACGGTCTGCACGGCCACTACGGTCGGGGGTACGAATCCCCTCTCGGGCATGAATATTTGTGTCGTCCTTAGGATTAGCTAGTTCATAAGTAGTTTGTAAGTTTAGGGACTGATGACCCCGTACTTAAGTCCCATAAGCTAAAAAAAATGAATTTAAATGTAAATTCAGAAACCCTGAGACGGTTTTTCGTCTCAAATATGTCCGTGACATTGAAGATGAAGGTGAAGCAATGAATTAAAATTTGTGATGCGGTAGGGATCGAACCCGGACCGCCGAGCTTACTAGGCAGACGTCTTACGGTTAGACCACCGCACGAATAACGATGAAGGTGTCTCAGAATAGTCTAAGCATGACTTCCCTCCATGTGATAGACTTTAATTCAGCTTCCTTGTTCCATTGATAATTGCTTCAAATTCATCTTCAATGTCATGGGCATATTTGATACGGAAAACCGTCCCAGGGTTTCTTAATGTATATTTAAATTGATATTTATATCATCTTATCAGGAATGTTCCACTATGTCCATTCCGACTGTGCTATTCCGCTGCATGGAGATCCTTGGCAGTAGTGGCAATTATCTATGGAACAAGGAAGCTGAATTAAAGTTTCTGACGTGGATGGAAGTCGTGCCTAGACTATTCCGAGGCGCCTTAATCGTTAGTGGTGCGGTGGACTACCGGTAAGACGTCTGCCAAGTAAGCATGGAGGTCTGGGTTCAAAACCCGGCCGCATCACAAATGTTAATTCATTGATTCACCTTCATCTTCAATGTCATGCTAATAAATGCAATTTTTAATTTCATAAATAGTATACTATACTGTGTACACTACGCTTGTCCGTCCTTTTATGGAATATTGCTGCCCAGTGTGGGTTCCTTATCAGGTGGGTTTGACGGAGGACATCGAAAGAGTTCAAAGAAGGGCAGCTCGTTTCGTATTATCACGATACACGGGAGACAGCGTTAGGGAAATGGTACAGGATCTGGGATGGGAATCATTACAACGGCGCTTATCGCTGCGGCGTGGGCTGCTTACGAGACTACAATCACCAACATTCTCTTCCGAATACGAAAATATATTGTTGACTCCCACTTACATAGGTAGAAATGATCATCAGAATAAAATACGAGAAATCAGAGCCCGATCGGAGAGATTCAGGTGTTCATTCTTCCCGCGCGCTTTTCGAGAATGGAATGGGAGATAAAATAGTATAACGGTGGTTCGATGAACCCTCTGCCAGGCACTTAAATGTGATTTACAGAGTACCCTTGTAGATGTAGATGTAGACAAGGTGTACTTGAGACATATTAGGTGATAAAATTTTGATGTTATCTGATATAGCACACTAATTGCTTTCCGTTAATTAAGATGGCGCCAGTGTTTGCACGTAAAAGATAGTACCCCTGAGCCATATCTTGCTGGAATATTCAGATTTCCCAGTTCCTGCAGATTTTGTTTTGAATGAAAGGGTGTACCGAGGCTTTTGACTCGGCTTGTAGTTTACATTTTAAATCTGCAAGACAATATACCCGATGAACTGCCGCTAGCGTGTCATGGGCGATGCTCGGCGCAGGTGCTGAACCACTGGTCGACGGGCTGGATGGACTGGAACCTGGCGCTCAACACGTCCGGCGGCCCCAACTGGGTGAACAACAACGTGGACTCGCCGGTGATCGTGAACGCGACGGCGGACGAGTTCTACAAGCAGCCGACGTTCTACGTGCTGGGCCACTTCTCGCGCTACGTGCCGCCCGGCTCGCTGCGGGTGCACCTGGACGCACAGCTGCCCGCAGACGCCGCGCTCGACTCGGTGGCGCTGCTCACGCCGCAGGGACACACCGTCGTCGTCATCTCCAACAGGTGGGCAGTCTAACATATACACTCCACACACTCCCGTCGATATTTGTCATGCGTCACGACTGCAGCGCTTTGAGCGGCCAGCAAGCTACATTTCTGAATACGATCAGTGCGAATAGTTTATATATATATATATATATATATGTGTGTGTGTGTGTGTGTGTGCGCGCGTGTCTCTCTATCTCTCTCTCTCTCCCTCTCTCTCTCTCTCTCTGTGTGTGTCCCTCTCTCAATAACTATGCACTGTAGAGGCAACTGTGCTAACACACAAACCTTCAGATGCCAGACATTCAGATCCACACCAAACGTTGTATATCGATAGAGTATCAGCCGAAACTTCTATATAATTCGTGATTTTGCTGCCGTCCAGTAGAACGTGCGTAAATTATAATAATGAGTAACAGCAAACCTACGGAGTAGAGGAAAAGCGTGTCTGTGAGGGTCAATCATGTCACGCCACCGTGGGCTAGTTGGAAGGGCACCGTGGCTCAGCGCGCCCGGTCAGAGGGCTTAATGCTCTCTGTAATAAAAAGGCTGAGCCAAAGAACACATAGAACCAAAACGAACAAACACGATCTGCGTCCGCAAGGACAAGAACTACCCCTAGAGCGAAAAAAAAAAAGAAAAAAAAAGTTGGTAGAGCGTTAGCTGGTCGTGCAGAAGGTTCTGGGTTCAAGTCCCGACTCGCTCTAATTTTTTTCATTGTTTAAACAACAGTAAGTTGGAAATTGTTAAAAGGAGCAACGTGTTCCTCATATGTAAAATGACTGTTTCGATTTTGTAGCAATGTGTTATTGGCAGTTTACTCTTGCTTCGTTTCATTTGAAAGTAGGAAACCTGTACAGTGTTATTACTTTAATTACGCTTATTGTTTTTAACATCACTATTTTTTGTTATTGTTATTACTATTATTACAATTAATACAGCTGTATGTGTGATGCAGTTGTTTTTTTATTCATATGTTCTGATTATGTTCGTTTATTCTGTGATACTACGAATAAACCCTACAGATTTGCTACTTTCTAATAAAACGAAGCAAGAGCAAACTGCCAATAACACATTGCTACAAAATCGAAACAGTCCTTCTACATATGAGGAACACGTTGCTCCTTTTAACAATTTCCAACGTAATGTAGTTTAAACAATGAAAACATTTAATGCCTAGGTGGGGCTTGAACCCAGGACCCTCTGCACTACAGTCTAATGCTCTACTACTAACCCACGGAAGTGTGACATAATATGCCTCACAGATACGCTTTTCCTTTATTCCGTACGTTAGTTGTTACTTATTATTATAGTTTATGCACGTTCTACTGGACGACAGCACACATCACGAATTGTATAGAAGTTTCGGTTGATACTCTATCGATATACAACGTTTGGTACGGATCTGAGTGTCTGACCTCTGAAGGTTTGGGTGTAAGACAAATGACAAATGTACTGTTGGCGTCAATGTGGTACTGATGGAAGCGTGTGGAGTGTGTAGGAAGGCGCGGTGTGCTAGTGTTGAGGCGCGCCTCGTGTGTTGCAGGGCGGCTGTGGAGCAGCCGGTGCGTGTGCGGGACCCCTTGCTGGGCGAGGCGCTGCTCACCGTGCCCGCCAACTCCATCAGCACGCTGCTCTACACGTGAGTACCAGCCGCGATGACTTAATCCATTCCTAACTATAAGAGTGCAGAAAGTTGAAATAAACTGAAAAAAAAAATCACCTTATCCCTCAAACTGGAGAGCATCAAGAATGGGGTCCCACAGGGTTCGGTTTTGGGTCCTTTGCTGATATTGAAATCTATTAATTGCCAGTCTGTATTCAAGAAGATGCTAAGCTAGTTTATTTTGTGGATTATTCAAGTGTAGTTGTCAAATTGGGGAGAAAAGAAATTTCTGGCATACCTTGACTAAAAGAAGGGATAGATTGGTAGGACACATTCTTAGACATCAAGGAATTGTGAATTTAGCATTGGAGGGAAGTGTGTGGGGTAAAAACCGCAGAGGAACACCAAGAGATGGATACAGTAAGCAGATTCAGACAGATGTGGGTTGCCATTCTTATGTGGAGATGAAGAGACTTGCTCAGGATAGGGTATTGTGGAGAGCTGCATCAAACCAGTCTCCGGACTGAAGACCACAACAACAACAACAACAACAGTTGTCAAATCCGACAAACAAGAATTAACTGATGAAAGTGTAACTGATGACTTGCAGAAAATTATTAAGTGGTTCTCTGCAAATGGACACTTCTTAAACAGCGTATCCCATTCCATATGGTAAATGGTATGACGCCATTAATAAATATAATCTGTGAACACAAGTCTGTAGATAAGATAGATTATTCAAATTTTTAGTGTGTGCAATGATGAGAAATTGAATTTGAAGCAACAAATTGATCTACTGACACGTTTGAATTCAGCATCTTATGCTATTAGGGTTATTACAACTTTTGGTGACAAACATCTCAGAAAATAAGCTTATCATGCCTATTTACATTAATTTTTTTCATATGGAATCATATTTTGGGGTAATTTATCATTGATAAAAAAGTATTCATTTCACAAAAGTGTGTAATTAGAATAATTTCTGGAGCTCACCCAAGATTAGCCGGCAGACACTTTTTTATCTATGGATCTTCACAGTAGTTTCACAATATATATTTACATTTAGGTATTCACTCTTCCTGAAGAATAATTATTCTTATTTTACAGGAGCAGTTGACACTGATCACCTGATATCGAAGAAGCGAAGGAGCAACGTGCATCTCGTGAAATGTGAAATACGAAGAATTGTTTAACTTTATTTTGCAAATTTTTATCAAATACAATCTTTTACACAAACAATTATGATATCATCTTCATGTGGTAATGTTTCATTCGAAAGTGTTCTTGCAATTGCATCCGCAGTGCACAAATTTTAAGCAGCTTGCATTTATGTCTACAAATACAACAGAATTATGTCCTCTAGTTTGTTATTTATTTGTGAGGTGAAAATAGCTCAATACATTAATCTGACGTGGTAGCCTCTCTATAGCAACATACAGACTGTGGCAGTACGCTGTGTCTTATCTCTGACATGAAACACGGTAGTATCTCGTACACAAAAAGTATGTATTTAATCGTATTATCACCAACACAGTGGTTGGTACTTGCGAATTTCAAAGAATTACAATTATATCTGTTTTGCTGAAATTCTGTAGTAAAAAAGAAGGAAAGGAGAAGGGTGTTTTGCCCATCCTCAAAGACAGAAAATGAGCAAACACAAAAATATTTCCTCGAACTTTGCTACTCGATACATACCAGGAGTAGTGACAGAAAATGGAAGTAGGAGAAATTAATGTAAACATTTAACACCTTTCAGAAAGCTAAGCCTTCTGGGCAGACCCAGAAGAAGGCTACTGTAACAGTGGTAACTCCAAGTGATTGTTTCATCTGTTACAAGTTTTTACGATATGAAGCTGCACCATACCCAGAAATGGCAAATCCCAAAAACTGCTGTTTTCTTTGATCCAGTTTGCAATCAGAACATCAGTTTGAAATACATGAAGTTTGAGTTAAAGCTATTTTACACAAAGCTCTGTTACAGTTTCATAAATATATCTGCGGCTATGTTTCAGATTATTTGAATACCATCTAGATTCACCGCAAAGAATATCCCTTGTCGCTAAATCATAACGGTCTTTGCATATCCAAAGACCTGTGGAGTACCACTTTCTAGAAATATATTTCAGACTGAATGGAATATTAAATTCAACAAATTCAGTTGTTTTTCAATTACATTGATCATAGTGTAAATATAATACCAACTGCAAAGAGAGGAAACCAGACTAGGGAATAAATAATGCTAAAAGAAAAAGACCATTTTTTATGCTCAAAAACAAACGTAGAACTGATGGATCATATAAAATATTCACAGAATTACATAATACTCTGAGGAGTAAACTATCAGAGAGGGGGATTGTTAATGGAAATTGGAGGCGCAGTGAGAAACGTCAGACAAATTTATCAAAAGAAAAACATTACAATGCAAAAAGAGAAATAAAATTGCTGAGAATGAGGGAGCAGGCTCGCCTTCACTTTCACCGCACTGGTTTTCTAAAGAAACAGTAATCGTTCTGATAATTGTATAGTTACGTAAATGAAAAATTATGGAATTTAGAAATTAAAAATACTAAACCATTGTGATTAAAAATTGTTCATTTAATTAATGACCGGTTTCGATCTAACTGCCGATACGTCTCTAATCTTGAACTATTGAATCAAACACAAAAAAGGTATAAGAACGCAATATAACTATTATAAACACGACTCATAGTGTAAAGCAGTGGCGGCTGGTGATAATGTGCTAATGTGCTGCAGTACATTGTAAATATGTTACTAAAATTATGCCATTTCTCTTCAAATGCAAGCGAGAAATCGCTGTAAAATTACATCCTTTCTCTTGGAATAAGAGCCAGTTACCACAATAAAATTATGCCAATTCCCTTCGAGTGCGTATTACAGTGCTAGTAATAATGATGAAAACGCATTTTGGAGCGCTCTCGCCGCGATAGCTGGAAACCAGCTCCGTGCGCTGAAGTGGGATTCAGCCGCGCTGGTACGTGCGCAGAGAGGCGGCGCAGTCGTCTATTCGCTAGTGCGCATGCGCAGACGTGACGTCAGGCCTGGCGATTCGTGTGCTGAGACCGACTGCAGCACCACATCAATATTTTCTCTTCGCGCTGCGTGTAACGGCTGTGGAATAATAGTATATAACGAATATTGCGACATACAGAGTCAAATAGCGCGCTGACTCTGGCGTCTTGCGTGTTGTCTCTCAAACCTACCTGTGTGAGGCTCGTATTCAAATACATCTGAGTCTAAATTTTTAATTTCTGTAAATAAAATTAATATTTTTTAAGGTTATATTTACTACATGCAATCAATACATGTAGTTGGCAGCGCTATTATAGATTCCCCTGAAGGTCTTACTGTCAATACAATATTAATTGATATTTAATTAAAGGCAATCATAAGGTTGACTTTTATTTTAATACATTTTTTTCCTGTTTACTTTTGTAATATTGTAGCACACTGGTCAAATTTTGTACGAGCCGCCACTGGTGTAAAGTCGCAGTAGCATACAGTTTGTTGACGGTCGCCTTTATAAAATGGGTCACTTGTGTTTGTTCATTATGGTTTTACTAACTGTGTCACATTTTCATGCCGCCTATCTTGGCTATAACGATAATACGTATTTTGTATGCTGTCGGTGACAAACTATGGATCACGTGTCTTTGTTATAATTTATTGTGTTTTGTGCATCTTTTGATGACGCCTGTTTTGAATTCAAATTTGTAACAGCACAAGTATTTTATGATGATCGTATACGTCTGAATTAGTCAGAAAGTAAATAAAACCTTTTCTGCTAAAAGTCTGATTTATATTTTAACAAATTTAGAATGGGACGCTTGTTACTTTCTTTTAATGATACCACAATTCATTAAAATTTGAAGTTATTTAAACTTTTTGATTGTCTTTTATAATCGGCAGGAGAAAGAAAAAAAAATATTTTCTATTTTTGGAGTTCTTTCATTTTTTTAAATATTTTTTCGATTAAGTAATCCCAGAAAAAACTTATTTCATACACGGTTAGTAGACTGCATGATAATCTAAAAATCGGGTGTTCAATTCAGTTCGTATACGGTAATGTGTTTAACCATATAATTTACTGATGTGTTGTAAGCATTGACTGTTGTATATAAAGTATTTGAGTCACAATTCACTCTGAATTATCCTTTCAGAACAGACAAGCTTTTTACACCACTTCTTTAAGAAATTCTATTTGTTTTGTTTCAAACTGGACAGGCAATAATCAATTATAATGGTAATATAGCTAGCTTTCAGATCACCTACTTTTTCCTTGGCGGCCATCACGACTTCATTTTATGATATGCTGTGCAGATAAAGCATATACATATATTTTCTACGGGGAATATATACATATTGATTTATGATGTCTGTGGGCACTCTGATGTCATAGCTCCACTTTAAAAATGTCCTGCAAAGTGAAAATTGATAGTATACGAAATTGCCATAGAAATGGACGGTCAGGGCAGCAATCGAGGAAAGTACATAAAGTAAGTCACCAACTTAGTATACTGCTAGCCATCCAAAATGCAAATAAGACCAGAGGTATTTCAATGAAATTTATTTGGTAGCCAGCACCATGTACGAAGATCATAGGATTGAAAATACAGCCTCATGTGAAGTGAAGAAGATGCTGAAATCAGCGTAGAATGTTATAGTCATTCCTGGCTATAATAGGTGTTATACTCCATTCATTGAAAGAAAGAGGCAGTGGATATGTTGTTGGGTATAGCAGTTGATCCTTCTTCCGCATATTGCCAAAGCTGGTCTGGAGCACCAGATCCATGCTATACACCATCGACCTAAGGTAAGGCCTGCACAAGTCTGTCTCTTCACTAATAGTTTGTATTTTGTAAAGCTGCTAATGTTCGCAACTGCTCTAATGTCCACTCAAGGAGGACTTAGGTCTTGGCTGCTATAGTTGTAACCGTTCAAATGTTTGTATAGCTTATGGGACTTAACTACAGAGTCATCAGTCACTAAACTTACAAACTACTTATGAACTAGCTAACACTAAGGACGGCACAAATATCCATGCCCGAGGGGGGATTCGAACCCCCGACCATAGTAGCCGTGCAGACAGTAACTGGAGCGCCTCAAGTTCCCTCGGCCACCGCGGCCGGCAGTGGTAACCGTAATAATGTTTGTAGTAGTTATCTGCATTATAACAAATAGCTGTTTAAAAACTATTAAGCCCCCTGAGCCTTCTACACAAAAATCCTGCCGAATCTGACAACTTGCACCGCAGTCGTCAACCAGATGTATTCTACAGACGAGAGAATGCCAAAACTGGTACGCCAAGCCAGCAATGCAATTCGATGGACGACCAGGAAATCTTGAACAGTGCGTGCCACGTGTGTGCGTCCTTTGTTATGGATTTCGTGTAGACGTTCTCAGCGACCCAACAGTCTGTCCTCCGTCTGTTTTTCGGACAAGATGAGCACGGCAGGATGCTGTGTAGGCGAGGGCAGTTTTGGTGGCAGTCGGACAGAACTGAAGTGGGCCTCATTGGTGAAGAAACGCACTCACTACTACTCTGAAAAGAGAAAATCTTCGTCAGAGTATGGTGGCCCGGATTCTCCACCACCGCGGGTCGCATTGTGACTATATGTTGGACAGCCCTGTGCTATGAGGCCAGGTTCCAGCACCTCAGAGATGTGACGCTGGCTGCTTAGGGAATCGACGACGCCTACTATGGGCACTGCAAGGAAACGGTTGGAGGTGTTGCATAAGGCAACACTTTAACACACTCTTACCATCATGACTCTAGACACTAATTCGATGATCGTGGTCGTGAAGGCAGCAGAGCTGGGTTATCTTCGAGATCCGCGGCTAGGAAAATGTGTGGCCTCTGCTGACGTCATGCTGGCGTAAAGGAATATACTTAGTTCTATGGCATCAACCAAGTTGTGTGTTGTATGATATTCTACGTATTGGACTCCCTGTTCCCGCAATCTTACGGCTGTCGAAAACATCTCGTCGATGGTTGCAAGACAACTGACCACGGATACGCCACCTGCTACTAGGCCAACTTTAGGCAACATGTGTAATCAGCGTGGACACCTAAGCCTAAAGAGCACATCCCGAGCACGTGTAACAGCGGCCATAGCTAGCAATGCTGGCAACACTCAACACTCATCCCCTTGCTCACTTCTCATAGGGTTGTATTTTCAACCATATGATCTTTGTACAAATCTTATCTCGAGGATAAATGTTGTTGTGACGTCTTTGTGTGTATTGATGTTCAACTTGAGATGGAGACAGCATTTACAAGACAAACACTTTCGTTAAGAAAAATACTATGCACATTTCAATTTTTGTGTAATGAGATACACTCTCAGGATGTAATGGAAATGATGAAACCTCAGGTAGATAGTGATGAAATAATTAATATAACTAGTATTACATACAATATATGAATCATTTACATGCCTTGATGCGTGATGAGGAACGCTAGTAGTGTGAAATGTGTCATTAATAATTTAATGTCAGAAGATTAATAATCTTAAACTCATAACTGAGGCACATACATATAACCCTTATTATAACATAGCTGTCTGTCTATCAGGGTAATGATTAGTGTAGCTATTGTTTATACTTATGGAATGCTGCAGGCAAATGGTGTTTGTTAATGCAATGTCACACAAGACAAAAAATTTGATACATCCATCAATGCGGCAAAAATGCTTCACAGCCTTAGCGAACTGCTTCATACTTCCTGGTATTAGTTTAAGTAAGGTAGAGTGTAGTGGCCGGTACTGTATGGCGACAACCTTCTACAGGCCCATTAGACTGCATTGCAGCCCAATCTGGTGATCGTAGGGAACAGATTGAGAGTCGCGGCCAACAAGAAAGACACGCTGCGGCGTGTACGTCACGGGTTCAGAGTAGTGCTGAACCAGTGCAGTCGCTAGCTGACTGGCTGGCCGCTGGGGCACAGTCACTGTCTCATAGCGGCCAGTCAGTCAGCTAGCGATGACGCTGGATCAACACTACTCCTACCACGTGACTTGGCGTGCGCGCCTCGATCTGTCTTTCTCGTTGGCCATACGTGACGACAGCATTGAAGGACAGACGGGCAGATGTGGAGCAGCAGAAGGTCAGCCCCTAGGAGCTGCGCGGCCAGCGGCTGAGGGCGGCGCGCCGGTAGAAGTAGAGTCGCAGCGTCACGTAGTAGACCACCTCCACCAGGCTCAGCAGGCTGCACCCCATGAAGAAGCTGGCCGCGCCGCCGAACGACACTGCGCACACGAAACAGCTCTCAAACAGTGATTACCAACCCGGCGGCAAAATCAAATTTCCTCAGTGCTGAAAACAAAACAGTTCACCTGTGTTTCGGTCAAGAAATTAACTTACACGAGGTGCATTCAAGTCATAACACCTCCGATTTCTTCCCTCTGGACTGGCTGTTGATAAACGTGTGGTTTGTTTTAAAAATGCGCACACGCATTGTGAATGTGTGATAAGGATGGCAGCACTGTATTGCAAGTAGAACTCTAGCGGCAGCGGAGACAGTTAGGGCTGTTATTCATACTTAAAATGACGACGTTCAGTGCTAAGATAGCGTGTAAAAATTTATATTCTCCATTTACGAGGTGTTCAACTGACTGAAATTCATCACCAGTTGAGTGATACACGTGGTGGTGGTGTCACGGATGTGTCCAATGTGTGTTCGCGGGTGCGACAGTTCAGAACGTCTTGTGACAACACACTAAGACAGTCTCAGCCTTTCACTAGCCGGTCTGACGACATGCTCGAGGGAGTAAAGAAAATTGTTTTGGAGGACCGCCGGACGACTGTGGAACACATAGCCTTCAAAACTGGCATTTCCGTGCGGTCTGCGCACAATCCTTCACGAAAATGCGAAAAGTGGGCTCCAGGTGGGAGCCGAGAATGCTGGCAGATGACCACAAGGCTGCGCCCTTGGCCTGTCCTGTTGCCAGACAATGTAGACGCCTGACGATGGCGACACGACTGGGACTTTCTTTCCATCAATTACGACAATGATTGCGACACGGACGCTGTTTTTTAAACCTGATACGAAGCGCCAATCAGCTCAATGCAATCACACAGCCGGCCGCGGTGGCCGAGGAGACTGAGGCGCTCCAATCACGGTCGGCACAGTCACTACGGTCGGGGGTTCGAATCCCCCCCTCGGGCATGGATATTTGTGCCGTTCTAGTTCGTAAGTAGTTCATAAGTAGTTTTAAGTTTAGGGACTGATGACCCCGCAGTTAAGTCCCATAAGCTTAACAAATATTTGAACATTTTTTTATTTTTTTATTTATTTATTTATTTATTTATTTTTTTGCAATCACACAGACTTGTTCTTCAAAGCAGACACCCAAAGAACCATCCACAGCGGTCGCGAAATCATGGCATCGTAGTTGTGAAACATGTTTACAGCTGCAGGGAGATTACGTTGAAAAGTTTCACAGTTTGCATCTCATTAGTTTGTAAAGAAAAAAATCTCACTGGCGTGTTTTACGGCCCACTAGATTTGTTTGTAGTTTCATGATTTTTTGCAAACATTTCGGGCAAAAATAATGAAAATGTAAGTAATAAAAAATTATGGGCGATATGATTACCACTCCACTATTGTGATAATATCTATGCACCCAACACGTAATATTCTTTCTGGTCGTCTTTTAACAAACAGCAAAAATTATTTGATATTCGAGTTTAGCTTTGACAAACATACTCTTTTTTGAACTTTTACCTCTTTAAACTATTATTTTAGTATCTCTCCCACATTTTCATTATATTTTACCGTTAAAATATTATCGCCCGTCTTGCTTTGCTACTTTGTTCTAAGTTTATTTTCTTTGACTGTTGTGAGATTACCGCCTAATAGAAATACCGGTAATCAATAGCATTTGATAATTAAACAGTATGAAGTTCACTGCAAACATTGACCATGCCAATGCACTAAATGTTACACAATTTTAATCTTATTAATTATGGTAGCAATGTATGTACACAGTTGGGTGACAACATTTATAGTTAGGCCATAGGTAGAAATTCTCCACGTTGAGATTTGCTGTGTGCTTGTAGCTGACGGGAGGCCAGCGAGCAGGCCGACGTTGGTGGCTTGTTCCAACTTAGGATTTTCCAGTTCGTATCCGGTGAGGGGAGAGAGGGACAATGGCGAGTGCCAGGCACAGTGCAATGCACAAATATTGTAATACTACTGGCATTTGAAGTAATACGATGCAGTTAGGAACCTTTAAGGCCCTCATTACAAAATAGCCTGTTGATAAATAAACAATACATTAGCTGATATAGTCACATCTAACGTAATATGTTTAATTGACAATGAAAAGTAATAAATTACCAACGAAGACAAGACAGTTACACAACTAGCATGGCAATGTTTGTTTATAAAAAATAATATATTAACTGTTTCTCATTTTATTTTCAGTTAATCTTTTGTATTTTATCTTGAAGTATTCAGTTAAATCACTTATCTGTGGTATAAGAAATTGCACAATTATGATAAACAGTACAAAGGATGTTTATACTAATATAAAAACGTAAGAAAATATTTGTTTAATGTGTAGTGTAATTATTTTGATTTTAAGTAAAGTTGTAGAAATGTATTGGCTGAGCGCTGTACGTTGGCAAATAGGTTACAACAGCTTACATGGGGAAGTTGATGACGTAGGGGAAAAAACCCCGGCAGTTGAGCTTTTGGCGCACGCCCGCACCTGGACAGGAAGTGAGGACTCCAGAGAGCACGTGGTGAGCTGGCCAGGCGGCGTCGCTCTGCATCAGTCGGCATGTGGAGCTCGAGGTGGTGACTTTAGATTTGTGTGTTGCAATCGCCACGTGTGGTTGCTCGTCGTAGACTGTACCAAGTTAAATCGAGTGCTACTGTGTGTTTGTGAATATTTAGCCGGTGGAACAAGGTGTGCATCGCATTGAATTAAAGTGACTGTGATTTGTTAATGTAAAACGTGTCGTCGCATAGGCATGAACATAAACGGTGTTTGAGACAGCCACGTGGTGTAAAAACAATTCGCGACAAATATTCATTTAGTCTGGGGGCTCACGAGCTATAACTTTATTTGGTAAATGTGTCGACGTACAGACGTATCAGCCACAGGGTTCTGAGATTGTGAAATAAACAACATAAAGTGAACTTTCACGTGTTTTCAAAAATAGTAGTTAGTAGACCCTTTTCTCTCATGAACTTGATTTTATTATGAATTTGTTTTGTTAATCATATGCAGGGAAGGTTCTCTATTTTAAACTCTCACCCCGACCTTCACGCTCGCACTGTACTGGTTACGAATGTCTGTAGCCTGGAAGGAACGTAGCGTACAATTGGCGTTCGGACGAGTGACTACAGCCTGGATGGAACTCAAAGTACATTTGGCGTTCGGAAATTAGTCACGTGACATTCCTCGTCCGAATCTCTCTTTTGCATACACCATCCTGCTTTCTGTGTTTGATGATTTTCTTATTATAATCCAAAGAAATCATGCACTGTAAATTGTAAAAACACTTCGTTTTTACGACAATGAATTATAATCTAATGTCTAAAAATTCCAAGTTAGCAGTTAACACCTGACATCGATGGTAGGTACGAGAATTACGGATTACTCTCGCAGCTGTTTTCGCCGTAGCGTAATGGGCAACGAATTAATTTGTGATGTACGAACATGTTAAACGGTGGTTCCAAACTTGCTAGCACGCAGTGTCTCAGCGCGCTCGTTCAGAGCGTTGCCGACATGGTAGATCGACGCCCTGTGTAACGAAAAACTTGAGTCAACGACGAAACGATCAAAATAGATCAAACCAAAGAACCAATGAAAAGAGAGAAAAAGAAAGAGGGTTCAACGCCATGTGTAATAAAATAGGATAGATGTCAAGGTCGCAATTTTTATTTTATTTATACAAGACGACCGGTCTCAACACTCTATTGCGTCAACATCTGGTCTCATTGACATTAAAATACGTATTATATTGCTCCACATAAAATCTGGTAGGTATATTGTATGACAGTTATATTGAAAATCATGTGCTGGTGGATAGTCAGATATAAAATGGATGACTGGTCAAAATTAAAACAGTAAAATAAAATAATAACCACCTTAGTGTACATGTCTTGGTTTTATGGAGGTGCTCAACATTTGTCGTTCGGAAATAACTCACGTGACATCCCTCGCTCGAAACCTTGCCTGAAACACTCTTTTGTATACGCCATCTTGCTTTCTATATTTCATGATTTTCTTATTATAACTCAAGCAGTGTCATTTCAAATCCATGGCCCACTGAACATTATCAAAAACAGCCGTTGTTTGGACAATGAATTACAATCTAAAAATGCCATGTTAGGACATTGAATTACAATCTAATGACTAAAAATGCCATGTTAGCAAATACGAACTGCCATAGATGGTAAGAGAATTATGGATTACTCTTGCAGTTGTTCGGTGCACCGCAATGGACAGCGAATTAGTTTTGATGCACGAATATCTTAGACGGTGGTTTGAAACTTGCGGGGCACAGTGGCTCAGAGCGCCCGGCCAGAAGGTTGCCGGCGTAGTACCTCAGCGTGCTCTGTCAGTGTGCGGAACGTCCTCTGTAACGAAAAGACTGATTCAACGCGAAACGATCAAAATTAAACAAAATAAACCAACGTCCACAAAGGAGGGCTCGACTGATACAAAAAGGATATTTTTGGCTCAGAAACGGGCGGTTCGAGCAATATGTGGTGTAAGTTCTCAAACGTCATGTGGACCCTTTTTCAGTAATCTGAGAATTCTGACACTGGCGTCACAATACGTATTTTCTTTAATGTCGTTTGTTGTTAATAATATCAGCTTATTTCCACGAGTTAGTAGTTTTCACTCGATGAATACTAGACAGAAGTCGAATCGACATTTTCATCACACCACCTTGACACTTATGCAGAAAGGTGTGCAGTATTCTACAGCATCCATTTTCAATAAGCTGCCCCAAGAACTCAAGAATCTTAGTACTAACCCAAGCGCTTTCAAATCTAAATTGAAGAGTTTCCTCATGGCTCACTTCTTTTTTTTTATTGATTCTTTTCACTTAGTCTTAAGATTGTAGGACCACTTAAAAATTTTATATTTCAATTCGTGTGTTAAACTTCATGTATTGACTTGCTCCATGAGACTTACTTCTCAATTTGTCCTGCGGAACAGAAAACCATAGTATTATTGTCATTATAATCTGCCAAAGCCATTCAACGCAACTCACAAAAATAGCCGAAAAAATCGACTATGAAGTTTTGCAAGTAACTGTAAGTGCCCATCATTAAATAAATTGCAGCATCTGTCGGTATAGCACAGGTAGTTTTAATTAGGCGCCAATGCCTTAAGAGTTTGACGTTTATTTTTTTTTATATTTTTTTATTTTTTTTATTTTTTTTAGGTTCAAAGTGGCGGTGGCACTTTAGTTTTTTTCTTGTAGTCCATTTTGCTATTGAAGGAAAAAGGGAAGAAATGGAAAAGAGAGTGGGTAGGAAAAGAAATTAAAATATAGTGTAGTGGCAGCGCGTTAGGTTAAAAATTGAAGGGAAGAAAAAAAAAGAGATAAAGAAAAACACATTAAAAAGATGGTAGTGCACTGTCCTCACAACACTAGGGTCGGTGGTTCGATTCCTTTAGTGTCACATTTTTTATTTTTTTCGTTGTGTTCGAATACTTGCACAGTTTGAATATCTACTGCTAAATTTTAGGAAAAGTGAACTTTTTTATTCGTAATTTTATATATTTTATAGAATTTTATTAATAATGATGGTTTCTTTCAAAAATCTTGTTATATTTTTCTTTAATTTCTTTAATTATTATTTATTTATTTATTTTTTACAGATTTGGCTTCACTATTAGTTGACGACAGTAGTCTTTGGTTGTTCAGTGAAGAGCTACGACACAGTTTTTGGAAAATCATCTCCATAGCTACTAATGGCCTTCCAAGCAGCTAAGCTACTCATCCATCGTTTTACGTGACAAGGTTTTCAGCTCATCTACATACACGTATATAAAAACTGACACAACACGTGGAATTACAGATCCCATAATGTTTTATATAACTGAATTCGAAAACGAAAATAATATCTGTCACAGTGGGATTCGAACCACCGACTGTATCGTCGTGAGGCCAGAACGATACCACTTATTTATTTTTTTATTTTTTTTCTCTGTGGGTAGTTCCGTTCCTTGTGGTTGTTGTTGTTCGATGTGTTCTTGGTTGAGCCACCGCACCCAGCCCACATGAGCTACACCGACATATGCTTAAAATTGAAATATTGAAATGTTTGTTAAGCTTATGGGACTTAACTACGAGGTCATAAGTCCCTAAACTACTTATAAACTACTTAGAAACTACCTGATACTATAGACAACACAAACATCCATGCCCGAGGGAGGATTCGAACCCCCGACGAGGAACGGCCTCGCATAACGGAGCATAGCGTCTCATTGCGCTCGGCCACTCCTGCCGCGGCACTGACCTATGCCGGAACAGTTTTAATTATTGGTACTTACGTGTATTTTGGAAAACTTCAAAGTCGATTTTCTCGATAATTTTTGAGAGTTGCATCGAATGGCTTTGGCTGATTGTTATTTATGTTCTGAACTTCACTTAACATAAACATGAAGAAACTCTAAAATCCGATACCCGTTTGGTCTCCTTGTGAGAGCACACTATGAAGTTAATGACTTACCTAGTAGGTCGACGAAAGTGAAGAGGACGTCTCTCCTGGGACTGAGCCGAGGGAAGTGCGTGACTCGCATCTGATAGATGGTGCCACCACCACCCTTGTCGCTGCAACAAAGAAACCGCTGCACGTCATGCCCGAAAGCCTGCAATATTTACAAAGAGCTAATTCTTGGCAACAACTACAGTGGTTGTTTCAACTGTTTCGTAATTCATTGCAAGTAGACAGGTATAACACCTGCCAAACAAAAAGTAACACCAGGAAGGACCAAATATACCACAACCAAAGTTATTTGATAGATAACACTTGCACAAAGGTAACACGATTAAAAAACCGCCATATGAAATGACGAAGATGATGAAGTCAGTGTTAAGTGTTGCCACCGTGACATGCCTCGGCAGTGCATCAGAGAGATTGGAATGTGTTGTTTGGGTGTAAGAGGTCCATGCTACTTCCACATGCTGCCAGTGTTGATTTGATGTAGCAGCTGGTGGGCTAGTAGTTCTGCAATCATCGACGATACGTCTTCGATAGGATCCAGATCGGAAGGACAGCTAGGCCAAGGCAGCACTGCATTGCGAATTCGACGAACAAGACTTGTGTGTGGTCGCGCATTATCCTCTTGGAATGTGACCTGCGGCAGACTCCAAAAGTATTGGAGGAGAACAGGGTCCAGCATTTCAGATATCTTGCTGATTAGTGCACAGTCAGTGCCTTCTAGGAGAATTCCAATAGGATCTCAAACCGTAATACCGGGTGCAGGCTCAGAGTGAAGATGCAGAAGGAAAGAGTGCGACATATCTCACCGCAGTGTCCCCACAATGCAGTTTTACCATACTGGTGAGGAAGTTCTTATTCGGTATTGGAAAATATTGTTTTTACTACATCAACACGATGATCGGTTTAGAGTCTGGGAACACAGTGGTGAGAGATTACGGAACAATTGCCTAATGTTTCACATGCACTTGTCGCTATGGTTTAAAGTGATATTGGATTCCACTCCCGCACCTCATAATACGCATTGCTGGCACACTGACCAACCACGAATTCGTATTGTCGATGATTGCGAAAAGACTGTCGGGAATACACAACATGCTGCTGTGGCAGAAGCCACGTGGACTCCTACATTCTCTCAATACATCCAGAGCCTTGTTGATAAAATTTCGAGGCGTGTAGCAGCTGTAACAGCCAACAAAGACCGCAACACTCAGTACTGATCCCCACTTCATATGAAACTGTACGTATTTTTAATCACCTGATCTTTGATAATGAGGTCAATGACGTGGTCAAAT
Organism: Locusta migratoria; assembly: GCA_026315105.1. NCBI lineage: Eukaryota > Metazoa > Arthropoda > Insecta > Orthoptera > Acrididae > Locusta > Locusta migratoria. The sequence continues at coordinate 598,261,932 of CM048744.1, forward strand.
ATGTAGAGGAGTCCGACAAGGATGCATCCCGTCAACTCTGGTCTTTAATTTATACTCTGAGATTATTTTTCAGGTGGTACTTGATAATATAGAAAAAAGCATAAAAGTCAGTGGAGTCTATATCAACAATATTTGCTCTGGCTATGACACGGTATTGATAGCTGATAATTTAGATGATTTTTAGCAACTCGTGAATGTAGGAGATTACAGTAGTACTCTAGGTCTGAAATTAACATAAAAACTAATTTTATGATTATAGTTAAGTGGCAAATTACACCTATGGAGAGCGATCGAAAATTTATGTAAAGCACACTTACTTCAGCCAAGATCGCTAATTTAGTTAATTTTCTGTTTTTTTTTTTTTTTAATTTTTTTAACCGGTTTCGATGAGCTAGCCGCGGTGGAGTAGCTGTGCAGTCTAAAGCATCTCGCTGCGGAGCGCGCGGTTGCTCGCCGTGGAGGTTCGAGTCCTCCCTAGGGCATGGGTGTGTGTGTTTGTCCGTAGGCTAGTTTACCTAGGTTTAAGTAGTTTGTAAGCTAAGGACTGATGAGCACGCAGTTTGGTCCGATAGATTTACAGACATTTCGATGACCTATGTCATCATCTTCAGAAACAATTTTTACAATGTTCTCCTATTTTCAATAAAATAAAGAGTTGCTTGTGAACAAGTAATATAAAAAAAAAAATTCTCAAACGATTAAAATTTGCATCACCAAAGTGGACCGTCATCTGCATTGTACACTTAAAAATTGTGTGTGTTCTTGCCACAAGTAACAAGGAGACCCTTGAGTAAATTTTTTCTGAAGATGATGAAATAGCTCATCGAAACCGGTAAAAAAAAAAAAAAAAAAAAAAAAAAAAAAAAAAAAAAAAAAAAAACAGCAAATTAAATAAATTAGCGATCTTGGCTGAAGTAAGTGTGATTTATATAAATTTTATGATTGTCACACGAGAGCCTGACGCCCTAACAAATACAAATCTATGATTTCAAAGGTATGTAATACAAACATTAAGCAAGTTTAAATATCTTGGTTCTATATGGTTCTGAAGTATGGGTAGAAAATACAAAAACAACCAATAAATTAGAGACCTTTGAAATCTGAATTTATCGCATAATGGCGTGGACTACAAGAGTAACCAACATCGAATTATTGGAGGGATTGAAACAGCGAGAAATGTTGATAGTGTTTAAAAGAAGAAAAACTGCATACCTAGGACATATATTACAGAAAACCAAATATATACTTCTGCAGTTAACAATAGAAGGGAAGATAGATGGAAAAAGAAGACAGGGGCGAAGAAGAATATCCTGGCTGGAGAACATAAAGCAGTGGGCAGGAATAAGAAGCGTAGACCAGCTGTTACGGTTCACAGAAGAAATATGCATCGTGCGGTCGCCAACATCCATTAACGAATAAGCAGCAGCAGGTGAAGAATATCTTTGTGCAACATGTTATCTCCCAAATTAGTTTGGTTGCGATATCTCCGATCCTTCTTCTTGTTGCATTTTGGATGACCCGCAGTGCAGAAACGTAGCACGAGGGCACATCCAGAAAGAGTGTTCCTATTATCTTTTTTAAGACATAATTACATCAAAATCCCTATTGGCGTCAGCTACAGCAATGTTTGTGGTATTTTCCGACACAGTGTGATATTCCTGACCTGTGGCCACTTCACATTTCTGGCCGCTGGCCGTTTCTTTGCTAACATCGTACGCGTCTTAAACGCGGAAGAAAGACAGCAGTGCAGCATATGTTGAAATGTGGGGTGGGGAGCAGTAGCATATGGCACAGTAGGTGCTGGTTCCCGTGGGAAAGCCTGCCTATGTTACTGGTGCTCTCCTTGCATTGGCTGCTGCATTTCACGTCACGTGATTTCTTTTGAAATTAGTTTTGTTTATTATATAGTAAATATTAATTATTCAGAGCTGAGAATTTGTAATAAATATCTCTCAAGGACATGCTAGATTTTGACAGTTTAAAAAGTTTAAGGTGCATTCTCTTATTGTAACAAGAGAAGAGCGATTTTGTAAGGCGCGCGACGGCCCTGTTTTGGCGCGAAATAGAGCGTAAGGTGCCCTCTCGCAACGCGCCGCAGTTTCAGTCTCGAGCTGACCGCTATACGCGCCGGACCGCGTCAGTCATGAGTAAAGATTTGCGTAAATGTGATAACAGTCGAGGTCTCAACATGAACTATGGGCAGCATAGGCCGTATCATAATAACAATAGTTGCTCATTTTTTTATTATTTATTTAATAAATGGCATCCCCGACAATTAAAAATCTCGCGAGTCGCTTATTATGCTTCCATCACACAGAACTTATTTTAGCCTCACTTGTATGCTGTAGGAGAACCAACGACCTGTGTGCTGTCTTCTGCGCTGGGGACACAACTATAGAAGACAACAGGTTAGTCAGAACTCTATGCTTTCCATAACGTTTTGGACAGCAACTACGGCACCTCATGCGTACTTAAGGGCGGTACAAACGCACACTGCTACGCAACAGCATCCGCAAGGATGTGGAGGTTTTAGGGAACTTGTGGGAGGAAGCAGTACTAACTTCTCCGTTCGCAAATAAAACCCTAGGAAGCTTGTAACAGCGAGCAACAGAATTTATTTGTCGTGTCGTGGAATGCACACTGCAGGTTTTGCGCTGCTCCATGACAATGCTCGTCCCATACGGCTCGGCGTACAGCAGCTGTTTCGCACAAGTTACGCTGGGAGCTGTTTTATCTTACATACCTGATCTTGCTCCCAGAATGTTGCATGCTTCCTAGCGCTTGAAGAAATTCCTGTCGTCCGGCGAGCGTTTTTTGATAATGACTCACAACTGAAGGCCTCGCGGGAGTGGCCGAGCGGTCTGGAGCGCCACGTTATGCATCGCGCGGTCTCCCGCGTCGGAGGTTCGAATCCTCCCTCGGAAATGGATGTTAGTGTTGTCTCTAATAGAACTTAGTTCATAAGCAGTTTCTAAGTTTAGGGACTGATGACCCGCAGTTAAGTCCCATAAGCTACAAACATTTGAACACAACTGAAGACGACTGTCGCACGCTGCTTGCATGGACATGCTTTAGTCCCTTGAAAATTCTAACCAACCAACCAACCATCCATTGAAATGTGGCAGACATCTACGACACAGGGATACCTAAATCGGTTCCAAGATTCGAAGGTGTCTCAATGTTTTTGACGATTGACGAAAAATAGCTGAAAAATCACTGTACCTGGTGCCAATAAATAGTTGCACGTTACTGCACTCATAAAAAAAGTGTTGCATCACCATGTTTGTAAGCTTTATGACACTACATAAAAATGGAATAGAGATATTCAACCACAACATTTCAGTTCTCGTTATTGCCCACGTAAACAGTAATTTACAAGTTGTACTACAATAAGTTAGACATTCTGCTTACAGCATACACCAGTACCTCTAATACTCGATAACACTTCTCCTGCACTGATGCATGCCTGTCTTTGTCTTGCCATACTGTCCACTAGATCGTCAAGGAACTGTTGGTCCAGGTTGTCCCACTACTTAATAGCAAGTCGGCGTGCATCTAACAGATCGGTTGGTGGATTGTCTAGTCCAAAAACAGTCATTTTCAGTGTATTCAATGGATGTTTGATAGGGTTCATGTCTGGAGAACGGGCTGTTTGTTTTAATCTTGCGATACCATTATCGTCAAGGAACGCATTCACATCATGCGCACGACGAGCGCGAGAATAGCCATCGATTAAGACGGATCCCTCACCGAAATGATGCCAATTAAGTACAGTCTGAGCCGAAACATGACGTCCTGTGGCTGAGCGAAAATCATTTTTCAGCCTGATGGCGTCCCTCTAAGAGGGTTCCTCCGAGCTGAAAACCGTACGTAGCGGTCATCAGCTAGTGTGGTAGCATTTGGGCAGTCAGAGGGAGGCATGTCATCGACAGTGTCTGTGCGTCTCCTCCACGTCCGAAACACATCGCTTTGCTTCACTCCGAGGCGTCTGGAAACTTCCCTCCATCAGAGTCCCTCCCGACACAAAGTAACAATGTGGATACACCAAACTTCGGAATTGAACTTCAGGGCGTGGCGCAACCACAGTCAACCCAGTGTACTTCCTTCCTGATCGGCGGGCTTAGCCAGTTGGTGGCATGGGCAGTGTTCATCTTTGTGCGAGTTGAGTGACATCTGTGGAAAATCTAGGGAATTGTTCAGAAGACGTTGGAACCAAGGCGATGCAACCAAGCCCCTACCACGCCGTAGCGGAGAAGCGAGGCAACTGTCCCGCAACTGAAGCTGCTGATCGCCGCAATTTGCAGGGAAGAATCCTAGTGTTGGAGTTGTGATCTGAAGTATATGAGACGAAACGAGACAAAATGAACACAAAATAAACGAGTGTTTGTTTTTAAAAAATGCTGAGTATTGGAGTCTGTTTAAAAAGTATTCAAATGTTCAAATGTTTGTATAGCTTATGGTACTTAACTACGGGGTCATCAGTCCCTAAACTTACAAACTACTTATGAACTAGCTAACACTAAGGACGGCACAAATATCCATGCCCGAGAGGGGATTCGAACTCCAGACCGTAGTGGCCGTAAAGACCGTGACTGACGCGCCTCAGTACCCTCGGCATCCGCGGCCGGCTAAAAAGTATTCTTAAATGAATTAAATATCTTAATTTTCGAAATACGTCTGCGTAGAGACACGAAATTTAAGAATATCTTTTCTGACTAGGTGAAGCGATTTTGCATCGAGTTATTTGCATAAGATGATTCCAGTAAAACTTGTAAAGTAGCAGAGACTGCGATCATTATTTAATTCATGTAATTTTTCTGTTAGGTTCTGTTCACTTTTTGCCGACTACTCTGGACGTTTTACACGCTTTCGTATAGCACAATTTTGTCTACATACCTTTCCATATTACATACAATTTTTATTTCAACTTGTTCGAATTTTTCCAAAATATCAAAATGTTCAAATGTTATGGGACTTAACTACGGGGTCATCAGTCCCTAAACTTACAAACTACTTATGAACTACCTTATACTAAAGACGGCACAAACATCCATGCCCTAGGGGGGATTCGAACCCTCGACCGCAGCGGCCGCGCAGACCGTGACTGGCAGTCTGGCACGCCGCAGACCGCTCGGCCACTGCGGACGGCTCCAAAATATCACTGAACTATTCTGGTATATGTAGGTGAACTGGTAAGAGTAGAGGAAAGCTCACAGAATGCCAAGGAAAGGGCAAATACAGCGGAAAAATCGGTCTACAAATATCATTCGATAGAACGGAATGTATGACCAAAGAAAAAAATTCCCCAACAGTTTTAAAAATTACATATGAATATAACAAGAAAACAGATAACTTGAAATATCTTTGTAAAACTCTAAAAATGAAAAGAGCTTACGTGAAGACAATAAGAAATGTTTATCTAAAGATATTAAATTGAGGTATTACAACGTAGACGTGGAACTAGAAGTCCTCTATCGTGCAGAAACGCTTAGTTTAGGTAGATGCTAAATGGCTTTAGAAGATCTTGAAAAGAAAGAACTAAGAATATTGCGAAAAATATCAACCTCAACGAAGAATATGGATAGAGAATGAGTTCTAAGATAAAATATGCAACTGAATGAATTTTGTCCTAAAATTACTGACGACATCAGGTGAGAACGATTGCTTCCTATTATCATCTAGAGACGATGAATGTAAATCTAGTATCAAAGATTCACATTAAAAAGAATAGAAAAACAGGCAAAATACATGGTTGGATGTGTGCTGTTTGAAGAGACCTCTAAGAAATGCATATTGATCAGGAGACCATACAAAACGGAGATAAATATAGAGAAGCAGTTAAGAAATCCTAAAATTTTTAAGAAGATCAAAGCAACAAATGTCCTGGAATCAAATGATCAGAATAATCCCATTTCAGTCTTTCGCTAATCAGAAAAGTTAAGAATATTGTAAAATACCACTTCCTCGTTTCTTTGACTTTCATATTTGCTAGAAATATCTGATCTGAAGAGATTAGGTTAACATAGCAATTTTGATTTTACTTCGGATTCCACTCGGAAACTTCTACTGTCAAATAGTTTATAATATTTCATTACAGACAATTCAAACAATAAAAGGGATAAGACGGATAGTAAAACACGCGTGCAAAAATTTTACTGCCATCTAAAGGAATGGAGCCAATCATGTTAACTAGGTATGTTATGGAAATCTATGAAACTCGCAAAAAGAACTAAATTTGAAACGAAAAAAGAGATTCGTGTGGTAAGGCAAAATTTGAGGAAAGCAGGAATAACACAGGTTGACGTACCAGACAAAAAGTCTAGACAGGAAACATAAGACTGGCTAGTTGGCCAGGTAAAAAACCTAACAACACCAAAAACTACCTAGTGTGTGGAGTAGAAAACTGCCCTTTCTGAGAGACTGATATCCAATTTGGTACAAAGAAAAGGTGGAATAAAACTGTATATTTAATTGTCCAGCAAAGCCCAAACGAATTCTATCAATAAAATGAATAATAAATAAATAAAAAACAAGGGACCATTACGCATAGGATGTAAATAGTACGACAGGACAACTGAGCTGGAGCTTACACTGACCCCGTAGTAAGGTGTTCTCTCCACAAACATGAATAACACGGCTGACGCCTTGGAGAAAGCCATAGAGCATAACAACAATTTACACAAGAAAGAGTGAAACGTAGCGTCACATGCATCTACATACATACTCCATAAGTCACTATATGGTGCGTGGCGGAAGGTACCTTGTACCACTGCGAGTCATTTCCTTTGCTTTTACACTTGGAAATAAAGCCACGGGATAACGAGTCGCTATATGAATCTGCATGAGCCCTCATTTCTCTTATCTTACCCTCTGTACCTTACTCTAAACATACTATGGCGACAGCAGAATCGTTCTGCATTCAGCTTGAAATGTCAGCTTTAAATCTTATTAAGATATTCCTCGGAAACAACGACACTATACCTCCCATTTACGTTCCGGAAGCATTCCTGTAATACTCCCGTGTTGATCGAACCCATCTACGTAATAAACGCGCCTGGGTTGTTTCTATGTCTTCCTTTAATTAAGCTCTGTTATGGAGATCCAAAACATTTCCTCATTGTCCCTTACTGAATATCTTCCGCAGCTAACAAACAAGGAACCACAAAGGAGCTGTAAGAGTGAGTTTTATAGATGATACCGTGGTTGATTCCAGTCTCTCACTGTAGTGAAGGGACAGTCCTTGTAAATGGCAGCCTCTCACATTGACGAATCGTCAAACAAATATCAAAACAATAAATTCATTTACTAAGAACATTTGTAGTCTCAACAGGCTGAATCCTAGTTTAGGCACAGTCTATCACAGACAGTCGCGAAACTCTCTAGGAAAAAATTGCAACTGAAGCGGTACTAGCGCTCCAAGCGGCCAGTAGGGAGTAACAGAGGAATGGGGTGATATAAACTGAGAAGTTGCTGTTTTAAATGCTGTTGCTTTCATATTTCCTAGTCACTAAACGCTGCTGTGAACTTTCTAATACAAATATGAAAACATCATTAAAGTAATATCACTGCTTCTGTTAATGGCAGTCTATAATAACGAATTGTCAGTGTAGTGTAATTCACGCAGTTCACAATAACTGAGTCGTAACCATGTCGTCCAAAAACTTTTTGACAGCAAAACTAAATCACAATCTGATGTGCTCAAGTATAAAAGTAACAGATTATATTGCATGAGTTTCGTTTTACCGAATATCGGACAGTGTAATATTTTCACAACTATACATTTTTTACGTTTTAGAAAACTAGACTCTACATCGCCTTTAAACCATCTGTTCACCTTGTCCTTGCTTCTATGCCTTTCGTGTGCCCATCATAATTTATTACGACTTTGTAGGAATGAAACTGAATAACTTCAAAAATATGACATGCTAATATTTACAGTTTATATATGGACATATCATTTATTTGTATTTACACATTCACTTTATCAAACTAGTACGTAACCGCCAAAATATGTTGTTATACAGGCTCATAATTTTTGTGAAACTGGCGTATGAAACTAAGCAGACTTTACTGAAATACTTGATTAACTGCTACTGGAAGCATTCAGACATTACTTTTATATAGCAGTAACATTATGAAATAGAGGTCAAGAATTTGTAATTCTGATTAAGAGCAGAAGTTTGAAAGTCAATGAATTAAAGATTTATTTCTGTCTCTAAAAATATAACAAACCACCGTAAATTAACACTTGTTATTCGTAACATTATTCTCTTACTTCTGAGCATCCTTTGCAAATGAGAGATTTCCGAATTATATTCTTGATAGTTACTACAATTTATAGTGTCACAAAAGCTCTGGATGCGAAGTATTTTGATTGTGCTGCTTCACTCCAAATACACATTCATTACTCAATCGTTTAGCGGTATGTCAGCGTTTGTCAGCGCTGCAGTCGTGAGGTTCCAAAAATACCTTGGGAGTTTCCCTACTCTTTATATTAGACTCTGGTTAAGGTGAGTCTACCTTCTCGTTGATGTGCAGATGTTGGTAGCGAAAGGCAGCCAATCATAAACATCGTTGAAAGACCGAATGAAAATGCGTTGAGCCGTCTGGGCGCCCTGCTTTGTATTACGCGGGTAATCGTTGCGTTTTGTTTCCTATGGTTCGGCCTCGCTTATTAACTTGACCAGGAGATGGCGCTCGGTGTGAGGCGAAATCTCGGCGCACGGGCCGTGGTGGCAGTGGGTGTTGGGCAGGTGTGGAGAGAAGGCGAGCTGGCTTTGCTAACCGCCCCGGAGTTGTTGTCACAGAGGAGTCAAGCGCTTGGCCATTGGAGGGTGGCTGCCTGTCGGTACAGCTAGAGGGGGACTTGAGCGGAAGACACCGGTGGTTATGACGCCGAAGGCAAGTGTCGTGCACGGGGTTTGTGTGTACTGAGTTCACGCCCCTTTCCCTCCTATTGCTGCCTTATTGCATCACGTAGGGAGTAGAGGGTCTTCAGTGGGTCAGAATGATACTGGGGCAGCTTCGTCAATGGCTCAGGGTGTGTTTAATACTAGTCACCCTAATGTAATTATTTATCGAGAGGTTAGCACCACAGAGTGCGTGTTGAACTTATTGTAATTGAATTGCGTGTAAAACTTTCTGATACTGGCCCCTGTTAGGAAGGGCTTGAGAGGCCACATAGTTAAATGTTGAATGTAATTATTTACCCAGAGGTTAGCGCCACAGAGTGCGTATTTAATTTGTTGTGGTAATTGAAAGACCACATTGTTAAATGTGTTGTGTAACTATTTGTCCAGAGGTTAGCCCCACAGAGTGTATATGTAAGTGTTGGTTGTATCCTTTCTGTAATGTAGATATATATGTGAAAAGGCAAGACGGTTACTTGGCCTTTACCCTTCAACTCTCTTATCTTACCAATCCCTAATTTCTCGATATCAATTGTTAGCCACAGAGCGTGGTTGTCCTTTGTGATTCTGGGTCGTCTTGCTTTTCACCTTGGTGAGGCTTAGTCATTTATTGTTAGAAATTTTATTCGGCCTTGTATACTGTGTAAGTTGTAATTGTGTGCCGCACACTACACCTATGGAGCCACATCGCTGCCCCGGGATTGATTTTCTGTGTAGGGAGCACTTATTATATGAGTTGATGGTCCGAGGGCTGCCGAGTGAGGGAGCGGTACGTGAATTGAAGGCAAGATTACGCGCCCAGCATCAATCAACAGGTCCAGATCTCTCAGGAGATTATAGGTGAGCCAGTGGCAGCCGCCAACCATATTACCACCGTCTTGGAGGGTTTAGATACGGCCGTCAGCTTTTTGGAAAAAGAGCAACCTACTGTAAGGCAGCGGGACAGGGTTAACGCGCATTTGCTACATTCGCTTAATCGGTTGGGAGATCTGAAGCGGTTGCAGCTCCAGCCAGCTGTCGCCGATTCAATGGATAGGTTGCTACAGTGCGCTGTTAAATTGCAGGGGAGAGCTGCCACTATGGCTTTAGATGCTTCAGAAGGTCAGGGCGAGGGGCAAGAGGTTAGTTTATCTAGTTCAGATTCTCATCCTCCTGGCGTTGGTCGTGTGATCGAGAGCTTCGGCAAGTTGCCCAACCGTTTGGTTATGTTGTTGGACGTCTCCTGTTTGTCAATTGAGACGTTAGATCACATTCAATATCTTCTGTGTATTCTTGTTCGTTTTGAAGACCATGTAACTGCCCTGCAAGTGTCCAACTCGGTAGTTCTTTCATTAGTATATCCTTTAGCAGTAGGTGAATTGAATTCTCTTATTTCTGGAGCTTTAATCGAGCAATTATCGTTGGAGGAATTTAGGAAGAGCCTATTTTTGGGTAGGCTGTCGTCCAGGATGCGTAATGAGTTGGCGAGTAGATATTTTTGGAAGGTTCAGGGGCTGGGAGAGTCCTTAGTGAGTTATGTACATCGGGTCAGGACTGCGGAGGTTGCCTTAAACATACAGCTCCCTGAGTGTGATGTGGTCTAATATTATTGAAGGGATGCGTCCTAGCGATCGGTCACGATTAGCGTTCGTAGAGCGCCCGTCTATCTTCGCCAGGTTAGCTCGCATGATGGAATCTATTGAAGCCTTTGTCTTTGCGGATGGGCAGCGCAAAGCAGCTGATAATCAACATCCCCAGCCCCTTACAGCTAAGGAGAATTCGGTACTGCGGTTCCGCTGATCCAATCATGAACATAGGGTGCGGCGTTGTTATCGTTGTGATTCCACCGATCATCTGGTGCGCCAATGTCCTCAGTTGCGTTTAGGTCGCTCGCAGAAATAACGGTATGGGAGGGGCCGACGTCGCTCTCATCGTCGGGGAGGTCTGCTTTGAGGCAAGGTAAAAGTTGGTCCAACGAATTTCTTACTCTTCGTTTGCGCGCAGGTAGGAGAGGTACCTATTTGTGCCCTGTTGGACTCTGGGAGTTCATTATCCCTGATGCATTATTCTTGGTTCATGGAGTTTCGCCATTTATCTCAATTGAAGCCAGTAGCGGGCCCCTTACAGGGATGTCGTTTAGCCAATGGGGCGTTGTTGCCTCTGAAGGGGTACATTCCAGTAAATTGTCTAAGGGTCCCTTTTCCTGGCCCTTTCAGTGGGCATTGGTCGAAAACCTACATACGGGAGAAGTTTGCCCCAGCTGAGAAATTTGGGCTTTGTGAGTGTGCGCGTAAATTAAGGGGTAATCATGTGAACAGTGTTGGGGCTAGTTTGGTTAGTCATCATGGGGATTAGTCGGAGTCAGAAGATGAGTGCCCTCTTGGACCATTTTCCCCATTTATTGTCTGATAAATTAGGTGTCACTAATGTGTTGGAATATCGCATTCAGCTCACTGATAATGTGCCGGTAAGACAGTGGCCTTACCGACTTTCGCACCCACGCATGAAAATTTTGTGTAAGAAGATACAAGCCATACTTGAGCAAGGAGAAATACGGTCGTCTGTGTCGGCGTACGCTTCACCAGTCTTTCTTGTACCCAAGGACCAGGGACGGGATTATCGACCAGTCATTGATTATCAGAGATTGAATAACAAGGTTGTTTTGGAGTCCGTACCGTTGCCCAATTTACATAACTCCTTTACGTGGTTTGCTGGTGCTAGTTGGTTTTCTGTACTTGATCTTAATCAAGCCTATTATCAGATCCCATTAACCGAAGACTGCAAACACGCAACTGCCTTTGTACGGACTGGAACCTTTTTGAGTTCAACAGAGTCCCCTATGGCTTGGCCACCAGGGCAGCCGTTCTTTCGTGTCTGTTAGATCATGTGCTTGGAGATCTTAAGCTGTCATGCGTTTTTAATTATTTAGATGACTTTGTTGTTTATAGTCAGACGTTCGAAGATCACCTGGATCATCTGCGCCTTGTTTTTGAAAGGTTGTCCGTGGCCAGGCTTACCATCAAGCCTTCGAAAATCACCTTGGCATAGCACCAGATAGCCTTTTTTGGGGCATCTGGTCTCTGAAGATGGGTTCCGCATCGATCAGTAATGCACCCATGCTTGGAGGGCGCTTCCCCTTCCCATTGATAAAAAAGGGGTGGCCCGTTTCGTTTGCATGGCCAACTATTTTCGGCGTTTCCATGCCCAGCTGGCGGGACCGTTGAATGATGTCAGGCGAAACGGGGTCCCATTCGTGTGGGGGGAATCTCAGCAGGCCGCTTTCGAGGCTATCAAATTAGCCATTGCCAATTCTCCTGTACTTGGGGTGCCTGACTTTAGTAAGAGTTTTATGGTACAGACTGACGCCTCTAGTTTGGGCATCTCGGCTGTCGTTTTGCAACAATCTGAAGGTCTTCGTCAGCCCCTCGCTTTCGCTTCGCGAAAATGAGTGGACCTGAACTTAATTATTCCGTGTACGAATGTGAGGCTCTTGCCATGCTTTTTGCGGTCGAGAAGTTCCGTTTTTTTCTCGAACATCGCGAATTTGATTTGGAAACAGATAATCAAGCCCTAAGTTGGGTGCTGGCCCATCCTCGGAAAACCGGACGGATCGCCAGGGCGGTTAGAATATCCGCCTTTCACTTTAAGGTGTGTCACATTCGAGGTACCGAAAATTTAGTGGCTGATGCTTTGAATCGCATGTTCACTCAGTCCGTGGGGGAGCCTGAGCCGGAGGATTTTGTTGTAGCATCTGTGTTAGGGGAAATTCCACAGTTGCTTGGGGATTTGCGTGTCAAAAAGCAAAATGACCCTTTTTGGGCACCAATTTGGGGTCGCCTCCTTGATGATGGGGAAACGGACGGGTATACCTTGGCCAAGGGAGTTTTGTGTAAGGGAACCCAGGGGTCCAGCGACCTTAAGATCTGTCTGCCGTGGGAGTTGGTGGACCCGGTTTTTGATTATTACCGTAATTCTTTGGTGGGTGGACACTTAGTATTCAAGAAGACCCTGGGTAAGATCAACCAGCATCTTTTTTGGCCTGGAATGTATCAGGAGGTTCGACGCCTGGTTGGTAATTGTGTTGATTGCCAACAAGCAAAACCGAGCGGCAACCAACTTGGATTCTTGGCATCCCGGAGACAGCTCTATATTGATTATGTAGGGACCTTGCCTCGCACCAAGCGGGGAAACCAGTATATCTTGGTGGTCATTGACGCATTCTCTAGGTTCGTGTGGCTCGTCCCCAGTTGCTCGGTTACCGCCAGTATTACCATTGTGCACCTTACTAATATCTTTGGATTATTTGGCCCTCCAGGTGAATTTGTTAGCGATAATGCTCCGGCATTTTGTTTGGCACAGTTTAAGACCTTCTGTTTCCGTAACGTCATTAAGTACATCACCACAACTCCTTATTACCCTCAAGGGTCCTTCGCGGAAAGGGTCAACCGCAACCTTAAGTCGGCACTCATTATCTATCATAGTCCTCAGCCTAAGACCTGGGATATTAATTTACCTTGGTTTAATTTTGCTTTTAACACTGCCAACCACGAGGCACTTAAGGCTACTCCCTCTTTGTTGTTCGGCTACACGGTTAACTCTCCCCTTTCTAATCTGTGGAAACTCGAGGGCTTGTTACCGGTCTCAATTACTCCTTCCATTCTTAGGGAGAATTGGAAGTGAGCCCAGCTGAATATTGAATTGGCACATCGTCGACAGGCTGCTAGGTATAACCGTGGGCGCCACCCATTTAAGGGTAGCTTGGGGATGAGGTCTACGTTTGCAACCTCCTGACAGGCAAGGGCGGTCCTGGGCGCTCTAGTAAGTTCACCCCCCGTTATATCGGGCCTTGTACCATTGTTCGTGTAGTGAGTCTGGTGAATCTATTAGTGAGGCATGATTCTTCTCGCAGGGAATTTCGGGTCCATTTAAACCACATTAAGTTTCCCCAAGGGGATCGAAAGTGGTGATTCCCCCCCTTTCTTTTGGTTGAGGGGGGGGGGAGGAGGTTGAGCCGCCTGGGCTCCCTGCTTTGTATTACGCGCGTCATCGTTGCGTTTTGTTTCCTGTGGTTCAGCCTCGCTTATTAAATTGACCGGGAGATGGCGCTCGGTGTGCGGCGAAATCTCCGCGCACGGGCCGCGGCGGCAGTGGGCGTTGGGGCATGCGTGGAGAGAAGGCGAGCTGATCTTGCGAAGCTCCCCGGAGTTGTTGTCGCAGAGGAGTCACGCGCTTGGCCACTGGAGCGTGGCTGCCTGTCGGGCGGTGCAACTAGAGGGGGCAGCTTCGTCAATGGCTCAGGGTGTGTTTAATAGTAGTCACCCTAATGTAATTATTTATCAAGAGGTTAGCACCACAAAGTGTGTATGGAACTTGTTGTATTTGAATTGCGTGTAAAATTTTCTGATACTGGCCCCTGTTAGCAAGGACTTGAGAGGCCACGTAGTTAAATGTTGAATGTAGTTATTTATCCAGAGTTTAGCTACTAAATTTTGGTGTAATTGAATTGAGTGTAAAATTTTCTGATACTGGCCCCTCCTAGCAAGGACGTGAGAGGCCACGCAGTTAAATGTTTAATGTAATTATTTACCCAGAGGCTAGCACCACAGAGTGCGTATTAAATTTGTTGCGGTAATTGAAAGACCACGTTGTTAAATGTGTTGTTTAACTATTTGTCCAGAGGTTAGCCCCACAGAGTGTATATGTGTTGGTTGTATCCTTTCTGTTATGTAGATATATAAGTGAAAAGGCAAGACGGTTACTTTGCCTTTACCCTTTCACTCCCTTATCTTACCAATCCCTAATTTCCCCATATCATGCGTCTTTCAATTTTGTTTTGTAAACAATACTACGTTGTCCATGTAAATGTTTTTAGCGGAAAATCATGATATATTTGGTGAAAATAAGACAATGTTTTTGACCAATCTGCGTTGAAATGAATATTTTTATAGCAGAATAATGATACATTCGTAGTTCAATCTTTTATTGACGAATTTCAATGTTCCGTCACTGTCGCTGCTGAATATTATCATTAAAGTAAAATGAGAACCAATCACTATATGGGTGTGATAGACTTTTGTAATTAATGAAAATTGAGAACAATTAATTCGTCAATAATACTGATTTCTTAACATTTAAAATACTTTGTAGTAAAAGGAACGTAAAGGAAACAAAACTGTCACAACCATTAGTGAGTGGTTCTCGGTGTACTTTTTTTGAAGGCCTTCTGTAGCGATTTGAGAGGAGTACATCAAGAACCAGTCAATACAAAGTATTTTAAATGTTAGAAAATCTATATTATTGACAAATGAATTACACTCAATTTTCATGAAGTAAAAAACAGTCACGCCCATTTACTGACTGGTTCTCGGTGTACTTTTTTCATTTATCGTCTCATAGTTGCTTGTATTCCACAGTCTCAAAAACTGCGCGTCAAATGAAAAATTATACGTTAGGTACATTAAAACTTACGCCTCACGTAAATGTTATTACGAAATTTAAATTACACGCCATGGTATGAAAGGTACTTTTTCATTACCTCTTCTCAACGACACTTCTGGTTGGCTGGTTTCAGCTAGCAACATTTGCACATCAACGAGAAGCTAGTCACATAATCTAGGGTTTAGCCAGCTGATTGACTCTCACTGAAGTGGAAGGACGATCTTTGCAAATGGCAGCCATTCGCATTGACTATAGTTGTCCATGGTTTCAGTGTTTCGGAACGATCACGCAGAACTTTTCCAGTGTTTAGAAACCTTCGTGTTTCATTCTGCTCTGTTTCGGATCATTCTCGCGGTCGATGCTGAAACTGTTGCATCCTGTCGGTTTTACTGCTTCAAAACAGCGGTATTTCAGACCATTAACGCAGGAAGTCGGAACAGGTGTTTCATTATGCTGAAGTCCAGCACAGATACACATTTAACTTATGTTGATTGATTCTACTGTCGGTTCTTGGTGAAACGTTTCAAATTAAATAACTGAACACTTGTTATTGCCTTGTTTCACAAAACTTTATTTGTACGACCTCCGGTCTCATAACTCGAAACAGAGATCCTACAAATAAAGTTTTGTGAAACTAGGCAATAACAAGTGTTCAGTTATTTAATTTCACTTATTAGTTTATTAATCTTTTAAAGAGTGTCAAAAACTAATTGACAGACGCGAGCCGCAGCTTAAGTTTGGTGAAATCAAGACTCGTTTCTAAAGTGATTGCTGTATTCCGAATAATGACAATGTCTGCTTCATAAACCCAAATGAACAATAAAACAATGGTCACTGTTTGCATTGAAATAGCCAGTAAAACTCTAGGTTTACTTGTCCATGCACGGGCATCATATTAAAACATACAACTAAATCTACAACTTACTTTTTTTTTAGGTAAGAAACAACATAAAGTCTGAAATGACAGACTTTTTACTAACAAGAGGGGATCGCAAACGTAATTTCGTGTTACACAATTACAATTTTTCCCATACCATTAGTTTCTTACGAGCGAAAACGAAGTCCTAATGTGGTCCGGGCACTCATGTAAAAGAAAATATATTTTTAAAATATATAAATACATGCAAAGCTAATTGACGAATTTCGTATTTATACTTGCATGTTACGAAAGTTTTGTCGGTAAATTAAACAGCGCATTACAGATATCTCCAAAATTCGAATTTTAAGATAATGTTTCAGTCAAGTATCCAGAAATGTGGTAACAATGTATAGAAACTTAAGTCTCAAAATTCTAACTCAATAAATTTTATGTGATAATATGCCTTTTCAATGTCATATCTAGATCAGCAACATCTCTCAAAATTCAAAATGTATTAATTACAACTGTTTGATAGAAACCAGTAATTGAACATAAAAACGTCAGTCCTCAGCTAATGGGAAAGCAGGAACGTCATTTATTGGGAAAGCAGTGCATTTGGTGCAAGAAATATAAAACTGCCAAGGCATCTGAACAAAAGTTTAAATTTTTTGTACTATAGTTGCTGTCGTCGCACTGTGTTTGTGGTTCTATAGCAATACTTATACAATACACATTTATGATGGTACAATAAAAAGGTCCATAGCATTACAAAAGAAACATTCTTTCATGGTTTCGAAACAGCTCACACTGTTCCGATATTTCAGTTTTCCCATATGACGAATCGCCAAACAAACATCAAACAATAAATTAATTTTCCAGAGACATATGTAGTCTTAGCATACCAAAGATATTGAATATAAGGCGAGGGACTGAATTAAAATTTGTACCACGGACAGGATGAGAACCTAAGATATCCTGCTCTTTAGGCAGACGAAATCATTTCACTGTTTCTTTCGTGGGATGTTCATTCTTAAGGCATTAAATCTTCACTCAGTCTTTTATTTCAGAGGATTTCCAACCTTCTTACCGAACGCTACTACGCCTGTGAAGCATACAAAAAAAGTTCAAATGCTTGTAAAGTCTATGGGACTTAACTACGGGGTCATCAGTCCCTAAACTTACAAACTACTTATGAACTACTTACGAACTAGGACGGCACAAATATCCATGCCCGCGGGGGGATTCGAACCCCCGACCGTAGTGGCCGTGCAGACCGTGACTGGAGCGCCTTAGTCTCCTCGGCCACCGCGGCCGGTTGTGAAGCATACAGCCACGTGACATTTTGGAGAGTGCGAATTTACGGAAAAACAATGTACGTCTCCCTCCATTAAAAAAAAAAAGACTTCATTCCATCGGTATGAATATTGTCGAGGCTCTCCCATAGCGGAATAGCATCCCAGCATTGAATTTAAATGAGAATAATACTGCCTGAGACATAATACGACTCAAGTTATCAGTGATATTGAATAAAAGGCGAGGTATTGCGTAGAATGAATTTATTGTTTGCTAGTAATATCAACTACGCCTGCCTTAGAGGCAAGATTGTTGCTCGACAGTCCTCGGGTGTACTGCCGGTTCAACAGGCACAATGTTTCGGCGGTCAGACATGTCGCCAGAGGTCCAGAGGGCGGACGGCCGTCTTATATTCCCGCCCCCGGCAGTACACCCACAGACTGTTCGAGCAACAAGTATGCCGGGAGAAACTGAAGAATAACCAGAATTGTGTCAAATTTCCTATTTCCATTCAATATTGGGTGCTATTCCGCTAATGGTGAGACTCGGCAATACTGATACGAACACAAAGGAGAATATAGAGGCAGAATCCAAGATTGTGTTGTGGAGGGAGACGTTCTGAGATTATTCCGTGCATTCGCGGTATCCATAATGCCGCGGTGGCTAAATGGGTAAAACGACTGCACGGGTTAGAATCCTGGCCGTAACATAAATTTTAATTGACTGACTCATCGCATAGCCAATATAATGAAATATAATACAATAAAATAATATAATAAAAATAAAATAATACATAATAATAAACATAATATAATATATATAAGCCCTGAAAGACCTAAGTCGAAACAAGGCCCCTCAGAGCTACTGAAGTCTCTAGGAGAACCAGCCATGACAAACCTGTTTCACCTGGTGCGTAAGATGTATGAGACAGGAGAAGTACCCTCAGACTTTAAGAAAAATGTAATAACCCCCATTACAAAGAAAGCAGGTGCAGACAGGTGTGAAAACTACAGAACCATCAGTCTAATAAGTAATGGTTGCAAAATATTAACACGAATTATATACAGAAGGATGGAAAAGGTGGTAGAAGCCGACCTCGGGGAAGATCAGTTTGGGTTCAGGAGAAATGTAGGAACACGGGAGGCAATACTCACTTTACGACTTATCCTAGAAGATAGATTAAGAAAAGGCAAAGCTACATTTCTAGCTTTTGTAGATTTGGAGAAGGCTTTTGACAATGTTGATTGGAATAAACTCTTTCAAGTTTTGAAGCAAGCAGGAGTAAAATATAGGAAACGTAAGGTTATTTAGAACTTGTACAAAAACCAGACAGCGGTTATCAGAGTTAAAGGGCATGAAAGGGATACAGTGGTTGGAAAGGGAGTAAGACAGGGTTGTAGTCTTTCTCCATTGTTGTTCAATTTGTACATTGAGCAAGCTATAAAGGAAAGCTAGGAGAAATTTGGAGAAGGAATTAAAGTTCAGGGCAAAGAAATAAAACCATTGCGTTTTGCCGACGACATAGTAATTCTGTCAGATACAGCAAAGGACCTGGAAGAGCAACTGAACGGAATGGACAGTGTGCTGAAAGGTGCATATAAGATGAACATTAACAAGAGCAAAACTAGGGTAATGGAGTGCAGTGTAAGGAAATCGGGTGATGCTGAAGGAATGCAGAATGGCGATGGGTAGAAAAGCGTTCTTGAAAAAGAGAAATTTGTTAACATCGAATATTGATTTAAGCCTAAGGAAGTCTTTTCTGAAGGCATTTGTATGGAGTGTTGCCTTGTATGGGAGTGAGACATGGACGATAAACAGTGCGGACAGGAAGATGATTGACGATTTTGAAATATGGTGCTACAGAAGAATGCTGAAGATTAGGTGGGTGGGTCGTGTAACTAATGAGGAGGTACTGAACAGAATTGGGGAGAAAAGAAATTTCTGGCATACCTTGACTAAAAGAGGATAGATTGGTAGGACACATTCTTAGACATCAAGGAATCGTGAATTTAGCATTGGAGGGAAGTGTGTGGGGTAAAAATCGCAGAGGAAGACCAAGAGATGGATACAGTAAGCAGATTCAGACAGATGTAGGTTGCCGTTCTTATGTGGAGATGAAGAGGCTTGCTCAGGATAGGGTATTGTGGAGAGCTGCATCAAACCAGTCTCCGGACTGAAGACCACAACAACAACAATATAATAGTGTAATAATAAAATAAAATATAATCGTATATTGAGCGATCGTACGAGTAAGGACTGCAGCTCGCAGCACCTCAGGAAGAGCTACCGAACCATCAAGAGGGTTATTCGAAAGATAATGGGAGTTCAAGCCAGGGCGAAGCTGTGATTGCAAAGCATGCATTGCGGAAGTGAGGCGGCAGAGGCTCACTTGTCCAGCAGCCTGTAGTTCAGCGGGTAGTAGGAGGTCTCCGAGCAGCGCGGCAGGCAGTGGCAGTCAGCGACCCCTTCCGGCAGCGTCACCATTTTCTCTGCAACAACAACAACAACAACGTCCCAGCTCCAGCTGGCCTCCTCAGCAATAGTCACAGCCACCTAAAATAGCCTAAGCACTGTAAAGGCTAGAATACACGACGACACTAGGTTGCGAAACTCGTCGCATGAAATGAATCGCGCGCAATTGGTTTCATGTATGTCTGTAGACACGGCGCCAATACTACACACTTCAGTTTCGTTGTTTTGTGAGTACTGTAGTGCCGCGGTGGAGTAGCCGAGCAGTCTAAAGCGCCTCGCTGCGGAGCGCGCGGTTGCTCGCCGTGGAGGTTCGAGTCCTCCATGGGGCATGGGTGTGTGTGTTTGTCCGTAGGTTAGTTTACCTAGGTTTAAGTAGTTTGTAAGCTACGGACTGATGACCAGGCAGTTTGGTTCGATAGATTTACAGACATTTGTGAGTACTGTAGTCGCCGAAAAATGAAAGTTTTGTTAGCTGTAAGAGTTATGGCGAATCTATTGCTTGTCTGTGTGAAGTCGCTGAAAAGAATAAGAAACGTGTTTGGATTCGTGACTGGGTTAAAAAAAGACGTCAGCTCTGTTGCTCAGCAACCTTGCTGAAAGAAATTGTAATTGAAGACCCTAGAAGTTATTTTAATCAACTTATAATGTCACCAGAGCAGTTAACGTTCATTTTAAACACGGTTAGTAATTCCGTAAAGAAACAAGTTACCGTTATGCATGAAGCATTGTTATCAGAACTGAAATTACAAATTGTATTACGTTTCTTGTCAAGTAGATATTCGTCTCTGGAATTGGATGTATTTTAGGCTGCAAATCACTAATCGTCAACCCATCAATATTTAATTTCACAAATAATTGCTAGAAGAGGACTAACACGCCGTTAAAATCGCACAAACACCTACGCAACGCATATATGTTCAATCAAAAACCGAATTATTTATTCAGTTCCTCCCTGTATATTCTATTTTGTTCTGTATTGGTCATAACCTAACCTAAAAACACGCCCAGTTTCGCCAAAGTTGGAAGGTGCCGAAACTGTTTAGTTTCGCCAACGAGTTGCGCGAACGCCTGCCGCGCATGCGCATTGGACAGTAGCGCAGTTTCATGAAACGTAGTGTCCTCGTGTAAACTAGCCTTAAGGTCACAGATGAACCTCACGTTTACATATGGCAGCACGCCTCCACATCACATTCTAAAAATGTATGCTTTTAATTATTTTGTATTCTCGATAGACTTACATGTATGTAAGACGTCTGCCTAGTAAGCATGGAGGTCCGGGTTCGATTCCCGGCACCACTACAAATTTTAATTCAATCTTTCAGATTTATCAATAATGTCTTTACATGTATGTATTGTGTAATTCTTTTATTTTATTTGTATGTTTGTAATATTTTCATGCCTAATTTGACCACATATGTCAGTTGAGCTGCTAGCCAGAGACATAATTTTGTAAACAAACAACGATCAGCGCGGAGCATGCTGGGATTGTTGTGTGTGTGAGGGCGGAGTAGTCGAGTGGTGGGTCGCGTCGTGAGCGGACGGAATTCGCTTATCGGGTGCAATCGGCAGCACCGCCATAAAATATCGCGTATACCGCGTGGTTCATTGGATGTAAGTGTATCTACTGTGAACAACAGTTTACTTTATTCAGTGCGGGAGTGACGTAGCGTAAGTGAGTGCCAAAAAGTAGGCTATCTGGCTCAGGATCGCGCCATCGACGGCCAACGTCTCGTGTCTCAACCGGGAGACGGACACTAAATCGCGTATTTAGACCCACAAGAACTGTTGTGAATGCAAAAAATATTTTTATCCACAGTATTTGAAAGTGACACTGTACGTTGTTTATTGGATTGTGTTGCTGAATGGAAAAGTAGCTGTACCATCAACAAAAAGGATTCTTGTGTTGTACATGGAAAACGTGGAGGACCAGGAGAAGAGGCATGATAAAAGGTATGTATCTAATGTGTTATAAAATATTTACTAGTGAATAATAACTTAACAAAAATAATAAAAAACAAGACTTCTTCTTTGAATACCCTTCACACAATAATAGACAATATTGTACTATAAACAGTGAACAAAACGGACCGAAACAAATTTACGTAAAAGAAAATTATACTTTGTTTTAATGAATCACTTCTGTTGTTTTGAGAGCGAAAGATAGTGTACAAAAGTTTCATTTGAGTTTTTTGATAGTATTTTCAATCCACAAGTAGGCAAACATATAGGCCTACTAATGTTTATGAACATTGCCATTTTATTTTAAAATTTTTAACCGTATAAAAAAAGGAGAAAAACAATGATTTGTAGGCAATTTGATTCACATCTGTAAGTGGTAAATACAACTGAGAATAGACATTTTCAGGTTACACGTAATTTTAAGAAGGTGATTGAAGTTTTAAAACACACAGTGAACATTTTAAATGATTAGAGCTTTTTGCGTATGTCACAGAGTACCATGTCTAGAGACAAAACCTGAAAGGCACCCTAACTTGCAAACATTAATGACTTATTTTATCATATTTAATAACATAATTAATGAAAGTAATTATCAATTTAAATTATTCAGAAAGAAGCCGTTCATATATTTTAGTGTAGCATATGCCACAGCAAAAGATAGAACCTGATCGAAAATCTGTAAATCATATTAGCATTCATTACGTGCACGTAGATATTTTACACATTTTCAGCTCCTGCGGATTGCACGTGACGCAATCGTTGGACATTTGTAAGATGGATGGTAATTACCTGAACTGTGATGCAGTGCAGATGCGTATTCGAGTTACTGGGGCGACTAATTAAATAGTGGTAATTCATTTCTTTTAT
This sequence comes from Locusta migratoria, assembly GCA_026315105.1. Classification (NCBI taxonomy): domain Eukaryota; kingdom Metazoa; phylum Arthropoda; class Insecta; order Orthoptera; family Acrididae; genus Locusta; species Locusta migratoria. The sequence goes on from CM048744.1 coordinate 598,284,708, forward strand.
CAGAGAATTAATTTACAGAACAAAAAAAAATTACATAAAGTGTTGTATGAAATTGTATACAGCTTGACAGACACGAAGTTTACATCAGATTTGAAACCGACTATTTATAATTCAGGGCCATTTTTTAATTTCCACTCATAATTTAATTTCAACTACCACCACCACCTTATAGCACCAACCATTTTTACACGTAGCCATATGCCGCCCTAAAACTGTAATAAGATGGGTGTCCGTGGTATGACTATTTTCATGATATGGCCACCCTCCTACTGTGAGTTAGTTAACCAGAAACTTCGTTAGATTGCATCAGCATACAGAGCGGGAAGCCACCTGCCGTGTCAGGTGATTATTCTCAATCAACTCTTGTTGAGCAATACGTCGTCACTTTTGTGTTATGAGTGGGACTGATTCTAACTTTTCTGTGGTAAATATACTGCTTTATTCGTATCTTTTTTAATGCATATTCAGTAAAACCATAGTACATTTCGTTCCATTCCATGATGCTGGTGGTGGCGGCTGGTGCAGTAACAGTGTTGAATATTAAAAAATGCTCAGTCTCTGTTGCAGTATTTTATTTTCCAATTACGCGTTTCGCGCTGTTAGCGCATCGTCAGACTGGAAAAAGACAAATATTTTGTTACCGTCCGTGTACCTGGCGCGCAGCGAATCTAATGTGGCTAAGGTGAGTAAATTTTTAAAATTCAGACTTACTTGGGCGGAGATGGAGCCACAGAACTATCTATTGCTGTTTAGGAGGTATCTTAACAATTTGTGTTATTGGGCGCCTGCAAAGAGGTAAACGTACAAAGTGCGTAAGGGTTATTTGAGCTAGAATAATTAGGGACTAAAGGGGTGTGGTATGGAAATTAATGGAACGCTTTATATGATAAAACTCACCATAGCAGCAGAGGAGTCGCTATCGCGGCAGGTCCACGTTTACAACTGATAGTATTCTTAATAACTACGGAACATAAATGCGACCGTTAAACAGAGCGGTATGGGCAGAGTTACGCCTGCGAGAATGAGCGGCTAGAGATGTTTGTGACGTGAGGGAATGAATCTTGTGAAATGATACATGTTGGTATGAAACAATAATAAATGAATGAAAACTAAATTATTAGAGGCCTGAGGGTGGGGCGGGAGAAAGATGTTGTGAATTGTAAGAAGGGGGGTCATTTTGGAAAAAGATGGATAACATGATGTCGTAAAAAGTTTGATTTTTTGTGATGAGCTGTTCGTTGAGACTGTGTTCTGGGGACCGTTTTACAAGCTTAGTGATTTCTAATTCTTCAAGAAGTGATAGTTTTTACCTTTGGGGGCGATGTGAAGAACTTGCTTGTTTTAAAAAAACATAGTACTCTATTCGGTATTTAACATCCTTTCGAACGGTGGTGCCTTTGACGGTGTATTAGCAACGAGTTGTCCACATTCGTAAGTTTTTCAAGGAAGGTGACCCGCTTCTAATATGGCCACCCAGGAGACCCAACCACGAAACAGGTGTTGATCAACAAGTAAAAGAACAAACAGCAGAAATTCAGACAGAAAAAATCTATGAAACCCACAGAAACTGAAAGTTGGTACTGCAGTGTTTGTGAGGAGAATGAAGAAAAGGACATAGGACTCTACTCTGCGAAAATTACTGCCACTTAGAATGTGCTGGTCTCACGGCGCTAACTAAGATAATTCCATTTATCGCAAGTGGGAGCAGCAATTCATTTTGTGATTTTGGTCCTTTTTTGTAATTGATTACAATATATTTTTAGTTTAAATCGGGATGTCGGCTTTGTAAACGACTTCATTTTTTTAAATTAAAAAACCAACTACTTTTTATGGAAAGGATTCATTTTTATGAAAGTCCATAAGCCTGATAATGATTTAAAAATGAATTTTGAATTTCTTTAAAAGAAATGGCAGCAAGAAAAATTCTCAAACATTTGCATGGCCACATCATGGGCACCCACATTACTTACTAATATGTGGATAAAGTTGTGCATGTTGGTAAATGCAGGAACAACAGTTTTGTATTGTACTCATTTACAAACATACATCTACATCTACATGGGGTACTTGCAAATCACATTTAAGTGCCTGGCGGAGGGTTCATCAAACCACCATTATACTATTTATCTCCCATTCGATTCTCGAAAAGCGCGCGGCAGGAAAGAACGCCTGAATCTCTCCGTTCGAGCTCTGATTTCTCGTATTTTATTCTGATGATCATTTCTACCTATGTAATTAGGAGCAACAACATATTTTCGCATTCGGGGGAGAATGTTGGCGATTGGGGTTTCGTAAGTAGCCCATGCCGCAGCGATAAGCGCCGTTGTTGTAATGATTCCCATCCCAGATCCTGTATCATTTACTTAACTCTGTCTCCCCTGTATCGTGACAATACGAAGCGAGCAGCCATTCTCTGGATTCTTTCGATGTCCTCCGTCAAACCCACCAGATAAGGATCCCACACTGAACAACAATACTCCAATAATGGACGGACAAGCATAGTGTATGCAGTTTCTTTTGTAGTTCTGTTGCATCTTTTAAGGGTTCTGCCAAACGCAGTCTCTGGTTCGCCTTTCCCACGAGGTTATCTACGTGTTCTTTCCATATTAAGTCTGAAATAATAGTAATTCCTAATCTAATCTCATCATTTCAGAGTAGTGCTTCTACCCCAATTATCTGAAGAATGATTTCAATCTTTTTCGTCCTCTATAGATTTTATTACTCTCGACCGTTTATGACTGACGGAAAAAAAAAAAAAAAAAAAAAAAAAAAAAAAAAAAAAAAAGCATATTGGTGAATTGGTGATATCGTAACAAGGTGCGTCCACTCAACTGCTAGATCCAACTTCTCTTTAAAGTAGACATGAAATCAGGATTGGAAGACATATGATATGCAGTCTCATTTTAAATATATAATACAAATAATGCATTAAATCAATTGATGAGTTACGCTATACAATGATTAGCTCTAAATACTTTACATACTGAAAATACTGATGAAGAATTATACTTACCTTTATGATCATCAAGGCACACCATTCCGCTTATGTCACATTCTTTCTGACTAGCTAAAATGATAACCAAGAACAGATAATCACTGAACTGCTTTCAACACTATACAAACAAGAAACATATTAAATCATTATTTACAAACTAGTAATGGTAATGATAAGTGACTTCACAAGTGAGGGCTTTTTGTGGTAGTACAGTCACTTGCTTATAGTAAGATGAGTGTATTAATTAACAATATAAGTCATAATTTCCTTACATTCTCTTACGAATGTGGGATATATATACAACTGAAGAAATATTGTCATTAAGCAAATCAGACTTACAGCTGATTCTATTCGATGTGATGTGCACTATATATGACAATATTTCTTCAGTTTTAACTTGCATAAAAACAAAGGGTAAAGCCATATAAAGACAAACAGTATCAGAATTTAAGATAACTGTGACAAAACGTTTGTACTAACAAAATTACGAGCTGTCAGAACGAAAAGCACAGCGTACAACAAAAATTACTGGAGCAGTTTATATTAGAATTAAATCTATATTTGTGTCGTGTGAAGAAATTTTTTCTTTTCCATGCAACAAACACAAGAACAATGAAAAACACGGTCTTAGCTGCTTTTCTCTCATCGAGATTCATAAGATGCAGTCAGTGTACAGGTGTTTTATCCCTAAAAGAAAACCAATATTCTGCAACAAAATCAAAAGTTATTATGATGATACTGCAAAACGTTTTAGTTAGCACTACTTGTTTGACGCTGCTGCCTCCGCACGGATAACTTTAAGCATGTACCGACGGACAACATGTATGGTGTAGCGTATTTTGTGTGCAGGTCATGAAGGAAATTCATAGAGTAAAGCTACATAAGTCATTACTTTCATATAACTTACATGGCTTTAGCAGTGGATGCTAAGAAAGTAGTATGTTCATAATGAAATGGAATTAGGAGTGACATTAGATTACAATTATGGTAAGACATCATGAAGGAAGTGATCTACAGGGTGAATCAAAAGTTTCTGTACATCCTTTCATGCCGAAAACTCTGCAGGAATTGGAAACACCTAAATATTCAACAAGGTATGGGTGCGAAGGTCTTCCTATCGCAGTATGAAGCGAACATAGGTGCCATCTTGAATCTAAGCCAATTTTCTTTAATGGGAAGTGAATCTTGTGATACATCACATAACATCAAGCGTTTCATGATTTGTGGAATGAACTGGAGGTACCTTTTAATCTTACAATCATGCTCGATGCATCAGGCTGATACGGTACAACGACAGAAAAAATGTGTTGGGTTGTATATAGTGAGGTATTTAAAACTGTTTTTCGGAATTTTAGGATAAATAACAGTGGAATTAAACAAGTTGTAATAAAAAATTTGTTCACCACGAAGAGGGCCATCCATTAACATGAAGCTCGACCCTCTCCCCTCTACACCACCCCCGAGGGTGGGATGGCGATGACTTACAAATCTTAAATAGGAAATCCATATTTTTTTATTCTCAGTGAAAAAATATGTAATTTTTGTTTTAAACATTTTTTCATGATAGATAGCACTGTAATCGGCAATAATAAAAAGAGCTGAAATATTTGAAAAATAAGCATCGGACTCTTCAGTTTCGTTTAATACTTACAGTTTCAGCAAAAAGTTGAGCAATACTGCGAAAAGTAAGAAACATTGCCATCGGGGAACAGATAAGCAAACCTTTGACGAGCTTTTATTTCTATGAGCCTCAAAATACGAGTAAATGATATCTACTCTCTCTGTGAAACATTTCCGTATAGATATATACAGTCCGAATCATTGAAGTGGAGTGAGCAGTCTGGCCGTAGACTGAGAGAATGCTCACAGTCTGTGCTTCATGCGACTGTGGGAGGTGTCACACGATAGCATTATCAAAAATATCAAAAACTGTAGTTTAATTTTCCTAATATGATGTCTATTTGTTTGAGATATTACCGTTTATAAAGAATTTTCAGATCACTTTTAATTTTGCCGATACTAGCGGCATCTACTATGAAAGGAAAAAAATGTATTGTACAAAACTAGCTGAAAACCCGGCGTTGTCCGGTATTTTTATATTTATTCAAGCCTTGAGTTAGTACGTCTCCTATCCCTTCTCTCTCTGTCCACCTCCTTTTTAAATTATACGTTATATTTATCAGAGAATATGTAAGAAATAAGGCTACCTTGCATAATATACAAAATATTAAGTACAGTATCCAAACAAACAAAGATAGTAATCATAATACAAATGATATGTAACATTCATACATTCATTTAATTCACAACTTTACTATAAACAATATTTCTTCTTACTTGCCCATGATCTAATCTGAATAACTTCTTTGCTAAGGCCACCCCTGAGCAAGTGACATAAATTTGTCCGTGTGAGAAACATGGCATGTCAAATCCACTCCACAGTATACAATCTCTAAAGTACATTCATCTATATGTGTGTATACTAACTGAAAATTACCTGCGACTACAATTTGTAGTGCAGAAATTATAAACTGCAACGTCATACCCAATGTCGTAGTTTTGCTCCATGAACAGCGGAAAAGTAGTAAGCTGGAAACTTTTTTTTCCTTTCATTATTTTGATGTGGTTGTCAGAAAGAAAAGTTTAATAAATGTTTGAAATTATGTTTAAAGTTTGTTGCAAGTCACTGAGTACTGTCGTTCTCATATAGTGTATTTGTAAAGTCTCGTCGCATTATGTGGCAATGTCTTGAAACTCTTATTGTTATGACGTTATACCTCCTGAACCATGTGTAGTATGTGCTTCATACTCCTACAGCAATTGTTATTTCACGTAAGGAATATATGTACCAGATTTGGTTGAAATCGGTCCAGTGTTTTAGGAGAAAATGAGCAGCATTGTCGCTTATGCAGCAGTTTTCCGCGCATTTCATTGCTTATGACGTCATATCTCGTGAACTATGTGTTATACGTAATTCTTACACTTTACATGTGTACATTGTTTTTTGTTACAATTACGGCGACCGTCCTCATGAATTGAAGCTTACGTGTACAAAATTTCATGAAGATTGGAACAAAACTCTATATTTGTGTGCAATAAGTACACACAAACAAACACACGAACATATGGACACTCTGCTTTATATATAAGGATGTACATATCTTCTCACAGATCATCCACATCTGCAATTAAAAAATTGGGGTTGCTGTTTAAGGTTTCAAAGTCACGTCACCCTCCCTGTACTGTGGGTAGTGCGAGGGGGGGGGGGGGGGGAGGGCGAGCTTTGTGTCTATGGATGTCTCTCTTCGATGTGAACAACTTTTATTGCAATTTTTTAACCTGATTTATATTTTTCAAATATTCCGTTAAAACAGTTTTAAATGCCTCACCCTGCATATGGTTTGTAGCCGGTGCGAAGTTGGTGTGGATTACCAGTGTATATACATATATCCCCAAAGTGTCAACATGTCTATGACAAAGGTAAAATCGCTAATAGTTGTGACTGTAGCATTTACATGTGTAATGAGACGATATATGTATGGAAACGTTACATGTTTCTAAAAGTAAATTTGATTCTGTGGTGTAATTTATAAAAATTTGTATGTAAAGCTACGACTGTGATTACTTCGGAAAGACTAGCATTGTCTACTCACATAGTTATTTTATTCTACCCTCTTTTCATTCTTTCAAGCTATGGTCCCCCAAGCTTGTTGGCGAAACAAGATATTGTCATTCACTTCAAGAAAATAAACTGCTTGCTATAGTGCTGTGGCGCTATAATGAGAGGCTAAGGAAAGGCTTTTGGAAGCTATAGACACAAGGGTACCTTCACAAGGGTACCTATATGGCTAAATCGGAAGTGGTTTGGGAGATTTGTGGATATTTTGTAGGATTATGGTGAGGAAATGGATGATGTCTTCTGCAGTAATAGGTGGACAGAAAAGGTTTTTGGCACATATTGGGCGATCAATAGGACCGTTGTCTGATTGTGGAGCAATCAGTAACTCGAAGTAACTGTTGGAGTGCACGTGGGCACCAAACCACAAGGCATCTACCCCAGGCAGCAGGTTCTGATGCATTGTCATCGACCAAGGAAGCACTAATCCTATCTGGAAGATTGTTAAGTTCTACTAACAAGTAACCGCTGTGTGGCGTGGACTGGGCGGTGCTTTAGGTTAGAGGGCCTCGGGAATACACAAAATGGGTTTCAGTCTCAAAGGGGGCAGGTCAGACACAGGAAGAAAGCAGATCTAGAAACCATTGGTATAACAGTTGCAAATTGTCGTAGCTGTATTGGGAAAGTTCCAGAGTTCCAGGCACTGATAGAAAGTACTGAGGCACAAATCGTTATAGGTTCTGAAAGCTGGCTGACGCCTGAGATAAGTTCGGCCGAAATTTTTTCAAAGGGCCAAATGGTCTTCAGAAAGGATAGAATAAATAAAAAAAGGGGGTGGCTTGTTTATTGCTGTTACTAACGGTTTATCCTGCAATGAAATTGAGACAGATACTTCCTGTGAGTTAGTCTGGGTAGAGGTTATACCTGACAACCGGAATAAATTAATAATTGGATCTTTTTATCGGCCCCCTGACTCAGACGACGCGGTTGCCGAAATGTTCAAAGAAAGCTTGAATTACATTTCAAATAGATATCCGAAGCATACTCTTATAATCGGTGGCGACTTTAATTTACCCTCGATATGTTGGCATAATTACGTATTCAAAACCGGCGGCAAATATAAAACATCATCCGAACTAGTTCTGAATGCTTTTTCTGAAAACTACTTCGAACAGTTAGTTCATGAACCCACTAGAATAGTAAGTGGTTGCGAAAATATCCTTGATCTCCTAGCAACAAATAATCCTGAGCTAGTAAAGAGCATCAAAACAGATATAGGGATTAGCGAACATCGAGTTGTAGTAGCGAGACTGAATGTCAAAAGGCCCAAATGCACCAAAAATAAACGAAAAATATATCTATTCAATAAAGCAGATAAAAATTAGCTTCACGCTTTCCTGAGTGATAGTCTGCAGTCTTTCAAAACTAAAAATGCCAGTGTAGATCAGTTGTGGCCTACTTTCAAAGACATAATATCAGTAGCAATCGAGAGATTTATATCAAATAAATTAATAAAAGAGGGGGCTGACCCCCCGTGGTACACAAAACAGGTCAGATCACTGTTGCAGAAACAAAGAAAAACGCATGCAAAATTTAAAAAGACAGAATTCATAAGACTGGCAATCTTTTACTGAAACTCGCAACCTAGCGCGGGCTTCAATGCCAGAAGCCTATTGTAGTTACCACAACGAAATCCTGTCTCGTAATCTTACAGAAAATCCAAAGAAATTCTGGTCGTATGTGAAGTACACTAGCGGCAAAACACAAACAATACCTTCACTACGCGATAGGAATGGTAATACTACCGATGACAGTACTGCTAAGGCTGAATTACTAAACACAGCTTTCCGAGATTCTTTCCCCAAAGACGACGAAGTGAACACTCCAGTATTCAATCCAAGAACAGCTGCCAGCATGCGAAACTTAAAAGTAGATGTTCCTGGATTAGTAAAACAACTTAAGTCACTAAACAAAAATAAATCTTCCAGGCCAGATTGTATACCAACTAGATTCCTCTCAGAGTATGCTGATGCAATAGTTACGTACTTAGCTATAATTTACAAGCGATCACTCAACGAAAGATCCGTATCCAAAGACTGGAAAGTTGCCCAAGTTACACCAATTTTCAAGAAAGGCAATAGGAGTGATCCCCAAAATTACAGGCCTATCTCATTGACGTCGATTTTCAGTAGGTTTTTGGAACATATACTTTGTTCGAATATTATGAACTACCTCGAAGAGAACGAGTATTAACCAGTAGTCAACACGGATTCAGAAAGTATCTCTTGCGAAACACAGCTTGCCCTTTATTCAGATGAAGTGTTAAGTGCCATCGACAAGGGATCTCAAATCGATTCTATATTTCTGGATTTCAGGAAGGCTTTTGACACTGTACCCCACAAGCGGCTTCTTATGAAATTGCGTGCTTATGGAATATCTCCCCAATTGTGCGGTTGGATTCACGATTTCCTATCAGAAAGTACACAGTTCGTTGTAATTGACGGTAAGTCATCGAGTAACACAGAAGTGAAATCTGGCGTTCCACAGGGAAGCCTTATAGGTCCCCTACTCTTCCTCGTGTTTATAAACGATTTAGGAGACAGTCTGAATAGCTCCCTGAGATTGTTCGCGGATGATGCTGTCCTTTATCGGTTAGTGAAGTCAACAGAGGATCAAAAGCAACTGCAAAGCGATTTAGACAAAATTTCTGCATGGTGCGAAAATTGGCAATTGACACTAAATAAAGAAAAGTGTGAAGTAATACACATGACCACTAAAAGAAATCCGCTGAACTTCAGTTACGCGATAAATCAGTCAAACATTAAGGTCGTAAATTCTACCAAATACCTAGGAGTTACAATTACGAACAACTTTGACTGGAGAGAACACATAGAAAATATTGTGGGGAAGGCGAATCAAAGGTTACGTTTCATTGGCAGAACGCTTCGAAGATGCACCAGCTCCACCAAAGAGACTGCCTACATCACACTTGTGCGTCCTCCCCTGGAGTACAGTTGCCACTTGTGGGACCCTCACCAGGTGGGACTGACGGAAGACATTGAGAAAGTTCAGAGAAGGGCAGCTCGTTTTGTTTTATCACGTTACGGGGGGAAAGCGTCACGGAAATGTGCCACGAATTGGGATGGAAATCATTAAAAGAAGGACGTTATTCATTGCGGCGTGATCTGTTTGCGAAGTTTCAATCATCGACTTTTAGTTCTGAATGTGAAAATATTTTGCTAGCACCCACCTACTTAAGGAGAGATGACCATCCCAATAAAATAAGAGCATTCAGATCGAAAACGGAACGATTTAGGTGTTCTTTCTTCCCACGCGCTATTAGAAAATGGAACGGCAGAGAAAAGTTATGAAAGTTGTTAATGAACCGTCTGCCAGGCACTTGAATGTGATTTGCAGAGTATCTGTGTAGATGTAAACAGTGCCGAATTCAGCAGGGGAGAGGCGTTTTAACGACCGCCAACAAGCCTGTCGTGGATCGTCGCAGCTAGTCGATAGCACGCCGTCGATTCTGTGCAACACGTCGCCATCGTAGTATGCATTGGTCAGAGGTAGTGCGTACACGCTGTGCCGTATGCCACGATGTCTCGAAAACAACTGACACCGAGCCCTAAACTCTGTACTCCCGGCGTCATCGCTGATCGAGTGTTCACATTACCGCCGTAAGCCTCGAGGCGACCAGAGCCACGCGAAACAGCACGCCGCCGCCAGAGATGTGCTAAGAAGCTACTTCACACGCCAGAGTAGGGTCACCGACGCCTGGTATCAAGACATCGTCCGAAACAGCTGGGCCGTAGTACGCACGCTGCTGTTCACTGAGACCCGACCTGCCGCTCGCCGCAGTGGCGCATTCCACTCGACGCCTGAGACAGCACAACCGCCGCTAGCCGGCGCATTTCCCAGCACGCTGAGCGTCGCCGTACGACCTGCTAGACTTGTAATGTTAAATAGAATAATTTTACTTTCTTCAGTTTACATTTCAACCACTTTTCTGCAGCCCACAAGCTGTGAAGTAACGTACATTATTCAGTTACAGGATGGGCAGACAAACTAAGTGGGGTAGGCGACATTGCTGGTGTTGCAGAGAGAACCAAGTTGAGACAATGTATAAGGAAGTGCAACTGCCAAGAGTGTGGACAGGATGGAGGATGATTGCTGTTAGGAGTGAGGTAATCGTTAAGGCATTTGTAGCAGCGACAGATATGGGGCTTGGACTGACGGAGTATTGGTGGTGGAAATCGGTAGTGGGAGGATGCAGAGTGAAAATGCGCACAAGGAAGAATCATCCAGTGTCCCTGATGATACAGTAGGCAGTGTGGATTTGAGGGAAGGGTTGGAATTCATTTTGGAAATCACCTCTTCTACCACGATCTCAGGGCTGAGCTTCGTAATCACAGTTGTGTGGTTGGAAGGACAGCGAGGATGCTGGGGTTGTTTCGATGGGTTGGTAAGGGAGGCATGGGGCCCAAACATGATGTGTAAATATCTTAGGTAGCAGTTCGTAATGAAAATTGATGTTTGTTGATTCGATGAGTCCTTGCAGCAGATGGAGTGGCGTTCAGTGTAGCACTGGTGGCATGACAGTTACATGTGCAGGTGTAGCGAAGGCAGTGGTGGGTTTGGGGCAGGTTGGGTGTGGAGGATATGAAAATGAGAATGTAGGGTGTAAGAAAGATGTCTTGTAGAGAGCAGATGGATTAAGTAGCTATGAAGGGGAGTAAGACAATGTGGGGGGAGTGTGTGTAGATGGTGGACCAGAGGAAGCCCTACTTGTGTTGATGGTTGGAGCAGATAGGATGCTGTTGGATGCAACGGAACATTGCAGTCATGATGGAGGATGATAATTATAAGCTATAGTGGTTGTGGCGGCGGGATGACGCGACGACGAAAACCGTTGCGGGGATCCGCGCCGGCACGGAAACAAAGATTAAAATGAATGGGAGATGATGAACACGTCATGGATGAGGAAACTAAAGGGTAATAAGCAAAAGAAAAAAGACGAGTACTATGAAAGGTAACAGTGAATGGTATTGGTACTGGTAGGATGTTGCAAGGAGCAGTAGCAACAAAACTAGCACATTGGAGTGCCCATGTCAGTCTATTTCGCGGTTGCTGGGAAAGGATGGGGAAGTAATGAAAAGTACTCCATATATGTTTAAATTTAATTGCTTGTAAGCAAATATTGTTATTTAAGCCGCATCTCAACTTTCAGGTTTAGCCTAATAGCGTTGCTTTTATCCTCATGCATGCTTACCTTTTCGTGGATAGAAGTAGGGTACGCAGCCACACAGCTTGATAGCGAGGTCTATGCGGCACTGCATGCGGCACAGACCATAGCTGTAGTAGTCTGGGCTGATGGCGAGCGGTGACTCGTGAGCCTGGCGGCAGCGGCGCTGCTGCACGCCCAGCGACAGCAGCGCCTCGGTGGACGACATGGGCAACAACCCAACCGACGTGATCAGCTGTGATAGTTCTCTCCCATACTGCCCAGATGACATCATGTTCGGAATCTCGTCTGGCGACGTCAGGTACAGCTGCAAAGTGCATATGATTGTACAGTCCTAACACATTAATTCCATGTGTCAGCTGTTGTCCGTCCAATTCTGTTACTGTGCAAAAAGTAAGGCAGTAGGAAATTTACGGGGTGGTATCCAACAGTTCCCAATGTCGCAATACTACACACAAAGGATTGTGACTACAGTGAAATGCAGTCAGACTTCTCCCCAAAGTGGTATATAAACAACATAGAGAGGCTATAGGCAAGCTACAGCGCTCTGGGTGGCAGCACTACGCAACATTGGGCGCCATATTTGAGAACGTCAGTTTGATGCAGCAGACGCTTCTGTTATGTAAACTAACGTCTAAGCGTTATTATTAGTGGTAAATCATGCCCAGTTTATGTTCGGCGTACAACTGCAGCAACCACAGTGATAAAACTGTTGGAATATCATAGGTAGGTATAAAGAAAGAGATGTGTCATTCTAAAGGTTGTTGTGTGTCAGCGTGTATTCGTTTATTAACATTCACTATATTTAACTTTCGCATTTACCAAATTTCAAAAATATATTTACTTCATGGCCATCAAAAAGACAGGCAGATGACGGTTGCATATGGTGTGTTTCAATGTATTGACGTTGTTTATAGTGTAAAAATGCCCATCAACCATTGGTACAATCATCCTGGCAAAATATGGCACGAAAGGTTAATACTAGGATCCATTTGAACTGTGAAAAAGACCACACAGAAACAATATAATGCTAAAACTAAAAAACAAAAAAACTAAAAAATTTGTATTGAAAGAACGTTAACGACGCTTTACAGTCATGTTTGTATGTGTATATTTGCCTGTCGTTTGCTTTCGCTCATAAAGTTAAAACTAGTAAAAATCTTCAAGAAAATGGACATATGTTTGTAAATCTATCGGACCAAACAGCGTGGCCATCAGTCCGTAGCTTACAAACTACTTAAAGTAAGGTAAACTGCAGACTGCTAACGAAGATACGAGCTTATGGAATAGGTTCACAGATTTGTGACTGGCTGGAAGACTTCCTAAGTAATAGAACGCAGTACGTTGTTCTCGACGGCGAGTGTTCATCAGAGACGAGTGTATCGTCAGGCGTGCCCCAGGGGAGTGTGATAGGACCGCTATTATTTTCTATCTTTATAAATGATCTGATGGACAGAGTAAGTTGTAATTTGCGGCTGTTTGCTGATGATGCTGTGGTGTATGGGAGGGTGTCGTCTGTAACTGACTGTAATAGCATACAGATTGACTTAGACAAAATTTCTAGTTGGTGCGAAGAATGGCAACTAGCTCTCAATGTAGAAAAATGTAAGGTGATGCGCATGAGTAGAAAAAACAATCCTATAATGTTCGAATACAGCATCAGTAGTGAGCTTCTTGATGCTGTCGCGTCGTTCAAATATCTAGGCGTAACATTGCAGAGCGATATGAAATGGAACGAGCATGTAAGGACAGTTGTGAGTAAGGCAGACAGCCGACTTCGGTTTTTTGGGAGAATTTTGGGAAGATGTACTTAACCTGTAAAGGAGACCGCGTATAAAACGCTTGTACGACCACGTCTTGAGTATTGCTCAAGTATTTGGGATCCGCAGCAGATCGGTTTGAAGGAAGACATAGAGGCGGTTCAGAGGCGAGCAGCTAGATTTGTTACCGGTAGGTTCGACCAATGCGCGAGTGTCACGGAAATGCTCCGGCAACTCAATTGGGGATCGCTGGAAGAAAGACGACGTTCTTTTCGTGAATTTTTGTTAAGTAAATTTAGAGGGCCGGAATTTGAAGCTGAGTGTAGTACGATCTTGCTGCCGCCTACTTACATTTCGCGTAAAGATCACAAAGACAAGATAAGAGAATTTAGGGCTCGTACGGAGGCATATAGGCATTCTTTTTTTCCTCGTTCAATTTGGGAGTGGAATAGGAAAGGAAATGCCTAGTAGTGGTACAGTGTACCCTCCGCCACGCAATTTACGGTGAATTGCGGAGTATGTATGTAGATGTAGATGTAGATGTAAACTAACCTAAGGACAAACACACACACACCCATGCCCCAGGGAGGACTCGAACCTCTGACGGCGAGTAACGCGCGCTCCGCAGCGAGGCGCCTTAGACCGCTCGGCTACTCCACCGCGGCAGTAAAAATCTATCTCGTGATAAATACATAATGTACTTCAAAGCATGAAACATCATTTGAACTATAGGCAGAATAAAGTTAATACAGGCGAAGTTCTTTAAACTCTTTAATTTATAGGGAAGATATGGCGACAAATACAGACGATTATTGACATAGTAACATCACCAAATAATGCAGCAGTTCGTCGACTGTAAACATTACACTTAGGATGCAATAGTAAACGAGCAATATTATTCGTAGTTGGTATTACTTTCCGAAATGCGTCGCCCAGAAAGTAAGGAAAAATCGAGACTGGTAATGGTTAATATAAAACATATGATTTAGCATTAGCAGACGCCCAGTATCACCTGGCGTGACACTGACGTTCTGAAAGATGGCGGCAACCTTTCCAATTGGCTCCAACTATGGTGACGCTGCGGCCAGTCAATGTTGTTTATGTAGGTCTTTGCTTCTCCCTACATAGGCTTCTTGAATTAATAAAGCAATTGGCTGCGAGCTGTATAGTTTCATAAGTGGCTGAAAAATATATTTCCGTTGCCGTGTTTCCATGATTTTTCGGTTTGAGACAGCTTTTCTGAATGAGAAAATGGTTTGTTCCAAATTTGGAAAAACCGCTGCAGAAAAGCACCTATGCGTGACGTAAGCTTCCGAAGAACGTTTTAGGTCGCACACAGACTAGCATATCTCAATTGTAGATACATCTGATGATGAATACTGTTGTAGTAGATCGTTAGCTGATCTCACACAAGAAAAAGTTGACAAAGTGAGGAATATTATTCTGCAACTTAGTAGGCAGACTAGCACCTATATAACCTCGATCGTGGCTAGGTTTCGCGTGAATTTGGTGTTTGATTTTTGTGCTGTGGCACCGCAGCATGTGAACTTAGTCAGTTTCACAACTTCCCCTTTGTTACCGTGTCTTTTCAAGACACAGGTCAGGCGTTGTCCATCTTGTCGCACCGACATGCTAGTGGCAAATTTCTTCTTGTCTGGAGGGACACTTAGCACCTACTCGCGTATTATTTACGCTTATATAACTTGTGCTGATTCCTAACCGATCTGGTCAAATTGGCTGGCACTGAGGTCTAGATAAATGTCGTATCTGCCTAACAGAACGAAGTGACGTATTTTCGTGTTCGCGTCTTTTCAGCTTCTGTCTGCAGACCGCCATTTTCCTTCGACTGCTCCACGAGATTCAACAGCTGCAGCGGTGTGGGTAAAGTGACGTCAGCAATTCGCTAGGGCCATTTAGGAGTTATTGCAGGATTTGGACGACTATTGGGGAACGTGTTCACGAATAGGTGACATAGGGTTGCCCCCAGTAGATTCTGATTTATTGTGGGCACTGTTTTTAATACGATTTCATTATTGGTTACCATCTATGTTTAGGAATAGCCAGTCATTTTATGTTCATTTCAGTTCATTGCAGTGGCGTAACTAGGACTTGGCTTTGGGGGCGGGGGATGGAGTGAAAGATCTGCTTGATGAGCAAAATTTTAGTCAGTTTCCTGAGAGACTCCCAACTACCACTCCCGTTGAAGATTAATTCACTCCCATCCAATGAAAGCTTATGGTAAAACACCCCGAATTTCCAATCTTTACCTTTACAGATTTCTGTTATACAATTTCTTTCTTTCTTTCCTTTATTTATTTATTTATTTTATTTATTTATTTTTTGTTTTTGTTTTTTTGTTTTTAGGGTTCTCGGGGGTGTTCTATCCCCCTCATCCGCCCCCATAGTTACGCCACTGGTTCATTGTAAACCTTTTGGATAGATTTATGGGCTTATTTGTCTGTATCCTTTCTTATGGCTACTAACTACATTAGAATTCTCATTGCTTAGGTTCTACATTTGTGTTTACTCTGAATAAATCTGTTCATTCCAGAGTTTTGTCTACGCTACCTTCATCAGCAATACACATCACTGTATTTTAGAGGGGTTTTCTTCTGTATATCTAATCAACAGTGTGTACCACGAATAGATGAGTCATAGAGGGAGTCCAGTGGATGTAATAATGTGCTGTTGAACCACATACCGCTTTCAAAATAGAAGATAAGTGATAAAATTGAAGGCCTCGGGGGTAAATAGTGATAACCCTCAACTTTTGTATTTTAAATGTATATGGTGCAAACAATCATATCCAAAATAATATTTCATTTTCTTCAAGTAGTACATAAATCTGCAGATAGATGGCAAATATAAATATTTTAAAAAATAAAACATGAAATAGAAACTATCTTTCAAACATGGTGGTGACCCCGAAGTAAATTCAATGGCAGACATCAATTAATTTGATCAAAATTACAAATACATTCACATTTGATGAATCCATTCATGACAATTAATTTATTATTATTAAATTTGCACCATTAACGTCAGACGTACACACAAGTTCATGTTAAGAAGCACCTTAACTGAATTTCATACCTCCCAAGTTCCACGCTGGACCGATTTCACAAAATCTGGTATATATATATATTCCTTACTACGAGGTAACAGTTGCTGCAGGAGTAAGAATCACGACGCATAGTTCAGGAAGTATGACGTAATAAACAATGATATGATTGATAAACCGACCATTAACGAAAAAGGTTTTAATTTGCAACGTCTTCACTACTGACTCTATAGGCAAAACATGTCGTTTGTAGTTATTAATATTCCACACCAGGCTCCTGGAAAATTACATTACTGTGTGACATTTTGTTCTGGAGAAATGACTGCATATGGATTGACTTACGTGAAACCTAAACTCAAGGTTGAAATTCCCTACATACACAAGTGAAATGGGCAGAGTGGTAGAAAAGGAGTTAGGCTAACATTAGAAGGAATAAATACATATCCAGACAACGTCCGAGACAAAGGCTATCATGATCATATAAAGACAATTCGTTATATGTGGAGTGCCCGTGTGTTAGTGTAACTGTATTGCACACAAATATACAGTTTTGTTCCAATTTTGATGAAATTTTGCACAATTGACCTATAAAACTAAAGGAAGGACAATGTCTATATAAAATTCCGTATCGTATGGTTCAAAGCGGAAAGTACCTTCCACACATTTTCAATAAAAATTTTCTAGCTATATTAAAAAGGGATATGGACACACACACATACATAAAGAGAGAGAGAGAGAGAGAGAGAGAGAGAGAGAGAGAGAGAGAGAGAGAGAGAGAGAGAGAGGAGAAAATGGGCGGAGATAAAAGGAGGAGATGAACAGACGTAGAGGAGGAGATGGACAGAAAGAGAAGTACTAACTCAAGAAATGTTCAAATGTTTGTTAATCTATCGGACTCAACTGCGTTATCAGCACGTAGCCTACAAACTACTTAAACTAAATTAAACTAACGTAAGGACAACACAAACACTCATGGCCGAGGGGGGTCCCGAACCCCCGATGGCGAACAGTCGCGCGCACCGCAGCACGGCGTCCCAGCGTGCACGGCTAATCCACCGCGGCTACTAATTCAAGACTGGAATAAATAAATACTTGGGCAACGCCGGGTTTTCAAGTAGTTACATATAAAATGGAGTGTCGGTGAGTTTGTTTGTCTGTTTGTTTTGCATATAAATCTACACTTTTGTTCTTATCCTCGTGATAAGGGAGTGGCCGCGTCTAAGGTGTCTCGCTGCGGAGCGCGCGGTTGCTCGCCGTCGGAGGTTCGAGTCCTCCCTGGGGCATGGGCGTCCTTACGTTAGTTTACCTTAGTTTAAGTAGTTTGTAAGCTACGGACTGATGACCACGCAGTTTGGTCCGATAGATTTACAAACATTTGATTTGAAACTTCAGATATTTATATTAATTTTCACAGATGGAGGCCATAATGGACTGAAAAGATGGAGGAGGAGCTCGACAGAGAGATGAAAATGTGATTGACAGAGAAAGGGAAAGGTGGATATGGGCGGAGGGACGGGTAGGAGGAGAGAACAGAGAGAGGAGAAGGATAAAGAAAGAGGGAATGATACAATGCACACAGAGAGAAAAGGGAAGGAGAGAGTAAACAAATAAATGAAAAATCAACACATGAAGCCCTGACTACTGTGTAACTTACACTGTATCCTGTGTTCATCGAAGAAACAGTTCTGACGATGTTTAAGTAGTCGACGGCCGTGATGTATACACTCGGATACGCTCCAGACTCTTCTTCCCTGCACACACACCACAACACAAAGTATAACATGGAATTTTTATATCATGACCTATTCTTATTATTTAGAAAAACGTCAGTCTTCAAAAAATATAGAACTTATTTCAATTTTACTATAGATGATATTTTTACTGAATGTTTCTAGTGGTACTGCACAGTTACCTGAATAAATAACGTTTTCATGTTCCTCGAAGGCAGCCACTGGACGAAATAGTTGAATCAGTCATTTCGAAAAGGTCATATCCACCAAAGTAAATTTTTCAGGGTAAAGAAAACACTGTTGGTATTTCAATACCAAGGTGTAAAATGTATTCCTTTGTGTTTAGATTAACAGAGTAGGAATGCCCGCCAGTTCCAGTACTTAAAGATTACAAACTACAATGGAAATGTTGTGGGGATGGACATATAGAGTTTACATACCAGGACGATACTTCACACTTTTAAATTAAAGAAGAAAAGATTAGCTGTACATTAAAATACAGAAAAAAGATTACGCTTTCACCCTCAGGATACGGAATCTCACATGGAGAACCAGCGTTTACCGACGTAGGCCGGTAGTCGTAATGTCAGTGGCGACATTCTTCACTGCTTTTGTTGTTGTTGTGGTCTTCGTTATGAAGACTGGTTTGATGCAGGTCACCAGTTTATGTGAAAGTCTCTTATCTGCCCAGTCTCACTTCCAAAGAACCATATACTCCAGAAAAATACCTTAAAAAGACTTCCTAACACTTAAATATATATATCTTCTGTAAATAAGGTTTCCTTTTTAAAAAATACTTCTGTTGCCACTGTCAGTCTGCATTTTTTTAATCCTAATTTGGCTATCATAAGTTATTTTAATGCCTTAATAACCAAACGCATCTACTACTTTTATTGTCTCGTTACCCAATTCATTCAGTATCGCCTGATTTTATGACACTACATTCCATTACCTTTGTTTTATTCTTGTTAATTTTCATCTTATATCTTTCTTTCAAGACACTGTCCCAGTGGCGTATATGGGGAGGGGGAGAGAGGCTGTCCGGCTGCATCCCCCAGACCCCCTTCCCAACTACTGCGACCCTTTCATGATCTTCGGACTCTAATGATTGCTGTCTGGTTTTTGTACAAGTTGAATATAACTCTTCGCTTTCTATGTTTTACCCCTGCAACCTTCAGAATTTGAAATAGTGTATTCCAGTCAACATTGTCAAGAGCTTTCCTTAATCTATCTTCTAAGATAAGTCGTAATGTATTGCCTCGCGTGTTCCTACATTTCTCCTAAATCCAAATTGATCTTCCCCAGGGTCGGATTCCACTAGTTTTTCCATTCGTCTGTAAATAATTGAGGAGCGTTTTCACAAAACTCAACATCTACAAAATTTGCAAAAATGAGTTATATGCATATTCGTGTACTTATAAATGAGATGCATCCATTGCAGGACACGGAATATATCGAAACTTACTATTTGACTGTGTAATCTTGCTCACAAAACTGTGAAACTTTTATAAACAAGACATCTACAGAAACCGAGTTTTGCCAAAACTGAACGTCTACCTACTGCTTGTCACAGATATAGTTTTGCTGTTACGTTTAGTGCTAAGTCTTTATTGTTGAAGTAATTTGTTTTTAACTTTACAGGTTGACTGCAGAGTTTGAAGGTCATTATTGTCAGCTTATTGTGCAATAATGCGTACAACGAATTACAGGTTTTGTTTTCTTGTGATTGTTAGTTGTGCGAAGATTGGCATGTGTACGATTTTAAGCCCACCGCTAACAGATTAACGTAAAACAAGCTACAATTCAAACTTTCTGAAGCCAGAGTTTTCATTTATAAGAAAACAGACAAAGGTATTGCCATCTGCAAAGTCAAAACAAGATACTTCTCCTCGCCAATCATAGTTGAAGTGAAGAAAAAAACGTAAGTAGTTTCAAGGATGTTGATTTTTCGAGTTTAATAACACCTAGAAACCATATGAGCGTCATGAGCGCTGAAGGCGTAAAGAAACTATTGAGTTCTTTGATACATCAGAAGAAGCCCAAGAGTTATATGGAAAGGGCCTAGAGTGCTGTGATCTAAATGACAATGACAATAATGAAGTGCAGTACCTAAATGAACCAATTTATTAAAGAATGGGTTAAAAGAACTCATAATACTACTGTTGTAATGTAATTGATCTGTAGATGTTCAGTTCTGGACAAAATTTATGATTTGTATTTTTTTTTTATCTGCAACTAGGTGAGAGAAAAGTTATTTCACCCTTATAATATGTATGTAGACGTTACGTTTGCAATATAATTTTGTAAGACATCAGCAATCTATACTGTTCAGTTAATTCAATAAAAAGTGTTTCCTGAAAATTTTATTTTTTGTAGATGTTGAGTTTTGTGAAAACGCTCCCCAATTCGTGTTAGTATTTTGCAACAATGACACTATACTTGAAAGTAGGTAGTTAGGTTTTCTGTGTAAGATCTCGGGCAGTAGAGACCTGTGAATGTAAGTTAAAACGCTCACTGCTGCTCTAAATTACTTTACGAGTGGCCACAGTACTAGCGCAACGGAAAGTTATCTAACTACTCACTCCTTAAGGGAGCAACCAACGTTTTAACAAACACAAAATTAATGTTAAAAAAGGGATAGTTAATTAAACATGAGACAGGTAGCATGAAATTATAAAGCAGTGGTTTGATACTTTAAATCATTATCTATTCAATAAAATTAACAAGAAAATAAATGTGGGGAGACCACATTAAACACAATAAGGCACACACCTTGTACAAAAGTGAATTAAATCATAAAGTTACTAGCCGTAGTGAAATTGTTTCTGCCCTTCATGAATATGGAGGTAACGTGGGAGGAAATTTGTAAATACCCTTGGATGGGAACTGTCGAACTGTAGAACTTTCTCGTGTTGATGTGTTACGCCGGCATATTGTACAAGATGACCAGCCAGTCTAAAACAGGTTAGGGAAATAATTCAAAAAATTATTTCAAAACTTCGCCAAAGTTTTACAAGTGTTCTTCTGCCGCGACATACGCCTTGTCAACGTGACCAAGCCTGTCCACCTTGCAGGACAGAGCCGGCCAGAATCAGTAATGAATGCTGATGCTAAAATCACGCCACCCTTCTGGCGTCCGTGCTGAAACTACTGACGTTTCCATGCTACCGTGGAGCCAATAGCAGACACCCACATTTGATCACGTGTGCTACTGCTGCAGGACGCAGAGGTGCGAGAATCAGTTCCTTCGCTCTCTTCAGTTTGAGCTCTCGTACAGAACAGACGCACTCCAGAGGCTCAGCGTCTGTGCGGGGCAAACGGCCGCATGCCGTCCGCTGCCGCCTAGCGGCTGTTCGGTATCAGCCACCAACTGTGTGAACCGTAACCATTACCTTTTCCGTTTTTTAATCCGTTTAGACTGGCATTCATTCATTACATCCGTACCCAGGGCGAGTCCCGCCATGTATCCCGTATTTCAGAATATACCAAATATTAACTTGAATTCTATCTTTTATTTGCCAATCAGCCATCCTTTCCTAGGGCGCCCACAAGCCTTCACCGCTCCGCCTTCCATCCTGACAAAGCTTCCAACCCATTTTATTTATGCAGCACTGGGATGGGTTGTATAATTTTCCTATCACCCGTAGGATAAAGATCAAGTCCTGTACAAATTTGGCGTCCGAAGTGCGATCGATAACCCACCTTTCGGCCCTTAGTGTGGCCGCAAAATTTGGTTCACATTATGTTGTGTGGCTGGTCGACAGCCGCTATCCAGCCGAGCTACGGCACAGTCGCCGTGACATCCTAGCCGCCGCTGCATCTGCACATTTCGTGCCGAGTGCCAAGTCCAACGCCGCGCGCCTGCCTGCCGCAGCGCACGTGTGCGCTATGTGCGTGACGCGCGACCTGCCGCAGTTGACCGCCGACTTCGCCGTGCACTACTCCACGTGCGCAGCTCACCTGCGTGCACGAGGCGTAAAAAGTTCCGCTTCGCGTTCTTGCTACTGTTTCGGCCCAGCGAAGGCATGTAAGTGCCGTATCCCGGTTGTCGCGGCCCACCTGCCGCTGCCGCCGCCCACATACGTCGCTACCGGCGCCGTCCGTCCGTAAGTGCTGTGAGGATGAGACGCCGCCCCACGTATCCTGCCGGTCCTGCCAAGCAGACGAAGATGGCTCCATAACGGGTCCAAACCACCGCAACCCGTAGCAGTGAGGCCCACTTGCTGCCGCTCACGCCGCCTCCGCCGCCCACGTCGAAGCCACGCGCGCGTCGTGCGCGTGCGACCGAACATCGCCAGCCGCCCAGCTGCCGCCCCCGCCTGCTGTGCACCGTCGTACAGCACCGTGCCACACCACGTTCCGACGGATAAGTACAGACTGAGAACATGATTTGTTATTTCCTGCTGTTCCGAGTAATAGAATTTGAATATTAACTTTCCCTAGGCATATTGTTGTTTCTTTCCCCGAGTGACTGGACTAGCTAATGTTGCAGTTATAGTAGAGAATAACACTATTTACCTTATATTACTTAAGTTTGAGCATTGCCGGAAGTACGGAAGATTCATTTTTTGATTAATTTATAGCATGTGTAATCACACAGTTATGAGTTTGACAAAGTTTTTCATTAACGCTAGTAAGATGTGGCCTGTCGTCCACATTGTCCGAGATGTTCGTGATATTTCTTCCACTTAGTATCAGTGTCACGATCTCTCTTTCCTTGATCTTTCCTATCAATATTTTCCGTGCCGTAAATGAAAGTAAATTTCCGCCCTCCACAGACGTGATGGGTTAAAGCAAGGCATTCCCCCTCCAAGCCGCGTCTGGCAGAAATTGAAAAATCATTGGTACAGGGAGAAGTGTGAAATTCTCAATCTTGAAGGATGTGTGCTTTTGTCTTAAGATCAAACACCGACGCAATACCAGCGTTGAGGTCTTAAAAGAAAAACCACAAACAAAAAGTTTTCAATCGTGGTTGTGTCTACCAGATTTGCTGACGAGTTTAGACTGAAGTCCGCAGCCGCACAAACAGTCGTACACACGACTAGCGTCTGAAACCGTCGGTACCGTTAGAACGCTGTGTCGATAAACTACATTGTAAACCCAAGATTTAAACTTTCGCTCCTCCCGCCTCTACTCTCTGTATGTTTCTCTTTTTCCTCCTGCGTATTTCTTTCTGTATGAGCTATGAGCTTTTCCTTCCATGAAAGTGGTAGTTTTCACAAACTGGTTGCCAAAGCATGTGACGACAGTGTGCTTCAGGGCACGAAATGTGAATCTTGTTGATTCGAAAATGTTTTACCGGAGAGAAGCCTGGTTGAGATGTGATAAGATAGCCTTAGAGATATACCCGAATCCTTACTGCACCCTAAGTGACGTGCAAGTAAAAAGCCTTTCAAGCTGTTACCCTCCAGAGGGCAGCTGAAGTTGAGTAATGTTTTAGCCGATGTAATGGCGCCTATATGTAGTTGCCACATGGTGAGTCAAGAGTACCGCCTGTGAGCGTAATATCCGTAAGAGAATTCTAAAGAAGAAAACTGTTGCACATAGCGAGAAGACCAAGAAAAACCACTTTTTCCTTATTTCTATTGCTGCCATTCCTATATACCTCCTGTGTTTACCTCATACACACCTATTTTTTGTCCGATTCCGAAACTTCCGTAGCAGTTTCCATTATATTTCCTGTGTCAGTACCTTGGCAATAAATGTACGTGGAACACAACGCACGTGAAAATTATGAGAAGTTATTTCCAGTTGTTACGGCCAGAGACAGCCTACGTTGATGTGTAAATAATTATTAATACTGATAGAGAAGTAAAGTGAAGTTTTATTCCGAAGAGAGGTACTTGTAACGTTTTATGATGTGTTAATAGTTAGATGTTGTCCTTATCCAATGTAGCGAGATCGAGTGCTATTTTGTAATGATGAGTATCCCATAAGATGTTAGTAAATCCTGTTCTCTTTCAAAGTACCACATTATTAAGCATAAAGTATCAATTAAAATGTGCTCCAGTCACTCATAATATAGATTTTCGTAAGATTTAATAGTAAGTAAGGTTTTCCAGACGTATGTCTGTCGAGTTGACACTTATTTTTAGAGTATCTTAAGTATCCTTGAGAATTTATAGTATACTGTCATTAAGTGAGGAAGAGTTAACATTTTCTACCATTAACGATTTATCCCTTCTTATTCGCCATTGTAAAGTATCACGTTTTTTTACCAAATCGATTATTTGCAGACATCCATATGAAGTGTATGCTGTTGCTTCTTTTGTCAATGGAGCAATGTTTTCTATTTACATTTCCAATTGTTATAATGATTCGGATGTGGTCTGCCTTTCCTGTGCTACCTTCATTTGTTTGAGACCTTTTAGAGCCTGTCCAAGTCTGGAGTTAGTGATTATAAGGATTAAAGAAATAATTGCGCTCTTTTTAATTCTTAAAATCAACTGACCTGACTTGTTCCCTCCAGTCTTTCTTCATAAAATTTTAAACCGCATCCTGTTTTCTAGCTTTGACTAGTGTCAATTCAACCGAAACGTACGAACTGTATCGACAATTTCGTCGTCCTAGAGCTACTATGTCACGACATTTATGCAGATGACAGATTCTCAAAACGAATGGCCAACGTTTTGGAATATTGTGCCTGCTAAAATTCAACGCATAGAAGCCTCGAGATGTATTGAAATTTTAAACTGTGTACTGTTAATTGCCTGATCTATCGTCCATTACGTGTCAAAGTGATGTTAACCTCCTTTCCATTCATCTGAATGAAATTCATTTCCAAGTCTCAGATACGACATTTATTTTATCCACTGTTCGTAGCCGATGTTATTGCGCTGCCGATTTATTTTAAGTGCACCTGTGTGAATTGCCGCCAGAATTCTATTTCCTTGCATTATTAAAGCGCGTGCTAATACGCCGTCACCTGACGTTAGACCACCTGCCTCCTTCAAGGCTGTTGCGATCAGCTGTAGCCGCTCCAGCACACTCCCCTCCTGCCTATCACTTGTCCCGCGCCTCTCTCCCCTCACACCGTGCGCGTAGACGAGACATGCCTCCCCTCTCTCCCCGCATTCCGTAGGCAGCCATTATACTTTCCTGGTTACCACCTCTCCTACCGCGCTACGCACCACGTGCGCGTCTGACAGTTGTATTTGTTTACAAATAGTTCCCGTGACGCGTAAGCTGCATTTACGCGCGAAGTATCTCAACACTGGTGATTCATGAAATAATACCAATTGAGGCTTACAAGTGATACGCCTTATGAAATTCTATAAGAATTCGTTTATTTTGTGATAAGCACTATTAACTCTTCTTCTGCCTAATGATTGTAGACGTTTATTAAAAGCAGCAATGTTGAAGAAAAACGTTAATTTTTATCCAAGAAATTATTATAACTATTTTTAAGAATATCCTTTTTCCTGCACTTGTCAGCGTTTCAAGTAATTTAGTTCTTGCTGTGTTTTATACAAAGTTAAGACACCCATATTGAGTTTGGTCTTAGCAACATTTGACGTTGATTGTGTAATAATCACTTTAGATGAGGCCATAGTGAGGCCACAATACGACTTTGATCTAGTGGTAATGTTATTGTGTAGTTTTCCTACATGACCTATATGGAAGGATTGTTCTCTTTTTAAGTAACTTCCAATATTTCAAAGTGAATAATTAAGTATTAGTTACCAATTTATATTTTTAGACCTTGGGTATTATTCTGAGAAATAAGGTAGATAAAACTTCTGTTTTATTTCCATATTTTACTCCCTTACTTCTATCCCTTTGTTGAAAACACTTTTAATCCCACACATTTCAGTTGCATTAGTGTATTTTGTCACTTTCAAATATTTTAAGTAATGAGTTATGTTACCGGTTTTAGAAAAGGTTTTTACTTAAATGTAGTTGATCAGTTAATTAAGTTGAAGCCCGTGTTACCTCTTTTTATGATTTTACAATAGATTGTAGTTCTTTTCTACAATTACAATCCATTTTATATTTATACTGAATTATTAAGTCCATGTTAATCTATGGGAAGCATAGCCTCCGTGAGAGTATAAGAATTTTAAAATTATGTGTATTTGTCAGTTTCCATTGGATTGATTCCATTGAGTCTCTTATTTTACTATAATTTACACCGTGATTCAGTGAAGGAAAACTTATTTCCATTTTGTGCAGAAATCTGATCCAATATGGTTGTTACCCAGATGCATTAATCCTCTTGTAGTTATATAATTCCTTATGTGATTTTTTTACATTTGTTACACTGTGTAATAACGAGATTAATATTTGCCAAACAACACAAACATATACACGTTTCTAGGAGCATCTGTAACCATTGCAAAACCCGTACTGATTAAGTTCGGCCAGTGTCAACACTTTGATTTCACCGAATTTAGTAATGACACGTAACTTGTGAAACAAGCTTTAATTTTAAATATAACACTACATTCAAATGTTAAATGGTTCAAATTTTCACCTTATTGAATTCATTGTTCTACAAATTTCTGAAGAGTTATGACGTTTCCCAATTTATTGTTTACCTGAAAACCAAATGTGACTACATGTAAGTCCCCTCACATTCACACTAAATGAGTTCGAATTGTAACACAAACCTCCCTTAGTTACTAGGTCCCCTTTCGGGCAACCCGTTCTTCCCAGGAGTGTCTGGCGTCCATGTAAACTTTGTGAGTCACCACTTCTAGGGAAGGGGGAGGGAATCTACAGGATGACCAGCCAGTCTAAAACAGGTTAGGAAAAAATTCAAAAATTTTATTTCAAAACTTCGCCTAAGTTTTACAAGTGTTCTTCTGCCGCGACATACGCCTTGACAACGTGACCAAGCCTGTCCACCTTGCAGGACAGAGCCGGCCAGAACCAGTAATGAATGCTGATGCTAAAATCACGCCACCCTTCTGGCGTCCGTGCTGAAACTACTGACGTTTCCATGCTACCGTGGAGCCAATAGCAGACACCCACATTTGATCACGTGTGCTACTGCTGCAGGACGCAGAGGTGCGAGAATCAGTTCCTTCGCTCTCTTCAGTTTGAGCTCTCGTACAGAACAGACGCACTCCAGAGGCTCAGCGTCTGTGCGGGGCGAACGGCCGCATGCCGTCCGCTGCCGCCTAGCGGCTGTTCGGCATCAGCCACCAACTGTGTGAACCGTAACCATTACCTTTTCCGTTTTCTAATCCGTTTAGACTGGCATTCATTCATTACATCCGTACCCAGGGCGAGTCCCGCCATGTATCCCGTATTTCAGAATATACCAAATATTAACTTGAATTCTATCTTTTATTTGCCAATCAGCCATCCTTTCCTAGGGCGCCCACAAGCCTTCACCGCTCCGCCTTTCATCCTGACGAAGCTTCCAACCCATTTTATTTATGCAGCACTGGGATGGGTTGTATAATTTTCCTATCACCCGTAGGATAAAGATCAAGTCCTGTACAATATTTAGACGATCCCCCTTCTTCTTGTTGGCCGGCGCGCGAAGCAGTCAAAGAGGTACAGTGACTGCGGTTGCCCCTGGCGGCCGAAGTACTGCAGAGCAACTTACCGACCGTCTTATACTGGCGCAGTGGGTTGCCTGGACCGCCGGCGTTGTGTTCTTAGGCTAGTAAAGTTTTTCTGCCTCGCTACTGATATTCATGAAGCCGATTGTCTCTCCTACAAATGTCTCTTTAGTTTTCTTTGTAAGCGGAATCTATCCATCCTCTAGTTGTATATGCCTCTGTATCGTTACATTTGTCCACTGGCCCTCCCTACTTAGCTATCATGCTCTTCCTGCGAATCTAATTTTTTAGACATGTGTATTCCTTTTAGTCTTCTTCAAAACTACTTTTTTATGTCTTGTACTTTCATCAATAAAGTTCAGTATCTTCTGTAATATCCAGGGGTTTCTACGAAGCTTTTTCTTTGTACTACCTATTTAATCCTCAGATATCTTCACAACTTCATCTCTTAAAGCTATCCATTGGTCTTCTTCTGTATTGTTTTTCCCTGATCCAATCAATCTTTGACTAATGATTCCTGTCAATCTTTCATCAAACGCAGGTTTCTTCAATCTATGGACGTCCGATTTTGTTTTTCCTACCTTTCTGCAATTTCTTCAGTTTTACTCTATAGTTCATAAGCTTTAAGTTACGGTTAGAGTCCACGTTCATTAGTTTCTACAAATTCCGTTTTTTCCGGAATGTTTGTATCATTATAGCATCTCATACCTTCGAGACACATAAACGCCAATTTTTAACAAATTTCATCTCAATGTTTCCATAGTATGGTTGAAGTATTATAGAAACTTCTTATTTCCTAACACATCGCGTGTTCATGGCTCCAATATCTCATCTGCATTTCACCTCAGACAATGTGTGTTTGTGACGTATTTGAGTATTTTTTAGGCCCTTATTGTTCTCTTCTTCTTTTTTTCCTTTTAATGTATTAAATCCATGCTTAAAAGTGTCATCATCTGTACTTTTTTTAATATATTGGAGAAACATCGAACTTAGTTATTTTTTATAAAATATTTTTAAACAGTCAGGATTGTATATTTTTACATTGTCAACACTTTCGGACATGTAAGATCATCTTCAGACTGCCTCCATGGGTTGTGGGTAGAGACGATGAGCAGAGCACGAAACATGTGTAGGGTCATCACTATACACTACTCTACAGCCGACAACAGTAGTGTTGACATGCTAACAGACAAGCAATAAGCGTGCAGTAACCTCAGTAATCAAATTTGGAGGTAAGTTGAAGGTATGCGATAGGACAATGCAAGGCAGGCTGGCGTTTAATGGGATACTAGAGGACCCGTGAGAATACTTCGCACCGTTAGTGGATTGACAAGAGTTGGGGAAAACTGGAAGTAAAGTTGAATGTTCACGCATAGCTTTCTTCAGAATCAATCAATACAAGCGTTTAAAAGCGCAAATGAAAGAGCTTGATTGGCTGAGTGTTGTTAGTTCCGCGGTGGAGTAGCCGAGCGGTCCAAGGCGCCTCGCTGCGCGCGGTTGCTCGCCGTCGTAGGTCCGAGTCCTCCCTGGGGCATGTGTGTGTGTGTGTGTGTGTGTGTGTGTTGTCCTTAGGTTAGTTTACCTTAGTTTAAGTAGTTTGTAAGCTACGGACTGATGACCACGCAGTTTGGTCCGATAGATTTACAAACATTTGAACATTTTTTTGTTGTTAGGTCAAAACGAACTGCGTACCTTAAGTAGAACCGATGATATCGTTAAACAAACCAATTAAAATATTCAATAGGACAGAAGGATACCGCGTTTGAATAAAAATAAAGGACGGAGAGCCCTAAGTTAATTGTGATACTTGATGACAAATCTGCGAATGAATACCTTTCGTTGAAAGTAAAGATGAAGGAAATCGGTCGGATAGAACGGCCTGACCGACTGACCTTAGTTTACAGCAAGGACATCACCATAAGACATATACAGAAGGAAATCGCGTTTGAGTATAGTAAAAGGAAGGCGAGAATTATGTAAATTCTGATACTTGATGACAAATATGTGGATGAGTACCTTTCGTTTCAAACAAAAATGAAGGAAAATTTTAAACATAGCTGCTATTGTCAGCGACCGTTACAACGTCAAAGGATAAAGAAGCAGCCCTCGGTCGCAAGTTAAAAGTTATTTGACCTGGTTTCGTCAATGACTAAGATTGGCTTCATCAGAAATTATAAAAGTAAAACAAGTCACATAATAAAATATATAACTCAGCTGTAAAGCTTACGTCACAAAATTTAAAAAGAAATTTTTAGAAAAAGCTAGCCACTACGGGCTGCACGCCTGCACGGAGGCATCAGACTCGGCCCATAGTGGCTAGCTTTTTCTAAAAATTTCTTTTTAAATTTTGTGACGTAAGCTTTACAGCTGAGTTATATATTTTATTATGTGATTTGTTTTATTTTATAATTTCTGATGAAGGCAACCTTAGTCATTGACGAAACCAGGTCAAAAATTTTTTAATTTGCGTCCGAAGGCTGCTTTTTTATCTTTTTAAAAATGAAGGAAATCGACCAGGTCGTTTGTTCTGGCCGACTGACTTTAATTTTCATAGATTCTTTTAATACATAAGATGGCAGCAGACGACCGACACGAACGCATTCGCTAGCAGAGCGACATCGTCTGCAGCGTCTTCCTGGTCTCATGAGTATTACTCTTGGACCATGAACCACTGGAAAACAATGGCTTTTTGACAGATGAACCTCAATTTCAGATGGTAAGAGCTGATGAGAGGGTGTCGCTGTCCCCAGGAAGCCTTGGATCCAAGATGTCAACAGGGACTTTGGAACCACGTTGCTCCGTAATGGCATGACTTTTTTCCTCACGTAACGGATTGCGTCATGCTCTCCAACTGAACAGATGATTTCATGGAAAAGATATTCTTACGTTACTAGGAGACGATGTACAGCCACTCATGGACATCATATTCCGAAACGACGATGGCATTTTATGGCTGGCAATGTGCCTTCTTACCATGAGACTTTGGTGTAAAGTACCTTCTGGACAATTGCAGCGAATGGTATGGTGATACCGTGCGAGAATGGCTAAGGTTCACGTGCTCCATCGGCCGTGTGTGTGTGTGCGTTGTCCTTATCATAAATTAGTTTAAGTAGTTTGTAAGTCTAGCGACCGATGACCTTATCAGTTTTGTCATGTAGGATAACAAGCATTTGAACATTTGATATGGCGACTAGATCGCCCAAAGAGAACCCCATCGAACCTACATGGGTCATAAACCAGATGTAATTTCGTGTACAAAACCCTGCTACGTCTGAGCGGTGCGCCTCAGCTTCGCTTTCAAAATTTCGGCGGCTGGTTCGTTTGCTGCTTCTCGTGGCTTGCGGACGCATCTGGGGATGACGCAACCAGTAACACACGAGTTACACCGCTCCTTGCGACAACCAACGTAAACTCAGTCGCCATTTTAATAGTGGTCACATCACTGACAGTAACGTCTCTGTGATTTATCAGTTTGGACATTGACATGCTAATTTGCTGACGCACTTGAATTTTTATCTGCAGTTTGTTTACCAGATATAAATCACCAACATGAATTAAACATGCCTAATTGTGTTCAGCTTTCAATTGGACGAAATAAAGTGGCAAAACATTACTTGTTACAAAAATGTGAAGAAGACTAAGAGTCTTACAATTGTAAACACTAACTGCAGGAAGGCCACTAGCTATGCAATAATTACAAGTTACTTTTGAAAGATAAAAAGATAACAAAGGGATGCATAGCAAATATAACAGAGAGAAAAAATCAGCTGAATCCACGGAACTCACTTTAAAGATAAATGTTCAAACGTTTATAAATCTAAGGGATTTAACTGCTGCGGTTATGTCTGTAGGCTTACAAACTACTTAAAGTAAATTATGCTAAGGACAACACACTCACCCATACCCGAAGGAGGACTCGGCCAGCAATCACGTGTTTCACAGCAAGTCGCCTTAGAGCGCTCGGCCACTCCATCGCGGGCAGGTAAATATACTACCCCAAAGGAATGGTGTCCAGTTTGTTCTAGTGCCGTATTTGAAGCGAGTGTCTGTTTTGTGTTTTTTGCTAGTGTCTGGTTTGTGTTTTTTTGCTACTGTCTGTATTACTTTCGCGTCACTATGGCAGACGATTCGATTACGTAGTTGGACGTATAGGTTGTAATGCGCGGCAATGGTGTGTCTCGTTCTTACGACTGTATCAATACTTTTACAGTACAACCTCATCCATTTACGTTCATCGATACACCGACCGAGCCCTATGATGTAATTTAAAGACACGAATCGTTTGAAACAATGGAGATTCCTCTTTTGTTAAATACGTGTCATTACTTTTCACATCACAAACTGATACGTTTTACTTTTACGTATCGACCTTCAAGTTTTAATTAAAGAATACTAAGCGCTGCCTTGGTAACTGGTGCGCGATGAAAAGTACACTCCTGGCCATTAAAATTGCTACACCACGAAGATGACGTGATACAGACGGCAAATTTAACCGACAGGAAGAAGATGCTATGAAATGAAATGATTAGCTTTTCAGAGCATTCACACAAGGTTGGCGCCGATGGCAACACCTACAACGTGCTGACACGAGGAAAGTTTCCAACCGATTTCTCATACACAAACAGCAGTTGAGCGGCGTTGCCTGGTGAAACGTTGTTGCGATGCCACGTGTGAGGAGGAGAAATGCGTACCATCACGTTTCCGACTTTGATAAAGGTCGGATTGTAGTCTATCGCGATTGCGGTTTATGTAATCGGAACGGAATATGGAATCGGTGGGTTCAGGAGGGCAATACGAAACGCCGTGCTGGATCCCAACGGCCTCCTATCATTAGCAGTCAGGAATACAGGCATCTTATCCGCATGGGTGTAACGGATTGTGCAGCCACGTCTCGATCCCTGAGACAACAGATGGGGACGTTTGCAAGACAACAACCATCTGCACAAACAATTAGACGACGTTTGCAGCAACAGGGACTACCAGCTGGGAGACGATGGCTACGGTTACCCTTGACGCTGCATCACTCACAAGAGCGCCTGCGATAGTGTACGCAACGACGAACCTGGGTGCACGAATGGCAAAACGTAATTTTTTCGAATGAATCCAGGTTCTGTTTATAGCATCATGATGGTCGCATTCGTGTTAGTTGACATCGTGGTTAACGCACATTGGAAGCGTGTATTCGTCATCGCCATACTGGCGAATCACCTGGCGTGCCATTGGGTGCCATAGGGTTCCTTGTTCGCATCGACGGCACTTTGAATAGTGACCGTTATATTTCAGATGTGTTGCGACACATGGCTCTACACTTCATTCGATTCCTGCGAAACACTACATTTCAGCAGGGTAATGCACGACCGCATGTTGCAGGTCCTGGACGGGCCTTTCTAGATACGGAAAATGTTCGACTGCTGCCCCGGTCAGCACATTCTCCAGATCTGTCACCAACTGAAAATGTCCGGTCAATGGTGACCGAGCAACTGGCTCGACACAATACGCCAGTCACTACTCTTGATGCAATGTGGGATCGTGTTGAAGCTGCATGGGCATCTGTAGCCGTACACACCATCCAAGCTCTGTTTGCCTGAATGCCCAGGCGTATCAAGGCCGTTATTACGGCCAGAAGTGCTTGTTCTGCGTACTGATTTCTCCGGATCTATGCACCCAAATTGCCTGAAAATGTAATCAATCACATGTGGTTTCTAGTATAATATATTTGTCCAATGAATACCCGTTTATCATCTGCATTTCTTCTTGGTGTAGCAATTTTAATGGCCAGTAGTGTAAATATTGCGCCATATTTGTCGTTGGGAAGCGGCTGACCGCACTTGGCGCACATCGGCAAAAACTGACTCACGGTTCTTCGTCCTAACGTGCCACACAGCCACTGGCAACATCGCTGTGCCACGACAGCAGAGTACAGTGCGGTCCGACCGTCATGTCTACTTTTGCCAGACCTGAGCCGCGGTGGGATAACTGTGCGCACTGAGGCGCCCTGCTACG
This sequence comes from Locusta migratoria, assembly GCA_026315105.1. NCBI lineage: Eukaryota > Metazoa > Arthropoda > Insecta > Orthoptera > Acrididae > Locusta > Locusta migratoria. The sequence continues at coordinate 598,318,630 of CM048744.1, forward strand.
GTATGCGAGGCCGTTTTACGTCGGAGGTTCGAGTCCACCCTCGGGCATGTGTGTTTGTGTTGTTCTTAGGATAAGTTAGTTTAAGTAGTTTATAACTTTAAGTACCGATAAGCACTGTAGTTAGGTCTCATAACTCTACAAACATTTGAACATTTTGCCAGATCTGATATTAATAAACACGAACAACACAAATTCACTGCGCTGATCGTGCTACCTATCTCGTTTAGCAGAATATCTACTCCCTTGTAATCGTAGTACAACTTCTGAATAACGGACAGCAATGGGAAAAATAAATTTGTCTGCTTTTAAGAAGTGTCCGCTGTTAAGAAAAGGATAAAATACAAAAGAGTAAACTACCGTTTATCTGAAATGATCGGGACGGCGGTCGGTTCGGATAACTAAAATCTCCGATGGTTTCACGCGTGAAACACACCGAACTGCGGCAATACCGCGAAGTATGGACGTAAAACGTGCGATTGCCACGCCGCTTCTTGAAGGGACCTAGCCAGCCATATTTCAGGAGAATTCTTGCTCCTTTCTTCAATCAGCTCATGGAAACCCATCGCTTTTTGACGAAGTAGAGGTCCTGAAAGTGGCGAGTTGTTACTGCGAGCACGGTAGAACCATTCAAAAGTCAAACTGTCCACTTTTAAGCATGCTGTGTTGGGAAAAACACGTTTACTTGCAAGGTTATCATTTCCAGACCACAAATTTAGAATGTCCTTTTTGTTTCTTAAAATGTCACTGACCTGTTTTGCCGACAGCGAACATCGTGGCCATATCTTTAACACTCGGCTTTTCCTTCTCGTAGACATCGATGATCTCGACCTTCCATTTCAGCTTTAACAGTTTTGGTGTCAAGACAGAAACAGTAATGTATGCAACTTTAACTTACAAATCGTTCACATGATTGTTGTCGTTTAGTTTACAACCGCCTCTTTCTTTCACGTTGTCTGTTGTTGTTATGGTCTTCAGTCCGGAGACTGGTTTGATGCAGCTCTCCACCCTACTCTATCCTGAGCAAGCATTTTCATCTCCTCATAAGAACGGCAACCCACATCCACTTGAATCTGCTTACTATACGCGTCTCTTGGTCTCCCTCTGCGATTTTTACCCCACACACTTCCCTCCAATGCTAAATTTACGATTCCTCGATGTCTAAGAATGTGTCCTACCAAGCGATCCCTTCTTTTAGTCAGGGTATGCCAAAAATTCCTTTTATCGCCAATTCTGTTCAGTACCTCTTCATTAGTTATGTGATCTACCCACCTAATCTTCAGCATTCTTCTGTAGCACCACATTTCAAAAGCCTCTATCCTCTTCCTGTCCGCACTGCTTATCGTCCATGTTTCACTCCCGTACAAGGCAACACTCCACACAAATGCCTTCAGAAAAGACTTCCTTACCCTTAAATTAATATTCGATGTTAGCAAATTTCTCTTTTTCAAAACTGCTTTTCTTCCCATTGCCATTCTGCATTTTATATCCTCTGTACTGCGACCATCGCATGTTATTTTACTACCCAAGTAACAAAACTCATCTACCACCTTCATTGTCTCATTACCTAATTTAATTCCTTCGGCATCGCCTGATTTTCTAAGACTACATTCCATTATTTTTGTTTTGCTCTTGTTAATGTTCATTTTATACGCTCTCTTCAACACACTGTCCATTCCATTCAACTGCTCTTCCAGGTCGTTCGCTGTCTCTGACAGAATTACAATGTCATCAGCAAAACGCAATGTTTTTATTTCTTCCCCCTGAACTTTAATGCCTATTCCAAAATTTTCCTTGCTTTCCTTCACCGCCTGCTCAATGTACAAATTGAATAACATCGGAGAAAGGCTACAACCCTGTCTTACTCCCTTCCCAACTGATGCTTCCCTTTCATGCCCTTCGAGTCTAATAACTGCGGTCTGGCTTTTGTACAAGTTGTAAATAACTGTCCTTTCCCTGTATTTTACCCCTGCTGACTTCAGAATTTGAAAGAGTGTAGTCCAGTCAACATTGTCAAATGCTTTCTCCAAATCTACAAAAGCTAAAAATGTAGGTTTGCCTTTCCTTAATCTATCTTCTAAGATAAGACGTAAGGTAAGTATTGCCTCCCGGGTTCCTACGTTCCTCCTGAATCCAAACTGATCTTCCCCGAGGTTAGCTTCTACCAGCTTTTCCATTCTCCTGTAGATAATTCGTGTTAAAATTTTGCAACCATGACTTATCAAACTGATGGTTCTGTAATTTTCACACCTGTCTGCACCTGATTTCTTTGGAATGGGGATTATTACATTTTTCTTAAAGTCTGAGGGTATTTCGCCTGTCTCATACATCCTAAACACCAGTTCAAATAGTTTTGTCATGGCTGGCTCTCCCAGAGACTTTAGTAGCTCTGAGGGTATGTCATCTACTCCTGGGGCCTTGTTCCGACCTAGGTCTTTCAGGGCTCTGTCAAATTCATCTCTCAGTATAGTATCTCCTATTTCATCTTGATCTACTTCCTCTTCCCTTCCTACAACATCGTCTCTAAGTTTATTTCCTTTGTAGAGGTGCTCTATGTACTCTTTCCACCTTTCAGCTTTCCCTTCTTTGCTGAGAACTGGTTTCCCATCTGAGTTCTTGATATTCGTAGAATTACTTTTCTTGTCCCCAAATGTCTCTTTTATTTTTCTGTAGGCGGTATCTATTTTCCCCCTTCTTATACATTCTTCTACAGATTTGCATTTGGCTTCTAGCCACTCCTGCTTAGCCATTTTGCATTTCCTGTCAATCTCATTTTTTAGTCGTCTGTACTCCATTTTGCCTGTTTCATTTACTGCATTTTTATATTTTCTCCTTTCATCAATTAAATTTAGTATTTCCTGTGTTATCCAAGGATTTTTTGTAGGTCTTGCCTTTCTACCTATTTTGTCCTCTGCTGCCTTCACTATTTCATCTCTCAATGCTACCCATTCCTCTTCTACTGTTTTATTTCCCCCTGTTTCTGTCAATTTATCTAGGTCCCATCTCCTTATTTTCCTACCTTTCTGCAGTTTTTTCAGTTTCAGCCTACAGTTCATGACTAACAAGTTATGGTCAGAGTCTATATCTGCCCCTGGGTATGTCTTGCAGTTTATAACCTGGTTCCGGAATCTATGTTTTGCCATTATAAAATCTATGTGATACCTTCCGGTTTCTCCTGGTCTCTTCCAAGTACACAACCTTCTTTTGTGATTCTTAAACCACGTGTTTGTTACAATTAAATCATGTTCCGTGCAAAATTCTACCAGGCGATTTCCTCTTTCATTCCTTCTGCCCAGTCCATATTCACCTACTATTTTTCCTTCTCTTCCTTTTCCTACTACCGAATTCCAGTCTCCCATCACAATTAAGTTTTCCTCTCCCTTAACTGTCTGAATAATTTCCTTTAGCTCTGGTATTTAGAAGTTTGTTATTGGGGTACATATTACAGTGTCCGTGTCCGTTATTGAGAATGTCCGCTATTCGGGATAATTTTGGCAGCAGAAATTAAAAATGTCCGCTACTAAGAGGAGTCCGCTATTGGGAAGTGTCCGTTAAGTTTCACTGTGCCTATATAGTTCGTTGGACAACAAGTACCGAGGATCCTTCTGATATAACATTGTTAGTTTGGCGGCAGCCTTGTTAACATTTTGTTTTGTTGCAAAAATTAATATTGTCGCGTTGAAATGGAAACAGGCGTGACTTCGAAGGCAACTAAACACAGCACTTATACTGAAAGCACGTTTATTACGAACTCAACATACACGCAGCACTGACTGCCTCTCAGGCAAAGTGCTCTGCTATTTATACACAGACAGAATTTACCAGAAATTAGGAGAACAGTTAACATAAGAAACAATTAGAATTTACAAGTGAACATAAGAAAGATGTAGTACCTTCTGGAATTGTTAATTACAAAGAAATAAATTTTTGGCGGTGGGCGAGATTGAACCGGCGACCTTCTGCACCGCAGTCCGTGACGCTACCCCTGCGCCACGTCTCGCGGCAATATTTTCTTCGAATTTATATGCAGATATCTGCACTTTTGAAAGAGATCCCAATATAGCCTATGTTAAACTACCTCATTAAATTATAGTGTTTATTTCCACTACGTAATTAGGAAACCGAAAATTCCGAAATCAGGAAGTATATTTCCCAAAGGTAAAAATTATACTTTTTAATTCGTGGACTTGCTATTACTGAAAGAGTATACCCAGTAGATTTTGTACAGCAGAAATACTTCCTAGCAATAGTGGATCCCATTCTCTACAACTTACAGACTAGTAGTTTACTAGTAATCTTAAATTTAAGGAATAGGTCAGTTTTTCCTGTGTATAGGAAGTAACAGTTACGTCTGACGGCGGCACTTTGCAGTCAGGCAGTGCAGTCTGTATTCGGAGCTGCTTGCTGGTTTATACGTGCGTCAGGTGTGCTGCGCTGGTGCAAGTGTCGGCCTGTGCTCTGGCGTGCTTACCTCAGCGGCGAGGCGCGGCGCGCGACCCTCGAGTTGTCGTAGTAGCAGACGCCCTGCTCCGTCACCGCCAGCCGCAGCGGCGGCATGTCCCGCGTCGTCTGCGAGAAGTTGTGCTTCACCTGCCCAACACCACGGCAAGAATGTCTGCAGACCTGTTGGAACAACCTGCTCCGCTCATCAGTCCCTACACTTACAAACTACTTAAACTAACTTTCACTAACTTAAGCCGGCCGCGGTGATGTTAAGCATCAGTAGCATCATTTCTATTATTGAAGGTATTGAATGTGTTTTGCACATGAATTTCTTAGGATTCTGTACCTAAATACGTTTCGTTGTTGTAGTGTGCCCATAAAACATCGAAACCCTTTTGACATAAAATAATCATCAAATGGGAAATTGTTCCAGTACATCGCCCTGTTATAAGTTATGAATGTTATATCACCGCATCTGTATCTGTGCTTCTCGCTGCCCAATTAATTTTGACACGTCAGTGTACAAGGATTGTGACCTGGAACAATATGGAATACGAGGTGGTATGCAAAATTTTTGGGATTGGTGCTGCCATCTGTTGAAAACGTTACAATTTGGACCAATGGTGACCATCTGCACGTACACATCGGTCGCAGTGTTTCTGCCACTGGTCAAACGTTTTATGGAGGTCCTGTTCTTTGAGGATGTTTAACACCGCCAATGATGCGTCATGTAGAGTGTCGAACGGACGGCCTTTCAACTTGAGTTTTAGTTTTGGAAATAGCACAAAGTCGCAAGGTGTCAAATCTGGTGAGTACGGTGGGTTGGGGTACAACCGCCATGTTGTTTTTTGCCAAAAAGTACCTGGTAACAGGGCACGTTGTCGTGATGCAACAGCCTGTTCCCTTGGCACCAAAATTGTGGCCATCGTCACCGCATGTTTTGATGGAGCCATCGCAAAACGTTACAGTTGTATGCTGAATCCATTGTTTGGTTGGGTTGGTCGAATTGTTTGTTAACAATTTCGTTGGCATCAAAGAAAGCGATGATCATGCTCTTTACTTTGCTTTTCTTCTGTCCCGCTTTTGTGGCTCTCGGAGAGACCGAGCTCTTCCACTGGGACGTTGAATCGTTGCGAGGGTCTCCATACCACTTTTCCCGAGATTCACACAGAATTTGATACACACGAGCTGTTCCGTTCGCGAATCCATTGTAAAATCGCCACACACGGAAATCACTGTGGATACGCAACACGCAGCTGAATGCCACTCTCCACACTGACTCATCAGATATGCAGCTCTAGCCACCTAGCGGTGCAAAGATCTACTACTCCTACTTTCCAAATGGCAGCACTAGTCCCGAAACTTTTGGATTGCACCTGGTAGGTGTGGAGCTGAAGCAAGTAGCGGGCGGGCTACCTGGAGCACGCGCTGCAGCAGGCGGGTCTGCGGCAGGCTGCGGTCGTCCTGGAAGCGGCGCAGGGCGGCCATGCGGCGCGGCGACGCGTCGGCCAGCGCCAACAGGTAGTCCGACACCCACTGACGACGCTCCAGGGTCGCGTTCTGCCCCGCCAGCCTGCGCGACACAGCCACTACAGCGACAGCCGCCATTCACAAGCTACTGTACACTGGAGAGGCAAAAAACCAGCATATGCATGCGAAACAAACACAGAATTATGTAAACTCTCACAGGAACGCCAGTGTAAGACAACGGGTGTCGTCTAGCGCAGGCGTTAGATGGCTTACTGCTGCTACAAGGGTAGGTTATCCTATTTAACCCTTTCATTTCCAGAGTTGTTCCTGGACAACAACGCGTAGAGGCATGGAGGTATTTGTTAATTTTATCAGTTAACAAGTGAAGTTATATTGTGGTTTTCGCGAGTAATGTTCTAGCAGCAGAAGGCGGCAGAAGCAGAAGGTGTTGAAACAAGTCTGCTGATGACAGTAACACGGAAACTGGGATGACGCGGTCGTCGCCCTGAGACCATTGACCGACGGTATGCGGAGCCTCGGGGTTCAGTGTACGCAAGTGGGCCGTGCTGGAGAACACCTAAGCAGAAAAGCAGGTGCTGTACTGGGCAGTGGGCGTTCAGGGAACGCAGAATGCATTGACTGGAACGTCTCTACGCCGGATGTCGCCGCCGCGATCCAACAGGGCAGCACGCACGGCCTCTTCTATAAGAGGCCGGAGTCGTCAAGTTGACAACGCTGTAGTCTGTGATGTCAGTGGGCCGGCTAGGCCCGTAGGCCGAGTAGCGACAATTTATTCGTGAAGTTCAGACGCCGTTCTGGCTATTCTACATTTGTAATCAGTTTCTTTTTTTGGCGATATGTCAACAGATAACAAAGTAACTTCGGAAAACCAATTTGTTGCACTAATATGCTGATCTTATGTTGAAATTGCGCATTTCGTTCTCATTACGTTGCGACGATAAATATTTCTCTATCACATTACACACTAACAGTTCTCTCTTTAAAAAAATTAAGTTACGTCACGTAAATTTTAGGCTACGATTAAATTATCTTATTGCTGACAAAATGTTCTTTCTTTGATTTGTATTTTGCGTAATTTAGGCCAACTGAATTGTGAAGAATATTAAAAACAAAACCATCAGGTTGCAGAGAAAAGACATATTACATCTCTTCTTCCGTGGAATCAAATATTTCTCTTCGTTATCTTTCACAGACATCACGAAACAGATTAATTAAAGTTGTTTAATGTCGTTATGAAATAAGAAAAATTCATTAGTCAAGACAAGACCCACATGACAATCAAGAGAACTGAGAAGGAATACCATTATTAAAGACTTTTGCAACCAATATAATAAACAGTAATACTTAAACTTTCATCCATGAAGGTATCCTGGGCGGCAGCAACCTGTAATATAGCCTATTGCCCCTTCCATTCTATTCAGATCTAAGAGTACAATTTGTCCTGTTCATACCTCCTCAGTGACAGTGAAGTTTAATGTAACTTTTTCTCTTTGTAGAAATATGACCCTCAGTTCCTTTTTATTTTCAACTGAAGAATTGCTTGACTATAATGAATTTCTTACAGGCAATATTTTGTAGAAAATCTTTGTTCTTCATGACTAGTAAATCTTCCTACATAGGAATATGCTTTAACTAGGAATAAGGCTGCAATTCATTTGTAAGAATACTGACATGTATATATTTTTTTAATTGTTTTACATAAAATAACCTTACACTCTGTCGAAGATATGTGCTGTAACTTACCTCTAATTGCACTGATCATGCCAAAGCACCTTCCGCAAGTAAAGTGGCTGTAAAATGCCACATTACTTTCTTCAAAATATATTTTGAAACACTTTATACTAGTCTTGAACTGTGAGCTATGACATATCAAAATACTGATTTTACTGACTTCAGAAGGAATTTCTCCAAGTAACCGATCTAAGAAAGTAATGGCAGTATTCCTTGTACGGTTGAAGTTATCAGACACTGTCATTGTGGGATAATGTTTGCTAGTGTGTAAGAAACACAACTGATTTTTTTTAACTTTATCCACTTGAAATAAAAGCCTTCCTGGTTTCATCATAACCAACTTCGCAACAAGGTGGGCATAAATGAAGACTGGGATACCACCCGTCAGCTTTGACCCACAACATCATTAACATGTCGGGAAACCCACGACATCATTAATATGTCGGGAAACCCACATATGGGATATCTCAATACTTCTGTATTATATATAATAATTAATCTGTAGTTATCCTCGTAAATTACAATTGCAGATAACAAAATGTACCATTGATCACACGTCTCACCCCAAAAATTATCACCTTCATTGCTCAGATGCGGAAAAAAAAGTCTGTCAACCTATACATTACTATCAGAGGAAAGCTACAGATCACTTGTTAAACACAGAATATTAATCTCTAATCTGTTCTGTTTGTAAACTATCGTCTTTAACGCAGCTACCACATAATTACTCAGACGTTCTACATGCACTCAAAAACTACCGCAAGCTAATGCGCATTATCTCTGTCTTCAGGTGAGCAACAGGATGGCTTGTATTTGAAACTAAAATTTAACTGGTTGCTGCATGAACCACACCATGAACTGAATAAAATATTTTAAAGTTATCGATGTATTGCAGATTATTTCATGGTGCTCATCTCGAACATTTATAAATCACAACATGAAGTGCTTTGGGCCATGGATGTAAAAATGTCTCCTTGCAATGCTACAACAGTGAGGTCAGACTATGAAACCAAAAATGTTTATATGTAATACACAATTTCAAATTTAAGAAATATGTTGCAAGGACCCCAAAGTTTATTCTGTGCTATGAACTACATTTTACATATATTGCTAAGTTTGAAATGCAGCTGCAATGATAAAGATTTATCAGTTGAATAAGTTGTCACTTTACCTGGAAGAACTTTTAAATGTCTACAATTTGGAACAGTGGTGGGAAACAAAAATATTTCATTATGTGTGGAGCATGACCTTATGAAAGTTCTTGTAGCACACTTCAAAGGTTAAATTTTACTTATCATGCTGGCAGTCTTGTGTGGAAATGCTGGCACTTATGTGACACTGGCATTAGCCAGTCACTTGACAACACAAATGTTTCATCCTGAAATCCTCATTTAAAGAGGCTAAATACTTTTACTGAGTGTACAAGGGTACATACAAGAACTTGTCAACTACAGAACAGCTTTAATTATTTACTTTGTGGTTTATGCAAAACACTAATCAAGTAATTCTATTTGGATTTCTAAGGAAATGAAAATCTTGGTGAAGTCCAATAATCACATGAGGCTACCAGCATGGTAAGTAAAATTTTACCCACTTGAAATGTATATCAGCTATTCCTGATGCAAATATAAAAACATACCAGAAATAATGGTGTCAGTACACATTCCTTCACTTGTGGAACAGAAAAAAAATAAAAGGAGCACTTTATGGTGGATGAAAAGTATGAGTCTGTATTTCCAGATAATTTATTTCATGGCAATTACTACTACAGTTAAATATTTTTAAATTACATTCCACCTGGAAAGCAAAAACACACAGGAAAAAAATAGATCTTTAGTATTTTGATAAACAAGGTATAACAGAAATGTGGCGCGTGCCAGAGAAAACCACAACAAATTATTTTTGAAACATTCACTCAGGATTGGTTTTTCTTTTCTAACCACCAGTAGTCTAGTCAGAAGTTATGAAATGTATTTATTTTTCTATTAATTCCCACCTTCTTAGAACATGTTAAATGTTCATTACACAGTTTGGTGTAATTGTTGAGCAATATATTACACATAATGCAAACCAACTTCTTGTATACATCAGTAAGTGGTCTTCCACAAAGACATGAATCTGTTAGAAATATTTTAAGATAAACATGTGTATTAACTCCTTGGTCAACCACATTCTGCAGCAGCTGCTTTTGATTTTTGCACAGGATAAAGTTTGTTTCATGCTCTTGAGATATTACGAGCTGCATAGCTCCATATACAAAATTGCCAAGTTCCACAACAATATCTGACGGCACAGTCAATCCACTACGGACTAGATTTTCAAAATATTTATCTGAAGTATGTGGCCCTAAGACAAAATCAATGCACGTTTTACAACTGAGCATTTGGGTTGTTTTGTGTGCTGCATACCCACAAACATACAGAAGCACAGACTGGTCTACATGAACACTTTCAGTACTTAATTTGTTCAAAACATTTAAAAATGGAGTCATGTCAACATCTGAATACATTATGTCTGAGGTGCTCACATCACTCAATATTTCTGGAGAGAATTTTACTGGGCCATATTTCGCTGACTTTATTCCCAAAACACTCATAACACGGAGTTTCTTTTCTGATTCAAATATTTGAGTAACAGAAATATTGTAGTTTCCTCCCGATAATTGGCGATATCTACTAAACTGTGACTCCAAATTATCAGTTTGGAGTTTTCCTGTCAGAAGATACTGCACACCTACACTGCTGAAAGAATATTCAATAATTTCTGAAATAACAGAAGTACTTTGATACAGTGCCTGATGTGTGTCTGTAGTTAGACAATTGGTAGAGTCTAAAGCCCTCCATCTCTCCAACCAAGCCAAAAATTTATCAAGAAACACTAGCCTGTCATCAGAAGCACTAGTGAAAGGTAGAAGCAATTCATTTTGTTTGTGAATTCCCTTTGTAGAATTCTTAATATTCATAATACTCCACCAACGGAGAATAATTTGAACAAAGTGTACAGTCCCTGAATTGTCACCATATTCAGTTTTTAAGCCTGCAACTGTTGTGTCATTGAAAATATTGCACACAAGGTTGACATTCTGTCTTTCTAAGCTACTGGGATACACTGATTTATAGGTCAATCGAGGTGCTAATTTCAACAGCTGGTTCAGTTCCTTTCTATATAGGTTCTCAATATCTGAAAATCTTGCTGTTAGCACTTCATTAGATGTAGATTCAAAGTGGGGAAATTTAAATGTTTTGTCACTGTCCCTTTGATTCAACCAATTGTTCCTAATGCTTTTAAATAAATGAACAGTGTCAAACATTAAGAACACAGGGGAACCACATGACATGAAAGAATAGGGCCTGTTGGAATTTTTTACTAGCAGTGAAAACATATTCCTGTTAATCCTATTGTTATCAGATATAATAACAACAACAGTCAAACCACAAGAAGAAAGCAAATCCAACACCTTAAGTGTTAATTTGTGCAGATCTGAGCCTGACAACTGTCTGACAGGAACCAAATGAACAACTTCTTTGAAACTGCCATATAGAGAAGATGTAAGAAAGGCAAGCACAGTTCTTGCCTCTGCTGGGACACTATTTTCAGCATATCCATGAAGTTTCCCCCCTTTAAACTGAATACAAGGCTTTACATAAATTTCATCTATTTGCAGAATTACAAATCTCTCTCTCTCATCTAATTTATCCACTAGAATTTTAAGAAAATGGGCATTTTCTGTTTCACTAGTTGGACTTATCTTCAATGAGGATGACAGCTGTTGAATGTGCTTCACATGTGGTAAGATCAGTAATCCACTTGATCGGAGAGCTGCATAGCATGCTGCAGACTGGGTGTAGATGATGAAAGCATGTAACATCATATCAACTGAATATGTTCGCTTATTCATTGTCAACAAACCTATCTGTTCCAATAAAAACAAAAGAGTGGTACAGCAATCTGCATTAGATTCAGAATGCTGAGTAAGTTTGTTAACAATGTTCTTTAATTCACTTAAAAGAGAACTAAAAGAGGGTATGTAGCTACTACAGTTGATATATCTGCTCAAAATATTTTCAATCTGTGACCACCTGTTTACTTTAAGTGAGGAAGGTAAAATCCAGCTAAGATCATCATATGTCAGAATGAAACCATTCACACAAACACTGCAAATAAGTTTGTTATTAATTTGTACACTCACTTTTACCTGAGGTATGTCTGCAGAAAAATCTAGACTATAAAAGACTATTTTACTGTCTAGAACGTTAACACTCCACTTTCCTAAACTCTGTAATTTATCCTGATACTTGGCACACAAACACTCAAAATTTTGTACAATGTCATCGTTTAACCAAGCTTCAATCTTCTCCTCCTCTTCTTTGCGTGCACGCTTCCTTCTGGTCTGTGGATCACACCTTGTTGGAGGTTGAATCTTATTAAGATATGATGGTAACCCAGGGAATATTTTTGGCACAGCATTTGGTAGAAGTAGTGGCCTCTGACGAGGGCACTCGTGACAATTCCCATCAGAGTCCTTGTAAATTTCTACCCTCGAAACATCACTTTCTTCAAAATGTTTTATACAGACAACACTCCTGTTGGTAGGAGTCCAGTCTCTTCTGGGAATGTTTCTTATCCAGCGCTTTCTATTTGTCTCTTCAGTGGGGAATCTAAACACCGAGATATAACCCTCTTCCTTTTTGGATTTATAGTTGCTGCTGCATCCAGGAACACAACATTTTTCTGGCATCTGTAAATATAATGATGTATTCATTGTTAACATCTTACGTTAAAATATGAGGTACGAACAAAAACTGAGAAAATCGAAAGAATAGTTTGTTGTACACTTGGGCATCTCAAGAACTATGTTTGTGAATTGAGGTTAACGTGTGGGAATATTCATTATATAAACATAGTCACATAACCGCTGTTGATTCATACAATATTTATGAATCAGAAACACTACTTTAAAATTCTATATAGATTCACGTTTCAATTCTATTAGCGAAAGCAGTAAGAAGGTAACGTAGCTGAATATATACGTTTACAAACACTACAAACTTTACAGAATACTATACTTACATTGTGTATATATTCAACTGCAGTAACGACAGTGTGCTATAATTTTCACAGTATCGAGTTTGGCACAATTAAAGCATCAAATTGTGCGAAACACACAGCAAACGAATATCAACGAACACCACTTTATACAAACACAGCCACGATGTAGGCCTTAACGCAACGTTGCCACAATTCAGCACTCCGGCCTCTTATAGAGGAGGCCGTGCAGCACGCCATCGACAGCGGGCCACGAAGTGAGGACCTTCAGCGGCGCGGCTCTGGCAGGCCGCCACTCCTCCGACGTCATCACTCGGGCCGGGCTAGCGGCGGGGTTCCCGCAGCGAGCGCCGCCAGACACCACGACGCCGGTAGGCAGCGGGACGTCGTTAGCCTACACCTGGGTGGGGTCGGTGCCCCTGGGGCGTATAGCAAGGCGGTGCGTCTCTCCAACGGCAGCTTCAGGCGGCGCGGTGCCGTCAGCTCGACTCAGCAAAATCCGAGCTGCGTCTGCCGGCCGGCCTGGCGCCTTAGCTGGCGCTTCCGCCTGCCACTGGCAACGCCTGTCTGATTGACGGGTAGAGGAGCCATTCAACCACAACAAACTAATAAAGAAATAAATTGTATTTTTCCCAGGCAACACGAGTCTTCATCTACCACACCCATCCAATCCGCTACGGCCGTCACCATTACAAACGTATTAAAAGCCGATTTATACCATATTTTGTGTATCAGTCTTTAAAGTCACATGGTCGTTTATGAACAGCATGCTTCTAGTACGACATTTCGCCGCTTCTGAGGCATTAATCTGTCCATATTGAAGGTTGTGTTGCGTTACCGTCTTTACCTGGCTGCAAGGGTGAGAGTTAGTGTGGTGCCTTTTACTTTATTCCAGCAGGGAACACTTGTGTCTGTGGTGCTGTGGCGAAGATTATGCTGTCAGTATGATTTGGCAGTTTTAACTATCAACAAAATAACGTCCAAGTAATAAAATACCTCGATACAAACGTCTGTGTTGTGCATGAAATACATGACATAAAAAATCAATAGTACGAACAAATATTTAAAAACACATATTTTCACATTTACCGCATTGAATGAATACAGAAAACACTGTATTTTAATTTTTACAAAGCTAAATTTATGATGTGGGAATGAAAGGGTTAAGGGGAGACGGAGTGCAAGTGAGCTCAAAAATTCGATTTTTTCGATTTTAGCATGATTGAGACGCCTGGTCTTTCCTGCTTGATACAGTTTTTTTTATATAAATACAATTTTTTCATGAGTTCTGATGGTTTTCTTGATGCTCCGCATTTAAGAGACGGTGAGAGCGTGGCTTATGACCAGGTATATGCAGAACAACCCTATGGATCTAATGTCACAATTCCTGAATTAGAGTGGATTGGGTATGTGCAGAAGGATATTGTGTCCAGGTTGAGTGGATTATTAAAAGAAAAGTGAGAAATAGTATTGGAATATGGTAAGAAGATAGGTGGTGAAGAATAGATTACAGAACTATTACTGTTTGGCCATAAGGAGAAAACATGAAAAAAGCTGTATGGGCTATCTTTTCCCATAAGCTTTCCACAAATGAAAATCCACTGCAAGCTCTTTGCCTGAAAGATCCCAACACTTGGTGGAAGTACAGGAGAAATGCCAGATATGATTACAAACATTCGTTTCCTGCATCAGTAATGAATGATATTAAACCCATATCTCGAGGCCTTTGTAAAGATACATTGTTGAAGAAAAGCTAAAGGTTAAAAAAATCTCATCTCCATACCGCTGAATAGTCAAAGCGTCACTGTGAACGACTCACAGGTCCGCACGTCCGCCAATACAGACTCCTGCCGACACCATTCGTCCGCCACCACGATATGGTAATGTTTGCTCCACATAAGCAGGATTGTTGCGAGTTCTACGTTCTGTTCACGCGAGGGAACAATGATTATCCGACTGAACAAAATCTTGACTCCCCTGAGATCAGAACCCGTAGCCATTCGTTAAGACTCCAATCCTGATGTTCCTCCGCCCAGTTTCTGCGGGCTAAACAGTGTCGTGGTTTTAATGGGACACACACCATAGGCCTCCGTGCGTAGAGGCCACATTCCCAAAGGCGATTTCGGACTGTTTGTGTTAATATTGTGCGTCCTGTTGCTGCCTAGAGCGTGCATTGCAGATGAGTTGCATTCAACCTCCTGTCTCGACGGGCTGTTAAACTGACATTACGGTCATCTCTTGCTGTCACCCGTGAACGACTTGGCCTTGCCATCTTTTAAAGGTTCATTTTGTCTAAAATGGCGTACATGTCCTGAACGTTACACTTTGGGACACTCCGATAGCTGCAGCCACCTCCCTCTGTGTCTGACCCTCTTTCAACCTTCCTATGGCTCTCCATGCCATAGCTTCAGGTAAGTCACGTTGTTCTTGCTCTGCACTACCTGCTCAGTACACTATCTGAATCCCAATGCTTGATTAATTCGTTTGGTAAACACAAGTCAACACACACCTTCTCTGCAGCAACTTTCTGTTACTACCACTATCTCGGCACCCACAATGCTGTTGTCTCCACTCCATAAAACCGGCAGAAAGTCGTCGAACCATTTTAGTTCATTCTACCGATGACAGTACTTCAGAACCTAGATATCTCGACTGATCCCCTAATTGTTTTGACCAGCGTATTTCGTGCGATGTATAGCGGAGGGTACTTCACGCCAGACGTCTCACCGTTTTGACCGATTACCGATTGTTAAGGTACAGGAGAGTGAGGAAATGGGGACACAGAGATGAGAGTGAAGGAGATTGTCAGGGAATGGGGCAGGTCATGAGAGCTACAGAAGGATGGATGGGTGGTTAGGTGGAGGAGGAGGGAGAAGATGAAGAGGAGGAGGTAGAGGAGGAGGGGGAGGAAGTGCACGAGGAGACAGCAGACGTAGGTAGAAAGAGATACAGAGGACGGAGGAGGAGATTGGACAGAGAGAGGAGGGAGTAGTACAAGGATTAACTGAGTATGTGAATATACAAACACCCGAGCCACGCAGCGTGTCATCTGGCGAATATAAAGCCTAGGAGCACAAAAGGGAAATGTAGGAATTAGGTATAGAGATGGAGAAAGTGCTGAATAAAGAGACTGGGGGAGGCACTGTGGTATGTATGTCCAAATCTCACGCATATTTGGCAATTAAGAAGCACTGACAGGTTAGCTGGTTTCTCTTATAATAGCTACGGAGTTTTATTAGAGTAACTAATACATTTGAGCGTGTCAAATATATTGAGCATGTGAATGAAAGTACTTACAGGGCGGCGGTGTTGTTTAAAAGCTCCGGGTCGACCTTCTTGTCGGGGCAGATGTAGCTGGCTGGGAAGTCGAGTATCCACTCGGTGTAGTCGTGCGTCATGGCGACGACGGTGGGGTTGGTGAGGTAGCGCTGCCACGTGGACAGGCACGTGGCCACGGTGCAGCCCACGGCCGCCGCCAGGAACAACGCCCACACCGCCCTGCGCCATAACCCAAGCAACTGAGTCTAGAAGAACACTGAAATGCGACACACACTTTCAACTCGAGTCCTCCAAAGTGCGAATACATTGGTCTACCGCTGTTCTCGGGGGACATTTATGCTCTCTCACACATCTTGAACACCGCGAGGACTGGCTTTTTTGTTATTGTTGTCTTGAGGTATTCATAAGTTCTGAGGGACTTCCATCAATTGCGACAGCTTAGTACCCACTTCTGTCTTTCAGTGACTTTTCCTGCCATCGTATCTCTCTTCTGCATCTACTTCCCTCTCTCTTTCTAAAATACTGCTTTCAAATTCATTTCCATTGTAAGTACCTTCATGTATTCTGTCCACACTTCAACTTTCTCTTCCTTGCTTCGTGCTTGCTTGCAATCTGAGCTCTTTGTGTCTATACAGCTGCTTCTCTTTTCTATAAAAGTCTTTAATTTTCATACTGGTTTCTTATGTCACACTACAGTTACATACCCGTCTCCCACCCCGCAGTTCTCGACTAACCTTTCCAGTTTTGTCACTTTGAACATCAATCTTTTTTTACCTCATTTCCTTTTTCCTGCTTGTATTAATTATAACTCAAAATTTGTAACACAAGTGGCGTCGAGTAAATAGCTTGCATTAATAATGCAAACTATTTATTAGTTGTAGATAAAGTTGGCAAATAATGTTGGTAAAAGATACTCTTAACTATGTCCGTTTGCGAATTCTGAAGTAGTGTCTGGTCCTATTATATCATGTAAAGCAAATTTATTCTAAAAGACATACCGAACACAGAATTCGTATCACTGCATACAATAGTTGATTATATAACGCGTAGCACGTCTAAAGCCATGCTAGTGCGCACTTAGTGCAGTACGCGAGCATTTAAACCAAGAGACATTGACCGAAAACCACCTTGACGCGTGAGTTCTTTCATAACGAAACTGAAGTTAAGGTTTTCCTCCGTAGCTGCGACTGTGACTGATTTCGTATCCGAACTTCCCAGTGCAGAATATCGCACCGTGTTGCCTGCCGCCTACTGAAGTATCTGAGTTCACCAATAATCTGAATCTGGATAGTAAGATGGAACACTAGATATGTAACACATCGCTACACCCTTTACATTCTTGAAAAACCGATGCCATTCAAAACAGCTTCTAGTGAACTCAGACAGACAAATGCTGGTGCTGTGTGGTTTTCGTGGGAATCCTTAGGATCATTCAATTATTTGACACGATTTATTACTTCTCTTACGTCTCATTACATTTCAACGAGAGCCGAGCGCGACGAAAATACATTCTCGTGACGTGCGTGACGTTGTGAGGTGGCGTGATGGTGTATTTACACAGCAGTGCCCGCGCCAGTGCGCTTGATTACTGTTGGCAAACGCCGCAGTCCGCTAGGACACGCCACCGGTGGAGTGCTCTTGTCTCTGTCTACTGCACGAAAGCGCTCAACACAATAAAATGCACTCGTCTCTCCACCACCGAAGATAATAATCAGGACCTACTTAACCAATGTTCATGTTTTTCAATGCTATCTCTAAATATTCTAGGTTCCATTATTAATAAAAATTCTTCTGAAGTTTATAAAACAAGAATAATTGCTCTTGAGCATTGTTCAAAATTCGAATTCAGTGATGGTATCCGAAGTTCCACTGGAACTATTTCGAACTTCTTTTTAGCTATATCATTTTCCTTACAACAATTGTATTACCACTCTGCAGCCGAATGGTGCTGAAAATATCACACTGATTTTTGCAGTGTGTGTTTCTTCTAGCTTTCAATCCGAAAAATGAAATAACGCAATCTGTTTTTCATCCTCGCATCGTGACTGCAATCTCCAGCCATCTGAACTTGCCTCTCTAATCCAGTTTCCTTTCCCTCTGCAATTCCTCTCCTTCTACTATCTTCATTGTTTACACTTCCTCTCCCTCTATCTTTACTTATTCTAATTCCTCTCCCTGTACTCTCTATAGCCCCCACACTTAATCTCCCTATTTTATCCGTAACTGCTACACTTCCACTGCCTCTGCTTTCTTTAACATACCCTCATCCTCTACTATCTTTACCTATTACAATTCATCTCCTACCATTGTCTTCATCTTTTACACTTTCTCTCCCTATATTATCGCTAAATCTTACAGAAAATTACTGCTACAGTCACAAATTTGTTATAACTCTAAAATTGGTTTATTCAGCTATATGTTTCGAGGCTGCACCTCATCTTCAGGCTCTTATGTCGTTACAAAATTATAAAAAGAGTTTAGTACCATTCTACATGAACAAAATCTTGCTGTCTGTGACAACAAACCTGTGGAAACAAAAGATAACCTACATGAGGTAATGTCTCTTTTTATTCGTGTCTAACTGGTCGAGTGTAAGAGTTTGCTTTATCGACTCACTTTGTTCTTGTTGATTAGCTACGTTCTTCTGGTATCTGGATGCAACATCATTTCACTTCTAGGCTTGTTACCCTGAAAGCACAACACTGTTACACACAATTTCACCCTCGTCAATCGAAACAAGAAGGCGATTTCAATGTCATCGTAGCTGTGTTAATCGAAAGAAGATGGAGTTCAAAACAAAAGCAACCAATCATCCATAGGAAAACATATATGATACAGGACATAGCTTTGCAATAGAAGACGACTTTGAAAGGTGTGGATAGTGAAGAGATGTTTATGGATGAGAGAGGAGAGGACACAGACAAATTTGTGTGTCCCTCAAAGACTGTGATAATTGCGCATTATTTACAACTGATTATAATGTTTTATCACCTGACTGCAAACTTCGATCTCAAGCTTAATATCGTGTATTAAAGTACAATAATGACCCCGTAATGAGCAGGATTATCAGATTGACCCTCTGCGTTTTACAAATCTGACTGGTGGTATCAGTTCCAAAAATCAACATTCACCCTTCCAAAATACGTGACTTGGTATTAATCTATGAATGATATTTTCGACAACACATTTGTGTACAAATTGATTATTTATTCTGATGGATCAATGTCCGTATCAATAACTTATAAGCAAACAAATATAACGATTACAATAGTGGCGGTTGACACAAAAACAAGTAATAACAAACATTTAATGTTTATTTAATCCTACTGCTGATGTTTAAAAGAAAATGATAACTGTGATATGTGAATGTAGTCTTTCCCAGCATATACAGCTGATGAAATCTTCTCGGGCTTCCATCAGCGTAGCTGCGATAAAATTCCGCGACGTTACGATGAGAGTCATTCTCATCATCTTCTGGCGAAGTGTCGATTACGGGCGGGCGTGCCCTATATATAGCCAAGCGGCGGCCGTCTCTCCCCTCCCCTTCCCTCCCCTCTCCCCCGGGCGGAGTGGTGGGGGAGCGCCCTCTGCTGCACGCCGTCGGCTGGGCTTGCGGCTTCTTCAGTGATTCAGTCTTGCTCAGACTCCCGTAGCGTCAACTGCTGGGCACGGTCTCGGCGTATGGATGTTAATGCAGGGTTCCATGCTGAACTCAAGTGGTAGCCCTCGTCTCTATTGACAAGATAGTCGTGTAGCCTTATTTCCACCGATTCTTTGATTATGCTGTGATTGTTCTCTAACTCCACTTACTGGTATGTCAATCCTATTCCTATGATGTTCACTCTATGTTAACATTTCATAAACAGATCTGTAGGTCTATAAATATTCACTGCGAGGGGTCTAACTGACAATACTTCTCCGAAAGGTTAGAAACTCGTCGCAATTCCTGTCTGTTACAGACAGGCCTGAGCAGGCGGTACGTTACGCAGTGTGCTACGGCGGCGAGCAGATGTGGGATGGCGCCTGACTGCTAGTTGCTGCGGTCAGGAAACAATGTCTTTCTTCGAACATCGGAAGACGTTACTACTGAGAAATCAGCCGCTGCGTTCCTGGCAGGTCGCAGTGCCACCGACCTCAACCAGTTCTGCAAATCCTGTGTGTGTACTGCTAAACGTAAACTACTGAAGCCAAAAGTGACTCCAGAACGATGAGTAAGTCGTAATTACAGCATCTTAGCTACTAATAAGGCAGGTAGACCTTATTCTCTCTTCACCAGAACTTTGAGCACAAGTTCAACCTTCAGAGCAAGCTCCGAAGTTTGCACCAGGGCTCCAATCTAAACGAAGTAAGTGTCCTTCTCACTCGGAGCGTAAGTAGAAGTTACTCCTTCTCTGCCTGCCGAAGAACCAACTGTTCCTCCTTACTCCCCAACTTGCTGTTCACAGCACCTCTCTCTCTCTCTCTCTCTCTCTCTCTCTCTCTCTCTCTCTCTCTCCCTCTCTCTCCCCACCGATGAACAACCAGATTCAGAGCGCTAGCCAGTGAATTAATATCTTAAAGTGTACAAAAATCACGGCTAGAAACAATCTGAGATGACCATGCATTCTAAGCGCTCTGCTCTTACACTACCTTGCGTCTTCACCTCGCCATGTCCCTGTTTCCACCAAAACAATCTAACAGGATCACTGTCTGTGGAATTTGGTGCTCATTAAAAACAGCCAGCACTGGTCTCCCTCGGCGTCCAACGTCCCAGCGCCAGATGTCCGCATCACAGGGTGCTCTCTTTCAAAACATACTTGGCTGTTTTTGCCTCGTAAAAGAGCCGGTGGGACCGCTGCAGTTTCTTTCTATACTAGAGCACAGGGTCCTTCCAGGCGTTTTGCACATTACAGATGCCAGCCCCTAGCCCTCAGCTCAGAAATGTTGGTGAAATGTTTTACAAACGATATTCAACTAGATAACACAACAGACACTTTGCAAGGGCAGCGGAAGGCCCCGGCCAGTAAACACTGATAAAATGATGCATCTGCCCACGATCAGTGTGGTGTGCAGCCCCCTCCCCCCCCCCCCCCCCATCGTCCCCCGTCGTCACAAGACGCTAATGCGAGCGAGTAACGCAGTAAATGTCCGCCACCGCTCTTTCTCCAGTGACTTTTGTGAAGGTCCACCTCCCCCTACCGACACGTCAGAGAATAAGCCCCTCGGTGTCGCTTCTTTCTGCTGACCAAATTGTCTTTTTCCAGACAAAACTCCCTGCATTGAACATTTCACCATTGACACGTCTCACAAGGAGCATAATGAAACAACTATAGAAATAAAATCAAGTCAACTCGAGAAATCATGTTTCAGATGGACAGCCATTCTACAACCTCAAAGTATTGCGTACTTTGGAAAAGAGCTGGAAATGGACATCTTGGAGAAAATGAAAATCTTCATCCATATGAAAAACAGGGCTCAAGTCTGAGAAAATGAAAATTGTTGTTAGAATAGTCCTATTGGATCGAAGCTCAGAGGTTGTGTAGAACACTGTGCTAGAAGTAAGCGCCAAGAAATAGTGGGCCCACATGTAGGTTCATCACTGCAGTCTTTCAGTGAACATAAATGTAACTACGGTATGTAGTGTGAAGTTTAAGACAATGGAGGGTGGAAATAAGTAGAAACGTGAGAGAAATTACCAGTATATCTTGGCGGCGTCAACTATCGCAATTTTATCTTTTGATTTCAGGCAGGACAGACTCTGACAAATGAATTTGTCATACATTGACACCTAAGCTCGCAGAATGTGTCTTGCTACAAGAATGATACGTATGTGCAATCAGTGAACAAACGAGGATGAAGGCCAGGATATACGAGGTACAGCCTATAGCAGACAGCGTAATCTTTCTTGTGAAGCTGACTACGGCGTCTCAGGTGGAGATATTTGCTGTCAAACGTCGCGTACTTGATAATTATGTAGGTTTTATGAAGAGTTAAGTTAGACGGTTAGATAGTTCAGTCACTGCAACGATATCAAAGATAGTCATAGAACTGACCGGTCATCATAGTCGCCACAGCTTCCAAAAGATGATACCGTCGACTGACGACACACCATCGTTTGACACAACTGAGGTCCAAATTACACACAATGACGTCCACAACCACTTAGATGCTGCTTGCCACAGAGAGCAGATTTCATACAGTTCCACTAAAGTCTGTTCAGAATTACTTTAGGGTTGTCAGGTACGATGGAAGTAGTAGAGGGGGAGCCCACGCGAGACGCACGGACCGCAGTCCTCCAATCCCATGTTACTTGCAGCCACAGCGAGCACCCAAAATTTCTAAACCTTCACGCAACACCTATACACTTACCGCTTGGACCGTGTTGGAGTTTCAGGCACTTTGCTGTCCTGCGCGATCATAGCACGATATGACTGTCTTTAGTGTAGGAGGTAGGGAGAATATAGACATTTAATATGAAAAAGTTCGCAAGTGGTGAGTGAACTTTGACGCAGAAGTTGAACATGGAAACGGTGCTTGAAAGCAGGCGTGTGATTTAGAGTAGAGCGGGACAAGCACTTTTATGAGTTCAGCAAGTAAAGTGGAGCGGCTCGAGGAAGCTTCTGGTGATACAAGTGAGTCGGCGAGGGCGTCGTAATGCGTTAAGAGCCAGAGGGCTTTATTGCTTAAAGAAACAAGTGGCTGGGGTGTAAACGATCGGAACTAGGAAACTGTTCACGTGTAGCAACGATCAGCTGTGCCATACTTGTGAAACACAGGCCGACGGGGTCAACCTCATTGTACAAATACAGGCGGGAAAGACAGGTTCAACAGAGAGAGAGAGAGTCAGCCACGGATGCGCAGTCACCTGCCGCCCGGACAGTGCTACTCGTCGACAACAGTTATTATTATTGTTATCGCAAAACTGAGTCAGTCGCAGGCTGGAAGCACTTTGACGCAGCGCGGTGAAAACGGCATTCCCAACGGGAGATGCAGCCTGCGGAATAACGGCGGCACAGCCTGGCGCAGCGAACAGCAGGCTCCCGCCCTCGACAGCGGCGCAGCGGGGCATCGGACCAACGCGGGGAAAGCAAGAGGACGGTGGCGGCCGGGCGCCAAAGCAACGACACTGAGGCGGCAGCCGCACCAGCGAGAGGGCAGCGTCAGCCACTGCGGGACTCGTGGCGTCAGCTGGACGCCTACTCAGCGCGATACGGCGCACGCACACCCCACTCGCCTCCGGCTGTATTGTAAGCACGAGTGTCAATGAAATGTTTTGTTATACTAGACCACTGTTTTATTGCCACCCAATCTCCCGAGTCGATTACTGAGCTTACAGCCCACATGGAAGGAAACTGAATGTCGTAACCCTGATATACGCGAAGTCTATGTGTAAAACATTCGTCATTAGCTGTCAAAACCATCAGACTCACGCAACCCTGTTACATTTGGCGTCAGAAAGAGCTCAACTCGGTGAGAAGGTGGGAATGGAGTAGTTGGTTGAAATAATTGAAAGGGAAAGCTTTGGTAATTTGTTTGTGTTGGATCAGTGGTATAGCCGATTCAATAAATTTCTTGTAGTAATACGCCTTTTTTAAATTATTCTCATAAGTATGAGTTTGGATAAGCAAGTCGTTGCAAAGGAGGGTCCATCAGTACATGACGCTTCAACGTTAGAGGCAATTCAAAGTTTAGTTAACAAGGTAGCACAGTTGAAAAATGACAATAATAGACTGATGTAACGAATAGGTAATGCTCGGCAAGAAGGCACAATTCTGCCCTCCCTCCATTCTTCCACAGCCACTTTGGTAACTCCTTTCTCCGGCACCAGGGGAAGATGTCACGGCCTTTTTTGACGATTTGTTGGCAGCAGCTAAATTTGAATCGTGGTCTGACGAGCAGCTTTTGCAAATGACGACATTGCGTCTGGTAGGGAAGGCTAAGGCGCATTCTGTACAATGAGGAATTGAGAAATTCATTAACTTTTAACGAGTTAAGAAAGGGATTGTTAAAGAGGTTCCAACGGTAGAATAATGGTGCATTTTATAGGGAGAAATTATACACTATTAGTCAGTGTCAGAATGAGTCGCAGGAAGTTATGTAGATAGGATTAGGAGGGTTAATGTCAATACATACCAGTTAACTGATAATGATGTGATAAATAAGGTCATTTTACAGGAGGCAGAAAGTAGGGCGCTCAATACTTATTTGCGGTGGCTGCCGGCAGAAATGTCACGCCGGGTGCGAGCGGAATTCCCTAAATCTTTGGACGAAGCCGTCTCTGTAGCAACGGCTTTTGAGGAAACTGACGTTGCAACACGAGCGAAGGAACACCGTAATGTTTTCCCAGCGGGGTACAATGTTTTAGGTGTGACCGGCAGGGGTACCGCAGTGTAGACTGTGTGACAGAGTGGGACACAAGGACAGGACAGGACGGAACAATGACAGGAGGAGGCCGTTAAATGGCAATGGGGGTCCAAGAGCCACGGTCTCCGGCTCCCGTTAAACTTCCATGCAGTAAAAAAAACGCACGCAAAGGCGGATTGTGAGATATTGGGGACGATGAGGGATCGGACGTTAAAATTTGTAATAGATACAGGTGCCAATGTTTCAATTATCAGTGCCAAGTATGTTGTAAGAAGGGAGTGTCGGCTTCCCAGGTCTGAATTGGAGGTATTGGGATACTATCACTAGGGTGCACCACGTTGGTGTTTTCATTTAATGGTACGAAATTTCAGGAAACGGTAGAAGTGGTGTCAATAATAGGTGATAGGTATGACGCAATTCTGGGACTTGACTTTCTCAATAAACATCGCGCTATAATCGAACTCGGTCAGCAAACGGTGCAACTTGATGTGGTCTTATTTCCGTTAGGTGGCACAGCTGCAAAGGACTTACCGCTGCAAGATTCTCCGAAGCGCAAAGAAGAATCACCTAACTGCAAGCGATGCCCTTGAGAATAGGTTCGCGTGATAAAGTACCTTTGGGTACAGGGAAGGTGTTATGGATCGACGTGCATACCATCTTACCTGCTGATACATTGTGTTTAATAGAGACTCTAGTGGCGAACGAGGAATTAGATACGGCACACTGTTTTGTGCGGAGAAGCATAGTAAAGATTGAGGAGGTAGATGGGGTCAAGAAAGTACCGGTACTTGTTGATGGCCGTGCCACAGTGGATACACCAGTCTCCGGTCCCGCTAGATCGCCGCTGCAGTGGCGGACTAAGGCTGTTGGAGGCTCGGGGCGACGGCAAAACAAAATGAGGTCCCCCGTCACCTGAAAATACTTGCCATCACTATAAAAAAGTAACTTCTGAGATTTGGAGGCCTCCCAGGACGAGAGGCAGGGTACAGTCTAAAAAAATAGCTTTTTGAGATTTTGAGGCCTCAGAACGAGAGACCAAGGGCGCCTCCCCCCCCCCCCCCCCCCGAGAGGCCCGGGGCGGTCCGCCCCCATCCGCCACTGCGCCGCTGATTTGCTCTGTAGAGCTTGTCTAGGACTTGGATGGTACAGGCGTGAAAGTACGTTGTAAAGCACCCTCCACCATGTACCGGGCGAATTAATAAGTAGACGATGGAGATCATCTTGTTATTATACAAGGCGAATCACGTAACACTAGCTCCACAAATATTGCGGAAACGGAAAGTGGAATTGATGTGCGGTTTTCACAGAATGAATTGGTAGTCAAGGGTTCGTATTTTTAGCCAACAAACAGATTGTAATATTACTTAGAAAGCGTCTTTTTTATGCAAACATACAGTGTTTTTAAATGGAACAATGCCGGCCGCGGTGGTCGAGGGGACTGAGGCGCTTCAGTCACGGTCCGCACGGCTACTACGGTCAGGAGTTCGAATCCCCCCTCGGGCATGGATATTTGTGACGTCCTAGTTCGTAAGTAGTTCATAAGTAGTTTGTAAGTTTAGGGACTGATGACCCCGTAGTTAAGTCCCATAAGCTGTACAAACATTTGAACATTTAAATGGAACAATGGTTGTTTCTATCACGCACTGGAATTTTTGACACCAGGTGTCTACAAAGAATTTTGAATGACGTTTTTATCGCGTTTAGTTTGGCAGCTACAACCGTTCAAAGTTTCGGGGGCGTCTGGTGGTCCTGAGACAGTGGGCCGTGCACCAGGGGCTAGCCACTCGGTCAGTCAGCTACGCTATCGCAGCCTCTGCCCCCGAACTTTGAACGGTTGTAGCTGCTAAACTAAACGTGATAAAAATGCCATTAAAAATTCTTTGTACACAGCTGGTCTCAAAAATCCCAGTGCATGATAGAAACAACCATTGTTCCATTTAAAAAATTATATGTTCGCATAAAAGTACACTTTCTAAGTGATAATACAATCTGTTTGTTGGCTAAAAATACGAGCTCGTGACTACCAATTCATTCTGTGGAAACCGCACATCAATCGCACTTCCCGTTTCCGCAATATTTCCGGTGCAAGTGTTAGGTGATTCACCCTGTATATAGATACATGAACACCATAGTTAAAGTATCGATTTTCAATATTAATTACACAAGATGTCAATGAAAGTTGCATAATTCGAGAGGAGCTTTGCCATGGACGTGCACAAAACAAAAATAATGTGTGTACGCAGCCGTTAAGAGAGGTAACAGAAAGCAGGAGTTAGTTTAGAAGCAGAGCAGTAGTGGTGTACCTCTCTAGCGGGTGCCTGGCGCGGTAGGTGAGGTGCACGCAGCCCTGCACCGTGGTGTGGCGCAGCACCTCCAGCAGGTAGCGCCGGTACAGGCCCGCCATGGCGTGCCACCGCTCATTCTGCCCTCCAGCCCGCGATAGCACGCCAACCGTAGCAACGTTTCCTGCTTTTATCGCGTTATTCCATCGTATACTCACATCGTGAATTAATTATAAGGCGTGCGACTTTGATCCAGGGTTTACATTGCATCTAAAATCGAGATTTCAGTACTTGCAACGATAATGACGATATTAAAGCACCGGCAAAACGTAGTATTATTCTATATATCCAGACTCGAGCAAAGTGTGGCGATTTGCTGCCAGGCAGGGGTTTGAAATTTTCACACGATGCTTCAGACTGCGTACAGATATCATTAATGTTTAAGACTTCTAGAATTTTTTCGAACTTTTCCATTACTTTGTTTTAATGTTGTTTACAATAGTATTGGGCCAATGGGCGTTCTGCGCCACTACAGTATTGCCAGATGTCTTCCCCTGTCTTCGGCCACCTGGCCACCGATGTGACGACGTCTCGATGACGTCATCCAGGATGGCGTCGATTCCGGTTCCTAACTAAATGGCCGCCAGGGAAAACCAAGGACGCCCCTCCCCCTTCTCCTCATCCCCCTACGACGTAAAAAAATTGAATTTTTTTATTTTGCTTCAACACCATTGGCTATCATCTCAAATTTTTGGGTGGGAAAGTAGATCTCGCCATGACATTAGGACCACGCCTCCTTCACCCCCTTCCCCTTATGACGTAATCCAAGATAGCGTCCACCCAAAAACGCTTTTCTGGGAAAGACTTATAATTTTACATGTCAGCTTTATGGAACTGTCTTGTGTGATTGCAGGTCACATAATTAGCAGCATGGTGTTGCTTCTTCTTCTCAACATCAGCACATGCATCGCAGTGATAATCACTGACAAAACGTGTATTTTAGATAGGACTTTAAGAAAATTACTTGGGATGTGTGTATTGACTGTACAGTTCATCAAATCAGTTCGTCTTGTATTGGAGTGCGATATCTGAAAGTTGACGTCTTAAAGCATCTAGTTAGGACAGTGTGTAATGCTAGATGTGAGCATAAATGCGGTACAAAGGACAAGGTAATGTTTGGGTGTGATAGACTTCTGTCCCAGAATTTGATTATCGAGAGTAAATGTATTGAGGATTGAAGTAGGTGGACTGTCACAAGTTGTCAGGAAAAAACATGGCATGCTTTATTATGACATTATAAAGGTACGAGAAGCAGGTCTCGATGGCTAATCTGTGGATGTGATGCAAGAAATCATATGCGTGTTTCAGAAGCTAATATGCATTACTTGTTTACTGGTATTAACACCAGGCGCGACTGCGAACTTGTGAACCTTCTGCTGTGCTAGGTCAGTGAACATCAAAAAACCTAAACCGTAGTGTCAGGTTTACACATGGTTGGTTTATTGGTACGTGACGAGATGTTCGCGATGACAGCTCTGTTACACTTCCATCGTTTTGTAGCTTACTTATATCCTCGCATGAACTTTAGTATGAGGATGTTCAAATGAAAAGATAAGAAACGTCTTAACAACCAAACTAATTGAAATTTGAATGTGCCGCTTTGGGAAAACGTAGTGTGATATCTAGGAAAGCAAAGCATGTGACGTCATCTTCAGCAGGTAAGATGGTGCTCACTGTCTTGTTCGACGTCCAGGGCCAGATACTCACCGAAGCAAAGAAATCCGTTAACAGTGATATGTAATGTGGTGAGACATTAAGAACCCTATGCAAGTCCGTCAAGAGCAAACGGCCTGGGCTGCTCAATGGAGGGAGTGATTCTGCTCCATAATAACACATGTCCTCATGTCTCAGGCGCCACACAAAATGTACTGGCCAAGTTCAAGTGGGAGCAGCTTGAGAATCCTCCCTACAGCTCGTACATGTCGCCACCTGACTTCCATCTGTTTGGTCCGCTAAAACAGCAACTCAAAGGGGAGCGCTTCAACTCAGACGACGATCTAAAGGACACAGTAGAGGACTGGCTTTTGTCAGAGCCACAGTAATTCTGGGAACAGGGAATCATTCAGCTCGTTAAACAGTGGGGTAGTTGTGCTCAAGCCTCTGGTGATTACGTTTGAATACATACTGCAATTATAAGCACAGTGGTGTTTCGTGCCTTTTCATTTGAACACCCCTTGCAGAGAGAGAGTCGTCTGTCTGTGGGGTGTGTTGAAGTCTAGGAAAGCCCGAACAGTGACTACAATATGTAATTGTTCTCACTGATTCGTGAATAGTTGTATTAAATGTAACTTGAGGTATTAGGATTGTGCTTATAACTAGCTGCCAGCAGTAACAGGTTTATGTGGTGTAAACAATCTAGTGCTGTGTGTGTTGAATGTGATTGTGCACCAATTAAAGTTTGCAGACATGCTCTCGGCATTTATGTTCTTATGCCCAATGAGTGAACCAACGTAATTCTATGCTACTTTGTTCCTGTGGTGTGTTTTATTACTAACTGACAACAGTAACGGATTGCAGATGTTGTAAACTATCTAGTGCTGCGTATGCTGTGTGTGTCTGTGGTTCAAATAGTTTAAAGTTAGCGTTTTGGGATTTGGAGTTTATGTTTTTATGTCAATTGATTGCAACAACGTAATTATCTGCTACTTTGCTTATTGATCCTCTGTCGAAGTATTGGATGCCAAAGAGACCTAATACCATCGTAAACTAGTTCTCGTTCATTCACTGTCTATTGTGATAAATGTGTCCTGACGTGTTAGGGGAAGTGTTCAAATGTTCAAACATTTGTAAACCTAATGGACCAAACTGCTATGGTCATAGGTCCCTAGACGTACTAACTTCTTAACCTAACTAACCTAAGGACAACACACATACATCCATGCCCCAGGGAGGACTCGAACCTCCGATGGCGAGCAACCGCGCACACAGCAGCATGGTGCTTTAGACCGCACGGCTGCTCCGCCACGGCTAGGGGGAGTGTTTCATTGCTAACTGACTACATTAACAGGTGTGACTTGTTGTATACAATCCAGTGCTATGTATGCTGGGTGTGACTGTGCTTCAGATAGTTTAAAGTTTGCAGATAGAAATAAAACGTTTATGTTCTCTAAGTAGTGCGAGTTATGGAGCAAAATAGGGAAGAATATTATTTTCTTTTTATTCCTCACAGTAGCGCACTGTTTCTTCTTATTCATGAACTTATTAATATTTTCCATATTACTGTTCTGTCTGTTTCGAATGCAGGATTCTGAAATCTTACAGAAGTCAAAAAAAAGTTTAAAAATACGTGATAGATGAGAATAGGCCAAGTGGGGCCAAAAGGTAACTAGGTAGAAAACTAGGTAGGCAAATGCATCACTTGATTACTGTGCCGGTAAATATTCATATGGTTGATAAAACAAAACAAAAGTTAGTGAAGTATATGGGGGATAACTGCACTGTGAAATTGGTCTGTTTGGTGCAGTGGCTGTGGAATGTTCAGTCCTTCTGGGATTTTGCTTTTGAGACGGAGAAGACTGATACCGCCACTGCAAAATACGGAGTTGAAACTGTATAATGATGTGATGCGTTGTAAAGCAGAGGTATCGCACAGTTGTAGATGTGCTTATAGATTATAAGTATAACAGATGTGTGAGGGTGGTGGTGTATGCTGCTCTTCTGTCAGTGGTACTTACACTACCAATGGAAGCTTCTCGGTAGGGTACCAGAGATGACTGTATTGTTCTTTGGCTGAGAAGCATAGGGGTCAATAAATCTCTGGTAGTGTGTTGACTTGAAATTGGCTAGTTTCTACCAATGTGTCCGTGTGGAACAAGCTGTACGTATGTTTAATCTCAAAAGGATTGGGGTAGAATACGCTGCACTGGGGCTCTCAATGACTTGATAAAAGAAAAAGAGTACTTGGTATTGATGTATACATAGGTCTTTCCTTATGAACTGTTCTGTGTGTTTTGTTCATTTTTTACGATGTATTTGGTAGTATTACACTTTACAGTAACGTCTAGCAAAGAAAGAGCGTTGTGAATCGTCAGAAGGTACATTGGCGTTGACAGATTATACACAAGTGACTTTTGACATAAGGATTCAGAAATGTGCACTGGTGGACTTTACATCGGGTCATCTCCATGGACTAGTGAAGCATCTTCAGCTTCATCGTATGTAGCATTTTCACCCGTTGTTTCGTTATAGGGCGACACTCAGTCCCATAGATTGCTGCTGGGCGTACCATGGTTTTGTAAACTTTTGCCTTTAGACGTTGAGGCATATTTTTATCCCAGAGGACGCCAGTGACCTGTCTCCGCTTGACCCAAGCTGCATTCACTCTCGTCCGAGTATCGAGAGTTGTGTCACAGTCTGAAGTAACAACGGACCCCAGGTACTTAAAATGCATTGTCTTCTGTGGGTCTTCTTCCTCGATACTTATGGTGCCTCTGGTTTGGGAGCCGCATTCTAAGTATTCAGTCTTCTGCACTATGAAACTGTTCAATTCGCGGAAATTGCTTGTGTTGAGTTGCTGCAAATGAAACGACAACAGAACAACATCAGCAAGGAAAAGGAAAATCGTCTAAGGAAAGTAGCGGTTTTCATGTTATCGATGATCTTAGCGATCCGGGTACTTGGCAGATATTATA
Source organism: Locusta migratoria (assembly GCA_026315105.1). NCBI lineage: Eukaryota > Metazoa > Arthropoda > Insecta > Orthoptera > Acrididae > Locusta > Locusta migratoria. Next base: position 598,349,933 of record CM048744.1, read on the forward strand.
AATGATTATTTTAGGTTGAGAGCCATTAAGGATGGTCCGAAAGACATTGGTGAAACAAGACGTAAAATTTCCTTGAATAGCGAGACAAGGTGTTCTACTGTTTTTCATTGCTTGCGTTATCTTTGAAATGAGTAAAAAGTTAAGCATATATGGCTTGTGCATTCTCCAAAAAGAAAACAAATACTGGGTATTGTTGTAAGTTATTCAAGTGCAGGTTTCTTACAAGAAATGGTGTAAGAGAATGGCAAAGTTTGTTAAAAATTCTCTCTAACCATGAACTGTCAAGGAGTACCTTTAAGACAATCAGCCATATTTGCTAGTTTGCTGTACTCTAAACTGCCATGTAAAAATTTCATTTATTTTTGGAATTGATTAAGAAGTACTATTTCAGATATCAAATAATCATTATAATCAGATATCTTGAGTGAGTTTATTGTCCATTTTCTTAATTGTTGTCTATTTAAAAGTTCTTTTACGAATGTTATTAAGGGGCTTGTTTTAATTATTTGAGTTTAATCAAAAGTGTAATACACAAATTGTTCTACTAAATAGCAACCGATGTCCATAAACTTTGCCTGCCCTTCCACTAATTGTTTTTCTCCCCTATTACAACGTCACAAAAGTAGTCCTTACAAAGGTTATAGAGGAGTAAATTCTACGTTCAATGTTTTGGGTCACCCGTTTCCTTAAAGCTCAATTTAAAAGTTGAACACCGAGCGAGGTGGCGCAGTGGTAACGCACTGGACTCGTATTCGGGAGGGCGGTGGTTCAAATCCACCCCCGGCCATCCAGATTTAGGTTTTCCGTGATTTCCCTAAATCACTCCAGGCATATGCCGGGATGGTTCCTTTCAAAGGGCACGGCCGATATCCTTCCCCATCCTTACCCAAAACTCCGAGCGTTAGCTCCGTCTCTAATGACCAAGTTGTCGACGGGACGTTAAACCCTAAGCATCCATCCATCCTTAAAAGTTGAACCATTTCTCATCATCAATGAAGACTTAAAATGCAGTTGTTCAATAAATGTTATGTACACTACATTATGTATAGTACTATAGCACTCCATTGTCTTTTACTAATTTATAATAATAATGATACAAAAGAATATTGAAGTTGTGGAATATATAAAAAGATAATATTTAAAAATGACTTCATATGGAAGGTGATGAGGAAAACAATTATTAAAATTAGATATTGATGATTAATTTTATAATAACAAAATTTTACTTACAGATATGAACAAGAAAATAGGGGAAAAATAGATAGGTACATAAATTTGGCTGTATTTGGATCACTCAGCCCCTAAAAGTAATTTCCAATTTGGAGTCCATCGCCCCACCGCTCAAAGTCGATATTATCGTCGCCTCATGTATGCAGACTAAGTCTTCGGCAACATCTGCTTTGTCAATTTCATCTGGTTGGAGGGAGTCAGTGCAGGAGTACCTTGTAGTTGACACTAATCAATAAGCACTTAATCTCAACTCTCCGACACCCACATCGACTTACACACCCCTTCTGCATTTTCAGGACATTTTGGAGACAGGAGACTGTGGTACTGGTTCCTTGGAGGTAGGAACTGGATCAAGCCAAAACTGTGAAGCCTGTCATCCCCAGAAGTACGGACCCACCTGGAGTCCTAACCACATTGACACTAGTAGGTAAATTCTTAAGCAATGTTGGCGTCTTTTGGTAGGGATGCCAAGTTGAATCTGGATTATACGAGGCATGTGAAAAAATATCGAATCGTAATTTGCCTCCTTAGAGGTGCCATAAAAAAAGTCACTGCACAGCAGTTATGTACAAATATGCCCATATAATATTTTCTGAGGGAGGGGGCGGGTGGCAGAAACGGAGGAGAATTTTTAATATTTCGGGGGACGAATACCAGCTGTTAAGTAAACACAAAGATGTCCCAGTTCTGACTGTGCTAAAAAATTAATTCAGTTTCATAACTAATGACGGGCACATCTTTTTATTGAACAAAAAAGCCTGTGTGAGCTGCAATTTTCGCATTCTCTGTGAATTGTCGAAAGGGAGGAAGTGTGTCTTGTTGCGTGGGGTTAGCCTGTTTTCGACGGAAACAAGAGCACTGGGCTGTAAAGATGAGTCATTGACGCCGTAAGTAAGTCATATACCAACTTAAAATCACGTAACTTTCACGAAAAGTTAAAACTGTTGAAATCTATATATGAAAAACAGATCTTTGTATCCACATTTACAGAACCACAGAATAAAAGCAGAACGGGTCTGGTGTGAAGAAATTGTCCCACTTGCAATCAGCATAAGACGAGAAACGTATTATCGTTATTTTTAACAGCTTCTGCAGAAGATGGCCATTCAATCAAACATAAATTTGAGAATATTTATAACAGTCCAATAAATGCAGCGTCTTGTGAACGCAGTTTCAGCAAATTAAAGATAATGATGATACGTTAGAGCTGCTGAACTAGACTTCAATTCCACCATGAATGGTTTACTTTCTTCAAAGAGAATGGAAGCTGAATTCTGTGTAAAAGTTAATTCTTGGAGAAGATAAAACGTGTTGTTTATTATACAACATACTGAAATGCATTAGCGTGTCATAAGAATTAAAAAAATATATATTTTACTTATTTTTTGAATAAATTTATATAATACTGTAATTTGTAAGCATATGCTTCTGGGACCATTATAAATGTCAATGAAATTGTTCAGGATATGTGACCTGTCAAGGAGGGGAGACGCAGCTTTATTAGATCTGCGAAAGTCTACTCGGTATCACGTGACGCAGACCGCACTGAGTAGACACTGTTGGAACGGCTGAACTGTCATGAGGTGTATCTGGGAAACCAGTAACATCGGTATCAGTTCAGTTAAATATGTCTCTATGTGTATAATCAAAGATGACTCGTATCCTGCAGTCCACTTCACTGCATTGGTATAATCACTTACGATTATGTGTACATATTATTCTTTTGTTTTTCACCACATTTGTTGTTGTGGTCTTCAGTCTGGAGACCCTCCATGCTTCTCTATCCTGTTCAAGCATCTTAATCTGCATATGAGAACGGCTTTGAACTTGTTTACTGCATTCGTCTTTTAGTCTCCCTCTGCGATTTTTAGTCTTCACACTCCTAAATTTACGATTCAAATGTTCAAATGTTTGTTAAGCTTATGGGACTTAACTACGGGGTCATCAGTCCCTAAACTTACAAACTACTTATGAACTACTTACGAACTAGGACGGCACAAATATCCATGCCCGAGGGGGGATTCGAACCCCCGACCGTAAAATTTACGATTCCTTGATGCCCGTTCCGTTCAGTACCTCTTCGTTAGTTGCTCGACCTACACACTTAATCAGCATTGTCTTGTAAAAGCAAAATTGAAAAGCTTCAATCTCTTCTTGTTTATTTATCGTAGACGATTCACTTGCGCGCATAGCTACACTCTAGACAAATGTCATAAAATAGACTTTCTAATACCTAAATTATTATTATATGTTAACAAATTGGTCTTCGTTAGAAACGATTTTCTTCACTTCTATATTCTGCATTTTACATGTTCTATACTGAGACCATTGTAAACTACTTTACTGCCCCAGTAACAAATCTCATCCACTATCTTTATTGTCTCGTTTGCTAATATAATTCCCTCAGTATCACCTGATTTAATTGGGCAACATTTTATTACCTTTGCCTTGGTCTTGTTAACAGTCATCCTATACCCTCCTCATTCGGTTCAGCTACACTTTATACCGTAAAAATACATAATTACCTTATTAGTTACGTGTGGAAGGCAACAAAGCCGTTTCCTTACAATTCCATGCCCCTGAGCCCATATTTAGCACGGTGATTAATAAAATTGCAGGTTCGATGCCATGGATTCGGGACAGGCTAACACGTATTGGAACAAGGGAGTATTAAGTACAGTTGGTTACTGTCTGAAACTAAGAACATAATATTTTAATAGCAAGTAACCATCAGTGCGCAACACGCGTGGTCCAGACAAAACTGGCATAAACTACAGCTCATCATTTGCTATATATATATATATATATATATATATATATATATATATATATATATATATATATATAAAGAAAACAGTTCAACTTAGACAAAATGATATTAGCAGCAATCCCATGTCTAATTCCAAGTAAAAACGACTGCTGGTAGATCTCAACAGCAACTGAGAACGACGGAGAGCGACAAAGAAAAAGGCTGTCGCCTCAACAGCCCATGTCAGAAAGAAACGTAAGAAAAAAAATCACTAAACACCAAACTGACAATTTATTAGTAAAACTGAAGCGTGTATTGATTGTCAACGAGTTAACTACCGTTTTAAGCTATCTTGTTATTTTTCAGTGAAATGCCATCTTTAAAAATAAAAATAGAAAAAAGAGATACTTGGCAAAAGTTAACGTGGACTTGTTTGCGTCACATATCTTATATTAGCCAACTCGAACATGAAATATAGTGCACTTCATGGAGAGTTTGTTCTTCACATATACTTCAAAGAAAACGAAAGGACACACCTGGCCATTAAAATTGCTACACCACGAAGATAACGTACTACAGACGCGAAATTTAACCGACAGGAAGAAGATTCTGTGATATGCAAATGATTAGCTTTTCAGAACATTCACACAAGGTTGGCGCCGGTGGCGACACCTACAACGTGCTGACATGAGGAAAGTTTCCAACAAATTTCTCATACACAAACAGCAGTTGACAACGTTGCCTGGTGAAACGTTGTTGTGATGCCTCGTGTAAGGAGGAGAAATGCGCACCATCACGTTTCCGACTTTGATAAAGGGCGGATTGTAGTCTATCGCAATTGCGGTTTATCGTATCGCGACATTGCTGCTCGCGGTCCAATGACTGTTAGAAGAATATGGAATCGGTGGGTTCAGGAGGGCAATACGAAACGCCGTGCTGGATCCTAACGGCCTCGTATCACTAGCAGTCGAGATGACAGGCATCTTATCCGCATGTATGTAACGGATCGTCATCCACGTCTCGATCCCTGAGTCAACAGATGGGGACGTTTGCAAGACAATAACCATCTGCACGAACAGTTCGACGATGTTTGCAGCAGCATGAACTATCAGCTCGGAGACCATGGCTGCGGTTACCCTTGACGCTGGATCACAAACAGGAGCGCCTGCGATGGTGTACGCAACGACGAACCTGGGTAACCGAATGGCAAAACGTCATTATTTCGGATGAATCCAGGATCTGTTTAGAGTATCATGATCGTCGCATCCGTGTTTGGCGCCATCGCGGTGAACGCACATTGGAAGCGTGTATTCGTCATCGCCATACTGGCGTATCACCCGGCGTGATGGTACGTAGTGCCATTGATTTCACGTCTCGGTCACCTCTTGTTCGCATCGACGGCACTTTGAGCAGTGGCCGTTACATTTCAGATGTGCTACGACTCGTGGCTCTACCCTTCATTCGATCCCTGCGAAACCCTACATTTCAGGAAGATAATGTTCGACCGCATGTTGGAGGTCCTGTACGGGCCTTTCTGGTTACGGGAAATGTTCGACTGCTGCCCTGGCCAGCACATTCTGTAGATGTCTCCGTAACTGAAGTCGTCTGGTCAATAGTGGCAGAGGAACTGGTTCGTCACAATACGCTAGTCACTACTCTTTATGAACTGTGGTATCGTGTTGAAGCTGCATGGGCATCTGTACCTGTACATGCCATCCAAGCTCTATTTGACTCGATGCCCAGGTGTATCAAGGCCGTTATTACTGCCAGAGGTGGTTGTTCTGAATACTGATTTCTCAGGATATATGCGCCCAAATTGCGTGAAAATGAAATCACATGTCAGTTCTAGTATAATATATTTGTCCAGTGAACACCCGTTTATCATCTGCATTTCTTCTTGGTGTAGCAATTTTAATGGCCAGTAGTGTATTAGTTTTACATGTCATGTACTTGTTAGAAACAATCAACTGTTTTACAAATAACCAACACGAATAGAGTGTATTGTGAGAAATCATGTTATCTCTGACTTAATAATATATATACAAGACATCATCTTGAATAATGATGAAAAGATTAAAGGTAGAAACAAACAATAGTAACAGAATGCTTAATAATAATACTATTAAGTGTAGAGCATATTCCACTGAAATACAAAACATAGAACAAAGAACATAAATGTGGATAATACATGGCATAGAAGAGAAGCGTTAATATTTCACACAGAATAATAACGAGGATATACATCGCATAGAATAAGAACACCGCATAGAACTATAACAGGAATAATACATAACACAGAATAATAACGTGGATAATACATGTCATTCACGTTTTTATAGATTACATCACTTCTTATGGTAACGAGGTAATACTTCTGTAATATTGCCAGAAGGTAGCAATGTTGGTGGGTTATAATGGTAGGATTACCAGTCAATAAAAATGGCGGAAACTCGCTAAGTGAGCTACGAGCTCACGGTGTAGGATGACGAAGAAGCCAGTCGAGTAGTCGGAAAGGAGAGGTCAGAAGGGCGATCCGAGCTTGTGTAGCCTGTCGAGCAGCTCGGGCTTGGTGACGTTGAGCCTGCGGATGGCGTCGACGAGCGCGCCGGCCTGGAAGAAGGGCGGCTGCGGCATGTCGCGCAGCGTGAACACGTGCACCGAGCCCGCGTCGTCGGCGGCGAGCAGCGCGGAGCCGGTCGGCGTGAAGAGCAGGCGCGAGATGGGCGCGGGGGCGGCGGCGGGCAGCGGCGTCTCGGAGGCGGGCCGGAAGGCGGCGCGCGCCAGGTCCCAGAGCTGCAGGCGCACGTCGGCCGCCGCCGCCACCAGCGGCGCCAGCGCGGGGCTCCAGGCCGCCGCGCGCACCGCGTCGCGCCCCGTGCGCAGCGTCGCCACCGGCTGCCACAGCCCGCGCGCCCACACGCGCACGCACCGGTCGCCGCCCGCCGTCAGGAACACCTGCCGCACACCACGTCTCACAGCCAGTGCCTCACTCGTCTAAACATTCTACCAAAGCTATACAGGGTCTTTCACTACGTGTGTTTGCCTCTGATACTTATCAAATAATAGCTGACGGGAAAGTTTAATGCGGTAGGACAACACAAGAAATGTTACACTTTCTGCGGAGCTGTGAACATAGTTTATTGTATCACTAGCTTATATGCCCGTCCTTCGCAACGGTTGTTAAAGAGGAACCTGTGTATATCATGTTTTTTCGGGTTCCGAACCTAGGTCAGCAAAACCTGGATCCTTGTTGGATCGCTTTGTCAATAAACTCAGTTTTCCGCTGCCGTAAGGAAAATCGTTGCCCTTGTGTGTGTGTGTATTACATCTAAGTTACGTGAATAAAAAACGCAACATCGTCATCTATTAGTTATTTTGTGTACTATGTTACGAACAGCGCCTCTATCGGGTCTTTGCTATACTACGCTGCAATTCAATCACAGCATACACCAGAAACTACAAATTACGATATCTCTTGTTCCCCTGATCCGATTTTGATGAAATAAAGCTTATATGTTGCCCCAAGGTACTCTCAGTTGACCTATGAAACCCCGCGAAAGTTCGTATAGTATTCTTGGAGATTTGCTGAACTACACCATACTTATAAGCATAGGATACACATAAAACTTCAAATTACGATATCTTTCCTTCCTCTGATCCGATTTTGATGAAATGTAGCCTATGTTACTCTCCAAACTATTTTCAATTTACCTGTGGAAACCCATGAAAGTTCGTGTAGACATACACGAATGTTTTTAAACAAATGGTTAAATTATGATATCATTATTCTCTGTGATCCGATTTTAATTATTGAAGCTTTATTTTACCGCACGATATGCTCAAGTTACATGTGAAAACTCCATGAAAATACCTCAAGCAGTTTTGGAGATAAACGTGTTCAAAGACACAGACAGACATGAGGGTTGTAGATAAAAAATTTCAAATAACGATTTTCTTTTTTTTTTTCGGGATACGATTTTTATGAAACGAAGTCTGTATGTTACCCCGAGTTACGCTCACGTTACCAGTGAAAACCCCATGCAAATTGGTGAAGTAGTTTTCGAGATAAGCGATTTTTAATAGTTGAACAAACAGACATGGAGGTTACTGAAAACACTTAAATTTACGATATCTTTTTTCCCGTGATCTGAGTTTGATAAAATTATGCCTATATGTTGACCCAAACTTTTCCCATGTTTCTTGTGAAAACCGCATGAAGATTCGTCCAATAGTTTTGAAGATTGAAGGGAACAGCGACAAGCCTACATTTACAGATTTATTATTAGTACAGATTTTCCCAAGAGTTACAGCACAAAGATATAATTTTTTAAATAGAACAATAGTTTTTTCTATCGTGCATTGGATTCGTTGAAACCAGCTGCGTCCAAATCAATTTAAACTACATGCCTATCACTGTTAGTCTGGTAGCTACAACCCTTCAAAGTTTCAGGGGCAGAAACCACAAACGCTGCGCATAATGCAATGCGCCTTCTAAACGTGGTGCGACCGAGATGTAACGTCGCCGGTGTCACGGAGCGAGAAGCTTCCTCGATGCGCTATTTGACTGCCGACTGTCGCCGCACACGGCCGTATACCCGACAGTTGGAGCCACACAAACAACCAGGGCTCAATATACCACAGTTACTGACATCGGATGACGATGGCATACACGTACAACGAGTACGTTGACATATTGCTGATGCTCGGCGAGTGCCGACACGGTGCCACTGAAGCAGCCACGGCGTATGCCGTGCGATATCCTAGGCGAAGAGCCCCGGCAGCCTTTACGTTCTTACGTGCCGAACAACGAGTTCGGGAAACAGGCAGCTTGGTAATGCGCCGCAGTAAGAGACGAAGACCTGCAAGAAGTGAGGAGACGGATGTGTTTGTTTTAGCTGCACTACATCACGATCCTCGTGTCAGCGTACGAGCTGTTGCTGCAGTCGCTGGTGTCAGCCTTACATCTGTGTGCCATATAGTACACGGTCACAGGTTTCACCCGTACCGCCTGCAAGAGTGACATTCTGTGAGTGGGCCATGCGTAATTTCACGCTGGAGTCTTTACAAAGTGTTATGTTCTCTGATGAGTCCACGTTCACAAATTATGGTGCAGTGAATCGTCATAACATGCACTACTGTGCCGCAGTGGGTACGACCTGTCGACCGTCAACGTAGGTGGTCTATTAACGTGTGGTGTGGAATCCTTGGGGATGAAATCATCGGTCCACACTACTTCCCAGGTACACTGACAGGTGAGTCATATCGCGTTTTTATAGCCGACAGTTTCGGTGGTCTCCTTGAAGTTGTGTGTCCACACACGAGACTCCATATGTGGATGCAGCACGATGGTCACCCAGCCCATTCTGCGCGTGCTTTTGTGGAAGAACTAAACAATAGGTTTGCAGGAAGATGGTTGGGGCGCCATGGTCCTCATTCATAGCCCGCAAGGTCGCCCGATTTAACACCAGTAGATTTCTTTTTGTGGGGACATAAAAGGATCGTGTTTATGTCACTGAGCCCACATCTCCAGATGATCTAAAACGGCCCATCGAGGACGCATGTCGCTCCGTCACACCGGCGATGTTACATCTCGTCCGCAGATACTTTTGACGGCGCATTGCACTATGCATTGAGGAACATGGACACACATTTGAACATCTCATGTAAATCAACTTCCAACCACCATAACATCCATCACCCACCACACAGCCATGTATTACGTACAGCGTGTGGTATCTGCCCCTGAAACTTTGAAGGGTTGTAGCTCCCAAACTAACAGAGATACGAATGTAGTTTAAATTGATTTGGACGCAGCTGGTTTAAACGAATCCAATACACGATGGAAAAAAAACTATTGTTCCATTTAAAAAATTATATCTTTGTGTTGTAACTCTTTGGAAAATGATACAATAAACAATGTTCATAGCTCCGTAGAAAGTGTAACATTTCTTGTGTTGACCTACAGCATTAAAATTTCCCGTTACCTATTATTTTATAAGTTACAAAGGGAAACACACTTAATGAAACACCCTGTATATGCAGGGTGTTACAAAAAAGGTACGGCCAAACTTTCAGGAAACATTCCTCACACACAAAGAAAGGAAATATGTTATGTGGACATGTGTACGGAAACGATTAATTTCCATGTTAGAGCTCATTTTAGTATTTCTCTTTAAAAGTAAATTGAAATAATTTGTGCAAATAATTGTCAAAAGACCCAATTGTTTCATTAGTATGTACTGTACTTCCTCGATTCACTGCTAGCTGGCCCAATTGAAGGAAGGTAATGTTGACTTCCGTGCTTGTGTTGACATGCGACGGATGAGGCTTCATTCCAACGTGATTAAATTGTAAATTTTCACAATGAACATGTGTGGGCTGACGAGAATGCGCACGCAATTGTGCAATCACGTCATCAACACAGATTTTCTGTGAACGTTTGGGCAGGAATTGTTGGTGATGTCCTGATTGGGCCTCATGTCCTTCCACCTACGTTCACTGCAGCACGTTATCATGTGCTGCTAGATCATGTGCCTTTACAAGTACGACACAACATGTGGTTCATGCACGATGGAGCTCCTGCACATTTCAGTCAACGTGTTCGTACTCTTCTCAACAACAGATTCGGTGACCGATGGATTGGTAGAGGCTGACCAATTCCATGGCCTCTACGCCCTCCAGACGTCAATCCTCTTGACTTTCATTTATGGGAGCATTTGAAAGCTCTTGTCTACGCAACCCCGGTACCAAATGTAGAGACTCTTCGTGCTCGTATTTTGGCCGGCTGTGATACAATACGCCATTCTCCAGGGCTGCATCAGCGTATCAGGGATTTAATGCGACGGAGGGTGTATGCATGTATCCTCGCTAACGGAGGACATTTTGAACATTTCCTGTAACAAAGTGTTTGAAGTCACGCTGGTACGTTATGTTGTTCTGTGAGTTGAAGAGAAGTAATAAAATGAGCTCTAACATGGAAATTAAGCGTTTCCGGACACATGTCCACATAACATATTTTCTTTCTTTGTGTGTGAGGAATGTTTCCTGAAAGTTTGGTCGTACCTTTTTGTAACACCCTGTATATTAGACTAGCTGAAAACCCGGCGTTGTCCGGGTATTTATTTATTTATGCCTGTCATTTTTCAGGTATATATTCATTTTTATAAGGGCTGTATGTCTGTAAAATGTCTTGGGAATACACTTAGTAGTAAAGAAGTAATAAATTAAAATTTGGCCCGGGAAGTAAATCTACGTAAGTGTCACTCTCCGAGTTTTCTGATTTTTGGATATGCTATAAGACACAGAAAACTAAGGAACACGTATACTTTTAGCGGCGGTAAACATATAAGGAACATTTAAAAAGAAACGAGCCGGAAACATAATTACAGAAACCAGTACCTTTAAGTTAGTATTGGCCCGTGTTATTGCGGCACTTGTCACACTGTGACACAGGGCGGTGAATGGCTGTCTCATAATAAAATTGCCAGGGCTGCAATGTAAACCAGTTCCGCACGTACAACTGGACGTCGTCAACCGAGGTGAATCGTTTGCCCTCAGAGCCGTTTCAAAGGGACCAAAAATGGCGTAATCTCAGGGAGGGAGGCCTGGACTGTATGAAGGGTGGCCGATAACATCCCATTTGAATTTCTGCAGGAGTGCCACTGTTTTGACAGTGTAAGGCTTTGCATTGTCGTGTAGCAGAAAGACCACTCATGTGACAGTGCTTGGTCGTTTTGTTTGATCGCTTGGTGTAGAGAGGTCAAGGTCTGCGAGTAGTGCTGGGCATTCACTGTTGTCCCATGCTGCAGGAAGTGAATCAGAAGGGGCCATCTTGCTCACTGAAGAACGTCAGCAAAACCTTTCCTGCACTCATGAGGATAGCCTTGGCCTTTTTCGGTGGTGAGCCCAGATGCTTCCACTGGAGATTGTGTCATTTTGATTCTGCTTGAAAGTGATGACACCTTTCCCGAGCTTATCGCTGCAGATGAACACGACAGTGGACCATTCGACATGTTTCCTGGTGTGGTTGAAGTCTGTGGGGCACCCACAGGGCACCCACTTTGCGCAAGTGCTGTCTTTCCTTCATGATGGTGAGCATACTTCCGACGCTCAACCCAACTACGGTGACTATGGCTTTCACTGTCACTCGGTGGTCCTGGGCAATGAGTGCATGAACCAGCTGGATGAAGTGTTCGGTCATGCAGTGTGGTGGTCCAGACCACACATCATCAGCTAACGACTCCCGTCCTTCCCTGAAGTGCATATGCCACACCTTGACCCAGCCAGTGGCGGACTAAGGGGGTCGAAGGGTTCGATCTGACCACCCCGAGCCTCTCGTCTTTGAGGGTGGGGTGCCTCCAAATGCCTCGAAATATTTATTTTTTTCTTTTAGTGCTTTTATCGTTCTGTGGCCTACAGATCTAGAAAGTTATTCTCTACCTGGAAAGTTCTCCAACTCTCAAAATTTACTTTTTTATAGTAAGTGGACGTGGGGCCTCATTTAGTTTTTCTGCCGCCCCAGGCCTCCTACAGCCTTATAGTCCGCCACTGCCATGACCCTCGCAAGGAACATGCAGTGTTCGCCGTACACTTGTGACATTGGTCGATGAATGTCCGTTCCCCCTACTCCTTCCGCTCTTCTTTTGACGCCTCCATGTCCCGTTCGCAATACGACTGGCAGCGATGGACGGTTGATGCATGCTGCTACTAGCTTTGTACAGTCATATGACGTGCATGCGTGACCTGTAGCGACAGGCCGTGAACTTCCTTGCTCTGGTCGGAAGCACACCTCGTTACACACGCCACTAACTTACCCTCCTATTACCAGTTTGAGCATTGCAGGCTCCGGCTCGTTCCTGTCTCATACGTCTTGTACAAAAGGTGAAACAATGTTTCATGACTGGCTCTCCCAGCGATGTCAGCAGTTGTGAGTGAATATGAAGTACCATCGGGGCATTGTTTCGTCTCAAATCTTTCAGTGTTCTGTGACATTCATCTCGCAGTATTGTGTCTCCTATCTCATCTTTGTCTAATGCCTCTTCCTTTTCTACAATACTGCCTTCAAGTTCATTTCCCTTGTATAGGCCCTCTATATATTGCTTCAGATTTCGCTTCTTTGCTTAGCACTGGTTTTCCATATGAGCTCGTGATATTCATGCAGATACTTTTATTGTCTCCAACATCTCTTATTTTCCTGTAGGATGTATCTATCCCCTAGTAATACATCCCCTAGTAATACGATCTCTCATTCTGCATTTCCTGTCCCCCTCATGTTTTAGTCTCTGTACTCTCTCTCGCGTACTGCACTTGCTGCATTTTTATTTTTTCCTTTTCATCAATCAAGTTCAGAAACTCCCGTATTATTCAAGTATTTGTATTAGGCTGTGTCCTTTTAGCGATATGAGCCTTTGTGGCCTTGTACGATGTACAAGGTTAAATCTAACTTTAGCACAGAAGGGGGAGAATTATGTTGCTACAAAAGTTTTTAATCACTTACGAAAAAACATCAATGTCTGATAGATAACCAACCAGCATTTGACACAAATTGAAATAATGTCTGAATGACTATCCTACTTAATAGATGAATTTTACGTAGAAATTAGTAATTTTACAATAAATAAGTACATAAATAAAGAGGTATATCGGGCAGTGTTATCTTTTACTAAACCGACAAGTTTCACATCACTACGAAATCTGGTATTCATGATCCATGGAAGAAGTATTAATCTAATCTAATCGTGGAACTATACAGGGTGATTTTTCCCACTGTGTATAATTTCTAGGAAATGATCGAGAAGAGAACACTGAACAAAACAGGCATAATGAACTTATGACCAGAAATGATTGGTTTTCATGCTAGACACAATTTACTCATTCATACTTTGTTAAAGAGACTGCGTTGTAATACGCACTGTACCATGCTGCCATAGTAGCAGTAGGCATGGTTTCCTCCAAGAGGGCGGTATGTTTTTCATACTACGCCAGTGGTGTCTGGAAGGGTCATGTGGCTGCTACATGATGGTGCTCCAGTCCAATTGTCTTTTCTGGTCGATGGTTCGGACGAGGAAGTCCAGTTGCATGGGCTACTTGTTCACTGCATCTCAACTACTGAAGCAACGTTGTCACCACTGCTAGTTTAGCGCTTGGTGTCTAAAACAGCATGAATACGCATCCGTCGAGGCATATGGAAACCATTTTCGACAGATACTGCGACTGTTGCATATTAGATTGCAGTCTGTATAACAAGGTATTATTGAAAATTTATTGTATAGCTTATGGGACTTAACTACGGGGTCATCAGTCCCTAAGCTTACAAACTACTTATGAACTAACTACTACTAAGGACGGCACAAATATCCATGCCCGAGGGGGATTCGAACCCCTGACCGTAGTGGCCGTGCAGACCGTGACTGGAGCGCCTCAGTCCCCTCGGCCACTGCGGTCGGCGTATTATTGAATAAGCGGCCTCTAGCATTTGCGGACATTAGTTCATCAGACCTTTTCTGTCACGTATCCTCACCAGAGGACTGCGTATTGACGGTGATGCTCGTTCGTACTCGGTCGAGTGCGCAGCGCATGTGGCCACACAATAGCTCTGTGTGTCCGAGGGCGGATTCTGATACAACCTATTCCTGTGACAGCTGACGGAACTGTACTCAAATCAGTTTAGCTGAGCCATACACGAATATTCGTGCATGTTATTCCAATAAAATTCACATGCATCCATGCAATATAACCTGGAGGATGAACGCAAGAAATGGAACAAAATAAATATGATAATGGTGATTCGACCACTGAGAAATAATATTATACAGTCACTGAAGTGCACTAAAATATTTGTGTCACGATCGACATTACCAGGATTTAAGAAGGCAGAATAAATGGCACAAAATATAGTAAGGCGGTTAGGTGGATCTCTTTTGTAACGTTATAAAAATTGTAAAAAATTAATATTTTCTATGAAGTAAGGTAGAACTAGCGTAAGCACATAATCCTCCACTGAAATGGGTCGTCGCCGGTGAAAAATTGGACGGTTAAAATCATACGAGATTCCGATAAATTTTCTGCACTAATAGTGATGCGATTTAGTCTCTTTCGATGTCTGATACTGTAATCTAAATTCGCTCCATTTCGATTGACTTGTGAAAGCGACTTTGACACCATTTTAGGTCAAGTCTTTACTGACAATAAAACTACAGATATCAGTTTCAGTACTAATTAGAAAATTCTTTCGCAATTTTACCTTCATTTCACTTATAGTATATCTGTAACGTAAATTGTAACGACCAGTAACCTACACATTGTCAGACTTTTCAGTGCAGGACACTGAGCCATAAAAATTTAGTCATTTCACAGAGACTTTACGTATGATGGAAAGGCAAATGGTTTATTGAAAATCTAATGTTTCACACTAAAACGTGCAAAAACATGGAGGTTTCTAATTTTTTTTTTTTTTTTTTCCGCTTACTTTCTACAAAATCGGCTGAGAAACACAGGCGAACTAAAACAACAACACCTTGTAGAGGTGTCACCCTCTTGCTGTTAATGTATTGAAACTGACAGTCACTGCAAAGTATATACTTTCAAACAATATGCTGTCTTAAATAAATAGTAATAATATATTTGAAAACTTAGTTTTTAACGGCTAATTTTCACTCTTTTAACACGTTGTACATCACGGCAAAACAGTCGGACGTTTCATTCCTGTTTTAAGTGGCATAAAACATTAGCTCTACAATACGTACACTTCTGCAGAACTTAGCAATATGGCGGAGGCAGGCTTCACTTTTTCAACGTAAGGGCGTCTCCCTGTATTCTAAAGGGGCCTTCACACGTTCAATAAGTATTGACAATAATATATTGTCAAACCTTCAATACATTTGAGAGGTCCTCAAACCATCAATAATATTGTCATCACTTTCCATTGGCGACGCGATTTCGTGAAGTAAACATGTCCGACCGGCAGAAAGCGTGTGCTTTAATCATCTTAGCGATGGCTGCGAAAGAAAGACAACCGAGAACGACGAAAAGGAGGAAATGGGTTCGTGAGTGGTTAAAGAAAAGGAACGACTTTTCGCATGTGAATCTGCTTACGGAAATCCGAACTACTGCGCCAAAAGATTTTTTAAATTATTTTAGAATGAGCCCAGAATCATATGACAAATTACTCACGATAATACGATAAAAAGAGACACAATCATGAGATCCGCGATTCCTGCCGGCGAAAGATTGTCACTTTACGGTTCTTGGCTACAGAAAGGTCACATGAATGTTTGATGTTCAGGGCAGTCATGTCTGCTAACAAATTAGTAAAATTGTCATTGAATCCTGTGAAGCAATTATATCTGCTCTGCAAGGATACATACAGGTAATTTAATCTATAAAAAGCAAAACATTTCGCTGTCTCAAGTCCTGCGTGCGTTGTACTTCCCGAAATATTTGTTTTCACTTGCAGTGTGCAGAACTACTGTATGGTGATAACACAAAGTGTCTCGGGAAATCTTCTATTTGACATATTTTACTACAGACTTGTGTCGTTTCACAAAGGCTAAATAAAATCAGCTGTGTACTGCGTGCAACTTTAAAGCTGTGCCAACATTTGAAAGGCGAATACTGTCAAACCGTCAGTATTGGACTTCAATATATATTGACAATACTGAAAATATTTTTGTGGCCATCAATATTTTAAGTATTAATAATACGTCAATACGCGCCCTCAGACGGTCAATATATTGACGGTTTGACAATATTATTGAACGTGCGAGGGCCCCTTAACCTCCTTGCTCGAACGTGCACGAGGAAGCTCCAATGCAGTTGACCGTTGCGTGCGAAGCGACTACATTGACATCTACCGGACTGTCAGGGAACTACGTGGATAAATCAGTCCGAGCGAGCCTAGACGCCAGATGCAGTCCCCTAATCCTTACCTCGACAAATCCAGTGGCGGCTGGTGATAATGTGCTAATGTGCTGCAGCACACTGTAAATATATTACTAAAATTATGCCATTTCTCTTCGAATGCAAGCGAGAAATTGCTGTAAAATTACATCCTTTCTCTTGGAATACGAGCCAGATATCACAATAAATTATGCCAATTCCCTTCCAATGCGTATTAGAACGCTAGTAAAATGATGAAATGATGAAAATGCATTCTGGAGCGCTCTCGCCGCGATAGCTGGAAACCAGCTTCGTGTGCTGAAGTGGGATTCAGCCCCGCTGGTACGTGCGAAGAGGCGGCGCTAGTGCGCATGCGCAGACGTGACGTCAGGCGTGGCGATTCATGTGTTCTGAGACCGACTGCAGCACCACATCAATATTTATCTTCGCGCTGCGAGTAACGGCTGCGGAAGAATAGTATATGACGAATATTGCGAATAGCGCGCAGACTCAGGCGTCTTGCGCGTAGTCTCTCAAACCTACCTGTGTGAGACTCGTATTCAAATACCTCTGAGTCTAAATTTTTAATTTCTGTAAATAAAATTAATATTTTTAGACGTTATATTTACTGCCTGCAGTGAATACATGCAGTTGGCAGCGCTGTTATAGATTACCCTGAAGGTCTTACTGTCAATACAGTATTAATTGATATTTAATTAAAGGCAATAATACAAAGGTTGACTTTTATTTTAGTATGTTTTGTTTCCAGTTTATTTTTGTAATATTGTAGGACACTGGTCAATTCTTGCACGAGCCGCCACTGGACAAATGCCTAGAGTTTGTACACGGAAATCACGCAGTAAGAGTAAAAAAAGAGCCTGCTACAGTGTGTCAGAGCAGCACGGACCTTGTCGCAGAAGGGGTTGTACTGCATGGCGTAGACGGGCGCGCGGTGCGCCTGGAAGACGTCGAGGTGGTTGTGCAGGTGGTGCGCGGAGCAGTGGTGCACGCAGCCCTCGTCGCTGGCCACGTCGTACGCGTCGGGGTTGCGCGGCTGGCGCACCAGCACCAGCGCCGCCGGGTGGCACGTGTACGGCGTCTCCTCCGGCCAGCACTTGCGCGCCTGCGACAGCCCCTTCAGCACCCCTATGTAAAAACCATATCGATACATTTCCCACATCTATAGGGGATGTCTATTTAATCAAATAATAAATCAATGTCAAAAAAAAAAAATCAAATCAAATGTTTGTAAAGCTTATGGGACTTAACTACGGGGTCATCAGTCCCTAAACTTACAAACTACTTATGAACTAATTACGAACTAGGACGGCACAAATATCCATGCCCGAGGGGGGATTCGAACCCCCGACCGTAGTGGCCGTGTAGACCGTGACTGAAGCGCCTCAGTCCCCTCGGCCACAGCGGCCGGCGACTAATCTCTAAACATCCTGCAATGTCATTCAGTGTCACTCGCCGGTTTTCCTTCACTATGGCTTCAACTGCTGCAATGTTCTGTGGAGTCACAAATCGTTGTGCCTGACCTAGACGAGAAACATCTTCCACTAAAGTCACACCATTTCCTAACTTCCTACTCCTACTTGCTGCTGTCACAAACATGCATCAATGTACTGAACCTTCATTCGTCTATGAATTTCAGTAGGTTTCACACCTTCACTACGCAAAAAACGAATAACAGAACGCTGTTCTTCCCTGGTGCAAGTCGCAAGTGGGGCGTCCATCTTTGTACTGCTACTGAGACGGTATGCTTGCATCTGCACCCTTGATCTGCCCTATGCTGACACCTACAAACCACTCTGCTCGCTGTTTGTAGCACGCATACCAACTTACAGGATAAATTTCGATTGGTCATTACAAATTGAAATTTTCATTTGACTCAACCTCGTATATCAAAGGAAAGGCACTGAATTAAAATATGTGCCGCGGCTGGGCGAACCTGGGATCTCCTGCGTATTAGGGAGGCACTATAACCACTAAGTAACTGTGACTTAATGGACACAGCGCCTGCACGCACTATCTTAAGAAACGTCTCCCCCACAAAACAAACTTCAGTTTTGCATCATGTTCCCTTATTTAATATGTATCAGTGTTGCCAAGGCTTTCCAATAGCAGAGTAGCATGTCAGCAGTGAACGTTAATGGGAACGATCCAGTTTGTATCTCAGACACAGATAATATAAATATCATGGAACGCCAAATTCGCGAATTAATTATTTATTTAATGACGACTGGTTTCGGAGGCTGTACCACCATCATCTGGTCATATAAATTTCATAAGCCAGTCATTTTTTTTAAATGGAGATAAAATAATAAGTGCAACATAGAACTTAGTCATCATATGAAAATACATAAATTAAAACATCACATTATACAAGATACTTATAATTGTTTTGTTAGAAACCAACTCACATTCAGTGGGCGATAACGGTTCTGAATACTATTTATAAGACAGTTCAGACATGGATTAAACTATCGTCGTCGTCAGCAGAAACTCGTATCCGAGCTTTCATTTCTCTCCTGATTTTTCCCTTTCCGCGGCTCAGGCGTGGAAGCGTCTTTGATGGCTGAGTTCTCCAACCCTAGCATGGTTGATGCGACCCCAGACTTATAATAGAAGGTGGAGGACGTGGCTGGGCCTGGAGGAGCTTACGCTTTTGGCGTTTGTCATTCTCCAGTCTTCGACGTTCCTGCTCATAGTTCTGACCGCCAGAGACTGCGATCTTCTGCAGTGGTGGGCCTGTTAGTCGGATTGATGTTCAAGGTCTTTAGATTTATCTTGTACTGATCCTTATAGCGTTTAAGAGGGTCACCTCGTGGCCTTGTATCTGTGATCACTTCGCTGTACAGCATTTGACGTGGAAGTCTGTCATTTCTTGTTCGCTGGACATGTCCAACCTATCTGGTTTGGTGCCAAATGAAGAGAGCTTCTATTCTGTTTATTTTTGCTTTGTCAAGAACAGTAGTATTTGATATAAAATCATCCCGTTTTATGTTCATGATATGTCTTAGCTTCTGTTGGTTGAAGCGTTCCAGTTTCTTCGGATCACGGCAATATAACTTCCAGAATTCGCAGCCATAGAGAATATTGATAGAGGTCGAATCGTTCGTATGCCCTGCTGAAACAGTTAACAGACAGCTGCAACTCTTCGGGTGACAGAACTACAGAAGCATTGTCATCAGCATATTGCAGCTCTGTTACACAAGTGTTATTTGTGAACTTTTTTGAATGCAGTCTAGATCGGTTGAATAATCCTCCATCTTACCTGTACTTTAGATCTACCCCATCGTAGTTCACAGATGTCTCACAAATGATAGCTGCCAGTTAAAAGGCAAATAATGTTGGTGCATGGACACATCCTTGTTCCAGCCAACTTGTTATTGGGAATTCATTAGATGTTTCATTCCGGCAGAGGACCTGTCCAGTCATAACATCATAGAGAGCTTTAATGAGGACAACAAAATGTTCAGTGCAGCCAAAGTATATTAACACCATCCACAGCGCTTCTCTGGAAAACTAATAGTAAAGACATTTGTTGCTCGCTGCACTTCTTCTGCAGTTGTGCACAAAAAACCATGAGTATCGTCATTTTTGATGGGCGAAACCCGCATTGAGACTCAGGAAATACAGTCTCTTTGGGTTCTCAGTCAGATTTCGAGAAAGGTTCGTTGTGGAAAGTATTGTAAGCATCTCGCATTGAAGACTCGCTAAATTTCGAGCTTCTGTGTAGGATCGCCAATCCTGGGGATTTTGTGTTCGTTTAAATTTTGCATGCCTTTTTCGTTGTTTTTGTAACAGTGTCCTGGCCTGTTTTGTGTTCCAAAGAGTATCACCTCTTTCTCTTATTAATTTATTTGGTATAAAACTGTCAATTTCTGTCGATACTACATTTTCTGAATTGGAAACACAACTGGTCTATGCTTACGTTTAGGTTTGGAATGAGTCGAAACTGTCTTTGAAGAAGCAATTTAGTGTATTTCTATCAACTTTTCTGAACAAATATACTTTTCGTCATTTTTGCTAACTTTGGGACTTTCGATGTTCGATCTCGCTCCGACAGCCCTGTGTTCACTAATACCTGTAGCCGTTTGATGCTCGTTATGAGCTCGGGATTATTTGTTTCAAAGAGATCAAGTGTGTTTTGGCATCCATTTACAATTCTCGTTGGCTCATGAACTAATTGTTCGAAGTAATTCTCAGAGAATGCGTTGAGTACAATTTCGCACGATGTTTTATGCGTACCTCCTGATTTGAACATATAATTTTTCCAACAGATTGAGGGTAAATTGAAATCACCGCCTACTATTATTGTATGAGTCGGGTATGTGTTTACCATTTGACACAGGTATTCTTTGAAGCTTTCTGCTATTGTATCGTCAGAGTCGAGAGGCCGGTAAAAGGAACCAATTATTAACTTCTTACGATTTACAGGTACAACTTCTACCCATAATAGGAATTATCAACTTCAACTTCGCTACACGAATGACTACTTTTGAAGGCGACAAACACGCCTCCACCTATTTTCTTTAATCTATCCTTTCTGAACACAGTTAGATCTTTTGCAAATACTTCTGCTGAACTTATTTCCGGCTTGAGCCAACTTTCACTGCCTATAATGATATGCGTTTCGGTGCTTTCTATTAATGCTTGGAGCTCTGATACTTTCCCGGCACAGCTAAAAAAAAAAAAAAAAAAAAAAAAAAAAAAAAAAAAAAAAAAAAAATACCGCCCAGTCCACGCCACACAGCCTCCGCTACCCGTGTAGCCGGTTCCTGCGTGTAATGGACTCCTGATCTATTTAGCGCAACCCGATATCCCACCACCCTTTGACGCAAGTGGGGGAATCTGCAGCCTGCACGGTCACATAACCGTCTGAGCCTCTGGTTTAGACCCTCCACTCGGCTCTGTACCAGAGGACCGCAATCGGTCCTGTCGACGATGCTGCCTTCATCTCGCAAGCAAGATTGGCAGTCGTTACCACCTCAGATAGCCGCTCAAATCCGGAGAGAATCTCTTCCGATCCAAAGCGACACACGTCGTTGGTACCGTCATGAGCAACCACCTGCAGTTGGCTACACCCTCTCCCCTTCATAGCATCCGGAAGGATGCGTTTCACATCTGGAACGACTCTCCGCGGTATGCACAAGACGTGCACATTGGCTTTCTTACCCTCCTTACTGGCCAAATCTCTAAGGGGACCTATTATCCGCCTAAGGTTGGAGCTCCCTACTACAAGCAATACCACCCTCTGAGATTGCCCGGATCTTGCTTACTGAGAGGTGACCACAGAACTTGTGGCACCATCCGGCTCAGGAACACTGTCCATCTCCGACAGCGCCTCAAACCTTTTTGTAAGACGTACCGGGGGGGGGGGGAGGCTCACGATCGGGCCCCCGGAATGTCTTACGCCGTACGCCACGCGCCAGGGGGACCTCCCAATCCACCACAGTCGGGGCGGCGACCTCCACGCGTGCAGTGACCAGACTGGCCAAAGACGCGGGTCGATCGGTGGGCACATCAGACGCACAGGGCGACTGTTGGACCCCCGCGACCGACCGACGGCAAGAGCGCCCATCCACCGCAGCCTCAAGCTTCGCAACCGCAGCCAACGCCGCCTGAAGCTGGGAACGAACAGTCACCATCTCAGCCTGCATCCGCAGACAATCACGGTCCCTAGCCATACTAAGCCCAAAGAACAATATAAGTGTAAGACTAAAAACCGTAAGTACCTTAAAAACAATAATATACGAGGGGGTTCACTAAACTATTTACGCGAATGTGAATCTAAATAAAGATGCGAACACACAAAAATTCAAGAAAAGAAAAACGCAGGGAAAAAAATCAAAATAAGTCGCTTCTGCTGAGAAGCCGGATTTGCTCACAAAAGGAGAAAGCTGAATGAGCTGCTGTCTGCTGACGTGTGAACTGAAGGTAGTAAACAAACAGAGACAGACGATTCACGCGGCGGAATAATACACTAACCATATATTTAGCGCGAATATGAATCAGGTATAAACGCGAGCACACGATAAATTTAATAAACTGAAGGGGAAGCTCACAGAAAAATCAAAGTATGTAGCTTGTAGCGAGAAGCCGGTTACACTTACAACTGAAAATTTGCTGTCGCTGGACAGGTGTGCAATCGGCGATGATGTATGTAGCTGTAGCATGGGCCAAATATTGGAAGTCAAATGTATTTTACTGATTCCAGTGTATACGAAACGTTTCACAAAAATGGGTTTAATTTCAACATCTAATTTGTGTCGTGTATTTTGATTTTGGAAATCTGGTCACCGTAGGACAGTTACCTTCGACGCGGGCGAGCCGCATCATGGGCAGGCAGGTGAAGTCGCGGATGCCGGTGTACTTGTTGATGCGGCCGTCCTGCGTGGCGGCGACCAGGTACTCGCCGAACCAGGCGAGCTGCCAGACGGGGCTGAAGGAGGCGGCGGCGAGGCGGTCTGCGGTGGCGAGCGGCCGGCCGTGGCGCGCCGTCGTGTCGAGCAGCAGCACGCCGCCGTCGTACAGCCCCACCGCCAGCAGGTTGGGCCGCCGCTCCGAGAAGGCCAGCGCCGTCACCGCGGGGCCCATCTCGTACAGCCGCTCCGGCCGCGTCGGGTTCTTGACGCTCCACACCGCCACCGTGCCCGCCGTCTCGTCCGCGTACAGGAACTTGCCGTAGCCCACGGCCAGCAGGTTGCTGTCGGCCGCGTTCCAGCACATGGCCGTCACGCTCTTGCCCTTCACCTCGGGGCACGCGAACGACCACAGCAGGTGCAGCCCGTACTTGAACTCCACGTCCATCCGCAGCGGGTCGGGCCGCATCAGCTCCTTGAATATCTTCTGCTGCAGGTCGTAGTAGTTGCTGTCGAGGATCCTCTCCACCTGCGAGCAGGCGTCCTGGAACCTGGTCGTCCTGACGACGGTAGCCAGCTGGTCTTCCGGCTCGAGGTTCTGCGTCTCCTGCGCGGGCAGCGACGCCTTGAACTGCGGCAGCGAGGCGTCGCTCGTCTTCTCCCTGAGGATGGTGGTGAGCCCGCCGGTGCGCACCGCGGGCCGGTCCTGCATCAGCACGTACGTGTCGTAGATGTCCCAGACGCTGGCGAAGTCGCAGCTGTTGTTCCTCGAGAGGCGACCCGTCAGCGCGACGGCCGTCTTGCGCATGCTGCTGGCGGTCTGCATCTCCATGGTGCTGCGCTTGCGGTTCTTGCCCTTGCCCAGCGTCAGGTAGTCGTACAGCTCGTTGTCGCGGCGCACGGCCTCGCCCAGCGGCGACTCGGCGGGGCAGCTGACGCTGGGCCGCAGCAGCAGGAAGAAGGTGTCCGTCTCGCTGAGCGTCACCGTCTTGGCCGGCTGCGGCCCGCCCTCCGCCGCGCCGCCCGCCCCGGCCCCGGCCTCCGGCTCGGCGGGCAGGCAGAACTGCTCCGGCACTTCGTCGCTCTTGTCGCTGTCCGCTATGAAGTCGCTGCACGCGATCGACGTGTCCTCGAACGTGTGCGTGAACAGCGACTGGTAGATGGACACCGTCGAGCTCAAGACGCTCGTCGCGCTCATGCCGCTAATGGCAGTGAGGAAGTCCGAGCCTGAAAGTTGAAAAAAAAAAAAAAAAAAAAAAAAAAAAAAAAAAAAAAAAAAAAAAGAAAGACGGGAAGTTACATGAAAGCTGCCACACACGTAACGACTTGTCCGACAAGC
The DNA here is from genome assembly GCA_026315105.1 of Locusta migratoria. NCBI lineage: Eukaryota > Metazoa > Arthropoda > Insecta > Orthoptera > Acrididae > Locusta > Locusta migratoria. Next base: position 598,374,498 of record CM048744.1, read on the forward strand.
ACGTTTGCGCAAGTGTGCTTGCACAAACATGCTCGAGCGTGTGCATGATAAAATTATCCAAACACCAGGTTTGTACAAGCTCCGTGATACTTCAAATGTCTGTAAATGTCTGTAAATCTATCGGACCAAACTGCGTGGTAATCAGTCCGTAGCTTACAAACTACTTAAACCTAGGTAAACTAACCTACGGACAAACACACACACCCATGCCCCAGGGATGACTCGAACCTCCACGGTGAGCAACCTCGCGCTCCGCAGCGTGGTGCTTTAGACCGCTCGGCTATTCCACCGCGACTCCGTGATACTTGATCAAATTTCTATTATGCATTCTTGTGCAAGCGATCAAGCATGTTTATCCTTGAGCGTGTGTGCTAAGAACAGGGAGGCTTGTACAGGCATGTGTAAACGATTTCATTTATATTGTTTACGTATAGTACTGTTAACCCTCGTAAGGTGTTCCAGTCTATTTTGACCCACAAGCCACTTTCGTGGTCTACAATTCTCAATATATTTTGGTTTTATAAACTGCGTTCAAACATTTTGTTTTCCCCTTAATAGAGCATATTCTGTCAAGAAAAAATATTTTTAGCTTTAGTTTGGTATTCATAGAATTACTGGGCCCACTTCTCGAGCTCTTCGGGTCTTTTTAGTCCATGGGTAGAGCACGTAACTAATGAGGAAGTGCTGAACAGAACTGGCGAGAAAAGAAATTTCTGGCCTATCCTCAATAAGAGAAGGGATTATTGGTGGGACACATTCTGAGACATCAAAGTATCGTAAATTTAGCATTGGAGGTAAGTTGGTTGGGTAAAAACAGTGAGCACAGAATAACATAGAGAGGCTACACCACATACATCAGCGTACAAGCAGTTACGCCAAAGCAGCCATCTTGGATGGGTGCAGAAACGGAGTTGGACCGATAAATGCGCAGTTCTTCAAATGGTGCTCGCTTTAATTATATTGTCATTTGAACCCCTTACGTTAAGAAAAAAATTACCAAATTTTTCACGCAGTTAGTTGAATACTGAAGGAATGCAACAGTGTTCTTAGCATGTACAATACGTATTGCGTTTGTATAAAAATAATAATTGAAACTACTTTTATATGAAATAAAAATTGCGACATGAAAAAGTTAGTCGCCTGCCACTTTTTTTTTTTTTTTTTTTTTTTTTTTTTTTTTTTTTTTTTTTTTTTTGTGGTCAGGAAATTTTGTCAGCGAGAAAGTCGTAGATAATGAAATAAACTTTTCTTTTTATGTGAAAAATTTTTTTATAGCTCCCCTGGTTTTCTCACAAATTTGGATACAATAGAGCGGTGCAACTTTGCAAATTCTACTAGTTACGTTCAGCGAACTGCCCACCAATGAGCACAGATTCTGTTGCCCACTTACCTTGTACTTTGTGACCAATTTTGATAAACATTTTTCATTTGGGATACAATTTTCGGTATTAAAATAATTATGACTTCATACTTGTTATTTATTTTATTACTAATTAGCTGAGCCGCCCCTGCTTTGTACGGGTAATCTTTAAACTTCTTTAACTCGAGAACTGCAGAAGGTATCGTGATGCGGCTTATTTCAGTTTCTTCGTTATATTCTGGCTTCAACGTAGGCATATTAAATGCCAATACGTAAATGTGAAATAATTGAAATAAGAATAATAATTTAGAATGGTTTACCACTGCCGCACTTTCGTGACCCATGTAGCGTAAACTATGAGACCTGCGCCAAAGTACATAGTACAGACTTATAGAACTCACGACGATTTAAAAAAGAGGCCGCGAGATAATATGTCTAAGTTTTACAGATCTCTCACAATCAGTATATCTGTAGTCTGAAGCCATCAGGCGCCAGCGCTTAAGAAGAGAAAAATGATAAATGTGGTTCACTCGTAAAAGTTAGACACATGCTCTCACGTATTTTTTTTACTAGATCTTTGCGAGTTCTGCAAGTCTATAGTATGTACACCGGCCTAGCTCTTATAGTTTAGGCTCCAGAGCTGACTAAAGTGGAGATGTGGTAAAAGATTCTACGTCATTATTCTTATTTTAGTTGTTTCACATATTCGCATTGAAATTAAATATAGCCTAAGATTATACCAGGATTCTAAATAAGAAATTTAAAGAAACCGCATGACGATACATTCAGTACTCCTCAAGTTCTAAAAGGTTCATGGAACAGACAGAGGAAAAATGTGCTTCTATTTTATACAGTAGTATGATTTGCTAGCCCTAGCTGAAATTTGTAATTATTTATGGCAAAAATAGATTGTCAAAAAAGTAACGCCTTAAAATACATGCCGCGGTGGAGTAGCAGAGCGGTCTAATGCGCCTCGCTGCGGAGGGTGCGGTTGCTCGCCGTGGAGGTTCGAGTCCTCCCTGGGGCATGGGTGTGTGTGTTTGTCCGTAGGTTAGTTTACCTAGGTTTAAGTAGTTTGTAAGCTACGGACTGATGACCACGCAGTTTGGTCCGATAGATCTACAAACATTTGAACTTTTTTTTAATACATGAAAAAGTAATTAACAGACAGATAACTCAATAAACTACCCTGAGCTCGCATCTGTGGCCGTGCTCTGCGGCCGCCATGTTGGTTGGGTGTCGCGTCTCAGTCGGCTTCATTTCACTGTCATTATAAGGCCTCTCTATGTCATTCTGTGCTCGCTGGGTGAAAATCTCATAGGGAGACCTAGAGAGAAATGCAGTAAGCAGATTCAAAAGGACGTAAGTTGCGTTCTTATTCAGAGATGAAAGTGCTTGCACAGGACAGGGTAGCTTGAAGAGTTGCATCAAACCAATCTTTGAACTGAAGACCACAACAAAAATATTTTCACTTTTATTATTACAGTAAATTGGGACAATGTTCAGTTTGCCAACAATAGAATGAGTATTGAAGTCGTAAGATGGATATAAAAAAATAAAGTCATTGTTATTTTGAACAATTCAATGTCTGTTTCTGTGGAAAAGAAATAAAGATGACTGGGAGTCGCTATGTTTTCCTACATCCAAATCAGTCTCTAAAAGTAATTCACTTCTAGTCAGATCACTGGGATCATCAAGCAACCCAGCAGCCCCTAAGGATCAGGTTTTCGTAACCGCCAATCAGATTGCACATCAGCCCCTTTCGAATGGTAAACCAACAAGAAACAGCAAGATTGCTGCTTCGTATAAGAGGCCACAGGTGGCTGAAATACCACTAGTGCCATATTTCACTTTAATAGAATTGGAAACAGCTATGAGTTCCTTGAAATCCAGAAAGGCCCCAGGTACTGAAGATGTCGTTAATGAATTATTACAAAATATAGGGCCCTTAGCTAAGTAATGGCTGTTACAACTCTGTAACTTCTGCTGGACTAACAAGACGGTTCCAAAGATATGTCTGAAGTCCAAGGTAGTAGCAGTCCCAAAGCCAGGTAAATCAAGAGATGATGCCAAGAACTACCGTCCAATATCGCTGCTGTGCTGCCCTTTCAAACTACGTCTTATCCTGAATAAAATAGGACCGCAGTTAGAAAGCCAAATCATTCCACAACAGGCAGGACTTAGACCCGGAAAGTTTGGTACTAGCCAGGTCCTCTGCCTAACACAATACACAGAGGGCGGGTTTCAGAAGGGTGAAAAAACTGGTGTGGTGTTTGTCGGTCTAACAGCAGCAGATGACACGATAAACCATAAAATCCTAGTGGAAAAAATTCAAAATTACAGGAAACTACCATCTTACTGAAGTCGTGAGATCACTGATCTCCAACAGTAAATACTTTGTGGAATTTCAATAGCAATGAAGCCGCTGAAGGAACCAGAAGAATGGGCTCCCACAAGATAGTGTTTTGTCCCCTCTAATTTTCAACCTGTATACAAATGACAAACAGTTGGACCAGATGCAAAAAGTTTTATCTATGCTGATGATGTAGACATTGCCTACCAATCGAGATGAATCAATCACATCGAGAGAAACCTAACACATGCCCTAGAAGTTCTTACTGAATATTACAACAGGAACCAGCTTCGTCCAAATCCAGCAAACACGCAGACTTGTTTATTTCACCTGAACAACCAGGAAGCCAAAAGGGAATTACAATTGGAATGGAACTCATTTAAACTTAAACACTGCCCAAACCCGGTTTATCTCGGAGTCACGTTAGATCGAACACTGTCCTAAAAGAAACATGTAGGAAAAACTAGAGCGAAAGTCAATACACGGAATGGTATAATCCGCAAACTTACCAACTCACACTAGGAGCAAGTGCTGAAATTCTGCGTTCATCATCCCTGACTTTGTGTTTTGCTCCAGCTGAATATGCGTGCCCCGTATGGAGAAGATCGACGCACGCCCACAAGCTAAATGCAGCATTGAACGATTCATGCCGATTAATTACGGGATACCTGAAGCCTACAAACCGTGATCTCCTTTATATGTGTTCTGGAATAGCTCCCCCACAGATCAGACGGCAAATGTTGGCGATGGCTGAAAGAAGCAGACAGTGCGACGATAGGAGACATCCCCTTTTCGGGCATCAGCCAGTGGTAGCAAGATTAAAATCGAGGAAAGATTTCATTAAATTTGAACATCCACGAAATGAAAGTCAATCTACAACTACAGAATCGATGTGGACACAGAAATTGGAAAAATGCAGCTTGCAATGTTGGAATATTAAAGAAAAACTTCCGACTGGATATCTATTGGAATGGAGAGTCTGAAAGAGTCTAAACAGACTTACGTGTCGAATGGGAAGGTCGAAGGACAACCGGTTCAAGTGGGGATACGCAGAAGACGAGCTCTTCCAATGTGGAGAAAAACAAACAATGACACACCTCCTGAGCTGTCCATCCTTGCCGGCTCTATGCACTTTCCAAGACCTGTGGTTGGCCAACGACGTAGCAGTGAAGTGTGCCGAACATTGGCGAGAGATATGAGCCTGCTATGGACAATAATGACGTGTGATGTACGAAATTCATGACTGTATGTATGATTACATAATTAGTACTTAGTTTTTATTTGTAGTCTAGTATATGTAGCCTATTAATTACAGATGTAGCTCAGACACGATAAAATAAACTGGGTTTCTACCTGTAGGGCCTAAAATTCAAATATTTTGTAAGGTTTCTCTTCTGACGACAATGAACTCATTCTTCATGATGAAATAGATGAAATATCATATGTACCGATAGTGATGAGGTACGAGTAGTTTCGGAGAATGAAGGTCATGTTTCGAAATGCAGCTCTTCATTTTCACTAGATGTCGCAGATGATACACCAGAACACTAAATGGTAAGCAGTGAAATTATGATCTGAAATGACAGATCAACTGAATGGAAGGCAGTATCTCTAACTCATTTGAAACGGCATATCATGCGATATAGTTCATCTGGTTGCAGGGAGGAAACAAAAAGATTTATTTTATTCAGTTTTAAGAATACTTTAAATTTCAAGAAAGACGACTACGCTGCAAAATAAGGCAGAACAACGCACTTTAAACAGCATGAAAATTATTGGAGTAAACATTTGCACTATACAATTATGCAAAAAGAAATACATTACTGATGCAGTGTTTTATAATTTAAATCATGAAAAACAGCTGAGTATTGACACATTATTTACGTTTTTTTAAACACTCTGCACTAAGATCGTGTTTCCTCTTTTATTGTACTTTTTATTTTCAGTTTTCATTAACACAAACAAAGGGCTCCCAAACCCAACTCATCGACGTTTGAGTTCATTTGCTAGTAAACAAACTGATGCTTGCTCAAGCATGCATGGCGGTGTGAAGACGCGAGGCATTTGTGCATACTTGCACAAGCACGCTTGTGCAAGCCTTGCTGCCAAGCTTGCAGTCGCGTGTGTGGTCGCCTTTACGGTCCAACGTTCCGTCTGTAGCGTTTCCTGCCGAAACGACAGTATTTATCTAATGACGTTTAACAAAAAAATAAATAGAAAGTCAGGGGAAAAGAATTTTTGTGCTGTGACTGTATGGAGATCGGCAGTGTAAGATCAAAGACAATACAATTAATTTACGTAAGTTGCTGAGGCAGCTTTATTTCAGACCGTTTTCGAGGAGTCATTGCCCTTCTTCATGTGAATAGTGTGTCCGATATGTTCGATATGAACTTCATGGAGTGACACCTGGTGCGTAAATAAAGCAAGGGGAGAAGACAGGGGGCCTGGGTCCCCACCGAAATAATGAATGTAAAGAATAAAGTTATATTTTTTATGATTTAATGTCAACAGTAAAAAAGCTTGATCTCGGTAAACCAAAGTGGGATCTGTGCAAATTATCCTCTTAATACGAGCAGCAAAACTGATATAAAATAATATAGGATGTCTACTTAAAAGTACTTACATATACATTAATCTTGCTCCCCAGATATATGCTATATTCGCTACTATGTGACACTCATGTTCAAATGGAACATATATGATGCAATTATATACCTGAGGAAGGGCAATAATTGTCCGAAATCGGCGGGAAATAAAAACTCCGACCCAGCAACTGGTTGTTGCCTTATTTAAATTAAATCAACCAGAGTTGCTCAAATTGACAAAATACGCAATACATTTATTGTTATCTGTAGGAACTATTGTTCCGATAGCTGAGATTTATGTGAGTTCTTATTAGGAACTGTACCAAAGACATTTTTTTCTTTCGTTCTCACTTTCTAGTAGAGTTAGGAGCTTGGCGAAGAGACTCAAAAAGGCGTTCGACGCGGTGCCACACTGCAGACTGCTAACGAAGATACGAGCTTATGGAATAGGTTCATAGATTTGTGACTAGCTGGAAGACTTCCTAAGTAATAGAACGCACTACGTTGTTCTCGGCGGCGAGTGTTCATCAGAGACGAGTGTATCGCCAGGCGTGCCCCAGGGGAGTGTGATAGGACCGCTGTTATTTTCTATCTATATAAATGATCTGATGGACAGAGTAAGTTGTAATTTGCTGCTGTTTGCTGATGATGCTGTGGTGTATGGGAGGGTGTCGTCCGTAACTGACTGTAATAGCATACAGGATGACTTAGACAAAATTTCTAGTTGGTGCGAAGAATGGCAGCTAGCTCTCAATGTAGAAAAATGTAAGGTGATGCGCATGAGTAGAAAAAACAATCCCATAATGTTCGAATACAGCATTAGTAGTGAGCTTCTTGATGCTGTCGCGTCGTTCAAATATCTAGGCATAACATTGCAGAGCGATATGAAATGGAACGAGCATGACAGTTGTGAGTAAGGCGGACAGCCGACTTCGGTTTATTGGGAGAATTTTGGGAAGATGTACTTCACCTGTAAAGGAGACCGCGTATAAAACGCTTGTACGACCACGTCTTGAGTATTGCTCAAGTATTTGGGATCCGCAGCAGATCGGTTTGAAGGAAGACATAGAGGCGGTTCAGAGGCGAGCAGCTAGATTTGTTACCGGTAGGTTCGACCAATGCGCGAGTGTCACGGAAATGCTCCGGCAACTCAATTGGGGATCGCTGGAAGAAATATGACGTTCTTTTCGTGAATTTCTGTTAAGTAAATTTAGAGGGTCGGAATTTGAAGCTGAGTGTAGTACGATCTTGCTGCCGCCTACTTACGTTTCGCGTAAAGATCACAAAGACAAGATAAGAGAACTTAGGGCTCGTACGGAGGCATATAGGCATTCTTTTTTTCCTCGTTCAATTTGGGAGTGGAATAGGAAAGGAAATGCCTAGTAGTGGTACAGTGTACCCTCCGCCAAGCACCTTACGGTGAACTGCGGAGTATGTATGTAGATGTAGACTAAAGTTTTGGCCGGCCGCGGTGGCCGAGGTGACTGAGGCGCTCCAGTCACGGTCAGCCACGGCCACTACGGTCGGGGGTTCGAATCCCCCTTCGGGCATGGATATTTGTGCCGTCCTAGTTAGTAAGTAGTTAATAAGTAGTTTGTAAGTTTAGGGACTGATGACCCCGTAGTTAAGTCCCATAAGCTTAACAAACATTTGAACATTTTTGAACTAAAGTTTTGTCGGTACTCGGTAGCAACGTTAGATTATTTTATCATTTTCGATTTAACATAAATGAAAGGTGTGTAAATCAAACTTTATTGTCTCTTATGATCTAAAATTAATATATAACAATGTATTTGAGTGTAAATGTTGTAAATGGTATCACATCCTGTCCACTTACGGAGTATTTCAGCATTTTTAGCGTGTGTACCAGTTAGAGCAGCAACGCTGGATCGCGACAGCCAGCCGCCATTAAGGAGCAGATTTGAATTTCATAATTTAATAAAATTGATAATATTACTTCAGTTTGGCTGCAGACACTGGAACGGACATCGGTGTACGATTGTAAATAATGGTACGAGCAATAACACGAAAGTAAGCTAAGGCATGCCATCGTCAATATTCCTGCTGTGATCAGCCACAGCAAGGATGAATTAAATGACCAATGAATTCATAAAATAGTGAGAATTGGTTTTAGTTTGCTTTACGATTGCCTTTAAGCAAAACACGGACTTTTTTGTTATTGTAGCGGTGCTTTGCAGTATTATCAAAGAACTGATTTCTGTGTCGAGAATCTTATGGTCTATTTAGCTTTGTTCACATTAGATGTTTACAGACTAATTTAAGAAGAAATTCAAATATAGCACCTGCACAGAATTTAAGTTACACACAAGCTTGTAAGGTAACAGTTTATAGAGAGGAAAAACTATTCCACAGTTGTGAGAAGACTTCTGTTCAGTTTATTCAGAGTGTGCAGACATCAATCCCAGTAATATTGACGTAGATTTATCTAAGAGAGAAAAAAGATACCAGGCTACTACAACTCCAACAAAATTTACAATGCGTGTCGACTATTATGTCCTTAGAAACAGACCACAAACTCTAACAAGACAAGATTAGGAAAAGAAGAAAGAAGTTTAGTACGATGATGTTCCAGCACATTCGCTGACTTAGTTCGACATGTACTGATTGGTATATACCCTACATATTACTTAAGTACGAAAGAAGCAATTCAGTGATCTGACCTTCCTTCGAACTGAGTCTTTTGAATCATAGACTATGGGGCTGCCACAGGTACCATTAAAGGAACAGATAGTACAGAGACGCAGCACAGCATGTCATGAAAGTGAGAACAGCCGATCTTTCGCTTTTGGGGGTGTTTCAAGAAGTGTGAAAATCCAAGATTCGACAATGGCTCATGGAGGATATTTTGGACATTGGTTATTACTTTTTTGCCATGATAACTTTTCGAAATATTCTTGGTGTACAACAGCAAGCACCCACAATATTGTGTTGGTTTACTTTACCGAGAAACCACATTTTTCGAATTCAAGTTCATACGTTACATGTTTTTATCAGAAAACATGATACGTTGGTCTGCAGGAGAACTGCGGTGAAATTACAGCCTGCAACATTTTTTCATCGTTTTCACTCATGTTGTTCTTAAAGTGTATAACATAACCCTGAAACTGGTAGCTATTTTCTCTCTTTTTTTTTCTAAACTATTTTTAAAGTGTTAATGCACACTCGGAGTATTCACATACCGAGTGACTTACATCCGAGCGCTCATGGCGGAGGTTCAGTCCTCCCAGGAGAATGGGAGTGAGTATTGTCCTTAGCATAAGTTGGTTTAAATAGTTTGTAGGTCTGAGAACCAATAACCTCAGCATTTTGGTCCCTTGAGTTACCAAATAATTTATGTCAAATACAAACAAATACAGAGTGGTTTTCGTCTAAGTATGTGACTCAAAGAATGTAAAGCGTCTGAACAATTTCTGTTGTCTGATCTAATACATAGCCATTGCAAATCTGAAGATTATTGCATGAAGCCAAATCCGAATTGTGACAGGCAACGTAAGAGCCATTGTTCTACACACATCATTATTTGACAAGTAGCTTTATGGTGTATATCTTCATTAACGAATTTTCGGTAGTGTAAAAAATCCAAAAGGTGCTGTGTATTGACTTAACTGCGTTTTTCAACATGTCTCTAGGATTTTGAAATCATAATAATGCAGTTCTATAGCTGTGTTGATCTTTAGGTCAAACAAGTGTCATCCTATGATGCGACGCAAAATGATACTGGTGAGCCTTACTAAAGCTATTTAACAAATGTAGCAGCACAATTACTTGATTCTGATCCGTTAATATAGTTTCCTTTGTAATCAGTAGTGCAATATGTATTGTCATTGTTAAAGTTGGATTTCGCGAAGAGCTCATGGACACCAGCCACGGCAGGCGTTAGTGTTTTTACGATGTCACAGCGCCATCGAGGAATCGTTCCATTGCACATAGTGTAACCAAAATTAAACTCCGTAATCTCTATCTATATAAAAGCGAAAGGACACTCATTCATTCACTCACTCACTGACTAAACACAAAATCTCGTAAACTACTTCACCTAAAAGGTAAAGTAGTAAACAATCCGAAGATTGGTTTGAACACCACAGTGCTTTACTAGGCATGGTCCTGTTTGGAGGTGGTATGCAGTTGCCTTCCTCCGACCTTCGAACTGACTTCCCAGCCAGTTATAGGGAGACCTACAGTTTAACGTGGGTTCCGAACCACGGTGCTACTCGGTATTTTTCACACGAGCAATGCTGCCATATCAAGCTGACATTTGCCAGGAATGTGGTTTATAGGTAGTAGACGTCAGCTAAGAAAGAATTTTGCGATAGGGCTGATAGTTCAGGAGATATGACGTCATAAACAATTAAAACTTCCCCGTCTTGCGGAACGTGATACTGTGACTTTATCAGTCCACTATTTGAGAAGGATAGCACTTAGCGACTTGCAACAAACTTTAAACATAATTTCAAATCTTTAGGAAAATTTTTCTCACTGACAACCATAGCAAAATGATGAAAGGAAATAGTTACTCGCTTACTACTTTTCCGCTGTTCACGTAGTAAAATTAAGGCAGTCAATATAACGTTGAAATTTATAAGTTCTACGTTACATATTGTACCTGCAGGAAATTTTACAAACACTATACACACATATAGTTGAATGTACCTTCTAAATTGTATCACAGTACAACGCATAGTCCATGAGATACGAGCACATAAACAGTAACGTTCATAGAATACCGCCCCATCACGCACCAATTTTTAATCTATTACTTCTTTACTACTAATTACATTCGCAACAGATTTTTCAGACATACAGCACTTTTACAAATGAATATATATACATGGAAAATTATACAATTGTACAACATATAATTCAGTAAATATGAGATCATATATACTGCGATGGGTAAAAACTTTTCACACCAGGCATCACGTTTTATTACATTTCTTATTTACTGCTAAGACACTCCTGTATTCCAGTGAGCTTAGAGAAATTCCTGAAAGATGACAGTGTTGTTGAAAACTTTGAAGGATCTTTGAACTGTGAAGCGCATACCGCTGTAGGAAGAAGCAATAGATATCTATAGAGCTACAGGAAAGAAAGAGAAGGAAAGGAAGAGAACGTCCGACGAAAACCAATTATTTCCGGCAGATCTGGCTTTTAAATTTAAGAGACTGCAGTTTGCAGTGGGATTTACATTTTCTATTGTGATTAATAAATCAAAGGGCAAGATTGCTACAATACTGTGGAGTGTATTTGAAATCTCCACGTTTCTCACACGAACAGCTTTATATCGCTTGCTCAGGCATGGATTCTCCACAGAAAATAGTCATATTATACCCTGGACAAGTCATAAGAAATATTGTTTATAGTCAGGAAGGAAGGAATATTAGAGTTTAACGCCCCGTCGACAACGTGGTCATTAGAGGCGGAGCTTACGCTCAGATTTTTTGGCTAAGGATGGGAAAGGAAATTGTTGAAGTTTTTGTGTATACTATGCTTATATGTATAGTTGCCAACGTTAACATACTAAACAGCTGCCACTGCAAGTAAAATTTTACTCGGGTACGACACAAAAATTAATTTTTTTATTAGCTGTATCCCGTATGCATTGCAATGCCATGGAAAGAGAAAAAGTGCGTCATTCCGTTGGTATTATTTGACTTTAAAAAATAACGACGTTCTTTCGCGTCTATCGATGTTTTCATTCACCAAGAATTCTTTTAAACGAAACACGAATTTATGTAGTTTCCTTTCTGATTTCGGTGCGTAGGCCTACTTATTACATCTTGAGTCCATTCTGTTTAGGAATGCCTAGAAAACGGTGTAGTACAGTACAGAACAAACTGAGGCCCTGTTACTTACGTAGTGCACCAAAGATCTAATAGTTAGCGCTGCTGTATTTTTTAATTTTTTATTTCTTTTCGATGTCATAGAACAGCAACGCACCATTAAAAGTGCTGTTGGTTTTGTAGTGCTGAAAAAAAAAAACTATACATGATCGTGTTGTGCGTATTCCTTCAGTAACAGGAGTATTTTGAATTAAGGGCCTCAATCTTATCTCTGCAAATACAAACTAACATTGAACAGCGAGTTGCTGATTTCAATTCGTATTTTCACAGCTCAACGACATTTCTTTGCTTCTTTTGACAGGGAACATTTGAATATAAAACATAACGACATTCCTTCGCGTCTATCAATGCTCCAATTTACATAAGATTTCTTTGCTACGAAAATCGAGTTTATGTAGTTCCCTTTCTGATTTCGGTGTATCCTCTTTACATTTTGAGTGCATTCTGTATAGGAATGCCTCGAAAACGCCATAGTACTGAAAAGGACAAAATGGGAAGACGTTAGTTACGTAGTACACAAAATAACTAATTATGGTGTTGTTGCATTTTTTTTTTTCATTCTCATAACTATAGAATAATAGACTACCAAAAAGTGTACAATTTTACTTACGACGGCGGCGTTGTGCGCTGATGTTGGTAACGGCCGTTGAATGCTTTTTCAAAAATCAGTCACGTAGAATGAGGGGAATAATTCTTTATGTTCATGGTGAAATAAGTAATTTATGCTGTTGTGGTCAGTAAATTAATCATCTTCTTAAAGCGAATAGTTCGTTGACAACGATAGCAAAGTAAACCGCTGCCACTGCAAGTAAAATTTAATCCAGGTAGGACACATTTTTTTTTATTCCAAGCTGTATCCCATATGCTTTGCAATGTCATGGAAAGAAAAGAAGTGCATCTTTTGATGGGTATAACCACTAAATTGTATATAGAGTAGAAATATCTATGGAGTGAGCATTGTGTTCTGTGCATTATCTCAATATAAGCTGGAATTACCACGTGATATTGAGACAAATCCACTCTATCCTCACATTTATTTGCTGTTACGATTGGTTTGTACCACATTGTCTTCAAAGAAGCCTCATCTCCTTTACGCAGAGCAAACATATAAATGTGTCACAGAAGCAACAAGAAAGTTGATGAAGAGTCGCTAAAAGGGCCGTTTGCACATAGTCATCCGCCTGAACCGAACAAAAAAGCACCAAGATAAAGTCAGAGATTTTTCCCAATATTTCATGACATTTCCATCTTAATCTTGAGGACACAAAATCTGTTCTGCGCATCTGAATGCTCACTCCAGAGATATATCTGCTCTCTGCCTGCCACTAGAGGTAATATACACACTCGAACGACAAACTCATCAGAAACCTCTTTCCTTTCATAGTTGTTCGGTATAATACTGTGATTAAAATTTGTAATTACTTACTTTTGGTTCGGACTACATTAAGATAAAAACGCCTTCTTTTGCAGAGACAATTGTACTTAGAGTTATAATCCGACTTCTGAATATATAGTTCTATTACACAAGGTAGATTTCCGCTTCGTGCTTTACGAAGTAATTACTGCAGGACGTGGGGAATGTATTAGCTGAAAGAGTGGCCGATGCTGCTAACACAGTCAAGACAATTTGATCGTGGAATTATATACAATCTCATTATAAAGGTTTTTTGTAGGTGGTTTTGAGCAGCTTTCAAATATGTTAGGAATAGCATTATGAAATATAGACAGCTACACCTTATGTTTATTATGAGATATCGATTTCGGCTAATTTCAGGTCATCTTCAAGTCTCAAACAACAGGTGTTACTTATGCATTTTTCCAGTGGCACTCATAACCTTTAACTGTTTACACACGAGGTCTAACGTTGTTAGTCGCTTTAGCGATGAAAACAGAACCCAGAATCTTTGCGTCTAAATGATGCATATATTGGTGTGTGTCTTATTTCAAAAGAATAAACATCACACCAATACATATATAGCTCCCGGTAAAGTGGAACGGTACGATGTCGTTACATAGCACAGCCCGGCGACTGGAAACGCAGAAGTGCAAACAACGTTCTCTCCTCAGAGGTATGATTCTAATTAGGTTCGACGTAGACTTCTACAACATACAGTCTACACGGCGAAGATTACACCAAAAAATTTAACGTTTCGCTGCTTTGGCGATAGCAACCAAATTTTAAAATCGTGTCTACTATGTAAAGATTTAGCAACACAAAACGCTTCAAGTCCATAACTTCGCTGGTTTTCGAGTTCTCAATTTTTAATATGTTTCTAATGTTATTACATAAAAAACAAATTTGGGACTCTCACTACAATTTTCATATGGCAGATTTTGTAGGTACATTCACAAGACATAATTCAACGATTTTGTTTATTCATTTTATGAGGAACACCAATCATTTGTTTTCAGTGTTTATTTCAAATTCCTACATTTAAGTTTCTTTAATTATTAGTACTTAAATGTGGTGATGAAATAAATAAATTACGTGTATATGTGTAGTCTTATGCGGCCAAACTACTTAGGTCATCGGTCGCTAGACTTACACTATTTAATCTTACTTAAAATAACGTAGGCAAAGTACAAATATACCCATGTCCGAGGAAGGACTCGAACATCCGACCGGACCGGCCGCGCAATTTGTGACACAAATTACATGTTTGATAATATTAATGCATAGAAGTATGAAATCACGTCAAGACTACTTCCTGAAAAAATTCCGACAAAAAAAGTTGGCACTGAGTTTAGAAAAACAAAATTCTGGTATATTGGATTTTAACATTTTATCAAAAAATGAATATTACTACAAGAGATACAGCCATTCAAATTTATGGGCACCATAACGTATTCCCTTCCTGAGTAAATGAGCTGCTTCTTGTAGTTTCAACACCTTTTTCTTGAATGTTCTGCATATAAATCTTCACACAGACTTCTTGAGGAGGAGAGTGATACGGATATCTGATTGTAAATCACCTTAGACCTCTTTGACTGTAGTGAACAGGAGTTCCGCGTATTCCGTAATTTATATTTATACAGTTAACAGGCAATGGCTGTCAATTTCGCTTCATTTTTCCTGGAAGTCTTGTTTCTCCCTGTTGGTTTATGCCAAGTTCGGAGTAAAAATAGTTCTTTATGACGGTGACGGAAAATAGAATTTATCTTTAGCATTTATCGGTGTGTGACATTCCCTTACACATTCCGTATTTCATACCTTTCTTAGATGTATTTCTAATTCGAATACAGCCAAATCGTTTTGGAGTCTACGAATAAACGCTTCAAGTATGTAAAATACTCATTGACTTATTATTAACGTTTTTAATTGAAGGTTTAAGGTTGCGTCTCCTATTAAAAAGCATAGTAGCTATTTTTAAAGAGATGGAAGTTGCGTGATAGTGGGGTTAACTACATAGCGGTCAATTACATCAATGTATCTGTGCAGGATGCCTAATATATTTATTGCTTGTGCAGGTGTCTTGATATGCTTTTAGAAGTTCTGAATAATATGCTTTTAGAAGGTATGACTGTGGAAAGTCATCGTCTTGTAGTAGCAAAGAATGTCTTAATAACTTTGCAAACATTGTCACTATTAAAATATCTTTTTGTTTTCAGCAGGAACACTCAACGAATTCATATGTAGTTAGAACAAGTTACTATATTGCTCTTCAGCTTTGAAAGGGTTGTTCAATTTCACTGAGTTTCGTGTTATGTGGACAGTGTGAAAACTTGACAACCGCAGTGCTAGACTTCTTGGTGTGCCTGTACCCAGGAAAAGCCATTAGCCACCCCAAGGGTCCCGGGTTCCACAAGTGTCACTCCGCGCAAGTGTTCCAACCCCGTCTCGGCCAGGTGTGTGACCGAGGGAGGTGTTGTTTACTTGCAACCTGTCAATGATCCTTAAGTGCGTTATTGTGGCGTCCTTTGATTAGCGGTCAGTCAAGTAGCGAATCAAAAGGACGTAAATGTAATCATCCTGTCCTTCCGGGAAGACCTATCAATCATCCTGTGGCGGCATCCTTTCATTGGCGGTCAGGCAATTGGCCGAGCGTCTGGCGTCGATGACACTATCGTCGACGGGCGAATCTCAGTGTGGTGAGAGCGGCTTTGTTATACTACTTACACACCACTGGCGCATTGCAATCAACATTGGAAAGAGGCAGGCAATGAGACAATGCTTATCACCGGATGCTCGGGAGACGCGTATCAACCAACGCCTCTTCTCCCACCCCCCCCCCCCTCGATCACGTCCCGGCACCAAAACCTACCTTGGAGCCCAGCTTTCCTGGTGCACCACAAACCAGTGTTTAACATGGAAGACCCATATAGACGAGGTCTACAGAAAAGTCTGCGATAGAATGTCCATCCTCTACCCCATCCTCAACTCAGACAGTTCCCTTTCCTGCTCTGCCGAAGTCAACGTCTATCGGGCCTTGATACGTTGATACGTCCAGTAATGGAATATGCCCGTCCTGTCTGCGGTTGCGCAGTACCTGGAAAAGATCCAAAGGTTTCAAAACTGCGTCCTCAAGATGGCCCTTCACCTGTCGCATGGGTTTCCCAACGACAATTTGCATGCTTCTGCAGACATTCCCTTCCTCAAAGACCATGTCCAAGATCTGGGAAGTGTGCAGAGCTCTCCCACATCTGGAAACTCTCTCCTCCAATTCCTAGGTCAGTATTACATGCCCCACTACAAGCACAAATGCACCGTGATGATTTTTGACGTTTAAATCAAACACAATAAAACCTCATTCTTATCCCTAACCACAATCCCACCCCACCCCTTCCCACACCTACCTGAGGCAAGTACCAGACAAACGTAGAGAACCTCCCTCACAGTACACCATACACATACAGTAAAAGATACACACACACACGCATATATATATATATATATATATATATATATATATATATATATATATATATATATATATATATATATAATACGCAATTCTCTAACCAAGAAGAGTAAAAGCCAACTGGTTACATACTCACCATACTTTTCCTTAAAGAGACGAAAGTAAAATATGAGAGTGAGACAGTATCCGAATACTTCGATTGAAGATGATGGACATGGAATCAATAGAAATGTTGCGACTAGAAGACGACAACACTCAGCTTATAACCCGAGAAGATTTCAGAGACGTACCATATGTGTCTCCACTTACCAACAGGATGTCAAACTGATCCTACTGTTAAGTTCCAACGCTATTAAAGAAACTTAGCAAGATATAATTGCCGGCCGAGGTGGCCGAGGGGACTGAGGCACGCCAGTTACATTCTGCACGGCCACTACGGTCGGGGGTCCGAATCCCCCCTCGGGCATGGATATTTGTGCCGTCGTTAGTATTAGGTAGTTCATAAGTAGTTTGTAAGTTGATGACCCCGTAGTTAAGTCCCATAAGCTCTACAAACATTTGAACAAGATATAATCAAAATATTAAAATGTGGTAAATGGCCAAAACTATAAGCCTCATCAGTGCGAAAAATATTCCGTACTTCAAAAACACATAGCTAAAGAAATATAAGACAATGAACCTGATGAGATGCTTCAGCACATTCAATGGGTATCAAGCGACAGAATGACTTTGTTTGTTCAAATCACCACTCTACCAGAATCAATAACGTTAAAGAAGAAAATTGAAATACTTACTCCTCCTTACTCCGCTGTCCGTTCCACTCTGACTACTACCTAAAAATAAAGAAGAAAATACTTCAGGAAGGATCCATAATAATTTTAGTGTATTTCAGTGAAAAACTCAATTTTATTGTTAAATATGAAGTACAGTGTTTTTGTATTATTTCAAACGATCTATGATTTGTTCATGATGTGGCCCTAGAGTCTTAGTCATAAGATTGTATTGATTTCTTTTTTTGATTTTATTTTTTTACGTTTGTATTTCCTGAATTTGTCTTGCACCTGTTAATAATTATACTGATAGATGTGCGGCAAGGAATTATTTTTTTTTTTTTTTTTTTTTTTTTTTTTTTTTTTTTTTTTTTTTTTTTCAGGAGATCAAATGATGCAAGTTACGCATGTCCCTCTAGACCAATGAGAACACAGCTTTCAGAACTAACAGTCGACAGCTCAATATTCCGGCAATGCCTGCACAAATGGTCCAATAAGCGGGAGGTGGTCATTTCTATGCCTGTTGGGGTGAAGACATTTGAAGAAGACCAAGGATATCGGCCGGCCGCGGTGGCCGAGGGGACTGAGGCGCTTCAGTCGCGGTCTGCACGGCAATTACGGTCGGGGGTTCGAATCCCCACTCGGGCATGGATATTTGTGCCGTCCTTAGTCTTAGTTAGTTCATAAGTAGTTTGTAAGTTTAGGGACTGATGACCCCATAGTTAAGTCCCATAGACTATACAAACATTTGAACATTTTGAACAAGGATATCTGCAACATCAGAACAATGGCTACAATATGGGGAAAGGAAGTAGTTTGCAAACAGTCTAGCGACAACTGGAAATTGCGATCTCTAAGTTTCGCAGTGGTATTAATACCGTGCTCTGTCTGGTTACAGTCATCTGTCTAGTATCATTGAGAAAAACCCTCGCCCTCACACAGGGCCTCTATGTGACATGGGTCGCCGAGGTACTCTCGTATACGTGGGTGCAAGCATACACATATGGTTCAGAGGAGTACCAGATGTTCTTCGTGCGTTGGATGACCGGTGAACTACAGGCAAGAGACTGACATAGTGTTGTTGAAACTTTTTGACACACTCCTGCATCTACATCTACATCCGCATCTCCAACTACACTGCAAAGCACTATGAAGTTCATGACAGACGGCGCTACAACGTGAACCGTATTATAAGTGGGCTTTCATGAAATAATATCGCAAATTATATGGCAGTTCTCCTATTCGGCAATTACGATGGGCTTCAGTAAATAATATTTCGGTTTTCAAATCTTAGGAATATCGAGACATAAGTTAACTTATATTGAGTCTGCATCACGATGCAGATCTTCTTAATAGTACAATCTTAATTCGTGACATTAAAAAACGTTAGATATTTGTTTCGGTCACTCTATCTACTTGTAACGATAGTTACCGTGGAAGAAAGTGGCATTTCGCATTTTAATACCATTGGCATGTTACAAGGGACACCATTGTCCTCGAATGCTCGGAACCGCATGAAACCATGCCTAGAATGTCAAACAATGATAAACAAAACAGTGATGTGCGTCATTTCCATGAGATACGCCGTATGTGTCTGCTGGCGCCACTTAGTGACATGACAAGGACCTATTGTGTGATTCCTGGGCGGATCGTACAGATCATGTCCTTCTCATTGCAAGTTTACCAAACAAAATATTGCCAACCCCTTTACATTTACTTCTTTCGGCAATGTAAATACAGTATCACAACGATTCCCGATTTTGTAATACAAGTTGCCAAACCACAAGTGAAGGTAAATGATCGTTATTTCGTCCTGAAACTTCACTCTGTGATTTACAATCAATTTGCTGTTCCTACGTATAAACCTATGTTACTATATGCTTGGCGAAAGCCAGCATTTATCATTGGCCTTCCAACATCATCATTTTATATGTAATTAATGGGGCGTTTGATATTGGACTGCGTGAATGCGAAAGTGATTTGTAATGTGGTGACGCTGTTTTACTGAGTTGTGCACATTAATATAACCACTTCCTCGAAATCCCGCTAGTACACTTTGAGGATAAATATACGCATTTTCAGGTGTGTGATACTGCTGTATATGTGTTATAAGTACTTTAAGAGGAGAGTTTTGGCGCTGATGACTGAACATGTGCCGCGGCGGAGCGGCCGAGCGCATTGAGGTGCTATGCTACGATGCATGAGGTCGCTCCCCGTCGGGGTTTCGAATCCTCTCTCGAACTTGGATGTTTGTGCCGTCTTTAGTATAAGGTAGTTCATAAGTAGTTTGTACGTTTAGGGACTGATGACCCTAATAACAGATGCTATATAATAGTAAATATTTACCGAGCATCCGCAGGAAATTATAATCTATTCCTAAATCATCTAGAAGCTCTATTGGGTGATTTAATAGGAAGAAATAAAGAAATCCTGGTTGCTGGTGATTTTAATACAGATTTTCTTATGCAGTCCTCCAATAAAAATTTATTGCAGTCAGTAACTTTGTCCTTCAACCTAACACACACCGTAAAATTTTCCAAGTAGGATAGTTAAAACCTCTAGGACAGCGATTGATAATATTTTTGTAGACAAATCAAAAGAACATAATCATATCATAAAACCAATAACAAATGGCCTATCAGATCATGATATGCAGATCCTTGTCTAGGTATAGATTCTAAACAGATTATGAAGACTGCAAAATGTACATACAGGAGAGTAGTCAACCCAACAAAAATTGAAAATTTTAGAAAACTCCTCAAAGGCATGAACTGGAAAGATGTATATAGTACTCATGGCACGAATGAAAAATATAACGTATTCATAAATAATGTTAGTATCATGTTTGAAAACTGTTTTCCTATAAAAGTAACTCGAATTAAACAGAATTATATAATAAAACCATGGATTACACAAGGGATAAAGATTTCATGTAAGACAAAAAGGAAAATGTATTTATCAGCCAAGAGTAGTTACAATGATGATGATTTAGCTAAATATAAGGAATACTGTAAAATATTTAAAAAAGTTATTCTGGCATCTAAACATATGCACTATGAGAAGAAGATAGCCATATCAGGAAACCAAATAAAAACAATATGGGATTAGAGAAAGAGGAGACTGGTAGAACCAGAAAAGAACAAGAGCAGGTAGCATTAATAGTAGATGAGTCATTAGTAACTGATGGGCATAGTGTGGCAAATCTATTTAACAAGTACATTATAAATGTTACTGATAGTATGGGATTGTCTGGGTCAGTAAATAATGCCCTTGAATATTTGAAACTAGCATTTGCAAATAATATCACGTACATGAATATGTCACTCACTTCACTACAAGAAATAACTTCCATAATAAAATCTTTAAAAACAAAGCATTCTAGTGGTTACGATGAAATATCAACAAAATTAATTAAAGCGTGTTCTTGTGAACTTAGTACAATTTTAAGTTATTTGTGTAACCAGTCTATGATAACTGGAACATTTCCTGGTTGGCTAAAATATGCGGATATTAAACCTCTATTCAAAGGGGATAAAGAGGTACCATCAAACTACAGACCAATGTCACTTTTGCCAGCGTTCTCAAAAATTCTAGAAAAGGTAATGTACAAGCAGCTTCTCAACCACTTAACCTCAAATGGCATATTATCTAGAACACAGTTTGGATTTCTGAGAGGTTCCGATATCGAGAAGACTATTTACACTTACAGTGAGAATGTACTTAATTCATTAGATAATAAATTGCAAGTGGCAAGTATTTTCTGTGATTTGTCAAAGGAATTTGATTGTGTGAACCATAACATCCTTTTCAGTAAATTAGAATTCTATGGGGTCGTGGGAAATGCTGCAAAATGGTTCAAGTCATACCTCACTAACAGGAAACAAAGGGTGTCAGTGCAAGTGACTACTGAATTAAGCTAACAGTCATCATCGGATTGGGAAGAAATTACATGTTATGTCCCACAAGGATCCATCTTAGGGCCATTGCATTTTCTTGTTTACATTAATGACCTCTCATCAGTTACACTACCAGAAGCAGAGTTCGTTTTGTTTGCAGATGATACAAGTATTGCAATAAAAAGTACGTCAAGCATAGTTATTGAAAGATCTGCTAATGATATTTTCATGAACATTAATAAATGGTTTAAAGCCAACTCATTGTCATTAAACTTTGAAAAGACTCGCTACATGCAGTTCAGAACATGCCAGAGATTTCCCCTCAGCATTTGCATTAAGTATGAAGAAGAGCAGATAGAAGAGGTTGGCAGTATTAAATTCCTGGGTTTAAAGCTTGATAATGAATTTAGTTGGGAGGAGCACACCACAGAACTGCAGAAACGACTAAACAAATCTGTTTAATACGAGTGTTATCAGACATCGGAGACATAAAAATAACAAAGCTTGCATACTTTGCTTACTGTCATTCCATAATGTCAGATGGTATAATATTTTGGGGTAGCTCTTCAAGTCAGTCAAAAGTCTTCAGAGTCCAAAAGCGTGTAATACGTATTATTTGTGGAGTAAATTCAAGGACGTCTTGTAGAAGCCTCTTCAAAGAACTGGGTATATTAACTACTGCCTCTCGGTATATTTATTCCGTAATGAAATTTGTCATAAATAATATATCCCTTTTCCCAACAAACAGCTCAGTTCATACCTACAATACTAGAAATAAAAATGATCTACAAATTATCTACACAAGGACTTAAAAGCACTTACTTTAGTTCAAAAAGGGGTCCACTACTCAGGAACACACATTTTCAATGAATTACCATCAAGTATAAAAAATTTAGCTACAAATAAAGATCAGTTTAAAAGGAACCTAATAGGCTTTCTAGTGGCCAACTCCTTCTACTCCATTAATGAATTTCTAAATTGTACCAAATGATGCATGTACTCATACTTTCTTAGTATTATTATAGTGCCCGCTGAAAATTAATAAAAGTAAAGAAACTTAAAATGTATGTATCTGTAATTATATTATTAGTATCATCTATTATTCAACTTGTAAATTTTGTTGCTTGACATGTTCCACATCCACGAAGATCTCCTCAACATGGATCTATGGAACGAAAAACTAATCTAATCTAATCTGTAGTTAAGTCCCTTAAGCTTGACAAACATTTGAACATTTGACTGAATATATAATGATACACTGCCGCCATTAAATTGCATATAATTTCCTCTCTGTCTGTGAGAGCGTGCAGTATTAATTGTTATCTCTCATGCTTTAGGTTGTAAGGAGTCGTCACTCAGACATATGTACCTACATATTCGGACCTTTAAAACAGGACCTATTGCTTCCAAGTAACATCTGAAGGGTTAATTAATTTATTTATTGCTTTTAAAGAAGTTATTATTCGAAGTACGGCATTAGGTCGCGAGTGCGATAATTAGCTTTTCTCGAGGCTGGAGCAAGTAACAGTTCAGACTTACACACTGAGAGAATATTTTTGGTTCAATTTATCATTTAAAATACCATGGCAGACAGTACTTGGCAACGGTATTTCAAAGAATGTTCAAATGTTTGTTAAGCTTAAGGGACTTAAGTACGGGGTCATCAGTTCCTAGACTTACAAACTATTTATGAACTACCTTATACTAAAGACGACACAAACACCCATGCCCGAGGGGGGTATTCGAACCCGCGACCGTAGCGGCCGCGCAGACTGTGACTGGCGTGCCGCAGACGGCTCGGCCACTGCGGCCAGCTGCAATGGTATTTCATGTGGTTTCAAAGTATGGTGCAATACTACGTTATACTGCGTAGCGGCAGGTGACCTCGGAAGCGGGGTTGAGCCTAAACGCGGTAGTAGTTGGTCAGTAATTGGTCAGTTGGAGGGTGCGAATAAAGCCGAACAATAGCGCGGCTCGTGTAGGCTAAGGGATTGTGACGTGGAGACGTGACGTGGCAAAGAGAGGGGGAGGAAAGTGGCAGATCTGTGGAAAGCAGATATGAAATTACTTCTTGTTTGACACTAATCATATTGTGCGATATTCGCTGTGATGGTCAGTCACTTCTTGTCAGATGCGAAAAAGGATAGAGTGAGATAGTTAACGCCTGTGGGTGAATTGTGTTGGCATCGTGGTGGGTTGATTTATGCAACCAGCGTACCACGCCAGTAGCGGGACCAGGATGTGTTAGGTGTTCTCAACATTATTGAGACATAGAAAGTATTTCGATCGACAGAAGTTGATCCAGTCAGGCAAGTTAGGTTGATTTTCAGCGACGGCGCACCAGTTTGCAGCCATATCAAGAGATGGTACTGTGTGCAATGCTCATGCTTAGGCAACAAAAACATCACGCGTTTAGTGCGACAGCCTGGAACGTAACTGTAGCTTTGTCAGTTTAAAGTCAAGTGGTGTTTCAGCCATTTTGCCGAGTGCAGATTTCTTTATTGTAAAATTCATTTAAAAATTTGGGATAAAGTTTCTGTGATTTTTTGTTGTAATTTCTGTTCCTCCAGTTAACAGCTTCTATCTTAACAAACCTGAATTCTTGTGAAATTTTAATTCAGACAATATGTATTCTTTGATTAAATAAATTAAATACATTAAAATAGTTTTTACTTTCAGTAGCTAGTGACGCCAAATTTTTCCCAATTTGACCTTACTAGTAACATATAGAGATGTGTTTTGCTTACAGGAGATGTAATCTGAGTTTAAGTAATGTTATAGAAACATATCTTAATTCAACAAGGAGCAACTTGCTGACTTCTACGCGACTTGCTGTTAGGTTCTTCCTCACAGGAGGCACGGGTACACTGTTAGATAGCTAGTGCGCAATAAAAAAAAGTAAAAAAAAAATTGGAAGTTTATGCAAAATTGCATCACAGCAAGCTTCATTTTTCACGTTAGAAGGTGTAGCATGAGATGTATCTGAGAAATAAACTTTGGTTAACTTCACACTATTGTTATTTTAGCCTGGCTGTCCTACCGATATTTAAGCAAAGAAACTGGTAGACTTGCACTACCAATAATTAACCGAAGAAAATGGTTGAGTTGCACTTTAACAGGACTCTAGCCAAGGGTATAGTCAAGTACACAGCCTCGACGGTCCCTAGTACTATTTGCTATTGTCCACATGTATCCAATAAACATGTCTCGTTATTCCTAGTGGAGGTGGTGTTTAGATTACCTGTTTCATATATAAGCCAGATAGTCCATGGTAACGGGTTGAAGATGGGAAAACTGCTTGGTAATTTTATGTTGACACAAGTCAGCTCTCTTGGATATTGGATATAATAGTGGTAGGTAGTTTTAAAGTTTGGAAAAACTTCGTTACAAGCTGACTCATGTTATCGAATTAGTTGTGTTCCTCTGTCTGCAGGTCGATGGAGAGGTGAAAACACACAATATAGTGGTTGTTGTTATTCTGCATCTGATTTACTGGTAATCGTAAGCTCGGAATTCAAGATTGCCGTTAGCAGATCTCTCTTCCAGCAGAAATCTCTAGTTGTCACACCTCTTGTGGAGTGTCAATCATGGTATATTGTAAGGGTTTCATTTGGATGACTCTCTGGACACCAAAAATAATTACTTATTTGCAATCAGCATTATTAATTGTAATCCTGCGTGCAATATGTGTAGCATGGTGTCTAGTCGATAATTAAATGTAGTTCACACATTATTGTTCTACAGAGATATAATGAGAAAAATGGTTTGATTTGCACAACAGTTGGAAGTCTTCGATGTCTAGTGTCGAAAGCAAAGCCTCGGTCAGAAATGTGAGGGGTGTTCAAATGAAAAGGTACGAATCGTCTTAACAACAAAACCGGTTAAAATTTGAATACGCCACTTTTGGAGAACACAGTGCGACATGTAGGGACGCGAAGCATGCGTCGTCAAATTCCCCTTTTAAAAAATTAGGTCTGTGCCCCCAGCAGGTAAGGTGATGCTCACCGTCTTTTTTCCCGATATTCATGAAATTCCTCGACCATAAATAAAACATTAAAAGTGAAGTGTACTGTGAGACACTCCGTAGCCTAGGCAAGTCCATCAAGAGCAAACGGCATGGGCTACTCGCAGAGGGGGTGACTCTATGACAATGGGCGTTCACACGTCTCCAGGGTCACACAAATTGTACTGGCCAAGTAAAAGTGGGAATAGGCTGAGCATCCCCCTACAGCCCGGACATGCCGCCCCATGACTTCCATCTGTTTGATCCACTAAAGAAATGTCTCAAAGGTAAATGCTTCAACGCGGGCGATGAACTGAACACAGCAGAGAAGAAAGTATAGTCTTAACTTCCATCTTCTTCTTAGTTTTATAAAATTGCATTTTGTTGCTCTATTTTCCTACATAGTGAATCAGCACTCATTCATCAGTGAGCATAGTTTAAAATTAACTATTCTCCCGACAAGTAAGTGTTACAAACGACTGATGTGTTCATCACCTTTAGTAATGCACTACCTTATCGAGTATGTGCTAACCGCAAAAAATGTGTAACAGAGAACTACAGTAGTATGTACCTCGCGACTTGCTTGCTTTGTGTTAATTCCGAGAAATTCGTGTATAATAGCCAGAGAGTAGGAACGTAGAAATATTTAACTTACATTGCATTTATAGATGTCGTTAGCTAGAAATGCACTTCTAGACCAATCAGAATCTAGCTTTCATACAGTCAACAGCCGGAAATGCATGTATAAATGTAGCAATATATATGTGTGTTTGGTCTATTTTTCTTTTGGAGTGCAGAAGTCGAAGGCCCTCAGAGGATTACTGCAAAATGAGAGAGCGCTAGATGTATAATGAGAGCTGGAAATTATATTCTACAACTTAGCGATGGTATTATGTGTAGGTTGTTGGAAGGGGGGAAATAATTTAAGAAATGTTATTTGCGCTCTTATTAGTAGGCCTATAGGGGAGAGCGGGGCAAGACGGGGTACTTAAGCACTTAACAATTTTTTGTAGGCTTACAAAATTCTCTAGTAAAATACCATATATTCTGCTCTAAACTACAGTATTTCTAGAGTTTATAGAAAAAAAAACAGGACCAAAATTGTTCGTATTTACTATTTAAAAAAGTATATTTTCCCACGGTGCCCTACAGTGAGAGCAAGATGGGGTACACAGGTGGGGCAAGATGGGTTACCTCAATACTGTACAAGGCAGAGGTAATTATATGATTCAATGAACACAGGTTTACAAATCCATAAAAGATTTATTTTAATATCTAACGAAAATGCATGAAGTAAACATAGTGTGATGTTTAAGTTCAGTTTATTGTTATTCAGTTATTATCGTCGTTTTGTAAGCAAAATTCACACACATGATGTACCTCGGCATCCTCGTCCTCTTCTCCCGCACATGAAAAGTGATCCCATTTTTTGCAGGAGGCGCATGACATCCATCCTTCTGTTGACTGCGAGTAGAAACAGCCGCAATACATGCGGGCAGTGTCATCTTCTTCTAATGTGCTTTCTACTTCAACTTTTTTATCTTCTTCGCCAAGTTCGTCATTGCTTTCTTATTCTTCCCACTTTTGCCTTTACCAAAAAAGAGGGATTTTTTTAACAGACTTCTCTCGTGAACTCTTGGGATACCCCATCTTGCCCTGCCACTAGTTACCCCGTCTTGCCCCCAGGGACCATTTTTACGTTAGGTTAATATTATAGCACCAAGGATATATTCAATTAGTTAATGCATGCATTAATTTATTGCTAAACAATCTGTTTTTTCATTTATATTACTTACAAGTATGAGAAACAATTACTTCTCTTACCTTTTCAAGTTTGAAAACGACGAAAAATTATATCAGCACAGACGAAAACACGTTTGGATGTATTCACTTTGCTCAAAATGGCTACCAGCACTGTCAGGCACTCGCATAGCAAGAGCCTACTAGTTCAACTATTCGTAGCTAGGTTGCGATATCTGTCATGGTAGAAATTACAAAAACCTCGTCTTGCCCTCCACCCCATCTTGCCACACTCTCCCCTGCATCAATCTTGAGACAAAAATCATATCAAACGTTTGTAATATTTAAATTAATGCAAAGAAACAGCGTTGGATGCGATGGTAATAGAGCTATGCAGTACCAGTGTTAATCACAACGCTACTCCGGATGTTACAGATGTTCTTGCAGAATTTTAGAGAGAAATCTAGGGGTAGTAGTTGATGGGAAATAGGTATCCATTCTGGGACACTTGTACCCTGCCTCCAAATACGGAAATACCCTGTTGCCTGTCCGTTAATAATAGCACAATGTACCAGAAACAGCAGTTACAATACAGGAAATAGGTACCGTAATGGAGTTAACATACACTAATTTTTCTCTCTGTGATTTGGGGACATGATTACATTTAGTAAGCCCAAGTGCCATTAACTGTAATTTATCTTCTGACCGTACCGACTCAGATGCATAAAAAAAGCACCCTTGATGAGAGGATCTATCATCTTTTTAATCTGGGACGACAATGCCATTTCTACACGATCAGGAGACAGGGAAATACACATGACAGGATTTGAGTTGAAACAAGCAAAAAAACTGCCGTTAATACGATGTAGAAATTACTGACCCTGCCGACATGCGGAGAAATCTACCAAAATAGTGAACAACATAGGAAACAGTGGCTACAATACAAGGAATCGGTCATAAAAGTATCACACACATGTTTCATGCTGCGATGAAGAAAAAAATCACAGAATTTATTTGGAACTTAATTATTTCATCGCAAAAATATTGTGTGTAGCGATGGGTTTCTAAAAAGGCGATCGTGTGAAACCCAGCTCGCGCTATTCGTCCACGAGACTCAGAGGGCCATAGGCACGGGTTCCTACTTAATTTCTGCGTTTCTCTTAACTTCCGCAAGTGGTTTAAGATCATAAGGACTTTCAGAGCAATTGTGTAATTGGATTGAAGAGTTTTAGATGACAGAATGCAGCATGTCATTCTCAATGGAGAGACGTCTTCCAAAGTAAGAGTGATGTCAGGTTATGCCACAGGGGAGTAGCGTGGGACCCTTACTATTCAGAATATATATATATATATATATATATATATATATATATATATATATATATATATATATATATATATATATATATAAATGACTTTGTGGATACCATCAGAAGTTCACTGACGCTTTTGCGGATGATGCTGTAGTATATCGAGAGGATGTAACAATGAAAAATTGTATTTAAATGCAGGGGGATCTGCAAAGAACTACCACATGGTGCAGGGAATGGCAACTGAATCTCAATGTAGACACGTATAATGCGCTACTAATACACAGAAAGAAAAATTCTTTACCATTTAGCTGCACTAAGCAACTGGAAGCAGTTAATTCCATAAATTATCTGGTAGTAGGCATTAGGTGTGACTCGAAATGGAATGACTATATAAAATTAATCGTCAGTAAAGCAGATACCAGACTGAGATTCATTGGAACATTCCTAAGGAAATGCAGTCTGAAAACAAACGAAGTAGGTTAGAGTACGCTTGTTCGTCCACTGCTTGAATACTGTTCACTGGTGTGGGATCCGTATCAAGTGGGGTTGACAAAGGAGGTAGAGAAGATCCAATGGAGAGCAGCGCGCTTCATTACAGGATAATTTAGTTATCGTGAAAGCGTACGGAGATGAACGATAAACTCCAGTGGAAGACTCTGCAAGATAATCGCTCTGTCGCTAGGTATGGGTTTTTGTCGAAGTTTCAACATACCTTTACCGAGGAGTCAAGCAGTATATTGCTCCCTCCTTCGTATTTCTCGCTAAGAGATCATATGAATAAAATCAGAGAGATTAGAGAGCACACAGAGAAATACCGACAATCTCTCTTTCCGTGAACAATACGTGACTGGAATAGGAGGGAGAACCGATAGTGGAATCGTCAGGTGGCTTGCGGAGTGTGGATGTAGATGTAGGCTAGAGGTATGCAGCCCTGGTGTTAATTACAAATGCTACTTTGGAGATTGAACGTGTTCTTGCAGCATATAATAAAGTGTAGAGGGAACTGTCATTTTCAGAGAAAAGTTATCCATTTTGAGATAAATGTTCAAATGTTTGTGAAGCTTAAGAGTCTTAACTGCGAGGTCATCAGTCCCTAAACTTACAAACTACTTATATGCTACCTTATACTAAAGACGAAACACACATCCATGCCCGAGAGGGGGATTCGAACCCCCGACAGGGGAACAGCCTCGCGCATCGGAGCATAGCGCCTCAATGCGCTTGGTTGCTAATCACGCAGACAGGAATGACAAAAGAGAATCGTATATTTATAAGTAATTAAATACTTGTGACCAAATAATAATCGTTCAGTATACTTAGGCGTATAAGATAATCTTGAGCTAATACAACCACGCATCATCACATAAAACTAAAATAAAAGGTCGTTTTACAACACTTATTTGCAATGATCACCTTACAGCACAAGATTAGTACTGAAGTCAGACTACACGCAATAATCACATTATGTGATGTTATATAAATGTTTGTGGGACCTAAATGCAGTGGTCATTGGTCCCTAAGCTTACAAACCACTTATCCGAAGAAGAAGAATACACACACACACACATATACCCATGCCCGAGGGAAGACTCGAACCTCCGACGTGGAACGGCCACGTGCATCGTAGCAAGGTGCCTTGGTGCGCACGGCTATTCCGCCGCGGCGTGATATTATTAACAACATATACAGAGATGAAGAGGCTTGCTCAGGATAGGGTATTGTGGAGAGCTGCATCAAACCAGTCTCCGGACTGAAGACCACAACAACAACATACACATCACTCGGTCCTGCTGAAAAAATCATAAATGGATTAGGAGTTGGCCACCAAGAAATCCTTTAGACTCTTCTCAGACTGAATTTTATTATGAGTTAAATTTTTTATGGCTACTAGCATGTTTTTGAAGTTGTGTACTGCTGAATAGTGGACACCTTTCGGGACAAAAGTAACTGACTTAGATATATAACAAGCTTTTAAATGTAAATATGCCTAAGATTTTTTGACCTATTCCACATTCACAAGACACCTGGGTACTGTGGAAGGTGCAGTAGCATTTCTGTTATTGTAAGTATTTGTTGTGTTATATTGTTTTGATATGTTCTACGTCCAAGACGATCATTTCAATTTGGATCTTTTGGAACGAAATGTACATCTTACCTAATCTAATCTTCGTCGTCCACCATGCCATAGCAATGTGGCAACACTAATTCATATCGTGTGATGCAGTATGAGAATAGAGTTATTCAGACACAAAGTTTTGCAACCTTTTATTTTCTCCGGTGACCGCAGGCAACGTGCAGAGTTCTGCCTGCGTGGTTACCTATATTACTCTCATATTGCACTGCGACGCTCGCGTGTTCGATACATACCGATAGTAGGTCGTGACACTCGGCGCTAAATACCGAGAGTGCCACCGGAAGTTACCAGAGGGTGTGGTCGAATCATGGCACTCGACGCCATGATCACAACATACATGTAAACAAACAGATGACGATTTGTGATATGCTCGAATATGAATTTCGTTGCAACTCGTTTCACTCGAAGATGATGTTAGGTCCATACCTAATCACAAACTCGTAAATCGCTACTTGTTCGGAAATAAACTGCGAAGGTTATCTTTTAAGGGAATGTCAGGTATCTACCATCAGTTGTTTTAAAACTCATATTTATGGTTCCAGCGTGTATTACTGTATATCGTGATGCTACATGTTGTGTAAAGTAAAGTAAATCATATTGGTATGTTGACCACAGAACAGGTTTTACTTTGTGGTAATTATTCAGCAATCAGTCGTCATAAATATAAAATTCTTTATTTGTTAGCAAATCCGGATTTCGACCACTGTGTGGTCATTATCAATGCTTAAAATAAATTAAAATACTTAAAATATCTCGACCTTCATGTAGGAGGTTGCTTTTGTCGAGATATTTGTTAGCAAATCCGGATTTCGACCACTGTGTGGTCATTATCAATGCTTAAAATAAATTAAAATACTTAAAATATCTCGACCTTCATGTAGGAGGTTGCGTTTGTCGAGATATTTTAAGTATTTTAATTTATTTTAAGCATTGATAATGACCACACAGTGGTCGAAATCCGGATTTGCTAACAAATAAAGAATTTTATATTTATGACGACTGATTGCTGAATAATTACCACAAATCAAATACAGTCGTGGAGCACCCACTCCAATATGGAATCAAGTCTGAGGTTTTACTTTTCTGTAATGTCTCGTATCCGTACCCCGATGCAGTAAATTTTCGATATGTGCCCAATTATGGAACTTGACAACCTGTTTTGTGAAACTAAATGTACTGTCATGTGACGATGACATGTTTCTCAGGCATTGAAAATGGACTTTTCAACAGAAATCTTAGCTGTGAATTACAAATAGTTGATGACAATCCAATGTCCTTAAATATATATGACTTATCTTCTTTAAATGAAAATGATCAAGCAGACACCTGTTAGCTCCATAATATCAATTTCAATGGTACTGTACTCGTTTCACTGATAGTAAATAAAGCTGTTTCCTAATGTGTATGCCTGATTACCGCACTCGGAAATCGGTACATATTCGGTTATAAACAGCCAACTGTTTGCGAAAAGGCAGAATTTAAATGTCACTTGCAGGTTACTCATTTCAGCTGCAGTGATTTAAACTTTCTTCTTAGGTTCCTACCTTAATAGAAACTCGGAAATCGCAACATATTTCAAAATAGATCGCCAGCACGTGGTAATTGTGAACGACGCTTGCACGGACGCCCGCTTCGATAAATCTCGAACGCGCGACCACACTTCGATATGTGGTGCAATTTTGATATGTTCCAAGATTAATGTAAGTTCAACCGCTACCAAAAATTCTCTTTTAATTGACAATGTATATAAGTTATTACTGAATAAATGCCGTCATTGTACATTACGTGAAACAAACTCTTACACCCATGTAGTAACTGGTTATCGGTGTATATCTTCGAGTCACGATCTGGTAGGAATTTGTATTCGAAAACAAATTATATAAACTTATCATTGGAAGGTATCGTCAGATAAGAAGTTGTAGGGAGGTACTCCGACAATCAGTCGCTCCATGGGTATAACTGTTTGTTTTTCACGATGTAAACTGATCGCACTTATTCAGTTGTTGTTGTTGTGGTCTTCAGTCCGCAGACTGGTTTGATGCAGCTCTCCACGCTACCATGTCCTGTGCAAGTCTTCATCTGAGAATACGTTCGGCAACCTACATCCTTTTGAATCTGCCTACTGCATTCGTCCCTCGGTCTTCCTCTACAATTTTTACCCCACATGCTTCCTTCTAATGCCAAGTTGACAATTCCTTGATGTCTCAGAATATGTCCAACCTATCTATCCCTTCTCTTAGTCAGGATATGCAAGAAAATCCTTTTCTCCCCGATTCGGTTAAGCACCTCCTCATTAGTTATGTGATCTACCCATCTAATTTTCATCATTCGTCTGTAGCACCACATTTCAAAAGCTTCTATCGCCTTTTAATCTGAATTCCTTATCGTCCACATTTCACTCCCATACAATGCTGCACTCCAGACAAATGCTTTCAGAAAGGACTTCCTAACATTTAAATTAATATTGGATGTTAACAAGTTTCGCTTCTTTAGAAATGCTTTTCTTTCCATAGTAATTCTTCATTTTATATCTTCTTTACTAAATGTATCGTATTACATGTATTTCTTGCTTTTTAAACTGTTGCTTGTAATTAATAGCAATGGTGAATTACTTTAGTTGCTACGGTTGTAAAGAAAAATACGAGAAAGGAGGAGAAGTCACGTTTCATAGGCATGTACCACAAAGCGATAATGAAACGTTAACATGTTATTTTACGCGCATTATAGGGTGAAGAAATTCGAGACACGCTGTAATTAAGGCTATATTTTGTAGGCCTATCTTCTGTGATTGTATAACGATATAACAAAAATTACTGGCTGTATAAATTCTTGCAAACATTCGTTTATTCCACGGTTAATTTACGAGTGGGTTAGGAAAGAGAATGAGTTGCGCTTTTGGCAACTACTATTCACAATGCATTTTTCACTACTTTGTGGATTATATGTATAGTCATAGATTTAAAAGACAAGTGAAAAATGTGACAGTTTGCTAATAGACAATCTATTGAACACAAGGAGGTTAAAAGGTATATGCTTCTCAAGCACGGCTCATCTGTACATAGGCTTACGTCTTTCTCTTTGAATTATTCGTTTCCGAAGTGTTGTTTCTACTTTAAAGTTACAACCCCTCAAACACAACTGCACTGACTTAAACTTTAAGTTTTGAGGATGGTACCAGTATGCTAAACGTGGAAATTACTGATGCACTCATTAAAATAAAATCCCTTGTGACAATCAAATTTTGCCTCTACAACTACTGTTCAGAAGAAACTACCGTAACAATTCCTTTTATACATAACAGAAAAACTAACGTGTTCACATGTTTGACAGTTTTCTAACCATAACAAAAAAGTAGATAAATTACTATGTTACTGCAGTCAACTTCAGAAACGAATGAATTTTGCATACCTTTGAGTTATATGTTGCTAAAGAGGGTGGTTTCCTTAATATATCCCATAATATAACAAAAATGTCAATTACTGGTACAGTGCAAACACTGGTACATCTACCTTAGGCCTACATAAAATGCGCGAAATAAACACGTCAAACTGTTTCCAATAATCAAAATTTTACACTGGCCAAAATACGGAAAAAGAAAAACAAACATGCTACACAAAATCTTTTGAAATAACAACGAAGATGTATGTGTTATGATCACCAATTTGCCGTTAGTTCAAGTGATTTTTGGACACTATAAAAGGCACTGACTTCCTATCGAGTCATTTTGAAATGTTCTTATGAGAAATATTTACTTCAGTAGCCTTAGAAATACGATAACAATGCCGCATAAAACAGAACAACAGCTCTCGTTGTCACATAAATAAAGGCAATAGGTACATGTGAGTTGTTACACTTATTCCGATGGACGAAAGGACACTTCATTTTACTCTTTAAAACTAAGCACCCGGTTGTCAAACGTATCAAATAGAAACTGTTCTCTTCACGAAGTTTCTATACCTAATCCATGACACCTATAAGGTCAATTAGCCTGTGCTAGCGATGAAACGACATTTTAAATTTACACGGCGCTTTATGGACAAACGTCCTGCGTACCGACATCACATGACCAGGCGGCCAATACATGTTGAGAACAAGATTTCTCTTCTGCGTATGTCAATGCTCACTCCACACATATCTATTCCACTATCGCTGCTTTCCAGACTACATGTGAAATGCAAATCATGACAATATACCACTTAAAGGCGATAGTACATTGAAGATTTATTATACACCTTCACCTTAGTTCATTAAATGTCAATGAAGAACAAATATCTAACAGTGATGCAATAACGATGAAACCGAAAGCAAGACATATGAAAAGAAATCTTACCTCTACAGGTATGATAATAGTCTGGTCTTCTGGTTAGATATATTAGGTTGTAATCTACACTACGGAAACTTTTTGGTTCGCGTCCTGTGGGAACTGAAATATTTTTTTCTTTCGTAACAGAATCTGGGACCATAATCTTAACGTATTACAAGTCTAATTAATAAAGTAGTGAGGACAGTTTACAACTCACCGCAAAGACGTGGCGACGAGCTGCGATAGGCACATACAAAAGACATACACATACAACACATTCAGCTATCGGCCATGGCCTTCTTCAGAAAATAGAACACTCACGTAATCACACAGGCACACAACACAGTCATACAACCATCACCTCCGACTGCCGCTCTTCGAATCGATAACAACGAAGTTACTTCACTGGCGAGTTGAGTGCATACCGATGTATACTAATGTATCGTATCGTACAAATACGTTTCATTACTAGAAATCTGCCGATAACAGAGGACTTGCTGTATTTATTTTATTAATGAGCGTAGTATTCGACTTGAAGTACTCTATCAGTTGCATATGCACTTTCTTAATTTAAAGACACTAATGAAATACTTGTGTAGTGTACAGTTTGATACCACCCGTCAGTTCTGGAATATCAAGCGAAAGCAGCCAATGAGGAGTCGAGTTCAGGCAGCCAATAAGAGCCAGTGTTTCAAGGCTACATGAATAGGCGTTTATTACATTTTGTTTTGATAATTACGTAACGCTTTAAGATTTACTTGTGATTGAAATATTATAAATGAGTTCCAGTGACTATGAAATGACATGCACTGTGTTATTGTCTAACCTTTTCCGCTCGATTTGTATTAAATGCACAATATATAAATCTCGCGTACGGTAGTAATTATTTGTGTAGATGAACATCCGAAAGTTACGTGTTTGTTGAAGTACATCGAGAACCACTCATTAAAGGGGTTTAACAGTTTGTTTTAATTACGTATTTTTCACAACAAAGTTTCTTTTTGGTAATTTGCTAAGATATTTACAATCCAAATAAGCGGGCCTGAAACGATGTCTTGAACGTGGGTATGAGGTTGAACTTACATTAATCTGAGCAATACTGTGACTGCAGTAAAAAATAGATCTGTCTGCATCCCGTGAATTATATATAATGAATCTTGAAGATTTATGACGCACGCACGAAAGCGCGTGCGTAACATTGTGGAAGCGGTTGGACTTAACATTAATCTCGGCTAACCTGTGACTGGTAAAAGACAGATCTGTCTGCATCCCGTGATATTTTTTAATAAATAGAAACGCAAATTATTACGTTATATGGGTGGTATCAAACTGTAAACTAATCCACCTACTATCTCGCTAGTTTTTTTTTTTTTTATATATATATATATAGAAACAAATTATTATGTTATACGGATGGTATCAAACTGTAGACTAATCACTTTTCATGAAATCATGGGGGCTCGATAGAACAATTCGTTAATATAAATGTATCTGTTTATATTGACGCAACCTTCTGAGGTTTTCTTCTTATGGTTTTTTTTTTTTTTTTTTTTTTTTTTTTTAAATAAACAGAAACACAAATTATTACGTTATACCTGGAGAAGAAAAGAAACAAGTACAAGAAGGTTCACCATAAGCAAATTTGTTTCTTACTTAAGCCTTATGGTATAATTTGGAGATTTTAATGTTATTTGTTTGTGTTTTGTTTACTACGAATTAAGTTATCGTCTTC
Source organism: Locusta migratoria (assembly GCA_026315105.1). Classification (NCBI taxonomy): domain Eukaryota; kingdom Metazoa; phylum Arthropoda; class Insecta; order Orthoptera; family Acrididae; genus Locusta; species Locusta migratoria. The sequence goes on from CM048744.1 coordinate 598,411,407, forward strand.
ATGTTAGGAATTACTCATTTCAAGTCAAACCATCTGTTAAATTTTAGGAATGTGGCTCGATTCCAGGCTTAATTGGATAACACATATCAATTTCATTATTACTAACTGTATTCCGATTATGAACATCATCCGATCATTAACTAGAGTTTGGTGGGGAGCGAATCCCAATGTGCTACTGAACATATATAGCGCATTAATTAGAAGCAGGATAGAGTATGGATGCACAATATATGGGAATGCCAATATTAAGTACATCTGTAAACTAGATACGTTTCAATATAGTTGCATCCGAACCTGTCTTGTAGCGATGAGATAAACTCCTATAAATGCTCTCTTAGTCGAAGCGCTGGAAATGCCTCTTCATTTTAGGCGTCAGTGGCTGGCCAGCAAGTATATACTAGGAAGGTTAGCGATAACGAATCACCCAGTAATTGAAAAATGTGAAATGCTGCAGGATATATTGGCTAACAGAGCTCTGCATCGTCCCCCAGACTTCTTTAGAAGTTTTCAGGCGCTGAAAGACCTGAGAAATAGTATTATTGCAACAAAAATACTTCCACAGTTTGAACGGCCTTTTTGTCCTAGTCCTTCAGTTGTTCCAGTACGATACTTGGAATATTGGATGCAATCTTAATGTGATTGTCGAAACATACCTCCGTGAGAAGTGGTCAGATTCTCTACATATATACACTGATGGATCATGTACTGTTTCCGAAGGTAGTGTCGGATGTGCTATCCTATGTCCACAAACGGGTTACTATGAGCAATATAAACTACCGTCATCAGACTCTTCTTTTACTGCTGAAGGAATAGCAATTATGAAGGCTATTAAGTACTCTTCGACCCAGAGTTACGACCGTATTTTAATATTGTCTGACTCAAAAAGTGTTTTGAGTGCCATAGAGAACAGGAATTGGGATAAAAACAGCAGTAAGCTGGTTATTGACATCACACAGGAACTGACAGATTGTTCTCGAAGAAATAAATTTGTTTTCTTAATGTGGGTTAAATATCATGCAGATATATTATATAACGAAACTGTTGACCAGTTGGCCAAAAAAGCAGCCCAATCTGGTGTTCACTTGGACATCCAGTTACCTTTTACTGACTTTTTCCGTGAAATAAAACTTGTAATCAGAAGTCACTGGGAAGAAGAATGGAGATCGTCAGCTTTGTACAAAGGAAGACATTATAGTTGCATATAGCCAGGCATTCCCAAAAAACCATGGTTTCACAATTTGTCTTTACATAGGAGAATAACTTCTGTTACGAGGATGAGATTCAATCACGGTAGCTTCCCTTCACATTTATTCCGTTTGCATCTTAGGAATACAGACAAATGTGACTGTAACTTTTCAGATGTGGGGGACATTAATCACTTGATATCCGTTTGTCCTAGGTACTGTCAATACAGAGACCAATTTCTCTCAGAACTTAAGAGGCACATGGTGCCTTTCCTAATAAATATCACCAGTCTTCTAGTAATGGCAGACAGAGCGGTGCTTAGAAGCCTGTCAAGATTTATTTTAGTCAGCAATTTCAAGATATGAATTTTAAAAAATCATAAAGTTACAACCAAGAGAGAAGAGATGACTTTGCAACTCCCTTGCATCACAAACTTTTTGGCAGAGTCATTTGAAATATGCATTGGTGGCGACACATTGGTGTAATATCTCCATAATTCTTTGTTCAATCAGTTTAAAGTGCTTTTTTCTCTAATAATGTTTAGAAACTGTCATTTTATTTACAGCCGCTTGGTGATCATGGTGCTTTAAAAATCAAGATAGTTTTTTTTCTGCTGTTATATGCTGAAGAACATATTTTCGATTTGTACAGTTCAGAAATGTATTTATAAAAAGTTTTGTATTTGTTTTCGTCTTTGTATTAGTGTACCCATAATCGCTAATGTACGCTAGATGGTTATTTTCTGCAAGTAACAAATAATCAGTGGAAAAGTTTGAGCATAAATATTTATACTAATCCATTTCAAAGCGAATTCTGTTAATTGGCTCTGTTTTCATCAGAGGTAGGTCTGAAAACGATGTGTAAATGTGAAAAATATTTTCACAATATACGCCACTTCCCATACACTTGAAACACGCGATCCTATTGGCTGACTCAAACCCCACTCCTTATTGGCTGATTTCACGTGACATTCCACAGCTGCCGGCTGGTATCAAACTGTAAACTAATATGTCATACTCTACAAATACTTGATTTTACTAGAAATTTACCGATAACAACGAAGTTACTTCAATCGCGAGTTGAATGAATACCGATGTGTACTAAGGTATCGTATCATACAAACACGTTTCATTACTAGAAATCTTCCGATAACAGAGGACTTACTTTATTAATGAGCGAAGTATTCGACTTGAAGTACTTAATCAGTTGCACATGCACTTTCTTAATTAAAAGACACTAATGAAATACATACTCCAAATTTAAGGCGCGTGTCCACTAGCAAGTAAACTTCCTCAAGTCGCTTGCAGAAGCCACTTTTAGAAGTTTTTTTAACGTGGAAACACCCACAGCATGTCGACTTCCCCAAGTTTCAACATCTTGCAGAAGTAGCTTCCGCAAGTCAGTGGATACAGTCTCATGCGACTTGTAGCAACCACTTGGCGAGCTTCCCAGTTGCTGAAAGTTTTTATTCGACTTGCAGAAGTTTTGTGTTGCGTTTGCGAAAGGAAAATATCAGTAATAATGACGAAAATAGTGTGGAATTGCGAGAGAATGCAGCTGTTGATATAGAAATTAGAGTGCTTCCCAGAATTGTGGGATACAAAACACGTTGACCCCAAAAAATGAATAAGAAAACAGATCGCTCCCGAAAATATTGCGGCGATTTCTGAACAACAGATGCCGAAATACGGAAAAAAAGAAAAAAAAGCATAGTTTACGTGCGAAATATGGACGAGAATGAAATAAAATGAGGAAACCAGAAAGTTAACAAAGAGCAGATTACATTTATACTAGCAAATGGAGTATTTTGATTCAATGAAATTTATGTTTCCTCTTATTTTAGATCATTCAATAATCTTCTAGAAAACTTAAACACGTACGTCTCTGTACCCATTTCTTCGACGAAATACTTCTTTGTCTCTTGAACTTTTGTTCGTCTTGTTTTTATCTTTAATAATAATAAATGGAACGATAGTAAAGGCTGCTCTTATTTTTTTGCATGACGTAAATTTGCACTTGCTTATGTCACAACGTGACCCTGGGGGAAACACTTCTGCAAGTACTTGCAGCAAGTTACTTGCCTAAGCGACTTGCAGAAGAAAACTTCCGCAAGTTTTTGTTCTATTGTAAACACGTCGGCAAGTACTTGCAGAAGTTACTTGCTAGTGGAGACACGCCTTAAGTAGTGGCGTGACAATACGGACGCAATCGACATTCGATATGTATCGATTCCGGCTATACTACTGGTTAAAGTCTAGTTTATGAGTCCCGGACTGGTGTTTGGCGTGTAGATGTTGGCAACGGTGCGAAGGCAACCAATCAAGAGTCGCGTTCGCGCGGCCAATGGCATTGTTTGTTTCATGTCTATTTAATTTGGCGTCAGTTTTGAAATTGCTGTAAGCCCAAACGGAAGATTTAGTTATGAATTTCAGTGATCTTGTGATTAAAGATTATAAGGTTTGTTAAATATCGATGTAGTTTTCGGGGGCAGTGTTTAACAAGAATAGTTGATTTACTGACCGGACAAAGTTACATCGAGAACCTTTCAATCATAGAGCAGGAACAGCATTAATTAATTTCCGTTAATTTGTCAGAGAATTCCGAGGGCAGTGTTACGTTGAGACCTAAATTGCAGTAGGCGAACATTCGTGACAAGAAAACCTGTAAAATTCGCGTTCAGCATGAGCAGGTATGTGATACCATCCCTTTGTCTTTTACTATTATTTGTTTACAAACTATTAACATTGAAGCTAATTCGGTAATTTGGAAGGAGCGTTGTATATCGCTTCGGGCGGCCTACTGTCGATAATGACGGACTATCGATAGTTGCGTAGTGTCAATTTGTATCGAACATGCGAGCTTCAGAATGCTATCATAGTTTGTTTACTCGCAAGCGTAGGCGAAATCAGTTGCCTTTATAATATAGGAGAAAATTATTTAGCCTAGACCACGATCATACCTTTCTGAACCGGAGATTTCATACAGATCATAAAATAAATAAAACATGCTACACCTTCTCTATGGTTGACAGGTTCTTGTATGTACCCAACAGCATTAATTATTTAATTTGTTTATATACGTCGAAATGAATATCTGTTTTCATTTGTCCGCCAACATTTCTTTATTACGACCATAGACCAAAGATATTATAGACTGCGCATGTCCCTATCTCTGCTGTGTTGTGGTTTGAAACCAACATCTAATTGCCCCGAGTCAGGTGACTGAGGCTTCGTCATTACGAACCACAGTGTTTCTATTTTACAGGTGAAGTTAAGCGTTGATTTTAACAATAAAACTACTTCTCGTATTCCTATTTCACATGTAATATATGAATGTAGCATGATTTCTTCGTATTACTGACATTAATGCGGTGAGTATCGTGACCAGACGAAAATTATTGTTTACAAGGAAACGAATTAGAGATCCTCAATGTTTTTTACTTTTTTTTCAACTGACCAATGTGATTTTTTAATGGAAGATTATTTCAGCGTGTCTTGACTGAGTGTACATGTCTGCGAGTAAATAATTTCTGGTGCATATCTGCCATTAATAGCGTTACACAACGCAGAAGACGAGTACAGACTGTTTCTTATCCCTATAAAACCAGTTCTTGTGACGTACATCAATAATTTTATCACATTATTATTTAATGTAAATAGCCAATATTTTTCTTGTTTTACGTTTTGGCTTCACTGTATGTGGAAAACGTCATAAAATATAAACGCTTATATTATATTAAAATCGGACATTATGGATGCAAACCGATTTCAGGTATATATAAAAGCATGACAAATCATTTCACATGTATTCTTGAGGAATCGTATGAAAACTGATGCTGCTTGTCAAACTAATATTTCGTCTCCTGTGTAAGCTACAAACTAAAAGACTCACAGTACAACAAAAAGAGGCATTTACGGTAAAATTTTACGACGCCTCTCGCCGGCCTACAGTGCTTAAGTTGGCAACAGCTGAACAATGAAGTGTAGAATCATGCTAATATTTTTCGTAAACGTTATTGCTACTCGTTTCACTCGCAGCAAAATAAATACTGTACCTGCTCTATGGTTGACAGGTTCTTGTATGTACCCTTGTCCGTTCAGAAAAAATAATTTTCGTTTTAATTGAAGTTGTCACGAAAAAACATTTATTGGTCATCTGAGTTGCCGTGATTACCATTGGTGCCAACATAACCGCTGCAGCCCGGCGAGAAGCGTCGTACAATTTAACCGGCATTTACTTAAGAACTGCAGTTCTGATACTTATAAAAAGAACTGAGAATACATTTCATCTAGGCACAAGTACAAACTGCAACCGTTGCATTGATATTGCGAATTATGGAGAACTAATGGTCATTGTACTAAGGAATATGTAATAAGAATGCGATAAGACGGTTTATTGTCGGAATCTACGCTTAATTTGCACTAGAAGGGAGAATAACCGCGACTCTCAGCTGCATTTCACATTGCTCGTAATGATGAACAGTGTTCCCTGCCCCGAGTAACGTGACTTAGATGTTGATTTCAGTATTAGAGCTCCTAAAAAACCAGCCTGAATCGTCCGCCATTTTGCCCCAACATGGGCGCATCTGAAAATGTTTATAATGGCGATGGTTGACGTATTCACGCAGTTTTCAACAATATTTCTAATGAAATGTATTTAATATTGCACACACTAAGTGTACCGAACAGTAACTAATGTGTATGGCCTTATAAAGATTTAGAATGCGCTTTTAATATAACAAAAAATCCTAACGTACCGGTAATATAACATAGCTTCTCGCCGGGCTGCAGTGGTTATGTTGGCACCAATGGTAATCACGGCAACTCAGATGACCAATAAATGTTTTTTTCGTGACAACTTCAATTAAAATGAAACCTAATTTTTTCTGAACGGACAAGGGCACATACAAGTACCTATCAACCATAGAGCAGGTAAAGTATTAATTTTGCTGCGAGTGAAACGAGCAGCAATAACATTTACTCTGTAGCTCGTGAAAAATATTAACACAATTCTATACCAGGGCCGCTGAAACATTGCACTTGACGTTTCGCGTTATGGCGAGTTAAGTTGGCTACACTGCTATAGCGACGTTGCAACACTAGCCTCTTTTTACACACAGCAGAAGAAACACTTTTCATTTGCATCTCGTAAATGTGAGCTATTGAGCAATAAAAGTGCATATAATAATTCGTTCTTGAGCTGCTACCACAAAGCAGCAATTAATTAACGGCATAGTAATGTAGACAAGAGCACAACAACGCACACGCTTTCAATAACGTAGCAAAGCAATATAGATAATAAGCATTTGATCATGACGGATACGAAATAAACAATAATCAAGATAGTACCTTCTATCTCTATGTTTTATAATCACAATGCCTTTCACTCACCAATTTACGGCGACAGTGCTACAATTCCATCCAGCTCCCCATCTTCACTGTTGTCACTGCCAAAATCGTCTTCATTGTCGTCATCACCAAGACAAATCATTAACTGTTCATGATCACTGAGGATCCCTTCCATCGTCTGCGTGCAGGAATCAGGTTTTATTTTTATTTATTTTTTTTTTTTTTTCCGTCGAGATGCAGCATCCACATTAGAAACAGCTTCACGCAACAGCCTTTCCACCTCTGTTATTGTGAAAGACTTATTATTGTTCCTTATATAATTCAAATGGCAGTGATATGGGACAGCCTTATTATTATTGTGACCCTGCTCATTTGCGATTTCGTCTACTATATATATGTGGGCGTAATAGGCTTATTTTGTTTTACGAGCGAATATAAAATAGGTTTTGACATTGACATATCTGCAGCAATATATCTTTCTTGTAGCCACTGCATCTCAACTGCTTTCCGATCGTTTGAAGCGAGAATGAACTTCCTGCTCACAGCATATGCTTTGAAGTTTTTATTCATACGAAACTGAGTACTCGGAGAACGTCAATAGACTTTTCGGTTACATTATTCAATTAATTGAACTCGGAAAGTCAAGTTAAACCACTCACAGAAAAACAAACCGGAATAAAAAAAAAACACCTGACGTAAACACTAGGTAGACAAGATACACAACGTTGTGTACGGTAGCACTGAATAAAGCCGGCAACGCTGGAACTTTGACGTCAAGGCACGTGACCAGCGGAAGTGTTTATCGCACGGTGATTGGATCGTTTCTATCGACTAGCGCTTCGCGCTTCTTGATCTTCACTTGTTATTTGTAAACGTCAAGTGCAAAGTTTCAGCGGCCCAAACATACACTTCATTGTTCATCTGTTGCCAACATAAGCACTGGAGCCTGGCGAGAAGCGTCGTAAAGTTTTACCCAGTGCCGTATTTTGGAGTGTCTTACGCGACCGTAAGAGATGTTTCGACCTCATATGTAAGTAATTGTGTAAAGTATTATTCAGTATGTGGAAAACTACGTATAAATGCACCACAATAAATAGTCCTATCCACTTTGAAAACTGCGAAAAACTTCATTAAGTCACAAACATTCTGCAACAAACTGCTCCACCATTATTGACAGTGAGAAGTAATGCAATGGTACATAACTGACATGTTAATAGCTACATTTATTACATATACTTACAATACATAATTGAGCGCCAGGTCCTGGTTCCCAGTTGCTTCTGCGACAATTTATAGCCCATCTTTATCTTCGTTCTGGATTGCTGCAGTGATTTGTGCAGTTCACAGCTAAGCAGCCATCCACATTTTCCACAAATTCTTCAGCAAATTCGATTATAAGCTCCCTTTCCGGTCGTGACTCGTATATACCCACATATAACTGTCCTGCACATTGGGCAAAAATGGCGAATAGTTCAGCTCCGATTTATAGGAGCCTTATTCAGTATAATGACGTCACGCGCAGTCCATATTATCCATAGACCAAAGATAACATAGACTGCGCGTATCCCTATCTCTGCTGTGTTGTTGTTTGAAACCAACATCTAAAATTACCCCAGTCACGTGACTGAGTTTTCGTCATTATGAGCAACAGGTTTTCTCACTTACAGGTGAAATCAAGCGTTGATTTTAACAATAAAACGACTTCTCGTATTCCTATTACACACCTAGTAGTAAAAGTAACGTAATTTCATCTTGTTATTAATATTAACGCAATGATAGTCGTGTTTATATGTGCCCACGTGAAAAGTACCGTATTGTCAGTTATTTGTAGAAGCAACAGAGTTACATATTCTCGGTGTTTTGTTATCCTATGAACCTTTCACTTTTTGCATCTTATGAATGTGATTATCGATATATATATATATATATATATATATATATATATATATATATATATATATATCGATGAGAAGATACTTCAAGCTGCTCTTCTAGAAGTTTATATGTCAGCAACTAAGTCATTTCTGCTGAAAATCTGCTTTCAGTAACGTTATTCAAAGCTAAACATTCATACAGACTATTTATTCATTATACTTAGAAAGTCACTTCTTGCTGAGTGCATCGATGATGTTTCGTCACTACCCTATTATTTAATGTAAACAGCCAATAGTTCGGTTGTTTTACGTTTTGGCATCACGGTCTGTGGCAAAAGTCTTAAAATATAGACGGTAGTATTTTGTTAAAATCGGATATTATGGATACAAACAGATTTCATTCCTTATAAAAGCACAACGAAATATTTGACATGTATTGTTGAGTAATATTACGGAAGTTGATGCTCCTTTCCAACTGATATTTGAGCTTCTACTCCTGTGTAAAATACAAACTAAAAGACTCACAGTAAAACGACAACAATCTTTCGCGAAAAATCTGTTGTTCTGTTGCTTGCAAAAAGACGTTTCATCTAGGCACATGTAAAAACTGTAGCTCTCGCATTAACTCTTGTAATTGCTGAAAAGTAACGCCATTGTACTACTAAAGATGTAATAAGAATACCGTAAGACGGGTAAAGGTTTCATACGTGTAGGCATAATTTCTCCATACTTAATTACGACATACCTTACCTTAAAATACTTGTTTTTCAAATGTCTTTCAAGCGCCGTTACATTTAAGTTGCCAGCTTTCGTAATATTTAAGTATAAATACAAAATCCGCCAAATACGGCACATTTGCTTCCGATCGCCTGAATTGGAAGCTGCGCAACGCGGTGTTCATTTGTTGCCGAACACGTGATTATAGGTTCGTTCAAAGAACTGCAGCTTCCTGCAGCAGCAAAGATTTAGATTTAGTTGGTGACTGTTTCGTACAGATCATAGGACAGATAAAACATGCTATACCTGCTCTATGGTTGACAGGTTCTTGTATGTACCCTTGTCCGGTCAGTAACAGTTAATGGCCTCGTAAAATGAAGATTTGGAATTAGTTGACTGTTTCGTACATATAAAATAAGTAAAACGTGCTATAGTACTATATAGTTGAGAGGATAAAGTGATTCTAAATCTTTATTTTACGAGGCCAATTACTGTTACTGACCGGACAAGGGTACATACAAGAACCTGTCAACCATAGAGCAGGTATAGCATGTTTTATTCATTTTATCGTCTGTCTATGAATGTAATCAAGTGATTTCGAAAATAAAATAATTGAAACTTCATGTTAACATGTTAATTTTCACATCTCAAAACATTTCGCGGTTTCGTGTATAAAAACATTACCGCATATATAATTTCCAATGTCAAAAAATTTCATTTGCATGTTGCGCGGAGGTGAGGTTTGGTTATCATTGGCTGACGACGATATTCTTCTTTGTGCTGTGATTCGCTAGCCACATAATCACGTGGCCTTCAACAAATGAACATCGCGTTGCGCAGCCTCCAATTCAGGCGATCGGAAGCAAATGGGTAATTTCCTTCGACCATAGATAATGGTAGACTGGGCACGTCATAGTCACAGAATAGGGAGCATACAGAAGGGAAAGCTGAGGGCGGCGCCTTTGATCTGTATGTTACCAAGCGTTGCGCTCGACGCCATATTGAAAAGCAGTAAACGCCGAACTATAGCCACTTAGTACTTTGGCTGGAAATAGACTTTTTACCAACTGCAGCTAACCTCACCGACTTTTACGAAAGGAAACTACTTTTCATTATGCTCTCATCTGTTTTGCGCCCTCTTCTTGCACCTAATTGTAATCCAACGAAAAAAAAATAGACCTAAATTTTAATACAAGTACGAAAATGTACGGTGGAATCGATGATCGTTTTATTCGGTGCTTATCTCTAGAAAAATCCCAAAAAACGCGGAGTTATGTTTGGGAAATTAGTTATAAACAAGAAAGTGACTTTACAACTGCCAGGTTTCATTTGACACGAATAAATTCGCACAAAATATTGAGTCAGACTTAGCAGTACAACGTGATTACACAGAACTAATGACGTCTGGGCATATATAAAAGTTGTATTTGCTTTAGAAGTATCATTAATTTACTGATCGGAGAAGGGCATTTAGAGGAATCAGTCAACCACAGAGCAGGAACAGCATAAAATAATTATTCCCCTTAATCTATTTGTTTGAGTATTCGAAGAGCATTCGTTGCCAACATTAGCACACTACGCCTCCAATGCCGTAAGTAAAATTTTACCTGCCTACTTACGCACTATTCTTTGTCATTCATTTCATATTATTCCCTGCAACGTTAAACTTATAAAATATAAATGTACTTCAACATTTCGATGCTGTTGAACTGCTGCAGCAATAGCAACAGCGAGAGTTATCGTCAAGAGAAGAAGCAAGGCTACTTTTAATAATTACGCACACATTGCTCACATTCGAAACTGATAACATTTAACTTTCACTGCACATATAGCGACGTTCACTTACTGCTCAGCATGTTTTGGGAAGGTGAAGAAGCTTATATCCTTATTTGTATTCGAATTATTGCGGCAATTAGGTGCTGAACACCATCGGCCGCCTTGTCTTTTATTGCTGTTCATAATAAAAACGGAACAGCTCCAACTACTGACACACAGTTCTTTCTTTTCACTGCACTGCACTGCACCAAATACTTGTTTACTTTTATGCGATTCAGGCAGTTAAAATACACAATTAACAAACAAAGACGGCGCATTACCACGCCACAGAGTAGGGAGTGATCACGCGTTTACTGCTTTTCAAGATGGCCGATTCCGCGCATGCGCACTAAATTTTGGACGACGGACTACACCGGAAGTTTCCTTTCTGTATACTCCTTATTCTGTGTCATAGTTTTAATGGCACCAACATATCTGCAGCTAAACCATGATTTTGCCAACAGTCACGTGGAAGTGTACAGCTTTGCCTTAGGATTATACAGATCTTTTTGTGAAGAGCGATAATATTTTATTTCAAGTGAAAGTATTATTAGTTTAAAATGATGGCATTTCTTGAAAACAGGGGAGTTGTTTATTATATCCGGCTAATGTTTGCCAACAGTCACGTGGTCCTATGTTTGAACCACCCCATGTGAGTAGCTGCTCTGCTATTTGTCCGGTCTGTTAGTATCTATAGTCGAAGGTAATTTCCAAGAATGTTTGCAATCGAAGTAGTTCGGCCTGAAACGATATATATCGGACGTGCAACTGTAAATCGATTACGCATTAATTGATACACGAGATGACAAAATACGAATGTTTACATACAAATCATCTTGACGTGAATATTTTTACAGCAGAATCGTGACACGTTCATAGAAATTAGTTCAATGTTTTTGACGAATTTCAGTGTAAATTACATTGCTCTAACCGTCACTGCCGAAATTTGAAGCTGTGGTAGTACGTATCTACGTGACATTTTCGTCAAAATTTGTTGAGTGTTTCTGATTATATACATTTTGTAATGTATGTAATACATTCTAATGTATGTAATATTAGGTTTCCATGGAGCATATATTTCTGAGATGGTCGAAGACAATTTTATCTGTATAAATATATGACAACTATAGATACGATTTTCATTTCATAATAAATCGCTGCAGAATGTCTTCAGAATACTACTTCCACAACTAGTCTCTAAATGGATGACAGTTTTACTTTTTCTTTGCGCAGCTTTGAGTATGAAGTCTATTAAATCATCGAGAATCGAAAAACTTCACCGTCACTCAAGGCCAACAAAAAGCGCGTAAATAGCCGCGTAATCGATTTAGTGTTGCACATTCGATATACAGTGTTTCAAGCCGAGCCATTTCGATTGTAAGCGTTCTTAGAGATAATTTCCAAGAATGCTTGCAATAGAAGTAGCTCGGCCTGAAACGATATATATTGAACGTTCGACTCTAAATCGATTACGCGGCTATTCACGCGCAACTTATGAAGTACGTATGTTTGTTGATTGTCATAGGGACGTATTTTATTGGTTTCTATGGTCTTGAGTGACGGTGAAGTTTTTTCTTATTTATTATGATTTAAAAGAGTTCGTAGTCAGAGCTACGCAAAGGAAAAGTAAATCTGTCTCACCCATTTAGTGACTCGTTCTCGAGATACTTTTCTGAAGATATTCTGCAGCGATCCATAATTCGATTAAAGTCGTATCTATGATTGTCATTTATTTATATAAATAATTTTTTTTGTTCTCGCTCATCTCAGAAATATATACCGTATTGATACCTGAAGCGTATGCCACATTACATTAAAATGTATATCATGAGAAAATTCAACAAATTTCTACGCTAATTCCTATGAATGTGTCACTACTCTGATGTACGATAATTCACGTCAACGCAGCTATACATTTCCACTCGTCAAAATAATTCGTATGAAAACATTCACATTTCGTCAACTCTCGCGTCATTGCCCTCGTAATCGATTTAGAGTTGCACATTCGATATATATCGTTTCAGGCCGAGCTACTTCGATTGCAAGCATTCTTGGAAATTACCTTCTTAGAAATTACCAGAGGTTATATTTGACTCTCTCTACGCCACTTTCGATCTGGCTGCCTTCGATTCCCACCGTTCACCGCGCCGCCACCGAAATCGGAGAAGCTCGTGTCACCGAGAGCAGTAGCCGCGAGGAGGGGCGTACCTGGCAGGCCAGTGACGCTGCCGCCAATGACGTTGTGGAAGACCTGCAGCTCGCTGTCGGCGGCGGGCGGCATGCGCGGGTCGCTGAGGCGGCCCGGGGTCAGGTCGACGCCGTTCTCGACGAGCCTGGGGGGCGGCGCGGTCTGCGCGAGGCGGCGGCTGAGCGAGAGCCGCGTCCCCGACTGCGGCATGCCGTGCGACAGGAGCGAGCGGCGGCGGCGCGGCGCGTGGCCCTCCCTGCGGCCCTGCGCCTGCGCCTGCTCCAGCGAGCCCGGGGAGCTCCCTTCCATCCGCGTCAGCGACTGCATCCCTGCCATGTCCACCGATACACGAGAAACAACTGAACGCCGTCCACCGAAGACAGTAGCGGACGATATAAAAACTGATGTCGTAGGCCAAAGATAATATGTCTGCGCACGATCAAACACGTATATTACTAGACCGGCAGCCAGAGATCACTGCTGGCAACACGTTATAAAGGCGGCGTAATTTTGTGAAAGTCGAATCGAAGTCTATATTTTTGTGGGATCAAGTCTAGTCTCCGATACCACCCGTCACTAATTACGTCATTATTTCCATCAACGTTTCTATTTATATCGTCGCTGATCCACAGATGATACTTACATGAGTATGGACCAGTGAGCTCAAAGATGTATGGACCTTCGACCATAGATACTAACAGACCGGACAAACACCAGAGCGCCGGCCGCGGTGGCCGAGGTGACTGAGGCGCTCCAGTCACGGTCAGCACGGCCACTACGGTCGGGGGTTCGAATCCCCCCTCGGGCATGGATATTTGTGCCGCCTTAGTTCGTAAGTAGTTCATAAGTAGTTTGTAAGTTTAGGGACTGATGACCCCGTAGTTAAGTCCCATAAGCTTTACAAACATTTGAACATTTTTTGAAACACCAGAGTGGCAATACATATGGCGGGTTCAAACATATGACCACGTGACTGTTGGCAAACGTTAGCTGGATATAATAAACAACGCAACAGTTTTCAAGAAATGTCATTATTTTAAACTAATAATACTTTCACTTCCAATTTATTGTTACTTGCCTTCTCAAAAAGTTCTGTATAATCCTAGGCAAAGCTGTATCACATCTGTACATTTCCACGTGACTGTTGGTAAAGCAGTGGTTTAGCTGCAGAGATGTTGGTGCCATGAGTACGATGCCGTGCCCAGTCTACTAGTATCTATGATCGAAGTATGGACATACTATTTGGCCACGATAACGTGACGATTTTGTTGGTGCTGCCACAAGCGGAGAAAATCGACACCAGTTGAAAGTTATTCTTTTATTTACATGCGCTGCCAACCTTACAATGGTCTTTGACGCGAAGAATTAATGTACACATTGTTAGGATAACGGTTCCAGCACTGCAGCAAGCAGCCGATGCTGCAGTCCGTTCGTGCAAGACAAGCTCCATCGGCCACCGTGCGAATCGTCAAGTTATCGTAGCCAGATAGTATATGTCCGTATTTCGTCCATATTTCCAGAATTTTTATAATAAAAGGCCCCTTTTTTAATATATGATATCTTCGTAATATGCGTAATATAATGATTATTAAACGCATGGAACGTATTAAATATATATTTCTGTCATTCGTTATTTGAGCGTAAATTTTTTATGGCTATGTTACGTGTAATTTGTTTATTTTTTTATATGTAGTGTTACTGATTTTTCATTTTCTTAATTAATATCGATTTATATCTTTTTTCGTTTAGTTCTTGTATAATAATTTCTTTTCCGTTAGTAAAATTGATCTATATTTTTAATTCCAATCACGGTACGTTTCCGTTTGTATACTGTGAGTTTTTTTGTAAACAATACATTTATTTAGACATCATTGTTATTATCATAAAATGCGGATCTGTTGTCGTAAAATGACGATTTCGTAGCAAAACATTGCATTTGTGCTTGATTGGCTAATGCACAAGTCACATAATTGCCAAAATTAACAACTTTCGTTGCCACGGCTGTGAGTAAAATTTAACTAATCTGGGTATCATTGTGAGCGGGATATATAAGTGAAACAACAAACACGATGATTTGGTATTGGTAACTACACCTAATTTTATAGGCCATGTGCAGATATCGACACCTACTAAATACGTACACTCTGATACTTTAGATCGCGATACCAGCTATCCGAATTTATTCAGATATAACCAATACAGGTCAAGTCTAGATACCGATATTTACGATCTATATTCGAAATAAAAATAGTAACAGCTGGTTTCGGAAACTAGACTTTACTTATATAGGTAAAGCTTAGATAGTGTTATCTAATAAATACTGGTGAACTAGAAAATATGAAACGGCTGCTATCGGTAACTGGACTTGACCTAAATAGCTCTATTCCAGATACCGATACCTAATAAGTATTGGTGAACCACAAAATATGAAGGGCTGGTATCAGTAATATAGGTCAAGTCTAGATAGCGATACCAAGTAATTTTATCTGAAATATGTTTTAGCGTTTTATTTAATTCCATTGTAATATGTTCCCGCCCAAAACCGCAATTACCCGCGGTAGTCCCGTTAAGTTTTATGAATAGTAATATTAATATTCTCTTGTCACATTTCTATAATTTCGTTGCATATTTCATTTGTTATCTAATATTCGTTGTCGTTCTTTAGAGTTTATAATGTTTCGTAATTTCACTTTCATTTAATTCGAGACATATGCACATTTGTATACTCCAACGAAAGAAGTTAATTAATACATTCAATTGTGTAATATAATGCGATCCTTGTATCAAAAGTATCGTGATCGTAACGTCTCTGGACAAAGTATGACGTCATTGATCAAAGTCGAAGACTGGTATCGTACACCGGACTTTATCCATTTTTGTGTGTAATATGATTACGTTTTTTGGCTCACCTTGACTGTCCGATACCAGCCGTCAGCTCTGACCAATAGGATCATGTATTACATCATTTTGTCATAGATGTGTTTCTATTTGTTTATTACTAGTCGCTGCTTATACTGTAAATGTGTCAGAGGTATTATTTATTAGAATGCATTTATTTATTTACACGGTTCTTGTTGACCAATTTTTGTAAGAATACATTTATTTCTTTACGTGTTTGAAATTAAATGTACATAGAGCTTATGGGACTTCACTACGCTGTCATCAGTCCCTAAAATTACAAACTACTTACGAACTAGCTAATACTAAAGACAGCTCAAATATCCATGCTCGATGAGGGGATACGATACCCGGACCGTAGTGGCCGTGCAGAACGTGACTGGCGCGCCGCAGACCGCTCGGCCACTGCGTCCCGCTTACCTGTTTCGTTTTTGTGTAATAAAGTATTGTGTCAGAGGTAATATTTATTAGAATACATTTATTTATTTACCTACGCGTTTTGTGTTGAACAATTACTACAGCGATAGGAAATACTTAAAAATATTTAAAAACTATCCGAGTTGTATTTATAAGGGCTGATATCCAGTTTATGAGTCCACGTGTGGTGTTTCATGTGTAGAACTGTGAGCTTATTATCGTTCTGTCCGCATCACGCTAGGTTTTTTGTCCCCCTTTTTTTCTTTAATTTTACACGGCACATTAATCTGGACATTCCTATAACTACAGTAAAAGATAGATCTGTCTGCATCCCGTGAGATTTTTTTTTTTTTAATAAACTGAAATATGAAGACTTATGTCGCCCTTAAAAGAACGCAAGAAAGCGCGTGCTTAACATTGTTCGAAGTGGTTGAACTGCTATAGAATTTATGGTTTTATGGGGAAAATTATGACATTCTTAAAACCAGATAGGTGGTTACTTGCTAATATATGGCATCTTATGCTTTACTTCCCACTTATTTACTAGCAGTGAAATGACCGGCAATGACATTAGTATAAATCATCATTCTTAATAAAGTTACAGATCGTGTCTCTGACCTTATTAAACGTCTATCTATCCGCATCACGTGGGCTTTTCCTCCTTTTACACAGCACATCAATCTGGGCTTTCCTGTGACTGCACTAAAAGATTTTTTGTTTTCAAATTAACTGAAACAAGAAGATTTACGTCGTACTTAAACGCACGCGCGATAACGTGTGCGTAACATTTCTGGAAGCATTTTTTTCTCTAAACAGACTCCGTTCCCTCGACTTCATTTTTTTAACAACATTTCAAAACGTAGCTTCACTATTACACTTAGCTAGTTTTCTTGCGCCGTATTTCGTCAGTTTCGTAATAGTACTTCATTATTACGAAGAAAAGCTCTCCTGATGCTACATCGTATTCAAGAACTTCAATAAACGAGTCATTTTCAGGATGATTTTGTGACCTACATTGTCCAAAAGTGATATTTACATACAGTGAAACGTTATCATTGCATGTTTTTTTTTTTTTTTTCGATGTTTCATTTTTATTTCTGTATTGCTACTTCTGTTGTTGTTCTATTTAGAATCTCCCCACCCGAAACCCCTTAATTCCCGCGGTAATTCCGTTAAATTATTTTACTCATTTTTTCTTTTTTTTACGCTTACATTTATATTTGTGCCGTTGTTTTATTTCATGTTGTTCTTACGCCACATTATATTCGCATTGAAATATGAACGTCGCTTATCGTCACCACGTTATGCCTGACGTCATGGGTCAAAGCAGACAGGCGGTATCGTAATATCCAGTATTGCCCGTTTTTTAATAAATTGTAATAATTATGGGATGTTTAGTATTCCTGATACTCGTAATTGAAATTTATGTATGTCGATAGATACTTTGTACGTTGTATTCGTGCTTGGGAAAATGAACTTTCATATTTCTGGGGATTTTGTATAGTTTGATTTGTGGTGTATTCTTCATGTATGTAATGTGAATAGGTTTTTATTTAGTGTTCATGTGTTTGGTTGGTTGTTAGCAGAAGGAGTTGATTTTGATTCAGTGATTATTTATTTATTTATTTATTTATTTTTCACTTTCCTGGAGATGGGTGATGTTGAGAAATTCAACACCACATGCATTCTAATAATATGAAGTTAGTTAGAGTACCTAAGAAAAGAAGTTCTGATTAATATTTGTTATGAGATTGCCAGCATCGAGTATTCTTTGCCAACATTATCATGAGTAGTTTTAGAGATGTGAGGTAAAAGTAAACGTCATTGTTGGTAATTGATCAAATTGAGAAAAATGGGATGCATTTTTATTGTTTAACAAAATTCGTTCCCCCATTTTCTCATAATTTATTGTTAGTGAAATTTTATCCTTTTTATAAATATTAATTTATAAATACCCTCCCTTTTTCATTTAATGTTGTTTTTCACCAGTGCTGAGAACAAACTCAGATGTAAATTATCATGTTTTAATTCCGTTGCGCCATAAATGTTCTCACAGCCACCTTCATGAAATGGTTTAGTTCGGGGTGGCTTGTATATTATTGATTGTGTGTAATTCTCGTGATCTACGACATATGTTGGCCACCGTCCCTGTCTTCCTGCTGCTAAAGTAAAATTTGAGTCAGTTCTAAATTCTGGGCCAGGGAACAAGGTTCTGTTGCAGGAAGTAGTCAGTAGTTCACGCGACTCCTTTGGCTGGTTTTACGGCCAGGGTTATATGTTTAAAGTATGCTTTTTAACTGGCTCCTTTCAGCTAGAATTAATTTTACAATTAACGGTGGTCTTTCAACTGGCTTACCGCTGCCAGGATTCGCTCTTCTAGCTGTTCAATGAAGTAGTTTCTTTTGTTTTAAATGCGCGCAGGAATATTTTAACCGTTTGTCCCAGTGTGTGAATGTGTGTTTTCAGCAGAGCGCATTAATCTATTTCAATTTATGTTTTCAGCGCTCGTGTGTTTTAGTTGTGTAATTTTGGAAGGTTATTTTTTTAATTCTTTTTGTAAAAAGAGCACAGCCACAGTGCAAGCTTGTGAAGATTTTAATTGGTATTTTGTTACGCGGGTTTTTGGTAGGCTAATTTCTGCGTTGGTAACCTCTTGTCGTTCTGAACGAGTTCTAAAGGTGGATACTAGTTCTGCCTTGTCCGTTTCCACTCGTTCTAGGCGATTAAACCGAAGTTAGGACCGTGGAAAGTCCACTAGGTTGGATCTTTCAACGGAAAGGGAAAACGTGGCGGGCACAGATGGCCGCGTAACCGTTGAGAAAGAGGCTAGTTTAGACGTGGACGCTACCGGAAGAGATAGCAGGAGCGAACAAAATACGCCGTCCAACCATATGGCGATTTCTGCTTCCTCTCAAAATACTTCCAATTCCGTTACTAGGCCTGTGTCTGGTTCCGACACGATTTTAGGCGATATCATGGCTTTCATGAAGGAACTGAAAGCGGAAGTATCTTCCATAAGGGAAGCACAGAATATTTCAGTTCAGGAACTGAAAGCATAAGTAGGTTCCATAAGGGAAGCACAGGAACTGAAAGCAGAAATGAGAGTGGGGATGGATGCACAAGGTAGTTCCGTGCAAGCTGTCCAGGCAGAGCTGATCAAAGTTTCTGCGCAGTGCAGGGAGGCGCAGAGTAATACCGTTCAGGTCGTTCGCGATAATTTAGATGGGTTGTGCACTGATATTGTACAACTCGTACAAGAACGGCATGAGATAGCAGTGAGTGCTATCTCAGAGAACACAGCCAAGATTTCAGGGAACATAGAAGCTACTCTGTCCTCTCCGACCGTGTAGATTCCAATATCCACTCTCTTGAGGTGAGATTCAATGAGAGAGTCTAATTAGTTACATCTACATCTACATACATACTCCGCAATTCACCGTAAGGTGCGTGGCGGAGGGTACACTGTACCACTACTAGGCATTTCCTTTCCTATTCCACTCCCAAATTGAACGAGGAAAAAAAGAATGCCTATATGCCTCCGTACGAGCCTTAATTTCTCTTATTTGGCTTTGTGATCTTTACGCGAAATGTAAGTAGGCGGCAGCAAGATCGTACTACACTCAGCTTCAAATTCCGGCCCTCTAAATTTACTTAACAGAAATTCACAAAAGAACGTCGTCTTTCTTCCAGCGATCCCCAATTGCGTTGCCGGAGCATTTCCGTGACACTCGCGCATTGGTCGAACCTACCGGTAACAAATCTAGCTACTCGCCTCTGAACCGCCTCTATGTTTTCCTTCAAACCGATCTGCTGCGGGTCCCAAATACTTGAGCAATACTCAAGACGTGGTCGTACAAGCGTTTTATACGTGGTCTGCTTTACAGGTGAAGTACATCTTCCCAAAATTCTCCCAATAAACCGAAGTCGGCTGTCTGCCTTACTCACAACTGTCCTTACATGCTCGTTCCATTTCATATCGCTCTGCAATGTTACGCCTAGATATTTGAATAACGCGACCGCATCAAGAAGCTCACTACTAATGCTGTATGCGAACATTATAGGATTGTTTTTTCTACTCATGCGCATCACCTTACATTTTTCTACATTGAGAGCTAGCTGCCATTCTTCGCACCAACTAGAAATTTTGTCTAAGTCATCCTGTATGCTATTACAGTCAGTTACAGACGACACCCTCCCATACACCACAGCATCATCAGCAAACAGCCGCAAATTACAACTTACTCTGTCCATCGGATCATTTACATAGATAGAAAATAATAGCGGTCCTATCACACTCCCCTGGGGCATGCCTGACGATACACTCGTCTCTGATGAACAGTCGCCGTCGAGAACAACGTACTGCGTTCTATTACTTAGGAAGTCTTCCAGCCAGTCACAAATCTGTGAAGCTATTCCATAAGCTCGTATCTTCGTTAGCAGTCTGCGGTGTGGCACCGCGTCGAACGCCTTTTTGAAGTCGAGAAAAACAAAATTAGTTAATACTAATTTCCACTCTATTAACGAGAAAATCGAATTAGTAGATGGTAGGGCAGATGAATTAGGGGTGCGAGTAACTACATTGATGCCCGCGTAGGAGAGCTGGCCACCTCGGTGACACAGCTTCTGCAGGGCAGGGGAGCGGCAGCAGACAGGGCGGGTCCCGCTGTTGCGACTGAATCGGAGGAAGTTCGTCACTTGCTTCGGTTCAAGGAGCAACAGTGGGAAATAAACCGGAGGCGTCGCGATGTAGCGGCCGAGCTGCTTGAACGCGTCGCCGAGTTAGAGCAAGCCTCTGCTGCACTGCCGCCTGTCCCGCCCCTAGAAAACGTTTCCCGCAATTTGTACGGAAGTCAGCCCTGTCGTTCCGACCGAAGAGACGATTCGGCTTTTCAAGAGGAGGAAGTCGAACCCCAGCGTGTACGTCCTTTGAGAAGGGAAAGTCAGAATCAAATCAAATGTTCAAATGTTTGTCTAGCTTATGGGACTTAACTATGGGGTCATCAGTCCCTAAACTTACAAACTACTTATGAACTAGCTAACATTAAGGACGGTACAAATATCCATGCCCGAGAGAGGATTCGAACCCCCGACCGTAGTGGCCGTGCAGACCGTGACTGGAGCGCCGCAATCCCCTCGGCCACCGCGGCCGGCAAAGTCAGAATCAAGTGCCTGTACATGAGCCTCAACAGGCATTTGATTATAAACACTTCTTGACCGTAAGGAAGTACCAAGTTTTCCGGAACTATGCTAACGGGATACACCCCTGTGCATGGCTGGAACAATTCGATTTTTCTTTGACCCCGGACTGGCCCGAAGGCAATAAGATCGAATATGTTTGCAGATATCTTGAAGGAGAGGCCGCCACGCGCATGCATTCGCTCCTGAAATATTGCTGAAATTATGAGGACTTTAGGGAGCATTTCCTGCCTGCCTACTGGTCAGAGAGGCAGCAGGAAGAGTAAAAAGTAGCATTTAGTGATGCCCCATTTTGCGAACAGCATTGCAAGAGTCTCAGCGACTTCTTTCAAGGAATGATGCCGAAAAATCAGTTCGTTGATTGCCCTATCCTCCACATCCACATTGATACTCCGCAAATCACATTTAAGTGCCTGGCAGAGAGTTCATTAACCACTTTAATAAATTTTCTCTGCCGTCCCATATTCTAATAGCGCGCGGGAAGAAAGAACACTTAAATCGTTCCGTTTTCGATCTGATTTCTCTTATTTTATTGGGATGTCATGTCTCCCTAAGTAGGTGGGTGCTAGCAAAAATATTTTCACATTCAAAAGTAAAAGTCGGTGATTGAAACTTCGCAAACAGATCACGCCGAAATGAATAACGTCTTCCTTTTAATAATTTCCACCCCTATTCGTGCAGCATTTCCGTGACGCTTTCCCCCCCGTAACGTGATAAAACAAAACGAGCTGCCCTTATCTGAACCTTCTCGATGTCTTCCGTCAGTCCCACCTGGTGAGGGTCCCACAAGGGGCAACAGTACTCCAAGAGAGGACGCACAAGTGTGATGTAGGCAGTCTCTTTGGTGGAGCTGGTGCATCTTCGAGGCGTTCTGCCGATGAAACGTAACCTTTGGTTCGCCTTCCCCACAATATTTTCTATGTCTTCTCTCCAGTCAAAGTTGTTCGTAATTGTAACTCCTAGGTATTTGGTAGAAGCTACGACCTTAAGGTTTGACTGATTTATCGCGTAATTGAAGTTCAGAGGATTTCTTTTAGTGGTCATGTGTATTACTTCACACTTTTCTTTATTTAGTGTCAATTGCCAATTTTCGCACCAAGTAGAAATTTTGTCTAAATCGCTTTGCAGTTGCTTTTGATCCTCTGTTGACTTCACTAACCGATAAACGACAGCATCATCCGCGAACAGTCTAAGGGATCTATTCAGATTATCTCCTAAATCGTTTATAAACACGAGGAAGAGTAGGGGACCTATAACGCTTCCCTGTGGAACGCCAGATATCACTTCTGTTTTACTCGATGACTTACCGCCAATTACAACGAACTGTGTCCTTTCTGATAGGAAATCGTGAATCCAATCGCACAATTGGGGAGATATTCCATAAGCACGCAATTTCATTAGAAGCCGCTTTTGGTGCACAGTGTCGAAATTCTTCCGGAAATCCAGAAATATGGAATCGATTTGAGATCCCTTGTCGATGGCACTTAACACTTCATGTGAATAAAGGGCAAGCTGTGTTTCGCAAGAGTGGTACTTTCTGTATCCGTGTTGACTATTGGTTAATAGGTCGTTCTCTTCGAGGTAGTTCGACTTAAGTTGTTTTACTACTCCAGGAACATCTACTTCTAAGTTTCGCATGCTGACAGCTGTTCTTGGATTGAATACTGGAGTGTTCACTTCGTCTTCTTTGGTGAACGAATTTCGGAAAGCTGTGTTTAGTAATTCTGCCTTAGCAGTACTGTCATCAGTAGTATTACCATTGCTATCGCTTAGTGAAGGTATTGTTTGGGTTTTGCCGCTAGTGTACTTCACATATGACCAGAATTTCTTTGGATTTTCTGCAAGATTACGAGACAGGATTTCGTTGTGGTAACTACTATAAGGTTCTCGCATTGAAGTCCGCGCTAGGTTGCGAGTTTCAGTAAAAGGTAGCCAGTCTTGCGGATTCTGTGTCTTTTTAAATTTTGCATGCGTTTTTCTTTGTTTTAGCAACAGTGACCTGACCTGTTTTGTGTACCACAGGGGGTCAGCCCCCTCTTTTATTAAATTATTTGGTATAAATCTCTCGATTGCTACTGATATTATGTCTTTGAAAGTAAGCCACAACTGATCTACACTCGCATTTTTAGTTTTGAAAGACTGGAGACTATCACACAGGAAAGCGTGAAGCGAATTTTTATCTGCTTTATTGAATAGATATATTTTTCGTTTATTTTTAGTGCATTTGGGAATTTCGACATTCAGTCTCGCTACTACAACTCGATGTTCGCTAATCCCTGTATCTGTTTTGATGCTTTTTACTATCTCTGGATTATTTGTTGCTAGGAGATAAAGGGTATTTTCGCAACCACTTACTATTCTAGTGGGTTCATGAACCAACTGTTCGAAGTAGTTTTCAGAAAAAGCATTCAGAACTTGTTCGGACGATGTTTTATATTTGCCTCCGGTTTTGAATACGTAATTATGCCAACATATCGAGGGTAAATTAGAGTATGCTTCTAAGACCTATTTGAAATGTGATTCAAGCTTTCTTTGAACATTTTTGCAACCGCATCGTCTGAGTCAGGGGGCCGATAAAAGGATCCAATTAATAATTTATTCCGGTTGTCAGGTATAACCTCTACCCAGACCAACTCACAGGAAGTATCTGCCTCAATTTCGCTACAGGATAAACCTTTAGTAACAGCAATAAACACGCCACCCCCTTTTTTATTTATTCTATCCTTTCTGAAGACCATTTGGCCCTCTGAAAAACTGTTGGCCCAACTTATCTCAGGCGTCAGCCAGCTTTCAGAACCTATAACAATTTGTGCCTCAGTACTTTCTATCAGCTCTTGGAGCTGTGGAACTTTCCCAATACAGCTACGACAATTTACAACTGTTATACCAATAGTTTCTAGGTCTGCTTTCTTCCTGTGTCTGATCTGCCCCCTTTGAGACCGAAACCCATTTTGTATATTCCCAAGGCCCTTTAACCTAAAAAATAAAATCCACGCGAATTAATTATAATTTGCGCCTCGAAACTACCACGGAATGTGCGCAATGCCGTCCTTGCGGGAAGCTGCAAGGAGGACATTGAGTCCTTCCAGGCTACGGTCCTAGAAGAGATGGCAACAGCTCTTCTAGGAGAAGTAATCGGACTGAAAATAGTGCTGGGGTCAATCGCAAGGCAGAAAATACTAGTAGTGGGCAGCCTGTTCCTTCCAATGCTGAGAATCAGCAGCAGAAAAGAAGAGAGCAAGGTTCTTGGTGTGATCAGCGAGCTGAAAGGTGGAGAAGATTCGGGAATGGGAATAAGGACTACCGACCTGATCAAGACCAGAAAAAAACCACACGACCCGCCAATGGAAGATGTGGAAATCAGGTCAGCTGATCCGCGCCACAGCCGACCCCAAGAACCCGCCCCTAGCACAAGCCAGTAACAATCTCCTGCAGATGATCGTCACGCGATCTACTTTAGGTATTTTTGTGTGTTTCTAAGGTAAATTTAGTGATATTCTTACCAAGAAAGTTCTTAGTTGTAAATTTAAGCTGTATTTTGTATGCCTTTTGAAGTATTTTCTTTAAGTGGTTTGGTTTAATAGTCTATTTTGTTACGTGTGTCCCTTGTATATGTTTTTGTTGTGCGATTTTCACTTCACAACAAGACGTTAACAGGTTGTTTGTGTGTCTTGTGTATCATATGGTAAACGACTTTACTGGCATAGTTAACGACAACTTGCCAGTTCCACCTGGTCAGCTGTTCGAAGTGGGTTATCTTGACACTCCATTTCGTTTAAGGTTTTGTTGGTGTGACACATCCAAGTGTCTCTGTTGGCTAATAAAGTTGTCCACCTCACGAAATCGCTTGCTTTACTTGCTGTCCATGTCATTAATGTGTTTCCCATCGTGAATTGATGGACTGTAATTTAAGTTGCGTAGGTGAGGTTTAGGTATATTATTGTTTTTTTTTCCATAATTTGTTCCCTGTTTATCGATTAAATTGTCGATGCTCTTCTTCACTGTGAGTGGAGCTAGAGTGCTACAATTGCCACCCTTACTGTGGCGTTGATGCTTAGGGGCGTAGATAATTTTGTATAAGGATTGTCCGTTTGAGTAACAGAAGGTGTGCAGTTAGACCGGCGGAAGGTCGCTGGAGAGCACGAACGAAGGGGTTCACCTAAATTTCATATGACAATTTATACCCTGTCCTGTTAATAGCATCAACTTGCATTTTTTCAGATAAGTTTTGCAGGACAAATTTGTAAATTAAAGGACAGAGCGTGATCTATGGAAGAGGCCAGTATATCATTCAGAAGGGGAAAAATATTTGACGATAAAAGATGAGATACACGAGTTCAAGAAGGGCAAACTCCATGTCAAGTAACTGACCGTTTCAGATTAACAACCGAAGATATATGATACCCAACATCACTAGGACAGTAAATATAGAAGTTCGTCAACTACCAATTTGTCATTCTTAATTTTGAAGCATCTTAATGGTAACATTGTATGAGTCCATTGTAAGTTATTAATACCTTAGATCTGACTTGATTAGTGTAGGATTGTTTAAGATGTATTGATTTGTATTGTTTATTTTATATGTTTCTCTTTGTATTTTCTCTGTTGCCATTTGCAAAGTGATTTCCGTAAAAAATTCACCCCACATGGGTGTTATCTTTCTGTCACAAACTTGTTGACTGCTAATATTTTAGCGTAATTTAGATGATGCGCTTGTGTATAATTATGGGATATTACTTTTCATCATCTGATATGTAGTGTCTTTTCATTTTATTCTGTTTAGGGTAACATGTGTAACTATGTTTTCTCGCCTCTGCGAGAGAGATTTGTGCAGGGCATATTACAGGAACCAATCTGGAACGTGCACTGTGAGAAATCAGGTCACTAGTCGCACCCAGGTGACTCGCGCCTAACGCAGTGGTTAGAGCGAATTGCGCCCGGGCTGTAGATAGTGGTTTGGTAGTTAATCTATGCATAGCGCTGCATGATGCATGGTTACCCTGACTTCCTGGCCAAATGCCCCTCTCTAAAACTAACAGACTATGACCTGACGTTACTGTTGACATGCCCTGTGGGCTGAATTATGATAGCTAACACAGTTGTTTGTACAGGACCTTGTTTTCTTTATTACAACTATTAATCTCGATGTTCCATTAAGTTATAGCTTTATGAGGTTTCGATTTTATTATTGATATGTATCACTGTGTAATGTAACTTATAAGGACTTAGAACCTTGCAGTTCTATTTGCTATTTCCCGATGTAAATTGTTAATTTTAAGATTGTGCGCATTAATCGAATGTGAGTTAGGAGTTTTCAAACTGCTGTTCAAGTCAACTAGTTGAAAAACGTACGTGTCAACTTTTATTAGGTATAAATTTAAGTTAAATATGATGAACTTTGAACCAAAAACTTCCATTTAATGACTGCTTTTCGTATGTCAGTTAAAATTGATATTTGGCTTTTAATTTTAAAATGTTTTGTATGGACATCTGTTGATGTAAGTTGACCTCTGGGTAACCTAGCTCACTCGAGTAGACCCAAAATGATTGGTCTTATTTTTTTATTAATTTATATCTGTGAACGTATTTCTTTTGTATGAATTTGGGTAGCCTTGTGTAAAGTCCTCCTCCCATATAGGTTTTATTTGTAGACTCCATAAATTGAAGCATTGGAGTTCTTTATAAGTTTAGTGTTTCTTTTAGTAATAGTGTGTACCAAAGTGTTGACAGACAGTGAAAGTAACTGTGCCCATGCCAGAGAAACGCGTCAGCCAAACTCCACACTGCCCATGTGCTGTAGCCATCCTTACAAACACATCGCGATCTTCCCAGGGAGTCGGCTGCACTGCGAAAGGTGGATAGCAGGTCCCATCTCCAGATGACAGCGCGGCGTGTACAAAACAGGTGTCCCCGGCAGAAGGGTTGCCGCGGCTAATCACCCCTTAGCAGCACAAAGAGTAGGCCACGCGGCCCGGAGCCGATGCTCACAATAGCCACTCCTGTCACTGCCGGGGGTTGTTCCACAGAGTAACACATATAGAGGAGAAGCCCACCCTAAACCACTGTCCTATGCTCCCCTCGTAGTTCCGTAAGATGCTAGCAGGTGTCAGGCGGTTCGCCGGCTTAGTACCTGTAGACGACACTAGAGGCTCTTCTGAGGGTAGCGCAGAGGGGAGGCTGAGGGGAGAGCTCGTGCTGCCGGCCACGAGGCCCGGCTGTGTCCGGAGTGCCGGCGCTTCAGGGGAAGTGGTGGTGGGGGCAGCCGCTACCTGCCGCCTGCCCTGGCCAGTTTAAAGGGCTGCTTCTGACCTCAGCTCCACCATGGGACATCTTACGGAATCTTCCCTCCCTGCACCCCTGAGCGTGTGACCGAGCCCTTACGGAGGTTTCCCATCTGTATATATTTGTCTGTGGTTGTTCCCTCTACGGTAGCCGCATGCTAATCCCTCCACTCCATCTGCTTAAGAAATGGGGGCTGGAAAGCTTAAAAAACAGGTGTACTGACCACCCCTACACCTTACTTTGGGAACCATTTGAATAGCTGGGGAAGGGAATAAAACTTCTTCATATTTGCATATGTAATGTGTGCACTAGACCACTCACTCGTGCCAAGCCCAATGGTACGAATGAGTTGACAAAAGACTTTCCTTCTCCGACCGTGACGCCCCTGGCCAGTCAAGGACCCTTGTTAAACTAATAACTCATTAATTCTTCACACTAGAGGTCCTCATCTCAACTAACGCTACAGTGTAATGTCTTTCATTTTGTGCTCAGCACACAAATTAACTCCATGCTGCGTATGCAAGAAACGGGCAATGGAAGGACAGTGTTATGAACCTTCTTCTATAAATAAAGTGGTCAACCTGCATGTGAGTAACAAGTCCGATGGTACTCGCAGACGGTCGAATCCTAACATGATGGGTGGTGTTGCAAAATGGACCGTACCACCTTGAAGAAGAAGACGAAAGTAGCCTCATTACCAGGGGCCAACCGTTCTCTGGAAGAGGAGACGAGGAACAATCCTGAGAGCCTTGGAACAAGAACTGCAGCCCAGGAAAAGACAAAAGAGCAAAAGGTATCGTCTTGTACGTGCGGGAGTAGTGTCCAAGTCGCCTATAGAAGATTGTCTCCCTCCCCATTCAAAGGCCCTAGTCTACAATTCGATCCGAGAAAAGCAGTGTTTATTTCTTAAAAACAGTGTTGAGTGGACGACAATGACGAAAAGTGCATCAATCAAGTGGTGTGAGCAGTCAAAAGAGTGAACGCTCAAAGAGTGCGAAATATAACTCACCTGCTAAGATCTTCTTAATGAACGTATCAATTTTGGTCACACTCAGGAATTCCATGCAAACAAATTATTTGTTAAATATGATTTTTATGATTGTGCTACTAACGTCAAGGACTGAATCTCCTCGACAGAGAGCGGTGATGACTTTTGCCATCTTCAAATTTTTAAAAACAAAATATAAGCTTTCTTAACTATCTTGTTTAAATTAAGAAAATGAAAGACATACTATCACTGTACTTTTCACTATATTTCAGTTTTACTTTGTTCTAGAAGCATTTCATAGATTTTCTTTGTTCAGTTAAGTGCCATTCTATGAATTTGTGTTTTTGAGAATTTCTGCCATGTTGAATTTTCACCTTGCCTTCAGCAACTTATCAAGTGATTTTTTTAATCCATTTCACACAAGCTGTCAATGTTGCATATGAATTGTTATGTGTCTTTTCATTTTCAAAGAATCTTACAGTTGTGTGTTATTTTCAATGTTCTGTATTCATGATTTGTTTATCTATGTTTATTTGTAATTTTGGATTGTTTATGTATGTTGACCCAACCCTGTGGTCTCACCAGCCACATTTGGATCTCCGTTGACTTCGTATTTTAATATGATCTCATTTGTGTATAATGTGTAAATTTTGAGTGACATCCCCAAGCTTTTTTGTCTTGCTCATAAGGAAACCATATGTTAGATTAGAAAAGTTTGCTGTCAGTAAAATTGCCTCATCCTCCATCAAAATTTTCAATCGACGAGTGAGCGCTGAAAGACGGCTTCCCTAGGTTTTTAACTTTGTAAATTATCTATGTTCACTAGACCTTTTTTCCCCTTTCGTTTGGAGGCATGAGGAATAGCATTTCATTTCATGTTTTTAAATGTTAGTTTCTGTAATACTGTGTTAATCTTGCTGGGATTTTATTATGCTCATAATTTATCATTCTGTCTATGAATGTAGCAATATGAACGGTTTCTCTGTGACTCTACTTTCCCTGTGAGAATGTGTACTTGCTTTATTCTGTATGTACATGTATGAGTATCTTCTAGCATGGCAGTCTGAGTGTATGTATGAGAATTTTCGTCTTCAGCTGCTGGTTGTGCTCTTTGCATCTCTGGCTTCATGTCGATAGGTAGTCATTACCAACTTCTGCTTTTGATTCTACCAAAGAGGTTCCTCCACCCTTTGGTTAAAAGTTGGATTGGCAATGCCCAGTAGCGAGCCTCGACAGGACGCGCGAGTTTAGGCTTTTCCAACTACCGCGGTTTTTCCTTGGGTTTTTATCGATTTCCGGCTGCTGGTGGCGGTCTTATGGGCCGTCTGGACACTCTGTAGCTGCGCTTCAAGCTGGTAAGACGTTCTGATTTTCTTTCCTCCCTTGATATGGTAGCGATTCTTTGTCTGGTGTTCAAGTTAGACCTCAGAACTTAGGTTCATTTTTCAGAATAAGTTTAAATATCATGTATGGAAGTATATTCAATTTCATTTCAATGATTTTGCATAGGTAAATGCGGTGAATATTTAACTAATTTGGTTTGGTAATGGCTGGGAATCGGTAACCTTTGTGAGACTAGCTGGTGGTGTAGGAACTCTGTTTAATTTCTTTCTAGCTTTGTGGGATGCAACTAATGTGTGGGAATATTTCTATTCTGTATAGTGCACGTGAAATATTCTTTTTCATTTTCTCCTTCCATGAGTGGTATGTACTCCACGTGGTATGTTCTTAGAACAAAGTCTTCATCTACCCCTGTAGCTATTTCTATGCCCTTCATGCAAGAAATTATGCATGTATCTTTCCGATTTCCATTAGTAGCTCGCGATCTCCTGTCTGTCTATTTTTAAATTGTTGTTTCGTTTCCAAATTTGTACTTTGCATTCAGACTCCCCCAGTAAATTCTCTTCTACCCTTGTACAACCCCCTTCATTAGCTAGCTTTTTAAATACTACGTATTTCTAGGGGCTGCATGCCGTATTTTTTAGTTGATTTACCCTGACTTTGAATTTACTCCACTGATTTTTTAATACTGGACTTCGTCTATCTGTGTAAAACCTTCCCAATCACGTCTAACTGTATTTCTTTAGCTTACTTATGATGTCTTACGCATTTCTAAGGGTTGCATACCGTAGCTATTTTTCTTTATTTTTCGAACATTGAATTTTGTATTTCTTACTGGTTTCCAGAACCACGTGGTTCCGAACTCCGATTTCAAAGGTTTATAGCTAGTCACTTGAGTTCTCGCCACTGCTCACATACCAGTGCGTTACTATTGTGTATTCTTATTTCCTATTCTATGATTCAGTTGGTTTTTGTTGAAATGAATGCGATCTTTAAGCACTTCGCCTTCAGTGAGGTGCAAATATGTAATGTAGCAGACACGTTCCGTGTGTCTCAGTAATTCTGCGTGCTCATGGTTTCACTTAAATGTAAATTAATCTCACTATTATCTCGTACCATCTCAAGTAAAGAAAGACAGACCAGATCCACCTACGAAGTTTATTTTTCTTGTGTTGTGTGGTACATCCTTGTTCGCTGAATTTCGCCTACGATAGCGGCGCCTGCTTCTGCTTCGTATCAGCACTCTGAGCTGGGTGAGTTTCACTTTGGTTCGCGCGTGTGAGTGGATGAATGCTTGTTGATTTTAAATCCTTCCCACGACGTTGTTCAGTTCAGATTACTTTAACACTATGTGGGATGCATTTTTATTGTTTAACAAAATTGGTTCCCCCATTTGCTCATATTTGAACTGAATAAATAATTTATTGTGAGTGAAAATTTATCCTTCTTATAAATATTAGGACCCTTCCTTTTTTCTTTAATGTTGTTTTCCACCAGTGCTGAGAACAAACTCAGACGCAAATTATCATGTTTTAATTCCGTTGCGCCATAAATGTTCTCACAGCCACCTTCATCAAATGGTTATAAATCAAAAAGTCGGTACAAATTTGAAAACTTAATAGAGAGGTAAAAAATGACACACATGCTTGCAATGACATGGGGTTTTATTAGAAACAAAAAGAAAAGTCCGACAGATGGCGCTTCATCTGATCAGAAAAGCAATAATTTCCATAACAAATAAGACAAAGCAAAGATGATGTTCTTTACAGGAAATGCTCAATATATTCGCCATCATTCCTCAACAATATCTGTAGTCGAGGAATAATGTCGTGAACAGCACTGTCAAGCATATCCGGAGTTATAGTGAGATATTGGCGTTGGATGTTGTCTTTCAGCATCCCTAGAGATGTCGGTCGATCACGATACACTTGAGACTTCAGGTAACCCCAAAGCAAATAATCGCACGGACTGAGGTCTGGGGACTTGGGAGGCCAAGCATGACGAAACTGGCGGCTGAGCACACGATCATCACCAAACGATGCGTGTAAGAGATCTTTCACGCGTCTAGCAATACTTTTTCGAGTAAGATTTTCGTTTTATAAATTATTGTAGACATCTCCCATTGAAGACCTCGCTAAATTTCGAGCTCTGTGTAGGATCGCCTATCCTGAGGATTTTGTGATCATTTAAATTTAGCATGCCTTTGAAGTTGTTTTTGCAATAGTGTTTTGACCTGTTTTGTGTGCCAAGGAGGATCACCGCTTTCTTTTATTAATTTATTTGGTATAAAATTGTCAATTGCTGTCGATACCACTTCTTTGAATTTTAGCCACATCTGGTACACATGCGTTTAGTGTTAGAAACGAGTGGAAGCTGTCTTTCAAGAACCTATCTGCTTTCCTGAACAAATATACTTTTCGTCTATTTTTGGTAACTTTGGGACTTTCGATATTCAGTCTCGCTATGACAGCTCTGTGTTCTCTAATACACTACTGGCCATTAAAATTGCTACACCACGAAGATGACGTGCTACAGACGCGAAATTTAACCGATAGGAAGAAGATGCTGTGATATGTAAATGATTAGCTTTTCAGAGCATTCACTCAAGGTTGGCGCCGGTGGCGACACCTACAACGTGCTGACATGAGGAAAATTTCCAACCGATTTTTCATGTGATGCCTCGTGTAAGGAGGCGTACCATCACGTTTCCTACATTGATAAAATTCGTATTATAGCCTCTCGCGTTTGGGGTTTATCGTATCGCGACAGTGCTGCTCGCGTTGGTCGCGAACCAATGGAGTTTAGCAGAATATGGAATCTGTGGGTTCAGGAGGGCAATAAGGAACGCCGTGCTGCGTCCTAAAGGCCTCGTATCACTAGCAGTCGAGATGACAGGCATCTTATCCGCATGACTGTAACAGATTGTGCAGCCACGTCTCGATCTCTGAGTCAACAAGACAACAACCAATTGCACGAACAGTTCGACGACGTTTGCAGCAGCATGGACTATCAGCTCGGAGACCATGGCTGCGGTTGCCCTTGACGCTGCATCACGGACAGGAGCGCCTGCAATGGTGTACGCAACAACTAACCTGGGTGCACTAATGGCGAAACGTCATTTTTTCGGTTGAATACGGGTTCTATTTACAGCATCATGATGTTCGCATCCGTGTTTGGCGACATCACGGTGAACGCAAATTGCAATCGCCATACTGGTGTATCACCCGGTGTGATGGTATGGGGTGCCATTGGTTACACGTCTGGGTCACCTCTTGTCGGCACTTTGAACAGTGGCCATTACATTTCTGATGTGTTATGACCCGTGGCTCTACCCATCATTCGATCCCTGTGAAACCCTACTTTTCAGCAGGATATTGCACGACCGCATGTTGCAGGTCCTTTACGGGCCTTTCTGTATACGGAAAATGTTCAACTGCTGCCCTGGCTGGCACATTCTCCAGATCTGTCACCAACTGAAAACGTCTGGGAAATGGTGTCCGGGCAACTGGCTCGTCACAATACGCCAGTCACTACTCTTGATGAACTATGGTATTTTGTTGAAGCTGCATGGGCATATGAACTTGTACACGCCATTCAAGCTCTGTTTGACTCAATGCCCAGGCGTATCAAGGCCGTTATTACGGCCAAAGGTGGTTGTTCTGGGTACTGATTTCTCAGGATCTATGCACCCAAATTGCGTGAAATCACATGTCAGTTCTTTTATATTTGTCCAATGAATACCCGTTTATCATCTGCATTTCTCCTTGGTGTAGCAATATTAATGGCCAGTAGTGTACCTGTATCAGTTTTGATGCTCGTTAAGAGCGCAGGATTATTTGTTGCTTAGAGATCAAGTGTGTTTTGACATCCATTTACAATTCTAGTTGTCTCATGAACCGATTGGTCGAAGTAATCCTCAGAGAACGCGTTGAGTACATTTTCGCACGATGTTTTATATAGAGATGGGCAAAACCGATCTTTTCAGAGATCGGATCAGTAATATTCACTGGGATGAACTAGTTCTTATTCATGGTTCACCGTTTCACCAACTGATAAAAAACGTAAAACGGTGTCACATTGCTTTTTTGTCACTATACCTTTATCTGATTTGGCCATATTGTGAAAGAAGAAAGAAGAGTAATAATTTTATTGTAAGTCCTTAGTAGTTTCGTGAATTAAACATTTTTAGTTACACCTACATTAAAATTTAAAAATGTTATAACAGAATTTAAATATTTTTGAAGGTGAAATAAATGGAAAAAGAAAAAAAAAATATTTTTATATTTGTATACTTTCCATCAAAAACTAGAATATTTTGCAGAATAAAATGATACTAGTTCCATATTTATACAGTGAGAAGTTTGCGAGTTTGAGCGAGTTGAATGAAACGTGATAGCGCGAGAGGTCCATGCAAGACGTGGCAACTGCCACAGCAAAGTAGCCATGCGCACTAATGCCGCGTGCTACGTGAGCAACAACGCGAGCGATAACGCGCGATATTCAGCGACGCGACACGACAGCTACAAACAGCGACATTCGGCGACACGGCCGGGTGTCTTACGTGAGCGCAACAGATTCTCGCTACAAGATGGCCGCTAAAACCGATCACCTGTTACTAAAGTCTGGCACTCATAAACAGTAAAATAATGGTAGCCCTATAGTAAGCAATAAAGTTTTATTTAATTTAGGGAGTAAAGCGTCAAAAGAGTAATGGCCATTAAATTGACAAAGCGAGAAATGTTTGTGGACTATTTCATTCATAACTTCAAATAAGAAAAAAGACTGTGAAGATATACAGCCAAATTCTTCGAAAATACGACGACGATTACAGATACTTTTGACTATGTTGTCAATGAGTTTTTCTTTTGTGAGTACAAACCATCAACAACTGATTAAGTTCGAAGAGAGTCTTACCAAAAGAAATAATTAGGTAAATAACTGCGGTGATACTCTTACAGTCGGCGTAGTACAGGGGTAGCGTTCGGGCTGGTACGTTTTCCGTTCCACCTTATATTTTAATTTCTGTAACTACATCCCTTTCACCTGTTTTTTTGTGCAAGTTTTATATATTCTCTATACAGAGCATGTCAAATATTTTTTAAGTGCTTCCCAATATATTTTATCTTTAATTGCAAACACACACATCCCGCTGTACCAAACACATTAAATTCGTAATGAAACATTATAGCCGGCCACGGTGGCCGAGCGTACTGTGGCGCGTCAGTCACAGTCTGCACGGCCACTACGGTCGGGCGTTCGAATCCCCCCTCGGGCATGGATATTTGTGCCATCCTTAGTAGTAGCTACTTCATAAGTAGTTTGTAAGTTTAGGGACTAGTAGCTACTTCATAAGTAGTTTGTAAGTTTAGGGACTGATGACCCCGTAGTTAAGTCGCATAAACATTTGAAACATTATAGCAAGATATTTTTTTTCTCAGAAACGTAATTTTA
The DNA here is from genome assembly GCA_026315105.1 of Locusta migratoria. Lineage (NCBI taxonomy): Eukaryota > Metazoa > Arthropoda > Insecta > Orthoptera > Acrididae > Locusta > Locusta migratoria. The sequence goes on from CM048744.1 coordinate 598,447,107, forward strand.
GGCACATCTCGTTTGACATCTTAGTGTTTTCTCTCTCTTGGGAAACCATTTTGTTGTTACTGTCAAAGATTTGATGCCAGCAGAAAAAATTTCAATGGACACATTCCCGAAACTGAATGGTTTCAGAGATGGATAACATTAATGCATATTTTTATTTTCTTTGTTATTCGATTATATAGTCATTGTTTTCAACAGGCCAAAATAGTGTAGATGCATAAGAGATGCATAATTTGTTACAGGACACTTGTCTATCGAGTCAGGAAACTGCGTGATATGGGCTTACGAACTCTAAGCAACAGAGAATGAACATTGCACAAGACTTTGTCTCTCTTTCTCCCTTCATTCAAACTACAAGTCTTCGAGAAAAATGGAGTAGGATCTTTTTCAAGGAAATTTTATATAGTTTAATTTTGTACAGTAACGCGTTTTTGCTACAGACTGCATATTTCCTGTTATTAAGAAAAAACATGTAACATTAAATAAATACGTTTCATTTCGAGTACTATTCGAAATAGGACATTGACCTATATGATGGTTTCTGTTGCTTCAGGTGATCGTTTCTGTAAGTGAACTGCAAGCTTTATCAGAACACAGGAGTTGAGAGAACAGAGAGTTGAGCGGAGTCGCTTTGTTCGGCACCATGCCGTTCGCTAGAGGAGTGGGGGGAATAATGAGCAGCGCGCCCCACGGGCGGCTCCACAAGCGAGCGGAGTCGGGAGAGTGGTGGGGAGAGGTGTACCGGTGAACCAGCTAACTCACCGACTCAATTGGCGGTCGGATCGCCTCGATCGCCAAAGTCGTGCGGAGCAGCGAGCTAGCGGGATTCGGGAGCTGCGCGCTCACTGAACCGCGGTGCTTGTATGACTTGCCGACTCTCAATTCACCAATTCTCGACTTGCAGCATGGAGGCGCTGCACGTGCTTAGGAGCTCATTTTTTGCAGGTTTATACTTCCACATGGTCTATACTACATTTATTTTGTAGCTTAGGAAACTTCTGAAGCATATGGCAAGGGGCTTAGGAAACTTCTGAGGCATGTGCCAAGGGGTGCTTATGCAGCTCATTGCTGTCTCCAGAGGGACTTTTCGGATTGGATGAACTACCACTCTTTTTTTCGGATTCATCCATCACTCACTCCTTAGAAGGATCTGGCTCTTTGAATCAGTTCAGGAGCAGATTGCCCATCTCTAGTTTTATACGTGCCTCCTGATTTGAAAATATAATTTCGCCAACAGATTGAGGGTAAATTAAAATTATCGCCTACTTGTGTGAGGCGGGTACGTGTTTGCAATTAGACACAGGTTTTCTTGGGGGGGGGCGGTAAAAGGAATCAATTAACTTTTTACAATTTTCGAGTACAACCTCAACCCATAATAACTAACAGGAACTATCAACTTCACTACACGATAGACTACTTTTGACGGCAGCAAACACGCCTCCATCTATTTTGTTTAATCTATCCTTTCAGAACACAGATCTTTTGCAAAAACTTCTGATGGACTTATTTTCCACTTAAGCCAACTTTCGCAACCTGTAACGAAATGTGTTTCGGTGCTTTCATTTAATGCGTGGAGTTCTGGTACTTTCCCAACACAGCTACGACAATTTACAACTGTTATATCGACAGTTCCTAGATCTATATGCCTCCTGTGATCGACCTGCACCGTTTTAGACAGCCCATTTAGTGTTTCCCCAAAGCCCTCTACCCTAAAAAACCGCCCAGTCCACTCCACACAGCACCCGCTACCCATGTAGCCACTTCATATATGTAGTGGACTCCTGACCTCTTCAGTGGAACCCGGAACCCGACCACCCAATGGTGCAACTCAAGGAATCTGCAGTGTACGCAGTCGCAGAACTGTCTGAGCCTCTGATTCAGACCCTCAACTCGGCTCTGTACAGAGGTCCACAGTCGGTCCTGTTAACTATGCTGCAGATGGTTAGCTCTGTTTTCACAAGACTGGCAGTCTTTACCACTTCAGATAGCCGTTCAAAACATGAGATGATCTGTTCAGATCCAAAACGGCACACATCATTGGTACTGTTGTGAGCTACCACCTGCAGTTGGCTGCACCCCGTACCCTTCATGTCAGCTGTGAGGACTCGTTCCACCAAGTAAACACACAGAGTGCACATTTGCCTTCTTCCCCTCTTTGACGTCCATCTCTCCATGGGCTCCATAGCCAGCCTAACGTTGGAGCTCCCAACCCTCTGTGAAAGCCTGGATCTTGCAGACTGTGTGGTAGCTACTGGATGAGAGACACCGTTTGGCTCATGAACATTGTCCTGAACAGACGGTGTCTCAAACCTGTTCGCAAGACGAACTGGGAAGTCCTCACGATCGCTTCCCCGGAATGTCTTGTGCCGCCTGCCATGCACTGGACCAACATCCCCATGCAACCACAGGTGGGGTGTCTGCCTCATTGCTGGCTGTATCAGGGCATGTTGCTGACAGGGGCCGATCGGTGGACACGACGGGAGTCCACTTGGTCCCCACAACCCGCCAACAACAACGACGTCCCTCGATCACAGCCTCCAACTGTGCAACCAAGGTTAACATAGCTTGATGCTGGGAGCGTAGTGTCACCAATTCAGACGGCATCTGCACACAGCAGACACAGTCCATGTTGATGATTACCATGCTGAAAGAGTAAACACTACTGCCGTGATGCACTCAAAGGAAGACTACACTGTTTCTTAAAACGCAAATTTCAATCTGATATGCAGGAGAGCACAATATAAATTTACAAACTGAAACGAAAACGCGCAGACAAAATTCCAAAATACTATATGTCACTTCTAATCAGATGCCGGATTCACTTACGAAATATGAAGGCGGCGTCTGTAGCGAATCAGCCGGCGGCTAAATAGACAAAGACACAACTGGCTGATATGTTAACTAAGCCATTTCCCAGTGAACAGATTGAGAAAATGAAAGACTTTTAAAAAGTTGTGAATGTGGGTTGAGAGTAGTTTGAATTGAGGAGGTGTGTTGAGAGTGACAATTCAAACCTCTCAACAGATTGTTTTTTATACATATATTCTTTTCCTTTTAAAGATAACTCTGTGCTATTAGCTTTTATTGTTGTGTTCTATGGCTGCTGTGTGAGAATTTCTATGTGTTTTTTTATTCAAAAATAATAAAATTATACCAGGAGGTAATTCAATAGTCATTATTACAAGCAAATTTACATTTGGTGTGTCTGAGATTGTCCACAGCTCCCTAATTTCACCACCCTTTCTTTACGTCTTGTGGTTTTAGTCATTTGTTTTGTGCCTGTAGTGAACATGGTTTAGTTTTCTTTCTTTATCGCGTGATGCCACCTACAGAGAACTTATGTTGTGTAGATCTGGCTCCATGAATAATCCTTGAAATACAGAAGTGGAAATGACATTGCAGAAGTGTTTATGTGTTTATTTTTACATCCTCCTCTTGTTAGTGTTTTAAAGGGATATTTTATGTTTCGCAAGAACTAATCCAGGCATACAGCAGATACCTTTGTTCTACATCCGGCGGTTGTTGCCCTCAAATTCTTCTTTTTAATCCTCTTGGAACTAATCAGTTTTATGGGCGTGTAATACATTGGCTGCAGCGATAAGAAGATATCGTATAACCCTTGCAGCTGGAAGAGTGCAGGAAGCACCTCCTTTTCGTTTCCTTTGCATGACATTATGGACACCAACCACAGTGGACATACCATGTGACAGCCTGGACATACCAGAAGTTATTTTATTTCATTTTGTCGGGTGATAAATAATGATAATAATGAAACACTGGACCGATTTGAACCAAATTTGGTATACATATTCCTTACCATGAGGAAACAATTGCTGTAGGTGTAAGAACTAAATACATACAGCGTCTTTCACTAAGTTTGTTTGCCACTGTAACTTATAAAATAATAGGTGATGGGAAATTTTAAAGCGGTAGATCAACACAAGAAATGTTACACTTTCTGCGGAGCTATGAACATAGTTTATTGTATCATTTTCCAAAGAGTTACAGCACAAAGGTATAATTTTTAAATGGAACAATAGGTTTTTTTCTATCGTGCATTGGATTCGTTGAAACCAGCTGCGCCCAAATCAATTTAAACTACATTCCTATCACTGTTAGTTTGGGAGCTACAACCCTTCAAAGTTTCTGGGGCAGATATCACACGCTGCACATAATACATGGCTGTGTGGTGGGTGATGGACGTTATGGAGGTGGGAAGTTGATTTACATGAGATGTTCAAATGTGTGTCCATGTCCCTCAATGCACAATGCAATGCGCCGTCGAAAGGATCTGCGGATGAGATGTAACATCGCCGGTGTGAAGGAGCGACGTGCGTTCTCGATGCGCCGTTTTAGATCATCTGGGGATGTGGGCTCAGTGACATAAACACTATCCTTTAGATATCCCCACAAAAATAAATCTACTGGTATTAAATCGGGCGACTTTGCGGGCCATGAATGAGGACCATGGCGCCTCATCCATCTTCCTGCAAACCTGTTGTTTAGTTCTTCCACGACAGCATGTGCAGAATGGGCTGGGTGACCATCATGCTGCATCCACATATGGACTCTCGTGTGTAGAAACACATGTTCAAGGAGACCACCCAAACTGTCGGCTATAAAAACGCGATATAACTCAACTGCCAGTGTATCTGGGAAGTAGTGTGATCGATGATTTCATTCCCAAGGATTCCACACCACACGTTAATAGACCACCTACGTTGACGGTCGACAGGTCGTGCCTACCGAGGATTGTCTGCGGCCCAGTAGTGCATATGTTATTTCGATTCGCTGCACCATAATTTGTGAACATGGACTCATCAGAGAACATAACACTTTGTAAAGACGCCAGCGCGAAATTACGCGTGGCCCACTCACAGAATGTCACTCTTGCACGGAAATCGTCCCCGTGCAGCTCCTGGGTCAGTGACAGGCGGTACGGGTGAAACCTGTGGCCATGTACTATACGGCACACAGATGTGAGACTGACACCAGCGACTGCAGCAACGGCTCGTAAGCTGACATGAGGATCGTTGTGTAATGCAGCTAAAGCCATCAGGGCGTGTGTGGAGGAGAATTTGCGTAGGTGCTACAAATATTGTAGCATCTATATCTATTCAGACAGCCAGGGAGCCCTGAGATCACTGGCAGCTCCTGCAACAAGGTCTAAAATTGTTGCAGACTGTCACAGGGTTCTAGTGGAGCTAGGGGAAAGCAATAGAGTAAACCTATTGTGGGTCCCTGGCCACTCGGGGATCAGTGGCAACGAACATGCCGACAGATTAGCCAGGATGGGGGCATAGATCCATTTATTGGACCGGAACCTGTCCTGACAATCACCAAGGCAATGATCAAATTGGAGCTACGTAACTGGCTCAGAAGACAGCACGTAGAATATTGGACCAAAGTCCATAAACAAAAACATGGCAAGGTAATGATGCCAAAGCCATATTTTAAAAGAAGCTCTGAAATCCTGGGTCTGAGCAGGAGAGAGATTAGACTCATGGTTGGGTTGCTGACAGGCCATGGGAATTTCAAAAAACACCTACATACAATGGGAATAACAGAAGATGACCCTAAATGTAGGATCTGTGATGACAGTGATGAAACTGCCTCACATCTAATCTTCAAATGCATTGCATTGGAGAGTAAAAGGCACAGAACATTTGGGACAACCAGACCCGAAGAAATTGTGTCTAATAAAGAACTGGTAAAGGGACTCCTTGCACTGTTCAAGGGCATTGGTTGGCTTTACTAGACATGCAGGGAGCGATACCGCACAATAAACTCAGTTTCGGTGCGGGCAGTAGCGGGTTGGACCAACACTGTTTTGGATCCCTGAAAAAATCAAAACAAATCAATGCAGCTAAAACAAACACCTCCGTCTCCTCACTTCTTGAATGTCTTCGTCTGTTACTGCGGCGCATTACCAAGCTGCCTGTTTCCCGAAGTCGTTGTTCGGCACGTAAGAACGGAATGGCTGCCGGGACTCTTCGCCTAGGATATCTCACGGCATACGCCGTGGCTGCTTCAGTGGCATCGTGTTGGCACTCGCCGAGCATCAGCAACATGTCAACGTACTCTTTGTTCGTGTATGCCATCGTCATCCGATGTCAGTAACTGTGGTATATTGAGCCCCGGGTGTTTGTGTGGCTCCAACTGTCGGGTATACGGCCGTGTGCGGCGACAGTCGGCAGTCTAACAGCGCATCGAGGAAGCTTCTCGCTCCGTGACACCGGCGATGTTACAACTCGACCGCACCACATTTAGAAGGCGCATTGCATTATGCGCAGCGTTTGTGGTATCTGCCCCTGAAACTTTGAAGGGTTGTAGCTCCCAAACTAACAGTGATAGGAATGTAGTTTGAATTGATTTGGACGCAGTTGGTTTCAACGAATCCAATGCACGACAGAAAAAAAAACTATTGTTCCATTTAAAAAAAATATATCTTTGTGCTATAACTCTTTGGAAAATGATACAATAAACTATGTTCATAGCTCCGCAGGAAGTGTAACATTTCTTGTGTTGACCTACCTCATTAAAATTTCCCGTCACCTATTATTTTATAAGTTACAGAGACAAACACACTTAGTGAAACACCCTATATATGGTTCAGGAGGTAAGACGTCATAAACAATAGGTTTCGCAAAAACTGCCACATCATGTGATGAGACTTTATTCATGCACTGTAATAGAATGAGAGTACTTAGTGACTTGCAACACACATTAAACATTATTTCAAACCTTTATTACACTCTTTTTCCCAGACAATCAAAGCAAAATAACGAAAGGAAAAAAGTTTCTCTTTTACTACTTTTCTGCTGTTCATGGAATAAGCTATGGCATTCGGAATGACATTTTAATTTCTACACAGCAAATTGTGACCTCAGGAAAATTTACAGACAGTATACACACATATAGCTGAATGTGCCTTCGAAATTGTATCACAGTACGACAGGTTGTTTATGAGATATGAGGACATAAGCAGTAAAGTTCATGGAAAACCGCCATATCACGCACCACGTTTTAATCTATTACTTCTTTACTACTAATTGTATTCGTAACAGATTTTACCGAATGCAGCACTTATATAAGTGAATATATACCTACAAAATTATACCATTTTATAACATATAATTCAATAAATATGAGATCGTCTATACTGTGATGGGTAAAAACCTTTCACATCATGCACAATGTTTTAATACACGTACGTATTTACTACTAAGACACTCCTATATTCCAGTCTTGTGAAACAAATTCCTGAAAGCTTACGGTGCTGCTGACAACTGTGAACCAACTGTGAAGAGAACTCTGTAAGCGAAAGCAAGAGAATTCTATAGCGCTACAGAGAAAGGAAGAGAATGAAATAGTATACATCCAACGAATACCCATTATTTCCGGCAGATCTACCTTTTAACTTAAAGAGATTGTAGTTTCCAGTGAGACTTGCATTTTCTATGACGATTAATAAATCACAGGGCATCCTATTAAAAACTGCAGTGGTTTTGACATCTGCATGTTTCTCACACGGACAACTACATGTCCGTTGTTCAGGGATGGGCTCTCAAAGAATTTATTCATATTAGATTTTGGACAAGTAACCAGAAATATTGTTTATAATCAAGTTTTGAATTAAATGAATGTATTAAGGTTACTTATCATTTACGTCTTGATAACTATCTTTCTTTGTTTGGATACAGCAGTTATTATTTTGTACGTGATGCAAGACAGCCTTATTTTCTTAATACTCTCCCATAAATGTGATATGTTATTTTAAAAAAAGGAGATGGACAGAGAGGGAAGGGATATGAGAAATACTAACTCAAAGCTTGAATAAATAAATAAATACCCGGGCAACGGTGGGTTTTCAGTTAGTATGAAATAAATTCCTTTTTCTACAATGAGCATGCACTCAATAAAATATTAAGTTCAGCATTTGGTTTACTATGAATTGTCTTATAGGCACAGCTGAGAAAAGCAGTGACAATGTCTCAATTTACATTTAGCATTATGCTTCCTGCTATTTCAGATTATCAGACTGTCTCATTTGAAATGAAAAGTTGTCTATATTACAATCCACTTTAGATCTTGCTCTGAGATTTTTAATTATATTGCACAACTTTACAGTAATGCTGTATACGATGTACAGAATCGTTATTTGACAGATTGATTAAAGTGTTTTAGTTTTCGGTATGATATTGTAGTTTGTATATTGACTTTCCCCTTCTTATGTTCTGATATGTCACGCTCTCTCAAACGCATTTCGTTCTTCTGGTAATTTGGGTCATAGATTTTTAATATTTCTTAAATGTAACACTGTTATTTTAGGAAATATATATTTCGTTCCGTAAAATTGTTGTAAGAGTGAATACTTTATAGACTTACTAGCTGAACCCCCGCTGCTTCGCATGCATAGGCTGGTTGGTCTGTAGCAGTTGTTTCTTTTTAATCCTGATGAAGGATCCATATCTTAAGTTTCGTAGCTACAGCTCGAAATTTGAGTTAACAGCAACATATATTCGAAAATCAATTTTTGCATCCCGTATTTCACCCCCTTATTGGTCTAATTTCCAAAAATACCGAAACACGTGCCTTTTAAATTCGAACCCCGGAACCAAATCCGAAAATTTGTAGCTCTAACTTCAAAATTGCCTAAATAGCAACAGATTTTCGAAAAACATCGCCTCTCCAATTTAACCCCCTTGATGGTTGAATTTCCAAAAATACCAAAACAGGTATTTTTTTTAAATCATAACGAACAATACAAATACCAATTTTTGTAGCTATACCTTCAAAATTGTCTTGAAACATTGTGTTTTCGAAAAGAATTTTTGATCCCCTCTTTTACCCCCTTAGTTTTGGAATTTCCAAAAATACCAAAACTCTTGGCTTTTTAATCCTGATCAAGAACCCATATCGTAAGTTTCGTAGTTATAGCTTGAAATTTAACAGAACCATATTTTTGAAAATTAATTTTTGCGTCCTCTATTTTACCCCCTTATTGGTTGAATTTCAAAAAATGCCGAAACACGAGTCTTTTGAATTCGAACCCCGTATCCAAATCCGAAAATTTGTAGTTCTAGCTTCAAAATTTCCTAAATAGCAACATATTTTCGAAAAACACTCCCTCTCCAATTTAACCCCGTTGATGGTTGAATTTCCAAAATTACCGAAACACGTATTTTTTAACGTCTAACCAACTATAAAAATATCAATTTTTGCAGCTCTAGCTTCAAAATTGTATCAATAGCAACGTGTTTTCAATAAGAATTTTTGATCCTGTATTTAACCCTCTTACTTCATGAATTTCCAAAAATACTAAAAATCATGGATTTTTATCCTGACCAAGATTCCATATTCGAAGTTTCGTACTTGTAGCTTAAAATTTGAGTTAACAGCAACATATTTTTGAAAATCAATTTTTTGCGTCAACTATTTGACCCCCTTATTTGTCGAATTTCAAAAAATGCCGAAACACGTCTCTTTTAAATTCGAACCCTGAATAAAAATGAGAAATTTCGTAGTTCTAGCTTCAAAATTGCCTAACTAGCTACATAGTTTCAAAAAACGTTTCATCCCCTATTTCACCGCCTTACGGATGGAATATCGAAAAATCGCTTCTTAAAAGATCAACACCGTCCATAAATTTTAAGTTTCTATCTTCAGTGGTTTGGGCTGGGCGATGATGAGTCAGTCAGTCAGTCAGTCAATCGGGACACATCCTTTTATATATAGAGATGGCACTTCATTCTAACATTATTTAATAGGGTTTGACATCTTATGTTTATTCCGATAACGCATGTTCGTTAGTTCTAGATTTTTTTCTGTCTTCTGTTTTAGATCTGGTTCTGCTGTTATGCTTACCAATCTTTCATTCTATTTCCTTTTTGTTATTTTCCCGAGTGCTTTGTGTATTGTTGCTTCCGCCTTGTGCCCGTAATTTGCAATAGTTAGATAGACATTTATTTTGATTCCTCTATACATTCCCTCAGTGCTGCCGCCTATTCTGTCTTTGGGCTCAGCTTTAGATGTTACAGCGTACAATCGTTTAGCTGTTGTAAGAGTGGCACTGTTATGACTTTCCTTCAGAAAACACACGCCGATAATCGTGCAAACCGTCTGGTGATGAGTTACAAGCTGCGGCAGCAGGCGAGCCTTGCCTTATGAATATTGCACCTCGCCATGTGCCAGCACAATGGAAGCGCCGATTTTCTCTCAGTCGTTCCCTCGTAATTGCTCATTAGAACGTTTCCCTTTTAAGCAGTCTGCAAGAGAACGTAGGTTCCCATTTGTATGTACCTCGGCTCAGAGACAACCAGTTGCTGTCAGCGAAGGTCATTGTCCCATCTCTTTAATTGGCAGAAGTCTGTTTCTGTATTATGGTAAGCATAAAAAAAGTCACAGCAATAAGGAGTTTGAAATATTTTGTGTAGCTAGTGTCCAAAAGATTTTATTAAACATTGGGAACTGCAACATGTAATGTACTGCTGTAATTTATTGAGCTGTTGTTCACCCTTAGCAGGAAGTATGAGACATCAAGGAATCGTCAACTTAGCATTAGAAGGTTGTGTGTAGTGTAGAAATCGTAGAGAGAGACCGAGGGACGAATACAGCAAGCAGATTCAAAAGGATGTAGGTAGCCGCACGTATTCTCAGATGAAGAGAATTGCACAGGACAGGGTAGCGTGGAGAGCTGCATCAAACCAGTCTGCGGACTGAAGACCACAACAACAACAACCTTTCCAATCTCCTGTTGATGGTAGTCAGTGCAGAAACCGGTAGTACAGCTGTTGGCACAAGAATGATTAAAAAAAATCATTCCAATATTTTCCGTTGACTTTCAGTATCTCTTTTCCCATTCGATTTGTACTTCAGGATCCTTAGGGCAATTCTGTGCTTTGACAGTTTCAGAAGGTGTTGTTTACTTATTGCTGAATCTTTTCATTTATGTTTATTTAACTCTTTTTTATGTTTTTTTTTTACCCAAACCATTTCGATCTGACTGAATATTTTTCTCGTAAAGTTATTGTTTTATTTCTATTACTGTTTCTTCCGAGGAATAAATCGATGCAAAATATGTACGGTGAAAAATGGATGAGTTTGGTTAAAGCAGAAGAAGAAGCGTTTATGGCATCCTGAGGTCTTTAATATCAGTCGGAATGAATTTCAGAATCCATGGATTGAAATCTCAGATTTATTGGAAATAACTACAAAAAATAATGTAATTTATGCTTTCACGGCGGGCGTTTTCATCAATTAAAATTCCGGGCTAAATTGCCGTGATGGATCGGTGAAACTTCTTCCCCCCGACGTTTCGTTGTCAACTGAGGACATCTTTTGAGGTGAGTCGACAACTCAAAATTCAAGTGTTTGTATAGCTTATGGGACTTAACTACGGGGTCATCAGACCCTAAACTTACAAACTACTTATGAATTAGCTAATTCTAAGGACGGCACAAATATCCATGCCCGAGGGGGGTTTCGAACCCCCGACCGTAGTGGCCGGAGTCGACAACTGGCACTAGCCACGTGACAATCGATTACGTGCAATCGAGAGAAGTGACGATAGTCACAGATAGTTGCGTAGTCAGCAGCACGTGAGGTGTGGTGGCGCCCTCTATGTGCTGGGGTGCAAGTAGTTAGGTGACGCGCGACTTGCGTGACGATGATGATGAAGCCAGGAATCGAACTCCGGCCCCCTGCGTGGCAACCCACTCTGCTGTTGTCAATTTTTATTTATTTATTTATTTTTTTGCTTGTGGTATGTGGGCATAAGCTGTCCACAACTTGGTGATTCAGTTATATGCAATGGTTTCCACATGTGTATTTGTGCTCACACGTTTCATGCTATAGGTGTTCCGAGTAAATAATTTTAGCTTTCACTGTTGTCTTCCACAAATAAGGTTTCCGAAAATGAATGTAAATTTCATTCATCATTATCGTTGTTTTTGGAGTGCATGTAACTGTCATGCATGATTTAAATAATGAAGCCTTGCGGCAGTTACCTACTATTCTTAACCCAACGCGTTTCTACAATTCATTTTCTAGTGTATTTGTTTATACAAAATCTTTGTTAGGTATCCATGTGTGATTTTCTGGTTATTGCAATAAGTGAGGATGGTATGCAAAGTACTCGCCGCATGCTTTACGAGACATATGTAGCTCATTCATATGCGTTCGATTTGTTTATTGTTACCAATAGTCGCAATGTAGCATTCTTCTCCAAGGGTCGTAGTAGCTTTCGCCCTCCAAAAGATTAGAATATAGTCTTTTTCACACATAGGAACCTCCTCCTCCTAGTCCTCCTCCTCCTTGTAGCCCGCCAACATTTGTCAAATCACATCGGACGCAGTCAGGAGACGTATTTGACCAAGTATTTGGACTGTGTTTTCGTGCGATCTCTGGCGACAGTGGCTGATGACCATTGTTTGTGGCACTGCGAACCCAGACATACCTAAACACGCGAAAGACGCCATGAATCAACAAAATTAGATGCCAATTACTCTTCTCCCAGAAATGTCTAAGATGTTTAAGCGTTTTTACGTTCAGAGAGTTGGCATCCGGAGCGGGCATCGTACTACTCGTCTCCTGCGTGTTGTTGAAGAGGGCTGGCGCCCTCGGAGCGGCGACAATACGCTGAGTCAGTATCCAAGGCCTGTGACTGCTTTTGATTCGAGAGCCTCTTGTAGACATTGTTTGTGCAAGGGGTACCAACGCTACACGTCACATTGATCGCTTCAAACCTACGATATCGTGCCTCTGATGTCCGCACTGGCGACAGAATATTGACTGGAAAGCCTATAGTGGCGAGAATTCCACAGGGACCGGTCCTTGGCCCGCCGCTGTATCCCTGTATCATCAGGTGTATAGAAATTATGTAACTGTTAATTTTCAAGGTAATCAGTGGTGTCTAAGTTTATTGAAAGGTCCTTCCTTCTCTCCTACCTGAAGTGCATTTCCTTTCCCTTCCCCCCCTTTCCTATTATGACTCCTTCCCCTGACCAACTGAGCACTGATGACCTACGTAGTTTGATCCCCCATCGAAAACAACCAACCAACCATCCAACACGTTACGGCCGCGCGGGAGTAGCCGAGCGGTGTGGAGCGCTACGTTACAGATCGCGCGGCCTCCCACTTCGGAGGTTCGAATCCTCCATCTGGCATGGATGTGTGTGTTGTCCTTAGGTTAATTTAATTTAGTTCAAGTAGTTTATAAGACTAGGGACTGATGACCAACGTAGTTTGGTCCATAGACTTACAAACATTTGATGGATAAAGACGTTGCGAGTACTCAGAAGGGGTAAAGATAAAAATTAGTATAGTATTTTTTCCAATGAACAGCATTGAAAATAAATTTCAGGCTATTCACGGAGCTTCGCTGGCAGTATCTTTATAAGTACCTCACATGCTGATCTCGTCGTCCTCACCTGTCTCTGCTGATTCGGTCGTTGACGATAACACGGGTCGCCAAATTTTGACTTTTTGTCTGGTGTTTGCATGAAAATATGAATTTGTGACTAAATTGACCCTGCTGATTACAAATCTGTAGCCTGTTTCTCTGTAGCACGTCAGGTTTTTGCACCACCACTATCATCATCATATTCACCATTGTCTAACTCTTCACCCTCTGAAATTGGAAATTGGAAAGCAATTACGGGACAGTGGAAACGAAATGGAACAGTAAAGTGGTTAAAAAAGAATTGAAAGAAAGGCATATGAATTATAAGAAGCAAATATTATGGTGGACACTTACCAGGTAGAGGTATTACTTCCGTTTTCGTTTGCCCATGAATGAACGCTTGATGTCCTTCCTCTTGTGTGTCACTTCTCCTTCACGTGTGATGCACCAACAGTAGTCAGCCATCATGTTTATTCCCCAACGACCTTGATAACGATGTTCCATAGTTTTAAGTTCCTGATGAAATCGTTCACCATGTTCCTCTGATGTGTCAGCCAATTTTCTTGAAAACTCTCTAAGTGTGACATTAGAAAATATAGTTTTAGAGAGACCTTGCATCCTAGCTGTTGAAAGGACTGTAGCATGTCTTCCACTATTTCCTTGTAATCAGGCTGCTTATTCTGGCCAAGGAAACGATGCACAACATTTTTTAAACTTCTCCAAGCTTGAAGTTCTATTTCCGTCAAAGAACTGTCAAAGTGCTCATCAGACATCAACTTCCTTATATTTGGTCAAACAAATATCCCTTCTTTCAACGATAGATTTGGGAATTGCCTACACAGGTAATGGAAACAGTTTCCTGTTTTGTCCAGTGCTTTAACATACTGCTTTATGAGTCCTAATTTGATGCGCAGTGGAGGCAATAAAATATGATCTGGATTAATCAAATGTTCATTCACTATGTTCTTTGGTCCCACTGTCAGATTTTGCCTCTTAGGCCACTCTCTCCTACTCCAATGCTCATGATAAGCTCTACTGTCCCATTCACACATATAGCAAGGCATCTTAGTGTACCCTGCTTGCTGACCAAGAAGAATGCCAATCACTTTAAAGTCACCACACACAAGCCACTGGTGTTCTTCGTACTTCACATTTTGTAGAAGTATTTTCGTGGTATTGTATGTCTCTTTTAAATGTAGTGAATACGCAGTTGGAATTGATCCTAGGTCATTTCCAATATGTAGCAACACTGCTTTCAAACTTCGCTTTGAAGAATCTATAAACAATCTCCATTCCTCACTCTCATACTTCTGAGCTACTATTTTCATCACTAATCCGTCGATGTCTTTGCAGAACATCATTAAACCATCTTCAACAAAAAATTCTCTGAAATCTTTATCACGATTTCTGTACAGTGAATATGATGTACCGTGTGCAAGTAAATTATTTTCACTGAGACGTGATCCCAGTAGATGTGCTGCATCTTTTGTGAGTCCTAAGTCTTTCACCAAATTGTCAAGTTCTGTTTGAGTAAAAGGTTTTGGGCTACTATCGGTACCACACTCAGAATAGTCAGATTCACTGCTTTCTTGACTTACATCTGGTTCAGAGAATTCAAGAGAATCCACTGGTGTTGGTGGAGAGGTGATTGGTAGCTCTGGGACACGAGGAACAGGTCTAATTGCCGAATCTAAGTTTGGATACGATATGTTTTTCATGTTCCTTCTGTTGTATCCATTTACATTCATCATACAGAAGTAACAGTCATCAACATGATTCTTCTCTTCACGCCATACCATAGGAATTGCGAAGTTCAAGCTCTTGATTTTACCTTCACTCCATTTCCTTAACTGCTCCACACATGTATGGCACACAATGTGTGGAGCAAATGACTTGTCCTGATCGCCGAGCTTCATGCCGAAATATGCAAAATACGACTTCTGCACAAAGTTTGTTATTTGTCGACGTCTTGCGCGTATCACATAATTTCCACAGATATAACAAATTGTATCTGTGCTATTCACACAATGCCTTCCTGACATTTTTAACACACCTTCAGTGAAATACCACCACTCACAACAAAGCGCGAAAGCACCTTCTTGCAGCTGTAGCACTCACTCACTGATTTCTGTGGCGGTTATGGAACGTCAGCTCCAATCTCATTAGCC
Organism: Locusta migratoria; assembly: GCA_026315105.1. Classification (NCBI taxonomy): domain Eukaryota; kingdom Metazoa; phylum Arthropoda; class Insecta; order Orthoptera; family Acrididae; genus Locusta; species Locusta migratoria. The sequence continues at coordinate 598,462,674 of CM048744.1, forward strand.
CCTCTGCCTCACCTTCACACAAAAAATGCAGTGTTGCCACATTTCTGTAGTTGTGGACACTGCATAACATAGATTTCGCAGCCAATGGTAGGTTTGGAGGGGATAGCTGTGCAGAAAAAAATGAGGGTGATGGAAAAAAACTGATATGATTTTCATATTCAGGGGTGCATATTTAGTAAAGAACACCACTTTCTTTCCAAACCCCAGAATCCATGTCGACCTGTGTAATGATTCGTCACTTGAATCCAGCCCGACTGATATTATTTTTTCTATTTCTTCGTCCATCAGAGCATCTCTTCTCCAATAGTCGTCGCACGCTTTTTCTACGTGACATACGGCCTTTCTCCAATCTTCCAATGTCACAGCAACAAAATCATCAGCTGTAATTTTTTTCAGCTCCGTGAGCGAAACGCTTGAGATATTCTGAGTATGGGATGGGATTCAGGTCTGGAAGGTACAGTGGTATTCGGAGGGGTACAACTGCATTCTCTTGCAAACTTTCGTCAATACAATAAACAGGAGACGTTTTGTGCACCTTAACTAGTGCCAGAAGTTCGGCTTTCCGTAGGTCGGAGTCATAACGTATGTTGTTGGTCAGCCAGGATTGTATTTCACTTTTTAGAGAGCTAGAGGAAGGCGGTTTATTCTCTTGTTTGTTGTGATATGTATCATTATCAAAAACAACTTCTTGGAGGTAAGCCTGGCATAAGTTGGGTTTCAACGTATTTTTGAAAGTTTTGCTGTCCATTTCTGAGTGATAGTCGGACGTTTTGGTTTTTGAATCTTATATGAGAAGTGCACCCATAATGAAACCCATGTCTCCGCCTGCATGAACAACAATTAAACTGTGACCGGCCCTTTTGTTTGGCAACACTCCTCGCACACTATCCCTTTGCCAATATTTATTTACTGTAAAATGCCTGTGAATCTATGTTTCATCTAAGTAAACCACTGATCGCTTTCATTCTGATGCTAGATTTTTACGTAAAAACTTGAGAAATTAAGTCCTTTTAGGAATAATGTCCTCTCGTTCACACAAAACAACACGTTTATTTTGGCACCTTCTAAAACGAAATCCCATAGACAAAATAATTTTTCTAGGAGTTTCCTTGCTAGCTTTGAAACTCAATTCTGTTCGACAATAGTTGTGCAGTTTTTGCAAAATTGGTATTTCTTTTATTGTTCGTAATACCATTGAAATTGCTGCCTGATAATACATTTATCCATATCATCGATCGTGAGGTTGTTGTTTCTTCTTCTTCGGTGTAGAAACGTGATTTACACTCTGCTCGGCATCGTGTCCTTCTTTCCGTAATTTGGAAACCATCCTCTTGCTCAGTTTTAACATTTTTGCAGCCTTCTGCACCGGTACGGTCAGTCCCTTCTGTTTCTCGTCGTCAATGAATTTAATTACGTCAACCGCAAGCCGCGGGCCTGTCGACGAAGACACTTTCCACGCTCACCTTCCATTCTCGCACTTACAGGTAACAACGCGCACTGGTGTAACCGCAGCCCGGCTGTACCTCGTCACGTGACCATGTTAGTTCATGCCGCTGCCGCGTTACCACTTCGCCTTGCCGGATAATAAATGTTCTGGAAGTTTACCGACTGCTGGTACCACACAGTGCAGAAACACGGAACTAAAACACGTTGTGGACGTTACCACAGTCCATCCACGGTTGTGTAATGCAGAATGACCATCCTAACGTGAATCACCAAGAAATGAATCAAGCAAAACAAGAGCCGCACAAGTGTGCGTGCAGGGTCTGAAAGGGCTAATATAATTGGAATTTATTGGTATACAGAGTCTTCGTTCCTACATTAACCCTGCAAATTTACAGGTTTTATCTGAATGCTATGAGAAAAGGAGGAAGAAATAACGAAGAGGAAACATGAGAAAATGAAAGACGTAAATGAGGAAAAAAATGCTTCAAAATCAAATCTTTGTACAGCTTATGAGACTTAACTACGGGGTCATCAGTCCCTAAACTTACAAACTACTTATGAACTAGCTAATCCTAAGGATGTCACAAATATCCATGCCCGAGGGGGAATTCCAACCCCCGACCGTAGTGGCCGTGCAGACAGTGACTGGAGCGCCTCACTCCCCTCGGCCAACGCGGCCGGCAAAATTGCTTCATTCCACAATTTAACGGTACAAAACTAGAATAAAAACAATATTTTTGGTAGTCTTTCATCATTCGCCAAATATCCTGTTCGCTATATTCAAACATATAAAATTTCAAACTATCGAAAGTTCGAACTCTATTTGCCAAGAAATAACAGTATCCGTTACCGCGACACATTGATTTCCACTGCTGACAACACGTTCGAAGTCGTAGTTCCAGCCATTCTGCCGCTAGATGGCTGTCTTGCTGGACCTGCACCTTTTGTGGCGTATCGTCGTCTACTGCCCCCTTTAGATTTGAGAACATCCACTTCTTCCAACCAATCTTAACGGATCAGAACAAAAAGTCTTTTCGGTTTGTGCACATCTATAGCAAAGCAGTTTCTGATTTATATAAGTTTAATTTTCCTCCTTGTATAATTAATATTTAAAAACCAGTGTTTGCGTATTTATATAACACCGTAAATTTTGAGTGAAGTCTGCACCTGAGGATGGTAGCAAGTTCTGCTGAAACTAGTAACGGAATAAATTATTTCAATGCAAGCGATCTTGGCAGTTCATGTAAAAAATGTTACCAGATCGCCCCATAAAATATGTGCTACAGTATATTGATCCATCGTTTTTCTTCCAGGGTTTGCAGTGTGTTCTGTCGGCGCTTCTGATGTCAACAGTCCTCTTGCGCGAGGCTACGACCACCCGCCAAGGACTGCAGTACAGCGGAGTTAGCAATAACGACGTCTTTGGGGACGTTCTAACAATTCTCGACCAATTGTTGGCTCCTGACTCCGATGTCCTACTCGCGCTACACGACAGGTGGGATTATTGATAAGTATTCGCTGCACGTATGAATGAGACCATTTTCTCCCTACTATTTCAATAAATATTTATGCAGCAGATGCTCATGGAGATTACAAGTCTGGTTACGGGTATAGAATAACTTCTACGCGGGATTACAACTACGACGTGCGGCGCTAGTACGCTAGTCAGTGAGACGACTGTAGGTTAAGTGTTCGCTTCCTCACTTGCTTCTCATCATTAGTTGGCACCAACCTTATTAAAGGTAAGATTCCATCTCCGTTCCTCACTGCATTGTGTCAAGGATAAATCCCTGTTTAACGGATTATGTTGATGAGTTCTTATATACGGTAACAACTGTTGAATTATATGAAACAAAACTTATATCAGTTACAAATTACGATGTGCACACAGTTTATTCAACTTGTAAAAGTCACTACTGGCATTCGGCTTTAGGCTATGGCATGTTCGATATGCCTGACTTCCATGGTTATGATGTGGCGCAGTCGAATAGCGAAATTCTGCAGGATCCGTTGAAGGGTCGAAACATCGATGCTGTCGATATACATCTACATCTACATGGGACACTCTGCAAATCACATTTAAATGCCTGGCGGAAGGTTCCTCGAACCACCGTTAAACTATTTATCTCCCATCCCATTCTCCAATAGCGCGCGGGAAGAAGGAACACCTGAATCTCCCCGTTCGAGCTCTGATTTCTCGTATTTTATTCTGATGATCCCCTGTATAGTGAAAATAAGAAACGATCTGCCCTTCTTTGGACTCTTTCAATGTCCTCCGTCAAACCCACCTAATAAGGATCCCACACGGGGCAACAATACTCTAAAAAATGACGGACAAGGACGGACAAACGTAGTGTATGCAGTTTCTTTTGTAGTTCTGTTGCATGTTTTAAGGGTTCTGCCAATAAAACGCAGTCTCTGTTTCGCCTTTCCCACGACATTATCTACGTGTTCTTTCCAATTAGTAATAGTAATTCCTAGGTATTTTGTGGAGTTTACAGCCTTCACATTTGATTGTTCGATTACCTGAATGGCTGTTTTCATCTCAGCTATGGTTTTGAGATTATTGCTGTATTTCTTGTCTTTAATATAGCCTAATAAGTCGCATTTATTCACAACCGAAGACTAATCGAGGCCCATGCCAGTGCCCAGAACGCGGTCCGAAAGGACTCCTCCACGACATCAAACTTTCTGTTGCTTCAATGAGGTCGATTTCCGTCTTGCGTGAACAACATCTTGTCGAAATCACGGTCACCTCCAGCACCTTCAGGTACCGTTCCATAGCCACTGTTCTATCAAAGGATACCGTACCGTTTATACAGTGACAGGACACGGCACTCCACACAGTCAGCCGTTGAGGGTGAAGAGACTTCCAGATCACGAAATGCGGACTCTCCGTCACTCAAATGCGCCACTTCTGTTTATTGACGAACCCATCCAAGTGAAAGTGGGCTTCGTTGCTGAATCAAAACATATTCACATCAAAGTCCTGTCTGTCAGTTCTCACCATGCCCGAAGGCCAAACGTGCAGTTGGAACGTCCTAACGCAAACCGGTGACTACTTTATTTCATATAGGTCAATAATTGTCACACTGCGCATTGTAAGTATGAATCTTTGCGGAAAATATGCTAAACTTTTATTTATTTATTTTTTTTTGTCGGCTGGAGGAGCGGTTTGCTTCCTAATGGCTCACTACTTTGAAAAAGCCCAACGTGGCACTCTCAACTGAACATCCGCATTCGACGCGTATAGGCCACCAATGAGTTCAGTAATCAGGAATTTTGTGTCACCTCCTCTCTTCCTCTTACCGGACTAATTACGATAAGACCATTTTATTTCTCGATCAGAATTCTGATTTTGTCGGGATTCAAGTTGTGACTTTCTGCGACCTCCGTCACGGTAGAAGCTACCCTAGATGGAACAAACATTTGTTGAAGAAATTCTTGTGGTCATCACGAGTGAACGGTACAGTTTCTCAGGATGATTCATATTATAAAGAAGACAGCAAACAACCACTTTTGATCATGCTATTTACTAACTAAATAGCGCCGTTACCGGTGTCGAACATTTCAGTTGATCTTCAGACGGCTGTTCACGTCCACACAAATGTCACTTACATTTTTTTTATGCAAGTAATTTTTCTTGTGGTGAAAAGTCTTTGGTTGTGTGGTTCCCTACAATACAATTTATGGTTTGTGTGGAAGCTTATCTTTGTGTTTTTGAACAAATTACTTATTTTGTAGGAAGTGCTGCCTAGAAATTTCCTACAAAATAAGTAATCTCTTCAAAAACACATCACAAATTGCAGAACAAAAAACTTAAATTATGTTGCACTGCCATTTCTAGGCAGCATTTCCTACAAAATAAGTTAATCTCTTAAAAACACAAACATAAAGATAAGCTTCCAGTCAAACCACAAATTACAACAACTAGCCATTCATAACTTAACAAACAACAGTCCTCCATACAAACGGTCAGGCATATATAAACTCAGCTGTCAAAGTTGCCCCTCCTACTATGTAGGACAAACTGGGAGAAGCTTTGACATTCCTTTTAAAGAACATTTAGTTGCTATATGCCTAGAAAACCCATCAAAATTTGCATTTGCCATGCACATAACTCACAGCAGGCATAAAATAAAAAGCATTGAGGATCACATCAAAATACTGCATTATGCAGATGAAGGCAGCAGTATGAATTTACTTGAAGAAATAGAGGTTTATATACATAAACATAAATCACCACAACAACTCCTCAATGAACAAACAGAGTTGGCCAATGCAGCCTTTCTACAAAATTTCACTCAGCTCCTTTCGAATTTACAGCATAAATAATAAACAATGCTTATTTTGCCACATGCAGTAATGTAATATAAACACTCAGATTCACAATCATTAAATATATATGGCCTTCAATTAAAAACATAATATACAACGTGGTAACACACAAATATGTACACTTATTTATCACTCCTCACATTCCTCTATGTATACAACAGCCTGTGCTATATCGCTAAGTAAAATTACTTTAAGAAACTGTAAACTCTATGTAATTATAGCCTACGTCACTGAATGTACAATTCACACGTATAAAGTTTATTCTGTGTACAATAATTTACGCCTCTCCTTTGTAAAATACGTCAATGTCAAATCAATGTACATATCTTTGATAGAAAACATCTTTGACATTGTTATGTTGGCATTATCACCAACTGTGTATTCAACGTGGCGAAAAGGTTTTGTTTTTGTGTGTGCTTATGTGTGCTTAATCGCGCTATGTTCCTCCATAAAAGTGTTTCAAAAAGTGCTTATTTGCAGCAACAGCTGCAGTAATCAGCGACACAACCTAATGGAACCGACTTTTCGACGTAAGTAAATAAATAACAAGAAAAATTCTATCATAAAAGTTTGTTCACAATATTTGTCGGTATCATGAGTTACATTTACGCTCGAGAAAGTCATTATAATCAGGTTTTTTTATTGTAGGGCACCATACAACTAAAGACTTTTCACCACAAGAAAAATTACCTGCATAAAAGAAAAATGTAAGTGACATTTGTGTGGACGTGAACAGCCGTCTGAAGATCAACTGAAAAGTTCGAAATCGGTAACGGCGCTATTTAGTTAATAAATAGCATGATCAAAAGTGGTTGGTTGCTGTCTTCTTTATTATAAGAATCACCCTGTATTTCATACACAATCAAAGGCTCAAAATGTCAGTTTTTTGACGAAATAGCGTAAAACATTTTCAGGTTCTTTTCTATGGTAATAACTACAATCTAACTGATCAGTCGTACGTACGTCCCACTAGATTCAATTTTCAACATGTTCCGCTAACGGTACACGTGTCTGCTGCCTGCGGACAAGGGGAATTCTAGTCATACTTCTGAAGACCAACTACGACCAGAAGATTTGTCAACATTTACAAGACCCTGCTTACAGTCCAGTAGGGAATGATCCTACTGATAAGGTGGATAGGAAAACCAGGGCACTTCTTAAAGAAACAGCGTGGCCTGAGAAAGTCATCAAACACCTGAGACCTAAGGCGTCAACACCACCAAGATTTTATGGTGCAACCGCCTACGCCACAGCGGATACAGGCATTAGTGAAGACAGAGCTGTTGTAGCGAGATTGAATATCGATAGTCCCCAAGTTACCAAAAATAATCGAGAAGTATATTTGTTCAAGAAAGCAAATAGAAATAAAATACATTGCTTCTTGAAAGACAGCTTCCACACGTTTCTAACACTAAACGTAGGTGTAGACCAGATGTGGCTCAAATTTAAAAAAATGGCATCGACAGCAATTGACAGTTTTATACCAAATAAATTAATAAAAGAAGGAGGTGATCCCCCTTGGTACACAAAACAGATCAGGACACTGATGCAAAAGCAAAGGAAAACGCATGCTTAATTTAAAAGAACACAAAATCCCCAGGATTGGTGATCCTACACAGAAGTTCGAAATTTAGCGAGTACTTCAATCCGACATGTCTACAATACTTATCACAACGAAACTCTTTCTCGAAATTTGACTGAAATCCAAAGTGATTTTGGTCATATGTTAAATATACTAGGGGCAAAACACAAACAATACCCTCACTACGTGGTAGTAATGGCGATCCTGCCGATGACAGCGCTACTAAAGCAGAGTTACTAAACATCGCTTTTAGAAACTCATTCACCAAAGAAGACAAAACCAATATTCCAAATTTCGAATTACGAACAGAGGCCGTAATGAGTAACGTAGAAGTAGATATCATCGGAGTAGTGAATCAACTAAAATCACGTAAAAAGAACAAGTCTTCTGACCCGGACTGTATACCCATTAGATTCTATCTGATTATGCTGAAGCGATAGCCCCTTACTTAACAGCCATATACAACCGCTCTCTCAAAGAAGGATCTGTACCAAAAGCTAGGTCACAACTATATTCAAGAAAGGAGTAGGAGTAACCCACTAAACTACAGGCCTATTTCATTGACGTCAATTTGCTGCAGGGTTTTGGAACATATCCTGTATTCAAATATTATGAATTACCTCAAACAGAATGATCTGTTGACCCAAGGTCAACACGGATTTAGAAAATATCGTTCACGCGAAACGCAACTAGCTCTTTATTCACACGAAGTGATGGACGCTATCGACGAGGGTTCGCAAATCGATTCCGTATTTCTTGATTTCCAGAAGGCTTTTGACACCGTACCTCACAAACGGCTTTTAATCAAATTGCGCGGTTATAGTATATAGCCCCAAACTTGCGATTGGATAGGGGATTTCCTGTCAGAGAGGACACAGTTTGTAGTAATCGATGGTAAGACAACGACTAAAACAGAAGAGATATCGGGCGTTCCACAGGGTAGTGTTATTGGTCCTCTGGTGTTCTTTATTTACAAAAAAATCTTCAAATGTTTGTAGAACTTATGGGACTTAACTACGAGGTCATCAGTCCCTAAACTTACAAACTACTTATGAACTAGCTAAGACTAAGGACGGCACAAATATCCACGCCCGAGGGGGGGATTAGAAACCCCCACCGGAGTGGCCGTGCAGACTGTGGCGCGCCGCAGAGCACTCGGCCACCGCGGCCGGCCCTTATTTACATAAACGATTTAGGGGAAAATCTAAGTAGCTCTCTTAGGTTGTTTGCAGATGACGCCGTCATTTACCGTCTAGTAAAATCATCTGAAGATTAAAACAAACTGCAGAACGATCTGAATAAGATATCACTATGGTGTAAAAATTGGCAATTGACTCTAAATAATGAGAAGTGTGAAGTCGTCCACATGAGTACGAAAAGAAATCCGTTAAAATTTGTTTACAAGATAAATCAGTCAAAAGTGAAGGCCGTAAACTCCACAAAATACCTAGGAATTAGTATTAATTCAGACTTAAATTAGAAAGAACACGTAGATAATGTCGTGGGAAAGGTGAACCAGAGACTGCGCTTTATTGGCAGAACCCTTAAAAGACGCAACAGAACTATAAAGGGACTGCATACACTACGCTTGTCCGTCCTTTATTGGAGTGTGGGATCCTTATCAGGTTGGTTTGACGGATCACATCGAAAGAGTCCAAAGAAGGGCAGCTCGTTTTTTATTATCACGATACAGGGAAGACAGCATTACGAAAAAATAACCGACAGTATCTGGGATGGGAATTATTACAACAACGGCGCTTATCGCTACGGCGTGGGCTACTTAAGACACTCCAATTGCCAACATTCTCCTCCGAATGCGAAAATATATTGTTGACTGCCCCTTACATAGGTAGAAATGATCATCAGAATAAAATACGAGAAATCAGAGCTCGAACGGAGAGATTCAGGTGTTCTTTCTTCCCGCGCGCTATTCGAGAATGGAATGGGAGATAAATAGTATAAAGGTGGCTCGAGAAATCCTCCGCCAGGCATTTAAATGTGATTTGCAGAGTGTCCCATGTAGATGTAGAATCTAAATGACACAAAATATTAATTTTGATTTTACCAAGATGTGGGTAAATTAGAAAACTTACCACAAAATATTTTCCCCCTAATTTTCTTTATATGCGTAAAATAAAAGTTGTATTTACCGCAATTTTTTTGAATTTTTCTTCAGACAATCAAACCAGTGCTACTCGAAACCTCAGGCTTAGATGTTAGAGGTAACAGTGTAATAAAAATTGGTAAAGTTCCTATCCGACCCTAAATCCCAATGATTTTCCTTCTTCAAACGTACTGTAATGGAAGGGTTTGTGACCATCCCACTACAACACGAGTGACGTTTGTTATTCGCAAAAAGGAGAGCAACTTCAGTTCGAATGCAAAGTGTGACTGCAAGAACTTTCTTATCAAGCTAAAGCGTCTCGCTGCGGAGCGCGCGGCTGCTCGTCGTGGAGATTCGAGTCCTCCCTGGGGCATGGGTGTGTGTGTTGTCCTTAGGTTAGTTTACCTAGGTTTAGGTAGTTTGTAAGCTACGGACTGATATCCACGCAGTTTGGTACGATAGATTTACAAATATTTGAACATTTGGTTTTCTTATCAAGCATTCATGTCTTGACACTTTTAGGGAAGCACGTACAAGCTACATTCACGGTGGTCGCAGTCAATACCCATGTAAATTTCATAACAGGCATACAAGTTGTCATTCATGTGGGCGTTTACTCTGTGGGCCATTTGAATAGGCTCTGAGAAAAGCGAGTCTGCTATGACACAAGTTCTATGTATGTGGGAGGCAAATACGAGCTGTTGTCTCCAGATAATAAGAGGTTTGCGTCACTCATAGAACTAAAGACAAGTTGCTGCCAAGGCACTGCCTCATAAAAATGGAGTACTTTGCACACACATATTACGAAAGAGAAGCTACTGCCAAAGACCTGTCTCATAAAACTTGAACACTGTTAGAAACGAGCCTGCAGCTTTCCTTTGAATCTAAACGCGTTCGACTGAGAGAGACATCCATATTTCACCTTCACAAAGGCTGCCATCTCCGCCTACAGGTAACGAGGCTGTCTTACAAGCCTCCTCTGAATCACGTTTGCCTCCGTCACGTGTATGGAACTTGGGAAGCTACGATACAGCTTAACTTTAAATGTTGTTATTGAAATACTAGCAGACCTCCTAAGTGCGAACTTCCTAAAGGATAATTGATTTAAATTTACTAGGCTATGCTAAATTTTAAATTAGTCTGCTAATTCATTTCGGAACAGGCACTGAATGACCATCAGCTTCAGACGTTTGTCGAATAAGTTGATTATGAATTCCGTGATTTGTCTGATCACATGGTAGTGCGGTGTGGCGCAACTCCGATAACTCCTGGATAGTTTTTACGTGTTACGAACGAAACAGATTTTTTTTTTTCTTTAGCAGAACTGTTGCATCTTCTAAGCGTTCTGCCAATGAAACGTAGTCTTTGGTTCGTTTTCCCTATAATATTTTCTGTGTGTTCTTTCCAATTTAAGTTGTTCGTAATTGTTTCTCCTGGGTATGTAGTTGAATTTACGGCCTATAATTTTGACTGATTGATCGTATAAATGAAGTTTAACTGATTTCTTTTAGTGGTCATATGGATGACTTCACACTTCTCATTATTAAGTTCAATTGCCATTTTTTTATAATATTGCCTTTAAGCTCAATCCCTTTACAGAGCCCCTTTATATATTCTTTTTACCTTTCCGCTTTATACCGCGCAGTTAGCGGCGTGGTCTAAGGCGTCATGCTACGGACTGAGCAGCCATTTTCGTCAGAGGTTCGAGTCTTCCCTCGGGCATGGGTGTTCTTAATGTAAGACATCAGTTAGGTAGTTTTTAAGTCTAGGCACTGATTACCATTGCTGTTTGGTCCAATGGGTTTACAACATTTGAACGTTTCAGCTTTACCTTCCTTGCTCAGTACTGGTTCTCCATCTGAACTTTTGATATTCATGCACCCACTTCTCTTGTCCGCAGACATCTCCTTTATTTGCCTGTAGACTGTATCTATCATTCATCTATAAATTTGAATTTATCCTCTGGTGACTCCTGCTAAGCCAATTTGTGCTTCCTATCACACTAATTTTTTAGCCGTCTATTCTGCCTTTTGCCTGTCTCAGTAGCTGCTTTTTTTAATTGTCTTCTTTTATCTATTAAGTTCAGTGTTCAGTATCTCCTGTGTTGTCCAAATATTTGTATTAGGCCTTGTGCTTGTACCTATATACTCCTCTGGAACTTCACTACTTTATCTCTCCAAGCTACCCATTCATCTTCTACTGTATTACTTTCCCCCTCTTCGATCAATCCTTGACTAACACTCCCTTTCAGACACTCAATAACCATTGGTTCCCTCTGTTTAAGCAGGTTCCATTACATTACTTTTCTGCTTTCTTTCCAATTTCTTAAGTTATAATCTACAGTTCAAAACAAAAAAGTTATTGTCAGAGCCTACATCTGCTCCTGGATCTATCTTACAGTTTAAAACCTGGTTCAGAAATCTATGACTTACCATAATAAAGTCAATTTGGTACATTCCGGTGTCTCCTGGGCGCGCGGAGTAGCCGAGCGGTCTGGATCGCGGATCGCGCGGCCTCCCGCGTCGGAGGTTCGAATCTTCCCTCGGGCAGGGATGTTTGTATTGTCCTTAGTATAAGTAGTTCGTAAGTAGTTTGTAAATTTAGGGACCGATGACCCCGCAGTTAAGTCCCATAAGCTTTACAAACACGTGAACAATTTTGTGTCTCTTCGACGTATACAACCTTCTTTTATGATGATTAAACTAAGTGGTCTACATCTACATGAATACTCTCCAAGTCACCTTGAAGTTCATGGCAGAGGGTTCATCGAACCGCTTTTATGACGTTTCTCTACCGTTCCATTCTCTAATAGATTGCAGGAAAAAGGAACACCTACATCTTTTCGTTTTCGATCTTATTTCTATTGTTTTATTGTGATGATCGTGTCTTACTATGTAGGTGGGTGCTAACAAAATATGTTGGAATTCTGAAGTGGAAGTTGGTGATAGAAATTTCGCAAATAGATCTCGTCGCAACGAGTAACGCCTTTCTTTTAATGATTTCCACCCCAACTCGTGCATCATTTCCGTCACACTCTCTCCCTCTATATAGCAATAATACAAATGAGCTGCGCTTCTCTGAACTTTCTCTAAATTGGCTGTTAGTCACATCTGATGTGGATCCCACAATGCGCAGCAATACTCCAAAATACGACGTACAAGTGTAGTGGAGGCAGTTTGTTTAGTAGAACTGTTGCATCTTCTAAGAGTTCTGCCAACGAAACGTAGTCTTTGGTTCACTTTCCCTATACTTTTCTATGTGTTCTGTCCAATTTAAGTTCGTAATTGATACTCCTAGGTATTTTTTGAATTTAAGGCCTTTAGGTTTGATCCCTAGAGCCTTCCAAAGATTATTTAATTTTTTATTGTCTTCATTTTTTTAACCGGTTGGCACCGGAAATTGGAAATAGTACACATGTAATAAAGTACAACATAACTATATAATTTACCAAGCACAAGTGAACGAGAAAACGAGTCGCCAACGTGATGCCGCCACTGACAACGTGTGCTGCTCTTACTGAGAGCGGTTTCAATGTCGCCGCAGCTTTGATGCTGCCACTATTGTTACTGCTATGCTAATAATCTACCCCCATGAACCACAGACATTGCCGAGGTGGGGTGGCTTGCGTGCCTCAACGATGCAGATAGCCGTACCGTAGGTGCAACCACAGCGGAGGGGTATCTGTGGAGAGGCCAGACAAACGTGTGGTTCCTGAAGAGGGGCAGCAGCCTCTTCATTAGTTACAAGGGCAACAGTCTGGATGATTGACTGAGCTGGCCTTGTAACATCAGCTAATGTGGCTTTGCCACACAGCTACTGCGAACGGCTGAAAGCAAGGGGAAACTACAGCCGTTACTTTTCCCGAGGACATGCAGCTCTACTGTATGAACATATGATGATGGCATCCTCTCGGGTAAAATATTCCGGAGGTAAAATAGTCCCCCATTCGGATCTCCGGGCGGGGACTACTCAGGAGGATGTTGTCATCAGGAAAGACAATACTGGCATTCTACGGATCGGAGCGTGGAATGTTAGATCCCTTAATCGGGTAGGAAAATTAGAAAATTTAGAAAGGGAAATGGATAGGTTGAAGTTAGATATAGTGGGGATTAGTGAAGTTCGGTGGCAGGATGAACAGGATTTCTGGTCAGGTGAGTACAGGATTATAAATACAAAATCAATTGGGGGTATCACAGGAGTAGGACTGATAATGAATAAGAAAATAGGAATGCGGGTAAACTATTATGAGCAGCACAGTGATCGCATTATCATTGTCAAGATAGATACGAAGCCAACACCGACAGCAGTAGTACATGTTTATATGCCAACTAGCTCTGCCAATGATGAGGAGATCGAAGAAATATATGAGGAGCTAAAGGAAATTATTCAGACAGTTAAGGGAGAGGAAAACTTAATTGTGATGGGAGACTGGAATTCGGTAGTAGGAAAAGGAAGAGAAGGAAAAATAGTAGGTGAATATGGACTGGGCAGGAGGAATGAAAGAGGAAGTCGACTGGTAGAATTTTGCACGGAACATGATTTAATCGTAACAAACACCTGGTTTAAGAATCACAAAAGAAGGTTGTATACATGGAAGAGACCAGGAGACACCGGCAGATACCAGATAGATTTTACAATGGTAAGACAAAGATTCCGGAACCAGGTTATAAACTGCAAGACGTACCCAGGGGCAGATATAGACTCTGACCATAACTTGTTAGTCATGAACTGTAGGCTGAAACTGAAAAAACTGCAGAAAAGTAGGAAAATAAGGAGATGGGACCTAGATAAATTGAAGGAACGTGAAGTTCTGGAGAATTTCAGAGGGAGATTTAGGCAACAATTGACAAAAACAGGGGGAAATAAAACAGTAGAAGAGGAATGGGTAGCATTGAAAGATGAAATAGTGAAGGCAGCAGAGGACAAAATAGGTAGGAAGGCAAGACCTACAAAAAATCCTTGGATATCACAGGAAATACTAGATTTAATTGATGAAAGGAGAAAATATAAAAATGCAGTAAATGAAACAGGCAAAATGGAGTACAGACGATTAAAAAATGAGATTGACAGGAAATGCAAAATGGCTAAGCAGGAGTGGCTAGAAGCCAAATGCAAATCTGTAGAAGAATGTATAAGAAGGGGAAAAGTAGATACCGCCTACAGGAAAATAAAAGAGACATTTGGGGACAAGAAAAGCAACTCTACGAATATCAAGAACTCAGATGGGAAGCCGGTTCTCAACAAAGAAGGGAAAGCTGAAAGGTGGAAAGAGTACATAGAGCAGCTCTACAAAGGAAATGAACTTAAAGACAATGTGGTAGGAAGGGAAGAGGACGTAGATCAAGATGAAATAGGAGATGCTATACTGAGAGATGAATTTGACAGAGCCTTGAAAGACCTAAGTCGGAACAAGGCCCCAGGAGTAGATGACATACCCTCAGAGCTACTAAAGTCTCTGGGAGAGCCAGCTATAATAAAACTATTTGAACTGGTGAGTAGGATGTATGAGACAGGCGAAATACCCTCAGACTTTAAGAAAAATGTAATAATCCCCATTCCAAAGAAATCAGGCGCAGACAGGTGTGAAAATTACAGAACCATCAGTTTGATAAGTCATGGTTGCAAAATTTTAACACGAATTATCTACAGGAGAATGGAAAAGCTGGTAGAAGCTGACCTCGGGGAAGATCAGTTTGGATTCAGGAGGAACATAGGAACCCGGGAGGCAATACTCACTTTACGTCTTATCTTAGAAGATAGATTAAGGAAAGGCAAACATACATTTTTAGCTTTTGTAGATTTGGAGAAAGCATTTGACAATGTTGACTGGAATACACTCTTTCAAATTCTGAAGTCAGCAGGGGTAAAATATAGGGATAGGAGAGTTATTTATAACTTGTACAAAAGCCAGACCGCAGTTATTAGACTCGAAGGGCATGAAAGGGAAGCATCAGTTGGGAAGGGAGTAAGACAGGGTTGTAGCCTTTCTCCGATGTTATTCAATTTGTACATCGAGCAGGCGGTGAAGGAAAGCAAGGAAAAATTTGGAATAGGGATTAAAGTACAGGGGGAAGAAATAAAAACATTGCGTTTTGCTGATGACATTGTAATTCTGTCAGAGACAGCAAAGGACCTGGAAGAGCAGTTGAATGGAATGGACAGTGTGTTGCAGAGCATATAAAATGAAAATTAACAAGAGCAAAACAAAAATAATGGTATGCGGTCTTATAAAATCGGGCGATGCTGAAGGAATTAGATTAGGTAACGAAACAATGAAGGTGGTAGATGAGTTTTGTTACTTGGGTAGTAAAATAACATGTGATGGTCGCAGTACAGAGGATATAAAATGCAGAATGGCAATGGGAAGAAAAGCATTTTTGAAAAAGAGTAATTTGCTAACATCGAATATTAATTTAAGTGTAAGGAAGTCTTTTCTGAAGGCATTTGTGTGGAGTGTTGCCTTGTACGGGTGTGAAACATGGACGATAAGCAGTGCGGACAGGAAGAGAATAGAGGCTTTTGAAATGTGGTGTTACAGAAGAATGCTGAAGATTAGGTGGGTAGATCGCATAACTAATGAAGAAGTACTGAACAGAATTGGTGAGAAAAGGAATTTTTGGCCTACCCTGGCTAAAAGAAGGGATCGCTTGGTAGGACACATTCTTAGACATCGGGGAATCGTAAATTTAGCATTAGAGGGAAGTGTGTGGGGTAAAAATCGCAGAGGGAGACCAAGAGACGCGTATAGTAAGCAGATTCAAGTGGATGTGGGTTGCCGTTCTTATGAGGAGATGAAAAGGCTTGCTCAGGATAGAGTAGGGTGGAGAGCTGCATCAAACCAGTCTCCGGACTGAAGACCATAACAACAACATGCTAATAATATGCGGCGACCCGCTGCTTAGCACGTCAGCGGCGCCACCAAGTGAAATCTTATGAACAATAATAGTGTTATTTTAGTTTAATTTTTACACATAGTGTCTCATGTTAATTAAACTGTAAAGACTTTCTCTTTGGCAAGTAACATAGAAGCTACTAATTATTTTATGAGCCATTTCCACCACGTTGTTCCTCTGCTACTTTCAAATTAATGCAAACCTAATCATTTTATTTTTTATGCAAATTCTTTCGTAGTATAATTGGTTAAATTATAAAAAGGGTAAAAATAAGTCGTAGATTAATAAATTCAATAGGCTTTATTTTTAAAAAATTAGTCCCCCCTCCCGAACCAAATCCTGGCTGCGATACTGGTGGACGGTGTTGGCTTCATGTCTATCTTCGTTACGGTAATGCACTCAGTATGCTTTTCCGGGGTGTAAGATGGATGTTATCGTACTTCCCAGTCCCATCGACCAAACAGAGCAAATGTTCAAATATTTGTACAGCTTATGGGACTTAACTACGGGATCATCAGTCCCTAAACTTACAAACTAGTTGTTGTTGTTGTGGTCTTCAGTCCAGAGACTGGTTTGATGCAGCTCTCCACCCTACTCTATCCTGAGCAAGCCTTTTCATCTCCTCATAAGAACGACAACCCACATCCACTTGAATCTGCTTACTATACGCGTCTCTTGGTCTACCTCTGCGATTTTTACCCCACACACTTCCCTCCAACGCTAAATTCACAATTCCTTGATGTCTAAGAATGTGTCCTACCAATCTATCCCTTCTTTTAGTCAAGGTATGCCAGAAATTTCTTTTCTCCCCAATTCGGTTCAGTACCTCCTCATTAGTTACGCGATCCACCCACCTAATCTTCAGCATTCTTCTGTAGCACCACATTTCAAAAGCCTCTATCCTCTTTCTGTCCACACTGCTTATCGTCCATGTTTCACTCCCATACAAGGCAACACTCCATACAAATGCCTTCAGAAAGGACTTCCTTAGGCTTAAATCAATATTCGATGTTAACAAATTTCTCTTTTTCAAAAACGCCTTTCTACCCATTGCCATTCTGCATTTTATATCATCTGTACTGCGACCATCATTTGTTATTTTACTGCCCAAGTAACAAAACTCATCTACCTCCTTTATTGTTTCGTTACCTAATCTAATTCCTTCAGCATCATCCGATTTTCTTACACTGCACTCCATTACCCTAGTTTTGCTCTTGTTAATGTTCATCTTATATGCACCTTTCAGCACACTGTCCATTCCGTTCAATTGCTCTTCCAGGTCCTTTGCTGTATCTGACAGAATTACTATGTCATCGGCAAAACGCAATGTTTTTAATTCTTCACCCTGAACTTTAATTCCTTCTCCAAATTTCTCCTTGCTTTCCTTTATAGCTTGCTCAATGTACAAATTGAACAACATTGGGGAAAGGCTACAACCCTGTCTTACTCCCTTTCCAACCACTGCATCCCTTTCATGCCCTTCAACTCTGACAACCGCAGTCTGGTTTTTGTACAAGTTGTAAATAACCTTACGCTCCCTATATTTTACTCCTGCTTGCTTCAGAACTTGAAAGAGTTTATTCCAATCAACATTGTCAAAAGCCTTCTCCAAATCTACAAAAGCTAGAAATGTTGGTTTGCCTTTTCTTAATCTATCTTCTAGGATAAGGCGTAAAGTGAGTATTGCCTCCCGTGTTCCTACATTTCTCCTGAACCCAAACTGATCTTCCCCGAGGTCGGCTTCTACCAGCTTTTCCATCCTTCTGTATATAAACTAGTTATGAACTACCTTATACTAAGGACGACACAAACATCCATGCCCGAGGGGGGATTCGAACCCCCGACCGCAGCGTCCGTGCAGACTGTGACTGGCCAACACCACCTTGGACTGGCACGCCGCAGACCGCTCGGTCACTGCGGCCGGCCGAAACAGAGCAGCCACAGCTTGCGTCGTAATGCGCTCGTGCATTGTCGTGCAAAATGATAGGTGGGTTGTGCAGTAAGTGTTGCCGCTTCATTCGCAAAGCTGGTCGCAGGTGATGTTCCAAAAAACCAACATTCAATCTTGATCCAGCTCCGTTGTTCCTGTTTCGAAAACATAGTGACAGCGTTACGTTAGACCGCTTGCTCACAAGTGATTGCTTTCCTCGATTGTGCTCACGCCGGTGACGCAGGACGGGCGAGTCCATTTGCTCGGAGGTAAGGTAGGTATGTCAACAACGTGTGCTATCGGTGACAATAGCAGATTCCATCGCACAGTCTGTTCATTAGTGTTGCCGCTATTTAACCCTCGCAATACCAATTTTTTCAGTAACATGCATTACCAAGGGGGAGGGGGGGATACTTTGTGCCCACTAGAGGTCTGCAAATTGCCGGTTTCGCTCGCTCGTACTCGGTCGAGTGCGCAACGCTCGGCGATGGCGCGCCGAGTGTGTTAAGGCCCTATTACACGATACACCTGAGGCGTACGTCTATGCAGCAACGCCCCAAGCGTGATTATCTGGAACTACGTACTGCTTCACGTAGACCTATTAACACGATGCACGGCAGATATTCCTTGGCACGATTCCGCGCATGCGCACTAACGTCATTGAACGCGAAGGGCACTGTCAGATCTTTAGCAGACATTAATTCATACCACAGAAGAACCAGAGGGAAACGTTTGTTGGCATGTAATAATTCTTTAAAATTAATTCTGTGAGCTCAAGGTTTTATTTTATGAAAAGTTGATTTTGTCATTATTTATTAAGTCATATGTAGCTTCACGAAATTGTGTTACCACTACTCCGAATTACAGACACAAAAGACTCGCAGCGAGCGTGTTGACACTCGAAGGAGGCTACGTGGGGCCGGGCGGCCAGCTTAGTGCTGCTGCTGTACTCACAAGGAAACCTACCCAAGTGTCACTCTCCGATTTTTATGAAATTTGCATATGTTATAATACATGAAAAACTATTAAACACGTTTTTTTTTTTTTTTTTTTTTTTTTTTTTTTTTTTTTTTTTTTTTTTTTTTTTTTTTAGCAGCGGAGAAACATATTTAAGGGGTGAAACGGTCCCTCCAAAATTGTCGCTAAAACAGAAACATGGCGATAACTTAGAGACTAGTGAAGCTATTTAAATGATTTTTGGTATGAACGTATCTTTTGATAAAAGACAAATTTCATAGATTCAACTTCGATTAAATCAAAATAATTTTTGAGCACAAAAAATTGGTCACTTTAGGGGTAGCTGTCCTCCTAATTGTCACTCCCCCCTGCAATGTACTTAGGTCGATCTCTTATCAAGAGATACTTTCATACCAACAAACATTAAAATCGCTTCACTAGTCTCTAAGTAATCACAATTTCTCTGTTTTAGCGACAATTTTGGAGGGACCGTTTCCCCACTTAAATATGTTTTTCCGTCGCTAAAAAAACTACGTGCCCCACAGTTTTTCATGTATTCATGTATTATAACATATCCAAATTTCATAAAAATCGGAGGGTGACGGGTAGGTTTCCTTGTCAGTCGCTACGGCAGCGGCACTGTGGCTGTTCCGTCTGACGCATCTAAAGGAACTAAAATCAGTTATGCTGTAGACATGTATTCCTGTATAGTAGCATGTAACCGTAATATAATTATACCGTAAACGAGACAAAAAGGTTGTTTTCACCAACTACAACATCTGGAAGTAACGTAAAGGATCCAAAGAGAAACTACGGAACGAACGGCGTTTTCATTGCAATGCACAAAAATGATTGCTACCTTACAACAATGTATACATCGAAAAGTAACAACATTATCCCCAAACTATTCGTTGGTGGTATTGTAATTGCAATGTACTGTTAAAATATCATTGACACGTTGTATATCGAGTCGAGTTCTTCTATGAGAGATCAAGTGCCGGCCGCGGTGGCCGAGGTGACTGAGGCGCTCCAGTCACGGTCAGCACGGCCACTACGGTCGGGGGTTCGAATCCCTCCTCGGGCAAGGATATTTGTGCCGTCCTAGTTCGTAAGTAGTTCATAAGTAGTTTGTAAGTTTAGGGACTGATGACCCTGTTGTTAAGTCCCATAAACTTAACAAACATTTGAACATTTAGAGATCAAGTTCCCTGCCGCACTGAAAGTGCGTTCACTAGCTGCATTTGAGGCAGCACACAAAATACTCTTTTTGCCGATACAGCTAGCTTAGGAAAGAGAGTACTTTTGCGTTTCTACCATTCAAGTGGATCGTCGTTATCACCATCAATTCGTCCTAAATAAAAGTCCACCTTATTGGTGGAATGCGCCTCGCGCATTTCACAGTCCAGCCATTCCGAAAACATGCACTTCATTGTTTTGGCTGGTGCACCCGGGTGACATTCTTCAGACGGCCCTAAATAAATAAACACGGATATCACTGAAACAGCAGGAGCACCATACATTCGTACAGCTGTGTAAAGTAAACAATTGGAATAAGAGGATTTAAAACAGTTATATGAGCATTAGACCGGCATATGCCCTGACACGGAAGAAAGTGCGGTTCCTATATATTGTACAAAAGCTTGCATACGTTTTTTATTATGTAGATAAGAAAGACAACAGTGACAGTGGGGGATATATGAATGTCGCAACTTGAAAATTTCCCGTTAAGGACTCACTCGGAAAACGTAGAGGCGCAACAACCACGCGCAGTGCCAAAATGCTACGGGAATATATATTAATGGGGTGCAACAGAGATTCACAAACCTAACCTACGGGTGTACATCAATATCGTGTATTTAATATCAATATAAAAGACGGACAAAGTATTCCAGGATTTGAGAGTGATAAGAGGAATGGATATAAAATACAATCACTTCCTCGTTAAGACGACAAGCAACACCTACCACTAAACAGGCACTAACAGTCCACAAAATGGGAACAAGAAAGAAAGAAAGATCCTGGAAAACTCATTTAGTAAATGATCTTAGCACAGAAACTTTATATTAATCACGTATAATAACCTGTATGGTAAAGTATAAAATGCGAAACTGAATGGCTAGTTCAACTGGATCGAGAGAACAGCTTTCAAAGCACCCGGGAAAGGAAACAATTTCAAATTTCGAGGTCAGGATGTATTCTCTAGCGTCTAGTATGCTCCCGACACTCGCCTCGTACTCGAGTGGCGCTGCGGTGGGCGACCGAGTGGCGAGCGGGCAGTGTGGACGGTCGGGCCGATCGAGCGTGCGCCGCTCGAACGAGCGTGCAGGAAGTCGAGCGCAGCCACACGCCTTGCCGCTACCTGCAGTACCGACACCTGTCGGACTGCCATAGAACGACGTGTATCACGCCATTCGAGCGAGCAACCGAGCGAGGTGCAGACCTCTAGTACCCACCATAATAAAATTTAAAGAATAAATAATATTCATTAATTGTTCTTGAATTACATTAATAACATACTTTTGAGAGATCTATTAATGCATAATCAGGATCCAGAACCTGAATATTTCATGTAAAACTGTTTTCAATCATGCATTTAATCTCTTTCACATAATTCGGTCTGTAGATACTCAGTCACTGTCCACATTCTCCCACACAAACATTCATCTACGGGTTCACTCACTACATTTTCAGTTTCATCAAATACTTTTTTTAGAATATGTAGATTCTTCCAAAATCTATGATATTTCACTGTCAGTAAGTGACTGTCGATACATTTTCAATCACAGTTGTATTTAACATTGGACTAAGTGCCAATGTACAAAAAACACTACAGAATCGAAGGGAAATGAATCATTATTGAGACCATTGTTGCTGTCAGCCCAGAGAAATATAATGTCCGTGTGTTCTAAGGTCATGAAATATTATTATCTGTGGAGTAAGACGACCGTTGTGGGAGGTCGCGTCTGGTACCCAGGGGCTGGGGGAAGGGGTGGGGGAAGGGGTACTTCGTGACCCTTCAATTTAAATTTTCCGATTAAGCGTAAACGAAAAATCGTCCTGCCGTTTTTTATGGCCCACTTCAGATTTGCCTGTAGTTTTACGATGTTTTGCAAACATTTCGGGCAAAAATGATAATAACATAAATTATAAACAATTATGGACGATACGATTTCGACTCTGCTATTGTGATGATATCTTTGCCCCCAACATGTAATATTCCTTCTGACCACATTTTAACAAATAGGCAAAATTATTTGATAGTTGAGTTTAACTTTGACAAACATACTATTTTTTGAACTTCTACCTCTTTATTATTTTTATATGTCTCCCACATTTTCATAATCTTTTTCCGTAAAAATGTTATCACCTGTCTTGATTTGGTAATTTGTTCTAAGATTATTTTCTTTGCCTGTACTGGTTACGAATTACTTTAGCCTGGAAGGAACGTAGCGTTCATTTGGCGTTCAGAAATCAGTCACGTGACATTCCTCGCCCTAAACCTTGCCCGAAACTCTCTTTTGCATACTTCATATTGCTTTGTGTATTTGATAATTTTCTTATTATAAATCAAGCTTTATCATTTCAAAGCAATGGCGCACTGAAAATTGTCAAAAACACGTCGTTCTTAGAACAATGAATTATAATCAAATGTTTAAAAATGCCCTGTTAGCAGATAACATCTGCCATCGATGGTGTGAGAATTACAGATTACTCTCGCAACTGTTCGGCATAGCGTAATGGGCGGCGAATCACTTTGTGATGCACAAACATGTTACACGGTGGTACGAAACTAGCCGGGCGCGGTGGCTCAGTGCGCTCGGTCAGATGGTTGCTGACGTGGTAGCTCAGCGTACTCGGTCAGAGGGCTCGACGCCCTTGTAATTATTCTGCCCGTACCTTTTGTAGTGTCGTTGCACTCGGTAGCGTTGTCTGGCCTGAAAATTGCTGATGTATGTATTTGGTTCATTGATGTTGGCGAATCACTTGTTTATTTTATAAGTATTTTTATTGCAATTTGCGTTAACGAACACTATTGACGTTATTTTTGGCCAGCTCAGGTATCACAGTTGGTACGAGCAGAATGCACACATTGTCCAAATACAGTAACACTTTGTTCATATTAGTCATCAAATTACGTGTGGCACTGAGTCGATGTATAAGCACAGTTACAGAATAGTTGTCATTAGCATTTACTGTCGCCGGCCGCGGTGGCCGAGGTGACTGAGGCGCGCCAGTCACGGTCAGCACGGCCACTACGGTCGGGGGTTCGAATCCCCTCTCGGGCATGGATATTTGTGCCGTCCTAGTTCGTAAGTAGTTCATAAGTAGTTTGTAAGTTTAGGGACTGATGATTTTGTATCCCATCCTCGTCGCCACTTTTGTGTCCCAACTTCATCGCCGCTTTTGTGTCCCTGCCTCGTCGTAGGTGTCGGTGGCCGAGTGGAACGAGACCGACACAGTAACAAAAATAGCACGCTGGTGCAGGTACGGAGGGGAGCAGCCAGAAACTATAAACACTAGAGTAAATTAGAAAGAGATATATATTGCACAGAATGTAACAATACTTAACTTTTACATAGTACTGCAGAATGTTGATACATAGTTGTTAGAGGCCTGCCTAGTGCCTGTACGATAGCAAAGTCTTCAATGGTGCCTATCTGATTACGAAGGTCCTAACTCGTTGCTATCTCAGTCCGAAGTGCCCGGTGTCTTCCGTGGTGACCACGAGCGGGGTTGCCGCAGAGGGCGCTCGTGGCTGTCGTCGTGAGAACGCCGCGCCGTGCGTGCATGGCGGCGCGCGGCGAAAGCAGGTGGCGCGCACTTTGTACTTGTGCGACACCACACCCCTCCCCCCCAAACCGCCGCGCCGTCGTGGCGTAGGGCTGAGGGCCACGGCGACGGCACTGGGAGGAGGGCCTGGGCGGGGGCGTTACTGGTGAGACGGGCGACGTAGCTGAGGCCGGGATCGAGACGCCGTCCGCGCCCCGGCATCTGCCTTGAGATCCTCCAGGGAACCCGCCGAAATCTGGGGAAGGGCGCCCGCCCCCGCCCAGAGGGAGCAGGTCATCTTCTTCTGAGGTGCGTGGCCCAGGCGGCGGCGGCACGCACGGTCCCGGAGTCCCTCTCGGTGACGCTGTCATCTGCGGCGGCGACAGCGGCGGCGTCGCGTCGATCTCCATTGGGACGATCTCGTAGTCCGGGGACGCTGGACCCGTTGACGAACGATGTGGTTGTGCTCCCTGGCGGTGAACTGGGTCTGGAATCAAGAAACCGGAGACAGGATCGCGCGGTCTGTGCAGGCGCAATTGGTTTGCGTGGCGCCGCAGCTCCGACCCTGTGGAAGAACGTACAACATACATATTGCGCCCGAGCACGCGCTGAATGGTGCCCGGTAACCATTTCTTCTTGTTTCCAGCAAACACCCTGTACAGCACCGGCGTAGAAACCTGAAAACGCGTAGCGCCATACGAACCGACTCGGTGCGTGGGAGGCTGCAGCAGGTGAAGGAGAGTGCGGTTACGGCGGCCGTGTAGCAGCTCGGCAGGAGACGGGCCGTCACGTGGCATGCACCGATACGTAGACAGGAAAAGTTGAAGAGCTTGCTGCCTGGAGTGCTGACCTTTCATCTTCTCCATGTGAGACTTGAATGTTCGAACGAAACGTTCTGCTTCAGCATTGGACTGAGGGTGAACAGGTGCGGTGGTGATATGCTGAATGCCATTCACACGACAAAACTGTTGAAATTCCGCACTAACAAACTGAGGTCCATTGTCACTGACGATAGTTTCAGGCAAACCTTCGATGCAAAACACTGATGTTAAGGCACTGATTGTACTAGAAGCTGTCGTTGAGTTCATGGCAATCACAAAAGGAAACTTGCTGAAAGCGTCTACAACAATTAACCAACGCGTATTCCAGAAAGGTCCAGCAAAGTCAATGTGTAAACGTTGCCATGGTCCCTTGGGGCGTGGCCAATCTGAGAAACGTTGCGGAGGAGCCGCCTGATGCTCCGCACAAACAGTACACTGTGACGTCATGCTCTCTATCTGAGCGTCCATACCAACCCAGGTACAATGACGTCTGGCCAGTTGCTTTGTCCTAACAATGCCCCAATGTCCTTGATGCAGGAGGCGTAACACTTCTCGTTGCAGAGAACGAGGAACAATCACTCTTGTTTGGTCGTTGTCGGTATGCAACAACAGTACACCCTGACTTAAAGATAATGCATGACGTTGTGCAAAATAACGTCGAACCAGAGGCCGATCAATGCCTTTGGCTCTGGCAGGCCACCCTGAGCGAACAAAACGTGCTACCACACTTAGGTCTGCATCCGCAGCTGTTTCCTGTGCAACCCGACGAGAGTTCAAAGGAAAGTCTGCGACAGCGGAAGCATCTCTGGAGTCTATCTGACAACATGCCATTCCTGAAGAATCAAACGAAACATCCTGGCCAACCGGAAGTCGGGAAAGTGTGTCCGCGTTGGCGTGTTTAGTGGTAGGTCGGTACAAAATCTCATACTGATAATTAGACAATATCAAGGACCATCTCTGAAGCTTTTGTGCCGTACGTGGCGGAATTGGCTTTGTGGGTGAGAACAACGACGTGAGAGGCTTGTGGTCTGTCAACAAATAGAATTTTCTGCCATAGAGATAATGATGAAACTTTGTGACGCCGTAAATGATTGCTAAGGCCTCCTTTTCTATCTGACTGTAATTCTGTTGCGTTGGCGTCAGTAGCTTGGATGCAAAGGCAATAGGACGATCGTAAGAACCAATACGATGCGACAGAACGGCACCCACACCGTACGATGAGGCGTCAACTGCTAACACTACAGGCTTCTGTGGGTCAAAGGGAATCAAACATGCATCACTGAGTAGTGCAGACTTTAGTTTGTCAAAGGCAACCTGACAATCTTTAGACCATACAAAAGGAACATTCTTCCTACGTAAGTGATGCAGAGGAGCTGCAATCTGAGAGGCATTGGGAATAAATCGGAAATAATAGTTCAGCTTCCCCATTACTGCTTGCAATTCGTGCACAGTCTTAGGAGGAGGCAAGTCTTTGATTGCTCGAAGATGTGACTGTAAGGGATGAATTCCTTGGGCATTAATCACATGGCCTAGGTACTCTATTTCAGTTTGAAAAAACGAACACTTTGCTTTATTGCAACGTAGACCTGCTGCAGTCAAAACTTTGAAAAGGCACTCCAGGTTTGCTAAATGTTCTTCAACTGTACGTCCGGATACCACAATATCATCTAAATAGTTCGAACAACACGGTACAGAAACTGTCAGCTGTTCCAAAAAACGCTGAAAAATAGCGGGGGCGGAAGAACTGCCAAAGGGTAGGCGTTGAAATTGAAAAAGGCCCATGTGAGTATTAATGACGAAAAACTTTTTTGACTCGTCATCAAGTGGAATCTGTAAGTATGCCTCTGCTAAATCAATCTTGGAAAAGAAACGAGACTGTCCTAATTTGTCCATTAGTTCGTCAGGTCTGGGCAGAGGATAAGTGTCTACAATTGTTTGACTGTTCACTGTTGATTTGAAGTCCGCACAGAGACGAAGTTTTCCTGACGGCTTGGGTATAATTACTATAGGCGAGGCCCACTGACTCGCAGAAACAGGAGAAATCACCCCAATATCTTGCCAACGTTTAAGTTCTTCGGCAACTGTATCACGCAAGGCGATAGGCACTGGTCTAGCTTTACGAAATTTTGGAACTGCAGATTCTTTTAATGTTACATGTGCCACGAAGTCTTTTGCACAACCTAGTTCCGGCGAAAACAAGTCACTATATTTGTCACACAATGCATTGATTTTGTCCTGAGGCACTACTGACGAAATTTGAAGCACATCTCTTTGAATTGATAAACCAAACAAGTCAAAAGCATCTAGTCCAAAAATGTTCTGTGTAGATTTGGCCTGAAGAACAACAAAAGCAACTGTTTTTGTTACACCTTGAAAAGAGGCGGGCAGGCTACATGTTCCTAGCACGGGAATATTTTGACCTGTATAAGCGGTTAACACTTGCTGTGACGGCGACAATTTTGTCGAACCCAGAAGTTCATAAGTATCTTTATTTATTAATGTGACAGCGGAACCAGTATCAAGCTGAAATTGCACAGTCTTATTTTCTATGGAGAGATTTACAAAAAGTTTGTGCTTCTGGCGCACGACAGGTGCGCGAATGTGGGCAACGTCTGCTACGGTTTGTTTGCTGCGTATGCGCAGGCCGCGTAGTGAAGGAAGCGGCGCAGACTCGGCACGCAGCGGATTAACAACACTGTCACTAGATGACACTACCGCCGGATCGGCGTCCGCGCAATGCGAGGCTACTACAGAGTCACTAACTACTGCACTACACTTTTGAGTAGCTACTTGATGTCTACTGTCACTAGCTACACAGTACTGGGCACTATTACAAGGAGCAGTTGCAGAAGGCACTAATTTCACTACAGGAATGCACTGTTCATAGTCATTTTGCTTGTCCCGAACCCTTTTCCGCTGCACTGTTTTACGCGCTCGTCGGAGCTTGCTACGTGGTGCACTATATAGTTTTGCCATAGGCGCAGAACTACTTTCTTGCAATTGAGATCCAAGGAAAGCAGTGTTCAGTTCCACAGCCCGTATAACATTTACAGAATGAACTGTTCTCGCACTCTGCGAAGCACTGTTTCTAACGTTACTGTTCTTTGAGTTTTTAATTTGCATACACACAGACTGCACATGTCCCAATTTGCCACATTGATAACAGGTTGCGTTGCGACTAGGGCAATGAGCACGCTTGTGGCGAGACACACACTGGGTGCAAGATTTACGTACATTTTTCTGAAATGAGCGTTGGCGCCCGTTATTCAAATTACTGTTTCTAACACTACGGGGCGACCTTTGCGTCGCACTTTTACTCTGGCTACTGTTCACTGTCTGTTCAGCACGGCCGGTAGAAAAATAAGAATCACTAGTGCTATACTGAGAACTACGGCTAGGAAAGCGTCCGTTGCGGCGCACTGAATTAACACTGTGGCTTTGCATTTCTACATCTGCTAAGTCAAAAGTATCATGCGCTTCTATAAGCTGCAGTACACTGTCTAATGAGGGGTCAGACTGTTTCAGAATTGCTGCTCTAATTCTGGGGTCCTGAATATTCTGCGTAATCGCATCCCTCACATCACGTCACTATACGAAAGTCCACAAGAGCAAGTAAATTTACATTGGCGGGTTAAGCCCTTCAATTCCGTGATCCATTCTTGGTGTGACTGCTGCGGTAATTTTTTAAGTCTGAAAAATCGGTATCGTGCAGCGGCTACAAGAACTTTTCTCTCATAATGAGCATTCAGTGCATCTACAATTTGTTCAAAGTCTACATCACGAGGAGATGCGTGCGGGAATAGTTTTTGCAGTAACACAAAAGTTTTGGGGCCCACCACAGACAATAAAAGATGCTTAACAGTCTGACCTGTAAGTTGATGAGCCGCGACGAGTTCTTGAAACTGCGCCAGATAATCACTCCATTCTTCCTCACGTTCGTTGTATTGGCGGAACGTCGGAAGCGGTGCGGCGGCAGGTGTGGGCTGCTGAAGCGGCGGCTGTTGTTGTTGGTTAGCTGCCTGCGCTGTGAGCTGGGACACAGCCTGGAGGAGTTGCGTTATTTGCGCCGTCTGTAACTGAATAATATCCATTAAGTTTGGGTTCGGGGTAGTGGCCATGCTGACCGATTAGGCACCGCGCATACAAGTAAATTATAACAAAACAGAAATGCAATATGAAAGAGGACACTCTGCAACAAAAAAGTCCACAAAACACGTAAATGAATATATTCCCCCAAAAATCTTATAATAAGGGTGGGTGGGCGGGAGCAATTTCTGCGTGCTCCGACTGCTGCTGTCTGGCTGCTGTAAGCGGGCTGGTCCAAGGTTCTATCACTCCTCGTCGCCACTTTTGTATCCCATCCTCGTCGCCACTTTTGTGTCCCAACTTCATCGCCGCTTTTGTGTCCCTGCCTCGTCGTAGGTGTCGGTGGCCGAGTGGAACGAGACCGACACAGTAACAAAAATAGCACGCTGGTGCAGGTACAGAGGGGAGCAGCCAGAAACTATAAACACTAGAGTAAATTAGAAAGAGATATATATTGCACAGAATGTAACAATACTTAACTTTTACATAGTACTGCAGAATGTTGATACATAGTTGTTAGAGGCCTGCCTAGTGCCTATACGATAGCAAAGTCTTCAATGGTGCCTATCTGATTACGAAGGTCCTAACTCGTTGCTATCTCAGTCCGAAGTGCCCGGTGTCTTCCGTGGTGACCACGAGCGGGGTTGCCGCAGAGGGCGCTCGTGGCTGTCGTCGTGAGAACGCCGCGCCGTGCGTGCATGGCGGCGCGCGGCGAAAGCAGGTGGCGCGCACTTTGTACTTGTGCGACACCACAGATGACCCCGTAGTTAAGTCCCATAAGCTTAACGAACATTTTGAACCTTTACTGTCAATGCACTTTAAAGAGCGTAAAAATATTTAACACAGTTCAAAATAATCATAACTCCTGAATATATTTTCAGTTTACAGTGACACATATTGCAATTTGCCACATAGTTGTTACTCGTTGATTATTTTGCCGCCGACTGACTAAAATAGGGCCAGAAACTTCTATTTATAGACTCGCGTAAGCATAATTTATAATTTTGGTATTAACAAAATAGTTTATAATTTGGTTCAGTACATATTTACCTTACATGTTAGACTGTCTATTGGTAAATACATCTGATTCATGAAAATTATTAATTTTTAATAATTTAATAAAGTATCTGGAACCAATTGTTGTTCCGCATTGTAGTTCCCCGAACTTTTGTTACCGGCAGCCATATTAAATAAAACCTTTAATTACCCAAAATAATTCAACTTTTTAATTAAGGCATCAATCAACTAATGGTGCATATCGGAAGGAACAGAAAAATCGGGGCAACAAAAATATGATGTCAAAGTCCAGAATCTAACAGTGGTTTGGGCGTAATTTATAGTGAAAGTTGGCACGGGTCTGAGACTTTAATTACAAATATTACGTGAACTAATAAGTTTCAGTAAATTCTAGATACTTTACTAGAAAGGGGAGGCAAGTAGCTTTCAAATGATGTATGTTACAATACTTAAATAGGCCAATTTCCGCACTCGAAATTTACATGTTTGAGCTATGAGCATATTTCATATTATCTATATTTCGTAATTAAAATTGTTTCTGATTTAACTGACCACTAAAAAATGTTTCAATTAGTATAAATAATGTACTGAATAATAAAACAAAAATGATATGAACTTAATCAAGTATATGCAATTTTTTGATACTTAGTAAGTGTGCTGTACTATACAGGGTCTATATTAACGGTTGGAAAAAATTAGTTTTAATTATATAGTATGAAACACAGAGAGTAAGATGGGGGATGCCATTCTTGCTTTGTCACACCCTCTGTCAGGAAAAAACCGAGTCAACGACGAAATGATCAAAATAAAACAAAAACGAACGACCACATAGGACTGATAAAACCAAAGAACCAATGAAAAGAGAGAAAAGAAGGAGGGATCAACGCCATATGTAATAAAAACCTGAGCAAAATTCTCAACGAATAACCCAGAACAATTATGAACAAACGACCGAAAAGCATCAATCTACCTGAAGAACAATTTCGCACACTCTTGTTAATTGAACACGAGTATATTCTCTAAGATTGGAAGTTGAAAAACGGTAAGAGCGCTTTCTGTGAAAAGTGCATTTGTTGTATTTTGTGAACATACCATTAAGTAGATACCAACGAATTGCAACCACAGACTTCTGTTTCAGATGTACAGTTAGTAAAAAAACACATTGATTGCCGGCCGGCCGACGCGGAGGCTAAGTTCGAGTCGTTCACGCAGTACGCACAATAAATTCGATCGCTCCTCAGAATTCTAAGTCCGGCGATATGCACGATCTGGTAACACTGTAGAATGTGGCAGTGAGGAAGTGTTATCTCCTTCTCGAAGCAGTCCTATGCCGTAAGAGCGTGTGATCTCGTGGTAAAAGTTGCGTTTATGAACGTATATATAAGCAGTTGTGAGATCGAATCCAAACACCTTCAATTTTTCTTTTCTTCTTTTAACTGCATATCAGCTGGTTTTGTTATCAGTGTGGAAGAACGTCAAATGTAACAGCGAAAACTCCCAGAAATAATTACACAAAAGGGCTCGCTGCTGCATCAAAACTGAACTGTTTACTCTCGGGAGTAGTGGGCCAACACCACCTAGAAGACAAGGCCTTACAACAGGCCGTGTCTACGTCACACTTAGAGGCCCCGGCCGCCACCTCGCTGGCTGGCCGCTGGGGCACGCCTCCCGCCGCGTAGCTGCCGGCCAGTCAGATGGCGGCCGGGGCCTCTAAGAGTGACGTAGACACGGCCTGTTGTAAGGCCTTGTCTTCTAGGTGGTGTTGAGTGGGCACCGGCTACGGCGACGCGCCAGCGGCCGCATCGCGGCTGCCGCCTGCGGACTCAGTGACAGCGGCGCGCCGCTGTGAGTCTATTTGCCGGCCGTTATATCCTTCTAGTACTCATATGCCAGTTAGGTATTGGACTTTCTGACTGATGTATGAATGTAATCTAAACATCGTAAAGTAGAATCGGAAAAAGGGTCATAGGGATGACTATTACTACATTTTTCTTGAACGTGATCAGGTCGCTCATTCAAGATTCCTACTCACGATTGTAAAACTAGTGACGGGCAATGATGCCCTCATGCTGACATCTTAAGAAGAAATTAATGACTGAGTACTAAAAGATTTTCTATACTGAGCAAAGTTCATCCACAGCACCAGGGGTGTGCTCATATTTTACAAACAAAATTAAATCGCACTGTAAGGACAAACGACATAAAAAAACTACATCATGTGTTACTGTTTCACAAACAAAACATCCAATAATATGAACGTTATCAGACTTTTCCATAATCTGAGAGAATATAGTAAGTAACCAGAAGACGTTTCGATGAGGCGACAGAAGGCCATTAGTTCATGATTTTGGGTCCAGAAAATTGTTTACACGGCGAAATAACAACTAATGCGGTCTATTATGTCGCGAGTTGTATGTTCTAGCGAGGTATGTGACAGTAGGTAAGAGGGGGTGTGTGCAGCTGCTCCCTAGCTCTGTGGTAAAGTAGTCGCCTGCTATGGAGAGGTGGCTTTGGTCCATGGTTCCGGTCTCACGGAAGTAGAATTTTTTCACCTATTTTTGTGACGGGATTTGTACGAATCCACATCGAAAATAACGTCTTGTGGTTACTTACTATATTCTCTCAGATTATGAGAACGTCTGTCAACGTTAAGGTACTTTTAGTACTCAGTCATTAATTCCTTCTTAAGATGTCAGCATGAGGACATAGTAACTCGTCACTAGTAACAATCGTGCGTAGGAATCCTGAATGAGCGACCTGATGACGTTCAAGAAAAAATTAGTAACTCACCCCTATGACCCTTTTTTCCCGATTCTACTTTAGGAGCCGCCCGCGGTGGCCGAGGAGACTAAGGCGCTTCAGTCACAGTCTGCACGGCCACTACGGTCGGGGGTTCGAATCCCCCCTCGGGCATGGATATTTGTGCCGTCCTAGTTCGTAAGTAGTTCATAAGTAGTTTGTAAGTTTAGGGACTGATGACCCCGTAGTTAAGTCCCATAGACTGTACAAACATTTGAACATTTTTTCTACTTTAGGACGTTTAGATTATGTTCACACATATCAGTCAGAAAAATCCAATACGTGACTGTAATATAAATACTAGAACTTCAATGAAGGATATAACTGCCGGTTAATACAGCTGCGCGCCGCTGTCACTGAGTTCGCATAGCGCTATTGAATTAATAACGGTGCTCAAAATCCTTTTATGAGCGAAGGCTAAAAAATAAAAAAATAAAAAGAGAACAAATTGTATGGGCGGTTTTCGAACTACCGCCCATGTCCATCAGAACCTAAAGCGCTGCACACTACACTCTTTTTTTTTCTGCTCGTGGCGGGATTTGAACTTTTGAGAATGCTTTTTTTTTCTTTTTTGGGGAAAAATGAAGTACGAAAGAAAAGGAAATTAAAGTGCTACCGCCACTTTGACCCAAAAAAAAAAAAAAAAACCCTCAACGTCTTCAGGCGTTGGGGCCTAACTAAAACTACCCCTTGAAACTACCAATATAAGGGAAAAGAAACAAGGAAAAGGAAAGAGAATATGTAGTAGATAAGAACGAAACAAAGAAAATCTCTTTATTCTCATTATTATGATTTTATTTTATTTTTATTTCACTTTATATATATATATATATATATATATATCTTGGTTTGCGTTGTATAGTTCAGAAGATCTCGGTTCCCTGCGGCTAGTAAGGTTATTCACAGCTTCTCGTAGAATGTGCATTCCGTTGAACAGTTCAAGTAGGGACAGAAGTTGAACCATTTAAAATCCTTCTCTCTTGACTGGACACATTCCAGCTGTGGGGAGGGTCGTTGAAGGTACTCCCAAGGAAAAGTATTGTCTGTATAAAGGTGATCTGTGAGATAGGTCCAAAAATCAAGAACCAATTTTGTAGTATGTCCAAAAACATAGTTTATGGCATGTCCGCGAATCCAATTCAAAGCATTGGTCTTAGCCTTTGGAAAGTACACTCGGTCCAGAAATAATAACGAATGAGGAGTAATAGTCTCTGGAATAGTCCTTGTGAGGAAAGCTATGATACGTCAAATCAGCTGCCAAACGTCAGCAGCAGTACCGCAAACAAAACGATGTTTGTCAGTGTCAGCCACCCCACACATGAGACAGAGAAGTGATTCGGTGAGGTGGATGCGACGAAGGCGAAACCGGTAAACATGCTTACGATTGACAGTAAGGTACCAGACCGATTGTACATCACAATCAAGAAAATGAGCAGATACAGTGCGCCAGATGGAGCGCCAGTCAAACGAGAAATTTTTGTTTAATCGGGTTTGATGGTAGACGTCTTTGTAGAACATCATTGACAGCTTTAGTTTTGAGTAAGTACG
The DNA here is from genome assembly GCA_026315105.1 of Locusta migratoria. Lineage (NCBI taxonomy): Eukaryota > Metazoa > Arthropoda > Insecta > Orthoptera > Acrididae > Locusta > Locusta migratoria. The sequence continues at coordinate 598,496,965 of CM048744.1, forward strand.
GGACCAACAAATTGAGCTCGGGAATAAAAATCTGATATAATGGAAAGGAACTGGAAAAACTGACAGCATGACCGGAGCTGACAGCAAGGCCGGCGTATAAGTCGGCAATAGAAGACCAGTAAGGCTCGTTGGGCAACGTGTCAATATCGTCATCTGGGAGCTAATAAAGAGGGAATGAGCTATATCCGATATCTGATGCAGACCTAGCCCACCACGGTCGTGGGGAAGGTGAGCGATTCATAATTAACTTTGAACAACAAGCCATTGCTGACTAATGAGGCCATCGCTGCCAACATTCGATGGGCCATGGTAAGTGGGAAGGGGAAGACCTGTGCAACATGGGGAACGTGGAATGCGATATGGATATTGACATATCAGACTCGCTGAAGAATATCCAGGGATCTTAGGCGATGATCAATAAAACTGGCCCTCGTCTGTTGAAGTAGGTGTCGGCAGTTGGAAGTGACCGAACGCAAGAGATCAGACGAAAAGGCAATGACTAAACAGCATATGGTATCTTGGGTGGTGAGGGGCGCAATGCACCCAGCAGCGAAACCAATGCCAATAAACATAGCGTGTGACTAACAGACATTGAGAAAGCTACCCGAAGCCTCCCCATATGTCGCGACCCACGTCAAGGCTACCCGGAGTTCATCAACATTACGTATATAGATGACTAAATCGTCAGCATAGGCTGTGCAACAGAATCGCTAGCCATCAATGGGCAACACGACCAGACGTTTCCGGAGGCTGCAGAGCAAAGGTTCCGAGGAGAAGGCCTAGATGAGCAGCGAAAGGGGGAAACCCTGACTTATAGAGTAACTAATTATGATCGATGGGGTTAGTCTGTCATTGTAAAGGATTCTAGATGAAGCACCCCTCAGCAGGCGCATCACCACCATAATCATCACGTCTGGGAAGCCCATATGACGTAGGACAGTCATAAGAAAGGAATGATCTATTCTATAAAAAGCCTGGCTGAAATACAGTGACGCGAGTGCGCTGGAAAGGCGTTGTGCCCGTGCCACGGCGATCATATCCCTGTACCGACATTAAGCCATACGGATATTATGGTCTCCACCCAAGGATGCTTGATCTGACGACACGACATATCGAGCAGCGTGTTTGAGGCGTGCAGCCAAAAGACGAGTGAAGGTCTTCATATAGCTGTTAAAGAGTGTGATGGGGCGATAATCACTGATACCGATTCCTCCATGGGGCTTGTGGACAGGAACAATGATCCCTTCTGTAAAGGCATCAGGAATGTGCACCTCCGGAGACATCAGCTCCTGACAGATGAAAGTGAAGGTCGGTATAAGAAGATTGCAGAACATACAATAAAATTCAAGTGGGAGACCATCAGGTCCTGGGGAGCGATTAACGGATCCTACCCATATTGAATAGAGGACTTCATCAGACGTTACGTCCGCTGCCAGTTCCATTACCTCATCCCCTGGGACAGCACCGAATGTGAGATGTGATACTCAATCAGCTCTGGTGAATGTTTAACTTCTGTATAGAGCTCTTGTTAATGAGTATAAAGCATATGTCCGATGGTAGACTGTGTATCGTATCGTCTCCTTTGTTCGTCCGTTAGGGCATAAATCAACTTCCTCCACCGATATCGTCGGTCCTTGAGTATATAGTACATAGATGGGTGTTCATGCGGCTTGCTAACAGTACTACAAGACCTCACTACCGCTCCGACCAAATTCCGTCGCATGAGCATAGATATCTGGGCTTTACGACGTTTCATCATTATCTGGGGCTCTGTAGAGATAGGCATCATTGAAAAGTCCCTTAGGATCCTGTAGTAAAAGTCCATAGTGCTTTTCCTGCAATATGCAACATCTTTACTATACTCTATTTGAGTTTTGCAGTGAGTGAGTTTTGCACACTGGACCCACCAGGATATGGTTGATAGATACATTTGTAGGCGACGTTGACACGTGGTCCACGTGTCTTCTATTATCCGGCGACAGTCTGATGAAGCTAGAAGTGCTACGTTCAGTTTCCATAATCCTCGTCCGTGCCACACAGCCTGCCGAGTGAGAACTACAACACAAAAATAGAGAAGGCAACAGGCCATATTTATGCCTGTCGAGTGCCCATATTAGCGGTCGTGAGATGTAAATGCGATCCAGTCGGCTCGAGGAATGTGCGGTGTAATAGGTGAAACCCAATCACCGTCATGTGTCGACAAGTGATAGGCGATAGTTTCAAGAGCCGTGCACGGTGAATGGTGTGGAAATTGGTCCTGAGGTAGCTGCGTAGGGTTGAAGTCACCATCCAGTAGCATATATTCATGCGGTCCTAAAAAGAGCGGCGTAATCTCTTATGCGAAGAAAGTATTATGTTCCTGGTGGTGGCTGGAACCTGATGGTGCATATATAGTCACGATGCGGACACCAAAGAGCGTGAGGGCCAAACCTCTGGCGTGTGGGAGGTACATAACATTATCTGGGAGGCCGTGATAGCCACATCGCTACCAGTGTCCGAGGCATGCTAGATAGAAGTCGTGAACCCATATGACTGGGAGAATTCGGCGACGTAGACTTCCTGAGGGAGTACAATGTCAATATCTCCACCATAAATCATGGGGTAGCCCCATGCACTCCCATAGTCTTTATTTCTGAATCTTCTGCCCAGGATACACAGGTGGTCAAAAGACAACTTCCATATGCATCGACTGGTTGAGGAATGGGCTCTCCCATCCCCTCGGAGTTCTACATGTCATCAGCCACCCGTGCTGAAGTCAGCGATTGTACAGACGAGGGAGCGCACACAGAAGGCGCATGGGCGCGCTATCTGCATCAGACACCTTTCCATCGGTCATCTGCTCGATTTCTTCCTCGTCAGCATTCCTGGTATTCATTCTAAACGGAGACTCAGTAGAAGTACAGCTGCGTGTCTTCCTCTTCCTTGGCGATCGTTGTTTACGAACGTGCTGTTCAGAATCCGACGGTGGGCGGCTGTCGTCAGTCACCAGACCAGTCTGTAGGAAAGCAGAGGTAAGCACGACTCCCGTATCAACTTGCATCGGAGCCAAAGGAGCGTCTACTGTACTCGGAAAATTCGACTGTGCAAGATATGGCATTGATGGTGCCAAGGAAGGTTTCTCTTTGGTATCTGTCGCATCCCGTGTGGATGTCGGGGACAGATTGGAAATTACTTGAGAAATAGCACTCGTGTCGTGGACGACCTTGGCATAGACGACAGGGAGTGGTGTGGTCGCAGTTGGGGGTCCTTCTTCTCCGATCGCGTCTGTACAATGCGCCGTTGCCTGCATTCCAATCTGACGTGTTCCTCCGCAGCCTGACAAGTTTGGGGCTGACCATTGTACATAATTATAGCTCGCACTCCTCCAATTGTAAAGTACGACGGCAAGTGTTTCATTAATTTAATTTTTACCTGTCGCACACCAATGAGCACACGGTATGTGCTGAAGGTTTGCCATTTTTCTTCCAGGTAACCGATAATTTTACCGTACAGTTCGAAAGCAGAGACGACGACTTCCTGTGAGACTTCAAAAGGAAGTTCAAATGCTCGAATTGTACAAAGACCGTACTCTGCAAGTTCGAGTGACACCTCTCCAACGTGCCCATCAGGAAATTTTAATTTAATGCTATTGGCATATCTGCGAATAACATTCTGACACACCTCGGCATTCGTCGTTTTAATGTAAACGACACTACTCATGATCGAAAAGTGGGTACCAATAACATCAAGAGGATTTAAACGAATTTCTTCACGAAAGAACGTTTCAACTTCATGAGCACGGGGTCTCGTGTGATCGGCAATTAAAGAAACTTTATGGGTTGCTCGGCGATATGTATGCGCCATGTTGTTCGCGGAAGACGGACACACGACTTAATACGCTACGGCGTGACGCGACGCGGAAGTAAACAAACACCCGCTAGCGGAGCAACTCTGCAAGCCGAGCCGACCCGCTCACGAACGCGGCTGAAAGCCGACTGAACGACGAGGTTTTGTTAATTCTTCAGTGGGCCGTTGCTTTGAAATGACAATGCCGTAGAGAGTTCCGGGCGAGGAATGTCACGTGACATCTCAGAACGACTGGTTTATGTAAAATCAAGAGGCGGTGTGAAATCGCCGTTATTCTTGCAAGTATTTTTGAAACGATGCGAGTTATGACAGGAACATAAGAGAGCAAAGTTATAGAGAAATTTCTCCTCCAGAAATTCGGTTATTCAATTTTCATGTCAGATGAACGCTTAAGCCGTTATTTTCATTAAATTTTCGACTTGTCTAAAGGCGATCGTAAAGGCCCACTTTTAGTGTTACTACCGTAACCTAAAGTGGGAAAAATGTAAAACAATCATAGAATCTGGAAGAATACTTCATTAAGGACAATAAATATAGTTTTCAAAAAGAAAGCCCTTGAGTAGATGTCAATTCTTTGAAAAGGTGGTCATAAAGTACCGTCTTACCCCCCTCCCCCTTGGTATTGCAAGGGTTAAGTTCCAACCCTGGTATGTAGATGTAGAAGGTAAGCGTTAAGGCCGGATCCACACATTGAACACAACGTTGGCGCCAACAGTGTTCGTCTAATGTGTGGATCGGTGAAATAGTGTTGGAACCAACGTTGGCGCCAACTTGGTACGGCTCCGATGCTTGTCGGTATTTCGACCAAACATCAAAGGACGTTGGGCCAATATGGGTACGTCGTCCACAGATTGGCGCCAACGTTTTATTCTGTCTTTGTCGTCTGCTCATCTCAAAACTGTTTCTTCCTTCGTTCGTTCTCGCCGTTTTAAAGTGTCGAAATCTCTTTGTAAATATTAGAACTGTATCAGAAAGTGATTCATTTGTGAAAGAAACCTCAAAAAACGAAATGCCACAGCAAAACTTTGGCGCGAACTGTGAAATTAAAAACTTTCTAGACTTTCGACACACTCCATTACTGAATTTAATTTTTAAAATTAACAGTACAGTACTTAATATTTCCTGTCAAGTTTTAAATATCGTTTTGCAAACATCAAGCACAACTAGTGATATCAATTACATGGTTATTTAAAAAGGGAAGTGTAGGCTTCTAATAGTGTCTCCTTTAGCAAGAAATCGAAGCGTAATACCAAAAGAATAGCATCCCTCCAAAACATATCTTTTTTTTTTTTTTTTTCAATCATTTAAAGTAGCAGATCTAAGTTTTTATAATATGTATCGTTTACTTGTAGCATATTTTAAGAAATTAATGATTTCGTATATCAAAGCAAGAGTTATTAGTCTCCAGGGAGTTATTGCGATCGTTATATGAATAAAATTCTTGAACATCCGTCTCCAGATCGCTTATATTTTCTAAAACATGACCGGTTTCGGGACAGCTGTCCATCTTCAGATCAAAATTTTGAAGTTACGGAGTAACCTGTCCTGTAATGAACGAATGTTCACAGTCGTGGTTTCGGGACAGCTGCCCATAACGACTGTGAACATTCGATCATTACAGGACAGGTTACTCTGTAACTTCAAAATTTTGATCTGAAGATGGGCAGCTGTCCCGAAACCGGTCATGTTTTAGAAAATATAAGCGATCTGGAGACGGATGTTCAAGAATTTTATTAATGATTTCGTACCGTAATTAATGTTCGGTAGGAAGTGATACAACACCCCATCATCTTTTACGTGTTTCCCAATTTGATTTACAATGACAAAATGTAATTATTCACACTCAAAAGCGTTAATGCATTGGTCGCAATTTGTGCGTCAGATATGTTTTCGTTGGCTCCCGACGAATTCAACTGAATGTTGGCTCCAATGTGTGGACGCTGCCTCAAAAATATTGGCCAATGTTGGCGCCAGCGTTGCTACCAAGGAGGTTAGAATATAGGGAGACGCCCTTACGGTGAAAAATTGAAGCCTTCCTCCGCCATATTGTTGAGTCTTGGAAAAATTTTCTTAGTCTAGAACTCATGTTGTATGTCACTTAAAACGTCTGACAGTTTCGTCATGATGTACAAGATACTGACAGCTTGAAAATTACCGTTAGAAATTTATTTTTCAAATATCTTACGGTGAGAATTTATTAGTATTTATCCAAGAAATATATTATCTGAAAGTACATACTTTGCACTGACGGTTAATTCAATGTATTAACAGCAAGAGGGTCAACTTAATGCATAATTTTAACAGAGAAACAGCATTCCATAACTCACCAAGATGGCGGACAGGATTCAACTGATGTATGTGCTCGACATAGATAACGCCATCTCCCTTTATTTTAACCTCCTTGGTTGCTACCAATGTGTGGACGCGGGGTCAGGGAGGAGGGCTGGCCGGCGGCGCTGTGGCGGCTGTCGCACGCGCGGGGCGCCGTGTCGCTGTGGCGCGGGCCGCGCTCCCCGCAGCCTCTGGCGCCGCCGGCGGCCGCGCGCTGGGTGGCCGTGCTGTGGGACGCGGCGCCGGGGCACCCGCGGCTGGCGGGCTGGCTGCGCGCCGTGCGCGGCGCGGCGGGCCCGCGCTGGCGGCCGCTAGTCGCGGTGCGCGGCCGCGCCACCGGCCCGGCGCTGGCGGCGCTGCGGCGGGCGCTGGCCGGGCTGCGCGCGCCGGCCGTCGTGGCGCTGCTGTCGCCGGCGGGCGCGGCCGTGCTGGTGCACGAGCCGCGCGGCCGCGGCCTGCGGGAGGTGCCGGACTGGCGCGCCGTGCGCCGCTGGGACCGGCTGCTCGGCCGCGCGCAGCGCCTCACGAGGCCCTACATCAAGGTCTGCGCCGTCACCGCCCCGCCCGCCGTCTACTACGACGACCGCGACCAGCTGCGCGGCTACGAGTACCAGCTGCTGCGAGTCGCTCTCTCCTCCCTCGGCTTCTCCATACAGGTCCGTCCTGTTCAAATCCCAGTGTTGCGTGATAGCGCAACTGACTTAGTGTTTAAGCTCAGTCACCTATTATTCAGTTGGATGAAGCACCAATCATTGCGTATGTTCCTTTGAGACAGGACCTCGAAGTATGTGAGGCTTGATGGTGTTTTGTGGAAAGCTCCTTTCCCACCTTGATCATCTTAAAAAGGATGGTTACATTGTGATTAAATGTTTGGAGTGGATGTTGTATATTTAGCGTCAAAACAGCTGTTTGTGCAGTTTGAAACAGAGGAAATAACTACCTACAATTACCGCTCATTTGCAAAAAATGTAGACTTTGAATTCCATGCGGAAATTCTGTGGAAGTGCAATCTAGGAGAGCAGATAGTGTACATACAAGGAGAGTTGTACTGCTTTAACAATTATGTTATGTAGGAAATAAGTGGTAAAATTTAACTACAATGCTCGCATCTAAAAGAATTGTCAGGAGGCATAGAACTAGGTATTAAAGGCATAAAATAGGTGCATTACAGGAAGACACGACGATGCCTATTGGAGTTCGAAAACCTCTTTCCCTGTACCTGTCATATTACTCTCTGGAGGAAGAAATAGAAGACAATGATGTCGCTCAAAGGAATATTGATGTACAATGGGGTTTTGTTTTGTTTAAACATAGAACTCAAGAGCATGTCATATGTTCAAATGTTTGTAGAGTCTATGGGACTTAACTACGGGGTCATCAATCCCTAAACTTACAAACAACTTATGAACTACTTAGAACTAAGGACGGCACAAATATCCATGCCCAAGGGGGGGATTCCTTCCCCCTGGACCGCCTCAGTCCCCTCGGCCTCTGCGGCCAGCAACACTGGAGTTCACGAAACAAAATGTTAAAACGACTTGTACTGAATTTCCAATGCCAATATCCTTATAAACTTTTAACCCTTTAGTGACCAGTGGGAACTATAGTTGCCACTTAGTCGTTCTCGCTATAAGTTCAGTGATAATCCGTGTTCCCATTTCTAACTTGTGCTACCATCTCAGTGTGCTAACTACATATACATTGTCAACAAATGCGCGAAAGTGGTTGTAGCCGGCCGCTGTGGCCAAGGGGACTGATGCGCTCCAGTCACGCTCTGCACGGCCACTACGGTCGGGGGTTCGAATCCCCCCTCTGACATGGATATTTGTGCCGTCCTAGTTCGTAAGTAGTTCATAAGTCGTTTGTAAGTTTAGGGACTGATGACCCCATAGTTAAGTTCCATAAGCTGTACAAACATTTGAACATTTGAAAGTGGTTGTATATCTACGTGTGAAGTGCCTTGCGTTGTGTTTGTCTACTTTTATTTTTACGAGGGGGATAATATTCGTGTATATTCCTGAATATCAATAAAAATACATAAATATTACAAGGTAAGTTAGTGGGAACTATGTATCCCACTGAATGTGTGTGAAGTGCATGGCTGTACAATTGGCATAGTTATTGTTTGAATGCCTGGACTCACACCAGATGAGTTTTTGAGAAGTTTGTTCGCTTTACCACGATCCCAAAAACATTACAACTGTTTTGAGAAGAAACAAAGATGGAAGTATTCTGCCCATTGGCAGATCGATTTGATTAGCTGCGCGAACAGTATGCTGTAGGTCGGTGTTCTTTCTTGTACATTCGGCAGTTGTCAATGCCTTCATTATGTGGAAGTTACAGAAAACAGAAACAGACCAGCTAACATTTAGATTGAATTTGGAAAGGCAGCTCATCTTCGGCTTCTCAAATCGTAAGCGAAGAGGAAAGCCCATTCGTTTTCAGACACTAAAAAGAGGCGTGTCTGGAGTTACAGATCAAGTTCGTCTGGCGAAAGTTGGAACAAAAGGTATTACAAACAGAAGGTGCCACCAATGTAGCACCAAAAACAAAGAAAAGAGAACAAAAATAATGTGTAGCAACTGTCGTGTACCTTTGTGTGTAGCACCATTCTTCTATAAGTTCCATAGTACATCACCTTAGTGAACTCTATGGACAATATGAACTAATAAAGAAGTAAATCTAATGTTTAATATGCTTTTTGTTATAAAAAAATAAAGGTCATACATTTTTTTAATTATCAACTCCAGTTACTCCAAAGTTCGGTGGGAGCAATAGTTCCCACTAATTTTTTTTATACCTATAGGCAAAACTCTCACTTTCAAGATTTGAACTATGATTTTGTGTATGGCTTCTTAGCCCAATAAAGTATTCATAAAAAGTCTACAACTTCTGGAAATAATTTGCTCACTAAAGGGTTAATGCTACCGACGGCCGGAAGTCGAAGCAGGACGTCCTGCTTACTTGGCATTGCGCTGAGCTTCTGCAGCAAGGTCTTCACATACTACGCCATAACGGGCAAAACAGGGTGTCTACTCCAGGCAGCACTTGTAGAGGGGTGCGAATGTGGTTTCCAATACAGGTTAATGACGAACAGGGGGAGGGGGTGCCAAAAACAGAGATGACGAACAGGGGGGCACCGTAAAGAGACACGCCAATGGGAGAAGGCCACTACCATCATGTTTCTGCCCCATCTGAGAAATGTTGTGGATCCAGCACTAACTGTGATGACTCGCTGATCGCTGATCTCTGGAAGAAAGACGACGTTCTTTTCGTGAATTTCTGTTAAGTAAATTTAGAGGGCCGGAATTTGAAGCTGAGTGTAGTACGATCTTGCTGCCGCCTACTTACATTTCGCGTAAAGATCACAAAGACAAGATAAGAGAAATTAGGGCTCGTACGGAGGCATATAGGCATTCTTTTTTTCCTCGTTCAATTTGGGAGTGGAATAGGAAAGGAAATGCCTAGTAGTGGTACAGTGTACCCTCTGCCACGCACCTTACGGTGAATTGCGGAGTATGTATGTAGATGTAGATGTACTCTAGTGTAGTAACATGAGTTATTGGATGTGCAAATATGAAGTATGAAATGCACAGACTCTTTTTTTTTTAAATTCTTATTCTTCATGTTAACAATAACCAATCACCAATTACAAAACAGGTCGTAAAATGCTACATTGTTATTACATTTATCTCATTATTTATGCTTCAATTACTTGGCTTTACTACAGCTATGATATACTATGAGTGTTAATATTCTGTTTGTGTCATGGGGATGTTGTTTGTATGGAAATCCTACTTGATTTCTGAGCATGTTGTTTGTGTGTGTGTGTGTGTTCCCTCACCTTCTGCAGTGGTTACAGGTGTGCCAGAAGGTATAAACCTACCACTTTGGTGGCCAATGTCCGCTGACCTATATCCAAAGGACGTGCCCCTCGCACAGGACTGGCCCAGTACACTGCAGCTTCTTGTGTGGTGCTTTGCTTTATGTTTCTTACTAACTAACTCATTGTCTAACATATAACTAAGTGTCTTGATCGGGTTGGCTGCAGCTGCAGCTGCAGCTGCTCTAGGGTGCGGCGGATTCCAGCCATCGCTGACGGCCATCCCACACCCTGGCACCATGGCTCTGGTGCAGCTGTCACATCCTGGAAATACTAGTCACAATTCACAACTTCATCCCTGATAAAGTTTGAGATTATGTTAGTCATTTCATTTAGAATGTTAAATGTGTTTTCTGTTCTACACACTTCTTTGACATATATGTTTGGTAATTGGTGTCTGTGATGTGAAATCAGTATGTCATATGTGTGATATTCAAATATGACATGTTCTTGAGTTATATGTTTAAACAAAACAAAACCCCGTTGTACATCAATATTTCCTTGAGCGACATCATTGTCTTCTATTTCTTCCTCCAGAGAGTAATATGACAGGTACAGGGAAGGTAGGTTTTCGAACTCCAATAGGCATCGTCGTGTCTTCCTGTAATGCACCTATTTTATGCCTTTAATACCTAGTTCTATGCCTCCTGACAATTCTTTTAGATGAGAGCATTCTGTAGTTAAATTTTACCTCTTATTTCCTACATAACATAATTGTTAAAGCAGTACACATCTCCTTGTATGTACACTATCTGCTCTCCTAGATTGCACTTCCACAGAATTTCCATACGGAATTCAAAGTTTACATTTTTTGCAAATGAGCGGTAATTGTAGGTAGTTATTCCCTCTGTTTCAAACTGCACAAACAGCTTTTTTGACGCTAAATATACAACATCCAGTCCAAACATTTAATCACAATGTAACCATCCTTTTTAAGATGATCAAGGTGGGAAAGGAGCTTTCCACGCCGGCCGCGGTGGCCGAGGAGACTAAGGCGCTCCAGTCACGGTCTGCACGGCCACTACGGTCGGGGGTTCGAATCCCCCCTCGGGCATGGATATTTGTGCCGTCCTAGTTCGTAAGTAGTTTATAAGTTTAGGGACTGATAACCCCGTAGTCCCATAGACTATACAAACAGTTGAAACAGTTGAGCTTACCACAAAACACCATCAAGCCTCACATACTTCGAGGTCCTGTCTCAAAGGAATATACTCAATGATTGATGCTTCATCCAATTGAATAATAGGTGACTGAGCTTAAACACTAAGTCAGTTGCGCTATCACGCAACACAAAATAAATGCTAACTCAAATAAGATTCTAATAACCGCTGTCTGGTTTTTGTATAGTATCATGAGAACACTTACCTCGTGTGTTTCTGGGAGTGAGGTGAATGGGATGGTCATATATGGTCAGGTAGGAATAATGGAGCCAAAGGCCTTATGATGTTTGTCTGTGTTTTTATGGATTGACAGTGAGACAAGTAAATCTTATTATTTTTTGCTTTGTATTATTTAAAGACCGTTTGGGGCAGACTGGCAACAGCATCCTATGCCCCTTGAGGATTTACAAATATAATGGTGAAAACACAAGAAATGAACAGGAGTTAAAACGATGAATTTAGAACAATTGACAAGGTGATAAATAGGAGACACATATAATGAAAAGCTGAGTTAAAAGCACATATTCAGTTTTACAACCTATCATGTTGGTTAAAATACATATACTCATAATTTGGCATAGTAACTATTGTACGGAGACAATGATGGAGACACAGTTAAAAGAACACAGGCAACACCTTGTTATGCCAGAGATGGTGGTTGCAACACTTTAAAATGACAAAGCACTACACTGACACTCGAGAAGCACTTATAACAATCCATTGCACATAGGACTCTGCAGATGATGGGAGGGGGGATAGGGGAAGTGCAGAAGTAAAGGGAGAAGGGAGGTGCAAGAATGGAGCGCGAGGACTCCAGGGAAGCTAGGGTTTTGGCATGTCAGCAGAGTAGAGGGGGGGGAGGGTTGGACAACAGAGACATGGGGAAGCCTAGCAGGGGTGTAAAACAAACGGGAGTTGGAGTTGTAGACAGTGACATAGGATGGGTTATGGGAAAGAAAGGAAGCAATGAGGTGGACATAGTTAATGGTAAGGGCGTGGGTTGAAAAGGAGACCAGAATGCCATTCACAGCTGTAGGCCTTTTCAACATCGAGTTAGACAAGTATTGTGGTGTGACGGAACTGGACAGAGAAGAGGTAGGTGAAGCGAAGGAGTTGGTCATTGGCAGAGAAGGAGGGTCGGATGCCGCATTGCGATAGGGGAAGGAGTTGGTGTTGATAGAGGTGCTGGTACATATGGTAGGACAGGATGGCCTGCAGTACCTTGCTAAACAATGAGGTGATGGTGATAATTTGATAGGATGATGTTTTGAACGAGGTTTCGGACGAGGGGTTGTTTGGTTCGGGGAACATCAGGATAGGAGAGTTTTTCCACAGGTTGGAGGAGAAACTGGTGTAAAGGAGAACATTGCAGAGGGACATGAGGACAATATGGAAGGAGGGAGAACATGCATGTAGGTGCCAGTAGGTCAGGTGTTTGTGACCAGGAGTGGTGTTGCATTTAATTCAGAGTGTTAACTGTATGTCTAGGGTGGTGATTGGCTTGTTTAATTCGGAGAGTGGGATGTGGTGCAAGTACTGAAAGCCTGGGGTGAACGGTGGGGGGAGGGGGAAAGAGGATTGTGGAAAAGAGGGAGTAGTTAAAGTGAGGATTATCTGTTCAAAAATGTTCAAATGTTTGTAAAGCTTATGGGACTTAACTATGGTGTCATCAGTCCCTAAACTTACAAACTACTTATGAACTACTTACGAACTAGGACGGCTCAAATATCCATGCCCGAGGGGGGATTCGAACCCCCGTCCGTAGTGGCCGTGCAGACCGTGACTGAAGCGCCTCAGTCTCCTCGGCCACTGCGGCTGGCGAGGATTATCTGTGACAGAGAAGATGTTGGAGAGGTAGGAGGCGAAATGTGTTGCCTTACTGGCGTAGTCAGGGAAAGGATGGTCGTTGTGAAGGAGAGGATTGTTGGAGGTGGGGTGACTGTCAATAATGTGGTGGAATGCATTGGCATTGGAGAAACGGACGGGGAGTGTAGCATTAAGCAGGTCTGACGACGCATAAATCGTAACAGTGTTCTATTTATCTCAACAGGTGATTCCGTCCAGGAATGAGAGCGAAGTCATGGTAAATGGCGGTAGACTTCACAACGGCACATTCACGGGCGCCGTGCGGTTGGTGGCGGAAGAGGAAGCGGACATCTGCGCCAACAGCAGGTACCCGGTGCCGGACTGGCTGGACGCCATCTCGTTCACGTACCCGGTGGTGAGCGAGAACCTGTGCTTCGTGGTGCGCAAGTCGGGCGCGGCGCCGCTGCACCGCTTGCTGCTGCGGCCGTTCGCGTCGGCGGTGTGCTGGCTGACCCTGGCGGCGGTGGCGGCGGCGGGCATACTGCTGTGGGTGGCGCGCGGCCGCCGCCGGCCGCTGCTGCACTGCGCCAGCGCCGCCCTGGCGGCCGTCTGCGGCGGCACCGGCGGCGGCCACCGCGCATGCGCCGGCGAGCGCGTGGCGCTGTGCGCGCTGCTGCTGCTGGGCTGCGTGCTCACCGGCGCCTACCGCAGCGCCGTCGTCGGCTGGCTCGCCTCCCCGGTCCTCCTGCCGGAGATCGACACCATCGACGGTGTCGTGCGCTCCGTACACACCATCTACGTAATGCCCTCCTTCCTGGACGGCTTCGGCTCCCTAGAGGACGGCACCGTACTGCGCGAGCTGTCACACATGTACCGCCCGCTGCACACCACACAAGACTGGCTGTCATCTTTCTGCCAAGTTCAGAAAGGTACATGCAATCATTTTAGCGTTCTAGCTTTACTTTCGTTAAGCCCGGTTGCAAGTCCTTGTTGCATAATACTAACACAAATTGAAACTTTATGGCACATTAAAATTGTGTGCCGCAACCGGGACTCGAACCTGGGACCTTTGCCTTTCGCGGGCAAGCGCACTACCGACTGTGCTACCCCGACACGACTCACGGTGCCGCCTCACAACTTTACTTCCGCTAGTACCTCGCCTCCTACTTTCCAAACTTCACAGAAGCTCTCCTGCGAACCATGCAAGACTAGCACTCCTGGAAGAAAGGATATGGTGGAGACATGGCATAGCCACAGCCTAAGGGAAGGCGAGGTACTGGCGGAAGTAAAGTTGTAAGGCGGCATCGTGAGTCGTGTCGGGATAGCACAGTCGGTACTGCGCTTGCCCACGTAAGGCAAAGGTCCCAGGTTCGAGTCCCGGTTCCGGCACACAATTTTAATCTGCCAGGAAGTTTCATATCAGCGCAAACTCTGCTGAAGAGTGAAAGTTTCATTCTGAAAACATCACTTAGGCTGTGGCTAAGCCATGTCTCCACCATATCCTTTCTATCAGGAGTGCTAGTCTTGCATGGTTCGCAGGAGAGCTTCTGTGAAGTTTGGAAAGTAGGAGGCGAGGTACTGGCGGAAGTAAAGTTGTGATTCGGCATCGGGAGTCGTGTCGGGATTGCACAGTCGGTAGTGCGCTTGCCCGTGAAAGGCAAAGGTCCCAGAACCGAGTCCCAGTTCCGGTACACAATTTTAATCCGCCAGAAAGTTTCATATCAGCGCACACTCCGCTGCAGAGTGTAAATTTCATTCTGGCTAACACAAATTATTCATAGACGAATGGAAAAACTTGTGGAATCTGACCTCGGGGAAGATCAGTTTAGATTTAGGAGAAATGTAGGAACACAGGAGGCAATACTCACATTACGACTTATCTTAGAAGATAGGGTAAAGAAAGGCAAACCTACGTTTTTGGCCTTTGTAGATGTGGAGAAAGCTTTTGACAATGTCGCCTGGAATACACTCTTTCAAATTCTGAAGGTTGTTGTCGTTGTGGTCTTCAGTCCGGAGACTGGTTTGATGCAGCTCTCCACAATACCCTATCCTGAGCAAGCCTCTTCATCTCCACATAAGAATGGCAACATACATCTGTCTGAATGTGCTTACTGTATCCATCTCTTGGTCTTCCTCTGCGGTTTTTACCCCACACACTTCCCTCCAACGCTAAATTCACAATTCCTTCATGTCTAAGAATATGTCCTACCAATCTATCCCTTCTTTTATTCGAGGTATGCCAGAAATTTCTTTTCTCCCCAATTCAGTACCTCCTCATTAGTTACGCGATCCACCCACCTAATCTCCAGCATTCTTCTGTAGCACCACATTTCAAAAGCGTCTATCCTCTTCCTGTCCGCACTGTTTATCGTCTATGTTTCACTCCCACACAAGGCAACATTCCATACAAATGCCATCAGAAAGGACTTCCTTAGGCTTAAATCAATATTCGATGTTAACAAATTTCTCTTTTTCAAGAATGCTTTTCTACCCATTGCCATTCTGCATATTATATCCTCTGTAATGCGACCATCATTTGTTATTTTACTGCCCAAGTTACAAAACTCATCTATCTCCTTTATTGCTTCGTTACCTAATCTAATTCCTTCAGCATCACCTGATTTTCTTACACTGCACTCCATTACCCTAGTTTTGCTCTTGTTAATGTTCATCTTATATGCACCTTTCAGCACACTGTCCATTCCGTTCAATTGCTCTTCCAGGTCCTTTGCTGTATCTGACAGAATTACTATGTCGTCGGCAAAACGCAATGTTTTTAATTCTTCCCCCTAAACTTTAATTCCTATACTGAAGGTAGCAGGCGTAAAATATAGGGAGCGAGGAGTTATATTCAACCTATACAAAAACCACACAGCGATTATTAGAGCCGAAGGGCAAGAAAGGGACGCAGAGGATGAGAAGGGAGTAAGACAGGGTTGTAACATTTCCCCAATGTTGTTCTATCTGTACTTTAAGCAAGCAGTGAAGGAATGGAACGAGAAATTTGGAGAGGGAATTAATGTTCAGGGAGAAGAAATAAAAAGTTTGCGGTTTGCCGATGACATAGTAATTTTGTCAGAGACTGCAAAGAATCTGGAAGAGTAATTGAATGGAATGGACAGTGTCTTGAAAGGAAGATATGAGATTAACATTACTAAGAGTAAAACGAAGGTAATGGAATGTAATGTCAGAAAATGAGGCGATGCTGAAGGAATTAGATTAGGTAATGAGTCAATAAAAGTAGTAGATGAATTTTGTTATTTGGGTAGCAACATAACTTCTGATTGGCGAAGTAAAGAAGATATAAAATTCAGAATGGTTATGGGGAGAAAAGCGTTTCTAAAGAAGCGAAACTTGTTAACATCCAATATTAATTTAAATGTTAGGAAGTCATTTCTGAAAGCATTTGTCTGGAGTGTAGCATTGTATGGAAGTGAAACGTGGACGATAAGGAGTTCAGATAAAAAGATGATAGGAGATTTATAAATGTGGTTCTACAGACGAATGATGAAAATTAGATGGGTAGATCACGTAACTAATGAGGAGGTGCTTAACCGATTTGGGGAGAAAAGTAGTTTGTGGCATATCCTGACTAAGAGAAGGGATAGATTGGTTGGACACATTCTGAGACTTCAAGGAATTGTCAACTTGGCATTAGAAGGAAGCGTGTGGGGTAAAAATCGTAGAGGGAGACCGAGGAACGAATATAGTAAGCAGATTCAAAAGGATGTAGGTTACCGAACGTATTCTCCGATGACGAGACTTGCACAGGACATGATAGCGTGGAGAGCTGCATCAAACCAGTCTGCGGACTGAAGACCACGACAACAACAAGCGAGTACACGAGTAGCTTTCTGGTCAAATGAGACTAATCACTGTGGGTGAGTGTCATGTACTGTCCATGCACTGGACACATTAACCCTGTGGCACACGGCGTCAACTGCAGTGAATTGCTTGAATTGCTGTTACTTTTAGCATTTCTGTGCTCCTGCTTTCGTTTTTTTTTAACGCGTAAACAGATGGAGTCCACTCTAGGGGACCTTGCGATAGATGCTGCACCGTAAGTGTCAACGGCTGAACTGACAATCGTTAATTTTACACGCGAACGCATTAGTGTGTCAAGATAGCAAGAGTGAAGCACACTCAGCGATCTCGGAACGGTATTCCACCAATTTCGCAAAAAGGAGACAAAGCACATTTTCACTGAATGCAATAGCCTCTTTGTCCAAATTGCTTCGAATGTTTTCACACAACGAGGAGAATCTAACAGGAGGCATTCTGGAGGTCCTAACCCTCAATGTGTCCACTCCAGTAACATGACTGCATTTTTCTCTGTAATGGTGAATTTGAATAAATATTTATATTTTATGATAACAGACATTGTTCTTTACCACAAAAATCCCATTTAAATTTTTTCCTCTTATTTTTTAATACTTGGTGCATCACAGGGTTAAAAGAAATGGCATCTTCATTCCAAGTTCTCGTGAACACCGATGTTGAATGTGCAAGTTGCATCAAAAACACAGTTCCCTAGATTGTCCATAGCTGTCACTCAACACCGAAATAATTTTAACAGGAAAGAGGAAGGTGTTGAATTGGATACAATTTGTATGGTGAAATTTTGCCGACTGAATGACAATCGATTATTCTCAATCGAAAATGTTGTCAATATCAGATACCATAGAGCAAGCGACGTTACGTGATTGACAGTGGTGCCCTCTGGATGGCCTGTATATGGCCCTCACTCGAGCTCTACTTGCAGTTCCTTCTTCACCTCCGAGGATGCCTTTGGCTGTTGAAGGTGAAACGTTGGAAGAGGGTGTTAAAAAAAAGTGTGAATGCAAGTGGTGCCACTTAAGGGCAATTGGCCTGTGTAATAGGTTAAAAGTGATGTTGGCAACGAATACGCATCTGACTACGAGAAATTGAGTTAAATAATGGAAACTAATCTATAAATGAATAAACGGAGCTGTCCTACTTCAGACTCAGAGATGGGATAGGACACAACAGTGCTCATCAAATAATTAATCCCCCCTATCCAAAAACTTATAAACTAACTAAATTAATGAGTGGGTTTTGAAATGAGTGTGTATTGTGAAGAGACAGCGAAACGCATATTAATCGCCATTAAAGCACGGTTGGGGTGTAACGCGTTACTTCTAATACCATTACTAGTAACAGTTACTTTTTGAAGGCAACAGTTGGCAATGGGATTAAAATTGGCATAGCCGCGTTGGAGTAGCCGAGCGGCCTAAGGCGCCTCATGCGGAGTGCGCGGCGGAGCGGTCGATCGCATTGAGGCGCTATGCTCCGATGCATGAGGCTGTTCCCCGTCGGGGGTTGAGTACCCCCTCGGGCATGGATAATCGTGTCGTCTGTAGCATAAGGTAGTTCATAAGTAGTTTGTAAGTTTAGGGATTGATGACCCCGCAGTTAAGTCCCTTAAACTTAACAAACATCTGAACATTTTCAAAGCGACCAGTGACGAAAGAAGTTTTGCCATGTTAAAACTTATGAAGACATACTTGCGATCAACTTTAAACCAAGATCACTTGAGTGAATTAGCTACTTTAGATATTAAGAATGATTTGTTAAATTACTTGGAAAGAGATTTGCTGCTGAACGAGTTTTCAGAATTTAAAGGCAGGAAAATCTCATTTTGATTTTAAAACATTTCTACAGTGCAATTAGTCAACAACAATTATCATTCTATGTAATAAATGTTTAGTTTTAAGGTATTTTTGTGTACCACTTTGACTTTTACCTTTGGGCTACATCACGCATATTTAGTAATCATAGTGAAGGCACTCTTAAAAACGGTTGTAAATCTAAAGGACTTAACTGCTGCGGTTATCAGTCCCTAGGCTTACAACCTATTTAAACTAAGTTACACTAAGAACAACACACACACACACACACGTCCATGCCTGAGGGAGGACTCGAACCTCTGACACAAGTATCCACACGTCCGCAGCAAGGCGCCTTGGAGCGCTCGGCCGCTCCACCGCGGCGGAGGTACTCTGATAAGTGTGTCGGGAGAGGGGTGTAACGACCTCTCGTATCCATGTATAATTTTGATTGAGAAAAGAAAATCAAATTTATCCCTTATGATGGTATTCGGCTAAATAGATCTGTTGATTAAGTTCTATACTATGTTGCACTAATAAGTGTCAAAAAATTTATACTTGCCAACTCGGGATATATTACTGTTAATGTTCGCGTATGGCCCTATGTAGTCGCATTCGCACAAAAACGAAAGTGCTACAGTACAGTATATCAGTGGTGACATAGCAAGGTATTGTATAGAAATTATCGATGACGGGATGAATTTGAAGTATAACGTACCATACATCTATTCACTACCAATATTTTTAGTCACTCAATTTATTTAATCCCAATACAATACTAATACTCTCACAGGAATACCTGTTGTTAAGTCACATCATTGTTGTACACGAAAACATTATTTACGAAAACCTGATATTAAGTCCCTTTTTCTACGCGAAATAGTCTATCTCCTCGACATTCGAGAGATAGATGTTACGTTACCTCGATTTCACCACACATTAAACCTAAATACATAGCGTGGTTTCTCTCCAATAAACTGTCAGAACAAACACACTACACATGCTTTTGGCACTTTATTGATGATAAAATTTTCTTCGGTATAGGACTCTAGCTCTCGTGAGATAGAAGTTTGAATGTTAATTCATAGGCTAAACCTTGGATATTAGCTATCAAATGTGCTTCTTTGACATCTACTATCGCTATGAAATAAACGCGATGGCAGTACGAACGTCGCCTTGCTAAACGATCGTAATATAAAGAAACTGACAGTAATTCTCCGACTATCTGTATGAACTTCACGATGTTCTTTGAGCGGCTAACTAAAATTGATCATGGAACTAGTAACCAGGGCCGTCGCAAGCCCAAGTGCCGCCCCGTGCGAGCTGCTAAATTGCTGCCACCCCCTCGCCGTTTTCTTCTTCTTCTTCTTCTTCTTCTCTCTCTCTCTCTCTCTCTCTCTGACACACACTTTTTTTATGGAATTTTTAGGAACTGTCAGCAATCAATCGCAATTTTTGTTTTTAGTTTTAAGACATATCTATGTTTCGGCCACTGAGTGGCCAGTCTCATAGCTTTTAATATGTGCTTACATCTAAACCGTCACGTTGACAGTTACGTTCAGCATGACGGTACAGATGTAAACGTAACTCAAAGCATTGAGAATATCCACACTGTGCCCGAAATCTATGTAGATCTGGAAAATAAAAATAACAAAAAAGAAACATTGCGACTAATTGGTGACATTCGCTATAGATTTGTACAAAACAGTAAAGCCGGCCGCGGTGGCCGAGCGGTCTGCGGCGCGCCAGTCACAGTCTGCACGGCCGCTACGGTCGGGATTCCGAATCCCCCGTCGGCATGGATGTTTGTGTCGTCTTTAGTATATGGTAGTTGATAGGTAGTTTGTAAGTTTAGAGACCGATGACCCCGCATTTAAGTCCCTTAAGATTAACAAACATTTGAACATTTGAAAACAGTCGCTGGGCACCAGCTCAAAAATGGAGTCAAACCTGATTGGAAAAAAAAAAAAAAAAAAAAAAAGAACCAAGCTAATTTTAATAAGCCTTGTGAATTTACAAAAATGTTCAACTGTGTGTGAAATCTTATATTACTGTAGGATACTCTGTTCAGGAGATGAAGTCATAAGAATTGAGCAACGTGAAATTAAATTTTAGGCCGAATTTCACTACAGACGCAGGTGAAACGGTCAAAGAGTGGGGCGGAAGACAATGGAGAGAGGAAGAATAAGGAGATGGAGTAACATGATAATGCAATAAATGTACACGCGGGAATCGACGGGTACTAATGCTAGTCGAAATATATTAACTCACTGCACTGCGGTTATTCATTTCAAAGAACTGACACGCGACATCAGTCGTAAATTCCATGTGTCAGTTCTTTCGTGTCTGATTATGGAATAAGGTGTAACAAATTAGTCATCGCCGTATCACTTCACTTTTCTGCCTTTTATTTTCATTCTAGCTAATAGGACGACACGTGCTTATTTGCCGGCTTGCCAATTTTTGAAGTAACAGATCACAAGAAAAATAAATGTTCCTATTCTGATATCTTGAAGGAGAAAAATTGTAACTTATGAGTAACGTGCATGCGCAATAAGAATTGTACGTTACAGGAAAAGCACTTACCTATTATATACCAAAGTTGCAAGAAATTCGGACGCACCGATTTTTCTGTTCTTACGAAACCCAATGAAAGTGCTTCTGGCCAATCTTGACTACTTCGGCGAACTACCGATACTAATTTTGTAGTTTTCGTTGTAGAGAACGCAACAATACCTATTGCCTGGAAAGGCGAAGTGGTGCCACAGTGACGAGGAAGAAATTTGTCCTCCTCCCTCCCCTTGTTCAACAGGGGCGGCCGGCAGGAAGTCGAGGCGTCATGCCACAGTTTCCGAGGTTTGGTTTCGAATCCCCTCTTGGGGATGAAAGTTGATTTTGTCCTAAAAGGGAAAAAAAGGGGGCGGCACATTTGCCCCCCTCGGAAAGCGCTGCCCCGTGTGGCCGCACGTTTCGCACGTGTCTTACTCCAGCCCTGCTAGTAACTGCTAGTGAAGAAACAGTGTTTCCCATTTAACAATAAAATCATTATTGACTGGCTTAAGCTACTTGATGATTTGTGGCCAGCAATTCCGGGCAGTAAAAGTTATCTTTGCCGACAGCGCACCGTGTACATCACTGGCAATTGCATGTCGCCCGTTTTCATCCAACAAACCCTCGGGAACAATGTCTAGAACATTAACACACATACATATCTGTTTAACAAATAGCTTAAAACAATTCCATGTCTATTTTAGAAAAAATTTAATAAAAACTTCATTTACGTTCGTAATATGTTTGAGCGATACTCAAAATTTTTTCTGTAATGTTCTTCGCTTACACTAAGAGAAGATATAGCTCCGGCTCTGCACAGT
The DNA here is from genome assembly GCA_026315105.1 of Locusta migratoria. Classification (NCBI taxonomy): domain Eukaryota; kingdom Metazoa; phylum Arthropoda; class Insecta; order Orthoptera; family Acrididae; genus Locusta; species Locusta migratoria. The sequence continues at coordinate 598,518,989 of CM048744.1, forward strand.
AAGGATGTTACTTAAACTTTTGTTAATCACTGTGTAATGTATAATCAGCAGTAATTATTAGAGAAAGTCTGTGTCTGTGAGACAGTGTTATTTACAATTTAAGTGACATCAGTGTGTTGTGATGACAGGTGAGACTGAAGGTGCCTGGCTGGTACGCGACTCTACTGCGTCTCTGCTGGCGCAGCCGCATTACGCGCTGCACAGGGTCCTGCAGTGCCCTCTGGCTCCTGCTTACAGAGCGTTTGCAATGCCTCGTGACCATCCACTCATACCACAGTTCAACAGAATCCTCACCTTACTTGTTGAGGTCAGTAGTGCACACAATTGCCTTCAATGTGTTCAGCATATACGAATCAGTTGATTATACAGGGTGTCCCATTTATCTGGACTATTCTAAATAACCGTTTGTCCAGATGCAAATTACAAAATGTTTCAAGCAAATTTTCTTTAGCCGTAAGGAGAACATTAATCAACATGGCTGCCTTCTTTGTAGCTTTGTTTTTTACGAAGATATGAATAAGGTATGACCTTTGTAAATGGCACCCTGAAGTTTTTATTCGGTAATTCATTTGCTCTCCTAAAGAACCTATTCAAAACTGAATCACAGTGTACCATTCACTGAAACTTAACGTTATTGATGACATAACACAATGTTGACGCTCCCAGCGTAATGGAACACATCCACGTGCTGACGTTGACAGAGGACATAAACATAAGTAGACTGCACACGTGTCACTCCGTCAACCGTCGTCAGTTGAAGAGTTGTGTGCAGTGGCGTATCCGGGATCGTGGTCTGGTGGGGGCCGAGATCAATCACCGAGCTGGCGTGATAAAAGAGGCAGGTGGGGGTCTGCGCCTTTACCACAGACAAATATATAGAGACGGGAAACCTCCGTAAGGGCCCGGTCCTACGCTCAGGGGTGCAGGAAGGGAGGTTTTCCAGCAGTTCCGTAAGATGTTCCATGATGGCGCTGCGGTCAGAAGCAGCCCTTTAAACTGGCCAGAGCAGGCGGCAGGTAGCGGCTGTCCCCATCACCACCTCCCCTCAAACGCCAGCAAGCCGGACACAGCCGTGGCCTCGTGGCAGGCGGCACGAGCTCTCCCCTCACCCTCCCCTCCACACTACCCTCTGGTGTGCGAGAGGCACCCTAAGCCAGGGAACCGCCTGACACCTACTAGCATCTTACGGAACTACGAGGGGAGCGTAGGACAGTGGTTTAGGGGGGGGGGGCTTCTCCTCTGTATATGTTACTCTGTGTCCTTTACTCATATTGGGAGAAGTGATCCCTTTCTTTTTTCTAGGGGAGCCTGCAGCAAAGTGTGGGGGGGGGGGAGCAGGCCCGACAGACACCCCCCCCCCCCTGGATACGCCACTGGTTGTGTGAGTTGTATGTACACCAACGAAGAGAAGGCAGAAATAATACTCATCTATTGCACTACAGCATTGCATTGCAGTAATTGCACTACTGTTCTCTTATGTACAATATACCCATATTTACTAAGGTAGTTTAGCCCTTTTAAATACTGTCGTTTAGAGTAGGCATACAGTAAAACCTGTCCTTCCTACAAACTGCATCGACATAACGTTTCTTTTATTGTTGTGGAAGGTAGGCGAAATGCTACACAGTCAGAGGAACTTTACAGATAGCGATATCCTGACAAGAACCCACATTCCGGACGGATGTTTCCTCTCGTCTTGAGCGACGCTTCAGGGAACGGGAAGTTTCAACCCACGACAACGCAATCGTCGTAGCACTCGCACAGACGAAGCCGCCAAAGTTACTTTTCTCGCTACCGTTATTATGAATCCACATGTGAGCACACGGCAGCTTAAACACAAGATTGGCATTCCTAAAACCAGTGTACACCGTATTCTTACATGTCACCGGTTCCATCCTTACCACCTACAATTACATGGGAATGATTTCTGTTAGCATGCAAAGCAGTAAATCCTCGCCAACCTGAACTTATTCTCGAATGTTCTATTTATCTATGAATATTCTTTCACAAACAAAGGACAGGTAAATACAAGGAACACGCATTATTGATGCAGCGACAACTCATGTTGGCTTAGACTTGTGGAACATCAGAGTCAATGGTGTGGGATGCTTGGTACTACAATTATTGGCCCTTATTTCATAAATGGTAGTCTAAACGGCACAATGCATGCGAACTTCCACAGGCGAATTCTTCCTCCTCTTCTGGATGAAGTGCCACTAAGACCCAGAATGCTTATGTGTTATCAACACGATGGATGTCCAACGCATAATGCCTTACATGCACGTCGTGTTCTGAACCGAAGATATCCTGCCAAATGGATTGGTCGAGGAGGAATAGTTACTTGGCCTGCTAGGTCTGCTGATTTAAATCCTCTAAACTTTTTTTTGGGGGGGATGCATTAAATACGTTGTCTATAGGGATAATCCAACAACTCCAAAGGACATGCAGGAGCGTATCGTGCTTGCTTCAGCAGGCAACACTGGAAGCAGTAGAACATTCTTTCATTGAACGAGTGCGCCAGTGTATCGGTGTCCAGGGTCGCCACTTTGAACGCCTCTCAACGATGTGAGGAGTCGGATTCCACGTTAAGTTATAGGTCCCCTTTCCGCAGTTGGATAACTGGGCTAGGCCAGGGACACACAAGTTGCCGAAGTGGCGTCCAATTGAAAGACTTGCACCAGGCCAATGATCCACATGAAATTATTATTATCTACTCCTGGTCAATGATATAGGAGAGTCAAAGTCAATTTTTTGTTATGTTGTAACTTGGTTTCCATTTGTTTCATGAGAACTCCAGCAAGTAAACGAGCTTGTGATACTGGGCTCAAAGTCAATATTGTGCCATGTAATTAATAACGTTGTGTTATAGTGAATAGTACACTGTGATACATCTTTGAATAGATCTTTAGGAGGGTAAGTGAATTACTAAATAAAAAATACAGGGTGCCATTTAAAAAGGTAATACTGGTGTTTATGTCTTTGCAAATTAAAAAAAAAAAACAACAACAACAAAGAAGGCAGTCATGCTCATTAATGTCTCTCTGACGGCTAAAGAACGTGTGCTTAAAATATTTTGTAATTTGTATCTAAACAAACAGTTATTTAGGGTGGTCAAAATAAATGGAACACCATGTATACAGGAACTTAAGACTGCAATAGAATGGGTGACCATAGCCACATACAATCTATCTCCACCTTAGCTCTCAGGAAAAGGAAAAAAATATAGTTTACACATTTTATTTTCCTTAAAAAATGTGTCACTGTTTTAGAAATAGGACTAAGTTTTTAGTAGGATCAGAACTGTGAACTTTTATGGATACTTGAAAGTTGGCATTCCTCAAATATTATGAACTACCTCAAAGAGAATGACCTATTGTCCCATAGTCAACACGGGTTTGGTAAGTATCGTTCTTGTGAAACACAGCTAGCTCTTTTTTAACATGATGTGATGAGTGCTAACGATAAGGGATGTCAAATAGATTTTTTTTGTGTCTCGTCCCGCCGGTTGTCCTGGGTGTCGGCGGCCGAGTGGAGAGAGACGGTCACAGGGAAATGGGATGCACGTGTGTGCGGGTACGGAGTCTGAGTTGACCAGCCAGGGGGCAGCAGAAACTAGAAACACTAAGCTAGATTAGTACGAGATATATATTTCGTAGAAATATTACAATACAGAACTTCATGGGTGCAGTCTAGTGGAATGCTGCAGATTCATAAGCCTGCCTACTGTTGACAGACTTATCTAGTGTATCTCCTATTGCCAAGTGGCCGATACAGTGCAGTGGTGGCAGCGAGCGGGCATGCAGCAGAGGGCGCTCGCGGCTGACTCCTTTAGAGAGCCTAACATCTTAAGAACGCCGCACCGTGCTAGCATGGCGGCGCGCCGCGAAAGTACGTGGCGCGCACTTCAGACTTATGTTACACCACAGATTCCGTATTTCTAGATTTCCGAAAGGCTTTCGACTCTGTACCTCACAAGCGTCTTCTAATCAAATTGCGTGCTTATGGAATAACGCCACAGTTGTGCGACTGGATTCCTGGTTTCCTGTCATAAAGGACACAGTATGTTGTAACTGACGGCAAGTCATCGAGTAGAACAGAAGTGATATCTGACGCTCCCCGGGGAATTGTTATAGGGCCCCTACTGTTCCTTATTTTTAATTAGGAAACAATTTTAGTAGCTTTCTTGGACAGCGGGTGATGCTGTTACTTATCGGTTAGTAAAATCACCAGAAGATCAAAAGCAATTGCAAAGTGATTTAGATAAAGGTATCAGCATGATGCAAAAATTGGCAATTGACGCTTAATAATGAGAAGTGTGAGGTCATCCATATGACCACTAAAAGAAATCCGTTAAATTTCAGTTACACGATAAATCAGTCAAACCTTGAGGCCGTAAATTCAACTAAATATCTAGGAGAAACAATTACGAACAACTTAAATCGGAAAGAACACATAGAAAATATTCTAGGGAAGGCGAACTAAAGACTACGTTTCATTGGCAGGACACTTAGACGATGCAACAGTTCTACTAAAGAAACTGCCTACACTACACTTGTGCGTCCTATTTTGGAGTAATGCTGCGCATTGTGAGATCCACACCAGGTGAGACTGACGGACGATTTATAGAAAATTCCGAGAAGGTCAGCTCGTTTTGCATTATCGCTGTATAGTGGCGAGAGTGTCACGGAAATGATGCACGAGTTGGGGTGGAAATCATTAAAAGAAGGTCGTAATTTGTTGTGGCGAGATCTATTTGCGAAATTCCTTTCACCAACTTTCTCTTCAGAATGCGAACATCTGTTGTTAACACCCACCTTCACAGGGAGACATGACCATTATAATAAAATAAGAAAAATCAGATCGAAAACAGAAAGATTTAGGTGTTACTTTTTCCCGCGAGCTATTAGAGAGTGGAACTATAGAGAAATATCATCAAAGTGCTCCGATGAACTCTATGCTATGCACTACAATGAGATTTGCAGAGTATCTACACTCCTGGCCATTAAAATTGCTACACCACAAAGATGACGTGCTACAGACGCAAAATTTAACCGACAGGAAGAAGATGCTGTTATATACAAATTATTAGCTTTTTAGAGCATTCACAGAAGGTTGGCGCCGATGGCGACACCTAAAACGTGCTGACATAAGGCAAATTTCCAACCGATTTCTCATACACAAACAGCAGTTGATCGGCGTTGCGTGGTGAAACGTTGTTGTGATGCCTCGTGTGAGGAGGAGAAATGCGTACCATCATGTTTCCGACATTGATAAAGGTCGGATTGTAGCCTATCACGATTTCAGTTTATCGTATCGCGACATTGCTGCTCGCGTTGGTCGCCATCCAATGACTGTTAGCAGAATAGGGAATCAATGGGTTCAGGAGGGCAATACGGAACGCCGTGCTGGATCCCAACGGCCTCGTATCACTAGCAGTCGAGATGACAGGCATCTTATCCGCACGGCTGTAACGGATCGTGCAGCCACATCTCGATTACCGAGTCAACAGATGGAGACGTTTTCAAAACAACAACCATCTGCATGAACAGCTCGACGACGTTTGCAACTGCATGGGCTATCAGCTCGGAGACCATGGTTGCGGTTACCCTTGACGCTGCATCACAGACAGGAACGCCTGCGATCAGTGGCGAATACAGAATTTTTTTCCGGGGGGGGGGGGGGGGGCACAAGCCTGAGGAGGGTGAACATGTCCTTAAGGGCTTTGTGAGGCTAATTAACCCCCCCCCCATACATACAGGGCGTTACAAAAAGGTACGGCCAAACTTTCAGGTAACATTCCTCACACACAAAGAAAGAAAATATGTTCTGTGGGTATGTGTCCAGAAAAGGCTTAATTTCCATGTTAGAGTTCATTTTAGTATTTCTCTTTCAATTTGAATTGAAATAATTCGTGCAGACAATTGTCATAATACCCAATTGTTTCGTTAGTATGTACTGTATTTCCTCGATTCACGTCATCAACACAGATTTTCTGTGATCGTTTGGGCAGGAATTGTTGGTGATGTCTTGATTGGGCCTCATGTTCTTCCACCTACGCTCACTGGAGTACGTTATCATGATTTCATACGGGATACTCTACCTGTGCTGCTAGAACATGTGCCTTTACAAGTACGACACAATATGTGGTTCATTCACGATGGAGCTCCTGCACATTTCAGTCGACGTGTCCATTGCTTCTCAACAACAGATTCGGTGACCGATGGATTGGTAGAGGCGGACCAATTCAATGGCCTCCACGCTCTCCTGACCTCAACCCTCTTGACTTTCATTTATAGGGACATTTGAAAGCTCTTGTCTACGCAAGTCCGGTACTAAATGTAGAGACTCTTCGTGCTCGTATTATGGACGGCTGTGATACAATACGCTATTCTCCAGGGCTGCATCAGCGCATCAGGGATTCCATGCGACAGAGGGTGTGTGCATGTATCCTCGCTAACGGAGGACATTTTGAACATTTCTTGCTACAAAGTGTTTGAAATCAATCTGGTACGTTCTGTTGCTGTATGTTTCCATTTCATGATTAATGTGATTTGAAGAGAAGTAATAAAATGAACTTCAACATGAAAATTAAGCGTTTCCGGACACATGTCCACGTAACAAATTTTCTTTCTTTGTGTGTGAGGAATGTTTCCTGAAAGTTTGGCCTTACCTTTTTGTAACACCCTGTATATACAAAGTGTCCCAGCTATCTTGTCCACACAAATATCTCTGGAACAATAACAGGTATTGGAAAACGACTTTCACCGGTATCAATGTACGGCTGGGCCCAAGAATGTACATATTTGGAAACATCCTAAAACGAAAGCAAAGGTGTTTTTTTAACACAAACTTATGTTTTTTTTAATGGACACCCTATATTTTTTCTTCGGCATCCATAGCATGACAAATCACATAAACAATGGCGTTGATTGCATCGCAATATTCCAATTACATCCCGAGATATTGCGACGAGAAGTTGGAGCTTGAAAAACTCGAAATACGCTGCTAGTGGACGTCCTGAGGCTCAGGCGTGAACCCCATGACGCCCGTAACCGCGATATGATTGACATGCGTAATCGCACTGCCATACTTATCAAGAGGTCCGAAACGAATAATACGGTCTGCTGCCATCAACTCTCATAAGCACATAATGGTGCCAAGAACTGAGGCAGTCTGGCAGAAGGACAAGGAAGCACTACCAGCGTACTGTGATCTGGCAAGAGCGTCAGTACTGGCTCGCCCGGTACCGACAGGAAAAGCAACACTTCTCCCAGGTGTTGAAAGACACCCAACTCAGGACCTGGGAGACCTACGTCAAAATCAGCTAGCCACTGACCCCTGGGGCGTCCCCAACAAGCTTGTCCGAGAAAAGATACGCGCTCCGTTGGTGTTATCGACTCTCAGGGATGGGGACCGGATGACGGAGTCCTGGCAGGAAACTGCCGGGGTCCTTCTCCGGACCCTCCTTCCTGACGATGACGCCAACACGGACACAGATGAGCAAAGACAAATCAGAGAAAGGGACGCCCAGGAATACATCAACAACACTCCTGTTTACCCCTTCTCAGAAGAAGAGGTGGCTACACAGATACAAGCCCTTAAGAAAGGGAAAGCTCCTGAGCCCGATGGCATCCCAGCAGAGGTAGTGCAATTCCTTGCACCCCAGTTGGTCTCTCAAATGACTGTACTCTTTAATGAATGCCTGCGCACTGGCAGGTTTCCAAAACCATGGAAAAAGGCCAGTGTGGTGAGAAAGGGGCTGATAAGGACCCGGCCTTGGCCAAGTCCTATCGCCCCATCTGTCTCCTTGACACCATGGGGAAGTTATTTGAGAGGCTGCTGGCTGACAGGCTGTACGCACATCGTATGCTGTGTGGTGCGAGCAGCAGGCAATTCGGTTTTCGTCAAGGGAAATCGGCGTCTGACGCAATTACCCTGGCGGCCGAGGTCTGCTCCTCTGCGCCGTACAAATACGTCGTGGGTATCATGGTGGACATCAGTGGCGCCTTTGACAACCTGTGGTGTCCTTCGCTCTTCTCCTATCTTCGGAAGATAGAGTGTCCAGGGTCGCTATATGGGTGTCTCAGGAGCTATTGTGCTGGAACGGAAGTCTGGCTATCATCTCCTAGTGGAAGAGTCAACAAAATGATCACCAAGGGGTGCACCGCAGAAGTCAGTGTACCTGCTGCTAAAGGGCCAATTGGCTAGAAATCCAACAGTCAGGATAAACGGTACACCTGTCATAAGACGAACTCAAGCTAGATACCTTGGCGTAATCATAGATGAGTGCTAAAATTTCACTGCCCACGTGGACGCGGTTGCTGAGCGATCGCTGGTAGCACTACACCGTTTGGCTGGGATCGGGCACCGGAGGTTTCACCTCCCTTTCGATCTCATACAGCTGTATCACAACAGCATACTGACGTCCATCATGGGCTACGGATATCCGGTATGGGCCCACAGGCTCACGAGGGTGACGCCTGCCACGGCCGTGAGAAGGGTGCAGCGCAACATCCTCCTGCATTCAGTTGGAGCCTACAGGACCACTCCCAGCGGGGCCCTCTTGGTGTTGATGGGGCTATGCCCCCTTGACATCAAGGTAAGGGAGCAGGGAGCTTGGTACTGGGCCAAGAAGGTGAACAGAGGGAACGCAGAAAAAATTATGGGGGAACCAATTATAAGTAAAACAGAGATCAGACAGAAAGGGCTCCAACTTTGGCAGCAATCCTGGGACGAAGAGGAATCTGGGAGGAGAACTCACGCTCTCCTGCCAGATATCCAGGAAAGATTGGGTATGAAACATTTCAAACCATCTAGGGGGATGCTGCACTTCCTCACCGGGCATGGACCCTATCCAACATATCTATGTCGGTTTAGGAGACAGGCTACGCCAGCTTGTGCCTGTAGTGCCGAGATAGGCACGCCAGAACACATCATTTATGAGTGTCCTATGTATGACGACGTGGTTGCGGATCTCAGAAGGGCTCTGCCTAGTAATAACACCTTTGAGCTCATAAGAACCCCAGACACGTTCCGAGTACTCGACGAAATCGCCAATAATGTCTCGCGCAAAGTGCTTCGGGACTTTATCCTGAATCAATAACCGGATCTGACCCAATACCCGATTGAGACAGCCACATCTGCCATGCCGCCGGGGGATGGACTGTTCTCCAGCAATGGAAGAATCCGCCATCCCCTGGATTCGGGGGTTAGATGTGGCAAACACCGAATTGGACCATAGATGTAAGTTAGATGTAGGTTTTTCTTAAATAGTAGAATAAGACACACAGGGGAAAAATTTTTGCGGTGGGGCTGTGGTGACAAAAGAAATTGGCCGCCCAGTGCCAGGGGCATGCTCACTGGGGTTCGCTCCGTGAGCTGGCCACCACAAGCAGGTTTGTAATGCTGGCACACATGTAACACCACAGCAGTAGCATAAGACACAACATCATACACATCACCTAGTATAAACATCAACAACCAGCAAGATGTCCAGTGGTTTCTGAATAAACATGTAATGTAATGAAATGTAATGTCACCATTTAGCCGTAAGAAATTTATGTATTATACTATTGCCCATTTTAGTCTTAAGTAATGGGTTGTATTGTTTGATATTATAATAAATTATAATTATTAAAAAATAATTTATTAAGCACATAATGGTTTCCCTATTGCACGTTTTGTGTGTCTACGTACACAATATGAACCAGTACCGATCGGTATACAGCAGTTAGGTTGTCTTATTTATCCTGCACACCCAAAATAAGGTTTATCGAATGCGTTAAATGATCCATTATGCCCTTTGCGCACTCGTTCATCCAGGGCCTCGCTCTACCTAGACACGTGTCCAACGTAGTTCCTACTACAGCCACAATTACCACTTCGCCTTGTTTGTAATTTGCGACCCATGCAAACTCCTGTACTCCACCACCCTCCGAGCATCCCATTTGTTGTTGCTTTGGCGTGCAGTACCCCGCTTGCAAGTGTAGTAGTGCATCAGAGTAATCTAGTGACGGCACGGAGGTAATACACATTGTGAATAAACGTTGTGTTGTGGAACTTATACTGTATTATGTACACACATGAAGATATGGTAGAAATGCTGCTGATCTATGGAGAATGTACGTTGACGGGAAATACTTTATTAGATTGTTTACAGTACTTGTTCAGTGGAATAAAAATCTGCCGTAACACACGATTTATATTTATTGATAGAGAAAGGAAAAACTGCATACACTATTTCAATAGTAACAGACGAGCATTAAGATAACACACGATCGTCTTTTTTAAAAAAAACACCAAAGATAATTAACACAAATAAAAAGAATAAATATAATAACCTTTGCCCACTTGCTAATCACTTAACATTCCCCCCCTCGAAATGATATCTAAAAGAACCACACACCACACATATCATTTTGAATGTAACATCATCTTGCAATGACACTCATGAATATTTTGACACATGGGTTTTGTCAACAAGTCTGCTTGATTATCATCTTTTGAAATGTATCTGATGTCAACTGTACCATCCATCACTTTTTCTCTAATGAAATGATGCTTTATGGCAATATGTTTTGTTCTTGATTTATCAATGTAATTCTTGGAATGTACAATTGCAGCTTGATTATCGCACCACACAGACGTTGATGTACCAATCAGTTCTTTGAGGTCAAGGCTCTTTAGTAGTTCTCTCATCCATACAACTTCTCTTGCACAGGCTGCAACTGACACATATTCTGCTTCCATTGTGCTCAATGCAACTGCAGTTTGTTTCGTACTCTTCCAGTACACAGGAGATCCTGCTAGTAATATTACATATCCTGTAACACTTTTGCGATCTTCTGTACGTTCGTTCGTTTCGTTCGTTGTGGTCTTCAGTCCGGAGACTGGTTTGATGCAGCTCTCCACAATACCCTATCCTGAGCAAGCCTCTTCATCTCCACATAAGAGCGACAACCTACATCTGTCTGAATCTGCTTACTGTATCCATCTCTTGGTCTTCCCCTGCGATTTTTCCCCATACACTTCCCTCCAACGCTAAATTCATAAATTCCTTGATGTCTAAGAATGTGTCCTACCAATCTATCCCTTCTTTTAGTCAAGGTACGCCAGAAATTCCTTTTCTCCCCAATTCTGTTCAGTACCTCCTCATCAGTTACGCGATCCACCTACCTAATCTTCAGCATTCTTCTGTAGCACCACATTTCAAAAGCCTCAATCCTCTTCCTGTCCGCACTGTTTATCGTCCATGTCTCACTCCCATACAAGGCAACACTCCATACAAATGCCTTCAGAAAGGACTTCCTTAGGTTTAAATCAATATTCGATGTTAACAAATTTCTCTTTTTCAAGAACGCTTTTCTACCCATTGCCATTCTGCATTTTATATCCTCTGTACTGCGACCATCATTTGTTATTTTACTGCCCAAGTAACAAAACTCATCTACCTCCTTTATTGCTTCGTTTCCCAATCTAATTCCTTCAGCATCACCTGATTTTCTAAGACCGCATTCCATTACCCTAGTTTTATTCTTGTTAATGTTGATCTTATATGCACCTTTCAGCACACTGTCCATTCCGTTCAATTGCTCTTCCAGGTCCTTTGCTGTATCTGACAGAATTACTATGTCAGCGGCAAAACGCAATGTTTTAAATTCTTCCCCCTGAACTTTAGTTCCTTCACCAAATTTCTCCTTGCTTTCCTTTATAGCTTGCTCAATGTACAAAATGAATAACATTGGAGAAAGGCTACAACTCTGTCTTACTCCCTTTCCAACCACTGCATCCCTCTCATGCCCTTCAACTCTGACAACCGCTGTCTGGTTTTTGTTCAAGTTGTAAATAACCTTACGCTCCCTATATTTTACTCCTGCTTTCTTCAGAACTTGAAAGAGTTTATTCCAATTAACATTGTCAAAAGCCTTCTCCAAATCTACGTTTGCCTTTTCTTAATCTATCTTCTAGGATAAGACGTAAAGTGAGTATTGCCTCCCGTGTTCCTACATTTCTCCTGAACCCAAACTGGTCTTCCCCGAGGTCGGCTTCTACCAGCTTTTCCATCCTTCTGTATATAATTCGCGTATATATTTTGCAACCCTGACTTATTAAACTGATGGTTCTGTAGTTTTCACACCTGTCTGCACCTGCTTTCTTAGGGATGGGGATTATAACATTTTTCTTAAAGTCTGAGGGTATTTCACCTGTCTCATACATTTTACACACCAGGTGAAACAATTTTGTCATGGCTGTTTCTCCCAGAGACTTCAGTAGCTCTGAGGGAATATCATCTACTCCAGGGGCCTTATTTTGACTCAGGTCTTTCAGGGCTCTGTCAAATTCTTCTCTCAGTACAGTATCTCCTATTTCATCTTCATTTACATCCTCTTCCCTTCCTACAATATTGTCTCGAAGTTCATTTCCTTTGTAGAGCCCCTCTATATACTCTTTCCACCTTTCAGCTTTCCCTTCTTTGCTGAGAACTGGTTTTCCATCAGTGTCCTTGATATTCATAGAGCTGTTTTTCTTATCTCCAAATGTTTCTTTTATTTTCCTGTAGGCTGTATCTATTTTTCCCCTATTTATACATTCTTCTACATCCTTACATTTGCCTTCTAGCCACTCCTGCTTAGCCATTTTGCACTTCCTGTCAATCTCATTTCTTAGTCGTCTGTACTCCATTTTGCCTGTTTCATTTACTGCATTTTTATATTTTCTCCTTTCATCGATTAAATTTAGTATCTCCTGTGATATCCAAGGATTTTTTGTAGGTCTTTCCTTCCTACCTATTTTGTCCTCTGCTACCTTCACTATTTCATCTCTCAATTTTACCCATTCCTCCTCTACTGTTTTATTTTCCCCTGTTTCTGTCAATTGTTGCCTAAAGCTCCCTCTGAAATTCTTAAGAACCTCAGGTTCCTTCAATTTATCCAGGTCCCATCTCCTTATTTTCCTACCTTTTTGTAGTTTCTTTAGTTTCAGCCTACAGTTCATAACCAACAAGTTATGGTCAGAGTCTATATCTTACATTGTAGAACCTGGTTCCGAAATCTATGTCTTACCATTATAAAATCTATCTGGTATCTTCCAGTGTCTCCTGGTCTCTTCCACATATACAACCTTCTTTTGTGATTCTTGAACCAGGTGTTTGTTATAACTAAATTATGTTCTGTGCAAAATTCTACCAGGCGGCTTCCTCTTTCATTCCTTTTGCCCAGACCATATTCACCTACTATCCTCCCTTCCCTCCCGTGTCGTACTACCGAACTCCAGTCTCCCATAACAATTAAGTTTTCCTCTCCCTTAATTGTCTGAATAATTTCCTTTAGTTCCTCATATATTTCTTCGATTTCCTCATCATCGGCAGAGCTAGTTGGCATATAAACCTGTACTACTGTTGTCGGTGTTGGCTTCGTATCTATCTTGACAATGATAATGCGATCACTGTGCTGGTCATAGTAATTTACCCGCATTCCTATTTTCTTATTCATTATCAATCCTACTCCTGTGATACCCCCAATTGATCTTGTATTTATAATCCTGTACTCACCTGACCAGAAATCCTGTTCATCCTGCCACCGAACTTCACTAATCCCCACTATATCTAACTTCAACCTATCCATTTCCTTTTTTTAATTTTCTAATTTTCCTACTCGATTAAGGGATCTAACATTCCACGCTCCGACCCGTAGAATGCCAGTATTGTCTTTGCTGATGATCACATCCTCCTGAGTAGTCCCCGCCCGGAGATCAAAATGGGGGACTATTTTACCTCCGGAATATTTTACCCGAGAAGATGCCATCATCATATGTTCATACAGTAGGGCTGCATGTCCTCGGGAAAGGTAACGGCTGTAGTTTCCCCTTGCTTTCAGCAGTTCGCAGTAGCTGTGTGGCAAAGCCACATTAGCTGATGTTACAAGGCCAGCTCAGTCAATCATTCAGACTGTTGCCCCCTGTAACTACTGAAAAGGCTGCTGCCACTCTTCAGGAACCACACGTTTGTCTGGCCTCTCCACAGATACCCCTCCGCTGTGGTTGCACCTACGATACGGCTATCTGTATCGTTGAGGCACGCAAGCCACCCCACCTCTGTACAAGTAGCCCAATCAGTTCAGCATATGCTTCGAGTATTTGACCAGTGGGGTAATATTTGAGTTTATAATCTGCTGTTTCTTTTACATATTTCAGCACTCTTTTAGCTGCATTCCAGTGGGTTACATTAAATTTTGAACAATATTGGGATAGCTTTGCCACAGAGAAAGCTATGTCTGGTCGCGTTCTCTGTGAGAGGTAAAGAAGCCCACCAATAAGCTCACGATAAGGCAGATTTTTAGCTTCTTCGTCAGACTTTTCATCAAGTAAATTCAGTTTCAGTTCCATTGGGGTCTTAGCTCCCTTAGCATTCTGAAGTCCGAATCTGTCAAGAAGTTGACTAATGTACTCCTTTTGAGAAAGACAAATTGTTCCATCTTTGTTGTAATCAAATTTCACTCCTAACATGTGTGAAACCATGCCCATGTGCTTGATTTCAAAACAACTTTCTAAAAGAGTCTTTACCTTTTGCCTTATCTTTTCATTTTGTGAAAAAGCAAGCATGTCATCTACATATACAGACAAAATAGCATTTCCTTCCTTTGCATTCATCTTGTACACACAAGGATCTATGTCATTTCTAATAATCCCAGTTTTTCTAGAGATCTATTCAAATGATCATTCCAACATCTACCACTTTGTTTCAGTCCATATATTGACTTGTTCAATTTACAAACCAAATTTTCTTGGCCCTTCTTGATGAAACCTTCTGGCTGGAGCATATATACACCTTCCTTTAATTTACTATGCAGCTATGCACTCTTCACATCATACTGATCAATGTGCCAATTTTTCTCAACACTGGCTGCTATCAGTAAACGAATAGTTTCAAAATTTGAAACAGGAGCATAAATCTCATTAAAATCTACACCTTCTACTTGAGTAAATCCTTTTGCAACTAAACGAGCTTTAAAAATCTGCTTCCCACCAACTACCTTCTTTTTAAAAACCCATCTGTTCTTTATAGGAATTACACCAGGTGGTAGCACAGACACTTTCCAAGCCTCATGATGTTCCAAAGAATTAATTTCTTCATTCATTGCAACTTTCTATTTCTCTGCCTCATCAGAATTGACTGCTTCCTGATATGATAAAGGTTCATCACTGTTTCTTCCTTGTATGGCATTTATTTTTGCTTCTTCAGTGTGTGCCTTCTCTTTTGAACGAAGTGTCATTGGATGACATTTACTTAAATTCGTTTTCCCTTTTGTTACTTCCTTTCTTGGTCTGTATGCACTTTGTGAAGCTTCAGCATGTTCCATAAGATCCTGATTATATCCAGTCTCTTCCAATTTTTCTTCCTGATCAGAGAAACCATAAAATTCCTCTTCAGTTTCTGAATCTTCTTTTTCACTTTGTTTGTCACCACCATTACTGGTATTTGGAAACAATAATTCTTCTTCATTGTACAGATCAATAAATTTGTTCTGTTTCTTATTTTCAGTTGACCACTTGCCACTCAAAAATTCTTTGAATGTACAGTCTCTGGATTCAATAACCTGTTTTGTTTCTGGCACCCAGATACTGTATCCACGGCCATACAGAGAATATCTTACAAGAATGCCTTTTTCTGCCTTAGTGGATAATTTAGATCGTCGTTTTTGTCTGGGCACATGAACAAAAACTTCGCATCCAATCACGCGTAAATGTCTCACACTTGGCTTTCTACCTGTCCACAATTCATAGGTCGTTTTTTCGTTATTGTGGCTATTTGTAACTCGATTTCTAATGCATGCTGCTGTGTACATTAGCTCAGTCCAAGAACTCTTTGGTAAATCACTTCCTATCAGCTGTGACCTGACCATGTCCAGTAATGTTCTGTTGAGACGTTCAGTTATACCATTTTGCTGAGGCGTGTAGCTCATTGTTACTTCATGCCAAATTCCTTCAGCATCACAGAGCTGTGACCATTTGCTTGAACAGAATTCTAGACCATTGTCCGTGCGAATTCTCTTTAATCGTTTTCCAGTTTGTCTTTCAGTTTGTATCTTCCACTTCTTGAATTCTTCAAAGGATTCATCCTTAGTTTTTAAGAAACGCACAAATATGTATCTGCTTGCATCATCGACTATACTCATTAAATATCTATTGCCTCCAAAACTTGGAACGTCAAGATCACTGTGAACGAGTTCTAAAGTGGTTGTCCGTTCTTTCGAATCATTTGATAGCGTTTTTGGAAATGGTTTCCTCGCCGATTTCCCCGCCAAACAGTCGTCACACGGGTTTATTTCGCCTTTTTCACAGTCTAATCCCCGTACTGCCCCTTTACTTACCATGTCGTTTATAGTACGCTTGCTGACATGCATCATCCTACAGTGACATAGATCAAGGTCAAGTGATTTTTCACGTTCGTCATTTTTCAACAAGTTTATTGATCTGTCATCTGCGCACGGTTTCGTATTTATGTAATACAATCGACCTTTCTGTTGAGTCTTAATGATCAGTCTTCCAAATTCGTCGTAAACCTTGCAACCTTCTTTATCAAAAATCACCTTTTTGTCGTTTTTAGTGAGCTGCCTCACAGACAATATTGCGTAATCGATCTCAGGCACAAACAGCGTGTTATTAGCGACGAATTCATCAGCCAAACCTTCGTTGTTAATTATCTTTGCCCTTACCGTACCTTTCCCTACAGCTTCTGTTTGTCGGCCATCAGCTAGAGTTACGATTTCAATATTTTTATCAACAACTGAAAAATAATTTTCATTTGGAGCCATGTGATGAGTTGCGCCGGAATCCACTATCCAATTATCGCCATCCAATGTAACTGTACCACAGGCAGCACTCATACTAATAGCGCCTAGTTTCTTTTGAGCCTTTTTTAATTTTCCCTTTTCAGGACAGTTTCTGGATATGTGACCGACTTTATGACAATTGTAACAAACAAAACTACCTTTTTGCGTTGCTTCTTTCTTCGTTCCTTCTTTTCTTCCGTCACGTTCCGAAAATCGCAGTTTTCGGTGCTTCTGACTACCAACATTAGCTTTCAGAGACATTGCAGAATATTTATCTTCATTATATTCCTGACGGCTAGCATCTTCAGCAAGTAGCCGCCTTTTAATTGTAGCGCACTTAAAATCATTATCTGGCAAATTGCACAGAGCTGTAACTACTGCATCCCATTCTACCGAAAGTCCACACAGAATAGTCATTGCTAAATCCCCATCTTCAATTTCGTCACCTATTTTCGCTAGATCAGCTACAGTTTTATTTACAAGCCCTAGATAATTTTCCATGGATTCACAATTCTTGATCTTTAACGAATATAACTTCCGTCTCAGTTGCACTGTACGAAATTTGCTGTCTCGTGGAGCGTATAATTTCTGAAGTTCTTCCCATACTGCTTTTGGATTTGACAAGTTTCGTATATGCATTTGCTGCTCATCACATATGGAAAGTACAATTTTTGCTAGTGCCTTACCTTGACGTGATATATACACCTTTTTATCGGCTGCCGATGCACCTTCACTGGGTTCCGACTCACCAGGCTCAATTACAGTCCACAAGTCGCAATCAATGAGAATAATTTTCATTTGATACGACCAGGAAGCGTAATTCACTCCAATTAATTTCTCGATGGTGTGTCTGTACTCCGTCATCTTTCTCTATTCCAATTACCATTTTACCGTTATTTTTCGTAAGATTCACGAAACACAAACTCGGCGTCAATTAACGTTTCTCAAATGCGTCGCACGAAAAATAGTCGGCAGATATTTCGTCGGCGTCGCACGGGAGATTTTTTTTTTTTTCGTCGGATAATTGACACTAACGCGGTTATCTATTTTTCTCGTTTTTTAGCTAGCACACCTGGGCCCATAACCATTGTTGCAGTGGAATAAAAAAACTGCCGTAACACACGATTTATATTTATTGATAGAGAAAGGAAAAACTGCATACACTATTTCAATAGTAACAGACGAGCATTAAGATAACACACGATCGTCTTTTTTTTTTAAAAAAACACCAAAGATAATTAACACAAATAAATATAATAACCTTTGCCCACTTGCTAATCACTTAACAGTACTGTTAGAGAACATTATTACGTTAATATGTCTGTTTTCTGCCCTACTTTACATACCTGTACTGTACCCTGTTTTAGGCGAGCGCAATTCTGTTCAGGCAGAACGACTGTACAGAGGACGAGTCCCTGACAAGCCATCGCCTTCGCGCCGGATATTTGGTCGTCTCACATCTCGTCTGCGTGAAACGGGAAGCTTAAATCCAAGGCCTAGACATCGTCCTAGAACACTTACAGATGAACGTGCTGAAGTTGCTGTGCTCGCTACCGTAGCTGTGAATCCTCACATCAGCACACGTCAAACTGAACGTGACGTTAGTGTGTCGAAATCAAGTGCACAGCGTATTCTTCAACGTCATAAATTTCATCCTTACCATGTTCATTTACACCAGGATCTTCATGGAAATGACTTCAGCAACAGGGTAACATTTTGACGGTGGGCTCAGCAAAAACTTCTGAGTAATCCAAATTTTTTTTGCAGATGTTTTCTTTACTGATGAGGCATCATTCTCCAACAAAGGAATTGTCAATATGAAGAATATGCATTATTGGTCCGCAGAAAATCCAAAATGGCTCAGTCAGGTAGAGCATCAACGTCCGTGGAAAGTGAATGTTTGGTATGGGATTATTGGAAATATCATTATCGGA
Source organism: Locusta migratoria (assembly GCA_026315105.1). Taxonomy (NCBI): domain Eukaryota; kingdom Metazoa; phylum Arthropoda; class Insecta; order Orthoptera; family Acrididae; genus Locusta; species Locusta migratoria. The sequence continues at coordinate 598,537,752 of CM048744.1, forward strand.
CCTTTCTTTGTAAATGGCGTTCAAAATGGCAGACAGTACTCCAGATTTATACGACACAATCTTCCTGTTCTCTTCGACACCGTACCTCTGAACAGGAGAATGGTCATGTGGTATCAGCATGACGGATGCCCTGCACATAACGACTTAAGAGCACGACGACTTCTGAACTTTTTTTAAATGGACACCCTATATTTTTGAACATATCAAAAACATTTGTCTTCTGAACCGTAAGTTCCCTGGTAAGTGGATTGAACGTGGTGGCCCAGTTAGGTGGCCTGCCCGATCTCCGGACCTTACACCGCTGGATTTTTTTCTTTGGGGGGCAGTGAAGGATCCTTTTTACCAACATGAGCCAACAACACCAGAGGACATGAAACAACGCATATTGATGCTTGTACAGCCATCAAAGAGGAAACAATAGCACGAAGTAGGGCATCCTTCATCCGCAGAGTGACCCTATGTACGCAAGCCAATTGTTATCACTTTGAGCATGGTATGTGATCGATACCTTTAGTATGTAGTGCTGGTATCACAGTGCAAGTTTCTACAAAGGGCCATTTTACCCAGTGATGTTCAGAAACATTTGTTTGAAACAATTTGTCATGTAATGCATTAGATAAACATAACCTTGATAATTATGTGATAGTAAAACTAATTGGTTAAACATGTTTACATTCATCTTCTATGTCTTACATGAACTTCCCAAATCAAAACATTTTTACCCAAACAACGGTAAAACCTTTAGTCCACTTGCTCGTTTCACTAAAACCATCAACATGAATTTTACTATTATGAGTGAATGATTCACTGTCACTTGCGCTAGATCTGCAGTAAAGAAAAGCATTACCTTTTTAGTAACGGATTAACTATAAGCGAAGTTAACTTTGTGACTAACGTTGCGGTACACAGATATGTTACAGAACCGCATCACCCCTAGCCTATGGGATAAATACCTGTTGGAATGTACGACTTTAATGCAGGATGGCAGCAGGCCGTATTATTCGTTTCGAACCTCTTGCTAAGTATGGAAGTGTGATAACGCATGTCAATCACATCGCAATTACAGGCAGCATGGGGTTCACGCCTGAGCCTCAGGACGTGCGCTAGCAGCGCATTTCGGGTTTTTCAAGCGTCAACTCCTCGTCGCAATATCTCTGGATGTAATTGGAATATTGCGATGCAATCAACGACATTGTTTATGTGATTTGTCATGCTATGGACTGCTGAAGAAAAAATATAGGGTGTCCATTAAAAAAAAACATAAGTTTGTGTTAAAAACACATTTGTTTTCGTTTTAGAATGTTTCCAAATATGTACATTCTTGGGCCCCAGCCGTACATTGATATCGGTGAAAGTCGTTTTCCAATAGCTGTTATTGTTACAGAGATATTTTGGATGGACAAGATAGCTGGGACACCCTGTATATTACGAATGAAGTAGATGAAATCCAAACATTTGCCAATAATAAAAAAACACCCTCGAGAATTACGACTTCTGCCGTTGATAAAAGTGAGTCACCTAACATTGCCGCTGGATATATTTCGTAAAAAAAAATGTTCAAATGTTTCTATAGCTTATGGGACTTAACTACGGGGTCACCAGTCCCTAAACTTACAAACTACTTATTAACTAACTAATTGTAAGGACGGCACAAATATCCATGCCCGAGGGGGGATTCGAACCCCCGACCGTAGTGGCCGTGCGGACCGTGACTGGAGCGCCTCAGTCCCCTCGGCCACCGCGGCCGGCATATTTCGTAAACCACATCAAATACTGACGAACCGATTTCACAGACCGAACGTGAGGAGAGGGGCTAGTGTAATTGGTTAATACAAACCATAAAAAAAAATGCACGGAAGTATTATTTAACACAAACCTACGTTTTTTTTAATGGAACCCCATTAGTTTTGTTAGCACATCTGAACATATAAACAAATACGTAATCAGTGCCGTTTGTTGCATTATAAAATGTTAATTACATCCGTAGATATGGTAACCTAAAGTTGACGCTTTAAACCTCCGACGTTCAGTTGCGTATTGTAACAAACACGGGCCACGGTCGGCGAGCAGCATCTGCAGGGACATGTTTACGATGACGACCGTGTTTACGAGTGTGGCTGTACTGCTCTGTTGTAGTTTGGTCTAGCTGTCGCAGTGTCCGCATGTAGCGCTTGCTGCTATTGTTATTCTGCATTAGTCTTTGCACGCAGACTTACTGTAGTACACTGTGTTAGCAGACATCTGTGATAGTGTAGTGTTGTAGGAACTGTGACCATGGTGTATTCGAACTCTGAAAAGGCGGAGATGGTACTCATGTATGGCGAGTGTCGACAAAATGCGGCTGAAGCCTGCAGGGTGTATGCAGAACGGTACCTGGACTGAGAGCATCCAACGTGCCGCACATTTCAAAACATCTACCGCCAAATGTGTGCAACAGGTATGGTCGTAGCACGCAAACGGGTCCGTAACAGGCCCGTCACAGGAGAAGCGGGTGCATTTGGTGTGTTAGCTGCTGTTGCCGTGAACCCACACAGGAGAACGCAGGACATTGCGAGAGCCGGTGGACTGAGTCAAAGTAGTCATGCGCATACTGCATCGTCACCGCTTTAATCCGTTTAATGTGTCGCTACATCAGCAATTACATGGTGATGACTTTAATCACTGAGTGCAATTCTGTCCATGGGCATTAACAGAGTATGTGTTGCAGTTCTACCTGTTTACCGATGAAGCGGGTTTCACAAACCACGGGGCAGTGAATCTATGGAACATGCATTACTGGTCCGTGGACAATCCTCGCTGGCTCCGACAGGTAGAGCGACGGCGACCGTGGACTGTAAATGTATGGTGCGGAATCATTGGCGACCACCTTATTGGTCCTCACTTCATTGCAGGGGCCCAAACAGCTGCAACATAGCCGGCCGCGGTGGCCGAGGTGACTGAGGCGCTCCAGTCACGGTCAGCACGGCCACTACGGTCGGGGGTTCGAATCCCCCCTCGGGCATGGATATTTGTGCCGTCCTAGTTCGTAAGTAGTTCATAAGTAGTTTGTAAATTTAGGGACTGATGACCCCGTAGTTAAGTCCCATAAGCTTAACAAAAAAAAAAAAAAAAAAAAAAAAAAAAAAAAAAAAAAAAAAAAAAAAAAGCTGCAACATACATTGCGTTTCTACAGAATGATCTGCCAACATTGCTCGAAAATGTCCCACTGAAAACGCGTCGACGTATATGGTATAAGCATGACGGTGCATCTGCACATTCCGCAATTAACATTAGGCTCACCCTTGACAGATGTTCGACGGGCGTTTCATAGGATGTGGAGGATGGCTAAATTGGCCAGCCCGTTCTCCTGATCTTACTCCTCTGGACTTCTTTCTGTGGGGTACGTTAAAGTAGAATGTATACCGTAATGTGCCAACAACCCCAGAGGATATGAAACAACGTATTGTGGCAGCCTGCGGCAACATTACACCAGATGTACTGCAGCGTGTACGACATTCATTACGCCATAGATTGCAATTGTGTACAGCAAATGATGGCCACCACTTTGAACATCTATTGGCCTGACATGCCGGGACACACTCTATTCCACTCCGTAATTGAAAACGGAAACTACGTGTGTACGTGTACCTCACCCCTCATGGTAATGTACATGTGCGTCAGTGAAAAAGACCAATAAAGGTGTTAGCATGTGGACGTAATGTGCTGTTCTAGTCTCTTCTGCACCTAAGGTACACCACCGTTCCCTTTGGATCACTACTTAATTCGGTGCTCTCCGATAAACACGACCGAACAGTGGAGGAGTGGTACACAAACGTCAACTTTAGGTTACAATATCTCCGGATGTAATTAACATTTTACTTAACTTTTAATTATTTCCCTAAAATCCACTGTAGGCGTGTGCAGATATAAAGATTTTAATATGAAAATATTACTCTAGTTGGCAAAAAAGTTTTTCACACTATATTTTATAATAAGGTGATCGGTTAAAAAAAAAAAGAGAACAATTTGTAAATCTATTGGACTCAACAGCTGAGTTATTAGTGTGTGTGTGTGTGTGTGTGTGTGTGTGTGTGTGTGTGTGTGTGTGTGTGTACGTGTGTTATTGTCACATATAACTGCTATACGAAACGCACAAAATATGTTCCAAAGCCACAGTCACTTGTTAGAAATAAACTTTTCAATTTACTTCCATCTAACTAACAATGCACTATTTCTGTTCCTGCGGACTATGGCGTCATTTTGAAATGCCTATGATGACAAAAATGTTACAATGATTCGATCACATTAAACAGTGTAAATTTTCTAAATTTAGCACATAATATAAAAAATATATAAAAAATAAAAAAATAACAATAGAGAATTCAGAGCCTGAATGCCCTGGGTTCAGTTGTGACACACTTGTTTCATTTTTCATCATCATAACGGATGAAACACTTGCCAACAGCTGAACACAGGGCATTAGGCTCTGAATTTAATTCAACATGTAACTGATTCTGAGCTTCGCCTTGTGGGTATATGGGAGTCCCTATACAGAGGAAGCCATGCGAAATTGGCATACGTTTCTCTACACAGTTACAACTTTGTAATAATTGAACTATAAGACTGAATAAGACTGACCACTTGAATATTCCAACAGTTGCACAATATAGCCGAAAAATGTTTTGTACATATTAAATGAGCCAAATGACTTAATGGCAACTGTACAGAAACGTAGGACATATTGTTTTAAAAAAAGTTCAAATGTTTTTAATCCGAAGGGACCAAACTGCTAAGGTCATCGGCCCCTTCTTACAATCTACTTTAAATTATTCTAAGGACAACACACGCACATATGCCCGAGGGAGGACTCGAACCTGTGGTGGGAGTTACAGCGTACTCCACGACGGTGTGCCCCAGATCACCTGGCCATTCCCGTGCGTCGCACATGGTTTAATGAATTATTAAATTTTTCACTGTTTAATGTGTTTGAATCATCGTATTTATTTATTTATTTATGTTTTGTAATCATAGGAATTTGAGAATGACCCCATAGTGCGTCGAAACTAGTAGTGCATTTAGACGGAAGTATATTAATTTGACAAGTGAAGACTATTTTACCTGGTGATTCCAGCAGCACAAAACATCTGCACTACCTGAAGGACATCCACTTATTTCGGATTGCTGTCAACGATACGCTGCCCCTAGACGCGAAATATTAGTGCACACATTGTTACGGGTAATCCAACACTGCCTTCCAATCGCTGATGCTCGGCCCCCGGCAGCCATGGTACACGCCTCCTGTCGCTGCCAACACCTAGCGCACGAATCGTCAACTTACCGTGGTTGAAGAGTACAGTAACCGGAGTAGCTGTGCCATTACCAAACAATGCAGAAATTGGAAAAAAGCAGCGTATCCTAAAAGGTCGCCCAATTACGGGTCAGAAACAAACAGCCAGTAAATACGAATATGTCACGCTAAGTTTGATATTCCCTCAAAACCTAAAATCACATTTCCTGTGTTTGCGTTGTACAAAATCAATTTCGTCTTCATTCTTAGTAAAGTTGCAAAACGAGATACGTTTTCAAGAAAGCTTTCGCGATCAGCAAAATTACACTTGAAACTTCCTGGCATATTAAAATTGTGGGCCAGAAACTGGATTCGAACCTGGGACCTTTGCCTTTCGCTGGAAAGCGCTCTACCGTCTGAGCTACTCTGGCACGCCTCACGTCCGTCCACAAAACTTTACTTCTGCCAGTACCTCGCCTCCTACTTTCCAAAATTTACAGAAGTCCTCCTGTGAACCTTTCAGGAGCAGTACTCCTCATTCTGGAAATATCCCTTAGGCTGTGGCTAAGCCATGTCTCTAGCACATCCTTTCTTCCAGGAGTGTTAGTCCTGCAAGGTTCGCAGGAGGAATTCTGTGAAGTTTGAAAAGTAAGAGGTGAGGAACAGGCAGAAGTTATGACAACGGACTGTGAAGCGTGTCGGGATAGTTCAGATGGTAGAGCGCTTGCCCGCTAAAGTCATAGGTCGCAGGTTCGAATCCCGGTTACAGCACACAATTTTAATCTGCCAGGAAGTTACATACCAGCGCACACTCCGCTGAAGTGTGAAAATTTGACTCTGAAAATTACACTTCATTGTGTTTCAATAAGAATTTCTGTTACAATGAAAATACTTTGTATCTGATGCGTGGAAAAATGCCGCTGAGATTTCTAATTTGCTCCAATATCTGGAAAAATCGTAACGTGTAGCTTCAAATAAAACTGTTTATAATGCGTTGGAGTAACATTTCTAAGTGTCTAGGAAAAGAACGCCTGAACACAGACAATGAAATTCACAGTATTTTTACATAGTTAAATCCTTTAACTTTATTACGTATGAGTAAAACATACATAATGGCTCATTTATCTCCCTAGTAATCACGAAACAATAAACAACTTTTATCGTTAATTACCGTCAAAAAAGAGCAAGAAGCAATTAAATGGGAGCATAACACAAAAGGTCAAATTACGCTATGCCTGCGATGGTGTACGCAACGACGAACCTGGATGCACGAATAGCAAAAGTAATTTTTTTCGGATGATTCCAGGTTCTGTTTACAGCATCATGATGGTCACATCCGTGTATGGTGACATCGCATGTGACCACACATTGGAAGCGTATATTCGTCATCGCCATACTGCAGTATCACCTGGCGTGATGGTATTGGGTGCCATTGGTTACACTTCTGGGTCACCTCTTGTTCGCATCAACGTCACACTAAACAGTGTCCGTTACATTTCGGATGCGTTACGACCAGTGGCTCTACCACTCATTTGATCACTGCGAAACCCTACATTTCAGCAGGATAATGCACGACGGCATGGTACAGCTCCTGTACGGGCCTTTCTGGATGCGGAAAATGTTCGACTGCTACCCTGGCCAGCACATTCTCCAGATCTCTCACCAACTGAAAACGTCTGGTCAATGGTGGCCGAGCAATGGGCTCGTCACAATACGCCAATCACTACTCTTGATGAACTGTGGTATCGTGTTGAAGCTGCATGGGCATCTGTACCTGTACACGCCATCCAAGCTCTGTTTGACTCAATGGCCAGGCCTATCAAGGCCGTTATTACGGCCAGAGGTGGTTGTTCTAAGTACTGTTTTTTTTTTTTTTTTTTTTTTTTTTTTTTTTTTTTTTTTTTTTTTTTTTTTCCCAGGATATATGCACCCAAATTGCATGAAAATGTAATCACATGTCAGTTCTAGTATAATATATTTGTCCAATGAAGAATACCCGTTTATCATCTGCATTTCTTCTTGAGTAGCAATTTTAATGGTCAGTACTGTAAATATACTGGTATTAAATATGACGAAGCCTGCATAAAAGTGAGCAGGCTAGCGGTCAGGTATGGATCCCTGACAATCACCACAAAGGTACCAGGTCCCTTCCTTTTCAGGTGCTAAATGAAGCGTGAAGGATTAGTGACTTTTAGATGAGTGGAGTATTCTAGCAGCAATGATGGCCTTAATTTCTGCTTGCTCAAATTTGTACCTGGCTCATGGGAGAGGACATGGCAGTGAAGTTGCATGTCTGGAGTAGTCAAAATATAGTGCACTGTGTCATGGTGTACCCCAAAGGGTGTGCTGGGAGGACAGGGGGAATGCAAGGAGCAAGAATTGGGGACATGAGATCAATGAAAGGAGCAAAGTAGGAAACTTGCTTCATGGTGAAGTGGGAAGTGGAATTATGTGAACAGAGTGACCCAACGTCACGAGGTCAGGAAGTTGATTAAGATAGGAAAGGAAATCTGCACCAAGGATTGAGTTGGTGACAATGGCCACAATGAAGGTCCAGGCAAACCCTCCACTGAAAATGAGGTCGACCCAGCAGGTGAGGGGACTGTAGGTAGTGATGACAGAATAAAACAATTTGCATTGGTGAAAAGGAAGGGGGCAGGTACCAAATGAGGGCAGTAGCCTACGTGAGAAGATGGACAGTTCTGAACTGGTGTGGTAATATGTTAGTGGTAAGGTGGTGTTACAGGGTTTGAACATGAACTGAGACAGGGTAACTGCTGAGCAACTGGGCACACTACTGCCGGTCACCAGCTAGATTTGGATGTTATGAGCACCGTGGCTGGCACTTCTGGCATGTTGCTCAAGCGGATGTGATACCAGCGCACAGGCTCTGTGTCTCTTGGGTCTACCAGCTCACCGGTTGGGAAGAAGCGTGGCTGTGCAGGTGTACATTCTGGTGGTTATGCTTCACATGGCAGCCGCTGGCCACACTGCAACAAATAACAGAACTCTCTTTTCTGTCGTTGCTAACTAGTTTCTACTTATTATTGAAAATTAAGAAACTTAATTGCTAGGAGAGATCAGTGACAACAAGAGACACTGAAATGCCGCAGAAGAGTGTAGATACGAATTAGTTTCGGATCCTGCTATTTGTGTGTCATGTTGTCTGAAGAACCGGGAGGAAGAGGAACTGCTCACTGATGAGGTTCAGAAGCGTGGGGGAGGGGAGGGAGGCGGAAGCTTTGGCGGAAAGACGACGGAGCTTTGCTACAATGGTCAGGATAGGAAACACCCTCTGACTCCGCTTCCCTCTCCCAACTCAGTGGCTGGAATGTGATCACTGGGGTTGCAGAGCTTGATTTTGCGCCAAGGCCCGGAAGAGCAGACCGCCAGTTTCGAATATGACTGCAGACGTCGGTAGGGAGGTTCATACACGTTACTAAACAATTATCCGTCAAGAAGGCGGGACAGTAGGTAATTTAAAATTTCACATCGTTATACACTGTAAAGTTTTTTCAGAGGAGAATGATTTGTGAGGGTTCATTGTTCCGTTGCGCCATAGGACGAACCGGTAACGTTCTCCTCACACAACTTTGAACAAACGGGACGTCTTTTTCACGTCACACGCTGTATCGAAGACGGCACGAACAACTATCGACTTGCGGTCACATAACATGGTACAAACATGATATACTAGCATGTCTGTTTTGGTTTATTTGAATAGCTACCGTGTCATAATAAACGTCGTTATTGGTACAATTACAGTCTGGTGCAAAAGTGACATGCTTTTTTTGCCTTATTTAATGGTAGCATAAAAATACCTCGTTCTTGGTACGATACGTCGTAAACAAACGTCTCGTGTCTTCATCGTGATTGTGAGCACTTTACAATTTATTTTATTTCATTTCCCTCCGTATTTCTGAAATATACCCGTCCTTCTTAATGAAATTACACTATGCACGAAATACGAAAATAAATAAATATTCAAAATACGTTGGAGAGTTTCTGTTGTGGCGCCGCCATTCGCCACACGCTGCCCTGCCACGAGAAGACGACGCCATAACTCGCGTCACAGCACTTCGACCGCTGGGGGCGCCTCAAAGTCTCGTACCTCCGCCGCGTGCCACCCAATCAGAAGAAGACACTTTGCCCAGATATACCGGCAGCCGCCTACAGCGACAAACCGGAGCACGACTAGTGAATAATGTATTGCAGAACTGTGTACTATGTATTAGTCAGCAGTGAAACACAAGCACATCACATAAAAATTAAGTATTCCTTTCCTTTGTAATAAAAGTATATGAGAACTAATCGCTTCTTTCACTTGCAGACACTGCCCACAATCCTAGCTAACCACGGCCCACCTTCCGAACCTACCGTACACAGAACACTATACAAAACTGGGGACGAGAAGTTCTGAACCCATCGTAATTAGTCGTTTCCCTTTCAGGCCCAGATTCCGAGAAATTTTGTTATTGTGTGCTGGTCGAAATTTTTGTTTCAAGTGGCGCAGTACGTTAGTTTTTAGAATTATATTCGCTTTGTCTTGTTGTTGTTAGGATATGGCCGTGCCACCCCCTGTAACTAACACTATTACGCTGTTGCAGCTAATCCATTGCTTGCGCTTCAACCGCTATCGCCATTACCAAGTGGTATCACACCAATTCTTCAGTTTGAGTTGCAGTCACTGGCTCTATTGATAAATTTAATGACAACTTTAGTCGAAAGCCAGAAACAAGCTGCAGCAGCCACCGCCGCTCAACAGCAACTAGCCGCGGCTTCGTAGCCTGCCATACAGCCTGCACTGTTAACGCCATTTCATCTACATCTACCTACACACTCCGCAATCCACCGAAAGGTGCATGGCGGAGGGTACACTGTAGCACTACTAGGCATTTCCTTTCCTATTCCACTCCCAAATAGAACGAGGAAAAAAAGAATGCCTATATGCCTCCGTACGAGCCCTAATTTCTCTTGTCTTTGTGATCATTACGCGAAAGGTAAGTAGGCAGCAGGAAGCTCGTTCTACGCTACGCTTCAAATTCCGGTCCTTTAAATTCTCTCAACAGAATTTCTCGAAAAGATCGTCGTCTTTCCCCCAGCCATCCCCATCCTCTATCACACTTCCCTGGGGCACGCCTAACGATACACTCGTCTCTGATGGACACTCATTGCCGAGAACAATGTACTGCGCTCTATTACTTAGGAAGTCTTCCAGCCATTCTCAAATCTGTGAACTTATTCCATATGCTTGTAATTTTGTTAGCAGCCAGCAGTGTGGCAACGCTGTGAGGATACAGGGTTTTAGGTTAGTAACCTTTGGTACGTTTTGGTCGAACGATAGTTATCGTTGGTGTGCAGCGAGAGCTGCTGGCAACAATGCTTAGGTTGGAATGTTCTTTGTTTGTTGGCCGGAGTGCGGCAGTCTCCCGCCGACCGCAGAAAGAGGCGGTAAGTAGCATGTCGACAGTGAGTTCGTAACCTGCGATTAGTGGTGGCTAAAGTTTTTGCCATTCGGTCGTATCCCATACGGGTTGCAGTTGCATATTGAAATGTTTCAGTGTGGACTTGTAGACATTCATCGTAGTGGCACGCAGTTATTTAATCAGTGTATTTAAAGGGAAGAGTTTTTAACATTTGTCGTTCCATAATAAAGGAAGTTAACAAAGTTTACTGTTATGGATCAACCTAGTAATTGTCCGCATCCCATACCGTCAAATCATTGTAACAATTATTAAATGATTAAGCATAAAATAGAATGTAACGGCAACTTCGCCCATTGAGGATTAGGTGGACGCAGCGGTGGCGTTACAACGCGTCAGATGCCTTTTAGAAATCGAGAAAAACACAATATGCCTGTTGCCTTTCATCCATGGCTCGGAAGATGTCATGTGAGAAAAGGGCAAGCTGAGTTTTACTTGACCAATGTCTCCTAAACCCGTACTGATTCGTAGAAAGAAGCTTTTCAGTCTCAAGGAAATTCATTATATTCGAACTGAGAATATGATCCAAAATTCTACAGGAAACTGATGTTAACGATATTAGCCTGTATTTTTGTGGGTCAGTTCTTTTACCTTTCTTATAAACGAGAGTCACCTGCGCTTTTTACCAGTGGCGTAACTAGGACTTGGCTTTGGGGGAGGGGGATAGATCTGCTTGACGAGCAAAATTTTAGTCAGTTTCCAGACAGACTACCATCTACCAATCCCGTTGAAGAAACTAATTGACTCCCATCCAATGAAAGCTTATGGTAAAAGACCCCCAGTTTCCAATCTTTACCTTTAGCAGATTGCTGTTATACGATTTCTTTCTTCTTTTTCTTCCTTTTTTTTCGGCTTCTGGGGGGGGGGGGGGGTTCTATCCCCCTCATCCCCCCCCCCGTAGTTACGTCACTGCTTTTTACAATTACTAGGAACTGAATTAAAGATTCGCGATAAAGGTAAGCTAAGTAAGGGGCCAATGTCGCAGAAAACTCTTTATAAAACCGAACTGGTATTCCATACGCACCAGGAGACTTTTTCGTATTTAGCTCTCTCAACCGGAAATACCTACTACTATGTCATCCATTTCGGACTTAGTGCGTTGATAAAATGAAGGTACATTTGTGTGATCCTCCTGCGTGAAAGATTTCTTAAAGGTTAAATTTAGAACTTCAGATTTCCGTTTGCTTTCCTCTATTACTGCAACGGAATGATCAACGAGTGACTGGATAGTGGGCTTTGATCCGCTTATCGATTTTACATAGGACCTGAATTTTTTCGGCTTCTCGGAAAGATCTTTTGCGATACGAGGAAAAAGTGTGCCGTCTCGGTCCGCGAGTACATTTGTCAGTATGATGAACATAAATAGGAATGGGAAGAATTTTTAGCGCAATTTCGAAGCCACGTAGCTCAGATACAAGGTACTGTGTTGCTTCCACACTTCTTATCTCAAGTAGGATGGACATTTATCGGCTCTGTGTCAAACCTTTCCCCGCGACTCTCCCGGAACAAGTGCCGTTTCAAGAATTAGTGGAGGCGATTACTAATTATTTTGAACAAAACTTAAATGTTGCGGCAGCTAGATTTCAATTCTGTAACTGTCGTAGGCAGGGAGGGCAATCATATCGACAGTGGGTTACAGAACTACAAGGCCTAACTAGGAACTATAAATTTCGTTGTGACTGTGGCAAGTACTATTCAGATTTAATGATACGTGATGTGATTACTAGGAATATGTCAGACTCGCGTATCCGCAAACAAATCATAACGTATTCTGATCCTTCACTTGAACAAGTGCTTAAAATTATTGAGTATCAGGACACATGTGACTTTGAGGCGAGTAGTTTCCAAGATGCCCACATATGTTGGAGGCGCAATACGAGGAAAGCGTGCCGTCTTGGCCCGTGAGTACTCGGCGAGCCATACTCCTGTAAGAAACCACAGCGTCAGCCTCGCGGCAAGCGAGCCAATATTAAGTCCTGTCCAAAATGTACTGCGTACTCGGCGAGCCATACTCCTGTAAGAAACCACAGCGTCAGCCTCGCGGCAAGCGAGCCAATATTAAGTCCTGTCCAAAATGTACTGCAAAACAAAATCAGTGCCCTTCTCGTAATGCAATTTGTTTTTTCTTGTGGCAAACTTGGAGATGTTAAAAGTGTGTGATGTCACTTACGACTGCTCCACGGCCAAAAGCACTTGCAAAATTCACGCACACGACGTGCATACTGTTTTTCCTATTCATTCAAAGCCTGCTGCCACTAAGACAGACTCTAGTGTTCCAGTAACAAAAATCCTAACACTTCTTTCCAACACCGTGCAAATAAAATGCATGTACATTTGCAAATTCCTGGTAAAATAGTGAAATTTTTGCTTGATACGGGTGCCACAGTGTCGTTAATAAATCGTGCCATGTATGAAATGTTAGGTGCACCTCAATTGCGAACAGTGCACACTTTGCATACGGTATGTACAGGATAAAACATACCGGTGCTCGGTATTTGTAGGTTTCCTGCAGTGTATGGAGATATACACAAGACGGTTTCTCTTTTGGTTCCGTATTCATATGACGGCGCAAACGATTTTGGTTTGTATCTGTTTGATTTGTTTGGTCTTGGCATCACCGGGAACGTCATTCGACTGTAGTGAATGTATAACTATCCTGTGCGCCGAATTTCCTGAACTCTTTTCTCCGGCAGACTTGGACAGGCAACTAATTTTTCCTCGCACGTGACAAAAAAAAAAAAAAAAAAAAAAAAAAAATGTTCAAATGTTTGTAAATCTTATGGAACTTAACTACGGGGTCATCAGTCCCTAAACTTACGAACTACTTATGAACTACTTACGAACTAGGACGGCACAAATATCCATGCCCGAGGGGGGATTGGAACCCCCGACCGTAGTGGCCGTGCTGACCGTGACTGGAGCGCCTCAGTCACCTCGGCCACCGCGGCCGGCTCGCACGTGACATTAAAAGATAATGTGCAGCCACGTTTTTGTAGGGCACGCCCTGTTCGTTTTGCATTAACGCGATCAAGTCACACAGGCACTCACAAAGTGGCAAAATCAAGGTATTATTGCGCCCACTTAGGCAAGCCAGTGGGCTTCAACTTTAGTGATTGATTGCAGGGCCGGCGCGAGCCCAACTGCCGCCCCGTGCGAGTTGCAAAATTGCCGCCCCTCTCATGAAAAATGTTAATGTCAGTTATTTTTATGACATTTGTGTTTCATTTCTTTTGATAACAGAAAAATACATTTTACGGTTATATAAAAGTATATATGTAGAATTACAATGTAAAGTTGGAAACGCTGTTACCGAAAATCCTGGACGTTTTTATCTTTTTGGCCGATTTATTACAAGTTTTTAAACTACACACTGATGAACATTCGTAGGAACAAGGGCTTTATATTTTTGAAATTTAAACGGTTTTTGGAAATTACCATCATAAATTTCGAGTACATATTTTAATTATCATTTCACGTCCGAAAATGTCATCTAGTGACCCTAGCAACATTTTTTTTTTTTTTTAAATCTTTGTCACTGTCAAACAAATCTCTTCCAATGCAAGCTCTTCGCTTTCCATATTTCGGGAGGAGCTGTCGGCCGCGGTAGCCGAGGGGACTGCGACGCGTCAGTCACGGTATGCACGGCCACTACGGTCGGGGGTTCGAATCCCCGCCCCTCGGGCATGGATATTTGTACCGTCCTTAGTGGTAGCTAGTTCATTAGTAGTTTGTAAGTTTTGGGACTGATGACCCCGTAGTTAAGTCCCATAAGCTATACAAACATTTGAACAATTTGGGAGGAGCTAACTTGGATCAAAACAAGAATAAATATCTTGCCCGGTAGAAGAGACGTGTAAAGCAATAGACAACCGAATATGAAGACGTTCCTCGAAGCTCGAAAATATGCATTTTAGGAGCAATAGACAACCGAATATGAAGACGTTCCTCGAAGCTCGAAAATATGCATTTTAGAGCCCATGTTTACCTGATTTTGTACTTGTTTCGGTCCATTTTACTTCCTCCTAAAATTTGTAAAGCAAAGAGCTTGCAGTAGTATAGATTTGATTCACAGTATGAAAAAGTGAAGAACTGCTTCTAGCGACAATGGATAACAATCTCAGACATGTGTTCCTTATCAATTGCGAATTTTTTCAAGGTATTGTACTCTCCAATCTGGCAAGTGTAACTGCACTCAACGCTTCCCCATGTGATCAGTTACAGGCTATTATCGCATTACAACCCATTATAACGCGCCTGTTTTTCCAAAATTAGGAAAAGCAATGAAATTGCGTCTGATCGGTCTTAAATCCAGCGGTCAACTGCTAATACCAACATTATATTTTTCATTCGTTAAAAACACAACAATGTTTTAGAATGGTTCTCTTAGCGATAAAGGCAATAATTGAAAAAATAGCTTTCATAGTCAGAGTTACTTCAACAAACAAACATTGAACGTAACGGATTGCGCGTTTCAGTCGTCTAATATCACAAAAGTAGGTTCTACATTATATGAAAATGAATACAGCTACGCCGGCCGCGGTGGCCGAGGAGACTAAGGCGCTCCAGTCACGGTCTGCACGGCCACTACGGTCGGGGGTTCGAATCCCCCCTCGGGCATGGATATTTGTGCCGTCCTAGTTCGTAAGTAGTTCATAAGTAGTTTGTAAGTTTAGGGACTGATGACCCCGTAGTTAGGTCCCATAGACTATACAAACATTTGAACATTTTGAATACGGCTACGGTTCAATCAGAAATCAGTACACAAATGATTGTGCAACTTTTTGAGAAACAGACTGTACAAAATAAATAACTTAATGATTTTTCACAAAAATTTTCTAAATTACAATCTGACTTAGCTGAACGTAACGAACAAAGTAAACAGGATATTTCTAGGGAAATTAAAGAGTTTCCAAACGACTAGAAACACGCATGGGCGAACGTTACGCAAACCTTTATCTGCAATTACATAACCAGATGCAAATAATTGCTGAGCAAATTAGAATAGAAGGAGCAGAAAGCTCACAATAGGTATGTGACCGATGATGTGGACAAATTTATTATCAGGCAGCAATTTCTATGACATTACTAACAACAGAAAGAGATACGAACTTTGCGAAAACTGCATAACTTTTGTCAAACAGAATGAGATTTAAAGCTAGCAAGGAAACCCTTAGAAGCAATGTTCTGTCTATGATTTTTCGTTTTAGAAGGTGTCAAAATTAACGTTTTGTGCTGACGAGCGGGCATTGTTGCTAAAAGACCATACTTTCTCAGGTTTTCATCAGAATCAAAGCGACCAGTAGTTTACTCAGATGAAACATGGATTCACACGCATTATACATTAAATAAATGTTGTCAAAGTGATAGTGTGCGAGTAGTATTGTCAGACAAAAGTGCCGGTCAGAGATTAATTGTTGTTCGTGCAGGCGGAGATAGGTTTTTCATGACTCAAAAAGCCAAACGTCCGACTATCACTCAGAAAAGAATAGCAAAAATTTTCAAAAATACGTTGAAACCCAACTTATGCCAGGCTTTCTACCAATGTCTTTATCCGTTGTAGTTACTCGCAGTGTATTTACCCATTCGGAATACTTCTATCCATTGTAGGTGTTGGACGTGATTGACTGTAGTAATGTTCATTTTTTTCCCATAATGCTGGAAGAATAAAAAAAAAAAAAAAAAAAAAAAAAAAAAAAAAAAAAAAAAAAAAATTAGATGTGAGTAAACGCACGACGCGTAACAGACTGGCAATGCACCACGCAGAATACGCCAGACTGCTCCCTCCTGTCTGTTCCTCCGGCGTAAACACGACGGCGCTACCACAGTGACGAGCAAGAAATTATCCCTCCTCCCTCCCCTTGTTCAACAGCGTCGCCGACTGGTAGTCGAGGCCCTATGCCACAGTTCCCGAAGCCGCTCCCTTCAAGGTTTGGTTTCGAATCCCGTCTTGACCATGAATGTTGAGTTTGTCCTAAAAATTAAAATAAAATGGGGCGGCCGATTTGCCGCCCCTCGGAAAGTGCCGCCCCGTGCGGCCGCACGTGCCTTGCGCCGGCCCTGATTGTTTGACAATCGCCTGGCAAACTTAGAATTTATGTGGACTTTAAGTGCACTGTGAATCCTCAGACAGTGACTGATACTATTCCATTGCCTCATACTCAAGAGCTTGAGACCTTCCTATCGGTTCTCACCAATAAGCCTTGGGCAATACATAACTCAGGGTAGTAAAAGTTTATGGCTCGTTGTTTCTGTTCATAAGGGTGAGTTATGTATGTCAGCTTCTATGCCCTAAACAGCTACCCAATCTGTTTAAACAAGATCAACAATTAATCTGTAGTTTAGCCAGTCTATCAATCTGCATATGATGAAATGAAAATACATTTAACAAAAATAAATTAAACTTCAGAATGATCAACAAAATGGATTCTAAGATAAAGAAGTCATTCACTCACGAAGTAATTCTTTATAAATAGAGTTTATTACTCTTATTAGACATGAAACACGAAGGTGGTACTACTTTATACATCGGTAAATAACTGAATATTTCCCCAACTATTGTTCATGAGAGGCACAGTAAGTATCACACGCACTCGAGAGTAAAAGTTCCAATTTATCACTCGTAAATTGGAGTAATACATCGAACTTTGCAGTTCCGAGTTAATCCACGGTAAAAGTATTTGTTATAAAACACAGTCTGTCATCACACGAGTACACGATTGCTGAATTATCACAGTTCCACAGCCCTACTACTTTTCAAGCAGAGACTAAGTTCTGCAGTCACAATCCCATAAATTTTCTATGTCCACACATGCCTAATTCTTCAAATCACAAGATCGTAACACTGCGTCACAACCTTTCACTACTACGTCCAAGTTACGAGTCCCTTCCCAAGCGTTCGAAAGCGTGCTCTACCTGCTCCCAAAACTGTATCCTCTGCGCATCCTAACGCCTTACCTTTAAAATACTATTTCCCTTCCAAAATATTTTACTTCTGAATATCACAGAATTAAATGCTTTGACCGTCTCCCTACAAATATTGTTTACATTTAACAAATATATATTTAACAATACTAAAAAACGGTTGAGACTGAAGCTCTTTGCTCAGATAACACGTTAAGCGTAGCGTCTGAAGCACCGTTTACACCCAAGCAAACGCAGGCGAACGCATATTCGCCAGGAATTCGCATGTGCGCTCGCGCATTGGCTTGTACTTGCGAATAAGCGTTTACACCGGAGCGAACGGAAAAGAAAACAGCTCACTGCTGCAAGGCGAGCATACACAGTTTGTCGCATATGCTAGCGCTGAAGCGGAGAGGACGCGAACTTCCTTTGATGGTTCGCCCTGAAACTGACATCTAGCAGAACACAAGCGAACACCTGTGAATGCGTGCGCATAGCGTTTACACCAGAGCGAATTCTCGTTCGCTGCTGCTCGTTCGCTTGGGTGTAAACGGGGCTTAAGCGTTTATACCGGAGAGAATGGAACAGAAAACAGCACACTGCCACAAGGCGACCATACGCAATTTGTCGCATACACTAGTGCTGAAGCGGAGAGGACGCGAACTTCCTTTGATGGTTCGCCCTGAAACCTCCTTGTCTGAAACCGACACCCAGCGGATCACAAGCGAGCACTTACGAATGCGAGCCGAGCGTGATCGAACACCGCGCGCATAGCGTTTACACCAGGGCAAATGCTCGTTCGCTGCTCCTCGTTCGCTGCTGCTCGTTCGCTTGTGTTCGCTTTGTCACTGTTCAAATATACTGGCGCCGTCGAATTATAGTAACACAATTAATATCTCATTTATCATGGCTTTTTATGCTAATATATTCAGTTCTTGTCCGCAAATACATATAATTGTTTATATGTAAATTATCTGCTGCGTATCGTTTAGTTTTAGTCGGCTATAAAATATTTAAGTGACAGTCTTCAAAATAAAAATGAATGTTACTACGAATATTAAATATAATAAAACACATATATAAATGTAATGCGCTTCACTGGGTTCATGTTTTGTGTTTCTGTCGTGGAATCTATGTTCTGACACAAGAATATTATTACCTCCACGAAAAGCAGAACAATAGAGTAAAGCAAAGTTTATTGAAAGAATACGGAAATAACGTATAGGTAGCGTGGTGCAATGCTGCCCATTTGCTTCTTTAATTGTTACTGATAAACACTAAGTATCAATAATTGTAAATATAAGTCTTATAATATTATTATTATACTACTGAAATTTGTCGGCTTTTTATCTGTAAGGGATATTGAAATTGTAATTACGGCGTTTGATTCTCTCAAGTCTCCTGAATCCATTCATATAATTATATTTGCCGTATGATAATTTCCTGATTTTATATGCATTTTTAGAATAATGTGTGTGGTTATATTGTATTTCAGTCGCATTCTGGGTTAGCCACCCTCTTTCATTCAAGAGCGTTGCTTCCGGTTTCTGACCACATTAGGAAAAACCTGACTACCTGTTGTATCCCATTCACTAGATACAAACTGTTAGCCAGCCGGCTGGGGAACCCAACACCCTGGCAAAAGCCACCTTTCACATGGAAACAATCAGCTTCCTCCTGTATCTGTAATATCAAAAGCTTATGGACATATTAGGAGTTGGTAATTTTTTTTTTTTTTTCCCCAAAACTGATCTTTGGGATGCATACTGCAACTTTGCTCGACGATCAATCACAGAAATTTCCTGTTATCAATAAAAACATGGGCCTCTTTAAGTTTCCCAGGTTACCGTTCGCTTGTGCCTCTGCTGCAGCAATTTTTCAGATACATCTGGAACAAATGACAAAAGCAGTGCCTTGTTTCTCAAATTATCCAGATGATGATGTTGTTTCTGGCCGCTCATCTTAAGAGTAGTTCTGGAATTTACGTGTACTTTTCAGTCTTTTTGGAGGCTGGTTGTGACATTACAGATACAGGGGGAAGCTGATTGTTTCCATGTGAAAGGCGGGTTTTGTCATGCTGTTGGGTTCCCCAGCTAGCCGGCTAACAGATTGGACCTAGTGAATAGAATGCAGGTATTTAGGGAAATCCTAATCTGCTCAGAAACAGTAAATGGCAGCCTTGGATGAGCGAGGGTGGCTATTCCAGATTGCAAATGAAATACAATATAGTCACACACATTATTCTAAAAATCCATATAAAATCAGGAAATGATCTCTTACACACACACACACACACACACACACACACACATATGCACACTTAGTTTGCTTTTTCCTTTCATTTGGTAAATGGGAAGTGTTTTGCTCTATTCACTGTATTTTGCTTTCCATTATGAGTACCTTCAAAAGAAAATTGAGGGAACATATTATCTGTGGATGTTGGTACCATATACACGAGATCTTCATTTATTTATTTTTTTAATGTTCAAAATGTTCAAATGTTTGTAAAGTTTATGGGACTTAACTACGGGGTCATCAGTCCCTAAACTTACAAACTACTTATGAACTACTGACGAACTAGGACGGCACAAATATCCATGCCCAAGGGGGGATTCGAACCCCCGACCGTAGTGGCCGTGCTGACCGTGACTGTAGCGCCTCAGTCACCTCGGCCACCACGGCCGGCTATTTTTTTAATAACTAAATAACTTATTTACATGGTACCAACATCCGCGGATGTTTCCTTAATTTTCTTTTGAAGGTACTCATTTCCTTTATGCTCTTTATGGTAAGAGGCAGTATTTTATATACAAAGGTTGGAACTAAAATAGTGGCAACTATTTATTCCCAGCCGAAACAAAAGCGTTACATGTTTGCCCCTGTATGGTGGATGTTACAGAATTTCCCAGTCCCATCAACCGCACACTGTCGAGCAAAAGATGGGTGTGTTCTGAAAAAAGTGTTGTTGCTTCTTTCACAAAGCTGCTCAAAGGTGATGCTCCAAAACCGAACAGTAATAATGTGCATTGACATTATGATAACACCATCACAGTCATACATAGTGACTGCTCACAAGTGACTGTGTTCTCCTTGCATGCGAGTGACGTGCGACAAGTGAGACCATTTGCTTGGAGGTAAGGTAGGTATGTCAACAATTTGTGCTACCAGTGACAATAGTAGATTCCATTCCATAGTGTCCCCGCAGCAGTGCTGCCACTATTTAAGTTCCAACCCTTGTAAAAGGCATCCAGCATTTACAGGGTCCCTATGTCAGTTTCAGCCTTTTACCAGCTATTCGACACGCTTTTACTAAGGCTTTGGTAAGTTTACCTGTTTCTAGTATTTCTGGTTACTTTACAATTTGAAAAAGTAGGCCTATTGTCTCATATATATACAAACATGGTACAGTTAATATTTGCAATTTTTCAAATTTACAAACATGGTACAGTTAATATTTGCAATTTTTCAAATTTGTTTTTGCATGAATTACTTGAAGTGGTACAAAATGGTAATGTCTTCATCTTAGAGATAATAACAATACACGGTAAAGCTGTTATTAGAGTCTAAAGAAATGTATTTTTATTTATATTTTAGGCTGGCTTACTGCAGAAGTGGACAGTTGACACAACAGACATTGTAAATTCTTTAGGTAAGGTACCTGTAGTAGATAATAGTACTCCTCACTTCAATATAGCCTGTGCAATTTCAATTCTTGCAGCAGGGCTTGGTATAAGTACATTAATTTTTTGCATTGAAATGACATGCAAAAGACCCAGAGCAAGTATAGAAATGTGAGTCAAACAGCCCACTATGTATGTATCATTTTTTTTTTTTTTGTTTTTTTTTTCTTTTTTTTTTTTTGGCAGATATCTAATTTTTTGCAGCTTTATCAGTGTGAATTGGAAATTTATCTGGGAATTAGATGATTTATTTGTTGACCATAACATTATTTCTTTTATCTTCAAACTGACCAACAATAATCTTATGAGTGCAAAACATCCCTGGATAACAGTCCACACTAAAGTAAATTGAAGAAAAAAGCCACCTGAAAAAAAACTTATATCCACACTACCACTGATCAAGACAGATCCAAGAAACTGTGCAGATTAATACAACAGAATTGTAGAAAGGACAAAGCACAGTTCATTAATGGTATATATAATGAAATAGAACAGCATTATAATCATAATCAGGTATGTGATCTCTTCAAGAAAATCAGCAGCATCACCTGAGAATTTAATCCCCATACATGGATGGTAGATGAAGAGGAGGGTAACCTTATCGGCGACAAGGAAGATGTTGTTGCGAGGTGAAAACAGTAGTGTGAAAAGCTGTACTCTGGAATTAACAACAATACAATCTAGCAATTGAACAACTTACTTTGAAACCTACAATTTTACACAAAGAAATAGAGAATGAAATTCAACATATGACAAATTATAAAGCCCCAGGTGTATGTATATCTGGAGAAATGATCAAAGAAATGGGACAGGAAGGTACTGATGTCTGCATTCACTGTGTAAAAGAATAAGGGAAACTGAGGAGTGGCCAGGTAACCGGTCAGAGACTCTCTACACCCCCTTACACAAGAAAGGGTCGACCAGGAATTGCTCCAGCTACCCAACTATTGTCCTCATATCTCGTGCAAGTAAAATTTTGCTCTACATCCTGAATCATTGTTTAAAACCGTAAATTCAGCCTCGCATATCCGCAGAACAAGTAGGTTTTGTTGAAGGGAAAGGAACTCGTGAACCTCAACATAAAACAAATAATAGGAAAATCGTGAGAGTTCTGTG
The DNA here is from genome assembly GCA_026315105.1 of Locusta migratoria. NCBI lineage: Eukaryota > Metazoa > Arthropoda > Insecta > Orthoptera > Acrididae > Locusta > Locusta migratoria. The sequence goes on from CM048744.1 coordinate 598,560,197, forward strand.
ATCCTATTTTTATCTGCTTCCTTGACTATAGGTAAGCCTTTGTCTGTTTTGTCTGGGAAAAGTTGTAGCAAGTGCTTGCAGAGATCGGTGTCGTGGCCCCCTTCATAGCACTGATCAAAAGTCTATACAATAATCACTTTGCAATTGTAAAGACAAGTGCTGGCATGTCTGATTCTTTCAGAGTATCAAAAGGTGGGAAACAAGATTGTGTCCTATCCCCACAACTGTACAACATCTATGCAGAACATGTCATTAGGAAAGCTCTTGATGGTTGGACCAAAGCATCTGAATTGGTGGGAAAACTATCATCAACCTCCATTGACACTGTGCTTTTAACCGACAGTGGAGATGATCAAAATGTTCAAATGTTTGTAAAGCTTATGGGACTTAACTGTGGGGTCATCAGTCCCTAAACTTACAAACTACTTATGACCTAACTTATACAAAAGACAACACAAACATCCATGCTTGAGGGAGGATTCAAACCTCCAATGCAGGAGACCATGTGGCGCTCCAGACCACTCGGCTACTCCCACACTGCAAAGGGTCGCTTGCACTTAAATAGACTAGGATTTATAACACTCAGCAGAATGTTAACACACGTCTGTAAAATCATCCGACACAGGGGAAACTAAGATGATCTGATTGGGGTGAAAAATCAGATGTTCTCACCGAAGAAGCAAAATGTAAGCACCATTCAAAAATGAAGGAAATACAGAATATGATCCCAGAGCAAATTCCACAACATTTAAGCTAGCGAAAATAAAGTCACAGAAAGCTGCTACATCAGAATTTACAATACACTGGCAACAAAAACTAGAAGTGTTCATCGGTTTGGTCTCTTGGATTTACAAACATTTGAAAATTTTGAAGGTGATGAACAGAGATAGGGGGGACGAGAAGGAAGATGTTGACAAAGGATGGGAAGAGGAGGAGAGAGGCAAAGAGAGGGGAGAGGAGGAGAAGGGAAAGGAGTTGCTGGGTTCGCTAGTTTGATGTAAGAAGTTGACTCTTTTGAACATATGAGTCAGTGCTCAATATAAGAAAAATCAATACTAACACATTTATATATTATTTCTTTTTGTTGTATTTCAATTTTTATCCAAATGAAATTCCAGAATGTTGTGCTTCAACTGATAAATAATATATTTCTATATTGTACAGTCTAACGACTAATAAAAATATATTAATTAAGACAATTTGAAGTAATCTTGTTTCTGCAATGCCCCTATTAATCATTTACTTCACTATGTCGCAATCTTTTTAAACAGTTAGGTATATTAACCAATACTTCACAATATCTTCTCACACTCATGGATTTCACACTTCGCAATTCTCCTGAATATGAAACAAATGAGGCATACCATCATTATAACACAAGACGGAAAGGTGATATGCACTGTGAACAGAAAAATCTGTCTCTGGAACAAAAAGGAGTAAAGTATGCAAGAACAAAAATCTTTAACTCACTCCCGAGTAAGATACAGTGTCTAAAAGGAAACAAAACACTATTTAAAAAAAGCTAAAGGAATTCCTACTGGAAAAATGTTTCTACTCTTTAGATGAATTCTTCAGCAGAGATAATCAGTAGTACTTCAGATTTATGGATTTTATTTGTGATCACAACTAATTTGCACTAAAACCTCTGTTTTTGCAGCTCCTTATGTATTTGTATTTGTGCTTAGTTATTGTATCTGTCTTGTTTTTTTATCTCTATTGGTATTTTTGTAATGTATTGTTTTCTATTTTTATTGGTACTTTTGTATTGTTCTTTTTTCTTTGTCTCTATTGTATCTTTGTATTGTATCCACTTGTAATCCTTCCAATACCATGTACAACATGTCTTAATGGGTTATATTGTATGGTATACATATTGTATATAAATTTGACTCGTTCCACATCCATGCGTATTCACGCCATACTGGATCTATGGAATATGTATCTCAAGTAAAGTAAATAAAAATAAATTTGTGTGGCTAACTACAAATCTGAAACTGTATCTAATGATACATAGCAAATATTGTATCAATATGTTTATTTTCTAAATTTAGCTTCACCTTAATCATTTGTAATATTGCCCAACAGAAAATTATGCACAGAGTATCAATGAAATTCTATAAATCTACTTAAGATATTACTTACAAATATTTGACATCAACATCAAGGTTTAGAAAAGAAACAATTCTGTAAAGTCAGATAATAAAATACTATTAATAAAATAGTTTCAATCAGCAGTACAAAATGGGGAATATCTAAGTGGTATTTCTCTGATATTTTTATACATTAGTGGATATAATCTTACATCTTATAAAATAGGCTGTATGTGTGTATGTATGTTCCACATCTCCTCCTAAACTACTGGACCAATTTCAACCAAACTTGGTACACATGTTCCTTAATATCAGGCATCAATCACTGTCAGGTTAAGAATCACCTACGACGCATGCATAAGGAGATAGGACGTCATAAACAATGGAATGCGCGAAAAACTACTGCGTCTAACGACAATGCTGCACATTTTCTCCTAAACCATTGCATCGATTTCAAGTAAATTTGGTACATATATTTCGAACGTGAGCTAACAACTGCTGTAGGAGTACGAACCATGTACGACACATGGTTCAGGATATATAACATCATGAACAATAGGAATGACAAAAATCAGCTACATAATGCGACAAGACTTTATAAATATACTATATGAGAATGACAGTATTTGGCGACTTGCAACAAACTTTAAATATAATTTAAAACCTTTATTAAACTTTTTCTCACAGACAACCAAATCAAAATAATGAAAGGAAAAAAGTTTCTCACTTACTACTTTTCCGCTGTTCATGGAGCAAAACTACGGCATTCAGTATAACGTTACAATCTATAATTTCTACACTACAAATTGAAGTCACAGGAAATTTTACAAATAGTATACACACATACAGATGAATATACTTTAAAAATTGTATCACATTACAACATATAGTTCATGAGATATGAGGACGTAAAGAGTAAAGTTCATGGAAAACTGCTCCATCAAGCGTCACGTTTTAATCTATTACTTCTTTACTACTAACCATATTCACAACGGATTTTACTGACATACAGCACTTATACAAATTAATATATTCCTGCAAAATTTTACAGTTGTACAACATATCTATATTAATAATAAATCTCTAAATACAGGCCTGTCGCTGTTCGCATCAATCTTCAAAACTACTGAACAAATTTTCATGCGGTTTACACAGGAAATATGAGCGAAGATTGGTTCAGGATCTAGGCATGATTTCATCAAAACAGAATCATGAAGTGTTTTCACAGACCGTCATGTCTGTCTGTTCATCTAATAGAAACCACTTATTCAAAACTACTTCACGAATTCGCATGGGGTTGTCACAGGTAACTTCAGCATACCTTGGGACAACATATAGACTTAGTTTCATAAAAATTGGATCACGGAAAGAAGAACATCACAATTAAACGTTTTTCACCGACAACCTTCATGTCTATCTTTCTCTTTCATCTCCAAAACTAATAGATGAATTTTCAGGGGTTTTTCACAAGAAACGGGAGGGTATTTTGCGGTTAGAGAAATGCTTCATTTCACAAAATGGGATCAGAGAAAGTAAGATATAACAAGTTAAACATTTCTCTGAAAGCAATTGCAGGTGTCTATTTGTAGAAAGTAATCTCCAAAAGTACTAAATGAACATTCATGGGGTTCCACAGATAAAGAGAGAATATCCTGGGGCAATATATTGGCTTCATTTCATCAAAATCAGATCAGAAAAATAAAAGATATCATAATAGGAAGTATTAGGTGTACTTCATGCTTGGAAATAACGGAGTAATGCAGCAAAGAACTAATAGATAGCGCTGCGGCTGTTCGTGTAAAGTTCGGGGCAGCGATCTGATTTTTATTTGAAAATACTACTTATTCTTTGGCTTTTAAAATTTACCATATTTCTGAAAAACTTTTTTTTTTTTTTTGGTTGCTATGTTTTATGGAATATGATTCAACTCAATGAATATAAAACTACTCCTATAAAAATCCTCCCCGTGTTTAAGTCATATATTTACATACTGATATCACAGTCTAACGTATACATACAACTGCTATGGAAGTTCAGTCTCACGCTTGGAGCGACAAAAGTGCATCTAACAGAAAGAGAGCCAACCATAAGAATAATAATTGTTTTCAGTGATATTTCTACTTCATTAAGGAAATACTTAATATATTTCAGCTTTCCATGCCTCAGCCCATTGTCCAGAAATATGAATTATCATGAAATAAATGTTTTAAATGGCAAATATAAGTGATGTATGATGTAAGCTACATCATATTCATGAAGGTATGCCTATTTCTAACACATTTCGCAAACGTATTAAAAAGAAACTACTGATACGTTTTCATGCAGTTTTCACAGGAAAATTGAGCTAAGATTGGGGGCAACAAATAGGCATGATTTCATAAAAATCAGATCATGGAAAAAAGCTACATCACAATCTTAAGTGTTTTCAGTAACTGTCTGTTCATCTATTAGAAATACCCGATCTCCTAAACTACTTCACGGATTTGCATGGAGCAACTTAGTTTCATAAAAGCGGAATCAGGGAAATTGTTTTAGATGTAGGTTATGCTTGAAGTATGGATTGCGTAGTACAGCAAACAAGTGATAGAGGCGCTGCATTGCACCAAAGAACTAATAAACACAGCTGCTGCGTAATAAGTATGGGATATTACAACAAGAAAGCGAACGTCTGTGACAGAATCAAGCAATCTTATGTCTATGAATACCAACAAACATTGAAAATAGTGTTACTGATTTCGCTTTGTGTATTAAATACTTAACGACATTTCTTTGCTTACATTTGACATCTTTATGAAGATACGTCATTTCGGACAATGTCTTCTACTTACATTTGACATCTTTGCTAGGACAACAGAGTTTACTGACAGAGTGATCCAACAAGGATTCTATTTTTACTGACTGAGGTCTGGAACCCAAAACGGCCATGACACTTACAGGCCCTCCTTCAACAACCATTGCGAAGCACGGGCTTATGAGCTAGTGATTAATAAAATGCAAGTATTTCTGTTTCTATAATCATAAAATGTTTGTAATTGTTAGGTAACTAGAAGGCAAGCTTGTGGAAACAAGTTATGATCTGGTACAACACAAATGATGAAGAGACAAAACATGGGATAACACTGAAGATTGGATAGTAGGAAAAATTAAAAACCTAATCATAAAAGAAGTGATATGTGGTTCATAGTCTATTGACCATTGATCTATTGACCAATGGGCCAGAGATAATCCTACACAACAATAGTAGCATGAAATACAAATTCCTAAAATTTATTGTAGCAACAGGGGCTAGTAAGAAAGTACATCAACTGTAGTTGTGTCAAGCATAACCTCATGCCAGACTCTTGTTTTGTAGTGAATAATACATTTTATTTATTTACTTGAGATAACTGATTCCCTTGAAAACTGAATACGGCAATGTTGTCTCCAGACAAATAAAGCATTTGGTTTGGACACTGCAACATTAATATAGCTTGTGCCTTAAGAATTCAGATAGCCATACTGAAGATGCAACCACAATAGAGGGGCATCTGTTAAGACACCAAACAACTGTGCAGTTCTAGAAAAGGTGAAGAGGCTTTTCGGCAGTGGAGGGGCAACAGTCTGGATGATTGACTGATTTGCCATTGTAACATCAATCAACTTTGCCACGTTGTTATACAGACTTGTGAACAAGGGGAAATTATAGCTGTTATTTGAATTTTATTGGTTTAAAATAAAGTTGACATCCTCTTGGGTAAAATAGTCTGGAGGCAAAATAGTCATCCATTTGGGTCCCAAATGATGACTATTCAGATAGGTGTCATGATCAGGAAACAAAAAACTGGCAGTCTGTGGGCCAGAGTGTGAACAGTTGGATCTGGCAGGTAGGTTTTAAAATTTAACAACAAAAGTAGATAGGTTGAAGTTAGATATAGTAAGGATTAATGAAGTTTCATTCAAAATGAAAAGGATTTCTGGTCAGGTGAGTACTGGATTACAAATACACAATAAGATGGAATCAACACAGTAGAAGATCTAATAATGTCTAAGAAAATAGGTAAGCTACTATGAACAGCATATTGAATGCACTATCATAACCAAACAGACATGAAGCTAACACCAACCACAGCAGTATAAGTTTAAATGCCAGCCAGGGTGATGACCCTTCCCTTGCAGCCTAGGTTGTTAGTAACCTGCCCTTCTATCCCCTTCTCCTCCATCCTTTCTCCTACTTCACAAGGGAAATTTCATTTTTGCAAGCTTGTTCCAATATTTATTTCTGTCTTTTTGGTCAGCAGCACTGAACTGAGGTAAGCACTCGCTTGCAAGCCTATAGCTTTTGAATAACTTTTTCACTTCTCATTTGAGAGTTCCTGTCAGATTAAGCCATAAAGGTTGATGGTTAAATTTAGCCACTGACAAAGATGGTCTCTGTCAATCATTTGTACACTTCTACTACACCTTACCCAACACAAATTTCAAATTCACCTTGATATTTTCTGTTGTCACTCTTTCACTGATACCATCACACAAGAGCAACTCTCTAACACGTAACCACCACCTCTGACTGCTGTATTATGAGTAATGACACCATAGTTTGATAGTAAAAGAGTCCCATGTTTGGATCTCCTTTCCAGCATTGTTTGATTATTTAGTTTTTCTTTTATTTAAATAGAATATTTTTAGTCAACTGGGAATTATAACAAACAAATGTAAATCATATTTTACTTTTACTTGAAACACTGCCCAGCCTTGTAATTTTTTACATACTGTAACTGCAAAAAGCTCTACTGGTCAAATGCAAATACAGTTTTTCCTGTGTATTTTATATCTTCTCTGTTTACTGCTAGTGTTCAATACTTCCTTCTTCCCATGGAGAAACAAGCATGTACAACCTGCACCAATCTTATGGATGAAATATCATGGCAGATTAACTGTGTTATAATCTGCAAGGCAATTATGTTTCAGTACACACTCCATTTCAAAGTATAAAATCATTGTGGAACATGAGAATGAAATTTATAGCTTTTTAATAATTATGGACTATCACTGATTTTATGTAAGTCATTTCACATGTCTGTATCAAATTTTAAATTGTTTAATATAGCCCATGATTGCAAACAAAATGTCATTTTCATTAGAAAATTTGATTGACTTTTGTTTATTTCAATTATCAGATTATAAAATTTTTTAAATTGGAATAAAAGTAGGTAAAAATGCTAGAAATAAGAATGTCAACTGCATCTAATACACGAAGTTGCCTGTGCTTTGAAAGTTTCATACAACTTGATTTTAGTGTTGATCATAGTAAGTATAACAAATCCAAGAATAACTAAAAATCATTGCAGTTATTTTCAAATAATGGAAAGAAGAGCTTATAGTATGGTAAATGGCACACCTGGTATCAGAAATAAATACTTAGGATTACCTCCTCCCATTTTTACTGATTCTTCTGTCACTTTTTGGTAGAAAAGTACAATAACTTATAGCCCCTCTCCACCTCTCTTTTGTATTTAAATTTGCACACATTCAAACACTTCAGCCATTCCATCCTATCTGTGTGTCATTTTACTGTCTTTTTGTATGTCTTGGTACACATTTTGACATGTTTCTTTTCTTTCTTTTTTTTTGTTTTACTTACTTTATATGTGATTACACAATTTTACATAAGAATGTGGAAATTTTCATATTTTTTGCACCTCTCCCTTTTTTTTAGCTATTCAGCTCCCATCTCCTAACATGTTCATTTGCCCATTTCTAACACCATCTCTGCTCCAATGGACCCATTCTCCATCTTTCAGCACCAGATCAGAAAAATCCCTTTACCTGCCTTAAAACCCAATCCCATATAATATTCCTTAAATGTTGCCTTAACCATGACATCCCTCACAACAGCCTAACCATAAAAATTCCCTTCTCTGGATCCCATCTCTCCTTTCATGATGACCTCTGGCTTTTCAAATTTCACCATCATTGTCCCTCACAAACTGAGCACTACAAAAATACATTTTCAAGGCACAGGCTTCCACGGCATACATCCCATCACCCAAACTGAATCTCCTGCACTCCAGCAGCTGGAGGATCATTCCAGACACTATCTCCAGAAGTTACCCAACTTTTGACATCTTACCGATACCTTGGGGCATCACTATCAAATTTCTGTCCTACTACAGTTTTCCTCCTCATGATTCTTGCCCCCACCCCCCTAAAAATGTTCAGAGCACATTTTTGCATGGTCTACAGACTTCCTGTCTTTATTCTTCCATTTTAATTGAGCTACTGTAATGTAATGGGGGCATGCCCTTGATTTACTGACAAAAGATGTACACTTCAGTAAAGTTTTATGGGGACAGTAGTCATGTGCATTCAGACACTACAGGATGGATGAAAAGCCGCAGTGTATTGTAATTGTACTTGTATTAGTATACTTTCATTTATGTGAAGAGAGCCATTTCATTTGATGAATACCTTTGAGATAGAACTGGCTATTCCAGTGTCTCCAACACATTCCTCAGAAATGAAGTGCAAGACAAACAGCATTAATGAAACAGATTAGCTGGATCATCCCTCAAGACGTTACCACACAGCAACCAAGATTTATTTCAAGAATGAAGACACAAGGTGAAAGTGTGCTGATCTGCAGTGATCCAGTTGAAAGCACAAAATAGGCAATTCAAGGTCACACAGCACTACTTATGTGTTTTGAGGTACTACATATTTCAGAAAATTATGGTAGAGTATCACTGGAGTTTGCTAAGCATTATTTTTGCATGTAGCAACAGCAAAATTGGTCTCTCATTTACTGATTTACACTCAATAAAGTATATGAAATAAACCTCATCTAAAGACTCCACAAAAATAACACTATCAGATTTCTAATCATGCATTAAGTATAAAGCACATTCATGTAGCAGCACTTCTTGGTTGCCTGCTTGACACTGTAACTACCATGCAATTTCACAGTGGTATTCGGATTCTAGTAGGCAGTCAAAATACACACTCATGATCGGATCATAGAAGCCTTTCTGTGAATACTTTAATGTATTTTCCCCTGACTTAGCATGTCTTTCCTCAAATCCCTTGCACTTTAGCACCTGGAGGAGTTTCCCAGATACCACATTCAGAAGATATCCCACCTGTTGACTTCTTACCACATTAGGGAACCAACATCCTACCCCTTTCATACCTAGTTTGCCTCCTCATAAACCTTCATAGCACCCAGACCTTGCCTAGCTGACTATTTCAATACGCCACATCCCCCAAAACTCTCTACGAACAATCCACAGAATCCAGAGGCAAAACAAACTAAAAGCACTACTACAGTATTAATCTTACCACCAAAATCCTTGGTACCAAAGAAGTTTGTCCAACTGTCTAAAGGCATTACTCTCTGACTTATATCCGAATCTAACTATAATGGACTTGTCAAAGCCATAATCTCCTCCTCCAAATCCCTGAAATAAGAACAATTATTTGTGTCAGTTTCTCTAACCAACACCAACCTAATTCCAACATTCAACCCCACCTCCCCGATTCAACCATGAGACTCCCCCTCTCCCACATAACCAACCACTAGTCACCTTCCAGGAATTCTTCCCCCTCCAACTTGTGCTTACCTTCATTCCTCATGTCCCTTCCTACAAATACAGTACCAAGTTTTTGGTGAGAAGACAAAAATGTTCAAATGTTTGTACTTGAACTAAAGTAACCTAAGGCCAACACACACATGCGCACGCGTGCGCCCACACATGCACACATGCAAACACACACACACACACACACACACACACACACACACACACAAACGAACCTACCCTATACAGTGCCCCTGGGGCACCCAATTGTGGATGGTTATTGTGTACCCATTGAAAGAATTTTGGCCCTAACTGACCAAACCTCCAACCACTCACCTGACATCTACTGCTCATAATTTAACCTCCCAAATCAAATGTACCAACCACTTCCTTTAGCAGTGTTGATGCAACTTTCATACACACCAACATCCTTCATGGCCACTATTGCCACTAATGAACACTACCTCTGCACATGTCCTTCTGATTCCAAACTCATTACCTCATTCCTAATTACTGTATGTGCGCCTCGGTTGCACAGTGGTAGAGTGCCAGACTACAAATCCAAAGGTCGCGGGTTCGATCCCCGCCAGGTCCTAGGATTTTTATCTGTCACTTTCCACTTCTTTCACCTCTGGCAGTATTGCTCATGTGAAGTATACCGAGTAGCATCGTGGTTCGGAACCTACGTTAAACTGTAGGTCCCCCTATAACTGGCTGGGTAAGTCAGTTCGAAGGTCGGAGGAAGGCAACGGCATACCACCTCCAAACAGGACCATGCCTAGTAAAGCACTGTGGTGTTCAAACCAATCTTCGGATTGTTGACTGCTTTACCTTTTTAATTACTGTATATACTAACTAGTATGCAGAACAGCCATGAGCACTGGCCTAGGACTCTCTTAAGCAAACTTGTTTATGTGCCACTAGTGGAAAACCTTCCTCACCTCCGACTTTGTTTGATTCAGTTCAATGATGTTATGTTCATGATCTGGGACTCAGGGCCAAGACACTCTACCCTAATTTTTTCAAAACCTCAAAACCTTCTATCTAATATGTTTCACGTAGTGTTCCTCAACTCTGTGTACCACCTTCATGGAAGTTAACTTCCCTCTCTGATGGCTCAGTCCACATCTTGATCCAGATTAAATCCACAAAGAGTATCTGCATTTTCACAGATGCCATACCTATTCCACCAAAAAATCCCTCCATACAGTTTGGCCATCTTTGAAAGGTGTATTTTCTGTGACAAGAACTTTCAAGTATGCTAGTGGTCTTACAAAGGCCTTCAAAGACATGTTATGTCCCTCAGACATCCCATGCCATATCCTCATATACCTCAACATTCCGATCATTCCCAAATAAAAGCTACAATGAAGCACCACCTTCAAAACCCAGCTGAGCAGCTGAACCACATACTTCTTCACGTCATTTAACTTGCCCCAAAATGAAAGGAACCCTATCCAAAGTCCTCACCCCCATCCCTCCTAAATTGGTATTCCATTGCCCACCTAATGTCTGCAACATCTTAGTCTACCAATAAGCCACTCCTAACCCAAACCCCTCACAAAAGGGACCATATCCCTGTAGAAGACGCTACTGCAATACCTGCGCAATTCACTCAGCCAGCACTTTGTATTCTAGTCCTACCACAGGCATATTGTTGTTATGGTCTTCAGTCTGCAGACTGATTTGATGCAGCTCTCCATGCTACCCTGTCCTGTGCTAGTCTCTTCATCTGAGAATAAGTTCAGCAACCGACATTCTTTTGAATCTGCTTACAGTATTTGTCCCCCGGTCTCCCTCTAAGCTTTTTATCCAACCCACTTCCCTCTAATGCTAAGTTAACAATTCCTTGATGTCTCAGAATGTGTCCCACCAATCTATCCCTCCTCTTACAAGGGAATGGTCAGACTTGTCATGTCGAAACATGTATTGATTTTTTTAGCATTGTTAGTTAACATTGAAGGAAGTCTATAAGCAGAATGTTAGCTGCTGAGATGACCTGGAAATCACCTAAAAAATAATGGAAATGGCTGTTTTTCCTGCTTGGCGCTTGTGGTGATGGCTGGCCACCCCTGGAAATGGCGAGTAGTGAGCTGTTGTTATGGTGAGCGTTGTGCGCATGGTTGGGAGGTGCGGCCGTCTTATCATGGCGTTCACTAAAGAGGAATATCGTTTCACACTTTTGGTGGAAAGGGGAAACGAATATTCGTTTTTGTGGCATGCACTTCCTTTTCATTTCTGGTACGTATTTTGAAACATATTGTCCTGAAACTGGTTAGGGATGTGAAAGATATTCTGTACATTTACATCTATACTCTGCAAGCCTCTTTACAGTGAACATTCAATCTCCCCTCACAGGTGAGGCAAACCCTGTAAATGTTTTGCTGCTTGCCATGGAGATATATCAGAGACCCCAAATGAAGCAATCAACAGAAAACACGTGTGAAGACTATGCGATGTGCGACATGGTAGTTAAACTTCTAGACAAGCATGTAAATAGCGCAGACATGTAGCTAGAAATGACTGAAACACTCGATATAACAGACTGTGAATCTACAGACGGTGAAGAAACGGAAGAATGTTGTACACATGAAGATTCTTCAAGTGATAGTGTCACGTACCATCATCAGTTATCTCTGAAAGCAACACCAGCAACTACAATTACATTATCATAGAAAGAAAAAGCAGTGAAGTATTGGTTGAAGGAAAGTGGTAAGAAACACATACTTGTCAGAACTGTTCAAAATAGGTATCGCTTTGTCCATTCTGAACGTGAATTGTATAGATGGGGAAAGGAAGTTGCTGTACGACGTAAGAGTCGACTGGAAATTGCAACGGAAATAAATGTGCGACTTTTTGAGCAATTTACCAATGCCAGACGAGTCATTGAGTGTCAGCGACACAACTTTGCGTGATTGGGCATTAGAGATTGGCAACACGATAGGCGCTAAAGAATTTACAGCTTCTCAAAGTTGGATTAGTCACTTCAAAAGATCACATAAAATTGCGGCACGAAAAACAACAAAATTTGTATCGAGAATCAGGTTGCAAAATGAAGTGACTCAAATGGAAATGATAGAAGCTTTCTTACGACTGCAAAAAAAAGATCGCCAGTTTTAGTGAATCTTACGTTTACATAGCAGATCAGTCAGGTTTTCAAAACGAAATGCGTGGAAAAAGAACACTGTCATTCAAAGGGGAAAAAACATATTGATGCAATTGCACAGTCCACATAGCGAGAGAGGTCAGGGTTGTACAACTTGTAGTTATAAGCACAGAAACCAAGCAACAATAATGTCAAACTTTATAAAAAATTTTACACACTTCCAGGTCATGTCTGCATACAGACTTCCTTCAGTATTAACTCACAGTGATAAAAATAGCAACACAGGTTTCGACATGACAAGTCTGACCATTCCCTTGTTAGTCAGGATATGCCAGAAACTCCTTTTCTCCCCAATTTGGTTAAGCACCTCCTCATTTGTTATGTGATCTACCCATCTAATTTTCATCATTTGTCTGTAGCACCACATTTCAAAAGATTCTATCATCTGTTTGTCTGAACTCCTTATTGTCCACGTTTCATTCCCATACTATGCTACACTCCAGACAAATGCTTTCAGAAAGTACATCCTAACATTTAAATTAGTATTGGATGTCAACAAATTTCGCTTCTTCAGAAACGCTTTTCTTCCCATAACCATTCTGCATTTTATATTTTCTTTACTTCGGCTATCAGAAGTTGATCCTGCTAACCAAATAACAAAACTCATCTACTACTTTTATTGTTTCACCACCTAATCTAATTCCTTCAGCATTACCTGACTTTCTGATGCTACATTCCATTATCCTTGTTTTACTCTTGCTGATGTTCATCTTAAACCCTCCTTTCAAGACACTGTCCCTCCATTCAACTGCTCTTCCACATCCTTTGTGATCTCTGAGAGAATTACTATGTCATTGGCAAACCGTAAAGTTTTTATTTCTTCTCCCTGAATTTTAATTCCCTCTCCAAAATTTCTCTTTGCTTTCCTTTACTGTTTGTTCATTGTACAGATTGAACGACATTGGGGAAAGGCTACAACCCTGCCTTACTCCCTTCCTAGCCTCTGCATCCGTTTCATGCCCTCCAACTCTAATAACCACTGTCTGGTTTTTGTGTAAGTTGAATACAGCTCTTCGATCCCTATATTTTACCCCTGTTAACTCATAATTTAAAGAGTTCATTTCATTTGACATTTTCAAAAGCTTTCTCCAAATCTACAAATGCTAAAAATGTAGGTTTCACTTTCCTTAGCCTATCTTCTAAGATAAGTTGTAATGTAAGTATTGCCTCCCGTGTTCCTACATTTCTCCTAAATCTAAACTGATCTTCCCCAAGGTTGGATTCCACAAGTTTTTCCATTCGTCTGTAAATAATTCGTGTCAGTATCTTGCAACCATGACTTATTAAACTGATAGTTCTGTAATTCTCACATTTGTCTGCATTTGCTTTCTTTGGAATTGGAGTTACTATATTCTTCTTGAAGTTGGAGGGTATTTCCCCTGTCTCATACATCTTGCACACAGGCATATCCGATCAAATTAGAGACCCAGCTATCTGTTAAAGCATGTCATGTAGAGCTTGTGCGAGAAGTCATGGCCCCTGCTTCTGCAACTTGGGCACTGGGCGAGTTCATTCCTTTGTTTTAGAGGGGCAGCAGCATCAGTTGTGTGCTGCCTACTGGTCGAGGGGGGGAGGGGCAGTTGACAGCCTACTGACATATGAAGTGTATGGTCCAGCAGGCAATGTGCAACTGAGCCGGCTGCCCCTCCAAAACACAGGAAAGGACTCACCCTGCGCACAACTCAAGAATGCTTTTCTGCACACAGGGCAAGAGTTCTTGCGCGAGCTCTACAACTCTGTTGCAATCACAGCCACAAAACTTAAATTTTTGGCCATGGCCTTCAACAGAAAAATAAAAACATTCAGACAACTATACATACATAACTATCATGTCCGGCCACTCCAACAACACAAACTAGACTGCTGGAGTGGCCGGACACGATAGTTGTGTGTGTATAGTTGTCTGAATGATTACGTAAATATATGTGTTTCTTTTTCTGATCAAGGCCATGTCCAAAAATTTAAGTTGTGTGGATGTGATTATCTATTTTTGTGTCTGTCAGCAGCTCTGTGAGCCTCTTTACGGCTTTACAACTTTCAAGGATCTATTCATCGGATTGACTGTGGCCAAGAGTAAAGTGGTCCACCCTGTGGAACATCATACAGCCGAACATAATATGCTTGATTTCCACGGCTACTTCACAATCAAAGCTAACAGGAACCCTCCCTTCACCACAACTTTTATGAACTCCACAGATTGGTGTTGTCCTTACAATACATTATACCGTCTCAAAATTATCCTAATTTTCATCTAAACTACCCTACTGTCCACATACCCTATCATCCAACTTTTTCCGTTTATTCTTTTCTACACCTTGCCCCAATTCATGTCTCTTCTTCCCACTGTCTGCCACTATTTTCACCTTCTCTTCTCCATCCCTGCACATAGGGCACGGATATCCTTACCCGTACCCTGGCACCGCATCCATCCCTGTTCCTCTCCCCAATGCTTTTCATTCTGAATTTCATTCACTGTTTGTTGAAGTGGCACTCTAAGCATGGTTGATGCAAATGGGAGTTGTGCTTGTGTAAGTATATGAATGTGTTGTTCTTTTTCTGATGAAGACTGGCAAAACATTTTAGTTGTGGTAGTGTTAATGTCTGTTCTTACAGGGGAATGGTCAGACTTGTCATGTCGAAACCTGTGTTGCTATTTTTACCACTATGAGTTAACACTGAAGGAAGTCTGTATGCAGACTGTTAGCTGCTGACATGACCTGAAAGTGTGTAAAAACTTTATGAAGTATGACATTATTGTTGCATGGTTTCTGCACTTATAACTGCCTGTTGTACAACCCTGACCTCTCTCACTACGTTATACCAACACCATCAAGGGACAAGGTGGCGTTAGCTACGCACCGCTCTCCTGCCATAGCAGTAAGAGAGCTGATTCGCCCAGTGAAAGTGATAATTAATAAATACGATAATAATAAATTTGTTGACAAATGTAGCTTATATATTATCTACAACATTCTTTCCAAATAGCTATGAAATTGACACAAATACATATACAGTTTAGAACATGTCAAACTTTTATTTCTTGTAATTACCACAAAAATGCGAAATATTGATACAATGTTCAAAACATAGGTTTTTTGTGCACCAAGAACATACAAGCGAAGACGACATATGACAGCCCTGCATATCACATACGTTGTTAGACATGCGTAGACAAAACTCGCCAGTGTTAGAAAGGAATCAGGCCTAATATCAGTATATTTCGGGGCATGCCACGCATATTTAATCACATTTTGAAACTGTGGGGAGGAAAACTGATAATGTATGGCTGATTGCAACTTGAGAATATTGTCACAGTGATAAGACAGGAAACTGCAGTGATTTGCACACAATAATTTTCTCTGTTAGTTTTCTGTAAAATTCTATGTCTAACGGTTGAATTGTGTTCGTCGTGTTGGGTGGAATCTGAAGTATCTCTACTTCTTTGTCAGGGTGAGCTCGAAGTACAGCTTTTAATGAATCAGAACTTTTATGACCTGACCACAAATCTAGAAGGAGAAGAGATTTGTTCCCGCAGAATGGAAGAAAAGCATGACGCATGAAAAGTGTAACATTATCATTTCCCATTTTTCCAGACTTCGATGCATCTACCACAAGATTGTCTGCGTAGAAGATTGATTGTTTGACACAAGGTCCAAAACGTCCAGTTGGTTCTTGAAGACACACAGTTTAGGCAGCAATGAACCATCCAGACTAATTATGGGCATTATAGTGTATGAATAGGTGAGTGCAGTTGTGGACTGCGCAATTGCTCAATATGTTTTTCCCCTTTGAATGACAGAGTTCTTTTTGCACGCATTTCTTTTTGAAAACCTGACTGATCAGAATTGTAAACGTAAGATTCACTAAAACTGGCGCTCTTATTTTTTGCAGTCATAAGAAAAGCTTCTATCATTTCCATTTGAGCCACTTCATTTTCCAGTCTGTTTCTCAACACAAATTTTATTTTTCGTGCCACAATTTTATATGATCTTTTGAAGCGACTAATCCAAGCTGTAAATTCTTCAGCGTCTATCAGGTTGGCAATTTCTAATGCCCAATCACGTGAAATTGTGTTGCTGATACTCAATGACTGTCATCTGGCATCGGTAAATTGCTCAAAAAGTCGCACATTTATCTCCGTCATAATTTCCAGTCGACTCTTACGTCATCCAGTGACTTCCTTTTCCCATTTACACAATTCACATTCAGAACGGACAAAGCAATATCTATTTTGAACAGTTCTGACAAGTAGGTGTTTGTTATCATTTTCGTTCAAGCAATACTTCACCGCTTTTTCTTTGTCTGATAATGTAATTGTAGTTGCTGCTGTTGCTTTCAGAGATAATTGGTGATGGTATGTGGCACTATCACTCGAAGAGTCTTCATGTGTGCAACTTTCTTCCATTTCTTTGCTGTCTGTAGATTCACAATCTGCAATATCAAGTGTTTCAGTTGTTTCTATCCATATATTTGTGGTATTTACATGCTCGTCTAGAAGTTTAACTAGCATGTTGCACATCACATAGTCTTCACATGTGTTTTCTGTTGATTGCTTCATTTGGCGCCTGTGGTATATCTCCATGGCAAGCAGCAAAACATTTACAGGGTTTGCCATCACCTGTGAGGGGACATTGAATGTTCACTGTAAAGAGGCTTGCAGAGTATAGATGTAAATGTACAGAATATCTTTCACATCTCTAACCAGTTTCACGATGATATGTTTCAAAATACGTACCAGAAATGAAAAGGAAGTGCATGCCACAGAAACGAATATTCGTTTCCCCTTTCCACCAAAACTGTGAAACGATATTCCTCTTTAGTGACCGCCATGATAAAACAGCCGCACCTCCCAACCATGTGCACAATGCTCACCATAACAACAGCTCACTACTCGCCATTTCCAGGGGCGGCCAGATGTCACCGCAAGCGCCAAGCAGGAAAAACAGCCATTTCTGTGATTTTTTTTTTTTTTTAGGCGACTTTCAGGTCATCTCAGCAGCTAACATTCTGCATACAGTCTTCCTTCAGTGTTAACTAACAGTGCTATAAGATCAATACATGTTTCGGAATGACAAGTCTAACCATTCCCTTGTTAGTAGCTGTCCACAGTCCAGTAATTGTCTTATGATGAGTTGCAACCTTCCTCAATATATTATTGATATCCCAAAACTGAAGGCCACAAATATACCATTAAAAACTTCATGGTACAACTGGAATCTGCAGAATCACAATGACTGGTGATCTATGGGGAAAGTGGCAAGCACAGGTAACAATATCGCACAAATTATGCTGTCAATATTTGCCATGAAGCAAAGGGTGTGGAAAGATGTAGATATATAAGAGAGGAAAATATCCTCATTACCTTCATAGTTGACAACAAGTAAAGGAAATGAGGATAATTGTTCACAATAAAAACACAGTTCATATATGATTTGTCAT
Source organism: Locusta migratoria (assembly GCA_026315105.1). Lineage (NCBI taxonomy): Eukaryota > Metazoa > Arthropoda > Insecta > Orthoptera > Acrididae > Locusta > Locusta migratoria. The sequence goes on from CM048744.1 coordinate 598,578,445, forward strand.
CATCCATCTAACTACATGAAAATGTATATTAATGATATATCATTATCACTTAAATGTAAAAAGAAAATAAATCATTAAAAGAACTGAGGAACCAGAGGGTGTGTCATATGGGGCAGAGTAAACTCTGAAGGTAAAAAAATTATTGATCTCTCTCTCTCTCTCTCTCACACACACACACAGCAACAACATTAACAATAATATACCACAACATCATTAAGAATTGGCAGGGCCTGAAACTGCTTGGCTCCTTTTATCCCTCCAAAAGTATTTTCACTATTAACATACCTGTGCACAAGACGATTAATATGTAATTGTTAATAAACAAAGTAAACTTTTAATTAAATATATTTTAAGATACTCTTTAACTCTCGTTTACTTTAAGTCCGTTAATTGTTAATTAGGGACCTTCGACATAAAAGTCTTTTGGGTGTTGTACCATATCAGAATGTAAGATGACTATTACTTTTGTACAGAATCTGTGTTGTGTTTATTCTGCGTTGACTTGCCTTCTCCTTGAAGTATAGACTCTTTGATGGACAAGAGACTGATTAGAACAATGTTGTTTGAAGTTTTGTTTCATGTATTCAATGTATCCAGCTACATTATTTTTTAATAACAGTGTTTAAGAACGTATATCTTGAACATTATTTCTGATTTTACAACTATGCTGTATATTTTGGTATATGAACAGTACCTTTAATATTATTATAAACATATGGGATACTGCTTGTGTTGAAGTTTTATGCATACAAAAACATTTTGGTCCTCCGGGCCGGATACATAGCAGTAGTTGTGATGAAAAAAAGGTATTAAGTGAAGTGTTACACCATTATTAAGAAATTATACTTGTGAAGTGTCTCAGCCAACATATTAAGGTTATTGCACTGCTTCAACAAGGTCAGTCATACTTTATTATTAAGCAACATGGATCCAAACTAAGTCAAGGCTTTAATTAAGCAAAGAGGTATTTACAAAGCAGCCTTGACACACATGCAATCATTTGTAAATAATTTTGATGGAATTAGGAGTGTTGATGAGGTGACTTGTAGACTAGACATCATCACTAAGGTCTCTTCACAGTATGATGAAGTGCAAACTTGGAGATGAAAGTGAATATCATTCACAGGACAGGGTAGCTTTTGAAGAAATGTACTTCACAGTTGTTGGTGGCTTACGTTATTTACTGACATCACAGCATACAAGAAGTGAAGGTTCAGCACATGGTAATGAATATTCTCCACGTAGCTCCAATAATGTACCAACTCTTCCTAAGATAACTTTACCTGTTTTCTCTGGGGACTATAAAGATTGGATAATCACATGACTAGCAACAAAGCAGCATTAGAAGCACTTAAGTTAGATTCATCACTCTTTGAAATAATGTTAACTCAGATAACACTTCAGCACCTGAATACCAAAATAAAAGAAGAATTTGAGGTTACTGTTGTATCACAAGAGACCAGTAGCTGGTCAGACTTAGTAATGGTTTTAGAGAATTGATGCCAAGCACTAGAAATTGTTAAAACAGACAGCATGCATGATGTGTCCGTAAAACCTAAGAATGAGAGTAACTTTAAAAACACTAGGTCAAATAAATCATCTTTTACATATTCTGTATTTGACCAGATCTGTGTTTGTTGTAAACAAATGCATTATATTTACAGATGTGAAAAGTTCAGGTCTTTAACAGTGCCACATCTTGAAATTGTGAAGGAGAACGAACTTTGTTTTAATCGTCTCTCTCCTTGTCATCATAAGGTATCTGATTGTAACAGTGCCTCTTGTCGTTCTTGTGGGGGTAGACATCATACTTTACTGCATGCTGTAAGCAAAAAGGAAAAACAAGCTAGATCTACTTGTGCAGATTCGGCAAGTTCAACTTCTCTAAAGGGCACTTCACAATTGGAAGCTGGACTTGGTAGTTATTGTTCAATGAAGATGCATTCTGGTAGTCAAGTTTTACTATCCACAGCTGCAATATTAGTGTTAGACAGTAACAACAAGCCTCATAAGGTTTGGTGCTTGTAGGACTCATGTAGTCAGTCAAATTATATAACGGAAGAATTGGTTCAGTGGCTAGGTATAAAGAAATCTAAGAACATTGTTCCTATTGAAGGTATCAGTGGCATGATACAACAATCTAAACATTGTGTGACTGCTGTCAAAATTTCTCAAGTCTCAAAGTTTAAGGCAGATGTACATTTTTCAGTGTTAACCAAGATCACAAATCACTTACCTCCACATAAGATAAATGTGGGTAGCTGGAATTTGCCTAAGAATATTCTGCTTGCTGATCCTGAATTCTTCATACCAGGTAGAATTGATTTGCTGCTGGGCACAGAGAGATTCTTTTGTATACTGAAGCAAAATCGCAGGGTGAGGAGTGATGACTGGCCAGTTCTACAAGATACCGAGCTGGGATATATTTTAGTAGGAAGATATCAGTCACCCCGTCATGATGTAGCAACCTCAAGAAATTTCCTTCTACAACATGAACATCTCATTAATGCGCAACACAGAAAATTCTGGTAGTTGAAGAAATTCCAGTAAAGAAGCTGACAGAACAATATGTAGCATGTGAAATGCATTTTAACACGTTCGCTGCGGTCACCTGTGCAGGTCGGTAACGCTCTAGGCGGATGCCTGTAAGTGCACATGCACTGAGAGCTGAAATCATATCGCTGCTAAAACTGTAATATTGTAAGAGGTGGTGCTAGATATAGAAATACAAGTAGGCTTTAGCTGCATGCCGATTATGTGATAAATGTTGCAAGCTGTCTGACAATAGTAAGTGTAATACGCATTTATTGCAAACAATTCTAAAAACGCCTCTGATTTATTGACATTATTGCAAACTATGTGAATAACCTGCTTCATTGAGATAAGATTAAAGTCTGAAAACACCAAAAGGTTTATCAAATGGAGAAAAAGGAACAAGTATCATCTGTAATGTGGTGCTATGAAAACCCAATCCCATAGAACAAATAAGATTGCAAGGTTTTTATAGCAAACCACTAAAGACAAAAAACACACAACTGCAGACAGGAACACATTACGTGATATTTTTTGGTGGTTTGCACTAACACAAGTGTACAGCCAAACAAACTAAACTGAATACTCAGCTAGCGAACGCGCAGCTTATAACCGTCGGCAGCTCTAGCGTGTTGATTGATGCAATGCTTATAAGCATCAGTCGTGTTAAGGAGAACACATTAAGTGATAAAGAAGGACGTTTTATTGTTCACTTGCCGCGTAAGCAAATTGAAAGAAAGCTCAGAAATTATTATTTCAATGCCTTGAACAGATTCCATCATTTAGAAAGGCGTTTCAAGAAGCAGCCAATCTTGCAACAACAGTACTGTGATTTCATGAAGGAGTATGGAGATTTAAGACATATGAAACCAGTAGATGAAGTTTGTGAACATGGCATTCCTGAGACCTACTACATTCCGCACTGCTATTTTCAAGGAGCATAGCACAACTAAACTTAGAGTTGTATTTGATTGTTCCAGTAAATCTACTACAGGAACTTCTTTAAATGACCAGCTAATGGTTGGACCTGTCTTGCAGAAAGATCTGTACTTAATAGTACTCCGTTTCAGAACTCGTCCCATTGCTTTCGCCGCAGACATAGAGAAGATGTACTGGCAGATTCTTGTACACCCAGATGAGTTGAAGCTGCAGCATATATTGTGGAGGCCAAATCCAGATTTGCCACTTAAGAGTGTATGAGTTACAGACCCTCACATACGGAATGGTTCCAAGCTCCTACTTAGCAACAAGATGTCTTATTCAGGTTGCTGATGAAGGAGCCAAGGAATACTGGTTAGCATCAAGAGCCTTAAGACAAGATTTCTATATGGATGATGTACTAAGTGGAAGAAGAAACTTACTTCTTGCCTGTGGAGGATTCCCATTAAGAAAATTCTGTTCCAATCATACAGTATTGCTAACAGCAGTACCACCAGAAAGCAGAGAGAGACAGCTTCCAACCTCCTTTGGAAAGGAAGAAGGGGTCAGAACGTTAGGTATCTTGTGGCATCCTACGTCAGACAATTTTACGATATTATCCAAGTGTTAGACAGCTCCAATTTTCCTGAGGATTCCTCGCCAGATCCTTTGACTAAACGGCAAGTGATATCAATTGTATCATCTATATTTGACCCTCCTGGGATTATAGGCACTGTTGTAATTTGCTTTAAGATATTCTTTAGTTGCTTTGGTGTCATTGTTTGGAGTAGGATGAACCATTACATCAACCTTTGCTAAATCACTGGCACAGCATGGTCAAACTGTTGTTTCATGTAAAGGACATTGAGATTGATAGATATGTGTTGACTTTCTCTTATGTGAAGGATGTTCAACTGCATGTCTTCTTGAATGCTACTGGGGCTGCTTATGGTTGTGCTATCTATGTTCGATCAGTCAGCAATCAAGATGATGTTGCAGTCAGATTGTTGTGCGCTAAGTCAAGGTTAGCACCTATCAAAAAGATCATGTTGCCTAGATTGGAATTATGTGGTGCAGTACTGATGGCAAGACTGGTTAGCAAAACACTTCCTACCTTAAATTTAAGGAGTTCTAAGGTGTTCTACTGGACTGATTCAACCATTGTTTTGTCTTGGCTAAGTGCACCATCATCTTGGTGGAAGACATTTGTATCCCATCGCGTGGCAGAGATTCAAGAGTTGACTGATGTGGAACAATGGAGACATGTTTCCTCTGCAGAAAACTTTGCTGATCTAATATCATGAGGGATGAATGCAGAAACACAAAAGGATTCACTCTTATGGTGGCAAGGACCACCCTATTGTAGAACCCATCTTCTATGGGGCCTGAGGGGAACATGAAGATGAAAGAAGACAGCATTCCAGAAAGGAAGATGTCAACAGTATCCTTGCATACTACCATTTCTGATGAAATTCTACATAGTTTTTCTGCACTGAGGCGATTAATTAGAGTCCTGGCATACTGTCAAAGATTTGTTCATAATGTACGGCACACTAACAAATTCACTGGCAGTCTTTCTTCGGAAGAGTTGAAGTCAAGTCTACACTAGTGCATAAAGATGGCACAACAGAGTTCCTACAAACAAGAAACTGAAGCATTAAGAATCAAGAACAGTCTCAAAAAAAAAAAAAAAAAAAAAAGTACACTACTCAACCTCCATCCATTCCTGGATAATGAAGGCCTATTAAGAGTGGGTGGCAGGCTTAGCAAATCACCATTACCATTTGAAGTGAAACATCAGATAATTTTACCACCTAATCACCATTTAACAAGGCTTGTAATCCAAGATGAGCATCTACGTTCACTTCATGGAGGATTACAACTCTTGACTACAATGTTACGTGAGCAATATTGGAGTCCAATAATTCGTCATACAATTCGATCAGTGCTTCGTAATTGTTTAACTTGTTTTAAGTTAAAGAAAGAAACATCTGAGCAACTGATGGAACAGTTACCAAGTCCTCGTGTGCATCCATCATATCCATTTTTGAACACCGGTGTTAACTATACATGGATCCCAGCGAAGTAAATCTACACAGAAGTGCTATGTTGCTTTGTTTATTTGCCTCTGTACTAAGGCTCTACGTTTGGAACTAGTGACTAATTTATCATCTCAAGCTTTCATTGCAGCATTTCGAAGATTTTTTGCTAGAAGAGGCAAGTGTCTCCATCTCTATTCAGACAATGGGACTAATTTCGTAGGTGCAAACAAGGAGTTGCAGGACAAGACAGTGATTTCCAAAGGGAAGTACACGAATTTGCCTCTACTGAGATGTTCACTTGGCATTTTATCCCACCAAGTGCTCCACATTTTGGAGGTTTATGGGAGGCTAATATTAAGTCAATGAAGCATCACCTCCATAGTGTAGTAGGTCCTACTTCATTAACTTATGAAGAATTAAGTACTCTCTTGTGCCAAGTTGAAGCCTGTTTGAATTCCAGACCTTTAACCGCTATTTCTGATAATCCTTATGATTTGTCACCTCTAACTCCTGCTCACTTCCTTATTGGTTCTTCCCTTTTAAGCTATCCTGAAGTTGATATCACTGATGTGCCTATCAATAAGCTGTCAAGATGGAGACGTTTACAGCAGTTCTTGCAGCATCTTTGGAGGAGATGGTCTATGGATTATCTCAATAGTCAGCAGCAGTGTCTGAAGTGGAAGTCAGCCCAACCCAACATCCGTATTGGTACTGTTGTGTTACTAAATGATGATAGAACAAGTCCTATGCAGTGGAAAATGGGAGTGATCCCAAAGACCCATCCTGGAATGGATGGACTAATTCGTGTGGTCACTGTACATACATCCAAGGGGGAAATGCGATGACCAGTGCACAAACTTGTTCCATTAGCTGCAAATTAGTGTCGTTTAGGTTGATCTTATTGATCAACAGGAGGAAATATGTACAGAATTTGAGTTGTGTTTATTCTTTGCTGAGTTTATTCTGTGCTGACTTGCCTTCTCCTTGAAGTATAGACTCTTTGATGGAGAAGAGACTGATTAGAACAATGTTGTTTGAAGTTTTGTTTCATGTATTCAATATATCCAGCTACATTATTTTTTAATTACAGTGTTTAAGAATGTATATCTTGGACATTATTTCTGATTTTACAACTATGCTGTATATTTCGGTATATGAACAGTGCCTTTAATGTTATTATAATCATATGGGATACTGCTTGTGTTGAAGTTTTATGCATACAAAAACAACTTTAACAACCAATGTTTCAGAAAATGTTAGAGTGGCCTTCTTCTGGAAGGCCAATTTAACGGTGGCAGAAATGTTGGTTATTAAAGTAATAGCCGTCTTAAGTTATGACACAGTACAAAACTCAGAAAACTTTTATGTCTACTGCCTCTAGGTGTGGAAGCTACTGTTTATTTTAAAATAATGATGCATCACTCACAAAATTATAGTCCATTTCATATAGGTCAGTAGGTGTGTGCCTATGCTGGGATGCACACTACTGATGTGTAAACAATCAAGAGTATGCAAGAATAACTGGATGCTGTTTGGGTTAAGTACCACTTTTTATTTGTGGACTGACCATGGAAACTAAATATAACAGTCATATACCCTCAAGTGCTGCAGTCAGATGACTTTTTTTTTTCTGTGGACAAAGACATTTTGTCTCCTAAACAAGCTCTCTCTCAGATGAAAACACATGTCACTCATGAAGGGAAATGTCAATCTGTCAGATTTTATCTGGGTCTCCTGTATTTTGGTTATTCCAAGGTTTAACGGTGGTAACCAAGCAATTTTAAAACTAAATGATTAAACTGTTTCTTTGTTAAAATCCCCAACCAAATCTTAGTTAAGCAATGGTTTTATGTTTTATTCAATTGCTCATTTCACTACACAGTTAACATAACTGATTCACTGTCAATTATGATAAATTTCCTGCAAAGTTAACATTCTTAGTAACGTATGACTGATTAGTGAAGTTAACTTTTTGGTTAATATTACCCAGCTTTTGACTATTAATTCATCATCATCATCATCATCATCATCATCATCACTATTCACTCATATAAAGGAACTAAATGAAAAAAGAATGTGAAAATTAGCAATGGCTTTATCAACTGCTATAAATACATTCAAGTAAGTTTATACAAAATGTCATTACAGATGTAAAGTGATAATACATGATAATGTAGACAAGTTTCAGTCTTACAAAAAACGTTTGACAATGTGCCACAACATTGGTGGTTGTACATTCTGATATCAATTATAAAACGGAGATATCATCAATCCTTTTTATGAATTTGTTAACATTGACTGAAACATTTTTTACTGAGTTATTTATTTGCTTCAGAAATGACCATAGACATATGTCAGCTAATGTTAGTTCATTTCCTACAACCCAAGTATGTTTTGACAAACGTGATTCAACAATATTATCTAAGTCAGCAGTATTTTTCTGCCTTGAACATAAATTAATTTTATCTAGCCATTCATCTATTTCTGAGGAACACACTGCACCATACTTTTCATATATACAAGCCAGATCGTTTGTCTCAATCAAACGACTGAGGTATCTTGCTATATTAACTTCACCAAATATTTCTTTTCCTGTTGCATTAAATAATAGAAATGGATAAGGCACATCTTTCCATGCAAAAGTTATAATAGAACAGCTATTTACGTTATTCTTCAAGTGAACAGAATTGAAGAGCTTTGGGCACTGTGAAAGTTTCATTTCTGTTTCAATGTTTAAGTTAAAAGTAAACTGTTTTCTTAGATATTTCAATAAAAACTGAAATGAAAACAATGGAAACTGAGGATTGCAAACTATTTTCAGGTCCAAAAGCCCATCAATATTGGATGTGGATGTGCTACAATATTTCTCATTGGGGATGCATACTCCATCATGCTTTGGGCCATTTTTTATTACATTGGTGTTACGAGAAAACTGATTAATTTGTTGCTGAAGCTTCTCTAATTTTGAGTGAACTGAATTCCACTGATTTATAATATCTCTGAGGGTTATCTCCACATTAGATTTGTTCCTGAAACAAAAAATATCAGTAACTGCTGCATATATGGCAAAAAAACAGAAACTCTAGAAATTTTAGCAGAATACGGTGGATTATTCAGCTGTGACTTAAAAAAGAAAAAGGACATAGTCATGATAATTTTACACTGATGAATATTCTTTCATGCCACTAACATGAGATTTATAGTCTTTATGGAATGACGATTAAGTTTCTTTGGTGGCAGTAAATGTTACTTACAGGCGTGCGCGCGCGCAACACACACACACATACACACACACACACACACACACACACACACACACACACACACACACACACACACACACACAAAATTAGTATTAAATTACATGCAACACAAAAACTGCACGTTAGATGAGTAGTAAGCAATGAAACAGCACAGGTGATTATTCTAAATAGCTGAAAGAATAAGAGTAGTAAAAACAGACAGGGAAAGTTTGTGATGAAATAGTGACAATATTATGAAATGAATATTTTCTAACTGAACATATAGTGGAGGCATTGAATTGCAGAAAGGCACAAAGAAGAGAGTGTTTAACTGTTTAACATTTTGTTAAGCATTTTGCTTATGTCTGCCTTGGTGTGTGTGTGTGTGTGTGTGTGTGTGTGTGTGTGTGTGTGTGTGTGTTACCTATCCTTTTTTCCCCAAGGTAAGTCTTTCCTCTTCCGGGATTGGAATGACTCCTTACCCAGTCACTTAAAACCCTTATCCTCTCCTTTCCTGGTCTTCCTGATGAAGCAAACTAAGGTTGCGAAAGCTCTGTGTGTGTGTGTGTGTGTGTGTGTGTGTGTGTGTGTGTGTGTGAGAGAGAGAGAGAGAGAGAGAGAGAGAGGAGAATGGTGCGTGTGCAGTTTTTATTTATGAGATTGTGTACTTACACTTGGAAAAAGGGCAGTAGCTACATTAGGAAAAAAGAAAACATAAAAGGTAGTAACTTCTCTGTTAGTGACATATTGTGTTATAAACATCAGACCATTAGCACACTTGGAATGTGAGAAATTTGCAGAAGGTATATCTCAGACTTTACTTCCAAACACAATACACTCGAAGTGAGAGTATGTCATGAGTTTTATAAAATCATTTACTGAGCTATGATACCATAGACTGTCATCAGGAATCACAAAATAAATGACAAAATGTTTTTATGGCTCAACAGGAAGCTGATATAAAGTCCGGGCAATTTCACAAGGAATAGGAATGATGTAATGAGTTTTTCAAAAACTCTTTTAGCAAAATTGTAGTGCACACTGAAAGAGAATAAAATAACTAGAATAACTCCAACTTTAGCATTTTAACATCTTGCATAAGCTAATAACTGTATAATCCTGAGACAGTTTTAGTCTCAATATTATCAATGAAGATGAATATATGCTGAAGCATTGAATTAAAACTTGAACCAGGGCTCGGATTCAAACCCAGGTCGCCTGCTTATTAGGTTAGTGTGTTTTCAATAACACGACACTGGCACCAAATAGATTATAAACATAATAGTGGAAACTCTGTGGCATTTACATGGGTTTGTCAGGCAACACTGCTAACTACACTGTTTAAAAGTATTGTCAACAGCACTATTATTTATCATATAAAATTCGTGTAAAGTTAGCAGGATTGGTATGTGTTCAATTTGGTAATTAAATGGTACTAGTGAGTCTACTGCTTTGTCACAGACCATTTTATTATGGTCTATATACTATCTTATTATGGTCTATGATATAGCAGCAGGCTCACTATTAACAGTTAATTATCAAATTTAACCCATACCAATGTAGCTAAATTTACATGAATTTTATATTATAAATAATGGTGTAATTGTCACTACTTTTAAACAGCAGACATTTTCCAGTGAATAATTGCAATTCTAATTTTAATTTTGATGTTGCCGTGTTTGGCAGAAATGAACTCTTTTAGTAATTGAAGTGTAATATCTTTTCAATCTCCTGTTGATGACAGACAGCACCAAAACATCTCCTATTTTATGTATTGTGTGTGTGTGTGTGCACGCAGTTTGCATATCTTGTTCCACCCATGTAATATGTACATGCTCCATAAGGCAGTGCTGTATGCACCACCATACCGCCTTCCTGCCCCTCCTCTCCTCCCCTCCCCTCTCCTATTCCCTTAATATTCAGAGTGCGGCAGCCGACGACGATTGTGTGACTGCAAAGTGTGCCTCTTTGATTGTGTGAATGCTCTTCATTCTGAAAAAGGCCATAGCTGATAGTTTAAGTGTTGTACGTGTGAGTATTTTTTTTACGTGCCTGTTGCAGCTCATTACATCTTTGTGATGAGTTGTAACTGTCTTCATTATATTGGTGAATTCCAATCTGGATTTTCCATTATTATTTATTGTTTGTCAGATCACAATAGATCCTGCATCCAAATCACATTTTAGTAATGGTCCTGTTAGTTCACAACACAAAGCTATGTTAACAGTGCAGACTGTTGACGCAGCATTGTATTACTCCCATCCTTATTACTCTCATTATGTACATTCCATTCCCTTTCTTCCAGTATTTCAGTCGAGTTGTTATTTAGTCAATTACTAGTTTTTCTTTCAGCACCTACTGGTGCCACACAACCTAGTACATTATGAATCCTCCTACATCTCTTCACTAACTAAACTCTCACAGAATCTCTTACCTTTTCCATCCCATCTGCTCGGTGAATCATATTCCCATGACTTCACCTTGACTACGTACAAATTTTTGCTTATCTTTGTGTGGCTGTGAAGATTTTCGTATATTCTCACTTGCTTTTACACAATTCTGCACAGTTGTGCGTGCGTGCGGGTGTGTTTTTGTTTGTTTGTTTTTTGGCGGTTTTGCATATGGATTTGCATTTTTGCATACTTTTGTACATTTTTTAGTAATTTTGTGTATTGATGTATGTTTCTTAATGTTTTGCATAACGGTGCACACTTTTGTATATCCATATGCACTTCTGTGTATATGCACTTCTGTGTATATTGACACATCCCTTTCAGATGTCCAGCTGCCCTCACAATCTTCCAGCATCTTCATCTGGCAATTTCCTTCTTTTTTCCTAACTATCCCTGCTCTATATACCTGCACCAGTTCAGAAAGTATCACTGTCTGTGATTAAAGCTCAGTCCCACATCCTGTTTCTTAAGTGATGTCTAAACCATGGAATCACTACCAATGACTTATCCATTAAATGTGCAGTCCCCACTACGTACACATCCCATCTCTCAAACTGATTTATTTGCACTCCAGCATCGGAGGAGCATTGCAGGCATGATCAAAACAAATTATCCAGCCTGTTGAGACCCTACTCCACCTAGGTGAACCTCTATCCAATCCCTGTCCTATCCACAGTGTTCCTCGAACTCCTCGTAGGACCCACACCTTACTTTGTTGACATTTTTAAGTTGCCTCATCCTCCAAAAGTCCCCACCAACACCCACAATATCCAAAGCCAAAACAACCCCAAAACACTGTTGTGAACTTTTCCACTAAAAACCCCAATCCCACAGAGATTTCAGTCCTATCCAAAAGTCTCAGATCCACACTCAAATTACACCATGTTGGACTTTTCAAAGACCTCCTCTCCTTTTGCCAATCTCTACAATGAAAACACTACTTTGTCACCAATCCCTCCATCAAAGCCAATTAAAACACAACACTGAAACCTGCCACTCCCAGTTCATACTGCCATCCATCCATGGCCCTTCATCACTCCCACTTAACCACCCCCTGGCCACCTTCCAGTAATTTCTCACCTCCAACCGACAACATTCTTTTGCAAGTCCATTTGTAAGAATACCAATCTTTTGGCAGAAGAATGCTCCCAAAAACCCACAAACAAAATACTATTGGGTGCCCAATTGCGGTTGTTTATTTTAATCTCACTGAAAGCATGTTGGCCCTCATGCAGGAACAACTCCAACCAATTGTCCCACATCAAAGATACCAACCACTTCCTACACCAGCTCTCTTCCATTCCAAGATCTTTACATTCTGGATCCTTACTTACTCATCACTGTTGATGTCAATTCCCTACAAACTAATATTTCTCATGCCCAAAGTATTGCCACTCTCAAACCCTACTTGCCCCACTGTTCTTAAGACTCCAAGCCCAATACCTCATTTCTAATAACCCTAATACTTTAAAACAATTCCTTTTCCTTTGAAGGAAAAGCATACAATCAAATCTGTGGCACAGCCATGGGCATCTATTTATGGACCATCTAGAAGAAACTTTCTTTGTCACCCCAAGCCCCTGGTCTGGTTCAAGTTCATTGATGATTTTTTTTTTATCTGGACTCAGTGCCAGGACACCCTATCCATGTACCCTCAAAACCTCACTCCTTCTCTCCCTTCTACTTCACTTAGTTTTCCTCAACCAAGCATGCCACTTTTCTGTTAACCTCCACCTCAATAATAGCTTCATTCACACCTCTGAGCACATTAAAAGGACCAACTACCAATAGTGCTTGCACTTTTACAGCTGATATCCATTTCACATAAAAAAATCCCGTCCGTACAGCCATGGCATACGTGTAAGGCATATTTGTAGAAATAAGAACTCCCATGACCAATATGCTGATGGTCTTCATAGTTGGGCATTACCCCTCAGAACCAGTTTGCAAACAGATTTCCTATGCTATAGGCCCACACACCACCAATCCTCCTCCCACCGCCAATAACCAGTCATAATGGGACAATGGAGTGCCCTCCCTGTCACCCAGTACCAGCCCAGATGGGGACAACTGAACCACATCCATCAGGGTTTTGATTATCTATCACCATGCCCCTTCTAAAGTAGTGTTCCGTCACCCACCCAACTTCCACAACATCTTAGTTCACTCCTATGTCACTCCCAATCCCAACTCATTACTGCATAATCATCTCCATGTGGAAAATTCTGATGTAAGACCAGCCCAATTCATTTTCATAGCACTTCCTGATCCAGTCCCATCAAAGGTTTATCCAATCCTATCAGAGACCAGGACACCTGTGAAAGCAGTTATGTGATTTACAAACTTTGCTGTGTTCATTGCATGGGTTACTACATTTGTATGCCTACCAACTAGTTGCCCATCACAATGAATGGACATTGTCAAACTGGTGAAAAGCAGTGTCAGAGTATGCAACTGAGTGTCAGAGCATGCAACTGAGCATGACATGCTCAACTTCAATGGCTGCTTTACAAACCTCCCATCCACCATTAGCTCTTCTCAACTGTGCAGATGGGAGTTCTCTGTCAAACACTCTCCTCCAACCATCCTGTCCTCAACTTATGACAACCTTTCCCACCTAAATTCTATGCCTAACAGCCCCTGCCAAAACCTTTCAAAACTATATCACCACCAATTCATCTCTCTTCCAACTGGGTTCTACTTAATTCTGCATTGCTTTTAAAATATTTATTATTAATTGTTAATTTTGCCACAAAAGAATCAATACAATGTTTAAGTGAAATAAAATATACGGTCAAACATTGGATACTGCAGACTGTGTCAAATTCCTGCGTGTACTAGTACATAAAAATATGTTGTGGAGTAATCATGTGGATAGAATACTGATTTGACTGAATAGTCTTGCATACGTAATGAATGTCTTGTATAATATTAACTCATTTAGCAGCAAGCAAACTGTATTATACATATTTTGTTTCAGTCAGTAGATATACATAAATTTTCACAGGGTCTGAGGAAACAAATCAACTTAATGCATTTAGGTTATAAAAAAAGATCATCTTAGGCATGGTGGGAGCTAAAAGGAGACGGCATTGCAAACCTTTATTTAAATAAACTATATACAGTGTCAATACCAAACATGCATAAATATGACAATCTCATTTTCACTAAAAGAAACCAGAAATTATTTTGAAGGCAACTGCTTCATGCATCAATATGAAACTAGACACAGAGCAAGTTATATGATTCCTACCCATAGACTAGCGCTGTGTGAGAAAACTCCACATTTTACTAGGATGAAGTTTACTAATAAACTCTAGAAGGAAAAGTATAATTCAAGTGTAAAACATACTGAAGGATATATGGAAAAATACCTGAAAAATAAATGCTACTACAGTGTAAAAGATTTCATGAATGATAACCATGTAAAATAATATTTGTGTAAATATACATCACAGTATGTATGAAACAATAGGTTTTAAAATAATAAACAGTAAAATAATACCTGAGAGAAGAAGAAACCAACCATGTATTATAACCTTAGATTAATAATATAGTAAGGACAATTTACAACTCACCGCAAAGACTTGGCGATGAGCTGCGACAGACAAATACAAAAGATACACACAACACTTTCAGCTATCAGCCATGGCCTACTTCAGAAAATAGAACACTCAGGCAATCACAAAGGCACACAACACAGTCACACAACCATCACCTCCGGTTGTAGGTAAACTGCCCTTACTATATTATTAATTCCAACCTGGACTTTCCATTATTATATAACATTAGATTAAATTTATCACCTATATGTAATATTACAATTGACAAGTCACCTATCACACAATCTTTGATTGTATGAGACATATTATGTGGTGATAAAATTTGATTTGATTTTCAAAGCTGCATCTTGCAATCCCACCTATCCGTGCCTTTATGCTCCACCAGTCAGCAGAAAATGTTCTATCCCCACACGTGCCCTGCATCCTTCTCCCTTTCTGCCTTGTTCACTGCTAAACTGCAATTTGTGACATACTGGCCAGAGGTGGGGGTTCTGTGCGAATTAGTTATGTCTGAGGGATTGTGTGACTGTGTGTATGGTCTGTTTCTGATGAAGGCGGTGGCCAAAAATTAATGTGTGAATAGCATTGTCATTTCTACATGCCTGTCTGCAGTTCAGCGATCATCTTTATGGTGAGACATTCCAGTCTGGATTTTCCACTGTTAATTATCAATATCCTTGAACTTTGGCAGACAATAATAAGCACAGATACAAGCAGATATACAGGATGGTCAGAAATTCCCGTTACAAACTTCTAGGATTTGTAGAGGGTAGTGAGTACATAACATTTTGAATAGGAACCCATGTCCAGAAACATATTGTTTATACTCTACAACAGTTTCAATTCAGATGTGTAACTCATCGACATCTGCATAGGACAGAGAAATAATCTCAGAGTTCCCTGTCTTGGTATGCAACAAAGCAAACTTAAGTCTTACTATGGCACATATTGAACCCGTTCTTGAAAGATGTGCCATTGAATGTCCATCAGGAAATGTGGTTTCAACCTGATGGTGAACCACCTCACTTGTCACTAGCTATCCAGAGACATCTCAACAGATGATTTGGTGAAAAATGGACAGGTCTTGGTGGTCCAACTGCGTGGCCACCACAATCGCCAGATTTAACCCCTATGGACTACTACTTGTGGGGGTCGTATGATGAGTCTAATTTATGAGTCACCTATAGAGACAGAGGAAGATCTGCTGGCACAAGTACTGGTTGCTGCAACGAGACATTGAAGAGAGACCAGGTGGGAAGGAGAGAGAGCAACAGAACATGCTTCGGAGGTACAATGTGTGAAACGACGTTGGTGGTCGCCACATCAAGCCGCTGTTGTAATGCATCAGTACATTGCGGCTGATGCCGTAGATACTGGGTTCTTGTTATTGACTAATGTAAACCATAAGGTGTAAATTGTAATGAAAATACATAATTAATAATGGAACAATTCAGTATTTTTTTTTCAAATTGATTGCAACACTTCTACTGGGTTACACCTAATTACATTCTTATGTATATAGCAATGTGTTGTGCATGAAGAAATAATTTATACCATGTGGCTCCGATGTCAGAGTGTAGAAGACAATGAAAACCTCAGGAAAAAAAGAGAAAGAACAGACACACAATAAATGATGATGATGATGATGAAGATGAAAGTAATGAGCCCCACACAGATTCGATTAATTTATCTGTATTACATGACAGGAAGCTAAGCTTTTGGAGAAAAGCCTTCCTCAGTGAAAGAATATGCCACATTACTGCTATTTAAGAGAGTGATAGCTTACAGATGTCAGCAATGCTTGGTGACATCTAAAGAGACTAGGGAGGAGGGAGAGGGGAAGGGGATGATTGTTAGGTGAAGTATTAGGAGACAGTGAGGAAGGGGAATGGGTAGAGAGTTTAAAAGAAGAGCAGCTGAAAAGGGGAAAATGTGGCATCGCTATCTTTTCTCAAGTCCCCTACTAATAACACCAACCTCTCAAAGAAGATAGGACAGCCATAGATAGCCTCAAATATTCCCACATGCACACCAAGTTTCTACCACTATAATAATGAATCTGAGAGTGCCTGACATAGGGCCTCTGCCAACAGCCTAACTACTACACCTATGAACTCTGCCAGAGTGATGCCATACTGGAAGTCCAACATAGCCAACAATTGCTGAAAGCCATCAGTCATTTCAACAACCTCTCCCTTCAATCCATTTTGCTCCTCACTCTTAGGTCATACCACACCATCCTCTACATGCTCTCCAAAATTCACAAATCCATCAATCCTGGATGATTATTTGATTATAGTGCTCCCACTGATATAGTTTTTTTGTACCACATTCACCATCCACCGAATACCTGAAATCTAGGCTACAACATGAATGACAACAACTTCCTTCACCAACTCCACCATCTTCACCTCTCTTACCCCATGGATCGCTTCTCATCAATACAGGAGTCACTTCCCTATAAACCAACATCGCTCCAACCATGGTCTTGCCATTATTCAATGCTATATCTCCCATAATGTTTTAGATTCCAAAGCCACTACCTCATACCTACACATCTTAATATGTATACCATAACACACAAGAGAAGGAACACACAAGAGAAGGTGTTCCAGCAAATCTGTGGCACATCCAGGAACACCTGAATGGCACCCTTCTATTCAATCTTGTTTATGGGCCATCTATAGCAAACCTTCCTCAACTTCCAAAACCCCAAACCCCAGTCTGGTCCAGGCTCACTGATGTTATCTTAATTATCTGGACTCTGAGCTGACACCCTATCCTCATTATTTCACAACCTCAACACCTTCTCTCCCATCTGCTTCAACTGGTCCTCTACAACATAGTGAACCACCTTCCTGTATGTTGACCACTTCCTCTCTGATGGATCAGTCCACAAGCATATCCACATTAAAACCAACTAAATACCAACAGCATCTGCATTTTACCAGCTGCCATCCCTTCCATGCCAAAAAAATTCTTCCCATACAGCCAGGCCACTCAGATAGCAGTGACAACAACAATTGCCTTTGCTAGAATTCTCATAAGAACTTACAGATGGGCAATTACTGCTACAAAACCAGTCACTAAAAAGATTTCCCATGTCATAACCTCCACACAGTCCAATCTGCCCACCAACCCAATAACCAGTCCAACTTAGCACTCCGCCTCCTCTCCTCCCTCTTATCACTCAATATCACACTATACTGGAACAATTGAAGCATGTTCTTTGTCAGGGCTTAGATTATCTATCAGGGTGGCTACTCAATGTACACAAAAAATTTCCCTGAGAATTCATCATATTTCAAAGCCATACTCATTACCTTCAATACTATACTCTTTAATCAAGGCAGAAAAATTACTAAATTGTAATATCAATTATTAAAACAAACCTTTCCAAAAACATATGAACTTATTTACAGGCAACACTCTTTGGAATAACACTGCAGAGTGACAAAAATGTTCCACAACACTTGCATGAAATATAAATGTGTCAAGCTATTTTTTTCCAATCATGTTATAGTTTTTGGAGGAAATTTTAATTTACCGGATATATACTGGGAGACTCAAACGTTTATAATGGGTGGCAGTGACAAAGAATCCAGTGGAATTGTTTTAAGTGCATTATCTGAAAACTACCTTGAGCAGTTAAACAGAGAACCAACTCATGGCGATAAAATATTAAATTTTCTAGTGACAAACAGACCTGAACTATTTGAAACAGTTAATGCAGAACAGGGAATCAGCAATCTTAAGGTGGTTACAGCACCGTTTATTTCAGCTGTAAATATAAATATTAAAAAATGTAGGAAGATTTTTCTGTTTAGCAAAAGTGACAAAAAGCAGATTTCAGAGTACTTGACAGATCAACAAAGATGTTTTATCTGAAGTAGAGATAGTGTTGAGGAACAGTGGACAAAGTTCAAAGCCATCGTACAATATGCATTAGATGAGTACCGTCAAACAAGGTGATTTCAGACACCGGGGTGATTTCAGATGATATCTTCCCTTTCCCACAGCATAGCAACAAATTAGCTCTAATTTCCACCTCCATGCGCTGCTTATTTTGTGCACGAGACTGTAATTCCCACATCCTGCACTACTGCATTTGGATCAGTTGCAATGCAATATATATACATGTGGCGTCTGTTCGGAAAGAACAGATGTCACATTCTGATCCTGCAGCTGTTATTATTTAATATTCATAGAATATATGACTTCAACTGCTATTGGGCAAAGCTGAAAATGTGTACCCAGCCGGGATTCAAACCCGGGTCTCCTGCTTTCTAGGCAGTTGCGCTGACCCCTACACCACTGGGGACACAGTGATCACCGCACCTGCAAGGACTACCCATGCACGCCTCCCGTCAGATACAAATTCCCAGCTTCGCCCTGCCCATAGTACTCAAACTCGTAGTTTAACTAATTCCCGTAAGAGTAAGGGCTTCAAACTTGCCCACCCCTCCCCACTAACGATAGGATCATTGCCCGTCACCAGCATATTATATATATACATGTGGCGTCTGTTCGGAAAGAACAGACGTCACATTCTGATCCTGCAGCTGTTGTTATTTAATATTCATAGAATATATGACTTCAACTGCTATTGGGCAAAGCTGAAAATGTGTACCCAGCCGGGATTCGAACCCGGGTCTCCTGCTTTCTAGGCAGTTGCGCTGACCCCTACACCACTGGGGACACAATGATCACCGCACCTGCAAGGACTACCCATGCACGCCTCCCGTCAGATACAAATGCAATACAATAATCCGTTAGACTCATTTTCGAAAGTTTTCACTGAGTTATGAAGCGGAAACTTTCTGTTGTTGTGACCGATGGAAAAGTATTGTAGCATCAATTACCAATGAGATCAGTATGCTGCGGCACAGAGAAGTTTTGTACCAGTTTGTCATGACTAGGAAATTTTAAAGTAAGCAGTTAAAGATATTCTGTCTGGCAAATTAACGTATAGAAAAGCCCTTAATAAATAAAATTCCTTCTCAGTCCTTATCCCTTACTTTAATGATGGACATCCTTAAAATATGTTAAGTCACTAAAATCAAACAGAAAGAAAGTAGAATAAAAAAAAAGACAATGTGTGTCCGAAATCACACTATACACTTCTAAACACCGGATAGAGATTTAGAATACACATGTGTCTGAAATCACCCCTGTCCACGGGGTGATTTAGGGCACTTTATGTCTGTCTCAGGCAAAAGTAGGTGCACATAGACTTTTGTTACTAGGATATTTTATTGGTTATACATATACCCCACCACTTCCGTACAAAAACAATGATATCTGACAAAACTTTGTCAGTTATAGTGAAAATAATCTCAAAACTGTCCGAAATCACCCTGTTTGATGGTATGTGCCAAGCAAGATCGTAAGAGATGGAAAGGAGCATCTGTGGTACAACAACCAAGTTATAAAACTGCTACGGAAGCATAGGGAACTTCACCGCAAACATAAACATAACAAAAGCCTTGTAGACAAACAAAAATTATGTGAAATGTAGCAAGAGGAGGGCTATGCGAGAGGCATTTAACGAATTCGAAAGTAAAGTTCTATGTACTGACTTGGCTGAAAATCCTAAGAAATTTTTATCTTATGTCAAAGCGGTAAGTGGATCAAAACAAAATGTCCAGACACTAATTTATGAAAATGGTACTGAAACAGAGGATGAGACTCTTAAGGCTGAAATACTAAATGTCTTTTTCCAAAGCTGTTACACAGAGGAGAACTAGACTGTAGTTCCTTCTCTGGATTGCCGCACAGATTAAAAATGGCAGAATAGAAATAAATGACAAAGGGATAGAAAAACAATTAAAATCACTCAAATGATGAAAGGCCACATGACCTGATGTAATAACAGTTCTATTTTACACTGAGTAAGCAAAGGAACTTGCTCCCCTTCTTGCAGTGGTGTACCGTACGTCTCTAGTAGAGCGTAGCGTTCCAAAGATTGGAAAATGGCACAGGTCATCCCCATTTTCAAGAAGGGACATTGAACAGTTATGCAGAACTATAGGCCTATATCTCTAACATCGCTCAGTTGTAGAATTTTGGAACACATTATGTTTGAGTAGGCTGTAATGACTTTTCTGTAGACAAGAAATCTACTCTATAGGAATCAGTGTGGGTTTCAAAAAAGGCGATCGTGTAAAACCCACCTCGCACTATTCGTCCATGAGACTTAGAGGGCCGTAGACATGGGTTCTCAGGTAGATACCGTGTTTCTTGACTTCCGCAATGCATTTATAGATACAGTTCCCCACAGTCATTTAATGATCTCAGGTAGATACCGTGTTTCTTGACTTCCGCAATACGTTTATAGACACAGTTCCCCACAGTCATTTAATGAACAAAGTAGAAGCATATGGCCTATCAGACCAATTGTGTGATTGGATTGTGGAGTTCCCAGATAATAGAATGTGGCATGTCATCCACAATGGAGAGAAGTCTTACAAAGTAAGAGTGATGTGAGGTGGGCCACAGGGGAGTGTCATGAGACTATTGATATTCACAATATATATAAATAACCTTGTGGATAACATCAGAAGATCACCAAGGCTTTTGCTGATGATGCTGTAGTATACAGAGAGGTTGTAACAATGGAAAAATTGTATTGAAATGCAGGAGGATTTGCAAGAAATTTACGCATTGTGCAGGGAATGGCAATTGAATCTAAATGTAGACAAGTGTAATGTGCTACGAATACATAGAAAGAAAGATCCTAGATATCATTTAGCTACACGATAGCAGGTCAGCCACTGGAAGCAGTTAATTCCATAAATTATCTGGAAGTAAGCATTAGGAGTGATTTAAAATTGAACAACCATATAAAATTAATCGTCTGTAAAGCAGATGCAAGACTAGGATTCATTAGAAGAATCCTAAGGAAATGCAGTCCGAAAACAAAAGAAAGAGGTTTCAGAACACTTGTTCATCCACTGCTTGAATACTGCTCACTAGTGTGGGATCCGTACCAGTTGGGGTGATAGAGGAGGTAGAAAAGATCCAACGGAGAGCAGTGTACTTTGTTACAGGATCATTTAGTAATTGTGAAAACATTATGGAGATGATTGATAAACTCCAGTGGAAGACTCTACAAGAGAGATGCTCTGTAGCTTTTGTCGAAGTTTCGAAAAGGTACCTTTACCGAGGAGTCAAGCAGTATATTGTTCCCTCCTATGTATATCACGCAAACAGATCATGGGGATAAAATCAGAGAGATTAGAGCTCACACAGAGACATACCGACAATCTTCCTTCCGTGAATGATACGAGACTGGAACGGGAGGGAGAACCGATAGCGGTACTCAAGGTACCCTCCGCCACACACCGTCAGGTGGTTTGCAGAGTATGGATGTGAATGTAGGAGCGAGACCATTCCATTGGCCACTACACGAATTGTCAACTTGCCAAGGGCAACTGTAGTTTACAGAAGCATTATTATTAAACAATACATACATTATACATAACACAATACTAAAGTGCTATTATCAGAAGTAGCAAAAAATGGTACAGTGATCAAAAGCACAGAAATATCTTACTTTTTTTTTTTATACATTTTTCCTGATTTTTCCAAGTAAAACAATTCCCTGAGCATCCCAGGTTTTCCAGAGGAATCGCCATACTGTCTATCATCAAACCCTGAATGACATCTTACCAAAGATTCTTGCCAACCACCCTTAGGTGGTTTTTTATAACCCAGCCAATCTCGCACATTATAGTGTATTCCTATACTACTACTAACCCGAACCCCTTGCAAACAAGACTCATATCTCTGTGCACAACCCAGGTACAAGAGCTTTCTAATCTACCCATCCAGCACTTCCTATTCCAGTCTGTCACAGGCTTATCCTACTTGTGACTGCAGCTGTGTCACAACTTTTGCTAGAATAATTTGACATTCTTCTGTATTGATATGACTATCAGACAGCTGTCCACTAGGATGTAAGGCCACTGCCCAACTGTAGTCAAAATCAAACTGAACCACGCTGTGACACACAGCATACATCTGAACATACAATGCTCGATTCCAGTCTCTTGTGAACTGCACAGATGGTAGTTACCTTACAGCAGTTTCTTTAGTACCAAATCATCTACACCTCCAGGTCTCAAACTACTGTTACCTACTGATACACAAATTCCACTCAATAGTTCCACCCCTCTACCCTATTTACCACCAATCAATTCACCTCCCCTCACCCTCATTTTGCGCCACTGTCTGCCAACACATGTTCCAGTCTTCCCCTTTCTCACCTCCTTTCCTTCTCCACTTCAGTTTTTCCTTCCACTCCACCACCCTCAGCTTCCCCACAACTTCCCAACATCCATCCTGGATCTTGGTCCCTTTACATGCTAGAAGACTTCAATGACTTCTTCTTCCCACACCTAATGTCTCTCTCTCTCTCCCCTGACCCACTTCACACTGCTGCTCTTGATTTGATGCTATGTCACTGCATTTATGCCAGAGCAATCATTGATAGTGGTCAAATGTGCACGAGTTTTATGATTGTGGATGTGTACCATTATGTTGAGGAAGACTTTAATTGAAAACTTCTCATTGAAAGCTTGTTCAGGCTCAATTTGTCACTTTTACAGTGAGCAGCAATCTATTCTTTTAATGTTAAAACTAGTAACTGTAATACTGCAATTCTTTTATCTCACATTGTTGTGGTCTTCAGTCTGGTGACTGGTTTGATGCAGATCTCCACCCTACTCTATCCTGAGCAAGCCTCTTCATCTCCTCATAAGAACGACAACCTCCATCAATTTGACTCTGCTTACTGTGTTCATCTCTTGGTCTCAATCTGTGATTTTTACCCCACACACTTCCCTACAATGCTGAATTAACAATTCCTTGATGCTTAAGAACATTTACCATGAACCAAACCATTCTTTTAATCAAGGTATGCCAGAAATTCCTTTTCTTCCCAATTCTGTACAGTATCTCTTCATTAGTTTCATGATCCACCCACCTAATCTTCAGCATTCTTCTGTGGCACCACATTTAAAAAGCCTCCATCCTCTTCCTGTTTGCACTGTTGTGTTATTCAAGATGACACGGGTGTAAAGAGCCCTAATAGTATCTGCAACTTCACCTCTTTTCCCTTAGATACCAAGTTGTTTAGTATTTGCCAGGGAAAACACACTTACAGCCTGTGCGTGCAGCTAGTGAAATTTTGTTGTAGCTGCTCAATATGTCTTGATTAACAAATTATTAGTGAATTGAGGTCCAGCTACGCTGTGCCTCCAAATTTACTCAAATTCTTTTGCCACTAAGGCTAACAGACTTCGTTTCCTTTTTCTTTAGATTCCAATGAGAGTGAAAGTCATGTTGAAATAACTCTTCACACAAACATTTTTGTAAATTTTTCAGTTATGTTTTATTGTGTGAGATTCTACAGAGCTTCCATGTGAATCAATGCCAATAACAACAATCGTAATAATAATTTTAACAAAAGATAATGTACACATAGTTTATACACAGACAGAGATTACATATTAGTTTATCTGTGGATTTTCTCTGCCTTCTCCTAGCATCCACTGTGCAGTGACAGATTGCTCATCATATCTGCAACAAAGACAGATCCTCTTAGGCTGCTTGTATGCAAATTAAAGCCTTAATAAACTCAAGTTGATCATAAAGGAGAATGTAGTTATTTTGTACCACTACACTGTTTATTGTCCAAGTTTCACTCCCATACAAGGCAACACTCCACACAAATGCCTTCAGAAAATACTTCCTTACACTTAAATTAATATTCGATGTTAGCAATTTTTTTTTTTTTTTTTTTTTTTTTTTTTTTTTTTTTTTTTTTTTTTTTTTTTTTTTTTTTTTTTTGTTAACACTTTTCTTCCCAATGCCATTCTGCATTTTATATCCTTTGTACTGCAACAATCATATGTTATTTCACTGCTCAAGTAACAAAACTCATCTACCACCTTTATTGTTTTGTTACCTAATCTAATTCTTTCAGCATCACCTGATTTTGTAAGACTGTACTGCAGTACCCTTGTTTTGCTCTTCTTAATGTTCATCTGACTTGCACCTTTGAACACATTGTCCATTCCATTCAAATGCTCTTCGAGGTCCTTTGCTGTCTCTGACAGAATTACAATGTCATCGGCAAAACACAATATTTTTATTTCTTCACCTCTAACTTTAATTCCTTCTCCAAATTTCTCCTTGCTTTCCTTCATAGCTTGCTCAATGCACAAGTTGAAAACCAATGGAGAAATGCCATAATCCTGTCTTACTCCCTTCCCTACTACTGCATCCCTTTCATGACGTCTGGTTTTAGTAGAAGTGGTAAATAACCTTCCATTCCCCATATCATACTCCTGCTTGTTTCAGAATTTGAATGACTGTATTCCAATCAACATTGTCAAAAGCTTTCTAGAAATGTAGGTTTGCCTTTCCTTAAACTATCTTGTAAGATAAGTCATAATGTGAGTATTGCCTCCCATGTTTCTCCTGAATCCCGTCTGATCTTCCCCAAGATCAGCCTCTACCAGCTTTTCCATCCTTATACATATAATTTGTGTTAAAATTTTGAAGCCATGACTTATTAAACTGATAGTTCTGAATTTTCACACCTGTCTGTGTCTGCTTTCTTTGGAATGGGGATTATTACATTATTTTAAAAAGTCTGAGGGTATTTCTCCTGCCCATACATATTACACACCAGGTGAAATAGTTTTGTCATGGCTGGCTCTCCCAGAGACTTCAGTAGTTCTGAGGGAATGTTGTCCACACCAGGTGCCTTGTTTCGATTTAGGTTTTTCAGTACTATGTCAATCATCTCGCAGAATAGTACTTCCCATTTCATCTTCATCTACTGCCTCTTCCCTTCCGACAATATCTCACATTATGGAGATAAAATGCACTAAACAACAGGACAAAGACTAAGTATGAGTGCACCAATGGTAACTAGAAAAATGTGTATTTCTGTCTTTAGGTTTACATGCTACTCCACACAGACAGTTCCAGCATTATTGAACTGTTGTCATTACCTGTAACAACTAGAGTAAGAAATGTACCCTTATTTATTATTATGAAATGATTAATTGACATCTAATTCAACAAGCAATGAAGTTCTAAGTAATACTTTAAGATTTCCATTCTGTAGTTTTTAACTAAACAGCAATTAGTAGGAAAAAGAAGTAAAAATAAGAAACTGTACTAACAGATGAAAATTTACAGCTACAAATCCCTCAATATTCTACTGCATTACAGACAATGAACTTCAGATCCTCCTCCCCCCCCCCCCCTACCTAATAGTAATACAATGTAAATTTTTACTGTCAAAAATATTGCACCAAGATAATTATACAAAAACTTGATATACTATTGTAACCTTCACTACAATCATCATTATTTGATGTATATTTCCTCTTCACTTTGAGTCTTAAACGTGTGTGACAATTGTGCAGTTTTCTTCATATTAATTTTTATATGTTATGACAAGTCTTGTTTTACATATTACAGATTAATTTTAAAAAATAATGTTCAAAAGTACACAAGATTTATTGTACTGTGTTAATGGTTTTACATAAAGATGGACTTTCAGCGAAATATATGATTATAATAAATAAAATTAGAATTTTAAAAACATTAAATAAAACATCAGTTAAAAGTAGTGCAGAACAAATTAAAAATTAAAGTGAAAAAATCAATATAAATTAACATAAAAATTCCACAATGATACTTCTAAAAGCAACTTCTTCATTCAATTATTGCTAAAAAAATTTGAACTAACTGAAACAAGCATATGCTTATGTAAATATTATCCAGAAAGTTACAGTTGTCTTAAAACATGCTTAATGGAACTCTTTAAGTGCTACCAAGGGAACTTTAATTTCAGCATCTACAACCTTTTCTGGATAACAGAGAAATAAAATGTGAAAGGAGCACATTGGATGTGGATTTAACCAAATGACTTTCCTGCCACACAAAGTCATAAAAATTAATTTTTGTGCATTGGATTTAGTTTTTCTTTTTACTTTGTAATAACTAATTGGCAATGACAATACTATTAGAGTAAAAATTCCATATCAAATTTAAGTACCATTTGTAACAGTAACAAGATAAATATTTCATCTCCAGCAACACTATGAGTAACATATTGAAGGGGGAGGGGATGATAGGAGTGCAGGAGAATTCAGTGATGATGGGCAGTATGGAAGGGTGGTGGTAAAAAGTGCTGGAGATTTTGACACTTTATTTCACAACATACAGACGCATACTGTTATCAAAATTTATGCTAACAAATATTTCAACAAATGAGTTGCAGACTGCCGTTAACATTACTCTATGCACTCCAGCTGATTATTTCAATAAAACAGATCATCTCCCTTCTTTAAAAAAATAACTGGACTTTGTTTCCTATTTGTAGTATACTGGTTTTCTAACCAAACTTCAAACAGATAAAATCAATGAGCTATATAAATATAGTACTATTTACTTTTCCAGGCGGCATAGTGGGCTATCATGTACCATCTGAAGATCAACTTTTGGCCCAACCAGATCACGGATGTTGTTAATGCCATATTTTATCATTGTAGGCCTGTAATGATAGAATTTATTTAGACATAAGCTTTGAACTGCATTTCTTGAAGTGAAGTATGGCTAGAAATTATTTCTGTTTACTATTTAATTCTGCAAGTGTATGAACACAAATGTAGTTCTCAAAGTAATTGGATGAAATGACAAAAATACTGTATATTGAGAAAATAATGCATTAACACCCACCTCAAATATGTCAAGCAGCAAAAAGGCACTGTGCGTGTCTGCTGCTTGGCATATCATTTATATAGTA
Source organism: Locusta migratoria (assembly GCA_026315105.1). NCBI lineage: Eukaryota > Metazoa > Arthropoda > Insecta > Orthoptera > Acrididae > Locusta > Locusta migratoria. The sequence goes on from CM048744.1 coordinate 598,606,024, forward strand.
AGCAGTAATCCACATGTTCACTATTTTGTTTAATCTCAAACTGGATTTCCATATTTAGGAGAAATATGATATAGCATGTAATCCAGTAGTAACAGCACAATACCTTTCTAGTGACAGTCCCCAAGCTATTACATTCACTTCTTCTGGGATTCCCATTGGCCGTAACATTTCAGGCCGAAACATGCCAGAATTTCCTACTTCCATCCATTTACCAAGTCCATCGTGGAAACTGAATATCTCCATACTAGGTTCAGTGTATGGATTATAAGCAGGCTTAAATTGTAATTTGTTCATGCCAAGTTTCTTAAAAAATTCTGCTAATATACCTGAAAAAAATTAATAAATAATATATTAAGGACAGCTTACAACTCGCCGCAAAGACACAACACTGAGCTGTGACAGGCACATAAAAAAACACACACATACAACACTTAGGCTATCGGCCATGGCCTTCTTCAGAAAATAGAACATTCACACAAACATAGTTACACAAGCATCATCTCCGACTGCCGCACTTAAAATCACACTCTGCAGAGTGGAAACGGGGGAAGGGAGGAGGCATAGGAAGGTTGTGTCAAGGTGGTGGGATGGATACAGCACGGCCTTACAGAACATGTATGTATTAGGTGAGTGGAACATGGTGCAGCTAAGGAATGGAGTTGGGAGGCGAGTGAGGGGAGGAAAAAAAAAAAAAAAAAAAAAAAAAAAAAAAAAAAAAAAAAAAAAAAAAAAAAAAAGAAGAAGAAAGAAAGTGTGCAATCATTCTCTCTCTCTCTCTCTCTCTCTCTCTCTCTCTCTCACACACACACACACACACACAGTTCAAGTAAAAGAGAATGACAAAAGTTACACCACCACCAGCAATAGTTACGTACCTATAAGGTCACCAAGTGTTAGCTTATAGTCGGCTACTACTCCTTCCACTTGATGGAACTCAGCTAAATGAGTAGCATCTAGAGTCTCATTTCTAAACACTCTGTCTATGCTAAAATACTTCACAGGTTTGAATCCCTGAAAAAGTGACAAAAGTGTTCAGTATTTATATATTTCAGCTTTTCATTCAAAACTGGCTTTACATGACAGGACAGTCTAAGTATTAAAAAACTGAAATGCAAATTTGCGCTAGTAGGCCATTACTGTCAACTCCCCTCTTCCTCATTCATTATTAAATATTGTAAAATGAAGTAAATTATTATGATGTGATTTTTATTACTAATGGAGGATAGATAACAACTCACCATAAAGAGGCTCACTAAGACTCTGACAGGCACAGCGGCTCAGTGAACCTTTTTATGATACATTGTTATCGAGCCTTGACATCCAATTGTATTTTCCATTGTTAGATTATTATTACTGCTATTCTCCTTCCATCATTTTACTGTTGATAACTTTTATATTTATTTTTATCTTTAAATGTCTTGGAATTACAATGACATTTTGTTGGATTGTCTGGCATAAAAATAGTGCTACAGAATGAAAATATTAGTAAAAAGACTAATGGTGACTAAAGAGAATATTCACTTTTGTAGCTCTTATTAATGAAAACAGACAGAAATTGCATGCATTTATTAAAAACCCATAATCAAGGCTGGGAAAACTTACGTCCTGTGCAAGTTTGTACAGCATACGGGCACTCACTGCTGTTGTATGAGTTCTTAACAAATTTTTCTGAGCCTCCTCTATTTTCCAGGTATAGCCATATCCTTGGGAACCGTAGCCTCCCTTACTGTGAACACACTTCACCCTTTCCAAATAATCAGCTGGAAAATTTGTTGTGTTCTGTGGATCTGCAAAAAATTTTACAGTACCACTCATGAAATATATTTTTTATAAAAAGGTGCCAGATACTACTTAGAAACATTCATAAGGGCAGCTGACAAAAATTAATTTGTAATCGGATGATTTATCAAACACAAACCTGAAACAAAGAAAGTATCATGTGCATCTCTAGCAGGATGTTGTTGTGGCTGAAACAATGCATCAAAATTCCAAAATGAGCTTTCAATGTAGTTGTTTGTTGGCATCTCTGTGAACCTATAAAAAAACATTTCATGTATTACTCTCCATAACATTTTATTACACAGTCATAATACAATAATAATTACAGTTATCGAAGATGATGTAAGATGATAATTCTAAAGTATGGCTGAATTAGATGCAACATGTTCAGTATGTAGTGTCACAGACTGGACAATATAGGACCACACTTTTATCATCACAGCACTTTGAGGTGAAGATTTAAAAATTTTGTAAAAAAAAAAAAAAAAAAAAAAAAAAAAAAAAAAAAAAAAAAAAAAAAAAAAAAAAAAAAAAAAAAAAAAGTTTTATAATTGTATAGTCTGATAGTAATGATAAGAATTAACCATCACACACCAGTAGCACTGTAATAAAAACATTGCCTGAATCAAAACCCAAAACCACCCAAAAGGAGTGACAAACTGAATTAAACTATTTACAATGAAAGAAAGTCTCATTATTTTGGCACTAGGACCGCAGAATGTCTCAACTCCTCTGCTCATAATGAATGCCCTTATGCAGTTTGGAATCCTTCCACAAGGCAAGTCTGTCCACAGATGTTACAGCTCCAGATCCCATGCATAAGTACTGGGATGAAGGACCCTCCCAAGTAATCCCACACATGCTCAATGATGCAAAGGAACAGGGTTCTTGCTATCCACAGGAGGACCTCAAAATGTTATGGGCAGGCCGTATACACAAGTTCTGTGTGCAGGTTCACATTATCTACTTACGCCACATACTCAGAGTGCTGTGTCATCAGATCTTTGACCTGCAGATGCGTAATTTCTGCGATGTATCACTGAGTCATCAAGTTCTGTCGCAACATGACTAGAGGTGACCTGAAAGCATATACTATAACACCCCACATAACGATGCCACAGGTTATGCCTGTCTCTCTCTCTCTCTCTCTCTCTCTCTCTCTCCCCCCCCCCCCCCCCCCCACAATATTGGCAGGATGTGCTGTCTGCTCTTGATGCTGCCAATTCCGAGTATAACTGTCGTTGAAGGTTATTGAGAAGTGGAATCCATCACTGAACAGTATGTAACACCATTGTCCTCTTCCATGCATCCTGTGTATAACATCACTCCAAATGCCTATGTTGATGTTCTGGTGTCAAGGGCAACCAATCCGCAGAGTGGTAGGACCCCAATATGGCAGATGTGAATCATCGAGACACTGTGTGGCAACTAACAGGATATTTCAGTCCATGTTCGAAGATGGCAGGTGCAGAGGTCAAGGGATCCCGCATTATTTGGTGCACCATATGGTGAGCCTCCCTCGGGGTGCTGTATCTTGGTTGATGCAAAGCTGCACAATGTGACTGAGTGTCCTCATATATTCACTGATTCCATGGTGATATCTGAATGGCCCACATGCCTGATAATTTAACAATATGACAAACCTGCTTCATGCAGTCCAATGGACATGGCCTCTGTCAAATACATTCAATTCGTGGACAGGCCATGTAATGCATCTGTGAGGCACTAGAGGTGTTTTGTACTGTATGTAAATGTCTTTCTTCACTGTCTGTCTGTACAGCAGTTAACCGGTACCAACTTTGTTATGACAGAACGGTGACATCATGGATGAACTTTGATGGGCGTACTACACATTATAAAGGCATGTAAATCTAATGTGTTTAATTTGCTCATGTTTGGGATTGGAAATCATCTTTTTAATTAAAATTAATATTATGACAAGATTGCAAAAATAAATAAATAAATAATTATTTATTTGTCTTGATGACCAGTTTTGGCATACTGAAGTACCGTCTTCTGATCTGTTATCTTAGAGCATTTACGCCTTTATAGAAGTGCTCAACATAGTTGTTGTCAGTGCAGATGATCGATTTTATATTTGACTCACCACCTGCACTGACAACAACTATATCAAGCATTTCTATAAAGGCATAAGTGTTCTAAGCTACTAGACCAGAAGACGGTATGTCAGTGTGCCGAAGCAGGCCATCAAGATAAATAAATAATAAAAAAAATTCTGCAATCCTGAGATAATATTAATTTGAATCTAATGTTTACTGAAATAGGAAAATATTGGATTACTCCTGGGTGCATCAGTTTCTACATTTAAAAAGGCCAAGTGCAGCATGTAGATTTCCAGGGTCTTGAATTCTATCTGAATTAGGGTTATAGGTAAAATGTTCTTGGCTTTAACTCAGAGCAGCATACATTTGTATGGTCATTAGAACATCTTGCCATACTCCAACTATGCTTCGGTCTGAACGACGAATGGGAGATGGTGCCCAAACAAATTAGCCGAAATATTCCTTGTGTAAAAGGTGTCAGTTAGGCTGAAATTAATGCTGAGCTAATGGAACAATTTTTATGCTCATCATTTGAATTTTTGACGTGAATCACTGTTGTCTGGCATGTTTTTGGTGTGATTCTCAAACACATCTTAAACTTGTAAAAATAAGCTCAAACTTTGGACAAAGTGAGATACAAAAATGTTTTAACTTTATCAATTAATCAACTGATCATCATTAGTTGTCAAGTTATCATGGTTTGAGGTCCATCTAAATTTAGCATTTGCCAACACTCATTGGGCATGCAGGCAATGGTGGAATTAAAAGCTGAGGGTATTTTGTGAATTAATTATCATTTTGCCATTTGTACTTTAATTGTAGTAAGGTTTTAAGGAAGCACAATAAAATATGTAGCCGTAAAGAGGGTGTTTATTTTTTGTGAAGAAAATTTCAAACACCTTCCAATTCAGGACCCCTGTTAACTATTACAGCTAATCAACTATGACAGAATAGAAATTGGGGACAAGAAGGAAAAGGTTCCTAATCACAGTACAACAGAAGACTAATGTCCTGGTTAGAATCATGTAAAATTGGAGAGCTAGCTTCTTGACTTACCTGTCAGCTTAAAAAACATTTAAATCAAGATATATTGACAAATTCACACTTTCTTACAAGTTAACTTAAAATCCCCAGAGCAGCTGAAGTAGCAAGTATCCCTGAGTGGGGATGCTTGCATCCTAAACTTTAGTGGCATCTGCTTCTACATACATTTAGATGCATACATACATACTCTGCAAATCCATGTACATTGTGTGGTGGAGTGTACCTCATAGCACTGCTAATAATTTTCTTTCCTGTTCCACTCCCAAAGAGATTGAGAAAAGACAACTGTGTTTATGCTTCTGTACAAACACTAACTACTCTGACCTTGCACTTGCAGTTCTTACCTTTGTAGTCTTTAAGTGAAATGTTGTTGGCAGCAATAGAATCATTCTGCAGTCCCCTCCAAATTCCTTTTCTCTACATTACCTCAAAAGATGTTGCCTTCCCATCAGGGATTCACATCTGAGCCCCCAAACCATCTCCGTAATACTCGTGTGTTGATTGAATTTCCTAGTAACAAATCTAGTCATCTCTGAAGAGCTTCTATGTCTTCCTCTTAACTGATCTGGTGGGGACACCAAACAATTGTGTAGAAATCAAGAATGGGCATTACTTTGCAGATGAACATTTTCCCAAATTTCTCCCTATAAGCCAAAGTTGACAATCCACCTTCCCCACTGCAGCCACCTGTGTTCTTACCTCCAGATCGGCTAGTTATGCAAATTACCTGGTATTCTTCTGAGAAGTTAATTCTTAAATTTAATTCATGTGTTTTTGTTTTTAGGAGCTTTATTCTTGCATATTTGTTACACACTGTTTTTAAGGTTGAACATTGTAGCACAGCCAAACTAAGATGGAAACACAGATTTCTTTACATTTGGAAAGACTAAATGGCTGTCTGTAATAGCACGTGATTGGCTGCACATGTATCCCATGATTCATTGTGTCGTTAGCAACTACTGCCAACATGTAAAAAGTATGTCCACCAAAATAACCTTGCGTAAGGTCAACTGCAGAGCTCAAGACTCAAACCCAACTACTGTAACTTCATCCATTCCACCTAATTTATATCTCATGTTAGAATGAATTGCCTTTGTTTCGATTTCAAACTACCTGTACAGCTTACAGCTTTTCTCCACTTGAATTTTGAGTCTCATTTTTCGAATGTGGCTTAGATTTGAGTAAATACAGTACTTTTTATTTTCTGCAGAAATACTAAATATTCTTCTAACTTCATTTATTGCTATCAGATGTGTCTCATCAGGATGTGAGACTCATTCACCAACACCTGAATAAAATGAGGAAATTATATTATTCTTAATCAGTATAAAGTGAGAGGACCTGAACACTTTCAAACCCAATGCTCTCCCCTGTAGATATTACTTGATGTTGATGACTAACAGTCATCGTGCCTTCACTTATACCTCACGTTTTCTCCAAAAGAACAAAAAGTATGTTGTACTCCATATTCAGGTAAAATCTTACTCCATGTGGTCTTTGTATTTTCAAACTCAAAGTAGTAAATGCTTCAAAATAGTAGTAACAATAAAGGAAACAACTACCACCCTCCAAATCCCTCGTCACCCCACAAGAGAGAAAGAAGTTACGATTGGCAGCAGAAAGAAATAAACTTACCCCATTTCAAGGAATATGCGCCTGAATTCAGCTCGTACTTTTAACAAAGGATGAAGATGACCACAGTCAAGTGGAGTACCCAGAGCATCAAAATTATATGACTTAAAAGATTTTTGCTTCCATGAACCATTTGATATCATTTCTGATGTCAAATCAGTTTCTGGCTTACTCACAGACATTCGGAATTCATTTCCTTTCCTGACAATATAACTTTTTAATATCCTGAAATATAAACAAAGAAATTATTTTTCTCTTTATTATTTCTCACTAATACATGTATATAATTATATTTTATAATAATCTGTCAATACAAACTTAAACAATCGTGTGTGCTTTGTGTACTCTCACTATTTTGTTGTTCTACCATTAGATAAAAGGTGAAGTCTAGCAGCAGGTAACATGTGAAAGCAAACTTCCAAGACTCACAGCAATGCAAATCAACACATAGCTTGGGTTGATGACTATAGTCTGATTTAAATTAGTTGTCACTTGATGTTTGCGAGCCAAAGCTGCAGCAATGTTACGTCAAGCACCGACTTGCGGCAGCCGCCACAGCGCATCGCTCCACGCAGTGATAGAAAATCGCTTTAAAGCCTCTATCTTCTACAAGAATCTAATAAAAAATTTCAAAATCACACACAATGTACGTATCTATAAAGTCTCACAGTATGTCAAAAATCTATTCTTGATTTTAATTAGGGCAAGAGCTACTTTAATTTGTTAAAAACTATTTAAATTGTTCTAGTTCGCTAACAGCTTCAAACTTATCACTTCATATCTTAAAAACTATTGGTCTCAAAACAATATTTTTTTTTTTCCCATTCATTGCTAAAATAACACGCGTGGCAATAAAGCTTTAAAATTTTTCATAGTGCATTGAGTTTCCTGTATATAAATGTCTGAAAACTACGTTTTTACGCATCTATAGCAATATTGAACTCTTAACAAGTATGATATTTAAAATCTCTATTTCCTACAAAATTTAAGTAAAAATTTTGAAATTTACACACAGTATCAATCGCAGTGATATTTCTAAGCACGAAAAAAGATATTTTCTTTATTTTACTTAGCACCGGTTTTACATGGGCTATTGAAGTACGAGATTTTCATGCCCGGAAAATTTTCGTTCTTTTCATTGCAGATCTCAAACTATTACACACACTGAATAACATCTTAGTGTCTACAAAAATAAATTTTAATTAAAATGCAGTGTAACTTACCATACGGAGGTGACGGGAGTTGGCTGAACAGTAATTTTTAGTCTCACAACAAGAATGAGATGTTAAACTAAATAAATTCACAAACACATTATTTGCTGGTAGTACGTACACTACACACTAATCAGACAACGAGAAAACACCGCTTAATTCAGAGTCATGGAAGCTATCTGTGTCGCTGCTTGTATTGATGGATATTATTAAGTATTCGACGCATTGTTGTAAGACACCTTCATTCTTCCAGGCTTCCTGAATCACTCCTTTCACATGATGCACTACCCTTTCGCCAGTCTTCTGGTGTCACTGTTTCAACTGCCTCTTTCAACACGTGTTCCTTCAGTTAATGTGAATTTTCTATTTTGTACAGCAATATGCTGTTTAACGTGTGCCCAAATCAGCTCTATTGTGTTAAAGTGGCAATGGTAGGGAGGCAATCTGAGCACATTACGCCCATATTTTTTGGCTACTTCATCCACAATGTAAATGGGATTCTTTGGCTTGTGTTGTGATCAAGTTCTAATAATTCCGCCCTTGTCAAATTGCTGTCGAACTGTATCTTACGTTTCAGTAACCAGCAAACAATGTCGTTTTTCTTCGTTGCCTTTGTGGGTGCCTTGTCCTGGATAACTAAATGGTATGGAGCGTTATCCATAATAATTATAGATCTCTTCATTAAGTTTTGAAGCACAGAGTCTTCAAACCATTTCACGAAAGTATTGTGGTTCTTCTCTTCGTGGTAGTCGGAGGTCTTCTTTGAACTGAATAATAGCAGACAATTCGGGATGAAACTTTTTGAATTTCCGGCATGCGCTACAATTATTCTTTCCTCTGCCTATCGGGGCTGCCATACTACCATTGATGGTATCGTCCATCCAACCTTTTTTTTAAAAGTGTGTCCTGTCTCATCAAGCCAAACGATATCATCAATCTGAGCACTTTATGCTCCCTACTAATTCTCTAAGAAAGCAATGTCACCAAGCTGTAATATCTTGCTGTTCCATTAACAACTTTCTTCCACAAATAGATTTATAGCGAAAACCTAACATTTTCATGATTCTTAACAAGGATGATTTACTGCCTTCAAACAGGTCTGCTGCTACGAGAGTAGCATGTAATTTTTTGAGTGTCAGATGCTCCTTCCTTGAATAAAATGTCTATATCTGCCGTTGAATGACATCTTCCTGAAAAGAGTCGAGTTTTGTTACTCTCTTCGAGCCGCCTCTTCTTCCCAGGTGTCTCCAACTTAGATGATTCACCTGCGTCTTCTTTCGCAAATTCCTCCTTGCAGATCCTTATCATTGATCGTTTGCTGATTTGCAGAGCAGCTGCAGTTCACTCCACCACTTTATCCAAAGGAGCAAGAGGCCCTCCTGCATTCTCCTCTCTCTCTCAAAATACTCCCTTATAGAACACACGTATTTACATGCCTGCCTTCGTATAACGACGCCGTGTCCGCCACTTTTTGGAAGTTTCTGAGGTGAGTGCAGCCTCAGTCTTCCTCTCTTTCGACTACTTTCGTCACACATCGTAAAGCACGTGAAGCTAAATTCAAACAAATCTGTCACTCTCACGTCTACAGCAGCTCACTGAGGACTGGCTGCCACATGCCTTGGGCAGTGCGCAGTGGAACAGAACTGGCAACACAGTGGGACCCGACCACGCCAGCCACCCATTGGTTTATGGCTGGCGGGAGCCGTCACTTGACAGGCAGCGGGCTGCACGTTAAGCAAGCCTTTTCATCTCCTCATAAGAAAGGCAACACACATCCATTTGAATCTGCTTACTATACGCGTCTCTTGGTCTCCCTCTGCGATTTTTACCCCACACCCTTCCCTCCAATGCTAAATTTACGATTCCCCGATGTCTAAGAATGTGTCCTACCAAGCAATCCCTTCTTTTAGTCAGGATATGCCAAAAATTCCTTTTCTCACCAATTCTGTTCAGTACCTCTTCATTAGCTATGCGATCTACCCACCTAATCTTCAGCATTCTTCTGTAGCACCACATTTCAAAAACCTCTATTCTCTTCCTGTCCACACTGCTTATCGTCCATGTTTCACTCCCGTACAAGGCAACGCTCCACACAAATGCCTTCAGAAAAGACTTCCTTACACTTAAATTAATATTCGATGTTAGCAAATTTCTCTTTTTCAAAAATGCTTTTCCTCCCATTGCCATTCTGGATTTTATATCTTCTGTACTGCGACCATTGCATGTTATTTTACTACCCAAATAACAAAACTCATCTACCACCTTCATTGTTTCATTACCTAATCTAATTCCTTCAGCATCGCCTGATTTTCTAAGACTGCATTCCATTATTTTTGTTTTGCTCTTGTTAATGTTCATTTTATACACAATCTTCAACACACTGTCCATTCCATTCAACTGCTCTTCCAGGTCCTTTGCTGTCTCTGGCAGAATTACAATGTCATCAGCAAAACGCAATGTTTTTATTTCTTCCCCCTAAACTTTAATCCCTATTCCAATTTTTCCTTGCTTTCCTTCACTGCCTGCTCGATGTACAAATTGAATAACATCGGAGAAAGGCTACAACCCTGTCTTACTCCCTTCCCAAATGATGCTTCCCTTTCATGCCCTTTGAGGCTAATAACTGCGGTCTGGCTTTTGTATAAGTTGTAAATAACTCTCCTTTCCCTGTATTTTACCCCTAAATCTAAGCTAACAAAATAAATAAAGAAATAAAGAATATGAAACAACAATAAGAAGTAAGAAACAACTAATTAATTGAACAATTATTAGCTGCAATGTATTACAAACACATACATGAAACTCATTCAATCAACTTCACTGATAATGGCCACAAGATTGAGGGTCTGTTAAAACTGCAATGTAAAATACAGCAGGTAACTTTTTCAGTTTTATGCTGGAGACACCCTGAACAGAAAATATTTTTTGGTAATGTTCCTGGCAGTGAACTAAATCTGTACACAAAAAACAAGCATCTTCCTGCATACAGAAATTACTGTTACCATCAAAAGACACACAATGCAAGGAGTGATTTGATGGTAATCTCCTCAGCTGAGTGAATGATATCACAATTTTCTGTGGAGGACGTCAGAGGATTCCTCAAGGTTTAGTTTAGGTTTTTTTTCCCCCCATAAGAGACTAATTAAAGTGGCACAAGAACTAGATACTCATTTTCACAATAGACCTACATCATGAAACATTTCTTTTTTGTAATCTGATCAGTTAATTCCCTGCACTAGATAGATAATAAGTTGGATATGTATGGACAGCATGATAAAATGAGCACATGAATTCATTTGTAGTTACTTCTACTGTCACCCTATCAACATGGAAAGGTTCTGATATCTCCCAAAAGCAATAGGTAGATATTACCAGAAGTAGCTACTCTGTCTACACAATAGCAACAACAGAAATGCAGACTTTTCAAATAATTTTGTTTGTAGTAAATTGCAGCAGGAATGAGGAGGAGGAGGATAAAATCAAGTTCAAATATACAGGTTTTCTAAAACCTTAAGTTTACATCAGGAAAGAAGTGCTGAAAATTCCTAAGGCTCAAGAGGTGAAGTTGTTCGGAACTACCATCAGACCAATCCTAACATTAATGAGAAAGTCAAATTAGTTGTAAATTACGAGTGGAATAATTGAGTCACATCTTGTGTGATAATCCATAAGAATATATCTGCAAGCTAACAACAGAATATTAAGTGAATTTAACATGATTATACAACTTTGTGGTGTTCTCTTGACTTCCATCGATAGTATAAAGTGTAATGAACATCTTTCCAATCTGCTTCTTTGGGAGCCAGAATCACTGAGGTCCAAAGACCATGTTTGAACTAGCCTTGTAGTAACTTCTCTTGTGTTAAGAATAAAGTTGTGCAATATCAAATACATGTGGTCTTACTGGGTTTCAAACCCCTCAGTTAACCCAAATTGGTGGCCCCGAAGTTAAGTGCATCATCATATTGCATGTGTTGTGCAGAAGCATCTTATTCCTGTGAATTTCACCACGAAATACGGAAGACATTGTCTCGCCGTCCTCTACAATGACTACTACAGTGCAACCTCTGCTGGGATTTCTCCCTGCATTAACTTCTTTGCCTTGAGTTCTCTGAATGAATACTCGCAAGACATGTTCACCGCACCGAGTGCTTCTGATGCTGTGAGGAACTTAACGGACTCAGATCATGTTTCGCTGTTTATTTCTTTGAGTGTCTCCTGTACAGTGTTAATCATGTATCTCACCACATCTTGTGTGCTCCAAACGCTCAGGTATTGCAGAACATGAACCTATTGAACTTGCAAAATTTGAATTTCAGGCCGGCAACCACTCTGCCAAATGTGCGTGTATCCTTCCGCCGAACATGTGCTCCGTCAACAGGGTGTGGTTTCCTCTAATCAGCAGAACTTTTCTGGTGCTTATAGACTTAGTTTTTCTTCTGAAGGCACCGTCCATCCTTCCTCCCCCTCTCACCCAACGCATCCATCAACCGCTTGGTTAATTGTGGACAATTTGCTCACATTTCGAGTGTACCTTTTTCTGTCCATGCAGCCGACCTGAACAATGCAAGTATTGTGTCAGCTAGCCTCGTGCAATCTACAGACCGAGTGTATTCAGTGGTTCTCTGATCATATCTGCTTGTCCTGTCAGTGGTGATCTTAACTCAAATTTCCCTCAAGGAAATTCCCTGCGTCATGTAATGCATCTGTTGTGTCGCGAGTTCAACAATCGCACCTGCTTTATCACACTGCTGACACACAGGAACATTCTTGGCTGTAGTCATTTGTGCATCATCCGCTTCAATGACAGGCACAGATGCCTCAACCCTGCTGGGTGCCCGCGTTGTCTCATCTTTCCTGCCACGATTCTTCACAGTCTTTAAGGCTCCTCCGGGGACGATGGTCACATCAAGTTCTCTCACGATGCCTCAACATGTCTGCATTAGACACCTCAGCTGATGTTCTGGAGGCACCACCATCGCAACTGCCTGGGTGCCTTCCCGAGCTGCTGCCTTTCTCCTTCGAGGCTCTTACGACGTCGTTCGCCATCGCCGAACAGATATTTGACCACTACTCGCTTGACAACTCAGCTCGCTATCTGAGGCCCATCACACATCTCCATGAACATGTTGACTTGATCTGCAACCTAGTGACCTCTCCCTCATTGGCTGATTGATATTCCATTGCCTAATGAACTCGCCTTGAGAACATTACTCGCATCCCTGAAGACACTATAAGACACATCATCCAAGAGGAATACCTGGGAGAGAAGAAGCCATCACAAATCTGGTGCCGCCTCCGCCTTCTTGTTAATGAACATAATACGCCAGATTCCACCCTCGTGGCTGTTTGGTCAAGTGAACTTCTGCTCACAGTCCAGACTGCCCTCACAAACAATATTCTTCAAGTGAAGGCTTCCACATCGCGGACAGGGTGTTTGATGCTTATCTGCGTGAGGCACACCAGCTGCATCTTTCGTCCATGACCCAGCCCCCGCAGCACACAATAGGTGCTGGGTGGGGACGCCCAAGCAACATTTATAATACATCTTCCCACCGACACCAACCTTTCAGAACTCCGGAGATGGGAACTTGCCCTCCAGCTTATTCTCTCCTCCCGTTGCCCACCTGGTCTCAACCTCCGCTAAATTCAAATTCCCGCCCACCATCTTTAGCATCTTTGCCTCGGTTCTGTGGACAGAGCCTCTGCCTCAAGTGGTATCTCTGTCCAACTTCTTTGCTTTTTACAAATGTCTGTCTAGGTGTGTTTGCATTTAGATGTGTGTGTGTGTGTGTGTGTGTGTGTGTGTGTGTGTGTGTGTGTATTTGTTGACCTTCCTTTTTTTTCCCCCTAAGGTAAGTCCTTCCACTCCTGGGATAAGAATGACTCCTTTTCCACTTCCTTAAAACCCATATCCTTCCCTTTCTTCCTCTTTTTCCTGAAGAAGCGACCAACGGTTGCGAAAGCTTGTATATGTGTTTGTGTGTTATTTTATTTGTGTCTGTCGACTAGCCTGTCCTTTGGGTAAGTCATCCATAATAGACGAAAAATTCCTAGCAGGAAAAAGCAAAATATGACTATGATTCTTAATGGTGTATGATCTTGTCATAAAACATTAGCAATAATATTTTGAAGTAGAATTAAATTAACTATACAAACCACGAAAGTGGCACTTTATCAATCTGAATCCAAAAATTAAGAATTTGTAATACTAGATTTTTTATTAATTTTTTAGTTAATTATGTTTATGTTGTGTTTCATTAACTACAACATCACAGCCATTTTATCAAGGTTCAGGATCAATAACTTTTTAAAAACAAAATATTCTTAGTCTTTGAACCTTAATCCACTGGATTTTATAATCATACTAGCAATATTTGCAACTTAAATAAAATCTACTGGTAATATTCTAATAAGACAGTACTCACTTACACTTCATTTACCAATTTTCGTTTTTTATAGTCTTGCTTAACATTTTCTTCAACCTCATGAGCTCTTTGGTCCCTAATTAAATTCATGTGTTCTTTTACTAAGTCATGGATGGATGAAACTTTTTGCCTGATAGTAGGCACTTCTCCTGATTTGTCAACATATATCCATCCACGTGCCATTGCTTTGCTGAAACCAACTGAGTGCAAATTCTTGTCTGGCAGAGATACCTAGAAAAAAAAAAAAAAAAAAAAAAAAAAAAAGGTTTTCTGTAAAGACAGATATGTAACAGAGGTAAGAAAGTACAATAACGTCCCATAATACCTAGCTGTATTAATTAAATTAACCAAAACTAAATGGGATTAAATGAAGGAAGATATTAAATATAACAATCTGAAAATTAAAAATGTTGCTTTAACAATAAAGCTCTGAACACTAAAATATCTTGTGTGTGTGTAAATACTATAAATGCAAATAAGAACTTTCTGCAACTACAATAATCTAGTATTATGTTCAAAACATTTGATTTGTAAGTTATACAAAAACTAAGGGATAGTGCATTTTCAACAGGTTGAACAATGATAATTTCTTTCTAAAGAGGGGCGGTAGCCTTTTCAGTAGTTTCAATGACAGCAGTCTGGATGACTGACTGCTGACCCTGTAACATCAGCTTTGTGGCTTAGAAAAAGTTACTGTGAAACCAAGGGAAAACTACAGCCATTACTTTTCCCAAGGACATACTGCTGTACTGTACGAATATATATATCGTCTCAGATAAAATATTCCAGAGGTAAAATAGTACCCCCATTCGGATCTCCGGGGGGGGGGGGGGGAGAGAGACTACTCAGGAGGATGTCATCAGGAAAGGCAACACTGGAATTCGACAGATTGGAGTATGTAATATTAGATCCCTTAATCGGGTAGCGGGGTTAGAAAATTTAAGAAGGGAAATGGATAGGCTGAAGTTAGATATAGTGGGGATTAGTGAAGTAAGGTGCAAAGAGGAACAGGATTTCTGGTCAGGTGAGTACAGGATTATAAATACAGAATCAGTTGTGGGTATTAAAGGAATAGGTCTAATAATAAATAAGAACATAGGAATGCAGGTAAACTATTATGAGCAGTGCACTGATTGCATTATCATACTCAAGATAGATACAAAGCCAACACAGACCACAGCAGTACAAGTTTATATGCCAACTAGCTCTGCTGCTGCTGATGTGATCAAAGAAATGTATGAGGAGATGAAGGAAATTATACAAATAGTTAAGAGACACAAAAACTGAACTGTGCAGATTTAGGAAAAGGAAGAGAAGGAAAAATAGTTGGTGAATATGGACTGGGAAAAGGAATGAACGAGGAAGCCACCTTGTATAATTTTGCATGGAACATAATTTAATCATAACACGTACTTGGTTTAAGCATTGTGAAAGAAGGTTGTGTATGTGGAAGAGACCAGGAGACACTGGAAGGTACCAGATAGATTTTATAATGGTAGGACACAGATTTTGTAACAAGGTTTTAAACTGTATGACATAACCTGGGGCAGATATAGACTCTGGCCATATCTTATTAGTCATGAACTGTAGACAGAAACTGAAAAATCTGCTGAAAAATAGGAAAATAAAGAGATGAGACATGTATAAATTGAAGGAACCTGAAGTTCTTGAGGATTTCAGAGGCAGCTTTAGGAAACAATTGACAGAAACGGGAAGAAATAAAACAACAGAAGAGGGATGGGTAGCTTTGAGATATGAAATACTGAATCCAGCAGAGGACCAAATAGGTAGGAAGACAAGACCTACAAGAAAATCCTTGGATATCACAGGAATTACTACATTTGATATGAATATTAAGACGAAAAATACCTAGCAGGAAAAATAAAATATAAAAAAATAGACGAAGATTACTCACCAGGCGAAGGAGCACAGGTGTGACAGCATCACAAATAAATAAATGAATACACACACACACACACACACACACACACACAATCGCAAGCTTTCGCAACCCAGTTGCGTCTTCAGGCAGTAGGGAAGGAGAGGGAAAAGGAAATGATGAGGGTTTTAAGGAAGGGGGTAAGGAGCCATTCCAATCCCGGGAGAGGAAAGATTTACCTTGGGGGAAAAATGGAGGGTAAACAAATGCACACATGCCCACACATTCACACAGACACAAGTACACCTAGGCAGACATACTGTAGAAAGCAAAGAAGTTAAGTTATTATGTATAACTTAACTTCTTTGCTTTCTACAGTATGTCTGCCTAGGTGTACTGTGTCTGTGTGAATGTGTGGGCATGTGTGCATTTGTTTACTCTCCATTTTTCCCCCCAAGGTAAGTCTTTCCTCTCCCGGGATTGGAATGGCTCCTTACCCCCTTCCTTAAAACCCTCATCATTTCCTTTTCCCTCTCCTTCCCTACTGCCTGAAGACGCAACTGGGTTGCGAAAGCTTGCGATTGTGTGTGTGTGTGTGTGTGTGTGTGTGTGTGTGTGTGTGTTTCATTTATTTATTTGTGATGCTGTCACACCTGTGCTCCTTCGCCTGGTGAGTAATCTTCGTCTATTTTTTTATATTGAATTACTACATTTAATTGATGAAAGGAGAAGATATAAAAATGCAGTAAATGAAGCAAGCAAAATGGAATACGGGAGACTAAAAAATGAGACTGTCAGGAAGTGCAAAATGGCTAAGCAGGAATGGCTAGAGGCATATGCAAGTCTGTAGAATACTGTACAACTAAGGGAAAAATAGATACCACCTGCAGGAAAATAAAAGAGACATTTGGAGGCTGGAAAAACAGATGTATGAATATCAAGAACTCCGATGGAAAACCAGTTCTCAGCAAAGAAATGAAAAACTGAAAGGTGGAAAGAGTATATAGATGGGCTCTACAAAGTTGTTGTTGGATGTTTTAAGGGGACTAAACAGCTAGGTTATCAGTCCCCTGTTCCTAGCCGAGAGTCAACTGTCAAAGATAAAACAACGCCCTGAAAATGACACTGCACAAAAGGGCAGGTTAACAATAGACAAGTCATTGACAATACAAAACGAAGACACACACAATTAGTAAAAGAATGTCACGAATAAAACTGGATAGCAGAGTACATTGGCTGGCTGATCACAAAGAAAAAACAGGATGAGCCAGCCACACTGCAGACACTAAGAACTCCAAAGGACGTGAATAGTTAAAAGGCTGGGTTGGTGGCAGCCTAAGATGTCAGGCCACAGCACCTACCGTTAGATCGAGTCATAAAAACCAGCAGCGCGGATAAAACGTAAAACTTTGTTAGCCGTAGAGGCGTCGTCACCTAAAACTAAGGGTAGTGCGTCTGGAAGAATAAAAGAATGCCGCAGGTTGGCTAAAATCGGACAGTCCATCAAAAGATGGGCCACTGTCATTACGACACCACATCGACACACGGGCGGGGACTCACGGCGTAGGAGATACCCATGGGTCAACCACATGTGCCCAATACGGAGTCGGCAAAGGACAACAGACTCCCTGCGAGAAGCCCTCAGGGACGTCTTCCATGTAGCAGTAGACGGCTTGACAGCACGGAGCTTATTCGGTTCAGTCGAATCTGCCCATTCAGAAGGGAACAGACGCGGACCGCAATCGGGAGACCCGACCTGGGCCGACGTCGTGGGGAAGGGAGTGTAGAAAGTGGGAAGAGAAGCCTGTGATTCGGATGACGGGGTGAAGCATGAACCCGGGCAATATAACTCACCAACAACCGTTGCCGGCGATACCGCAAAGAGGGAACACCAGCTTCAGCTAGAAGGCTCGTTACGGGACTGGTGCGAAAAGCCCCTGTTGCGAGCAGCACACCTGTGTTGTGAACAGGGTCTAGGACCCGCAAGGCAGAAGGGGCTGCTGAGTCGTACACCACACTCCCGTAATCAAGCCGCGACAGAATAAATGACTTGTAGAGCTGAAGAAGGGTGGAACGTGCTGCTCCCCAACTAGTATGGCTGAGGCATCGAAGGACATTTAAATGCCGCCAACACTTCTGTCTCAGCTGACGTAGGTGTGGCACCCAAGTCAGCCGGGCATCAAAGACCATGCCCAGGAAGCGATGTGTTCCCTCGACCTGAAGTAGTTCACCACCCAAGTAGAGCTCTGGGCCAGGGTGAACTACCTGACGGCGACAGAAGTGCATCACGCGGGTTTTCTGCGCGGAGAACTGAAATCCGTGAGTAGAGGCCCACGAGTGGGCCTTTCGGATGGCACCCTGCAGCCGTTGTTCAGCTACGCCGATGCTAACGGAGCTGAAATACAGGCAGAAGTCATCAGCGAACAGAGAGCAACTGACTGATGACCCCACAGCCGCAGCAAGACCGTTAATCGCCACTAAAAACAACTGCACACTGAGGACAGAGCCCTGTGGGACACCGTTCTCTTGAATGTGGGGGGAGCTAAAAAGATGCCCCAACCCTAACCTGGAACGAGCGGTGGGAGAGGAAATTGCTAATAAAAATAGGAAGGGCATCCCGTAAGCCCCAGTCATGAAGAGTTGATAAAATATGGTGGCGCCAGGTGGTGTCATACGCCTTTCGAAGGTCGAAAAATACAGCAACTAAATGTTCACGCCTAGCGAAGGCAGTGCAAATGGCCGACTCCAATGACACGAGGTTGTCAATGGTAGAACGGCCCTGGCGAAAGCCCCCTTGTTGTGGAGCAAGGAGTCCGCGCTCTTCAAGGATCCACATAAGCCGCCGACCCACCATACGTTTGAAGAGCTTGCAGAGAACGTTGGTGAGGCTGATCGGACGGTAATTGTCAGCCACCAGGGGATCTGCACCAGGATGATAGTGCTTTCCCGCCACTGCGACGGGAAAGAGCCCTCTGCCCATAGATGGTTAAACAGGGCGAGAATGCGGCGTTGAAACTCTGGTGAAAGGTGTCGGAGGAATTGGCCGTGAATCCTATCAGGTCCTGGAGTTGTATCAGGACACGCAGCAAGGGCAGTTCGGAACTCCCACTCGGTAAATGGGTCGTTGTATATTTCCCGACGACGAGTGCGGAAAGAGAGCTGTTTCCGCTCGGCCCGCTCTTTGAGGGAGCGGAAGTCAGCACTGTACATGGCAGTCGCAGAGCATTGTGCATAGTGGTCTGCCATGTGCTCGGCGATAGCTGTCGGGAGCGTGCAGAGCACACCCTGGATGGTGAGGGATGGGATTCCTGTCGGCGGACGGTATCCAAAGACGCGTCGGACTTGTGTCCATACCTTAGTCAGGGAGGTGCGGGAGCCGATACTGGCTACATACTGCTCCCAGGAATCCTGCTCACTCTGCTGTACGAGTCGTCGAGCACGCGCATGGAGCCGTTTAAAGGCCACCAAATTCTCCACGGATGGGTGGCGTCGATGGCGCTGGAGCGCTCGCCGACGTTCCCGGATGGCCTCAGCAATCTCCGGTGTCCACCAAGGCACGGACCTACGCCTAGTGGAACCGGTGGTTTGTGGAACTGCCGCCTCAGCGGCCATGACAATACTATTAGTCACCTGCTGGACTGCGTTGTCAATGTCATCTGGCAGCGGTGGAGCAATGACAGCAGTTGAAGCATACACAGTCCAATCAGCCCTACGGAGACACCAACGGGGTAAGCTGTCTGCAGCTTGGTACCGCAGGAGCGACACAAAGATTGGAAAGTGGTCACTGCCACATAGGTCCTCATGCACACGCCAACCGAGGTGTGGTCGAAGGCTGGGGCTGCAGACGGAGAGGTCGATCGCTGAATACGTGCCCTGTGCCACGCTAAAATGCGTGGGGGCACCTGTATTCAGGAGGCAAAGGTCTTGGTGCGCCAATAATGTCTCAACATCCCTACCGCGGCCTGTGGTCTGGAGCCAACCCCACAAAGGGTTGTGGGCGTTGAAGTCCCCCAATAGGAGGAATGGTGGGGGAAGTTGGGAGACCAGAGCGGTAAGGGTGTTGAGAGACACGGCCTCATCCGGAGGAAGGTACAAGCTGCAGACAGTTAATTCCTGCGTTGCCCGGATTCTAACAGCCACTGCCTCAAGAGTGGTTGTGAGTGGCACGGGGGCACTGGGGACAGTGTCCAGGATATACAGGCAGACACCCCCAGACACCCTGTCATAAAGGGTCCTGTTGCGGTAGTAGCCCCGATACCCACGGAGGGCAGGGGTCCGCTGTGCTGGAAACCATGTCTCCTGTAGGGCGATACAAAATGCAGGGTAGCTGTACAGAATTTGTCGCAGCTCAGCCAGGTGATTAAAGAAGCCGCCACAATTCCACTGGAGGATAACATGTCCTCCACGCTCTAAGGCCATAAAAGGAAAGAAAAGAAGAAGATCATTCCATAGGAGCGCCTGCTGCCTGATGGTCAGGCTCAACAGAATCTATGACCATAGAATCAGTTGATTCCGGTTGTGCAGATCTCCTATGGTCGAGTGAATCAAGGAGTGCGAGATCCTCAGCGGAAGCGAGGATCTCAACCTCATCCTCTGAGGCAGAGGATGCGGGTGTGGGTGGCTTGGAAGCCACCAAAGAATCCTTTTTCTTCTTCTCTTTCTTTTTACCCTCTCGCTGGCCCTTGGGTGTTAAGGGCCTTGGGGGCTTCTCAACAGGGGCTGCAGGTGCCAACAAAGAGGTGGAGGCCCCTCGATCAGCAGCTGCGGGATCCTTCAGCCATCGGCCAGGATCCACTTTCCCACGAAGAGAAGCCTCGGAAGGGAGTGTCCCGTGGGACCCCTTCCGGGCGAGAGGAGCCGGAGAAGGCTGTTGTTTCTCCGGCTGTGGGGTGGGGACCGACGTCCCCTGTGACGGCTTATCTGTTGCTCCCAACGTGAATAGTGTGGGAGCAACCGAAGGTGTTGGGCCCCCAACTGTCAAGGGGGCAGGTGGAGTGGGTCGGGCCTGGGGGCCCGCTGGCATTGGTGGTCCACTCTGTGGTTTAGCAACTGTGGGGATCGACGATGAAGCTACTGTTGAGTATGGGGTCGTCATGGTCACTGGATGGAGTTTTGCGTACTTGCGCCTGGCCTCTGCATATGTCAGCCGGTCCAGGGTCTTGTACTCCATGATCTTACGCTCCTTGTGGAGTACAGAGCAGTTGGGAGAACACGGAGGATGCTGCTGATTGCAATTGACGCAAACTGGAGGCGGGGTACAGGGGGCGTCCGGGTGGGATGCACGCCCGCACTCCCGACATGTTGAGTTGGCATCACATCGGGAGGACATGTGCCCAAACCTCCAGCACTTGAAGCAGCGCATAGGGGGAGGAACATAGGGCTTTACGTCGACCCGGTAAACCATCACCTTGACCTTCTCAGGCAATGAATCGCCCTCGAAAGCCAAGATGAAGGCACCGGTGGCAACCCTCTTGTCCTTCGGACCCCTATAGATGCGGCGGATGAAATGCACACCACGCCGCTCCAAGTTAGCTCTCAATTCGTCATCTGATTGCAGCAGCAGATCCCTGTGGAAAATGATACCCTGGACCATGTTTAACGTCTTATGTGGCGTAATAGAAACGGAAACATCACCCAGCTTGTCGCAGGCTAGCAAAGCCCGTGACTGCGCTGGGGATGATGTCGTTATAAGAACCGACCCAGATCTCATCTTTGACAGACCCTCGACCTCTCCATATTTGACCTCTAGATGTTCGACGAAGAACATTGGCTTCGTCGTCATAAAAGATTCCCCATCATTACGTGTGCATACCAGATATTTCAGGGCATAAGCCTCACCCTGAAGTTTTGCCCGACGTTCCTCCCATGGTGTGGACAAGGAAGGAAACGTTTGGGGGTCATAATTTGCAGCGTTGTAATCGCCTCGACCACGCTTAGAGACGGCGGTTGTACGTCCGCCAACGTTTCGTGTTCGTTTCATGGTGTTCCCACGAGCAGCTAGGGAAATAAGCGTCCACCCAGACAGAGCCCCGCTTGCCTGGGTAAGCCTTATACAACTGAGGTGCGGCAGGTTCCTCAGAGGTTGCTCGCTAGCGGCTGTTCAACCTCAACAGCCATGCATCTCCTCGGCACGTAGCACACCTTGAGATTGAGGGTTTTTTTATAGAGGTTTGTACCATCCTCGCGACCCAGGCGATTAAGCCAAGATCCCCAGACTCTGAAACGTACAACGTTCCACCGTCGCGCCGAACGATGGTCGTTGAAGCACGCACAGAGCTTACGGTGTAGCGGACTGTTGGCGCGACACAGCCCACAGCTCAGGACCCCGGGTTCGCCAAGCCCGTACTCAGCAAATTAATGCTGAGCCCCTGAGGGGGCTCTACAAAGCAAATTAACTTTGAGACAATATTGTAGGAAGGGAAATTGAAATAATTGAAGATGAATAGGAGTTACTAAAGAGTGAGAAGAATTTGACAAAGCACTGAAAGGCCTATGTCAGAACTAGGCCCCTGGAGTAGACGACATTCCCTCAGATCTACTGAAGTCTCTGGGAGAGCCAGCCTTGAGACAGGCAAAATACCCTCAGACTTTAAGAAAAATGTAATAATCACCATTCCAAAGAAAGCAGACACAGACAGATGTGATAATTACAGAACCATCAGTTTAATAAGTCATGGCTGTAAAATTTTAACACAAATTATTTACAGCAAGATGGAAAAGTTGGTAGAAGCTGACATCGAGGAAGATCAGATGGGATGCAGGAGAAACATGGGAGGAAATACTCACTTTACAACTTCTCTTATAAGATAGTTAAGGAAAGGTAAACTTACATTTCTGGATTTGGAGAAAGCTTTTGACAATGTTGATTGGAGTACACTCCTTCAAATTCTAAAGCAAGCAGGTATAAAATATTGGAAATGGAAGGTTATTTACAACTTCTACAAAAACCAGACAGCAGTTATCACAGTTGAAGGGCATGAAAGGGATGCAGTAGTTGGGAAGGGAGTAAGACAAGTTTGTAGCCTTTCTCCAATGTTATTCATTTGTATACTGAGCAAGCTATATAGGAAAGCAAGGACAAATTTGGAGAAGGAATTAAAGTTCAGGGCAAAGAAATAAAACCATTGCATTTTGCTGATGACATTGTAATTCTGTCAGAGACAGCAAAGAGCCTGGAAGAGCAGCTGAACGAGTGGATGGTGTGTTGATAGGTGCTTATCAGATGAACATTAACAAGAGCAAAACATGGGTAATGGAGTGCAGTCTTATAAAATCAGGTGATACTGAAGGAATTAGATTAGGTAATGAAACAATGAAGGTGGTAGATGAGTTTTTTTACTTGGTCAGTAAAATAACATATGATGGTCGCAGTACAAAGGATATAAAATGAAGAATGACAATGGAAAGAAAAGCATTTTTGAAAAAGAGAAATTTGCCAACATCAAATATTAATTTAAGGATAAGGAATGAATAATAATTGAGTATAAGACATTGGACCAGTTGACATTCACTGAGTCATGGAAGAAATTCGAGCAGCTACACACTGTAAAAATGACCACTTCTTGTGCAGCCGTCACATAGTCACTACCCACTCTGGTGATGGCAGTGTTCCCACTACACCTTTTTCTGTAGGCCCCCGGGGCTGCCAACTACACCTGCCCCCACGGTGGTTGTGGGCTCCCTTTCTCCTATGCTCCCAAGGTGATTGCTTTTGGAGTAGCCCCCACCCCTCTGTCAAAGAAACATCAACCTTCTTCAGCTTCCCTCATTTGGGACACTCCCTTCCCAGGGTCGTGCCAGTGTCAATATCAACACTAGCCGGTGACAGGCGAAACTGCAGGCTGCTGGACACAGGAATTTGTGCTCCTCCTCAGACCCTGAGACTGAGTCTGACAAGCCCTTCGCATCGGCGAAGGCCCCAAGGGACAAGAAGGATAGGAAGGCAACAAATAAGAAAAACAAGAAAAAGGACACCCCGGTGGCTTCCATGCCACCACTGCCCTCCACCTTTGCTTCTGAGGATGAGGTGGAGATTCTTACATCTGCCAAGGACCTCACTCGTGGGGACGCCTCAAAAATGATGGATGTTGAAACAGAAAGATCTCAACCAGTGGATGTAATTAGGTGTAATTAGCTCCTTTCAATCATTCATGACTTTCCAGCTATCAAAAAGTGTCATCTTCCAGTGGAACAGTGGGATTTTTGTCACCCACCTGGCTGAGCTACGACAACTTTTAAGTGTAACACCTGCTTTCTGCATTGCCCTCCAAGAAACCTGGTTTCCAGCAATGTGAACCCCTGCCCTTCATGGTTACAGAGGATATTATTGCAATTGCAACACATATAACAGGGTCTCAGGTGGAGTGTTTGTGTGGGTATAGCCTTACTTCTGTTCATAGTGAACCAGTGCTCTACAAACACTGTTAGAAGCTGTGGCTCGCAGGGTAAGGACAACACAGGAGATCACTGTCTGTAGTCTCTATCTCCCTCCAGATGGTGATGTCTTCCTGAATGTTTTGGCTGCACTTATTTCTCAACTCCCCCCACTTTTCTTACTATTGGGTGACTTCATTGCCCATAACCACCTGTGGGTTGGTTTCATGATTTCTGGCTGCAACAGAGTTGTCAAGAACTTACTATTTCAACTGAACCTCTGCCTCTTAAATACTGATCTCCCCCCCCCCCCCCCCAAACACACACTTTTAGGTGGTGCATCACATGTTCTCAGTCATTGAATTATCAATCTGCAGCCACAGGCTTCCACTATCTGTTTGTGTGGCGGCGATCATTTTCCGATTTTTCTGTCACTTCCCAGGGCGATCATTTTCCGATTTTTCTGTCACTCCCACAGCATCACACCACAGGGCACCTGCCAAGGTGGGCTCTAAACAAGGCTAATTGGGAAGGCTACATCTCTGCTGCCATCATTGGACCTCCCCCATCTGACACTGATGTGATGCTCGAGAGTGTCACTCAATCTATTGTTTCTGCTGCAGAAGCTACAAGCCCTCATTCCTCAGGTTGCCCACGATGGAAGACAGTGCTGTGGTGGTTGCTGAAAGTCACTGAAGCCATTAAAGACCGCAGGCGGACTTTACAGTGATACAAGCGACACCAGTCTTTGGAGCACCTCATCACTTTTAAATGGCTCCATGCTAGTCCTCGCCAGTTAATTAAAAGACGGAAACAGGAGTGTTGGGAGAGGTACATCTCCACTACTGACTCAGGTGCCCCCACCTCACAGGTTTGGAGCAAAACAAGGCAGCTAAAGGAATACTAGACGCCAGTAGGTACCACTGGGATCTCCATGAATGGAGCCATATGTACAGACCCAGCCACACTTGCCGAGATGTTTGCTGAGTATTACACACGTGCCTCTGCCCTCTGCCTCTTTGAATTATTATCAACTGGCCTTCCATACATTGAAGGAGCGGGTAGAATGCCAGACCCTATCCTTTACCAACCATCAGTATAAGGCATATAATGCTCCATTCAGCGAGTGGGAGTTCCTCAGTGCTCTTAGACAATGTCCCAACTTGGCCCCTGAACCTGATATCACCCACACTCATATGATGACAGACCTTATCTTCAACCGCATCTGGTGCGAAGCTGTTTTCCCACTGGAGTGGCGGGAGAGCGTCGTCATCCCAGTAATTAAACCTGGTGAAAACCCACTTCATGTGGATAGCTATTGACCCATCCACCTTACCAACGTTCCCAGTAAACTGTTGGAACATATGGTCAGTCAGCGGTTGTGGTGAATGCTTTAGACTCAGGGCTTACTTTCTCCATGCCAGGGTGGTTTCCGCCAGGGTAGCTCTACCACCAACAATTTGGTGTACTCCAAGTCCGCAATCCGCACAGCCTTTTGCAGACGCCACCGCCTTATTGCAGTTTGTTTTTATACACACAAAGCAGTATATGCCCTGGTGACACCGCATCCTCAACACATTGCACGAGTAGGGTCTTTGTGACTCACTCCCGTTTTTATACAAAACTTTTTTGCGGTCCGTACCTTTCATGTTCGAATTGGTGCCTCTCGTAGCATGTCTCTTATCCAGAAGAATGGGGTTCCTTAGGGCTCTGTCTTGAGTGTTGCATAATATTTACTAGCCATTACTGGCTTAGTGACAGCAGGTGGGTCATCAGTATCCCTTCCCCTCTATCCTGACAACTTTTGTATCTCTTTTACTTCCTCCAGCACTAACATTGCCAAATACAGACTGCAGGGAGCCATTTGGAACACATAGGACTGGACTGTTGCACATGGCTTTTAGTTTTCTGCCCCCAAGACCAACCTTATGCACTTCTTTCAGCATCTGATGGTTCACCCTCACCCCAAACTTTATCTTGTTGGCCACTTATTAGAGGTAGTGAAACCCTATAGGTTTTTAGGGCTGATCTTTGACACCGAGCTGACATGGCTTCCCCACATTCGTCATTTGAAACGGGAGTGGTGGTGCCATCTCAATGTTCTTCGCCACCTGGGCATACTGCCTTGGGTGCTGATCACTCCACACTGTTGCAGCTATACAAAGCTCTGATGCAGTCCCGTTTTGATGTTGGGTGCCTTGTGTATGGTTCAGCGTCTGCCAAGCTTGTTGGACCCCATTCACCACTATGGGGTTCGGATCGTGATGGATGCCTTCTGTAGCAGCCCCATGAATAGTTTACTTGTGGAGGCTGGAGCCTACCTCTGCGGGTCCATCAACAACAACTGCTCGCAGCCTATGCAGGCAAATTGCATAGCTCGCCAGGCCACCAGAAGTATTGTCTCCTTTTCTCTGACATGGACATCCATCCTCAATGACGACGACCCAGGTCAGGTTATACGGTCCCATCTGTTGGATCTTGAGTCTTACCCTCTTCCATCTCCGTTTCAGGTCCGCACACATACACCTCTATGTGCCTGCTAAGGCCACACACTTGTCTGGACTTAACCGAAGGACGCAAACATTTATTTTTATATTTATTTTTCTTCTTATTTTTTTTATTATTATATCTATATTTATTTTATTTTTATACACTTTATTATTTTTAATTTATTTTTCTCTCCTCACTCGCCTCCCCACTCCATTCCTAAACTGCATCTCGTTTTTCCCGTCTAGGCTGTGCTGTACCCATCCCCACCATTGTGTTGCAACCTTACTACCCCGTCTCCCCTCCCCTCCCCTCCCCGATTTACACACCGCAGAGTGTATTTTGAAGTGCGGCAGCCAGAGGTGACAGTTTTATGACTGTGTTGTGTGCCTGTGTAATTGTGTGAATGTTCTATTTTCTGAAGAAGGCCATGGCCGATAGCTGAAAGTGTTGTATGTGTGTGTCTTTTGTATGTGCCTGTCGCAGCTCGTTGCCACATCTTGGTGGCGAGTTGTAAACTCCTTATTACTATTGTATTAAAACGTGAATTTATATCATCCATGATAATCTGTTCTTCTCTTTAAAATGCTCATATAATAATGATTTTCATCTAAAGAAGTATTGATTATTTCAGACAACAATAGCAATCATTTTCAATTTTGTGCTGAATCAAGAAAAGGATTAAAAAAAATAATCAGCATGATTTATCCTGTGCTCAATATTTCTTTGAACATCTATAATATGTTGAAAGAAAGGGGTTAGATAACTAACTACTTGAATGAAACAATGCTGCAAGAATAATTATGACGCAAGAACAGCCATGTACATTACCTTAGTTTTCAGAACATAACACAAATTAGCAGATACAAGAAGTGGTCTGATCTGTCCTTCCCATAAACAATAGTTCTGAAGCACAATTTCTATGTTCGATTGCTCCACACAACTCCTCACAGCCACTGCACACAGCAGTTGCCACTAAACTCTACCGTACAATTGATCCTACTGCAGAGCAGCCTACAGTCTAAATTCTTTAACAGAGACAACACATCCTGAGAAGTTTGCTATGTCACTGATCAGAGATAACAAAGCTCAGTCAAACTTACACAAATTCCAATGATACATTTTTCATCAGTCTACAAATTTCATAATACTTGCTTCAAGTGGAATGTTAAACCTGAAAGTTATGAAGTCATGCCTTTTTCTTTGGCTTTGGAATCCTAGATGATTTTCATATTGGCTCAAATTTCCAACATTGGTCATTATCATTATTTGCTTCTGCACCTGTTTCATCATTGCAACTAGTATTAGTGAAGTTTCTACTTCCGATCAACTCAGGTGTGGGTTCAATTTCTTCTACTTCAGTCATCATCATTTCATTATTCTGCTTCTTCTCTGTGAGTGGAGAAACTATCTTCCAGCTTCCTCTGACTGTTCTTTCTTGAGACCATCTAAAAGTATTATTACCACTAATAACAACCCTAGTTTTTATGATCTCTGAAAGTTCAGTTAAAGAAAGCCTGTATGCTTTTGCATTTTTACAGTATCCTACCAAAATACATTTCATACTTTTTTGTCCGAGTTTAGATGGTTTGCTCTTGGAATGTGCACATAGGCCTTGCTTCCAAATATTTTAAGATGTCTAACCACAGAATGGCTCTGACCATTTTGGCTCAAAATGTATAAGAAAAAGCAGGTAGATAATATTTTTAATACTTAAAATAATTTATTTTATTTCTGAGAGCATACACAAGAAGATTCCTACAATAGACATTGCAGTTAAAGTAAGGATATATTGCGCTCTTCCAATCAAACTTATATGCCTGGACACACACAAATCTGAATGAACTAGTTTGAGAATTTCTGTGGCTCTGTGAGCTACATCATGAGAAAGAAGTCTGCTTTGTTTCCCCTCTAAATAAGATGCACTTACGGTACTTACTGCTTCTCGCATGAAATTCCACTAACTAGGCCACTGGAATTGCATGTATGGTTTCAGAATGCAGGTGACCTAGTCCTTTATGCCAGATGTTTGTTTGCAATACTGATTGTGCCTCAAAATTTTAATGATATGATTGTTCTAGTTAGTACATACCATTTGCTAATAATACACTAGCAATGACATTTTTCAATGTCTCATAGGTGTGAAAGCATTGTTAGTCAAATAAAATGAAATGCCCTTTCCTGCTATTTTATTAATAGACAGTAGATCTGTAAAAAGTAAACCAAGAGAAATTGTTGTAGTAGTAGTCTTCAGTTCGGACACTGGTTTGATGCAGCTCTCCACACTAATCTATTCTCCACAAGCCTCTTCATTTCCTCATACAAACAGCAAGCCCTATCCATTTGAACCTGTTTACTGTATTCTTCTCTTGGTCTCCCTCTGTGATTTTTATCCCACACACTTCCCTACATTGCTACATTTACGATTCATTGATGTCTAAGAATCTTTCACTTCTTTTAGTCAAGGTATGCCAAAAATTCCCTTTCTCCCCAAATCTGTTCAGTACCTCCTCATTAGTTACGCAATCTCCCCATCTAATCCTCAATATTCTTCTGTAGCACCAAATTTGAGAAGGCTCTATCCTCTTCCGGTATGAACTATTTATTGTCAATGTTTCACTGCCATACATGGCAACACTCCATACACAAGCCTTCCTGATGAAGAACAGTGCAGTCCAATGAGCAGGGAGGATGGTCCTGGCCACAGCTAACACTGATGGGATGCAGTATAAACGGAGTGTCCAGATGTGCTGGATGCCCAAAGTCCCTACATGTAGCACTGGAATTACAATGAGAGGGCATGCGACCAAATTTCCAGCATTTTAAGCATCTCATGGGCAAAGGAGTGGGGGGGAGGGGGCATATGGTTTCACATCACAGTGTTTTAACCATCACCTTGATGTTTGTGGTCAACATATCACTCTCAAAGGCCAAGATGATGGCTCTGGTGGCAAGGCTGTTATTCTTCGGACCTCTACAGACGTGCCGGATGTAATGAACTCGCCATTTGAGGTTGGCGCACAGCTTGTCGTCCGTAGGGAGCAGCAAATTCCAATGGAAAATAACACCCTGGATCATGTTCAGTGACTTGTAGGAAGTAATGATCACTGTAATATCACTCAGCTTGTCACAGGTGAGTAACGCCCATGACTGGGTAGGGGATACTGTGTGGATCAACATGGAACTGTTGCACATTTCGTACAGTGACTTCACTTCCCCAAACTTAACTTCGAAATGATCCACGAAACACTGAGGCTTGGTCACTGAGAAAGAGTCCCCATCAGTCCTGGTACAGAAGAGATAACGTGGAGAATACAGTTCAGCCTGGTTTTTGGCACTATGTTCCTCACACGGTGTCCCCAGGGAGGGACACGATTGGGGATTGTACACTGAGCATTGAACTTTCCTCGCTTAGAGACGTCAGTTGTATGTCCACCAATGCAACCTTTCTTAGATCTCTTCATCCTGGATCACCTGCCTCTATGCCACCCACTCCGATCAGGGGCTCTTCTCACAGGCACCTCCCAGTTGCAGCAAAGGTCATCTAGTGGGACAACCATTGCTGGGAATCCTGATGTCCCACAGAGAAGAGCATCTACTCCTTGGCATTCATGAGAAGTTCTCAGCACTGGCATCGGTAGAGCGATCTCTGAGGTCAGGAAGCTACAACCAAGAGGATACATGACACCCCACCACAACAGACTGGCTACCATGCTGGGTTTTGGGTGCTAGTAAACCATTATGTTACAGGTGCATTAGGTAACATTGCACAATGGACACAACTCATGCATCTCAGCCCATGTCCTTCCCTTGCTCCTTCCATAATGGGTGCCCAAGTTGGAATTCCACAGGAAATACATGGTGTACCACATAAGGAATCCTTACCCAAATGAATCACACTGCAGAATAATTTTTGAAGTTGTGAAGGTCAAACCCACAAGGGAGACAGAAACTTAATGGCCGAAAAAGGTGGAGATTCCTTGTAGTTGCCTCTTACGACAGGCCATTCTAACCCCCATACCCAAAGCCCAACTCACTATTGGGCACATGGCTTCAGACAAAATACTGGCAGATATGATGACAAAATCTCTTACAAAGCCTCACCATCATCTCTTACTACAAAATTTTGTACTGAAAACTTTAGTTACGGTGTGTAGGTGTGATATTTTTACACGCATAATTCTAGTGGAAGTGTGAGAGTGGAGAATGTATGCCCACTTTGATATAGATATCTTCTATGTTTTTATGTAAGGCCTCTACATCTCTGTTATCCAATGTATTTAATGATACATATAAAATGCAGATGCGGTTTACTTACCAGGTGAAAGAGCACAAGTATGTAGATAGAAACACAAATTTAAAAAACACAACCCCCCCCCCCACACACACACAAGGCAGACATATGTAAAAAGCAAAGAAGTTGGACAGAGATGCCAGAGAGGCTGGCCAGAACCTCTGCATCAACCGGCATATCTGGCAAACTTATTTGCTTTTTACATATTCTGCCTTGATATATGTGTGTGTGTGTGTGTGTGTGTGTGTGTGTGTGTGTGTGTGTGTTTACCTATCCCTTTTTCCCCAAGGTAGGTCTTTCCTCTACCAGGATTGGAATGACTCCTCACCAACCCACTTAGACCCGCAACCTTTACACAATTCGCCTGTTGCCCTTCATCCATGACTCGCAAGATGTCTTGTGAGAAAAGGGCAAGCTGAGTTTCACATGAACGATGTTTCTTAAGCCCATGCTGATTCATAAAAAGAAGTTTTTCTGACTCGAGGACATTTACTATATTTGAACTGAGAATATGCTCCAAAATTCTACAGGAAACTGATGTCAACAATATTGGACTGTAATTATGTGGGTCATTCTCTTCTTTTCTTATAAATGCACTTTTTTCAAATCACTATGAACTTTGCGCTGAATTAAAGATTCACGAAAAATGCAAGCTAAGTAAGGCGCCAATGCCGCAGAATACTGTTTGAGGCTTTTTCGTATCTAGCTCTCTCAGCTGCTGCTCTACACCAGAAGTACATATTACTACGTCCTCCTTTTCGGAATTAGTATGTTGATCAAATGATGGTACATTTGTGGAGTCCTCCTGTGTGAAAGTTTTCTTAAAGGTTAAATTTAGAACTTCAGCTTTCCGTTAGGTTTCTTCTATTACTGCCCCGGAATGATCAACGAGTGACTGGATAGTGGGCTTTGACCCGCTTATCGATTTCACATAGGACCAGAATTTTTTCGGGTTCTCAGAAAGATCTTTTGCTTAGGTATGTCTGTGGTAATTATTGTATGCTTCGCACATCGATCTTTTTATAGACACACAAATCTCTACTAACTTTTACCTGTCATCATTTGCGTGTTCTTTTTTGAATTGAGAGTGCAACAGCCTTTGCTTTCTATTATTATTATTATTATTATTATTATTATTATACCATGGTGGGTCTTTTCCATCCTTGATCAACTTTACAGGCATGTATTTCTCTAACCCTTTATTTACAATGCATTTAAATTGGGTACACAATTCTTCTACATCCATTGTACCAAAACTAAATGATGTCCATTCATTTTCCAAGGGCCGGTTTGTCAATGTCTTCTTAAGTTCCAGTTAATATCTAACTTGTTGTTAGCAGAGAATTCTGTTTGTGAATGTTTTGTTATGAGTTAACCTGACGTTAAATGACCTCAAACTGGCCGTTAAGTTAACGAGTAGAATTCTGCTCGTTACATGGCTAATGACTGGTTAAGTCAGAATGTGTATGAAAATGGCAGGATTACAAAACACTAAAATACAGCAATATATTATGTGATAAAGACCGATTTATCTAACAAAGTAAAAGAAGCACTACGTGTATGAGAAACTTGTGTGGAAAGCACCTTTACTGGAAAATTTTATCGTCATATTGATCGCCCCATCCATGTCAGTAGCGATTAGTTTGATATATCGCAGATACGTAAAATAACCTTAAAATTATTGTTACGATATAAAAATACAAGCTTACGGGTAACGGCTAGTTAAGTGAGCATCGGTATGATGAAAATGGTTGGAATATGAGATATGGTTGACAAAGAAGAGGATGTCAAACCACCAAGCTAAAAGGATTCGTTCCAATGCTCCTTGATTTGCAGGAAAATCGAGATCAAAGTCCAGCGCATAACAGCTATACCTGTATTAAGGTACCATCAGTACGTTAGTCAGCGTGGTGTAATTAGCAAGGCGCTCGACTGTCACACAGATAACCCGAGTTCAAATCCCACTTGGAATTTTCTTTTTTTCTTTACACTCGACAGACAATTTGTTGTGCATAATTATATGCCTTCATAGTCACTCTTATGTTAATTGCTCAATATTTTATATATTGCGCAACGATTATTACATTTAATTAGTTATTTCGAAGCATACTTTTACAGCAACTGAAACATCAGTAAACTGACTGTCATTATCACCTATAACATTTCTGCAGCATTTGCTACCAGCGTTTAGTCCCCGGCTCCACTGTTATACAGTAAAACTTCTAAATAACGGACACCAATGAAGAAAATAAAATTGTCCACTTTTAAAAAGTGTCCGCTGTTAAGAAAAGGATAAAGTATAAAATAGTAGACTACCATTCACCCGAAATGATGGTATGGCGGCCAATTCGGATAACGAAAATCTCGGATAAAATCAAAGTCTCCTGTTTTCATGTGTGAAACACACCAAATTGCGTGAATGCCGCTAAGTATGATCAAAAAACGGGTGAACGCCACGCTGCTTCTTGAACCAATCCAGCCAACCATAATTTCCGTGGAATTCTTATTCCTTTACTTCAATGAGCTCATAAAAAGTCACAGCTTTTGAGGACATAGATGACCTTAACTAGCACACTTTTGGCTCTTATTTGTTCATGTCACAAAAATAAAGCCTCTTCTGACTGAGGATGTGAACCTTTTCTCATTCTTTTTCGAGATTTCATTGTGCTACTTGACGCTTGAGTGGAACAAAATGCTTAAATTTCTGATCAGTTTGTTTTTCAATAAGTAATCGCACTCATACCGACACTCAAATCCGCAGCAACTTTCGGGAGTGGCTCACCAGCATCAATTTTCTGCAAAGTGCGAAGCTTTTGTCACAACGACATCACATTCTCCTTTCATTTCGCGTCCGTAGTCAGTGTGTGTTTTTTTTTTTTTTTTTTGCATGTACCATGAGCACGAAACTTCAAATCGAAAACACACAGACGAACGACAAGGAAACACTCAAGATGCAGTAGACACAGAATTTGACTTTTAAACCAGGCTGTGGCAGCTATCGAATGAAAACAGTCGATACACCTATCGCCTCTCCCCTGTCCTACCAAGCCCACGCTGCAACACAACAGTTCGTTGACTATTGAACGCTTGGCTTCGTCTGATGTACCGACAACAGGCAGAAAGTGTTTGGAGCTGCAGTCTCATTGTCTATTTCTGCACTGCATGAACCAAATGAACCAATACTGTACGTACTGTATTTCCAAGAAGTTCCAACAGATGGCAATTACACGAAATCACGGAATACGAACAAGAAACACGCTAACCCTTCAATCAACACATGTCAGAATTGATGACATTCATACGTTAGACACAAATGAGTGCACTGATTCTTCCACGCTATCTGTGTTCGTTATTGAGGATGTCCGCTATTTGGAATAATTTTAGCATAAGGGATAATGTTGTTTTGCGGGAGGAATTTTAAAATGTCCGCTATTGAGAGGAGTCCGGTATTGGGAAGTGTCTGTTAAGGGAAGTTTTACTGTACCACCAAATGCAGTGTGTGCCCACTTGACTCATCCCAGCGGATTACTATGCTGTGGCCAGGTATCTAATCATTTGTAGCGTGTCATTCACATGTAACTGTAATCATGTGATATAACTTTGCCTTTGCAATAAGAATTGATAAAATGGGGAAAAGGAATATAATAATACACAATCAATCGTCGGACAAATATTAAAAAAAAAACTCCAACTAGAATTTGAACTCGGGTCGTCTGTGTGACAGTCGAGCGCCTTGCTAATTACACTATGCTGACTCACATTCATTCAGATGGCACTTTCATTTGATCTATTGCCAACATAGTCTAAATATATCTAACCTCCTCATTTTCTGCAGGTTAGCAAACGAGAGGTGTATCTGGCAATGACAAACGCAATGCACTTAATGAACACATTTAACTGAACATTAAAGTCATCTTCTCATTAACTAACAAGAAGATTAACGAGATATGGACGAACCGGCCCTAAGTGTGATCCTAACAATAGCTTATCAGCTCTTCCTAACAAAAACACGCTCCTAGCTTTCTTGATTGGCTTATGAACTTCAGTCGCCATCGGCACTATGATGATATCACGATCACTAGCTCCTGTTTCTACACAGACACTGTTAATAAGGTCAGGCCTGTTTGTAGCTATAAGGTCTAAAATATTTCCATTGTGTGTGGTTTGCCGGTTTAACAGCTCAAGACAGTTTTCGGAGAATGTGTCCAAATGTAGCTCTGAAGACTTGCTTATCTGTACTGCCTGAAATGTAACTAGAGAAGTCCCAATCTATACTTTTAAGGTTGAAGGCTCCCCCGACTAATATTACATGGCCCAGATACCCATGCACTAGCTTGTGTAGACTTTCTTTCTTTGAATGACACTAAAACTTTGACATCAGCACTGGGAGGCTGGTAAAAACACTCAACTATTAACTTTACTTCTTTTAGATCTGTTATACGTGCCCAGATAACTTCACAGTTACTTTCAACCTCGATCTCAGTAGAAACAATATCTTTGTCCACAGCGATAAACACTCCCCCTCCAGTTCTGTCCGATATATTTTTCCAATATACATTTCATGCCTCGCTAAATATTTTTTGCCACATAATGATTTAGCTAGCTTTCGGTGCATCC
Organism: Locusta migratoria; assembly: GCA_026315105.1. Classification (NCBI taxonomy): domain Eukaryota; kingdom Metazoa; phylum Arthropoda; class Insecta; order Orthoptera; family Acrididae; genus Locusta; species Locusta migratoria. The sequence goes on from CM048744.1 coordinate 598,641,831, forward strand.
TGTAGGAACTGAGGATGTCCTCAAACCCTAAGCAAGAAGCGTCAGTGGTGCCGATGTGAGCCACGACTTGCAGTCGATTGCCCGCATGCTCGACAGCCGCCGGCAAAGCCACCTTCACATTTTGGATAAGGTCACCCAGAAGACAGACCAAGTGCATGTTGGAATTCTTTCTGGATCTTGATTCTGTCTGCCTAAGGGGCTCCATCATGCACCTAACATTGGAGCTCCCAATAACTAATAATCCCCCCCCCCCCCCCGTGCACCTGCTCGGACCCTGCTCACAGGACGAACGGGCGTGGACAGATGGCCAGCCTCCACATTGGCCTTCCGTCTCTAGTGACATGAACGCTGTTCAACCCACCACTCCCCTTGTGGAGACGGTAGCTCGACCACATCCGGTACACCTGAAGGTGCCTCGGTAGCAGGGACAGAGGGAAAAGCAGGAGACACCTGAGGTGTCCCACTGAATGAACCAAACTTCCCACTGCCGCTGCACCCCGAGACAGCAGCCTGAAGATGGCTGACCGTAGCCAACAGCATGCTCAGCTGTTCGCGAACTGCAGCCAACTCCTCATGCATCCGCACACAGAAGGCACACATTCCATCCATCCTTTCAATACAATTAACTGTACAAAGTAGGAAACTAAATAATCAACTTTTAACTATTCTAGTACTTTGATAAAGGCTGCTGGCAGCTGACTGAACTGTGATTAGTAGTAACTACACTGTCAAAACTATGAAACTGACTCTGGCTGTTTTCAAAATAAACAAGAAAATCTATGGAATACACTGTTATCAAAAACGCAGGAATATAATCTTTCTTAAACAGAACACAAAATAAGGAAGTGACAATATGACACTTAAATCACACAGCTTGTAGCAGACGAAAACTATACACACAGTATTTGTCAAAATATGTGATAATAAACTCTTTAAAAAAATCTGCCAAGTAGGTGAGAAGAAAACTTTTAAAATCTGAAGCTCTAACAAAAATTAAGAAATTAACTGGCAATGAAATTTCATGCAAATTAAATTATGATACTTAGAGCTCTGGGGGATGAGGCACTGACAGCAGCTGGCATTGTTTTCGTTTACTTGGCATTCTTCACAGTAGTGACCAAAACAATAGAGGAGATAGTGCTGGTCTTTTGACCAACCTCTGTCACTGAGGGAACCAGGAGAGCTTCAATGTCAAAAATGATGTATTTTCTGATGTTCTAAGAAATGCTCTGGGGTCTATTACAACTGCAGCCTTGCAATTACACTGACAAATCCAGGTGTTAGTGATGACACTAACAGCCTCCATTTGTGTACTTGTGTGAACTTTAGGAATGGGCTTTTGTAAGACTGATGCAGATGAGGTGGTAAATGATGGGGTTGGAAGAATTTATACTTTTTCTTAGCCTCATCATAAGAGATGCATTTAGTTGCTTTGAGCTCCTGACCTTTCATTCATCAAGATATGTGCTGCAATTTCTACTCCATACTGGATGGTCTCCTGAACAACTTACACACTTTGACAGCGATAAACATGTGACTCCATCATGGGAGGCTTACCCTTACATCCGTAGGTGGTGTGCTGAAAGTGTTGGCATTGGATACAGTGCCTTGGGTTTGGGACATAAGGTCATACATTCAGTCAAAGGAGACCTGCCTTAATATGCTCTGGAAGGTTTGGTGTGTTGAATGTGAGAAAAAAAAAAAAAAAAGAGATTTGGATTTAACTATCTCCTCATCAAGTCATTTCATTATATTTTGCATGTTTACAAAGCCTTCCATAACCCATCCCTCTTTCAGTTCTTCTGTAAGAATATTGACCAGATCTCTGCATAAGAGAATGCCTTTTCTGTAATTTACGCTGTTAATTACTCTGTTTCAGTGGCATATTCTCCTAAGCACTTGGCTTTTTGCATGTTTTCTCTTGCTGATAAAGTTTCTATGAGCAATGACCCATTCCACAATCTTAACAGATTTTAAAATGCCGGTAATACCCTCCAAGCCTTTTTGAATGTAGAAAGGTGAAACTTTCTCAAAACTGCCCTTTCTGACTTGTGTTCTGTTACGTGGTACAATAACTCTTTTGGTGCTACAACTATCAGGAGGACTGCCTTTCCGAGCCCTCTTGTGAGACTGTGTTGGTACTCAACCAATCCCACTGGTAGTTTCAAAGGAAAATGACATGGGATCCATTATGGTCTGATGAGCAACTAGGAAAGGGCTAGTCCACTCAGACAGAGTTCCACCTGCCTGTGTGAGCCTTATACAACTGAGGTGCGGCATTACAGTCAGAGGTTGTCCATTAGTGACTGTTCCACTTCAAAAGTCATGCATTCCCATCAGCATGTAATATACCTTGGGATTGAGTAGGTTTTATAGGTGTATTTTCCTTCCTCACGACCCAGGTGGTCAAGCCAAAATTCCCATTCCCTGGTACACACAACATTCCACCACCATGAAACACTGTGATTATGAAAGCATACCCAAATGTTACAGTGTCAGAGGACTGGCAGCACTTCCCAGCTCAGACCCCGTATGCAGCAAACGAATGCCGAGCCCCCTGAGGGGTTATTCGCAGGAAGAGAACTTACTGACCTCTGACAGAAAATTACATGAGATCTGAGAATTACACTGTTCAATAAAACTCAACCATAAACCATTACATACCTTCAGATCTTTAAGTGGCATTCCTTCTGAAGGAATAGCATAGTAGGTCCGTGCCTCATGGCTACCTTTATCAGCAACGACTGTTCCTTCTTCTGTTAGTTCCCACTTCTGATGTGATACTGCCTCTGTTGATACTAGCTGTAATTGCAATGAAAATTGGCAACAGTGTAATCTAGCATTTGTTTCATGATGAAAACTTAAACATTAATAAATGAATAGTATTTGCACAATTCTGAGGCCTAGAGCCTGCCACTATGAGTACTATGGCATTACAATCCACATATTTCCTAAAAAAAAAAAAAAAAAAAAAAAAAAAAAAAAAAAAAAAAAAAAAAAAAAAAAAAAAAAAAAACCTTAATGAAATAGAGAGGTTTAAACATAGCATAATTCAGTATATTTTCACTCTGTATTCAATGCACTTTTGTTGAAATAGAAAAACAAAGATAAACTCAAAAAAGCTGTAATAAGTGTTGCACAAATTTCAGTGCAAGTACTTTGGTACAAATCTTACATAAACTGTACATTGCCCATGGCCTATGAACAATGCAAATAGGTTCATCAATTAACATTTTGCCAAGAAGTCAGCTGCCACAGGACGGGAAATTGTGTTTCAAACACAAAGGAAAATATGATTTATAAAAGGCTTTGACAATGTAGAAATGGCCTTAAATTATGTAAATTTTAATATAAATAAGATTTTATCACTAATCCAACAGATTTACAGGACAGCAACTATCAAAATAAAAGATAGTGATGCAATGTTTCTAAGTGAATAAATGTGAATAGCAGGATGCAGTCTTTGCACCATTACTCGTTGACAAATAATGAAGTACATGAATGTAAAGATGCATAATCTGGAGAAATAACAACACAGGGAGAAAGCAGAAAATGAATAGTTCTGCAGATGATACAGCAACGTTAACTGAATCTCTGACAAGGTATTTTCAGAAAGGTACAATAGGAAAGCAATCAAGAAAACCAAAAGCTTTTTACGTAGTGATGTTCCAACACCAGAAAACTTACTTCTGCACAAATGGAACTTTAAGCAAGTCGTGAGCATTATTTGTATATGGGTAGCACAATAACCAAATTAAGGAAGCTAAATTGGAGTGTTAGACATACAGTGTGTAAGCTGTTAGATGGCAGAGTTGTGAGGGGGAAGCGGGAGCAGAGGAAGCAAGCCCCACCTCATACTCGGGCCGCCACAGGGAGAGCCACGTCTACATCCTGCAGTGCCGACACACAAACTATGCGGCACGCTTCCACAGAAGTACAGGTAGCGCACATCACTTTAAATGTTGGTCGTAAATGAAACAAAGCAGCATACTCACGAGAATGGTTGATAACGATACCAACTACAGGAATCACTCACTTAAGTGTTACACAAAACAAAACACTCATAACATGGGTATGCAAACAATAAGAAAGCAGATGTCTATTGTTGCCTCCCACAGCACTTTCAGTCAGTAATGTTGGCTGCAGCCTCGAAACAAAGACTGCCTGCTGAAGCCATCCGACGTCTACCGACTTGTACCAATTCAGGGCTAGGGAGAGCTCTGCCATGTCACAGTTAACACACTGTACACCGTTCAACAACAAGAAGCTACATTCAAAAATATTATTTTGAACACCAAGAAAGAGTATTTAAACTTTTTGTTTTGGAAATTTGAGCTTGGCCCTTTATAGATAAATGTCATGAACACTAGGAGTGCCATAGTGAAAAGTATTGTTTAAAGATTCAACTGCCGCCTCTTAGTAGGGCAATGTAATTATAAATGAAATATAATAGTGTTTATGCTCTAATAACATTAATTTATTTAGTTCATCAGACTTTAACCAACTGTCATTACCAAGGAAATCTACATCTACATACATACTCCGCAATTCACCGTAAGGTGCATTTCCTTTCCTATTCCACTCCCAAATTTAACGAGGAAAAAAAGAATGCCTATATGCCTCTGTACGAGCCCTAGTTTCTCTTATCTTGTCTTTGTGATGTTTACGCGAAATGTAAATAGGCGGCAGCAAGATCGTACTACACTCAGCTTCAAATTCCGGCCCTCTAAATTTACTTAACAGAAATTCACGAAAAGAACGTCGTCTTTCTTCCAACGATCCCCGATTGAATTGCCGGAGCATTTCCGTGACACTCGCGCATTGGTCGAACCTACCGGTAACAAATCTAGCTGCTCGCCTCTGAACCGTCTCTATGTCTTCCTTCAAACCGATCTGTTGCGGGTCCCAAATACTTGAGCAATACTCAAGACGTGGTCGTACATGCATTTTATACGCGGTCTCCTTTACAGGTGAAGTACGTCTTCCCAAAATTCTCCCAATAAACCAAAGTCGGCTGTCTGCCTTACTCACAACTGTCCTTACATGCTCGTTCCATTTCATATTGCTTTGCAATGTTACGCCTAGATATTTGAACGATGCGATAGCATCAAGAAGCTCACTACTAATGCTGTATTCGAACATTATAGGATTGTTTTTTCTACTCATGCGCATCACCTTACATTTTTCTACATTGAGAGCTAGCTGCCATTCTTCACACCAACTAGAAATTTTGTCTAAGTCAACCTGTATGCAATTACAGTCAGTTTCAGACAACACAGCATCATCAGCAAATAGCTGCAAATTACAACTTACTCTGTCCATCAGATCATTTATATAGAAAGAAAATAATAGCAGTCCTATCACACTCCCCTGGGGCACGCCTGACGATACACTCGTCTCTGATGAACACTCACCGTCGAGAACAACGTACTGCGTTCTATTACTTAGGAAGTCTTCCAGCCAGTCACAAATCTGTGAACCTTTTCCATAAGCTCGTATCTTCGTTAGCAGTCTGCAGTGTGGCACCGCGTCGAACGCCTTTCTGAAGTCGAGAAAAACACAATCCGCCTGTTGATCTTCGTCCATGGCTCGCAAGATGTCATGTGAGAAAAGGGCAAGCTGAGTTTCACATGAACGATGTTTCTTAAGCCCATGCTGATTCATAAAAAGAAGTTTTTCTGACTCGAGGACATTTACTATATTTGAACTGAGAATATGCTCCAAAATTCTACATGAAACCGATGTCAATGATATTGGCCTGTAATTGTATGGGTCAGTTCTCTTTCCTTTCTTATAAACGGGAGTCACCTGCGCTTTTTTCCAATCACTAGGAACATTGCGCTGAATTAAAGATTCGCTATAAATGCAAGCTAAGTAGGGGGCCAACGCCACAGAATAGTCTTTGTAAAACCGAACTGGTATTCCATCCGGACCAGCAGACTTTTTCGTATTTAGCTCTCTCAGCTGCTTCTCTACACCGGAAATACCTATTGCTATGTGCCCCATTTTGGAATTAGTACGTTGATCAAATGATGGTATATTTGTGCGGTCCTCCTGCGTGAAAGATTTCTTAAAGGTTAAATTTAGAACTTCAGCTTTCCGTTTGCTTTCTTCTATTACTGCCCCGGAATGATCAACTAGTGACTGGACAGTGGGCTTTGACCCGCTTATCGATTTTACATAGGACCAGAATTTTTTCGGGTTCTCGGAAAGATCTTTTGCTAAGGTATGGCTGTGATAATAATTGTATGCTTCATGCATCGATCTTTTTATAGACGCACGAATCTCTACTAACTTTTGCCTGTCATCATTTGCGTGTTCTTTTTTGAATTGAGAGTGCAACAGCCTTTGCTTTCTCAGCAGCTTTCTAACATTATTATTATACCACGGTGGATCTTTTCCATCCTTAATCGTCTTTACTGGCACATATTTCTCTAACCCTTTATTAACAATGCACATAAATTTAGTCCACAATTCCTCTACATCCATAGTCCCAGAATTAAATGATGCCCATTCATTTTCTATGTGCGATCGTAACATTTGCTTGTCGGCTCTTCCCAACAAAAACACGATCCTAGCCTCCTTGACTGGTTTATGAACTTTGGTCACCATCGACACTATGATGATATCATGATCACTAATTCCTGTCTCTACACAGACATCGTTAATAAGGTCAGGCCTGTTTGTGGCTATAAGGTCTAGAATATTTCCATTGCGCGTGGGTTGCCGGTTTAACTGCTCAAGACAATTTTCGGAGAATGTGTCCAAAAGTAGCTCGCAAGACTGCTTGTCTGTACCGCCTGAAATGTAACTAGCGAGGTCCCAATCTATACTCTTAAGGTTGAAGTCACCTCCGACTAATATTACATGGCCCGGATACCTATGCACTACCTGGTGTAGACTTTCCTTGAATGATTCTAAAACTGCTACAGCAGGGCCGGTAAAAACACCCAACTATTAACTTTACTTCTTTTAGACTTGTTATGCGTGCCCAGATAACTTCACAGTTACTTTCAACCTCGATCTCAGTAGAAACAATATCTTTGTCCACAGTGATGAACACTCCTCCTCCAGTTGTATCACATCTATCTTTCCGATATACATGCCACGCTTCGCTAAATATTTCTGAACTTGCCACATCATCATTTAGCCAGCTTTTGGTGCCTAAAACTATCTGAGCGCAATAACTTCCAAGCAGCACTGCAAATTCGGGAACTTTGTTTCTAATACTCTGTAAGTTCGCGGCTAATATTTTTATGTTCGAATTTTTGTTCCCAACGTGGTCTGAATTCACTGTTTGAATGCTGACAGGCGAGTGCTCATCAGAGTTAGTGCCTAGCCTAAAAAAACCCATGTGCAATCCACAAGTACTCTGCAACCCGAGTAGCCGCTTCCTTAGTGTAGTGCACCCCTGATCTATCTAGGGGCACCCTACAATTCCCCACCCGATAACGCAGATCCAGAAATCTGCAGCCATGACTGTCACAGAGTCGGCGAAGCCTCTGGTTCAGACCCTCCACTTGGCTCCAAACCAAAGGACCCCATCAATCCTGGGAACAATGCTACAAATTGACAGCTCTGCTTGCACCCCACGTGCGAAGGCAGCAGCCTTCACCAATTCAATCAAAGTATTTGTGAACAAAATTGAAAAACATGTTACTCGAACATAAGGCATGAACAAAGAATGCATTCCATTTTCAGACAGTACAACAGTGACATACAGTAATTAAAAAGATAACTGAACAGAAAATAAAAAGTCAGCAAATCAGTAAAAACAATAAAACTTTACTACATATATAAATATCACTTCTATGCATATCTCTTCAAGCCATTCTTTAACATTAAAGTCTAGAACTAAGTCTGTTTCACTGTGACAGTTAAGGTAACTTAAATTGTTATATAGCCACTATTTGTGAGTTGCTGTTTCTTCCTAGTTTGCTACTGTTATGTATAGCTCCAGTTTTACCAAGTTAATAGCATTACCACTATACTGTCTTAGTCCCTGATACATCTACTCTGTGTTTCTGCCTCAGTAGAAATGATGTTTGCAAAGATACAAATGTCTCAAGCCTATTGATAGCCTTGTAAGTAAAAGCTAGTTAAACAACAAACAAATGCTGTAGAGCATGCATAATATTGTGTTTTACATATAAGAAATTACAATTTTGAGAGGTATGGTGTTGGAGTAATAACAATGTTTTTAAATACATAGGAGACAATCATCATTGTACAGACTACTGAGGAACACAGGAACCGAATGAGTTCGCCTCCTATAGAGATACTGTCACTTTGCTGCAAAATTAGTAGAAAGAGAAACGGAGGACTAATAAATTAATTTATTAGGAATAACAATATTTCAGGAGATAAAAAATATCTGAAATTGGGAACATAAGTTATCATGAACCAAACAGATTTTCACAAAATAGAGAAAACTTGAGAAAGGCAACTGCTGTTTATCTGTCGAACAGCAGCCTTTTCAGTAGCTGTACAGGAAACAGTCTGGATTATTAACTGAACGGGTCTTGTAATGTCAGCTAATGTGGCTGTGTGATAAAGTTAGTGTGGATGGTTGAAAGAAAGGGGAAAGTACAGTCATTACCTTTCCCGAGGACATGGAGCACTACTGTATGAACATATGGCCGCATCTTGGGTAAAATATTTTGGAAGAAAAATAGTCCCCCATCAGAACTCGGGAAGGGGACTACTCAGGAGGATGCCATGACTGGGAAAGACAACACTGCCATACTCACAGGATTTGTGGTCAGGTAGGTACAGTGTCATAAATACAAATCAGTTGGTTGATGGGAGGAAGGGACCAAACAACCAGGTCATCAATCCCTTTAGCTCAGATTTTGGTGCAATGAAAGATGCGGTACTGCTAATGTAATTAAAATCAATTATACCAACACAACTAAAACCAGCATAAAATGTAGAATTCTGCTATGCATTCCCCACTGCTCTATAACCCCCAATTCATTACTGATGAATATGTTCTGGTTAACAGATTATGTCACTAAAGCAGGAGCCTAAAAATGGAAAAAAGAAACAATATAAAAAGTAAAGTAAAAAAGAAGAAACTGACCTCTTGGGGGCGGGGCAGCTCTAAATTCCGCTGCTTGCAGGAATATCCACAAACCCACGCATTCTGTCCAGCCGTCAGAGATAAAATCTTATAGTTGAGAATAAAACCCACTTTCACAGAGAAACCCAAGGACCCAGTTAACTATCTTTTGTGAATCATCTGCCAAACATAAAGGCAATGAGTTCAGAATTATGCATTTGGCACAAAAGGCAAAGAGGAGCGGACATTCCACTAAAATATGAGCCACAGATTGTAGCGCTCCACAACCACAATATGGGGTAGGCTCATTGCACAAAAAACACATGGGGCAGTCTGGAATGTCCAATGTGGAGATGGTGAAGGACAGAGGTGTACCCTCTGAGAAGGACATAAGGAAAAACTCCAAGCAGCAGTGGCTGTCTTAATTGAGTGAAGTTTATTACATGAGTCAGTGGCCTGACAGTTGCTGCTCCTTTTTTGTATGAGTAGAGATATTATCTGCATCCACAAATCCACACCCACGACTGTCAAGGGAAATGGGTATGGTAGTGAGTAACTGCTGCTTTAGCCAACTAGTCAGCCCATTCATTTCCTAGGATACCCACTTGACTGAGTACCCAGAAAAAGGCAACAGAGCAGGTGACATGACGAAGGTCAGCAAGGAGATCGTGGATAGAAGGGACCAAAGGATGGGTATAGTAACATTGGTCAATGGCCTGCAGGCTCCTCATTGAGTCAGTACAGATTAAAACACAGTCTAGGGTGGACAGTTTGATAAAATTAAGGGTTCTACTAATGGATATGAATTCTGCCATACACACACTACATAATTCTGGCAAAGAATGGCATTCCACACCGATGGGAGATATAAAAGCATATCCTATATGACCGGTAGCTTTTGTGCCATCAGTGTAAAAGATTGTGGTACCCTGAAGCTCTTCAAGTACTGGATGAAACAATCCTGATTCATGGTCATGGAACCATCCAAGTGGGTGTGCGCAGTATAGGACAGCACATACAGACAAGGGAAGGGAGATGGAAGTACCTGCAGAGGCAGACGAGCCGTGATCCCACTCAAGGGAGAGTATCAGAACGCCGAAACCCATTGCCTACAAAAAGAACAAAATATTTGGGGTAAGCAGGAAATTGTCGAAATACAATGGCATAGAACACTAATAGCTGATGCTGCCTAATCTGAAAAGGAAGGATTTCTGCTTTCGCAGTCCGGGAGGCAACAGCAGCCAAGCAGACACCACAATGGTGAACTGGGTCTAACAGTTTCAGGGCAAAAGGAGCTGCCGAGTCATAAACCTGCTACCCATAATATAATCAGGACAAAAGCAGTGCCCAATAGATATGAAGGAGAGTTGCACGATCTGCACCCCAGGATGAGTGGGCAAGAAAAGTCTCTAAGTGGCAAATATGGGGCAGCCAAGTCAGTTTTTATCAAAACAGAGGCCCAAGAAATGGTACTGTGCCACATTTCCAAGTGGTGAGTACCGAAGAAGAGTTCTGGATCTGAGTGAAAAGTCATCAACATCTGCCTGTCTCCTAGATTCATGGAGTCTGAATGAAGAGCCGACTCTAACACTGAAAAAGCAGTGGGGTAAAAACTTCTAAAATAAAAACAACAACAAATGAGTCTCTTAGGCCCTAGTCATGAAGGGAACATAATATATGACGACGCTAAGTGGTGTTGTACACTTTAAGTAGATTGAAGAAAACTGAAACAACGTGTTTACATTTAGAGAAGCCCTGTCTAATTGCTGTTTCCAGTCTAAGTAGATGGTCTACTCACACTAATAAGATGACAGACGTCTCCATGATTCAAGAACTCAGCATAATCTGCAGGCAACCATCCTTTCAAGCAATTTACAGCATGCATTTGTCAAGCTAATTGGCTGGTAACTGTACAGAGATAATTGATCCCTGCCAAGATTAAGGTCAGAAACCACAATACTGTCCCTCCACCGAGGGGGAGGGGAGGGGGAATGCCTTTAAGCCGGCTAAAGTCTCGATCAGTGGCATAGGTAGCGTCACGGTGCATCTGTAGCAGTGTTAGGTTGGCAACATAGTACATCGCGAGTAGCCAATGGCGTGTACAATAATTCAATTACTGACTGGACTAGGGTACATCGACGAATATTATTATTTTTTAAAATATGTCATGATTTGAGGGTTGTGGTTAGGCAGGAATCTAAGAGTACAACTTAAATTGTTGTGAGCAAATGTTATGATTTTTACGAATATGTCATGATATTAAAGGAAGAGGTTAGGCAGGAACCGAAGAGTACAGATTAAATCATTGCAAGCATTTTACCAAATTATGAACATTGAAAAAAATTATTGTAATTTGTATCATTTGAGAAACAGACATACACATATTTTGATTTACATAACAAGAAAGTGTTACATCTGAACAGAAAGACAGTGCATGTGGAGAAACGTAGTTTTGTAGTTTGCGACCTTCTACATCCGAACACTGCGATTCATTTCGAAAATAAAATCATTCAAACATGATGTTAACACATTCATATTCACATCTTGTAAATATTGTGTGCTGCCATTCATCTCAGCATCAACAGCGACTGTTACCAACACTGCCGCTTCACGTCACGTAAATAGATTAGGGCATGCCGCTGAGCGAGACTTTTACCCTTGGAGCCAAATATGGTTAAATACCTGGAGAAGATAGTGTCGTTATGGAGAATTGAGGTGTTGAAATAATTGGTTGTGGAGGGATCAGGGCCAGATGCTGAATCGTAAGAAGAGGAAAGGGCCATTAGTAGTTCCCATTCAGTAAAGGGTATGATGTAAGATTCCTCATTAGTGAGAGGTAAAACACAAGCTGGAGGCTTCAGCTTATAGTTTCTTGAGAAGAAAGACCACCGGGTAGGAAGTCTGTCAAGTGGGAGGGGAGTGAAAGAATCAACAGAAAGTGATCACTCAGAGGTCATTATATGGTGACCAGTGAAATGAAGGGAAGAGAAGAGGAGAAGTAAGTGAAAGATCTATGGCGGAGAAAGTGACTTGAGCAGTACTAAAATGTTCAAACAGTCCACAAGTGTACTGCTGGCTCATAGCGTCCAACGGGCACAATATTTCGGCGATCAGACATGTCATCATCAGGTACGCTAATAAAACTGAGGGTGGGCGGGCATCTTATATCCCCACACCCCGTGAGGCGTTCACTTCGTGGTCCATGCCGCAGTTCATGCCTGTGATCACGCAGCGGCGATGTCAGCATCTGTGGCCGAGTCTATGTAGTTGCCTCACCTCCAGATGCCAGATTTTATTCTTTGTTGGATGTCCTCTTCTTAATTAGACTTACTGCCAGTTCCCAAGCCTTGCAACTGTACCTGTGGTCTTGGTTGATAAGCCCTTTCCTGGTGCAGATATGGATGGCCTCTCTAACAACGCTGTCCCAATATCTAGAAGTCCGTGCCAAGATACTGGTATGTTCGTAAACCATCTCATGATTTTCGGACAAACAATACTCTGCAAGCACCAATTTGTGAGAATATTTAAGTCAAGTGTGCTTCTGATGTTCACGGCATCAATTTTTGATGGTGTCCACAGTCTGTCCGATATAAGACTTCCCACACTGACACGGAATCTGGTATATGCCAGCCAGCCACAAACCAAGATTGTCTTTGACACTTTCCAATAAAGTTCATGTTTTATTGGGGAGGCAAAACAGTTTTTACTTGGTGTTTCTTCAATGTGTGTCCTATTTTGACCAATAGTGAAGCATTGTATGGCGTAAAGGCTGCGACTACCTCTTCCTCCGAGACTTCTTCCTTCTCTACAGGCTTTGCTGTAGGGGTGGGGCAGAGCGCGTGTCAAATCTGCCATTCTCAGTACCCATTTTCTCGGTATACTCTTCTGAGGTGTTCCAGCTCCTGGGGTAGACTATCTGCAAATGGTACACACCCTATGTACTAGTGTGTTTAGCACTCCATTCCTCTGTAAAGGGTGATGGCAGTAGTCAGCATTCAAGTACAGGTCAGTGTGGGTTTTCTTTCGGTAAACACTGTGGCCCAAAGTGCCATCAGCTCTTCTCTTAACCATGACTTCAAGAATTGGTAACCTTCCTTCTGTTTCACTCTCCATAATGAATATGATGTTTGGGTGTTTGGAGTTCCGGTGTGTACGAAAGTCCCGAAGCTTATCCCTTCCAGGGGGCCAGATCACGAATGTGTCATATACATAACAGAAAAAGCAAGTCGGTTTCCATTTGGATGATGCCAAGGCTTCCTCCTCCAAGTACTCCATGTACAAATTCATGACCACAGGTGAGAGTGGACTGCCCATTGCGACTCCTTCCATTTGCTCATAGTATTCTCCATTAAACAGGAAATACAAGGTGGTCAGGATGTGCCTAAAGAGTTCAGCCGTCTTCTCATCAAATTTCTGAGACCATAAAGCCTCAGTAGTACATGTTCTTGAGGTGACTTTTCTTGGCAACCCCCTCTGGTAAATCAGCGTTACTGAGAAGAGCCCTGGTCTTGTTTTCCACCCTTCTTTGTGGGATTAACGTTGATCTTCCTGTAAGAGTCGTCATGAAGTAGGCTCTGCCCTGAGATTGTTGTCTTACATGCAGACAAAGGCAACACTACCGTTATTCTTTCCCAAACGGAATACACTAAAAAGATGCAGAGCCTACTTGATGATAGGTATTATCATCTTGATTTTAGGTGTAGTATAGTTTAATTGAAGTATTCAATATTGTTATTATGCTCTTGATTTTTTTCAAAGAGTGTTGATTGCTATCACATCACTGTCTTGTTTAAGGTGTTTAATAGGTAGTTGATCAATTCCATGTATTGTTTTTTGGTAGTTTTCGGTTTTTATTTCACATAATCTGTGTGCTTTTAAGTTTTTTTTTTTTTTTCCGCTTTCAGTTGGCTTTTCGTCACTTTCCCCCCGCTTAGACTGTCCCCACCCTAACCCACTCACATTCCCGTGCTTGTACCATTAGTGTCATTTTATTGGTTTTAAGTTAATTTTCACATGTTTATATGTACATTTGTCGGTGTTTTTTATTATTAGGCCTATAGTTTTGATCACCATATTGGCTACAAGTATAAACACAGTGCCGTTATGTTGATGACTTCATGGGTCAAAGACGACGGGTGGTATCGCAGTCTTCAATTATGGCATGCAAGTCTGTAGCAGAACGTTTAGATAGAAGAAAAATAGATACCACCAACAGGAGAATACAAAGAAATGTTTGGAGACCTGAAAAGCAGCTGCAAGAATATGAAAAACTCAGCTGGAAAGCAAATAATAAGCAAAGAAGAAAAGCTGAAAGGGGAAATGAACTTGAAGGCAGACTTATTGTAGAAAGGGAAGTGGAAGTATTTGAAGATGAGATGGAAGAGATGATACAGAGAGAAGAATTTGACAAAGCACTGAAAGAGTTGAGTTGAAAGACGGACCCTAAAGCAAATAGTATCCCCTCTGAACTGCTGTTTTCAATGGTAGAGTCAGTTATAAAGAAACTGTTTCATCTTGTGTTCTAAACATACGAGACAGGGCAAATAGCATCAAGCTTCAAGACTAATATAATAATTTGAAATCTAAAAAAAAGGAAAAAAAAGCAAGTGCAGACAAGTGTGAAAACAGCAGAGCAGATACAGCATTAAATTTGCTGCGAATGAAACGAGCAGCAATAACATTTACTCTGTAGCTCGTGAAAAATACTAACACAATTATACACTTCATTGTTCATCTGTTGCCCACATAAGCACTGGAGGCCGGCGAGAAGTGTTGTAAAATTTTACCCCAGAGAGCAGTAATAAGAGTCTAACAACATGAATAGGGTACGGTGGTTGGGGAGGAAGTAAAACGGGTTTCAGCCTTTCCCAGATGTTATTCAATCTGTACATTGAGCAAGCTGTGAAGAAATGCAAGGAGAAATTTGGAGTCAGAATTAGTACTCAGGGAGAAGAAATAAAAATATTGCAGTTTGCTGATGACACTAATTTTTTTTTGAGACAGCAGAGCACCTGTAAGAACAATTGAACAGAAAGGAGCATACCAGGCACAGAACTTTAATAAGAGCAAACCAAGGATAACGGAATGTGGAGTCAGAAAACTGGGCGACTCTGATGGAATTACCAGTAGACTATGAAATGAGACAATAAAAATAGCAGATGAGTTTTGTTATTTGGGTAGCAAAATAACTTCTGATGGCCGAAGTAAAGAAGATATAAAATGCAGAATGGCCATGAGAATAAAATCATTTCTGAAAAAACAAAATTTGTTGACATCAAAAACTAATTTAGCTAAATGTTAGAAGTCCTTTCTGAAAGCATTTGTGTGGAATGTAGTATTGTATGAGAGTGAAAGGTGGATAATAACGAGCTCAGACAAAGAGATGATATAAGCTTTTGAAATGTGGTGCAACAACAAATGTTGAAGAATAGATGGGTAGGTCATGTAACTAATGAGGTGCTGGGCAGAATGGGGAAGAAAATAAATTTCTTATCTTGACTAAGATAAGGGATTGATTGGTTGGAACCCACTGTAATTTCAAGGAATTATCAGTTTAACACTGAAGGTTATGTGTGGGGTAAACATTGTAGTAAAGATTAAGAGATGAATACAGTAAGCACTAGTTTGCCATTATTATTCAGAAATGAAGAGGCTTGCAGAGGACAGGATAGTGTGGAGACTGCATCAAACTACTCTTTGGACTGAAGGCGGGAAGGAGGAGGGGTGCGAGGAAAGGGAGTAAAATTAATTATACTGTAGCCTACAAGTGATGGTGTGTAGAGAAATTAAGTGTAACAACATCGGAGAGCATTGATTAATTGATAGGACAGCATAACAGTGTTAGTATTAATTTGAGTACACTTATAAAGATATGGTTTGTCTTTGTATTGCAACTTAATAAGAAGAAACCACACACAATTCGCCGTAAATGATTTAGTGAAACTGCAGAAAACGAGATACGAGGCATCACATTATCGTATGTAATGATAGTCTGTTTAAACAGTAAATATACCATTACGGAGGATTATCCCTACTCCCTATCGTGGCATACAACACTATTTAGCAAGTAAGTTATTAAATCATGTAAAAGTCTGGCGCTAAATTGTTCACAGTGAGAAATTATGGTATTATTGGGGAGAAAAAACACAACACAAAACACACACACACACACACACACACACACACACACACAGACAGACAGACAGATAGATAGATAGATACAGACATCTTACGAACCAATTTCATTACACTACTGATGTGCCAGGATAGCGTTCGGAGCAGATCAACTGATAACACCAAACATTTACCAAGAATGTTTACTAACTTCCTTACGGGAGAAAAACGCTGCACAATCTATACTAGAATAGAATCACAATGTTTATCTCGCAAAAGTTTGTGTGTAAACTATTATCATGATAATCAAATCATACGGCTTTACAGGATTTGTACCGTGCAAGCTACCCTTTTTGAATCCTCTGACAACGCTTCACAAGATCTTACAATATATAACAACAGATTTCATATATGGTGTTTGGACATACTGTTACAGTGATCCATACCTCCCCAAGAGCCTGGATGCTATTGACTGCTCCAATTATCTTCTGATGATCAGTTTTAAAGTGAGCTGCAATATCCAATGTGTCTACATCGCCAACTACATTTAAATACTTCAATATATCTTCTTGCAAATTGTAACCCATTACCACAACAAAAAACTGAACTTCAATTCGTTAATGTTCAACTTCGCTTTCCCTACTCCTTAATAACAATGTGTCACACTTGTTGGCCTCCCAACAAAACAATGCGTGACCAAACGATAACTCCACCATGTATTTTCTCGTTTCTATCAAACAACAACACACGCCGTTCCACATGCAAGCGGCACGTGTGGATCCGCAGGCGCAGTTGCTCGCATCTCGAAGTAATATCGTTGGTGCCACCCTGACAGATGCCAAACAGCTGTTTATCCTCACAGACATACATATGTCTGTGTTTATCCCGCAAACACATGTTATCCTATACATCATAGGTGTTCCGACAAGCTGATTACAACTCCGAGAGATCATCTCATTTTCAGATATGAAGCAACTAAACTGTTGCACTTTTTTATACTTAATCCGTACACCTTAATACTCTCTATTTGTCACTCTTTCTCCACATTTGGATTTAGACTAAATTTTTAACATATCAAAACAAGTACTATATAAGAAGGAATTTATATTTTCTGTCACGTTTCTTTGCCGGTATCTTGAATATAAACCACAGCCGAGCGTTAAAGGAAAAATAAGGGAAGTAAAGCTACATTCTCCTCAGCAAAATAGATGTCAACTTTTAACTACACGGCCTTAGAGAAATGTCAAACACATTTTCATAAAGAAAGTGATTTAAAGTTCTATCATTTTGCATAGAGTGTGTAGGCAATTCTAGTTAGTCTTTTGCACTAGCAGTGTCTGTGGAATTTGGCAACAAAATCGATGTTTTAAACGATGAGGCGTCTTTAACACAGACGTATAATAGTTTTGTTAAGAGTTGGCGGCTGGCGTTCTTTGGTTGTGTTTGCATGTGACACTTGTTGCTGGTACAGGCGAAGCTGCCGTGAAGATCTGTCAAAATTTAAAGCTACATATTTTTGTAGCTGTATGGTGTTGACAGATTAACGATAAATATTGAAGTGAAAGACTATCAGTATTATTGTTATCCCGTCGAATATAAGAGCTAGTAGATTTCTCAGTGATGGATAAACTTCGAAGAGCTTTAAGTGGAAACGATGCCCAGCCGGAAGAAGAAAGCGGCATTATGCCACAGGTGATTGTTGTCATCCACATTACACAGACTTGTTATGTTGACATTGTTATCGAGTATCCTGCCATTTCTGTATACGTCATGTATGTACAATGCAGATCATTGGGAGATGGCCCGAATTAAAGACATTAAGATGGTCTGAATTAAAAACATTAAGTGCTCCATCCATATATTAGACAACTAAAGCGACGTTAGTTAAATGCCTATTATGAGAGAAAAGAAAACTTTTTATTATTTGTTTTTGCAGAAATCCAAGGAAGTCCCTCAGTATACCAAGCACCAACGGAGAATTGACTTGTCATTGTATTAGATGTACCAGTTTCTGTTGTGGCAGTCATTTGACCGTCAAGGTTCTTGTTTAGTTTTATGACACTTAAGTTGCGAGAATAAAGTTTATTAATAAAATTCATCAATGGGAAGATACATAGTGTAAGAGTAAAAACTGTACAAGGGTACATACTGTACATAAACTCAGCATTTAGATGTCGGTTATTTTCGTGTAAGGCTTCAGGGGTAGTTTATACTTCTATAATTAAAGTTACTTCGATCAGAACTGAAACAATGTAAGGTTATGATAAATACATCTTAACATGATGTTGATTTATAACTACTTTTTCTCTACTTACTATGTAGGCATATTGTGTATGTAGGTACTGGTATATGTTAACCATATTGCTACGAAGCCAAGGAACAAATATAAAACTGTTGCATCTGGCTGCAGAATTATAAGAAGAAAATTACTGAATTTGCAAATGCAGCATTCGGACAAGTAGTTATGTAACTTTCAAAGGCTAGGCTTATCATTTGCTTCAGAGTGCTTCCGCTGTTTTACACTGATGTCTATCCTCAGTCCCTGTTACTAAAGTAAATGCAAATACCACATCTCTTATGCATTTTCACACATCTGTACTATACAAATATCTGATGTGTCAAATAAGGAATAAATTGTTACTGTATCTACAAGGGTGGTCCAGCATGAAAATTAGAACTGTGAAACATTACACCAGTCACAATATAACAGGAAAAATGAATGTTTAAAGAAAGTTAATATAAAAAGATAGACAGAGAGAAATATAGAAGGGGTTAATAAATGTGGTGAACCAGAAACAAGATACAAGAAAGAGATGATCTACAGTGTGAAACTGCACTAGTATAGGTCTCTTGATATATTGTCTCTGTTGGTAAAATTAATACTGTACCTGCTGTATGGTTGACAGATTCTTGTATGTGCCCTTGTCCGTTCAGAAAAAAATAATTTTCATTTTAATTGAAGTTGTCATGAAAGAATATTTATTGGTCATCTGAGTTCCTGTCATTACCATTGGTCCCAACATAACCACTGCAGCCCAGCGAGAACCATCATAAAATTTAACCGGAATACGGGTTTTCCAACATGTTGGTGATGTCATGGGTCAAAGCTGACGGGCGGAATCGTGTCTTATAATTATGCTGATGTGTTAGGTAAAAAAGCAAAACTGAGAAAGTATAGTGAGCAAGATAAAACATCTACATTTATAACAACATTAAAACTCCAAACTTGGCTTGACCACTTAATTGCAGGACACATCCTTTTTAGATACAGCTGCTGAGAAAGCAAAGGCTGTTGCACTCTCGATTCAAAAAAGAACACGCAAATGATGACAGGCAAAAGTTAGTAGAGATTCATGCGTCTATAAAAAGATAGATGCACGAAGCATATAATAATTGTCACAGCCATACCTTAGCAAAAGATCTTTCCGAGAACCCGAAA
Source organism: Locusta migratoria (assembly GCA_026315105.1). Classification (NCBI taxonomy): domain Eukaryota; kingdom Metazoa; phylum Arthropoda; class Insecta; order Orthoptera; family Acrididae; genus Locusta; species Locusta migratoria. The sequence goes on from CM048744.1 coordinate 598,661,444, forward strand.
AAATTCTGGTCCTATGTAAAATCGATAAGCGTGTCAAAGCCCACTGTCCAGTCACTTGTTGATCATTCCGGGGCAGTAATAGAAGAAAGCAAACGGAAAGCTGAAGTTCTAAATTTAACCTTTAAGAAATCTTTCACGCAGGAGCACCGCACAAATGTACCATCATTTGATCAACATACTAATTCCAAAATGGGGCACATAGCAATAGGTATTTCTGGTGTAGAGAAGCAGCTGAGAGAGCTAAATATGAAAAAGTCTGCTTGTCCGGATGGAATACCAGTTCAGTTTTACAAAGAATATTCTGTGGCATTGGCTCCCTACTTAGCTTGCGTTTATCGCAAATCTTTAATTCAGCGCAATGTTCCTAGTCATTGGAAAAAAGCGCAGATGACTCCCGTTTATAAGAAAGGAAAGAGAACTGACCCACACAATTACAGGCCAATATCATTGACATCAGTTTCATGTAGAATTTTGGAGCAAATTCTCAGTTCGAATATAGTAAATTTCTTGGAAACGGAAAAGCTTCTTTCCGTGAATCAGCACGGGTTTAGGAAACATCATTCATGTGAAACTCAGCTTGCCCTTTTCTCACATGACATCTTGTGAGCCATGGACGAAGGGCAACAAGCGGATTGTGTTTTTCTCAGCTTCAAAAAGGCGTTTGACGCAGTGCCACACCGCAGACTGCTAACGAAGATACGAGCTTATGGAATAGGTTCATAGATTTTTGACTGGCCGGAATACTTCCTAAGTAATAGAACGCAATATGTTGTTATCGACGGCGAGTGTTCATCAGAGACGAGTGTATCGTCAGGCGTGCCCCAGGGGAGTGTGATAGGACTGCTATTATTTTCAATCTTTATAAATGATCTGATGGACAGAGTAAGTTGTAATTTGCGGCTGTTTGCTGATGATGCTGTGGTGTATGGGAGGGTGTCATCTGTAACTGACTGTAATAGCATACAGGATGACTTGGACAAAATTTCTATTTGGTGCGAAGAATGGCAGCTAGCTCTCAATGTAGAAAAATGTAAGGTGATGCGCATGAGTAGAAAAAACAATCCTATAATGTTCGAATACAGCATTAGTAATGGGCTTCTTGATTCTGTCACGTCGTTCAAATATCTAGGCGTAACATTGCAGAGCAATATAAAATGGAACGAACATGTAAGGACAGTTGCGAGTAAGGCAGACAGCCAACTTCAGTTTATTGGGAGAATTTTGGGAAGATGTTCTTCACCTGTAAAGGAGACCGCGTATAAAACGCTTGTACGACCACATCTTGAGTATTGCTCAAGTGTTTGGGACCCGCAGAAGATCAGTTTAAAGGAAGACATAGAGGTGGTTCAGAGGAGAGCAGCTAGATTTGTTACTGGTAGGTTCGACCAATGCACGAGTGTCACAGAAATGCTCCGGCAACTCAATTGGGGATCGCTGGAAGAAAGACGATGTTCTTTTCGTGAATTTCTATTAAGTAAATTTAGAGGGCCGGAATTTGAAGCTGAGTGTAGTACGATCTTGCTGCCGCCTACTTACATTTCGCGTAAAGATCACAAAGACAAGATAAGAGAAATTAGGGCTTGTACGGGAGGCATATAGGCATTCTTTTTTTTTTCCTCGTTCCATTTGGGAGTGGAATAGGAAAGTAAATTCCTAGTAGTGGTACAGTGTACCCTCCGCCACGCACCTTATGGTGAATTGCAGAGTATGGATGTAGATGTAGATAAAATTTTGCAATGGCAGCAGTGGCATATGGTGCTGATACTGACAATGACTGTTAAGTGCTTTGAAAAACCATACATAGTTTTGAATGATTTTTTTTGTTTTGATCATGAAATGTTTGCTTAAATTCTAGTTTAGGTGACATTAGACTATGACCATAACTTACTGGTTATGAACTGTATACTAAAACTTAAGAAACTGCAAAAAAGACAGGAAAAGTTAGGAGATGGAACCTGAATAAATGAAGTACCTAGAGGTTGCCGAGAGTTTCAGAGAAAGCAGCAGGCAAGGATTTACTGAAATGTGGGGGAAACTAATACTGTATAGGAGATAAAGAAGTGAGGGCCACAGAGGATTGTATAGGTAGGTCATGGCCTAATAGAAATCCCTGGATAACATAGCAGACACTGACTGGGAGTAGATTAGGCCCTCTCAACTGCTAATGTCATTGGGAGAGCCAGTCATGCAGTAACTGTTTCATCCGGGATGCAAAATGTATAAGACTGAGGAAAAACCTTCAGACTTCAAGACAAATATGATTATTCCAATTCCAAAGAAAGAAACTGCAGACAAGTGTGAAAATTATTGTACTAGCAGTGTAATAAGATTGGTGGCAAAATACTAGCTTAGAAACAAGGCCCTTGGAGTAGACTATATTCCTTCTGAACTGCTATCATAGTTAGGAGAGCCAGTCATGAAGCACTTTTTCCACCAGGTATGCAAGATGTATGAGACAGGGGACATACCCTCAGACTTCAAGAATAATATTGTAATTCCAATTCCAAAGAAAGCAGTTGCAAACAAATGTGAAAATTACTGTACTATCATGGTTGCAAAATACAAACACAAATTATTTACAGGAAAACTGGTGGATTCTGACCTTGGGGAAGATCAATTTGTATTTAGGAAAAATGTAGGAACATGCAAGGCAATATTCACGATAAGACTTACCTTAGAAGATGGATTAAGAAAAGGAAAACCTATGTTTATAGCATTTGTGAATCTGGAAAAAGCTTGTGACATTGTTGACTAGAATACACTCTTTCAAATTCTGAAGGTAGCAGGGGTGAAACATAGCGAGCCAAGGGTTATAGTCAACTATTACAGAAACCAGACAGCAATTATTAGAATCGAATGGCGTGAAAAGGTCTCAGTGATTGGGAATGGAGTAAAACGGGGTTGCAGCCTTTCCCCAATGTTGTTCAATCTGTACACTGAGAATGCTGTGGAGGAATGCCAGGAGAAATTGGAAGTAAAGTCCAGTGAGAGGGAATAAGAACCTTGCAGTTTGCTGACAACATAGTAATTATGTCAGAGACAGCAAAGGAACTGGAAGAGCAGTTGAATGGGATGGACAGTGTGTTGGAAGGTGCATACAAGATGAACATTAACAAGAGCAAAACAATTGGTAATGGAGTGCAGTGTAAGAAAATCAGGTGATGCTGAAGGAATTAGATTATTTAACAAAACAACAAAGGTGGTAGATGAGTTTTGTTATTTGGGCAGCAAGATAACTCTGATGGCTGCAGAAAAGAAAATATAAAATGCGGAATGGCTATGGGAAGAAAAGTCATTCTGAAGATGCAAAATTTGTTGACATCCAATATTAGTTTTAATGTTAGGAAGTCCTTTCTGAAAGCATTTGTCTGTAGTGTAGCATTGTATGGAAGCGAAACGTGGAAGATAAGGACTTTAGACAAAAATGTGATAGAAACTTTCGAAATGTGGTGTTACATATAATGATTAGATAGGTAGATCACTTAACTAATGAGGTCTCAACAGAATTGAGGAGAAAATGATCTGGTATATCCTGACTAAGAGAAGGGATGTGTTGGTGGGACACATTCTGAGACATCAAGTAATCATCATCTTAGCATTAGAAGGAAGTGTGGGGGGGGGGGGGGGGTAAAAATTTTAGAGAGAGAGAGAGGGGGGGGGGGGACGAATATTGGTAAGCAGATTTAAAAGGATGTAGGTTGCCATACATCTTCTCAGATGAAGAGGCTTTCACAGTATAGGGTAGCATGGAGAGTTGCGTCAAACCAGTCTGCCGACTGAAGACCAAAGCAACACAGTAATGGGAAGAGATTTTATATTAATGCAATTAATACAAATAGCTATAAGATGACTGGAAAAATTAAATCAAGAACCAGTCACTGTATGGGTGTGACAGTTTTTGCATCCAGTTTTGACTGCGAAGTATTTAAAATGTTAATAAACCTATATTATTGAAAAATGAGTTATATTCAGTTTCCTTTATGAATAAAAATTTAAGTAAACGCACAAACTCGCACCCACATAGTGACTGGGTCTCACACTGAAATTCATCAAAAAACATCGAGCTACTTCCTACAAATGTGTCACTATTCTGGTATAAAAAATCTCCATGTTATCACAGATTTACAGTGCCACTCATCAAAACTATTATCTATATTGACTATTGATGAATGGCACAAATTTTATTTTCTACATGGACAATGCACTTTCAATTACTAGACAAAATTGAAAGATGCACATTTATTCCCTCTCTCAACACCACTTCTGATTGGTTCCCTTTTGCTAACAACACCTGTGCGTCGAGAAGCTAGTATCACCTAAACAAGGATTTAACCAAATGTTAATCCTAGCCACTAAGCTCAGCTCTGTCACATGGCTGTCTAAGGGGGGGAGCAAAAATTTCCCACACATTCTTTTCACTTTTAAATATTTTGTTTGTTTAGTTTTTATTATTTAATGAAGTAGGAATTTATTTACTAGGCTGCCACACACTTATCATAGTTATCAGGAACATTATGACCGATACAAATACAATACATAAAGTAATGAATATGATAAATGTTATATTTTTATCGTGAAACTAACACTTGGATATACACAAATAAGAAAACAGAAAATCAAACTCGGAAATTCAATTGGGTTTTTCCTTCCTACTCACTTAAACTTTCAACTTCACAATTTTTGCATATGATTGTTTTGTAGAATGAGTGGAACAAACATACTTTGAACACCTGCAACAAACTATAGACACTTTTGTCATCTTTTCCTATTTAGAGTGTTTAGTCTTCAAACAGATGTGACATCTTCCTCTTGAATAAAATTTAACAGATTGAACAGTTGCAGTAAGGCTGGGCAGTGTTTTCCCTAGAACACTTTCCATTGCAGAGATGATAGGCTTCCTAAATCTATGACACTCTTTGCTCTCTCTTTCACAGCTGGCCTAATGAGCTGTTGACCTAATTCCAGCAGATACAGCCTTCTTGCATTATGCTTCTTCTTACTCCAGTTTGGGTTGTTATCTTGAAAATTTTTCCAGAATTGAGATAAGAAATATATATCTATATTATAGAGGAAAAATTCCTAACAGGAAAAAAATATACGTAAAAAATAGATGAAGAACACTTACCAGGCGAAGGGGCACAGGCAGTAATAGCAACAAATAAACACACACACACACACACTCAAAAATGCTAGCTTTCGCAGCCTAGCTGCTTCGTCAGGCAGAAGGGAAGGAGAGGGAAAAGGAAATGATGAGGGATTTAAGGAAGGGGGTAAGGAGCCATTCCAATCCCGGGACAGGAAAGACTTACCTTGGGGGAAAAAATGGAAGGTAAATAAATGCACATACACCCACACCTCCATTTTTTCCCCCAAGGTAAGTCTTTCCTGTCCCGGGATTGGAATGGCTCCTTACCCCCTTCCTTAAATCCCTCATCATTTCCTTTTCCCTCTCCTTCCCTTCTGCCTGATGAAGCAGCTAGGCTGCGAAAGCTAGCATTTTTGAGTGTGTGTGTGTCTGTGTGTTTATTTGTTGCTATTACTGCCTGTGCCCCTTCGCCTGGTAAGTGAAATATATGTTGTTGTGGTCTTCAGTCCAGAGACTGGTTTGATGCAGCTCTCCACCCTACTCTATCCTGAGCAAGCCTTTTCATCTCCTCATAAGAACGACAACCCACATCCATTTGAATCTGCTTAATATACGCGTCTCTTGGTCTCCCTCTGCGATTTTTACCCCACACACTTCCCTCCAACGCTAAATTCACAATTCCTTGATGTCTAAGAATGTGTCCTACCAATCTATCCCTTCTTATAGTCAAGGTATGCCAGAAATTTCTTTTCTCCCCAATTCGGTTCAGTACCTCCTCATTAGTTACGTGATCCACCCACCTAATCTTCAGCATTCTTCTGTAGCACCACATTTCAAAAGCCTCTATCCTCTTTCTATCCACACTGCTTATCGTCCATGTTTCACTCCCATACAAGGCAACACTCCATACAAATGCCTTCAGAAAGGACTTCCTTAGGCTTAAATCAATATTCGATGTTAACAAATTTCTGTTTTTCAAAAACGCCTTTCTACCCATTGCCATTCTGCATTTTATATCATCTGTACTGCGACCATCATTTGTTATTTTACTGCCCAAGTAACAAAACTCATCTACCTCCTTTATTGTTTCGTTACCTAATCTAATTCCTTCAGCATCACCTGATTTTCTTAGACTGCACTCCATTACCCTAGTTTTGCTCTTGTTAATATTCATCTTATATGCACCTTTCAGCACACTGTCCATTCCGTTCAATTGCTCTTGCAGGTCCTTTGCTGTATCTGACAGAATTACTATGTCATCGGCAAAACGCAATGTTTTTAATTCTTCACCCTGAACTTTAATTCCTTCTCCAAATTTCTCCTTGCTTTCCTTTATAGCTTGCTCAATGTACAAATTGAACAACATTGGGGAAAGGCTACAACCCTGTCTTACTCCCTTTCCAACCAATGCATCCCTTTCATGCCCTTCAACTCTAACAACCGCTGTCTGATTTTTGTACAAGTTGTAAATAACCTTACGCTCCCTATATTTTACTCCTGCTTGCTTCAGAACTTTAAAGAGTTTATTCCAATCAACATTGTCAAAAGCCTTCTCCAAATCTACAAAAGCTAAAAATGTTGGTTTGCCTTTTCTTAATCTATCTTCTAGGATAAGCCGTAAAGTGAGTATTGCCTCCCGTGTTCCTACATTTCTCCTGAACCCAAACTGATCTTCCCCGAGATCGGCTTCTACCAGCTTTTCCATCCTTCTGTATATAATTCGTGTTAATATTTTGCAACCATGACTTATTAAACTGATGGTTCTGTAGTTTTCACACCTGTCTGCACCTGCTTTCTTCGGAATGGAGATTATAACATTTTTCTTAAAGTCTGAGGGTACTTCACCTGTCTCATACATCTTACACACAATATGAAACAATTTTGTCATGGCTGGTTCTCCCAGAGACTTCAGTAGCTCTGACGGGATATCATCTACTCCAGGGGCCTTGTTTCGACTTAGATCTTTCAGTGCTCTGTCAAATTCATCTCTCAGTATAGTATCTCCTATTTCATCATCATCTACATCCTCTTCCCTTCCTACAATAGTGTCTCGAAGTTCTTGTCCTTTGTAGAGCCCTTCTATATACTCTTTCCACCTTTCAGCTTTCCCTTCTTTGCTGAGAACTGGATTTCCATCAGTGTCCTTGATATTCATAGAGATGTTTCTCTTATCGCCAAATGTTTCTTTTATTTTCCGGTAGGCTGTATCTATTTTTCCCCTATTTATACATTCTTCTACATCCTTGCATTTGCCTTCTAGCCATTCCTGCTTAGCCATTTTGCACTTCCTGTCAATCTCATTTCTTAGTCGTCTGTACTCCATTTTGCCTGTTTCATTTACTGCATTTTTATACTTTCTCCTTTCATCGATTAAATTTAGTATCTCCTGTGATATCCAAGGATTCTTTGTAGGTCTTGCCTTCCTACGTATTTTGTCCTCTGCTGCCTTCACTATTTCATCTCTCAATTTTACCCATTCCTCCTCAACTGTTTTATTTTCCCCTGTTTCTGTCAATTGTTGCCTGAAGCTCCCTCTGAAATTCTTAAGAACTTCGGGGTCCTTCAATTTATCTAGGTCCCATCTCCTTACTTTCCTACCTTTCTGTAGTTTCTTCAGTTTCAGCCTACAGTTCATAACCAACAAGTTATGGTCAGAGTCCATGTCTGCCCGTGGGTATGTTCTACACTTCAAAACCTGGTTCCGAAATCTATGTCTTACCATTATAAAATCTATCTGGTATCTCCCGGTGTCTCCTGGTCTCTTCCACGTATACAACCTTCTTTTGTGATTCTTAAACCAGGTGTTTGTTATAACTAAATTATGTTCCGTGCAAAATTCTACCAGGCGGCTTCCTCTTTCATTCCTTTTGCCCAGACCATATTCACCCACTATCTTCCCTTCCCTTCCTTGTCCTACTACCGAATTCCAGTCTCCCATAACAATTAAGTTTTCCTCTCCCTTAATTGTCTGAATAATTTCCTTTAGCTCCTCATATATTTCTTCGATCTCCTCATCATCGGCAGAGCTAGTTGGCATATAAACCTGTACTACTGTTGTCGGTGTTGGCTTCGTATCTATCTTGACAATGATAATGCGATTGTTGTGCTGCTCATAGTAGTTTACCCGCATTCCTATTTTCTTATTCATTATCAATCCTACTCCTGTGATACCCCCAACTGATTTTGTATTTATAATCCTGTACTCACCTGACCAGAAATCCTGTTCATCCTGCCACCGAACTTCACTAATCCCCACTATATCTAACTTCAACCTATCCATTTCCCTTTTTAAATTTTCTAATTTTCCTACTCGATTAAGGGATCTAACATTCCACGCTCCGACCCGTAGAATGCCAGTATTGTCTTTCCTGATGATCACATCCTCCTGAGTAGTCCCCGCCCGGAGATCCGAATGGGGGACTATTTTACCTCCGGAATATTTTACCCGAGAGGATGCCATCATCATATGTTCATTCAGTAGAGCTGCATGTCCTCGGGAAAAATAACGGCTGTAGTTTCCCCTTACTTTCAGCCGTTCGCAGTAGCTGTGTGGCAAAGCCACATTAGCTGATGTTACAAGGCCAGCTCAGTCAATCATCCAGACTGTTGCCCCTGTAACTACTGAAAAGGTTGCTGCCCCTCTTCAGGAACCACACGTTTGTCTGGCCTCTCCACAGATACCCCTCCGCTGTGGTTGCACCTACGGTACGGCTATCTGTATCGTTGAAGCACGCAAGCCACCCCACCTCGGCAATGTCTGTGGTTCATGGGAGTGGTGTGAAATATATATCTATCTCTTATATATATATATATATCTCTTATATATATATATATATATCTCTCTTTTTCACCTTTTCACAAATATATATCTAGGTGAAAAAGAGAGATAACGGCCACCTTCTCGTCCCTCGTTTTACTGAATGATGTCGCATCATTTAATCAGTGCTGTCTATGCTCCCTTTGGTTTCATTGTAGTAGAGATTGATGTCTCTTTTTTTTTTTTTTTTTCTCTGTTGACTCATCCACCGTGCTATCATTGTGTTGTGTGGAAAGCAGTAAGAGATTCGTATTAGGCTTCAGTTTGAAGATGTAAGAAACCAAGGTAACTGGTGTCGTGCCTGTTTCTGGATCTGTGAATAACAACCTCGAGGAATATAGCTGTTGACCCTGCATCGTCTTTAGCTGTTGTGGTATATGTTTTCTGTTACTCCTCAATGTTCCCACCAAAGTTGACTTTTCATCTTTTTAAAGTTCCTCTGCTAGGTCTGTGGATGTATAATGCTCTGTTGTTACATTTCTTCCACTTCCTGCCAGCGGCTTCACTAGGCATCTAACAACTGCCTTTGCACACTATTCCTCAGCAGGTCGTTCATCCTTCCCTGAATAGACCGCCATTTTTAGGACATACCGGTGTGTGCATCTGATAACATCCTAATCAATATGCCATACTACCTAGGCTTGTCTTTCATAAAGATCTTAAACGGACATTCGAAATAGGGAGAGCATTTCATCGATCGCTAGTTCTGCCCTTGGTATGTAGTATTTCACAAACATTTCGTCAGTTTTGCCGAAAACGTCGCAAAGAGGGCAAAACTTGTCCTGCTTTCGCCTTTCGGTTCTTGTTTCTTTATCATCAAATCTTATCATGGACAGAAGTTCTCCACATCGGATATGACTCATTGTAGCTATGTAGATATTCTTTCCCAGTACTCTTCCCCATAAGTCCTCAAGAGGCAGCATAGTGTCATTATTTGCACCCATGAGTATCATAATACCAATGAAGGTGTACATTTCTTCTATGGTTGTAAGTTTTAAGTATTATTACAAGCTTCTTGGTTTGTATAGTCCACGGTAATCTTGAACAATGGAAGGTCCAGTAAGGAACGTGAACAATAATATGTAGATATGGAACAACTCGCCATAAAGAAGAACGCTGAGCCACCGACAGACACAAATAAGACAGACACACACACACACACACACACACACACACACACACACACACACACACACACAAAATTCTAAATTGTGTCGGTGACTCAATGTTCGTCTTTACAGTGAGTTGTTCCCTATTTAGATATTATTATTAACCATGATAATCTTCATTATTTTAGGAGTTATAAACTTTTGAAAGGTTCTGACACAGAAGAGGTCAAACCTCCATGAAAATTCACTTACATTTTGTACTGACCTGTGTACTTGCCTTGGAGGTGCAGTAATATATTCTCTACTGCTTTTTGCTGTAACAATGATGCTGGAAGCAGCTGTGTTCTATTCATCAGGTGATGAACTACATGAACTTGACTCACTTTCAATTGCTGTGTCTTTATCGTATGTCACAACTGTATCATCTTCTTCTGCATCACTTTCATCGTCCTCTTCACTTGCTTCATTTATTATAGCTGACACCTCTTAATCCGTTAGAAACCTCTGATATTGATGAGAAATTTTATTAGAACTGTAAGTAATGTACAACTGCTCCAGCAATGGAGATTTATTTCAAAGCAACAAAGGCAACATAATACAGCGGTACCAACAGTCAGAAACTGCATTTCTGTCATGTTGAGAAATATTTTATTGAAAATACTGTAGTTGTCTCACCAACGTCTGCCCTCAATTAAATATAATAGGCAGATTTAATTAATTCACAAAAAACTATAAAACCATGGACAGCATATGCTCTAGATATTTTTCTACAACTGCCTAAATTCCTGCTTCTTCACTCCAACAAATAGATATACAGTAGAGTCCCAAAAACTCAGTCTAATGTGGACCGAAGGTTGGCTGAGTTTGTGGAAAAGCCGGGTTATCAGGAATAGTGTTAAAAAAGAATAGATAGTATTTGTTACTTTAGAATAAAATACAAATGATGGAACACAGTAACACAAAATAAATGTAAGACAATATCTATCAAATGAAATTCATTGCTTACACTCACATATACTTCACAAAACGTGGTTAAGAAAAGACAAAGGCTGTAGGCAGACTGAAAGGCAGAGTGCACACAGCACTGTCGCATGAGTGTCATTGTTGTCTGCTGTAACCAAGTTCATTATTATTCCTTCAGTAAAAAACCGTCTTGATTGCAAATTGTTTTATTCCTTATTTCATGACACGTTTCGCCCTTTAGCAGGGCCTCTTCAGGTTATCTGCAAGACAGAATGTACACAAAATTAAAAGGTGGAATTACAGAATGGGGATAATGGGCAATGGCTTATTTTGTATTAAGAAGACAGTATAAATGGTAAACAGACCTTACAATGTGCTCTCTGTGGTGTGACACAGTAAGTTGTTTTGTGGTGTTCCTATGTTTTTGGAAATTTTTGATTTCCTTGTAGACCTACAAATGATGGGCTAACAATGAATTACAGTTAGAACATACTTGGTAAAATGTGAGAAACATAAAACCAGTTTTTAAGATTACCTTAATAGAAGCAGTGGTCTCTGATGAAAGAAGATAAGCTCATATTTACAATTGCGCTCACTGGCGGTGGGCAGGTGTGGTGTGCTGCTCTACCGACTTGTACAGACTAACTAAGAGAGTGTAAGATGGGACAGATGAAATCTAGTTATTTGAATACAAATTTAACAAAATGGAGGTTATTAAGCAGGACAGAAGTTAATAGTTTATGTTGGTACTTATAAATGAAAGGAATTACAGTATTTTATTTGAATGGAGACATCATAATATCTAGGAACGTTTGATCTTTGCATGCCAGCTGATCATTTAGGAGGTTTGGGTGTCCAAAGTAAGCGCGCTTCGCTATCTCAAACTCTTCTAGTAAATTTAATTTCCGCCCCTTCTGCGCAATATGTAAAATTTGCATGTTGTCAATGGTAGGTTGTTGATGTTTGGATGCTTTAGTGTGTTGCATTAAAGGGGAATGGTTTTTTTTGAGTTGGCATTTTTTGTAAGAAGATGCTCAGTAAAAACAGAACCGGCCTGTCTGTCTTATACATTCAGGTGGGCATTTGGGACATTGGAGTTTGTAGACTCCTGAGGAAAGGTATCTGTCCTTATTGGCCTGTTTGTTGTGTGGGAGAATTTGCTGGATGCTCCATCATGCCTAAGCTATTTTTAAATGACACTGTGAAAAAAATGCACTCCCATAGTCTTGATCAGGACTCTGTTTAGTAAGAAAAAATATCTACATACTGCATTAATGAAACTCAAAAGATCCTTAAATAGAATGTAGATGGCACAAAAAAGATGATTTCTGGGCCCATACAAAGCTACAATTTAAGTTGTGTCCTGCATTAAGCAAGCCCGGAATGATTCCAGTGGTTGTGCCGCAGAGTGGCCGAGTTATCAGGACTGCCAGGTTACCGAGTGCCGAGTTTCGGGACTCTACTGTATTACAAAAATAAAACAAATACTGCTGGCAATTTTTGCCGCCCCCCCCCCCCCTCCTGTCTCCCCTTAGTGGTGTTAGGGTTAAATATTCTTCTTGCTCTATGATTGGCAGGTTCTTGTATGTACAGAGTGAATCCAAACTCCTCTTATATATATGTTATACAAAAACTAACATTATTTTATTAATAAAACTTGTTTTCTACCTCATACTGGAACTACACTAATCTTGCTTTGGTTCTTGTAGCAGCCATTCCGGCTAGGGTTGGTCAGTGGCTTCATGCCGTGGTTATGTAGCTTGTGCTGCAAGGTTTTAAGTGTCATGTTCCTTCATTTCCCTTGGTTTCATAGTCCAGGAGCTGTGGCTAGGAAAAGTTAATTGACAGAAAAACATGTTTTAATAACCAATATGTGGTCTACTTGCACCAGAGAGATTCTACAGTTTTTATAAGTAACCATTATCAACAAACAAACAGTATGAAACTACAACTACAACTAATCACTCTTGGTAATGTCTGTTACAAAAGGAGCTTCAGAATGATGCCCCCCCCCCCCCCCCCAACCATCCACTTCTTCTAAACAAAGCCATTAGTGGCAAAGCTTTGACTGTTGCACTCATTGGGTTCGGTTGGATCCCACCCTCCCTCGGCTTCCTTCTCTGGAACACTGGATGCCGGCCAGTGGCAAACAGTGCCCACGAAGGCTGGTCGTAGGGCAGCATAGTCCTCCTCAGTCCCAGAGACTGAGTCACTGAAGCCCTCTAGACGTGAGAAGCCCAAAGAACAGTGAGAGGCTTCGAAAAGAAACAAAACCACTGAAGAATAAAGAGACACCAGTGGTTCCCCCACTTCCACCCCCCGAGGACGAGGACGAAGTGAAGATACTAGCATCCCCTGAGGACCTAGATTATGAAGGTTCATCGGAAACGATGGACATAGATTCCACAGCTTTGCGAGCAGTGTCGGCGAGTGAGCACCTTACAGCGGTACAAGTGGCACCCGTCTCTGGAGCACCTCGTCGCTGTCAAGCGGCTCTGTGCATGTGCTCGTTATCTCATTAAGTGTTGGGAGAGGTACGTCTCCACTATTGACACAGGTACCTCCACCACCCAGGTCTGGAACAAGATCAGGCATTTAAGGGGATACCCAACACCAGCAGGAATCCCTGGAATCTCCAGGAATGGAATAGTATGCACGGATCCAGCCACTCTTGGAAAGCTGTTTGCCGAGCATTATGCTCATGCCTTCTCTACGAATTACCCACCGGCCTTCCGTACTTTAAAGGAGCAGGTGGAAAGCCAGCCCCTCTCCTTTACCACCTGCCGTAGGCATATAACATGCCATTTACAGAGTGGGAATTCCTCAGTGCTATTAAACAGTGTCCCGACATGGCTCCAGGACCTGATAGCATCCACAGCCAGATGCTGAAACACCTGTCAGCGGAGAGCCAGCTTAATCTCCTTGCGCTCTTCAACCACATCTGGTGTGACGGGGTATTCCCTTCGCAGTGGCGGGAGGGTATAATCGTACCGGTGATTAAGCCAGGCAAAAACCCTGTCAATTTGGATAGCTATCAGCCCATTACATTGACCAATGTCCTCTGTAAGCTGTTGTAGTGCATGGTCAGTAGGCGGTTGTGCTGGATCCTCAAGACTTGGGGCTTACTGGCTCCATGTCAGGGCGGGTTCCGCCAAGGTCGCTCCGCCAACGACAACCTGGTGTACCTCGAGTCTGCGATTCGCACAGCCTTTTCCAGTCGCCAACACCTGATAGCCATCTTTTTTGATATGCAAAAAGCGTATGATACGACCTGGCGACACCACATACTTAGCACGTTACATGGTTGCGGTCTTCGGGGCTCACTCCCGATTTTTATTAAATCTTTTTAGCTGTCCGTACTTTTCGTGTTCAAGTAGGTGCCTCTCGTAGTACCTCTCATGTGCAGGAAAATGAGGTTCCTCAGGGCTCTGTTTTGAGTGTCCCCTTATTTTTAATAGCCATTAACGGCTTAGCTACAGCTGTTGGGTCGTCAGCATCCCCTTCACTATATGCTGACGACTTTTGTATCTATTTTAGCTCCTCCAGCACTCACATCGCTGAACGTAGGCTGCAGGGAGCCATTAGGAAGGTGCAGTCATGGGCTCTTACCCACGTCTTCCAGTTCTCTGCTGCAAAGACAAGGGTTATGCACTTTTGTCAGCTTCGAACGGTTCACCCTCAGTCAGAACTGTATCTCGGCAACCACCTCTTAGAGGTCATGGACACTCATCGTTTTTTAGGGCTTGTTTTTGACTCCTGTCTGATGTGGCTCCCCCACAAACGTCAATTAAAACGAGAGTGCTGGCGCCACCTCGATGTTCTCTGCCACCTGGGCCATACCTAGTGGGGTTCTGACCGCTCCACCCTCTTGCTGCTCTATCAGGCTCTGCTGCTGTCTTGTCTAGATTTTGGATGTGCCACCTACAGTTCTGCCTCACCCTCTGCATTGCGCTTGCTGGACCCCAATCACCACTGTGGTGTTCGCATCGCGACAGGTGCCTTTCATGACCAGCTTACTTGCTGAGGCTGGGGTACCACCTTTGCCGATCCGCCGTCGACAACTGCTTGCAGCCTATGCAGCACTCGTGTATAGCTCGTCAAGCCACCCGAACCACCGTGTTCTTTTCTCCCGCATGGTCGTCCATGACCAACGATGACAACCCAGGTCAGGTCATACAATCGCCTTCAGGGTCCAGTCACTGCTGCAGGAACTTGAGTCTTACCCACTACCACCTCCATATCGGGTGCACGCATGCACGCCTCCCTGATGCCTGCCAAGGCCGTATATTTGCCTGGTCTTGGCCTGTGGACCCAAAGACTCAGTTCCACCAGAAGCTCTCTGTTGCCAGTTCTTAGCGGTCGTAGCTCGATTCCCTGGACAAGAGCTACTTTACACGGATGGTTCGAAAGTTGAGAGCCGGGTTGGTTTTGCGTTCGTTCATGACAACAATGTTGAACAACACTCTCTGCCGGCTGTATACCGCAGAGCTTGTGGTAATTTCCCGCGCTCTTGAGCACATCCGGTCCTGCTCAGGTGAATCCTTTCTTATCTGCAGTGACTCCCTTAGTAGCCTTAGAGCCCTTGACCAGTGCTATCCACGGTCTCCTTTGGTGTTGGGAATTCAGGAGGCCCTATCTGCCCTTGACAGGTCTGGTCGATCAGTGGTGTTGCTCTGGTGCCCGGGTCATGTCGGTATTCCGGGCAACGAACGTGTTGATATGTTGGCAAAGCAGGCTGTTGAAGCGCCTGTTTTAGAGATCGGCCTCCTGGATGCTGATCTGCTGACAGTGCTGCGACATCGAGTGTGTGAGCTTTGGGCTACCGAGTGGCGTAGCCTGGCAACAACCAACAAACTCAGGTCTATAAAGGAGATGACGGCTGTGTGGCATTCTTCCATGCGGGCCTGCTCTTGGGACTCGGTTGTCCTGCGCCGGCTCCGCATTGGCCATACATGGCTGACTCACGGCCCTCTCCTTCATGGAGAGGACCTGCCTGTGTGTCGCTGTGGTGCCCGCCTGACGGAGGTGCACTTCTTAGTGGAATGCCTGTTTTAGCCCCTCTGCGGCGGAGTTTTAATTTTCCTGCACTTTTATCCCATGTTTTAAGTGACGATGCCAAAATGGCTGATACTGTTTTAAGTTTTACTTGGGAGTGGTCTTTACCCCTCCATTTAAAGCTTTTCTTCAGTGTCTGTGTCCATCCTGACATAACCTCCGATTGGAGGTTTCCCTTTGTTTCCGTGAGGCTGACTTTTCCTGTTTTTAGTTTCACGGTCGGTCAGCCACAGATGTCGGCTTTTACATTTTATTTCTTGTCATTGCTCGGTTATACTGTGTGATTGTCATTGTTTTAGTTGTCTCTTGCCGACTCTGTTGTCCTTTAACTGACTCAGGGGATATCCCCTCCCCCCAGTTATTCTCCACTCTAGGCCCTTTTACACGTTAACGCCTTTTGTTGTGACGCCTAACGATGGAATGGGGGACTGATGACCTCTGTAGTTTTGTCCCCCTAAAACATGCAAACAACAACAGTGATTTCAACGCCCACCATCCCCTTTGGGGCTCTACTCACCCCTGTCAGAGAGGCTCTCTTTTAGTTGATATTGTTAACCATCTAAGCCTCATCTGCCTCAATACTGGTGAACCTATGTTCCTTTTCTATTCCACCCATACCTTTTTCCATTTGCATCTTTCCATTTGTACCACTCAACTTGCCCGTTGGCTCGAGTGGTCTGCCCGTTCAGATACACACTCCGGTGGTGACGTCCACTACATCAGTATGTCCACCCTCATGGCAACTCTCCAAAGCTGACTGGCAGCTCTACTCCTTAGCCACCTTCACCAAACATCATTTTTCCGATATTGATGACAGTTAGACTACCTCACAAGCACAATTCTCTCAGCCCGAGAACATTCCATCTCTTGTTCCTCTTCCACATTGTGACACTCCCCTGTCCCCTGGTGGAATGAGGCATGCCGCGAAGCCATCAGAGCCCGGAGACATGCACTTCGCTTCTTAAAATGTCATCCTGCATGGGAGAACTGCATCTGCTATAAATTGTTGTGTGGCCAATGCCACCGCATCATTCGTGATAGCAAACGAGCTAGCTGGTTGTCCTTCACTAGCTTCTTTAACAGTTTTACCCCTCTTCAGTCATCCAGGGTAACCTCCATCGACTATCTGGGACCTCGGCTCATTTCCCAATCCTCGGTCTCACAGTTGGAAATGACAGTGTTGTGGACCCTGTAGATATCTCCAACACCTTGGGCCACTATTTTGCTGATATTTTGAGCTCCAAGCAGTGCCATCCTGCTTTCCTCCCTAGAAAATGAGCATCAGAAGCAAAGCTGCTATCCTTCTCTCAGAACTGTGAGTGCTACAACACCGAATTTACTGTGAAGGAGCTTCATCAGGCACTCTCTTTGTCATGATCCTCCTCCCCAGGACCAGACGGCATTCACGTTCAGATGTTACAACGCCTTTCCCCTGAAGTATTGCTCTTTCTTCTCCAAACTTACATGGACGGAATGTTCCCTAGATGTTGGCATGAAGCCATCGTCATTCCCGTGCCAAAGCCGGGTAAGAACAAACATCTTCATTCCAGTTATTGTTCAATATCTCTCATTAGCAGTGTTTGCAAGGTACTCGAATGTATGATTAATAGTCATCTGCTATGGCAGCTAGAGTTTCTTAATTTTCTCAATCCTGCCCAATATGGTTTTTGTAAGCACCGCTCCGCTATGGACCATCTTGTCGCCTTATCCACTCACCTGATGAACAATTTTTTTACGGAAACGCCAAACAGTAGCAATGTTTTTTGACCTGGAGAAGGCATATGACACCTGTTGGAGGACGGGAATCCTCCAGACTCTACATACTTGGGGCATCTGGGGTCGTCTGGCTATTTTTATTCAAGAATTTTTGAAAGACCGTGTTTATAAGGTGCATGTGGGTTCGACCCTGTCGAACACTTTTATACAGGAGAACAGTGTACCATAAGGCTCAGTGCTCAGTGTCTCTCTCTTTGCAATAGCCATCAACCCTGTTATGTACTGTCTTCCACCAGGTATTTAGGCTTTCCTTTTCGTAGACGACTTTGCCATCTACTGCAGCTCTCACAGGACTTGTCTACTCAAGCGACTTCTTCAGTAGTGCCTAGACTATCTCTACCTTTGG
Organism: Locusta migratoria; assembly: GCA_026315105.1. Taxonomy (NCBI): domain Eukaryota; kingdom Metazoa; phylum Arthropoda; class Insecta; order Orthoptera; family Acrididae; genus Locusta; species Locusta migratoria. The sequence continues at coordinate 598,679,596 of CM048744.1, forward strand.
AGCACTAACAATGGTTTCAGATTTTCGGAAGACAAGACGGTCTTCATCAACTTTTGGGGGTGAACTTAGTTTCTCCCTCCATCTCTTCACCTAGGTCCTGCTGTCCTTCCTTTAGCTGATACAGCGAAATTCCTAGGACTCGTGTTTGACAGAAAACTTTGTTAGTCCTTCCACATTTCTTACGTAGCAGCTCGCTGTTCCCACTCATGCAATGTCCTCAAAGTATTATGTGGCAGCAGAGGGGAGCAGATCGGACCACTCTCCTCCACTTGTACCACTCTCTAGTCCACTCGAAACTGGACTACGGATGTATAGTATACTCATCTGCATGATCATCTAAAAGTCACCTTAATATGATCCACCATAAAGAAATTTGTCTGGCTACAGGAGCCTTCTATACTAGTCTACACTGAAACTGCCAAACTGCTGCATTCCTACAAGAGAGATGTCCTCCTCAGTCGATACAGGAGCTGTTTGTCAGCTGTGCGCAGCCACCCAACCTATTCTGCCTTTTTCAATGCATCTCTTGACCGTCAATTCGCGGTTCGTCCATCTTACATCCTACCTCCTGGAGTCCGCTTCAGTTTGCTGCTCCAGCAGCTTGGCTTTACGCTCACTGTCATGTTCTCTGTGCGAGAGTTATTCACCACCATGGTTTCACCCCAAGCTCCAGGTAAACTTTGATCTCCATTCACTCCCCAAAGACACTACCACTGTCCTAGTTTACTGCAACGAGTTTCTTGCTCCCTGCACGCAGTTTGGGGACAGCATCTTCATCTACATTGACAGCTCAAAAACTAACCACGGAGCTGGTTGCGCCTTTGTCCTTGGGGGAAATTTCTTCTATATTGTCTTCATGACCAGTGGTCAATCTTTACTGCTTCTACATCTACGTGGGATACTCTGCAAATCATATTTAAGTGCCTGTCAGAGGAGCTATTTGCTATTTATCAGGGCAACCTGTACATCAAGGAACACTCACTCCCTAATAGTGACATCTGCTCTGACTCCCTGAGTGCTCTTCAGAGCTTCTGTGAGCTATACCCAGTCCACTTCTTAATACTGCGCATCCAGGAATGCCTCTAATTACTTAGTGTCAATGGAGCTGCTGTGGCTTTCCTGTGAGTTCCTGGTCATGTTGGAATATCAGGGAATGAGGGTGCGGATACTGCTGCCAAGGAAGCAGCTTTCCTACCCCAGCTAGCTGCCTATTCCATTCCCCCAGGTGACCTTCAGGTGGAAGTCTCATGGCGTGTGGTATCGCTCTGGCATGCACGTTGGTCCCTCCTCCACAGGAACAAACTCTGGGATGTTAAGACTTCCCCCATTGCTTGGCTGACCACCTCTCGGCCCTCCCGCCACGAAGAGGTCATTCTCACCCGGCTGTGCATAGGACACTGCCGTTTTTCCCACTGTCACTTACTGTGTGGCGACCCAGCCCCTCTTTGTGGTCACTGTTCACAACCCCTGACTGTTCGCCACTTTCTGGCACAATGTCCACGTTTTAACTGTCTCCGTCAAAGTTTGTTTTTTCCATCGGTCTTGTCCGAAATTTTAGCAGATGACAAACACTTAGCTGAAACTGTCTTACTTTTTATCCATTTCACAAATATGGTGAGGGAAATTTAACTCCTTCCCCCTGCCCTCAGGAACTATAGCTGTCTCCTTTATCACGAGGAAATCTGTCCCAGGGAGTTATAGTTTTTTAGGCACTCTCGTTTTGAAGTCGATTGGCTTTAGTGTGGTTCCTTTTTCCTTTGCTCTTTTTAGCACAGGTTATTGATAAAAGTTGAGTTGGGCACTTATGACCACAGTAGTTTTGTGCCCTAAAAACACAATAAAACTTCCAATACAACTGGCACGGTGTTTGTGACAAAGTCACTGTAACTTGCTCCCGAACAGATTTGCCATGACGTGACCAGGTAGTGCATTGTCAACACTGCCATATGAGATAGTAATTGGTAAAGTGTATTTGATTTGAATGGACTGTTAGTGCAAATGGGTTTAATCGATTCCAAGTGTGCTCCTTATTTGCTAAAAAAAATGCTATGCGTTGTGAAAGTTGACTTGTCAGCAAATAAAACACAGCTTTTGAAATCGGGTACAGTCATCTGGGCTAAGATACTGAATATATTGCAGATGAAATTTGCACAACAGCTGCTTGTGCATATGTACAACATAGTGTACTGATTTAAGTGAACGTGACATGCAACTGTAAGTGAATTGTTTGGAGGCTCATTTTCTATTAAATCAAGAACGAGGTCCCCATGTTTGGATGAAATGAACTGCTTTAACAAAGCTGTTGGTCAAGACTTTGGAACATTGTGTGGGCAGGATGTCTATGTTGAGGAAACTTCTCAGTATATATTCTTGCAGCACAGCTTCCACTATCATTTGCAGCACCATACAGTAAAGGCATATTGCTTAGCTCATTCAAGCTATACTGCTCCATGTTGTAATGTTTACTCTTGTGTTGTGACCGATCTGTCCCAGAATTCAGTACACAGGCAGTGGCATTTGTGTACAGTATGGATGTAGTAGGGTATTATTTGTGTACCTTTCTTCACCGCAGCTCCAGGACTAAGAAACCAAGGAAAATGTTGAAACGTGACACTCACAAAACGTTGGCACTAACAGCTGTATAATCAGGGTGCAAAGTCACTGACTAAGCCTTTCATAAATGGGAGCTATGACAACCAAAACAACTGTAATGCCATTACAGTATGAGATAGAACAAAACTTGCATAGTAACAAAATGTTTCTCATATCATGTATCTAGGCCTACCATATTTTATTGGAACAAGAGTTCGGACTCACTCTGTATGTCATTGTTCGGTCAGTAAAAATGTAATCCTCATGAAGCAAACATTTCAATGCCAACATTTGCACACATACTGTCACCACTTCAAGTAAAATTTAATCCCTTTTCATTCTGAGATCTTGAAACCTGAATGCTATTTACCATATAAAATGCTAGCATTCTGGATGCACCATTATGTTTTGGTGAAGAAGGGGAACTTGGGAAAAATGCTCTTTACCTTCATTGAAGATGTAGCTATTTGTTCATCCATAAGTCATGAGCTTGAGCATGCTTGGAAAATGCACAGTTCAGAGTAGGCCTAATCCTTTTGTGACGTGGAATCCAGGTGACGGATATTCACCAGTTTCCATTTTTGAAATGGAATTTTTATATAAATTTTGAATTGATTTTATTACTGTTGGATTAATATGAAAATTCTCCACAGAGATGATAAATTATTATTCCAAAGAGATAGATTGGCTAGCCAGTACTTACCTTTTTGCGGTACCTCCAATAGTTACACACAGAAAAAAGGAGGAAAATAGCAAGCTTTCGGAACTGTGTTCCATCTTCAGGTGGAGAGAAGGGAGAAAAAGAAGAAAAAAGGAATGGGAAAGGAAGGGAAAGGTAATTCACGACCTAGGTCATGACGATGGTGTTAAGAGAATTGTGGAAGTCAGAGATACTGTGTAGTAGTACTGAGCCATGCCATATATATATATATATATATATATATATATATATATATATATATATATATATATATATATAAAAATGGTATAAAATAAAGATTTTTGACTTACCTAAAGTACAGGCTGGTCGATAGGAACACTAAACACACACAAAAACACACAACCATTCGAGCTTTCGCCACCAGTGGTGGCTTCTTCGGGAAAAAGAGGGAGGAAGGAGAGGAGAAAGGGAAGGATACGGGTTTTAAGGAAGTGGAAAAGGAGCCATTCCAATCCCAGGAGTGGAAGGACTTACCTTAGGGGACAAAAAGGAAGGTAAACAAATACACACACACTCACACATATGTGAGTGTGTGTGTATTTGTTTACCTTCCTTTTTGTCCCCTAAGGTAAGTCCTTCCACTCCTGGGATTGGAATGGCTCCTTTTCCACTTCCTTAAAACCCGTATCCTTCCCTTTCTCCTCTCCTTCCTCCCTCTTTTTCCCGAAGAAGCCACCACTGGTGGCGAAAGCTCGAATGGTTGTGTGTTTTTGTGTGTGTTTAGTGTTCCTATCGACCAGCCTGTACTTTAGGTAAGTCAAAAATCTTTATTTTATACCATTTTCCTACCTGGAAGGTCTCCTTCTATTATATATATATAAGTAGATGAAGATTACTTACCAGTTGAAGGAGCACAGGTAGTGATAGTAACACAAATAAATCACACACACACACAAACGCTAGCTTTCGCAGCCTAGCTGCTTCTTCAGGCAGAAGGGAAGGAGGGGGAAAAGGAAATGATGAGGGTTTTAAGGGGGTGGGTAAGGACTCCTTCCCTTCTGCCTGAAGAAGCAGCTAGGCTGCGAAAGCTAGCATTTGTGTGTGTGTGTGTGTGTGTGTGTGTGTGTGTGTGTGTGTGTGTGTTTACTGTTATATATATATATATATATATATATAACAATCTCAGAGAGGAAAGATCAAGCAGTAAAGAGAAGAAAAGAAGAGATGAGTGAACTGAATGATGCTGAGGGGTGGGCGTTCTAAAACATTTTTGATTAACTGGGAAAGATGGAAAGAGAGAGAGAGAGAGAGACACACACACACACACACACACACACACACACACACACACACACACACACACACACACATTCTCAAAACTATTTATATTTAGGAAATTTTATTTCTGTTTGTAAATCTTCAGTAGTACAATTTTGATTTTCTTCACTATTTTTTCCTCTGAAGGGGAATAAAAATTTGGAATTTACTAAATAATGATCATTAAGAGTTACCCCTCTGTATGCTCTTATATCATGTATTTATGTCCTTGTTTGCTGTTTAATTATAATATAATCTATTATTGATTTTTGATTCAGTGTATCTTTATGCCATGTAATTTTATTTTGTTTTATTATTATTATTTTATTTAATTATTTAGAATGTTTTTATGTTGGTAAAAGCTGTTTAGTATTTTTAATGAATTTTGTTCACAAATATCAAGAAGTCTGTTACCATTACCATTCACCACATTTTCTCCAAGTGGTCCTATAATTTTATTTCCAATTTTACTTCCTGTTCTACTGTTTAAGTCCCCTGCAATGATATTCTCCCTTGTTTTCCCAATATCCTCTGACTCCATTTAATTTATTATAAAATTAATCTTTTTTACAAATTGGTTCATCTTCACTTATTCCATATACATATATAATAGTAATTTTTGTCCCTGAATATTAATGTTAATTTTAATCAGATTTTTATCTATAGGTTCCCAGTTTGTGACTAGTCCATTTTATTTGATTTTCATCAATATCGATATCCCACATTTTGCTCTTTGATTTTTTGGTACACCACTACAGCAATGTGTGTATGGTCCTATTCTTTCAGTGCCATGTTTTTTCTGATAGTACATCATCATCTTGATGTCTAGCTTCCATGTCTTTAATCACTTCTCCTACATTATTTTGTAACCCTTGTACATTCTATACACCAATTAAGACAGTCTGTTTTCGTAGCCTTTTTCGTCTTCTATTATATCCATCCTGCTGTAATCTTATAGGCTTTTTAACTAGTAAGGTTTTTTCCAATGTATGGGGAGTTGCCCCATTGCATTAACCCCCAACCTGGAGGGCCAGGTAATTTTTGATCAAGGTTTACTTCATTTAGTCTTTGGTAATCCAATACCTAACTACAAGGCAGTAGGTGTTAGTTTTGGTCCACCAAGGGTATTTTATTTTCCCAGTACCCACCATATCTGGTGGTGGGAGGCTAGCAACTCCACATTGGAAGATAAAGTATAAAAGTTTTTACTGTATTGATCATGATATAAAGGAAAAACTCTAAACATTTGTATAGTTTCCAGAATGAAACTTCACTCTGCAGTGGAGTGTGAGCTGATATGAAACTTCCTGGCAGATTAAAATTGTGTGCCGGAACCGGGACTCAGACCTGGGACCGTTGCCTTTCGTGGGCAAGCGCTCTACCGACTGAGCGATCCCGACATGACTCACGATCCCGCCTCACAACTTCACTTCTGCCAGTACCTCGCCTCCTACTTTCCAAACTTCACAGAAGCTCTCCTGCAAACACGCAAGACTAGCACTCGTGGCAGAAAGGATATGGTGGAGACATGGCTTAGCCACAGCCTAAGGGATGTTTCCAGAATGAAACTTCACTCTGCAGCGGAGTGTGCACTGATATGAAACTTCCTGGCAGATTAAAATTGTGTGCCGGAACCGGGAGTCGAACCTGGGACCTTTGCCTTTCGCACGCAAGCGCACTACCGACAGTGCTATCCCGACAGCAGATTTGGAAAGTAGGAGGCGAGGTACTGGCAGAATTAAAGTTGTGAGGCGGCATCGTGAGTCGTGTCGGGATAGCACAGTCGGTAGTGCGCTTGCCCGCGAAAGGCAAAGGTCCCAGGTTTGAGTCCCGGTTCCGGCACACAATTTTAATCTGCCAGGAAGTTTCATTTGTATAGTTATTTGCTTTAGTGTCTAAATATGTTTAAGAAAATTGTCAACACATTTTACTAGCTGGAGGTGGCAAAAACACAATTTTTAAACAAGTCCATTTTCAGTGGTAAACTGCAAAGGAAATGTAAATCCCTCCCTCAACAACAGCAAAACTGCAGGAATAAAATGATGTTCTAATAATTCTAATGAGGGATCGAGTCTTATAACTAAGGACTATATCTGCAGTGAAAAGGCAGCATTGCTCCAGAAGTTTGGATAAATTAACAAAAGATTTAAGTTTTAGACCACACAGGACTGGCATATTGTGGTACTGTGGGAATAGATTCCTGTATGGATAACATGAACTTTGAAATTTGCCTAAAGAAAATGGGAACCATCTCTGGTAAACCACCAATCATCCACCCCTCAGTGAAAAAGTAGGAGCAAGACAAAGTAAATATGGGCAAGATGACTTCATTTTTATAGTAGATTCTATACATAATTGTGGTATGATAGAAAAAACTGTTTCTTTCAACAAAGGATAGCCTCGTGTTTATTTTAAAACGATTTTCACTACTAGGTAAGGATGTTAGGCCCAGTGTGGGAGACAGGTAAAAGGCTGCAGCATTTGCCTGATTAAAGGAGAAAAGTCTAAGGAAGAGAGGTGAAAGTATTCTTTCATAAACTTGAAGATGCTGCTCTTCTGGGTTCATGTACTGATTTAGTAATGTCAGCAAGTTGCTAAATTAAGAAATCGGGGTGACATACAAGATGAGTGTGGAGCAAACTTTCCTGAAATCAGAGTTGACAGTGAATTGATAATGGTAATTTTATGTAGGCATACACACTAAAATGCAATCACTTGTACAGAGAGCAATGTCTAAGTCTGCACATGAAGTGGTTCAAATCTATGAAACAGTTTGAGAAAAATATATGTTTTTTTTTCTTTATTGTCACAAGAAAGAGCACATCTTAAACTACTTTTTCACATAGTTTCCACTATTGTTAAAGCACTTGTCGCAGTGGTCGATTATCCCTATCTCGCAGAACAATGCTGCCAGTGATGAGAGCCATTGCTGCACACTGAGTTTCACTTCGTTGTCACTTTAGAAATATTTCTTGCCAAGCTTCCGCTTTAGGTGTAAGAACAAGTGATAATCTGATCTGTTCAAACTGCTCCCTCCAAACCGCAGAATAAGAGTTTGTGTGTCACCTGAAGCATGTGGCTGAGCATTGTTGTGAAACAAAAAATTATTTTCCTAAGTTTTTTCTCCTTTCGATCTGTATATTCCATTTCAAAGATTTTTGATTGTCTGACAGTACCTGACTGCATTGATGGTTTCCTCTTGGGGGAAATTCAACAAGCAGTACACCTTTTTCATCCCAAAACACCATGCACATTATTTTCTATGTAGTCATTGTAGTCCTGAATTTGTTTTGTTGGAGATAGTGTCTCCACTCCATTGATTTCCATTTTGACTCCTGTGTGACATAGCACACCTAAGTCTCATCACCTGTCAAAATTTGATTCAAGATGACCTCTCCTCCTTCACTGTACTGTATGAGGAATGTCACACTTCAAAGTCACTTAGTTTTGGAACATCACTGAGCCTTTTGGGAACCCATCTTGAGCACAACTTGTGGTAACCTGTGCAGTCTGAAACAATTTTGTGCAAAACTGGTCTCGAAATTTGTGGTAATTTGCCTGAAAGCATTGTCATGGTGGTACATCTGTTATCACAGTTTTTCATAGAGCTTCTTCACCAAGTTATCATTGACAACAGAATGCTGACCACTCCAGATCTCATCGGAGACATTATTTCGACTCTCGGTAAACATTCTTACCCACTTTCTTCTCACCATTCCATCAGTCATTGCATTTTCCCATAAACATCTTTAATTTGATGACGAATTTCTGCCAGTTTCACATTTGAAAATTAAATTACCAAACAAATCTGTCAGCGGGATCATAGACGCAATGCAGAGCAACCAAAATGGTGTCAGTCGAGAACAGATGAAGAACGACGACTAGCGTGCATTCACGGAACACCGATCGCATCATAGTACTGGAGGAAATGCAGAACAGTACTTGCTTTCCAGATAAGCCTCATACTATCCCACAGGTGTCATCTGCCATCATCTGATCAAGCCTCACCCTAAGTTAACCTATTTTTCCCACACACCTAACAGCTCCTGCCTCCTATATCCTTCACCTCTTTCATTGTTTATTTGTTTGTTTGTGTGTGTGTGTGTGTGTGTGTGTGTGTGTGTGTGTGTGTGAATTTTTGCTTTCCTCCCCCCACCTACCCTTTGAATTGTGTTTATAAGCTGAATCTTTTTCCACATGTCTAGTACCTTCAAGTTCATGCTCTGTAAGGCAACACTGTATCCATACACATCACTGCCTTGCATCCTTCCTGTTCCCTCTCCCCTCACATCATATCATCACATCCATTATTCGGAACACAGCAGCATGAGATAACAATTGTGTGTCTGTGAGGTATGCAAGTATTATTGCTACCGACACAATTTGTTGCATTTATTGCTGGCAACCGTTACGGTTCTATAGAACCATCTTCAGGCCTTTGGTGCTGTAATATACCAAAAAGGGACTTAAGTGATACTAATCATTACATTCTACATTTCATAGTAAAATGGTTAATAAAAATAACAATAGTTTTTCCCCTTGTTGATGGACAGTGGCGGTGGCCGGAGCAGGCATTAACTGCTGGTGAAGGCAGCTGAGGCTCTCAGTTAAATATAGGATGCTCCGCTCACCGCTCGTCACGTAAACCAATCAGAAATATTGTAAGGGTTATGTGTTAATATGATAAAATTCAATAGTTAATATTATTAACACAGTATCATAAACTCTTCTACTTTGATTCTGTATAAAATAGTACGTTCAGAACATTAAAAATATAGGAAACATTAAATAAAACTGACAATTAAAATTGGCTATATGTGGAGCCATTGCCCTCTATGGGCATTTACAGAAAGCTTATAAAAATATGTTGAGTCAAAGATGATACTCATCAGGACACCACAAAGTTTCCATGGTGATGAAGTATTGATGTGGCAACCGACGTCAACGATGTGCCAATGCATAGGGGCTGTGGTGAGCCAGTAAACACTGTGGGAGCTGCAGTTGTACCTAGTGACTTCTGCGGATGTATCTTTGGCTGTCTTCTTAACTGGTGACAGCAGAATTAAGCACTATTGTTTTCAGAGTAATAGACTTATAGTAGTATTATAATTACTGGCACCATATACATTGATAAAAGGACATTGCTAGTTAAAACTATTGAAAATAGCTGAATTATAAGTAGTATGTAATCGACTTGGACTGAAAGTGGCTTAACCAGTGCCATACAGGACATGTTAATTTTACGAAAACATATTTTTATAAGCTTTCTGTAAATGCCCATAGAGGGCAATGGCTCCACATATAGCCGATTTTAATTGTCAGTTTTATTTAATGTTTCCTATATTTTTAATGTTCTGAACGTACTATTTTATACAGAATCAAAGTAGAAGAGTTTACGATACTGTGCTAATAATCTTAACTATTGAATTTTATCATATATTAATATAACCCTTACTATATTTCTGATTGGTTTACGTGACAAGCGGTGGGCAGAGCATCCTGTATTTAACTGAGAGCTTCAGCTGCCTTCACCAGCAGTTGATGCCTGCTCCAGCCACTGCCACCGTTCATCAACAAGGGGAAAAACTATTGTTATTTTTATTAACCACTTTAATATGAAATGTAGAATGTAATGATTGGTATCACTTAAGTCCCTCTTTGGTATATTACAGCTTCAAAGGCCTGAATATGGTTATATAGAACCAAAACCGGTTGCCAGCAATAAATGCAACAAATTGCAATCTAGACTGTCTTACTTTAATTATTAAAATTTTCAAGATCACTGTTCCAAAAAAAATACTTTAAAAAAATTACAGTTTTTAACAAAATATCTCGGAAGAAAATTTAAGTTTGATTCACTGAATGCCTAATAAAATTTCTATTAATTTGCAGTCCGCACACTTAGATTTTCATCACTCAGGCTGCCTCATAATCATACCTTATTTACATTTATTATTGGAAACACACACACACACACACACACACACACACACACACACACACAGTTGACCTAAACATGCAAATTACTTTTGCAGCCTCATTATGAAGTTATGAAAACTCTTCTTGAGGAAGTCCTCCTTAGAACTTTCACTCAGATATTACACTGTAAATCTAAAAGTTGCATCTTGAAATGGACAGGGGGACAATAGATCCAGCAAATGGTCTCTAAAATGTCTCAAAAAGAGATGTTATGTTGGCAATATCCTGAAAATGATTTGAAAACAGATGATGTATTTATTCCAGAACTTAATTTTACGTTATTTTCATTTTCTTTCATACCAGAGAGTTTAGGGAAATAGTCACTGCCAGTTTGAAAAATATTGCATCGTAAGCCACAATAAACAGAGCCGCATCTCACTGCAATATAAAATGTTGCACTAAAGCGAGTACTTCCAAGAAGTGCCAAGGAAGGCTGAGACACTCTGAGCATAACTTGGCCCACCCAGCTGGCATGTTCATTTGGCCTGCCATGACTGATCCCAGATGAAAGGAACAAGCTGAGGTGATGGATGCAAAGTAGAATCCTATGTAACGATTGAGAAGTTAACCTAGAATTAAGACTAGGGCAAGGAAAATACACAGCATGCATGCTTATAGTTTCCAAGTCTGAAACACACTATGATGGTGTGCTTATCCACTAATGGGGCACAGATACTTGCAGAAAGAAGCATTAGACCAGGCCAGAAGACTTACAAGCTAGAATATTATTCTTCAAATTATACTTGAAAAATCTGAAATAGTGACATCATGGGAGTGGACCAACTGAATGACCCATCAGTCCAAACCCTAATAGTTGAAATATAAATTAAGCTGCCTTAACAAATTCCTCAGGGAGCAGAAAAAGTTATATATGTCAAAGTAAAGTCACCCAGGGTCAGAGAAAAATATTTGTTGTTGGCTAAATGGTCTGAGAAATGAGTTATTTGTCAAAATATGTTACGTCACAAGAAGTGTGGTGACAATGATGATACAGAACATGAGCAATTAAGGTAGTTTACAGCCAGGAGTGACAAAGGTTGCTGCAGTTTCAAGATAAGTGAAACTGATTCCAAGTAAGGTAGTAAATGTGGCAGCCATGAAGACAGATTTTTGCAGGGATTGTGAAAAATTTCAGCAAGGAACCAAAGTTAACAGTAATCTGCAAATAAGACCTATACAATTATCAACACATATGCTCCCACTAAAAAAAAACTTAAAAGATACAGAAGAAACACACAAATTCTGGGATCTTTTGTATCAAACCTTAATCAACATCTCTCCATCAAAATTCTTCTTGGCGATTTCAATGCACAACTGGGGCAAGAAAAAAGATACCGAGATATCATTGGAAAATTGCCAGCGCGTAGGTGAACCAACATAAATGGTCAAAGATTGATTGGAATTTGCAGAAATCACAACCTTATCTCAAAATCAACATGTTTTAAAAGGAAACGCCACAAATTAAAAACCTGGAAACATCATGACTTCAGAAAGGGTGAATGGCAACTGGACCACGTCTGCATGGATAAATTTTATCACCGGGAAATCTACAACGTCAAAGTCCTAAGAGGGGAAGACACAGGATCAGACCACTATGTGGTGAAGATCAAGATACAATTAACTCCAGTGGTAAAGAAAAGACAGCCAAATAAAACCAGGAAAAAATTTGATCCTACCACCTTAACACAAAATAAGGAGTACTATAGGAAAACTGGGAAGTGTCTATCAACACTTAAACCCTAGAAGAATTGACCACAAAACTAAAATAAATAGCTGAAGAATTAGCTCCAAGAATCCCAGAAAGAAACATGAATGGTGGAAGGATTAATGTGATCAGGCAGTAGAAAGAGGACACCAAGCTTGGCTAAATCATAATGCCCAAAAGTCAGAAGAATCAAACTTAGAACTCATTAAACAAAGTAAGTTGTCCCAAAAAATAATCAGACAAACAAAACATAAACATCTTAAAAATACTCTAGAAAAGATAGAAGAGAATTTCAAGAAAAAATTGTCAAAAGATTATTACAAAAACTTTTGGGAGATATCGTAAAAAAGTTATGAACCCCCGCAACATAATGCTGATAGATAAATCGGGAAAGCTGGCCCACAGTAATAAAGAAAATGAAAAGATCCTTGCAGAGGCATTCAATAAACCTTTGAATTGTGATGAACCACTGACTTCCCAATTGCAACCAGTTTGTTTGTTAAAACTTCCAGGCACATTAAAATTGTGGCCGGAACTGGGACTCAAACCTAAGACCTTTGCCTTTCGCAGGCAAGCGCTCTACCGACTGAGCTATCCTGACACAACTCACGATGCGGCCTCACAACTTTACTTCCGCCAGTACCTTCTTGTCGGGATAGCTCAGTTGGTAGAGCGCTTGCCTGTGAAAGGCAAAGATCTCAGGTTCGAGTCCCGGTTCTGACACACAATTTTAATCTACCAGGAAGTTTCATATCAGCGCACACTCTGCTGCAGAGTGAAAGTTTCATTCTGGAGTTTGTTTGTTGTTTGCAGTTGCATCTGAATCTGCCATAACTGTAAGCTGCTGTTTTCTTATTTTGTATAAAGGTGTACTTTACTCTTCATGAGGAGAAAGTTTCACCACAGTTCTATGTTTCTCATTAGATACATTTTTGTCAGTTAAAATTCTTTTTTAATTCTACAATAAATTTTTTAATGGACTCAGGGTCACTGGAGAGATTTTTTCCACATACATCTATTTGATGCACTTCATATCTCTTCTTCCACTTGTCAAGCCAGTCCACACTAGTGGTGAAACTGTCATCTTTTTCTTGTAGCTATTTCCTGAAATACAAAACTTTTTCTTGCAAGATTGGGTCAGAAATCAGAGTATGCTGCTGTCTCTGTTTTGTAAACCACATGAATAATGACTCACTTATTATTTTGAATGATGTCTTCTCTATAGCTCTTTGGCCAAGAGCTCCTTGAGAGCATTTCTGTGAAGTAAACTGTTCCATTTTATCTCTTTCTTCATCAGTCACAGTAACTTTGCTGAAACCATGTTTGAGAGCAAGCTGTTTTTATTTATTTATTTATTTATTGTTTCTCCTTTGCACGTAGTCTAGTGCTTTTAATTTTAAATGGAATGGCATAAATTGCCTTTTCATTGTTACAACATTCACATTTGGAAGGTATACAATGAAACACACGGTTCGCAAACAAAACGCACAGCACAACACTGTACTGTACTGGTACTGCTGCCCAGGAACCATAGCAGTGTGTGGACTCCCCAGTTCGGATCAGTGGCAGCCAGCAGCAGTCTGTGGATTTCATACAGTACTGATTTGCAGATGTTCATATAACTAAGCAGTGAGCTATTTGCCAGTTTTGACTGTATTCTCTGCTTTGTCACTGAGCTGTCCCTATCTGCCTTTTGCTATGCTGTTTTCATTGTTTTTTGTTGTTTAATATATAAGTAAAAACCACAAAGTAGGTGTTTTTTAAGTTTTATTTATTTATTATTGTAAGTATGCTTGGATTATGGGAAAATCAAATGATTAAGACTCGGAATATCAAAACTCTACTGTACTGTCCACAGTTCCAGATCCCTATGTCTCGCACACCGTGCTTCAGAATCTATCGAACAAGAAGAGAATGGTGTGACTTAATGCTGCATTTAAGTACAATACTTTTTTGCTGTAATACAATAATTTTGTAGTCCTTAAGACACTCTGTTGAACAAAGTTTCTTTGTCGTGGGGCTGTTCCAACCTTGCAACAAGTACTTGCTACTTGTAATGGTAAGGTAAAGCAGTCAACAATCCGAAGATTGGTTTGAACACCACAGTGCTTTACTAGGCATGGTCCTGTCTGGGGGTGGTATGCCATTGCCTTCCTCCGACCTTCGAATTGACTTACCCAGCCAGTTATAGGGGGACCTACAGTTTAACGTGGGTTCCGAACCACGGTGCTACTCGGTATTTTTCACATGAGCAATACTGCCAGAGGTGAAAGAAGTGGAAAGTGACAGATAAAAATCCTAGGAGCTGGCGCGGATCGAACCTGGGACCTTTGGATTGTAGTCTGGCATTCTAACACTGTGCAACCGAGGCGCACCTAATGACAATTTAAATACTGGTGTACTAAGGTAGAAATCATATATATTTTTTAAACATGACTATAACTGTCCATGAATAGTTTTCAGTTTAGAGAATTAAGTTTGGTTTCTGGTTGTCATTTTTGTTAGGTAACTTTCCTGGTTGCCACACACTGTGAATCTAAAATATTGTTATCTCTGCAGATGGAAGCAAGTCAGGTAGGGCCGGGATGCTGGATGTCAGGTGCACACTCCTCCAGGCAATAAAGTAACATTCTCTCTCTCTCTCTCTCTCTCTCTCTCTCTCTCTCTCTCTCTCTCTCTCTCTCTCTCTCTCTCTCTCCCCCCTGTTTGCCTTTTATTAATTCTTTATACAGATTTTTTTTCATGTATGATGGTGGCCCTGTGTCCTGTTATGCTTAACCAGTGTTGCATAAGTAGCTGAGTTGGGCAACACGAGCATTGATGGTCCTGCTGTGGCATCAGATGTTGTCTATGTTCTTGCACTGACATCTGCAAAACATTCCTTCCCGTATGGTCACAACTCTCAAATGCTTCCTCTTTGCCCCAGTTTGAGTGCCCCAGCCTGCTCCAGTGTTGAACTCCCGACTCCAGGTAACATGGCCCGCTAGCAGACAAAGTGACATGGACGCGGAATTGAACAACTGCAAAAGCTAAAGTCTACACTACTTATACAGATATCCATGGGGCTGCTGCCACGCATGTTATAATGCAACCAACTTGCACAGGTGGCTGCCTTGCATAGTGTCAGCTGGAGGAATTTGGATAGTGTGGTTAATCTTCTTGTCTTTCACACCGAATTATCACTAATTTTGACCTCCATACACTGCTTATTTTATGCTTTCCACAACTTGTACTTTGGATCAATTGTTTTTCTGACATAATACTCTGATGTACAGTCTCATTGACAAAAGTTCATGCTGTAGCATGTAGCGGAAACTTTCTATTGTGATCAGTGGAAAAGTATTATAGCCTCAGTTGCCAACATTATCAATATACAGCTGCAGCACCTCGAAAAGTTCTGTAAAAGTTTGTCAAGAGTTTTGTGTGAAGTTAAAAAATAAACGGAGGTTTTTACAAAATTGTGTACTGTGTATGGTGATGTTGAATGATGCCAAGAACATATAAAAGAGAGAAAGAGAGATTCTAAAGTTCAGTGTAATTATGACCTGGAACTTTTAAACAGAGTAGTTTGTGAGATCCAGTGTGGTAAATTAACATTCAGAAAAGCAACTGATGTATATGAGTGGTTCTTTCCAATCGCTTTGCCATATTTGAAGAAGCAATTTGGTCCATTCATTTGTCTTTACCCATTAAGGAAGAGTGTGAGAGAAACTGTTTTATATATAATTCTTCCCCCTAACAGCACCCAACTCCTCCATCCACTCCTCCATCATCTGGCCACTGAGATCAGTGTGGCAAGCCATATTAACTGAATGGAAGAAGTACACTTGCAGAACTATTTCCAAGGATGCTTTTCCATCTCTTCTGAATAAGAACTTTAATAAACAAAATCCTTATCTCAATCTTTAGTCCTTGTTTGTAATGATGAACATCCTTATCTGTGTTAACCCTTTAATGCATAGTGTAGCTAATCAGCTACATACCTTATTTTTTCCATTATCTCTCAAACTGATCAAAATTTTACCACAAATTCATTTGTACCTGCTTGTATACATAGTGTTACATGTGCCAGTAGCTCGTCTTACAAATTATAAATTGCAGAGTGCTACTGAATCATTTAGACAATTAGCTGCCTTGAGTGACTCTTAACGTGTGTGTTTGTTTACATGAGTATTTCTCTTTTGCCATGTAAAATTAGTCAATCACATACTACTGTTGTATTAAGAGTTACTTTCTGGAAAGATGTGGGGCATAATAATGACATTTACCACATTGGATACATCAATAGAAGCATGCATATATATATATATATATATGATCATCTATGAACTTTCTGTTACTAGTAGTACATATTAATTTTAAGGATTCCCCCTTCGCCCCCGCCCCCCCAATGTTGTATTCAGTACATACACTCTATACATTATACTGAAAATAATCTCAAAACTGTCAGAAATCACCCTTTTTTTATGGTACACGAGTAAGCTATTTCCACACCATAATGACAACAGCACACATTGCCACTTTTGGCATGTAACTGCCTAGTGCTAACTGCTTCTCTGCCTCTGTTAATTACTTCCAGTTTCACTAAACGTCCGTGGACCACTACTCCTCGAATAAAATGATTGACTCAAATGTGGTATCACATTTACATAATTTGCACATTGAACTGTTTGACATAAACGTGACCTGGATGACCACCATAGATCAAAGTCAGTTGTTTACCTAAGGCAGGCAATAAAACTGCCCACACCTCAGTATTTAAGGTCAAACCATATACCTGATCTGACAGCACTGTAGAATGCATAAATGTCTGTCATAAGTCTTCTCTCTTTCTAGGGCAATGAGAGTGCTATATGATGTTGTGGTCTAATGTTAAACATCCCAGAATGTGGACATGAAGTCAGCAGTTAGTCCACTCATTTTTGTATGTTTTAAACTGCATTTCAGCTCCCTCCCCCCCCCCCCCAGGTGTCCCACAGCTCTTTTGTGGGTAAATGTGTGGTGCATATGGGTCCCTGCACCATTGTAGCCTTTCTTCCTATTTTCCAAGATTACATTATCACTCCCAGTTCCCCTCCTTCTTGTCCTAACTCCTCCTCATTTATACACCCTCTTTAGGTGTTTCCGTTTAAGACGTCATGGTTATTCCCACCCTACATAGCCCCTACAGCACAGATTCCCACCCTTTCCTTTCCCTCCTCGCCATATCTGCCTACCCTTACTAGGTCCCCAGCATGTGTAGCCGAACCATGTGGGGGCCTGTTGTGTCCTTTTTCCTTTTGTTTGAGTGCCGCCCCCCCCCCCTCCCCCCGACAATGCCGGGGTACTCCATTGGTACCTGAGCTGTTACCTCCTCATGCAGGCAAAGGCATCACTGCCTGTCCTCCTGGGGTATCAAGACTCCTGGCAGTGGCCATCATGTCAGGTAGCCTTTGCTGTGGCTGGGTGGTGCCCGTGGGAGGAGCCTCTGATAGGAGTGAATAGTACCAGGGCACATGAAATATATGAAGCTGTAAAGTGGTCATTCTATGACCCTATATGAAGGCAGGAATAGAACATTCAATGCTGCTACCTTTGTCAAGTGGACTTTTTCCTCCCTGGGTACCCCTGGAAAGGAAGGCCATGCTCATCTGCTTGGGGGTGAAATTCTTTCTGCACCACCTGGTCATCATCATGACAGACGGAGGTACATTCACCACCACCAGGCCATTGTTTTTTGTCAAAAATATAGAAGACACGTTTAGTGAAGTTGATTCAGTGGGCAAGGTGCATTCTGAGTCTCTGCTCTTTAAAACTGTTTCTGCTGCCCAATCTACAGCTCTGTACACCTGCAACCATCTTGTCAATATTCCACTGTCCATACCCCTTCACCAGTCCTTAAATATGATTCAGGGATTTATTTTTTCACTGCGACCTCCTCCTTCAAATGGATAAGGAACTTGTGCCAATCTGGAATGATGAGTTGTACATTTTGTTTGCCATGTTCAGAGAGGCCCTGGTAAGGATAATCATATTGACACAGGAACCTTTATATTGGTGTTAGAGGGGGGGGGGGGGGGGGTAGGTAATCTCCCAGAAAAAGTCAAGATAATCATTTATTGATGCGATGTGAAACCGAACATCCCAATACCTTGAGATTTTTCAGTGTATGCAGTTTCGGCAGATGTCATCTTGCCGTACAGCAGTCCCTCTATGGGGTGAATGCGGACATCCACTCCATGAGGTGAGCCCATGTATTCCACCCCCTGAGTGCATCAGTTATCAACAACACCATTTTTCATGGTCATCATACTGCCCGATGTACAAGAAAGAGAAGAAAATACAAGAATGTAAGTCTCTAGATCGTATAACCTACCCTGAGGCTTGTCGAATTTGATCATATGAATCCTGAGTTCATGATATCAACTTTTTCTCTATTACATCCGGCACCCCTACCCCTTCCTCCTTATCCCACTCCCACCCCCCTTCTACCTTCTCCCTCTCCTGCAGCACCCTTTCCCCTCCCTCTGTGTCCCCCTTCTCCTCCCCAGCCAGAATAGTGGTCTCCTTCTCTGGCAGTTGTCAGTGGAGCCCTCTCTCAGGGCCGCTCCTGTCAGTGTTCCCCACATCACAAGTCTTCTGCCTTAAGTTGGCCACTGGACTCAGTCTGTGTGTACCAAGGTCACCTGCTCTTCGTCAGTCCCTGACACTAGTTCTCTCTCTGTGTTGCTCTGTAAGAACAAAAGAGCTGAAAATTGTATCACTTGTTGTTACTACAGGATAACACTTTGTGCTGATTTTACACACAAGATTGTCCAGTAGTCTGTTTTTGAGCCATTCCTCTCTCACTTATTCTTCTGGTCCTATACCCTCAGTTTAACTCTGAACCAGTCGCATTCTACAGGCATAGAATTAATAAGCTACTTGAACATTGCTAGACTTTCAGATAATGTGAGAGAGTATTGGAAATAACTAGACAACTTTTGATCGAGGAGTTTTTTTAAAGTTTTCGCTATTGATTTGTGACATTATTACTTGCATCTCCTGCAATGAGACTGGAACCACTTGTCAAAGCCACCCTTCCACTTAACAGGTGATCATATTACCTCAGAGTTAGTAAAGAGCTGTAGTTTTTTGTTCTTTCTTACTGCATATAAACTGGAAAGTGAAAGATGAGATCAGTTGCAACTTCAGAGTGGAATGCCTTTCTTGGACTAAAAAACCTGAATTAATAACCTTGTTTCATATCTTAAGTGAAAATCTCTTGGATCATTAAATGGAAATGACATGGAAAAATAAAGTGAAACTATAACCTTAGTTCTGTGCCAACTCATAAGTCACAGAATTGCCAAACATTTTCATTTTTATAGCAAAGATTCGGTCATACTATCTGCAAGAAGAATACTACCTGATGTGATCATTGGGCAGTCTGGAAAATGACTACAGCTTGCATCTCATATAGGTGGCTACATATGGCAAGAATACCGGAAGTATGTATGTAAAGGAGTCTGCAGCTAGATTTAGGAACAAGAGCAGGGGTTCTCAAACTTTGTGTCATGGATCACTTCTAAACAGTGGAATCTAAGGCAGAGCATATATTTTATGTCACAAATAGATACTTTATTTGGTAAATAAATTGACAATACTATTAATGAAGCAAAGTAGTTTCACAATTTAAGCAAATTAGACATAAAGTTATTACTGTAAATATTCGTTTTATGGACTAATTTCACTATACACAAATCTTCGCACACAAACAAATATTGAAAGACATCGCTACAAGCTTTCACTTAGTGTAATGGTTTGGGGGAGGGGGGGGGGGGAATTCAGTGAGAGGTCAGACGTAAATTTCAGTGTTTCTTTTCCCATTGATTACAATAATACATAATTGTACTCATTTCTAAACAAGCACAATAAACACACCTAAGCACTGCAGCAGACACAAAGGCTTACCAGAGCGAACTTTTGTACAGCGCAAAGCACGGCATGTCCATTCCCTGTGTGTCTGCTGCAATACTGAACCATTCAGCCATGGAGGTGGAATGGAAGGTGCTAAATATAATTCTCTAATCGATACTTTCCTACACACCGCTCAACGACAAAGAAAACCTATATTGAGTTCTTTATTCCATTTATTTTTTTAAAATACAAAATAATAAAATTGAATGAAAAGTCCTTACCTCTCTGGGGACCACTTAGAATTGTTTTGCAGAGCACAGAATACTTTTCGGAGTATGGTTTGAGATATTCTGGAAGAGATCATTATTACTAATAATAATACTGCAATGCACCTACTGCTACCGAACATCATAAATCGATAACTCTCAATTATTTGTTAAAAACTTACATACATAGTATTTTTGTTCCACAATATTACTTACACTATGTATTTAAGTTTTTAATATGTATGTTCCTCCAAGTACCAACGGAGTATTCCATAAACATAATTATTTGTATTTATTGTTATAGGTGTACTGAAAACTGAATAAATCATTGACCAGGTGTTATTCACATTTTTTTAGTCTCTCCATTGGTTACTGCCTACTGTGAATATTATGAGTAAGCATTTTTATTTTATTATACACAGAAATTATATCTCTCAAGAATGCTGACAGTGGCACAGTTCCTGAAAATATGGTCACAATTAAAATGACATCACTACAGTATATTTTCAAAATTTACATGGCGACTTCATAAGTTACAAAAAACATAAATTTTCAAAAAGTGAAATAACATGTTTTCAAAACTAAAAGGGTAACAAGTTTAACCTACTGTCTGGGTTAAAGATTTAGGTTAAATTAGATTAATACTTGTTCTCTAAATATGTAGACAGTATTTTGTAATGGTGGAACATATCAGTTTTATAAAATGCTTTATTACATGACATAATTCAATTTTTTAATTTTTAATTAATATCTGGAAATTTATGTGTGGAGTAGTTGTAGTTTTCATTAAGAAATTCTTTTAATTTCTTCTTAAATGCTGTTTGGCTCTCTGTCATTTATGATGCTATTTGGTAAGTTGCCAAAGGATTTTGTGGCAAAATAATTCACCCAGTTCTGTGCGAAAGTTAGATTTAATCTTGAGTAGCTTTGCACGCTGCTATTACTTTTGACTTGGGTTGGGTTATTAATAACAAATTTAATTGTATATTTACCTAGTGAAGTTACCATGAAGATTCTTAGGTTCTTAAATAAATGTCTGCAGGATAAACGCCGGCCACAGTGGCAGAGTGGTCTGCGGCGTGCCAGTCACGTTCTACAACGCCATGGGGGTTGGGGGTTCGAATCCCCCCTCAGGCATGGATATTTGTGCTGTCCTTAGTATTAGCTAGTTCATTAGTAGTTAGTAAGTTTGGGGACTTATGACCTCTTAGTTAAGTCCCATAAGCTCTACAAACATTTGATTTGATTTGCAGGATAAACTTGGGTAGGATCCGGCAATTATTCTGATTACACACTTTTCTGCTATGAATATCAGTTTACTCAGTGATGAATTGCCCCAAAATATTATGCCATATGTAAGAAGTGAATGAAAATGGGTATAATAAACCAATTTACTGAGATATTAACACCCTAATAGCATACGTAGCTGAAATCAAACATTTGGACAGTTCATAAATGTTTCTTCCTATTCAATCTCTCATCAAAGCACACATCTAATCTCTCTCTCTCATAAATAATATTCTGCCATAGGTGCACACTTCTGTTCACAGTATAACTTATTAATAGTGTCATGCACCCTTTGTTGTACTGTTTTATCAAAATTTAATGTAGCCCATTTGCAGAGAACCACTTAATTTTCTGGAAGACATTTACAATGTCATCAGTTAATAATTGTTTGTCAAGTATGATGATTATTCTAATTTTCTCAGCAAAAAGAACTAGCTTTGCATCTTTGTGAATATAGAATAAGTCATTAGTATATATTAATAACACTGAAGGATCCAAGAATGAACACTATGGGACCCATTCTTGACAGCTCACCGGTTTGACAAAGCTGCTGATTTTTGCACATTATGTGAATCTCTTGTCTACACTTTATAACATTTTATTATGTTTTTGAGTAATTACAGTTTATTATACCAATACTCAGCTTTTTAAGATTACAATGTATGGGGGTTCTGCTCGCTGCAAATTTATTCTCCTGGGGCATCGTGGTAGAAATAAATACTCTATATGTACAATTTTTCACTTCTTCTTTAATTTAAATCAAACTTTTTCTCCACCAAAACATTTTAACAACAAAACATCCACAGAGTGACATAGATTCCAAAGTACTCGTCAAAAGACAAAACTCGAACTCCCTTACACAAGGCGGTGAGGCAAATATATAACCTTGACAATAATGACGTTACATTAAGCATTGTTCATAACAATTGAATATCATGATTTATAATTAACAAACACACAAAGAAAACATTTAATTTACACAAAAATAATCGCAATATAAAATGAAAACTATGCATACGATAATTTTAGATGGTACATGTATTTTTAAGACTAAATTTCCAATCTTTCTGTTAACAACAAAGTGCGATGTTAAATATCAATTAATTTGTTAATGAATACATCATACATATTCCTAACATATACTGAACTAACAAATATTCTGGCCATTCACAAAATATACTCAAAATCTCTTTTCAGTCAATATATACAAAGAATTCAATATTGATAATTAATGTAATAGTTGAAATAACACAATTAGCTGATCAACAAACTTGTTTATGCACCTGACATATATACAATGCTATTTATTTTAATTTCTTTATGTTTTACAAAAGTTTGTATCCTTCGACTGTCTTATTTATTGAAATAATGTACTATATCAAAAGTATTGTTTATAGAACTGTCTGGAAATGTCTTATACAAATCTCTTAATTAATGAAATCTATGAGTTGTTTTGATCACAGTATCACCGAGACACTGTCCTACACTGATACCTAGGCTGGCTATAACGTTTTTAACTAACTTCACACGCAACTTTTATTACTATTGAACCACACGATTCCGGATCCGAAGCAGACGGTATCGTAGGATGACATTGAGATGAGAGGACCAGGCAGACGGTATCGTACGATAACATTGAGATGAGGGGGTCAGCAGTATCGTTAAAACTTTCAGCAATCTTTCAGTGACGTATGAGTTAAACCACTTGTGCACTTTCTCTCTCATACCACAATACTTATAATTATCAAGAATTTCATGATGTACACAATCAAAAAGACTTGGAGAGATTACAAAAATTCTAGGAGACACAGTCTTTTAGTAGGAACCATCAGTGCCAGCCCAGAGGCTGTAGCAAAATTACTGACAGGGTCACCCAAGCCAGATTGGTCTCAACTTAGGAGCTAGATGAAGTGGGCAGAGAGGGCTCTAGAGATGTAGTAAAGTCATATCCCTAGATGAGTAAACCTAAAACAAATCCTGGCTCTCCAGATTAGGGGTTGGACAAAGAGATATTAGCACCACACTGTTAAGAAAAGAATGTTACAGAAATTCTACAGAAGCCTTGGAAACTGGATGGAAAATAAGTATCACAACCCCATTAAAGAAAGCAGACAAAGGATCTGACAATCACATTTTGGAATGTGAAGACTATTCTTCAGTCTGGAAAAATTGAGGAAATAGCTAATAAAATCTTCAGTTTCAAGTATAATGTCATAAGGATACAAAAATAAGATGTCAAGGAAATGGGAAATAATAAACTTGGTTACTCGTTGATATATAGTGAACCAGAACAACAAACAGCCATATTCCAAAGGGTTTTTAATACCAAAAAGGTCGGGGGAGGGGGGGGGGACCTATTTGTGTTTGACCCCTTAAATGAAAGACTGAGCAGACTGAAACTGGGGGGGGGGGGGGGGATTTAGTAATATGTCAATAGTAAATGTTCATGCACTAAGAGGCAAAAGAACAGTTCTATGATGACTTTGTATACCTAAATATGACCTGATGTTAGTAATACATTTTAATCCAGTAGTAGGGAGAAATGAACCACAATGGTTTCTGAATTTTTCATTGCTCAAAGAATAAAACACAAGTGGAAACTTACTATGACAATTCACAGTAAGGAATGTGATAATTAAAAGTAATTGATTTCCACTCAAGAGGATTCATTTGGGCACTTGAAAGTCTCCAGTCAATGGACCAGACCACTTTGTGTGCCACTGATGTAGAGTGGTCAGATAGTGAGTATTGGGTGTCCTCAAGCGGAGAGTTATTGTGTGTCAATCCATGTGCCTAGCCAAAATAGTTTTTATCTTTCTTGTATAAAAAGCAGTACAGTGATCATACATTAGGTATAAACAAAATAACATCAAGTTGTAATTGAAAACCCCATATCTCAGAAAAGTTAATGATTTTCTCATGTAAATAAAGTTGCTTAGCAATATATGTGGTTTCTTTCTTCCTCACTAGAGTATAGCTCAGGGTTGATTGCATCTCACTTGTGTACTGCTTGTTAAGAAATTAGGTTTCTAGGTATTAAGAAATGCCTCCTCTATGTGGTGCTTCAAAAGTGTCATATGTCACAGAGTCAATTTGGTTATCTCTCAGCCATGCTCAGTTTGTGACTATGTCTATTTTCCCAATGTATTGACTGATCAAATTCTTCTCGGATTTCCAGCTGTATCATACTAATATCTGTACACAATATTAATGTCTATTTAAAATTCTTCGTATCTTGGAAGACACATTACCAGCATAAGAAAGAAAGGCAACAGAACTGAGTGTCTTCAGCTGGTTCACTTGGTGGACCAAACTCGAAAGCCTGTCTAATATGCCTGTCCGTATAGCCATTTTGGTTGAACACATTATTGAGATGTTGAAACTCTTAGAGGTAAATTTTCAGCATCTGAGATGGCATATGTTCTTTTTACCTTTGGCAATCCATATAATCTAGGTGGAACAGCTGCACCAGAAAGAAGATTTTTGATAATGTCTTCTGGTATAGAGCTCTTCATCAGGAATGAATTCGTCATCTGTTTTTTAAAATCCATAGAATCTTTCTGCAATATCAGATATGATGGGTCCTTAAGTAAATCTTCCATATTACATAATCCTCCTTGGAGATTAAAACAGTGGGGGTTGCCTTTGTCAACTGGTAAAATTAACAATTTAGGATCCTCTCTGGGAGACCGAATTGCTGCACATTCAGCTGAGGAAATGTTACTCTGTGGAGGCCGAGACCGAAACCGACTATGGTCTGCATGAAACGGACGACAAATTCACTTCTGATGAAGGAGCTCTATACCTGAAGACATTATCAAAAAACCTTTGTCCTGGTGCAGCTGTTCCACCTAGATTATACAGATTGCCAAAGATTCCCAAAGATGGGATTCTATTATGCCCGATTGTTAATAATTCGAGTGCACCAACTTAAAATTTGGCAAAAATTTTAGCGTCAGTCCTCAGCCCTCATGTGGCTAAATGTGAACACCATATATCTAACTCCATGGATTTTATTCAGCACTTGAAGTCTGTTCGTCTTGATCCTTCTGATGTACTTCTGAGTTTTGATGTGGTGTCTCTTTTTCCTCGTGTATCTCTTGAAGAGTCATTGATGCTTATTAACAAAAAATTAGACATGGAAATGACGTAGCTTTGCCGCCATGTATTGACATCCACATCTTAAAAAAAAAAGACTTGCCCCCCCCCTCTTTTTTTTTATATGTTGACGTTATGTTTCTTGTTTGGCCACATGGAATAGATGCTTTGCACCAGATATTAAATCATTTTAACTGTCTCCATCCTAAAATCTAATTCATGATGGAAATTGAAAAGGAGGGCTAGTTACCATTTTTGGATGTGTTGGTTTATAAAAAAGATGACTGAACTCAGTTTACAAGAAACAGACACATACTGAAAGGTATTTACATGTGACTAGCTGTCGCCCTCCGTTACAACATGCAGGAATTCTACGGACCTGGGATATGCCATCTCAGATGCTGAAAATTTACCTTGAAGAGTTCAACATCTCAAGAATGTGTTTAACCAAAATGGCTATATGGAGATTAGACGGACTTTTGAATTTGGTCCACCACCTGAAGCAGCTGAAGACACTTTCAGTTCTGTTGCTTTTCTTCCTTATGCTGGTAATGTGTCTGCCAATACAAGAAGAATTTTAAATAAACATAAAATCAGGTGAATTTTTCGTCTGCTGGCTAAGACAAGCATTTCTTGGCTCTGTTAAAGTTGAGTTAGGCCTAAGGAAACCTGGCGTTTATAAAATATACCATGTGAGTGTGGCAAAACATACATTCGCCAGACTATTCATACCGTCAGTGAGAAATCTGTTGAACATCGCCACCATACACTGTTGATACCCCTAAAAAATACACAGTGCCTGAACACTGTCTCTCAGAAAGACACAGGATGTTATACGATGAGACACAAGTTGTTGCAAATACCTCATGTTACTGGGATTGTATTTTGAAAGAATCTGTTGAAATCAGAATAACAGATAATACAATTAACTGTGACAGTGGTTATTTGCTGAGTAAAGCATTGAATCCTGTGTTGTCAGACTTGAAGAAACATCAGCATCTGCATCAAATGGCAAAGGATGACAATACCTAGCGATCTGTCATTTTTTACATTACCCACCACTGGAGGCGGGGCAACTTCTCTTATGCCGGGTGTCAGCAGCTACAAGTAAATGTGCGCAATCTGTATTTAGAAGATGCGCCTTTTTACTTATGTTGCTTATGTAGAGCCAGCCGTTCCACAGTTTCACTCAGTAATGGCAAGAGCAGCTTAGCTTCCTCACCCGATGATGGTGGTCAGGTGGATTGCAGAAATATTGTGCACAGACGTCAGTATGATCCAGCTGGAAACTCAAGAAGAATTTGATCATGCTCAGTTTCTTTGTAAGTTATGCCCTCAAATGAACAACGTTTGTTAAATAACAATAAATAAGGTTTTCAGGTGACTGTCAGGTAGTCATTGAGATAGGTAGTTTCCTAGGGTTCAGAAGTCACTTATAAGTAGGAAGTCAGAGTGTCATAACATCAGAAATTAGAAGTAGCATTACAGGGGGAGGGGGCATGGACTGCATTTGAGATATATCTGAATCTGTTTGATCTCTTTAATATTACTCCACTTACAGCTCTGACATGAGATCTTCCTCACACCGTGCACTTTCTCTTTCTGCCACCCTCCTAACATCCTAATTGAATGCTAGTTGATTACTTTCACAAGGATCATACATGTGCAATCATTCCTGTTATAAAACCTGCTCCTATTCACCTACCCACACTAACTCATGTTTCCTGTGTGATTACAATTGCACTGGCTAACCATACAAATGGATCCAGAAGAAATGTCCACCTCGGGTACACTCAGTACCGAAATTCAAATATAGTTCACAATGTCACCTTTGAGTCTTGCATGCCCCCCCCCCCCCTCTCTCTCTCTCTCTCTCTCTCTCTCTCTCTCTCTCTCTCTCTCTCTCTCTCTCTCTCTCTCTCTCTCTGTCTGTCTGTCTGTGTGTGTGTGTGTGTGTGTGTGTGTGTGTGTGTGTGTGTGTAAGACTACAACAGTGGTCAAGATTTTAACATTGCACAGAGGAAGTAATCCCATCTCAGTTTATATATAAATCAAAATACATATGATCACCACATAATCAGTAGTAATTCTGGAAGTGTCACAGTGTAATTAATCATATAATTCTTGTTCTAAAATGTGCTGATCATTTTCAGGTTATGATTATAAAGTATTAAAACATTCCAGGTTTTGCCAGCATGACGTTTGCAGCATACATCAACATTGTACTGGCAAGTCTGGAGCTCCTGTTTATGATGGCTTTTCTAACTTGTGAGCAGTGACACAGTTTAATGTAGATTATTGTAGTTCAGAAGTCAAGAACTTATTTCATTACAATGAGCGAAAGAGGAAAAAGGCACAATCATTTGTCAAGAAAATGTAGTTGAATATTGCTTTTGTAATGTGTGCATGCATAACAGTTTTTTTTCCAAATTAAATGCAGCTTTGCTACTTATATATTCCTTACCTTCATGGATAAATGTAAAATTTAATAATTCATGCTGTATATATATTTTATCACAATGGCTCACCAGTATTGGGTGGTATTATGTACCATTACAAATGATAGACTAAGTAGGGACTTTAAGATTTATAAATATTTTTTAAATTAATAGTGTTGTTCAGGAACAGTATGCTAGCTCAGCTTTGAAAGCATCTGAAATTTGCATGTAAATACTATTTTTGCACATAGTAGTCAGAAGATAGATGTGCACACTCTCAGCCTGGAATGCAGTTTTCAATACAACTTAGGGGAAACATTCATTCACTCACATCGAAGCCAACACTGACTTAATATTGACAACATGCATAAAATAAAGACACACAATCACATACCTACAGTGGAGTTGTGAATGGGACACAGAAAAATGTTATAAAAACAGTTAACACTAGCTCTTAAGCTCTTACTGTTTTCATAGTAAGAGTACACAGATTCACAATCGTGCAGAAGTGGCAAGACAGATAATCATCTCAGTACTACTGCCAGTGTGCAGTGTGCACAACCCCAGTGCACTCCTTAGTTCTCTCCTCTCCCCCTAGCTGCTTACACCAAAACAAAACACTTATTATACTATTTGTGCACTGATGATATTCTCAGGGCAGTCCCCAGATGTACCTCAAATCTTTGCCAGCAATGTAAATCATGAAGTGTGTGAACATGGAGAAATTGTTTGTACATCA
The DNA here is from genome assembly GCA_026315105.1 of Locusta migratoria. Taxonomy (NCBI): domain Eukaryota; kingdom Metazoa; phylum Arthropoda; class Insecta; order Orthoptera; family Acrididae; genus Locusta; species Locusta migratoria. Next base: position 598,708,556 of record CM048744.1, read on the forward strand.
ATTACTGAAATACTGTAAAAGGCAGTACAAGAGAAACAGCCTGCATTTTCAGAGGAAAAGTACTCTTAGGCTGGACAGCACTCACCAATTCCTCAGGCAGACTATATCTGGGGACAGCACACATCATTAATCCAAAAACCCATGCTTAAACTGTGTGGCTAACCAGGAGGATCCCTATATTCTGACCTTTCATATTTTCCTCCCTGCTCACATTGTTCACCCCCCCCCCCCCTTTTTTTCTCTCTGTCCATCTCTTCCTCCCTTCTGTCGCATTTTCTCCTCCCCAAGATATGAAAAACTCCATAGCTCCAAACTATAATGGTGATCAAATGGTGTGGAAGTTTATTATAAGGTACTCTGTTGTGCACCATATGTTGGAGTGCAGAAAACAAAACACTTTAATGAAAACAGATGAACATGTACAAATTTTCATAATTATTGGTAAAGGGTGTCAATCTATTGTAATGTACTGTCTACCATGTGCAGACTGTAGCTCGCAGAGTATAAAAATGTTCTATATAAAACATACATTTTATTGAATTTTGCAACCAAGACATTATTTTATTCAAGAATTCAATAAAACACGGTTCCTGTACCACCCCATGCAAAAATAGCATGGGATGACTTTTAAAACATACATTTGTGGGCCAGCTTTCAGGTGACGGGCCAGTGTCGAAGTCTATTCAAAGGGAACCCTTCACCATGCAATCCAGTGACTTAAAAAAATTGAATTATTATAAAATCTAAGTATGGCTACTTGCATTCCACATTTCACCCAAATATGTCCAGCCGTTACAGCAAAAGGTATAACAAACAATTGCACAAAGTTTTGCCTTCATAATCCATACAAAGATACACAAGTGTAACAGATCGTATATTCTACATAAATGTCTGTATTTGGTGAACCACATTCACAGATATTTGATTGTTTATTGTTATGTAATAACGGCCATTTCCCTTGTCCACGAACGTAGAGGCAGTGCCACAAGTTCGTGGCACCTATACTCTCATAATCATGTACCCTGCTGCTTTCTGTTCATTCTTCAGCACACTTCTACCTGACAATAGACTCAAGCGACATGCTTCAGTTATACAGGCAGCACTGGAGAAGAGTTAGTAGAATCTGAGAGCACATGGAGACCGTGAGTACGGAGATGACGTTGGCGAACCTGTAGGCGAGTTGCAAATGAATACTGTATATTTCCGCAGTCAAGACAACCTTCAGATAAGATGAGGTACAAATTTTCATCAAAATGCTTTAGTTTAAGCATATATCTGGCCTATAAGACGACCCTGGAGTTACCGTATTTACTCGAATGCATGCCCCCCCTTTATTTCCAGTTTTCGGGTTCCAAAAATACGCCTGAGAATTATACTTGGAGGCAAAGCTTCAGGAAGTTCCGAAAAATGCTGTTAGAAGCCGCCTTAAGTAGTTTTCGTGATAGGTTCACTTGGATTTCACTCTTTGTTGCAATGTTTGCAGTCTGCTTTTGAACTTTCGTTTCTGCAGAGATGACATATAATCGTGCTGATGCACATATTATGTGGGTGAAAACACACGAAATTGCCCAAGAACAGAAGAAATGGATTTCAAAAGAAGCTGCAATTGTTGTGTATAGCTCCAAAATATTTTAACACTTTCACTGCCCTGTATGTAAATATGCTCTAATTGTTTCAGTGCGACTCTGGATATATTGAGAAATTATTTTTGACAAGCGACATGGTAAAATCAAGCTGCATTGTAAATAATTAATTCTATTCCTGCTTTGTCATATAGCTTATCGTATCTATCCTTGTCCATTCAGTAAATTAATAAAGCGAACATGGAGGAGGGGGAAAAATCCGTGACACTCTGTTTCCGCGACACTCTGTTTCCCCGCAAATGTTTTCTCCATGATGTAAATTTCACCAGGGTAATATCGCAATTGTGTTGCATAGCGCGGCTATAGCGAGGCTTCAACCTTCAAACAATGTGTATCGAAATGGTATGTATGGAATAAGCAAATGGTTCTGAACCGGAGATGCACGCGCTACACGCCCTCAAAAAGAAAAATCTTGTTTGTCCTATACCTAACCTAACATTCCCATTTAAAAAAGTTATTTGTAGCATATACTTACAAAGGTTAGGTATAGGTTAAACAAGAAGTTTTTTTTTAGTATGTGGGGATGCGTAGCATTCCAATCTATGGTTCAGAAACAATAAATTGATTTACAGTTGTACGTTCGATATATCATTTCAGGCCAGTTACTTAGTGTAAGCTTTCTTATAAATTATCCAGAAAGCTGTACTCTTAGATTTCTGCCTAACCACATACTTTAAAATCGAGACATATTCATAAAAAAACATAACATTTGCCAGTTTGATACATATTTTTTTGGTACTTAACCACTGAGATATATATTGTACCAATTTCAGATTAAATTCCAATCTAATTTTTATTTTATTTTATTTATTTTTACCTTCATATAAGACGACCTAGGTTTTTAGGGGCCTTTTTTATGATTTAGCCATAGTCTTATCTGTTGAAATATACAGTATATGGAACTCATTTCTGGTGACTATGAACCCGTAAGTACAAACCAACAGCAGCTCTACTCTACTCTTACAATCTTGGAACTACAGCAAGATCAGTGGAAGATGTAACAGAGATGCCTTGATTTCTGGTGTATGAAACCGTCAACGCTGAGCTCATACTTGTGTGTGTGTGTTTTTTTTTTACTTCTAGCTCCTGGCCTGTGCATAAGCATAAAGCAGTAGCTATTAGTGAGTCATTTATATTTGAAGCAGACATTGTTCGTAAACATGAGTAAATGTAAGATCATGGAGAATGGCAAAAACGGGAAATTGTGCACAGCCATATGGTTTATGATGTTGCTGATTTGTTGATTTTTTTTTGACGAACTGTACAATGTGTCTACAAGCAGTGGTGCACCACATATGATCATGTCACTTAACTATTAGAATTGTGGTTGAGAGATCATTTTTAACAGAGGGACTGGAGCCATAATTAATGGCTAGGGTATCAAAATCACTTGCAATTCTAATAAGAGTTGCTGCAGGCACTGAATTAACGTTCCACCCTAACCTGTTTGTGAGAGGAAATTTCTATCAACATTGACATCCCTATTTTTCAAGATGACAGAAGTAGAGTTGATTGGGCTGGAAGAATATGTGACTCGTTTTCTGCACACTCCCCATTTAATTTTTATTAGCCTGCAAAATCACATGATTTGAACATCAAAGAAAATACACGGTACATGTTGTTACATCAGACACCAGTACACACGCAATTTGATGGAAATGTATGACGAAATTCTCAGCAAGTGACTTAACTTGGAGTTGACATACCCCTAATACATTGCAAATTCACTTCCTAACTGAGTCCATGTGGTTATAAGGTCCAGGGGAGGAATTAACTTATGCTTGTAATTCTTTCTGTAGAAGAAACCAATTTTCTCCCCCCTAGTAATCTTACGGATTCTTACTAGAAACCACCAAAGAGCTCAAAAGCTAGTGTTCACTATTTGCTTTGTGTTTTTGTTTCCTACTTGCCAATACAAGTGGTTGCTTTTCCCCAATTTTACCTTTTATTCCACCTGCCAATTTTCATTATTATTATTTGATGTTTACAACAATAGGGCTTTATTACTTAATAATCAAATAATTAAAAATTTGGTAATTCTGGATATTTTCTTCCGTCTTACATTAAAGGTACTTGATAGATCATTTGTACAAGTTTGACTTTAAAAAAGTGATCAGGTAACAATACCACGAAAAAGAATCTGGATGTCCGTGAAAAAGTTAAAATGTTAATGACAAAACAATCTTCACTCTCTCTTTCTATGCTGCAGAGCTAGAGCTACACTGTTCCCCATATATCACATTGTTTTAGACTGTTCAATGACCCAAGTCAGAAAAGGTGAGTAGTTTCATTCTGTTGCTATTATATTTGTTGCAAAATAAACTTTGGAAAATACAACAACCAACAAAGTTTGAAAGTACTTATATTAGATTGTTGATGCTAGAATACTTCATTAAAGAACTAGAACAGTATCACTGGTATACTACACATAATAATAGAACTAGATTATTTCTTATATAAAAGGCTTTGTGCTTGATGCTGTCTCCCACAGTATGCTTTAAAATGACCAATTTTCATTCATGCTAGCAACTGTAGTATCACATCTAAATTAAGTCTGCTTTTTATGATATTTTAAATAAAATTATTGTAGTGTGTCTGGTTATATGGAATATTGAATGATATGTTATTAGTAATTGTTTATCCTTTTCTGTTTACAGTTGATGGAATCAACAACACTTAGTTGGTCAACAAGACTGAAAGGATTCATTGTATGCTTTTTAATTGGCATTCTGTGTTCAATTTTGGGATCTTTCTCCCTTTTCTTTAGTAGAGGGCTGGTGCTGTTTGCTGTATTTTACACTTTGGGGAATATCATTACACTTGCAAGGTATGTTTCTCTGTTGCTCAATGATTTTTCTAGACAGCAGGGCAGCCCTGTGCCATGCCATATACAGTAGAACACCATTTTTACACTTTTCAAGGGACTTAATGAATCTTGTAAAATGTGGGGAAATAATGTTTTAAACAGTAAAATATGCTTACTTCCAACCCTTGCATTTTTGTAGTTCATTTGTGATATTTGTACATAATAGGCTTCAAAATACTCGCAAGGAAGTTTATTATTTAACTAGCTTATATGCCCGTGCTTCGCAATGGTTGTTGAGCGAGGGCCTGTGTGTATCATGGATTTTTAGGGTTCTGGACCCCAGTCAGTAATAATAGAATCCTTGTTGGATTGCTGTGTCAATAAACTCAGTTGTCCTAGCCAAGATGTTGAATGTAAGTAACAGTCATTGTCTGAAATGATGTATCTTCACAAAGTTTTTGATACAAAGGATGAAAGGTGTCAAAATAAGCAAAGAAATGTTCAATACTTAATACACAAAGCAAAATAAGTAACACTATGTTCAATGTTTCTTGGTATTCATAGACATAAGATTGCTTAATTCTGTCACAGACATTTGCTTCCTTGTTGTACTACCCAATACTTACTATGTAGCAGTGGTGTTTATTAGTTCTTTGGTGCACTACTGCGCCACTATCGCTTGTATGCTGTACTACACAATCCATACTTCATGCATAACACACATCTAAATCAATTTCCCTGATTCCACTTTTATGAAACAAAGATGCTCCATGCAAATCCGTGAAGTAGTTTTTAATAGATGAACAGACAGTTGCTGAAAACACTTGAGATTGTGATGTATCTGTTTTTTTTTTTCCTCCATGATCTGACTTTGATAAAATCATGCCTATATGTTTCCCCAATCTTAGCTCAAATATCCTGTGAAAACTGTATGAAAAGTGTCAGTAGTTTCTTTAATACATTTGCAAAACGTGTTAGAAATAGGCATGTCTTCATGAATATGATGTAGCTAACAACATAAATTATTCCCCATTTAAAAAATTTATTTCATGGTCATTCATATTTCTGGACAATGGTCTGAGACATGGAAAGCTGAAATGTAATAAGTATTTCCTTCATGAAGTAGAAATATCAGTGAAAAAATTATTATTCTTACTGTTGGCTCTCTTTTTGTTAGATGCGCTATTGTCGTTCCAAGCATGAGACTTAAACTTCCATAGCAGTTTTAGATATACCTTAGACTGTAATATCAATATTTAAATATATGGATTAAACACGGCAGTTTTATATTCATTGCGTTGAATCATATTTCGTAGAACATAGCAACCAAGAAAACAATTTTTAGAAATATGGTAAATTTGAAAAGTCAAAGAGTAAGTAGTATTTTAAAAGAGCAATAATCCGATCGCTGTCCCGAACTTCGCAAGAACACCCGCAGCACTATCTATTGGCTCTTTACTGCATTTGATTTTGAGAAATGAAGCAGTTTCTGTAACTGGAAGATAATCTCACATTTCCTGTGAAGAAACCCTGAAAATGAGTCTATTAGTTTCGGAGGTAAAAGAGATAGACAGACATGACGGTTGTTGATGAAAAACGTTAAATTGTGATGTTCTTCTTTCTGTGATCTGATGTTTATGAAACTAAGTCTGTATGTTGTCCCAAGATATGCTGAAGTTCTGTGAAAACCCCATGCGAATTCGGAAGTAGTTTTGGAGAAGTGGTTTCTAATAGATGAACAGACAGACACAACGGTCTATGAAAACACTTTGTGATTCTATTTTGATGAAATCATGCCTAGATCCTGAACCAATCTTCGCTCATATTTCCTGTGTAAACCGCATGAAAATTCGTCCAATAGTTTTGAAGAGTGAAGCGAACAGTGACAGGCCTGTATTTAGAGATTTATTATTAGTATAGATATGTTGTACAACTGTAAAATTTTGCAGGAATATATTAATTTGTATAAGTGCTGTATGTCAGTAAAATCTGTTGTGAATATGATTAGTAGTAAAGAAGTAATAGATTAAAACGTGACTCTTGATGGAGTGGTTTTCCATGAACTTTACTTTTTACGTCCTCATATCTCATGTGCGGCAGTCGGAGGTGATGGTTGTATGACTGTGTTGTGTGCCTGTGTGATTGCGTGAGTGCTCTATTTTCTGAAGAAGGCCATGGCCGATAGCTGAATGTGTTGTATGTGTGTGTCTTTTGTATGTGCCTGTCGCAGCTTGTCGCCACGTCTTTGCGGTGAGTTGTAAACTGTCCTCACTATATTATTAATTCCAACCTGGACTTTCCATTATTAAATTTTGTTATCCTTAGGTTAGTTTAACCTAGTTAAAGTAGTTTCTAACACTAGGGACTGATGGCCAATATAGCTTGGTCCCATAGTAGTACAAACATTTGAACATTTGAATCTTTTACATATGTTTCCTTTTTTGGTTTGCAGTGACAAAATGTAATTATTCACAATCAAAACTGTTAATGTATTGGCCGAGATTTGTGCATCCAATATGTTTACGTTGGCTCTCGACGAATTCAACTGAATGATGGCTTCAATGTGTGGGTGCTGTCGTAAAAATATTGGCCAATGTTGGCACCAGCACTGGTACTACTGTGTGGATGTAGGGGGGGGGGGGAGTGGTGGGGGGGGGGGGGAGAGAGAGAGAGAGAGAGAGAGAGAGAGAGAGAGAGAGAGAGATATTTTTAATGTGATTATCTGTCAATTTCATTGAAAGATGCACATGAGAGAAATGAAATTGCCTGGAATCAGAGCATTATCAAAAATAGTTACATATTATTGATTATTGAGAATAGAAAATAAATTTTAATGACCTTTCTCTGCTCAGTAATTGTTTTCTTTTTCAATTTAGATGTTAGAACATCTATAGCTCTGGAAGTTTATCATCAGGCTAGGCTTCAGTAATCAATAGTAATTTGTAGAGTAATATTGCCACATGAAATATACTTATTAGTAAGCAAGAATAATACTCTAACACTGGGATAGAACTGTTACCATCAAGGAAATGATGATCATGGATTCTAATTATGATATTAAAACAATTCAATAGGACCTGAAATGAGCCCTATTATAAATCAGCTAAAGATATAACTTAATTATGTTAGAGACATTTTTTATTATTCTGATGAAAGCACTCCTAGCAGTTACCGAAACCTGGTCAATACATTTTATCTCTGTGATAAAGGGCTGTTTTATTGTCACTTAAATTTATAGATAGATAACCATCAACACAAGTTTTACAAAATCCAAAAATACTGTGACTGAATTTTGTTAGGTTTCAGAAAGGGAGAAACTCTGTTGCTGCAAGTAAAGCAGATGTCAGGTTGTTGTTATTATTTAGCAACAGATTTCTTCCAGTACAACCCAATTTTCATGAGTAATAAAATGATGCACAATGTGCACCCATTCATGACCACAGTATTTGTAAGTTTTGTGATGTTTGTAGTTAGTTGACAGTGTTGTACAGTAGTCATACCCATCGAGCTGCAACCACACTCAGATTTACCCAATGTTTTAACAACAGAACCCATCTTAAGTAACATGGGCTGCTGATTTGCAAGGCTTGGCACGGAAGTCAGCTTTCTTGTTTTATACTTACACTGAAGAGCCAAAGAAACTGGTACACCACCTTAATATTGTGTATGGCCCCTGTGAGACTTTGCAACCATGACTTATCAAACTGATGGTTCTGTAATTTTCACACCTGTCTGCGCCTGATTTCTTTGGAATGGGGATTATTACATTTTTCTTAAAGTCTGAGGGTATTTCGCCTGTCTCATACATCCTACACACCAGTTCAAGTAGTTCTGTCATGGCTGGCTCTCCCAGAGACTTTAGTAGCTCTGAGGGTGTCATCTACTCCTGGGGCCTTGTTGCGACCTATGTCTTTCAGGGCTCTGTCAAATTCATCTCTCAGTATAGTATCTCCTATTTCTTGATCTACTTTCTCCTCCCTTCCAACAACATCGTCTCTAAGTTCATTTCCTTTGTAGAGCTGCTCTATGTACTCTTTCCACCTTTCAGCTTTCCCTTCTTCGCTGAGAACTGGTTTCCCATCTGAGTTCTTGATATTCGTAGAGTTGCTTTTCTTGTCCCCAAACGTCTCTTTTTATTTTCCTGTAGGCAGTATCTACTTTCCCCTTATTATACACTACTGTACAGATTTGCATTTGGCTTCTAGCCACTCCTGCTTAGCCATTTTGCACTTCCTGTCAATCTCATTTCTTAGTCGTCTGTACTCCATTTTGCCTGTTTCATTTACTGCATTTTTATATTTTCTCCTTTCATCAATTAAATTTAGTATTTCCTGTGATATCCAAGGATTTTTCGTAGGTCTTGCCTTTCTACCTATTTTGTCCTTTGCTGCCTTCACTATTTCATCTCTCAATGCTACCCATTCCTCTTCTGTTGTTTATTTCCCCCTGTTTCTGTCAATTGTTGCCTAAATCTCCCTCTGAAATTCTCCAGAACTTCACATTCCTTTAATTTATCTAGGTCCCTTCTCCTTATTTTCTTACCTTTATGAAGTTTTTTCAGTTTCAGCCTACAGTTCATGACTAACAAGTTATGGTCAGTCTCTCCAAAAGCTAGCAATGTTTATTTTCATCCTTTTTTTTTTTTTTTTTTTTTTTTTTTTTTGTTTTGCTGTTGGTGGTACTAAGCTAAGTACTGGCATATCACATTCAACCTTAAAAAGAAAAAGAAAAAAAAAATTGAAGGGTTGAAGAGTCTGCCTGGCAAGGTATCTAAGGCTGCTTCTAAAGATGTTAACACGTTCCCCCCCCCCCCCCCCCCCCCCAAATATAAAATAATAAAAGCAGATATGACCATCAAGGCCACATGTACTTCTTCATAAGACATGTTTAAACCTGATGTAACCATGGTAAAGGTTTTTTAAAACTCCACTTTTTGCAACTGGTTGGCTGCTTTTATTAATTTATTATTATTTATTTATCCATGACTCCTTGAGTTGTACATAGTGAGTACAGTAAGATGTAGGATACATTTAGTGCAGTAACATTTATTATTATGAAGTATGGTTACAATTAGGGTTAGAATATAATCTCAAAGTTTGGTTAATTACTTAGTTATTACTACATTATTATTTTTATCAGTTCAGTTATTTTTTTATTCAGTTATTATTCATCCAGGTACTCCCTAAGGCTGTAGAAATAATCTATTTGATATACTTTCACCACAGCTTTGAAACCTGTATCACTTTATCTGAATGTATGTCTTTTGGCAATTTTCCAAATATCTTTTTTTCCCAGTGTGGGATTCCATTTTTGCAGAGACTGCTTTTTGCTTGGTGTGCATGAAGTTCCATTTTTTTTTTTTCCTTGTTGTGGTTGTCTTCATTTTTTATGAAGAGTTTGGGTTTTTCCATTGCATACTGTTGTATGGATACTAAAAAGGTAAAGCAGTCAACAATCCAAAGATTGGTTTGAACACCACAGTGCTTTACTAGGCATAGTCCTATTTGGAGGTGGTATGCCGTTGCCTTCCTCCGACTTTCTGACTGACTTACCCAGTCAGTTACAGGGGGACCTACAGTTTAACATGGGTTCCGAACCACGGTGCTACTCGGTATTTTTCACATGAGCAATACTGCCAGAGGTGAAAGAAGTGGAAAGTGATAGATAAAAATCCTAGGACCTGGCGGGGATCGAACCCGGGACCTTTGGATTTGTATTCTAGCACTCTACCACTGTGCAACCGAGGCGATACTACAGTCTCATAAATATGCAGGCAAAGAAGTGGAAGGATCTGCCACTTTTTGAATAGTGGCTTGCAGGATTGTCTGGAAGTGACACCTTCTATGATTTTTTATTCTGTTTTTAACACGGAATAGTTTGATGCTGTTTGGAGAACCACCCCAGATGACACCATACTTCAGAAGTGACTGAACATTAGCATAGTAGACATTTCTTAGACATTCTTTGCTGCTGCAGCTTTAAAGGATCCTTAAGACATAACAGAAAGAGTTCAATTTTTTGATGAGGTTGTAAATGTGGGTTCCCCATCTGATATCCTGGACCCAGAGTCCAAGGTGGTAGCAACTCTATTTACAGCTTTGTTTGAGAGCTGGATATTTATAGTTTCTGGTACCCTTTCTTTTACATTGTGGAAACATAGTGCTACAGTTTTCTCTTCATTTATAATAAGCTTATTGTGGGTGAACCATTGTGATATTTTATCCACTGTTTCAGTAATGTTTTCTTGCAGCATCTTTTTCTTTTTTTGCACTGACGAGAAAGCTTGTGTCATTGGCAAACAGGTATGCATTTTGCCAGTTTGTTTTATTGTTGGTCATTTGCCTCGTGAGCTATAATATCAAAAGCCTTTGACAAGTCAAGACAGACCCTATCTAAGTTATTGAAGCGGAGCCAAGTTCACAATATGCATAAAATTCTTATGGATCAGTGGAAAAAGTAATAGGTAAAATAAACACTTGGAGACATCAAAAGAGAATACTTAACAGGTTGTGTCACAATATTATTAGCTGTACAAGCATAAACATCAAATTACAAACTGGTCATTCAACTTGCAAGCAGTTTGTTCAAACTTTCTTGGATTAATGAACTGGTGATAGTGATCCTGCTGTCTATGGCAACTTACGTCAAATAGACAACACATTTGATTGAGACTGTGGCACAGTTCATGAAGGAATAACAGTACTCAGTAACCTGGCACAGCACTATACACTGGTATCTGACTTAGTGCAGCATTGTAATAATTCCATTCGATTTGAAGTGTGGCACTGGATGTGATGGTTGTATGACTGTTATGTGCCTGTCTGATTGTGTGAGTGTTCTATTTTCTGAAGGAGGCCATGGCCGATAGCTGAAAGTGTTGTATGTGTGTGTCTTTTGTATGTGCCTGTCGCAGACTAGTAGCCATGTCTTTTCGGTGAGTTGTAAACTGTCATTATTATATTACTGATTCAGCATTAAATTGATGATTAACTCCATTGTACTCCAGTAGATGACGGGCCATAATGTATTCCAAAGGACACTGGACAACAAATCAGAACTGAATAACAAATTTTAACGAACTTTGTGTCCATTGCTGGCTTGCTTGAAGTCTTACACTTATAGTGCCATGCAGAACTGTTTAGAGAAGTGTGCTACCTTCATGCATGTTATTGGGTCTCCAGTTCTGTTTCCTTCTTAATTCTCGTCAGTGCAGCAGTGTCACCTTACATAATTTATTGATGATACCACAGTTAATATTCAGTTCTACTGCAAAATATATGCTAGTTCTTTTTCTAACCTGTATAATTTTTGTGCTGTCTTTGACTAGAAAATGTTTGGTCAAGGCACTGTGAGACTGTATCCACTGAAATACATTTGTCTTAGTATACTAATATAGTGAGACAGTAACTTACTGAAGATTCAAAGCTCTTGTTAAGATAGAGAATTGGAACCCAATAAGATATGTATACACAGAAAAATTTGAATGAAGATCTTCATCTATCTTTACTTAGAAAAAGCACTTTAAAGATATGTCTAATGACGACAAGACATGTGATAAATTTGATGACAAGATAACGAATAGAGTATCAAGGGAAATGGTGTAAAATCCTCATGAGATGTATGTGGAGAAACTAGATGCAACAAGATAGAACCTTAGCAAATCTAAAGAACCCAAAGAAACTTAATCCTTTAATAGCATCACATAGTATGTCTTCTATGTGAATGGAGCTAACAAAGAGGAGAGTATTTATTAAGTGAACCAACAGCTCCAGTGATGGTAAAAGATAAATGCTGTATATCCATAAATGTTTGGCTGTTTTGTCCCTTTAATATTATCATCATTGTTGTTATTGTTACTGCCAGTTTTATAATTCTTTGCGTTCTACAGCAGCCTCTCTTTGTACCTACTTGTTAATAAGATTTATTCATATTTCTTCTTCTGATCAATGCCTGGATTTCTTGTATTCTTGTAGCTCGTGAGATCCTCCCTCTCTTCTTTCTGCCTCGTGGTTCCCATTCAATCATCCATTATTGCAATCTCTCCTTTCATATGTTCATACAGTACATTTTCCTTTTCCCTCTACAAAATCAATATTGAAATACTCACTTCATCCTGATGACTTCATTTTTTACCCTTTCAGACTTGGATAACCCTTCAGGCCACCTCTGGAATTACATCCTCCTTCGTAACCAGAAATTTAAGTGGTTTTGTCAAATTAAACATCAGTCGAATGTTGGGACATCATATATTATAATAGCCAAATGTTAGTTGTGCAAACACCTTAACATGCAACTATATACTTGAAAAACCAGTCACTGAAATAAAAACCAATTTTTACAGATAATGCAGACATCAGAGCAAGAATACCATAAATCTATATATTTTTTAAAGAAGTTGGCAAAGTTAATTTCAACTCCCCTTTTACCAGGTTGACAATCGTATACAAAGTCCCAGTTTGCACTACTTAATTTGTCACTGAACATTATGTGCTCTTCCTTTTGCCCCCTAGTGATTACTACTTTGGGTTCTTTAGTATTAACTGGTTTGCTTTTATAGAGTGTGAGGAGTAATTGGCTCATGATCAGCTGGTCCCCCTCCTGCAAGTTTGACTGTAATATCTTTCCTATGGAAATTAACAATAATATTGTCTATGCAGGTATTCTTCCATGTGGCATGGTTATTTGTACAGTAGAGGTCTAATGATCTTAGACAGAGACAAGTATCAAGGATGTTCATTTATATGCTGTTTGCCATTTCTATGTTAAATCCACCACAGATTGCAATTCTAGTCTTACCATTCAAGATATTTCCAACTATTAATTCACATTTTTCAATAAACAAATTAACATTGCCATCTGGAGACATATACAGAGTAACTACCACTATATTTTCATTTAATAGTCTTACACAACTGAACTCTCCATCAACTTCAGAATCAATTTTGGAAAATTTTACTCCTCCTTTGACACAAATTCCAGCACCGCCATTCTTTCTTTGTTTTCTACATATTATGTCTCCCACGACATATCCCTTATAAACAAATACATTTACTTGCTCTTGGCTTAACCAGTGCTCAAATATACATATAATATCTATATTCTCCACATTACACAAATGTTCTTGTTCTAATAGCTTATTCCTAATGCAACATATGTTAATATGTAGAAAGTAATAAGTTTGTCTTTATCTGTAGTCATGTGAGAGATATTAGACTGTTTTTGACATTGTAGGCCCTATTAATGTCTTTAGTCCTGGCACATTGTGATTGTCTGCATTGTGATAGTCAAGTACCAGATCTGTTTGTTGACTCACTTTAAGTGCAATGGGGAAAAAAGCATTTTTGAAAAAAGAAAAAATTGTTAACATCCAATATTAAATTAAGTGTAAGGAAGTCCTTTCTGAAGGCATTTGTGTGGAGTGTTGCCTTGTATGGGAGTTAAATGTGGACAATAAACTATTGAGGTGGTACTGAACAGAATTTGGGAGAAAAGGAATTTCTTTGTATTTTAACCTTTGTTATTATAATAGAATAAACATTGTTTACTAATAATGATATACTGATGGGTGTGAAAAGTGAAATAATTAGTGTCTTGAACAATGAATGTATTTTTCTATGGAAAGAAGAAAAGGGGCCTGCAAGAGTCATTTATTTTTCTTCCTTTGACCAAAACAATTTCTCTCTCTCTCTCTCTCTCTCTCTCTCTCTCTCTCTCTCTCTCTCTCTCTCTCTTTCTCTTTAGTGGCCTCTTTGCAAGATCATGAAATTAGACTTTACTACTTCCTTATTACAACTGTGTGCCAGAACCAGGATTCAAAACTGGAATACTTGCCTTTCGTGGGAAACACTCTACCAGTTCAGTTATTCCAGCATGCTTTACGGCCCTAGGCTGTGGCTAAGCCATGTATCCACCATATTCTTTCTTCCAAGAGTGCTAGTTCTGCAAGGTCCACAGGACTGCTTCTGTGAGGTTCGGCAAATTAAGAGGCGAGGTACTTGCAGAATTGAAGTTGTGAGGATGGACTGTGAGTCGTGTCAGTATAGCTCAGTGGTAGAAGACTTGCTGGCGAAAGGTCTTAGGTTAGAGTCCCAGTTTCGGCACACAATTTTAATCTGCCAGGAAGTTTCAACTTTTGTATTAATTACACACATTCTTAAGATTTCTCTCTCTCTCTCTCTCTCTCTCTCTCTCTCTCTCTCTCTCTCTCTCTCTCTCTCTCTCTCTCTCTCTCTCTCTCTCTGTGTGTGTGTGTGTGTGTGTGTGTGTGTGTGTGTGTGTGTGTGTGTGTTTGTTTTTGTTTACGTGTCCTTTTTTCCCCTAAGACAAGTCCTTCCACTCCCAGTATTGGAATGACTCCTTATCCACTCCCTTACAACCCACATTCCTTTCCTCCTCCCCCCCCCCCCCCCTACTTCCTTCCTCTTTTCCTGATGAAGTAACTAACAGTTGAACTTTTTTTGTGTGCATTTTTATTTGTGTGTCTGCCAACGAGCCTGTGCTTTTGATAAGTTAAACCATCTCTATTTTTTATACATATTTTTTCTTACCTGGAATGTTCCCCTTGATGTAAGAATTACATTTTACATGTCATTTTACTTAAACACTTTACTGATATTTAAGCCAAATGAATCAATGTGCTTAATTTCCTGTTTCTTTTAGCACATGTTTCCTAATGGGGCCAGTCAATCAAATCAAGAAAATGTTTGCGCCAACAAGAGTAATCGCAACAATTATGGTTATCGTCATGTTTGGGCTAACTCTTTTTGCTGCCATTTGGGTAAGTCTAATTTCTTTCAAATTAAATTTCTTGTACATGAGTTTAGGAACTTATCTAAAGAGAATAAATTGGTTTTTAAGAGCATAAATGTGGTGTATAAATCTGTGTTTGTAATTTGGGCTATTATTAAATGTAAGCCCCCTTTTTGCATCCCAACCCATCACTATGGAATAAATATAATCATAGTTGTCACTGGTCTGCCAAGTAACCTCCTTAACTTTGGACTGACATTTAGGTGAGGACTGAGTAGTTAAACCTTGAGCTTTACAAAAAAGTTTTTTTAAAGTAATGTCTGTGGGAAAGAGATTTAAACAGATTGTCAAATAGGAGGAACAAAGTTAGAACAAGTGGACAGTTAAAAGTTCTTAGGATGTATTTTCTCACAGGATGGCAACATAGTGAAAGAACTGGAATCAAGGTGTAGCAAAGGTATGTAGTAAGTGCTCAGCTATGATCTAGTCTATTCTGCAAGAAGGAAGTCAGTACCAAGACTTAAGTTAGCAGTGCACCATACAATATTTTGGCCACCCTTGTACAAGAGTGAAATCTGGGTGGATACAAAGTACCTTATTAATAAGGTTGAGGCTACAGACTTGAAAGTAGCAAAGATGATTGCAGATACTAATAGATTATAAATATGGTGAGTCCATGATAAAGAAAGCAAAGAAAATCTGGGGATGAACACCACAGATGAGCAATTAAAGCAAACAGGCTGAGATGGTGAGATGGTAGGGTCATGTTACATGCATGGGAGAAGCATAGTTGCCTAAGAGACTTACGGATTCAGCAGTAGAGGATAGGAGTGGTCAAGGTAGACCAAGGAGAAAGTACTTTGATTCAATCAAGAATGATTTCGAAGGAAAAGGCCTAACAGTGGATTGATGCTAGCATTAATATCGGGATCATGGAGAAATTTTATAAGGGTACAATGCTGCTGTTGCTGATGATTTTCCATGCGCACTTGCTCGCTCTCTCTCTCTCTCTCTCTCTCTCTCTCTCTCTCTCTCTCTCTCTCTAGCATTTCAAACTATGTTCAAGATACCAATGAAGGGAATGTTTTAAACTTTATCAAGGAGTTCATTACATTGTTTGTATATATTGTATGTAAATGATGGATTTTATCTTTGCAGTATTGACTGAGCATTGTTGTGGTGTTGTCAAGCTTTTAGTAGTTCCTATAAAGAAAATTTAATGTATGCAAAGAAGTGCAGTGCAAATAGAAACAGGAGATATGGAAGTGTTCAAAAACCTGATGTGGCATAATCTTGAAGATAGACATGTATTATCACACAAAGAGTTTATGTACAAAATATCAAGAATCAGTATTAAATGAAGTGTGTGGAGGTTATTCAGACAACTACATTTTGTAAAAAGAAAACTGGGCTAATTAAAGCAAACACACGTGGCATTTAAGCAGTTATTCACTCTGCATTCTATGTGCAATTGGAATAAGAAGCAAATCTTATGTATTAGCATATTATGTACCTTCATTTATTCCAGTGGTTTGTGAGTACTTATGCAGAAGTCAACTACCAATGAAAAAACATTAACTTATTTTTCACCTCTGATGAAGAAACACCCTGACTGTGTTGTAAATTACTCTGTAAGGAAATTACAGTAACCACTGAATTTTTATATTAGTTTTATTGTCCTTATCCAGTTTCAGAAGTTTTCACACCCATTGACAGAAGGTGCACACTTTATTACATGAAATCAATATTATGCCTAATTTTTTTCTTAACACTTGAAGTTTCTTCTTAGTTTCCTTTGTTATGACTACAGAAATATATTTTGTTTATACATTGTCAATTTGCACAACTTTTGCCAGTGGATTGCTTTTATTTTTAAAAGTTTGATGTTGGGTAATGTTAATATCTCTTATATCAAAAGCTATATATGTAATGTGTGTGTATTTTATTTAAGTGGGCTCTTATAAAACTGATCTTTATAGTTATTTCATAAAGCTAAACCCACCAGCTGTGAGTGTGTAGATTGAAGAGCAATGACATCACATTGCAGAGAATGGGATGTGTCGAGAAGGCAAGAGTCTTGATACTCTTGCATTCACGCCATCCCGAGCTGAGCTACGATGTGCAAGCTGGCTCACACCTAGTCGGCACATGTCAGGCTGGACTGAGACGAAAAAAGGGGGAAAATCCCCTTTTCAGATTTTCATGTTGTAAAAAATTTTGACAGTATTTAAGATCACCCCACATCATTTTATCAAATTACTTTTTCCTTACAAGTTTTGCCTTGCCCATGAAAAAGTAAAATGTCTGCTTTTTATTCTGTGCGAGTTTTTAGTTTCGTAGCGCTCCTCACTCAATTCTGATGAAAGTATGCTATTAAAAAGTATAATTTTTCTGACACATGCTTGTACAACATATTAGCTTTCAAATAAATCAATCACCTTTTCATAATTTGTAACAGTCATTTTGAAATGATGCTATTTGTCAAATACAGTCACTTGATTTACAAACTGTGATTTGAAAAAGTTCAATAGAGGTCAACTTACTGTTCTGTGCTTTTTAGACCTTACATTACACTGAGTGAAATGGAGCTGAATGTACTTAAAAGTTTTTGAAATGATACTTCCATTGATATCTACCTCCTTTCACAACTAATTGTGAGTTATTTGAATGGCATTAGTCCCTTGATTGCAAGCATACAAACTCGGTGGGTGTGGAGTGTCGTGTGAATCACTGCAGCACCAGAAAATGAATTATTGGCCACTTCTGTCATTTCCTCATGATGTGTTATAGATCATAACCAGAAAAGAAGTATAAACTAATTTTTTTGAATGGTGACAGATTTGAATGGACAATGATCTGCTATGCTTTTATATTATGTCATACTTCACTTTATAATAGACATACAACAGATTTGTTTTGTCCACATAATTCAATTAATGGAATATATACTTCCTGTTTGTAACTAGAAGAGAAGAATAAGTTAATGTAAACTGCGACTTTGCTGTTGATGGCCTGAAATATTATTTTCTGATACTATACTTAATGGCTTTCTAGTTGGAGATTATAAAAGGAAGAATCTTAAAAATATACTTACATTTATAGGTGCACCTACTTATAAGTTGACTAATACACATTATAGTAATTTTTTCCTCCTCCTTTTTTAGCTTTTGGAAAATGTTGTACCACACGGTGAAAAAAATTGTTACAGTGGTTCCCACATGAAAGTGTATTTATATTTTTTCAGCCTTATATTCGCCTTTACTTCTCACAAAATACTGATATATCTTTTTCTCTGCAAGTAGCATTACATTTTGCATTGTCTCTAGATGGATCATACTTTGTCTCTGCTGGTCCCAGATCTCACGTTGAAAGAAAAATGTCCTCCACATCATTCATTTCGCAGGAGGCAGTCGTATATTTACCATTGGTATATTTACTTGTACGAATATTGTTCGTAACCGTAAATATTTTGCTCTTGCTGTTCGTCTCCTTAATTTTCCCTGTAATTCTCCTCGTGAAGTGGATGAACTGCTGTGCTTTATTATTGTTAGTACCATTAATTATTATTTCAAGTTGAGCTTTGAATTTGTATTTTTATTGCCGTTACATTTGTTTGTGCAGTATGTTTCACAGTATTGAAGATTGAGTTCTCATATCCATTAACATAAGCGTGTTGGAGCTAATGTATAACAGCCATTTTTGTCTTGTTTCATCCATAAAACTTCATCTCAAAATGTGGAAAACTTCTTTTAATTAACACCCTTCATTTGAAACCAATATGTAGGCAGAGGACATTCACGGCTTACTCATTTATTTTCATTGATAATGATAATTTGGATCAGATTTATTTACAAATTTTGTACTCAGTCCATTTAATTTTTGTAATAGCAGTAAAATCACAACCCTGCGCATTCTACGGCATCTGTTCTAAATCAATGAATAATAAATACATCAGTTTGTTTATTTACGATCTTTTAACAAGCAACAGTGCAATTGCTTTCCATAATACTGATTTAAACCATGGCACAATTCATCAATCAATTTTAATTTTAATCATCGTAACACGTATTTATTAGGTTGCTTTATTGTCTATTGTGTGATTCTTACAAATTTTACAATTGATTTTATACTAACGATAGGCCAGAAACTTAATTAACGTAACTCAGAACGGTGTGACAATGGAATATTTACTCACATTCGTTTTTGCTACGGAGCGAGTTGGTGCATTGGTAACACACTGGATTCATATTCTGCTGCACGGCGCTTCGAACTGGCCTTCGGCCATTTGGATTTTAGTTTTCCATGATTTTGATAAATAAGTCTAGGAAAATGCCGGAATGGTCCCTACGACAGAGTATGGCCGATTTCCTTCTACATCCTTATCATAACAATCCGAGCTTCTGCTTCGCTCTAATGACCCTCCTTGTTGAAGGGACGTTAAATTGTACCCTTCCTTCTTTCTTTCGTGTCTCGTGTGCAATAGAGCTTACTTTGTTTATGTTTCCGTGTGTTGTACAAATTTTGCAGTTCATTTCAAACCAACTTCTCACTGTACAAGAGACCTTAAACTTTCAACTCAACTTAGAACTGGATGACACTGCTACATTAACGCCATATCTTAATTGGTGTGTGGTGGAGGGAACGTTTTATACAACTGCTGTTTCCTCCTTTTTCTCTCCCAGTCATGAATGGTTGGCCATTAAAACTAATTCTGGTAAGACTTAGTGTCAGTTCATATCGCCCTATCTTTTACCTTCGCGATCTTTCCGTGACTAATACGTAAGAGGGGTCAGGTAAAATAGAAATAAAACAAATTTATCGAATGTCTCTGTTGTATTCTAATGAAAATGTCTAACACAGAATGAAAAATTTCACACATACAAAATTTGAAAAGTGTAAAATAATCACTTAAATGGAAAATGCATATGATCGTGGTTTTAAAATAGACTAAGTCATATAAAGTAACTTTTGTCCACTCGAAAATTGCTACCACATTAACGATAGTTCCAAAAAAGTTTGAATTTTTAATAGATATGTCAGTCATCATAGTAACACTCGAACCAAGTGTTCTTGCTTCATGAGTAATGCTAGCAGTAGCATTTAATCACCAACAACTTGAAGAGTAATTTATTTCATTAACTTTCTGAAGTTGATAAGAGGTATGATGAGGCGACAGCAACCACTGTCGTTTTGGTAAATGCGGCACAACGAGTGAGCGAAGGCGCGCGCATTTGGAAACGGAGAAGGCGGAGCACGCCTGTTGGAGGAAAAGGATAGTTGTCGTTCTGAATAGACGGAGCCATCAAACAGTCTAACAGATTTTCAGTAAACCGCCCCACACTATAGAGTTTTGACTCTAACATAAGAAATAAATGAAATTCACAAATTGTTTTGAACATTGCAATGGTTAGTAAATTAATGTCATCCACTATCTGCCGACGACACCGATCGAATGATAATCCTGTTGACGAGAGATACATGGCACCTAAGAATCGCCATAAAGTTTGAACTTTGAAACCTATCATCGCGTTGTGGTGAGCAAATTGCAACTAAAACTAAGTCTGCAAAGCATCCGGCCATCAGACTACACAACATTTTATGAAATCAACGAGGCAGGCAACAGTATGACAGGTTCAGAATATATGCTGCATCTCAACAAGTAACATGCTCAAAATTAGTGTCTGATTCAAATGGAACACTATTTAACATAGCAAGATGTTCTATCAATAACAGGTCGCTTGTAATTTCCATATTGACTTGCAGACATTTTATTTTATCAGGAAGCAAACTCGATGGAAACTGGACAAAATTTGAGTATTTAGGAAGACTTTTCTGTGACAAATTGTGAGTCTTTTTGTTGTTTAATGGAAGTGAACAAAACAATAAGGTCTGCCTAGGATACAACCATAAACCGAGAAACAAAACTGGAAAAACTCTTCATGAGGTGTTCTTGATATTTTTTTCTTTACTCTTTTAAAATAGCTGGTCACATGGCATATATGCAATTTGGAGAGCACAGTGTCCTAACACGCAGGATACCAGCTACAAAGTCTCGTTTATCAGGCAATGTAATCAAGATTTTTCCAACGTCGTAGCTGGGATCTCTTGTTTCGCAACTTTTGCATCATGTAGATGTGAGTCTGATTTGTAATTCTGCAGACAGTTGACTTTTTCTTGTCACCTTCACTAAATATTTTGAAAAATTAATATCAGAATATGCACATTGTAGTAGTTA
Source organism: Locusta migratoria (assembly GCA_026315105.1). Lineage (NCBI taxonomy): Eukaryota > Metazoa > Arthropoda > Insecta > Orthoptera > Acrididae > Locusta > Locusta migratoria. Next base: position 598,729,989 of record CM048744.1, read on the forward strand.
GCTGAATTGTGTTAAAGTAGGTTGTTTCATACATTAAGTACTCCTACTCTCTTTCACGTTGCGAGCAATCTGCCTCAGCTGTGAGTAAATCAATGAGGTAAGGTTTACAGCAGTAATGTCTAGCTGCATAATAGTCACTTTCTAAACACCTAGCTCATTTCGAAACCGGATCAGTTTTGTTGCAAAAGCTGGATCTTGTCAATTTGTCTCGTTATGTCTTTCAAATGTTCAAATGTATGTCAAGCTTAAGGGACTTTACTGCGGGGTCATCAGTCCCTAAACTTACAAACTACTTGTGAACCACCTTTTACTAAAGATGACACAGCCATGCCCGAGAGGGGATTCGAACCTCCGTCAGGGAACAGCCCCGTGCACCGTAGCATAGCGCCCCAATGTGCTCAGCCGCGGCACTACGTCTTTAAATTATCCATTTGTGCCAGCTGTCTCCTGGAAGCCTCATAGTAGATGCCACAGCCACCTACTTCAAGAATATCAAGTGACAGCACAAACAAATCGAAAGGACATTTTCTTAAATGAATTTATCAGTTGTTCTAAAATGATGGTAAACTTTTAAATATTGATAAAACAACTTATTTGTAAATTACTTCAAATGTTGTCATCCCATAAAGTAAATAATAAATTCTGAAGCTGTGCCAGCTGTTTTCAAGTTAAGATCCTTGCTTTACAGGCCCACGACCGTTTTCATGTTTTTAAACACTCATCTTTCGGTGTTAAATTTTTTTCATATGAAAATTCATTACAGAGACCCAACATTCTAATTGCTTTCATCCGTCATGGGAATAAAATTTCATTGAATAGGCCCGGATATATGGAACCAGTCCATTGTAAATTATTACTGTCATTCGGAATAAAAACCAAGGACGTTAAAGTGTGGGAAAAATAGCTTCATAATTTTGATTACTGTATTGTCCATGAAACCAGTAGATTGCCGACGAAGTGACTTTGTACAAAACAAAGAGGACTGTCCGAACATTCGAAAAAACCGATAGATGACAGATTTGTATTTTGTTCATCTTTGCATCAAGTATTACGGCAAGGTAAAAATCTTACAAATATGCACAACTATCCACTGCCTCTGTTTTGTTTCAGCTTCAAGAGTGCTAAATTCAAAACATGCTTGAGTAAACATGATTTGTTTATAATACACCACTGCATCGACGATTTTGGGTATATTTCCATGATAGCTGCTCATTTAGGTAATATTTCTTAAATGTGAGATGAGCATGAGAAGACTAAACATAGATACAGTCCGTTTCCGGACAACAGTGCCTAGTATCATTGTTCCCACTACTTTTTCGTTTTGTTACAAAAAACTCTCAATGAAAGTTGGTGAGGGTAAGTCATCAATTAATCAGCATTTCTCAATGCTGTTGTCTGCTTTCGGACTGAAGCCTTTCCTTATGATAGCATTTGCTAGCTTTGCATGGCAAAAAGGCAGTTGAGACAAGCTGTTTGTAGGAAGTGTTTCATACTTTACTGTTGAGTGACGGATGGGGCAGCATTCAATTCCAATAGCTTTTAATGAAAAAAAAAATTGCTTTGTCGATATCTACAAAAGTAATTGTTTTAGTCTTTTTTATTTTATATTTTTTTTTTTTTTTTTTTTTTTGGGGGGGGGGGGGGGGGGGAATGATATTGATGGAAGTTTACATATCTCAGACTTTGACCTGCCATATGTTGCAAGCACAATATCAGTATTTTTAACTTCTCTCGTCATTTGCTGAAATTATATCATAATGCTGTTAAGCTTCAAAAAATATCCTAAGTGTGACGATGGAAACTATCCGGAGATAGCACCGCTTATTAACCAAAATCCGCAACTCCCCTCTAGAAGCCCATATGAGACGGGCGTGATTTTGCGTCGCTTATCGCTACACAGGCCTTCCTAGTACAGCTAAGAACTGGCAACATGGTTGCTATTATTTGGCAACACTGTGACAGTGCATTTACTTCCGCAAGTGGTACTGAATTGTCTTGCAAAATTCACTTGACATTCCTCTTCTGCTTTCATGACTCGTGCTGTATAATGCCTATGTGATAAGAGAGACAGAAATTTAACTTTTGCACTCAATAAATGCTGTTATTCGTATAGGTGACTATCAGGTTATCTTTCACGATGCGTTAGAGGCTCAGCATTGAATATGTGAGTGACCAAGGGCACAAGCAGGCAGCGTGTGGTTGGCTGTGCGGTTCTGCTTGTGTCTTGTGATGCAACTGTGGTGTGAGTCGGTAGTTCTAATCCTGGTTGGAGACAGTGTGTTTGGGGATGGTATTCCATTTTACTTTGTTTTATTTTGCTTTATATGCTACAGAATGCAAGAAGATACTCTTTAATGAAATCGGAAGAAAAGCTTTATACAATAGGTCTTTCAGAAAGGTCGACTCCAAATTATGGAAATGGTATTAGATGTCTTCTTTGCTTCACCATACAAACGCCTTTGAAGGAATTTGAATTGACCTCCATCGATACGAATTTTTACTTAGGACCCACATGCTAGGGGATGCTTACGGAGGAAGTGAACATAATGATTAATATAGTTCCTTCATGCAAAATATCTCCTGTAGAAATGAGACATGAAGACACGAACCTTGCAGTGTGCCTGTGTTGCTTTAGAACGTGCGCTGAAATGTTCTCACATAATTTAACTCATACATTTACCATAAGGAGTCAAACAATGACACTAAACATTATAGTGCAGTTACAAACTGTGTCTTGATGAAAACATAGGGACTGATGACAATAACAAATTACATGAAGGACTTTTCTGAAAGGAAAAGGATCGAGATTTAAATCGCAAATAAGTGTTAACCATCGTAGAGTGGCATTTGATTGGATCAATGACTATGACATTTTTTTTGCCTCTCTAATGTATGTGTAATAATATGCTCATCATTTATATCATGCCTGAAATACACATAGCAACCTTTCTGTGGATCGCCACTCAGCAACACTACAGCATTTTACATGTCCAGGGTGATGAGCAGCAGCAGGCGCTGTGGGCAGAGGACGAGGCAGCGCTGTGTAGTGCCGCCACCACTGCTGCCGGCGAGTGGGCCGCGGAGAGCTCTGCCAAGTGCTGCGGCCAGAGGCAGCAATGTTATTGGGCCGGAATGTTATTACCAGTGTACCAAAAAATGAAATAAGTTACGCATATGCTCCCCTTACGCATGTGGCATCAGCAAGCAAGAGGGATGTGAAATTAAAATTTTTGTCAATAGTTGGTTTCGATCGCTAAGACTTGCATGTGCAAGTCAGACACTTTACCCTGAGACCACGGATATAGCTGACCTACAACTCTTCTAACTGCACACAAGAAGTACTGTATGAACTCCCGCAATCTACAGTGTTGCCAGATTGTTCAGATAGCCGGACTTAGAGCGAATCAGCATGGCCATGTTTATTGTCCCATGTCACGATGGGCTCGGACTTAAGCTCAGCGGGGGCCAGCCGCTGGCCAGGTTTTTTGTCAAAGAGTGTACATAGTAAAAAATAGATGAAGTACACTTACCAGGCGAAGGGGCACAGGCAGTAATAGCAACAAATAAACCACACACACACACACACACAAATGCTAGCTTTCGCAGCCTAGCTGCTTCATCAGGCAGAAGGGAAGGAGAGGGAAAAGGAAATGATGAGGGTTTTAAGGAAGTGTACTTGTGTCTGTGTAAATGTGTGGGTGTATGTGCATTTATTTACCTTCCATTTTTCCCCCAAGGTAAGTCTTTCCTGTCCCGGGATTGGAATGGCTCCTTACCCCCTTCCTTAAAACCCTCATCATTTCCTTTTCCATCTCCTTCCCTTCTGCCTGATGAAGCAGCTAGGCTGCGAAAGCTAGCATTTGTGTGTGTGTGTGTGTGTGTGTGTGTGTGTGTGTGTGTGTGTGTGTGTGTGCGTGTGTGTGTCTGTGTGTTTATTTGTTGCTATTACTGCCTGTGCCCCTCCGCCTGGTAAGTGTACTTCATCTATTTTTTACGTATATTTTTCCTGTTAGGAATTTTTCCTCTATAATATAAGTGTACATAGTAAGAAACACAACTAGAAAATTCATCAATAAACATGAAGATAGTATCAAAGTAAAAAATATTTTCTGGTAGCCATGGACGTGAAATCACAAGAATATTATATTACATTAGACATGCTAAACAAGCAACTGGTATTGTCAAACCAGGTGCAACCTTATCAAGAATTCATAAAAAACATAGAAACTGAAAATGATCGTAATATTGTTGTCATAGCTGGAGCTAATAACGTCTATAAAAAAAATCTCTGCAGTGCAACACGAAACATTAAGGAAATATTAAATTCTACAGAAGACAAATCAATCTTTGTAACCAGAATTCCACATAGGCATGCCCTTTTGGAGAGGTAATGTGTAAACATGGAAATCAAAAAAGCATACAGGCAATACTCAAAGATTTGCAAGGCCTGCCAAAGTACACATTTTATAAGTATGGAATCCATGCAAAGAGACTGTTACACAAAACATGGCATGCATCTAAATAACAGGGACAAGAAGCTTGTGTCAAAACATTAGCATGTTGCTGGAAGCATCTGCCAACCAAGAAGAAGTAATTTCTGTTCTTAAAATCCCTCCTTGATGCAAGCAGAGACTGAAGAAATGGTTACTTCTAATGGAGCAGCAGAAGTAGAAGCAGCAGGTGCACCTACTCACACACAATATGATGCAGCAGCAGTGCCTACTACACTTCATCAGCAAGATTTTACAACAGCAGATGATGAATCAGGATCCATATATCCACATCCAACAGATGCTACAACAGTGCCTACAATTAAAACAGCAATTCCATCAAAACCTGTGATAGCAGCCCCAATATCAATATCGACAGAATAAGGGAAGTGTACTACAGAAGATATTCTGAAACCCCAAGTGAATCATTTTTTATTAAAGGGCAACAAAAATCCAAAAGATAAATCTTGTAAAAGGTTTGAAAGCCAATCACCATAGTCAGTGTGTAAGCAGTAAGAGTGTAAACTCAGATCTCAAAATATGCTACCTTAATGTTCAAGACTGACAGATAAAGAACTTATCATAAATGAATTTGGTCTAGAAAATCAGTTTGACATTTTATGTCTGGCAAGGAAAGTAATTAGGGTTGGACAAACATATCTGTATGAACGTTTGCTTCCAGGATGTACACGTCAGTGTGCTGTTGGGGGGTTGATTTTATGCAAAACTTTGCAATCATGCTCTAGATAGCACTGTAGATATAATTGTAGACATAATACATAATTAAGAATCTTAACTATAACTTATGTAATAATCATCGTACATGTTCTCTAGCGTATTGTCATCAAATGCCATGATGATAGTTGCAACTTTAACCTTCTTCTTGGAAGACTGTTGGTATTCACTGCCACTGCTTCCATCGCCTCCTCCTGCACTTACTGTAGCATTACCGCTTGCAATGAGTTGTTTGTCATTATCATCCCTATTATCATCATTATTTGTTGTTGTTACAACAGTATCTAACTTATGCTCATATTTCTGTACCATAACAGATAAGAGAAAGCATGAGAATGATTCATCTTCTACACTAATACCATCTTCACGAAGAAGGGTTCTTCGTATCTTCATCTCAACGAATCGCAATACATTAGCAGGATTGATTGCTAATTGCCGCCCCATCTAATGCTTCACCACACAAATGTCACAAAACGCGACTTCGGAGGTACACTGCATCGTCCCTACTGGCGAACTGACAGGTCAAAGTGCAAGGCACATGCAGAGGCCTCTGACGGACGACTGCAGAGTTTTGCACATGCGGGAGTATCACTAGTGCAATAAGGGATCTTTACATTATCTCTCATACAATTTCAGTGTATATGTGTTTGTTCAAGCCCAAGTACTTTCCTTGCGAGTGAACTCCGGGCAAATGAGAATGAACTTGCTATTAACAAATTCGACAGCTATAAAAAAAGCTACTGCAGGAAAGAACACATTACAGAGGATGTGGCAATTTTGCTAACCATTCAATCAATTGCACAATAACCAAATTGGTCCTAGATTCACTGTGTGATGAGCAACACTTTGAAGTTACAGGTGTAATCATTAATTGTCATAAATTAATAGTTGCATCAATGTAAAAATCACCAAAGGGATGTATTAACATATTTTTAGAAAAAAAATGGTCATCCTGCTGAATGTATTAAGTAATATTAAATAGCTACACTATGATATTGCAATAGGAGGGGATTTGAATGTTGATTTTGATGTTATTAAATGTAAGTGTAGTGTCGCAGAACTGGAAAACTTACTAAGACAATACAATTTACATCATGTTAATAACAGATCCACAAGGAATGAAGCATGTTTAGATAACAGTTTTTTCAATGTCAAGACCACAGAAGTTACAGTGTTCCCATTCTCTGACCATGACTCAGTATCTCTAAATTATGTATGTATAATTATCCTCAAGCAGACCTGTCCCAACAGTTGTGATTACCAGACCTGTAACTGAGGATAAAATCATTACATTTTGTAAGTCACTTGCTGATAGAGACTGGTTTGGCCATTGTAGTGATGATGGACATTACACATCAAATAATGACCTGCCAGCCAAAATAGTATTTGACAGATTTTTGTTTTTAAAGCATACTTGGCCCTATTTAACAGTAGTATTCCCGTAAAGAAAATTAAGATAATGGACAGTGGCCACAAAACTAGGTCTCAAAACACACAAACAGACAAACAACTGATAGATGGAAAAATAAATAAAAAATAAAGTTATGTTACTGTCCAATATATACAGCTGTCTGAAGTCTGACTATGCTGAATCAGCTTATGTTGAATGCAGGAATGAGTACAAAAAAAGCCATCCTGCTGGCTACAAAGACCTACAATGCCAAAAATATTCAGAATTCCACCAATAAATGCAAAACTGCTTGGAAAAGAAGTGCTACTCCAAATACTAAAAAGAAAAAATTAATATCCTACTATAAACACTCAATGAATGTTTTATTAATTCGGTAAAATAAATAGCTGATACTATTATCAAACTAGAAATTAGTCCAACAGAGCTAATCTCTCAAAATTTTTTGTAGCCTACCACTAAACACAAATATGTTAACCTTAGAATTATCATCTGGATTTGTACGAATGACCATAAAACAACTTAAATCATCAAACAGTTTACACATATATGACATATCATGCAACCTATTAAAAAAAGTGAGTAATTGCATAAACAAGTGCTTACTTGATGGATGCTTTCCTGATGAACTAAAACTGTTTAGGATAGTTCCAGTATACAAAAAGGAGGATAAATACTCTGTCTAGTTACAGACCAATTTCTATAGTATCTGCACTCTCCAAGGTAATAGAATATATCATATACCAACCATTATCAACTGACTTTGAAAACCTAGGAATAACCAATGGTGCACAATGTGGGTGCAAGAAACTGCTGACTGTTGATGCAATTGACACTGTAGTCAGATACATGCTCCAAGATTTTGAGGACAAAGGCTTTGCTCAGGTCTCATTTTGTGAGATAAGCAAGGCTTTAGACTGTGCCAAGCATACAATTCTACTAGAAAAAATGGAATTCTATGGCATCAAAGGAAAAGTCTCAAACTATTAACGTTTGTGGATATTCATGTCGGGTTTCCAGCCGGATCGTCGAGTCATCTTGACACAATATTTCGGCGCACCACCTGGCCGCCATCTTCAGGTGTGAATGCTGCTGAGTCTCGTACGAAACTGAAGATGGCGGCCAGGTGGTGCGCCGAAATATTGTGTCAAGATGACTCGACGATCCGACTGGAAACCCGACATGAATATCAACAATTTATATGCCGGGAAACTCTACGTAATCACACAGGTAGTTTGTGTTGGCAAGGAAATTCCACACACAGAAAATGTTAAAGTAGGTGTGCCTCTGGAATCTGTACTGTACCCTTTCCTGTATTATATGCATATGACACTACATAGCAGTTATGATCTTTGAGAGCTTAAAACCTGTACTGAAAATATACACTCTCACGCAGCACACTGGTTCAGAGCAAATGGATACTTACTTATTGAAAACAAAACTCGGCAGATTCTCTTGGCTTTGAGACAAGCCACTGTCTGATGCCCTCAGTTCCGTTAAGTTCCTAGGTGTTTTAGATTATAAGTTCTCCTGGGGCCAACATATAAAACCAACCAGAAAAATTGAGAAAAAGTGAAAGTGCATTTTCAATGTGTCTGTGTAAATATATATCTTCGCACTGATCTTCATGAAATTTTGCATAATTGACCTTCAAAACAAGAGGTCTAAATAAAATAAAAAGTGCATGGTATAGGGTACTTCTGTATTTCGGCAAAATTCACAGTTTTGCTCTGATCTTGATGGTCTAAATAAAATAAAAAGTGCATGGTATAGGGTACTTCTGTATTTCGGCAAAATTCACAGTTTTGCTCTGATCTTGATGAAATTTTGTACACTTGGCCTTTTTTGTACACTTTTACAGAAAACCTTATTTTAAACCCCTGGCAAAGCCAGGTACTTGCAGCTAGTAAATTATATTAGTGCTAAGCTATCTAGAGTAATTTTTTTTATTAAGAAAACTTAGAAATTGTGTACCTGAAACATATGTCAGATCATCTTACTTCGCATTTTTCCAAAAGTATATAACCTATGGCATTATCTTGTGGGGTAATTGTAGCCATATACATGACATACTAATATTGCAAAAGAAAGTAATTAGAATAATTGCAAATTCATCACACAAGGCTCACTGCAAACCCTTGTTCACTGAACAAAAAATTATGACAGTAATAAACTTGTATATATACTATGTCTTAATCTATACGAAGAAGAACTTAAAAGATGTGAAATGTAGATGAAATATACACTGTTACAATACAAGAAGCATCAAACACATATATATGCCTTACCACAGGCTGTCAAAAATCAATAAGTAGCTACGAGGTCATAGGGCACAAACTATTTAATAAGCTGCCACATGCTACACAGGATCTTCCTGAACTAACATTCAAAGAAAGACTGTGTGAATGGTTAGCTGCCCACCCATTCTATGAAATTAAAGAACTCTTCAACTGTAAAAAATTAGTGAACCAATAGCTGACCTACTGTGCATTGTTGTAGTATAAACTAAAATATGCTAATTAGTAAATACTTTATATCACCCTGCATTATTAAATATATTTTCATTTGACATTGTCTATTGCTATAATGGCATAACGAGAATAAATTCTTTATTATAATTATTATTATTATTATTACCCACGTGATGTGATGAGTGCTGTCAACAAGGGAGGCTATATCATGAGATTCAGTAAAAATAATACTTTTAAGACTTGTTGCCTAATTTGTGAATAATCTTCTCCAAGAACAGTACAGTACTTTATTGCATTGTACTGCTTAAAACTAATTAAAAATTATCTCTTTGACTCAAATTTTTTTTTCCAGTGGAAGAAAGCTGGATTGGCACTGCTGTTTGTTATCCTTCAGTCCATTGCCATGACGTGGTATTCTATATCATACATACCGTATGCACGAGATGCAGTTAAGAAAACTGTCTCTGCTTGCATTGCATAATCAGTGCAAAGATAAAAGCACATTTTTATGTGCTGTGTTGATATTCTGGTATCGGTGACAGCAGCAGCAGCAACTTGGATCATCCATACAGGTTAATTTATATTACTTAAAATATGCAAGAAATATATACACATGCATGTTCTGTGCTGTCCTTCCAGGAAGCCTATAGCTGTTACTAAGATATTTATTATTAAAGAACTATGTTACTATGTATTCTTGTAAATATCTTGATGTTAGTGATTATAAATGTATTTCAAGGCTGAATGTGTATTTAAGATTATACATTTAACTCCAGAAATTATATTTTTGTACAAATGTTGAAACTATCTTCAAATAATGAATGTTTCAGGGAACATCCTATGTTGTACTCAGTTACTGGTTTCAATTGTTTGTTGTACATATTTTTTATTATTAGCTAACAGTTGTCAAAGAAAAATTTGTAATGAATAAAGCAATTAACATCAAAGTATGATTTATTGCTGTGTTTACAGCATTAATGTACATTCAGTAGAAACTACTTCTCAGACTTATTTGTTGTACAACTGACTTGTTTTGTGAAACTTGTAGCTCAAGACAGAAAATTACACTGTGTAGAATCGTTGTGTTGTGTTCTTAAATAAACTGATGAAAGCTTATCAGATTACAGCTGGTAAGAGTTAGATCAAGTGTAATAAATAACTTTGTTGTGTGTTCCATAGACAAGGATAGAAAAGAATGGACACTTAAAAGATGCCATTCTGAGATCCCTTTTCATTACCTGTTAATTTGCATACCATTGCTTTGTACCCGATTTTCATCTCTCTAGGTTTTCTGTTTCCTATTACATGCAACCAGTATTGGTATGTCCTGATTGTCATGAATGAAGCTGTATTCTTTGTATATTTCAGTATAAATTTGTTTTTGTACTGATTGTTGCTACAATTTGATACTGAAAATAGGAATACAGTTTACTGTATAACACTGTTGTTCAATTATGTTCTTATTAGCTGACTAATTTGAATAATGCCTCCAGGCTGGATCCAGTGGAGAGAAGCTTTGTCAGTTTTGATAACTAATTTATTTGATAAAGATATAAAGTTTTAAGTAGAAGGAAGATTTATAAAGAATTTTTTTCCTACTTTGTGAAAGTGTTGTCTTAGAAGTTCTAAAAAATTTGTATGTTGGAGTAACAGTAGTCAAATCATTTTAATGTTTACTTCTTCTACATGGTGAATAATTGTCTTTTATCCTAGTATTGTTTGCGTTCAGCCAATTCAGTGTACAATTTTTCATCTGCAGTAACAAAGTTTCTTGAAATTATCATGCTATACAGTTTGCCTGTGTTGCACATGAAGTTATGCACACACCTCATAATACTTCTAAGGTAAACACCAAATAACTTTTATCCTTTGTGTATTCTTCTTTGTCAGTGCAAAAGTATGTGTTTACTTTCCACCAGAAAGTGTGTAGTAGAGTGGCAATAAGAATATAAATTTACTGTGGGAAGTGAGAGTAGTACAAAACAATGAAGTATGCAAGTGAAGGATTGAAATTTTTACTTTGCTCAAATTCTGATTGCATTTCTTTTCCTGGAAATGAAATGAAATGCAATGCACTCTGTAAGTCAATTACACATGCTGTGACATTTTATATATACGTACTTACTCCAGTATAAACTCTCATTATTGAAATATATATATACACAGTTATCAGAACCCATATGTAGCAAATATAAAACAAAAAAGGTTTAATTAGTTGCTCTTTTTAACTCATGAATATGGACTCACATGCTAAAACCTTTAATGCCAAAAACTTAAAAACCTTCAAGTAATAGAGAGAAACAGACAGGGACAACATGAACATTTGGACTATAAAAATGAGACATCACAGTTTTTTGGTAAATTAAAACTGTTTTCAAGGAATCAGTTAGCTGAATTCATGCTATTATTGGAATTAAAAGATTAATTCTAAAAGAAATTATCATTTTATTGCTGAAGTCCAATATATTTATAAAAATGAGAGAAAAAAGTACTTCATAATTTTATACGATTGTATTGATAAATAGAACAGTATTACTTATTAAAATAGAAAAGGTAGGTTTATTGGTTTATTAATCAACATAGAAGTGAACAAATAACAACTGTGAAATCTTCCAGATACATGTGCTTCTTTATATAACATTATGAATGTGACAATTAGTACATAATGCATCTTAGGGTTAGTTTTCATTACGTTTCCCTTAGTGCATTATGTGCACAATATAAGCCAAATAAAAATCTATGATATTAGTGGCTTAACTAAAAATGACAACCTGAGGTTTAAAGACGAGTGCTTGGAAAAAATTAACAAGCAGGAAAATATAATTTTGAGGGAGAAGAGGACATTTGTATTTTCTGTTAGATAATACCTTCAAATTATCAGACAGTGAGCTCAATTGTGTGTGTGTGTGTGTGTGTGTGTGTGTGTGTGTGTGTGTGTGTGTGTGTGTGTGTGTGTTTGTTTGTTTGTTTGTTTGGAATTTGGGGGGGGGGGGGGGAGGAGCCCTGTGGAAGTGGAATAGGTTGTCAATTCCCACCTCCCTCCAAACTATAACGGGAGATAGGCTGAAGGAAATGTACAATGGTTAACTCCAGGTACTCTCCAGCAATAATATAACTGTAAATTTCAAGAAAAAAGAAAATAAGATCTGACTGTCTTAGTTGTGTGCCATAGAAGAAATGTGTGTTTTAGCATTTACGTTTCTCTTAAAACAAGGAAGATAGTGCCAACTGCTAAAAAAATCTATATAGATGACTATGGGGTCACAGGTAAATAATATAGGAAAAGGCAACTAATTCAGAAAAAAAACATTGTTAACAACCTCCAAGGAATAAAATTTGGATCGCACAATAACTGAATTGCAGTGCTGTGGAAATATGTTATACTCTAATACTAAGAAATGTAGTGATAAACAAAAAATATTTTTAAGGGATTTTTGATTTGTCATTATTAATTATATACAGAGGCAAAAGGTGTATCAAAATTTCCAGACTTCAAAAAAAACCATATAGACTAAACAAGTTGCTAGGTACCTTATTAGATGCAAGGACTTACAAATATCTTCATGAAAAGAAAACAAACTAGTAAATTCCACAGAAATAATATCAAAATACATTAGCAATACAGGGAAAGCATGCTGATCACACTGCACTGCTTGTTCTAAGAGTAGACAGATGTGGAAAGGAACAAACTCCACAAATACAGTAGCCCATGTTGTTTTTAGTTTTGTCGTTGAAGGCGTAGTAATTTAACAGGTGGGCAAAATCATTGGTTTCCATGTTTTTAGTTTCTGAAACAATAATTCAAATAACTACAGGGCAGATAAATTTACATAATGACAGTACATATTTATTTTGAAGAGATGTGTGAAGGTAATAGATGTACATACCAACAATATATTTTTCATTCTTACATACTTGTAAAACTTTTCATGTATGTAAATGTTAATGTGACTTAGTTATTGTTGTAGAAATTGCACAGTATTTTGGCAGTATACCTTCCAACTTAGCAAAATTTGTAGGATCTATTGACAGACTACTAAACTCTTCTCTATACGCCAATTAAAATTACTTTGTGATTGACAATTGAATGACCTGAGTGGTAGGGGCTTAGCATAAGCCAATCATAGCTATTTCTAGGGCTCCACATGCTCTCTTATTGCCTGCTCTGCTTACCCGTGACAAAGCCTGCAATGATTGCAATAGGTGATAGCACAGTCACATAACCAAGAGGGAGGGAAGGGGAAGGAGCACCAAATACACAGTGATTTCTGTATATCCTGTTGCACTGCTAAAAATCAGTGTTGTGTAAATAAGGCAGTACTTTGGTAAATGGTTTACTTTCTGCACAAAAATATTGAAAACAGTGTTAGATTCACTCTCTTTATAAGACAATTGTAAACAAACTATTAAGGTAAAAACTAAAATCCTTTCATATCTTACAGCTTCACATCATAGCTTGCTTTAGGTGCTATAGCTATTGAAATATTTTGAAATTAAGAAATTTTCAACAGTTGATTTGGAGTGTTTGCAGTGAGAAGTGATAAGTATAGGTGATATTCAGTAGAATTTAGATCTTATGTTGCTATACACAAAATGTAGTCATCAGATTGAATTTGGTCTTAATTGCGGAATGAGAGTCATGTTGAAGAAATGTTTTACTACTAGTAATATACAGCTGTACGCCAGTCAAAGTTGCCCGCACATTATGCCGAATTCACTTATGTTTTCCATGTTTGTTTCCTATGGAATTTATCAGATCCATAAGATCAACAGTTACACACCTGAATGAAACAAGCCAGTCTGAGAGACAAATTAGTGCAGAAGTTATGTACTGCATTCCCAATTGAAAGGTTGCGAGTTGAATTAAAAAAAATTCCAATGTTTGCATTACTGCAATAACTCTTTTTATAAAAGTAACAATCACATAATTAATGATTTTAATTTAGTTAATAAGTATTTAAATGTAAAATCTATAGAATTTATTTAAGCTGTTATTCCTTGGATTTAGGTGCTGATTGATATATTAAAATGTGATGAAAACTTGTCTGCAAAATGTACAAAATTGCAATTTGTAAATTATCATGTAAGTTTGGTCTAAAAAACATAAAAATTATTACAAACATTCATTAATAACCATGAACAATCACTCATATCACTAGAGCATTCCTGAAGCCACTTACAGTAACTTCTAGAAACAAGGCTTTGGTGACTGGCTAAAACAAGGAGAGAGAAACATTCCCATACCAGACTTGAACAGTTCAATTATTGCATATCCTTGCAATTTTTTTTTTGGGGGGGGGGGGGGGATAAATAAGAAAACCTTTACGTCTCTGTGTTGTAAATGAACTGGCAAAATATCTTGAAATAGGTTCTTAAGACTGCCATCAAATTACTGTTATTTCAATCCACTGAGCTCATTTTGGCTCGAGTTAAGGATGACATGGCAAAGAATTTTCTCCACATATTTAATAATTTGCCAGTATGCAAGTTTCCATCTAGAACTTGTAATTAATGAAATAAATCACAATTTGTGATAAGTTATGGCTTCACTGTACCTAGGTTTAGATGGAATACCCAAGTGCGGCGAATGAAAATTTGTGCCCGGCCGGGATTTGAACCCGGGATCTCCTGCTTACTAGGCAGACGCGTTGACCACTCCACCACCAAGGACACAGTGACCAGCCCGACTGCAGAGGACTCTTCCCTGTATGTCTCCCGCCACACCCAAATCTCCATTCACCACACTGTATATTATTTGGGTGTGGCAGAAGACGTGCAGGGAAGAGTCCTCTGCAGTTGGGCAGGTCACTGTGTCCTTGGTGGTGGAGTGGTCAATGCTTCTGCCTAGTAAGCAGGAGATCCCGGGTTTGAATCCCGGCTGGGCACAAATTTTCATTCACCGCACTTGGGTATTCCATCTAAACCTAGTACAGTGAAGCCATAACTGATCGCAAATTGCAATTTATTTTATTTAGATGAACATGGTAAAATCGTCAAAAAAATATATAACTTGTAATTACACAGTGACATTTACATAAACAGCCGCCACCACAACTGCATTCCCTACCACCACCAAACATGCTTCTGTTTTGGTGTGCATGCAAATGTTAATTGCGTGACCATTTGCTATGTTAGGTAGGTGCTGCTAACGCGGCTCCCAACTACTGCTATCAATCAGTCACAAAGCAATTTTCATCAGAGTATAGAAGTGATATTTTTTCTCAAATTTATCATACAACTTGGAGCTTCTAAATGTTAAGATGACTTACTAATTTCCAAGAAGAAATGTAAAATCTGTGCAGGGAGCTTCTTTTTTAAAAAAAAAAAAAAAAAAAAAAAAAAAACTGAATGTGTTTTTAGTAGTATATTTTGTTCAAAAGGCAGCAGTGTCCAGACACTTCTAAATGCTTATTCTAACTGTATAAAGCAAGTTAGCTGTAAGTCAAGTTTAATTCTTGTAATATTTTTATGTTGGTTAAATTCTTATAGGTACACACATTTTTTGAACACCCATCTCGTTTAAAAGTAAACTGTTAAAATTCCAAGCCTGGATTTATTCATTCCAACTACAGCATATATGTGCAAATGTCATCTTATACGTGAAATCTATATCTAGCTTCTTCATAGTAGTAGTCCCGAAATATCATAATTGAAGTTAACTTTATTACCAATCAAGTTCTTTACACTACTGAATAAGTGGTCTAAGATTGTAGAGTGCTAATACCTCACATTAGACAAAGATTAGTAATGGATATCACACACACATAACTCGTCAAGCAAAAATAAAGCTCTGCACATCATTTTGCTGAGTAATTTTGCCTAATCCAGTGCTAAAATTGTTCATACATTGTGTGACCTAATTTAAGAACACGAGAGCCCAGTTTTCAGTTATTTTGTCTTTCTCATTAAATGTATCATGTTTAGCAGTGTAGTATTTTGTTGATAGTAATCTTAGCTGTATTCTTCATTATTTTCTGTTATTTGAGATGATGACACCAACATTTAGATGAAAAGCTCTTGTACTTCCATTGCTGTTTCTAGAAATCAAAATATATGTAGGCTAATTATGGACACTTATTTACCTCAGGGGACTGATAACCTAGCAGTGTAGTCCCCTTTAAACACCCTATAAGAACAACAACAAATGCACTGACTTTTAATTACTGTGTTTGTATAAGGATGCTAAAACTTTGCTTAGTATTGATTTTCAAGAGTTCTGCTTCTGTCAATAATTAAAGTCAGCATTTCATAATATCATAAACGATAAATATTAGTATTACAGGTTTTTTTTACCTTTGCTGTTAACTGTAGTTGGCACTTTATCATTGCTCCAAATTATTTTTGTCCATTTTGGCTAGTTGTACAATATGTTGTGCTTGGCGAAGAAGAGGCATGTCAATCATGGAGTCCTTGTAGACAAAAGCTCCCTGGATTTTATCAAATAATGCCATTAGAATTGCAAATGTACTCTATTTTTCAAGAAATATCTTCTATTGTTAAAAATTACTGTCTTAGATGCTAGTTAAGGGCAAAGATGAGACATTTCAACAAATTTTAGAGTGTGTGTGTTTTATGAATTGTTGTTATATATTTTTGATTAATACTACTAGTTAAAATAGTTTCAGCAGTAACCAATAGGTGAAACTATAGAATAGCTAAGAAAAGGTTCTTATTAAAATACAACTTCTGTATAGGTGCTTCAGCACTGTTATAAAAACTTATATCTTACTAAAGAAATAAATTATTTACAAATACATATCCAGAAAAAACTGCTCTACATTCATTGTGGTAAATATGAAATATAACTTCCTGGAAGGCTTGCATATATCAAGTTTAGTTTGCTCTCTGCATACTATTTACTCTTTTCCAATCTTTTAATTACTTTATTTTTATGCTGACATCTTAATTTACTGGTTTCACACTTGCAAGTATTGGGCTTCAAAACAAAACAACTGAATTTCATTTACTTATTATGTTTGTTTTCAGTTGTGCACCTCATTGATGATTTTTAAGTCTGATGTATGACAATATTAATGTGTAAAAACCAGACAACAAAATGGCAAATAGCCAGTTGAATTAATAGTTGCCATAATGTTTATAATTGTAAATGATGTTACATTCATGATGTTAGTTCATTCAGATACTTTGTGTAAAGTCATGGTAATACTGTGACTATGTTGATAAAAGAAATGATACTATCACTTCTAAACAATAAAATATTGCAGTGGCTTTCATATTTGTAAGCAATGCAAATATCTTTTAAGCATCTCATATACTTGTGTTCCAGGTCATATACATTACTTGATGTGCTTAATTGCATAAATTGTAGTTTTCATTATCAGACAGTTGTATTTGCTTTAAGTCAGCCCATAACTGTACTGCAAAAAATGTACCCACAAATATCAAATTCCCCTGATTACTTAGTAATTTGTATAGTTGAAACTATAACTATTTTATCACTTGGCCTAGTATCATCTGCCTTGAAGTCCATCCATGTGTGCTGTAGTTCACACACACATACAGCCTTTTACTGTTTTAATGGCCTTATTTGTTTCATCTTCACTGTCTGGTAAAGTGATATTTTTATTGCCAATTTGCTCTTTGTTTTCTAAAGATATAATAAAAACTGCTTATTTTACACTTATCATATGTCTGAAATACCCATGAATTAAAAGTGACACTGGATTCGTCTAAACACTAAGGTCTTTACACACGTCTTGAAACCTTTCCTGTATGCGACTATTAAGTTTTCAATATTGTCATTTCTATTACAAAAAATTGTTTACATTGTTCATAGTAAATTTGGATATGGGATTCAAAGCTAGTAAACTTCTTAAGTAAGTCATCTGCAGTGTAAAAACAAAAATGCACAATTCAGTACAGTATTCCATTAATATCCTGGAGGGAATACTACTGCCAGCTGTTGTGAAACTTGATTGGTTGCCTGATGACCAACATAAGTTGTAATGGTGATAAATGCAACTTTTCGTTTGCATAACATGTTTAAATACAATGTTTATCTTCTATACATTATTGCATAAATTCTGTGTGCAGGATGTCAGACCTGTAACCTGCACAGAAAACTGTTAAAGGGAAAATATTTATGAATAAAGTTATGTAATGTCTTTACTTAGAGAAAAAAAGTACCATGTTTTGTCTTATTCTTCAGGAACTTATACAAAAGTAGAAAGTTAAAGTAATAACATTTCTTAAAGAAAATTACAGTTATTTGTTGTAAGAGATTCTTGCCAGTATAATGCTAATACATTTGAGCCATCAATGTCTGCCCCCTCCCCCCTCCCCTCCTAAATCAGAAGCTATAAATAGTATGTGTATAACCTGGTAATAGTTTGTAGGACTTGTCTATAAATCACTGAAAATATTTCACAATATAATACTGTCTGCAATATAAATTATTTCCATTTTTAACAATGGTCTCTTGGCATACTGTCTTGTAATATATATGTGGATGAATATTTACATGAATGGAAAAAAAGTACTTAAAGCTGGAACACAGCAGGCACTTGGATTTCCTGCCTCAAAACTGTGGGTTAAACTCATGCACAGTTCTCAATGTGGTATACATAAAGAATTTATTTGTACTTTCCATTGCACTACATGTTCCTAGTACAACACATTTTGTATACATATTACCTCTGCCCTGTAAAGTCTTATGGCTGTTTCTCTTCTTGTGAAATTACATATGATATTATTTGTGTGTTAAAAATAAATGTTGCATCCATAGTGCTATTAATAAAAATAATTTATATAGTAATTAATGTGAATTTTTACTGGAAAAGTTGGATTGTCAGATCTGCCTTCAGTTCATGTCATTTTGAACTGTAGATTTCTTATTTCAGAATTGCAGGACAAATTCTTCACACCGAGCAGTCTACGATGCCTTTTGGTGGCAATGATTAACATTTTAGCCCTGGTCCAATAAAGTTTTAATCTAGCATAAAGTTTGTTTTGCAATTACATACACAAGAAAGTTTCCTGTATAAGGCTTATATCATAAATTAAGCCCCATGCCTCTCAATATCCTTACCCTTCTTATCAGAGTAACTTTGGTAAATAATGAAGATTAATACTGACTAAGGGTTCATGTAAGTAATAAGAAAGTTCCAATATCTGCCAAATTGCTGTTTCGTATGAAAATAGTTAATTATTTAACCGAAGTAATAATTTTCAATTACTGTCAAATGTAATTTAAAATATTGTAAAAAATTTTATAACACCAGAAGACAGTCAGATTTGATGATATATGCACGTCATTCCATCTAGACGTCACTTGAAAATGGCATTAATACGCCGAAACAGTCTGTTGTGACTTAATAAAAATATATAAACTTCGCAGCAA
Source organism: Locusta migratoria (assembly GCA_026315105.1). Classification (NCBI taxonomy): domain Eukaryota; kingdom Metazoa; phylum Arthropoda; class Insecta; order Orthoptera; family Acrididae; genus Locusta; species Locusta migratoria. Next base: position 598,749,453 of record CM048744.1, read on the forward strand.
ATTGGAATTTATTTAGTAAAATGTCATTATATGACCTTTATTACGCTGCAGGCCCCAAAGAGCAAAAACTAATAAGTTTCACTCCATTAATTGTACTGTGCATGAAACTACAAATACATATGAAAACACCATGTACTAAGTTACAATTTTTCAGTGGCCCTTATGTTGGGTTAATTGATCTGATGAAAGGAATAAAGTGTTTTGGATAACCTTTGGCCATTGAATAATTTGTGTACCTACCTCTTGGAAGAATGGGATAGTGTAACTTCTGTACATTAAGGGTCAGTATTTAAAAAGAATTGGCTTTGTATGGCTTAGATCAGTGGTTCCCGTACTGTGGGTCGCGACCTACTAGAGGGGCAGAAGACTTTAAATTGTCAGTGTGATGATACTTCTTTTCACCCCATAAGAAAATAATTACATCCTACCACATAATGAAAAATAGTAGATAAAGATAATATATTAAAATTTAAAGCTTTCATGAACTGATAGATTTATTTTTGGCTCAGTGAAACTGATTTGTTTATCAAGAATATTACGTAAAGTTGTTTCTTGTTTCAGTAGTTACTTTAAAAGAATTCCTTAAGAATGTACAAATAAGAAATCCATTTCTGTAGTACAATATTAAAACACTCAGCATATTATGAAGTCTCCAATGGAAATATCACATGATTCTTTTTTGACTTCATCAAAAAAGGTGATTTTGAATACTTGAAAATATACCTTTGAATGAATTAATGTAATTCTTAACCACTAACTTAGGCGAACATGAATTTTCTAGATTTTTTTTATTTTTTAAGTTAATATAAAAAGATACTTTGTGGCTAAAAAGATTTATGCCAAAAACGGACAAACATCAATGTAGATATAGAAAATATCAATAGCTCAAAGGCTTAACAAATTCACAATTCTCACTGAGAATGCCATTTATGTTGTACAAATGAAATTACTTATTAGACCCATTTTATTCCTTTTCTTTAATGTTTTCTTGAAAGTTTTCAAAATTCTTACTTGAAAGTATTTGCAAATATTACTGTCACAGCAATTCATAATAATATAAAAATGACATGTACTGTTTACACTTTGTTGTATATATTCTGGGTCACAAATATTTTACCAGAAATATTGTGGGCCCCATTACAAAAATATTGGGGAAGACTGACTTAGAACATTTAAGATTTTTTGATATCTTTATTTTTTGCCGACATCCCAAGGTTAAAAGTTAAAATACCAACAACCATAGTGATTTCGGATAATATGCTGCTTCATAGCAACAAATTACCTCTAATTTCCACCTTCGCAATTGGTTATTTTTGGCATCAGACTGTACTTGATTTTGGTTTGATTATTTACCAATGTAATAATCTGACGAGCAGTCTCAATGTTGAAAGCTCATGCTGTGTTACAGAAACTTTCTACTGTTGCAACCAGTGGAAAACTATTAAAGCCTCAATTGCCAACAAGATCTGTTTGCTGCGGCTGTGTGAAAAGTTCTGTACCGGTATGTTGGGAGTTTTGTGTGAAGTTACAAAATAATGGAGGTTTTTACACAATTGTGTTCTGTGAGGGATGATTTCAGACAATGCTGAGAACGTATAAAAGCAAGAAATGTTCTCAAGTTCAATATCATTCTGATCCAAACTTAAACAAAGCAGCTCGTGATATTGAGTGTGGCACATTAACATACAGAAAATCAAGGGATTTGTATGATGTGCAAGGTTGACCTTACAATAAAATAAATAAATTAATTAAAAAATGAATGACAGTCGGTGCTAAATGAGCAAGAAGTAGTAACATACACTAAGCTTTGGGTAACCCATGTCTCCACCATATCCTTTCTTCCATGAATGCTAGTCTTGCAAGGTTCATAGGAAAATGTCTTTGATGTTTGGAAATTAAGAGGCGAGGTACTGGTGGCAATGAAGCTGTAAGGGTGGACTGTGTAGCGTGCTGGAATAGCTCAGTTGGTAGAGTGCTTGCACATGAAAGGTATAGGTCCCAGATTTGAATCCCGGTTCCGGCAGGAAGTTTCAAGTTTCAATCTAATCTAAGTGAAATGCTACCTTGAGAAGTCTGGCCAAAAAGATAGGAAATTTCCTAACAATTTACCTGGAGAAGAATGGGTGCATTTATTTCTCAAGTGGAACATTGAGCCGCCGACAGACACAAATAAAAGACACACACACAATTCTAAATTTTCGGCTGCGGCCTTCCTCAGAAAGAGCACATTCATCCACACACATCAGCCATATCTGCAGACTGTGTTGGGCGGCCGGATATGGCTGACGTATGTGGATGAGAATGCCCTTTCTGAGGAAGGCCACAGAGAACTTTGTGTGTGTGTGTGTGTGTGTGTGTGTGTGTGTGTGTGTGTTTTATTTGTGTCTGTCGGTGGCTCAATGTTGTTCTTTACGGTAAGTTGTTCCCTATCTACATTTTATAATTAATATCCCTCACTGGACATTCCATTGTTGTTATTCCCCTAGTGGCATTCAAAAGATCTCTCCATTCACTTAAGCAAAAATATTCAGAGCTTACACAGAAGTGAACAAAAAATAAAATTCCTTATCACAGTCCTTATCCCTTATTTGTAATGATGGACATCCTTAAAATATGTTGTCACTAAAATCAAATAAAAAGAATGTTGGTTTTAAAAAGTCAGTTTATGTCTGAAATCACCCAATATGCTTCGAAAATCCGGGCAGAGATTTAAAATACATGTGTTTGAAATCAAACCAGCCCATCGCGCGATTTTAGACACTATTTGTCTCAGCAAAGTTAGGTACACACCAACTCCGGTTTTAGAATATTTTATTAGCTCTACATATATCCCACCACTTCTGGAACAATGCAATCTGAAAAAAACCTACAAAAATTGTATTAAAAATAATATAAAAACTGTCCAGTCACCCTGTGCACAAAATCACAAAACTAGTTTTTCGTTGTTTCTTCGCAGTGGACCACAAATAGCTTAATAACTAACCATAGCAAATGGCAATATTGTAACTGTATATTCTTTAGTCATTTATCTAGAAATGCCTTTTTCCCATTTTATTTATTTTATCTGTTATTGGGATACACCAGAAAAACAGTGATGTTTGAGTACCAAAATTGTAGATTCTGGGGATGGCCACTTGTATAACGTCTACTCAATGGACCCTTAAAATTATTTCATCCGCGGTTCTGAGCCATGGGCTGTGTCACCACAACAGTCTGCTACACTGTAACCTCTGTGCGTGCTTCAACGACCATCGTTCGGCGCAACGGTAGAACGTTGTACATTTCAGAGCCCTGGGATCTTGGCTTAATCGCCCAGGTTGTGAGGACAGTTCAAAGCTCTATTTAAAAAAAAAAAATAAAATAAAATAAAATAAATAAATAAATAAAACTCAATCTCAAGGTGTGCTATGTGCTGAGGAGATGCATGGCTGTTGAGGTTGAACAGTTACTAGCGAGCAACCTCTGAAGAACCTGCCACACGTCACTTGCATAAGGATTACCCAGGCAAGTGGTGCTCTGCCATGGTGGACCTTTATATCCCTAGCTGCTCGTGGGATCAAGATGATATGAGCTATAAACTATGCCTATGGCGTCTATGTGAGGAAGATCAAATTTCATTGCTACGAAATATGACCCCTTGGTACATGACGGGAGGAACATTGGGCTACAGTATATCGTATGCAGCAGAACAGACGGGGAAAGTTTCATGACAACAAAACCTCTTTTCTTTGTAGAAAATCTGGAGGATAAGTATGGTGAAGTCACAGGAATGTCGAAGATGAGGAGTGGTTCAGTGCTGTTAAAAGCTGCATCATCTGCTCAGTCGAAACCATTGCTTGCTTGGGACAAGCTGGGTGATGTCCCCGTAAGCATAACACCCCACAAATCACTGAACATGGCCCCTGGTCTGATTTACCACAGAGACCTTCTTCTGCAGTCTGATGACGAGTTACGCGCCAACTTAAAATGATGGGGCGTCCACTTTGTCTGGCGTGTGTATAGGGGTCAGAAGGATTGTAAGGTTGCCACTGGTACTTTCATCTTAGCCTTTGAGGGTGACACATTGCCCGAAAAGGTCAAGGTCATGATTTACCGGCGTGACATATAGCCTTACATCCCTCCCCGTATGCAATGCTTCAAATTTAGGCCTATGTCATCCTGCTGCACCTCTAGCCCCACATGTAGGGAATGCGGACGTCCATCCCATCCAGACACTCCGTGTATTCTCCCTCCAATATGTAGACTGACATACACCAAGGCAAGCAAAAAATAAAAAAGACTCCACCCAGTACCACAGACAATTTCCTATGCGACAGTACAGTCGTTTCCAGCCACCCTGGCGACAATGGCACCAACAGTGCAACCATCTGCTGTGGGCCCTAAGTTGTTGTTGTTGTTGGTTGTTTTAAGGGGACTAAACAGCTAGGTTATCAGTCCCCTGGGCCCTAAGTGCCATCAAACTCAATCTGCCCTTTCAAAGGTTGGGGGGGGGGGCTTCATTCATTGCCCCCATCAGTACCATTGGTGGGAGCAACTTCACTCCCACCATCAGAGACGCAAGTCCCCATTCCCCTGCCGGAGAAGCAGCAGCCTTCCCCGACCCCTGTCGCTAGGGAGAGTCCGTTGGGATGCTCCCTTCCTTGGTTTCGAAGAGTAGACTGGAGGACCCAAGCCATTCACTGAGAGACGTACACACCACTGTTCGAAGGGCTTTCCTCCCAGTGGTCTAAACCGAAAGAACAGTGGGAGGAGAAGTAAAAGAAAAAGAGATCTAAGAAAAAAAACTCTTCTGACCTCACTCCCACTGTCGGTCTCTCAAACTAAGGATTCAGAGGATGGGCTGGAGATGCTAGCGTCTCCTGAGGACCTAGCACTCACCCACCTCCCAGAATTGATGGATATAGATGCCACAAGTACTAAGGTGGAGGCAAAAGGTGATTCTGAGGCATAAAGTCAATGTTCATGATGCTCATGGCATCCAAGTACGCCAACAGCAATATCCTTCAGTGGAACTGTGGTGATTATTTCCACCATCTAGCTGAATTATGCCATTTATTGTGCCAATTCCCTGTGCTGTGTGTAGCCCTCCAGGAAACTTGGTTTTCTGTTCAGCGAACCACTGCCCTTCCTGGTTACCGGGGTTATTATAAAAATTACGCAGCCTACAACAGGGTTTTCGGAGGTTTTTGCATCTTTTTGTTCTCGCCAATGTCCCCAGTGCACCAGTGCCAGTACACACTGCACTCGAGGCAGTGGCTGTGAGGATTTGGGCAGGACAGAAGATCACTATCTGCTTTCTGTACCTTCCTCCAGACAAGGCAGTGTCTTATGTGGAACTAGCTAACTTGGTTGCTCAACTTCCCCTGCGATACCTCATGCTGAGGGACTTTAATGCCCCCAACCCCTTGTGGGGTGGAAATGAGATTATGGCCCATGGTAGAGATGTGGAGTACCTTTTGGCACAGCTAAATATTTGCCTTCTTAACAATGGAGCTGCCAGCTTGGTCCCTGGCACCTACTCAGCCATAGATCTGTCCCTTTGCAGTCCCAGCTTACTTCCACACCTTACTTGGAGGGTCCATGATGACCTTTGTGGAAGCGACCATTTCCCTATCATCCTGTCGCTCCCACAGTCACCACCTGCAGGCTGCCTGCCCCGATGGTCAATTCATCAGGCAAACTGGCCGGCTTACACCTCGGCCGTTAATAATGACATCTCCGCTCCCAGACGACATTGATTTGGCTGTTGATGCCCTAGCTGCATGTCCTGACACCTCCCCAGGACCAGACAGTATTCACAGGCAGTTCGTTCGTCACCTCCTTGCTGCTTTTCAGTGTCGACTTCTCATCCTGTACAACCATCTCTGGGTGAAAGGTGCTTTCCCATCCCAATGGCGGGATAGCATCATTATCCTGGTGATGAAACCTAGTGCTGATCCACAGGTGACAGAGAGCTACCGCCCAATAAGCCTCACCAACGTTCTGTGCAAGATCTTCGAATGTATGGTGAGCCGGTGGTTCATGTGGATTCTTGAAGACCAGGGCCCCTCACCCCCCAACAAAGGGACTTTCACCATGGCGGTTCTGCAATAGATAATCTAGTGTTGTTGGAGTCGGCTATCCGCACTGCTTTCACCAGGTGTGAGCACATGGTAGCAGTCATCTTCAATGTTCACAAGGCGTACGATACCACCTGGCGCCACCATATACTGGCTACGCTGTATGACTGGGGCTTACTTGGCCCCCTACCGACATTCATAAAGAACTTCCTCTCACTCCATACTTTTCGAGTTAGGGTCAGTACCTTTCTCAGTAATCGTCACATCCAAGTGAACGAAGTCCTCCAGGGCTCTGTTCTCAGTGTACCTCTATTTTTAGTTGCCATAAACAGCCCTTACGGCGGCTGTAGGGTCATCAGTCTGCTCGTCCTTGTTTGCCGATGACTTCTGTCTATATTACAGTTCTGCTAACATTGGTGTCATTGAAAGGCGCCTGCAAGGAGTCATTCAACAGGCACAATCATGGGCCACAGCACACCGCTTCATATTCTCAGCATCTAAAACCCGAGTGATGCACTTTTGTCGTCGTCGGGTTGTTCATTCTGACCCAGAACTCTACCTTGCTGACAAACAGCTTCATGTCACAGAAGTGCATCGGTTTCTCGGCATGCTGTTTGATAACCAACTGATTTGGGGGCCACACCTTCGTCAGTTGAAGCAAAAGTGCTGGCGGCATCTAAATATACTGTGCTGTCTTGGCCACACTGCCTGGGGAGCTAGCTGTCAAATCCTCATACATATCTTTAAGGCCCTAATATTATCACACCTGGATTATGGGAGCCAGGTGTATGCCTCTACGTCACCTTCAACATTGTGGATCTTGGATCCCATTCTTCACGGTTGCGCTCGTCTCATAACGGGGGCTTTCTGCACCAGCCCTGTGCCAAGCCTCCTCGCTGAAGCTGGCATCCTTCCCCTGAGGTTTCACCAGCAACAGTTACTGGCTTCATATGTCACCCACGTCCACGCTACGCCTCATCATCCAAATCGCAGGCTTTTGTTTCCAAACACCACCCTTCCCTCTCCACAACATCGACACAGATCAGGTCTTCCAATCACGATTTGGGTACGTACTCTCCTCTCCTCACTCGAGTCCCTACCTCTACCTCCTGTATTCTCCCGCCAAACTCATATCCCTCCTTGGTCCATTCCTCGCTTACAGCTCCACCTGCAATTGTCCTGCGATCCAAAGGCATCAGTTTCACCACACACACTGCATCAACAGTTTATGGACATCCTTGGTACGTTCCATGATGCAGAAGTCATATACACTGATGGCTCTCAGGTAGAAGGCAGAGTGGGTTACGCCTATGTTCATGGCGACCACATTGAACAACGCTCCCTGCTTCCAGGCTGTACCGTCTTTACTGCAGAACTGATCGCCATAATTTGTGCTCTAGATCACCTCCGTGCATATCCCAGGAAGTCATACGTCATCTACAGTGACTCCCTGAGTGGCTTGCAAGCTCTCGACCAATGTTTCCCCAAACACCATTTGGTGTGATCCATCCAAGACTCTGTGTTCAGTCTTACATGTCTGGCCGTTGTGTAGCTTTCATCTGGACCCTGGGCCACATCGGCATTCCAGGGAATGAACGAGTTGATCAGCTGGCCAAGCAGGCCATCGCCTCCCAGTGTCTGGATATTGGTACCCCAGGAGGGGACATCCGCTTGGGTCTGTACCCCAAGATATCCATAGCCTGGAACTCGGAATGGTTGACATTAAACATGCCCAATAAGCTCTGTGCGATCAAACCATCAACAGCAGCTTGGAAGACTTCTCTTAGGTCTTCTCGAAGGGACTCAGACATCCTCTGTCGCCTGTGTATAGGCCATACATGGCTCTTACGTCGAGAGGACCCACCAAGCTGCCATTGTGGCACTCTGTTGACTGTGGTCCACATCTTGGTGGACTGTCCACTTTTAGCTGCTTTGCGGCAAACATTTAACCTGCCTTCTGCGCTCCCTTTGCTTTTAGCTGATGATGGTTCACCGTGTTTTAGGTTATATTCGCGCAACTGGATCATATGATTTAAGCCTGATCTTTTGAGTGCCCACCACTTAAACAGTTTTATCTTGCCAGTCCTATTTGACTGGCTCATCCATTATTATCGTAGTGATCAGTCAGCCACTCTCTTCTGCTGTTTCTTTCTTCTTCTTCTTTTTTTAACACAGTTGTCTATTTGGTCCACTGCTTTTGTGGTTTCCCTTTTCCTTTTATTATGTCATTTTTAACACACACGCTACCTTCCTGTGCTTCTTGTGTACTGGCTGTGGAGTGCTTCATTTTCAACTGCAAATCACATGATGTGATCTCTTTGCTGGGAACAGGGGACTGATCACCCAGCCATTTAGTCCCCTTTAAAACAACAATAAAATTATTTTGATATAACTATCTGTTAATGAGATCCCTTTGGATACTAAGGGCATTCTCTCTGCATGTCATGCTACATGCAACTTGCTTGTACTGATTGCCTTTGCCAAGAGATGACTTCCACCATATGTAACTTTTCATATGGTTCTTAAGAAAATTACTAAAGGAAAATTTTGACTGTTCCACATCTTAGTCAGATATCTTTGATTGATGAAAAACTGATTTTATTTTTGTTATTCACCACAGTTACTGTGCAATATTGAGTATTAAATTTTTTATTTTTGCATATTGTGTGATATCTTCACTCAGTGACTCACTGAATTTCTATTTTGTCATTGGTCACACCATGTTTATATATGTGTCAAGGATACAATGTCAAAATTTGAATAGTTAAACCTGCGAAAACAATCTACAAGAACGGGTAGAGGGAAGAGACAATGGTGATCGAAGAGACTGACAGCAGACAGTGAGAAAGAAAGAGGTAATGGCAAGGGGAGGAAAAAAGAATGGTACAGACATTGGCTTCAGAGACAGTGATAAGTAGAATGGTAAAAGTAGAATTAAAAGTCCATATACAAAAGATGGAGTATATACAATAAATGAAAATGCACATCAAGAAGAGGACTCCTATACTGGTAAATTGGGAGATGTAATGGTAGCAGTAAATAAGCAAGAGGAAATAATAGTTATTGGTGAAATACACAGCCAAGTTGGATCATTTAAAGGAGGTCTTGTTTTTGGATAAAGCATAGTTAATCAACAACAGGAGGATTTTAATCCATGTATTGAATGGTATTGTATCAAAAATGAAAAAGAAAAATCTTACTTTAGGATAGACATATATACAAGAGGGATGACCCATAAATTGATTAAAGATTTTATATTGGTGAGAAACAAAATTAACATACTATGGGCAGATATAAAGAGGTCACCAGAAATCATCATATGGTAGTGGGAAAATCTGATGCTACAAAGTTTGATCAGTTACCACTACAATAGAGGATGAAGTTGCATTCTGTAAGTCATATTTAAGACAAACCTTAAACACTACAGCATCAAAATGTTACAACAATGTAGGCTTCATATTAAACTTAATGTGGAAAGAAAAGACCGTAGCTATTATGGACGCTTAAAGAAATGAAATGATGGGATGACATTTGTTGGCCAGGAAATCCCTGACTGGAGTTCAGCCACCTTGGAGAATAAGAAAAGTAGAAATATGTGCAACAGTTTTCAGTGAATTGGAAGACATGATACAGAAAAAGAAAACTAATAAAAAAACAAATCATTTATGAAATGATTTTTTTTTTTTTTTTTTTTTTTTTTTAAATCCAGTGGGACCACAGTGTAGAAAAAATCTCTTAATGAAATCATTATCTATACAAAAATAAAGATTGTTTGACTTACCCAAAGCACAGGCTTGCGGATAGACACAAATGAAAACGCATACAAACAAACATTCAAGCTTTTGCAACCGTTGGTTGCTTCGTCAGGAAAAGAGCAAGGTTGCTTCGGCAGGAAAAGAGGAAGGAAGGAGGAGGAAAAGGACAGGATGCGGGTTTAAGGGGGTGGATGGGGCGTCATTCAAATCCCAGGAATGAAAAGACTTACCTTAGGGGGAAAAAAAGGAACGTAAACAAATACACACACGCCCACACATATACACACGCAAACTCACCAAGACAGACATTTGTAGAAAGCAAAGAAGTTGGACAGAGATACCACTTGAGGCAGATGCTCTGTCCAGAGAACCGAGGCAAAGATGTTAAAGATGGTGGGTGGGAATTTGAAGTTAGCAGAGGTTGAGACCAGGGGACAACGGGAAGAGAGAATATGCTGAAGGGCAAGTTCCCATTTCTGGAGTTCTCAATGATTGGCGTCAGTGGGAAGTATCTGGATAACCCGGACATTGTAAGACTGCACCAAGATGTGCTGGGCATGCACCAAGGCATGTTTAGCCACAGGGTGATCCTCATTACAAATATACACTGTCTGCCTGTGACTGTTCATGTGAATGAACAGTTTGTTGCGGGTCATTCCCACATAGAACGCTTCACAGTGCAGGCATTTCAGTTGGTAATCACGTGGGTGCTCTCACAAGTGGCTCTGCCCTTTATTGTGTACACTTTCTGGGTTATGGGACTGGAGTAAGTGGTGGTGGTGGAAGGGTGCGTAGGGCAGGTTTTACGGGGCGGTTACATGGGTAGGAGTCAAAAGGTATGGAAGGTGGTTTGGGGACTTCCTAGGGATGGACTAGGTGGTTAAGGAGGTTAGGTGGGTGGCAGAAATACACTCTCTTTGGAGTGGGAAGGATGTCATGAAGGATGGATCTCATTTCGCGGCAGGATTTAAGGAAGTCATATCCTTGCTGGAGAGCCACATTCAGAGTCCGCTCCAGTCCCGGAATGTATCTGGTGAGAAGAGGGGCACTTCTGGGGTTCTTATGTGGAAGGTTCTGAATTTGGAGTCATGAGGAAGTGGCTATGGTAATTTGCTTCTGTACCAGATCAGGAGGATAGCTCCAGGATGTGAAAGCTGTTATTAGGTTATTGGCGTACTGGTTCAGGGATTCGGTACTGGAGCAAACCTGTTTGCCATGAAGGGGAAAGATTCAACTTGAACCCTGCCTAGAACAGTTCCGTCCTCAGTCACTGTGGTACCCACCTGCTCTTCCTCAAAATCATCCCCTTCAAACCTTCCAGGAATTCCTTACTTCCAACCTTGCCTCTCAGTCTTTCCTGACAAACCTTAATCCTACTCCCAACATTTCCACAACTGAATCCCAACCTATCCGTGATCTGAAGGCTGAGCATTCCATTGTCATTCTTCCAGGCGACAAGGGATCCACGACCGTGGTACTTGATCGGCAGGAGTATGTAGCTGAGGGACTGCGTCAGCTTTCAGTTAGTACCACATATAAAGTTTGCCATGGCAATCCCATACCTGATGTCAAGGCAGAGCTTCAAGGAATTGTCTAAGCCTTAGGCCCCCTACAAAACCTTTCACCTGACTCCATTAACCTGATGACCCCACCAACAACCCGCACCCCCACCTTCTACCTACTTCCCAAGATAGACAAACTCAATCATCCTGGCCACACCATTGTGGCCAATTACCAAGTCCCTAAAGAACGAATCTCTGCCTACATAGACCAACACCTTCAACCTACCATGTGCAATCTCCCATCCTTCATCAAAGACACCAACCACTTCTTCAATTACCTGAAATCCTTACCCAGCCTGTTACCTCCAGAAACCGTCCTTGTAACCATTGATGCCACTTCCTTATACACAAATATCCCATATGCCCAGGGCCTCGCTGCGATGGAGTATTTCCTTTCACGCCAACAACCCATTTGCCTACCTAAAACCTCTTTCCTTAATACCCTAGCCAGCTTCATCCTAAACCACAACTTCTTCACTTTTGAAGGCCAGACGTACCAACAACTAAAGGGAACAGCCATGGGGACAAGGATGGCCCCCCTCGTACGCAAACTTATTTATGGGACACTTAGAGGAAGCCTTCCTGGATACCCAAGCCTGTCAACCCAAAGTTTGTACAGATTCATTGATGACATCTTCATGATCTAGACTAACAGTGAAGAAGAACTCCAGAATTTCCTCTCCAACCTCAACTCCTCTGGTCCCATCCAATTCACCTGGTCCTATTCCAAATCCCATGCCACTTTCCTCGATGTCTACCTCCATCTGTCCAATGGCCAACTTCACACATCCGCTTACATCAAACCAACCAATAAACAACAGAACCTCTATTACGACAGCTGCCATCCATTCCACATCAAATGTTCCCTTCCCTACAGCTTAGGTCTTCATGGCAAACGAGTCTGCTCCAGTCCCGAATGCCTGAACCAGTACACCAATAACCTTATAACAGCTTTCACATCCTACAGCTATCCTCCTGATCTGGTTCAGAAGCAAATTACCAGAGCCACCTCCCAAATCCAGAACCTTCCACCGAAGAACCCCAGAAGTGCCCCTTTTGTCACCGAATACTTTTCGGGACTGGAGCGGACTCTGGATGTGACTCTCCAGCAAGGAGAAATGAGATCCATCCTTCATGACATCCTTCCCACTCCACCGAGAGTGTCTTTCCGCTGCCCCCCTATCCTCCATAACCTCCTAGTCTGTCCCTATGAAATCCCCAAACCACCTTCCCTACCTTCTGGCTCCTACCCATGTAACCTCCCCTGTTGTAAAACCTGCCCTATGCACCCTTCCACCACTACTTACTCCAGTCTCATAACCCAGAAGGTGTACACAATAAAGGGCAGAGCCACATGCGATAGCACCCACGTGATTTACCAACTGACATGCCTGCACTGTGAAGCGGTCCATGTGGGAATGTCCAGCAACAAACTGTCTATTTGTATGAATGGTCACGGCCAGTTGGTAATGAGGATCACCCTGTGGCTAAACATGCCTTGGTGCACGGCCAGCACATCTTGGCGCAGTGTTACACCGTCCACGTTATCTGGATACTTCCCACCGACATCAATATTTGAGAACTCCGGAAATGGGAACTTTCGCTTCAGCATATTCTCTCTTCCCGTTGCCCACCTTGTCTCAACCTTCGCTAAATTCAAATTCCCGCCCACCATCTTTAATATATTTGCCTCGGTTCTCTGGACAGAGCCTCTGCCTCAAGTGGTATCTCTGTCCAACTTCTTTGCTTTCTACAAATGTCTGCCTAGGTGTATTTGCATGTGTATATGTGTGGGCGTGTGTGTATTTGTTTACCTTCCTTTTCTTCCCCTAAGATAAGTCCTTCCAACCCCAGGATTGGAATGACGTCTCATCCACTCCCTTAAAACCCTCACCTTGCCCTTATTCCCTCCTCCCTTCCTCTTTTCCTGACGAAGCAACCAAAGGTTGCGAAAGCTTGAATGTTTGTTTGTATGTGTTTTCATTTGTGTTATTTGTGTCTATCGGCAAGCCTGTGCTTTGGGTAAGTCAAACAATTTTTATTTTTATACATATTTTTCCCACCAGGAAAGTCTCCTTCTAAAATATTCATTATCTATACAAATGTACCAATTTCAACTAACGTGGTACAGTGGATTTTACCAGTGATGAATGTAGTTGAACTCCATTACTGTTATGAATAAAAACTGCTGCCAGTCACATTAAATAAATAATAATATAGAGGGAAACAATCCGGATTTTTCATATGTCTGCCTTGGTGTGTGTGCATGTATATGTGTATGAATGTGTGTGTTTGTTTACTGATCCTTTTTCCCCCAAGGTAAGTCTTTTCTCTCCCGGGATTGGAATGACTTATTATCCACTCCCTAAAACCATTATCCTTTCCTTTTCCCTCTCCTTCCCTGCTCTTTCTGATGAAACAACCTAAGGTTGCAAAGGTTCAGTTTTGTGTGTATGTGTATGTTTTTATTTTTATTTGCGTATCAACGAACCGGTACCTTCTCGCCTGGTAATTCTAACTTTCTTTACGTTTTTTAAATAAATAATAAAATATTTAATGTGACTGGTAGTGGTCGCAACCTTATAAACATGGAACACATATTTCTTACAACCTGACAACAATCACTGTTAGGGTAAGAATTACCTGAAACACATGGTTCAGACGTTATGATTTCGTGAACATTGAGAATCACATTAACTGTCACATTGTGTAATGCATGAATAACTTGACTTTACATATTAAGTATTTGAGAATGAGAGCACTTACTGACTTTCAAAAAAGTTGACACAAGATTTCATACTTTCACAAAACTATTTTTTTTTTTTTTTTTTTTTATTTTTTTTTTTTTTTTTTTTTTTTTTTTTTTTTTTTTTTTTTTTTTTTTTTTTTTTTGCTGCAATCCCAACAAGATGACAAAGGGAAGTAATCTCAGCTCTCATTATTTTTCTGCTGTTAATGCAGTAAAACTATGGCATTCGGCTACAATTCATTATGTCTACACTACGTAGTGTATCCAGAAGACGTCTAAACACAGCATGCTCATGTACCGCTGAATTATATCATAGTATGACATGTAGTTAAGGAAATATGATGTTATAAATACTGAAGTGAATGAGAAACAGCCCTACCACGCTTGAGACTGTAATTTTTACCTCTTTATTGCCAAATCTATTTGGAAAATATTTTACAGTCACTTTCCTAATATTCCACTTTATGTACCTGGAAAATTATATTATTTTTAGATCATATGTCATAAGCACTGAGGTGCAAGCTGAAAAAGACAAAGAATGGGGCAGGAAACAGTGGATAGAGTAGGAAGAAGGCGATGGGCTAACATAAGAAGGAAATAACTGCATACCTGGGCAATGCCCCGGAACTACAGTGTGTAAACAGTTAGATGGCAGAGTTGTGAGGGGGGAGGGGGGGGGTGCGGGGAGCAGAGGAAGCAAGCCCTGCCTCACACCCGGCAGCCGCGGGGAGAGAGGCGAGTGGGGGGAGATAAGCCATGCCTATGTCCTGCAGTGCTGACACCACAAACTACGTGGCATGCTTCCACGAAATTACAGGTGGCACACTTCACTTTAAATGTTGATAATAAATTAAACAAAGCAGCATACTCACGAGAATGGTTGATAACTATACCAACTACAGGAATCGCTCTGGAACACTGGTATGCAAACAGTAAGAAATCAGACGTCTATTGTTGCCTCCCACAGCACTTTCAGTCAGTAATATTGGCTGCAGCCTCGAAACAAAGACTGCCTGCCGAAACCACCCGACGTCTACTGACTTGAACCGATTCAGGGCTAGGGAGAGCTCTGCCATCTAACAGTTAACACACTATAACAATAGCTGGAGTTTGTTACATAACTAGCTAAAAGCCACCATATTGTGAATGGTGAAGGGTACCTCATACCACTACTAGTAATTTCCTTCCAGTTCCACTCTAAAATGAAGCAAAGATAAAATGACTGCATATCTGCCTCTGTACGAGCACTAATTGCTCTTATTTTTGTGGGCCTCACAGAAAATGTAACTTGGCGATAGTAGAATAATTTCTTAAATGTGAAACTAAAACTTTAGCTTTCCTTGTATTGCCTGACAACAGCCCAGACCAATGAAGTGACTGGATAACACTTTCGCTGCGGCTGACACTTATAAGCGTCCGCGCTCACTGTAGGAAAGCGTCAGCTGCAGCGAAAGTGTTAAGGACTTCAACCAACTTATTGATTTTACATAAGACCAGTATTTTCTCAGGTTGTTGGCAAGAACTTTGGCTAAGGTCTTGTAGTGTTGCATGCTTTGATCATAAATTTTTTTAGAGATGCACAAATCACTATTAACTTTTGCGTATCTTTGCTTGTTCATTTTTGTACATAGTGAAACTGTCTTTGCTTCCTCAGCATTTCTGGTTATTATGTTTAAACTATATTGGATCTTTTGTTCCTTAAACCAAGTAGCCAGAATATACTGCTCCAGTGCTCAATTTACAGTGCATTTGAAGTTTACACATAATTTTCCTGCTCCATCTTATTGGAACTAAACAATACCAATTCATATTGTAAGTGGGCCACTAAAATCTACTTATCACCTTCTGACTTCCTTGACCAATTTAGTAACCATCATCACTATGATATCAGGATTACTAATCCCCATCTCCACACTAAGTGTATTGAATGCTAGGTCTGTTTGCAGCTACAAGGTCTTACACATTTCATTGCATTTTGGCTGTTAATTGGAAATTTGTTCAAAAGATTGCTTGTCTGTACTCTGTGCAATGAATACACAGACTTTTCAGTCTCATACTTGGTATGTTAAAGTCACTTGCAACTAGTGTTGCTTGGAATAAATTATTTTAAGCCTTCTTACGTATGTTTTACACTTTATTACTAGTCTTGCTTATTGCAAGCATCGTCACAGAAGTAAAAACATCAGCATTATGAAGTTAGTCGTGAATCTATATCTGTAAAAAATATATGAAGTTATGTGACAGTTTAAGTCCTTCATGCAGTTGTCATTATGATTACCTCTGAAATTCAGAATGTAAATACAATTTCCTTGATATAATAAAACTAAATTTATTTCAAAGATCGTCTAACTTTGATACAAAGATTTGAGATGGCCCATAACATTAAGATCCAACAATATCAATGTATCGCTGTATTTGTTCCTATTTTAATATTCACTTTAAATCATTGTCTCATTTATTCTAAACTTTATCAGAGTACCTGTTTGTCCACCCAAACCAAACAGTGTGGGTGCAGGGCGACTGCCTCCCCCCCCCCCTTTTATTTATTTATTTATTTATTTTTATTTACACATTTATTCATTCAATTGCTTCAATGAATGGGTAGTTCCTTTACTTAATAAGTATACAAAGTTCATTCAAACATCTTGCATTGCACCAAATATGTTTGTTGTTATGGTCTTCAGTCTGAAGACTGGTTTGATGCAGCTCTCCACCCTACTCTATCCTGAGCAAGCCTCTACATCTCATAAGAACGGCAACCTACATTCATTTGAATCTACTTACTTGTATTCATCTCTTGGTCTCTGTGATTTTTACCCCAAACACTTCCCTCCAATGCTAAATTCATGATTCCTTTATGTATATGAATGTGTCCTACCAATCAATCCCTTCTTTTAGCCAAGGTATACCAGAAATTCATTTTTTCCCCAGTTCTGTTCAGTACCTCCTCATTAGTTACGTGATCGACCCACCTAATCTTTCAGGATTCTTCTGTAGCATAAAAGCTCTAACATTCCACACTCTGATCCGTAGAATGCCACTGCTGTCTTCCCTGATGGAGAAAGCCTCCTGAATAGTCTTTACCCGGATATCCGAAAGTGGGACTATTTTACCTCCAAAATATTTTACCCAAGAGGATGCCATCATTATATATTCATATAGTAGAGCTGGTGTCCTCAGGAAAAGTAACGGCTGTAGTTTCCCCTTGCTTTCAGCCGTTCACAGTAACTGTGTGACAAAGCCACTTTAGCTGATGTAACAATTCCAGTTCAGTCAATCATCCAGACTGTTGCCCCTGTAATTTCGGAAGAAGCTGCCGCCCCTCTTCAGGAACCACATGTTTGTCTGGCCTCTCCACAGATATATTGGTGACATAAAATGTCTGAAAATTAGCAGGTTACATCACATAGTCCAACAATGAACCCCCTCTAAAAATTAAGTACAATGACAAGTTTCTTGAATATTTACATTCGAAACTATGGCACTAATGTAAAAGGTAATTTGCCATTTATTACTATTAACTGTCCCAAGTAATAGGGACTAAATGGCAACACAGAGAAAAAAAGAAAGAAAAAAGAAAAAATGTTACATTGAACAATCTATGATTGGATGAACACATCCAGCAACTGCTTCGTAGTTCAGAATGTTACATCTAAAAGCCAAGTACTGTGTCTTGTGCTGTGAATGTCTTGTCATCTCTATTTTCCCTCAACTGTCAAAATGAGATTAAAATGTTCAGTAATTATCAAGCTGTGATGCAACGATTGAAGCATAATGGCACAAAGAGGGGCCGCTGGCATGGGGTAACTGCTTGGATGGGACAGTGACAGCTCCGAAATGGTGGTGCACCGTGGTGTAGCCTCTGACATTGGTAGACTGGCTGTTCCAGTAATGGCAGCAGGGAGCTGAGTACTGTGATCAATACTGGGGGAGGGGAGGAGGAGGAGAGGCTGGCAGTAAGGTGTGGTGGATACTGAGCCACAGGAAATGGTTGCCAAAGTTTTGGCGGCATTGCTGATCAGTGGCATATGTACTACACATTTGATTTGGGTTGCCTTGTAAACCACGCATATATGGATGGTGTGTTGCTGTGCTCCATGACCCAGCCAACACTCAGTATGCCACAAGTGTACAGATAGCATTAGTGACAACCCTCCAACTCATAGTGTCACATTTGGAAAGAGCTGGCCAGCCATGACAGTACTGCAAGCTGGATTTTGCCCTGCTGCATGGTGAAAAGTGTGTGTGTGGTGCACTTCAGGCAGCAATGCCAGTGCGCTGCAGAATCCAAGTGTTTGTACTTATTTTGTGTAAATATGTATATAAAAAGGTAAAGCAACCAACAATCTGAATATTGGTTTGAACACCACAGTGCTTTACTAAGCATGATCCTGTTTGGAGGTGGTATGCCATTGCCTTCCTTCAAACTTACTTACCCAGCCAGTTATAGGGAGACATACAGTTTACATCTACACCTACATGGGATACTCTGCAAATCACATTTAAGTGCCTGGCAGAGGGTTCATCGAACCACCGTTATACTATTTTATCTCCCATTCCATTCTCGAACAGCACATGGGAAGAATGAATACCTGAATCTCTTCATTGGGGCTCTGATTTCTCGTATTTTATTCTGTTGATCATTTCTACCTATGTAAGTGGGAGTCAACAATATATTTTCGCATTCGGAGGAGAATGTTGGCGATTGTAGTTTCGTAAGTAGCCCATGCCGCAGCGATAATGATTCCCATCCCAGATTCTGTATCTTTTCCGTAACGCTGTCTCCCCTGTATCGTGACAATACAAAACAAGCTGCCTTTCTTTGGACTCTTTCGATGTCCTCTGTCAAACCCACCTGATAAGGATCCCACACTGGGCAGCAATAGTCCATAAAAGGCTGGACAAGCGTAGTGTATGCAGTTTCTTTAGTAGTTCTGTTGCATCTTTTAAGGGTTCTGTCAATAAAACGCAGTCTCTGGTTCACCTTTCCCACGAAATTATCTACATGTTCTTTCCAATTTAAGTCAGAAGTAATTGTAATTTCTAGGTATTTTGTGGAGTTTACGGCCTTCATATTTGATTGATTTATCATGTAAACAGATTTCTTTTCGTACTCATGTGCACGACTTCACACTTCTCATTATTTAGAGTCAACTGCCAATTCTTACACCATACAGATATCTTATTCAAATCGTTCTGCAGTTGGTTTTGTTCTTCAGATGATTTTACTAGACAGTAAATGACGGCATCATCTGCAAACAACCTGAGAGAGCTACTTAGATTTTCCCCTAAATCATTTATGTAAATAAGGGACAGCAGAGGACCAATAACACTACCCTGTGGAATGCCCAAAATCACCTCTGCTTTAGTTGATTACTACAAACTGTGTCCTCTCTGAGTGGAAATCCCCTATCCAGTCGCAAATTTGGGGTGATATACTGTAACCACGCAATTTGATTAAAAGCCGTTTGTGAGGTACAGTGTCAAAAGCCTTCTGGAAATCAAGGAATACGGAATCAATTTGTGAACCCTTGTCGATAGCACACATCACTTCGTGTGAGTAAAAAGCTAGTTGTGTTTCGCATGAACGATATTTTCTAAATCCATGTTGACCTTGGGCCAATAGATCATTCTGTTCGAGATAATTCATAATATTTGAATACAGGATATGTTCCAAATCCCTGCTGCAAATTGAAGTCAATAAAATAGGCCTGTAGTTTAATGGGTTTCTCGTACTGCCTTTCTTGAATATAGGTGTGACCTGTGCAACTTTCCAATCTTTTGGTACAGATCCTTCTTTGAGAGAGAACCATTTAGTGTGGATTTATCACATCAGTCACATTGTCAGAAGTGAAAGAAGTGGAAAGTGACATATAAAACTCATAGGACCTGGTGGCGATTGAACTTGTGACCTTTGGATTTATAGTCTGGCCTCTACCACTGTGCTACCGAGCCACACAATATGTATATTAAGCAAATAAATTTTGTATGCAGTTGTTACATTTTTCTTTGTACATTTGTAAAAGCATCTGAAAATGACTGCTAGATTGCTGAAACTAGTTATGCAGTAATAAAAAATTACGAAAAAAGCTATCTTTGGCTTTATTTCTTCTATCAAAGTGGATGGCTCCCTGAAGATGTGCAGACTATAAATGTTCAGAGAAGATGTGTGTCTTCAAGAAGGAACATCTATCTGAATATGTTGTGAATACAATGTTATTGGTAGTGCTATCAAAGAATTAGATATTTGGTGTGGGTAGATAATTATATTGAAATGAAAGAATATATGGCACATGACAAATGTCTTTAAACAGTTTATAAAATGGCAAGAAGTCTGATCGGAGGATAGGTTGCCCCACATCTGCCACAACAATTTTCACTCATACTTGTAACAGTGGGCTACATTTAATGAAAGTGTGTTCACAAGACATACATCTTGATCATAGAACCATTGATGGTAAAAATGTGATAGTATCACTTCTGAGGCAAGAGAGATGAGAATATGGATAAGCTGATATGTTGGACTGAAAATTTTTGAGTTTTGTGAAAATGCTCATTGACTGCCAGTTATTGTCATTACTGACTTCCCCCTACAGTCCATTTCACAAGAAGAACTGAATTTCTGTATGTCAGAGCCAAATTACCTATGGTACCAAGAAAGTTTTCGGGTTGAAAGTGATTGGCTACAATTCCTCGGAGTGCAGTGGGGTTGTAACTGAAAACTGGAACACTGTAGTGGCAGAGCATTGAGTGGCATAGTAAAATTTACAATATGCACCTGTAATCATATGACAGTATTTTCTGGCTCTGGGTCAATTGCTGATAAATATGTAGATGGGTACATTTCTGCAGAGCAGTCTATACTCTGTGCAAGTGCATCAAGATTGCCAGTGCATACAGTGATGTAGTTCTCTATGATATCTTTGTTCACAGAAACAATTTCAAGCACCAGTAGGTGGCAAAGTAACTAAGGAGTAGTAAAATCACCAAACTTCTATTGCTGTTCACGGTCAAGTACTGGTCAGTGTTTGATGGTGATGCTAAAAAGACTTGTGGGACTATAGCCAAAACAGTCACACCCACATTCATTCATGGATGGATTGCTCGTTTCTGAGTTCCAATGATCATGTTAGGCAGTTTGAATTTTACTTTTTTAAGACACTCA
Source organism: Locusta migratoria (assembly GCA_026315105.1). Lineage (NCBI taxonomy): Eukaryota > Metazoa > Arthropoda > Insecta > Orthoptera > Acrididae > Locusta > Locusta migratoria. The sequence goes on from CM048744.1 coordinate 598,770,743, forward strand.
TTGCCCTGTTAAATATTAGACGGATTCAAACAATGGCCTGTTACTTGTCAGTGAATGGTTTAGTGGAACAGCTCCACCCACAGTTACATGTATCCCTCCAATGCTACAAATAGCAAAAACAGACAGAAATGCTGCCAGTCATCATCCTGGACCTTCACTTGTCCATCAAGGATGATCTAAAAGCTGCTGCTGCTGATGATCTTGTCTAAAGTTAACTGATCTGTCTGCTTACAAAATTCCTTAGCAACATACCAGATACCCTTATCAAGCCATCATACTTTGTTAATAAACTACACTCACAGTTCCATCAGCTCCATCCTGCTTCACCGAAAGAGCAGCAGGCTCATCACCTTCTATTTGCACTGAATTGCAAAACAGGTTTTGTTTGGCAAAATGCTGTTCACAAACCCCTGCAGTGACCATAAAGTGGACTTTAAGTTGGGAGTGTATGGAAAGTGATCAGTAACAGTGAACTCACAATGTTGTATTATTGCAGATGTCACAGCACTGTCATGGAGAAGAACAGATAGCTCCAGTTTTAAACAATGCTTCAAATTCTCCTTTCAGGTCACCGAGGGACTCTCAGTTTTTGATCAGAATTACTTGCAAAGTTTGTAGTTGTGCTAATGAGATATAACCCATCTCCTTAGTGCAAACCAGATATGTTCTATGGCATACATATTGGGAGAGAAGCAGGTCACACCATGTGTACATTATCTTTCCTTTCCAAGAAAACATCAATCATCCACACTTTATGACACTGAGTATTCTTGTCCATCAATATAAAGTTTGGGTCCACCACACCTCCCAAAAACCACACGTGAGTTCCTCAAATCTCGTCATGATACATGTCAGTGTAAAACCTTGCTGATTCACTCATACAATTTCATGAAGAAGTGTTCACGTGTCAGCATACGCCTTACCCACATCATTAGGGATCCTTCTCCCTATTGCTCTCTTTCACAATGTTTGTGTTCCAAAACAGTGTTCCATGTTCCCCCACATGCAAATCATGAGGATACAAGATTTCCCAGCAGTTAGAAACACAACATTTTTCAGAAATAACTAATTCTGTTGACGTATTAAAATGCCAAAATCACAATTAACTATTTTTAATTCATAAAAATAAATTAATTAATTGTGATCTTGGCATTATAATACTTCAAGGTAAGGAGATCACCATCCTACCATGAAAAAATTAAATAATTCTGTTGATGCTGCATGAAACCGCATGTTAAATTTTTATATAAATTAACTACATGTATGCGCTAAATGTACATAATTAGGAAAAAGCTTTTCAAACTTAAGTTTTTTTATCTTATGTAAGAAAAGTTATGCAAGAGAAAATCCTGATTTGTACTTTTCATTATTCTGGTCAACATTTTCCATACAGGCTGAATGTCATGGAATCTTCAGTGCAAACCAAGGAAGACAAGGAATATCAAGACCAAAAGATCAATAGGTTTAGTGAGATATAATGTTAGAACTTTTGTTTTGTTAAAGTGTTACCAATTGATTTTAATTAACAAAACCTGTAATCAGTAGTTGAAGGCAAAATATAAAGCCTCACTATCAAGCAGAGTCAAATTCATAAACAGCTGGTAATTTCCAGAATGAATCTTTCACTCTGCAGCGGAATGGGCGCGGGACTCGAACCTGGGACCTTGGCCTTTCATGGGCAAGCACACTAGTTGTGTGGCAGCATCGTGAGTCGTGTCGGGATAGCTCAGTCAGTAGTGTGCTTGCCCGCAAAAGGCGAAGGTCCCAGGCTCGAGTTCATTATATCATTATCAATTTTAATCTGCCAGGAAGTTTCATATCAGCGCACACTCCGCTGCAGAGTGAAAGATTCATTCTGGAAACATCCCTTAGGCTGTGGCTAAGCCATGTCTCCACCATATCCTTTCTTCCAAGAGTGCTAGTCTTGCATGGTTCGCAGGAGAGCTTCTGTGAAGTTTGGAAAGTAAGAGGCGAGGTACTGGCAGAAGTAAAGTTGTGAGGCAGCATCGTGAGTCGTGTCGGGATAGCACAGTCGGTAGTGCGCTTGCCCGCGAAAGGCAAAGGTCCCAGGTTTGAGTCCCGGTTCTGGCACACAATTTTAATCTGCCAGGAAGTTTCAGCTGGCAATTAATTTATTTTATTGAGAGAAGAAGAGAAACTGAAAAAGAAATTAGTTATCAATGAAATAACAGAATTCTCGTACAATCAGTCAATAATCATTCTCCAATACAAATTGGTACTCACATGTGAGAAGCAACTTGGCCTACTGTTCGACTGTCCATGAGGCATGTTGATGACTGTTAATTAGGTGATCCCATCTGTGAAAATGCACCAGGGACACACATGCAGCAGGTCTCCAATAATAAAGACCACTGTACTGAAGACCTACGTACAATGTTTGGTTTGATACAATCCTTCCAGTGGGTGTTGCAAGATCATTTGGCATTGCAGTGCTATGGTGCTATCTATATGCCCTTATGGCCAAACAAGACTTCTCTTTTTTTGATGTTACAGTTGGTCAGCCCTGACCTTGTGTTTGGGATACAGTTTCAGTCTCTATAAACATCTCAGAAAGGACAGAACTATTCACATTTAGCAATTGGGTCACAATTGTTTGAGATTGTTCTGCTTCGTTCTCCCTATAGCCCTCCACCACAGAGTATCTGGTAGACCACTTCTCTGTACCATACTGCACTGCCTGTGAATGTGGGACTACAAAGTTAACAATATCTTATTTGATAGGAGCCCTGACATCATTGTGGGTATGGATATACACTGACCGAAATGCCATCTTCCATGCAAAACATGACTGTACAGACAGCTGTTAAGAGTTTGTATGATTATATCATGAATTCAAGACAAGATGGGGACATGGCAGATTTTTTTTCTTTAATTCTGGACACCAGTGAAAGGATATCATTAAAAAGGAATGTGATTGCTGTGGTGTATCTTGAAATAATAGAGATAAAACCATATTGCAGAACTAAGGTCCACAACAATCAAACATACAAGTGTTTACTGTTAGTGCTACATAGGTGATAGGTAATACTGAAAAACAAAACATCTAATTTACCAATCCAAAAAACTAAATAATAGTATCTATCCAATAATAGTGACAGAATATTCGAAACATCTGCAATGAGAACTATTATTCAAGGTGTGGGATTTGTCATAGGTCCGCAGCCATGAAAATTTGTTGCTATACTGAAAGGATGTTAATGAAAGACTGGTTGTTTGAAGACCAGTGGAGTGTTTTTTGTAGCTCAGCTTCATTATTTAGGTGTTCTTAATGTGGGTACTGGGGACAGCCATTAAAAACTCTACTAATATTCAGATATTTATTGACAGGTGTAACAAAATTTTGAATAAGTACGTAAATACTTATTACTGCCAACATTTATTCCTCTAGAACAGACAATGCATAATAAACTATACATTTTCATTGTTAAATTCTTTAACATACCTACTGCACTGAGAAATCTCTATTCTGATAAAACTTACTTTGTGATTGATTAACTGCAGTGGTGGGGGAGGGACACTTCACAAGGTAACACATGTATCTACAATACAGGCAACATAGTGAACACATGGTACTTGAGAAAGAATTGTTATTGGATGGAAGCTTGATCCTATTACTTGAATTGCTGAACGGTGATGTTAATCAGAGTATAACATGCCACAAATTGATCTGTAGAACGCCAGCGTTATGTTTCCTAAAATACGTCTTCCGGTCCCCACTGCGAAATCTGAAGGAGGAACTATTTTCCCCCCAGAATATTTTACCCAAGTCTTCAAAGATATACAGTAAAGCTACATTTCTCCTGAAAAATGTAAGCAAATAAAAATATGAGTGTATTTTCCTATTGCTTTCATCTGTTCACAGACCCTGCCCATGTTGGCTAACATTACGAGGCCACATCAGTAAATCAACTAAACTATTGTCATTGCAGACAATAAAATTACTGCCACCATTCTGTAGCAACTAAAGGTTAGTCTGCCCCCATAGGGGGGGGGGGGAGGAGAGATACTTATCATTCATGCCAACACAAGGTTTTGTGTTCTAGTTCTAGATGGACTGACAACTGTGTTATACTCTACCAATGGCAACACTGGACAATATTGTCAGTTACTGCTCTCCTGATCAATGTCAGCTTTCTTCACTGGGGATCACTACTACTCAGCCCAGTAGTTCCTCAGTTAGCCTCATGAAGCTGAGTGAACACTGTTCAAGGAAGGCAATGTCAAGAATCAAACTGAGTCATTCACACATCAATCAGACAGACTGGCCACTCCAGCTTACATTACACTTAGCATAAAATTTTTGTTTTTATTGTTGTAACAGATCAGCCAATGAAGCTTATCCCTGAGCACAGTTAGAAAAATTATACAAGAACAGAGAGTTGAGGAAGGCATTCATGATATGATTTTGTAGATTGCCCGTGACCCCACAGAATTCTAATTTACTTAAAGGGATATTGTAGTCCACACAATACCTTTGACAAATCACAGACAATACCCACTACTTGTAATTTATTAGTGAATGAATTAAGTACATTTTCACTGTAGGTGTAAATTGTCTTCTCGATATTGGAACCTTTCAGAAATCCAAACTGTGTTCTGGAGAATATGCTATTTGTGGTCAGATTGTTGAGAAGCTGCTTGTACATTACCTTTTCTACAATTTTCGAGAATGCTGGCAAAAGTGAGATTGGTGCGTAGTTTGATGGTATCTCTGTATCCCATTTCTGCATATTTTAGCCAATCAGGAAATGTTCCAGTTATAAAAGATTGATTATACAAGTAACTTAAAACTCTGCTAAACTCACAACAACACACCTTAATTAACTTTTTGATCCCAGAATGAAACTTTCACTCTGCACCGGGCTGTGCGCTGATATGAAACTTCCTGCCAGATTAAAATTGTGTGCCAGTACTGGGACTTGAACCTGGGACCTTTGCCTTTCGCGAGCAAGGGCTCTACCGACTGAGCTATCCCGACATGATTCGTGATGCCGTCTCACAGCTTTACTTCTGCCAGTACCTCGCCTCCTACTTCCCAAACTTCACAGAAGCTCTCCTGCAAACCTTGCAAGACTAGCACTCCTCAAAGAATGGATATGGTGAAGACATGGCTTAGCCACAGCCTAGGGGAAGTTTCATTCTGCAGCAGAGTGTGCGCTGATATGAAACTTCCTGGCAGATTAAAATTGTGTGCCGGAACAGGAACTCAAACCTGGGACCTTTGCCTTTTTCGGGCAAGCGCTCTACCGAATGAGCTATCTCCACAAAAGGCAAAGGTCCCAGGTTCGAGTCCCGATTCCGGCACACAATTTTCATCTGCCACGAAGTTTCAACTTTTTGATATTTCATCATACCACTAGAATGTTTTGTTTTTAAAGATTTTATTATGGAACTTATTTCTTGCTGTGAGGTAAGAGACATATTCATGTACCTGGAGTTTTAGATATTCAAGGACTTTATTTACTGACCCTGACAATTTCATACGATCAGTAACAGATATAAAGTACCTTTTAAATAGATTTCCCATACCATACCCATCAGTTACTAATGTATCATCTATTCTTAATGCTACCTGCTGCTGTTCCTTTCTGGTTCTACCAGTCTCCTCTTTCACTATACCCCATATTGTTTTTATTTTGTTGCCTGACATTGCTATTGTCTTCTCATAGTACCATTTGTTTAGATGTCTGAATTACTTTTCTTAATATTTTACAGTATTCCTTAAATTAAGTAAAGCATCAGGTTGGACCTATTCTTGGCTGATAGGTGCATTTTCGTTTTTGGCTTACAAAAAATCTTTATTCCTTGTGTAATCCATAATTTTAATACAGAATTCTGTTTAATTTGAAAATTTTATTTATTTATTTATTTATTATTATTTTTTTTTTTTAATGAATACGTTATATTTTTATTCATGTCATGAGCATGAGTGTACATTCTTTATTTACCTTTTTTTTGGTCTGGCTGAAAACTTATTTTTGTTTAATTTACTGTCAGTCTTATTGATTTAAATGCTTTAAAATTCACTGAAAATCCAAAGAGACTGTTACACCTGCCAAATATTATGTAGGTCCCCTCCGAGCACGTAGACATGCCAAAACATAATGTGGCATGGGACTCAACTAATGTCATAATTAGTGCTGGAGGGTACTGACACCATGCATCCTGCAGGGTTGTCCATAAAACCATAAGACTATGAGGTAATGGGTAGCTATCTCTTATGAAAATCACATTGCAAGACATCCCAGATGTGCTCAATAATGTTAATGTCTGTGGAGTTTGGTGTCCAGCTGAGGTGTTTAAAATCAGATGAGTATTCCTGGAGCCACTCTGTAGCAATTCTGCATGAATGTCAGAATGCACAATGAACATGAATGGATGCAGATGATCAGCCAGGATTTGTAAATACGTGTCACCTGTCAAGAGTCTATCTAGATATATCAAGGGTTCCATCAACTCAATTGCATTGACCCCACACCATTAGAGACCCTCCACCAGTTAGAACTGTTCCCTGCTAATATGCAGGATCCATGGAATCATGAGGCTGTCTCCTTAAACATAAACTTCCATCTGTGCAATACAATTGGAAACGTAACTCATCAGACCAGACAACATCTTTCTAGTCATCCACAGTCAAGGTCAGTATTGATGGCCTCAGGTGAGGCATAAAGCTTTGTGTCATACTGCCAGCAAGAGTACACAAGGGGCCTTGGCTCCAAGAGCCCATATAAGTGATGTTTCACTGAATGGTTCACATGCTGACACTTGTTGATGGCCCAGTCACCACGACCTAGAAGACAAGGCCTCACAACTGGCCATGCCTACGTCACCCGAGAGGCTGCGAATGCAAGCTGACTGGCCGCTACGAGGTGGTAGGCGTTAAGAGTTCAGAAACGGGCCGAGTATGAGCCAGGTCTTGCGGGTTGCATGTACTGCAAACGTCTCCCTTCAACCTCGCTGTAATTGCACGAATGCAGCAAGCCTAAGTGCGCTGATGCAGTCGTCCCATCGTACTCGCGGGCTCGTAGCCACCAGACATGAGCTCGCTGGTACTCTGATGCCATATTCATACTCACTGCCTCCGTGACCTCAGTGACCATATGTTTGTAATTCATACAAATCTACAGTTTTATTCCGATCTTGATGAAATATTGCATACTTGATCTTCAAAATAAGAAGAATATCACTGCCTACACAATATGCCATATAGTGCATGTCGAACGCTACTTTACTCATCAACAGTTTTCTTACGATTCTGTTGAAATTTTGCACACTTGATCTTCAGATCAAGTATTCATTAGTTTCTTTCTGCAATGTGTCGAGACAACTTCATACCATTGTACTGAAAATCATTTCTATGAATTCTTTCAGCTCACTACAATCTTCTTGCAGATGAAGAGAAACATTTGTCAATTCATATTAAGAAAACAATTCCCAGAAGAATTAAAATATATTATAGTTCATTGTAATAAAGGCCTACATTTATTTTCATTACTGTGTATCATCAAAAATTAAGTGAAGTAACACACGAAAATTAAGAATGTGCTTTGGTAAAAAAAAACATTGCATAGAGATTTTGGTATAGTCAATTTTTGATCAACTGTTGCTGTGTTTGAAATGCAGACAATATTCTGACTTTTCATTTGAAACCGAGCAGAACAATAAATGTTAATTCATTTTCGAGGTACTGGCACTCCCATTTCCATCCCTGCGCATCGGGAATCATGTGGTCATATCAATCGTCAGATTTCATACTCATTTTATCGACAAAGTATTGCTTTATTCATTACTGCATTAAAATTATCACCAAACAAATGTATTAGAGTGAATGGAAAATCTGGACGATGTCAAACTACTACGAAGACAAGTAATGCTGATTTTACATCGGACTGACTAACAGGCAGTTTTCAGAAGTACAATATGGAATTATATAGGACGCCATTGACTTACATAAATGTAATTTGCAAGAGACTATTGCTAATGAACCGGAAGTGGCGGTATTTTTGAGGTACGGTAGGCAATGAAATCTCACAGTTGTGTGTGTTTTAACTAAGCAAAAGCCTTATATCATTTATTAATAAAGAAGGACCTAGGTTTTGAACCATAAGCCCATTTTCCAGTAAATAACTGATACATAAAATGACAACCAAGAAAAGATAAATGTACCATCTCCCGAAGATACGGAATGTTGACTTGAGCTTTAAAATTTATCTTTGAGATTCTAACCAAATTATGTATGGATTCAAAAATTCTTTAGCATTAATTACAGTAACTATCACAATTCTGACAAAATTATCTAGATTTTTACTAGTACCTTAGCAACAAAATGATTGGTTTTCTTTGTTTAAGAAGCCATAAAATGTTGCATCCATTTATGTATTACATTGTCGATCATGTCCTACAACATAAAAATTTTCTGCATTGGCTGTTGATCATTGATGTTACAATAATTCGCTAAACAAAACTGTACAGATATAAGTACGCAGTAACTGAAAAGTATAATGCACAAATGAAAAGGGAACAAGAACTTAAATGTTGAAAAATGAATCACTAGTCTATGACAAACATCTTCAGTCATAAGGCAATATTGTTAGGACAGCCAATAATCTATGGACTGGGCAGTCACTCCCGCCGAAGGTTCAAGTCCTCCTGCAGGTGGGTGTGTGTGTGTGTGTGTGTGTGTGTGTGTGTGTGTGTCTTGTCCTTAGTGTAAGTTGGTTTAAGTAGTTTGTAAGTCTATGGACTGATGACTGTAGCAATATGGTCCAATAGTTTTGCATACATTGAACAACCAACTTTCGATACAGAGGTTTATTCCCGTGTACTTGGCAGATTTCATTTGTACTACTGTTTTAATAGTTTATTCTATCGTATTTGACAAATATCGTTGGGTTTAGTCTTCGTCTTTGACTAGCGTATTTCAAAACAAAGCAGAGATCATTACTAAAGCTTGTTATCAGTGAGTCCAGTGCCAGCTGCCACCAGTACCACATCGTAAACAGCGCTAAGCTTATATTCCTGCGCATTTGATAACGGTGTATTCCACAGATATTCTTGTTTATTTTGAAAACTCCCGGACTCAGTTTTGTTGATTTGACAGCATAGTTACCACTGACCACAGTTCAGTCAGCAGCCAGCCGCCTTTATTAGAGTACTAGGCTACTTAAAAGTTGTTTACTTAGTTTTCTACTTTCTGCAGTTAATAGTATCGATAGGATGGATAGGATGTGTGCCTGCTGTATGCGGACGCAGGAGGAGTTGGCCGCCTCAGGTGTCTCACCCTTTGCTCTCTGTCCCTGCTACTGAGGCACCTTCAGGTGTACTGGACGTCATCGAGCCGCCTTCTCCGCAAGGGGAGTGGCGGGTTTTACGGCGTTCGCGTCGCTCGAGACGGAAGGCCAATGTGGAGGTTGGACGTCCGTCCGCGCCCATCCATCCTGTGAGTGAACATGTGGACACTCCTTCGGCAGGGTCCGAGCAGGTGCACGGGGGGAAGGGATTATTAGTTATTGGGAGCTCCAATGTTAGGCACGTGATGAAGCCCCTTAGGCAGATAGCGTCGAGATCCGGAAGGAATTCCAACGTGCACTCGGTGTGCCTGCCGGGGGGCCTCATCCAAGATGTAGAGGCAGCCTTGCCGGCGGCTATCGAGGGTGCAGGGTGCAGTCGACTGCAAGTCGTGGCTCACATCGGCACCAATGATGCTTGTCGGTTGGGTTCTGAAGACATCCTCAGGTCCTACGAGCGGATGTTGGAATTGGTGAAGGCTGCTGCCTTCGCATTCGGGGTGCAAGCAGAGCTGTCGATTTGTAGCATTGTTCCCAGGGTTGATCGGGGTCCTTTGGTTTGGAGCCAAGTGGAGGGTCTGAACCAGAGACTTCGCCGACTCTGTGACAGTCATGGCTGCAGATTTCTGGATCTGCGTTACCGGGTGGGCAATTGTAGGGTGCCCATAGATAGATCAGGGGTGCACTACACTAAGGAAGCAGCTACTCAGGTAGCAGAGTACTTGTGGAGTGCACATGGGGTTTTTTTAGGCTAGACGCTAACTGTGATGAGCACTCGCTTGTCAGCATTCAAACAGCGAATTCAGGCCACGTTTGGAACAAAAATTTGAACATTAAAATAGTAGCCACGAACTTGCAGAGTATTAGAAACAAAGTTCCCGCATTTGCCGCACTGCATGGAAGTTATTGCACTCAGATAGTTTTAGTCACCGAAAGCTGGCTAAATCATGATTTGGCAAGTTCAGAAATATTCAGCGAAGCGTGGAATGTATATCAGAAAGATAGATCGGATACAACTGGAGGAGGAGTGTTCATCGCTGTGGATAAAGATATTGTTTCTACTGAGATTGATATTGAAAGTATCTGTGAAGTTATCTGGGCGCATATAACAGCTCTAAAAGAAGTAAAGTTAATAGTTGGGTGTTTTTACTGGCCCCCCAGTGCTACTGTAGCAGTTTTAGAATCATTCAAAGAAAGTCTACACCAGGTAGTGCATAGGTATCCGGGCCATGTAATATTAGTTAGAGGAGACTTCAACCTTAAGAGTATATATTGGGACCTCGCTAGTTACATTTCAGGCGGTACAGACAAGCCATCTTGCGAGCTACTTTTGGACACATTCTCCGAAAACTGTCTTGAGCAGTTAAACCGGCAACCCACGCACAATGGAAATATTCTAGACCTTATAGCCACAAACAGGCCTCACCTTATTAACAATGTCTGTGTAGAGACAGGAATTAGTGATCATGATATCACCATAGCATTGATGGTGACCAAAGTTCATAAACCAATCAAGAAGGCTAGGAGCGTGTTTTTGTTGGGAAGAGCCGATAAGCAAATGTTATGATCGCACTTAGAAAATGAATGGGCATCGTTTAATTCCAGGACTATGGATGTAGAGGAATTGTGGGATAAATTTAAGTGCACTTTAGATAAAGGGTTAGAGAAATATGTGCCAGTAAAGACAATTAAGGATGGATAAGATCCACCATGGTATAATAATAATGTTAGAAAGCTGCTGAGAAAGCAAAGGCTGTTGCACTCTCGATTCAAAAAAGTAGACACAAATGATGACAGGCAAAAGTTAGTAGAGATTCGTGCGTCTATAAAAAGATCAATGCGTGAAGCATACAATAATTATCACAGCCATACCTTAGCAAAAGATCTTTCTGAGAACCCGAAAAAATTCTGGTCCTATGTAAAATCGATAGGCGGGTCAAAGCCCACTGTCCAGTCACTCGTTGATCATTCCGGGGCAGTAATAGAAGAAAGCAAACGGAAAGCTGAAGTTCTAAATTTAACCTTTAAGACATCTACCACGCAGGAGGACCGCACAAATGTACCATCATTTGATCAACATACTAATTCCGAAACGGGGGACATACCAATAGGTATTTCTGGTGTAGAGAAGCAGCTGAGAGAGCTAAATACGAAAAAGTCTGCTGGTCCGGATGACATACCAGTTTGGTTTTACAAAGACTATTCTGCGGCGTTGACCCCCTACTTAGCTTGCATTTATCACAAATCTTTAATTCAGCGCAAAGTTCCAAAGTGATTGGAAAAAAGCGCAGGTGACTTCCATTTGTAAGAAAGGAAAGAGAACTGACCCACACAATTACAAGCCAATATCCTTGACTTCAGTTTCATGTACAATTTTGGAGCATATTCTCAGTTCGAATATAATAAATTTCCTTGAAAAGGGAAAAGCTTCTTTCCATGAATCAGCACGTGTTTAGGAAACATCGTTAATGTGAAACTCAGCTTGCCCCTTTCTCACATTACATCCTGGGAGCCATGGATGAAGGGCAACAGGCGGATTGTGTTTTTCTCGACTTCAAAAAGGCGTTCAACATGATGCCACACTGCAGACTGCTAACGAAGATAAGAGCTTATGGAAAAGGTTCACAGATTTGTGACTGGCTGGAAGACTTCCTACGTAATAGAATGCAGTACGTTGTTCTCGATGGCGAGTGTTCATCAGAGACGAGTGTATCATCAGGCGTGCCCAGGGGAGTGTGATAGGACCGCTATTATTTTCTATCAATATACATGATCTGATGGACAGAGTAAGTTATAATTTGCGACTGTTTGCTGATGATGCTGTGGTGTATGGGAGGGTGTCCTCTGTAACTGACTGTAATAGCATACAGGATGACTTTGTCAAAATTACTAGTTGGTGCAAATAAGCTCTCAATGTAGAAAAATGTAAGGTGATGCGCATGAGTACAAAAAGCAATCCCATAATGTTCGAATACAGCATTAGTAGTGAGCTTCTTGATGCTGTTGCGTTGTTCAAATATCTAGGCGTAACATTGCAGAGCGATATGAAATGGAACGAACATGTAAGGACAGTTGTGAGTAAGGCGGACAGCCGACTTCAGTTTATTGGGAGAATTTTGGGAAGCTGTATTTCACCTGTAAAGGAGACCGTGTATAAAACGCTTGTACGACCACGTCTTGAGTATTGCTCAAGTGTTTGGGACCCGCAGCAGATCAGTTTAAAGTAAGACATAGAGGCGGTTCAGAGATGAGCAGCTAGATTTGTTACCGGTAGTTTCGACCAATGCGCGAGTGTCACGGAAATGCTCCGGCAACTCAATTGGGGATCGCTGGAAGAAAGACAATGTTCTTTTCATGAATTTCTGTTAAGTAAATTTAGAGGGCCGGAATTTGAAATTGAGTGTAGTACGATCTTGCTGCCGTCTACTTACATTTCGCAGAAAGATCACAAAGACAAGATAAGAGAACTTAGGGCTCGTACGGAGGCATATAGGCATTCTTTTTTTCCTCGTTCAATTTGGGAGTGGAATAGGAAAGGAAATGCCTAGTAGTGGTACAGTGTACCCTCCGCCATGCACCTTACGGTGAATTGCGGAGTATATATGTAGATGTAGATGCACGGTAGAGTGCTTGCCCGCTCCCCGCCTCCCCTTTCTGCGTGCCTGTGCAGCCCAGCGCAGGTGCAGGTTACATCAGCATCCCGTCCCATCTGCGTGGCCCCATTAGACTGCGCTGTGCCGCCCATCTCAAATTACATCCACATCAACCATTGTGCTGCTTGGTTGTGCACGTGCACATAGAACGAAACATTTCCATCACACTCCTTAGTGACGGATACTAAAGCATCTACTGTCACAGTATTACCCATTCAACTTACAATGGCCATTTCAGCTGAAGGCACTGCAAACTGTTGACTTGTTCTGCTATCATTAATTTCGAATGGTATATGGGCGTTATAATTACGCTCATTGGTACACATGCAACATATAATAGAACTATATGTTCTGTTAACTCATTCTTGAACAGAAAAGCAATCAAAATGAATAATAAGAATATAAATGTATTGTTTTATAAATGTCCAAATCTCAAAAATTATCATGTTGTAATACATGTACTTCCAAGTGGACAGGGGGGCCTCATTCTGTTCTGCCGCCGCCCCGGGTGTCTGACAGCCTCAGTCCGGCACTGCTTCATCTAACTCCTCTTGTTATGTCATGAAATATTAGTGTGTTTTTGAACATGAGACAAAAACTTGATATTTAATTATTTTTTTACATTCAGTTGCATAAAAATAACAAACTAATACTGACCAAACATAACACGTAGATGTTATAATCATTCAGAATAACAACAAACCTACCGTAATTTTAATATACCACAATAGAGTTAGTTACACATGTGCATAGAGAATATATACTAGCGAACGAGGCGATGCTTTGAAATTGCTAAACATGCAAGAGGGCAGGACTTATATTCTACTGTCTAACACTTATCAAACTCTGTAACTATTCCTTACCTTCCTCTTTACCCACTTAGGCTTCTTAATGTATCGAATAGTTCGAGCTGGCATTGTTCGGGTATTTATCTTTTCCAATATTGTGTTTGTACATTTCTGCCTCCATCTCAATAAATATCTTCCTTCCCCTCTCCCTTCTTCCACCTCCTCCCTTCTGCTTTGCCACAACTACCTTTGCCACTGACATTCTCTTATTACCATCCATCCTGATGTCTCTGACATCCCATAGCTCTCTGCCAGTCTCCTCCTGTCTCACCTCCATGTACATCATAGAGATCACAATTATATATTGTCAAAAGATTATTGAAGTGTGGAGTAAGCTACCCCTCCCCCTTAACGAAACAAAATCTTATTCATGATGATTCCCCTGTTATGATTTAGTAGAATTCATAAGTGAAGTACCTTCCACTATGTACCAGACTCATCTGATGTAGGCAGTGACCTTCCGCTAGTTTTGAATGTCTAGTGTGTGCAATTTCATCAAGATCGTAATAAAGCTTTAGATTTTAGTACCAGACTCATCTGATGTAGGCAGTGACCTTCCGCTAGTTTTGAATGTCTAGTGTGTGCAATTTCATCAAGATCGTAATAAAGCTTTAGATTTTAGAGAATTCTTAAGTGAAGTACCCTCTGCCATGTACCACACGAATCTTATGTATATAGTGACCTTCCGCTAGTCTTGAATATCAAGTGCACGAAATTTCAAGTTAGAAATGAAACTATAAATTTTGTAAACTATATACGTGAAGTATCCTCCGACATCCACCATGTGAATCTTATATAGGCCATGACCTTTGTTTTGAATGTCAAGTGTTGCAAATTTCATCAAGATCATGATAAAAACATAGACTGTAAGGAATTCTGTAACTAAATCACCCTCTGCCATGCACTACACGAATATTATGTAAGTGTAACCTTCCTCTTGTTTTGAAAGTGATGAGTGATCATTTCATCAAGTTTGGTATAAAACAGGTGTAACTAATATGAAAGCATAGGTAATTACCACATGTAAGTCATATCTATCACGAAAAATCTGCACGTCTTCTGTAACAGTGACAGGCTAAGCTTGGCTCTCCTGGCTCGTCTCGGCTCGTTTTGCCGGGCTCTCTGTACCCATTGCACCCACCAACTCAGCTAGTTGTACCCGTTGCGCCCGCCAGCTCGGCTCACTGTACTTCTTGCACCTGTCGACTCGACTCGCTGCACCTGTAGGCTTGCCGGCTCGGCCCGTTGTACCCATATGCCTACCAGTCCAACAGCCTCTGCGGGTTCCGTGTAACCAACAACGCGGCTCGTGAGTCTGCTGCAGGTACTGCCAGGCCCGGCAAAGGTGGCGAGACGCGTCGGCAAGCCCATGAGCATAGCAGGCCGAGCCGGTGATGCCATAATGCCTGCTAGCAGGTTTTAAGCAACATTTCGAAGCCCATTTCAGATCTCTAGTAGGCATGTCCCAGCGGCCAGCCAGTCAGTTGATGGCCACAGACTCTCGGTGTGGTGTAGGCATGGCCAGATGCGAGGCGTTATCTTCTAGGTGGTGTTGGGCCAGCACTGAAATTTGCAGCCATGTGTGTAATGAGTGCACTTCTTTCACATTAAATGATGTTTTTTCGGGATCTTTTGCTGGCCTCATCAATGGCAGAAATTTAAAGTTTCACCAGATTCCCGATATTCACAGTGCTTTTGTCATGGTCATACAGGAAAATTCCCACCTCTTTGTTACCTCAGAGATGCTGTGTCTCATCTCTCATGTGCCGACTATAACACCATATTCAAACTCAATTAAATCATGATAACATGTCATTGTAGCAGCAGGAACTAAGCAAGACACCTGTGGTCTTATATAGGCATTTATGACCACAGCACTATCCACTGAGTGTTTAAATATCTCTGTGTTAGCATATACATGCCTATACCAGTTTCTCAGGCTCTTTAGCTTAAAAGAACACTGAACTGCAGCAATACATCATATAAAAAAAAACAAATCTTATGTAAAAATACTATTCATATATGAAACTGCATTTTGTCATGGAAAACTGAGAAAGACTAGATAATTTTAGGACCACAAAACTGAATAACAGATTGCCATAAAACAAAAAAAATTAAAAATGTATATATTCAATTAATGATGGGAATTCTCCACAGAGATGATAAATTATTTTTCAAATGAGATAGGTTGCCTGGTCAGTACTTACCTTTGTGCTGTTCTGCTGATAGTCACACACAGAAAGAAAAATGATGGGAAAAAAAACAAGCTTTTGGAACACGGTTTCTTCTTCAGATAGGAGAGAAGGGAAGAAAAAAGAAATGGGAATGGAAGGGGAAGGTAATTCACAACCTAGGTCATGAGGATGGTGTTTGAGTATACCATTCTCATGACCTAGGCTGTGAATTACCTTTCCCTTCAGTCCCCATTCCTTTTTTCTTCCCTTCTCTCCAACCTGAAGAAGAAACCCTGTTCCAAAAGATTGTTTTATTTTTGTCCTTTTTTCTTTCTGTGTGTAACTATTACAGGTACAGCACAAAGATAAGTACTGGCCAGCCAATCTCTCTCTTTTGAAAAGTAAAATTTATATACTTATTTTACAGCATAAATATTCCTACTGTTGTGTAATTAAACTTCCTCACTTTCCCTTTGAGTTGATGTTCGTTGAATGCTGTAATAAGGTCAACTGCCCACTGTACTTGTTCTGGTGTAGGTGAGAAAGCTTCTTGCACTATAGGCACTTGACTGGGATGTATAACTTGTTTTCCTGTGTAACCCATTCTTGCTCCTGCTACGGAATGTTTTTTCAAGGCAGGTAGATCTGAAAAATAAATAAATAAATAAAACATATATATTGAGTTAATTGAGAGATGCTCTTCTATTGTTTACTTTTGAATATCTAGTATATCTATACAGGCAAACTTTGACATCTAGCTGTGAAGACAACTACAGGTATACAATAAAAAGGCATATTACTATTAAATATAATTACATTTACTAGAATAATGCATATCAAGAAGTCACAGTTGGAATTAGTCAACTCATACAAATATATGAGTGTTGTAATTTGTAGGAACATAAAATGGAATGATGACATAGTCTATGCTTTAGATAAAATAGGTGACAGACTGCAGTTTATGGTACTAGAGAAATGCAATCAATCTGCAATGAGATTGGATAAAAGACACTCTTGCAATGCATATTAGATTAATCACACTATTCAGAAGAATTTAAACAATTAACTCATGCTGGTCAATAAAATCTTGGAACAGGAGAAAGCCCTAATGAATAATAAATATATAAAATTAAAAAGAAAGATAGAATATCTTTGTACATTACATGTTATTTTGTGTGTTCAATGTGACATTTTCCTTCGCATACTCATTACTGTGATTATTAACATTCTCTTTTTGTATTATAAAATTATCATTGCACAGGTAGTTTTTGTAATGATCATATAAGTGTTATATTTTGCTAGTAGTGTCATAAAATAAGCCTGTGTTAGTGTTATGTTTTTAGTATTGTCAACATACAAACAACATTAGTAAGTTTTATCTTGTAATGTTTGACAAACAGAGGCCTTACGAGGGCTTCAGTTTGAGGACAAAACAATTGCAGAATAAATTATTTATAAAAAATTTATGCTGTTAGTTCCATAATTTGGCATATCAAAATAGTGACTAGTAGTGATTATAAACAAGTGAATTCTGTTGCAAATTCATGCACAGTCTATTTACTTATATCAAAATATTGATTATTGACAGTCAACACACTGTGTTCTGTAGAAAGTTAACAGACACTACATATTGTATCCGTACATGAGTCATGTGTAACCATTGCACACTTTATTCTGCACATTATGACCAAGTCTACGGTTGTCTTGTTGATTGTGTGAAACACACACACACACACACACACACACACACAGAGAGAGAGAGAGAGAGAGAGAGAGATCAGATTGATTATATTAGTGTGTGTTCCATATATCATGAATACGACATTCCATAATGATGTGGAACGTGTCAGGTAAATGAAAGGTGTCTTTACAAATTATTACTTTGTACTAAATATTACATGACACAATTTTTTAATTTATTTTATTTTATCTATTTATTTTATTCATTTATTATATATATTTTTTCAGATTTACTAATTTATATCTAAAAATTCATCTATAGTGTAGGCGGAGTTGCCATTCAGAAATTCTTTTAATTTATTTTTAAATGCTAGTTGGCTATCTGTCAGGCTTTTGATGCTGTTTGGTAGGTGACTAAAGATTTTTGTGGCAGCATAATTCACCCCTTTCTGTGCCAAAACTAGATTTAACCTTGAATAGTGAAGATAATTCTTTCTCCTAATGTTATAGTTATGTTTACTGCTATTGCTTTTGAATTCGGTGGGATTGGTAATAACAAATTTCATACGTGAATATATAAACTGTGAAGCTCCCTAGCTCTTTAAATAAGTGTCTGCATTATGATCTTGGATGGGCTCCAGCAATTATTCTGATTCCACGCTTTTGTGCAATGAATACTTTTTTACTCAATGATGAATTACTCCAGAAAATGATGCCATACAAAAGCAGAGAATGAAAATAGGCATAGTAAGCTAATTTACTGAGATGTATATCACCAAAATTTGCAATTACCCTAATAGCATAAGTAGCTGAACTCAAACATTTCACCAGATCTTCAATATGTTTTTCCAGTTCAACCCCTCATCAATGCATACACCTAAAATTTTTGAATATTCTACCTTTGCTAGAGACTTCTGATCAAAGTCTACATTTATTAAAGGTGTCATTCCATTTACTGTATGGAACTGTATGTACTGTGTTTATCAAAGTTTAATGATAGTCCATTTGTAGAGTACCACTAAATAACTTTCTGATAAATATCATTTAGAATTTCATCAGTTAATTCCTGTTTGTCAGGTGTGATAGCTATACTTGTATCATCAGCATAAAGTACTAGCTTAGCATCTTTGTGAATGCAGAATGGCAAGTCATTAATATATATTAAGAACAGCAAAGGACTCAAGACCGAACCTTGTGGCACCCCATTTTTGATTGTTCCCCAGTTTGAGGAATCAGCTGTTTTTTTCCATATTATGTGAATTACGTATGTTAGGTATGATTTAAACCATTTGAATACTGTCCCATTCATACCACAATACTTTAGTTTATCTAGAAGAATTCCATGATTTACACAATCAAAAGCCTTGGACAGATCATAAAAAATCCCAACAGGTAATGTCCAGTTCAGGGCTGGATCTAGGGATTGGGGGGGGGGGGGGGGGGGCAGTTGGACCGGGCAGCAGAATTTAGAGGGCAACAAATTTTGACCAACTCTATTTCTTTTTTTAATTTAGATGACGGCAAATTTTGAATGACTCTCTCTCTCTCTCTCAGCTACTTCAGCTAATCAAACTTTAAAAATCTACTAGATATTAGCCAGAATGAGGGAGATGTTTGCATTATTGTGTAAGTAAATGCAGAATGTTTATTAATTTGCATAGATTTCTTTTTTCATATAAATGAATATTCATATTTCATATCAAGGTAATGTTTGTAGAAAAGCTGAATTTGAATAACGTTCCAGTCATTATATATATATAAAAAGAGTATTTCAGGTGCGCACACTTCATATTGAAAGTCAAAAGCATTAAGGATCTAGAGTCCTCTCTCGGTAACGGTAGAATTGATAGACATCTACACAGGATACTCGGTAAATCACATTTAACTTCCTGACAGAGGGTTCATCAGACCACTTTTATACTATTTATCTCCCATTCCATTTTCGAATAGTGCGCGGGAAGAAAGAACATCTGAATGTCTCTGTTCGAGCTCTGATTTCACATATTTATTCAGATGATCTTTTCTACTTATGTAAGTGGGAGGCAACAATATATTTTCGCATTCGGAGGAGAATGTTGACTATTGTAGTTTCGTAAGTAGCCCGCGTCGCAGTGATAAACGCCTTTGTTCTAATGATTCCCATCCCAGAACCTGTATACTTTCTATGGCGCTGTCTCCCCTGTATCGTGACAATACAAAAAAAATCTGCCTTTCTTTCGACTCTTTCGATGTCCTCCGACAAACCCACCTGATAAGTATCGCACACTGGGCAGCAAGACCAGATAAAACAGGAGGAATCTCACTGTATTATTGATGATGTCCTTTTTCTAGCTAAGCAAGGAAGTCCTTTTAGAGAAACAAAAGAAGATGGTGATTTTGGTGATCCATGTAGCAGCAAATTTCTAAACACAATTGATCTCATATAATACTATAGTGTCCTTATTCATCTGCATATTGAATGCCACAAGAAGGCTAGATTAGCTATTTTTACAAAAATATACAAGATGAGTTCCGTGACGTGATTGCTGACAAAATAAAACAAGATCAGACATTGTTTGTTGGTAACGAGGATCACCCTGTGGCTAAACACGCCTTGGTGCATGGCCAGCACATCTTGGCACAGTGCTACACCGTCCAGGTTATCTGGATACTTCCCACCGACACCAATCCTTCAGAACTCCGGAGAAGGGAACTAGCCCTTCAACATATTCTCTCTTCCCGTTGCCCACCTGGTCTTAACCTCCACTGAATTTGAATTTCTGCCCACCATCTTTAACATCTTAACATCTTTGCCTCGGTTCTCTGGACAGAGCCTCTGCCTTTAGTGGCATCTCTATCTTCTTAACTTCTTTGGTTTATATAGTGTGTCTGCCTAGGTGTGTTTGTGTCTGTGTGAATGTATGGCTGTGTGTGTATTTGTTCACCTTCCATTTCTTCCCCCAAGGTAAGTCTTTCCTCTCCTGATATTGGAATGGCTCCTTACCCCCTTCCTTAAAACCCTCATCATTTCCTTTTCCCTCTCCTTCCCTTCTGCCTGAAGAAGCAACTGGGTTGCGAAAGCTTGCGTTTGTGTATATGTGTGTGTGTATTCATTTATTTATTTGTGATGCTGTCACACATTTGCTCCTTCGACTGGTGAGTAATCTTCATCTATTTTTTATATATAATTTTTCCTGCTAGGAATTTTTCGTCTTAATACTCGTAAGATATAAGTAAACATATTTTAGCTGCTAAATACGTTTCACTGATGTTTGACTGCATTTCAGATTTCAGCCACAATGCGCAGATGACACAAGTAATTCGATATGTCAAGTCGAATGACTCAGAGGTTGTGGGAAGTTTTACTGACTTTTTTACAAAAATGTTCAAATGTTTGTAATTCTATTGGACCAAACTGTGTGGTCATCAGTCTGTAACTTACAAACTACTTAAATTAAGCTAAACTAACCTAAGGACAGCACACACACCCATACCCCAGGGAGGACTCGAACCTCCACGGTGAGCAACCGTGCGCTCCGCAACGAGGCGCTTTAGACCGCTCGGCTAACCCATCGCGGCAGACTTTTTTTACAGTTACAGAAAAAACAGGAGAAGGCCTTAGTCAAGAGATACTGCAAAAATTGGAACAATGTGGGTTGAACATTAAGTACTGCAGGGGGCAGTCTCATGACAATGGGGCAAACAGGGCTGGAAAGTACAAAGGGGTCCAGTCAAGAATACTTCGGAAGAATGAACTGGCCTATTTCGTACCATGTGCTGCTCACTTTTTAAATTTAGTAGGAGCAAATTCAGCAGACATTCAGCAGGACTAGGTAATCTGCAAGAGTAGATGCAGTTGAAGCTGTTTACAAGCATTTTCATAAAGTTTTGAAGGCCCTGGAAGAAATTGAAACTTATAAATTGTCAACACCAGAAACAAAATCAGAAACAATATCTATTTTAAAAAAATATGAGAAAACTCAAATTCATTACTTTAACTTCTTTCTGGTAGCAATATTAAAATAAATTGCTCATTTTAATCAATTTCTGTGAAGTTAATACTTTACAATTGATAAAGTTGTTCGAAACCTTCAAGGACTTTTGGGCTTTCTCAAAAACTTCCCAGGATTCTTATACCTCTGAAGCTATTTCTGAGGCCAAAGTGCTAGCAGAAGATAATGAGGTATCAACGGTATTCTCCAAAAAAAGGATTCGAAGAAAGAAGAAAATGGCTGATGAGCTTTGTGAGGATGAAGTATCCAACATTCACAGAAAAATAAGGAATAATTGTCAGAGCTTAGTACCAGGTTTACCACACTTGAGAAAATTGGTGCAAAAATTAGATTTCTGTGTGGTGTGCAAATTCGAGAAATGGAAGTGGAGGACTTGAAGGCCGAAGCAGCGGAACTGGCAGAAGAACTTAGCGAGGAAGAACTTGAAGTTGAAAGTTTCAGACAAGATGCGCTGGCAGTAGACAGAGCCTTGCAAGATTCCACTGCATCATCAACATTAAGTTTAATTTATAAAAATAAATTGGTAGAGAGGTATCCCAACCTTACTACAGCGTTAAAATATATCTTACCATTCTAGTTTCTGTTTCATCTGGAGAAAGAAGTTTCAGCAAGCTGAAACTAATGAAATACACTTGAGGAGCACGACTGCTTAACAAATCTGAGTATAATATCCATAGAGCACAAACGAGCTGCTTCTCTAAAGTATGATGATATCAAAAACAGTTTTGCAGCAAAAAAAGCTCGAAAAGCGAAATTTTGAATTGATTTTTGTACGATGAGTAATCTTGTAATATTTTGGTATGTATTAAAATTGTCCTGTTTTACTTTGATGTTAATTCAGTCAATAAAATAAGTTCATGTTGTGAGATTGTGACATTTATTTATAAATATGTAACCCAATTAGCATCAAAAAGTCGATTCTTACAAAGGGGGGGGGGTGAAAGAAGGGGCGGCAAATTTAAGCTTGCCCCCCTTGGCAAATGTCCTAGATCTGGCCCTGGTCCGGTTATTCAGAGCATTTAATATTTTATTGGTGAAAGTATATATAGCATTTTCTGTAAAAAGCCTTTCTGAAAACCAAACTGACATTTTGTTAGAACTTTATTTTTACCCATGTGTGAAACTACTATAGAATACATTACTTTTTCAAGGATTTTGAATAAGGCTGTCAGAAGTGAGATCAGATGTATCCCCTTTTTTGTGTAGTGGTTTAACAATAGGATATTTTAGTCTATCAGGAAAAACACCCTGCTTCAGAGAAGAATCCTACATATTTCTTGAGAACGAGCTTTTATTACCCTACTGGAAATACCATCAATTGCATATGAGCTTTTACTATTGAGAGAGTTAGTATTTTCTTAATTTCAGAAGGAGAGGTGGGTGGAGTGGCTACTGTATCAAATTATGTGGGTATGGTCTGTTCCATTAACTGCCTAGCTTCTTCTAATGAACATTTAGATCCTATTTTCTCCACAATATTTAAAAAATAATAATTGAAAATGTTTTCAACTTCTGGCTTGTTAGTTGTAAACTTTTCATTCAGTTTTATGGTAATGCTGTCTCCCTGTGCTGTTGGTTGCCCTGTCTCTCCGGTAATAATATTCCAAATTGTTTTAATTTTGTTATCAGAGGTACTAATTTCAGACATGATGCACATGCTTCTGGACTTTTTAATAACTTTTCTTAATGTAGCACAGTAGTTTTTATAATATTTGACTGTTTCTGGATCATTAATCTTTATTGCTGTTAGATACAGTTCCCTTTTTCAGTTACAAGATATTCTTATTCCTTTAGTAAGCCATGGTTTCTTATCATTATATTTAACTATTTTCTTGGGGAAACAATTTTCAAATACTCTTACAAATGTATCATGAAATAAGTTGTATTTTAAATTAGCATCAGCTTCCTTATACACCTCATCCCAGTCTAAATGCTGAAGATTTTCCCTGAAATTTATAACTGTTGAATAGTTAACTAAACGCACAACTTTGGAGGGCTGTTTTGACTTACAGATAGGAACTATGTCATTTACTGTAACTAGCTGTGCACCATGATCGGAAAGACCATTCTCAACAAAACAAGCATTTACCGGTCTGTTTTTAAGCTTACCTTGGTCTATAAAAAAGTTATCTATCAGTTTGCTGCTGTCCTTTACTACCCGAGTAGGAAAATCAATTGCAGATGACAAATTGAGAGAACCAAGTAAGACTTCCAGGTCATTCTTCCTATTATACTCCTATAGTGAGTCAACATTGAAATCCCCACAAATAATAATTTGTTTTTCCTTTTCTGACAGATGGCACAACAAGGTATACAATTTTTTCATAAATAACTGAAAGTTTCCAGAAGGGGACCTATATACTGTTACAATTATTTAAAAAAAGGACCTTTTGGCCCACTTTAGGTTACGGTAGTAACACTAAAAGTGGGCCTTTGCGATCATCTTTTGACAGCTCGAAATTTAAGTGAAAATAGCGGCTTAACCAATCATCTGACAGGAAAATGAATAATAACCCAATTTGTAGAGGAGAAATGTCTCTACAACTTTGCTCTCTTATGTTTTTTTTTTCATTTCTCGTATCATTTCATAGATATTTGCAAAAATAACACCGATTTTGGGATGTATGTCTGTCTGTCTGTCTGTCTGTCCGTAATGTGTTCCCACTTTTTAGATCGAACCGTTCAACCGATTGGCACCAAATTTTACAGACATAATTGTTGGCTACCAGAGACCAGAACCTCGCTTATATTTGCAAAAATAACAGAGATTTGACACCCTCAACATTGAATTGACGAAAACCAGCTATATGGAGATGTCACATGACATTCCTTGCCCAGAACTCTCTGGCATACACCATCTTGTGTTGCGTATTTTTATGACTGTCTTATTGTAACTTACACATTGTCATTTCAAAGCAATGGCACACTGAAGAATTAACAATAACACGCCATTCTTCATACTATAAAAGATAATCTGGTGTCTAAAAATGCCATATTAACATCAGTTAACAACAGCCATCAATAGTACGAAATTTAAAAAAAAAAACTACTATAAGTTGTTAGCCGTAGCGTAACGGTCAATGCATTGGTCTGTGATGGTAAAGGTCAATGGTTCGGAACCCGCCACCACCGATTTTTTTTTCTTTTTTTTTTTCCCCCTAAAAGGGTTTCAGACATTCTTATTAATTAAATGCGTGTTTGTTCTAGTTTGTGAACATGCCGTTAAATCCGTAACAACGAATTGAACAATGGTCCTCTGAAGCATAAGCACGTAAACTGGGAGGATACTGTAATAATAAACATTCTGCACAAAGTGCTGATACAGGTAGTTTTGTATATAAAGGAAGTCCCAGATTCTGTGGAAAGTATAGTTCCTTAATCAAACAGAAGGGAAGTGTATACATTGCAACAAATTACCTTGTTTATTTATTTCTGTATTGGTTTTTTCTGTTCCATATGGCCCAATTGAGGAGTGAGACTCCATGGTTATGGAACAAGTCAATACATTAATTGCTACACAAGAATGGTAATAGAAAAATTTTAAGTAGTCCTTTGCACACGACAATCTTAAGACAAAGTGAAAAGAATCAATAAAGAAAAAAATTAATTAGCGTAATTGTTTAACTTTTTTAGGAGTTCCTCGACAGAATAAAAGGAGTGAGCCATGAGGTAACTCTTCGATTTAGATTTGAAAGCGTGTGCATTAGTGCTAAGATTCCTTAGTTCTTGTGGCAGCTTATTGAATATGGATGCCGCAGAATACTGTACCCCTTTCTGCACAAGTGTAAAGGTGGTGTGATGCAAATGTAGATTCGACTACTGTCTAGCATTCACCGAGTGATAGCTACTGACTCATGGGAATAAGCTGATATTATTAACAACGAACTACATTAAAGAAAAAACGTATTGTGACACCAGTGTCATAATTCCCTGACTACTGACATGCTGTTCGCGAACTTACACCAGATATTGCTCGTACCGCCCATTTTTGAACCAGAAATATCCTTTTTGCATCAGGCGAGTTACCCCAAAAAACAATGCCGTACGTCATAAGTGAGTGAAAGTAAGCGTAATAACCTACTTTTGGCGTTGAGAAATCACTTATTTCAGATATTGTTCGAATGGTAAATATAGCAGAATTTAGTTTTGGAACAAGATCCTGAACATGGGCTTTCCATGACAGCTTACTGTCTATATGAACACCTAGAAATTTGAACTGTTCAGTCTCACTTATCACATGCCCATTATGTGTAATCAAAATGTCAGCTTTCGTCAAATTATGTGTTAGAAATTGTAAAAACCGAGTTTTACTGTGATTTAACATCAACTTGTTTTCTACAAGCCATGAACTTATCTCTTGAACTGCATTATTTGATACTGTGTCAATATTACGAGCAGCATCCTTCACTACAAAGCTGGTATCATAGCAAACAAAAATATTTTACAATCAGCTGTTATACTCAAAGGCATATCATTTATATAAATAAGAAACAGCAATGGTCCCAAAACAGACCCCTGGGGCACCCCATACTTAATTGTGCCCCATTGGGATTGCACGTCATAGCCATTTTCTACACTGCGGAGAATTACCTTCTGTTGTCTATTATTAAAGTAAGAGGTGAACCAGTTGTGGGCTACTCCCCGTATTCCACAATGTCCCAACTTTTGCAACAATATTTTGTGATCAACACAATCAAACGCTTTTGTTAAATCAAAGAAGACGCCTAATGTCCTTAGCCTCTTATTTAACCCATCAAGTGCCTCACAGAGAAACGAAAATATAGCGTTTTCATTCGTTAAACCACTTCTAAAACCAAACTGTACATTTGACAATAAATTATGTGAACTGAAATAATCAATTAATCTTCAGTATACAGCCTTTTCAATAACTTTAGAAAAAACTGATGGCATAGAAATAGATCTATAGTTGTCTACATTATCCCTTTCCCTTTTTTTATAAAGTGGTTTCACTAATGAGTACTTTAATCTGTCAGAAAACTGACCATTCTGAAAGGAAAAATTACAAATTTGGCTCAGTACTGTGCTAACATAGTACTTTAGAATTCTGCTAGATACCCCATCGTATCCACAAGAGTCCTTAGTATTTAGTGATTTAATTACTGACTCAATCTCACCTACGGAAGTATCATGAAGGACAGGCATTTTCTAAAAACTTTATATGATTGCCTGTAGAAACTAGAGTTTTGTTTAGTTCCCGTACTATATTCAGAAAGTGATTATTGAATATTGCACATATATCTAACTTGTCAGTAACAGAAACATTCCCACTATGCACTGACATTATATCTTCTACCTGCTGCTGCTGACCAGACAGTTCCTTCATGACTGACCAGATAGTTTTAATTTTTATCCCGAGAGTTTGGTATTCTTTTTGCATACCACATACTTTTTGCATTCTTAATGACATTTTTCAGAACCTTACAGTACTGTTTGTAATGAAATACTGCATCTTCATTCTGACTGCTTCTAACATTTCGACACAACTCCCACTTAGTTCTACATGATACTCTTATCCCCTTTGTCAGTCTCCCTGGTTGTCTGTTACTGGAAGTACCCTGTTTTGAGCGTTCTTGCGGAAAGCAACTTTCAAACAGCATAAGTAATGTGTTCAGAAAAGTATTATATTTATCATCTGCATTATCAGCACTATAAACATCCTGCCATTATTGTTCCTTAATTAAGCTTAAAAAGGTTTCAATTGCAAGTGGATTAACTTTTCTGAGTAGTTGATATTTATGTTTAACATTTGTTTGAGAACAAATACTTTTTAGAATTAAAAGTTGGACATCGTGGTCTGATAGGCCATTTACTATTCTGCTGACAGAGTGCCCCTATAATAATGAAGAATAAACAAAAGTATTGTCAATGATAGAACTGCTATTTCCTTGCACTCTCGTTGGAAAAAATACTGTTTGCATCATGTTATAGGAATTAAATAGATCTAAGAGCTGACTTTTCCTTGAACTATCATCTACACAATTAATGTTGAAATCTCCACACACAATTAAATTTTTATACTTCCTATACAGTGAACCCAGAACCAATTCCAGCTTGGGCAGAAACATTTTAAAATCTGAGTCAGGGGATCTAAAAATAACAACTATTACTAGTTTAGTTCCATTAACATTAACAACTCCTGCACAACATTCAGATATCTTTTCTGTGCAGTGTTTAGAAAAATCAATTGACTTAGATGAAAACTCGCTTTTAGCATACATGGCCACTCCCCCACACTGCAAGGAACTCTTAGAGAAGAAGGGAGCTAACCTGTATCCTGGCTAAGGAAGTCTCTCAATTGTCACATCACTTAAAAAGTGCTCTGAAATACCAATAATGTCAGAATCAGTATCAATAAGCAGTTCATTAACTTTATCTCTGATACCCTGTATATTTTGATGAAAAACAGTAATTCCCTTATTACTTATATTCTTAGACTTTGTCAAAGGTGCTTCCTTTCTTACAGGGACTTCCTTTAAGCAGGAATACCTATAGGCTGTCTTCAGTCTAAAAAAAGGTGCAGCCCTAACACCAACTACTCAGGAATTTTTCCATGAGTGACACCCCCACCCCCTACTACACTGTCACCTATGAGCTTTGCCAACCTCCCCTTTCCATACCTATTGAGGTGCAGACCATACCTAGTAAAATCTGACCTTTGGATAGTCTCAACTGGCACCACTGCAATGTGATCCATGCCCTCCATCATCAGCGCCTCTCAAGCCCCAAGTTAACACGGCTGACAGCTGTATTAAGACAAGGCCTATCATGACGCTGAATCAGCTGCACGAAATGCACATTCGTGCCACCAGTTTGAGTTGTTATCCTTTCCAGATCACCACCTATATCATATTCCCCGTCCCTATCAAGACTATTCCCGGCCCCACCCACTATAACTACCTGATCCTCTTTTGAGAAATTCCTACGTAAGTCTCCTATGTTACAAGTGACCTGAGCTAACCCTTCTCTAGGCTTCACTATACTGGTGATCTGCTACTCACTCCCAAGTACTTCCTGCAACTGTTGGCCAACACCGCTGCCATGAGAACTGCCTAGCAGCAGAACCTTCTTCTTCGTACGAGACCTCTCTACAAATTTTGGCTTCCTAACAGCTGAGGTCTGCTGCATACTTCCTACACCTAGAGCTACAGGAGGTTCAACTCCACTCAACTCTGATAGTTGGTCAAACCTATTTGCAACTTGCAATGTAAAGTTATCTGAATACCTTCTCCTAGCTACCTTCTTGACAACTGCCAGTTTCCATTCCCCAGCCCCCCTTCCCCTCCTCAACCTACCTAGTTCCTCTTCAGCGTTTTTCATCTGCACCTGAAGGGTGCAGATCAAATGCTCCTGCTCCTCTATCATCTTATTCCTGCTGCAAATCCTACAGTTCCAGGAGAGAATCTCAACACAATGCCCACTGGCTTCCCCACTGCACTCCCCCCCCCCCCCCCCCCCCCCATAAAAATACTTACTACAAATCCCACACACTGCAGCCCACTACGCACGACCCTATGACACAGCCCACAGTTTTCACTCATGGTCAAATTTCACAATTATTTGTTAAGAAAAACAACTAGACATCTACGTTATGAAGTTATGTTTATACAAAATAACGAGGAAGTGCCTCTTAACTACAGCAATCAACAAACCTCAGTCTCTACAAATAAAGTAACAACAACAACTAATAGTATCAGAAAAGAGCAAATAACACTACCACAGAAACTTTACACTGTTGCTTGTATAAACAAGTTCAAATTCAAACGCCACTAATAAACTAACTAAACACAGTGAGAGTACAAGAGTTACCAAATACCGTAACTTAAAGTTTCCCAACCTCAACTATGTTAAAAACAGCAAGAAGTCACCTGTTGAAAAGTACTAAATTTAATAAATAGCTAGTGTGATAACACCTCCTGAAATCTACTAACTTTAATAATTTAACTACAATAACACAAACATTTATTGGAACTTAGCTTTCGGAGACCGCTATGGCTGGAACCACTCGCCACCAGATGTAAACAAAGCAGTAAGACATTGATGCTGGCGCACACACGAACACAAATCACACCACTTAAAGCAAATACGGCACAACAAACACTAAAATAACTGATGATCCTTTACTACAACACCTCTAGAAGGAATATTGTCACGAAATAACAGTTAAAATAATTATATTAATCCTAAAATAATATAAAAAATCGAGAGCGATGTGCACAGCAGTCCAGCACTCGTGACGTCACACTTATTTTTCTAAGCATTTATTCATTACTTGTGGAATATATTGAAAGTCATTAATTATAATCAATGCATCTACTAAAATGTTTGTCTTTGACATTGGTTGCTATGGACACTTTTAACATAGATGGTATTACCTTCCCTGTAGTTCAGATATGACTTCGTTCATGTTACGCTGTTCTGCGCTAAAAAAAGAGCAAATTTTCTATTTCAAACCGTGATTATGTTTTCTTTTACAGCTAAAATCACAAACAGAATAAGTGTGGTAATACTGAATTCCACATAACTCTAGTGCCCAATGTATATACAAAGTTAGTACTATCAATACGTCATTTACAACAGTCATGGTAACAGTATCTCCCCAGTTTATATACATGTGTTAAAGAAGTCTATATTTACATGCTTTCTCTATGTTTCTATGTTTTTGTGTGTTTGTGTGTGACTTTATTTGTGTCTATCGATGAGCCGGTCCTTTGGGTAAGTCATATAGTATGTTCTTCCACTTCTGGGATTGTAATGACTCCTTTTCCAGTTCCTTAACACCCATATCCTATCCCTTTCTCCTCTCCTTTCTTCCTCTTTTCCTGAAGAAGCGACCAACGGCTGCGAAAGCTTGTATGTGTGTGATTTTATTTGTGTCTGTCGATGAGCCTGTCCTTTGGGTAAGTCATCCATTTTCTATTTTTTATATTTGTTTATCCCACCAGGAAAATTTCCTTATAACGGATGACTTACCCAAAGGACAACCTCATCGACAGACACAAATGAAATCACACACAAACACACATACAAGCTTTCGCAATAGTTGGTCGCTTCTTTAGGAAAAGAGGAAGAAAGGAGAGGAGAAAGGGATAGGATATGGGTTTTAAGGAAGTGGAAAAGGAGTCATTCCAATCCCAGGAGTGGAAGGACTTACCTTAGGGGAAAAAAGGAAGGTAAACAAATACACACACACTCACACATATCCAAATGCAAACACACCTAGACAGACATTTGTAAAAAGCAAAGAAGTTGGACAGAGATTAGGTTCTGTGGATAGAGCCACTACCTCAATTGGTATCTCTGTCCAACTTCTTTGCCTTTTATAAATGTCTGTCTAGGTGGGTTTGCGTTTTGATATGTGTGAGTGTGTGTGTGTGTGTGTGTGTGTGTGTGTGTGTATTTGTTTACCTTCCTTTTTTCCCCTAAGGTAAGTCCTTCCACTCCTGGGACTGGAATTACTCCTTTTCCACTTCCTTAAAACCCGTATCATTCCCTTTCTCCTCTCCTTCCTTCCTCTTTTTACTGAAGAAGCTGCCAGCAGATATGTATATATACACTTTGCTGGTGGGAAAATTATGTATAAAAATAAAGATTGTTTGACTTACCCAAAGTACAGGCTCGCTGATAGAAACAAAAAACACAAATAAAAACACACAAACATTCAAGCTTTCACCACCGTTGGCAGCTTCTTCAGGAAAAAGAGAAAGGAAGGAGAGGAGAAAGAGAAGGATACAGGTTTTAAGGAAGTGGAAAAGGAGTCATTCCAATCCCAGGAGTGGAAGGACTTACCTTAGGGGAAAAAAGGGAAGGTGAACAAATACACACACACAAACAATAGTAAAAATAGAAAAGAGATGACTTACCTGAAGGACCGGCTCGTCGATAGAAACAAATAAAATAAATAAAATCACACACACACACATACAAGCTTTCGCAGCCTAGCTGCTTCGTCAGGCAGAAGGGAAGGAGAGGGAAAAGGAAATGATGAGGGTTTTAAGGGAGTGGATAAGGAGTCATTCCAATCCCGGGACAGGAAAGACTTACCTTGGGGAGAAAAAAGGAGGGTAAACAAATACACTCCTTATCCACTCCCTTAAAACCCTCATCATTTCCTTTTCCCTCTCCTTCCCTTCTGCCTGACGAAGCAGCTAGGCTGCGAAAGCTTGTATGTGTATTTGTGTGTGATTTTATTTATTTTATTTGTTTCTATCGATGAGCCGGTCCTTCAGGTAAGTCATCTCTTTTCTATTTTTATTATTTTTGTTTATCCCACCGGGAAAGTTTCCCTCTATAATCTTCGTTTCATCAATTTGTGTGTGTGTGTGTGTGTGTGTGTGTGTGTGTGTGTGTGTATATATATATATATATATATATATATATATATATATAGAAAAGAGATGACTTACCAAAAGGAGCGGCTCGTCGAGAGAAACAAATAAAATCACACATACAAGCTTTCGCCACCACTGGCAGCTTCTTCAGGAAAAAGAGGAAAAAAGGGGAGGAAAAGGGAAGGATATGGGTTTTAAGGAAGTGGAAAAGGAGTCATCCAATCCCAGGAGTGGAAGGACTTACCTTAGGGGAAAAAAAGGAAGGTAAACAAATACACACACACTCAGACATATCGAAACGCAAGCACACCTAGACAGACATTTTGTTTTTTCACAAATGTCTGTCTAGGTGTGCTTGCATTTTGATATGTCTGAGTGTGTGTGTATTTGTTTACCTTCCTTTTTTTCCCCTAAGGTAAGTCCTTCCACTCCTGGGATTGGAATGACTCCTTTTCCACTTCCTTAAAACCCATATCCTTCCCTTTTCCTCCCCTTTTTTCCTCTTTTTCCTGAAGAAGCTGCCAGTGGTGGCGAAAGCTTGTATGTGTGTTTGTGTGTGATTTTATTTGTTTCTCTCGACGAGCCGCTCCTTTTGGTAAGTCATCTCTTTTCTATTTTTATTTTTATTTATCCCACCGGGAAAGTTCCCTCTATATATATATATATATATATATATATATATATCTTTTCTATTTTTATTTTTATTTATCCCACCGGGAAAGTTTCCCTCTATATATATATATATATATATATATATATATATATATATGAAGTACACTTACCAGGCGAAGGGGCACAGGCAGTAATAGCAACAAATAAACACACAGACACACGCAATACACAAAAGTCCTAGCTTTCGCAGCCTAGCTGCTTCATCAGGCAGAAGGGAAGGAGAGGGAAAAGGAAATGATGAGGGTTTTAAGGAAGGGGGTAAGGAGCCATTCCAATCCCGGGACAGGAAAGACTTACCTTGGGGGAAAAAATGGAGGGTATGGGTGTATGTGCATTTATTTACCCTCCATTTTTTCCGCCAAGGTAAGTCTTTCCTGTCCCGGGATTGGAATGGCTCCTTACCCCCTTCCTTAAAACCCTCATCATTTCCTTTTCCCTCTCCTTCCCTTCTGCCTGATGAAGCAGCTAGGCTGCGAAAGCTAGCATTTTTGTGTGTGCGTGTGTCTGTGTGTTTATTTGTTGATATTACTGCCTGTGCCCCTTCTCCCGGTAAGTGTACTTCATCTATTTTTTACGTATATTTTTCCTGTTAGGAATTTTTCCTCTAATATATATATAATTCCTAACAGGAAAAATATACGTAAAAAATGAAGTACACTTACCAGGCAAAGGGGCACAAGCAGTAATAGCAACAAATAAACACACAGACACACACACACACAAAAATGCTAGCTTTCACAGCCTAGCTGCTTCATTAGGCAGAAGGGAGGAGAGGGAAAAGGAAATGATGAGGGTTTTAAGGAAGGGGGTAAGGGGCCATTCTAATCCCGGGACAGGAAAGACTTACCTTGGGGGAAAAAATGGAGGGTAAATAAATGCACACACACCCGCACATTTACACAGACACAACTACACTTAGGCAGACATACTGTAGAACTGTAGAAAGCAAAGAAGTTAGAAGTTAGACAGACCTAACGTCTAACTTCTTTGCTTTCTACAGTTCTACAGTATGTCTGCCTAACTGTAGTTGTGTCTGTGTAAATGTGTGGGTGTGTGTGCATTTATTTACCCTCCATTTTTTCCCCCAAGGTAAGTCTTTCCTGTCCCGGGATTGGAATGGCCCCTTACCCCCTTCCTTAAAACCCTCATCATTTCCTTTTCCTTCTCCTCCCTTCTGCCTGATGAAGCAGCTAGGCTGCGAAAGCTAGCATTTGTGTGTGTGTGTGTTTATTTGTTGCTATTACTGCCTGTGCCCCTTCGCCTGGTAAGTGTACTTCATCTACTATATATATATATATATATATATATATATATATATATATATATATAAAATAGAGGAAAAATTCCTAACAGGAAAAAAATATACGTAAAAAATAGATGAAGAACACTTACCAGGCGAAGGGGCACAGGCAGTAATAGTAACAAATAAACACACAGACACACACACACTCAAAAATGCTAGCTTTCGCAGCCTAGCTGCTTCATCAGGCAGAAGGGAAGGAGAGGGAAAAGGAAATGATGAGGGATTTAAGGAAGGGGGTAAGGAGCCATTCCAATCCCGGGACAGGAAAGACTTACCTTGGGGGAAAAAATGGAAGGTAAATAAATGCACATACACCCACACATTTACACAGACACAAGTACACTTAGGCAGACATACTGGGTTTTTGCTTTCTACAGTTCTACAGTATGTCTGCCTAAGTGTACTTGTGTCTGTGTAAATGTGTGGGTGTATGTGCATTTATTTACCTTCCATTTTTTCCCCCAAGGTAAGTCTTTCCTGTCCCGGGATTGGAATGGCTCCTTACCCCCTTCCTTAAATCCCTCATCATTTCCTTTTCCCTCTCCTTCCCTTCTGCCTGATGAAGCAGCTAGGCTGCGAAAGCTAGCATTTTTGAGTGTGTGTGTGTCTGTGTGTTTATTTGTTACTATTACTGCCTGTGCCCCTTCGCCTGGTAAGTGTTCTTCATCTATTTTTTACGTATATATATATATATATATATATATATATATATGTTTTCTTCAGTGAAATCGACACTTTGCGGTCATTTGTTCATATTTGCTCTGGGTTGTTCATTGAGAATTTCACTCAGTTTTTATTGGCATTGAACCAACACTGTCTGAAGAGAAGGCCTGTGCACTGCCAAGTCACATCACGCAGAGTATCTCGCGATCACGTAGCCTACTGGATGGCTGATGGGGCACAGCCCACTGCCTTACAGCGGCCAGCCAGTGAGCTACATGATCGCGACCTACTCTAGTTGATGTGACGTGGCATGGCAGTGAACAGGCCTGCTCTTCAAATAGTGTTAGTTTTCTCTCTTTTGATTAGTTCATCGGTTTTAACAGGTACTTTGTGGACGTTGGTTTGTTTTGTCATATTTTGATCGTTTCAGATAACTCAGTTCTCTCCTTACAGAGGGTGTCAAGCTACCATGCCGGCAACCCTCTGATGGAGCATGCTGAGCAACCATGCTCTAACAAGTTCCGAACCACCATCTAACGTGTTTGTACATGACAAACTAATTCCTCTCCTATTACGCTATGGCGAACAGCTGCGAGAGTAATCCGTGATTCTCGAACTATTGATGGCAGGTGTTAACTAACTATCCAACATTAGATTATAATTCATTGTCCTAAGAACAACATGTTTTTGATAATTTTCAGTGCACTGTTGTTTTGAAATGACAACGCTTGAGTTATAACAACAAAATCATCAAGTAGAGAAAGCAAGATGGTGTACGCCAAAGAGATTTTGGGACGAGAGATGTCACTTGATTGATTTAAGAATGCCTATTGTACCCTGTGTTCCATCCAGGCTATAGTCACTGGTCCTAATGCCAAATGTACGCTATGTTCGTTCCAGCCTATAGTCATTTGTAAGCATTACAGGCAAAGAAAATAAACTTTAAACTACCAAGGCAAGACAGGTGATGATATTTTAACGGAAAAATATAATGAAAATGTGGGAGAGATATTAAAATGATAGTTCAAAGAGGTAAAACTTCAAAATAGAGTATGTTTGTCAAAGCTAAACTCAAACATAATTTTGGCTGTTTGTTAAAATATGGCCAGAAAGAATATTACGTGTTGGGCGCATAGATATTACCACAATAGTAGAGTCGTAATCTTATCACCACAATTTTTTTATTATTTAGATTATTACTTTGGTCAAAATGTTTGCAAAAACTTATAAAACGACAAATCTAAAGTGGGCCGTAAAACACGTCATGCGATTTTTTCAGTTAAACTCACAGGCACATGCGTCTGTATGTTGCTCTACACAAAACTTTTGTGTTTCTATACTTTTTACACTGTAATAACTTTTGACATAGATGGCAACTCGTCCTCTCACCTTATTCTCTCTATTCACATGTGCTGCTAGTTTGTAACTGCTTATGTTTACTTTTTCCATATCCATCACAGTGTGATGCTCAGATAGGCATAGTATACCTGTTACATTCTCTGATTCTATGTTATCTAAACAAACCAGCAACTCATCTACTCTGTTCTTTAATCCCCCAGTATTTTCGTGGAAGATAGTAACATTATTTTTTACTTTACTTTTGTGTGACTCAACTTTATTCTTTAATCCCCCAATATTTTTGTGAAATATGGTAACATTATTTTTTTACTTTACTTTTGTGTGAAGTCCCACCTATCTAAAGCCTCAACAATGTCTGTCAGAGTGGCCACCCTACGCAATTGATCTAATTCCATATTGACCCTCCTGACAGAGCGGTTCAACTGGGGCTGATCATGTCACACAAAAGCAGGCACCAGACCAACATTTGTGTGGGTTGTTGCAGAGACTATTTTCACCAGGTCACACTCAATACTGTAGGCCTGATCCCTATTGATACTGTTTCCCGCTCCACCCACTACCACAACATGATCTTGTTTAGTGAAATCTTTGCACATGGGAACTATATCCTCTACCACCTGGCTAAGACATGCACTGGGCTTGAAAACAATTGTGACCTAGTATCTGTCACCTAATGTTTCCTGCAAAATCTGGCCCACACCTCTTCCATGGTTGCTACCTAGCAACATAACTTTCTTCCTACTTTCTACTTTTTTTTAAATTGATGGTTTCCTGATGATGTTCTGTTGCATCTTAACTACTCCTACTTCTACTGGAGCCTCTTCCTTACTCAACTGTGATAGTGGGGAAAATCTATTGGTTGCGCCAATTGCAAAACTGTCAGACACTGTTCTCTCTCTCTGGTGCCTGTTTCCAGCTATAACTTCCCACCTCTGGTTACCCTCCTCCCCCCTTACCCTCATCAGTTCCTCCCTAGCTCTATCCAAATCAGCCTGAAGGGCTCTAATCTTCCCATCCTGTTCTGCTATTTTCCTATCTCTTGAGCAAACCCTCCAAAAGAATGGAAGAGTCTCATTTGTTTCCCAAACTCCCACATCGCTACATCCCCAATGAAACCACCTGTCACAAAAGCTGCATGAAACCCCTAGACTAACTAACTTTCCTATGGCAGATCACACACTTGGAATTCATGATTGTTTACAAATTAATTATGAGATTTACTTAATTGATAACACAAATATACACTGATATGTATGGAAACTATTAGAAAATGCACTTAAGTCACATTAAATATGCACCCTCAGAAATTAGGCCTAAAAGCAGTAAGTAAACAAAACCAATTTTACGCTGTTACTAAAACAATACACAAATAAAAGAAAAACTTTTATTGGTGGGTTTTAAGAGCACACCAATGAAAGTATTTAATCAGTTAAAAACATTAAATTACAAATTTATTACTAGCTAAATTCCTTATCTTTACCCTTGGAAATTAGGCCTAACAGCAGTATGTAAACAAGACCGACTTCTCGCTATTACTAAAACAATAGGCAAATAAAAGAAAAACTTTTGTTGGTGGGCTTTAAGAGCATGCCAGTGAATGTATTTAATTAGTTAAAAATGTTAAATTACAATTTATTACTAGCTAAATTCCCTTTCTTTTACGAGCGCTCTTCAACAGCATGTGTGATCTTGTGCAGGGCTACCAACTGTCGAGAGAGAGAGAGAGAGAGAGAGAGAGAGAGAGAGAGAGAGGAGTATAATTGTGTTTTCCTAACCCTGCATTTAAGGTACTGTACCTTCTGTTTGGTCCTTCAATCTTTTAACTGCTTTTAAATACTGGGCATTTATCAAGATTTTGTTAAAGACTCTTGACTGTCTGACACACCACCCATTTACTGTCAGTGTCTCAACCAGGTTTGGGAAAGTTACTTTTTAAAGTACCTAATTTACACTTATAGATACTATACTTCAAAAGTAAATGTATCAGTTACAAGTACCTTACAGTTATTTTTAGAGTTACTTTTAAAAATTGTAATTTTAACTCACTTATAAGTCCGTAATGAACCTTACACATGTAGAAAGGAAACAAGCTTTAATGTCAATCAATAATCAAATACATAATTAATAATAACATGTAATTAATGCATTATTAAATAAATTGGGCCACAGCATCTTCTATCTTAGTGCATTTCAGTTACATTGTTTGTTCATTTTCAACAAAAGTTATTTTTCAAACATTCTATGGGATTTAGAGGGGTTGTAGCCCCAGATAAATACCACATATATCAGAATACAGAACTTTGTTGTACTCACAAGTTACAAGAACAGACTAGTTGTACAAGATGGACAGGCAGCTTTGGAGGTGAAGCCTCCAAAGAGACGAGCCGTGAAGATATGTTACATATTTTCACAATCTACTGGTAGTGCCACACAGCCCTCCCCCTTTTCCCAGTATGGCAGAGTACTCATTGTGAGGTGAGGGAGGAGGCGATGAGATTACCTCAGCATCGGCAGGAGAGAGTCACAGGAGCAGGGTAATGGTCAACTCGATGGCATTGTCGAGAGTCGGTGTCAGCAAGCTATGTTGGTGAGATGGCGGAGGAGTAACCCGTCCTGCAGTTAATGTGGGGGATTCACAGGTCCATGTGGTCATATGGGGAGGGCTTGAAGGATGTGGCCAGAGGAGCATAATTAATACTTTGCACGATGGCGATGAAAGAGTGTGCACTTCAGTAAGTAATACACCTTTCGGAAGGTCACACTTGATCAGCTCCCACTTGACGACAGGAGTAGCGGGAAGGGGGGGGGGGCAGAGTAGCCGTAAGGCATAAAAAGAGAGGGTGTCATCCCTGAGGACGATCGAGAGATCAAAGGAGAGAGGAGGAGGAACTGGAATGACAAAATCAAAAGCTGGGCCGGGGGGAAGGTGGGTGTGAATGAAACCCCAAAAAGGGGAGGTGTGTGTGTGGGGGGGGGTGACTATGGAGAGGGGAGAGGCAGGAGAAGTGGATGTGCTGTGTAGAGGTGTAGAGAAGGCTCAGGTGGAGAAGGAGAAGAAGAGGAGGCAGTGGGGTCCACTGTGTTGCTAGCATGTGACGTTGACACATCAAATAAAAGGGAGATGTAGGGCACTACATGAGCTGGCTTGACATGATTTGTGGTGACAGTGACTGGGTGACTGCTTTGCTAGGATAATATAATCATTTTGATCCCACTTGAGTACCTGGTGGGGAAGAGAGTAAGGGAAATGTGAGGGGGCAGACAGTGTCATCACAGAGAAAAACAAATTCACATCTGCAGGGCATGCAGGGAAGAGGAGGTAGAGGAATGTCTGATGGGAAGGGGTGGATTAATTTTAGAGCAGTACTGTTATTGTTGTTGTTGTTGTTGTTTTGAGGGGACTAAACATCTAGGTCATCAGTCCCCTGTTCCTAGATAAGAGCTCACTGTCAGAGGCTAAAAACAGACATCACAAATGGAGACTCACAAAAGGAACACACTGACAATGAACAGGTTGCTCACAACACAAAAGAAAGATACATAGGTAAAAAAAAAAAAAAAAAAAAAAAAAAAAAAAAAAAAAAAAAAAAAAAATCAGGAACTAAGATAAAAATTTGACAGCAGAATACCATGGCTGGCTGATCACAAAAATAATACAGGGTGAATTAGTCACACAGCACACACTAAAAAACCCACTGCATTTTACATAAAGAGTCTTGAAAAGCACTGGATAGGTCGGGATCTGAGATAACAGGCTATAACACGGACCACTAGATGGAGTTGTGAAAACCAGCAGCATGAATAAAACTTAAAACTGCATTAGCCATGGAGGCATCGTCGCCTAAAACTAAGGGTAGCACTTCTGGGATATTAAAAGATTGCCACAAGTTGACAGTCCATCAATAGATAGACTACTGTCAACGCTGCTCCACACTGACACACAGGCGGGGCCTCACTGCGAAGGAGATAACCGTGGGTCAGCCAGGTATGCCCTAAGCAGAGGCAGCAAACTGATTCATGATGTATGGGCTGCAGTGAAGACTTCCACAGCCGTGTATGGCTTGACGGCATGAAGCTTATTCTGCACACCTGTGGTAACCTATTCAGTGTTCCATACCTCATGTACCTTCTGGTGCAAAGCCAACTTGAGGTCCGATTCCGTGACGCCTATCTCCAGAGGTGCTGTTGTAGAGGCCTGCTTGACTAACTGATCAATATGTTCATTCTCCAGTATGCCGATGAGGCCCAGGGTCCACACAAAGGTGACAGAATGACCAGATCTGCCGTGAAAGTAAACAGTGTCCTGAATCGACCGCACTAATGGGTGGCGAGAGAAATATTGGTTGATTGCCTGCAAGCTACTCAGGGAATCACTACAGATGACAAATGACCCCCTTGAGCAAGCTTTGAGATGATCCAGTGCCCTTAAAATGGCGACCAGCTCTTTGGTAAAGACGGTACTTTCATGCAGCAAAGAATGCAGTTCAACATGGTCATCATGAAGATATGCATACCCAGTACAACCATCTGCCAGGGAACCATCAGTGTAAATGGCTTCAGTGTCTGAACGAATCAAGAAGTTGCAGGAAGTAGCATCAGAGTTGTGTTGGAGAAATGGAGTCCTTTGAAGCAAGGGATAGATCCAGACAAAGCTGCAAATGAGGAATGGACCCTAGGAGGAATTTGATAGTAATTGGGGAAAGTGGCAGGGAGTGGACAGGATTTGAGGGATGAGAGAAGGAAACTAACGCAGACTTCAGCCGAGTAACCAGACCTGGGCCATTGCGGAGGGATAGGAAGTCCAGCGTCTGGAAAAAGGACCGCAGAGGGAGGACCCCAGCTTCGGCTAGGAGGCATGTCACAGGGCTTGATGGCACAACCGAATCATACCATTTCCCAAACAGTGTGGCTCAGACACTGTAGGATGTTTAGGTGTTGCCAGCACTTTTGTATGAGCTGGTGAAGGTGTGGCACCCAAGTGAGATGGTTGTCGAACAACATGCCTAAAAAATGGTCCGTCTCTTCGACATGGAGCAGGTCATCAGCCAAATGTAGCTTGGGTTCCAGGTGCACCGCCCAATGTCGACAGAAATGCATCACCTGGGTTTTTGAGGCAGAAAACTGAAAACTGTGGGCAAACGCCCATGACTGCACTTTTCTAATTGCTAGCTGCAACTAAAATACACGCAGAAGTCATAGCATAGAAGGATGTGGATACCAATGACCCCGCAGCCGTTGTAAGACCATTAATGGTGACTAAAAATA
Source organism: Locusta migratoria (assembly GCA_026315105.1). NCBI lineage: Eukaryota > Metazoa > Arthropoda > Insecta > Orthoptera > Acrididae > Locusta > Locusta migratoria. The sequence continues at coordinate 598,812,009 of CM048744.1, forward strand.
GAAGGACACTAAGAATGGAACCCTGTGCAACACCATTTTCTTGGTAATGAGGTGAGCTGAGACAAGTACCAACACAAACATGAAAAGAGTGCAATGCAAGGAACTTCTTATGAATACAGGAAGTGGACCCCATAAGCTCCAGTCGTACAGCTTAGACTGTATGTGGTGGTGCCAGGTGGTGTCGCACACCTTCCACAGATCAAAGGAGACGGAAACCAGATATTCATGGCCATACATGGATGGCCAAATCCAGTGACACGAGGTTGTTGACAGCTGAGCGGCCCTGATAGAATCAAATGTTCGTTAAGCGTATGGGACTTAACTATGGGGTAATCAGTCCCTAAACTTACCAACTACTTGTGAACTAGCTAAGACTAAGGACAGCACAAATATCCATGCCCGAGCGGGGATTCGAACCCCCGACCGTAGTGGCCGTGCAGACCATGACTGGAGCGGCTTAGTCCCCGCGGCCACCGCGGCGGGCCCTGATAGAATCCACCTTGTTGTGGGGCCAACAGTCTCTGGTCCTTGAGGATCAACATAAGCCTCTGACTCACCAACCATTCAAGGAGCATGCGTGGAATGTTGGTGAGGCTAATAGGTTGGTAATTATCAGCCACCTGCAGATCCACCCCAGGCTTCATCACCAGAATGATGATGCTATCCCACCATTGGGACGGGAAAACACCCTCAACCCAGAGATGATTGAGCAGGGTGAGAAGCTGGTGCTTAGAATCTGCTGATAGATGATGGAGGCTTCAGCGATCTCCAGAGCACACCAGGGCACAGACTTATGGTGGAGTGACCCAAGTGTGGTGGGAACAGTTTTCTCAGTTGCAGAAACTATGGCCTCTGTGACCTGCTGCACAGCGGCATCAACATCAACCAGAAGGGAAGAGGAAATCACAACAGCTGAGGAATAAGCTGGCCAGTCAGCGCTATGGAGAGACCAGTGAGGCAGACAGTCAGCAGCGGATGCTGTGGGAGTGACAGGAAGATATGAAAATGGTCACTGCCGCACAGGTTGTCATGGACTATCCAGGTGAGATGTTCAAGAATGCCAGGTCTCCAGACAGACAAGTCTATGACAGAATATATTCCATGTGCTATGCTAAAATGGGTAGGAGCACCAGTGTTGAGAAGACAGATGTTGTGCTCTGACAGGAATGACTCAACATCTCTACCCCAGGCCGATGTCTGTGTGCCACCCTACAGTGTGGTGGGCATTGAAATCCCCCAAAAGAAGAAAGGGTGGGGGAAGTTGGGTGACCAAGGCAGTGAGGTCTACAGAAGAGACAGCAACATCTGGTGGAAGGTAGACAGAGCAGATGGTAAAATCTTGCACTTCCCGGAGCCTAACAGCAACTACCTCTAGAGATGTTTGAAGAGGCATGGCAGCACTGGGGACAGAGGATAGGACGTAGACACAGACACCATCGAAAACTCTGTCATAGACGGAATGGTTTTTAAAATAGCCCTGATAGCCTTGAAGAGCAGGGGTCCTCTCAATGGAGAACCACATTTCCTGTAGGGCTAGACAGAGTGCAGGAAAGTGGCAGAGTAATTGCTGCAACTAAGCCAGATGGTGGAAAAAAACACCACAATTCCACTGCAGGATTTTTATTGCATTGATCTGAACAGCCATGATGTAATGAATAAGCAGGTTATTCTGCAGGGGCACCTGCTGCCAACTGCTCAGAATCTGCAGGATCTAGAACCATGGGTTCTGGCGATCCTGTTATGGAGAATTCCTCAGGGGACATGAGGATCTCCACCTCATTTTCGGAGGCAGAAGTTGTGATGGAGCATTACTTTCATGCCACTGAAGAGTCTTTTTTTCTTTTCCTTCTTCTTCTGTTTTCCCTCTTGCTGGCCCTTTGTTGTTAAAGGCTGGGAGGGCTTCAGGGACTGTTCAAGAGCCGGAAGCCCTTCAACCTGCATTTTGCTGATCCTTCAGCCATTGGCTGGGATCCCCTGGTGCACTCTGAAAATCCTCTGAAGGGAGAGTCCAGAGCGACCTCTTCCGAGCGAGAGATGCCGGAGGAAGTTGTTGCTTCCCCGGCTGGGGGTTGGGGACTGATGTCCCCAATGCTTGGGGGGAAGCTGCCCCCACAACAAGTGCTGGAGCAGTAGATGGAAGGTCACCCCTACCTAACAAGGGGGCAATGGAAGATTTATGGCGATACCTTGGTATGAGTCATACCCGTAGTGCGTGGGGACAAAGTTACAGCAGCAAAAGAGGTGGTCAAGTTCACCGGATGGACCTGCTAATACTTCTTTCTTGCCTCATTGTATGATAGCCAATCCAAGGTCTTTATTTCCATAATCTTTCATTCTCTGTGCAGAATTGTACAGACTGGAGACCAAGGTGGATGAAGATGCTTACAGTTCACACAGACGGGAGATGGGATGCACGAAACATCCAGATGAGATGGATGCCCACATTCCCTGCACGTGAGGCTGGAGGTGCACTGGTAGGACACATGCCCAATCTTCCAGCACCTGAAGCACCTCATAGGGGGCGGGACATAAGGCTTGACGTCACACCAGTAGATCATTACCTTGACTCTCTCGGGCAATGTCTCACCTTTGAAGGCCAGGATGAATGCACTGGTGGCAACCCAGTGATATTTTGTCCCTCTATAAGCATGCCTGACAAAGTAAACCCCTCTGCACTCCTGGTTTGTATGTAACTCTTCATTAGACTGTGACAATAAATCCTGGTCGTAAATAAGACCTTCGACCATATTGAGCATCTTGTGTGGTGTGACACTGACGGGTATATCACCCAGCTTGTCGCCAGCCAATAATGCCCTCAACTGGGCTGGGGATGCCATCTATATCAAAACAGCCCCACTTCTCATTTTTGAGAAAGACACCACCTCACCATAATTGTCTTCGAGATGGTCAATGAAGAACTGTGGCTTGCTAGACAAGAAAGAATCACCATCGGACAAGGAAAAAACAAGCTATTGTGGTGAGTATGGCTCAGAATGGTTTAAGGCCCTGTGTTCTTCCCATGGCATAGCCAGGGAAGGAAATGACTTAGTGTTGTATGCTGTAGCATCAAAATCGGACTTTCCACACTTAGAAACGGCATTTTTGTGACCGCCCATGCTGTCAATTGCTCATTTCATCCTGTTCACATGAAGAGTTAGGGAACTGTACGTCCACCCAGGTAAGCCTTATACAACTGAGGTGCGGCAGGTTCCTCAGAGGTTGCTCACTACTGACTGGTCAACCTCAGCAGCCATGCATCTCCTCGGCATGCAGCACACCTTGAGATTGAGGGGTTTTGTATAGAGGTTTGCACCGTCCTCATGACCCAGGCAATTAAGCCAAGATCTCCTGGCTCTGAAATGTACAACATTTCACTGTTGCACTAAACGATTGTCGTTAAAGCACGCACAGAATTTATGGTGTGGCGGATTGTTGGTGCGACACAGTCTACAGCTCAGGACCCTGGGTTTGCCAAGGCCATAATCAGAAAATTAATGCTGAGCCCCTGAGGGGTTAGAACAGTAAATTCTATCCACTAGGAACAGCAGTCCTGAGGAAGGGGACAGTGGCACTAGATTCACCAATTCACCAGGGAGGACCAAAACGAATTCAGCCACCATATCAGGCGGTTCTGAGCCCAAGCAGGAGAAGCAAAAGGGCCTCCATGCACAGTGTCTCACGGCAATGAAGTGAAGCTTTCAGGATATGGTGCCACCAGGCCACTGCTTTTGGGATGGTAGGCCATGTTTTGGGTGTGCTGAATGCCATAAAGATTACACAAGGTGTTAAAAAGGGATGATTAAATTATTTGCTCTGGTCAGTAGTTATGACAGAGGGATAGCTAAATGGGAGATCCACAAGTGCACAAGTCACATGCCACTGTTTTGATAATGATGATGAGGAGGGGGATGGCTTCCATCGAGAAAGTTGTATGGTCTATGGTAGTGAGGATAGAGCGGAAGCCATCGACTGGCAGGAGGGGGACTGACCAGATCGATGTGCACATGATGAAAGTGGCCAACAGGGATGGGAAAGGAGCCAAGGGGACCCATGCTGGGAAATCTTGTCTCATGTCCCGCCAGATGAAGCAATCCATGACAAGTCTGGTGCACACTTTTATTCCAGCATGTCCCAGATTGTGCCGCTTGTTGAAAACTTCGTACTGCAGACAGTCAGGAATGAAGCAGTGGAGTTTACCAGGCGACTCATTGCACCAGACTTCACCCACGATACCTGGAAAAGAGGTGTGGATTTGTTCGAGAGAAGAGCTTTTGTTGGTGATCAGTTGCATGGTTTGTTCATCTGCAGCTTGAAGGGCTGTGAGGTTTGATAGAGATGAGATAGCATTGATGTGAGACAGAAAGTCAACAACACCATTGTCAGCACACTTGATGTAACACATCTCTGTTGTGAACTGTGAAAAATAGTCCATGTAGGGGAACTGACGAGGAGGAGGATCCACCAGTAGGTTAAGAATAGCAGCTGCAAGCGGTTTATAATCAGTTAGGACATAGAAAGGTCAACCATCAATTGCAGCAAAAAGGTGTTTGAGAGATTCATATTCTGCAAGTAACTCTCTGACGAATGCTGAGTACTTTTTCTGAGGTTTGTTGATTTTCTTTTAAAAGAATTGAAGGGGTTAGGTGTTGCCGTTAACTGTTTGGCTGGGGATTACACCAATGGCTATGTCACTCACATCAGTAGTGATGAAAAGTTCAGCAACCAGATGAGGTCGAGCTATGGTGACAGCCTTAACCAGAGTGCAGAATGCTGAAGTTACGTCTGAAGTTACTCACATTCTGGATGAGATGATATGTTAACGTCATCCATGAGGAACACCTGGGTGCAAGAAACCATCACAGCTGTGGTGCTGCCTCCGACTGCACATCAATGAACACGACATGCCTGATTCCACTCTCATGGCTGTCTGGTCCAGCTAGCTTCCTCTTGCTGTCCAGACAGCACTCACCTACACCTTGCAACTACCTAATGAGTGCACCTGCTTCACTGGTAGGGTCTATGAAGCCCACCTACATGTGGCCCGCCAAAAGCAGCTTGTCTCCAGAGTGGGGTGAGTGCAGGAGGTTTGTTTACCTGTGAGGGTGTTGGTGGGGGTGCTCGGAACTCAGCAGCACCAGGTAAGTGGCATCGATAATAGTTAACAGTTCCGAGAAAACATCTGAGTTCTTTAAAGGTCAAGGGAAGTAGCAAAGTTTTGGTATGAAGGGGAAATGCCATCCACAGAAAAAGTGAAACTGAGGAAAAGCATGGAGGGTTGCTACAACTTGTATTTGGTATCATTCAACTATATGCCAGCGGCAGTAAGAGTGTCGAGAAAGATGTTTTTTTGTTCTCCTTAATGAAAGCACTAAGCACTAGAGTGTCATCAAGATAAGCAAAACAAAACTTCAATTGAAATAATATCTCATTGTTGAATCGTTGCTATGTCTGTGCTGCATTTTTCAGTTCAAATGGTTCTGGGAGGCATGACTGAAGGAATTAGTGACTGTGCTGGCCATGGGTGTAAGTGAGGGAGACACTGTAAAGTGAGCACAAGATGATGGCTTTTTCAAAAAGTTCCCTGAGAAGCTGTGAGGTTCTTGTGGTGTGGGAGTTGGGAAAGTTAAAGTTCCAGACATGTGATCAACAAGAGGAGCAGGTGAGTGCGAAACAGAAGAACATTGTCACACGGGTGGGTGTGGAGGAACTTTAGAGCAAGAGGCAGCCCTGAGAGGGGAGTGGACTGCTGCCGAAGTGTCCAAACAAAGCGGTGACATGACAACTGAGTTTTGTTTACAAGCATCCATTTAGGAGTGGTACGGGGACACAGAAACATCACATGCACTCTTAACCTTGCATGCGGGTGTGACTTCACTAATAACACTCGAAGAAGAAGCACAATTACTGACATGAGTGCAGATATCCATTAAAAGTGCACAAAGCATCTTGATAGCTTGCAACACACAAGGACAGTTTAGTTTCCATGTTGATGAGGCGGTAGAGCAATGCTTCTCTCTCACATTGCAGACAAAGCACTTGTTCATGTTCCTCAGACCACTTGGACATGAAAAGATAAATTTTATTGAGTCTCAGTGCACTTGCAAATGATTTGGATAAGTCAGGATAAGTCAGAAGAGCCAGAGCTCAATAAAGCACATGGAAAATCAGTGTTTGTAGGGTGATGAAAGACCAAATGGTGCACAACATCAGAAGAAAGTTTGTGATGGGACAGAAAGTCAATGTCAACGATAAGTTTGGGAATGGCAGCCACTAGAAAGTTCTACTCGAGCTTACAGTACAGTGACAAATGAACTGAGAAGGTCATTGTACCAGAGTCAGCTATCATCTGAGTGACACTGACAACTTGAAGCAGGGCATAATGTGGATGGAGCTGGCCTGTAGACTTGGAGGTGGTAAGAGAAACATCAGCATGAGTGTCTCTGAGAAAATGGATTCATGTAGATACAAGTGATTGCCTGTGGGAGAGACATTGCAAACAGAATGAAGCAAATGTATGCGACTTTCCTTATCAGTGCAGCAGGCAGCACCTAAACTATCCTGCGCACTGCATTTGGGTGATGTCATGGTGGGCAGCACTTCTTTCCAGCATCAACAAAAATAACTGTGAAAGTATCAGTAGGGATAGTGGGGAACTCGCCCTTGTGGAAAGTTGGTCACTAGATAAGGGCCCTCATTGGAGTCACGAGAGGTGGTTAGCTGGTAAAGCCAGCAGTAGAGACAGAGAAGGCGAAGGAGGAACTCAGGCAGTGTGACGAGCCAAGCCTGGTGGTCTGTGCACGTCATCCGCGATGATTTGGTAACCTTGACCAAGTGTAGGAAGGTGAGGTGAGACCTGTGCTCTGGAGACAAGCTGCTTTTGGCGGGCCACATGTAGGTGGGTTTCATAGGTGCTATCAGTGAAGCAGGTGCACTCATTAGGTAGTTGCAAGATGTAGGTGAGTGCTGTCTGGACAGCAAGAGGAGGCTAGCTGGACCAGACAGCCATGAGAGTGGAATCAGGCATGTAGTGTTCATTGACATGCACTTGGAGGCAGCACCACAGCTGTGATGGTTTCTTGTCACCCAGGTGTTCCTCATGGATGACGTTAACATATCGTCTCATCCAGAATGTAACAAATTCCAGGATAGTGTCCTTGGCAGCAGTGTAGTGGTTGGCCATAGGAGGTGAAGAAACAAGATCACATATGAGGTTGGCATGTTCGTGCAAATGTGTAATGAGGTACAGGTAGCATGCAGCATCATTGAGAGAAAGTCAAAGATTTGCTCTACCAAAGCAAAGTGTTCAGAGCTTTGCAGGAGAATGGCAGTAGTTTAGGCAGCTTACTGGGAGGCAGAGAAGGCAGCAGGTCAGGTGCCTGAGCTTGAGCTTTAAAAACAGACAAATCCATTTGTTGTGGTGAGTTTCAAACATTTCACACCACCTCAGCAGGCGTCCTTGTTGACACTGCCATGGTTAGTGGAGCACCAGCGACATGATAAGAAGAAATGGTGCAGTTGTTTGACGCAGCAGTTCACTGGGTTAAGCCATAAAAAAGTGCAGTTTAATGAATCACACTGGCCACGAGAGCCCATATGTATCAGCCATGTAATTGAGCATGAATAACTGTTGTGTTCGCAGTGCGGCAGACACATCTTGTCATGGCACACGGCTGCATATAAGATGCACTGGCACTAGAAACAGAAATTGAACGCATCATGTTGCTAGATCAGTGGCTACAGGCAAAGACACCATTACTCAACACTGTCGAGAACGATGGTTGAATTAGCCTTGATTGTTTGTTGCACAGACAAAAAAAGGTGCACCTAAGAAAACTTTCCCAAGCTGAGAGAATGAATCGAAATTGAATTTGAAATTGCACTATTAAATAGCTCACTGTGCCCTGAAGCAATAATAAAGTTCGAATGGGGCAAGGAATGCATGCTCGGTTTGACTGACCACATGGTCTGCGGAGTGATATCCTAACGTGTAGAGGGGTAGCAGAAGGTCTAATGTTCAAATTTTGCATTTCTGAAATATTTATTTTTTGCACTTTCGAAGCACATGGGTATAGTGCTGTTGTCATTTGCACTAATTACAGGGGAGGCACTGGAAAGAACACTAGGAGTAACAAAACTGGAGTCATTACAATACCTCACAGCATTCGTGGTTGGTGGTGTGGAGAAATGTCTTGGGAAAAACCAAGTTGCAAATGAAACAACGGAGTAAGAAGAGCAGATTCTTGTGTAGTGGAGTAGGATGCAAGATGAAATCCAGCTGGTGATTGAACCAGTGAAGTCACTGTAGCTGCTAGCTGTTGAACAAAGCCACATCGTATTTCAGCTAAAAACTGGCATGAAATTCCTTAATTTCATTTGAGCAATAGAAAAAATGGAAAAAGCAAAAACACTGGGTCACCACTGTGGGATTTAGAGGGCTTGAAGCCCCAGATAAACATCACTTATATTGGAACACAGAACTTTATTGTTCTGATAAGTTACAGGAACAGACTAGTTGTACAAAATGGATGGACGGCTTTGTAGATGAGGCCATGAAGACACGTTACATCATTTCACAGTCAACTGGTGGTCAAAATACCACAGTTCTATCTCTGTTTGTTGTTCATGTCTCCATGCAAACTGCTGACTCTGGTATGCTGAAATGGTAACAATGAACAAACATTTCAAAATATGTATTCACATTTATAGCTAGGCTATGACAGGTGAAGACGAAGAATTAGTGATATGAAGCACTGCATTAATAGTAGCCTACTTGATGAAATAAGCAGAAAAGAAGACATAGTTGTCAGAGGAGGAAAAAAATATGTACTATAGAAGAAGTGACGAGAATGACATGCCACCGCATGGAACTAGCAACAAACGACGTTGCAGAACATGTTTCAAACTAATTGTAAACACATCATAATGGCAACAGTGAGCAGAAAAGTAACTTGTACATGTTTTCTTAAGTTTGCTGTGCAGTTCTGACTGCTTTGAATTGTTTCCCCACTAATACACAGTTTGCAGCGAAACGGATCATTTCTTCCATCCAACATCAAAAATTTGAACACTTCAGCATAAGCTGGCCAAGGCATGCATGTGACTTCTTCCTTCTGCATGTTGAGAGGTGTGGATAATAATTGAAGACTGTGCACTTCTTATGTCTGATGCATCAGGTGATTTTTATATACTCATTGTTGCGTACATAATTTTAAAATAAAAATGTTATAACGGTACTAAAATGTATAATTCATACATTTCCAACATGTATTATTGAAAAGATTTAATTTGGAAACAAATATTGTTTCTTTTTCCACTTCACTGAACTCAAAGCTTGGTATTCTGCAGTCTGAGATCCTTACAAAACATATGTTAATCTACTTGCAATAAAAAAGTAACAATGTATCCATTAAACCATTAACCAATAAATGTAACTTAGTTACAGTTACTTTATGCAAATAACAACACCGTTACTGTCCATTACCTTTGAAAAATAACTGTTACTACCAATGGCATTACAAGCATTTTGTTACTCTCCAACCCAGATCTCAACTCATTACATGTCCTAAATGATATTTATGTTTAGACAATACTATGTGTATTGAAATACAATGTCACTACAGTACTGATAAATCAGTTTTTGATATTGCTTAATATCTCAATATAAAGTAAGAAGAGCTATTTTAGATACCTTTGTAATTAATGTCAACCATATCAACTGCTTGAAAGTTGAAAGCTTTTGCTATTAAAACAAGTCTCTGGCGAGCATATAGTATTTCTTGGCCATCATCTGATCGTGAAATACCTAGAGAAGCAGAAAACCTCATTAACATTGTGAGGAAATAAAATATAGAAGAGAAATTTAAACAGTATATTAAAAACCGATTTCATTCATCTGTATAAAATATTATGCTTTACCAAGATCAGCACACAAGTCATCACTTCCAATGACCAATGCAACAGGTATAAAACACGACTTCTCAGCCAGTTCTATAGATTTTTGACACAGTTTTGGTAAGTCCATTATTGCTTTGGCTGACTCAATAAAAAGAATTAAGTTTATTTTCACTTTATTCCTCTCTTCTGCAACTATTGTGTTTAGTTTATCGGCAAACTGTGGAAGAGCAAGACACATGAGGAAATATAAAATACAAGCTCAAACATATTTTCCTCGAAAATGTATACTGATAAAAATATTTGTAAATATAAAATCCAAAGTGGCATTCAAAATAGAAAATAAGATATCAATTAAATCTGTCCTGTCAATGCATTTTTACCGAACAAAAGGTGTCATAATAGGTAACAACAAAGCATAAGTTATATGTATATTACAAAAAGCAGAATTTTTTTAAACAATATTTTCTATCGGGCCACTTTTGTGTCAGTAAAAGCACGTAAGTTCCCTGCATATAGTGTATATGCTAAGCATGCAATATGGAATGTTTTTGTAATAGTATGGAAATAAAGTAAAACAAGTCCATCATCAACACCTTCACCTTCTGTTAAAGACATCAGTAGGTAAACACTTATAAATTTATTCTATGAAATTGAATGATACTGCTAAATCAATTCTGAAATTGAAAGAATATATATATACTGATTCAAGTGTTATAAATTTCTTACCCATTGTAGCTGTTTAATGGAATCAACTTTTGGAAGTAGTAATGTTGGTGGCTTTTGTGGTCCTGTCAAAATTACACTTAAATCTTCTTCACACAATCCACTGTCTACTGAATTTACTCTTACTGTCCATTCTGGAAACTGCTGGGAGACACATTCTTTGTCTAACAAGTTCCTTATAGTAGACCTAGCAACATTCTGTAAATAAATGAAATATAAAGTAATTTTACTATGTAGAGTACATGAGAAACCTTGAAAAGTACATATGAAACTAGAAAAATCAGTAATCTAACATTGGAAAAACAGAAGATAGGTAACAATTCAGTATAAAGACAATTGCCCAACCGTTGGTAGGCACATAAAATAAACTATAATTCACACGACTTAAATTTTCGGTCATGGCCTTCATAAAAAAAAATTACACATATTCAGGCAATCAGTCAGACATAACTCAAGCACACATGGCCATCATCTATCGCCACTCCAACACAACAAGCATCTCGACAGCAGGTGAGGAAGGGAGTGGGGTAGTGGAGGGGGAAGTATCTGGGTATGGGTACAGATGGAATGTTGCATGACAACTGTAAACGTTCTTTACTGTTCGCACTGCTATGGCCTTTTTGAGGCTGTGAGGAAATGCTCATTGATTTCTTGGTTAATACTGGCAACTCAAAGATGCGATCATGTCATCCCTATCAGCAGTTAACATTTTCATACTATAAGAACACACAGAAGTAATGACACACAAATAATAAATGATCACAACACCCACATAGTACTAGGGACGGAAAGTTGGCTGAAACCAGATATAAACAGTAATGAGATTCTAAACTCAGATTGGAATGTTTACCGCAGAGATAGGCTGGACAGTGAAGGGGGAGGCGTGTTTATAGCGATAAAAAGTGCACTAGTATCAAATGAAATAGACGGAGATCCGAAGTGTGAAATAATTTGGGTGAAGGTCACGGTTAAAGCAGGCTCGAACATGGTAATCGGATGCTTCTATAGGCCTCCTGGCTCAGCAGCTGTTGTGGCAGAACACCTGAAGGAAAATTTGGAAGATATTTCAAGTAGATTTCCTGATCATGCTATAGTTTTGGGAGGAGATTTTAATTTACCTGATATAGATTGGGAGACACAAACGTTTATTACAGGTGGCAGGGACAAAGAATCCAGTGAAATTGTTTTGAGTGCATTATCTGAAAACTACCTTGAGCAGTTAAACAGAGAACCAACTCGTGCTGACAACATATTAGACCTTCTGGTGACAAACAGACCCAAACTATTCGGAACAATTAATGCGGAACAGGGAATCAGCGATCATAAAGCGGTTACAGCATCGGTAATTTCAGCCATAAATAGAAATATTAAAAAATGTAGGAAGATTTTTCTGTTTGGGAAAGTAACAAAAAGGGGATTTCAGAGTACTTAACAGCTCAGCTCAGAAGTTTTATCTTAAGTACAGATGGTGTTGCGGAACAGTGGTCTAAGTTCAAAGCCATCGTACAATATGCATTAGAAGTGTATGTACTAGTAAGGTCATAAGAGATGGAAAGGAGCCACCGTGGTAGAACAACCAAATTCGAAAGCTGCTGTGGAAGCAAAGGGAACTTCACTGCAAACATAAACATAGCCAAAGCCATGCAGACAAACAAAAATTACACGAAGCGAAATGTAGCGTGAGGAGGGCTATGCGAGAGGCGTTCAACGAATTCGAAAGTAGAGTTCTTTGTACTGACTTGGCTGAAAATCCTAAGAAATTTTGGTCTTATGTCAAAGCGGTAGGTGGATCAAAACAAAGTGTCATTGAAACAGAGGATGACACTCTAAAGGCAGAATTACTAAATGTATTTTTTCAAAGCTGTTTCACAGAGGAAGATTGCACTGTAGTTCCTCCCCTAGATTGCTGCACAGATTACAAAATGGCAGATATCGAAATAACTGACAGAGGGAGAGAAAAACAATTAAAATCGCTCAAAAGAGGAAAGGCAGCAGGGCCTGTTGGGATACCAGTTCGTTTTTACACACAGTACACGAAGGAACTGGCCCCCCTTCTTGCAGTGGTGTATCATAGGTCTCCAGAGATTGGAAAATGGCTCAGGTCACCCCCGTTTTCAAGAAGGGTCCTCAAACAGATGTGCAGAACTATAAACCTATATCTCTGACGTTGGTCAGTTGTAGAATTTGGGAACATGTATTATGTTCGAATATAATGACATTTCTCGAGACTAGGAATCAGCATGGGTTTCGAAAAAGGCGTTCGTGTGAAACCTAGCTCGCGCTATTCGTCCACGAGACTCAGAGGGACATAGACACAGGTTCTCAGGTAGATGCTGTGTTTCTCGACTTCCGTAAGGCGTTTGATACAGTTCCCCACAAGCATTTAATGAACAAAGTAAGAGCATATGGTCTATCAGACCAATTGTGTGATTAGATCGAGGAATTCCTAGATAACAGAAAGCAGCAGGTCATTCTCAGTGGAGAGAAGTCTTCTGAAGTAGGAGTTATGTCAGGTGTGCCACAGGAGAGTGTCGTGGGTCCATTGCTGTTCACGGTATATATATATAAATGACCTTGCGGATAACATCGGAAGTTCACTGAGGCTTTTTGCAGGTGAAGCTGTAGTATATAGAGAGGTTGTAACAATGGAAACTTGTATTGAGATGCAGGAGTATCTGCACAGAATTGACGCATGGTACAGGGAATGGCAATTAAATCTCAATGTAGACAAGTGTAATGTGTTGCGAATACACAGAGAGAAAGATCCTTTATCATTTAGTTACACTATAGCAGGGCAGCAACTGGAAGCAGTTAATTCCATAAAGTATCTGGGAGTAGTCATTAGGAGAGATTTAAAATGGAACGACCATATAAAATCAGTTGTCGGTAAAGCAGATGCCAGACTTAGATTCATTGGAAGAATACTAAGGAAATACAGTCCAAAAACAAAGGAAGTAGGTTACAGTACACTTTTTCGCCCACAGCTTGAATACTGCTCACCGGTATGGGATCCATACCAGGTGGGATTGATAGAGGAGGTAGAGAAGATCCAACGGAGAGCACCGTGCTTCGTTACAGGATCATTTGGTAATCATTAAAGCGTTACAGAAATGATCGATCATCTCCAGTGGAAGACTCTGCAGGAGAGACGCTCTGCGCTCGGTACGGGCTTTTGTCGAAGTTTCGAGAACATACCTTTACCGAGGAGTCTAGCAGTATATTGCTCCCTCCTACGTATATCTCGCGAAGAGACCATGAGGATAAAATCAGAGAGATTAGAGCCCACACAGAGGCATACCGACAATCCTCCTTTCCGCAAACAATACATGACTGGAATAGGAGGGAAAATCGATAGTGGTACTCAAGGTACCCTCCGCCACACACCGTCAGGTGGCTTGCGGAGTATGGTTGTAGATGTAGATGTAGAAAAGTGGATTATAGAGTTAAAGAGAGGCATATCATTACTTATTTCTCAGTTGAGTCACACAAGATTTCACAACACTTCAAAAGAAATAGTACTGCTGGATCGCTTGTCAGCTATCAAAAACAGAGAAAAGTTGGCACCAAATGTTTCAATTTGGGCTATTTTCTTTGTTTTTGCATAATATCTACTGTGAAGTTTTTGTGCGCATTTTTATTTTGTTTGAAGTAAATTGGTTTTCATTACATGCTCTCACAGTGAAAATTGAGATTAAAGACAGTCTTTTGGTACCACTGACAAATTATTGGCCAGTTTAAATCCATCCATGGAAAAATGGAGACAATTTTATTATCTTCTAGCATTGCTTAAATAGTAATATAACAAAAAATTGATAGATCAAATGGAAATCCAATAGGTTTTGGCATACTGTTCTTGAATTTGCCTCAGAAATGAGTCTTGTTAATAACATTGCTCTCTTAAAAACCCATTCTCAGGTTGTAGAACAACCCGAAGATACAATTAAGGTGTAAAAATAAGCAAATTATGACTGATTTTTTTTAATGTTTATATCCTCATTGTCATCCATTACAAGGAAAAATATATAGCTATGCAGTTTAACACCCCTTATTCTTCCTTATAATCATGATCAGATTTTGGTCATCTCCCTTAAACCTGTGAAAAAAAGTTGGTCACCCTAGATGCAGCATGGAATGCAGTAAAGGTAAGGGTCAGGAGAGGGGTGGTGTAATCATATGTGTAGAGAAGGATGGGGTGGTACGATTGTAAAATAATAAAAATAAAAGTAATAAATAAAATATAATTAAATGCTATTCAAATATTGAAGAAAAAGATCCTTACAACCCTCCTAAAGTGGTGTTCCATCGCCCATCTAATCGCCACAACATTAGTTCATCCCTATGACACTTCCAAATCCAACACCTTACCACAGGAGTCATATTACAGTGGAACAACTTGATGCAAGCCCTGCCTAATTCACCCACCCAGCAGTTCTTATTCCAGTCCCATCAAAGTCTTATCCTATCCCAGCAGAGGCCGGGCTAGCAATGAAAGCAACCATGTGATCTACCAACTCTACTGTAATCACTGCACAGCATTTTTCATTGGCATGGCAACAAACCAGCTAGAGTGAATGGCCTCTGTCAAATTGTGGTAAAATGCAAGATGGATTTCCATGTGGGACAGCATGCAAATGAACACAAAACACTTGATTTAAATGGCTGCTTTACAACCTGTGCCATCTGAATCATCTCCTTCACAAGCAATTCTTCAAATCCTCACAGATGGTAGCTGTGCTTACATCTCATTCTATGGTCCCTCAATCATCCTGGCCTCTATCTAAGATATGTTGTTATCCCTACACCTCATGTCTAATAGCCCTCCTCACTCACTATCCTATATCTTCCTCCAATTCAGGTCTCTCTTCAACTATATGTGACCCCTTTTTGTGTATTATTTTATTTATTTATTTTTCTTCTTTTTTCTTTAATTCATTTTTTTATTATTTTTACTTTTATCATTTTACAATTCCTCTCCCCCCTGCTCCCCATACACACTTACACCTCCCCTTTTACAGTCTCCAGCCTCTTCCCTTTACTCCATTCTATGCTGCAAACCATATCCACACTTATGAGAGCCTTTACAATCTGTCATGCAATGCAGAACATTCCACTCTCCCACTCCCCTCTTCACTCTCTGTCAAGATGTTTGTTGCATTGGAGGGGCCAGAGTTGATAGTCAGTTGTGCTTGAGTTAATGCTGACTGATTGTGTGAATGTGTGTGTTTCTTTTTCTGATGAAGGCCATGGCCATAAATTTAAGTTGTGTGAATGTGATTGTATATTTTACATGCCTGTTAGCAGATCAGCGATTGTCTTTGCAGTGAGTTGTTATCTATCTTCTATTATTGAAAAATCAGGAATATTAGTTTTTGATAATTTGTCAACACTAAGCCTATTAGAGATTAGGTATACATTAGGTTTGAGCAGTGAAACCTTAACCATTTCATGCATATGAGCACAGAGATTCCTGCCCACCCAATGACAAATATTTTGTGAGCCTGGCCGATGAGCCTATTACTCAGCTGTTGACTGCTGCCAAGTGTGACACTGTAGGCAAATTGC
The DNA here is from genome assembly GCA_026315105.1 of Locusta migratoria. Lineage (NCBI taxonomy): Eukaryota > Metazoa > Arthropoda > Insecta > Orthoptera > Acrididae > Locusta > Locusta migratoria. The sequence goes on from CM048744.1 coordinate 598,828,188, forward strand.
ATGTACCATCAGCCATACAATCACTCTCTCTCACATTATGTACAACTAAATCACAGAAGATAATAGTTCATGACTTTTCAGTAAATAGACAAAACAAAAGTTTTTTGGAGGCAGCTACCACTTAATGTGCAGTGCTGAAAGTTTGTGAAATGACTTGCATATTAGTACTGGAGAATACTGTTTGTGTTTTGACTCGGAAAACACTCAGATATGAACCATACTCTTGGTCTACGTATGTAATGTCAGTTTTTTCACGAAACACAAGACAGTGACTGTTGTTTATTAACAGTTGTTTATTATGTAACATGTGATTCTGTAGGCTTGATAAACATTGATGGTATGTGTCATCAAATACCAAATCACTGTATATGTGAAAACCATGTAGCCTATGTCAATGTCAGTATATACAATGGACAGCTTGCTTTAAAAAAAAACTACTAGTTGACAAGTGAGGCCATTGGAGACTGTGGCAGCCAGCCACTAAACCCTTTACAGGTTTTTAGTACATGCATATGTATACCTCCATGTGAAACTAAATGCCCACCAAATATACCCACACCTATAGTGAGTGCTGTATTGATATATCCAGCAGGATTGTAACATAAATCAATCAGCAATAGATAAGGTTTGATCTTAAATATATATTAGCACAAATGCTACAGTTATTTGATATATCAAATGCATTGAAATTTTAAATAATCATCAATTAAAATTATGTTAGAACAATCCACTTCTACAATACAATTAATACGAAACTGAGCGTGATAGCTCTATAATACAGTCAGAGCCAATTACTGCATCTACCCCATTTTTCCAGAGACGGCACATAGAGACATCAGGGCGCTATAGCTACAGCTGAAGCTGAGTGTAGGGTTTCTGCTGTTGGAGGTAACTCCCAACCTCGACTTCCTCATGCTGGATAGTCAGAGACACAGAGGGATTCATGCAGCTTTTATAAGGCAGATCTATGACTGGTGCTGCTGTAACAGAGAAAACTGAGGGTGTGAGAGACCAATCCATGACATGATGGTGATGGATGAAAGCGGTGACTTTGGCTGATGAGGCTGGGGCCATGGGACGTGTGGACTAGGGTGCATACTAAATGTAATCTGGGGCACAACTACTTTTCGTGTCACCTCCAAAGTTGATCCTCAACAGAAACCCCATCAGTCTTACAACTTAGTAGTCTCTGGGTTGTAGCTGGAACTCAGGCCTAATGGGTATCAAATGATTGTGCCCACCCTAGGGAGCTGTCAGATATTGGCAAGAGCTGACTGAGAAGACTCTTAGGCTGCCATCTGTGAAGCAGTTTGGCCATGCTCTTCCCTGCATTTGGTATGGCCCTACAAATGGGCAAGAACAAGGTAAAGTCGACGTCCAGATTTTATAATGGCATCTCTGTGAAGGCCCACATCGTCCAATCTACCCCAACATTAGAGTGTGTGTGGAATGATGCTGTGAAAGGTGTTTTCTTCCTTATTGCTCACAGAAACATAAGAACTGGAAGGGTGAAAGCAAACTAGTGACATTTCTGAATACAGTTGTTTTCAGAAGATCCTCGATGGGCAAGATTTGCAAAAGGATAGTTATCGCATTTTCCACTGCCGTGGTGCACATCAATCAAGCATATAGATGAAAATGTAGGTTTGGATTTTACCAGAATGATCCACATTTTAAACAAGGAAGTTCCAGTGAAGCTGATGAGGAGACAAACTTGAAGAGCTGATGGAGGCCTGCATACAGGATGACTTAGACAAAATTTCTAGTAGGTGCGAAGATTGGCAGCTAGCTCTCAATGTAGAAAAATGTAAGGTGATGCACATGAGTAGAAAAAAAAATCCCATAATGTTCGAATACAGCATTAGTAGTGAGCTTCTTGATGCTGTCGCGATGTTCAAATATCTAGGCGTAACATTGCAGAGCGATATGAAATGAAACGAGCACGTAAGGACAGTTGTGAGTAAGGCGGACAGCCGACTTCGGTTTATTGGGAGAATTTTGGGAAGCTGTACTTCACCTGTAAAGGAGACCACATATAAAATGCTTGTACTACCGCATCTTGAGTATTGCTCAAGTGTTTGGGACCCACAGCAGATCAGTTTAAAGGAAGACATAGAGGCGGTTCAGAGACGAGCAGCTAGATTTTTTACCGGTAGGTTCGACCAATGCGTGAGTGTCACGGAAATGCTCCGGCAACTCAATTGGGGATCGCTGGAAGAAAGACATGTTCTTTTCACGAATTTCTGTTAAGTAAATTTAGAGGGCCGGAATTTGAAGCTGAGTGTAGTACGATCTTGCTGCCGCCTACTTACATTTCGCGTAAAGATCACAAAGACAAGATAAGAGAAATTAGGGCTCGTACGGAGGCATATAGGCATTCTTTTTTTCCTCGTTCAATTTGGAAGTGGAATAGGAAAGGAAATGCCTAGTAGTGGTACAGTGTACCCTCCGCCACGCACCTTACGGTGAATTGCGGAGTGTGTATGTAGATGTAGATGAACACATATAGGGTGTTTGAGATTACCACTGATCTCAACCAATGTAAGATTGCATCACAATCTCAACATTCTTGTTTTTTTATTGCCAGTCAGTAGGGATGGGTCGAACCCTAATTTTACCGAATCGAACCTGAATACCGAATCTTAAATAAAACATGTGCCGAATACCGAACCCGAATCGAATCTTCCAAATCTCGAATCCAAATAATGTGTCAACTCAAGTACATGTATTTAAAAAGGATTACTACTCTATCACAACCAGTGATGAAGATAAAGCCTTCTGGGGTGAATCCCAAATGACAATATTAACAGTAAAATTTAATAAATTAAAATTTCATTTAGATTTTTATTTTAAATCTTAAAGAATTTTTAATACCCCTTACCCTTAAAAGAAATTTGTATGAAACATTTCGATATATATATGTTGTTGAGATGGTCTAAAAGATTATAAGAAACTGTCTTCACTCTATTACAAAATGTTTCATCTTGAAATAAAAAATAATGAAAGGAAAGGATTACGAATTGTTTTTCTTTTTTCAAAGGGGAAGACTCAAAAATAAAACCTCAAAAGATGAGTAGATATTTTGGATGTTAAATAATAGATTCTTAAAAATTAGGATGTGTAAATGTTAAATAATTTTATAGTGACGGACAGAACATTCAGACACATAGAAAACCGCGTTTATTCGACATGTGTGTACTTGTTATTGCCACGAAGACATTTCAGAACTGTGAAAAGATTGTGCATTCCAGTGGGTTAGGCAAGGGTATTTTGCAGATTTATTTACCCTTTCAAACATTTAAGATAACGTAACTAGTCTGCACAGAATTTTTATTCATACAAGATTTAAAAATCACTACTAGAAGTCACTTGCCGTGTTACATTTCTAACTATTCCCATTCAGCATAAGAATAATACAATTGTAAACATTAACGTGATATGTATTCTTCCGCGTTTGCCGTTGTATTTCTGGTTTGTTAGGCGGACGGAATATAAATATGGTAACAGCTAACACGGAAAATTGCATGGCGTAATGTACATTCGTAACACTTTGGATTATGGATTCGGTAGTATTCGGCCATTATGCGCCGAATCTCGAATCCGAAGCCAGTGTGGTAGATTCTGCAAATAATGGATTCGGCTGAACCACTCGGACACAACCCTACCAGTCAGTATGCATGATGGTGTTCCAGCTGCTGCATTGGGAATAATTCCTAAGGGTGTGAGAACTCTGGATTGCAGAACTGGAAGAATAATTACCCTAGGACAACTGCAGAAGGTAAACACCATCTCACGGGAAGAGCCTATTCTTTAGTGCAAGTAATGTCTTGTGTAAATTACACTCAATCCAATGCCATGAAATCCGTTTGTTAACTTTTTTTGGGTCCACTCTCATCTGGGTTGCAAGTATTACAGTATTTAGATGAAAATGTTTGTTGTAACGTTTCTGCTATGTTGCACACTCCTAAAAATCAGTTGCCAACATAGAAAAACGAAATATCTGACACCTAAAATAAAACTTCATTACCGGACACGTAAAATATCACATTTTCGCCTTCAGTTGGAAATTCTATTAACACTATTAGTTAAACGCTTTTAAAAAATAGTACATTGATTTAAATATAACTTTGGCTGACCTTTTACGTAATTTTCAATTTTTAATACTTTCGTAAATAATAGCTGCAAACACTAAAAATGCATTACACTTAGTTTCGGAAATTGCTGATACTATATAGATACTAATTTGTATAAAAACAACAATGCTACATGTTATAACTATTGCACAACATGATTTCATATATACCTTTTGTTTAAATAAATTAGGGCAGACCATGTTTTATATATCACTAGATCCTAAATTAAATACTGATAATTTTTCATGCACTAAAATTAATAATCTGTTTGGTACTAAGAAACTATCTTCAAAATTAACAAAACTACGACAACCATATACAAATCCGTATTAATAAATAATTTGACCGCAAACTAAAACACATTAAAATTCCATGTCACAATAATATTACGCCTACACAATATTGGCAAAACAAATATGTGTGCACTTCGAAAACACACTTAATGTAAATAATTTGAGCACTGTAAACACTAGTCAAAAGGATAACTTTAAATTTGTGTACCACATTAAATACAAATTTCATGAAACAAGTACATAATACATTGAAATAAATAGTCAAAGCTTAAATGTAATGTTTTAATTTCTGTATTTTGGCAAATTTAATGTAAAAGAATATTGTTTAATTGTAAATTACAAAACTTTGCCATCAATCTTATTATGGGGTTATGTAGAAAGATGTTTGAGAGAAACCATGTTTTATTTAGTCTTCTAAGAGTCTTCTAGCAGCCACAAACCTGTAAGCAGCTCTGTTGGCTTGCCGCTGCATTTTTAGATTGTGCAACAATGTGATTGATTTAAACGTTGTTTAAGTGGAAATAAAATCGTTTCCATATCAACTGAGATGTTTTTAATTTACGAATAGATCCTGTAACATCAAATCTTTTAGTGAATGCCGAAGACAGCTCACAACGCAATGGACCTCAGTCAGCATATAAGATAAGTTTAACTTCACCTACAGTGGAATGACTTTGTTATAGACTGTGAACCAATAAACTTTCCGTGATTCAGGAAAATATTAGGGCTCAGTTTGAGTCATTCCGAAAAGGGGTGACGACCGTTAGAAGTGGTCACATGACCAAAGGATTTTAAAGAGTATTCACTAATGTAAAATGTGTTTCAGGATACAAGGAAAATAATGTATATGATGGATGTTCAGTGAAACCACCAAAAAAGTACAGAATTCGACTACAATACTATCCACACCTAGGATGGCAAAATTTAATGGAGGAAGACGGCAGTAATTTGGACTACTAGATTCCTGTATCGCCGCATCCTTGTGATCGGCTAAGTACTTTCGTAGTAACTTTTGTAGTGACTGTTTGTGTGATAGGGGTTTTAAGTGGAGTGAAAAATTATTTTAAAATGGATACAGTAAGAAAGGAGGGAGATGATAATCAAGTTTCGGACTTTGACAGTGGGGTAGAAGGTTCTGGTATCGCGAGTTCTACACCGATTGCAAGAAAGCAGCAGGTCCCATTTTCTAGTGATTTACAACAGACTGGGCAACAGATTAGTAATATGGCAGCAAACACGGAAATAGAAAATAAATCAATCTTGGAATTTATAGTACAAATGAAAACCGATCTTTTATTACAAATGAAAACATTTATATCTGACATAAAATCTCAAACAAACTCAATTAAATTTGAAATTTGTAAAACAACTAACGCAATATCAAACCTAGACCACAGAATGGCTCAAGCAGGGACTGAATTAAAACAATGTATTTTAGACACAAAACTTTAAGCAAAACTCAATAGTGTAGAAAAAACTGTTTTGGTAGCTGCTACTTCCGAAGATCACAGACGAGTGACAGTGTTGAAAAAATAGATGACAGTTCAAGTTATGTAAATTCTCAGAGCCAGGATACTAAAACAGAGTTAACTGGAAAGATTCGCGATTTTGAACAATGTAATAGCAAACTTAATTATTCTGATTTGAAAGTAGAAACTGAATGTAACTGTGTTATAGATAACCCTGAGCAAGAAGTCGAAAGTAATTGTACAGTCACAGAATTACCACAGTGTGTAGACGAAATTCAAGAAAAGTCACATACTGAAACTTTGAGTATTCCTAGATGTACTAGTGTAATTAGTTTACCAGTAGTGAAGTTACCTTGTAGGCCTAAAAAGATATTTCGTCCTATTTATTTTATGCCACAGTACAATGATTGTTTTTCGTCAGAGTTGAATGACACTTCAGAAATTATGTTGCTTAAGGAAAGTCTCAAGTGTAAACTATGTTCTTGGGCAAACCAGACCCAACTGTTTGCATTTAATTTTGGACCTAGTAGTAATGTACCACTACCTATTCTACCTGATGATAGACAAAATGAGATGCATCAGACTATGTACTGATATATTACCTTAGGGGCATAATTACTCTTTAGTTATGAAACTGCTGACACCAGTTCAGGTCCCCAGTCGTGTGCTGTGTACTTCTATTAATCATTTTCACAGTACAGAAAAAAAATTGTAGTCTTTAAGTTTTTCTTCAGTGTAAATATTTATGATTATTTGACAAAACTTTTTAAGTACCACTGACAAATGAAAACAGCTGAGACATACCTTTTGATATATACATTTTTGCTATATGATTATTGAAACTTAAAATATGTGAAGCCTAAACTTTATTACCAGTTGGAATTTTTGAGAAAATATGAACAAAAAATATGTAGGTGGATGTTAACCATCAATTAAGAAGAACTTTATACCAAATAATAATACTGTACCTAATATGATATACTAGTTGGGGGTTTTCAATAAAAATACTTATGCCAGTGTATAGGCCAATGGACTTTATTCTTAAAAAAGTAAACATACTGAAATACAGTTTGAACCAAATAGTGAATTCATGTTTACAGTTAATACAGTTGCAAACATTGAGGAGTTTTGAAATTAAAATACTGTATGAAATACAGGTAGATGATGGGGGTTTATGTAATGTGTTTGACAGGAATTTTGGAATCTATGTTATGATGTTTATGAACCACTAGCTAATGTGGAAGTCTTTGTGTAGTCATCAAAAGATATGACAAGTTAGAAAAATGGTAAGTGCTGTTCATGAGAAATTTGTCTTAGGTTAAGAATTGTCAGTGAAAGTTCTGAACAAGTAGTTATTAAGTTACTGAAATGGAAGTGAAAAAAGCTTCATACATTGAAAAGAAAGAATTAATATGGCATAAAGAAAATGAATATGAAAATAATGAATACTTAAATGAAAAATGTTGATGTAGTATTAAGATTAGTGTATTCTCTGAACAGATGCTTTACTTGAAGTCTAAGATGTTAAAATTGCTTGATACTGCTGAGGAATCTCAAAATAATAGTGTTAAGTGTACTGAAAATGTTAGCTCCAAACTCTGATATAAGTGTTAAGTCATCTACTGAAGTGTTAGTTAAAGAATTAATTGAAAGCAAATATGAAAGTATACCTTCTGTTTGTCAACTTAAGTTGTGATTCTAGTAACATGAATAATTTTGAGGAAGAATAAAAAATCTAGTAACTGAACCTGAAAACCAAGTACTATTTCACTATGTGTGTAGTCCATTTGTTAAGATCAGAGTTGAAATTTATCTACAAACATGCATTGAGTAACTTGAAGTTAATTGAAACCCTTAGCTGTATGCTTATAGTTTTGTTTATCCACGATCCATAAAGTTGATCGGTCTCAGATAGATTAATGGATTTAAATCCTACCTACAGAAAAGTTAATGTCTTGAATAGTTTATCTTGCTCTTACTCCGAAACCTATAAGGAAGATACTTGTTCATAATGTTGATACCATTTATGAATATGGCACACAATAATTAATTTATTTACCTCATATGCATAGTCAAAGGTATGTTGAAGTGTTTATTATTTGTTTATGGCTTGAAATGTCATTGTATATATGAAAATTCTTACCTCAGTTATGTACTGTGATTTTTCTATTAATCACATCCACAGTGCATTACAATTCAAACTCTTTAATTCTTTTCACTCTTGTTAGTCATTCATTGGTATTTTTGTGTTGTTGTTTGAATTTTGTGTTGTACTTTGATGTGTCAAGAGAAAATTGCTAACAATTAGTACAAAAGTGACTATAAGCATGGGAGGACACATAGACCACACAAATGTTGACCAGTATAAAATTCAATTTCTATCCTTGAGCTTACAGCTTAATAGGAAAATATTTAATACTGGTTTAAGATGACCATATTATTGTATATTATACGTAAGGCACACCTTTGGCTGATACAAGGTTTGATTTTCATTTTTATTCTTAAAGTTTACAATGAAACTATTGATGTTTTACAAGTTACATACTTGGTATGTTTATCATGTGTACTTGCACATACTCATGATGTAAGGTCATACTGTCTTTTGTACAGAAATATGAAGGTTAATGAACCATTACAGACTACCTATTACTCTTTATTATTATTATCACCAAACTTGTATAATTTTGTATTTTTCATGTGGAACACCTATGTTTAGTTCACGACACACTTGTTGACTTGCTCATGCATGCAAGCTTTGTGTATCAATTTGCAGATGATTACAGGGTGTTTAGTTTTGATATGGTACTTTATCTGAAAATGATCAGGCAGACCATATGTAAATTTTGACTTTTGTGTAGTATATAATTATGAGGTTTTACACTGTTAACATATACATGTACAGACTTTCAGAACACTTAAGATAGTTACTCATTTTCATCCACTTCTACTGTATGATTGTCACTCATTTTCAAACACTACTGGTCAACATTGAATGTTGATTTTGAGTTATTGGGGGGGGGGGGGGGGGGTAGTAACTGTTCACCATTCAACAAACATAGGGTACTCGGGACTGTGTTGTGTTTGATTGGGGCAGTTTGTTCAAAGAAGAACAAAAACTATGTGTTGTTTTTTACTTCTGCGGAAATAGTCAAGTTGCTAGTTGCATCTTGTAACTCTTGGTAAGGTAGTTACCATTAATACAAACATTCCGTTTAGAAGATAATCTATGAAAACTAAATGATGTACCGTAATACCTTATGAACACTAAATTGTTAAACTAAATATAGGTAAACGCAACCAGAGTCTTTTTCTGCTTATGTAGCCGTTTGCGAGTCAGTTACCTGTCCTGGCCGTGGACGTAATTTAATGGCAGCGTATTTTTCCGCCCTCTCTTGATTACTGCCTTGAGAGTGGGTGTAGTTTGGCAGTTTAAAAAACTTTTTCATTTTACTTTAAATTTTTCCATGATTTGGGAAAAATTTGACACTTTGGTGGATCAGTTGAGAACACTTATTACTTTAATTTCCATGCTTGATTTGAGCTATGAGATTAACCATTGCCACTGCTAACTACTCACAGGGGGGTTGGTTTTGAATTTTTATTAATGCATGTTTTTTTTAATAAGTAAAATATTATGTAATACTATGATCTAATTTGTTTCTACTCTTTACTACTGCTCATTCTCAATCTCTCAAACTGATTAAGAAATATTTAATACCCACAGTACTTGAAAAAGTTTCAAAACCACGATTACATTTTCTGTCTGTATAACCATTTTCACTATACCATAATTTTGAATGATAATTGTTTGATGTGGTCACTGAGAGCTTGTTTCTATCCCTTGTTTTACTATTTAATTACGTCATTCTTTCACTTAGTAAATTGACTATAAATTGTGAAGTTATTACAATGTACAACACCCTTTCTAGAGGAATTAGGAGCTTAGTTCTCACATAATGGCATTTACATACGTGTACACATAGAAGAAAATTATTCTGAGTAAAATACTTTTTTATACGAATTAATACCATGCATAACTGTTTACAATATGAATATCAATGCTCTTGAAAAAAAAAGTTGTAAAAGCTTGCTATTTCATTATTCAAACTAAAGTAAATTAGAGAGATTTCTCGTTAATTTTCAATAACATTTAAGGGTTAATTTGAACCCATAATTTGATTTTGTTTAAAATACTGTATTGATAAAATTGATTACTCTTTCCAATAGCCTGATAACAATATGCTTATTTATGTATGTAGTTAGAGAAAAATAGTATGTGGTTCTGAGAAAGATACAACCATGTTGTAGGAACGGTCTTGAATGCCTGTATCTACAGTCAGCTGAAGCTGCGAGCCACTACATCACCAACAGCAGTTTGCAGCTGCATGACTGTCGGCGCATCAAGCAACATCAACAACCACCGGCATTCGGAAGACTACAATCAACATACAATTTTTATTTTAGCCTAAACTAATACAGACTCACTATGAACACTTAAACCACAACATATTGAAACGATAGTACACAGTGAACCCTACATTACATTTCAGGTACACGTTTCTGCTATGTTGCACACTCCTAAAAATCAGTTGCCAACATAGAAACACGAAATATCTGACACCTAAAATAAAACTTCATTACCGGACACGTAAAATATCACATTTTCGCCTTCAGTTAGAAATTCTATTAACACTATTAGTTAAACGCTTTTAAAAAATAGTACATTGATTTAAATATAACTTTGACTGACCTTTTACGTAATTTTCAATTTTTAATACTTTCGTAAATAATAGCTGCAAACACTAAAAATGCATTATACTTAGTTTCGGAAATTTCTGAACCTATATAGATATTAATTTGTATAAAAACAACAATGCTACATGTTATAACTATTGCACAACATGATTTCATATATGCCTTTTGTTTAAATAAATTAGGGCAGACCATGTTTTATATATCACTAGATCCTAAATTAAATACTGATAATTTTTCATGCACTAAAATTAATAATCTGTTTGGTACTAAGAAACTATCTTCAAAATTAACAAAACTACGACAACCATATACAAATCCGTATTAATAAATAATTTGACCGCAAACTGAAACACATTAAAATTCCATGTCACAATAATATTACGCCTACACAACATTGGCAAAACAAATATGTGTGCACTTCGAAAACACACTTAATGTAAATAATTTGAGCACTGTAAACACTAGTCAAAAGGATAACTTTAAATTTGTGTACCACATTAAATACAAATTTCAAGAAACAAGTACATACATTGAAATAAATAGTCAAAGCTTAAATGTAATGTTTTAATTTCTGTATTTTGGCAAATTTAATGTAAATGAATATTGTTTAATTGTAAATTACAAAACTTTGTCATCAATCTTATTACGGGGTTATGTAGAAAGATGTTTGAGAGAAACCATATATTATTTAGTCTTCTAAGAGTCTTCTAGCAGCCACAAACCTGTAAGCAGCTCTGTTGGCTTGCCGCTGCATTTTTTGATTGTGCAACAATGTGATTTATTTAAACGTTGTTTAAGTGGCAATAAAATCGTTTTCATATCAACTGAGATGTTTTTAATTTATGAATAGATCCTGTAACATCAAATCTTTTAGTGAATGCTGAAGACAGCTCACAACGCAATGGACCTCAGCCAGCATATAAGATAAGTTCAACTTCACCTACAGTGGATGACTTTGTTATAGACTGTGAACCAATAAACTTTCCGTGATTCAGGAAAATATAAGGGCTCAGTTTGAGTTATTCCGAAAAGGGGTGACGGCCGTTAGATTATAGCTAATGAAGATTCAGAATCCAGCTGAAATATGACGACTTCCTGGGTGACAAATTCAACATCTGGGACTGCTCGAAGCTGAGACAGAGCATTGGCATTACTGTAGTGACTTGTTCGCCTATAGGAATTTTATTTTTAGATCCAATAAGAAATCTTTGGACTGTCCTATCTGAAAGACTTGATTGTAAGCCAAGTAATTGATTAACAGATTGTGATCTGTGACTTTTAATGCTTTCCTAATGGATCTGCTGCAAATATATTGATGGGTTTGGCACTGGATAACATTGAAAATCCCACAGTATTTCATTGTAACACCTACACAACATCCTTGGGTGGTGTTATTTGCTGCCATCCACACCAAAAGCTGTGCCTACTGACAATATTTCCACTGCATCAAGATTTATACAGACTGTAGCAGGAATTATGCATATGTGAAAAGATGATTACCTATGGATGGTAGCAATGCTCACAGTGACCCCTGCTGGAGGTGTAGACGGGTCTACTGCACATGCACAGATGGATAAGATGTTGCTGCCGGACACTCATAAGTTTAAAATCTGAATTAACTTCATTTAGCATGCTGCATCTGGTTGTAAATAGAAGGTTTTTGTTTTTCCAGTTTTAATTTGATGTCAGCCAGTGCTGGATTCCAGGTGATACTTAGGTGAAATTCTGTGTCTTTGTTGATGATATTGTCTGTGGTGTGGATATGGATGGCTTCTTTGAAAACACAGTCACACAAAGATGATAATGAGGATAAAATTTCAGTATTCTCATAAAGCATGCAATCTCCCATGTTGAGACAATAATCTGCCACTGCTGATTTATCAGGTTGACAGTGTTCAATACATCCTTCTTGCACATTGCAACAGGTCTGCACAATATAAGATATACAACACTGGCTTGGGATCTTGTATACACCATGTTTCTTAAGGGCAAGATCATATTTGAACAAATGTAACAAGTTTCTCAATTTTGCCAGTGGATGAAAGAAACACTTCATGTCACATTTCTTGAAGATTATTTCAATTTTTGTAGACATGGCATCAAAATATGGCAAGAAAACTGTAGTAATAGTTCCCATTAAATCTGTCTTTACTTTTGTGCCTTGAACTGCTTTAGACTGGAAGGCATTGTGTGTATATTTATCAATATAACAATTTTGTTGGAATGCTGTTCTTAAGTTCTGGAGCTCATCTGACAGATTGTCAGTATCTGAGACAACTTGAGCTCTGTATACTAGTACAGTGTGCTAGTGCCTTAGAGTGCCTATCAGATGAGCTCCAGCACCTGAGAACAGTGTTACAACAAAATTGGATATATTAATAAAAAGATATGCAATTTGTTCCAGTCTAAGGCACAAAAGTAAAGGAGGAACCAATTGATATTACCATATTTTGCGGCCTGTCTGCAAGATTTGGAAGAATCTCGAGAAACATCACATCAAATGTGTCTTTCATCCACCATTAAAATGAAGAATTTTGTATATTCGGTCAAAGACAATCTTTCCTTAGAAACGCAAAGTATATAACATCCCATGCTAGTGACGTAAATCTTACATTACAACTAACTGCAGAGATGGAAGGAAGGAAGTAAGTTTGGAGTTTAATGTCCCATTGACAGCGTAGTCATTAGAGAAGGAGCTTATACTTGGAGTGTTTGAGTAAGGATGTGGAAGGAAATCAACTGTGCCCTTTCAAAGGAACAATCCTGGCATTTGCCTGGAGTGACTTAGGAAAATGACAGAAAACCTAAACCTAGATGGTCAGAGGTGTGTTTGAACCACCATCCTTCCGAATGCGAGTTCAGTGTGTTACCAATACGCCACATTGCCATTCTGCAGATTTGATCGAAAATATTATCATGTAATATCGGCCAAAAGGGAAGTTTCTTAAAGCAGAGTAATCCCTGCCTGGTGTGTTTTGTTGTTGCATATGGAGTAATACCAACCTAAATTCGAGTAATCGGCGCACCCCAGTTTTTTTTATCATAAATTCGGGAAAAAATGTGCGCGGATTACTCGAGTATATATGGTGTATTGTTCCATCTTAAAGTATGTTATCGTAAAAGTCTAAGAGCATGTTTGTCAGATCTGAAATTGACAATTCTAATAATAAAATTTAAAAAGAAATATGGAAGTTGTTAAAACAGGAAACAGGTAAAGCTTCAATGGATACCATGGTGCATTACCCAAAAAGCACACTTTATCCTATTCGCAGATGATACAACCATTATGGTTGACAAAGTACCCAACTGCAATCTAGAGTTCACTGCAACTAAAATATTCCAAGAAGCTCTTGATTGGTTCACTGTAAACAGTATATCCCCAATGTAAAAAAATAAAAATAACAATTAAAAAAAAATCAATTTCATACAGCAAACAATAAACTAGAAATATTGCGAGTTATGGATTATATATAAACAACACTCTAAACTGGTCAGTCCACATCACTGACCTATGTAAAAATTAGCTCAGCAACTTTTGCCATTCGATCAATCGCATCTGTTTGTGACAGGGAAGCAACCAAAGCAGCTTACTTTGAATACTTCCAATCACTTATGATGTGTGGCATCATATTCTGGGGAAACCAGACACAAGCAAATAAAGTTTTTATTGCACAGAAAAAGGTACCGTAATCAGAATTATGCGTAGAGTGCATCCCAGATCCTCTTGTCAAAATTTATTTAAGCAGCTAGAGATCCTCACCATGACATGCCAATACATTTTTTCTCCAATGTGCTTTGTTAATAAGAATCCTACAATAGACAAAACAAATAGTGCATATCATGAGCACGATACAAGAAATAAACATGATTTTCAGAAGGACCTAAAAAATCTCAGTATGGTGCAGAAATGAATGCATTATTCAAGCATAAAAGTCTTCAATAACATTCCCTCTCATATCAAGTCAGCCATTGGGGACACAACCAAATTCAAAAACAATTTAAAACATTATCTTACGAATATTCTAGAGGAGAAATTCCTAGCAGGAAAAATATGTATAAAAAAATAGATGAAATTAATTACCAGGCTTTCTACAGTATGTCTGCCTAGGTGTGCTTGCGTTTGTGTATATGTGTGTGTGTGTGTGTGTGTGTGTGTGTGTGTGTGTGTGTGTGTGTGTATTTGTTTACCCTCCTTTTTTTCCCCCAAGGTAAGTCTTTCCTGTCCTGGGATTGGAATTACTCCTTAGCCACTCCCTTAAAACCCTCATCATTTCCTTTTCCCTCTCCTTCCCTTCTGCCTCGTTATTATCTCTAATGTCGGTCAGTTGTAGAATTTTGGAACATGTACTATGTTTGAATATAATGACATTTCTCAAAACTAGGAATCTGCTCTGTACGAATCAGCATGGGTTTTTGAAAAAGGCATTCATGTGAAACCCAGCTCGTGCTATTCGTCCACGAGACTCAGAAGACCATAGACATGGGTTCTCAGGTAGATGCTGTGTTTCTCGACTTCCACAAGGCGTTTGATACAGTTCCCCACAAATGTTTAATGAACAAAGTAAGAGCATATGGTCTATCAGACCAATTGTGTGATTGGATTGAGAAATTCCTAGATAACAGAAAGCAGCAGGTCATTCTCAATGGAGAGAAGTCTTCTGAAGTAGGATTTATGTCAGGTGTGCCACAGGAGAGTGTCGTGGGTCTGTTGCTGTTCACGATATATATAAATGACCTTGCGGATATCAGAAGCTCACTGAGGCTTTTTGTGGATGATGCTGTAGCATATAGAGAGGTTGTAACAATGGAAAATTGTATTGAGATGCAGGAGGATCTGCATCGAATTGACATATGGTGCAAGTAATGGCAACGTAGACAAGTGTAATGTGCTGTGAATACACAGAAAGAAAGATCCTTTATCATTTAGCTACACTTTAGCAGGTCAGCAACTGGAAGCAGTTAATTCCATAAATTTTCTGGGAGTAGTCATTAGGAGGGATTTAAAATGGAACAACCATATAAAACCAATCGTCAGTAAAACAGATGCCAGACTTAGATTCATTGGGAGAATTCTAAGGAAATGCACTCCAAAAACAAAGGAAATAGGTTACAGTACACTTTTTCGCCCACAGCTTGAATACTGCTCACCGGTGTGGGATCTGTACCAGGTGGGATTGATAGAGGAAGTGGAAAAGATCCAACAGATAGCAAAACGCAAGCATTACGGAGATGAACGCTAAACTCCAGTGGCAGACTCTGCAGGAGAGATGCTCTGTCGCTTGGTACGGGCTTTTGTCGAAGTTTCGAGAACTTACTGAGGAGTCTAACAGTATATTGCTCCCTCCTATGTATATCTCACGGAGACATCGTGAGGATAAAATCAGAGAGATTAAAGCCCACACAGAGGCATACTGACAATCCTTCTTTCCACGAACAATACGTGACTGGAAGAGGAGGGAGAATCGATAGTGGTACTCAAGGTACCCTACGCCACACACCGTCGGGTGGCTTGCGGAGTATGGTTGTAGATGTAGATGTAGATGCGTGAAGAAGCAGCTAGGCTGCGAAAGCTAGGGTTTGTGTGTGTGTGTGTGTGTGTGTGTGTGTGTGATTTCTATAGTATGCCTGCATAGGTGTGTTTGTGTCTGTGTAAATGTATGGGTGTGTGTGTATTTGTCTACCTTCCTTTTCTTCCCCCAAGGTAAGTATTTCCTCTCCTGGGATTGGAATGGCTCCTTACCCCCTTTCTTAAAACCCTCATCATTTCCTTTTCCTTCTCCTTCCATTCTGCCTGAAGAAGCAACCGGGTTGCAAAAGCTTGTGTGTGTGTGTGTGTGTGTGTGTGTGTGTGTGTGTTCTTTTTATTTGTGCTGCTTTCACACCTGTGCTCCTTCGCCTGGTGAGTAATCTTCGTCTATTTTTTATATATAGTTTTTCCAGATAGGAATTTTTCGTCTATAATATTCGTATCATACATTTGGACTAAACATTATCTGTTAGATAAGTCTTTTTATTCTCCACAGGAATTCTTTGATGTGTAGTACTCCATGCAATATACTTAATTTTAATCATTCTATACTTTCCTGGTGGGATAAACAAATACAAAAAATAGAAATTGGACGACTTACCCAAAGGACAGGCTCATCGACAGATACAAATAAAATCACACACAAACTCACATACAAGCTTTCGCAACCGTTTGTCACTTCTTCAGGAAAAGAGGAAGAAAGGACAGGAGAAAGGGAAGGATATGGGTTTTAAGGAACTAGAAAAGGAATCATTCCAATCCCAGGAGTGGAAGGACTTACCTTAGGGGAAAAAAAAGGAAGGTAAGCAAATACACACACACTCAAACATATCCAAACGCAAACACACCTATACAGACATTTGTAAAAAGAAAAGAATTTGGACAGAGATACCATTTGAGGCAGAGGCTCTGTCCACAGAACTGAGGCAAAGATGCTAAGGATGGTGGGCGGGAATTTGAATTTAGCAGAGGTTGAGACCAGGTGGGCAACGGGATGAGAGAATATGCTGAACGGCAAATTCCCATCTCCAGAATTCTGAAATGTTGGTGTCGGTGGGAAGTATCCAGATAACCCGGACAGTGTAACACTGTGCCAAGATGTGTTGACTGTGCACCAAGGAATGTTTAGCCACAGGGTGATCTTCATTACCAACAAACAATGTCTGCCTGTGACCGTTCATGGGAATGGACAGTTTGTTGCTGGTCATACCCACATAGAACGCTTCACAGTGCAGGCATGTCAGTTGGTAAATCATGTGGGTGATCTTGCAAGCGGCTCTGCCCTTGATTCTGTACACCTTCCAGGTTACTGGACTGGAGTAAGTGGTGATGGAAGGGTGCATAGGGCAGGTTTTACAACGGGGATGGTTGCATGGGTAGGAGCCAGAGGGTAGGGAAGGTGGTTTGGAGATTTCATAGGGATGAACTAGGAGGTTACGAAGGTTAGGTGGGTGGCGGAAAGACTCTCTTGGTGGAGTGGGAAGGATGTCATTAAGGATGGATCTCATTTCGGGGCTGGATTTAAGGAAGTCGTATCCTTGCTGAAGACCCACATTCAGAGACCGCTCCAGTCCCAGAAAGTATCCGGTGACAAAAGGGGCACTTCTGTGGTTCTTCATTGGAAGGTTCTGGATTTGGGGGGGATGAGGAAGTGGCTCTGGTAATTTGGTTCTGAACCAGATTAGGAGGATAGCTGCAGGATGTGAAAGCTGTTATTAGGTTATTGGTGTACTGGTTCAGGGATTCGGGACTGGAGCAGACTCTTTTGCCACGAAGACCTAAGCCGTAGGGAAGGGAACATTTAATGTGGAATGGATGGCAGCTGTCATAATGGAGGTACTGTTGTTTGTTGGTTGGTTTGATGTGGACGGATGTGTGAAGTTGGCCGTTGGACAGATGGAGGTCGACATCGAGGAAAGTGGCATGGGATTTGGAATAGGACCAGGTGAATTTGATGGGACCAATAGAGTTGAGGTTGGAGAGAAAATTCTGTAGTTCTTCACTGTTAGTCGAGATCATGAAGATTTAATCACGATGTCAGATTCATGACCTTCTTCTCACTCCACCAAGTGCGTCTTTCTGCCGCCCACTTAACCTTCGTAACCTCCTAATCCATTGCTATGAAATCCCCAACCATATAAAATAACGATTGTTTGACTTACCCAAAGTACAGGCTCGTCGATAGAAACATAAAACACACACACGTACAAGCTTTCACCACCACTGGCAGCTTCTTCAGGAAAATGAGGAAGGAAGGAGAGAAGAAAGGGAAGGATAAGGGTTTTAAGGAAGTGAAAAAGGAGTCATTCGAATCCCAGGAGTGGAAGGACTTACCTTAGAGGACAAAAAGGAAGGTAAACAAATACACACACACACTCACACATATCCACACGCAAACACACCTAGGCAGACATTTGTATAAACCAAAGAAGTAGGACAGAGATACCACATGAGGCAGAGGCTCTGTCCACAGAAATGAGGCAAAGATGTTAAAGCTGGTGGGCGGGAATTCAAATTTAGTGGAGGTTGAGACCAGGTGGGCAACGGGAAGAGAGAATATGCTGAAGGGTTAGTTCCCATCTCAGGAGTTCTGAAGGATTGGTGTCGATGGGAAGTATCCAGATAACCCGGACGGTGTAACACTGTGCCAAGATGTGCTGGCCATGCACCAAAGCGTGTTTAGCCACAGGGTGTTCCTCGTTACCAACAAACACTGTCTACCTGTGTCCATTCATGTGAATGGACAGTTTGTTGCTGGTCATTCCCACATAGAACCCTTCACAGTGCAGCCATGTAAGTTGTTAGATCACATGGGTACTAACGCAAGTGGCTCTGCCTTTGATCGTGTACACCTTCCGGGTTACGGGACTGAAGTAAGTGGTGGTGGAAGGGTGTATAGGGCAGGTTTTACAACGGGGGCAGTTACAAGAGTAGGAGCCAGAAGGTAGGGAAGGTGGTTTGGGGATTTCATAGGGATGGACTAGGAGGTTACGGAGGTTAGGTGGTCGGTGAAAAGACACTCTCGGTAAAATGGGAAGGATGTCATGAAAAATGGATCTCATTTCGGGGCAGGATTTAAGGAAGTCATATCCTTCCTGGAGAGCCACATTCAGAGTCCACTCCAGTCCCGGAAAGTATCCAGTGACAAGAGGGCACTTCTGGGGTTCTTCTGAATTTGGAGGGATGAGGAAGTGGCTCTGGCAATTTGCTTCTGTACCTGATCAGGAGGATAGCTGCGGGATGTGAAAGCTGTTATTAGGTTATTGGTGTACTGGTTCAGTGATTCGGGACTGGAGCAGACTCGTTTGCCACAAAGACCTAAGCTGTAGGGAAGTGAATGTTTGATGTGGAATGGATGGCAGCTGACATAGTGGAGGTACTGTTGTTTATTAGTTGGTTTGATGTGGACAGATGTGTGAAGTTGGCCGTTGGACAGATGGAGGTCAACATCGAGGAAAGTGGCATGGGATTTGGAATAGGACCAGGTTAATTTGATGGGACCAAAGAAGTTGAGGTTGAAGACGAAATTCTGGAGTTCTTCTTCACTGTGAGTCCAGATCATACAGATATCATCAATAAATCTATACCAAACTTTGGGTTGACAGGCTTGGGTATCCAGGAAGGCTTCCTCTAAGCGTCCCATAAAAGTTTGCATACAAGGAGGCCAGACTTGTTTCCATGGCTGTTCCCTTTAGTTGTTGGTATGTTTGGCCCTCAAATGTGAAGAAGTTGTGGTTTAGAATGAAGCAGGCTAGGGTATTAAGGAAAGATGTTTTAGGTAGGGAAGTGGGTGGTTGGCATGAAAGGAAATACTCCATTGCAGCAAGGCCCTGGGCATGTGGGATATTTGTGGCAAGGGTGGGAAGTGGCATCAATGGTTTCTGGAGGTAACAGGCTGGGTAAGGATTTCAGATGATCGAGGTAGTGGTTGGTGCCTTTGATGAAGGATGGGAGACTGCACATGATGGGTTGAAGGTGTTGGTCTATGTAGGCAGAGATTTGTTCCGTTGGGGCTTGGTAACCGGCCACAATGGGGCAGCTGGGATGATTGGATTTGTGAATCTTGGGAAGTAGGTAGAAGGTGGGGGTGTGGGGTGTCAGTGGGGTCATGATGTTAAATGAGTCAGGTGAAAGGTTTTGTGAGGGGCCTAAGGTTTTGAGGATTCCTTAAAGCTCTGCCTGGACATCAGGGATGGGATTGCCATGAAAGACTTTATATGTGGTACTATCAGAAATCTGACGCAGTCCCTCAGCCACATATTCCTACCAATCAAGTACCACGGTCGTGGATCCCTTGTTGGCTGGGATAATGACGATGGAATGGTCAGCCTTCAGATCATGGATAGCTCGGGATTCAGCTGCGGTAATGTTGGGAGTAGGTTTAAGGTTTCTCAGGAAAGACTGAGAGGCAAGGTGGGAAGTAAGGAATACCTGGAAGGTTTGAAGAGGGTGATTTTGAGGAAGAGCAGGTGGGTCTCGCTGTGATGGAGGATGGAACTGTTCTAGGC
This sequence comes from Locusta migratoria, assembly GCA_026315105.1. Classification (NCBI taxonomy): domain Eukaryota; kingdom Metazoa; phylum Arthropoda; class Insecta; order Orthoptera; family Acrididae; genus Locusta; species Locusta migratoria. The sequence continues at coordinate 598,848,873 of CM048744.1, forward strand.
AGGGTTCAATTTGAATTATGTCTTGGGGAGCTGGATCATTAGGAGTAGGATTATTTTTCTTTGTGCCAAAGTGGTATCTCCAGCAAAGACTACGAGTATAGGAAAGTAGATCTTTGACAAGAGCTGTTTGGTTGAATTTGGGAGTAGGACTAAAGGTGAGGCCTTTGGATAGGACAGAGGTTTCAGATTGGGAGAGAGGTTTGGAGGAGAGGTTGACTACTGAATTGGGATGTTGTGGTTCCGGATTGTGTGGATTGGAGTTTTGAGGTTTAGGGGGGGAGAGGAGTTGGGAGTGAGAGATTGAGTAGATGGGAGAGACTCAGTTTGAGTGCAATAATAGGAGTTTGAGGTTCATTGGAGAGGTTGTTGAGGAAGAGAGTATTGCCTTTCTGGAGGTGGGTGACCAGGAGATTGCATAGTTTTTTGAGGTGGTGGGTGGCATGTTGTTCTAATTTGCCGTTGGCCTGGAGGAGGATGTTCTGAACAGCAGGTGTGGATGTGGGAGAGGAAAGGTTGAGGATTTTGATTAGGGATAGGAGTTGACAGGTGTGTTCATTGGCGGAGTTGATGTGTAGTTTAAGGATTAGGCGGGTGAAGGCTATGGATTATTCAGTTTGGAATTGGTATAGGGCGGGATGAAAGGATGGGTTACAGCCAGAGATAGGAACTTTCAGTGTGAGGCCCTTGGGAGTGATTCCAAATGTCAGACAAGTCTGAATAAAAAGAATGTGGGAGCGTAATTTAGCTAGGGAGAAAGCATGTTTACGGAAGGAATGTACATAAAAGTGGATGGGATTGTTGTAGGGATGTTGTGAGGGAGGCATAATATATGGATGAAGGAGAAGTGGGAAATATGGGCTATGTAACAAATAAACAAATAAATAAATAAATTTTAATTTATTGTTTTATTTATTATATATTATCATTTTATATATAAGGAAACTTTTCTGGTTAGATAAACAAATCCTGGTGAGATAAACAAATTTATATAGCTTTCTATAGTATGTCTGCCTAGGTGTGTTTCCTTCTGTGTGAATGTATGGGTGTGTGTGTATTTGTTCACATCCTTTTCTCCCCCCAAGGTAAGTCTTTCCTCTCCCGGGATTGGAATGGCTCCTAACCCCCTTCCTTAAAACCCTCATCATTTCATTTTCCCTCTCCTTCCCTTCTGCCTGAAGAAGCATATATATAGAAGGTGTGTTTGGATGTGGATATGTGTGAGTGTGTGTGTATTTGTTTACCTTCCTTTTTGTCCCCTAAGGTAAGTCCTTCCACTCCTGGGATTGGAATGGCTCCTTTTCCACTTCCTTAAAACCCATATCTTCCCTTTCTCCTCTCCTTCCTTCCTCTTTTTTCCCAAAGAAGCCACCACTGGTGGCAAAAGCACGAATGTTTGTGTGTTTTTGTGTGTGTTTGGTGTTTCTGTCGACGAACCTGTACTTTAGGTAAGTCAAAAATCTTTATTTTATACCTATTTTCCCACCTGGAAAGTCTCCTTCTATTATATATATAAACAAATGTCTGCCTATGTGTGTTTGTGTGTGGATATGTATGAGTGTGTGTGTATTTGTTAACCTCCGTTTTTTCCCCTAAGGTAAGTCCTTCCACTCCTGGGATTGGAATGACTCCTTTTCCACTTCCTTAAAACCCGTATCCTTTCCTTTCTCCTCTCCTTCTTTCCTCTTTTCCTGAAGAAGCTACCAGTGGTGGCGAAAGGTTGAATGTTTGTGTGTGCTTTTATTTTTGTTTCTATCAGCGGGCCTGTACTTTGGGTAAGTCAAACAATCTTTATTTTTATACATATTTTTCTCACCACTAAAGTCTATATATATATATATATATATATATATATATATATACGAATATTATAGAGGAAAAATTCCTAAAAGGAAAAATATACGTAAAAAATAGAAGAAGTCACTTACCAGGCGAAGGGGCACAGGCAGTAATAGCAACAAATAAACACACAGACACACACACACACACAAATGCTAGCTTTCGCAGCCTAGCTGCTTCATCAGGCAGAAGGGAAGGAGAGGGAAAAGGAAATGATGAGGGTTTTAAGGAAGGGGGTAAGGAGCCATTCCAATCCCGGGACAGGAAAGACTTACCTTGGGGGAAAAATGGAAGGTAATTTTTGTGTGTGTGTGTGTCTGTGTGTTTATTTGTTGCTATTACTGCCTGTGCCCTTTCGCCTGGTAAGTGACTTCTTCTATTTTTTACGTATATATATATATATATATATATATATATATATATATATATATATATATATATATATATATATATTATAGACGAAAAATTCCAAAAAGGAAAAATATACGTAAAAAATAGATGAAGTACACTTACCAGGCGAAAGGGCACAGGCAGTAATAGCAACAAATAAACACACAGACACACACACACACACAAAAATGCTAGCTTTCGCAGCCTAGCTGCTTCATCAGGCAGAAGGGAAGGAGAGGGAAAAGGAAATGATGAGGGTTTTAAGGAAGGGGGTAAGGAGCCATTCCAATCCCGGGACAGGAAAGACTTACCTTGGGGGAAAAAATGGAAGGTAAATAAATGCCCATACACCCACACATTTACACAGACACAAGTACACTTAGGCAGACATACTGTAGAACTGTCAACATGTAGAACATGTCTGTGTAAATGTGTGGGTGTATGTGCATTTATTTACCTTCCATTTTTTCCCCCCAAGGTAAGTCTTTCCTGTCCCGGGATTGGAATGGCTCCTTACCCCCTTCCTTAAAACCCTCATCATTTCCTTTTCCCTCTCCTTCCCTTCTGCCTGATGAAGCAGCTAGGCTGCGAAAGCTAGCATTTTTGTGTCTGTGTGTGTGTGTCTGTGTGTTTATTTGTTGCAATTACTGCCTGTGCCCTTTCGCCTGGTAAGTGTACTTCATCTATTTTTATATATATATATATATATATATATATATATATATATATATATATATATATATATATATATATATATATATATATCTAAAATAAAGATTTTTGACTTACCTAAAGTACAGGCTTGTCGATAGAAACACGAAACACACAAAAACACACAACCATTCGAGCTTTCGCCACCAGTGGTGGCTTCTTCGGGAAAAAGAGGGAGGAAGGAGAGGAGAAAGGGAAGGATACGGGTTTTAAGGAAGTGGAAAAGGAGCCATTCCAATCCCAGGAGTGGAAGGACTTACCTTAGGGGACAAAAAGGAAGGTAAACAAATACACACACACTCACACATATCCACATCCAAACACACTTAGGCAGACATTTGTAGAAATGTCTTAAGTTAGGTATTATTCAGTTCAGTACCACCATATCACAAACATTGGTATCGGGACGTGACAACGAGTATATCTTGAGAAGACAGGGTTACAGTGATTTCTTGCTACTGTGTTTAAACACTAATTACAATGCAGCATTGCAGTTATGTTCAAACACATACACACGTCGATTAGCAACAGAAATGCTCACACTCAGAGCGGGTACATTTGCAGCAGAGAGGAGACAAGCAACTTTTATAATCAAATATATGGCGAGGTGCTACATTTGATGACATTTCTTTGATGAAAAATACATGTATGTCAAAGCTCCTTATTGTGCTATCAAATATCTTTGATGTAAATACATGACATATAGACTTTACAAAGATATATGACCGTGTAATACCAGCCTCAGCTCCATTTATTTAACGGCTCAGATTCTATAAGTTTTCATTTTAGTGTATTACTATGAGTACATTTTCACAGTAATATGTTAGAAATAAAATATTTTTCAGTTTGTATGAGAACGTTTAGTAGGTAAAATACGAGAATTTTATGGGGTTAGAGTGAGAGTGCTCTGGATATGACAACATTGTGCACCTCTCTCTCTCTCTCTCTCTCTCTCTCTCTCTCTCTCTCTCTCTCAATCAGTGTGATGTCAATGGTTTTGATATTTACTCATTTTGAATATTAATAGTCATGACATCCCAAATAGCTGCCCTCACATACTTGTTGAAATCTGATGGGTGGTATCCTGACCTACACAAATTCACGTGTTATCTCTCCTCTCCCCCCCTCAAAATTTAAGGTGCACATATTACTCGAGGGCACGGATTACTCTAGTATATACAGTAACATGTAGTGCTTCCTATCATGAGGTTTATTTGAATTTCTGAGAGAAACATATAGCATTCGCTTTTGTTTTGCAAGATGTTTTGATTCCCCTCGTGAGCCATTGTCTCTTGTAATCATTCTGGTTGTTACTTCCTGAAGTTCTCTTAGGAAATACAGCTTCAAAAACAGTAACTAATTCATTGATAAAAAGGTTAAATTTATCATCAACCTGCATGATATACTGCTTCCCAGTGTAACTCCTCCAAATGCTTATTGAAGGTTTCCACATTCTCACAGTTAATTAATCTGTAAGATCTACTGTTATGACTACTCTTGTTGGCAGGGCTTACATCATGAAATTTTAACAGCTGTCAATCGTGGTCAGACAGACTATTTAAGATTTTTGTTACAGATATGTTGCCAATTTTGTTACTATCTAAAGAAAAGTTATCAATCAGACTTGTGCAGTTCTCAGTTACTCTGGTGGGAAAGTCAAGAACTATCTTAAGATTAAAGGAGTTCATTAAATTTTCAAATTTGATTCTGTCAATATTACAAATAGGAAAATGAACATTAAAATCACCAAGCATGATTATTTATTTATTTTTTTTAATTTAGTATAAGGAAGTTAAAAGAGATTCTACTTCCTTTAGGGATACATTAGTCCCTCAGGGAGCTCTGTAAATTGTAAACGCATAAACTGGCATGGTTTTAACAAAAAGTTCTATGCAACAGGCTTCAAAATGTTGATCAACACAATAATTTTTACATCAGTGGGCTTGTACACTATATTATTTCTGACAAACATAATAACTCCACCTTTCTCCATTGTACTTCTGACATAAAAAGCTGCTAATTTGTAATGCTCTAGTTGCAGCATTTCGATTCTTTTCTTCATATGGTGGTCAGTGAAACATAGGATATGTGCTTTGTTCAATGAATCACTGTCATTAATGTAAACAGGCAGCTGATCTAGTTTGTTTTATAGATCCATTATATTTTTATGACATAAACTTAGATTATTTGCAAAACATTTTGTTATTGTGGTGCTTTGTTTTTGTGCATTGTGATTTGAGCTGACACCAGCACATTCATCACTTATTTCTATATTTTTGGACCAAGTTCCATGGGAATTGGTCTGCTCTATTAGTTTTCCTGTGAAGGAGGGCCCAGAAAAAATAACCAACTTATTATTGTTTTCATTGACAAGAGCATTGCTAATATCAGAGGCTAATATCATTTTACCATGCTTGTTGAGATGCATTCCTTGGTGTGTAAAACAGTTTCCTTCATAGATATTGATGTATATCAACATAACATTAAGAAATTTGGCACAGAAACATTTCAGCTTGAGATCCGTAAGTCTAATTTCTTCATTAACACATGTCCATTCTTGTAGGTCATACTTTGGAGGCAAAGTTGTTACAATGAAGTTGTGAACAGCAGGAATTGTAAAATAGAGAACAACCTCTTAATAAAGGAATTGGCTTTGTTTTTATACATGTTGTTCGCACCTTCTATAGGCACAACACAATCATTTCTTGTGAGATTCAAGCATTCTTGTTTAACACCCACCGCTATATTATTTAAGTTTGCAGCAGGTTACACGATGCCAGAAACACTAACACTGCCATTAACATTTAACAACAGTTCCAAAATATTGTGAGCATTACTATCACCAAATAGATTCACCTCCCTTTTCTGTAGTTGATTCATCACTGCTGGGCCTTTGTTTACAGCACATTCAGAAGCTGAATATCTTTTTCAGCCTCCTGACATTTACTGCTGTCTCCATTTAATGAGGTACACTCTGTTTAACGAATCATTTCAGCTCAATTTACGTTAACATCTGTAGGGTGAATACCGGTACTGTCTATTTCGTTTAGACCTACAACTGATTCTTCATTGGGTTCTGACGATTGAAAAACCTGTATTTTGTTTTCCAAAACATCGCATTTATTCTTCAGGGGGTTGTATTTGCTGTTTAGCGAAAGCATATCACTTTGAAGTTGTAATGTAACAACATGAGCCTCGGTCTAACTGTAGTATATGATACCTCTCTTTACTGAAGCCCAGGATACCCTTCTTTCCTTGTAGTAAAGTTTACGATACCACCTTTCCCTGTAGTAAAGTTTATGATACCACCTTTATTCATTTCTGCATTATAATAACAACATTGTTTATGTCACTAAGTATTTACCTCATTTTATTCCCATAAATAATAAAATCCCATTAATTTAGTAGTAATCACCACTTTTATGCCCATTACTAAATTCCAATAACTTCGTAATACTTATTTCCTTATATTCCCATTATTAAACCTCAATAATTGCATAATACTCATTTACCTTTATCCCCATTATTAAATCCCAGTAATTTCATAGTATTTATTTTGTCTCATTTCCTTTATTAAAATTAGATTAATTTCGTAGTATTTCTGGCCTGACCAAATGTCAGCACAGATTGTAATTTAAAGCTGTTGTTACATCTAATTGTCATTGTATCTAATTGTCAATCATTGTAGAGCGAATTATTTAACATCAACTCAACAATAAGAATCCTCATTATTATAATAAGACAAAACTATTTAATCATGTATTTGTTATTCTAGTTCCTTCATATTGAATGGTAGATGCATATTACAAAGACTTATAGTGTATAAAAGAAATCATTTGCATAATTACATTGTGATAATTAAGTAATACATCATGTTGTTGTGGTCTTCAGTCCAGAGACTGGTTTGATGCAGCTCTCCACAATACCCTATCCTGAGCCAGCCTCTTCATCTCCACATAAGAACGACAACCCACATCCACTTGAATCTGCTTACTATACGCGTCTCTTGGTCTCCCCCTGCGATTTTTACCCCACACACTTCCCTCCAACGCTAAATTCACAATTCCTTGATGTCTAAGAATGTGTCCCACCAATCTATCCCTTCTTTTAGTCAAGGTATGCCAGAAATTTCTTTTCTCCCCGATTCTGTTTAGTACCTCCTCATTAGTTACGTGTTCCACCCACCTAATCTTCAGCATTCTTCTGTAGCACCATATTTCAAAAGCCTCAATCCTCTTCCTGTCCGCATTGTTTATCATCCATGTCTCACTCCCATACAAGGCAACACTCCATACAAATGCCTTCAGAAAGGACTTACTTAGGCTTAAATCAATATTCGATGTTAACAAATTTCTCTTTTTCAAGAACGCTTTTTTACCCATTGCCATTCTACATTTTATATCCCCTTTACTGCAACCATCATTTGTTATTTTACTGCCCAAGTACCAAAACTCCTCTACCTCATTTATTGCTTCGTTACCCCATCTAATTCCTTCAGCATGGCCTGATTTTCTTACACTGCACTCCATTAACCTAGTTTTGCTCTTGTTAATCTTCATCTTATATGCACCTTTCAGCACACTGTCCATTCCATTTAACTGCTCTTCCAGGTCCTTTACTGTCTCTGCCAGAATTACTATGTCATCAGCAAAACACAAAGTTTTTAATTCTTCACCCTGAACTTTAATTCCTTCTCCAAATTTCTCCTTGCTTTCCTTTATAGCTTCCTCAATGTACAAATTGAATAACATTGGAGAAAGGCTACAACCCTGTCTTACACCCTTCCCAACCACTGCATCCCTTTCATGCCCTTCAACTCTGACTACCGCTGTCTGGTTTTTGTACAAGTTGTAAATAACCTTACGTTCCCTATATTTTACTCCTGCTTGCTTCAGAACTTGAAAGAGTTTATTCCAATCAACATTGTCAAAATCCTTCTCCAAATCTACAAAAGCTAGAAATGTAGGTTTGCCTTTTCTTAATCTATCTTCTAGGATAAGCCGTAAAGTGAGTATTGCCTCCCGTGTTCCTACATTTCTCCTGAACCCAAACTAGTCTTCCCCGAGGTCAACTTCTACCAGCTTTTCCGTCCTTCTGTAAATAATTCGTGTTAATATTTTGCAACCATGACTTATTAAACTGATGGTTCTGTAGATTTCACACCTGTCTGCACCTGCTTTCTTTGGAATGAGGATTATAACATTAAAGTCTGAGGGTACTTCAGCTGTCTCATACATCTTACACACCAGGTGAAACAATTTTGTCATGGCTGGTTCTCCCAGAGACTTCAGGAGCTCTGAGGGAATATCATCTACTCCAGGGGCCTTGTTTCGACTTAGGTCTTTCAGTGCTCTGTCAAATTCATCTCTCAGTACAGTATCTCCTATTTCATACTCATCTACTTCTTCTCCCCTTTCTACAATATTACCGCTAAGTTCATTTCCTTCATAGAGCCTCTCTATATACTCTTTCCACCTCTCAGCTTTCCCTTCTTTGCTGAGAACTGGTTTTCCATCAGTGTCCTCTTTTTTTTTTTTTTTTTTTTTTTTGTAGGCTGTATCTATTTTTCCCCTATTTATACATTCTTCTACATCCTTGCATTTCCCTTCTAGCCACTCCGTCTTAGCCATTTTGCACTTCCTGTCCATCTCATTTCTAAGTCGTCTGTACTTCATTTTGCCTGTTTCATTTACTGCATCTTTATATTTTCTCCTTTCATCGATTAAATTTAGTATCTCCTCTGATATCCAAGGATTTTTTGTAGGTCTTGCCTTCCTACCTATTTTGTCCTCTGCTGCCTTCACTATTTCATCTCTCAATTTTACCCATTCCTCCTCTACTGTTTTATTTTCTCCTGTTTCTGTCAATTGTTGCCTAAAGCTCCCTCTGAAACTCTTAAGAACTTCAGGTTCCTTCAATTTATCCAGGTTCCATCTCCTTATTTTCCTACCTTTTTGTAGTTTCTTCAGTTTCAGCCTACAGTTCATAACCAACAAGTTATGGTCAGAGTCTATATCTGCCCCTGGGTATGTCCTACACTTTAAAACCTGGTTCCAAAATCTATGTCTTACCATTATAAAATCTATCTGGTATCTCCCGGTGTCTCCTGGTCTCTTCCATGTATACAATCTTCTTTTGTGATTTTTAAACCAAGTGTTTGTTATAACTAAATTATGTTCTGTGCAAAATTCTACCAGGCGGCTTCCTCTTTCATTCCTTTTGCCCAGACCATATTCACCTATCTTCCCTTCCCTTCCTTGTCCTACTACCAAATTCCAGTCTCCCATAACAATTAAGTTTTCCTCTCCCTTAATTGTCTGAATAATTTCCTTTAGCTCCTCATATATTTCTTCGATTTCCTCATCATCGGCAGAGCTAGTTGGCATATAAACCTGTACTACTGTTGTCGGTGTTGGCTTCGTATCTATCTTGACAATGATAAAGCGATCACTGTGCTGGTCATAGTAGTTTACCCTCATTCCTATTTTCTTATTCATTATCAATCCTACTCCTGTGATACACCCAATTGATTTTGTATTTATAATCCTATACTCACCTGACCAGAAATCCTGTTCATCCTGCCACCGAACTTCACTAATCCCCACTATATCTAACTTCAACCTATCCATTTCCCTTTTTAAATTTTCTAATTTTCCTACTCGATTAAGGGATCTAATTTTCCACACTCCGACCCGTAGAATGCCAGTATTGTCTTTCCTGATGATCACATCCTCCTGAGTAGTCCCGCCCGGAGATCCGAATGGGGGACTATTTTACCTCCGGAATATTTTACCCAAGAGGATGCCATCATCATATATTCATACAGTAGAGCTGCATGTCCTCGGGAAAAATAACGGCTGTAGTTTCCCCTTGCTTTCAGCTGTTCGCAGTAACTGTGTGGCAAAGCCACATTAGCTGATGTTACAAGGCCAGCACAGTCAATCATCCAGACTGTTGCCCCTGTAACTACTGAAAAGGCTGCTGCCCCTCTTCAGGAACCACACGTTTGTCTGGCCTCTCCACAGATACCCCTCCGCTGGGGTTGCACCTACGGTACGGCTATCTGTATCGTTGAGGCACGCAAGCTACCCCACCTCGGCAATGTCTGTGGTTCATGGGAGTGGTAATACATCATATTGTCAACGATTGTTAATAACGTAATAAATAGAAGTTATGCGCAGGTTTTAAGGCTCAGTGTAAGTCAGTGTTAGATCAGTATCATCTTTGTAGTTGATGCTAATGGAAATAAAGGTGGAACATAGCTGGAAGAAGATGTATCATTTAAAACACCCCTTCACTAATTTAGCTTAACTTCAAGTTTACTTTAACGAGAAATTTATAATTAAATGTGGCGATCACCCAGTTCAAATTGCCATAAAGTGCAATGCTTATTTTGTCTTTTTCTCAGATTTCATTTTGAAATTTGTTTTGATAAGCACCACAAACACACATGGTGCAAGGCCATAAATAGTCAACAGTTACGAATTTTATATTCAATGGTTGGTTGAAGTTGTAAAGGGAGCAAACTACTATGGTCATCAGTCCCTTGTTCTAATCACAGTGATGACATAAAGAATTGTTAAAATGGGACATAAAGTGTTAAACTACATCAAACCATAGATGGAAGACGTCATAAATAAAAGAAGCAAATAAAAGGGAGAGAAAGAAGAGAGATTTAAAAGAGAATACCAGAGTGTCTAGGCTGTGAGTTCACAGAAATAAAATAATGTCCAGACTCTGGAAAACATAAAAATCACCTGCCTAAAAAATAAAAAATAAAATAAAATTAATAAATAAAAATTAAAAAAATTAATAGATGGAATTATATAATTCACTGTTACAAATAAAATTTAAAACAGTGTCAGCCACAGAGGCATTGTCACCTAAAATAAGGTTTAAGGAGTGGCAAAATAAGGGCATTCCATTAAGATATGGGTGACTGTCAAATGCTCACCACATTGAAACCGAGGAGGGTCCATGTGACACAGAAGGTAACTGTGTGTCTGCCAAGTATGGCCGATACTGAATCGACAGAGCATGACAGAGTCCCTACGGATAGTCTGCCTAGAGGACTTCCACACATTCATTGTCTCCTTTATTGCCCGTAACTTGTTGGGTGTTTGGAGGGACGCCATTTTGCATTCCACAGCCCAAGAACTCGGCTGTGTAACTGCGAATTGATGTCATTAATTGGGACACCTATATCCAAGGTAGGTTTGTGGATAGCCCCCTTTGCTAACCTATCAGCTAGCTCGTGTCCGTCTACCCCAATGTGTCCTGGAGTCAATAGAAAAACCACTGACTACCCACGTCAATCGATGGAATAGAAGAATTATTGGATGGCCTGAGCCAAAGGATGGTGAGGGCAGCACTGATCGAGAGTCTGTAGACCGCTCAGGGAGTCACTGCAAATAAGGAAGGACTCCCCGGGGCAGGCAGAAATATGCTCGAGTGCACAAAGGATGGCCACCAGCTCTGGAGTGAACACACTGCAGCCGTCCAGTAGAGAATACTGTTCGTTGTGTCCTGTGTGCATATAGGTGAAGCCAACAAGACCCTCTGTCATCGAACCATTTGTGTAGATCACAGTGGAGCCCCGGTATCCGTCAAGAATTGGCACAAATTGAGGGCGAAGTGTCTCAGGGTGAACAGAGTGTTTGGAGGTCTGTGACAAGTCCAGTCAAATAAGAGATTGAGGAATACACCATGGTGGTGTACATGACTGGAATTTGATCAGAGATGGTAGAGGAAGAGACTCCAAGTCACTCAGAAGAGACCGAACAGGGACACTAACCATCAAACCCAATCTTGGCTGTCATTGTGGGATATGGAGAACTTCGTTCGGAATAAGAAGGCAGTAATTGGGATGAGCAGGCATACCATAAATGTGGGTTGCGTAATTTTGCCAGCAGTTGTTGCCATCTGATTCGCAGACAAATCACCCCAGCCTCTACAAGGAGACGGTCGACGGGGCTGGTTCGGAAAGCCCCTGTCGTAACCCTAACTCCAACAGTGGTGGATAGGATCCAATATCTGCAGCACCGAGGGCAATGTGGAACCATATACTACACTCCCAAAGTCCAAACACAACAGAACAAGGGTACTATGATCTGCACCCCAAGTGGTACTGCTAAGGCAGCGTAGAGCGTTGAGGTGCTGCCATCACTTCTGTTTCAGATGGTTAATAAGTGGTTGTCATGTGAGCTGGTCATCAAATACCATGCTAGAAATCTATGCATTTCAACTACATTGAGTAGTTGGTCATCAAGATAGAACTCTGGATGTGAATGGACTGGCCGTCAATGACATAAGTGCATAACACACACTTTGGCAGGAGAAAATTGAAACCCATAGGAGAGAGCCCATGTCTGTGCCTAGCATATGGCTCCCTGCAGCTGGTGTTCTGCAACACACATGCTAGACGAGCCAAAATAGATGCAGAAGTCGTCAGCATATAATGAAGGGGATACTGACAACCCAACTGCTGTCGCTAAGCTATTAATGGCCACTAAAAACAATGGAACACTTAAAACAGAGCCCTGAGGCACCCCATTCTCCTGGACATGAAGGGTGCTAGAGGATGCACCAACTTTAACGTGAAAATTACAGACAGCTAAAAAGTTTTTGATAAAAACTGGGAGAGAGCCCTGGAGACCCCATCCATGTAATGTGCTTAAAATGTGGTGTCGCCAGGTCATGTCATATGCCTTTGACAAGTCAAAAAACACAGCTACCAGATGGTGAAGTTGAGAGAATGCTGTCGGCTGGATGGGATACTCAAGATGGACCAAACTATCCAAGGTCAAGCGCTCCTTGTGGAAACCACCTTGGCATGGGGCCAGCAGGCTCTGAGATTCAAGGAGCCAATACAAACACCGGCTCACTATGCGTTCTAGCAGTTTGCAGAGAATGTTCGTAATAGGGCTGATAGCTGTCCACATCTAGCGGGTCTTTACCCGGCTGAGCACTGGGACAATGGTGCCTTCCCACCAATGTGATGGAAGGACACCATCGCTCCAGATGCAGTTAAACCATGCAAGAACTTGGCATTTGGAGTCATCAGACAGATGTTTTAACATCTGATTATAAATTTCGTCCAACCCAGGGGCAGTGTCAGGGCAGTGGGAAAGGACGCTGAGCAACTTCTACTCGCTAAATGGAGCATTATATACCTCACGGTGGTGTGAGGTAACTGTGAGGTTTTTGCATTCCATACACTGTTTTAATGTGCAGAAGGCAGGTTGATAATTTCCAGATGCAGAGGCACGAGCATAGAGCTCAGCAAAAGCCATGGCGATAGCGCCTTGATCCGTACATACAGCCCCTTGGATAGAGTTCCCAGGTATTGCTGCCTGGGACTGGTAGCCATACATGTGTCGGATCTTTGTCCAGACTTGTGAAGAAGAGGTATGTGACCCTATCATGGACACGTAACATTCCCAACATTTCTGTTTTTGCCTCAGTATTATCTGACAAGCATGAGCACGGAGTCATTTAAAAGCAATAAAATTCCCAAGTGACGAGTGTCGCTTATGGCAATTTTCACATGCCTCCATGCTTTACGATGGAAAATAATATGGTTCTGTTGTACACAATTCAACACAGAACGGCTCATAGAAACATTGATCTCTTTAGAGGTCACATAAATGCATTAATGTAAGTGATTACGGTGAATTCTCAGTGATAAAAGTTGGCTTTGTTGTCTAAGGTTGATTTCTTTGTGCTGCAAAAGAATTGGAGGTCCAGGTTTTCATTTTGCATGTGTACTATTAACTCATGGATAACTTTTTTAAATAACTGGTATTTATTGAGACACTTCACTAAACAAAGAAAAAACTATACAATACACAAGCTTGAAACACCACAAGACCACAAAAACAAAGTGATGCCACTAGTCACCATCCATGCCTCATTCAAAGTGGTTGCATTGGACCAAAAGAAGTCCAAAGATCTTGCCTTTCAAAGATAATGCAGATCGATATATCAATTTGGAATTAAGTTTGACAGATTTTGTACGAACTTTCATACCATTACTAAAGATTATATTAAAGATGAGTAGCATTATATGATATTAATATAAATTAAGTTACACATATTCATATACAGGTTATCAAATATTGTCAGTTTCATTACACAATGAAGAGCACGTCAACAGTCTCAAATGGCATCTGCAACTTCTGACGACCACCAAGTCACTGTCTTTCGGCAGGAGCATCCCGACGAACAGGGATTGTGTGTTCTGCAGCAGATAAAATTTTTTGAATGATAGTCTCAGCCACCACGTCAATATTGTTATCTGGGAGAGATCCAAGAGTGGCAGTAGGAACGAATTCATCCGAATTTGCCTTGTTTAAACCCATCATGGAATGTGTCCAGGATAGTGATGACGGGGTAGTGATATAAAGATAGGAAAGTGGTCACTACCACACAAATCATCATGTGTCCTCCAATGGACAGATGGTAAGAGGCCAGGGCTGCAAACTGACAGGTCAATGGCTGAGATAGAGCCATGTGCCACACTGAAATGCATGGGAGCTCCAGTGTTAAGAAGACAGCAGTCGAGCTGGGATACTAAGTTCTCAACCTCTCTGCTGCAGCCACTGACTATTGCATCACCCTACAAGGTAGTATGGGCATTAAAATCACACAGAAGTAGAAAAGGCAGCGGGAGCTGCGAGATCACTGTAGCCAGTGTGTGTGGTGGAACATCGCCATCAGGTGGAAATACAAGCTGCAGATAGTTATGTCTTGTGGTAGTTTACCCTGACAACCACAGCTTCTAATGGCGTCTAAAGGGACACATGTACACTATAGACAGAGTTAAGGATATACACACAGACACCATCTGAGACTCTGTTATACACATGCCGATTACAATAATATGCTGAAAACCAGGTCTCCTGGAGAGCAATGGAGAGAGTAGGTGTTAGGATTAGAAGTTGTTGTAGCTCAGCCAGGTGGGGGAAAAAGCCGCCACAATTCCCCTGGAGGACTATGTTTTCTGCATGCTGTACCACCATGATAAATGAAAGAAGCAGATTATTCCATAAGAACATCTGCTACCATCTGCTCTGAATCCACCGAACCAGAGATCTTATGGTCTGGTGTATCAGTAAGCACAAGATTCTCAGGCACTGCAAGGATCTCGACCTCATCCTCTGAAGCAGAGGATGTGGGTGACAGTGGCCTTGAAGCCACCAAACATTCCTTTTTCTTGTTCCTCTTCCTCTTTTCCTCTCGCTGGCTCTTCTGTGTTAAGGACCATGGGGGCTTCTCAGATGGGGCTGACGAAGAGCAGGAGGCCCTTCATCAGCAGCTGGGGGATCCTTCAGCAATTTGCTGGGACCCTCTTTGCCATGGAGAGAACCCTTGGAAGGAAGCATCCCGAGGGACCCCTTCAAGGTGAGAGGAGCCGGAGAAGGCTGTTGTTTCTCCAGCTGTGGGGTGGAGAACAACGTCCTCTGTGATTGGGTGGTCATTCCTCCCAATGTGAAGAGTGTGGGAGCAACTGAAGAAGTAGCACCCTCAACTGTCAAGGGTGCAGGTGCAGTTGATCGGGCCTGGAGACCCATCATTGGCATTGGTGGTACATTTTGAGGACTGGTTGCAGGGGTAGCATATGGTGTCGTCATGTTCACTGGATGTAGCTTCATGTATTTATGCCTAGCCTCTAGGTATGTCAGCCGGTCCAGGCTCTTGTACTACATGATCTTTCGTTTTTTGTAGAGAATAGAGCAGTTGAGTGAACAAGGAGGATGCTGCTGGTTGCTATTGATGCTCACTGGAAGCAGGATACAAGGATTGTTCAAATGGGATGCGCACTCCCGACATGTTGGCTTGGTATCACATTGGAAAGACATATGTCCTAACCTCCAGCACTTGAAGCAGTGCATAGGAGGAGGAACATAGGGCTTTATGTCACACCGTTAGGTCATGACCTTGACTTTCTCAGGCAATGAATTGCCCTCAAAAGCCAAGATGGAGGCAATGGTGGCAACCCTGTTGTCCTTCGGACCCCTATAGATATGCCGGATGAAATGCACACCTCCCCACTACAAGTTGGCTCGCAATTCCTCATTCGATTGCAGCGCAAGATCCTTGTGGCAAATGATACCCTGGACCATATTTAGGCTCTTATGTGGTGTGATGGAAATGGAAACATCACTCAGTTTGTCACAGGCTAACAAAGCCCGTGACTGTGCTGGGGATGATGCTGTTATTAGGAGTCACCCAGATCTCTTTTTCAACATGCCTCACAATGGCTTTTTTGACATAAAAGATTCCCCATCTGTACAAGTGCAGACCAAATACTTAGGGGCATAAGCCTCACCTTGATTTTTAGCCCAACGTTCCCCCCACGATGTGAACAGGGAAGGGAACGTTTGGGGATCATATTGTGTAGCATTGAAATCACTTCTACCATGCTTAGAGACACCGGTTGTACATCCAGCAACGTTACAAGATCTATTCATGGTGTTCCCATGAGCAGTTATGGATATAAAAGTGCACCCAGGCAAAGCCTCATTTGCCTGGATAAGCCTTATACAACTGAGGTGCGGCAGGTTCCCCAGAAGTTGCTCATTGGCGACTATTCAACCTCAACAGTCATGCATCTCCTCAGCACACAGCACACCTTGAGACAGGTTTTTTTATAGACGTTTGTACTCTTCTTGGGCACGCAGCATACCTTGAGACTGAGGGGTTTTTATAGACGTTTTTATAGACTATCTTCGTGACCCAGGCAATTAAGCCAAGATCCCCGGGCTCTGAAACATACTATGTTGCACCATCGTGCTGAACAATGGTCGTTGAAGCACACACAGAGCTTACGGTATAGCTGACTGATGGTGCGATACAGCTTGCAGCTCAGGACCCCGGGTTCGTCAAGCCCATATTCAACAAATTAATGCTGAGCCCCTGGGGGGCTTTTATGTACACTTTAGAGCAGTTTTCATGAAACCAACAATGACAACTGTAACACTGAATACCTTTTAACACTTTCTTGTTGCAAATCTTGCAGTTATTCGTACTTTTAACTTCGTTTTTGCTGAGAGACACCTCAGTTATGTCTTCACCATGCAGCACCATCTTGAACAAAAAAATCCTTGCAGTTCTCAGCCAGTCTCTCGACGGCAACATTTCTCCCTTCCAATTCTTCTCAAAGAAACAGAACATTTTTCAGCGAAAGTATTCATCCTTTGATCATGAGCTCCTGGTCATTTATGACATGGCATTACCTCTTCAGCACAGCGTCCCACACACAGGCAGCACATGAACATACCCTGCCAAGGAGATGCTGACAACCCAAATTCCCAGCACATCCGGCAAAGCCGGCCCCATGGTCGCCTGTGTGTAGCCACACCGGCCGCATATTGAAATGGAAGAATAAGCCAATAAAAATTTTCATCCCGATTACCATAATTTTCCCCAACCTGTCGATCCACCATGCACACTTTTAAACACTTCTGCTCTGATGTTGAGGGTCAATCCATTCACGCTGTCACAGATCACAAACTTTTAGGATGTGGCCATTCAGAACCCACTGGCCGACCCTCCACCTCGCCGCTCAATTCACAACTTTATTAGGAACATCAAGGGTACAGAAATGTCGTAGCCCACTTCCTGTTACAGTTTAATAATGTGTCCTTGCTGATTTACCTTTCTAACCTCACTATCTTACAATCAGCTGACGATGACCTCATGCAACTTGTTTCCAACCACACTTGCTCTCTCAACCAATCCGCAACTCCTTCACTGGTGTTGTTGATGAAATTTGTGTGATGATTCAACAGGCAAACTGTGCCCCTTCACTCCTCGCCCACTTCAACGTGAAATTTTTCAGAAGCTCTATGAATTGATACAGCGTGGTATCCACCTCTCCATCAGGCTAGTTACCGACAGGTTCATTTGGCGAGACATGAATGTGACTGTCAGGCATGGGCATGTGCCTACCTCCCCTGTCAACAAAACAAAATCACAACCCACATTTCCACTTCCTTGAGATTCTTTTCTGTTCCTGCAGGTGGATTTCAACATGTCCACATTGACCAAGTCAAGCCTGTTTCACCTGCCGACAGTTTCCAATACATTCTTTGCACAATTGTTCACACTATTTGCTGGGTTTATGCCACCCCCCCCCCCCTCATCAAAATAATGGCTGGAACCATTGTCAGGGCCTTTCGTCAATATTGGGTTACTCCCTTGATCATTACCACTGACAAAGGCTGACAGTTCAACTTTTTGGACCTTTGCCACCTCTGTGGCATGAAACACTTCCCTACCACCCCTGGAGCAATGGATTGGTAGAGCGGTGGCACAGGACCCTAAAAACAGCTCTATGGTGCCACGACACTCTCTGGACGGAGGCCCTCCCTTAGTACTCATTGGTCTTTGCACCACCTACAAGAAAAACCTCCATGGTCCTTTGGTTTTATTGGCGGGAGCTCATCAGCTCTTCTCCTCCCCCTCACTCTAACGATCTTCCAACCTTGGTCGAAAAAGTGTATGGCTCCACTGAGCCAGGCACTCTCCCCCATCTGTCAGAGTTCCGCAGGAGCTAGATTCTTGCAAGTTCATTATGCTTCGAGATGATATAATCTGAACCCCACTCAGCCCTCCTTATTCGAGAGGGATCTCACCAGGTGATCAGAAGGTTCCAGAACACCATCACAATTTTGATCACTGGAAACCCCTTCACTGTTTCAGTGAACTATGCCAAACCTGTTTATGTCGAGCGTGCTTCTTTGTCTCAGAATGAGGATGACCATATGGCGCCACACACTCCCCTCTCCCCCCTTCCCCACTGCTTCCGGTGACACACTCCCTTCATTCAAGGGTCTCCAGCCTCACCTGCCTCTCCATTTCCAGGATTCCCTCGCATTACTCTTCCTGTGACTCCAGTTGTCCAGTTCAACTCCCCTGACATCTCCGTTTTCTTGTTCAATGGCTCAGTTTTCTTCATATTTTTGGCTATTAGTGGCTCCCCTCCCCTTCAACAGAGCAGGTGTAATTTTCTAGAGTGTATCACTCCCTTTCTTGATTTCAGATGCTACCCTTGCATTCCTCTTCCCCTCAAGTCATGTGCACCTCATCATACCAGTTCATCTGTCAGATCACCCTGTTGTTCATCATCTTGAGCGGTGGATACACCTACCTTGCCACCTTGGGGGTTTCGCAGTCTTTGACCTCACCACGTGCTGCCTCCACAAGCCTTTGATCCTGCTTGAAGATGCAGTGGAGCTGACTGTCACAAGAACACCTTGGGCTTCGACACCAGCTGCTGTCATCGCCCCACCCCTTTCTCCCCAAGCTCAACAGGTGTACTCCATACTGAATTGGGGGGGGGGGAGTACTTTGTATTTTAAATGCAAAATCTGAAGTTTTGTTGAGCACCAGTAATTTCTTTTAGCGAATTCCAAAGTCTGTAGGATTGTTGAGAACTGGTCATTTCTTCTATAAATTCCATCTTAGTGTTCAAAAACATGAAGGGCAATGGAAACTAAAGCTTAAAGTAAACATTTTTTTTATACAGGTGAGCTGAGCCTCAAAGGACACGTTTTTTGTTTGGCAGCTATCTCACGGCTCACATTTCGATAATCAAGGATCATTTTCTTTTACCTATTTAGGAAAACTACTATTGCTGAGAAAATCCAGGATCAATTCCCTTCTCTTGTATTTAGCTTATAACAGCTGTCCCATCTTTCAGATAAAGTTGCCAAAGGAGCTCATTAAATATAAATATTATTGATGATACTCATCTTTGTCATTTTTCAATTTCCGCTGGGTAGGTCTGTGCTTCACTTCAGGCTGATTGTAAGGTGCATTTAAGTTTGGTGCTTCAAAAGGAAATTCTGATGTCTGCTTTGACTGAAATTTTTAATGTGTCTATTCATGGAGTACATACATCAAACAACTTGACATTCTAAAAAACATTTTTGAACATTGCAGAGATACAAAACTCAACTGTTTGACAACTCTTTTAACACATAATTCGACTGCTTTGGACTGACTTGACTTAATTTCTTAACTAATAGACCATGTAGCATGGCAGAAACACCAGAAACATTAACATATATTTTCAATTCACATTAAATTTCTAATTTACAATTAAAAACTGTTACAAAACAATATGTTACATCTTTTTAGTTTCTCTGCAATTTTCACAATATTTTAAATACCAACAATGTTATTTAAGAAAAGTCAACTTGTGAATTTAATACCCTGGTAAAATGTATGCTAACAGTTATAGAGCTTCTCTATAAAGTACTATATGCAGTCATGAGTCTACATTCTGTCAACTGGTTTTCATTCATTTATTATAAGATCATTTGATCATTCACACAATAAACAATGATTTCCAATTTTATGATTGTAATAAGATATTGAGATTAGCGAACATTAAACACACATTTAATCTAAAAAATATGCATATACAAATGTAATACAATATTACATTCAAATATCTATGTTTTACATAATAACTAATTGTCATTGTCATACAATAATACTTCTACAGTTTTTGTTAATTAATGGACCTTTTATTCCATTTACATTTATATTAGTATCTATCAGCTTGATTATTTATGGTTGAGAGTATTTTGACATATTCTAGTTAAAATAACAAACAGTTATCATTTTATTGCTTGTTAATCAATTAATATGGTATATAAACACATTATTTCCTAGTCCAAGATCAGTGCTAATATTTACAGCAAAATACGCTCATCTTCTCTTGGCTAGACGTACAAAACTGACAAATTAATTATTTGAACCTTCCTTTTTGTCCCCTAAGGTAAGTCCTTCCACTCCTGGGATTGGAATGGCTCCTTTTCCACTTCCTTAAAACCCGTATCCTTCCCTTTCTCCTCTCCTTCCTTCCTCTTTTTCCCGAAGAAGCCACCAGTGGTGGCGAAAGCTCGAATGTTTGTGTGTTTTTGTGTGTGTTTTATGTTTCTGTCAATGAGCCTGTACTTTAGGTAAGTCAAAAATCTTTATTTTACACCAAATTAATTATTTGTGTGTGCAAATCACCCCCCCCCCCCCCACCACCACCCCCGCGTGTGTTTGTGTGTGTGTGTGTGGGGGGGGGGGGGGGGGCATTTATGCACAAGCATGCAGCATCTATGTGTGCATAGTCTTTCCAAGTCATGTTTGATTTCTATTTGCAATTGTTACTTATTCTTTTACATGTGCTAAAAGTGTTCCCAATAATCCAGATTATGTTATCATTCAAAGGAGGAGGAAAAATAATGGAAAACTACTTAGTATAGCCAGTAATATGTGACAAAATTTTTGAGCTCTCCCTCACTCTCTTTTCTTTTTGTTTGCACACATTCAGAGGCACTGGCTTACTATCGAGTCACTTTTCAATGCACTCATGGTGACAAAAGTTTACTAGAAAAGGCATTAATACTCTAAAGTGTTGTATGAAACTGAAAAACAGTGGTAATTTCTCAGAAACCAAACAATAGATACATCTGCTATGTATGACTGGTCACAGACAAGTGTAATTGCCCTTCACTTTTATTCCAGGGGTCAGATGCCAATTGTTGTGATGTCTATAAAATGTCAATAACAGGAGGGAGGGGGGGGGGGAGGGTGTGGGGTGGATAAAGCATTTACCCCTCACCGTTCTTATATCCCCTCATCACAGAGTAAGATTTGGACTGCAGCAGCTGGTGATGAAGGTTGTGTGACTGTGTAGTGTGGCTGAGTGAGTGTGTGAATTTTCTATATTCTGAAGAAAGCAATGGCCAATAGCTAAAATATTGTATGTGTGTGTCTTTTTTATGTGCCTGTCATAGTGTAAAGTATCTCTTTCTGGTGAGTTGTAAACTGTCCTTATTATATTGTTGAATTCCAACCTGGTCTTTTCATTATTAGAAAATTCTATAACAAATTCCTTGCTATTACAAAGAATACCGTATTTGCTCAAATATAGGCCACACTTTTTTCCCCAAATTTCGGTGTACAAAATCGTGGTGCGGCCTATAATTGAGATTCAGTCTCCTTTCCCCCCCCCCCCCCCCCCCCCCCCCAACCACTCGTTTTCCCAAAGTTGTTAGTTTCAAAAATTGCACGCTCACTTTTTGTTGGTTTGAGAAACATAATAAACTAGATAATTTTCAAAAATTGCTACAATAACAGTTTTGCAGAACTACATATACTTTTTTGTACATGTTCTCGGAAACGGCGTGGGAATTCGTGGAAGTCTGTATTTCGATATAAATCGAATGGTGTCATTCTGTACCGCAACCAACAAAAGCTGATGACTGTCTTTTTTAACACATCCGCGCAGCCTTAAAACAAAAAATAGTACGTAATACACATTTCCTAAGCACTCAAATAATTTTAATTTGATGTAGTCAGTGAAGCTAGTTTTCGCGATAAAAGTTTAGTGTGTGTTGCAAGAGATTTTACCGTGACGTTTACGTTGGTACGGTAACGTCTACCATGAGCGGTGATGGGAGGTTAAGATAGCGGAACAACTGATTTGTGTAGCTAATGCTGATGTTGAGTTCCAATGCTACGTTTTAAAATAACGTACTTTACTATGCCACTCCCATGAACCACAGACATTGCCGAGGTGGGGTGGCTTGCGTGCCTCAACGATACAGATAGCCGCACCGTAGGTGCAACCACAGCGGAGGGGTATCTGTGGAGAGGCCAGACAAACGTGTGGTTCCTGAATAGGGGCAGCAGCCTTTTCAGTAGTTACAGGGGCAACAGTCTGGATGATTGACTGAGCTGGCCTTGTAACATCAGCTAATGTGGCTTTGCCACACAGTTACTGCGAACGGCTGAAAGCAAGGGGAAACTACAGCCGTTATTTTTCCCGAGGACATGCAGCTCTACTGTATGAACATATGATGATGGCATCCTCTCGGGTAAAATATTGGGGAGGTAAAATAGTCCCCCATTCGGATCTCCGGGCGGGGACTACTCAGGAGGATGTGATCATCAGGAAAGACATTCTACGGGTCGGAGCGTGGAATGTTAGATCCCTTAATCGAGTAGGAAAATTAGAAAATTTAAAAAGGGAAATGGATAGGTTGAAGTTAGATATAGTGGGGATTAGTGAAGTTCGGTGGCAGGATGAACAGGATTACTGGTCAGGTGAGTACAGGATTATAAATACAAAATCAGTTGGGGGTATCACAGGAGTAGGATTGATAATGAATAAGAAAATAGGAATGCGGGTAAACTACTATGACCAGCACAGCGATCGCATTATCATTGTCAAGACAGATACGAAGCCAACACCGACAACAGTAGTACAGGTTTATATGCCCACTAGCTCTGCCGATGATGAGGACATCGAAGAAATATATGAGGAGCTAAAGGAAATTATTCAGACAATTAAGGGAGAGGAAAACTTAATTGTTATGGGAGACTGGAATTCGGTAGTAGGACAAGGAAGGGAAGGGAAGATAGTGGGTGAATATGGTCTGGGCAAAAGGAATGAAAGAGGAAGCCGCCTGGTAGAATTTTGCACGGAACATAATTTAGTTATAACGAACACCTGGTTTAAGAATCACAAAAGAAGGTTGTATACGTGGAAGAGACCAGGAGACACCGGGAGATACCAGATAGATTTTATAATGGTAAGACATAGATTTCGGAACCAGGTTTTGAAGTGTAGGGCATACCCAGGGGCAGACATAGACTCTGACCATAACTTGTTGGTTCTGAACTGTAGGCTGAAACTGAAGAAACTACAGAAAGGTAGGAAAATAAGGAGATGGGACCTAGATAAATTGAAGGAACCTGAAGTTCTTAAGAATTTCAGAGGGAGCTTCAGGCAACAATTGACAGAAACAGGGGGAAATAAAACAGTTGAGGAGGAATGGGTAAAATTGAGAGATGAAATAGTGAAGGCAGCAGAGGACAAAATAGGTAGGAAGGCAAGACCTACAAAGAATCCTTGGATATCACAGGAGATACTAAATTTAATCGATGAAAGGAGAAAGTATAAAAATGCAGTAAATGAAACAGGCAAAATGGAGTACAGACGACTAAGAAATGAGATTGACAGGAAGTGCAAAATGGCTAAGCAGGAATGGCTAGAAGGCAAATGCAAGGATGTAGAAGAATGTATAAATAGGGGAAAAATAGATTCAGCCTACCGGAAAATAAAAGAAACATTTGGCGATAAGAAAAACAGCTCTATGAATATCAAGGACACTGATGGAAAACCAGTTCTCAGCAAAGAAGGGAAAGCTGAAAGGTGGAAAGAGTACATAGAGCGGCTCTACAAAGGAAATGACCTTCGAGACACTATTGTAGGAAGGGAAGAGGATGTAGATGATGATGAAATAGGAGATACTATACTGAGAGATGAATTTGACAGAGCACTGAAAGATCTAAGTCGAAACAAGGCCCCTGGAGTAGATGATATCCCGTCAGAGCTACTGAAGTCTCTGGGAGAGCCAGCCATGACAAAACTATTTGAACTGGTGTCTAGGATGTATGAGGCAGGCGAAATACCCTCAGACTTTAAGAAAAATGTAATAATCCCCATTCCAAAGAAAGCGGGTGCAGACAGATGTGAAAACTACAGAACCATCAGTTTAATAAGTCATGGTTGCAAAATATTAACACGAATTATATACAGAAGGATGGAAAAGCTGGTAGAAGCCGACCTCGGGGAAGATCAGTTTGGGTTCAGGAGAAATGTAGGAACACGGGAGGCAATACTCACTTTACGGCTTATCCTAGAAGATAGATTAAGAAAAGACAAACCAACATTTCTAGCTTTTGTAGATTTGGAGAAAGCTTTTGACAATGTTGATTGGAATAAACTCTTTAAAGTTCTGAAGCAAGCAGGAGTAAAATATAGGGAGCGTAAGGTTATTTACAACTTGTACAAAAACCAGACAGCGGTTGTCAGAGTTGAAGGGCATGAAAGGGATGCAGTGGTTGGAAAGGGAGTAAGACAGGGTTGTAGCCTTTCCCCAATGTTGTTCAATTTGTACATTGAGCAAGCTATAAAGGAAAGCAAGGAGAAATTTGGAGAAGGAATTAAAGTTCAGGGTGAAGAATTAAAAACATTGCGTTTTGCCGACGACATAGTAATTCTGTCAGATACAGCAAAGGACCTGGAAGAGCAATTGAACGGAATGGACAGTGTGCTGAAAGGTGCATATAAGATGAACATTAACAAGAGTAAAACTATGGTAATGGAGTGCAGTGTAAGAAAATCAGGTGATGCTGAAGGAATTAGATTAGGTAACGAAACAATAAAGGAGGTAGATGAGTTTTGTTACTTGGGCAGTAAAATAACAAATGATGGTCGCAGTACAGATGATATAAAATGCAGAATGGCAATGGGTAGAAAGGCGTTTTTGAAAAAGAGAAATTTGTTAACATCGAATATTGATTTAAGCCTAAGGAAGTCCTTTCTGAAGGCATTTGTATGGAGTGTTGCCTTGTATGGGAGTGAAACATGGACGATAAGCAGTGTGGACAGAAAGAGGATAGAGGCTTTTGAAATGTGGTGCTACAGAAGAATGCTGAAGATTAGGTGGGTGGATCGCGTAACTAATGACGAGGTACTGAACCGAATTGGGGAGAAAAGAAATTTCTGGCATACCTTGACTAAAAGAAGGGATAGGTTGATAGGACACATTCTTAGACATCAAGGAATTGTGAATTTAGCGTTGGAGGGAAGTGTGTGGGGTAAAAATCGCAGAGGGAGACCAAGAGACGCGTATAGTAAGCAGATTCAAGTGGATGTGGGTTGTCGTTCTTATGAGGAGATGAAAAGGCTTGCTCAGGATAGAGTAGGGTGGAGAGCTGCATCAAACCAGTCTCTGGACTGAAGACCACAACAACAAACTTTACTATGACCAGATTCACTGGTTTCACATTCATTGCGGGTTATTTCCATGAAATGATGTACATGGAACTCGGGGCTAATTTGCAGCCTTGCAGCTGAATCATTTCTGTTGTAACGGCAAAACCACAGTTCCTGTTTAGAATTATGAAGTCAAGCAAACATTGGAATATTTAGATTTTAGCCCTTGAAATGCACGACGATTCTTCGAGCATTTTGATAGTTTATCCTCACTTACACACCAGAGTCGAACGTTTTACCATCAGCGTCAAATTTACGTTGAACTTCCCGTTTTCCATGTCCGTTATAGTGACTAGGCAACCTGAAGCTTGCATTCGGCAGTGACCTGTACGTTAGTTTCCCGCTATAAAGTTGCAAGCCAAAGCATCGTCACACACACACACACCGAGCGAGGTGGCGCAGTGGTAACGCACTGGACTCGTATTCAGAAGGATGGTGGTTCAAATCCACCTCCGGCCATCCAGATTTAGGTTTTCCGTGATTTCCCTAAATCACTCCAGGCATATGCCGGGATGGTTCCTTTCAAACGGCACGGCCGATTTCCTTCCCTCATCCTTACCCAAAAATCCGAGCGTTAGCTCCGTCTCTTAATGACCACGTTGTCGACGGGACGTTAAACCCTAAGATTCCTTCCTTCCTTCGATTCCACGCACACACACACACACACACACACACACACACACACACACACACACACACAGCGAAAAATACTATATTTTCGCAGCACACGCCTACGCTTTATACAACACTTGAAATGCCCGGTAATATGCCTTGGTTCAGCGTCCCCTCACTTGGGGCGCCCGGATCGGCCTGTCGTCTCACTTTCTTATTCGTTTGGTTAAATTGTTCGACACTTTTCGCGGGGCTGCAGTGGTTACGTTGGCACCAATGGTAATGGCGGCAAGGTCTTTGAACTCAGATGACCAATACATGTTTTTTCATGACAACTTCAATTAAAACGAAAATTATTTTTTTCTGAATGGACAAGGGTACATACAAGAACCTGTCAACCATAGAGCAGGTACAGTATTTATTTTACTGTGAGCAAAACTAGCAGCAATAACATTTATGAAAAATATTAGCGCGATTCTACACTTCATTGTTTATCTGTTGGCAACATAAGCACTGGAGCCTGGTGAGAAGCATCGTAAAATTTTACCTATTCGTTGATTTACAGTTTTGCATATTTGTTTTGAGTTTATTGCAAAGAGGACATTATTTTGTTAACATTGCATTTCTGATTGCAAAAAAAGTTTGATTATACAAAAGAATAAAAACAAATAAAATAAAAATTAAAAAACCTGCGGCCTATACTCGAGGAATTTTTTTTTTTTTTTCCCTATAATCTCCTGTAAAAGTTTAGGTGCGGCCTATATTTGCACACGGCCTATATTCGCATAAATACGGTATGTCTGTATTATCAACATAATGGCATGCAAAATAACCAATGAAGTTTGTGGAGAAACCAAAGCAGTTCTGACATCACATGACAAGGGTGGCAATGTATTTGTCCACACAAAATTTTTTGTGTGTATCTCAGTGCACTACAGAGTTATTTCTACTCCATAGTATTTCATAGCATTACATGGTTTTAATTCATTCACTGATTCACCTGGATGATGGCTGTATTTGCAGAAGATATATTGCTATCCAGATGTGCACACAAAAGATGTTGGAATATTCTATTCACAGGGAAACTTCAAGAAAGCCATGACTCTTATGCCTCAAGTACCTAAGGCAACTACTTCATAAAAACATTCTTAATAAGATTAAGAAACCATTTATTAATTTGAACTACTCATTCGAGGTGCTCACTTTGTAGCATGAATGGTTCTATAAAAGTGAAAAAATTATAATTATTATATTACCTTTCTATTAGATGCAACTCCATCCTCACAATCTAGTGCTATGCAGTCAACTTTTAAAGAAAGTGCTTTTCTAATTTTCTTTTCATCATCTCCAGGTACATAAAGAACAGCTCTTCGTGGAGTGTAGCAACGTTTCTGCAATAATAAAAACCATTAATTTTTTCTGAACAAATATGGGCATGCAGCATACTAAACACAAATTTTCTAAATTATACTTAGAGTAAAATTATGACATACAAACTAGAAGATGATAATGGCAGTGATTTCAATTACAATTTTTCCTTTGTTGTCATTTGTGGTCTTCTGTTTGAAGGCAGGTTTGATGCAACTCTCCACTCTATCCTGTGCAAGTCTCTTCATCACTGAATAACAACTGCAAACAAAATCCAATTGAGCTTGCTTACTGTATGCATATCGTGGTCTCTCTATACAATTCCCCCCTCCCCTTTCCACACCCTACCCTCTAATACAAAAGTGACTCTTCCTTAGTGTTTGAGAATATGCCTAATCAATTGAGTGAAGTTTTACGCCACAATCCCTCCACCCCCCCCCCCTCCCCCCCCACCTCCCAAAAAAATTCTGTTCAGTCTCTCTTCATTTAGTTATGTGATCTATCAATCAGTCTTCAGTATTCTTCTGTTCCACCACATTTCAGAACCTTTTATTTTCTTATCATCTGAACTTCATATGGTACACATTTCACTCCCATGCAAGCTACACACCAAACAAATGCCTTCAGAAAAGGCTCCCTAACACTCAAATTAATATTCAATGTAGGCAAATTTCTCTTCATTAAAAATACATTCCTTTCATTACTATTCTGCATTTTACACCTTCTCTACTTTGCCCATTGGAAGTTATTTTACAGTCCAAATAATAAAATTCGTTTACTACTTTTAAAGTCTTCCTAAAATAATTCCATCAGCATTGCCTGATTTAATTCATTTACATTCTGTTACCTTTGTTTTTCTCTTGTCAGTGTTGATTTTATATCATCCTATCAACAGACTGTCCATTTTATTAAACTGATATTGTGGTTCCTTTACATCTCTGACAAAATTATAATGTAATTAGCAAATTGAGTTTTTATTTCTCCTTAGGTTTCTTTTACTGCTTGCTAAATGTATAGACTGAATAACATTATTTACAATCCTGTCTCACTCCCTTCTCATCATTGCTTCTGTTTCATGCTCCCTGATTCTTATAACTTTCATGTGACTTCTGTACAAGTTGAATAATAATCTTTCATTCCCTAAATTTTAATCTGATTACATTCAAATTTGAAAGAGTTTATTCCAGCCAACAACAAAAATTTTCTCCAAGTCTACATATGCTATAAATGTAGGTTTGATTTACCTTAACCTATCTTCTAAGATAAGTCATATGGTCACTATTGCCTCATTTATTCCTAGATATCTCTTAAATCCAAAGTGAGATCAGTTTCTTTCTGTTTTTCCATTGTCCTGTAAATAATGTGTGTTAGCATTTTGCAACCATGGCTTATTAAACTGATAGTTCTACAATATTCACAACTGTTATCACTAGCTTTCTTTGGAATTGGAAGTATTACATTGTTCTTGAAGTCGGAGGGTATTCCACCTGTCACATACATCTTACAAATCAGGTGGAATGTTATGTCTGGCTCTCTCAAGGACATCAGTACAACTGAGAGAATGTCATCTATTCCAGAGGCCCAGTTCTCGGTCAAATTATAGCCCCTCATGTGTCACATGTAGAGACCAAAATGATTTGCATCATCATTCAATGACCAAATGATATGCAATAGTGGGAGTAATTTAACTCTCCCGCATGATGCACCACATGGCAGCTAGTAATTCCACCTGTGCCTTGTGCCACTTGTATGTTATTTTGATATGAACAATAAAATTTAATTTTAATGTTACCATTTCTAAATGATGTTAATGTATGTAATCATAGTACTGTACATTAAACCCTGAATACAAATCAATTCTGATGTACATGACTCCCTTAACCCTAGAGTAGTCGTGCAATTTTATGGTGCAGGAGCAGTTGCGCACCACACTGAGTGCGCCACATACATTGACTCAGTTCTATTATACTTTTCACATGAACTCACGTCAGTACTGATGTTTATAGATAATTTTCTAAAAAGTAGATGTACTATCACTCACTCAGGTATTAATAGTATCAAAATATTACTATTTTTTTTTTTTTTTTTTTTTTTTTTTTTGGCTACTTAATACTAGTTTCTTTCGGCACCACAATTCCAAATACTACATGTCTAATCAAGAAATATGTATACAATATTTATCACTTTCAAAAAATGGTCAAGAATTTAAATCATACAATTTAACTGACAAAAGATTATGTTTTATTATCAGCTTTGAAAACAAATACGTTCATACTGAAAGTCTACTGAAATGTTATTACAGTTTACAGACAGCCCAACTCAGTAATTTCAAAGAGATTATGGATCATATCTCTAGTCTTATGAGTCTGTAGTTGCAACAGGACAGTTATCACATGAGTAATTAATAATCACATGCTTCCTGCAAACAAAACTCTTACATGAATCACACTTTATTGTTGTGTTAACATTCTTGGCTCTTCCACAAATAATAACCATCCTCCTTTGTTAAAACAAGGCTGCAAAAGTTGCTCAAATGTTGTCTGTTACCTTCGAAGGAACAGCGAAATATCCTTAGGTAGGCTTGTGATTTGACCCTTTCTACTAGATGTGGTTTAATGAGATCATAAGCCAAGTTCTTTAGAAAAATCCTTCTTGAAATCTTATGATTTTGTCCATTTGAATAAAATAGGATCTGGTCGTTGATGCCCGCAATTTCCACTAGAGTGAAAAACATTACCAAGGGCCATCTTCTCGTAATATGAGCCACAGAATATGTGACGCACATCTGGTCGACTGTATCAGCGTCCCCCTTCTTGGCATTATAATCTCATGCAATATCAGGCTTACATAAATCTTCATTGATAGTACCTGAATCATGCATAGTTGACAGCAACAGAACCGCCTTGTTCTTCTTTAGCGCATACAAAACCAGTGTCATATCTTTATTATAGCTGAAGAGGGACGAACCTGGTGCTCGATCTTTCTTAGGCAAAAATTCCAAGGGAATTTCTCGTTTATTTTTTCTCAGTGTCCCAATACATGTAAGCTTTTCCGGTAGTAGTGATATGGCCAAGGTACAACTTGTGTACCAATTATCCATTGTTATATTTCTATGGATCCCTCTATATGACTCACTAGTCTGTGAACTATTTCTGAAGCTGAATTGGAGACTGTGTAAGGTCCTTCAGGTTGCTCGTAAAAAATGTTTTCGTGTTACAAAGTGGGAATATCTTGATGCCATATTTGGCATATTGTACAAATTCCCGAAAAGCTTGAAGTTTTTCATCAATGGTTAAAAACTCACTGATATTGTATGTACTTTTACAATTGGTGACAAACTCTTCCAAAATGAAGCATACTGCAGCCAACTTATCAAATTTTCTTCTCTCTACTCTAGTTGTTTTATTATAAAAATAAATACAACATAGCAAGAACATGAATCGCCTGTAGCTCATCACAGCTCTTGCAATTTCGATTCCTGATCCATCGGTATTCCATATCTCCATTACATTCGTATGATTAGCTTTCTTTATTCCAAAACGATAAAGTAAACCAAGTAGTGCCAGTATTTCAGTTTTCATCGTTTCTTTTTTTTATCTCTTTCTCTTTGATAATCAGGTATGAGATGAATGTATTTGTTTGTGTAATGTACAATTACACATTTCCATACTAATTATCTTACTGAATCCAGAATTCTCGATTGTAACATCTCTAGCAATAGTCTTTGGTCCTGAAAATGTTTTTACAATATTTTTACTTCCGGCATTGCTTGTGGCTGTGCTAACTACTTTCATCCACGTAGTTGTTTTGTCCATTCTCACAAACCAATCACCAGTATAACGTGACTGACAGTTACTACCTTCATTTTCATCAAACTCATACTCTTCTTCACTTTCAGTGTTATGTTCACTTTGAGTAATTACCTCTTCTTCATCAACAGTGTCATCATCCGATATACTGCCTAAATCTTTAAAAAAAAATCTGGATCTTCATTCAAGAACCACTTGAGTTTCTAGCTGGTTAAACACTTCCTTGCCCTAAAATAAAGTATTCTCATGAACATGGACCATAGGAATAACTTAACTGAAATAGAACACTACGTTTGAGAAAGTAAAAAGAATACTTACATGACCAGTCGCATGGCACACTGAGTGCACCAATTATGACAATGCTTGACAAATTCTCCTGTTAAGAATATTGTTGAGCACCGACAATTAGCAGACTGCACACAACAATAGTGAGGATAACAGTGGAGGAACAGCTAGAGTTTCAAACGTCTCCATTGTTACCAACATAATGAAAACCATGTTTGTTTAACTATGGCGCACTCAGAGTGCCAGTGTGACCACTCGACGGTTAAAACTGTGCTGCCCATCATCTATCCATCTTTCCTTTTCAAACTGAATACAGAACATGAGTTGTGTAACAGACAAAGGGAGCATGACCACTTATCTACACCACCATCCAGCAGTGCTCCTCTTGTGCACTGCTTTTCCCAATGTCCTTCAGACTCCAAGCCTAAAACCTCATTCCTCACAACCTTTCCCAACTAAATCCTAAAAAACAACTACCTTTCCTTTGAAGGGAAAGCATACAATCAAAACTGTGGCACAACCAACCTATTTATGGGCTGTCTAGGGGAAACCTTCATAGCCTCCAAACTTCTGGTCCAGGTTCTAGATGATATTTTTATGACAGGAATTTGGTAGTTCAAGGCATCCTATCTTATTTACTTCACAACATCAGTTCCTTTTCCTTCTGTGTCAGTTGATCTCCGTCAACCTACCGTGCCACCTTCTTGGACTCTAACCTACATCTTATTGATTGCTCCAGCCACACTTCTGTACTTACCATTAACAGTAACTGAACTTTTATAGCTGCTGTCCATTGACTCCAACAAATCCCTTCCATAAAGCCTTACAGGGCATTTTTGCAGTGATAGGAACTCCCTACCCCAATATCCTGAAGGTCTCACAAAGGCCTTCAAAAGCAGGCATTATGCCCTTCCCCACCCCAACTTTGCGCGAAAACAGATTTCCTGTGCTACATCTCCACACACCACCAGTCCTCCCTACACTCTCAACAACCAGCCACGAAGGAGTGCCCCCTAGTTACCCAATACCATTCCAAACTGGAACAAGTAACCACAGCTTTTATCAGTGCTTTAACAAGACACATTCTACCCAAGATCATCCCATTATTCCTAAACTAGTGTTCCATACCCACCCAATCTCACTTCCTAAACTAGTGTTCCATACCCACCCAATCTCAAGAACATCCCAGTCCATCCCCGTGCCAGTACCAATCCCAACCCCCCCCCCCCCCCACTTCCTCTTTCAGTCTAATCACAGGTTTGTCCTATCCATCAAGGGCTGAGCCAACTCTGAAAGCAGCCTGCTGCAGGTGAAAAGACTGCATAATTTGAGTTTCTAACTGGTTCAGAAGACCTAATGGTGGAGGGAAGTATCCTAATGTCCTGGGTTGTAAAGCTGCGATTGAAATCGAGCATATTATGTTCAGTTGCATGGTTGTTAAAAGGTGGACCTACATGTGGAATATATAAAAACACTGTATGTCATTACAAACTTCTGTATATTTTAGATAAGTTAGAATTTCATTATTTTTCATGTAATTAGTTAAATGAACCACAGACATTACGAGGTGGGGTGGCTTGCGTCTCTCAATGATACAGATAGCCGTACCATAGGTGCAATCACAATGGAGGGGTGTCTGTGGAAAGGCCAGACCAACGTGTAGTTCCTGAAGAAGGGCAAGCAGCATTTTCTGTAGTTGCAGGGCCAACAATTTGCATGATTGACTGAGCTGGCCTTGTAACAGAGGCTAACATTGCTTTGCTACTGTGGATGGCTGAAAGAAAGGGAAAACTACAGTCATGCAGAATAGCTATGGGAAGAAAAGCATTTCTGAAGTAGCTTTTGAAATGTGGTGCTACAGACAAATGATGAAGATTAGGTGGGTAGATCACTTACCTAATAAGGAAGTGCTCAACAAAATTGGGATAAAAGGAGTTTCTGGCATATCTGACTAAGAGAAGTAATAGGTTGGTGGGCCACATTCTGAGGCCTCAAGGAATCATCATCTTAGTACTAGAAGAACGTCTGTGGGTAAAAATCACAGATGCAGACCGATAGGTGAATATAGTAAGCAGGTTTAAAGGGATGTAAGCTGTCATTCTTATTCGCAGATTAAGAGGATTGCATAGGATAGGATAGCATGGAGAGTTGCATTAAACCAGTCTGCAGACTGAAGATCATACAACAAGTGTACATACTGCTTGTAACATATTTCACAGATTTATCACATTTTATACTAAATTATGTATAAAAATGATACAGTATAAACCAACTCTTACATTCTCGGATTTTATATTTTTCTGACATTTACACCATTTTTTGTTGCTACTGTCAAATTCCCTCTGTTTGCAATGTTAATTCATCCCAATTTTTGTGTTAACATTTGTACCCATTTCTCAGAATTGAAACTTTATGGAACCAATTCTTGGAGAAAAAACCTGTTGTAATTCACACAAATTGTAGCTGCCATGGTTTTATCTTCAAGTAGTGTTCATAAACATTACATAGTCATGTTTCTTGACACATTGTGTTAATTCAAATACATGTTGCATTGTTGCATTTCATTGTTTGCAGTACTTGCTTAGTTGAGTCATAGTTCAGTGTCTGATGGGAGGATCATATAGGCTTTTCCCATTTACAATTCCTCCTATCAGCCACCATGCCAAGTATTAGTTTAGTTTGCACAACTAGTAGTTTTAAATGCTTAGAATGACACCTTTTGAGAATTTATTCTTAACTTATTTTAAAGTATAAATATTTATGTAAGTATTTTTGTGACATTTTATAAACAGTTAGAATGATGGCTTGCTTGCAGTGATCTTAGATATCACTGTTTGCTTGTTCATGTTTTTCTGCATGTTGGAGTGTGTTGTTATAATCTCAAAAATGCAACTACAATGTGAAACACAGATGCTGTGCAAACATCACCTAAAAATACTTATGTGCATATTCGCACATGGGTTGGTTAACAAATTCTCAAATATCGTCATGTGAAACATGGCAAAATAGAAAAATACACAACTTGTACAGTGTTTCATTACTTACTAAAACATCAGTTATGGTGAATGAAATTACATCAAAAGTTTCTACATTCTACAATTAATTCCTCTAACTGGGGCTTTATCAAAAATGGGGCCCCACAAGGTTCGGTCTTGGGTCCTTTACTGTTCTTAATATATATTAATGACTTGCCATTCTACATTCACAAATATGCTAAGCTAGTACCTTTTGCTGATGATACAAGTATAGCTATCACACCTGACTAACAGGAATTAACTGATGAAATTGTAAATGATATCTTTCAGAAAGTTATTAAGTGGTACTCTACAAATGGACTATTATTAAACTTTGATAAAACCCAGTATATACAGCTTCATACAGTAAATGGCATAACACCATTAATAAATTTAGACTTTGAACATAAAACCGGAGCTAAGGTAGAATATTTAAAATTTTCAGATGTTTGACAAGGGACTGAATTGGAAGAAACATTTTGAAGATCTCCTGAAACGTTTGAGTTCAGCTACTTATGCTATCAGAGTCATTGCAAAATTTGGTGATATACATCTCAGTAAATTAGCTTACTACACCTATTTTCATTCACTGCTTTCATATGGGATCATATTCTGCGGCAATTTAACATCGAGTAAAAAAGTATTCATGTATTCATTGCACAAAAGTGTGTAATCAGAATAATTGAAAATAGACGAAGATTACTTTTATTTATTTTATTTATTTGTTTTTTCTGTTCCATAGGACCCACTTGAGGAGTAAGACTCCATGGTCATGGAACAAGTCAATACATTGTTACACAAGAATGGTAATAGAAAAATTTTAAATAGTCCTTTGCACACGACAATCTTAAGACAAAGTGAAAAGAATCAATAAAGAAAAAATGAATTAGCTTAATTGTTTAACTTTTCTAGGAGCTCCTCGACAGAATAAAAGGAGTGAGCCAAGAGGTAACTCTTCAATTTAGATTTGAAAGCATGTGGATTAGTGCTAAGATTCTTTAGTTCTTGTGGCAGCTTATTGAAAATGGATGCCGCAGAATACTGCACCCCTTTCTGCACAAGTGTTAAGGTGGTGTGGTGCAAATGTAGATTAGACATCTGTCTAGTATTCACCGAGTGAAAGCTACTAACTCGTGGGAATAAGCTGATATTATTAACAACAAAAGACATTAAAGATAAAACGTATTGTGACGTCAGAGTCAAAATTCCCAGACTACTGAAACGGGGTCGACATGACGTTCGCGAACTTACACCAGATATTGCTCTAACCGCCCGTTTCTGAGCCAGAAATATCCTTTTTGCATCAGGCGAGTTACCCCAAAAAACAATGCCGTACGTCATAAGTGAGTGAAAGTAAGCGAAATAGACTACTTTTCGTGTTGAAAAATCACTTATCTCAGATATTGTTCTAATGGTAAATATAGCAGAATTTAGTTTTGGAACAAGATCCTGAACATGGGCTTTCCATGACAGCTTACTGTCTATATGAACACCTAGAAATTTGAACTGTTCAGTCTCACTTATCACATGCCCATTATGTGTAATCATAATGTCAGATTTCGTCAAATTATGTGTTAGAAATTGTAAAAACTGAGTTTTACTGTGATTTAACATCAACTTGTTTTCTATTAGCCATGAACTTATCTCTTGAACTGCATTATTTGATACTGTGTCAATATTACGAGCAACATCCTTCACTACCAAGCTGGTATCATCAGCAAACAAAAATATTTTACAATCACCTGTTATACTCGAAGGCATATCATTTTTATAAATAAGAAACAGCAATGGTCCCAAAACAGACCCCTGGGGCACCCCATACTTAATTGTGCCCCATTGGGATTGCACGTCATAGCCATTTTCTACACTGCGGAGAATTACCTTCTGTTGTCTATTATTAAAGTAAGAGGTGAACCAGTTGTGGGCTACTCCCCGTATTCCATAATGTTCCAACTTCTGCAACAATATTTTGTGATCAACACAATCAAACGCTTTTGTTAAATCAAAGAAGACGCCTAATGTCCGTAGCCTCTTATTTAACCCATCAAGTGCCTCACAGAGAAACGAAAATATAGCGTTTTCAGTCGTTAAACCACTTCTAAAACCAAACTGTACGTTGGACAGGAAATTATGTGAACTGAAATGATCAATTAATCTTGAATATACAGCCTTTTCAATAACTTTGGAAAAAACCGATGGCATAGAAATAGGTCTATAGTTGTCTACATTATCCCTTTCTCCTTTTTTATAAAGCGGTTTCACTACTGAGTACTTTAATCTGTTAGGAAATTGACCATTCTGAAAGGAAAAATTACAAATATGGCTTAGTACTGGGCTAACATATGGAGAACAGTACTTTAGAATTCTGCTAGATACCCCATCATATCCACAAGAGTCCTTAGTCTTTAGTGATTTAATTACTGACTCAATCTCACCTATGGAAGTATCATGAAGGATCATTTCAGGTAACAGCCTCGGAAACGCATTTTCTAAAAACGTTATATGATTACCTGTAGAAACTAGAGTTTTGTTTAGTTCCTCTACTATATTCAGAAAGTGATTATTGAATATTGCACATATATCTAACTTGTCAGTAACAGAAACATTCCTACTACGCACTGACGTTATATCTTCTACCTGCTGCTCCTGACCAGACACTTCCTTCACGACTGACCAGATAGTTTTAATTTTATCCCGAGAGTTTGCTATTCTTTTTGCATACCACATACTTTTTGCATTCTTAATGACTTTTTTCAGAACCTTACAGTACTGTTTGTAATGAGCTACTGCATCTTCATTCTGACTGCTTCTAACATTTTGATACAACTTCCGCTTAGTTCTACATGATACTCTTATCCCCTTTGTCAGCCACCCTGGCTGTCTGTTACTGAAAGTACCCTGTTTTGAGCGTTCTAGCGGAAAGCAACTTTCAAACAGCATAAGTAATGTGTTCAGAAAAGCATTATATTTATCATCTGCATTATCAGCACTATAAACATCCTGCCATTCTTGTTCCTTAATTAGGCTTAAAAAGGTCTCAATTGCAACTGGATTAACTTTTCTGAGTAGTTGATATTTATGTTTAACATTTGTTTGAGAACAAATACTTTTTAGAATTAAAAGTTGGGCATCGTGGTCTGATAGGCCATTTACTATTCTGCTGACAGAGTGCCCCTCTAATAATGAAGAATGAACAAAAATATTGTCAATGGTAGAACTGCTATTTCCTTGCACTCTCGTTGGAAAAAATACTGTTTGCATCATGTTATAGGAATTAAATAGATCTAACAGCTGACTTTTCCTTGAGCTATCACCTACACAATTAATGTTGAAATCTCCACACACAATTAAATTTTTATACTTCCTATACAGTGAACCCAGAACCAATTCCAGCTTGGGCAGAAACCTTTTAAAATCTGAGTCAGGGGATCTATAAATAACAACTATTACTAGTTTAGTTCCATTAACATTAACAACTCCTGCACAACATTCAAATATCTGTTCTGTGCAGTGTTTAGAAAAATCGATTGACTCCGATGAAAAATTGTTTTTTACATACATGGCCACTCCCCCACACTGCAAGGAACTCCTAGAGTAGAAGGCAGCTAACCTGTATCCTGGCAAAGGAAGTCTCTTAATTGTCACACCACTTAAAAAGTGCTCTGAAATTCCAATAATGTCAGAATCAGTATCAATAAGCATTTCATTAACTTTATCTCTGATACCCTGTATATTTTGATGAAAAACAGTAATTCCCTTATTACTTATATTCTTAGACTTTGTCAAAGGTGGTTCATTTCTTAGAGGGACTTCCTTTAAGCAGGAATATCTATCAGCTGTCTTCAGTCTAAAAAAGGTGCAGCCCTAACACCAACTACTACAGGAATTTTTCCATGAGTGAAACCCCCACCCCCTACTACAACTGTCACCTATGAGCTTTGCCAACCTCCCCTTCCCATACCTATTGAGGTGCAGACCGTGCCTAGTAAAATCCGACCTTTGGATAGTCTCAACTGGCACCACTGCAATGTGATCCATGCCCTCCGTCATCAGCGCCTTCTCAAGCTCCATGTTAACACGGCTGACAGCCGTATTAAGACAAGGCCTATCATGACGCTGAAACAGCTGCACGAAATGCACATTCGTGCCACCAGTTTCAGTTGCTATCCTTTCCAGATCACCACCTATATCATATTCCCCGTCCCTATCAAGACTATTCCCGGCCCCACCCACTATAACTACCTGATCCTCTTTTGAAAAATTCCTACATAAGTCCCCTATGTTACAAGTGACCTGAGCTAACCCTGCACTAGGCTTCACTATGCTGGTGACCTGGTACTCACTCCCAAGTACTTCCTGCAACTGTTGGCCAACACCTCTGCCATGAGAACTACCTAGCAGCAGAACCTTCTTCTTCCTAAGAGACCTCTCTACAGATTTCGGCTTACCAGAAGCTGAGGTCTGCTGCGTACTTCCTACACCTACAGCTACAGGAGGTTCATCTCCACTCAACTCCGACAGTTGGTCAAACCTATTTGCAACTTGCAATGTAAAGCTATCTGAATACCTTCTCCTAGCTACCTTCTTGCCAACTGCCAGTTCCCATTCCCCCCCCCCCCTTCCCCTCCTCAACCTACCTAGTTCCTCTTCAGCGTTTTTCAACTGCACCTGAAGGGCGCAGATCAAACGCTCCTGCTCCTCTATCAACTTATTCCTGCTGCAAATCCTACAGTTCCAGGAGAGAACCTCACCACAATGCCCACTGTCTTCCCCACTGCACTCCCCCCCATGAAAATACTTACTACAAATCCCACACTGCAACCCACTACTCACCAGGGGAAGAAGCACAGGTGTGACAGCATCACAAATAAATAAGTAAATACACACAGACACACAAACGTAAGCTTTTGCAACCCAGTTGCTTCTTCAGGCAGAAGGGAAGGAGAGGGGAAAAGGAAATGATGAGGGTTTTAAGGAAGGGGGTAAGGAGCCATCCAGTCCCGGGAGAGGAAAGACTTACCTTGGGGGAAGAAAAGGAAGGTGAACAAATACACACACACCCATACATTCACACAGACGCAAACAAACCTATGCAGACAAAACTTCTTAACTTCTTTGGTTTCTATAGTACTTGCGTCTGTGTAGATGTGTGGGTGTGTGTGTTTTTGTTTACCCTCTTTTTTTCCCCCCAAGGTAAGTCTTTCCTGTCCCGGGATTGGAATGACTCCTTATCCACTCCCTTGAAACCCTCATCATTTCCTTTTCCCTCTCCTTCCCTTCTGCCTGACGAAGCAGCTAGGCTGCGAAAGCTTGTATGTGGGTTTGTGTGTGTGTGATTTTATTTATTTTATTTGTTTCTATCGACGAGCCGGTCCTTTTGGTAAGTCATCTGAAGTCCACTTACCAGGCGAAGGAGCACAGGCAGTGATAGCAACAAATAAACACACAGACACACACACACATACACACACAAACGCAAGCTTTCGCAGCCTAGCTGCTTCGTCAGGCAGAAGGGAAGGAGGCGGGAATCGAGTTGAATGATTGAATGAGGCCAAATGCCAACTGGAAAACAGAGTATAGGAGGTGAGAGGGAACAAGCTTCCTTTGCAACCACATCAAACCAGCTTATGCTGAACGAAAATTATCCAATTGTAAGGTAAAAAAAAAAAACAGATTTTGTCCTGGACCTAGGTTCAGGTTTTAGGATTTCACAGGACAGACCCTACAGACAAACCAAATACCTATGAAAGAGTGGCTGTTATAAGAAGCTGGGATGTCAGAAGAGGCACTACTCAAACTAGTAGTAGTTGGAAAGATCTATGATGTAATTGTAAATCTATACAACTTATTTCACACACTTTATAAGCTAGTCTCACAATAAAAGACAGTTTTCCTGCCCTACCTCTATCAGGAATTTTTGGCATAGAAATAACAAAGGCCAACTCATTAAACAAGAAACACAGGTGCCTAACATCATCAGATCTTTTACCTTCATGAAAATGCTATTAATTGTCCCAAGTGTAAAATTGCAAGTACTTCTAGGAATTGACTTGTTACAGAAGTACATGTTGTTGATAGATTTTAACACCAAACAATTGATATGGAACAATTGTAAATATAATATTCTGTTTAAATTAGGGAGTAAACAATCATTAGTAGC
Source organism: Locusta migratoria (assembly GCA_026315105.1). Classification (NCBI taxonomy): domain Eukaryota; kingdom Metazoa; phylum Arthropoda; class Insecta; order Orthoptera; family Acrididae; genus Locusta; species Locusta migratoria. The sequence goes on from CM048744.1 coordinate 598,889,913, forward strand.
TAATAACATTTGATTGCTCGCAACAGCGAATCTTTTGAGTGTATCAGAACCAGCTGTAGCAGTAAATAAATTATCTTACTTAATACATGAGAAGGTGCATGAATTTTAAGTGCTGATAGACATATAGAAGAATGATTTATATCAGCTAATTAACAAGTAAATAACAGTTTTATCAGATAAACCAGATACATTGGAGGTTATATCTGTAAGTTTATAATTGGAATAATAATCCACATTTCTCTAAAGCATATCTGATACCCATTACTGTTCAATCAGCTGTGCAAGAAGAAATAAATAAAATTATTGTCAAATGAAGTATAGTTTAAGTGTTTTTAATAATCCAATTTTGAAAGTAAAGAAAGTAACATGAGGTGTTTGTTTGGTTTTAGATGCTAGAACTTTGAAGAAGAGTATAGAAACAGAGAGTATCCAGTTGTACTGATGAGTTATTAACAAGGCTTGAATAAGTCAAGTATTTTAGTTCTATGGACTTGACAGCCAGGTACTGGCAAATAAAACTACGCAAAGAATTGACATCTTATACCGCTTTTCTCTTCAAAGGTAAATCTTACCAATTTGAAGTTTTACCTTTTAAACTGAATATTTCTGTTTCTGTGTTTATTTGAGCCTTAGACAAAGCATTAGATTGTGAATTACTACAACAATTAATATCTTAATGTACAATGATGATACTTTATTAATTTCAAAGACATGGGAAGAACATTCTTTACTGTTGACAAAAATTTTATGAAAAGGTGATAACTATTAAACTGCCTAAATCTCATTTCCAGCATGAGTAGTTAAAATGTTTTGGGGACACTTCTCAGTGGATGAGTTTTTAGATATAGAGAAAGAAAAAAATCAAGAAAAAATTGAATGTCTTCTAATATCATGTAAAATTACCTTTTACTCAACTGACACATCGAAAATAATTACAAACTGTTGTATTCATGATCTAAGGATCAAGTACTAATGTGATCAGTTGGTAAAGGTTCAAGGAGTTAAATCAGATGTTGATTGTATCCATGTTATCAGGGACTGTCCACAAATACTGAAACAATTAAATGCCTTTCTGATTTCTACGCATGGTTGGTTTTTATTGCCTTTGAGTTCAAAAACAAAGCATGCCAAAAGCAGCAAGAATGCAAGAAGTATGCAAAACTAATTTATATTGAATGATTGATAATTATCACTCAGTACTTTTAAGGTAGATTACTCAGATAATTAAATGATATACACATTTGCTTAGTATAAGCAAACTTTTGATATTCAAAACTCTGAAATTACATCTTGGGTAATGAGTTATGATGTACAGGTAGAAAAATTCATGAAGAAATATCATACTCCAGTTGTTTTCCAATACTCCAGTTGTGCTAGATGGACACTAAAATAATAAAATCTGCAGTATAAGAATTCAGAATGACTGATAATATCTTGTTGGATATCAAAAAAAGCAACCAACAACTGTTCATTTCTGAAACTTCCCATCTCATCATATTACTAGATTTATTGCATCACTGCCAAGCTTTCTATTTTTAAAGTTGACTAATGTAACTAAAGTCGAAGAAAATGTGTTTAGAAAGTTACCTTTTATGGTTTGTTGACAATAAACACACACAGGAGAAAGACTTAACATGAATGTTGGAAATTGTGGATGCCTTTGCACCCCTTGTTAAGGTTTTGTGCATGATGTTTAACATGGCCGACGTTCGATTCTGCATGACTGACTGTAGGGGTGCTGCTTTCAAAATACTGTTAGGGCAGTGCCAACCAGAACGCAGCATGAGAATGAGGGCAACTACAAAGACAGTTCTTGTTTTACAACTTCAGTGTGTGAATGTATTAGCTTTTCAAGTGTGTTTTGTTCTGCACGAATTCAAGAAGTGGAATTAAAGTTGATTTAAAGTCACTACACTTTACTGGCAACAAGTTTGGAAGTTTCCATCTCTTCAAGCAAAGTGTTATGGCAGCTTTTGAGCAGGTTCTATGCATCTTAATCAAACAGCAACACCTTCTCAACACTGCTATACGCAGTTTGTTTCTGTCCACATAAACAGCCGCCTCTCACCATTGACAATTCCCACTTTTCCCCCATACAACGAGGCAGCGGAAGACTGGATAGACTACGAGAAATGCCTTTGGCAGCATTTCATGGCTTTCAGCATTGCTGACCAACAAACTTGTAAGTCTTTATTCCTTTCATGGATTTCGCCAAAGTTGTATCAACTGTTGTCTCAACAAGCACAGCTGAAAGAACCTTCCTTGTTGTTGTTTGATGAAACCTGTACTCTTCTTTCAACATATTTTCAAAAACATATGTACGTCATAGCATCTCACATTGCATTCTACAGCCTCATCAGACCTATCAAACTTGGGCTACTGAACTACAAGGACTCAGTCACAAATGTCAATTTGTAACATAAATTCACAAAGAATCATATGCTGACTCTATGGTTAGGGATGCGATTTTGTGTTTTGCACCAGATAAAAAAGTTCACCAATGAGCTCTACAGTTAGATAATCCCACTTTGGACGAACTACTTTCCATAGCTCAGTCCTTTGAAATCACTCATGCCGTGGGTGTTCAATTAGAGGCATGGGGTGATGTCGGTGAGATACAGTCAGGTCGGACAGATAATGACACACTAGGCACTGGTGCAAACAAGGATATTACTGCAGTAAACACACACCTGCAGCATCGGCCTGGCAGTCAACACAACATGAAGCAGCAGAATAGATGTTCCCATTCTGTTCCTTCCTGCCCTCGTTGTTTCACAAAGCATGCATGTGATAACTGTCCACAGCGTTGGGCGACTTCCCACTAATGCAAAAAGAAGGAACAAGATTCATCAGTTTGCAAGTCAGAAAAAGTAAATAATGTGCATGACAGGGTAGGCGATGATGATTCTGTACTGTATGTAAATTGCGTGTCCCCTCATTCTAGCAAACTTTACCTCATTGTGAAAACGCTGAGAAAGGATTGTGGATGCAGGTTGACACTGGCTCAGCGGCCACTATTATTAACTCACAGATGTATTTACGGTTTGGTTGTCCACTGTTGTCGGACATTACGCATCACCTATGAACTTATAATCAGCAGAAGATTTCACTTCTGGGTCAATTAAATGTAGATATTTCCCATAAATCTGTAGAGCACACTGTCAGCGTGTTTGTTGCTGACAGCAGTGGCACTGAGAATTTATTTGGGTATGATGCCTTTCACATTTTTGGATTTTCAGTAGATGACACAGTGCACATTGTATCTGATGACATTCCTTATGCTCAGCTCGATACTTCATAAGAGGCCTTTTCTACACTCTTTTCTTCTGGTCTAGGTTGTGGCATCCATTTTGAGGCGCATATTACTCACAAACCTGCTGCCTGGCTAAGGTGTTTTTGGGCTGACCCACTCCTGTTGCCTTCCATAACTCAGTAAAACAGGAGCTTGATCAGCTCACTGTTTAGGAGCATTACGTCCCATCTCTACCAGTGAGTGGTCCTCTCTCCTCGTTACTTTAAAAAAAAAAAAAAAAAAAAAAAAAAAAAAAAAAAAAAAACCAGCAGCCTTCACCTCTGTGGTGATTTCAAAGCGTCTGTCAATGCTCAGTGTGTCATTGACATGTATCCTATGCCTTGCCCTGAAGAATTGTTTTTGAACTTGGCCGGGGATCAGTACTTTGCTAAGATCAACCTATCTGAAGCATATCACCAGTTTTCGTTGAATGCTGAATCTTGCCAGTTTCTTGTTCTCAAGACTCTGTTTGGTCTATATCAGTATCAAAAGCTGCTGTTTGGGGCTGTTAGCTGTTCTGCCATCTTTCAACAATTTTTGGAACAGTTGCTCGCTGCTGTTCCTAGCTGTATCAATTATCAAGATGACATTGATGTGACTGGGCCCACGAACATCTCAGTAACCTCTGGACGCTCTTCATGGTTTTACAGTCTGTGGGGTTAAAATGCAACCTCCAGAAATCTCGTTTTTTTTCAACAGTAGATTGTCTACTTTGGTTTTCAGTTATTGGGCAAAGGTATTCGCCCTCTTTGACAGCATGTTGCTGCTATTGAGGACCTCCCTCATCCGGCATTGGTGAAGGAGCTTTAGGCCTTTCTGGGAAATTTCATTTCTAACCCACTGCTCAGCATGCCAACGCTGATGCTTAGTCCCATTTGCCAATGGAGATGGACCCTGTTTCCAACCATGATGAGCTGCTGTGCTTTTATGTGGACAAAGCCGAGCAAAGCATTGTTGACGGGTTCCCCATCAATGGTGACAGGTTAGCCACGGCTTCTGCTTCTGATATCTATTCTGTCATGTGCTGCATTTAATTCAATGGGGTTGGCCTGATCTGGAAGGGCCTCTGATCCCTTGAGTGACTACTTTGCCCTTTGTTTCCGTCTCACTGCGAGTGGTTACTCCTGCGACCCTTCGGGCTTCTGTTCTCCATCTGCTTCATCAGGGACACTGGGGTGTCCACGCACAAAGAGGTTGGCACATCAGCATGTCTACTGGCATGGCATTGATGTGAACATCACACACATGGTCACTGTGTACTGTGTGCTAATGATGCTCCTAATACACCTCTTTCTCCATGGCATACACCCTCCCACCCGTGAGAGGGCATACATGTTGACTATGCAGATCCCTTCCTTGGCACCTACTGGCATCTTGTGGTGGATGCCTATTCTATCTTTTCCTTTGTTGTACATTGTGCATCGCCTTCCACAGCAGCAACCACCCTGGTGCTAGCCAGAATGTTTTCCTTAGAAGGCCTCCCTTCCACGCTTGTCTCAGACAATGGTCTGCAATTTACTTCCTCTGCATTCTCTGATTTTTGTACTAAGTGTAGTGATACTCAATGTAGATACAGCTCCACCCTTCCATCCTCAATCGAATGGCGAGGTTGAACGCCTTGTTCGTATTTTCAAATCACAAGTGAAAAAATTGCTCACTTCTTTTTCCTTTGACGAAGCCTTGTTTCAGTTACTAGAATCCTAATGTTTTACTCCCATGGGTGACCACAGCCCGGCCAAGCTCCTTCATGCCGCCAGTCTTGTACCTTGCTCTACCTTCTTCACCATTCGCTCCATTGGCTAGGGCAGACTCCATTCACAAAGTTTTTGTAGGGCGCTCCTGTTTGGGTGCAGGGGTATGGCAGGCACCCAAAATGGATTCAAGATCGGATCTTAGCCCTCGCAGCAAACACCTTTACAGAGTCCACACCATATGGAGCAACTACATCCCCGAGTGATTACAGCAGTGGGTTCTACAACAACACCAACACCATCCCCACCAAGAGCTGCTCCCTATAGGGTAGAGGTGCCATAATTCATTCCATGACGCACTTGTATGGTAAACCAACCACGAGCACAGCAACAGCCACTGACAGTTCCTGTGCCAGTTACCAACTCAGAATCAAAGAAGACGTCATCATGCACGAGCTTGAAGAAACACCTCAGGAAGAGTCATCCTTATCACCTCCGAATACTCAGACTGAACAAACACAAGGCTCACCGGTCATTCTAACGCAAAATCATGCATTATGTGTCCCACACCAGGAGCCGACACCTGGCAGCTCTCCATTGTCTCCAATCATCACTTCAAGGTATCTCCCTACAAGACTGTGGTCTAGTTGGGGACACTTTCATCCATACGTAAAGGTACCTCTCCCTCCAGCAAGTTCACAGACATGCACACACAACACATGGACATTGGCACTCTTCACACCACATATAGCAAGTGAGTTCTCAAACCAAAAGGGGAAGAAGTGTTATGGATCTGCGCACAATGTTTAACACAGTCACTGTACATTTATGCATGACTGACTGCAGGGGCATTGCTCTCAAAATAGTACTAAGACAGCACCAACTTGAACATGGTGCAAGAACAAGCATAGCTATGAAGACAGTTCTTGTTTAACCACTTCAGTGTGTTTATGTATTAGATTTTCTAGTATATTTTATTCTGTATGAATTCCAGAAGTGGAATTAAAGTTCATTTAAAGTTACTACACACACTTGAGTTTCATTACCTCTTCCAGGGTTCAGCTCTCCAACTTTATAGTCAACTCACTGTTAGTTTATACAATTACATTTGTGTTATAGGTGGAACCAGAAGCAATGGCGGTCAAGTTTAGACCTGGTCTGCACATCTATATCAGTCATTTTCCAATAGACAATGAGCATTCAGTATAGTTCTGCAACTTTCATAGCCAATGTTAAAACTAAACTTGACTGTGACGAGTTATTCAGTGGATTTTATTCTTTTTGTTGCATGTTGTCATTGCTGATGGTGCTGACATGCAATGAATTCTACCTAAGCAAGAGACAGCTATTATTTGCAGGCTATGGGGTTTCTTCAAGCACAAAGCAGATAGATATACATGCACACGTCAACTGTAGAGTGAAACTAGCACGGGTGCTTTTCCCATCTTTGTCTAGACACGCAATACACCATCATTCATGGGTCAAACTGTAATAGCAGCAACCTGTAGTATTATCATGCCATGTATAGATACAAAATGTATTTTTATTATTTACTAGTAATACCACTTAACCATATATGTATTAAGATATGAGTGTAAAATGTAAAGAGATTTTAAGATCCCTACTTATAAAACTTATAACTCATAAACAAGTTACACTTACATTATGGAGAACTGAGTACAAATAAAGACTGTGATTTCTGAAGACTCGTTGGCATTGACCACCACCCCACATTATCCTGCAAATAAACAGTCTATAAATGATTAATATATTAGACTTATTTTTGAAAAAATATAGGTTATAACATAATCATGCTTGCAGGAAGAACTATCACAAGAGAATATCAGGTATCTTTCCTTTAATTACCACATGATCCAGTTACATATCAGTATCATAAAACAGTCAACATTTATTAAATAAAACTCCAAAAAGTAGTGTTATCACAGGTTTTTGTTGAGCAGGTGCAACTAAATAACTTTTAATTTTATGAACTAAAATTTCAAAAAATCCACAATAGAGACAATAACAGAAAAGTGAGAAATCATTCACAGTCTACCTACACTTCATGAGGTTGGAAAATGAGCAACTGATCTTAAAGCTGATCTGACTTTAGCACAGATAGAAATTAGAACAGCTGTGAGGTAATTAGTAATAGGCTAAATGTCTGGAATATGGCAAAGCATGGCAGATCAGGCAAATGATTCAAGAGATATTACAAGTCTGCTAATTTCAATCTAGATGTCTCCAATACCTACATTGTTCTAGAGACCATAACAAAGTGTGCAAACCCAAGAAATTCACATACACTCAGAGAAAAAAAACTGCACACTAGTGTTAGTAGTAGTCACATAATTAAAAAGAAATGAGGAATATCCTATCCACTATCTTCCACACCCTCACAGTGGTATACCACCACCGACCAAACCTATGGAACATTCTTATCAGTCCCTATACCATTTCTTATCTCATATATTTGCAACAGATCTAAATGTAACAACTGTCCTCTTTTTCATCCCACCATCATCTACCCTAGCCCTATTACAAGCATCTCTTATCTCATCAAAGGCACAGAAGCCTGTAAAAGTAGTCATGCAATCTGCATACTGAATTGTCCAGCTTTCTATGTGAACACGACTACCAACAATATGGCAGCATGAATGGCCATTGACTAATTGTGGCGAAGACACAGCTGGAGCTCCCCACTGCTGAACATGTGACTCTACATGATTTGGTGCACTTTAATGACTGCCGTATTTTTTAGTTCTCACAACTCAAGATTACGCCAATCAAGACTTAAAATACACTACAGCCATTACTTTAAAACTCTTCCAAGTTCATAAAAACTAAAAAAATAAATAAATAAATAAAACAATAAATCGCACTAACATGTTTTACGGCCCACTTTAGATTTGTAGTTTTATAAGTTTTTGCATACATTTTGGACCAAAATAATAATCTAAATAATAAAAAATTAATTAATAAGAGTGTCTGAAAGCTTTCTACAGTATGTCTGCCTATGTGTACTTGCATCTGTGTAAATGTGTGGGTGTGTGTGTATTTGTTTACCCTCCTTTTTTCCCCCCAAGGTAAGTCTTTCCTGTCCCGGGATTGGAATGACTCCTTACCCACTCCCTTCAAACCCTCATCATTTCCTATTCCCTCTCCTTCCCTTCTGCCTGACGAAGCAGCTAGGCTGCGAAAGCTAGCGTTTGTGTGTGTGTGTGTGTGTGTGTGTGTGTGTGTGTGTGTGTGTGTGTGTGTCTGTGTCTGTGTCTGTGTGTTTATTTGTTACTATCACTGCCTGTGCTCCTTCGCCTGGTAAGTAGACTTCAGCTATTTTTACATATATTTTTCCTGTTAGGAATTTTTCCTCTATAATATTCGTATCGTAGATTAATACAGTATACCACATTTCATTGCAGTCTTTTAAGAATTTTATTCACAACTAGCTGGTACCTGATGCATTGCTGCCGCAGAAGTAATAATTGAGCAAAAAGTGTTTGAAATTTGAAAGTGGTTGTTTGTTTAGTTACATGTTTTATTACAATCAGATATATGCTATGGTAGTGAATAAATGAGGTTTCCAATCTTCCATTAGTCCATCTCCTCCTTTCCCTTCTCTCTGTTCACCTGCTACCCCCCCCCCCCCCACCCGCCCCCTCCCATCCCCTCCTGCCTCCATTTCCTCCTCCCCCTCCCTCTGTTCATCTCCTTCTACCTGTTTGTCACCATATCCCCTATCTCATTCTCCTCCTCTCCCCTCTCTCTGTCCGTCTCCTCCCTCCTCTTTCTGTCCATCTTCTTCTCCACCTACTCCTCTCCCTCATATATATGAAAACATACATGTATGCACCAATTTCATGGTGACTGGTCAAACGGTGTCAAAGTCACAAAGTCCCCTCCGCCATGCTATATTCACTGGCTTGCAGATTTTAAAAATCTCCTTCATGAAAACAAACATTGAAGTGTTGACCAAGGTCTAACATAAACAGTCGCGACATTTACTGCTGTGAAAGTTGTTACCAACTGACAGTTGCAGCGACACTAGCGCTCCTAACGGTGGGCAAGCCGCCGTGGTAGTGATGTTTGTTTATAATTATTTTTGTATGTAATTAACGAAATAGTTAGTATTATTTTGTGTTACAATCATTAGTAAAATATCAAGAAACATACTTAATACAGAAATTCATGTAAAATAGCCAAATTGAATGGATTCACTGGTAAAAAGAACAACTTCATCTTGAACAAATACTTACAAATATGTGTGTTTTTCAAGCTTATTCCTCTGACAGTAATTACAATATAAACATACGAGAATAATAAATTTCTATTATGGTCTTTTCTTAATATGACAAGAAATGTTTTGACATGTATCAATTCAATGTGGAGTCCAATGATTCACATATTTTACACCTCATACGTCATACTTAAACATGTATATTCTGTTGAGTGTAATTACTTTAGTTCAAAAAGCCACTGTTTGGATGATTCTTGGAATTTGTGGTTCTGCCGTAGCAACAATTGCATAATTGGCTTCTTCTCTGTTGGAAAACAGATTCAGTGCTTCTGTCATTTTATTGCCACGTTTGTGACATTTTTCCTTCAGAGGTTGGTGTCTTTGATGAAGGATGGGAGACTGCACATGATGGGTTGAAGCTGTTGGTCTATGTAGGCCCCAGCCACCCCATTGTGGTCGGTTACCAAGCCCCTACAGAAAGAATCTCTGCCTACATAGACCAACACCTTCAACCCATCAGTGCAGTCTCCCATCCTTCATCAAAGACACCAGCCACTTCATCGATTGGCTGAAATCCTTACCCGGTCTGTTACATCCAGAAACCACCCTTGTAACCATTGATGGCATTTCCTTATACACAAATATCCCACATGCCCAGGTCCTTGCTGCGATGGAGTATTTCCTTTCACGCCGACCACCCACTTCCCTACCTAAAACCTCTTTCCTTAATACCCTAGCCAGCTTCATCCTAACCCACAACTTTTTCACTTTTGAGGGCAGACATACAAACAACTAAAGGGAACAGCCATGGGAACCAGGATGGCCACCTCATATCCAAACTTATTTATGGGACGCTTAGAGGAAGCCTTCCTGGATGCCCAAGCCTGTCAACCAAAGTTTGGTATAGATTCATTGATGACATCTTCATGATCTGGACTCACAGTGAAGAAGAATTCCAGAATTTTCTCTTCAACCTCAACTCCTTTGGTCCCATCAAATTCACTTGGTCCTATTATTCCAAATCCCATGCTACTTTCAACGATGTCGACCTCCATCTGTCTAACGACCAACTTCACACATCCGTCCACATCAAACCTACCAATAAACAACAGTACCACCATTTTGACAGCTGCCATCCATTCCACATCAAACGTTTGCTTCCCTACAGCTTAGGTCTTTGTGGCAAATGAGTCCGTTCCAGTCCCGAATCTATGAACCAGTACACCTATAACCTAATAACAGCCATTCCTCATCCCCCCAAATTCAGAAACTTCAACAGAAGAACTCCAGAAGTGCCCTTCTTGTCACCGGATACTTTCCAGGACTGGAGCGGACTCTGAATGTTGCTCTCCAGCAGGGATATGACTTCCTTAAATCCTGCCCCCGAAATGAGATCCATCCTTCATGACATCCTTCCCACTCTACCGAGAGTGTCTTTGCCACTCACCTAATCTCTGTAACCTCCTAGTCCATGCCTATGAAATCCCCAAACCACCTTCCCTACCTTCTGGCTCCTACACTTGTAACTGCCCCTGTTGTAAAACTTGCCCTATGCACCCTTTCACCACGACTTACTCCAGTCCCGTAACTCGGAAGATGTACACGATCAAGGGCAGAGCCACTTGCGATAGCACCCACGTGAATTACGAGCTGACATGCCTGCACTATGAAGCGTTCTATGTTGGGAATGACCAGCAACAAACTGTCCATTCGCATGAACGGTCACAGGCAGACAGTGTTTGTGGGTAATGAGGATCACCCTGTGGCTAAACATGCCTTGGTGCACGGTCAGCACATCTTGGCACAGTGTTACACCGTCCAGGTTATCTGGATACTTCCCACCGACACCAATGTTTCAGAACTCCGGAGATGGGAACTTGCCATTCAGCATATTCTCTCTTCCTGTTGCCCACCTGTTTTCAACCTCTGCTAAATTCAAATTCCCGCCCACCATCTTTAACATCTTTGCCTCAGTTCTCTGGACAGAGCCTCTGCCTCAAGTGGTATCTCTGTCCAACTTCTTTGCTTTCTACAGTATGTCTGCCTAGGTGTATTTGCGTGTGTATATGTGTGGGTGTGTGTGCTTGTTTGCCTTTCCTTTTATCCCCTTAAGGTAATTCCTTCCACTCCTGGGATTGGAATTACTCCTTTTTCCACTTCCTTAAAGCCTGTATCCTTCCCTTCTCCTCTCCGCCCTTCCTCTTTTCCTGAAGAAGCTGCCAGCAGCGGCGAAAGCTTGTATGTGTGTGATTATATTTGTGTCTGTTGACGAGCCGAACTTTGGGCAAGAAACACACATACAAGCTTTAGCAACCGTTGGTTGCTTTGTCAGGAAAAGAGGAAGAAAGGAGAGGAGAAAGGGAAGGATATGGATTTTAAGGAAGTGGAAAAGGAGTCGTTCCAATCCCAGGAGTGGATAGTTGAGTCAGCCACTCTGCAACACATTGAAACCTCCATCCTAAAAGCTTAGGCCAGAGTCAAGACAAATAACAAAATTTTAGCACTGTGCTCACATTCACTTCATCATCACATAACATAGAGGGCAGACCACCACCAAGATTCGCCTCTACCCTCTCTTCATGATATAAATGACACTCAAAATGTGGCATACAGGAATCTGTGCACCACAGGCATCACAGATTGGGGCTCATCTCATTGTAATAGGAAGCTACGGGTAAATGGAAGTGCCCAATTTGGAGGTGCTTAAAGGTTACGTCATCCCACCTGAGAGGCCAGCAGAAGGACTGTCACAGATGGACAGAGGGCTTCAGCAACCTTAGCTTATTATTCGTCACTAAAAACCATTCTTCCTTCCACAACTGCAGCCAAAACTAATGGGTGATATCCTGCACCATTACCAGGCACTGAGTCACATCAAGTGTACTGCAAGCATAATTGGCTGCCTGATCAGCTTCTTTACTACCCCGAATTCCCATACACCCCAACAACCAGCAAAGTGACACCTCCTTCACATGACATTGGAGGAAGGACAATTTGTCATGTATCTGCAGCTACATCTTAGATGTATACAGATCTTGCAATGACTGCAAAGAGCAAAGAAGAAATCATTTACCCTGTACAAGACCATATCTGCTCTAGTGCCTTCAAGATTATATGTAGCTCTGCAGGAAAAAAACAGAATAATTGCTGGGGAGGCAAATCCTCACAACTCAGCTTGGAACACAATGTTGATGGATCCATCACTGTACACAACTGTAACACCGCAGTACCTACCTAAAACAGTTTGAAACACAAACTGAAGAGTAAAATCTGAAGTTTGATCTTTCCTAAAACTCACCAGGTCTAAAACAAGTCTGGGCCTATCAAGAAGCCAAGGGGGAAACCTGCTCCAACCTCTATGTAAAACATTAAAACCAGTCTCTCCCATTTCTGAAAGAAAAACCTGTGTGCAAATCCCATACAGCTTCATCTCAGCCTTTATATCAGAGGCCAAGCAATTGTTATGTACGCCTCGCCGGGTGACACCACCTTGACTAAGCACTGGCCATGTGGGTGGAGAGGCTAGCAAATTTGCATGTAGCTGAAAGTTATGCTGAAGGTACAGAACCTACTGACAGGCACTTTACCTGTTTTGGTTGTCAGGGGTTAATTTTGTGAGGTAAGGTTTTTTTTCCCCAGTGTTTGACACCATGTCAATGAAAGGAAAAAAGGCTGACAATTATCATATCAACTGATTCATTGACAAAGGTCATAGAATAAGTTAAGGCAGTCATGTCAGTAGCAGCAGATGCCACCAGCAAATTCAGTGTTCGTCCTACAACTTCTTTATAAAATATCTGATAAGATGCCTGAAGTATGGAAAATGGGAGCATCAACTATTCCAACTACTGAAGAAGAGAAATTTGTAATGAAGACAAAATATTTTAATATTTCAACCATTTCAGGGAGGTTAAAATAAATTCGATGACAAAGTCGAAAATTAAAATGATTTCCAGCCCATGGTGTACAGCAATCAGTGAGAATAAATATTCCTTCAGTAAAAATCTGTCTTGATTGCAAATTGTTTTATTAATTAATGACATGTTTTGCCCTTTAGCAGGGCATCTTCAGATTATCTGCGTGACAGAATTTACATAAAATTACAAGGCGGAATTACAAAATGGGTATAATGATACATGGGCTTATTTTGTGTTAAGAAGACAGTGTAAATGGTAAACAATTGTTTACCATTTATACTGTCTTCTTAACACAAAATAAGCCCAGGTACCATTATACCTATTTTGTATAAATGGTTTATCATCTGAAGATGCCCTGCTAAAGTGCAAAATGTGTCATTAATTAATAAAACAATTTGCAATCAAGAAGGGCCTCTCTTTTTTTTTTTTTTTTTTTTTTTTTTTTTTTTTTTTTTTTTTTTTTTTTTTTTTTTTTTTTTTTTTTACTGAAGGAAAGTGGAAAATTTGTGCTGGACCAAGATTCGATCCCTGGTTCCCGCTTTGGGCCAGCAGTCACCTTAACCAATTGGGCTACCCAGGCACATTTCCATTCCAACACAAATTCTCAACTTCTAAGCCTTTGCCCATTGATTTGTCTTGCTCACAGCCTATACTGAATACCCGCAAGGGCTTGAGTACTTGAATGTGCATTGAAATTGTCATTGCTTGTTGAAAGCATATTTACAATTATTGATATGGTGTCCAGTCTTTTCATACATGTCCAAAAGAACAGACACCATTAGTTGACAGTAACAGCCATAAATTTATGAAATTGGATTAATGATGAAAATTCTCCTCAGAGATAATAAATATTGTTGAAATGAGATAGAATGGCTGGCCAGTACTTACCATTGTGCTGTACCGCAGATAGTAACACAAAATGAAAAAAAAAAAAAAAAAAAAAAAAAAACAGAAAAAAAGGGGACAAAGGGACAAGCTTTCGGAACAGAGTTCCTTCGTCAGGTGGGAGAGAAGGGAAGAGTAAAGGATGGGAACAGAAGGGAAAGGTGGTTCTCGACCTAGGTCATGAAGGTGGTGTTTTGGGAGTGTGGACGTCAGAGATACTGCAGTATCTCCCAAAACACCACCTTCATGACCTAGGTCGAGAACCACCTTTCCCTTCTGTTCCCATCCTTTACTCTTCCCTTCTCTCCCACCTGACGAAGGAACTCTGTTCCGAAAGCTTGTCCCTTTGTCCCCTTTTTTTCTGTTTTTTTCATTTTGTGTTACTATCAGCGGTACAGCACAATGGTAAGTACTGGCCAGCCATTCTATCTCATTTCAACAATATTAATTTATGAAATTGAAATATTTAAACATTTTGACTATTTCAGGGGGTTGAAATAAATTCAATCACAAAGTTGAAAATTTTTGATGGACCGGGATTCGAACCCGGGTTTTCTGCTTTGGTGCAGAGATCACCTTAACCAATTAGGCTAACCAGGCATGCTTCCCTTCCAATCCAAATTCTCAACTCCTAGACCCCAGCCCATTGATTCCACTTGATCGCAGTCTTCACTGGATTCCCGCAAAATATGTACTGTATAGGCTGCGAGCAGAAGGAATCAATGCGCAGAGGGGTAGAAGCTGAGAATTTGGATTGGAAGGGAAGTGTGCCTGGATAGCCTAATTGGTTAAGGCAGCCGCTGGCCCAGAGTGGGAAATCCAGGTTCGAATCCCGGTTCAGCTGAAACTTTCAATTTTGTCATTCAATTTATTTCAGCCCCCTGAACAGTCAAATCGTTTAAATATTTCAATTTCATAAATTTATGGACATGTCCAAAAAGAACAGACACCATATCAATAAAAGTTATAATGGTTGTTGTCAATGGCTAAACTACAGTACCTAGTCAGCAAAGAATAACTTCTGGACAGTGTTCAATATCTTATGGCAGAAAAGCAGAGACCCAATCCTTTTACTAATAGCAAGCCTAGCAGAAAATTGCATTCTTTCCTGAAATGATACACTGAAATCATTGAAAGAGTAATTCAAAATCTTACTGCCTTGAGCGTAAATGTCACAGAAGCTCAGCTTTGTACCTGGTTTCTAGAAGTAAAAGGTTATTTGACTGAAAAGCATGTCTTTGATATCACAAATACTCCAACTTGCATATTTAATTGTAATAAGAGTGTTTTCTTTCTCCAACCAAAAGTGACAGTTCTGGCAAAGAAAGGTGATAAGGCTGTACACTGTAATAAAAAATGATGATAAACTGTAACAGTTTCGGCGACTCCAATTCAGCTAACTTACTAGCACCAATGGTAGTTGGTTATATATATATAGTAATGAAAGTTAGCGCTCCTGGAAGAACAAGACATTCCATGAGCAAAAGGACTTTGTTTTCTTTTATAGTAAAAAAAAAATTACAAAACATTACAAAGAAAAAATACAGAATGAAGTACTAGCAAGTGGTCTTTGTTTAACATTGAAACAATCAATTTCAAGAATATAACTCTCATAGACCCAATGGTCCCTAAGGTTGTATCATCACACCCCAGAAATACTGTGCTCAATGATGGGGTGAAGTTTGTAGAATGAAAAAGCCTGAAAAGAAAGTGATAGATTTTCAAAATTACCAGTAGAAAAAATCCAGTTGAAAAAACAAATTTTTAAACCAAACTTTATAAAAATGTTCATCGGCAAGTTGTATGAGTAGCTCTAAATGATATAAAAGCAGGAAATAATGTAGGCCTAATAACATCACTGTGAGATCCAGTGACCTCTTAAGTCTTCAAATTATGTTTGTCAGAACAATGAAAATGATGTCTTTCTGGTAAAACTAACTGCAGTTCTTGGAAAACTACCATTGCCAACAATGTTTGGAACTGATTATGAATGAGATAATGACAAACAGTTATACACTTAATGAGTCATCTAAAAATGACACTATCATAAGCATTGATGGAAGCAATGATGTATACAGGAATGGGGATAAAAATGCTACACAGTGTGAAAAATCTACATTGCTAGATTTCAAAGTGCCAAATATCATAGTTACTAGCATGACTTACAGGTACAGCCTGCAGGAAAACTCAATCATAAATTTGGAGCATGCAAAAATAAACAGTCAGTTCCACAAAATTTGCAAGTCCTTTCAAAATATAGCATTCCTTGAGCTTCCCAATTTAAGATATCTGTTTACAAAATATGACTTACCAAAAGGACCGGCTCGTCGAGAGAAACAAATAAAATCACACACAAACAAACTTTCGCCACCACTGGCAGCTTCTTCAGGAAAAAGAGGAAAAAAGGGGAGGAAAAGGGAAGGATATGGGTTTTCCACTCCCAGGAGTGGAAGGACTTACCTTAGGGGAAAAAAAGGAAGGTAAACAAATACACACACACTCAGACATATCGAAACGCAAACACACCTAGACAGACAGGGCTTTTCACAAATGTCTGTCTAGGTGTGTTTGTGTTTCGATATGTCTGAGTGTGTGTGTATTTGTTTACCTTCCTTTTTTTCCCCTAAGGTAAGTCCTTCCACTCCTGGGATTGGAATGACTCCCTTTCCACTTCCTTAAAACCCATATCCTTCCCTTTTCCTCCCCTTTTTTCCTCTTTTTCCTGAAGAAGCTGCCAGTGGTGGCGAAAGCTTGTTTGTGTGTTTGTGTGTGATTTTATTTGTTTCTCTCGACGAGCCGGTCCTTTTGGTAAGTCATCTCTTTTCTATTTTTATTTTTGTTTATCCCACCGGGAAAGTTTCCCTCTATAATTTTTGTTTACAAAATATGGTCAACATAATAACGACACTGGGAAGTCATACACTGATAAGATTCTAATAAAATTAGTATATGGAAAGATGACAACACTTCAAGGAAACCAACTGCTATGCAATTGGTTCCAGCCAAGGAAATACAAAAACCACAATAATAATTAAAAAACTGTTGCAACCCAGCACAGCACCAACAGAAAAATCACATCTGGAAGAACAGTCAGCAGCAGAATCAGCACCAGTAAAAACTACAAAATATGGTGAGGAGTCAACAGAAGAAACAACTGGTAGTGAAGTGAGTGACAGGAAATCTTTACCTGTCCATCATGCAAATTATTTTTTATATGAAAGAAGAGAGACAAAAAGTCTCTAAGTTAAGCAGTGCTCAGTGCTCTTCAGTTTTCCATCAAACTCCCAGTGTATAAGAAACAAATTGCAACAGCTTGAAGTGAAATTACAGACTATTGACTGCTCCCTAGTTTGTATATTAGAATACTGGTACAAGAGACTGGAATTAATGCAGGTAGCACTAAACACATATATTCTAGCTTGTAATTATAGCAGAGCCGGGGTTGGGAAATTTACTTTTTTAAAATAACTAAATTAAAGTTAAAGTCACTTTCCTGAAAGGTAATATAGTTACAGTTATAGTTAATATGTATCAAAAGTAACTGTATCAGTTACAAGTATCTATACAGTTATTTTTACAATTACTTTTAATCATCATAATTGTACCTCATTAGTAAATCTGTAATGAACCTTAATGTAGAAAAGAAACAAGCTTTAATCTCAATCAATAATTAAATACATTAATACATTCGTAATTAATAATAATAAATAATTAATGCATTATTAAATAAATTTTCCACAGCATCTTCTATCTCGGTGCATCTCAATTCCAATGTTTGTTCATTTTCAACAAAAGTTGTTTTTCAAATGTTCTATCTCATGAAAGTTCTGGCTCTCTGTGAAAACTGCTGTCTTTGTTATATATTCGCAGTGTCTGTCACACAGAAATGGCAGCAGTGAGCAAACATTTATAAACATGTATTCACAACAAGAACTACACTATGAGAGATCAAGAGGTAGAATTAGTGATATGAGGCACTGCATTAATAGTAAGCCAGTTGACAAAATAAGTGGACAAAGAAGACATAGTTTTCAAAGGAAGACAAAATTTATACCACACAAGATGTGATGGAAATGACACGCTGCCATGCTGGAGTGGCCGTGTGATCTAAGGCACCATGCTACAGACTGGGCGGTCACTCCTGCTGGAGATTCAAGTCCTTCATGGGCATGGGTGTGTCTGTTGTCATTAGTGTAAGTTACTTTAATCAGTTTGTAAGTCTGATGACTGGCCCTCACTGCCCACATCACTCGATGCTGTGAGCTGTCAATGCCACACAATTTTGGTGCGTGGGTTCAACCTCTCACTCTGTGCATCTCTCACCTGATTGCATTCTCAAGCAGAACTTTCTAGTGGCTGACACTGTAGAACCTATTGAGGGTATAAATTTTTAACACATCACAAGCTTTCACCTGTTGATGTGCACCGCTCTGTTTTCCACCATCCCTCAAACAAACATTTTTCATGTGATTTGTCGAGCTCCAGCTCTTTTTCCGCAAGTGCTACTGTTGTTAGTGAATATATCGAATTGTATGATGACTTCAACATGCTGCTGAATACATGGTTTGATGAACGTAAACAACAGCTTGACCTCATTAGTGAATGGGAAAGCATCACAGCTGTCTGTGGCCAAACAATGTCTTTCTGCTCTGAGGGCTGATTGCAAGGTTAGTACCAGTGTTTCCTCTGCTATTAATGTTACAGTGCTTGTGCATAGGCATGATTATGATTCAGACAACACACATAACAGTGCTCCTGTAAAGACTTAAACTCTTAGCGTTTTCCCACAGTCACACAGTGCGCCTGCTGCCACGCCTGCCACAGTTCAGGCTCCTCCTGTTTCTGTGACGGTGGCGCGCCAACGTGCTTCAGTGGCCACCGTCATAACATCCGTCTCAACTGACCTCCCAGCTGCTTCAGCTCAGCTGCCATCTTGTGCTGTGCCACAGGTGGCATCGCCACCTGCCACGGTGGTCGCTATGTCAACTACTCTGCCGACTTATCCGCACAACACCGGAGCTCAGCCACCAACTTGGTTGCACACCAGGTAGCACCCTCACCAGCACCTACGGTGCTGACGTCAACTACTCTGCCAGCTGACCAGCACACCGCCACAGCTCGGCCACCATCTTACTCGTACACCCAGGTGGCGCCCTCATCTGCTACGACAGCGCCCATGTCAACTACTCCGCCTGCTGACCCACACACCTCCACAGTCCGGCAGGCATCTTGCACCCTCACACTTGTGGTGCCTCCAGCGGCACCAGCGTATAGCACAGCCAGCCAGGACAGTCAGCTCTCTCCACCTATCCCCACACCAGCTGTCACAACATCATCCATCAAATCTGACGCACCGGACGCTATGCCCCCCCATTGTCTCCCACCCTCGGCAGTGCATGTCTGTAGTAACTAATGGCGCGGTCCACAGACTCAGACTCATCAACGACACACCTGTGTGTAGCAGACCATGCCACCTTTATGCTGAAAAACTAGGCACAATCAAACCTTATTCTAGTAGTTGGTACTCCCCGATTCACTTAGTAAATAAAAGCGATGGTTCTTGGAGAATGTGTGGGGACTACCATAGGCTCAATGCTAAGATGATCATGGACAGGTATCCTATTCCTAATGTAGCTGATTTCACTCATGTTCTCGCTCGTGCCAATATTTTTTCTGTGGTTGACTGCAAACGTGTGTACCATCAGATACTCAAAAGACTGCCATCATGACTCCAATAGGTTTATACCACTACCGCTTCATATCATTGGACTTAAAAGCGGCACACAAACCTGGCAACACTTCATCACTGAGATTCTCCTTCCCCTAAAGTTTTGTTTTGTTTACTTAGACGATGATATTTTACTATTTAGTACCTCTGTTGAGGATAGCAAATGTAATTTACAAATTCTCTCTGACACTTAGGCTAAGGCAGGCTTTGAGTTGAATCACAGCAAAGACCAACTGCACCTACCTTCCATTTAGTTTCTGGGATACACTGTTTCAGCCGATGGCATCCCCCCTCCAAAAAGGTAAATGTCATCAAGGAATTTCCACACCCCTCCACATTCAAAGAATTGAGGCCATTCTTAGGCACTATTAATTATTATCATCAGCACTTGCCCGGTGCTGCTGACATTCAAGCTCCCCTTACTGACACACTGGCAGGCACGAATACCTCAGGCACTCGCTCCATCTTTTGGACCCCTGCAATGTCTGAGGGTTTCTCTTCCCTTAAAGACCTTTTATCAAATGCTATTACTATCGCTCACCCTCACCCTGAGGCGGACATCTTTATCATGACCAATGCCATCGACACTGCCATCGGTGCCATTCTTAGTCAATCTCTGGGTGGCAATATCTCTCCTCTCCAGTTCTTCTCAAAAAAATTAAATCTTTTGCAAAGGAAGTATTCGGCCTTTGACCGAGAACTCCTTACCATTTACGAGGCCATTAAGCACGTCCGCTCAGGGATCGAGGGCCATCCTTTCCGTGTCCTCACCGAACATAAACCTTTGGCCACTGCAATACAAAATCCTCTGGCTGATCCTCCTCCTACATGCTTCAGATACCTAGATTTCATCTCCCAGTTCACCACGGATGTCAGGTACATCAAGGGTGCTAGCCAACTTCCTCTCCTCAGTCGACGCCATATCTTCGCTGGTCGACCTCTCTAACCTTGCCATTCTCCAATCAGCTGAGCTTATGAAACTAGTTTATGATCATTCCTCCTCTCTCAACCCTGTCCGCACCTCTTTTCCTGGGATGACGGGTGAAATTTGGTGTGACGATTCCACGGGCAAGATCTGCACCTTCATCCCTTGCTCCTTACAGTGCAAGATTTTCCAAAAATTGCAAGAGCTTTCACACCCAGGCATCTGTGCCTCAACCAGACTTGTCACTGAACATTTCGTCTGGCGAGATGTCGAGCAAGACTGTCAAGCTTGGGCTCAAGCCTGCATTCTCTACCAACGCAACAAAATCACCTCCCCTTCTTTGGATGCTTTCCAAATTCTCACGGGCAGATTTCAACATGTCCATATCGACCTCATTGGCCATCTTTCTCTTGCTGAAGGTTTCCGCTATGTCTTGTCGACAATCGATCGGACAACCCACTGGGCTGAGACCACCGCTCTCACCAACATCACAGCCGAGACAGTGGCTAAAGCCTTCCTTCATTCTTGGGTTTCTCAGTTTGGCTGTCCCTTGGACATCACCACAGGCCAAAGCTGCCAGTTCGAATCCACTCTATTTTCCGACCTTTGCCACCTCTTGGCCATCAAATGCATCCACACATCACCGCCTGCCACCCCCAAAGCAATAGGCTAGTATAGTAGTGGTACAGAATCCTTAAAACTTCTCTCCAGTGCCACAACTCTCTATGAACGGAGGCACTTCCCCTCGTTTTGCTCGGGTTACGAGCAACCTACAAAGAGGACCTCCGTGGCACTGTAGCCAAATTTGTCTACGAAGAATCCTTACTTTTACCTGGCAAACTAGTCTCCCCCTCTCCCATTCCTCACTCCTCTGACCTCCCCACCCACGTAGACTGGGTGCATCAGCACTGTGCAAGGATCTGCCCTCCACCTCTCTCCAGTCACACTCCTCTGCAGGTCATTGTTCCCAAGAGCTGGAATCTTGGGAGTTCTCCTGCTACGGGTAGATACAGTCCGTGTTCCCCTCAGCCCTCCTTGATCAGGCCCCCATTGGGTGCTCAGGCACTCCCCCCACACCTTCACCTTGCTTATCAATAACTCTCCCTCCATTGTGTCAGTAAACCACATTAAACCTGCTCATATGGGGCCCTCCTCCTCAAGGGCACTCTTCCTCCCCTCATAACAATCAAGGCAGATACCTCTCTTCCAGCTTCTTCGGCTTCTCCGTCATCTCCTACAATCATGCTTCTGCCTCCCCCACCCCCCCCTCCTGATTGAGTTGCCTCTCTGATTCCTCCTTCCCCCTCCTCTCTGTTCGAGGTCTCTCCACACTCTCCCGCCTCCCCCTTCCGAGGCTTCGGCATTCAACCTCTTCCTGATGCCCCAGTCCCGGAATTTGGTTTCTTTCCCTCCCCAACTCCCTTCCGACATTGCAATTCTTTTGCACAAAGGCTCCATTTTCATACTATGTACAGCCGTCAGTGCTTCCCCCCCCTCCCCAGCAATGTAGGTGCGAGTTACTGAAATATTTTTCCCCTCCTGCTTCATTTAATCTGGACGCCACACAAGTTTTTCCTGCTCCCCTTGGGTGTGGTTAAAGTGGTACTTCCCCTCCTGTCTGCGCAATCCTCAGCCTCACGCCAGCTGGTGCATCAGGTTTGGCAGCCCCTCACCTCAGGGACTTCAAGGTTTTTGACCCCACTGCTTGCCGCCTCCATGGACTGCCGCCTTTGACAGACAACTCTGTGGAGCTGTCCATCACATGGACTCTATGCGCACAACCATCCCTGGCTGTGTGGCAGCGATAGCTGTAATTGACTCTGAACAACCACTCATATCTTATATACTAGGGTAATGGCGTGCAGTCTAAGAAAATCAGGCGATGCTGAAGGAAATAGATTAGGTAACGAAACAATAAAGGAGGACGATGAGTTTTGTTCCTTGGGCAGTAAAATAACAAATGATGGTTGCAGTACAGAGGGTATAAAATAAAGAATGGCAATGGGTAGAAAAGTGCTCTTGAAAAAGAGAAATCTGTTAACATTGAATATTGATTTAAGCCTAAGGAAGTCCTTTCTGAAGGCTTTTGTGTGGAGTGTTGCCTTGTATGGAGGTGAAACATGGACGATAAACAGTGCAATCAGGAAAAGGATAGAGGCTTTTGAAATGTGGTGCTACAGAAGAATGCTGAAGATTAGGTGAATGAATCGCGTAACTAGTGAGGTACTGATCAGAATTGGGTAGAAGAGGAATTTCTGGCATACGTTGACTAAAAGAAGGGATCGATTGGTAAGACACATTCTTAGACACCACGGAATTGTGAATTTAGAGTTGGAGGGACGTATGTGGCGTAAAAATCGCAGAGAAAGACCAAGAGATGGATACAGTAAGCAGAGTCAGACATATGTAGGTTGTTGTTCTTATGTGGAGTTGAAGAGGCTTGCTCAGGATAGGGTATTGTGGAGAGCTGCATCAAACCAGTCTCCAGACTGAAGACCCCAACAACAACAACAATAATTCTAAGAGTGAAAGAACTTATTGAATGTGTAACAACAATGTAATTTCTAAGAATGAATGTCTACTTGCAGTTGAAGTGGACTGCACACGTTACTCTTCTCAGGAAGCGATTAGCTTCAGCATGCTATGCATTAAGAAGAATAAAGTGTGTAGCAGCTCATAAACTCGGTCAGCATTTTTTTCATGTGTTCATTCTCTATAACCTTCTGGAGAACAAATGAACAGAATATGTTGTCAATATTCAAGATACAAAAAAGGCTCTGCGAATCATAAAAAACATTGCATGAGAACCCATTGCACAGATTTATTCAAATGTGTGGGAATATTGATTGTTTCATGTGAATATATTTTAAAATAGTGATTTACATACAGAAATACATAGCTCACTAGCCGGTAAAATTTTACTTCCCCTTCCAGCGGCTTCATGTGATTGTGTTGGCAGCATAATCAACACAATAGAAAATCTTTGCCAAGATATTAATATTAGAAATCTGAACCACATAGAATGACTTAATTAGTAAATAAATAATGCTGTTCCTGCTCAGGTTATTGAATGTACCCTACAGGTACGACCACACAGAGCAAAACTGCACTGAAATAGAGTGGCACAGCATAATGTAGCCAAATATTCTTTGGATGAAATACAATGGGGCAGCATGCACTACGTGCCAGCAGGATTGTGCAGCACAGCACTGCACAGCAAAGTTGACCAACTGGAGAATTCTGCCATGCCTTGTCGTGTCGTGCAGTTCTGCGCATTAGTCGCATCATAACTCTGTTGCAAATGAAATGAATTTTTTTTTTTTTTTTTTTTTTTTTTTTTTACATCAATTGCAACAGACGAGAAAATGTTAATTGTATGTGTACGTGAACATTATAATGAGTAGTACAAGAAAAAGCAACATCTGGAAAGAAATTTCCAAGGAATTGGGAGTACAGGGAAGTGAACTTTATATTTTTTCTATTTTGGTGTAAGATATTTATTTTCAGTCAAACAAATTATCTTTTTATTTCATGAAAGTGACTCCATAGTTTGTACTAACACGTTGAATTAAACATGATAGATTCTGAAGTGCATACGAAATCTCTTTGGAGCCTTTTTAAGATGTGGCAAAAGTCTGTGATATTTTCCTTCTCCATACAGCAAATTCGAAATGTTATGCAGCCATATTCTTCGTTCTTTTGTTTCTTGCTTTTGCTTCAATCTTTCTTCTTCCTCACATAACAGAGAAATTATTACTACATCCATGTCACTGTCATCCACTGTACACAGATGTTGCCTAACGACTAACATACAAAATTTGTCACGTACTGTCACGCTGCTGCATTCACATGCAATTTACCACATAGAGCCACAGCATGCCGCACTACTCCGCTCAGTTTTGCTCAGTGCAGTCATATCTTTAGCCCCTTAGTGAAAGTACTTACCCTTATACAAAAAAGATTTCATGACAAAACATTTGCTTTGTCATGCAACTGGCTAATACCAATGACACGCGACTGCTGACATTCAGCATCCTTTCCCAACATTGTCATGTGAAGTCACCAGGATGAAAAGTAAAATTTAACCCACTACCCAATGAATAGTTCCATATATGAACATGGAACCAGGGCCAGCCACCACTTACATTTTGAGAGAAAAAATAAACAAAAACTCAGAATAGTATATTATACAATGCTATAAAACTGCACAACAAACTTCCACAGGTGATCAAAGACAAAAATTACATAGGAGAAGTCAAGCATTCCTTTAAAAATGTCCATTAGGAAAGTGTTTTTATTCTGTCAAGGACAACATGAATGACATGTAAATTTATGTGAATTTATGAAAAATTATCAGCTGTGGTATAAAAGATACATTACAGTATTCTCAATAGTGTAATGAAATAGTATGAACCTACAAACATATTCTGTAACAAAGTAAATATATCAATAAAATTCTTCTGGGTATGAAACCGCGTCGTCATTTTATAAATTCCACCGACGTTTCGGCCGCTGTTGCAGGCGGCCTCCATCAGGGTCTGTGTCTGACTGCTGCATATACGATATCTTGGGATTTATATAGCTGCGGATGAGGGAAAGGAAGGGGGACGTTCCTTTCCCTCATCCGCAGCTATATAAATCCCAAGATATTGTATATGCAGCAGTCAGACACAGACCCTGATGAAGGCCGCCTGCAACAGCGGCCAAAACGTCGGTGGAAATTATAAAATGACGACGCGGTTTCATACCCAGAAGAATTTTATTGATAATGACAACAGCCGCGGAAGCCTACGTTTGCAAAGTAAATATAGTATGTTATTATTTGTCTGCCTCTATACCTTTGTATAAGAATCATATTTTAAAAACCAGGTAAGAGATTGCAAGAGCTACTCATCTGCAGACACAGGCAATGAACATAACCTGATCCAAATGAAAAGTTCATTCAGATTCAAATCTCTGAACAAGAAGTCAGTAAAACTGAAATGGGAATTAGCAAACTGAAAACTGAAGGATTGGCAAAAATGGTGCACACAAAACAGACAACCTGGTTAAAAAAATTACAATATGGTGGAGTAAATGAGGACAGAAAAAATTTAAATCTCTTATATACAAAGCTGCAGAAAAAGTACCTGGGAAAACTAAACCCAAAAACAAGAGGAAATTGATTACAGCAAATGTTATTCAGCTTATAGAAAACAGAAGATTATACAAAAATGCAACTGATGAACAAGAAAAATTTGAGCACATAAGTGTAAGGAATTTAACCAATAGATAAGCTAAAAAAGCAAAAGAAAATTTTCTTGATTAAAAGTGGAAGAAAATATGCAAAACAGAAGAACTGATTTAGCCTACATCTATATACATATTCCACAATCCACCGTAAGGTGCATGGCGGAGGGTACACTGTACCACTACTAGGCATTTCCTTTCCTATTCCACTCCCAAATAGAACGAGGAAAAAAAGGATGCCTATATGCCTCCGTACGAGCCCTAATTTCTCATATCTTGTCTTTGTGATCACTACACAAAATGTAAGTACGTGGCAGGAAGAACTACACTCAGCTTCAAATTCTGGTCCTCTAAATTTCCTCAACAGAAACTCACAATATGCACTCTCCTTTACAGATGACATACATCTTCCCAAAATTCTCCCAAAAAACTGAAGTCGGTTGTCTGCCTTACTCACAATTGTCCTTACATCTTTGTTCCATTTCACATCGCTCTGCAATGTTACGCCTATATATTTGAATGACGCAACCTCATCAAGAAGCTCACTACTAATGCTCTATTCAAACATTATGGGATTGTTTTTCCTTCTTATGCATATCACCTTACATTTTTCTACATTGAGGGCTAGCTGCCATTCTTTGCACCAACTAGATATTTTGTCTAAGTCATCCTGTATGCTATTACTATCAATTAAAGACAACACCCTCCCATACACCACAGGATCATCAGCAAACAGCTGCAAATTACAAGTTACTCTGTCCATCAGATCACTTATATAGATAGAAAATAATAGCGGTTCTATCACACTCCCTTGGGGCACACCTGATGATAAACTCGTCCCTGATGAACATTAGCCGTTGACAACAACTTACTGCGTTCTATTACTTATGAAGTCTTCTTGCCAGTCACAAATCTGTGAACCTAGTCCGTAAGTTCATATCTTCATTAGCAGTCTGCAGTATGGCACTGCGTGAAATGCCTTTTTGAAGTCGAGAAAAACACAATCCGCTTGTTGCCCATCATCCATGACTTGCAAGATGTCATGTGAGAAAATGGCAAGCTGAGTTTCACATGAACGATGTTTTCTAAACCCGTGCTGATTCATAGAGAGAAGCTTTTCTGTCTCAAGGAAATTTACTATATTCAAACTGAGAATATGCTCCAAAATTATAAAGGAAACTAATGTCAACGATATTGGCCTGTAATTACGTGGGTCAGTTCTCTTTCCTTTCTTATAAACAGGAGTCTCCTGCACTTTTTTCAAATCACTAGGAACTTTGCACTGAATTAAAGATTTGCGATAAGTGTAAGCTAAGTAAGGGACCAATGCTGCAGAATACTCTTTGTAAAACTGAACTGGTATTCCATCCGGACCAGCAGACTTTTTCGTATTTAGCTCTCTCAGCTGCTTCCTTACACTGGAAATACCTGTTACTATGTCCTCCATTTCGGAATTAGCATGTTGATCAAATGGTGGTACATTTGTGCGGTCCTCCTGCATGAAAGATTTCTTAAATGTTAAATTTAGAACTTCAACTTTCCATTTGCTTTCTTCTATTATTGCCCCGGAATGATCAACAAGTGACTGCTAGTGGGCTTTTACCCGCTTATTGTTTTTATATAGGACCAGAATTTTTTCAGGTTCTCAGAAAGATCTTTTGCTAAGGTATAGCTGTGGTAATTATTGTATGCTTCAAGCATCGATCTTTTTATAAACGCACGAATCTCTACTAACCTTTACCTGTCATGATTTGCATGTTCCTTTTTGAACTGAGTGCAATAGTCTTTGCTTTCTCAGTAGCTTTCTAACATCATTATTATTATTATTATTTTAACAAATTCAAAACAACAAACTTGGGTACAAGAGATGACAATGGGGGGAAAATGCTGTTTGTTGAAGACATAGTGATGAGATGGAAAGAATACACTGCAGAGTCATATGAAGGAACATCTCTTTCGGACAACAAAATACGAAAAGAAGAAACAGAAGAAGATGACAAAGGAGACAACATTCAGCAACAAAAGTTCAACAAAGTCCATAAAGACTTGCAGCACAGCAAGTTGTGGTTATTGGTGACACCTTGCAGAACTATTCAACAATGCTGGTGACAGCATAAAAATGAGGCTGCTTAAGCTGATTAGGGTAATCCTTTGCACAGGAGAGATACTGACAGATTTCCAAAAATGCAACATTTCATATACCAAAGAAGTTTAAGCCTAATATCACATGCATCAAAAATTGTCATCAAAACAACACTGAGGAAAACTGAAGAAAAGGTAGAGGAGATGCTGAGTGAAGATGAGTTTACATTCAGAATAGGATTGGGAACAAGATAAGCAATTCTAGCACAGAAACTCCTTACAGAAAAGCAAATACATTAAAATAAACCAAACTATATTGCCTTTGTAGACCTGGAAATAGCATTTGATAATGTTTTCTGGCAAGAGATGGTCAGATTGCTGAAGGAATCTGGTATTAAGTACAAAGATATCCATGTGATACTCAGTCTCTAGAAGAATGAGGTGGCAGTGATTAGGCATTTTCATTAAGAACGAGACACAAAACTTAAAGTGTGTGACCAAGGATGTGTTCTCTCTCATGTTATATTCAACACTTACATCCAGGAAGCTATAGACCA
Source organism: Locusta migratoria (assembly GCA_026315105.1). Lineage (NCBI taxonomy): Eukaryota > Metazoa > Arthropoda > Insecta > Orthoptera > Acrididae > Locusta > Locusta migratoria. The sequence goes on from CM048744.1 coordinate 598,918,456, forward strand.
AGTTCCCTGGGATCAAAATTAATGGACATAAAATTGACAAGCTGCATTATGCAGATAATAGTGCTGTGCTGGCAGAGACAAAAGAGGATGAGAATAAATAGGAAAAAGACTAAAGTGATGGTATGCAGTACTGAAACAGATTATGGACCTTTAAGAATAAGAATTGGAAGAGAGGAGATAGAAGTGATAGAAGACTTTACCTATTTAGGAAGTAACGTAAAGAAATTGAGAGCAGAACATAGCATTTAATTTGAGAAAGAGCTTCCTCACCAGCAATAACATCAGTTGGAAAGTAAGGAAACATATAATGAAAGTTTTTGTTTGGAGTGTAGCCCTATACAGATGTGAAACTTGGACAGTGGTATAACAAGGCAGAAGACTGATAGAGGCCCTGGAGATTTACTGATACAGAAGGATGATGAATATCAACTGGAGAGAGAGTAACAAGTGAAGAGATGCTTAGAAAAGTACAGGAAACCAGATTTCTGTGAAGGCACATACAAACAAGAAAAGACAAACTAGTTGGACACATCCTAAGATACAACAACATCATTGGAACAAAAGGAGGAGGAACTATTGAGGGGAGGAATCGTCAGCATCGACCAAAGATGTCACACAAGCAACAGATTGAGAATGATTCAACAGTATTTTTGAGGAGGATAGGTTACTACTCACCAAAGAGACACCCAATGAGCCATGGAAAGACACAAATAACTGCTTTCACAGGTGGCCCAGCTGCTGATAGGGTAGGATAAGCCTGTGACGGGACTGGAATAGGAAGTGCTGGGTGGGTGGATAGGGCAGATCTTGCAGTGCGGTCTTCCACAGGGGTGTGATCCCTGTGGCAGTGGTCTGGATTTTGGGGTGGCTTAGGGATGAACTAGGATGTTATGAAGGTTGGGAGGGCAATGGAACACTACTTTAGGAGGGGTTAGAAGGGTGAGAAGAATCTTGGGCAGGATGTCTTTTATTTCTGGGCATGAGGGCAGAAAATAAATACCTTGGCAAAGGATGCAATTTAGCTGTTAAGTTCAGGGGAGTGCTCTTTTGTGGATGGTTACTAGTGGTAGAGAGAGGATTTCGATTTGTGGCGATATGACACGGGAGATCAGTCTGCGGACTAGGTCTGTCTGGTAGTTTCTGTCTGTGAAGGCCTTAGTGAGACCTTCAGCATATTGAGAAAGGGAAGTTCTTGTCACTGCGTATATGACATCCATGGTTGGTCTGGCTGTAAGGGAGGGATTTTTTTATGCAACTGTCAGAGTTTAGGTACTGTTGTTGGTTGTTAGGATTAATACGGCTGGGAGTGTGGATGGAGCCATAAGTGAGGTGGAAGTTGACATTCAGGAATGTGGCATGGTGAGTTGAGGTCCCTATGTTCACACTGCAGAGCGTGATTTGGAGTGCGACAGCCAGAGATGATGGTTGTGTGAGACTTCATTGTGTGCCTCTGTGATTGCATGAATGTTCTGTTTTCTAAAGAAGGCCATGACCATAACTTAATTGTTGTATGTGTATGTCTGTTTTATGTGCCTGGTCCAGCTCGCTGTCACATCTTTTTGGTGATTTGTAAACTGTTCTCATTATATTTTTAATTCCAACCTGGACTTTTCATTATTAGATCTATAGAAAGAACTTACAAGATGTGAAACGTAGAGAAACTGCATTTTTACAATACAAGAAGCATCAAACACATTTATACCTCTTACCACAGGCTGTTAAAATCTATAAACAGCTATGAAATAATAGGGCAAAACTATTTAATAAGCTGTCACATGCTATAAAGGATCTTCCGGAACTTAAATACAAAGAAAGACTGCATGAATTGTTAGCTGCCCACCCATTCTATGACATTAAAGAATTTTTTGACTGTAAAAATTTAGTAATCCAATAGCTGACCTACCATACATTGTTGTGGTATAAACTAAAATATGCTAAGTAGTCAATACTTTATCGCACTGTATTAGTAAATGTATTTTCATCTGACATTGTTTCTTGCTGTAATGGCCTAATGATAATAAAAGCTGTATTATTATTATTATTATTTGATTATGTTGAGAATCATTCACCACTCCTTGCACCGTGCATCAATATGCTGCAGATCCTTCTACATAATGCTTCAGTTTTCCATCATTGTGATTACTCGATATGCTACATCATCCGTAAAAAGGCTCATTGAACTTATGATGTTATCTACATCATCATTATACATATTGTGAAAAGCAATGGCTCTATATCATTCCACTGCGGCACATCAAAAAATCATTTTGACATCAGAAGACATCTCTCCAGTGAGAATGACATGGTGCTTTATTTTTACTAGAAACTATTCAATCCATCACACACTTGGTCTGATAGTTTGTAAAGTTATTATTTTGTTTATTATGTGACTGTGCTGAACAGTATCAAACACCTTGGAAACAAAAAAAAAAGAAAACTATGGATTCAATCTGGAAGCCCGTACTTGCTGCTTTCTGCATCTTGTGCACAACGAACAGCACAAGCTGGGTTTCCTCCCACAGAGGAAATTTATGATCTGCAGAAGTGTCTAACACATGTACAAATATTCTACATCAATCTTTGTCAAGATATATAGGCCTATTCGGTTTCTTTATCTGTTCGATAGCCCTCCTTGAAAACAGGAATGTTCTGTGCTTGTCCTCAATTGTTATGAACACTTTACTCCTCTAGAGACCTACGGTACATTGATGCTATTGAGGGGGAAGTTCTTTCATGTGTTCTGTGTAAAATTGAACTGGTACACAAGCACAACCAGAGACTTTTCTCTGTTTAGTGATTAACTGATTTTCTACTCCTCTGTCACTTATTTTGATATCTGTCATTTCATCATCCATGTGACAATTTAGAGGAAGAACTACAGTGTGATATTTCTCTGTTAAACAGCTTTGAAAAAAGACATTTAGTATTTCAACAATGGAAGGTCCAGTAAGGAATGTTAATAATAATATGTAGATAGGGAACAACTCACCATAAAGATGAATGTTGAACCACTGACAGACAAATAAAAGACACACAAACACACACACAATTCTAAATTTTTGGCCGCGGCCTTCCTCAGACAGAGAACACTCATCCACAGAATCACTCAGGCACACTCATCCACACACATCAGCCATCTCTGGCCACCCAATAGTGTCTGTGCCTGTTGTTAAAGCTCACCACAATATGGCAAGTAAAATTGTAGGTAAAGTGACAGACACAAAAGGGCACCAAGACCACATGGATGATAGGGTACTTATATTCTAGCACCTGGCTGATGATTTCCCAATAAACTAGTTCTCAACACAAAGTCATACACTTCACCAAGCACATGTTCCACTAATTTATATGAAAGACTAGAACTGGATATTGTGGTTTGATGTACAATCTTAAATCACATGATAGTTGGTAAAATGCATGTAAGATATCAGTTGAGTTTTGATTGCAGCTGTAAGCTTTTCGCATTTTTATTTGCCACTGACATCTTGGTATAGACATTAATTATGTAATGAGATTATGTTGCAAATCACTGCAAAGATGATTGTTGAGCCACAGACAAGCATGTAAAAAAGACAATACTCACATGCTTAAGTCATGGATGTGATTTGTCTTTTCTACATGCCTATGTAGTGTATCAATCCTCTTTATGCTGAGTTGTAACCTACCCTCATTACATAACTAAGATACCAATGTACACTTTTGATTGTTATAGACATCGATTGGTGTATCTTAATGTGGAGAGATAGCAAATATATCTCTGTGCACAGTGGTAAAGTGCCAGTCTATAAATCCAAAAATTGCAGGTTCGATCCCTGCCAGGACCTAGGATTTTTGTGTGTCACTTTCCAGTTCAGTCACCTCTGGCAATGCTGCTGATGTGAAAAGTATCCAGTAACACCAGGTTTCGGAATTCATGTTACACAGCAGGTCTCCCTATAAATGGCTGGATAAGTCAGTTCAGAGGTCAGAAGAAGGCAACGGCATACCACCTCCAATCAAGACCATGCCTAGTACAGCACTGTGATGTTCAAAACAATTTTCTGACTTTTGACTGCTTTACCTTTAATCAACAAATTCATCCAGGGAGTAAATGGATTCCCCACAATATCTCTCTTACTTTGTTCTTAAATTTATTAAGGTTCTTCATTTGACTAATTCGATAATCAATTGAATAAGTACATCCACACAAAGGTCACACTTTTTTCATAATTACTTGTGCTGTGTTGTACTCCTCTTAGTTCCCAGTAGTTTCTAGTTTTGTGTTGATGCACATCCTCATTTTTCTTAACATTACTGATGTTCTTATTAGTGTGCACTAGTACTAGCTTGTTAAGCATTTTACATTTGTCATTATGCAAATGATCCTCTTCTGTATTATGAGTGTCTTCTTCACGTTCACAAGCTTCCCAAAATTTCTGTTCCATATGATATTATAGATTCAAAATGTAAATTTAGAATTTCTGTATTAACCATGTGGTTCATGGTGAGGGTTTCTGTAGTCATGTCCTAGTTCATGAACCACGGGCAACGTATGAGTGCCCAAGTAAGTGGTCCCGACAGTTGGGATACCAGTTACTTTGAAATAAGGTTGGGCATCTTGGACATATTCTGAGTCGTGGCCACTTTTGTGCTCAGACGGCAAAGACTACCAAATCCAAGGGTTAGTCCCTCGACCGTTATGGGGTAAAACCCAGAGGGGCTAGCAACCTGCTTCCCAGGCACTTCAATATCATGCTGGCAACAATCAGAGCAAAATGCCTCGGATCTTTGGAGGTGATGGAGTCCCACCTCTAATTGACAGACAAGGGACTCCTCGAATATGACTTGGCAAATGATCTGGAATGAGATGAGGAGCTATTAATATCAATGGGGATTACACTGGGAAGAAGGTAGAGCTGGCGGAGGCTTCAAGTAAGAGCCTCTGGCTTTGAAGGTGCCAGGGCTTGGCCAATGGCCTCTGCCATGGAGGATGACGAAAGCTCTGTAATGTCGACTCCAGTAGCTTTTTCTGATGTGCGTGGGAGGAGTTCGGGTTCTGGAACAACTGCAGCCTTACAGGTGCACTCACAGGTACAGGTGTTGGTACCGACACTAGTGACATCCGTCTGGGTGGAGACGTCAACTTTGGGAGCTGGCTTTTGGACTACAGCACCAAAGGATGTGACAAAGGAAGCAGGTTTCATGGCCTTGAAGATCTTATTTGCCTCACAGTAGGAAATTCACTTGGTGGTTTTGATTTCCTGCACTTTTTTCTCCTCCTGATACACTGTGCAGTCTTTGCTCCACACTGGATGTTCCCCAGAGCAGTTGACACACTTTGCAGGTGGCGTGCATTCAGCTCCCTCATAGGCGGCCTTTCCGCATTTACCACAAGTGGCTTCCCCTTTACATGCTAGAGTAATATGCCCGAACCGCTGACATTTAAAACATCGCATAGGGTTGGGTACATAGGGCCGCACCTTTAATCTAAGGAATCCTGCTTTTACATACTCAGGCAGCTTTGGGTTATTAAAGGTGAGAATGAAGGACTCAGATTTTACAAGCCCCCCATCCACTCTTTTCATGATGTTCTGCACGTCCAAAATTCCTTCAGAGACCCATTCCTCCTTCAGTTCTTCAGTTGGAATATCTACAAGATCACGACAAGAGACCACACCTTTGCTGTAATTGAAGGTACTATGCATCTCCGTCTCTATCTCATACTCCCCAAGGCACTTGGCATTTTGAAGGTTTACCGCTTGTTAGAAACTAGACATTTCGACCAATAGGGTACCATTTCGCAACCGTTTCACGGACTTCAAGTCCTCTGCAATGCCTTCTAAACCCTTTTGAATGTAGAAGGGGGAAATCTTTTCAAAACTTCCCTCTTTTCTTTTAATTACTAAAAACACATTCTGTACACCAGAATGTACTCTGCTACTCTTTGACCTGCTCGTATTACACAGACCTGTGCCTGGAGGACTGCCTTAGCGAGCCCTCTTGTTTGAGCGACTGTTTGTTCCCCCCACTGGTACACCCATTCCACTGGAAGGTTCATGGAATAAATTGGAATTGTTCATCTCCGTTCCAAGAATAGCTAACAAAAGAAGTACATGTCCGCCTAGACAGAGCCCCGCATGCCTAGGTAAGTCTTATACAACTGAGGTGCCACAGTATCCCCAGAATTACTCGCTAGCAAATGTTCCTCTTCAACAGCCATGCATCCCATCAGCACGCCTTAGGATTGAAGGGTTTTTTATAGAGGTTTATAACATCCTCGTGATCCGGGCAGTCAAGCCAAGATCCCCATTCCCTGGTACACACAACGTTCCACCGCCGCGCCACACGATGGTCGCTGAAGCATGCCCAGAGGTTACAGTATCTAGAGGACTGGCAGCGCTTACCAGTCCCCAGCTCAGGACCCCGGGTTCGCCAAGCCCGTACTCAGCAAATTAATGCTGAGCCCCTGAGGGCGGATACGAAATCGAACCGAAGGTTATGAAAAGGTTATGGGTAAGTTTGGAGAGGATATGGAGGCCAACACAAACAGAAAACAGCTCTTGGATTTCTGTTCCAGTATGGGCTTAGTTATCACAAACTCCTTCTTTAAGCATAAGGACATTCACCGCTATACTTGGGAAGGAAGGAGAACCAGATCTGTCATTGACTATATAATAACAGACCAGGAATTCAGGAAGACAGTTAAGGACACACCTGTTTTCAGGGAAATAAGCTAGAAACTCTGGGTCAAGCCACAGGAAAACCATTTTGGAGCATAATTAGGAATCTTCGAAAGGGAGGGAAGAAGGAATTAACAAGTGCTTTGGACAGGTCAGGAAAGCTGCTAGTCAATCCTGTGGATGCCTTGAGCAGATCGAGGGAATATTTTAAAGAATTGCTCAATATAGGTGAAATGTTCAATGATGTGTCAGATTTTCAGGTAAAATGGGATAGGAACGACGATGGAAACAGGATCTCATTTGAGGAAGTGGAGAAAATGGTCAATAGATTACAGTGCAATAAAGTGGCTGGGGTGGATGAAATTAAGCCAGAACTCATCAAATACAGTGGAATATCAGGTCTCAAATGGTTACACAGGATAATTGAGGAGACATGGGAATTGGGACAGGTTCCGACTGACTGGACAAAAGTGGAAATCACGCCAATATTCAAACATGGAAACAGAAAAGATTGTAACAACTATCGAGGTATCTCTTTAATTAGCATTGTAGGCAAAATATTCTCAGGTACTGTTGAAAGGAGAGTGCGAGTATAAATTGAGGACAAGATAGATGAAAACCAGTGTGGGTTTAGGCTTCTTAGAGGCTGTCAGGACCAGATCTTTAGCTTATGGCAGGTAATGGAAAAGTGCTATGAGTGGAACAGGTAATTGTATCTATGTTTCATAGGTCTAGAAAAGGCTTATGACCATGTTCCTAGGAGGAAGCTACTGACAGTTCAGATTATGGTATAGGAGGCAAACTTCTGTGCAGGGAATTAAAGGGCTTTACGTAGACTGTCAGGCAGCAGTTAGAGTAAATGGCAAATTAAGCTCATGGTGCAGGGTACTTTCAGGGGTAAGACAACGCTGTAACCTGTCACCACTGTTGTTCATACTATTAATGGCTCATATGTTGAAAACAGTAGACTGGCAGGGCAGGATTAAAATAGGTCAAAACAAAATAAGCAGTCTCACATATGCGGATGACTTAGTTGTAATGGCCGATTTGATTAATAGGTTGCAAAACAATATTTCAGAGCTCGATCAGAGGTGCAAGGATTATGATGACAAGATCAGCATCTCCAAAATGAAAGTAATGTCTGTGGGAAAGAGATTCAAACAGATTGAGTGCCAAATAGGAGGAACAAAGTTAGAACAGATAGATAGTTTCAAGTACCTGGGATGTATTTTCTCACAGTATGGCAACATAGCAAAAGAACTGGAATTGAGGTGCAGCAAAGCTAATGCAGTGAGTGCTCAGCTAAGATCTACTCTCTTCTGCAAGAAGGAAGTCAGTACCAAGACTAAGTTAGCAGTGCACCGCTCTATCTTTTGACCAACTTTGTTGTGTGGGAGTGAAAGCTGGGTGGATACAGGTTATCTTATTCATAAGGTAGATGTTACAGATATGAAAGTAGCAAGAATGATTGCGGGTACTAATAGATGGGAACAATGGCAGAAGGGTGTCCATAATGAAGAAATCAAAGATACACTGGGAATGAACACCAAAGATGAAGCAGTTAGAGCGAACAGGCTGAGATTGTGGGATCATGTTACACACATGGGAGAAGCAAGGTTACCTAAGAGACTCATGAGCTCGGCAGCAGAGGGTAAGAGAAGTCGAGGTAGACCTAGAAGAAAGTATTTAGATTCGGTGCAGAATGATTTTGAAGTAAAAGGCATAACATCAGATGAGGCATGAATGTTAGCATCGAATAGGGGATCATGGAGGAATTTTATTAGAGGTACTATGCTCCACACTGAACACTGAAAGGCATAATCAGTCACTAATGATGATGATGTATTAACCATATTGAATAGCTTCCTTAATGCATAACAAACAAAATTTTATGTACCACTTATACTGTTTATGATTTCTGACTATGTTAATTTATAGTCTATGTTGAGACCTAGAAATCTTATACAAATTACTTGCTCAAGTGTATTTTCTTTGATTTTTAAGACTAACTCGTTGTTTGGTCAACTGTTTTATCACATATTTGTCTTTTTGTGATTTAAAATTAGGTTATTATTTCTAAACCAATTATCTAGTTTACACAACACCTGTTCCACACACTGTTTAGTTTCTTCTTGATCAATTCTCTTAATTAAAATATTAGTATCATCTGCAAAAAGTACGGATTTCTCTAAGATGTCATTAGTTAAATCATTACTGTACATCAAGCAGAGTAGAGCCCCTAGGACACTTCCCTGTGGCATACAATTTTCAATCTTCCCCATTTCAGAGTAGTTCTGTTTGTTAAGTATGATTTTATAAGCTGAAATGCATAGCCCCTTATCCCATACAATTTAAAGTTTTTCCAAGAGTATCCTGTGATTTACTAAATCAGACTTTTGATAGGTCATAGAATATCCCAGTTATTAAGTCAGCCTTCAAGTTATTGCAGTACATGTTCTACGAGTTCTTGTGTTGCTGAGCAAACTGAGCGGTACAGATCGAGAGGTCTAAATGGGAGAGGGTATGTGTGGAGTCAGACAGGAATTTAGGTTCATTAGTATTGAGACCAATGAGATTAAGATGGTTGAAAATATCTGCCAAGAGAGAGACATTCTGGTAGAGGCATGGAGAGCCCCAGAGGCGGTCATGGGCATTGAAGTCACCAACCAGCAGAATTGAAGGAGGGAGGTGCAGTAGATCTGCTCTGGTGAGGATAGATGATGATGGCATTTAGATATTGCAGAGTGAGTATGTGAAACCAGGAAGGGAAAGTCTGACAGCTACAGCCTGAAGTTGAATAACCAAAGAAATGACATGGCTATGGATGTTACCTTGTATGAGCAGCGTGATGCCCCCTTGAGCTGGAATTGCTAGTGCAGGAGAGAGGTCAAAACAGACTGAGGTGAAGAATGGGAGATGAAAGGGATCATAAAGATTAGTTTTGTTTCCTTCTTGCAGATAATCATGGGAGGAGTAAGTTCGTGGGAGAAGCTGCAGTTCTGCTCTATTATCTTGGATTTTGAGAATGTTCCACTGGAAGATAGCCATTTGATGGAAAGGAAGGTGCCTAGCTAATTCTTTCTCCGAAACTGTGGTTGTCAACCCAGAGATGGGGTGACGTCCATAGGTTCTAAAGCTGGTTCTGATTGGGCAGTCGTGGGCAACAAACCCTGCAAAGTCATTGGGACTTCATCCTGAGATCTGTGCCACTTCTTTTTCTTCTCTCTCTGAGGACAAGAGGAGTTGTTACGAAGGGAGCAGGATGAGTGTCCCATTCCCAACATGTGCCAGAGAAAGGGGGGGGGGGGTGAGGCATACCTTCAAGAGGAGTGGTAATCACCAAGGAGGAGTGTGGTGGAGGAGGATAGGGAGGAGGAACTGACAAAAACAGAGGCAAACGCTGATGTTAACGATAGCGGGTAGAACGGTCATACTTCTTTCAAGCCTCACTCAGGGTAGGTCAGACGGTAGAGAGTCTTAAACTCCTGAATTTTCCTTCCCCTTTTGTATACTGGGTAATTCAGCAAACAAGGACACTTTGGGACAGGGCAATTTACATAGCTAGATGGTGGGGTGCAAGGATTCCCTGTACGGAGAAAGCGGCCACAATCACCACAAACAGGATTTGTGTTGCACCTGGAAGACATGGCCAAAACAGAGGAAACAGGAGCAGTGCATAGGTGGTGGGATGTACAGCTTCACATATCATCTAGATATCATTACCTTGACTTTCCCCAGGTAGAGTATCCCCTTCAAAAACCAGGATAAAACGATCAGTGTCTACACGATTATCCTCGGGACATCTCTTGACACAGCGAACAAATCAATACCATGGTGTTCCAGGTTTGCCTTGAGGGACTGGTGAGCTGAGATGCTCACTGGGATGTCTCCCAATTGCTGGCAGGCAAGACATGCAGCTGACTGGGTGGCAGAAGTTGATCGAATCAGGACAACCAGATTGCATCTTACTCATTGCCTCAACACCAAACTTTTTTTAATTGTATTCCACATATAAGAGTGGGTTGGTAGTAGCAAATGTTTCCTCGTCTGTCTGGGAACACACCAATTATTTAGGAAATGGCTTTGCACCCAGTCTGCGGGCTGGTACCGCCCAATAGCACAGAAAAATTTGTTTCAATAAATCCAGCTCTCTACTGGCATTTGCAAGTGTTGAATAAAGGTTAACTTTAATTGGGAAGTGATTGTCCCTGACAAATTCGTTTCTACAACACAGCATATATTAAAGGAAAATCTTCACATTTAATCCAGTTGTAAACAACTATTGCAACATTGGGTTAAATTTTACTTGCCGTCCTGGTGACCTCATATGTTAATGTTGGTAACAATCTAATAATTGATGAAGATTACTTACCAGGCGAAGGAGCACAGGAAGTGATAGTTGCACAAATAAATTAATAAATTCACACACACACACACACACACACACACACACACACACACACACACACAAAACGGGCTAGCTTTCGCAGCCTAGCTGCTACTTCAGGCAGAAGGGAAGGAGACGGAAAGGAAATGATGCGGGTCTTAAGGGAGTGGGTAAGGAGTCATTCCAATCCCGGGACATTTCCTGTGGGTCTGTGTTTATTTGTTTACCCTCCTTTTTGCCCCCAAGGTAAGTCTTTGCTGTCCCGGGATTGGAATGACTCCTTACCCACTCCCTTAAAACCCTCATCACATCCTTTTCCCTCTCCTTCCCTTCTGCTTGAAGTAGCAGCTAGGTTGCAAAAGCTAGAGTTTGTTGTGTGTGTGTGCGAATTTATTAATTTATTTGTACAACTATCACTTCCTGTGCTCCTTCACCTGGTAAGTAATCTTCATAAATATTTCCTGCTAGGAATTTCTCCTCTATAATTTTAATATTGTATTTAAGTTGACAAGTGTGAGGCAACACAAATTTGTCACACAATCTTCGCCACACTGTGGCTTGGCCAAAATATGCCCTTGATTGGAACTGACAACATACAGTACACGTGGTTGGCAACGACAATAGAATATACTGCATTAACTATCTTAATATTTTGCAACGATAGGCTGTTGGCCAACATTTCTTAACATGATGATCTGACATTAATTAACATTAACATTACATGGGTAATTCATGTACGTGACTGTTAAACTTCACATCCAAGCTTTTCCACATCAAGTTTGTGTTTGCAAAAGCAAACAAACATAACAACAGGTGTTTCTGACCACTCAACAGTTGGATTAGGGAAAACTTTAATTTCTCTCTTCGTCTATGGACTTACGACAAGAGAACCTGACAGAGAGAAAGAAAATCCTCGATAATTTTAATTTGTCGGTTCACAAACAGGCATGGAAAGAAGCCAATAAAATAACGAGCTAAACATACAGAAATTAAGGGAAGTGGACATGGTTTTGCTTCACTTGTTAATAGTTATATATCTACAGTCAACGAAAACGATATTGCATTCCTTAATTTTGAGGAATGAGAATATAACGAATAATTACACAATGTTCATACAGCACTTTATCATCATAGCCAGGTGTTGTCAAAGAGATTAGGTGTTGTCAAAACATCGGACGCGAATTATTTCTAAATTTCCATCTTTGATCGTATATCAACTGACATACCGATACTGAAATAAAAATGTCGAGAAGAAACTTCAATAACAATTAATATTGTGTCAAATTCATTAGTGAAAACGTTTCAAAGTAATATGACGCACATGTGCTTTTCATATATAAAATATTTGTAATATAATTTCAAATTTTCGTACATTCAAAGAATTTCTTTCAAGAACCCGTCCCCCCCACCAACTTACAACTCGGTAGAAACCTGTAACGTTTTTTCTTATTCAACCAATCACGAGAAGGCAGCAGTACAGCGCGTAGCCAATGACAAGGCGGGCCCTAGAACATTTAAACACAAATATCGTTGTGCTTGGTGTCTTCAAAGACGTGTTGTGAGAAGATACATTTGGATCAGAGCTGGGTTTCGCGGACTGTTGTGACTTCATAAGATTGCTTCGAGGTAAGGCAAAATAATGGTTTTGTGTCTTGCTTGAAAGGAAGTTTATTTAATGGATGTTGAAATTAGAAAGGTTAAAGTGGCGTAAGATAAGAAACGAACGGCGTGGTTTGGATTGTTTAATATCAAATCTTTTTCCACATTTCATACTGTTTTAAGAGCGTAAAAGAAATCCAGTGTTCCGTTAAAACAAAAACTAGAACACAGGTAACTGCCAAATCCTAGTTTACGGTTTGTGAAATAGTTGTCCATTGAAATTGTAATTATCTGAACTGTTTATAGTTCTGTTTACCGTTAGTGCTACGATAACAACTAAAGCGTTAACTTCAGCTTCAATCGGGTGACAGGTGAAACGCAACGACCACTTAAAACCTAGTGTTTGGCACTGCTAAATTTTGTTCCATTATGTGAAAGTTAGGGGGGGGGGGGGGGTAGAAATAGAAATAAAGAACATTTTATAAGCGACGGCTAACCACATAGGATTTGGCTAATGCGCAGTTTTAAAAATTAAAAACTGACTTACGTTTTGTAATAATCATTAAAGATTATGCCTTACAGCGTTTCTCAGTGAGCTGCTGTTCACAGCATAATTTCTATGCTTCGTCTGACGTTAGTTACGTCAATATCGTTCTTCAATGAACCAAAGTACCGTTCTTTCTCCTTGTCTACCTCGAGTATATTCTACTGCCGAATCAATGAGTGTTAAGTAATCTTGATTCTTACTTATAACATGACCAAGTGTAAGCATGTATCCTCAAACTGCTTAATGTATGGTGTTCATTTCTAGTTTTTGCATTCATCAGAGACCCAACCGCCATCATTCCCATCTATTAGTCCTTGTAATATCTGTATCCTCAACTTTGTTGACAAGGTAGCATCTAACACCCAGATTAAGCAGTACTCTGGAAAACTGGTGCTGACTTCCTTCTTGCTGTTGCCTTACTGTGAGAAATACATCCTAAGTACTTGAAACTGTCCACTTGTTGTAACTTTGAGCCTCCTATTTTGCGCTCAGTTTAAATCTTTTTTTTCTGCAGCTGTTACTTTTGTTTTTGGAGATCATGCCCTAACCCTTAAATTTATTATCTAGCTCTGAAATATTAAATCTGACCTTTCAATCAATTCTGCCATCACTGTTAGCATATTTAAGACTGCTTATTTTGATATTACCCTTCTGGCCTGTCATCACATGATCTATAAATATGAACACCGAGGTAAAACTTAAGTGTCTGTTGCCCATGTTATTAGTATGTTGGAAACTTTGCCGCGAGCGGCAATGGGAAGAAGGTGTGTCCGAACCCGAGATTCGAGCACCACATGCCCTCGCATACTAAAAAAAAAAACTTCCTGTTTAAACCTATACCTAAGTTCACTTTCTGTTAAAATGATCACTGTTTAGTACAGATCATAAGTGCTATATCTGCTCTCTGGTTGACTGCTACAGTGTATACATAGATATTCTGTAGTGTCGCCAACATTTAGAGCGTGTGGACAACTCTGCAGGTTAGCCGAACACTGATGACATGTTGCGCTCTTGTCTTACCCCTTGACTACCTTGAGCTGTTTCTTCAGTCCGGAGACTGGCTTGCCGCACCTCTCCACCTTTAACTATGAAATCAATTTACTGTCAACTCTTACCTGCTGCAGGCAACAGGTCTTCTGTAGATTTAAATTTCTCCTATTCCATAATCTTATAGGACTGACAATAGCTACCTTCTAAAAACAAAAGCATCTTTTTCTAGATAATGTTGATAAAGTTCCCAGTTCCACTTGTATCATTCTCCTTTAGGCTGTCTGCCAGAAACTAAAGATCTTGGCCTTGCAGCCCAAGGCCTAAACCACTGATATTCATCCAACTTATCTTGAGCTATTACTTTCTCTTCTTTACATCTGAGAATATTTTGCCCACATAACTAATTGGGTAACTCTTTGAAGTTCCCAAAATTGAAGGGGTTTTGAAGTACCGAAAGTGAGCCATGCTATAAACTAGGCCTAGTCTACTACATCATTCGTCTTTTTAGTCACAATACAATACGGTATACCGGTACGGTACATAGTAAAGTCATTGACCGTGTAGTTATGTGGTAATTGACATGGATTTATTAACTACTAGATCAGTTGGATTTGTGAATGTTATAGCTAGTGAGGTGATACTCAAAGCTTGTTTTGGATTGTAAATTGCTTTTGTGATATTCTGGTTGCAGGATCTCAACATGCCCACTCAAGAGAATGATGTACCAAATAGGCTCACAGCCTTCAAAAATAAGGGAAAGAACCTAGAGGTAAATTTACTTTTTGTGTAGTGTCATTGTAAATCATAATCTTTGTGTTGCTCTGACTTTAAGCTAATCAATCTTGTAGGAAATGCGTCGGAGGAGGAGTGAAGTTAGAGTAGAGCTTCGCAAGGCCCATAAAGATGATCAGTTGCTCAAGAGGAGAAATATTGCAGATTTTGAAGAACCTAGTTCACCCTTACAAGATAGCAATATTCAGATGCCACCAATTATACCAGTTGATGAAATAATAGCAGGTAAATTTGTGAAGAGTTAGCACTATTTCTTACTAATATATATTTAAAGAAATGTTACAATAAATCGGTGTATTGCAGGAATGTCGAGCAGTGATCCAGATGCACAATTCCAAGCAACACAAGCGGCTAGAAAAACATTGAGCAGGGAGAGGAATCCACCAATTGACGTCATGATTGAATGTGGCATAGTGCCAAGATGTGTAGAGTTCTTGTCATACCACCACAAGTAAGACATTAATATTGCTATCAAATGTTGTGAAATAATAAGTTAGTATAGGCTTAAGTTGGTAATCTTTCATGTTTTACAGCCCATCACTTCAGTTTGAAGCTTCTTGGGCTTTGACGAACATTGCCTCTGGAAACTCTGAACAGACTTACGCTGTTATCAAAAGTGGTGCTGTTCCCAAATTGGTGGCTTTGTTAGCTTCACCATCTGCTCATGTTGCAGAACAGGCTGTATGGGCATTGGGAAACATTGCTGGTGATGGACCAGTGGCAAGGGATCTGGTTATAAACAATGGAGCAGTGCCAGCATTGCTTGAACTTATAAGGCCAGAGACTGCGGTAAGATTGTCGTGCTTTACGGCATCCCAATATTTTCTGTGTCACTTTCTTAATCTGTTAATTCTATTTTTGTTGATACCACAAATTGAGGCGTGGCTCGTGCAGTAAATTACGCCTTCATTTTTCCTCGTCTTTTTGACTAGTGTTGTGATGTTGGTAATGTGACGTCTAATTCATTCTTTGAAGTACCCATCTAAAACAGGTCAATTATTCTTACGTGTTAGTTTTTGCCTGATTTTTTTGGGTGTAATGTTGTACTGGTTTGTTTAAAAGTTTTGTGATGTAGTATAAACCTTGTTTGGTAACCATAACAAGTTATGGTCCAATAGTGAACCTAGGATAAAATACGAAATATTAAATCGACATGAGTTTATAGTCAGATGACAGGATCACATTGTATGACACTTGATATGGTTTCTATTTCGTTAATCTAATTAGCATTTGAGGTAATTTTGTAGATGTGGCAGTATGGCTGTGGCCTCCAAACACATATCAAAATGATAAATATTGAAAAAAGTCTTGTTATATAGAATGTGCAGCACATTACTTTGACCACAAATTAAATAACTATGTCCATCTATGGTTCTCAGTAGACCCTTGACCAGTCAGTAATTACTTTGGTATAAACAATGTTCCCTTTACAAGGATACATTTGCTCCGATAAGGCCATATTTGTTCCAACTTTTGGCTTGCAAAGCCATAGTGTGGCATGTAATTAAAAGTCCAGCCTTACTTCCTTCTCTCCCCACCCCCCTTCCCCTTTCTCGTAAGTCATATGTTTCAAAAATTACATGCCACTTATTTTGAGAAACATAAACTGGTCTTCAAAGTATGATGCAGTTCTGTGAAAGTTTATGTACCATTTTTGTACATATTCACAGCAATTTTTGAAAGCTGGTTTCGATGTAAAGAGAATGGTCTCATTCTGTACTGCACCCAACAATAGCAGGCAGGGATTCCCCCCCCCCCTCCCATATCTGTGGCTTTAGAACCAGTGCTTAACACACAGAAATTTTCATTTCATCGAAATTATTCATCGTAATAAAAGTAGTCGGCCTTCTTACCACGATGCATACCTGCAAACTCTCCTTATTCGGGTCACTCTCTCCTGCCTCCTGTTTTCTGCATTAATTCCTCAAGATTTTTAGCCTTTATCCTGAAACCCAAGATCAATTTTTTGCCGATGGTCAAAAGTTCATTGCTTAATTGTCATCCTAAATATGTAACTTTGATATGAATATTACAGAAGAAAATTTCCTAGCAGGAAATATATAAAAATAGACGCAAGTTTACTCACCAGGCAAAGCAGCACAGGTGTGATAGTAAGCAAGCTTTAGCAACCCACTTGCTTTTTCAGGCAGAAAGGAAGGAGAGGGGAAAAAGATATGAAGGTTTCAAGGGAGGGGGTAAGTCAGTTTTATACCTTGGATAATTTACTTGCTGGTAAAACTAAATGGTGGATGAATCATTAGTGACTTCTTGAATACTAAATTATCAAAATTTGAGGAAAATGTCCAGAACTCTCATATTTTATATGTATCTAACAAATTGCACAGCAGGGGTAAACCAATTGCTCTCATTGTGTTGAGTTTACCAAATGTCTGCCTTAGCATACAAGTGTAGAGTACTAAAAAATGAAAACGTCCTTTAAGATGTCATTAAAGAAAAGTTGCCAAATAGCAGTGTAGAATCTTAGTTTGGATAAGTGGTGCTGATGTTATTGCAAGACAGTGTAAGAAATATTTTTCCACAGATAAACAAGAGAATAGTTTTTGGAATAGATCACTGGAAGTGCCCCAGAGAACAAATTGTGGCTTTGTGTACTTTCTGCATTTTATTTGAGTGGATTATTTATTCTGGAATATTGTTGCATATTACTTAAGGGGAGTCGGGTGGTTCTATCTTGGCCATGTTAAATTATGACTTTAGGAACACTTCTCCCTTACCAATTGACATATGATTTTTTTATGAGATTGAAATGAAGATAAAGAAATGGCTTTAAAATAACTTTAAAAAAAATTAAGTTGCCATAAAAACTGCAATTTTACTTTAAGATATGAATATTTCCTCAGTTTGGGCATCAAAGAACAATTTTTAAAACAATGTTAACATTAATAGTAGCCAAGAAAGTTACCAATCATTGAAAGACGGTTATCAGGAACATAAAGATAACACTATTAAACAATTTTATTCTTACTTTACATTCCATCTATATGTGGTCTATCTGGATCTTCTAATTCTTCAAACTGGTCCTCAATCTTTCTTCTTGCATGTTCTGCGGTCTAGCAGCATTTTTCTCAATTTGACACCTTGTCTGCTTTTTAAAATCCTAAGTTAGTTGCCCTTTTTCAAAAACTTGACAGTTCTTGCCTGGAGATATGCCTAGAAGACTACAAATTTTACACATCTGATTGTTTAGCGTCTGGGGAAATGTAAACAATCGGTAGTGGGCACTTCAAAAGGAGTCGCTGCACTTTGTTACTATCAGTACTTCTAAACCTAGCCTGGTTAGAATACAGATTGTAAGGGATCCTTTACATTTTACGCACACAGCAATTTGGCTAACTAGGCTAATAAACTGTTAAGACAGCTAAGATATTGTTCATATTCTTTTCCATATCTCATATTTAGCCAAGTTATGAGTAAGCTTCTTAAGTGAACTTCCATTTCAGATTCACCACAATGTAAAAAGTGTTTTTGGTTACATACCTGTCTCAGTCACATCAACAAACAAGTGACTGCTGACATGCACTATGACCACTGCCAACATATCAAGTAAATACTGTACAAACATGCTGCTGATCTAGACTTGACACATGCTAGACAGTTAGAACTTCAGCAATTTTCAACTCTGCGTTACATACATCGGCTTTTTGTTTTATGAACACAGACCTGTTTTCCACTCAGAGGATGCGTGTATATTATGTAATTATGAAATTTGTGATTTATGTGAGGAGGAAAACCTCAATTATAGGGCTTAAATCATCCTTCACAAGCTTGACATATTTTCATAGGTTTTGTCTCATGACCATAACAAAAAGAAATACCTGAATTTCAACATTTCTTAATACTATTGTGAGCTTTGCGTAGTTCAAATTATGATATAATTGAATATAAAACTACATTTCACTTATGGAAGAATTTTCAGGGCTTGAAAATTTCGCGTTAAGAGGTCGCGCAAAATCAGGGCTATACTGTAATATTGATTTGGTAAGTTAAGGGAGAGGTGTTATCAGTTCACGGAATATAACTTCAATCAGGAATGTTGTTTTCTCTAGATTAGCTGCTAATTTGTTTTTGCTTTGGTCAAGGATATAGTCTTTATCAAAAAGATCAATAGATGCTTATTGTTCCATATCAGCAAATGACCCTTATGAACTGAAAACTTGTGAAAATTAAAATAATTTTGTGTTCTACAGGTTTATTTTGTTAATCAAATTTTGGCTTATTAGGCCATCATTTAAGTCTAGTCAAAGAGCTTGCATTGTCAAACCAAAAGATATGTAACATTTGATTTGACAGTGAGAGCTCTTTGACTACACTTCAGTAAATGTGATGGTCTAATAAGCCAAAAATAAACCTGTATAACACAATTGTGTACTTTAATATTCATAATGAATTTGTTCTACCAAGGAGTGTTGGAAGAATCAGTAAACATGGAAAAACTGTTGTACCTATATTGCGGCACCGTAGACTGTCACATTAAAGTTGACTCTAGAATTAAGTTACGTCATGTCAGGCAAGATGATTAAATTTGCTAAAGTTGGGCATCAATGGCTATTTGAGATGCTTGGCCAACTTTATGTGCATTTATCAGGGTGTATACTCACCAGGATAAGTGGGAGATTGGGAATTTATCTATGAGAAATCGGGGGAAATGCCTGGTGAAATTTCCCTTGTTTAATAACTTTCTGTAATTTTGGCTGGTAAAACATCCCTTGTGCCTATTATAGCAGTAATGGGAGAATAACAGGGTCAATTGAAGTCTTGGCATACTTTACAGAAGTTCTGCGAACCTTGTAGTGCTAGCACTCGTAGGAGAAAAGGTACGGTGGTGACGTGGCTTAGCCACAGCCTGAGGGATAGTTTGCAAATCAAAACTACCACTCTTTGGAGGAATATGTGCTGATAGAACTCCTGTGAACTTTGGAAAGCATGTGAGGTACTGGCAGAAGTTAAATTGTAAATGGAAGTCCCGGTTCTGGCACACGATTTTAATGACCGGAAGTTTCAGCTATGGCCTTGTTTCCAACAAAGGAGATGTTTAAAGATCTGCATGTAACTGGTTTCAACTATTTGTAGAGGATTTGCTTTACTAAGTTGAAACCTCTTTGTGCTGAAGGGCGCTGTGTCAAAATAAGGTTGTAAAATATTTTACAAACGAAACCTATGCTAGACAGCAGCACTCATACTTAGATTAAACTGAAATTTTCACCAAACTATGTGGTGGTCTTGATGTTAGGAAAGTGCCTATATGACGGCTCAGTTATTCTTAAATGTTGTTCTTTCTCTGTAATTATAATTGTCTGCCAAAAGTATAAATCTTGTTTAGTAAATTGTTTTAACAAACCTACTGTTCATGATTCTTTTGTAGGTAACTTTCCTAAGGAACATAGTATGGACTCTTTCTAACCTCTGCCGAAATAAAAATCCGCCTCCACCATTTGAAAATATAAAAATGTGCCTTCCTGCCTTAAACAAATTGTTAAATTATGGCGACAGTGATGTCTTAGGTAAGTTCAAATTCTACTGGAATTCCTAAACTTATTCTCAATGGCACAAAATAATGTGAAATACTTATTTCAGCTGACACATGTTGGGCATTGTCATATTTAACTGATGGTACAAATGACAAGATTCAAGCAGTAGTAGACATTGGTGTAGTCCCAAGATTGGTGGAACTCCTTTCTTTTAATGAAGTATCTGTCCTCACACCAGCTTTACGTGCTGTTGGTAATATTGTAACTGGCAATGACACACAGGTAACGTAACGTCCATTTTTAATGAAGAAAGTATTAATGAGAGGTACGATATATTTATAAGAAGTGTCTATTACAGACGGATGCTGTCATCAATGCAGGTGGTCTAAAGTATTTAGGCAAACTTTTAGAGCACCCAAGGCTTAATATAATGAAAGAGGCAGCTTGGACTGTGTCAAATATAACAGCTGGAAATGTTGACCAAATACAGGAAGTTGTGAAAGCTGGTCTTGTTGAACCATTGATATCAGTCTTAACGAAGGTAAGGGTCATTCCTTCAAAGTTACACACTAAGTAGATGCTTTCTGCATGGCTATTGATAATTTGTAGTAATACATTAACCTGATACTTTTCCTGGATATTATAGTAGTAAAACCTTGCAATTTTGCTACTGTGTACCTCAATACTAAACTTAAGGCTAATTATTTCTGTACAGGCATTTAGTTAAAATGTAAACTGTTCAAATTCTTAATATGTAAAATCAATATTGGCTTTCTTTACACAGGGAGATTTCAAATCTCAAAAGGAAGCAGCATGGGCTGTCACAAATTTCACTTCAGGAGGGTCAGCAGAGCAGATAGTGCACCTTGTTCGATGTGGGGTGCTGAAGCCATTCTGTGACCTTCTTGACAGCAAAGACTGGAAGACAGTGTCAGTGGTGCTTGATGGGTTGGGAAATATCCTCCAGGTAAATAGTGCTTCAGAATTTGGTTAAAAAAAGCAACTTCCAAAGCATTGTATTTTGGGAATTTTTTAGTACTTAGCAAGTGTTAATCTACAATAACACAACAATGAAAAAGTTCTTAATTTTAAATTAGTGCTCTCTGTTGTAAGTTCATGTATTATTCAGTTTTTGTTAGCATATACTGCAGTGTCCCTTAAATGTCAGTCTCTCTTCAGAATTCTTTGTCAATTCATATCTTCTGGTTCTGATAAATTTTCCACTGCTTCTAGGGCTCGTTTATATTGTAAAGCAGATATCTGTAACTTATATTGCATTTCACAACCCAATATGTTGCAGCAACAGAACTCTGTGCAAATGACTGAAAGGAAAGTTAACAGTTAATAGCAAATAGAAAAAAAAGTTAACCCCTTGACCTAAGTTTCAAGATTTCCAAAAGTAGTTACAGAAGAATTGACATGTAAAAAATAAATGGAAATTCCAACCTGGAATTAATAATATAGTAATAAGGACAGTTTACAACTCGCTGCAAAGATGTGGCAACGAGCTGCGATAGGTACATACAAAAGACACACATACAGCACTTTCAGCTATCGGCCATGGCCTTCTTCAGAAAATGAACATTTACACAATCGCACAGGTCGTGCAATAATTACCTCCGGCTGCCACACATTGAATCAGTGTAACAACTGGAGGTAAATGGGTTTGTGTGTGTGTGTGTGTGTGTGTGTGTGTGTGTGTGTGTGTGTCAGCCAGCTTGTTGCTGCGGCGAGTTGTAAACTGTCCTTATTTCTATATTAAACATGTATAATATTAACTATTCTACATGAGTTAAAATCAGTACATCATGGTTGAGGTGACTTCAGCTTCTCATTGATGTGCAGATGTTAGTGAAAGGCAGCCAATCAGAATTGTCGTAGTTATCAAAAATCTATTTAAAACAACACTGCATTGTCTGCCAGTGGTTCCCAACCCATGAGCCGCTGCTAGTTTGTGGACTGGGGGCAGTTTGATACTGGGTCATGAATGCTCTTCGAGTCAGACAAGGTAAAAGTATCCAAAGGTTCTGAGGTGTCATGTCACTCGTCTTTAGATGAAACTTTTTTTTTAAACTGTATGCAGAACACAGGAAGGTTTGATTGTACCCTTCCATCATTTGTTTCTGACATGGCGAGGGCAATTTATTTTGTTTAGTTGTTGGCGATATTTTGATCAGCTCTTGGGGGTGGTTATTTGAAATTTTTCATGCTGGTTTCCACTTGCTGCCAACTTCTATTGAGCCCTGCAGTAGTCAGTATCCTGTATACAGTTTGTTGTTCCCAATTTGTGAGGTGTTAAATTAAGCGGTATTGTGATAACGAATTAAGACTCCTTCCAGAACCAGTGAGTGAATTTTTCATGGACTGATTTTGACAGCTAGGTGTAATAGTGACCTGAAATGTTGACTGTGTGACTTAACATACTTTTTCATATTAACTTAATACTGTTTGCCACAGAAGTACTGCATATGAACATAAATATTTCTACCACACATTGTAGCTGATGAGCTCAATGCATGTGTGTCGGCAATAACAGTGACAAATGTTATTACTCCCCATGCAGTTCCTGCAGCACACAGCAGTCAGCCTTCGACATCCCAGCTCCCTTTGCAATCCCAGGGTGTGTTAAAAATTATAAAGTGAGTAGTACGCTGAAAATTTTAAAAAATGCCAATAGTACACAGTAGAAAAAAGTTTGTGAATCCCTGACTAGACACTACAGCAGTATCGAAGCATTTTCATGATTCTTTCAGGGACCTTTTTGAAATTGAGGCTGAAACCCGAGGATTAGAAATTCCTTTAAAGTTGATTACTTTAAAAAAAGTTGAAAATGTCATTTGGTGAATAAAACATTAACTGAACTATCATGTAAGCAGTCTTTAGAAAAGTTTGGGGATACGCTGAATGTAGTGACTTGAGGCTGAAGTTAACCCGTTTTAATCCACACATTGACTGTCTTGTAAGAGAGTGTCAAATATCCCTAAGAGATTTTTTAATATTGTCTATTCGAGTTTGAGTTTTCGCATACTTGTTATAATTGAGTACAATACAAATCATTTTCTCTATAATGAAATATAAGCAAGGAAGTAACTCTAGTCGGGTTTAAGTGAAAATGTCATTGCTCAGTCACTACAGAATCAGAAAAGTACATTGAGAAGCAGGCACTACATGTGTGTTTTCACTAATAACAAAGTCAGTAAAATTTTCCCATGTTCTTTGAAAAAAAAAATTTGGACATTAGTGGAAGCTCTTAAAGGGGTAATTGTCATGTCCATGTACTGACAATGTCTCGGTGTACTTCATTCACCATCTTGTACCTATTTGTATAGCGCAATTTCAGAGCTGCACACTAACTGTAACAGTTCCCTGGTGTAGGAAAATTATATAAGTCGTTACAATATTAACATGTCATATTCCTTCATGATATGGAAGACATATTTCTCTCTTCTGCATGTAGCATCTATTTGGCTAAACTAAAATTTAGCCATAACTGTACAGAAATTAGATCACATAAAATGACACTTTACCTGGAAAGTTAACTTTGAATCTTATTTTGAAAGAGCTCACTATTTATTCTATATAATTGACAGTTGCCCTGCAAAACTTTGTGTACACTAAAGGAAATAAGTACTACTGTACTCTTATTGCATGGAGTGACTTCTCAAAATCCTTGCAAACTGAATTGCAAAGGTCTGGCATGCAGTGGTAATAGTCGGGGACTATTTTGTTACGCCCCATTTTATATATAATATAGTGAGGACAGTTTCCAACTCGCCGCAAAGACGTGGCGACGAGCTGCGACAGGCACATACAAAAGACACACACATACAACGCATTCAGCTATCGGCCATGGCCTTCTTCAGAAAATAGAGCACTCACGCAATCACACAGGCACACAAGTCATACAACCATCACCTCCGACTGCCACACTTCGAATCACGCTCTGCAGCGAATCGGGGACGGGAGGGGAGGGGGAGGGGATTGATAGGTTACGTCACGGTGGTGGGGATGGGTTAGATGGGAATAAGCTGCATCTCGTTATTCCCATCTAACCCATCCCCACCACCGTGACGTAACCTATCAATCCCCTCCCCTCCCGTCCCCGATTCGCTGCAGAGCGTGATTCGAAGTGTGGCAGTCGGAGGTGATGGTTGTATGACTGTGTTGTGTGCCTGTGTGATTGCGTGAGTGCTCTATTTTCTGAAGAAGGCCATGGCTGATAGCTGAATGTGTTGTATGTGTGTGTCTTTTGTATGTGCCTGTCGCAGCTCGTCGCCACGTCTTTGCGGCGAGTTGGAAACTGTCCTCACTATATTATTTATTCCAACCTGGACTTTCCATTATTCCATTTTATATATAGATTGTTGTATGCATTAGGGATGGGTCAAACCCCAATTTTGCCGAATCAAATCCGAATAACAAATCTTAAATTAAAAAAAAGTGCAGGATTCCGAAATCAAATCTTTTGTATCTTTAACCCAAATTGTCAACTCAAGTACATGTATGTAAAAATAATTACTTCTCTATAGCCAGTAATGAAGATAAAGCCTTCTGGGATGGGCCCCAAATGACAATATTCAGTAAAATTTAAGAAATTTTTGCTTAGATTTCCAGTTCTTAACGATTTCTTTTAGCACCACCTCCCCTTAAATCTGCAGACTATGTATGAAACATTTGGAGATGTTTAGATGCTCTAAAAGAAACTTTCTTCACTTTATCAACTGTTTAATTTTGATGAAGTAAAAAAAAAATGCATAATGAAGTCCTACAAAGGAAAGAACTTAATACTTCCCTATTTCAAAGGGAATAGTAAAACATAAAATCTGAAGATGAGTAGATATTTTGGATGTTAGAAAAAGTATTCTTCTGTATTTGTAGATTGTATTCTTTCAAAAATTTAAGATCGTCTGCGCAGAAGTTATATTCATAGATTTAAAAACCAGTACCGGAGATCAGTTGCCGTCCTCCATTTCTAATTCCCATTCAGCATAAGAATACAAATGTAAACATTGTGAAACATATTCCCCATTTGCCCTTGTCTTGTCCTGTTTAGTTAGTTAGGTAGACAGAATTTAAATCATCCTAACAGCTAACACAGATTACATGGTGTAATGTTTACATTTGTATTCTTATGGTGGAGAGACTAACATTTTTTTAAATGCCTGTTACTCAATCTGATTTGGAACTCACTTCCATGTATCGCGCTATTGGCACACTTGCACATTTTACATGACCTATTGGTGTCAGTTGTCTGTCAATGTTCGAAATGCAGTTGGTGTACATGTTTGAGCTTGACCTTAAACGATTTATTGAAATGGACGTCAAATGGTTGCCGAATTGACATCATCCCACCTGGGTAACTTTCTTTTTGAAATCTTAATGCTTCATTACAGTTCATACCCTAGCACTTTACAAAATTTAACGAAACAATACATGAAATCAGAATGTGGCAATTCGTAAAAGAATCATAAAGCCTTATGTATTGATACTTGAGTAAAGAAATTTATTTTTGTTGCTAACTAATATTTGAGACTTCTACATTTATGGTTGCACAATACTAAAGTTAAATTTCCTTCGTTGAATGGTGTATTAAAGTCGAAAATAAATAGGAAATTACTTGGCTCCAAAGCTAGCCTGTATAGCACTTCTTAGACAAGAAAGGTTACATGTGGTGGCTCCTATCACCATTTTCTAAACTTTGTTTGCTTTGTACTCGATTTAAATACCAAGTAGTTTATATATCCCAAAAGCACACTGTTATGCAAAAGAAACAACATTTGTAACTGAGTTTCCATCTAACATATCGGATTAAGGATTTGCTAGTGTTAGACCATGATGCAGCGAATCCGAAGCCAGTGTGCTATATTCGACAAATAATGGAATTGGCTGAACCACTTGAACATCCCTAATATGCAAGTTACATGACAATCTCTTCAAGTGCACAACTGATTTCTACACAGAAAGTTGAAATAACTATTTTTTGAAAAATCTTGCTGTGAAGTTCTAAAACAGTAAAAAAAAGTGTAGTACACAGATCAGGCTTGTTTAATTTAGCAGGTCTTCAAATCGACCTGAAAGTAAAAAAAACACTGATTCCAAACAATAAACTATATTGGCAACATATTTTAACTAGTGTGTGTGTGTGTGTGTGTGTGTGTGTGTGTGTGTGTGTGTGTGTGTGTGTGTTGTACAGTTTCAAAGTTGACAAATAGTTTGTCAAAAATTCTAGCCAATGGACAAACTGCAAGGTTAAACAGCCATATTTTTCATGTCAACCTCCGTAGGACAGTGGTCAGTGTGGTAGGTTGTCACATGTGCCTCTAGATTCAATTCCCATTTGAGTCGGTTTTTCATCTTGTAGATAACATAGATTTTTTTAAATTGTATTGGCAGTGACTTCACACACTTCATTGCCTTGACAATTGTTATAAAATTAAATTTTACAAACGAAATTAACTTTGGCTTTTTTCTGTAAACAAACCTATTTAACAGAGCTCAAGTAAATTCATGCCAACTTACTTAGAAAGATGGTGTAAATTGTCCTTCGTTTGTAGTTTACAAAAGAGATCGTTAGATATATTTACTTCTTATATTAGGTGTACAAAGGATCCGTGAAATATTTTGTAGGAATAAATAAGAAAACTTACGGCTAAAAGTGGCAAGGTTTCATTCTTAGACTCCTGCTTTTCCCCAACATTCCCCTCATAAACTTGAGGACTTTACACTGTACCTGTTTGTAGGTGGATGTTCTCGAAGTTCTTGATTGTTGCTCTCAGTAGCAGCTGGCTGAAATCTCATGGGACGAAAACACACTCCACATGACTAATGCAACACAATTGCAGTTTGACACTTTTTAATGATCTATAAATGTCCCCATTTATGGCCAGCTTAAGTCTTATTAATTACATCCACATGTCAGTAAGAGCTAACACTGTCAGTGTGTGGAATACAAAAGTTAGAGGTGTGCATCATAATGTGGCACATATTAATCACAGTAGATGCACCTTTCCCACTAACGTAACTAAATTTTGCATAATTGTTCAGCTTGTCCAAACTGATAAGGCTTGTGCCTCAGATCGCGGCAGAAAGCATAAACAAACTTGGCACTGGACATGTTGAACATCAGATGGCTGGAAAAAAAAAAAAAAAAATACTGATACATGCCTCAAGCACATCCTATTTGCTTAAATGTCACTGAAAATTATGTATTAATTGAATTTGTGGCATTAATTATAATGGAAAAGTAAAATTCCATACAACTGTCTGCAGTAAAAATTAGCTTAAACAATACAGAGTTGCTGAATATACAAATCTGTTAAATGAATGGTATTTCATTTACATATTCAACCAAATTGGCTTAATTCCATAATTAATGGTAAGTATACAGAAACTGAAGGCAAAACTTTCCTAACATTACTTGTGAAACTTAATAAAGAAATTATTACTATTAGAAAAGAATTTACATTGTTTGTTAATTAGTATTTCTATTAAAACTATCTGAACTTTAACAATAAACTTCAGGCATGAATTAATATTTGCTAATTAAACTTCTCTGGCATCAAATAATAGAAAACGACTTAATTAGGTTATATTGTGAAAGAAAATAAGACTAATTACATTCATGTTGGCAGGTTCAGTAATGCAAGCTGATGGGAAGAAATCCCAAAATGCTTCGTTACTTGTCCTGTCTACATGGAGAACAAAACATTAGCTTTAACATCAAGTATTTACTTTCCAATACAAATTTTGAATGAACAAATAATGCTCAAAAAAAAAATTCCTCAATTTTAACCTCAGGATTACTAACATAAGTATTAAGTTTGTCATTGTTAGACAAACTTTCACTAATGTGTTGACTGTCATACTTGAGCCAAAAGCATCATAAAATGCACAAACATTTCCTGGGCTTATTCTTTTAACATTTCCTGGGCTTATTCTTTTAACATTTCCTGGGCTTATTCTTTTAACATTTCCTGGGCTTATTCTTTTAACATTTCCTGGGCTTATTCTTTTAACATTTCCTGGGCTTATTCTTTTAACATTTCCTGGGCTTATTCTTTTAACATTTGGAAGCCACCATTGTCCATACAAATGCAAATCTATCAGGTGTAATTTTACTACACAATGAGCCTTGTACACTTCCCATGTTGCATAATATTGGACAAATATTTTGTTCCTGTATTTAAAACTTGGGCAAGTTGTAATTTCATACATATATTTGGAACAGGACAACTCAAGTGGTGGTCTCAAAATGGTAAAATTGAACTGCAAACTTGTTTTAATGTGCTTGTCCGGAAGAAATTGAACAACTGTTCTCGGGTCATTGACTCAATGGTGCCCTTGTATTTAATTCTATATCAGAAATCCAGAGTTTCCTGACAAATTGGCTAAGGTTATGCACTATTTTGTTCACCCTGTATTTTGAACTCTTTAGCTTTTAGAAACTTAATTTGTCAGAAGTCACCACTATCAATGGAAAATTCAATTGGGATGTCTATGGAGGATAGATAACTAGCTATTATTTTGTGCATATCAGCAGCTTGGCAGGTCTCTTTACGATGAGTTAATTTTCCTACAATATTAACTAAGTTATGATATTCAAAATGATCTTGAGATTGAACAGCTGTGTGTAAGCCCTGTCAGTTATGACCCACTAGTTAAAAGTAATTTTCAGGATTTTTTCAGTTGTTAAACAATTCCATATTTGTTTCTTTACCATGTCGTTTGCCATGCAACATGTAGTTAATATAAGGTAATTAAATGTAGTTACTCTTAATAGTTAATGTATTTTCAAAATTGTTAACTCTGTTATTTGCTAAGCATGAACATTTTTGTCTTGAAGGGGGGAAAAAAACTTTTGTTAGTTTCTTGTTGTAGCTGATCCCTCCTGGAATGCCTTGCTCTTCAGATTATTCAGTTGGTCTAATGTCACATAGAACTGGCACTTAAATCTCCCCTCTCCTCAGTTTTCCCTAAATTTGTTATACTTGTTGTTTTCCTTTTGGTGCTACCTATTCTTTTTGAAAAGGTGATACCTCTAAATTAAAACAGGTAACATAAGTTTGCCATTAGTGTCTTTATTGGGAATAATAGATAAATATATGGTTATTAAAACTAAATGTGAAAGCAGTGATAAAACAATTCATATATTGAAATATTCATAAGATATAGTGTAATGAAGCTTATTTCTAAATTTACCTTAAAGGTAATTTTGTTTAAATTGTAATATTACAACTTGACCCAGTGCAGGTACATTAATGCTATTGTTTTCACACTGAAAAATCATGTTTTGTTTCTTAACATGATGGAAAGATATTTATGGTTTATTAAGTGGCTATGAAGTTTCTATTATAGTATTCAATCTTTCTGTTTGAAAAAGGAATGGAACTAAAATGTTGTTCCATTGAACATTTTAATGAATTTCCCCCCTTTCCTAATTGCAGACTGCTGAAAAGATGGGTGAAGTTGAACGTGTTGCAATAATGATTGAAGAATGTGGTGGACTGGATAAATTAGAATCTCTGCAGCAACACGAGACTGAGCAAATCTACCAAAAGTCATTGCAGCTGATCGAGACGTACTTCTCCGACGCTGTAAGTCCTTAAACAGCACTACTGTTAATTGAATGTGGAACATGATAATGTTTCATATACATGTGGCATTGTCCAGTCTGAAAAATTTATTTCATGCCCTTGTCTCACTTAATTCTAAATTTTATTTACAAATTTCAGGATGCAGAAGACTCAAACCTGGTGCCTTCAGAAGTAGATGGTCAGTTGGATTTCAACAATCCTGATAAGGTTCCTGAAGGTGGATTCTCCTTCTAAAATTCTATGAAGACTGGCTCCTGTAACTTTTTTATGTATACAGTTAAGGGATTGTATGAAATTGTTATCGAGTAATTTTGTATTGCAATGCTGCATTTTACTTTTTAAGCTTTTCGCTATTTTGACACTTTCATAAATTGTAATTTCTGTGCATTAGGTTTAGATATTTTGTATTTTCTTGCCTTCTGTCCCTCTTTTTGTTTTTGTTATAATTAAATGATTATTTTTCATGTGGTTTTTTCTTTGTCAACCTTAATCTTGTAACCTTGGTTACCTTTGAAACCCTGGCATTCTTGGCATTATATTAGCCAACATTGGTAGTGAATGTCCACATATGCTTTCAAATATAGAATGAATTTATTTATTTTTGTGGGGGAGATAGGATAATAGTTAAGAGGCTCATTCAGTAATGTAAACTGTTGGCCATTTAACATAAACTACTGGAGAGCTCGTACTGTTTCTATGTAACTGCAGTCAGATTCTGACTAATGCCTAGCACTTTGCATTCATTAGTCTAGATGAATTTCTTACATATTTTTGAAATGTGAAAACTCAAGTATGTGCTCAAAATAGTGAAATTTAACTGCAAACTTTAAAAATAAGTACTTTTATAGAAGAAATGGGGGCACTGTTCTTGGGTCAATGGCTCAATGATGCCACCCCCCCCCCCTTCCAGTATTTGTATTTTGTGAATGTTGCTTAGTGTCAAATGTTCTACTAAAGTCATCCTTATTCACTTACATGTTGGAAAAATAGGTTCCAAAATGCTGCTACTTCTCTGGTTGTCTGGTTCTTTAGTTGTTTTTCCTTTTCTTTTAAAAAGCTCTAATGCTGTAACTTCTCTCAAATGAGACACTGTTTGCTGACTATTAAAATCAGACTTATTTCAGTACTTCAACTGTCACTTTGACCCTTGTGCTACTTGGTCACAGCAACTTAAATATTGTTAGTGATGCTACAAGTGGAGGAAATCTGAATAGTTGAAAGACTTTTATTTATTTAAAAGTTCTGCCACTGTTACAACGCTCCTCGACAAAGTATTTCTGTAAACATTGTTCGGCTAAGAGTTCCAGTACTTGCAGCAAGCAGTCACACTCCCGGTGATAACCATGATGTGGGTACAAGACAAAACTCCTGCAGAAATTTTAAAAGCTGTGATGTACTTTTAGCTATAGTTTTGAACAGTAAGAGTATTAGCTTCTTTCTTTTGGTTTCATAAATCTATCCCTGATGTTTGCAAAATCTGCCCTGGAAATATTACTGATTTATTAGCTAAATTTTTAATGTAAGGAAAACTATGCCTTTATGACAAACTAAATTGTTAAAATCTTTTCCTGTTTCATCAAGAATGGAACAACTATGCTTAATAAATACCATATTTGCTTAAATATATATATGCTGTACTCCCGCCCCCAAATTTTGGCTTACAAAATGGTGGTGTGGCCTATAGCAAATTCCACCATTGCCTCTCCCATGTCATTAGTTTCGAAAATTACATGTTCATTTTGGCTTGGGAAGTGTAATAAACTAATCTCAAAGATTAGTACAGTGACTGTTTCACAGAACTGCATCTGTTCTGTACACATTCACAAAAACAGCACAGCAATTCATGAAAGTCAATGTTTCGATATAAATCGCTCATTTTGTAACACAGCCAGCCGTAGCAGATACTGTAAAACCCCTTTTTAATGAATCTGAAGGGACTAACAAATTTTTTTCCTTAAGAGAGTTTTCCTTAAATCAGGGTTTAGGTCAAAATGCACTAAAGTGTTCCAGGATCAAATTTGGAACATAAGACTACATAGGCCATATACTCATTCGAACTCTCACCTTGTGCTGCATACAAAATAGTGTACCATGACATACTTCATCTTTTTACTGTTAGGTCACATCAAAAATCAATTGGTATCTTGAATTAAAAGGAGCATTCAGAAGGGAAGATTGTTTTAGAAGAAAATTTTATTTCACTAACACTGAATGAAAAAATACACCAAAATGCTGGTTCAGTAATTTCTTTAAAAAAAATCTGAGTAGTTTGCTTCTTCCTTCCAGAACAGTGTACCCCTAAGAGTTGTCTTAACAGCTGGTTAGTTGTCGACTATATCATCCACAACATAGGATGATAAATTACCGTCTCAGTCTCAAGCCCTTCCACTGCTTCAGAGAAACTTTGTACATGTGCGTCCTCTTATCATTGTCATCACTGTTTTTTTTTTTTTTTTTTTTTTTTTTTTTTTTTTTTTTTTTTTTTTTTTTTTTTTTTTTTTTTTTTTTTTGACTGATTTCCACAGCACATAGCTCACTCACATCCACAACTGGTTTAGATGTAGATACCTCATCATTGCACATAATAAAATCTTTGAATGTTAGTGTCTGGCACTTCCAAAACATCCCAGTCTTCTTCTGGGATATCATCTTCCATGTCTTCCACAGAAGATGCTGCCCCACAACCAGCATTTGCAAAGCAGTTTGTTTTGCTGTCCAACTGCATTCCAGGCAGCCACAAACATGTGCACTGCCTACAGAACATTAAATTTCATGGCTTGCTTTCTTTGCAAATAAGAAATTGACTTCTGGACTAAAGCCATTCTGTATTTGGCTTTCACTGATGGTAATAATTCAAAGTCCAGTGGCTGTAAATGACTGGTGCAATTCGTTGGAAGATATACAACACTGATATTCCTTAAAAAGGGCGTATCTTTTGGATGAGCAGGTCACCTATCAAGTATCAGCGCAATCTTTCTGCCTGCTGTGCCCATTTTAGAATCCAAGCCTCTCATACGGATAAAAATCTGTCATCCAAGCAGTTTTGTTATATTCGTACTTGCATGGAAGTGTCTTTATGCTCTTAAGAAACCTTGGAGACTGATACTCTCCAATAACCAGGGGCGGCAACTTTTCACTACCATCACTGTTTACACACACTAATGCCGTCATCCTATCCTTGCTCTTTTGGCCCCCATGACTTTTTCACCCCTAATTTTCAAGTGTTTCCGATGGCATTAGGTTATAAAAAACCTGTCTCATCAACATTAAAAAAATTTTGTTCATAACTTTGAAGCAGTCCTGGCAAAGTGTTAAGTTTCCAATATTCTAAATTTTCACTGTCCACAGTAGCACTTTCACCACATAAATTTTGTGTAGAGATTGTCATTTCTTGAAACGATCCAGCCACCCGTATGATGCAGTGAAGTTAACGTCTCCCATCTGCCTTTTCACGCAGCACATTGCCACTTATGGGAATATTTGCAGCTCCCATTGTATGAAACCATTGTAACAAGTTTCCAAGTCTCTGTACGATGAATCACGAATATTTTTCTGTTTGAACACAAACCGTGAGCCTATAGATTTAATGACTCCTTATTTTTTAAAATCCCACACAGACGATGGCACCAAATCGTATTTCTTGGCCAAGTAGCATATTTTGACGCTGCAATTTTCTTCAAAATCGTGGATGATGGTTAACTTCTGCTGAATTGTCAACTTTCTAAGTTTGCTTAGCCATATCACAGGAACTACAGAACAAAAAACACGAACTACACTGCCACACAGATTGCTACCTCTAGCCACGCTTAGATTTGTCAGACCCACCAACTGACCAACCAAATTCGTAGCAGCCTACACACATGTTCTGACCAACTGCCTACATTTTATGGTGTAAGCTTGCCAAACTATTTTTGTTTTTCGTGTGTTGGCTGTGTAGGCAGCAGACGATCGCAGGCAGGAAGTTGGTCGGGTAGCCCTAAACACACGCAACTTGAGTGGAGTGGTGGGGGGACGGATGTCGAACAGGCAGGCTCAACCAACCATCCGACACACAAAGGTGGTCAGGAAGCAAGTCCAATTTAATGGACCGCCAATTATCGGACTACAAATGATTAAAGCCTAATGATATGATTTAATGTACGAAAATGGAAAGTCACTGCAGGCCAAATTTTTTTCCTTGCGGATTGTTAGTTATTCCTTAAAATTGGGCTTTAAAAGAAAGGGCGATTCGTTAAAAGTGAAATTCAGTAACATTATTCATATGGGGTTATGGCCGGGACCAATGAAAATATTCCTTAAATGTGTGGTATATATGAATATTATAGAGGAAAAATTCCTAACAGGAAAAAATATACGTAAAAAATAGATGAAGAACACTTACCAGGCGAAGGGGCACAGGCAGTAATAGCAACAAATAAAAACACACACACACACACTCAAAAATGCTAGCTTTCGCAGCCTAGCTGCTTCATCAGGCAGAAGGGAAGGAGAGGGAAAAGGAAATGATGAGGGATTTAAGGAAGGGGGTAAGGAGCCATTCCAATCCCGGGACAGGAAAGACTTACCTTGGGGGAAATAATGGAAGGTAAATAAATGCACATACACCCACACATTTACACAGACACAAGTACACTTAGGCAGACATGTGTCTGTGTAAATGTGTGGGTGTATGTGCATTTATTTACCTTCCATTATTTCCCCCAAGGTAAGTCTTTCCTGTCCCGGGATTGAAATGGCTCCTTACAACCTTCCTGAAATCCCTCATCATTTCCTTTTCCCTCTCCTTCCCTTCTGCCTGATGAAGCAGCTAGGCTGCGAAAGCTAGCATTTTTGAGTGTGTGTGTGTGTCTGTGTGTTTATTTGTTGCTATTACTGCCTGTGCCCCTTCGCAATAGAAAAGAGATGACTTACCAAAAGGACCGACGAGCCGGTCCTTTTGGTAAGTCATCTCTTTTCTATTTTTATTTATCCCACCGGGAAAGTTTCCCTCTATAATTGGATTTTACTGTTTAACAACTGTGGGGTCTCAAAAGCAGTATGTAGCACCAGACTTTCTAAGCACAGAAATGAGTTTAATTAGATGTGGTCAATGAAAATAATCTTTGTGGTAAGTCTAGTTAGTCTCTCAAATTTTTACTGTGAAGATTCCATAAGTGCTGCCTGCCACGAGTGGTAATAGGTCAAAAAGTCATAAGTTTATTTGGGTAGGCAATACTGATGCAGAGTTCAAATGGTACATTTTACCATGACTAGAGTTGCCCCTTTAACATTCTTGACAGTAATTTCAAAGATACAATGTACCTACTATTTTACAGCCTTGGCAGTGAATCATTTAACAGCTAAATGTTTTCATTTTGTGCTACAAATGCATGACAACTCTTCAGACAATTCAATACTACGTCCTCACATGCACACTAGCAACTGTTCCAGAAACGTCAAATTTGCATTCCACTTTCCGTGTTCCTTACTGTTACTGGGTGACCTGAAGTTACATTTGAGTGTTATTTATACATTCTTTTTCCATTATCACTCACAAGCTAAGCGGTTGTCACACATATGAACACAGATCTTTTGTCATACTGAACTCAAAAGAAACAATTACTTCCACAGCACATGTCTTACACTTAAACTCCCAGTAACGTGTTTTTTCCTTTCTCTTGGAGTACAGTGTGACTATCAGCCTGTCGTCTCGCTTTCTTATTCATTGATTTAGTTTTCCACATTATCATAAAGCTGGCTTAGACAAAATATTCAGAAAAACAAAATTCGAATATTGGCCGCAGACTGTGGTTTATCTAAACTCATGTAAAGTTTAGGTGTGATCTATATTTGCAAGGTATGTCTGTTCAGCCATTCATAAGTTTTATATGGCACACATCTTGTTAAAGTTTTTTAATGCAGTTGTTAATTGGATGAATTTGGCTCAAATTCATGGTGATTGGGTTTACTGTTTGTAGGTAGCTTGCTGGGGGCGTCCCCCCGCCCTCAACGGTATTTAAAAAATCTTTGGTAGGTAGGTCGGTCAGTCTAATATACAAATTTTATTGTAAATTGACAATAAGAGAACCTGATTTGATAAGAGTAAATAAAAATGTTGAGTGCTTTCTTAAAGGTGTCAAGACTTCATTGCAACTTTTATTCGGGTGCTTAGATTTTCAATTAACCCTTTAGCACAGGAGGTAGCTGCACAGCATAGCCTCGCATGGTACTGATTTGTCCACACAGGTGAACTGTACTGTGCATGGAAAGTCGTGAAATAGATATGCAAACTGAGTAGGTGGAAAGAAAGTTCCACAGTCTAATTATAAATTATTACACATATCGTGGTTTAGGTCAAATTGATGCTCATGAATAAAAATACTTCTGATTTGACTAATAGTTGCTCGTCACTGGTGGCTCCTGTATAAACAATAAAATCCAGAATGTAGCTAGTATTACAATCACCTAATACAAACAACTTGATTCCGATCTACTTTTCTTGGAAGCAGTGTATTGCTGTCCTTTGAACAGAAGCAATCTTTCGTTTATATACAATTTTTCATGTGGTAGGAGGGGAAAAACCCTTCCAAAGGTCTGACATGTTTTATCAACAATAGGTCTTACTTTGAAAAGTCAGTCTCCACCAGCATCCGTTGTGTCGTCAGCAAAATGAAATACACTAAGAATCAAACGAAATTCATCTCTAGACATCACTTCTCTGAACATAGGCGTTGTTAGCAATGAATCTCTTGATCAATATTTATGTAGTGACTACTTCTATACGCAAGGCATAAAATGAGAAAACAATTCATCACATGTTATATTCCCATAGTCATACGAGAAAATGTACTGGTTTCTTGTACAATAAATTCCATGAACGACAGTGACATAACAGAAAACATCCTGTGTCTAAATCACAAGTAATTCCTATATTCACACCATTAAAAGGATTCACTACTGGATGGAATCTATTTTTGCCTTGTGGCCATTTCGCCTTAGTCATCGAAAGATAACATTCACTATAATTTTCATCGCCATCTGAAGGCAATTCTGAAACAACATGCCTTGGGGTTCCATGTGTAATACCTGTCCAGGTTTATGGTTGAGGTAATGTGGGTCTTGGGTTTTGAACAAGTACATTTATCTGAAAAATCCTCAGTATCCCTTTTGGTACATGTGTCCAGCAACTCCTCCTCATACATTCACAATCGTTTCGCCATTCTAAACAGCTGGACGTTTTTATCATGTGTAACACGCAAAGTATCACACAGTTGGCTAAATGCTCAAGACAGGTAGTTAGCAGGAAGCGATGGGGAGACAACACTACACCGTATGTTTGCGCTGCTATCTGCAGCAGCCACATGATGGGCCTCGTAGCCAACACACATTGCCGTTGCTCTGTCAGGACGCCATTGGTCCGTCATATGACAGGCCCTGTGCTTAGGGTTAGGCAAATAATTCAGTGGTTTTCATTTGCAAATGCCACATGGGTGAGCTGTACTATGCAATTTTTTGTTGCTGAAAGATGGGTTTACATGCCAAAATCAAACTTCTTTAAATAAGTGTGGAAGTTTTTAAAAATAGTTATTTTGGTCTCTTAATGAATAACAGAGTTAATTGGAACCAGCAGATGGATAAATGTACAGTTACTGTTGACAGTAGGATAGGCATTTGATTGCCATGGTTATTCTTCCATGGTTAGTACCATATCTCTGGGGCACAAATGACCTATAATATACCAATGACATTCATTTTGGCAAGTGGCCATCCCCCACCTAATACCTGTTGAGATCTGATAATATAAGCTGAATTATATTCACAATGCAGCAATGAGTGGCTAGCAGCATCATGTGTATGTGTGAGAAGTGTATAGGTGAATGGAAGAGAGAAAACAGAGCAGCTATAACTATGGCTGATTCTTATGGTAAATACAGATAAATTGCTTTACTGTTGCTCATTGGGTTATGAAAGACTGCCTGACAAATGGCAGTTAAATGAGACTTCCATTTTTTTTTAACCCTTTAACACCAGAGGTAGCTGCACGGCGTGGCCTCACGTGATACGGAGTTGTCCACGCTGGGGCCATTCAGCAAATGCAATCGGTAGTGCGGAGCCGTGAGAAGTAAAGAGCGTGGCAGGCAGAAGCAAGAGTGTGGCCAGTGTAGACTGCCAGTTAGCACATTTATATACAGTGGCGTAGCTATCATAGGGCTAGGCGGGGCAGTGCCCCGGGGCCCCCGAGATCAAGGGGCCCCTCGGCCTCCGTGAGCAAAGATCGCAAAAAGTTACAATAGAGCGTTTTTTTTTTTTTTTTTTTTTTTTTTTTTTTGTGCACCCTGCCACCTGCTGAATTTCTAGCAGTGTGTGACAATACTGTCCATGGTTTGATTAGCGCCAGAGGGCTATATTTTCGTGGTTGAGTAAAACTTCATTGTTCATTTTTACTAGTTTCTGCCTGCGACTTCATTCACCGAGTATGGAGCAACTTAGAAAAGTATTCCATAGTAGTGTCCTACCCATGTCCAACTCTATCCCTCTCCAAAATTACATCCAAATCCACCCAGTAGTTTCTGCTTGAAAGCATAATTAACTTTCACAGTTATAATTATGTTAGAGAGTACGATTAAATATTATCTGCTGCGTGACACACAGTAATTTACTTTAGAGCAGGTTTGCCTTATTATGTCTTCCAGTAAGCGATAAGGACATGGTGAAGTAGTATTGCATCTGTATAGTTCATAGGCGCCGATTACGGGCATGCTCGGTCGCTCAAGCATACCCCAAAATTTGAGTGGGTATACTCGGCAGGACTCGTGTTAGTGTTAAGTCGTGAATTTTTCATCCTGTTTACTGAATTGGTGTGTGATTTAACAGTGGGTTGTGAACCTATTGATATCGACAGACATGGTATGACAGCAGAACTGGTTTGGACTATTTTCGTAATACTGTATAGAAAGTAAATCTGCAGAAGAAAGAAGGGCATTCGATGTTTGTTTTTGCGATAATGAACACAGTATTCACAATAAAGGCACATCATTATCTAATATGCATGTCTAAGAAGACAACTCTGAAAATGACTTCAGTAGTTACTACAACGGGAAAAACAGGTTCGCCGGCCGCGGTGGCCGAAGGGGACTGAGGCGCTTCAGTCACGGTGTGCACGGCCACTACGATCGGGGGTTCGAATCCCCCCTCGGGCTTGGATATCTGTGCCATCCTAGTTCGTAAGTAGTTTGTAAGTTTAGGGACTGATGACCCCTTTACAAACAAACCAACAAAAAAACAGGTTCAAATGGTCGCAAAAGCCGCCCAGTAGTTCTGAAACGTGAAATTTAAATTAATGGCTGTTAATTTCTTTCCTGTATGTTAAAAAAATTACTTTTCTCCTTTCAGAGATTAAAATGGTCCTAAATTAACACCAGATGAAGCAGAAAAGAACAAATTCCTCTAAAATAAAACAAAATTATTACTTTACCTTTGTACCTGGATTTGGAAAAATATAATAATTTTTTTTTTTTTTTTTATATATATATAAATACCTGTCGTCGATGGGGGGGGGGGGGCGCTGCAGGCCGCCAACCACCTCCCCTATTGGAAACGCCACGCCACTGAGCATACCCCAGATTTTCAAAAGTCTGCGCCTGTGGTATAGTTTTAGTTTAGAGAGGGTCCCAACGTTATTTTTGCCCCGGGGCCCTTGGTGTAATAGCTACGCCACTGTTTATATACACATGGTGGAGATAGCGGGCAGCTCCAACAAAAAGCCACTACTTCAGGTCCACCTTATTTCATTATTGGGAGCAACTATACCTTCTTAAGGAGAGCAAGATAAACATTGTTGTTCATACCCTGTTTCACTGTCTAATTGTAAATTAACCCCATTATATAAAATTTGGCCTGCAGTGACTTTCCATTTTCGTACATTAAATCATATCATTAGGCTTTAATCATTTGTAGTCCGATAATTGGCGGTTTAGGTGAAATACAGAATTAATAATTTCTGAAAACAAACATCCAGCTATATTAATCAATAAAAAGACTTCTTATTTGACTAATAGCTTTATGGTTTTTCAAAGTATGTGATGGGTGATTCAGATACTATATTATTTTCTGGGCAGTTATTGCATTTTGTCACCTGTATGGGATTACTCTATTGGTCGATCTAAAGTAGACCTACCTATGGTTTCATGTCCAGTCGACCGTACAGAAGCAGAAGAGAAAGTTAATGGAAGACAAGCTAAATAAACTGTGCATTAAAAAAAAGTGTGTTTATGTATTATTTCACTCAAAACACATCTTCAGAATTCGATGAAATACAAGAATGAAGGAAATGAGGTACCATAGAGTGATGTTACTTCAATCCTGCAGTGTAACTTGGACACAAAACAAAAATGTTTTAAATTGGTCCAGGATCTGCTTTAATGCCTTTCGCGCCTTCTCACAGCTAACATTATATTGTGTAGTCAAACCAACGATTGTTGCCATCGGAAAACTTCCACTTACGACACTTTAGTTGCATGGAAAATAAGCTGAAATTTACATTTTATGTATATTCCCTAACACAATAACAATTGTAGTAATTATAAAGATAATGAAAGGATAGTAAAATTTATATATTTTGTGAATAGTGTGCTGACATCCTAAAAATGGGGTTACTTCGACCCAGCCCAGAAATGGCTATATTTCAGTTGCACACTTCCACATTTCACTACAAAGTAATGTATGACAGTAAGTTATTACAATTTTATTCATGAAATCATTTGTACACTATTCATGTTAATTTAGTTGTAGGTATGGAGCCAAAAAATGACCAGAAATTACAAACGATCCCCTGGGAGAAAAATGTATACGAATTTTACAACAAATAAGTTCCTTAATCAACAGTGCCACATACCCATTGCTACAGTGGGTTATTGCCACTGCCATATTTCTTTCTGCCAAACAGATTAATCAGTTTCTACTACTACATCTTTCCCACTAAGTTCTTAATTTTTCTCTAAACAACACTTACACACTTTTTAAGTCTGTGTAAAGCTTATGGGTCTGTGGGGTCATCAGTCCCTAAACTTACAAACTACTTATGAGCTAACTTATCCTAAAGACGACACAAACATCCATGCCCAAGGGAGGATTCGAACCTCCGACACGGAAGGCCACGCTATCCGCAATGCGGTCCTTCAGTCCGCTCAGCTATTCCCACGCGGCTCTTAAACAACAGAAATTGACACATCGCTGCAGTCCTCTTTCCAGTCAAAGACACACTGAGTGCAAGTTTTTTACTCGTAGGAAGTGTATTTGTTACTCAAACAACCAAGAATATGTCTTTGTTAAGGTGATTATTATAGGTAGTTTGGAACCTGCAAACTAGGAACTTTTTCTGCTTCTTGTACTAATGATTGCTTGTTAAATAACACTTTCCAATAAATCCGTCAATCAATGTCTTCTTGCACACAAGTTTAATTAACCATTGACACATCTCAAACATAATCGGTTTCATGATGAATCCACTTTCCATTAATTTTATTAACTGCTTATCGCTTGCAACCAAACTGTTACCTCACAACGTAACATAGATATAGGGCGGCGCTACAGATCATCTGTTCGTGACATCCAGCTATTTCAGCTCACACATTTGTTGGCTTTATTAACTCACAACCAAATGGTTGTTCCAAATCTAACATAGACGTTGGGTTACTCTAAAGATTTTTCTTTCATCACAACCAGCTTTTGAGATGTCACTTTCATTGTCTTCTTGAACCCATATCCAGATTGTCGACTTCACACACAACTTAGACCTTGAGCTTTGTTATCAATCATTCCATCACCACAACAAGTTTTCCAGCTTTCAAAACGCGTTTTCCTAGTTCTTGCTAAATTTGGTAAAAATGCCACACACAATAGTTTTATATAAGGTTTCGTATTTCATTCAGCAGAGGCATCACAATCAGCATGTATTACTTCTGTGAGCAAACTTCAGTGTTGGTTGCACTGAGGCTAGCTTGTAATCACTAAGGTAAGTGCCACTTATATATCCTCTTACCTTTC
The DNA here is from genome assembly GCA_026315105.1 of Locusta migratoria. Lineage (NCBI taxonomy): Eukaryota > Metazoa > Arthropoda > Insecta > Orthoptera > Acrididae > Locusta > Locusta migratoria. The sequence continues at coordinate 598,960,536 of CM048744.1, forward strand.
AGCATAGAACACATGACTGTACTGTAATTAAAGTAGTCCGTTCGCTACTGACTGGAACAGAGTTGGTTCAGATTTTGCTATCAGAGGCAGAACACGTTGTTGCAGAAACTGTGACTAGTAAGCTCCCTTACACTAACAATGTAAGGTTAAAGGACCTTCATTTCGTATTATTAATGGCCTTTACATTTCTTTAAATATTGGCAAAGGACGAGGAGTCAAGCTCTGATTCCAATTTTTCTCTGAATTTTAGCTCTTCGATATGATACTGCCCCACAATTTTATTGTTTCCTCAGGATACCAAAGATGTCCAGGTCTCCACAAACAGCACGATCCTAGCTACTAGTGAAGGAGAATGTGGTGGTTGACCTGTCGTGTAAGGTCCACAACGTCCATGTGTATGGGGTTGGATTCCCAGGCAGCACAGAATTACACTTAACATGTAGCTGAACATTTGCACATTGGGCTACTGCTGACGAAACAATAAATATATTCGTAGCTATAATACATTGGCGAAATGTGACAGATTCTTATCCTTGCCAGGCATCGTCATTCAGACTCCAGTATCAAATTTTGGTGAACGTACTTAATATGTGATATCTTGTTGTGCATAGTTATCAATTCATATAGGTATCTGGTTCTAATCTGCGTCCATTACTGAAACATTACTTCATGGTGTTTAGCACCTGTTCGTTGCCCTACATTACATATTTTTAGCGGTTCTCTGTCAGGGACAATATATGAACAGGAGTCCTGATACAGTGCTTGAATTGTCGTAATTTATTTCCAAGTTCAGACATTCTCCCTTGTAAGCCGATACTGGTGATATCGTCGAAATTTTAAGTCTCTTTGGTTAACAGTATGCTCAAATTCAGCTAACAAACAAAATTTCATTGTATTATTTAATGAGTGTGATGACTTGTCACTATTGTTATTGAGAATGCAGTGGTTTCTCTTATTTGATGACTGCCATAAGGAGATGTGGCGTCAAGTAGTCACTTGTAGTGCCCATTGCGTATAGTACAATGACTGTATGGTGGTATGTTTATAGAACTCGCAACACACCTGCCCTGTTTTGGTTGCATACAATCAGGTGCAGCCAGGGGGGCGCAGTGAGCGATGCGCAGTAGGAAACGCGTTTTCGCCGTTCTGCGCATGACGTCAATGTGGGACACCTGGGAGCAAAACAATATGCAGAGTTGGTTGCTAACTCGCGTGCGTGTGTGTCTGTTGCCATTTCTGCCTCGTATGTGCTTAACCCTCTCATTCCCACGTTATGAATTAAGCTTTGGAAAAATTAAAATGCAGTGTTTTCTGTATTAATACAGTGCACTAAAGATCAAAATACGTGTTTTAAAAGTTTTGGACCCACTGTTGATTTTTTATGTCACGCACAACTCAGATGTTTGTATCGAAGTATTTTATTACTTGGGACGTTATTTTGTTGATGGTTAACACTGTCATATCAATAATGCTAGTATAATCTTCGCCACAGCACCAAAGACAATTCACTGCTCAAATAAAATAACATGAACCCCATTCGCGCTCCCAATCACAGCCACGTACAGAGACTACGTAACACAAACTACAAGACGTACAGATTAATGCCTCATAAGTGGCCACACGCCGTACCAAGCAGCAAAATGTCATAATTGCAGCATGTTATCAACAACAATGCGATTTTAAGGATTGATATTCAAAATACGGTATAAGTCAGCTTTTAATACGTTGTTGTCAAGGTACAACACTGGGAAGTAAAGGGTTAAATAGTTTGTTTCACTTCATAGTTTGGAAGTAAAAAGTTCATAGTGGAAAGTATATTGATTTCCCGAGTGCTTGTCGCGCGTGCTATATTTTCTGCTGTCATTCTCAGAAAATGGTTCTGATATTATTTATACAATGCCAGGCTGTGCTATTACGGGTTGTAATTCTCACGGCGGGAACACAAAGGGAACTGAAATAAATTTTCATTTTTTTCTCGAGATGAAACGTTAAAGAAAGTGTGGCTCTCAAAGTGATACAGGAAGGACAATGTAAATGTTGCACATTCTCGAATACGCTCCCGGCATTTCAATGAAACCGAATCTGTAAGGGATTTACAGTCGGAGTTGCTTAATTTGCCACGGAAAAAAAGAGTTTGAAACATTCCTGTTCTTTTAAAATCAGCAGTTCATATTTAAACAAATTGTCGAAATGTTTGTGATTTGATATGTTACTGATACGTAACGCGTAAATATACGATAGAATATGACCCAGCACTCTTAACTGGAATATTTTGCAGCAGAATAGCACTTTGTATTTAAGGCATAAACATTTTCTTTTGTCAAAAACTTGATATAAATGCACATTCCGTGCCATACCGAACTAAGCTTGTGCAGGGCGTTGGGGAGCGCGCAGTCCCACAGTGACGTCACAGCGACAGCCAATGACAGAGCAGAGCGCTTACTGCACAACCTTATATTTATTAACCTTGGGTGCAGCCTGCACATGGGAATTCAGGGGTGGCCCACTTATTTTGGTGTCAAGTGTACCTTCTTAGACATAACTAAAGATTATGAAGTTATCTTAAGAAAACTTTATTGATACGGCATGTATGGTGTACCAAATGAGTAGCTGAAATCCTACTTAACTAATTTATCTCAGACTAAAAAAGTCAAACACAGATAAGTTGATAATTTGACGATTCCCACAGTGAATGCTGGTTGCGGCATCAACACTTGACTGACAGTGCTTTATGGTTGTCACAGGAAATGCCAACTTACGATGTAATTAATCACTGACTACCTTTTACTCTTGGGAGTGGGAGGAGTTCCAGGAGAACCCTGTGATGGTCCACAGACTGCCTCTTGGCTCATTTTATTCCGTCAGGTAAACCCGTGAACACAGCACACACAAACACGCAGTACTGCAGTATGTTACCATTCTGTTGTAAGACACCAGCTGCCTCTGCGAGTTTTTTGTCATGGAAACACCACCACAAAGTCAACCGTTGTTGATTTCACCAACGCCAAGAAATACTCTCCACAAGTTATCGGAAACAATTTATTGCGTGAAGCTTCCTGCTGCATCAAAAACGTGTGCCAGATTGGTTTCGTAGATGCAAGTCCTGGTCTGTCCCGTGCATCGCAAATTGGAGCTAAGTATGCAGGGGCTCTGCGAGGTGCCCCCCGCTGTGGCTAAGGAAACCTGTTGAACTTTTTAATGAAAATGGAATAATTGGAAATGGCACAATTTGCCTACACAGATTATCAAATGTATACGATATGAAACCGAGAAAAATGCAATATTTCAATATACACATATAGTTGGTGGAAGAATAGCTGTTCAATGGGTCCGAAGTTCGGTTTGGTCGCATAACCATTCCTTACTGACCACTTCGTGCCGACTGTCCTCTTCTTTTTTTTGCCATTGATGCCAAAGCCAGAACTATACCAGTTGTAGTACAATACTTGCATATCAAATCTGTTTGTAACACTGTTGTGTTCCTTGTTACTAATGAGTGATATGTGATCATCTAGTTATGTTACTTTGTATGAAGTCTGTACTGCAGTAGTCTATCGGTGCAAGAAGTGCATGGCATTGAGTAGTGCCCTAAAAAACGTGGCTTGACAACGCTGTGCCTGGAATATATCAGTGTCTGCTCACATGCGTCTAGATACTCTCTACACACCAGCACTCACCAGTTTAATCAGCCATCTTCTCTTGTACCACATTATGTTTCACTGTGACTGTGGTATAAATCACATTACATATAATCAAAAAATTGGCAGGAGTCTGGGATTGAGCCAAGATTTCATACTTTATTTATTTCAGTGAGCGAAGGAAGATGGCCATCCATTTGTTGGGAATTCTGTCTTGTTTGTCTTGCAGTTGCTGATAAATATATTGTTCAGTTGCTGTGCTGTAAATTAAACAAAATAGGATATGTATCACCACCACTAATTATTTGAGGGGGGCTCAAAGGATAGGTTAGATCTCATAAAGAGGAATAAAAGGAAAGCCACAATACTGTACCACAGGTGATGACACCCATGCACAGTAGTAACACTGGTTTGCGATCGTGCATCCTTGATCCTTGACAGTACGGCTCATTCCCCCCCCCCCTCCTCCTCCACTCAAACTGCTGCAAATTATTTATGCCTCAAACTTTAGGTCTGAAAGGACAAAATAAAAAGTATAATTATATCCATCAAAATTTACTAAATGTAATCAAATTTAATTTTACTAATAATCTCATTTTTACATGCTCCATGACATTTAAATTAATTACACTGAAAGCTCAGATAATGCCCTTATAACTCCAATATTTATTATGAAAATGTGAAAAAAAAGATTGTTCTATATAACAAGCTCAAATAATGTTGATGGTATCAGGGTCTGAAAATCGGATAACTGCAAGTATGTAGTAATTATATTTTATTATGTTTGGTCTGCTGCACATTTATAAGCTAAGAAACCTTTGTCTGTTTGACCCCCTATAAACTGACTGAATTTTCCTCTCTCTAAAACCAAAGCTTTGTCACTAGAAAGTCCACCATTCTTGATATTCAAACCAATCCCTCATGCCGAATAGTTCCTACGCAGGAGCTGTTGTACACCTGTTTTGCATGTTTACAATGCGCACAGCTTTGATGGCCAGCCACAACTATCAGATCCGTATTATTCAGCAAAAAGCGCTGAGAGGGTGAAGTTTCAGCAAGCATCATCCATATAAGTTCAAATGTTTGTATAGTCTATGGGACTTAACTACGGGGTCATCAGTCCCTAAACTTACAAACTACTTACGAACTAGGACGGCACAAATATCCATGCCCGAGGGGGGATTCGAACCCCCGACCGTAGTGGCCGTGCAGACCGTGACTGGAGCGCCTTAGTTCCCTCGGCCGCCGCGGCCGGCTCCATATAAGTCACTGCCTCATTGACTGAACCTCAGATAAGTATAACTGAATTGTAGTTCCTTACTAATCAATGAAAGAGTGCAATGACATTAAGAAAAAGACATTATCACCCTATCAAAATCGTATACGGAAAAGAAAAAGAGAAGAAGAAAATTATAGAAATTCAACAAAAATCAGTAATTATTACAAAACTTTGTCATTTACTTTCAAGCAATATTCTCAATCTGGTGGGAACGATGAACCAGCTCAAGATGCTGTGGGGACTTAAAAACTACATTATGGAGGGGTGTTTCATCTGTTTCATGATAATCCAACCGTGTTGTTTAGTTTAAATTGCACTTACGCTGAACACTAGTAGACAATCAATAATATAACTACTGTAATGACAAGGAATTTTTTTCTATCTACAATGGGAAATCATTTACTCATTAGTTTGTTGTTGTATGTAGTTTATGATTGGTTAGCTATTTAATAAGTAATAACGTATTTGTGGTGACTCGTGCAGTTTAATTGCTTGCCTAGGGAATATCAGCTGATGGTTATAGAAAAAAATTCTGATAGGTATATGTTGATAAAAATCAGTGTAGCCTACAGTCTTATATTTTCAACTGCTAGCAACTTCAGAGATTAGTCACTTGTGGTGTTATAGTAGTATAGTGAAGTCCTGTTGCTTTGAGTGTATGCAGTGGCAGATACAGAAATTTTCTTCTGGGGGGGGGGGGGGAGCACAAGCCTGAGGACTGTGAACATGTCCTTAAGGGCTTTGTGAGACTAATTTTACAACAAACACACACTATAAATATGTGTATATAATAAACGATTGTGATTGTTAGATTCAAATTGATGAAACGAAAATTATAGAGGGAAACTTTCCTGGTGGGATAAACAAATATAAAAAATAGAAAAAAGAATACTTACCAAAAGGACCGGCTCGTCGATAGATACAAATAAAATCACACACAAACACACATACAAGCTTTCACAACCGTTGGTCGCTTCTTCAGGATAAAAAGGGGGAGGAGAAAGGGAAGGATATGGGTTTTAGGGAAGTGGAAAAGGAGTCATTCCAATCCCAGGAGTGGAAGGACGTACCTTAGGAGAAAAAAAGAAAGGTATACAAGTACACACAATCACACATATCCAAATGCAAACACACCTAGACAGACATTCGTAAAAAAATTTACAGACATTTTACAAATGTCTAGGTGTGTTTGCGTTTGGATGTGTGTGAGTGTGTGTATTTGTTTACCTTTCTTTTTTTCCCCTAAGGTAAGTCCTTCCACTCCTGGGATTGGAATGACACCTTTTCCACTTCCTTAAAACCCATATCCTTCCCTTTCTCCTCCCCTTTTTTCCTCTTATCCTGAAGAAGCGACCAACGGTTGGGAAAGCTTGTATGTGTGATTTTATTTGTATCTATCAACGAGCCGGTCCTTTTGGTAAGTCATCTGTTTTCTATTTCTTATATTTGTATATATAATAAATTTTTGCTTTATAGGTTTCGTCCGCCTTGAGCAAACACAAATGTTCATTTGCTCAAGGCGGACGAAACCTATAAAGCAAATTTATTTTGTAAGCAAACACGGAGATTGGAGGGCTTTTAAACCTCAAGATGAATAATAAATTTTATTTCATTTATTGTCACATATAACTGCAATATGAAACACACAAAATATGTGCCACAGTCACTTCTTACAAAAAACTTCTTTATTTACTTTCATCAACTACCAATGCACTATTAAGTTTCTGCGCACTATGGTGCCATTTTCAAATGCCTATGGTCACAAAAATATTACGATGATTCAATCACATTAACACGTTCGCTGCCGTTCACGCTCTGGCGCGTGTAAACGTTACTTGTGCCAGGTGCCGCTCACGCTGTGGCGCGTGCTGCGACCTAGCATCCTATTATGGGTGGTTGTAAACTGGCATCGTCTAATAAAGCTGTATAATCTGGTAGGCTATCAGGGAAGAGTATAAGTGATATGCTCACGTACGTGGTTCCAGATTTCCGCGTTTGCATTACCGGCTACGAGCCACACACGCTTCTCATGATGTCATGATAGATTTATTGGATTCTTATGTAAACAAGCAAGCAAGCTTTTGATTATTTTAATTTTACTTCGATTAGTTACCAGTTTATAAAAAAAATACTTCTTAGTTTTGATATTATTCATACTTATATTGCCGATGATATAGAAATAATCATATGTTTTATGAAATGCCTTGTATGTACTGTTTATATTGTTCATTGTTGTTTTCACAAAAATACAAATGCAAATAAAAAAAACCATAAAAAAACTGAAAACTGAAACCAAAACATTCAGTGGCTCAAAACTGAAAAGATACTGTCAAAATACGATCAGGCGTCAGAGTGTGAAGTGGCACCTAGCATCATCGCGCCAGAGCGTGAACGGCAGCGAACATTTTAAGCAGTGTAAATTTTTTAATTTTACCACATTAAAAAAATAAAATAAAATAAAAATTAGGGTGTGAATGCCTTGATTTCAGCTGTGAGCACACTAGTTTCATCCTTCATCAACATAAAGGATGAAACACTTGCCAAACGCTGAACACTGAGGATTCAGGCTCTGAATTTAATTCAGTATGTAAATGATTCTCAGCTTCGACAGGTGGGTATATGTGAACCCCTATACAGAGGAAGCTATGCGAAATTGGTATAGGTTTCTCTACATATTTAAAACTTTGGAATAATTGGATTATAAGACTGACCACTTGAAAAATTCAAACAATTGTACAATCTGGCCAAAAAATATTATGAACATATTAAATGAGGCAAATGACTTAACGGTGACTGTACAAAAGCATAGGACATATTGTTTCAGGAAAAGTTCAAATGTTTGTAATCCAAAGGGACCAAGTTCACTGGTCCCTAGTCTCAAATGTTCAAATGTTTGTGGAACTTATGGGACTTAACTACAGGGTCATCAGTCCCTAAGCTTACAAACTACTTATGAACTAGTTAAAACTAAGGACGGCACAAATATCCATGCCCGATGGGGGACTCGAACCCCCATCCGTAGTGGCCGTGCAGACCGTGACTGGAGCGCCTCAGTCTCCTCGGCCACCGCGGCCGGCGGTCCCTAGTCTTACAATCCAATTTAACTTACGACAACGCACACACACAAAAACCCATGCCCGAGGGAGGACTCGAACCTCTGGTGGGAGTGACCGCGTACTCCATCATGACATTACACCACAGATCACACGGCCATCCCTTGCGGCGCACATGGTTTGATAAATTTTTAACATTTCGCTGTTTAACGTGGTTGAATCATTGTATTTTCTTTAATCATAGGAACTTGAGAATGACGCCATAGTGCATTGAAACTAGTAGTGCATTAGTAATTAGATGGAAGTATATTAATTTGACGAGTGATGACGATTGTACCTGGTGATGCCAGCAGCACAAAACATCTGCACTACCCGAAGGACATCCATTTATTTAATTTCGGATTGCTGCCAACCTTACGATGCCCCTAGATGCGAAATATTACTGCACACATTGTTACAGGTAACGATTCCAAAACTGCACACTGCCTTCCACTCGCTGATGTTCGCCCCCGCCCCTCCTTCCTCCCCCTGGTAGCCATAACACACGACTCCTGCCGCTGCCAACAGCCAGCATGCGAATCGTCAACTTACCGTGGATAAACAATACAGTAACCGGAGTAGCTGTGTCATTACCAAACATTGCAGAAATTGGAAAAACAGCGTATCCTAAAAGGTCGCCTAATTACGTGTTAGAAACAAACAGTCAGTAAATACGAGTATGTCGCACTAAGTTGATATACCCTCAAAACCTAAAATTGGATTTCATACTTTTGCATTGTACTGAATCAATTTCTTCTTCATTCTTTGCAAAGTTACTATGCAAAACAAGATATTCTTTTAAGAAAGCTTTTGCGAGAAACAAACTTACACTTGAAACTTCCTGGCAGATTAATATTATAGTCTGGAAACGGGGTTCGAACCTGGGACCAGAGCCTTTCGCTGGCAGGCGCTCTACCGTCTGGCACGCTTTTTGGTCCATCTACAAAATTTTACTTCTGCCTGTACCTCGCCTCCTACTTTCCAAAATTCACATAAGTTCTCCTGTGAACCTTTCAGAAGTAGCACTCCACATTCTGGAAACATTCCTTAGGTTGTAGCTAAGACATGTCTCCACCACATCCTTTCTTACAAGAGTATTAGTCCTGCAAGGTGCACAGGAAGTGAGGAACAGGCAGAAGTGAAGTTGTGTATAGCGTGTCGGGATAGTTCAGACATTAGACCGCTGGAAAATCGAAACGTTTACCTTCAAATGAAACAGTTTTTAATGGGTGGCAGTACCATTTCTTAGTGTCTAGGAAAAGAATCAGATAAACCGTTTACCGAAAACATCTGAATGCGCGAATCCTTTAACTTTATTTACCTATGAGTAAAGAAAACACAAAAACACAATACCTCTTTTATCTCCCAAGCAATCATGAAACAATAAACAACTTTTATTTATTTTTATCGTAAATTACTGACAAAAAAGAGCAAGAAGCAATTAAATGGAAGAATAACACTAAAATTCAAATTACGTTATGTTAATTACAGGGATTTTGCTTTTTTAAATTCACAGTTACATGCTGCCCGCAACTAAAAGTTAATTATTCTAAGGCTAAGAATCTTTCCCTCCCTCCCTTCCTCTCTCTCTCTCTCTCTCTCTCTTTCTCTCTCTCTCTCTCCCCTCTTCTCTCTCTCTCTCTCTCTTTTTTCGTCGGCTCGTTCGGGGGTGGGGGCACGTGCTCTTGTCCCCTCCCTGAATCCGCCCTTGAGTGTATGTTAATTAAGAAATAATAATGGAAATTCCCGGTTGGAATTAATAATATAGTAATAAGGACAGTTTACAGCTCACCGCAAAGACATGGTGACGAGCTGTGATAGGCACATACAAAATACACACACATGCAACACTTTCAACTGTCGGCCATGACCTTCTACAGCAAATAGAACATTCACGCAATCGCACAGGCACACAACAGTGATACAACCATCGCCTCTGGCTGCCGCACTTCCAATCAAGCTCTGTGGCGTGTAAATCGGGGAGGTGATAGGGAGGTTCCGTCACGGTGGTGGGGATGGGTACAGCACGGCCTAGATGGGAATACGGAGATGAAGAGCAAAATTGAAAGTGATTGGCTCTACAATGGACATTTAGAAATCTATGTTACCGAGTTTAATGTATACCATAGGAGTCGATCTGCAATGGGCTGCTGTCAATTGACAATGGTCGCCGAGAAATACATTATTTGTGCGTCTATGTTCTCTTCCGCCCCCCCCCCCCCTCGCCCACAACACCCGAACTTTGGCAGGATAACTACAGTAACTCTGAATTCCGTCTTTCCCCTGATCTGATACGTCATATTTCATTTGTTAATAGTGCATGACTTTATGATCAAGGTTTTAAATCGCTGTTCGTAAATTTTTTTCCTCAATTGCCAATATGACAATGTGAGGGAGGACCTAAGGCTGCAGATGTACCGAGCTTTTTAATAATTGGTAACCTACACACATTAGTCTATTGGACACGACTGATAGACTAGTTATGGTAAATAAGTGAGGGGTTGACCGCTGATTTCCTAGCATCAATCGTTAAAAGTCAACATCATTCCGAATTCCTTGTGTGAAGGGTTCTCGAAGATGACTGTCCAGTGCCACTGTTGTCGCTGCCTCATCGCCCAGAGCGCTAAGTATCATAATTTAATTGCGTGAAATTTCTTTGCCAGTTAATTTCTTAATTTACGTTAGTGCTTCTGTTATTAAGAAGTTTCTTCTCACCTACTTGGCAGATTTCTTTTGTGCTACTGACTTAAGAGTGTCTTCTTGCATATTTTACTAAATAACGTGTGTATAGTTTTCTTCTGATGGAAGCTACGTCATTTAAGTGTCATATTGTACCTTCCTTATTTCGTGTTCTGCTATAAGAAAGCTTATATTCCCGCGCGTTTGATAACAGTGTATTCCATAGATTTTGTTTATTATGAAAACCTCTGGGCTCAGTCTCGTTTTGACAGTGTAGTTACCACTGACCACAGTACAGTCAGCTACCAGCCGCCTTTAGAACTAAACTAGTTAAAAGTTGATTATTTAGTTTTCTACTTTCTACAGTTAATTGTATTGATAGGATAGGTAGGAAGTGTGCCTGCTGTGTACGAACGCAGAAGGAGTTGGCCACGGTTCGCGAACAGCTGAACCTTCTGTTGGCTACGGTCTGCCATCTGTAGGCCGCTGTCTCGGGGTGCGGCGGTGGTGGGGAGTCTGGTACGTCGAGTGGGACACATGAGGTGTCTCATGCTTCGCCCTCTGTCCCTGCTAGCTAGGCACCTTCAGGAGTACCGGTCGTGGTCGAGCAGTCTTCTCCGCAAGGGGAGTGGCGGGTTGAACGGCGTTCGCGTCGCTCGAGACGGAAGGCCAATGTGCAGGCTGGCTGTCCATCCACGCCCGTTCGTCCTGTGAGTGGACGTGTAGCCACTCCTTCAACAGGGTCTGAGCAGGTGTACGGGGGGAAGGGGATTATTAGTTATTGGGAGCTCTAATGTTAGGCGCTTGATGGAGCCCCTTAGGAAGATAGCGTCAAGATCCAGAAAGAAGTCCAACGTGCACTCAGTGTGTCTGCCGGGGGGCCTCATCCGAGATGTGGAGGCTGCCTTGCGAGTGGCTATCGAGGGTGCGTGGTGTGGTGGACTGCAAGTCGTTGCTCATGTGGGCACCAATTACATTTGTCGCTTGGATTCTGAGGACATCCTCAGTTCTTATGGGCGGCTGCCAGAATTGGTGAAGGCTGCTGCCCTCGCACGTGGGGTGCAAGCAGAGCTGTCGATTTGTAGCATTGTTCCCAGGGTTGATAGGGGTACTTTGGTTTGGAGCCGAATGGAGGGTCTGAACCAGAGGCTTCGCCAACTCTGTTACAGTCATTGCTGCAGATTTCTGGATCTACGTTATCGGGTGGGGAATTATAGTATACCCCTAGATAGATCAGGGCTGCACTACACTAAGGAAGCAGCTACTTGGGTAGCAGAGTACTTGTGGAGTGCACATGCGTTTTTTTAGGTTACGCGCTAACTCTGATGAGCATTGGCCTGTCAACATTCAAACAGAGAATTCAGGCCGCGTTCGGATAAAAAATTCAACAATCAAAATATTAGTCGTGAACTTTTAAAGTATTAAAAACAAAGTTCCGGAATTTGCCGTGCTGCATGGAAATTATTGTGCTCAGATAGTTTTAGGCACCGAAAGCTGGCTAAAGCATGATGTGACGAAGTTCAGAAATATTTTGCGAGGCATGGAATGTATATCGAAAAGATAGATCGGACACAACTGGAGGAGGAGTGTTCATCGCTGTGGACAAAGATATTGTTTCTACTGAGACAGTGGCGGCGCTAGGCGTCGGCGACGTCGGCTACCGCCGACGGCCTCGCGTCTGTGAGGGCCTCGCAAAACATTGTTAAAATTTTAGTGTTTTTTTATGGTTTACGGCGCTTTTCAACAGACGGGTTATGTAGCGACGACCTACATCTATCTTACACTAACTTAACCAATGGACGAACACAACATCCGTATCCTCGCTCACCGTGGTGTAACGTCTTACTGCGCTTGGCCATTCCCAGCTGGCAGCTATTTAGTTGTCCGTATTTATTTCCGTATGATGCGATTTTTAGTTAAATACTTGCAAAATAATTTCTTCACTACATTTCAGAAAACTATTTGGAAGAAGTATATCCAAATGTTTATATAACAAGCAGAATCATGCTCAGTTCAGTACAGCATCGGCCGAGAGAAGCTTTACAAAGTTTAAATTGATTAAGACTAACATGAAAAGCACAGTGAGCCAAGAAAGACTATCTGCGTTGTCAGTATTGTCAACTGAACCCGAAATAGCGGCTAGTATTAAGATGTGATCTAATAAAATTCTGTGGGACGAAAAGCTGAAAAGTTTCTCTAATTTGTGTTTGTTTATTGTAATTTTTGTCATTGCAATAATACTCGAATATTATACTAATAGAATTTTAGTATAATGATTATTTAACATCTTCTTCAGTAATGAAAAAATGAAAGGGGCCTCGCAAAGAAGAGTTCGCTGACGCCCAGTTTTCGTCTAGCGCCGCCACTGTACTGAGGTCAAGGTTGAAAGTAACTGTGAAGATATCTAGGCACGTATAACAGATTTAAAAGAAGTAAAGTTGATAGTTGGGTGTTTTTACCGGCCCCGGTGCTGCTGTAGCAGTTTTAGAGTCATTCAAAGAAAGTCTGAACAAGGTAGTGCGTAGGTGTCCGGACCGTGTAATATTAGTCAGGGGAGACTTCAACCTTAAGAGTATAGATTGGGACTTCTCTAGTTACATTTCAGGCGGTACAGACAAGCAGTCTTGCGAGCTACTTTTGGACACATTCTCCGAAAACTGTCTTGAGCAGTTAAACCGGCAACCCATGCACAATGGAAATATTTTAGACCTTTTAGCTATGAACAGGCCTGACCTTATTAACGATGTCTGTGTACAGACAGGAATTAGTGATCATGATATCGTCATAGCATCGATGGTGACCAAATTTCATAAACCAATCAAGAAGTCTAGGAGCGTGTTTTTGTTGGGAAGAGCTGATAAGCAATTGTTAGGATCACGCTTAGAAAATTAATGGGCATCGTTTAGTTCCGGCACTATGGATATAGACGAATTGTGGACTAAATTGAAATGCATTGTATGTAAAGGATTAGAGAAATATGTACCTGTAAAGTCGATTAAGGATGGAAAAGATCCACTGTGGTATAATAATAATGTTGAAAGCTACTGAGAAAGCAAAGACTGTTGCACTCTCGGTTCAAAAAAGAACACGCAAATGATGACAGGCAAAAGTTAGTACAGGTTCGTGTGTCTATAAAAAGATCGATCAGCGAAGCATACAATAATTACCACAGCCATACCTTACCAAAAGATCTTTCCAATAACCCGAAAAAAATTCTGGTCCTATGTAAAATCGATAAGCGGCTCAAAGCCCACTATCCAGCCACTTGTAGATCATTCCGGGACAATAATAGAAGAAAGCAAACGGAAACCTGAAGTTCTAAATTTAACCTTTAAGAAATCTTTCATGCAGGAGGACCGCACAAATGTACCACCATTTGATCAACATACTAATTCCGAAATGGAGGACATAGTAATAAGTATTTCCAGTGTAGGGAAGCAGCTGAGAGAGCTAAATACGAAAAAGTCTACTGGTCCGGATGGAATACCAGTTCGGTTTTACAAAGAGTATTCTGCGGTATTGGCTCCTTACTTAGCTTGCATTTATCGCGAATCCTTAATTCAGCGCAAAGTTCCTAGTGATTGGAAAAAAGCGCAGGTGACTCCCGCTTAGCCGGCCGAGGGGACTGAGGCGCTCCAGTCACGGTCTGCACGGCCACTAAGGTCGGAGGTTCAAATCCCCCCTCGGGCATGGATATTTGTGCCGTCCTTAGTATTTGTGACTGGCTGGAAGACTTCCTAAGTAATATAACGCAGTGTTTTGTTCTCGACGGCGAGTGTTCATCAGAGACGAGTGTATCGTCAGGTGTGCACCCATGGGAGTGTGATAGGACCGCTATTATTATTATCTATATAAATGATCTGATGGACAGAGTAACTTGTAATTTGTGGCTGTTTGCTGATGATGCTGTGGTGTATGGGAGGGTGTTGTCTTTAATTGATAGTAATAGCATACAGGATGACTTAGACAAAATATCTAGTTGGTGCAAAGAATGGCAGCCAGCTCTCAATGTAGAAAAATGTAAGGTGATATGCATGAGTAGGAAAAACAATCCCATAATGTTCGAATACAGCATTAGTAGTGAACTTCTTGATGCAGTCGCATCGTTCAAATATCTAAGCATAACATCGCAGAGCAATATGAAATAAGGCGGACAGCCGACTTCGGCTTATTGGGAGAATTTTGGTAAGATGTACTTCATCTGTAAAGGAGACCGCTTATAAAACGCTTGTACGACCACATTTTGAGAATTGCTCAAGTGTTTGGGACCCGCAGCATATCAGTTTAAAGGAAGACATGGAAGCATTTCAGAGGCGAGCAGCTAGTTTTGTTAAAAAAAATGTTCATATGTTTGTATAGCTTATGGGACTTAACTATGGGGTTATCAGTCCCTAAACTTACAAACAACTTATGAACTAGCTAACACTAAGGACGGCACAAATATCCATGCCCGAGGGGGGATTCGAACCCCCGACCGTAGTGGCCTTGCAGAACGTGACTGACTCGCCTCAGTCCCCTCGGCCACCGCGGCCGGCAAGTTTTGTTACTGGTAGGTTCGACCAATGCGCGAATGTCACGGAAATGCTTCTGGAACTCAAATGGGAATCGCTGGAGGAAATACGACGCTCTTTTCGTGAATTTCAGTTGAGAAAATTTAGAGGGTTGGAATTTGAAGCTGAGTGTAGTACGATCTTGCTGCAGCCTACTTACATTTCGCGTAGTGATCACAAAGAAAAGATAAGAGAAAGTAGGGCTCGTACAGAGGCATATAGGCATTCTTTTTTTCCTCTTTCTATTTGGGAGTGGAATAGGAAAGGAAATCCCTAGTAGTGGAACAGTTTACCCTCCGCCACGCACCTTACGGTCGATTGTGGAGCTATGAATGTAGATGAAGATGTAGATCACTGCCACCCTTAGCGAATCCAGAGTTGTAACACTGTAATTATCTGAGGAAATGATGTTGCGCTGACTTTGTGAGTAGATAATAAATTAATAACAATAACTGTGCTTCTATTTAAATGTTTTAACTTATGGATCATGAGACAGGCTCACAAATGTTTACTACTGTACTTGTTTTGAAAATAATTTTTCTACAACACATTGCATTGAACAATAACGGCCTTAATTTCATACTACTTGACGCACCTAGTGATGCTCAGATATGCATGTATTTCAATCTTCTGTTAATCTACGACAGATTTACGAGAAAGGTTCGTGTCATGAATAACCGTTGATAGAATTTTTTTCCCTATTGACGTGAAGCTACTCTCAGGAAGTACTGTGAGTTCTGACCTAGGGCGGATCCATGATGGTCTGCTGGAGGGGGCGTCGAAGGAAAATATATGTAATTAGTCTTTTCTCTATTCATTAATGACGTTTTAAGGTTGTTAAGTTAATATTTTTATCTGTCACTTTCCACTTCTTTCACCTCTGGCAGTATTGCTCATGTGAAAAATACCGAGTAGCACCGTGGTTCGGAACCCACGTTAAACTGTAGGTCCCCCTATAACTGGCTGGGTAAGTCAGTTCGAAGGTTGGAGGAAGGCAACGGCATACCACCTCCAAACAGGACCATGCCTAGTAAAGCACTGTGGTGTTCAAACCAATCTTCGGATTGTTGACTGCTTTACCTTTTTTTTTTTTAAGTTAATTTAAACTGTAGCAAACTAGGGGACAATCTGTGTACTTTAAACTATACCTCATTAAAATCTTTGATTAGTTCAAAAGTGTTTTTCTTTTTTTTTTTACATTCAACAATTGCTAATGGCAAACAGACACTGGTGATAATTATCTGAACATCTCAAGCAGGCAGAAATATGTACTTGTCAGCAAACAAGTTTACACTAACAATGTATACTCAAAATCGCTTGTCAAAAGCCTTTTCGTTTAGCAGAATGCCCTTCCAGAAATCTAAGAAGTAGTTAGAAGTGTGTCTGGCGACAGGACAGCAGGTGTACTGGTTATCTGCCTCGTTTCCCAATTTATATCTGTCACATCTTATGAAAGCTTAAAGAGCCATTAAAAATGCAGTTTCATGAATGAAAGATGTCAATCATGAAAAAAGTGTTACAGGCGATGCCAAGTTCTGGGTGATCAAAAAGTCAGTGTAATTTGAAAACTTAATAAATCACGGAATAATGTAGATAGAGAGGTAAAAATTGACACACATGCTTGGAATGACATGGGATTTTATTAGACCAAAAAAGAAAAAAAGAAAAAGAAAGAAAGAAAGAAAGTATTGCTAGATGCGTGAAAGATCTCTTGCGTGCGTCGTTTGGTGATGATCATGTGCTCAGTCGCCACTTTCGTCATGCTGTCATGCTTGGTCTCTCAGGTCCCCAGACCTCAGTCCGTGTGATTATTGGCTTTGGGGTTACCTGAAGTCGCAAGTGTGTCGTGATTGACCGACATCTCTAGGGATGCTGAAAGACAACATCCGACGCCAATGCCCCACCATAACTCCAGACGTGCTTTACAGTGTTGTTCACAACATTATTCCTCGACTACAGTTATTGTTGAGGAATGGTGGTGAACATATTGAGCATTTCATGTAAAGAACATCATATTTGCTTTGTCTTAATTTGTTATGCCAATTATTGCTTTTCTGATCAGATGAAGCGCCATCTGTCAGACATTTTTGAACCTTTTTTCTGTTCTAATAAAACCTTATGTCATTCCAAGCATGTATGTCAATTTTTACCTCTCTATCTACAATATTCCGTGATGTATTAAGTTTTCAAATTTATACTGACTTTTTGATCACCCGGTATTTGGGTAAACGAAGTTATTTATCAAATATTATGCCACTAGTGGGAACAGAATACTGTGTATCCAAATATTGTTAACGCAATATTTTGTATTTTGCATAATGTGTGAATTGTGTTTTGTAAGTCATTCACACGTAATGTTAACTATGTTTACATCACGCAAAGATCCACGTCCAAAGATACTCTGATATCCATCTAAAGAGAAACTTACAGTCATCTCCATAAGATTTTGGAGTTCCTTACTTTGACTCTACTTCGATCTATGTAATCTTTGATTTGCTTATGAATATATCTCGCTGTGGCAGAAGCAGTACTTCAGTTCCATGATGGAAAGTCACAAGGTCACTAGAGCAATGCTCCATTTTGCTTCAATATCAGTGACATAGCGAGGGGGGGGGGCACATATTAAGGGGCGGCAGGAAGCTGCCGAGCTGCGTCTTACTCCGCGATGTCAAGTATACTTTCCATAGATGAGACTTCAAAGACACTTTTAGAATTGTCAGTAAATTACAACGTGTGTTTGTTGTGTTGCGTTCAGACGTTTTTAAGCTCCCGTAACATCTTTAATTGCTATGAAAATTCTTCCTACTTCTAAATAAGTCAATCCTGTTGAAACCAGTTTGCTTTAATATTCATTGCTGGGCCACAATAACCTGTAACCAGGAATATATTTTCAGGGAGTTTTCACCGAGGTCATATTAGTTACTTACTCAGTTTTCCAGGTTTCCAGAATTTTATTTCGCAAATACAGATTGGAAAAATGGACAACAGACATTTGACGTCAATGTAAAATGTAATATATTTTGTAAGGTAGCTTAGTTCGGAATAAAAGCATTCCAAAACAAGTCAAATTTCTTTCCATATTTTGCATGTATCAATCAACTACTGGAGATTAGTGCAGCCGTTCCGAAACATAGTTCATGCCAGAATTTGGTGACTCTGAGATGTTTGGAATAATATTTACTATTGCTTTCAATATCGCTCGTGTCTGATGTGGTCAAACGAAAGGCAATACCGGTGAAGTGTCTGGGCGGCCGTAACAAATTGTGAAAGCGCCGCGGTGGAGTAGCCGATTGAAATCTGCTAGCGGCAGCGACAGCGTTCAGACCTGCCAATGTTACTCTGTGGTGCAGCGCGCTGCGGCCGGCTTTGTTTACATCGGCGCTGTAAGTAGCGAGCTTACAGCATCACTCGATGGTGTTCGTCACTCTACTGAATACGTGAACATGAAGTAATGGCTGAAGTTAACCGACAAGACCTTGAAGTTTACCTCTGAACGATCTTTTGCGAAACCAAAATCATATGAATTTGAAGACTGGTTGGAAACCGTGGTGAAGATACCAATGGAACATGTAATAGGAATTTCTTTTTCGATTGTCAGCGCTGTCATGTTTCTGAAATTGAAATCATCCGATTTTTGTGAAAACATCATTGCATCTACTGGATGGTCACTCAAGTTCAACCACAACGATGGCAACGTAGGTGATGTTACCATAACTCACGCTGGTTTCGGGATTCGCACTATTCGAATTTTCGAACTGCCATTCGAAGTTCCAGTAGACCGAATAAACGCAGCCTAGTCTCCATATGGCAAAGTCTTAAGCAACTACGCGGAGAAATGGTCCAGTGCCCGGAAGTATCCTGTACTAAACGATATTAGGCAAGTCAAAATTGATCTGCACAGAAACATACCGTCCTACATTGCTGTATGTGGAATAAAGCTATAGTGATTTATGATGATCAACCTAAGACGTGCGCTAACTGTAACTCTGCAGGTCACGTCCGTGCCCAGTGTATTCAGAGACGTGTGGCACAGATACCACGAGGTGAAACTGAAAATACATCTGAGGTGACAATCCTGCCTCTATCGTATGCGACAGTAATCCATGATCGTGGTGGCGACAATTTGCTGCCACAAGTGACTGAAGTGCAAGATGACAACCTGATAGCTGAAGATACTCCATTGGAAATAAACGAAGAGACAATCCCACCACTTGGTGCTAGTCACGAAACAGAAAAAACCTGATCTTCCATTCGCCACTCCGGCGGAGGTAACTGACACCCAGAGATCTGTTGATGAGGTACATCAGCGTGAACACCAACGTGTCAGTGACGACAATGAATGCAGTTCACAACCCTCATCACCAAAGAGGAAGAACAAGAAGCGGAGGATTGTTACATCAAAAAACAGCGCAAACAACGCAGCCATCACCTGAGAAATCCAAGCACATTGATGAAACTTTACACACCAATCTGTCGGGTCAGCCATCTTCCACAGACAATGGCGACAAAGAAGCGCCCAGTAATGCATCGGAGACAGTTGTAATTGATGCAAAGAGAGGACCTCAGGAACGGGGTACCGATAGTCAAGTATCAAACGTGATTCCGTTAGCAACGGACTGGACAGTAGAATCGCAAGAAGATATGGACACACAAATGATGGACATCTCAACGAACAACAGGACCACGGCACAAAATTCACAGAACATGCGGGTTGCGGCTGTAAATACGACCAAGACTATCCAGTATACGAAGAAGAACGAAGTGACGGAATGTTTTCCTATTAATGACTTCTATTGAAGGAGACCAACTTACAATAATATAGAATCGCCACAGTAAACATGAATAAGATACGCAGTGCTGTGAAATTATTATTCGTCCAAGATTTCTTATACGCTGCAGACATAGATATCGCGATGCTACAAGAGGTAACTGACATTAATTTGGAGGGAACAGCAGGCTACAATGCTACAAATAATCCAGGAAATGGCCCGGAATTGGGAACTGCTATCCTAGGTAAAGAAGGCGTCGTCCTTCAAGATGCGGTCAGACTCCCTGATAATAAAGATCTTGCAGCCACTGTTTACGGCACACGGCTGATAACCGTATATGCACCGTCTGGCACAAGTAAAAGGCGCCGCAGAGCTGAATTTTTTAAAACTGAAATTGTTCGCCTTTTTAACGCACGATTTGATGACTTTATATTGGTAGGAGATTTTAATTGTGTTATCCACCCCAAAGACCAAACTCATAATTGCAATAAGTCGGTGGAATTAGAGCAGATGATCAAGGAATTATTTTTAGTCGATACTTGGGAGCATATTCATGGCCTCCTGCCTGTTTTTACATATGTCACAAACATTCAGCAAGCAGGATTGACAGGATTTATGTGTCGCACAACCTCCAGAGGCACATTCTACAGAGCGAAATATGGCCGACGAGCTTCTCCGATCACGCGGCTTACATTTGTACCCTCAGTATGAAGAGACAGGAAACCTATAGAGGCAGAGGTCAATGGAAATTTAATGTTTCACATTTAGACGATCCAGAATATCGAGAAGCGTAAGACGTGGGAGGAATGCGTGTCTAAATGCAACGGCATCTCCTCTGTTTTAACTTGGCTCAATTGCGCCAAACCAAAAATTCGCAAATGATTAATGAACTATTCGAGGAGAAATACTGGTGGCAAAAACAGACCATAGAATTCTACTTCGAATGTCTAAGGGAGTTATATAAACTTGATACGACCGTCATCGATAATTTCACCAAAATTAAGAAAATACATGCCAAAATTCGTCTGCTTAGATCGAAACAGCTGGAAGGCGTTAAAATCAGATCAAGAGCCACGAACACAGCACCCAATGAAGTAACGTCTATATTCTACCTCATACGTGAAAGGAAAAGAGGTTCTACGAAAATACTGTCGGAATTAAAGTTGCAGGATGGGAGAACACGGAAAAATCAGAAAGACATAAGAAATACGATTCAAAA
This sequence comes from Locusta migratoria, assembly GCA_026315105.1. Lineage (NCBI taxonomy): Eukaryota > Metazoa > Arthropoda > Insecta > Orthoptera > Acrididae > Locusta > Locusta migratoria. The sequence continues at coordinate 598,981,762 of CM048744.1, forward strand.
TTATTACGCCAATCTGCTGGCCAACCAACCAATAGACGTAAATCTGATGTATGAATTGACATCCAATCTGTCACGAACACTCACCCCCGACGATGGTAGGCCTCTGATGGAAGTAATAGACGAAGATGACTTGAAAGCCGTAATTTTTCAAAGCCCAAAAAACGAATCTCCTGGACAAGATGGCATTCCTATAGAAGTCTATCAAATTTTCTGGCGTGTGATGAAGGATAAACTTCTATCCCTTTACCATGAATTACTGGATCCAAATGTTTCTATTCCTAAAGAATTCAAAGAAAGAACAGTTTTCATTCCAAAAAGTCCAAGAAGTAATTCAATTGAAAAGTTGCACCCCATTACAATGCTTAACAGCGATTATAAAATCGCAGCTCGTATACTAACACAAAGGGTGAAACGTGTGATGCATCTTGTTACGGGGCCTCAACAAACTAGTGTGGGCAAAGATAGAACCATCCTTCAGACTTTAGCAGGAGGCAGAGACATATTGGCGATAGCTGATGTCTGCAAACTACGATGTGCGATAACAACAATTGATCTCGACAAGACGTTCGACAGAGTCAACTATCAGTTCCTGTTTCATACAATGCAAGAAATGGGTTTCCCACGCCGGTTTACCGACACAATAAAGAACTTGCTACAGGGTAGCACTTCAAGAATTTCGATTAACGGCCAGCTAGGCACTGTGATCCAAATCAGCAGTTCGGTCAAACAGGGATGCCCAATGTCGATGACCTTTTTCGCTATCGCAGTAGAGCCACTACTCGCAACACTGACACGCAGGCTGCAAGGATTACAAATACACGGTCAGCATATCGTATGCCACGCATACGCCGATGACTTAGGATTTGTCACAAACAACGCAGTTGAAATCGAGACAGCGTTGCGGACCATTAAGGAGTATGAAGTGGCGTCAGGTGCCAAATTAAACTGGAACAAATCCGGTCTCATGAATATCGGACTTTGTATAGACTGGCAAAACTACGATCAACTAAAGGTAGTCGAAAGTATGAAATGTCTGGGCATTGATTCCAAAAATACAATTCGGCACACCATTGCTGTGAATTATAAACATATTCTCACGCAGGTACAAGTCTGCGTACAATCCTACAATACAACTGCAAAAAGTTCAACTGGCCAATACATACATTTTGTCAAAGGTTACCTAAGCGGCACAAATTTTACCGATGCCTGCAGCCATCGCAAAGTGTATACTAGCAGCTATTGGTCACTTCGTAAGTCGTGGACGGATTCTTAAAGTCAAATATGATACACAAGGCCGTTCCCCGTCAGGGTTCGAATTCCTCCTCGGGCATTGATGTTTGTGTCGTCTTTAGTAGAATTTAGTTGTTTGTTTGTTAAGCTTAAGGGACTTAACTGCGGGGTCCCTAAACCTACAAACTACTTATGAACTACCTTGTATTAAAGACGACACAAACATCCATGCCCAAGGGGGATTCGAACCCCCGACCTTAGCCGCCATGCAGACTGTGACTGTCGCGCCGCAGACAGCTCGGCCACTGTGGCCGGCCTATGAGTTAGTTCATTAGCAGTTTGTAAGTTTAGGGATTGATGACCCCACAGTTAAATCCTTAACAAACATTTGAACCAGAATGTAGTGACTGTGGTATATATGGTCATCGTAGTATAATCATATTTCGGTGGGTCCTGGAAACGTGGTCAGATAGCCGAAAGTTACAAGGCGACCGATCAAAAATCAGGAAATCCTGCTGTGAGTTTCCACTGGGTGGTACATCTATACCTAATACAGGCGATGGAAATTCGATGTTGCGAATAAACTTTCGATATAGATTATTTCAACCACTGTAATTCGTCAACATCGTGGATTAGGACGTAGTGAAGTTTGAAACTAGCCCGCTGTTCTTTTTTTGGCAGCTCACTAGCCGTGTTTGTGGAGTTAACAATGGAGTGCCTGCTCACAAAATCTCATTACGGCGATATTCACACAGTGGCGGAAGTATACAGTTTCCTTAAGCAAATCTCTGATTCTATAAGTTAAGCAAACAGTCTACCTTTACTGCAATCTTTAGAGGAAACTGCTCACAATTAAATAATGATCCGCAGTCATGGATCAAGTGAAAAATCATGAATGTTGGCAACAGAAACGCAAATAATGCTCCAGAAGGGAGCAGAATCACAAGATACATGAACAAATTACCCTACATTAATCCAAAATAAATGATAAGGGGAGAAATTAAATTAGCACAAAAGGATTATAGTTTAACAAATTAATTTATTGTTGAAAACAAGAACAACAAGGGGGGAAGACCATTTCTTTTAAATACAATAAAAACACACCTTACAAAATATTCAAAATATCCACAATTATATGGCCCTAGAATTGCCCACCTGCAAAGTTGAGTATAGGTTAATTACGATCAAGTTTCATAGGGGGGAATGGAGGAACTGCAGCACATTCACACAGAGATTCATACGCCAAGCCATGCAGGTACTTACCAAGCACCTGACACCAATGCACCAAGACGACAGCCAAGCAATGTGGATAATGGAGATCGAAGGTTCACTTGTGCACAATGAAATAGTACTTCGCTTCTATAACGTGTCAAGCTAGTGGTTTAGGCTCATGATCAACTATCAGAAACAAAAGACCATAAAGTGCGGTGTAGAGATGGAAGTTAAAGTTTCCCTAGAACTTCTTACTATACATTAAATCAAGATTTCATTAAATAATGTCTAAAAACGGTCGCTCTGGCGTTCGTTTAGCACAGGGAAAAGATAACTACAGAAGGTTAAAGTTGTTAGATCAATACAGCACTCTACTAAGTCGGAACACAAAATATGCAAAAGTTAACAAAACAATCTCGGAGAGAATAAGATCGCGAAATATTTCTTTCTGATCAGAGGAATGATATCTATTAGATAAGCAAGGTTACAGATTGCTACAGCACAATACAGAGTTCGGTCACAAAAATTCAGATAAGTGAAATAATTCTATTTCATGAAAATTAAAAACACGATATACGTCGTGCAACGGTTCTCTCTACACAGAGAAAAAAGACCTATTTAATTGCAATCACCACAACAGGGAACACGCTAATCGGCGCACACGTGGGCCGCCAAGTACACAGATTCACCCCGTTTACATGGGCTCCCAAAACCGGATTTCGTAAACCGATTTCCCAATTCCGCTTTTGGTTGGTCATGTAAACACTCCAAAATCGATTCTGGAAATCCACTTCTCTAAAGCGGTTTTCCAGTTCCACAATCCATTTTCGTGTCCATGTAAACGCAACCGTTTTTGAAGCGTTCTTGGCTTGTCAGATTGTGTTTTTTTGGTAAGAATTTTCGGCACATATGGACCGAGTGATATTTTCTAATATGAAATAAAAGTATTAATATTAGAGAGAGCATGAATCTGTGTATTTAAGTAAAGAAAAATAGCGATTATGCTGACTAAATCAGGGACTGAATCAGCTGTTTTTCAGCCGCCATCTTAAGTGGATTTGGAAATCCGATTCAGGCTGTGCCATGTAAACACGACAGCGAAAAACGGTTTACGAAAATCGGTTTTCGTCTTCCGGAAGATGTGTTCCATGTAAACGTAGTGATTACAAGTTAGAATGGACAATTTTCGGGGAAAATTATCACGCTACACTCACTAGGAAACACCTTAGCAAATTAGCTATACAATTATTAACCACTCATGTGCACTGAATGATGGAAAAGCTGAAGGCTTAGTCTGATATCGTCCACATGTTCTGTCGACAAAGTACGAACAGTATAGGCACCACGAATCCCCGAAAATATTACAATTCAACTACGATAAGAACGCGAAAGACACTGAACATATTTAAACAGGCGAAGAAATGATTTAAAAGTTATAAAGTGCAAGAACTATGCTAATGAGACACCATCAGAGCATCATAATCAGAGTCCAGCAAAAATCGACATAAAATTAGCAACCCTATAGGAAATTAAGCAAAATCTCACTACTACACATAGTGTAGCTGCTACTCCCGGAATTAAATTCGCGAAAAGGCATAAGTACGACTATGGTGCCTGAAGTACTCCCAGCCAAGGAGGTTAAGAGCAAGCTACATTAGGAATCTTTGCCAAGTCTGGGTTCAGCTCAGCAGTTGGCAAACCTACCTCTCGCCCAGAGACATTCAACGCCCAGCATTTGAAAGAAACGACGACACAAAACAGACGAGGCGCACCTAGAACTTGCTAAACTTTCTTACATACAAAGTTTAATTCATTCTGTGGAAGCCAGGGCCAGTAGCAGCACATCACAGTACACACTAATATAGTTTGGGGCCTTAGAATTTTATGTACAGATAAAAGTAAATCAATAATGCCTGGTATCTCGCATATTGCCAGGGAAATGTCTTGCTACACTCAGAAAAAATGTCTGAAGCTCGTCAACATTTGTTCATGGGGAGTCAATTAAATGGAACACGTTATGTGGATGTGTTTCAAGTTGCAACATTCCTTCCCATGTTTTCGCCACATCGGTCGTTGTCGTCGTCCCTGCGCTGCAGGTGAAGTTAGAAGCACTTTACTTCGTTATGTAACCTTTGCTACATCACTACCGGTAACGGAATCGTTAATTCAGTTTTTATTGGCGGCTCTATAAATTCTTAAAGGTTTGCCCTAATTATGTAGACAAGGATATTTCGTCACAACTACTTTGCCTCTTTGTCCTAGTTACAGGCAGATGTTTTTCTCAGTGAAAAGCCTTCAAAACCATTAGCTCTACAAACTAAAAAATGGATGCCTTCAAAAGAGCTACCGTCAAACCAGAAAAATAAACTATGTCGCGAACCTGTGTATTGTAGAACTTAATTTAGTTGATTTGAAAGTTAGATAAAAGATCTGAAACTGGTAAGCCTACAAAATGGAATATGTCTGTCCACACTCAGACTCATGTAATGGGCAGTAAAGTCCTACTGTCAAGAAATTTTTATCCGCCTAACACGTGTAAAAGTATTCACTCGAATTTAATCAGAATACTGTTACTTATTGCTGTGAAAGCTCAGCTGGCTCATAAATTATATTTTAGTTGAAACTGTCGTAAATTTATGAAGCTTCTGTTTGCTGTTAACAGATACCTCTGACTATAAGTCATATAAATAACCTTCAAATAGGATTTGTTGTTATTGTGGTCCTTCGTCCGGAGACTGGTTTCATGTAGCTATCTTTCTTACTCTATTCTGAGCAAGCCTCTTCATCTCCTCATAAGAGCGGCAACCTACATATATTTGAATTTGCTTTCTATATTCATCTCTCACCCCACACAATTCCCTCTAACGCTAAATTCACGATTTAAGGATGCCTAAGAATGTGTCCTACTAATCGACCCCTTCTTTTAGTCAAGGTATGCAAGAAATTCCTTTTCTTCAAAAAATGTTCAAATGTTTGTAGAGCTGATGGGATTTAACTACAGGGTCATCAGTCCCTAAACTTACAAACTACTTGTGAACTGAAACTTCCTGGCAGATTAAAATTGTGTGCCGGAACCGGGACTCGAACCTGGGACCTTTGCCTTTCGCGGGCAAGCGCACTACCGACTGTGCTATCCCGACACGACTCATGATGCCGCCTCACAACTTTACTTCTGCCAGTACCTCGCCTCCTACTGCCAGGAAGTTTCATATCAGCGCACACTCCGCTGCCGAGTGAAGTTTCATTCTACTTGTGAACTAGCTACTACTAAGGACGGCACAAATATCCATGCCCGAGTGGGGATTCGAAGTCCCAACCGTAGTGGCTGTGCAGACCGTGACTGGCGCGCCACAGGCCCCTCGGGCACTGCGGCCGGCACCTTTTCTTCCCAATTCGATTCAGTATCTCCTCATTAGCTACGGGCTCCCCCTCCCCCCACCTAATCATCAGTATTCTTCTGTAGCACCACATTTCAAAAGCCTCGATCCTCTTTGTGTCCGAATTATTTATCATCCAAGTTTCACTCCCGTACAAGGCAACAATCCACACAAATGCCTTCAGAAAAGACTTCCTTAAGCTTAAATTAATATTCGATGTTAACAAATTTCTCTTTTTCAAAAACGCTTTTCTTCTCATTGCCATTCTGCATTTTATATCCTCTGTACTGCGAACTCTGTACTGGCCAAGTAACAAAACTCATCTACCACCTTTATTGTTTCGTTACCTAATTTAATATATTCAGCATCGCCTGATTATCTTAGATTGTACCCTTCATAATAAAACACAAGAAACAAAAAATATTTATTGCCAAAGTCTAATCCTTGTTTTTTTTGCCCCACTTTAGTTTACGGTAGTAACCCTAAAGGTGAGCCTTTGCGATCGTTTTATGAGAGCTCGAAATTTAAATAAAAATAATGGCTTAACCATTCACCCGTCACAAAAATTAAATAGCCGAATTTGTAGAGGAGAAAATTCTCGACAACTTTACTCCCTTGTGTTTTTTTTATATCTTGTATCGTTTCAGAGATATTTGCAAAAATAACAGCGATTTTGGGATGTATGTATGTCTGTCTGTCTGTCCGTAACGTGTTCCCCGTTTTAAAGACGAACCGATCAACACCAAATTTTACAGACATAACTGTAGGCCGACAGAGACTAGTACCTCCCTTTTCCAAATTTTTTGGACAAAAATACGGTACTAATGCCAAAAAAAGCGTTTGTAATATAATTGTAATTGCAAACGAACAGTTCATCTGACACGAAAATTGAATAACCTAACTGGTAGAGGGGAAAACTCTCTACAACTTCGCTCTATTGTGTCTTTTTCATATCTTGCATCGTTGCAGAGATATTTGCAATAATAACGGCGATTTGACGATGTCTGTCTGGTTGTAACGTGTTCCCAATTTTTAGGTCGAACCATTCAACCGATTGGCACCAAATTTTACAGACATAAATGTTAGCTACCAGAGACCGGAACCTCTCTTTTTCAAAATTTTCGGACAAAAAATACGGTAGTAACGCAAAAAAAAAAAAAAAAAAAAAAAAAAGAAAAGAAAAAAAAGCCATTTGTAATATAATTGTAATTGCAAACTAACCGTTCATCTGACACGAAAATTGAATAACCTAATTGTTAGAGGGGAAAATTCTTCGCTCTATTGTGTTTTTCTCATATCTTGCATCGTTACAGAGATATTTGCAAAAATAGCGTCGATTTGATGATGTCTATCTGGTTGTAACGTGTTCCCACTTTTTAGGTCGAACCGTTCAACCGATCGACACCAAATATAATTTTTGGCTACCGGATACCAGAACCTCGCTTTTTCAGATGTTTGGGACAAGAAATACGTTAGTAATACAATACAATAGAGCGAAGTTGTAGAGAGTTTTCCCCTCTACCAGTTAGGTTATTCAATTTTCGTGTCAGATGAACTGTTCATTTGCAATTACAATTATATTACAAACGGTTTTTTTTGGCATTAGTACCGTATTTTTGTCCAAAAAATTTGGAAAAGGGAGGTACTAGTCTCTGTCGGCCTACAGTTATGTCTGTAAAATTTGGTGTTGATCGGTTCGTCTTTAAAACGGGGAACACGTTACGGACAGACAGACAGACATACATACATCCCAAAATCGCTGTTATTTTTGCAAATATCTCTGAAACGATACAAGATATGAAAAAAAACATAAGGGAGTAAAGTTGTCGAGAATTTTCTCCTCTACAAATTCGGTTATTTAATTTTTGTGACGGGTGAATGGTTAAGCCATTATTTTTATTTAAATTTCGAGCTCTCAAAAAACGATCGCAAAGGCTCACCTTTAGGGTTACTACCGTAAACTAAAGTGGGCCAAAAAAATACCAAAGAAAGGCCGATTGTAATGTAATTTTAATTGCATATAAACCGTTCATCTGACGCTCAAATTGAACAACCGAATTTGTAGAGGAGAAGATTCTCTACAGTTTTGTTTCCTTATGTTTTTTTCATATCTCGTATCGTTTGAGAGATATTCGCAAAAATAAGTTTTGACACCCTCCACCTCTCGCCCAGAGACATTCAACGCCCAGCATTTGAAAGAAACGACGACACAAAACAGACGAGGCGCACCTAGAACTTGCTAAACTTTCTTACATACAAAGTTTAATTCATTCTGTGGAAGCCAGGGCCAGTAGCAGCACATCACAGTACACACTAATATAGTTTGGGGCCTTAGAATTTTATGTACAGATAAAAGTAAATCAATAATGCCTGGTATCTCGCATATTGCCAGGGAAATGTCTTGCTACACTCAGAAAAAATGTCTGAAGCTCGTCAACATTTGTTCATGGGGAGTCAATTAAATGGAACACGTTATGTGGATGTGTTTCAAGTTGCAACATTCCTTCCCATGTTTTCGCCACATCGGTCGTTGTCGTCGTCCCTGCGCTGCAGGTGAAGTTAGAAGCACTTTACTTCGTTATGTAACCTTTGCTACATCACTACCGGTAACGGAATCGTTAATTCAGTTTTTATTGGCGGCTCTATAAATTCTTAAAGGTTTGCCCTAATTATGTAGACAAGGATATTTCGTCACAACTACTTTGCCTCTTTGTCCTAGTTACAGGCAGATGTTTTTCTCAGTGAAAAGCCTTCAAAACCATTAGCTCTACAAACTAAAAAATGGATGCCTTCAAAAGAGCTACCGTCAAACCAGAAAAATAAACTATGTCGCGAACCTGTGTATTGTAGAACTTAATTTAGTTGATTTGAAAGTTAGATAAAAGATCTGAAACTGGTAAGCCTACAAAATGGAATATGTCTGTCCACACTCAGACTCATGTAATGGGCAGTAAAGTCCTACTGTCAAGAAATTTTTATCCGCCTAACACGTGTAAAAGTATTCACTCGAATTTAATCAGAATACTGTTACTTATTGCTGTGAAAGCTCAGCTGGCTCATAAATTATATTTTAGTTGAAACTGTCGTAAATTTATGAAGCTTCTGTTTGCTGTTAACAGATACCTCTGACTATAAGTCATATAAATAACCTTCAAATAGGATTTGTTGTTATTGTGGTCCTTCGTCCGGAGACTGGTTTCATGTAGCTATCTTTCTTACTCTATTCTGAGCAAGCCTCTTCATCTCCTCATAAGAGCGGCAACCTACATATATTTGAATTTGCTTTCTATATTCATCTCTCACCCCACACAATTCCCTCTAACGCTAAATTCACGATTTAAGGATGCCTAAGAATGTGTCCTACTAATCGACCCCTTCTTTTAGTCAAGGTATGCAAGAAATTCCTTTTCTTCAAAAAATGTTCAAATGTTTGTAGAGCTGATGGGATTTAACTACAGGGTCATCAGTCCCTAAACTTACAAACTACTTGTGAACTGAAACTTCCTGGCAGATTAAAATTGTGTGCCGGAACCGGGACTCGAACCTGGGACCTTTGCCTTTCGCGGGCAAGCGCACTACCGACTGTGCTATCCCGACACGACTCATGATGCCGCCTCACAACTTTACTTCTGCCAGTACCTCGCCTCCTACTGCCAGGAAGTTTCATATCAGCGCACACTCCGCTGCCGAGTGAAGTTTCATTCTACTTGTGAACTAGCTACTACTAAGGACGGCACAAATATCCATGCCCGAGTGGGGATTCGAAGTCCCAACCGTAGTGGCTGTGCAGACCGTGACTGGCGCGCCACAGGCCCCTCGGGCACTGCGGCCGGCACCTTTTCTTCCCAATTCGATTCAGTATCTCCTCATTAGCTACGGGCTCCCCCTCCCCCCACCTAATCATCAGTATTCTTCTGTAGCACCACATTTCAAAAGCCTCGATCCTCTTTGTGTCCGAATTATTTATCATCCAAGTTTCACTCCCGTACAAGGCAACAATCCACACAAATGCCTTCAGAAAAGACTTCCTTAAGCTTAAATTAATATTCGATGTTAACAAATTTCTCTTTTTCAAAAACGCTTTTCTTCTCATTGCCATTCTGCATTTTATATCCTCTGTACTGCGAACTCTGTACTGGCCAAGTAACAAAACTCATCTACCACCTTTATTGTTTCGTTACCTAATTTAATATATTCAGCATCGCCTGATTATCTTAGATTGTACCCTTCATAATAAAACACAAGAAACAAAAAATATTTATTGCCAAAGTCTAATCCTTGTTTTTTTTGCCCCACTTTAGTTTACGGTAGTAACCCTAAAGGTGAGCCTTTGCGATCGTTTTATGAGAGCTCGAAATTTAAATAAAAATAATGGCTTAACCATTCACCCGTCACAAAAATTAAATAGCCGAATTTGTAGAGGAGAAAATTCTCGACAACTTTACTCCCTTGTGTTTTTTTTATATCTTGTATCGTTTCAGAGATATTTGCAAAAATAACAGCGATTTTGGGATGTATGTATGTCTGTCTGTCTGTCCGTAACGTGTTCCCCGTTTTAAAGACGAACCGATCAACACCAAATTTTACAGACATAACTGTAGGCCGACAGAGACTAGTACCTCCCTTTTCCAAATTTTTTGGACAAAAATACGGTACTAATGCCAAAAAAAGCGTTTGTAATATAATTGTAATTGCAAACGAACAGTTCATCTGACACGAAAATTGAATAACCTAACTGGTAGAGGGGAAAACTCTCTACAACTTCGCTCTATTGTGTCTTTTTCATATCTTGCATCGTTGCAGAGATATTTGCAATAATAACGGCGATTTGACGATGTCTGTCTGGTTGTAACGTGTTCCCAATTTTTAGGTCGAACCATTCAACCGATTGGCACCAAATTATACAGACATAAATGTTAGCTACCAGAGACCGGAACCTCTCTTTTTCAAAATTTTCGGACAAAAAATACGGTAGTAACGCAAAAAAAAAAAAAAAAAAAAAAAAAAGAAAAGAAAAAAAAGCCATTTGTAATATAATTGTAATTGCAAACTAACCGTTCATCTGACACGAAAATTGAATAACCTAATTGTTAGAGGGGAAAATTCTTCGCTCTATTGTGTTTTTCTCATATCTTGCATCGTTACAGAGATATTTGCAAAAATAGCGTCGATTTGATGATGTCTATCTGGTTGTAACGTGTTCCCACTTTTTAGGTCGAACCGTTCAACCGATCGACACCAAATATAATTTTTGGCTACCGGATACCAGAACCTCGCTTTTTCAGATGTTTGGGACAAGAAATACGTTAGTAATACAATACAATAGAGCGAAGTTGTAGAGAGTTTTCCCCTCTACCAGTTAGGTTATTCAATTTTCGTGTCAGATGAACTGTTCATTTGCAATTACAATTATATTACAAACGGTTTTTTTGGCATTAGTACCGTATTTTTGTCCAAAAAATTTGGAAAAGGGAGGTACTAGTCTCTGTCGGCCTACAGTTATGTCTGTAAAATTTGGTGTTGATCGGTTCGTCTTTAAAACGGGGAACACGTTACGGACAGACAGACAGACATACATACATCCCAAAATCGCTGTTATTTTTGCAAATATCTCTGAAACGATACAAGATATGAAAAAAAACATAAGGGAGTAAAGTTGTCGAGAATTTTCTCCTCTACAAATTCGGTTATTTAATTTTTGTGACGGGTGAATGGTTAAGCCATTATTTTTATTTAAATTTCGAGCTCTCAAAAAACGATCGCAAAGGCTCACCTTTAGGGTTACTACCGTAAACTAAAGTGGGCCAAAAAAATACCAAAGAAAGGCCGATTGTAATGTAATTTTAATTGCATATAAACCGTTCATCTGACGCTCAAATTGAACAACCGAATTTGTAGAGGAGAAGATTCTCTACAGTTTTGTTTCCTTATGTTTTTTTCATATCTCGTATCGTTTGAGAGATATTCGCAAAAATAAGTTTTGACACCCTCCACTGAATTAAGGAAAACCAACTATTCGCAGATGTCACTTGACATTCATCGCCCAGAACTCTCTCTGGCATAAGCCATCTTGCGTTGCGTATTTGATGATTTTCTTATTTTAACTTACACATTCTCATTTCAAAGCAATGGTGCACTGAAGAATTACCAAAAAGACATCGTTCTTCGTACGATACATGATAATCTAGTGTCTACAAATGCCATATTAGCATCAGTTAACAACGGCCATGAATAGTATGAAATTTAAGAATGAATCTTCTAAGTGTTGATCGTAGTGTAGTGGACAATGTGTTGGACTGTAATGCTGACGGTAAGTGGTTCAAAACCCGCCACTACCTAAATTTTTTCTCTTAACATGATTTATACACTCTTATTAATTAATTTTTTATTGTTTACATTACTATTTTTGTCCAAAATGTTTGCAAAAACTTATAAAACTACAAATCTAAAGTGGGCCGTAAAACACGTCAGTGCGATTTTTTTTGTTCAGTTCCGAAAATACGGAGGGGAGGCGGGGGGGGGGGGGAATTGAGGGCCAGCACCAGGTGGCAGAAATCCACACTACGCCACTGTACAATATGTATATGTTTTGTTACTTTGATGCTTTGATGACAAATTGCATCTTTATGTATATGCAAGCATATATCGAAAAGTATTTTATCCATTGCAGCAATTGTTCACGTTATTAATCCACAAAATGCAGTAACCAGTTGATTCTAATAATTTATTTGTGACGACCGGTTTCAGACACTTGGGTGCCCTTCTCCTGGTCTATTATAGTATTGTAGCTTAATCTATGTACATGCTAGCAGGTGACTAAATGCTAAGTGACTAAACGTCTAGTCACCTGCTATCATGTACATAGATTAAGCTACAATACTATAATAGACCAGAAAAAGGGCACTCAAGCGCCTGAAACCAGTCGTCACAAATAAATTATTAGAAGCAACTGGTTGCTGCATTTTGTGCGTTAACATATAGAAAATTTACATTTTGGTCATCCGCATAATTGGACAATTGTAAGTATAAGAATTTACATTGCTTTTCACATTAAATAATTTCACTGCTGTAACTTTTCACACAGTGTTTTAATGCTTATGACTATTGTAATTACAGTGTACACTTGATAATGGCCTAAAAGCCGAAATCCAGATTGTGAAAATAAAATACCTTATAGTCAAATGGCGGTCCAATCTTTTAATCAGAAGTTATTTATGTTACTAAGATTTGTTCTACTTTTACAGCTATAGTTTTAACGAGTAATATTTTCATAACTTACTTAAAATCTGAACTTTATGATGAGAACAGTACAATTTTTCCAAACAACATTTTGAATCTCTAGTGGCAGCAGCTGGCCCACTCTGACCCCCTTTGGCGACGTCCTTTTATTTTTGGAAAAAGCTATTAATGAGACCTTTGACATATTACTAGTTTAAGTACACTTAGGGTTTTTGTAAAACTGAAAAAGTAAAGAATTTTTAGTAGACTACCATCACTAATTTTTATTTTTGAACATTACACTTATTTTTAAGACTTTTAATAATGTAGCGAATTATACAAATTCTATGTTCGTAAATGATGTATAACTGGCGACCAAAAAATTATCCTACAGGTTAATGCAATGCTTTCCTTTCTTACTTTTGACTCTCAATTATATGGTCAGACTTAACAGTAATATCCTAATGTGTGCTCAGTAAAGCTAACCCAGTCAGTCGATCTTGACCCATATTTCACCTTACAAAGTCTTCAGCTAGCGCAGAGAAGAAAACGACCACTCAGCAGAAGCATTTCTTACTGGTAGCGTGGCTAACAATTGGATATCATGCACAAACCGATAGACTTTGTAAGGGTACAGACATATTTTGAAATTTTTTTGTCTTTCAAAAAAATGGAACCTTACATTTAAACCACTAAACAAACAAGTACGAGTTAAATAGGTGTTAGGTGGGAGGAATTTTTAATGTATTTTTGTTTCCTTTTAATTTTCGTGTAAGTAATTCTATTTTATATTTTCTGTTCTTTTTTCTTTTATGTTGTCCTTCTCCGAGGTGTTCCTTTGGCTTCGTGCGACCGCGTGGTTATGTGATGTCACACAGAGTGGCAAGGAAACTGCAATGCCATACGGAGTTTTAGGAGCACTGAGGATTTGAAGAAAAAGAACAAATATAAGGGGAAAAAAGAACAGAAAAGGAACGGATTTTGTTTTAGTTGATAGGAGGTCACAGAACCGATAACATATAGCCTACATATATAACAGATTGTAAAATAAATACAGTTCTGAAGATCCAGCAACGAGCAACTTGAAGATTGGAGAACGAATCTACGCAATATAAATCATGCAGTTCCTCAGAAAATGAAATTTGAAACTAAAGTTATAACTTATAAAAATAAAACAAAGAAATAATTGAAAACCAAGAAGATTTAAGTAAAAGGACAATTTAAGAATCATTAATAAATAATATTTTATGGAGTAATTACACTAAGCAATGAGTTAAACAAGACGTTGCTAAGAAAGTAAACGACGCATTTAAGAACACACACAAGATTCAGAAACGAGTGAATAAGTGTAAAATAATACATTTAGGACTATAGCAACACTTCGAGATTGATGCCGACTGTTTTATTTAGAATAAAGGCCAGTCACCTTAATCATGAGTTGCCATACCACCTACTTGGGCATAATGGATATTTTGCTCATAACTAGACTGTGCCATAACCAAAAGCAGCGAAGAATCAGTAGTGGCAGCCCTACATTCGTCCAGCGCCGAGTGAATAGTTCCAGACTTCGCTAGAAGAAGGCGACTGCAGTGCGGGGAACAGTTATGGCAGTGCGACACTCAAACAACGAATTTGACATCACTTCAACATATGTTAATGGCGCAGTGATAAAGTGTGTGTACCAGTAAAATTATGACGAAAGAACGTCTTCATAAGCAAACAAGAACAATATTTAAATATAAAGTAATAATACTTTATGTTCGTAAGTACCAGTGCGTAATTAAACCTTTTATATATTTATTCATTAAATGGATTCGGACGAAAGTACTTTAACCATGGAAGGGATAATGCAGTCAGTACTGGAGCAATTGGCCGATATTAACAATACGTTTGCGAACTTGGATAAAAGCCTAGACGATCGATTTTCGTCACTAGATAACAGATTAACATCTAAATTAAATTATCTAGACGGCAAATTAAACAATTTCACTGCTCAACTAAATGGAAGGATAGAAAGGTTAGAAACACGCCTCAATATAGGATTAGAACATGTCACAGAAATTGATAAAAGACTAGAAATAGTAGAGGATAAAATGGAAGGTAGTTTACAACATATACACACAATAAAAAAGGAAAACATAGATTTGACACGAAGAGTCATAACTTTGGAGAAGGAAATCGTAGACACAAAAGACTTAATAGACAAATACACAAATAGGAATATTGAAGTTTTATCTAATATTATTAACGAAATGGAACTGCGATTGCAAAAAGTTGAAAAAAAACAATCAGTCTATTACACAAGATAATCCTACTGCATTAATAGTTGAAGAAACCATTTCTTCCCAAGGTAACGATGATTTTCCTAGCTCAACATAAACTTCATCAAACATAAGTAGTTTAAATTCAAAAGACATTCCTACAGTTGCCCTTACGTACAATTATGAAGATTTAAACTAACTTTTAAATAATGGACTTTCCTATAATTTCGCAAAATTCAGTCCATCAGGAGAAATACATCCAGTATTATTTTTAAAATCATTTAAAGGTATGTTACCTGTAGCTTGGTCAGATTATAAAAAAATACATTTGTAATAAGTAATATGTCCGAAGATGCATCTCAGTGGGGAATGATAAATTTAGAAGACTTTAAAACTTACAGTGATTTTGAAAAAGCTTTGAAATTGAAATATTGGAGTGAAGGAATTCAAAAGAAGTTACGTTTAGCGCTACTGAGTACTATACCTTACAACAGAAACTCTTGGAGTGGTTATAAAGATTTTGTGGAGTTGCACTTAAACAGGTCTAAATATCTAGATGACCCAGTTCGTGAGGACCATCTTTCGGAGGTTGTTATAAGCAGATTGCCATGGAGAATAAGGGATAAACTTCTTAATAAAGATTGGAGTAAAGTAAATGAATTATTAGAATATCTGGAACAAATTGATTCCCTAGATAAACAATCAGATAGATTCCAACAAGTACATGTAAACAATAGAAACAGGGGAGATGAAAATAAGGAAAGGGCATACAATAACAGAAATGGGGAAAGAGAAAATAATAACGGTAATGGAAAGAACAATAGATATAGATCCACAAGGAGAGATCAAAATGGTACAGTATACACATACACATACCAAAATAATACAAATGTAAGTGAACTAATGAATAGTGCTCGGTCTACGAATGCATTACATTACGAGCCACAAACACATGACACAAATTTGATAAGATTTGATCAAGGTAACACTTTAAATGAAGATTTACTAGAAGAAAATGTACAACCTGTAAAAGAATACATGAAACCAGAATTAGAACACACTGTACTAGATGTAAAGGTAAAAATTATTCTAGATTCAGGAAGTCTGTAATAGATCATAACTTCTTGGAGGCAAACAATATATTGAATGCTTTCCCAGAATTACCAGTTACAGGAGTCAGAATAACTGGAGTAAGAGGCATATCAAAAAGACCAGTAGATAAGAAATGGTTTGTTACCTTTTCCTTTGACTCATACACGTTTCAGCAACCAATGTTTGTGAAAGTTGGATTGAATGTACCTATCATTTTAGGTGTGGACTGGCTATCATATTATAAAGTATCTTTAAATTTTGATAACAGGACACTAGTTTTCCCATATGGTGAACAAAGTAATTTAATTACTTTACATTTCTATAAACCAATAAAATCTCAGGAAAGATTAACTCTCTGGACTGAGGCTACGACAAAAGTTGAAAAAATTACAGATATACCACCATTGGAATAAAAAATAAATGAAAATGATATTATGAATAATATAAACAAGACATCTAATTTAAATGATAGGGAAAGACAGGAACTGTTTGTACCATTGTGTGAACACATCCAAGTACCGTATTTATGCAAATATAGGCCGCATGGGAATATAGGCCGCACCTAAACTTTTGACAAGAGATTATAGAAAAAAAATCTGGAGTATAGGCCACAGGTTTTTTAATTTTTATTTTATTTATTTTTATTCTTTTGTATAATCTAACTTTTTTCGCAATCAGAAACACAATGTTAACGAAATAATGTTCTCTTTTCAATAAAGTCAAAACAAATATGCAAAACTGTAAATCAACGAATAGGTAAAATTTTACGATGCTTCTCGCCGGGCTCTAGTGCTTATGTTGGCAACAGATAAACAATGAAGTGTAGAATCGCGCTAATATTTTTCGTAAATGTTATTGCTGCTCGTTTCTCTCGCAGTAAAATAAATACTGTACCTGCTCTATGGTTGACGGGTTCTTGTATGTACCCTTGTCCGTTCAGAAAAAAATAATTTTCGTTTTAATTGAAGTTGTCATGAAAAAACATTCATTGGTCATCTGAGTTCAAATACCTTGCCGTCATTACCATTGGTGGCAACGTAACCACTGCAGCTGCGCGAGAACCGTTGTACAATTAACCAAACGAATAAGAAAGCGAGACGACAGGCCGATCCGGGCGCCCCAAGTGAGGGGACGTTGAGCCAAGGCGTGTTACCGGGCATTTCGAGTGTTGTACAAAGCGTAGGCGTGTGCTGCGAAAATATAGTATTTTTCGTGTGTGTGTGTGTGTGTGTGTGTGTGTGTGTGTGTGTGTGTGACGATGCTTTGGCTTGCAACTTTATAGGGGGAAACGAACGTACGCGTTACACTGCCGAATGTAAGCTTCAGGTTGCCTAGTCACAGTAGCGGACATGGAAAACGGGAAGTTCGACGTAAATTTGACGCTGACGAAAAAACGTTCGACGCTGGTGTGTGAGGATAAACTATTAAAATGTTCGAAGAATCGTCGTGCATTTCAAGGGCTAAAATGTAAATATACCAATGTTTGCTTGACTTCATAATTCTAAACAGGAACTGTGGTTTTGCTGTTACAACAGAAATGATTCAGCTGCAAGGCTGCAAATTAGCCCTGAGTTCCATGTACATAGTTTCATGGAAATAACCCCTAATGAATGTGAAACCAGTGAATCTGGTCGTAGTAAAGTACGTTATTTTAAAACGTAGCATTGGAACTCAACATCAGCATTGGCTACACAAATCAGTTGTTCCGCTATCTTAACCTCCCATCACCGCTCACGGTAGGCGTTACCGTACCAACGTAAACATCACGGTAATATCTCTCGCAACACACACTAAACTTTTATCGCGAAAACTAGCTTCACTGACTACATCAAATTAAAATCATTTGAGTGCTTAGGAAGTGTGTATTACGTACTATTTTTTGTTTTAAGGCCGCGTGGAGGTGTTAAAAAAACCAGTCGTCAGCTTTTGTTGGCTGCGGTACAGAATGACACCATTCAATTTACATCGAAATATCGACTTCCACGAATTCCCGCACCGTTTCCGTGAACATGTACAAAAACGTATATGTAGTTCTGCAAAACTGTTACTGTAGCATTTTTGAAAATTATCTAGTTTATTACGTTTTTCAAACCAACATAAAAGTGAGCGTGCAATTTTTGAAACTAACGACTTTGGGAAAAGGAACGGTTTGACGGAGGGGGGGGGGGGGGACTGAATCTAGATTATTGGCCGCACCACGATTTTGTACGCCGAAATTTGGGAAAAAAGTGCGGCCTATATTCGAGCAAATACGGTATTTTCATTGCGACCAGGAATTATAAAAGATTACACTTGCTTGTTAAAAATCAAACCACATAAACCATTTTATAAAAAAAAAACCTTATTCCATACCAGCATCAATAATTCCTTTAGTTAGACAGGAAATAAACAGAATGTTAGCATGGAACATCATTGAAGAATCTAATAGTCCTTACAATAATCCCTTGCTGATTCTTAAAAAATCTGATGGGTCAGTGCGTCTAGTACTTGATGCACGTATGGTAAATAAAATAATAGAACCAGAAAGGGATAGGCCTCCAAAAATAGAAGAATTGCTGACCAAATTTAATGGTGCAAAATACATTACAATACTTGATCTCACTTCTGGCTACTGGCAAATTGCATTAGACAGTGAGTCTAGAAAATATACCTAGCTTTTTTATTTGGTAGTAGATCTTACCAGTTTCAGGTACTTCCTTTTGGATTGAATATTTCTGTGTCAGCTTTTATTAGAGCATTAGATAAGGCTATTGGAACAAATTTGAAAGAGAAAATTCTTGTTTAAGTTGATGAGATAGTTATAATTTCACCGACATGGGAGGATCAAAGGATCATATTAAATGATTTTTTTAAGAGATTAATACCAAAAGGCGTTACAATTAAACTCTTGAAATCACAAATCAGTAGGCATCAAGTGAAGTTTTTAGGACACATCATTACTACAGCAGGAATTAAACAAGATCCTACTAGACTACATGCTATAACTTTATGTCCAGAACCTACAACAAAGAAACAATTAAAATCTTATTTCGGAATGGACGATTCTACAGGAACTTTTTGCACAGAACCAGCACTAAATGCACCCAATTTAATGAAATTACTACAAAACAAGACTGTTTGGCAATGGGATAGTACATGTACATATGAATTCAACAGAATTAAAGAAGATTTAGCACAAGCACCTCTCCTTGATCATCCAGAGTTTAACTATCCTTTTCACCTTGCAGTAGACACATCGGATTATGGGTTAGGTTGCCATATATTTCAACAATATGGGACAGAAAATACAACAAACAATAAACCAATTGCTTTTGCAAGTAGAATACTCACAAAACTTGAGAAGAATTATACAATCACAGAAAACGAAACTCTTTCAGTTGTATGGGCTTTCAAAAAATTCAAGTATTTATTATTTGGCAATTACACAATAATTCATACAGACCACAGTGCATTAACTTTTCTATTGAGAAGTAAGTTAAGGCATGACAGGTTAACAAGATGGGCACTTTTCCTTCAACAATTTACCTTTTCAATTTAGTCTGTGAGGGGGAAGGAAAACATCATTCTGGATGCATTATCGAGAATGCCTGTTGGGTTGAAACCAGATCAGAACGTTAAAGAAAGAGGGAATTTTGCGATATATTTCTTAAAAATTAATCAATATGAGAGGGAGAAAAGAACCTTATGCTACAATATACAAAATGAACAGGCACCAGACATGCATCTACAACGACAAATTGAAAGACTAAGAATAAATGATATGAATGAAAATGCTAACTGGAAATTACATAAAGGGATTTTATTTCATAACAGTAATATTTCTGAAAACCACAAGATAAGGTCAAGCTGCTAACTTGGTACATTCAAACAGGGTTTGCACATTTCGTACCGAAAAAGTGTGTCATGCACATGAAAAACTTCATTACTTTCAAAATATGATAAGATTGGTAAAGAAATATTTACGATCTTGTGAGGTTTGCCAGAAAGTTAAAGTGAAAACAGCTACAACATTTACAAAATTGTATCCCAAATGAATTGTGGGATTTGTCAGCAATGGACTTGTATGGTCCACTGCCTAGAGGCAGGGGAGGTATGGGATGCATTTTTGTAATAGTTGAAAGCTGGTCTAAGTTAGTAAAACTTTATACATTAAAAAGAGCCACTACAAAAGCAGTAATTAGTAAATTAAATAATTACTTTCAAAATGTGGGAAGACCAAAAAACCTACTTTCTGATAATGGAACACAATTTACTTCTGAAAAATTTAGAGTGTTTCTGGCTAAAGAAAAAATTAATCTTATTTTATATCAAAATACCACCCACAAAATAACCCAGCAGAAAGAATTATGTGCAAGTTAGGAAGATTATGTAGAACTTACTGTGCTGGTAGACATTCAAAATAGGTTAAATTTGTAGGGGAATTCGAACAGGTGCTTAATGAATTACCACACAAAGTCACAAAGGTTTCGCCTCTCGAAGTAGTAGGAACTAAATTAACAGTTGAATATTTCTTGCGATGGATAGAATGGCCAAAAGAAATTAAGACTAACCAATTAAAACTTACAACAAATATTAAGAGTAGATTACAAAGAGAGGCATTGAAAAGGAAAAACAAATGGGAGAAGGGTACCCCAGTAAACTACAATTTGGGAGATTTGATTTTACTAAGAAACCATAAGAAAAGTGCAAAGTGGGACAAAACAATAGGAAAATTCTATCCATCGTATGAAGGACCATTCATAATACACAAGAAACCCCACCCAAAATCAGTAGTATTGATTGATCCTACAACTGGGAAAGAAAAAGGTCTTTATAACATTTAGGATATAGAACTATTCCTGACTGAATGAAATAAGTTTGGCAGTGAAATTTAATATATTTGTCCTGAAATCAAATGATATATGATGCATTGATATACAATTCTACCTATATCTGCTATCTAGTCATGGAATATGAGTAAAAAGAAAATAAATAACTGAAAATAAAATAAACCAGCATATTATTGTTAACATGCAGTTAACTATAATAGGGTGGAATAAGAGTTAATCTCCCTTCCAGGGTTAGTCTCAAAAAGGCTAGTGGCCTCGGGATTAAACATAAAAAGGTATTAAGGTTTATTGGTTTATGAAAAAAAATCAACATATTTTCAGAACAAAACAAATTAATATTTTTCAATTTCTTTAATATTGAGTATCTTCTTTGTAAATGTATGATTTCAACAATGTGAAGGTATTAATACAATTTATCAAAGAAAATGACTTCATACAATCAACTTAGTGGTGAAAATTCACCTAGTCTCAGAGTAACTAGCAATCTGACAATTTAATTAATAACAAGGATAGCTCCTTTAATCTTTAAATACGTCTTTAGTATGAAATGTTGTTAGAAGATATGAGTAGGATTTTATAAAAATAGAACAAACTTAATGTGTTGATCGAATAAAAAGATTTATTGGTGTGAGGACTACTTGAAGAGTGATTTCTAACTATAATTAATGACTTTGGATTATGTAAGTCATGTAAATGTCAAAGGTCACTGCAATAATAAATGATTTTACCTAAATGTTATGATTAAAAAACCAAACTGACTGTTCAAATATAGATTATGATGAACTCTTGATGAGATATTCAGATATTACTAATTTATTCTCAATCATTATAAAAGGACATAAAAATGTGATTATGATACAGTCATGTATTATGTATGTACCTAGTAATAAGTTAGATTCATTTAAAATTCAGAGTGTCTCATACTTGTTTGTTTAGTGGGGGTGGCAAGTGTAAGGGTACAGACATATTTTGAATTTTTTTTGTCTTTAAAAAAAATGGAACCTTACATTTAAACCACTAAACAAACAAGTACGAGTCAAATAGGTGTTAGGTGGGAGGAATTTTTAATATATTTTTGTTTCCTTTTAATTTTTGTGTAAGTAATTTTATTGTATATTTTCTGTTCTTTTTTATTTTATATTTTCCTTCTCCAAGGTGTTGCTTTGACTTCAGGGGACCGCACGGTTATGTGGCGTCACACAGAGTGGCAAGGAAACTGCAATACCGTACGGAGTTTTAGGAGCACTGAGGATTTGAAGAAAAAGAATAAATATGGGGAAAAAAAAACAGAAAAGGAACGGATTTTGTTTTAGTTGATAGGAGGTCACAGAACCGATAACATATAGCCTACATATATAACAGATTGTAAAATAAATTTTAATAAATACAGTTCCGAAGATTTAAATTGGCATTTAAAATCAGTATGCCTATTTAGATAAAATTTGGAAAAAATTGTTAAATTTCCATCTGTTGCGAGGCTGTGCGACATGCATGGGGCCTACAAGAACAAGTTTATAAAATATTTGTCGTGCGGACACCTCGCAACTTCAATGCTGCAGGACTGCAGTGCATCGATGGCTGATGATAGAAGCTTTTCAATGAGATGATCTTTACCCAGTTCATCCATTTCTGTCACCACATGGTTGCTTCAGACTGAAAAAAGGACTCTGAAATTACGTTGTTGCCTATTGTTTCCAGTATACGGGAAAATGCTGTTGCGAGTTCCTTTATCTCTTCTTCTCTCAGTAGAACTATTCCATCTAGAAAGAGAGCTGGAATGTTGTATACATGCAGAACTGTATGAGGACATCTTCCACAATATCATTCAGCATGTTGTCAAGGACAGGGACAGGTATATACTGGGATATTCTAAAATATTCTGCCTCTGATGCAGAGGCTACTAAGTCGTGGTATCACATATTGTAGAAAGAGTGGTATCCATATCGTCCCAGAAACCCCATCTGACTTCACCAAACTACTTTTCCTTTTATTAAAACTCAGCAAATGTGTCATCGAATTCACCTAACTCAACTTTAATTTTCTTTTTATACAGGATCTGCAAAAATAGTACTTCAGAGCAGTGGCGGCTGGTGGGCTGTTTATTAGGAGGGCGGCATGTCTCTGCAATTGTACACGACATTTTGTCCCTTCAGAACATTTCTTGAATGGGGAGAATATAGCATTAATTTAAATAGCTAGTTAACTAATTTAACCCTTCATCGAACACGACTTTTACCTCTTATACCAAAATACGAACAAATTAACACACAAATATGTAGTTTTTAATATTTTCTGAAGGCAATGAAAACCGTGTAAATCCATTTTATTAGATTTCTCAAAAGACCAAAATCTCTACCTTAAAATAATATAAAGTGGGAAGAAGTAAATTAGTTATATTTGTAACTATATAAGTAAATGTTCAGAGAACACAAATGCTTTGTCAGCAAGAAACATAATACGTTACTGAAATTAGGAGACTGTCACCAACAAATGTAGAAACGAGGTTTTCATTGCCTACCAATGGTATGAAATAAAATCAAAATATCATTCTTACCTTAATTAATATGTTTCTAGATGAAGTCCAGTCATCTCGTCTTTCCTTCAGCAAAATGGTCAATTACAAGTTAATTAAAATAGTTCACATTTAAAAGTGTTTTATCCATAGAGCACATAGTTAACGTACAAAGTCTCTCTGTTTTCATTGTGTTTCTTTTGAAAGTCTTGATTCTTTCGAGTGTTGAGAAACACCTCTCACTTTCCGCTGTTGTCATTGGTATTGTACGAATAATACGCATGAGTTTCACTGATTCCGGTAGCAGAGCTTCTAAATTATTCTCGTGTATACAATTGAGAAGTGTTTAGCTCTGTTTGCTGTTTGGAAATCATTTCTAGTGTACATGACTGTCAATTCCTGTCGCAGTTCACTTCCATTTAAGTTTGATATTTTAACTGTGGTCTGAAATTTTTTTTAAGGGAATGGCAGCTTATGTTTTGGAAACAAACTGGGTTGCAATAGGCCTAATACTGCTGCTGACAAGTGATTGATAAATGCGAAACGCTCATCTATGTTAGCCATAACAAGGTCACAAACTTCCTGTGCAACAGTTTTACGATAGTCTAAAAAACAGAATCGTTTTGGGCCGGTGATCTCTTCATTTCCATTCCCATATCCCCAATGATGATCGACATCAAGAGAGTTTCTCGTCAGTTGTATAGCTGACTTGAAATCAGAGACATTCTTAAGAGCTTTCGCATTAACATGTCTACATTGCAGCTGATTAAATAAAATATCGCAGTGTGGCAAGAGCTTACTGAAAAACTCAAGTCACAAGAGAAACTCTTGGTCAATGATAAGTGTGCCAAGTCCAACTGCTTTCCTAGTTGTTGAATAATCATTGCTGGCATCATCCTCATTTATCCCAAGGCATTCAGGTATTACTGTCTTTTACTTAACTACGGTGTTCACAATTCGCGTTTTAAAATTTCATCTTGTGTCAGCATTTTTTGGAAGACGTTTCTTCACAATATTATCCAGTACAGCAGTTCTTTTCACTGATTTTGAGAAGAAAGTAGAGAATTCCTATAAATTGCTGAAAAATATTCTTAGTTCTTTGTGCTGTGTTGCACAGCGCTCTACAATGAGATTAAGTTGGTGGGCATAACAGTGTACAAAATTTGGTCTCTCATACACTGCTTCCACTCTTGCCTGCACACCAGTGAGCCTACCACTCATAACCGAAGCTCCGTCATATCTCTGAGCTATCAGTTTTTCCGGAGAGTCGTCAATCTTTAGTTTTTAAGTTGAACACTTCACTACTTATTGCTTCATCTCTGTGAACTTTGGGTATTACGAAAGTTATGAACCTTTCATATACTTTCCCCTTTAATTCGTATCGAATAATAAATACTAGTTTAGACAAGGTAGCACAATCTGTCGTTTCATCAACTTCAATAGCGACAATCTGTTTCTGACATTTCTTTGGAAACTAACTGATGACACACAGTATATATAGAGTCCGGCAGTTCGTTTTGAATTGTTTTGGAAAGCCCCTAAAAAACACGATTATTGGATTTTTAATATGTACCTTCAATGTGGAATCCAGTTCTGCCATGAAATTGACCAAACCTCGAAAAATACCAGGATTATCTGAAGCATCCGTTTCGTCATGTCCCCTTAGTGCAAGTTAAAATTTCCCACAAAACTTGATACAGTTGATCAACTTGCTAAGGATGTAACGATTCTTAGAAACATCTTCATTAAACTTCTTAATCCTCAGCCTATAAGCTGTATCCAGCTGACATCTAATATCGACTTTGCCACGCATAACGAATTCGATGTTACTGTTTATGTGAAGTTCACTTAATTTATGTTTTTTAAGTTTATCAGCTAAATGTTTAATGTCTGTTACCCCATCTGTGGTCCAAGGATATTTCGCAACATTCATTACCAGACACGTGTAGCAGCAGAAAGCATTTCTTTATTTCACATCTACAAAGCCAGTCCACATGTTTATATAAATCAGGATTAAATTTCCTAGTGAATCTACTTTTGCTTTTGCACGCATTTTGTGCCTGTAAAATGTTCCAATCAGGTCTCAGTGGTCCTAACCTTTTCAATTCCAACTTTCCCTCAAAAGTCAATTTATGACTACCAAATGTTAAAATGTAGTTTACGCTATTTATATTATTCATTCTAAATAGGAAACTAGAACAACAGTTAGGCAATAAACCGCACCTTCACAACATCGACTCTAGCATCACACGCACCTGTTAGAAACTGCCTGAGCGATGTCGGTGCACTCTTTGTATTTCGCGCCCTTGGCGCGGCCCAACCACCAGTACCCCCACGCACTCCAAGCGCCCGTTGCCAGCCTTTACACGACGCGGACGGATAGCGTGGAGTCCGACAGTCAGCCCATTCTGAAAACATTTGCTGACCCTGGCTGCCAGACTACCTAGTCTAAAAACATTGATCATTCACTTACACAGGCTGCTGATACACGAAAATTATTCGAGTCGATTGGTGATTAACGATTGGCACGTATTCTGTGTGGGATATTTTTGGGAGGGCGCCGCCCCAGAGTCCTCAAGGAGTAGCCGCCACTGCTTCAGAGTTGTATGAATCGCGATTTTTGGATTGCAGATGAAGAAAATTCATCTCGTGGAAGTAAAATAAAAGCACAGCTTTGGATAACTGTATCCATTTATTGTCAGCTAAACTCTGGCTCAGTAGAAAGTCTCATACCGGCCACGTCTTTTCAGCCCAATAAAAAAAAAATTAAAAAAAAAAAACATCGCAGTTTTGAAGACCCACAAGGCGACCAGATGGTTCATAACTCAAATAACAGTCATCCAAATCCATTTGATGCAACTCTCAAAAATTCTCGAGAAAATCGAAGCATTGCAAAGTACATGTAAGTACCAATGATTAAAACATTTGCAGCCTATTGCTGTAGAGTAGGTGGTAGCTTTCTTGCCTTTAAACCCTTGGATTGGTGGTTCTAATCTTTTCGTGACAAATCATTTTTTTCCTTGTGTTCGAATACTTACACAATATTAATGGTAATTCTACGAAAAGTGCACGTAATTTTGTTTATTTGTAACTTTGTATATTCTATAGAAGGTTGTTAATAATGATTGTTTCAATAAAAAAACATAAGTTAATTATTTACAGCATCGGCTTCAGTATTAGTTGACAACAGTAGACGTTGATTGTTCAGTCTGTGAACAGCTATGACACTGTTTTTGGAAAGTCATCTCCACAGCTGCTAATGGCTTTCCAAGAAGCTATCCTAGTAAACCATCGTTTTACATGACGACAAGGTTTTCAGCTAGTCTACATAAATATAAATAAAAACTGACACAACATCTACACCTACATCTACATACATACACTACAATTCACCATAAAGTGCGTGGCGGAGGGTACACTGTACCACTACTAGGCATTTCCTTTCCTATTCCACTCCCAAATAGAACGAGGAAAAAAAGAATGCCTATATGCCTCCGTACGAGCCCTAATTTCCCTTATCTTGTCTTTGTGATCTTTATGCGAAATGTAAGTAAGCGGCAGCAAGATCGTACTACACTCAGCTTCAAATTCCGACCCTCTAAATTTACTTAACAGAAATTCACGAAAAGAACGTCGTCTATCTTCCAACGATCCCCAATTGAGTTGCCGGAGCACTTCCGTGACACTCGCGCATTGGTCGAACCTACCGGTAACAAATCTAGCTGCTCGCCTCTGAACAGCCTCTATGTCTTCCTTCAAACCGATCTGCTGCGGGTCCCAAACACTTGAGCAATACTGAAGACGTGGTCGTACAAGCATTTTATACGCGGTCTCCTTTACAGGTGAAGTACATCTTCCCAAAATTCTCTCAATAAACCGAAGTCGGCTGTCCACCTTACTCACAACTGTCCTTACGTGCTCGTTTCATTTCATGTCGCTCTGCAATGTTACACCTAGATATTTGAACATCGCGACAGCATCAAGAAGCTCACTACTAATGCTGTATTCGAACATTATGGGATTGTTTTTTCTACTCATGTGCATCACCTTACATTTTTCTACATTGAGAGCTAGCTGCCATTCTTCGCACCAACTAGAAATTTTGTCTAAGTCATCCTGTATGCTATTACATTCAGTTACAGACGACACCCTCCCATACACCACAGCATCATCAGCAAACAGCCGCAAATTACAACTTACTCTGTCCATCAGATCATTTATATAGATAGAAAATAATAGCGGTCCTATCACACTCCCCCTGGGGCTCGCCTGACGATACACTCGTCTCTGATGAACACTCGCCATCGAGAACAACGTACTGCGTTCTATTACTCAGGAAGTCTTCCAGCCAGTCACAAATCTGTGAGCCTATTCCATACGCTCGTATCTTCGTTAGCAGTCTGCAGTGTGGCACCGCGTCGAATGCCTTTTCGAAGTCGAGAAAAACACAATCCACCTGTTGCCCTTCATCCATGGCTCGCAAGATGTCATGTGAGAAAGGGGCAAGCTGAGTTTCACATGAACGATGTTTCCTAAACCCGTGCTGATTCATGGAAAGAAGCTTTTCCGTTTCAAGGAAATTTACTATATTCGAACTGAGAATATGCTTTATGATTCTACATGAAACTGATGTCAAGGATATTGGCCTATAAATGTGTGGGTCAGTTCTCTTTCCTTTCTTATAAACGGGAGTCACCTGCGCTTTTTTCCAATCACTAGGAACTTTGCGCTGAATTAAAGATTCGCGATAAATGCAAGCTAAGTAGGGGGCCAATGCCGTAGAATAGTCTTTGTAAAACCGAATTGGTATTCAATCCGGACCAGCAGACTTTTTCGTATTTAGCTGTCTTAGCTGCATCTCTACACCGGAAATACCTATTGCTATGTCCCCCATTTCGGAATTAGTACGTTGATCAAATGATAGCACATTTGTGCGGTCCTCCTGCGTGATAGATTAAAGGTTAAATTTAGAACTTCAGCTTTTCGTTTCTATTACTGCCCCGAAATGATCAACGAGTGACTGAAAAGTGGGCTTTGACCCGCTTATCGATTTTACATAGGACCAGAATTTTTTCGGGTTCTCGGAAAGATCTTTAGCTAAGGTATGGCTGTGATAATTATTGTATGCTTCGCGCATCGATCTTTTTATTGACGCACGAATCTCTACTAACTTTTGCCTGTCATCATTTGCATGTTCTTTACTGAATCGAGAGTGCAACAGTCTTTGCTTTCTCAGCAGCTTTCTAACATTATTATTATTATTTCACGGTGGATCTTTTCCATCCTTAATCGTCTTTACTGGCACATATTTCTCTAACCCTTTATTAACAATGCACTTAAATTTAATCCACAATTCCTCTACATCCATAGTCCCGGAATTAAACGATGCCCATTCATTTTCTAAGTGCGATCGTAACATTTGCTTATCGGCTCTTCCCAACAAAAACACGCTCCTAGCCTTCTTGATTGGTTTATGAACTTTGGTCACCATCGACGCTATGACGATATCATGATCACTAATTCCTGTCTCTACACAGACATCGTTAATAAGGTCAGGCCTGTTTGTGGCTATAATGTCTAGAATATTTCCATTGCGCGTGGGTTGCCGGTTTAACTGCTCAAGACACTTGGAATTAGAGATCCCAAAATGTTTTATATAATTGAATTCGAAAAAAATAGCTGTTAAGTGGGATTCAATAAAGGCCAGAACAATATTACCTGAGCTGAAGCGACAGATGCTGCAACATTTTTATTTATTGGTACTTAAGTGTTCTTTATAAACTTCAAATCAGATATTTTCTGGAATTTTTCCGAGTTGTGTTGTATGGCTTTGGCTGATTGATATTAAGTTCTGAACTTCACGTACCATAAATATAAAGAAATTCTAAAATCTGATATCCATGTGGTCTCCCTGCCAGTTTCTTTTTTTTTTTTTTTTAATTATAACCGAGCACGATAGCTTTGCATTCTGGGAGTCCTGAGTTCGATTGCCGGCCATCAGGATCTGTTTTTTTTTTGTGGTTGATATACACAAATGGGCAAGCAAGAAAAATATAAAAAAATAAAAAGGAGCTGCTGGGGAGGGGTGGGGGAAGACCGTCCCGAACCCCCCTTTTGGATCTGCCTATGCCCCTGTGGCTCAGCCACTGGTGGTTCATATCCATTTTCTTCAGTCCAATTGGCTCGACATCTTCCTGCCAGTATTTTGAGTCGTCGCAACTCCCATTGCATATGGGATCCATGCAGTGCTGGGACGGCGGCCGCATCAACAGTGTGCTGCACCCCAAATTCAAAGTACACATGCGCAGGCAACCGGCCTCTGATATCATGGGCTGACCCATCACAACCACAGACATCTGTAGCATCTTGGACAATGTACCTTTAAGGTGCTGCAGAACGATGGAAATTCAGCAAGTTATTAAGGATCTTACACACAGAAAAGATAGAAGAGTTGATACTGTATAACTGTTCAGGTTTTGTGAAAGTATGAGATTTTTCAATCTGATTTTTTATTATTGTTAATATTAAAATCTAAACACCTGGTATATCAACAATATAAAAAAGGAAAAATAAATCGAAATTAACATTTTATTGTTTTAACATAACTTACTTTTTTCTCTTAAATGGATTTGTAATGTTTGTCACAGCCTTATAAATAGATTACGTCACTAGGGTGGAGTGGCTGAGCGCTCTAAACTGCTTTGTTGTGGAGTGCGTGGTTTTTCGGCATTGGATTTTCAAGTCCTCCCTGGGGCATAGGTGTGTGTGTTGACCTTAGATTACTTTATGTACTTCGTAAGTCTAGTGACTGATGACCATTGCAGTTAGGTCCAATGAGCTTACAAACATTTGAATATTTTTTTAGATAACATTGTAAAATATTATGGTTAATAAAAAGTCAAGTGCAATTGTGATGATACTGCTGGCCCTCTCATCTCAATGTTATCATACGATACCGACTGTGTCGGACCCGGAATCGTGTGGTTCAATATGTTGCGTGTGAAGTTAGTTACAAACGTAAGAGCCAGCCTAGAAATCAGTGTAGGACAGTGTCTCGGTGATACTGTGATTAGTTAACAAGAGATTTGTATATGACAGTTCTATAAACAATAGTTTGCCATTGTACATTATTTCAATAACTAAACAGATGAATTGTAAAAACTTTTGTAAAACATAAAACATGAAAATAAATAGCATTGTATATATGTTAGGCTCATAAACAAGTTGTGTAGAGCAGCTAATTGTGTAATTAATGTAATAGTCGAGATTTACAATATTGAATTCTTTATATATGTTGACTGACATGAGATTTTGAGTACATTTTGAGAATTGCCAAGATATTTGATAGTTCAATAAGTTAGGAACATGTATGATGTACTCATTAACTAATTAATTGACATTCAACATTGATGTTTGTTGTTAAACAGAAATATCGGAGATTTTAACTACATCTACTTCTACATAGATACTCTGCAAATCACATTCAAGTGCCTGGCAAAGGGGTCATTAACCACTTTCGTAACTTTTCTCTACCATTCCATTCTCTAATAGCGCGTGAGAAGAAAGAACACCTAAATCGTTCTGTTTTCGATCTGATTTCTCTTACTTTATTGGGATAGTCATGTCTCCCTAAGTAGGTGGGTGCTAGCAAAATATTTTCACATTCAGAACTAAAAGTCGGTGATTGAAACTTCGCAAACAGATCACGTCGCAATGAATGACATCTTTCATTTAATGATTTCTACCCCAATTCGTGCAACATTTCCGTGACGCTCCCCCCCCCCCCCACCCGTAACGTGATAAAACAAAACGAGCTGCCCTTCTCAATGTCTTCTGTCAGTCCCACCTTGCGAGGGTCCCACAAGGGGCAACAGTACTCCAGGAGAGGACGCACAAGTGTGATGTAGGCAGTCTCTTTGGTGGAGGCGGTGCATCTTCGAAGCGTTCTGCCGATGAAACGTAACCTTTGGTTCGCCTTCCCCACAATATTTTCTATGTGTTCTCTACAGTCCAAGTTGTTCGTAATTGTAGCTCCTAGGTATTTGGTAGAATCTACGATCTTAAGGTTTGACTGATTTGAAGTTCAGCGGATTTCTTTTGGTTGTTATGTGTATTACTTCACACTTTTCTTTATTTAGTGTCATTTGCCAATTTTCGCACCATGCAGAAATTTTGTGTAAATCGCTTTGCAGTTGCTTTTGATTCTCTGTTGACTTCACTAACCGATAAACGACAGCATCATCCGCGAACAGTCTAAGGGAGCTATTCAGATTGTCTCCTAAATTGTTTATAAACATGAGGAAGAGTAGGGGACCTATAACACTTCCCTGTGGAACGCCAGATATCACTTCTGTACTAAAAAAACTATGCACTATCTAAAATTATTGTATGTATAGTTTTCATTTTATATTGTGATTATTTTTGTGTAAATGAAATGTTTTATTTGTATGTTCGGTAATTGTAAATCAGTATATTCAATTGTTATGAACAATGCATAATGTAATGTCATTATTGTCGATGTTGTATACTTGCCTCACCGCCTTGCGTGGGGGAGTTCGAGTTCTGGCTTTTGCAAAGTGCTCTGGAAGCTATGTCAGTCTGCGTTTTAAAGTGGAAGTACTATCACCTAAGTTCTGTTCCATTGTGTCTTTGTTGTTAAGTTGTAATGTTTTGGTGGAGAAGAAGTTTGATTAAAATTAAAGAAGGAGTGAAAAATTGTACTTACGAGTATTTATTTCTACCACGACGCCCCAGGAGAATAATTTTGCAGTGAGCAGAACCCCCATACATCGTCATGTTGAAAAGCTAAGTATCTTGTTTGGAAGTGGTAGAAGGAACTGTAATTACTTAAATAAGCAAGTAAACATTATACAGTGAATACACAAACAATAAAATTCTTAACTTCTAACAATTTAAGATGTATTAGCAGAGATGTAATAAATAATCAATGTGAATATGGATTTTATTTTGCCACCTTCTTCCAAATTATGGTAAACTCATTCACCCATTTACAAAATTAAAATGTAATGGGGCACTTCCTTGATTTCACACCAAGGTGCTGACCATGGTCGGCACGCCACTGCTGGCTGGAGTGACTCTGCCAAGTGCATCCCAGACATGCTCAATCGAGTATAAGTCAGTTGAACAAGATGGCCACTACATTCCCTCAGCTTCAAGCATATAGTCCAGCAGTGCAGCTCTGTGTGAACGATTGTTATCGTCCACCAGAAGGAACCTATCTACTATGGCATCAGTGTAGGGTACAACAAAAGGTCGAAGTACCTCTGAGAAGTCAAAATGCCATTCTGAACGACATAGAAGTTCTACATTCACCAATACTGATTCCTTTCCACACCATTCGCCCATCACCATGATAATGGTGATGTTCCCTTCACATAAGCAAGATTGTTCCGATTTCCACGTTCTATCCAAATGACGAAATCACAGGTATCCGCCAGAACACGAAGTCTTCTCATCTGTGGACTAAAGGAGTCATCATCCCTCTGTTTAAAAAGGGCAATCAGCGGAAATGTGGAAACTACAGAGGCATCACGCTGCTGTCCCACACACTGAATCTGTTAGAAAAGATCGTAGAAGGAAGACTCAGAAAGGTAGTTGAACACGTGCTTGAGGAAGAACAATATGGATTCAGGAAAAACAGAGGTACAATGGATCTTATTTTTGCAATAAGAATGCTAACAGAAAAATACTGGGAATATGGAAGAAATCTTGTTATTATATTTGAGGCATCGAAAAATCATATGACAGTGTTCCTCAAAGCAAGATATGGGAATGTTTGGAAAACTTAAAGATGCCAAAGTATCTGATAGATAAAGTCAAAATGCTATACCAAAGTGTTATAGCTGTGTCCAGATAAGCAACAGACGATCAGAATGGTTCGAAACAAAGAGAGGTGTCCTACAAGGAAGTGACCTATCACCACTCCTATTTGTAATAGTCACACTTCACAGAAGCTCTCCAGCAAGTTTCATATCAGCGCACACTCCGCTGCAGAGTGAAGTTTCATTCTGGAAACATCCCTTAGGCTGTGGCTAAGCCATGTCTCCACCATATCCATTCTTCCAGGATTGCTGGTCTTGCGTGTTTGCAGGAGAGCTTCTGTGAAGTTTGGAAAGTAGGAGGCGAGGTACTGGCGGAAGTAAAGTTGTGAGGCCACATCGTGAGTCGTGTCGGGATAGCACAGTCGGTAGTGCGCTTGCCCGCGAAAGGCAAAGGTCCCAGGTTCGAGTCCCGGTTCCGGCACACAATTTTAATCTGCCAGGAAGTTTCATATCAGCGCACACTCCGCTGCAGAGTGAAGTTTCATTCTGGGAACTCAAATATACTTCTAGATGGGGCTAAAGTAGAATCTGTTTCTCATTTCAAATACCTAGGAAGTATGATTTCTAAAGACAACACAGTTAAGCAGGAAATACTCAGCAGAACACAGAAAGTATCCAGTTTTTACAGTGAATTAGGAAATCTGGGATGATAAAATGCCACAAAAAGCAAAAGCAACCATGTACCATACCTATTTCGTTCCAATCCATTTATACGGCTTAGAAATATGAACCCTACTAACCAGAGACCTCAGTAGAATTCAGGCAATGGAAATGAGATTCATTAGAACCATAAATCAAACAACCAGGCAGGGTAAAATTAGGAATGAGGTGAATAGAAAAGTAGCTGGTATTGAGGTTCCTGTCACCAGTACAAAGTACAAAGTATTTCAACTTCAACCTCATAGGAAGAAGACCTCGGGGAAGACCAAGAAAACGCTGGATAGAGACTGTAAGATCAGATGTGGAGGAGAAAGGACACAAATGGGAAGGCGTTCTGGAGCAGAATATGTATGAAGACAGGAGGAGATGGCGAGTGCTTGTACACCACACCCAGGAAACTGGAGCTGGAAACTGATGATGGTGATGATTACTGGATTCGTCTCTCGGTCTCCCTCTACGATTTTTACCCCACACACTTCTTTCTAGTGTTAAGCTGATAATTCCTTGAAGTCTCAGAATGTGTTCCACCAATCCATTCCTTCTCTTAGACAGCATATGCCAGAAACTCATTTTCTCTCCAATTTGGTTAAGCACCTCCTCATTAGTTACATGATCTACCCATCTAATTTTCATCATTCGTCTGAAGTACCACATTTCAAAAGATTCTATTATCTTTTTGTCTGAACACCTTATCCTCCACATTTCACTTCCATATGCTACACTCCAGACATATGCTCTCAGAAAGGACTTCCAAATATTTAAATTAACATTGCATGTCAACAAATTTCGCTTCTTCAGAAACATCTTTCTTCCCATAGCCATTCTGAATTTTATACCTTCTTTACTTCAGCCATCAGAAGTTAACTTGCTACCCAAATAACAAAACTCATCTACTACTTTTATTGTCTCATTACCTAATCTAATTCCTTCACCATCGCCTGATTTTCTGACATTCCAATCCAAAATTTCTATGTCATTGGCAAACCACAAAGTTTTTATTTCTTTTCCCTGAATTTTGATTCCCTCTCCAAATTTCTCCTTGCATTCCTTCACTGCTTGCTCAATGTACAGATTGAACAACATTTGGGAAAGGCTACAACTCTGTCTTAAACCCTTCCCAAACTCTGCGGCCCTTTCTTGCTCTTCAACTCTAATAACTGCTGTCTGGTTTTTGTGTATAGGTTGAGTATAACTCTTCGCTCCCTTTATTTTACCCCTGATACCTTCAGAATTTGAAAGAGTGTATTGTAGTCAACATTGTCAAAAGCTTTCTCCAAATCAACAAACGCTAAAAAACGTAGGTTTCCCTTTCCTTAGCCTATCTTCTAAGATAAGTCGTAATGTGAGTATTGCCTCCAGTGTTCCTACATTTCTCCTAAATCCAAACTGGTCTTTCCCGAGGTCAAATTCCACAAATTTTTCCATTCATCTGTAAATAATTTGTGTCAGTATTTTCCAACCATGACTTATTAAACTGATAGTTCTGGAATTTTCACATTTGTCTGCACTTGCTTTCTTTGGAATTGGAATTACAATATTCTTCTTGAAGTCAGAGGATATTTCACCTGTCTGATACATCTTGCTTATTATGTGGAACAATTTTTTCATGACTGGCTCTGCTAATGATATCAGCAGTTCATACTTCTTGCCGTATCATATCTCCTATCTCATCTTCCTCCACTTCATCTTCCATTTCTAGCATATTGTCTTCAAGTTTGTTTCCTTTATATAGGCGCTCTATATATTTCTTCCACAGTTCAGCTTTGCCTTCTTTGCTTAGTAATGGTTTTCTGTCTAAGTTCTTGATAATCATACAGTTGATTTTCTTGTCTATAAATATCTATTTTATTTTCCTGTATGTGGTATTTATCTTTCCCCTAGTTATACATTCTTCTACGGTTTTTCATTTGTCCTCTAGCCACTCCTGCTTAGCTACTCTGCACTTCCTGTCTATCTCATTTTTCAGACATTTGTACTCACTTTCACCTGCTTCACTTGGTGAATTTTTATATTTTCTTTTCTCCTCAATTAAGTTCAGTATCTGGTGTGTTTTCCAGGGACTTCTATTAGGCCTTATCCTTCTGCCTATATGTTCCTCTGTGGCCTTAACTACCCTACCTCTCAGAGCTACCTATTTGTCTTCTACTCTGTTACTTTCCCCTGTTTCAGGCAGTCCTTGCCTAATGCTCCCGCTGAAACTCACAACCACATCTGGTTCCTTCAATTTGTCCAGGTTCCACCTCCTAACTTTTCTACCTTTCTGCAGTCTCTTAAGATTTAATCTGCAGTTCATAACCAATAAGTTATGGTCAGAGTCTATATCTGCCCCTGTATATATCTTACAGTTTAAAACCTGGTTTCTATATCTATTCCTTACCATTATAAAGTCAATCTGGCACCTTTCAGTGTCTACTGGTCTCTTCCACGTATACAGCCTCTTTCATGTTTATTAAATCAACTGTTGGTGATAATTAAATTGTGCTTTGCGCAAAATTCTACCAAGCTATCTCCTCTTTCATTCCTTTTTTCAAGTTCATATTGACCTGCAACATTTCCTTCTCTTCCCTTTCCTACTACCGAGCACCAGTCCCCCATCACCATCGAGTTTTCGTCTCCCTTAACTTTCTGAATGATTTCTTTTAACTCCTCATACATTTCTTCGATCTCCTCATCACTGGCCGTGCTAGTAGGTATATAAACTTGCACAATTGTGGTCGGTGTTGGTTTTGTGTCTATCTTTGTTATGCTAATGCGTTCACTATGCTGTTAATAATTACTTAACCACATCCCTATTTTCTTATTCATAATCAGACCTACTCCTGCGTTACCACCAACTGATTTTGTATTTATAACCCTGTACTCACCTGACCAGAAATTCTGTTCATCCTGCCACCGAAATTCACTAATCCCTACCATATCTACCTTTAACACATCGATTTCTCTTTTCAAATTTTCTGACTTACTTTTGCGATTAAGGGTTAGAACATTTCACGTTCTGATCCGTAGAATGCCTATTTTGTTTTTCTTTGTGATGACATCCTCCTGCTCCGAATGGGGGACTATTTTATGAATAACACAGTAATAGGATATCCAGAAACATCCGATTATGATGAACTAAATGAAGTTACATTGATCTTCAATGACTGCCATTCAATATATTTGTGACAAGTGTGAGCTAAGAATAAGATAATTTTGAACATTCAAACCACTGAAAAGCAGTAGCACACATACACCACGTTTGCAAGTCACTTCATGGAACAGTATAACCGCCTTGTTAAAGAACGCCAGAACCAGTAAGAATCAGGGCCGGCGCAAGCCCAAGTGCCGCCCCGTGCGACCTGCTATATTGCCCCCCCCCCCCATTTCTCTTTTCTTTTACAAAACGTTTGTTGAATTTTATGTAAACAAATCCGTAGAAGATGGCATGTTTTTACTTTTCAGATCTACAGAGGTTTCGGCCACTGAGTGGCCAGTCTCAAAGCTTTTAATATGTGCTTCATCTAAACCGTCAATTGACTCTTACTGTCAGCATGACGGAATATATGTAAACATAACCGAAAGCATTGAGAATAGCTACACTGTACTCGAAATCTATGTAGATGTGCAAAATAAAAACAAAAATTGCAACTGATTGGTGACATTCTCTACAGATTTGTACAAAACAGTCGCTGGGCACCAGCTCAAAACTGGAGTCAAACCTGATTGAAGAAATCTAGCTAATTTTAATAATCCTTGTGAATTTACAAAAATGTTCAAATGTGTGTGAAATCTTATGGGACTTAAGGTTAAGGTTACCAGCCCCTAAGCTTACACATTACTGAAGCTAAATTATCCTAAGCACACACACCCCTGTCCAAGGGAGGACTCAAACCTCTGCCGGGAGCAGCTGCACAGTCCATGACTGCAGCGCCTTAGACCACTCGGCCAATCCCACGCTGCATGAACTTATAGTTAACGCAAATAAACATTTTTCAATGGTTGTGAACAGATAATGTATTCAACGGAAAACAGTATACAGTAAACAAATGTTGGCAAAGTGAAAGTGTGCGAGTAGTATTGTCAAACAAATGTGCCAGTCAGAGTTTAATTGTTTTTCATGCAGGCGGAGACAGGTGTTTCATGGCTCAAAATCAAAATGTCCGACTATCAGAAATTGATAGCAAATATTTTAAAAATGCGTCGAAACCGAACTTATGCCAGGATTACTACCAATGTCTTTATCCCTTGTAATTACTCGCAGCGTATTTACCCGTTCGGAATACTTCTAGCCATTGTACATGTTGGACATGTTTTAGCGTAGTAATGTTCAATGGTTTTTTTTTTCCATAATATGGGATGAATAAAACACTCGGAAGCTGCCATTGAAGGGCTTAGCGAAATTGCATCAGACTTAACACAAAATCGCAGTATAGAAAACTGTATTCGAATTTCCAAATTAGATTTCGTCTTCTGCAAAATTAGTTATAAGTAAACGCACAGTGCGTAACAGGCTGGCAGCGCTCCATTCATAAGAATACTGGCAGTGGCGTGTTCGCCAAACTGCTTCACCCTCTCTGTTCTTCCGACGTAAACACGACGGTGCTGCCACAGTGGCGAGGGAGAAACTAGGTCTCCTCCCTCCCCTTGTTCAACAGGGTCGGCCGGCAGGTTGTCGAGGCGCCATGCCACAGTTCCCGAAGCCGCTCCCTCCGAGGTTTGGTTTTGAATCCTCTCTTGGGCATGAATGTTGAGTTTGTCCTACCAAAATATAAGAAAGGGAGGGGGGGCGGCAGATTTGCCGCCCCTCGGAAAGTGCCGCCCTGTGCGGCCGCATGTTTCGCACGTGCCTTGCACCGGCCCTGGTAAGAATAATTTGTAGACAGCTAATACCAGATTATCAGAAAGCAAAACAACGTAGAAAGCCACTATAATAACATTAAGATATGCCACAATTCCGAATTGAACACATTTTTTGATCAATGTAAATACAAATAAACAACCCCTGAGAGGAATTTGCGTCTCGAATATGTCAAAAACATTAATGATAAATCTGAAGCATTGAATTAAAATTTGTGATACGACCGGGAATCGAATCTGGACCTCCAAGCTTACTAGGCAGGACATCGTGCTTAGACTATTCTGAGGCGCCTTAATCGCTAGTCATGTGGTAGTCTAGCGGCTTTCACTAATAGTAATACACCCGGGTGCCGTGGCTCAGCGCGTCCGGTCAGGGGGGTAAACGCCCTCTGTAATAAAAAGGCTGAGCCAACCATTCAACGAGCAACCAAGAACGAACTGAAAACAACGACCATGAACCATAGATCGAAGAGATGAAAAAAAGAAAAAAAGAAGCAGTACTGTAAGATGTCTGCCTAGTAAGCATGGAGGTTCGGGTTCGATTCTTGGTCACATTACATAACTTTTAATTCAATGTTTCAGATTTATCATTCATGTCTTTAATATTTTTTGATGTTATAATTTACACCTAATATTTCAGATAAAGAATGTAACCAACTGATGGTTTTCAATAAACTCTAATGTCAGACCATAGATTCCGAACTATATCCCGATTGTGATATTTATTGTCTTCTGGGTGCCACAATCTCTTTCTTTCGTTCACTAAACGTATCTGTTTCTCACTGTCCATATCTACTGTGCCGGCCGCTGAGGCCGAGCTTTCTGCTGCGCGCCAGTCACAGTCTGCACAGCCAATACGGTCGGGAGTTCGAATCCGCCCTCAGGCATGGATATTTGTGCTGACCTTAGTATTAGCTAGTTCATAAGTAGTTTGTAAGATTAGGCACTGATGACCCCATAGTTAAGTCCCATAAGCTCTACAATCATATCTACTGTGTGAGAACGACAGTCGATTTGACCGAAGAAAAACAACTGATTTGAATTTCGCCGACTGTCTTCCGAAGTCTCTACATTCGGGCGATGAGATTTGCTATACTGTGAGCGCGTCCATAGTGGAATACTGATTTGAAACGATCGGCCGTTTTATGCCGTTGACAGTCGTCGGTAAGAAAAATTAAAAAAAAAAAAAACATAATGGAGCCACTTTAACCACAGCCTTAGAAGTGACAGAAAGACGTTGACCCTTTTTCATTCATCCTGCCAATGACACTAGATACCGCAACTGATTCCCTAATTGATTTGTCCAGTGTAGTAGTTTGCTCGCTTCTGCTAGTTGTCAGGGGTTGGTTCAGCAAATCATCGTAGGATGTTTGTGTTTTCGCCACTTCACTGATAGTAATACAGACAGCATTTGTCTGCTATTATACTGATGCATCCCAAAAAAATATAAAGTGAATTGTTGCAACTTAGTCACTGTATCAGTTTTTTGTCACTTACTATTGTTCAAGTACTGGAATTTCTGAAAATAGCGAAACTTAAAAGTTCTACCTAAGATGTAACAAATTATACTTAGTAAAATAATGAAATACAGAATGTAAATAAATGAGGCATGCAGCATTATTCAGTACTTTGGCGAGAAATAGAGATAAATTATGTATAATTGACAGCAATCTCAAAGGAGGTAGATTTATTGGAGTATTATGAAATTTGCTCTGTAAAATGATAACTCTTGCTGCATTATGAACAATTACAATTTGATATACTAAAAAATAATAATTAGTAATTAAAATATATATAATGGGAAGTAAATAGAATGGTATTTTATTTGTAACTAATCGTGTTGAAAATGAATAAATAAATAGTTAAAATTCCTACTACATTCAAGATTTTTTGTCTAGAAGGTAATTCATGGAAAATTTGTTTTATAGTTACGAAGTTCAGTCACTATTGGGCTTGTTACGTATAGTTTTTCAGCTCCGGCTTACTCCTTTAAAACACTATGTAAAAGAGTCATTAGTGACATGTTAATATTTTTAAAGATTTTTTTCCCCGACATTTTAGTACTGATGCTGCAGCAGACGTAGAAAATCTCAGGCGTAAGTCCAGATTTAAGGCCAATTAAAACTACATGGGGTAGCTCCACTTGATTAGAAATAAATCAGCACAATTCCATTTAAAACTTCACGTATATTTTTTGAAGAAAGAAACCTTTACATTTTGTACATTTGCACTTCTTACATTCTTGAATGGCTACAAAAAACATACTACTACTGGCGAGTGCAAAAAATAGACTGTCTCTACCTAAGCTTCCTTCGCTTGTTCTGTTCATTAACATCTGAATGTAATTCTTATATTGTTGACTTTACAAATAAAACCTCTTCAAAGAAAATAAATTTACATTTGCTCTTTTTATGATGAATTAATTAATGTATACATGAATATACAGAAAGTAAAAAAATGTATACTCGTTACATAAATTGTGAAAATAAATATTGTAAGAAGACATTAATTCTTCTAATGCTGTTAATGTATACTTTCTTTTGTTTACCCCTATGGTAATGCTACAATTTAGAAAGGCAGATGTCATAGTTATTGGGAGCTAGCTTACTGGTCTTGACAATGCATTACACTCAGTCACACTTCAACAGATAATATTAACACAACAGAATCAAACTTAGAGCAACAAAAACAAAATGTAGATTCTAGGAAAATGGATAGTGAGTGAGTTTCATATAGTAATATTAGTATAATTTTCGGATCTTTGCGCCAATAAGCCAGCCACAACGACATCTATACATTAACAGCACTGCCTATTCAGTCTTTACCATGTTTGTTCATTGTTTTTAATTTTTACATCTGTGTTGTGGAATTAAGTCCGTGACATACAAGGGTTGTATTAGCAGTCAAAAGGTAGTGGCTGTTATATGGAAGCCGCAAAAGTTTGATGGCAAGACGAGAGCCGAATCCTTGACTGGAAAACACATCTGATCGTACACAACATTTGTGATAGTATGTGCGTCATAGGATAGGAATCGCTTATCAGCGAACTTAACGTGTGCGCCTGATGACCAAGGCTACAAAAAGGGAATGGAGATGTCAATGACCGGACGGTTTGTTGCCAATTTTTTGAAAAACAAAAATACAGGGACCGTAAGAGGTATGAACACGGACCTCCAATATCATCGTCCATCACCATAGAACCACGACACTACCTCTAGCACTATACTCGATGTTGCATATTAATTGTTTCGACAATTAATTGTTTATACTTCCTGTTTTTATTTCACAGTTCCATATATCAACTTCTTCCTGTTTTCAGTGCTTGATTTTTGTTTACCATAGTTTTTGATGGACAATCCAATGTGTCATCTTTCAACAAAATTTGAGGGAGGTTCAAAATGTTCAAATGTTTGTATAGTCTATGGGACTTAACTACGGGGTCATCAGTCCCTAAACTTACAAACTACTTATGAACTACTTACGAACTAGGATGGCACAAATATCCATGCCCGAGGGGGATTCGAACCCCCGACCGTAGTGGCCGTGAAGACCGTGACTGGAGCGCCTTAGTCCCCTCGGCCACCGCGGCCGGCGAGAGGGAGGTTCGATGGGGAATTTCCCTTTAAACGACCGGTCAATAAAAGGAAAGTTCGTTGTTGTTTTGTTTTTTTATGGGGACTAGACTACTATGGCCATCAGTAGGAAATTTCGTTGTCCTATATAAGGAACTGAAGGAATATCTAGATATTTTTCTTGTTTGTTATCGAATGTGCATTAATCCATTTGAAAAACTGTTATATTTTTGAAACAAATATAGTTACAAGGAATTGTGACAATGCTGAAGAGAGACTAGCAGTTACTTCAAAGTAAGTTTTACTAATAAATAGAATCAAAAACACAAAATCAAAATATTTATTACAATGACACATATTACTGATATGAACTACCAGATGATATGTCGGGAATCGTCTATATCCCACTTGGATCCCACATCAATTTCAGCCATGTAGTATTCTGTTATTGCAGTTCTGTTGGACAACGATGTAAGGCATCAGTCCAAACTGTATTAGATTGTGTGGGTGGATATACTGACCTTTGTGCTTAAGACTTTGCTGGATGGCTATACATGACGCCACATTGGTTTCTTATTAGGTGCTCGATTTTGTTGTCTGAAGGCCGTTCATAAATGTTTAAGCCACCACGTTTTGTGGTAACAGACGGACTTTCGCCCTAGTGTAAGCAGTACCATTGTTTCCGCGACCTCTTGTGTTACTAGTACTTTCCTCCTTGTTTCTGTTTCCTGTCATTCAGTTGACTGTAAAACTAAGGGGTCAAACTGTTGAGATCATCGCTCTCTAATCTTCCAAACTACTTAAACAAAATTAAATAACTTACTCTAAGAACAAGAAATATACACATCCTTGAGCAAAGACTCTAACTTCTGACGGGGAGGGGCTCTGCAATTCATAGCAAAGAGCCTTAGCTCGCATGGCCATTCTCGCTCGGCAATTATACACTTAAAACACACAAAAATACTCCCCTGACTTAATTCAGAATAACATAATTTAATGTTATAATTAATTCTACATTACAAATTAATTACATCTAAGACCATGATATGTTTGTTTGATCACGATGTCTTATAAATTGCGCCGTCGCTGTCATCTTCTGATACTGATTGACACAATTTTGGACGCACTGTGTAAGGTCAGGTACTTTCTGCTTAATTCCGAAAACAGGGAGAAGGGGCAGCAAATTTAGGGTTGGCACCGGCTAGGAGAAATTCAGGTTACGCCCCTGAATTCATGACAGTTTTTAATAAACTACCCCCATGAACCACAGACATTGCCGAGGTGGGGTGGCTTGCGTGCCTCAACGATGCAGATAGCCGTACCGTAGGTGCAACCACAGCGGAGGGGTATCTGTGGAGAGGCCAGACAAACGTGTGGTTCCTGAAGAGGGGCAGCAGCCTTTTCAGTAGTTACAGGGGCAACAGTCTGGATGATTGACTGAGCTGGCCTTGTAACATCAGCTAATGTGGCTTTGCCACACAGCTACTGCGAACGGCTGAAAGCAAGGGGAAACTACAGCCGTTACTTTTCCCGAGGACATGCAGCTCTACTGTATGAACATATGATGATCGCATCCTCTCGGGTAAAATATTCCGGAGGTAAAATAGTCCCCCATTCGGATCTCCGGGCGGGGACTACTCAGGAGGATGTTGTCATCAGGAAAGACAATACTGGCATTCTACGGATCGGAGCGTGGAATGTTAGATCCCTTAATCGGGTAGGAAAATTAGAAAATTTAAAAAGGGAAATGGATAGGTTGAAGTTAGATATAGTGGGGATTAGTGAAGTTCGGTGGCAGGATGAACAGGATTTCTGGTCAGGTGAGTACAGGATTATAAATACAAAATCAGTTGGGGGTATCACAGGAGTAGGACTGATAATGAATAAGAAAATAGGAATGCGGGTAAACTACTATGAGCAGCACAGTGATCGCGTTATCATTGTCAAGATAGATACGAAGCCAACACCAACAACAGTAGTACAGGTTTATATGCCAACTAGCTCTCCCGATGATGAGGAGATCGAAGAAATATATGAGGAGCTAGAGGAAATTATTCAGACAGTTAAGGGAGAGGAAAACTTAATTGTTATGGGAGACTGGAATTCGGTAGTAGGAAAAGGAAGAGAAGGAAAAATAGTAGGTGGATATGGACTGGGCAGGA
The DNA here is from genome assembly GCA_026315105.1 of Locusta migratoria. Classification (NCBI taxonomy): domain Eukaryota; kingdom Metazoa; phylum Arthropoda; class Insecta; order Orthoptera; family Acrididae; genus Locusta; species Locusta migratoria. The sequence goes on from CM048744.1 coordinate 599,026,565, forward strand.
GGAATGAAAGAGGAAGTCGACTGGTAGAATTTTGCACGGAACATGATTTAATCGTAACAAACACATGGTTTAAGAATCACAAAAGAAGGTTGTATACGTGGAAGAGACCAGGAGACACAGGAAGGTATCAGATAGATTTTATAATGGTAAGACATAGATTCCGGAACCAGGTCCTAAACTGCAAGACATACCCAGGGGCAGATATAGACTCTGACCATAACTTGTTAGTCATGAACTGTAGGCTGAAACTGAAAAAACTGCAGAAAGGTAGGAAAATAAGGAGATGGGACTTAGATAAATTGAAGGAATGTGAAGTTCTGGAGAATTTCAGAGGGAGATTTAGGCAACAATTGACAGAAACAGGGGGAAATAAAACAGTAGAAGAGGAATGGGTAGCATTGAGAGACGAAATAGTGAGGGCAGCAGAGGACAAAATAGGTAGGAAGGCAAGACCAACAAAAAATCCTTGGATATCACAGGAAATACTAAATTTAATAGATGAAAGGAGAAAATATAAAAATGCAGTAAATGAAACAGGCAAAATAGAGTACAGACGACTAAAAAATGAGATTGACAGGAAGTGCAAAATGGCTAAGCAGGAGTGGCTAGAAGCCAAATGCAAATCCGTAGAAGAATGTATAAGAAGGGGAAGAGTAGATACCGCCTACAGGAAAATAAAGGAGACGTTTGGGGACAGGAAGGGCAGCTCTACGAATATCGAGAACTCGGATGGGAAACCAGTTCTCAGCAAAGAAGGGAAAGCTGAAAGGTGGAAAGAGTACATAGAGCAGCTCTACAAAGGAAATGAACTTAGAGACGATGTTGTAGGAAGGGAAGAGGAAGTAGATGAAGATGAAATAGGAAATACTATACTGAGAGATGAATTTGACAGAGCCTTGAAAGACCTAGGTCGGAACAAGGCCCCAGGAGTAGATGACATACCCGCAGAGCTATTAAAGTCTCTGGGAAAGCCAGCCATGACAAGACTATTTGAACTGGTGTGTAGGATGTATGAGACAGGCGAAATACCGTCAGACTTTAAGAAAAATGTAATAATCCCCATTCCAAAAAAATCAGGCGCAGACAGGTGTGAAAATTATAGAACCATCAGTTTGATAAGTCATGGTTGCAAAATTTTAACACGAATTATCTACAGGAGAATGGAAAAGCTGGTAGAAGCTGACCTCGGGGAAGATCAGTTGGATTCAGGAGGAACGTAGGAACCCGGGAGGCAATACTCACTTTACGTCTTATCTTAGAAGATAGATTAAGGAAAGGCAAACCTACATTTTTAGCTTTTGTAGATTTGGAGAAAGCTTTTGACAATGTTGACTGGAATACACTCTTTCAAATTCTGAAGTCAGCAGGGGTAAAATACAGGGAAAGGAGAGTTATTTACAACTTGTACAAAAGCCAGATCGCAGTTATTAGACTCGAAGGGCATGAAAGGGAAGCATCAGTTGGGAAGGGAGTAAGACAGGGTTGTAGCCTTTCTCCGATGTTATTCAATTTGTACATCGAGCAAGCGGTGAAGGAAAGCAAGGAAAAATTTGGAATAGGGATTAAAGTTCAGGGGGAAGAAATAAAAACATTGCGTTTTGCTGATGACATTGTAATTCTATCAGAGACAGCAAAGGACCTGGAAGAGCAGTTGAATGGAATGGACAGTGTGTTGAAGAGAGCGTATAAAATGAACATTAACAAGAGCAAAACAAAAATAATGGAATGCGGTCTTAGAAAATCAGGCGATGCTGAAGGAATTAGATTAGGTAACGAAACAATGAAGGTGGTAGATGAGTTTTGTTACTTGGGTAGTAAAATAACATGCGATGGTCGTAGTACAGAGGATACAAAATGCAGAATGGCAATGGGAAGAAAAGCATTTTTGAAAAAGAGAAATTTGCTAACATCGAATATTAATTTAAGTGTAAGGAAGTCTTTTCTGAAGGCATTTGTGTGGAGTGTTGCCTTGTATGGGAGTGAAACATGGACGATAAGCATTGCGGACAGGAAGAGGATAGAGGCTTTTGAAATGTGGTGCTACAGAAGAATGCTGAAGATTAGGTGGGTAGATCGCATAACTAATGAAGAGGTACTGAACCGAATTGGTGAGAAAAGGAATTTTTGGCATACCCTGACTAAAAGAAGGGATCGCTTGGTAGGACACATTCTTAGACATCGGGGAATCGTAAACTTAGCATTGGAGGGAAGTGTGTGGGGTAAAAATCGCAGAGGGAGACCAAGATACGCGTATAGTAAGCAGATTCAAATAGATGTGGGTTGCCGTTCTTATGAGGAGATGAAAAGGCTTGCTCAGGATAGAGTAGGGTGGAGAGCTGCATCAAACCAGTCTCCGGACTGAAGACCATAACAACAACATTTTAATAAAAGTGGCAACTCCTCCCCCTTTCATATCTTCTTTACATCGTATTATTAATACTTTTTATGCAATTACGTTCAGAAAATTCCTGAAGTTTGTTTACTTCAGCAATTGGAAGAAGTATAGCATGGCAAGTTTTGTTACAAAGTTAACACTCCAGCAAATGCTTTTGGAAATTAGTTGCAACTTTCAGTGTTTAGGCTATCGTGATAATTCGCGCGCATGTGTGTCATTCGCGGCCTTTACACGGGCGCGCCTGCCCGCCCACGCCTGCCGGCCTGTAGGAAAGCCTGCAGAACCGTGGCGTGCCGCGCGGAGCGGCAGGCGGCAGCCCTGCAGGCAGACGCGCGCCGCTTGCTGCGCAGGAGCATCCCGTCTGGCGTTTTTCGGCGGCGGCAGGGCAGCAGGTCGGGACTGCAGAGAGAGTCATATCCGTGCGATCGCTGCAGCTGGGACGTGCGTGGCACTTGTAATGAATTGAAAGTCATTTGCCTTTAATTCGTGAACTGTGCCATAATTTCCCCGATGATTTTAAAAATTATTTACGGATGGATGGTGCCTTGTTTAACATGTTGCTGAATTTGATTAAATACAAAATTACCGAGACAGATACAGCGATGAGAAAAAGCATTTGAGCAGAAGAATGCCTAATAGCGACACTCATGTTTTAGCAACTGGTTGCTCTTTTGAGAACTTAAAATTCAGCACCGGAATTTCAGCACCATCAATATGTGCTGTTTTCCCAGAGACATGCAAAGCACTATATGACGATCTGAAACCAGACTACATGAAAGTAAATGTATAGAACTATCATAATTACCAATTTAGAAATTAGATTAATACTTCTTTCATACATCATGAATACATTTGTTAAGGATGTGGAACGTGTCAGTTTAATAAAAGATGCCTTTACATTATATGACATGACAGTCAATTTGACTTTTATTATTTTTTTATCTTTTTAATTTGTTAAATTGTTTTATTTTTTATTTATTTATTAAATAGATAATTTATATCTAAAAACTTATCTACTGGTGTCATTCATAAATTCTTTTCATTTCTATTTAAATGCTGGTTCGCTGTCAGACTTTTGACGTTATTTGGTTAAGTGACCGAACAGTTTTGTGGCAGCATAATTCACCTCTTTTTGTGCCAAAGTTAGATTTAACTATAAATAATGCTGTCACCCTTTCTCATTAAGTACTGTAATCTCATAACATATATTTTTGCCTTCCTTTATTACATCTGTGATTACATCTTGTGAAAAATAAAAAAATTTAACACTAACCTGTTCATTTTCTTCGGTACGTTGATCCTCCTCAATTACAAAAACCTCTTCTGCGGCGATACTCTCATTGAGATGCTCTTCAGTTACAGCACACTTATCAGCATCACTAACATGTCTTTCATATTCTCCATCCATATTCGGTATGTTTGGTGACGTAAGCTCCTGATCTGTTATGAATGTTAGAAGGGCATAATACCATAAGTTCGGCACATAAACTTCATCACTCGACCTACCAGATCCATTGCTGTCCAAAACCGTTTTCCATTTCTTTTCGGAACGAATCACGTAAATCTTGAATTTTTATTTATTTTATTGCAACAAATTCCCTATCAGCAGTATGAAAAATTCGTTTGGATAAAGTCACCAGTCTATGGTATGCCTCGTTTATTAGGTTTTTATTTGTGTACTTCTTACTACGAATTCTCCAGAAAGAATGCTGTTGCTGGTATAATTCAATAAATTCACACAGGAATTCCTTTGTCCAATAACGCGTGTCTGCCACAGTTCTGTACTGCGAACGCGACCGTGTAAAGTGTACTGCAAGCGCGGCCGTGTAAACGCGAGGACGTTCTGCGTGACAGTTCTACGTGAGCACAGAGTAACATATACAGAGAAGCAGGTCCCTAAACCACTGTCCTACGCTCTCCTCGTAGTTCCGTATGATGCTAGCAGTTTTCAGGCGGTTCCCTGGCTTATTACCGTTAGACCACACTAGAGGCATTTCTGAGGGTGCCTCTCACACATAAGAGGGTAGCGTGGAGGGGAGGCTGAGGGGAGAGCTCGTGCCGCCTGCCACGAGGCCACAGCTGCGTCCGACTTGCTGGCGTTTGAGGGGAGGTGGTGGTGGGGACAGCCGCTACCTGCCACCTGCTCTGGCCAGTTTAAAGGGCTGCTTCTGACCGCAGCGCCATCATGGGACATCTTACGGAACTGCTTCAGCACCCCTCGCCCGCACCCCTGAGCGTGGGACCGGGCCCTTACGGAGGTTTCTCGTCTGTATATGTCTGTGGCGCGAGGGATGGAGTGGGCAAATTCCCCCGGGATCGGCTTAGCCCGAGTCGGTACTTGCGTGGCGCGGCGCGCCACAAATCGCGCCGGTAGAACTGGCCGTGTAAAGGCCGCTATTGGTCAGTCAGAACGTTGACAGCGCTCGAAAATGAATAGCTTTCATTTAAGGGTATATTACACGGAGCGAATTTGGTCGCTAGTCGCTGGCGTATTTAGACGTAGTTTCTAAATTCGCTCCGTGTAAACAGGGACAGCGAACAAAGTCGCTGCTCAGAAACGCGAGCGTCTAAAGTTGAAGGGTGGGTTATTTTAGACGCTGGTCGCTAGCGTTTTTGGTCGCTGGCGTTTTTGGACGCCCCGTGTCATATACGAAAGCGTCTAAAGCAGCCACCAGTCGAGTCAAAATGTCGAAGGAAATTGTAAATGCTGGCGTTGTGTTTATCGTAACGGAAAAGTAGTAGAGAATAAAAGAAAACGGATTAGAAGGTGGATTGCGAGGAGGGATAAATATGGTGCTTCTGCAAATCTTTTGGGTGAATTATCGTGTGAAGGTCCTTCTGCCTACAGAAATATAATGAGGATCACATAAGAAAATTTTGATAGATTACTGTAAATGGTAGAGGATGAAATAAGGAAACAGAATACCATCATGAGGATGGCGATCTCGCCAAGAAAAAATTTAAATAATCCTTATTTTCAGTGTCCCATAATACTGGAAAACTTCGATAAATTTTCAGAAATTTGATTACAGTTCCACTTCATATTTTGTTTTGTGGGACACAGAACTTTTAATACCTTTATTTATGTCGATGATCACAAAATTTCTCGTCGTTTTGACGACCGGTTTCTGTCAGTGATGCCCATTTTCACGTCTACAGCAAATCAGAAACAGGATACATCAATTATTAGACTACCTTATAAAACATAAATAATGCATTATAGTAATCAATACATGTAATATAGCCATATGGCATCATCACAGCATAAGTGTATCTTCATTAAGGAATGTAACAACAGGTATGATGTATAATATATTTAACACGTTTTATGTATTGATGACTATAATGCCTTATTTATGTTTTATAAGGTAGTTTATTACTAAATGTGTCCTTGTGATTCTGATTTGCTGTAGACTTGAAAATGGTCATCACTGACCGAAACCGGTCGTCAAACGACGAGAAATTTTGTAATGATCGACGTAAATAAAGATATTAAAAGTAATTACAAAATGGATCACTGACATAAATTCGCGACCATGTCGCAACTTGGGAAACAGAACTGTTTGGTATCACCTAACCTCCAAAACGATGTATCATATGCTACGTCGTGTTTCAATTGTTTTTACGAAGACGCTAGCGTCTGAAGTCGCTGCGTGTCATTGCGTCAGCGTATTCATTCGCTATTTATTTATTTATTTATTATTGGCTTCTAGCATAGAAAAATACTTTTTAGCCATCAAAAATTACAATAATGATACACATACATTTTAGAGCATACATTTATACATTTGTCTGTATTGACTTATGAACTATACACTTGTTTGTAATATATATTAACTGCAGTTGATAAATTAAATTTTGATGTCTTCCCGTGAAATAAATCTGGCTATGATATCATATGCTCTTCTGGTTGTGTCCCCTAAAACTGAAGTAGTGCAAAGTGGCTGGCAGTGACCAAGTCTCAAGAGATCCTTCAAAAATTTGTCTCTTCCTTCCTCGTACCGTCTGCACTGAAACAAGATGTGATTTACATCACCAACCGTTGCTCCATCACATTGACAATACGGTGTCTCCAATAAGCCAATCTTGTGTAAATGGGCAGGGAAAGAGCCATGATTGAGACGCATTCTTATAATGGAAACTATTATTTTCCTTGAGTATTTTGATTTTGCAAACCATGGTTGTCTAGGTATTAATGTTTGTATACTAGCATAGTTTCTTCCTCTTGTTTTTTGGCTTTCGTTCCATTCTTCCTGCCACAAAAGAATCGCCTGTTGTCTGATTTTTGGGAAGTAGTCTGGATATGGGATTTTAATGTCCAAAGGTATTCCACTACTAATTGCTTCTTTTGCTAGTTTATCTGCTTTATCATTGTATAGGACACCAGAATGAGACTTTATCCATACAAATTCGATGATTTGACCTGTCTTCTTTGCTTGATGATAATGCTCCACTAAGTCAAGTGTGTATTTATTAGTTCTTTTGTCCCAATTCCTGCAACTAATTGATTTCAGAACGCTTTGAGCATCAGTGATTATCACCGCCTTGGGTACTTTCAAGGATCTTACATATTTGATGGCCTCTATAATAGCGATTGTTTCAGCTATAAATATTGAAGCATCACCTGGTAGTTAAAACTTTCTTTCTTCTGAATTGTTTGGACAGAAGAAAGCACACCCTGTGTGGTTTTTCATCTCCATTTTTGAGCCATCGGTATATATTTGGGTATATCCTGCCCACTTTTCTGCTAGGTACGATGAGAGTGAAAACTGCCCATATCCTTTTTCTTTGCTGGAAGAGTCAATGTATGTTACAGGAATACTAAGATAAGAACTGTGGTAGTCATATAAGAACATTGGAAGGGCTGTAGTTCGATGTATTTTATTTTGTATATGTTTCCAAACTTCGTAACGAGTGTAGATATAAAACTGCTTTTTCCCCATATTTCTGTTATCCCCTGTTCGACAGAGCGTTTCACACTTTTTTATCAGTGGGTGGTTAGTATTTGACATTCTTTGTAAAATATAACGATCACACAACATTGTTCGTCGAATATGTAGGGGCATTTCTGATGCTTCCACGAGGAGTGCATTAGTGGGAGAAGAAGTCATAGCTCCAAGACAGATGGGGGGGCCTTTGTACTGCAATTTATCCAACAACGCTAGGTTCTTGTTAGCAGCATTGTGATAGACTGTGCACCCATAATCGATACGGGATCATATCAACGCGCGATATAGGGTAAGGAGCACGTTGGGATGAGCCCCCCACCACACCCTTGACACCGATCTAATAAGGTTCAATGCTTTTTCACACGTGCTGACAACTGTTCAAATATGTGGCACCCAACTCAGTCTAGAATCGAAAAGAACGCCAAGAAATCTAGCCTGTGATTTCAGTGGTATTTTGTAACCAGATAGTCTTACACTATTCAAGCAACTTGGGATAGCTTCATTTGTGAAAGGAACTATTACCGATTTTTCTGGTGAAATATGTAAGCCATAGCTATGAAGTGTTTGGTCCACTGTGCCCATTGCTTTCTATAGCTCATATACAGCCTGATCCAACCCACTGGCTGGCACATACAAACAAATATCATCTGAATACTGAAGAATTTTGACTGGAGAAGGGATCATTCTCTCCAAGTCATTGGTATAGACTGCAAAGAGTATGGGGCTTAGGATAGATCCTTGTGGAATACCTGTTGTGAGTCGACGTGGTCCAATTAATTTATTCTGAAAACGAACCCATATGCTTCTTTCAGCGGAGAAAGTGCTAATGCCATAAATCATTCTTGTTGGGATTCCAATGGTTTCCAATTTCTGTAGCAACAAAGGTATGTTAACATTGTCATACGCTCCCGCTACATCCAGAAAGACAGCTGTTACATTTTCTCTCCTTGTTGCTGCGTCATAGATATCTGCGGTTAAGATATTTAAATTATCTATTATGCCTTTGCCTTTTCTAAATGACAGGATTTGATTTGATTCCAGCCACCATTCCAAGCGATTTTTCACCAGACGTTCTAACGTTTTTCCAATACAGGAAGAAAGAGAAATAGGTCTATAGGACGTGGCTTTCTCTTTATCTTTATCAGGTTTCAATATAGGTACCACTATTTGAGTTGTCCAATCTTCTATTAGTGTGTCGTTCATCCATATTTGGTTAAATATCTGTAATAATTTCCTTATGGCAATGCCTGGAAGATTTTCTATCATCTGGTAGTGTATACCATCCTTGCCAGGTGCCGAATTTGCCGCATTTTTAATTCCTTTCTTCAATTCTGCATACGTAAACGGAACCAAGAGTGGATGACGGTAATCTGACTGTTCGGGAGGACGATATGGTTGTTCGGCTGCAGAAGCTGGTGAGATTAAATTCAAAAATTCTTCAAGCCATGCGTCATTTAATGGCTGACAAGTAGTGGCGTTCTTGTTTTTGAAAAACGTTAATTTCTTCCATACGTCTGCAATACTAATGTTATTATTTAATGAGTCACAGAAGTTTTTCCAGGAGCTCTTTTTACATTCTTTTAATCGTCTTCGAACCCTCGCCGCTATTTTGCGATATGCAATGAAATTTTCCACATTTTGTTGTTTACGGAAGTTATTGTATGCAAGTTTCCGCTGTGCGATAGCTCTAGAGCACTCTGGTGTCCACCAGACTGGTGGACGTTGCTTCAGAACGATGACTTCCTTTTTTCTTGGAATGGAAGTTGTTGCAGCATCTACAATAATTGAAATTAGCTGTTGGTAAGCATCTTTTGGACCTAACAAGTTGTTAAAAGATTGAAAATGTGCCTGGACTGTAGCAGTGTATTTCGTCCAGTCAGCTTCCTGAATTTTCCACCTACTGTTAGGATAAATAATTTCTGTTGTATTAATAGATGAATTAGGTAAATTTATTGTGATTTCCAGAGGAAGGTGATCTGATCCAAGAGGGTCTCTTTTGACCATCCATTCCGTTACATAGTTAAATTCAACAGAGCACAATGTCAAATCGACGGCCGATGGTCGTGTATTTGGTTTAGGTACCATAGTAGGGGAGCCATCATTCAAAAGAACTAAATTGAGAGTTTCAAGAAGTGTAAGCAACTCTTTGCCATCTGCGTCGTCTATTTCACATCCCCACAGTGTATGATGTGCGTTGAAATCTGCACAAATGAGAAATGGCGTTTGAATCTGGTCAATAATCTGACCCAGAGAAAGGTTTCGTATTTTACACGAAGATGGTTTGTAAATGGTGACAATAGTGAATACTCCTCTAGGAGAGGAAATTTCAGCAGCCACTGCCTGGTAATCTGTTGTTCTAATATTGATGTCCAATTTTTTAAACCTTACTGTATCTCTAATTAACATGGCTGCTCCTCCTTTCCCATCGTCTCTGTCATTTCTAAGTACTGAATATCCTTTGAAGTGTATTCGCCGTGTTGGTGGAAACCAACTTTCGCAAATACAAGCTACCGATATGTGATTACTGATAATTTCTCGATACAGACTTTCCATGTTCGATATTACTGACCGTGCATTCCACTGTAGTATTTTAAAGGCCATTATCAGTTTTGAAGAAGTCTTCAACAGCATTACGAATAAGAGCCTGAGTTGTTACCATGTCCGTATCATTTTTGAGAGAAAGAAAGATCTGCAGTATTGAAGCACAGAAGTTATTAATGGCATCTTCTCGATTAGTATGAGATGCTGCCAGAGGAGTGGGCGGATACGGGTTGTTTTGTATTGGATTCTGTGGACCCTGAAATTCGTACAGCATATCTGAATAACCTTGCTTGTACGGACTACGAGTGAATGGTTTATTTTTGTAAGACTTGGGGGCTGGAACCGACATAAATGCATTTTAGGTCCCTGCTGTAGCCTTTTTTCTGTCATGTTCATTGCCACTGGTTTCTCATATAGTTTGGGCCAGTCACCAGTAGAAAGCACTTGCGTTGTAGGAACATCTGCAGTAACCTGCGCAAATGATGGTCGAAGAGACCAGGCGTCAGTTGTATAAGAAACACTGTAGGCTTCTCTGCGCTTCGTTTCCATGTGCTGATGATAAACTGGGCAACAGCGATCAGTGGCAGTGTGGTTTCCTCTGCAGTGCAGACACTTGGGCTCTCCAGTATGTGAGCATTGCGAAGTCTCATGGGCTCCCATGCATTTGGCACAGCGGGCATTAAGGCCAATTCACACTGTCCGTCACGTCACCGTCCGTCAGAACATTCCGCAATGTATTTCTAATGGCGGCATTCACACTGTCCGTCATCGGACCGTAACGTCACGTCAACGTCCGTCAAGCTTTCTCGAGAAGAATGTTTTGACGGAACGGCCGTCTGCTAACATCGGAAGTTAACCTATTTTCGTCAAGCGAATTACATGTTGCAGTCGACGATTGCACTGTTTATATGCAAATGTGTCTTATTCATCTTTGTGTTGTTGTTATACCACGTTTTAGGGGTAAATCTCAAATGTTTCATGACGACATAAATATTTTTGTCAATTGAGTGTCCCCCTAAAATCGAGGTCGGATATCTGAAACCAAAAATTGGTTTATGTTACGTAACAATGTAACAGAAACGACTGAAGCAAACTGTTTATTTGAATAAGATTGTAATTTGATTACGCATTTTTCATTAAATAACACTTTAAATGGAAATGTCAGTTCTAATGAAAGACAAAAATTCAGTTGTTTACGACGTATTAACAATGTCAGCATGCAAATCGTAATGGTTAAAGTATACAGGCGCTATTTATGCCCTTACAAGTATGGTTTGATGTCTTCATATGTTTATTTTTTCGCTTGAAAATATATGTCGATGTTTTGAAATGTTGTTTCAGTTCCCAGTAAGTTGGCCAAAAACATACACTGTAAAGTTTTCTTTGGCCGTTAATAACATTTAGAGTTGTTGTTCACCCTTTCCAGTATTAAACTATGACTTTCTACATAACAGATCGTCACTCATAACCTCACTTTCAATATCGCGTATTGAGATGAACGAATTGACGTGACGGACAGTGTGAATACAACTTGACGTGACGGTTCCGTGACGTGACGGTTCCGTGACGTGACGGACAGTGTGAATTGGTCTTTACTGCGACATTGCAAACTTAAATGAGAATATCTGAGACAATTGTGACACTGCAGAACTGATTGGACATATGGTGCTACAGGACAGCGCATACCGCACAAATACACATACTGAGGAAGCTGTTGGGATTTAATTGTTACAACACATTTTGGAGTGGGGAGTATTTTCATCACACCATTCTCTATTACTTTCTTTGTGAACCTACGAACGTCAGTTACTAAAAATTCAGACTTTATTTCTGCAAGAATCTCTTGATTAGATAGAGCAATATCAACATCACGGATAACTCCTCGCCTCGTTGTTAGAAAACTAGGGATGTAAGCTTCCATATTTTTCTGCCGAAACGTATCTAGCAACCGTAACCTGTTTGCAGATTGCCCAGTTTTTGTTTCAGTTTTATACCTGTTTCTGCCAATTCCTGAGATATTAACGATTTCATGTCTTAAGTTATTACTTTCTTTAAATAACATTCTTCCAAGGGCCATTGGATGTAACTTTCCAACATTACCGTTTTCCCCCTCTACAAATACAAAATATGGACCCATGTCTGTTGGTTGGTATGTATTATCTTTACTAGCATGTTTCCTATTGCTAGGAATTATGTTGCTTCCTGTGGCAGTTACTGGTATGTTCACTGAATTGCCCAAGTCCTTTCGAGTATCACACTGTTGGGAAGTAGACTGCCCATTGCAATTCCTATATACTAAATTTACATTCAAGTTACTGTCCGTGGTTTCAACATCAACATTATATGCAACATTTTCAATGTCTACCATATCTACATCCTCTTCAATATTACTACTATGATTTTCACTTGCCTTTGCCTTCTTTGGTGCATTTGCATCAGGAGCTGTTACCTGTTGGGATGATGGTGATCTGTGTCTTGACTTTTGTCGCTGGCTGTTGGTGGTTACACACTGGGAGACAACTGAATGTGAAGAATGCTGTTCCACCTCCATCAGACGACATTGAGAACAGTTATCTTGAGAGCACATTTTAATGGCATGCTGATCTGTCGGTATCACTGTTGTAGAATGCAGCATGGCTGGTTCATTGTTGTGGCGTATTTGCAGTGCCTTAGCTGAACCCTGGCCAGTGTCGGCTGGGATCTCGTCAATATTCTCCATTTTAAACATAGCCTCTGGGAGTAGCCTCCCAGAGACCTTGCTTTTAACACTTTTTTCTTTAGGTTTGATGACGAAATAACCAGCAGATTCACTAAAACACTTAATAAGAGTTCCACAGAACACTAGATGTAAACGATGTCGGCCGCCGCACGCAGCAGAAACGACTGCTCAGAAGAGCTGTCGCATCTACAAGCAACTAATCTGTCGCCAGCCGCTTGATAGAAAGTTTTTAACTTCACACAACACAGAATATAGTCGTACTGTGAATGTTTTACGTATATTTTTCAAGATTTTCGAGAGCGATCGAAGAAATAATGTTTTTGTTTTTGCTATCCCATTCATTCGCTATTCGCCAATACGCCGAGCGACAACAGACGCCAGCGACTAGCGACCAAATACGCTCCGTGTAATATACCCTTTAGTGTAGATTTTCTCCGCTTGTGACAGCACAGGTGCAATAATCGTGAGCGAATAGTGTATATATATCGACCTACCGTCACAGTGGTGTTGGTCGAGAATGGCTAACTTGCTCGTGTAGTCGATACGGCGTATTTACAATTACATTATTACATTAGCCCCATGACGGAAAGTGCTCACTTACGTGGAAAGTGCTAAAGCCGACAGTAACAGTAGTGTTTTGTACAACTTACAATGGCATTTGAGTTGGCAATTGTTACCTCATAGCTGGCTACGCGGCCAAACCGCTTATGCGATAGTCGTACTTCTGAAGATTAAGTAATGAACGAGTTTGGCAAAATTTGAATGTTGGTCTGTGGTAAAGGTATGCTCAAGAGAGTTGCTGTCGCTTGCCTTTTCAAAGGAGCCAAGAGCAATTGGAATGGGAAGATATTCAGCGACTCGAAATTAATTCGACTTAGTTCGAAGTATCACGGAAATGTGTTCACGAAAGCAGTCATCATACAAAAACACTCAGATAATTTGAGTAAAACAGTTATCAACGCATGCAGGCAGTAAGTTTGACCTTTTCTAAATGTTTGAATCACAAAATGAAACTGATGGACGTTAATCGCCATTATCACAAATAACATTTTGTGACACTGTTTAAAGTGGACCTAAAATCATTTGCAGATTGAAAAATGTAGAAACTGTTTATTTTATATCGGAATGAATCCTATTCACTAGACATAGGAATGTCAATGCTATTTAATATACTTCATGCTTGCGCATAATTTGAAAACTATTAAAAATTTCTGGCTTAGAAGTGTAAAGGGAACACAAATACTATTGTTTTTTAATTAATTCATGGGGGTGTGAATAGGTGAAGAAAAATGCTATGCCATTGACTTCATTTGCAATTTGTGGCCTATAATAAAGTTTGCCCATTAGCCATAATTTTTATTATCAGATTTGTAAGTAGGACTAATAGTAAAGACTATTCAAATGGCAATTTGCGGTTACAGACTACCACTGCATGATGCCAAATTAAAGGCCTGCCAATAAAATTGTGTATCTTGCATTAAGTTTCATATTAATAGCTCATATTTACCATTGTAATGTACTCTGGAGTGCCAATAATGTATGACAACATGGTGCCAATGATGGTGACTCATATAGACCAAATTCTAAGATTCAGAAGAGAGATTCTACAGTTTCCTACAGCCTTTTTTTTTTTTTTTTTTGTTTTTTTAAAAAAAAAACACACACACACACACACACACACACATTAACATACACCCTGAAACTGTGCTCATTGCAAGTAATTAGAAAACATGCAGATATGCCAAATATATGAAGTTGAAAGAAATAAAAATGTAGGCCTCGCTACCACTATGACCAGGAACAGTTTCATGTATTAGATCTTCCCAGTGTTGGATCCAATGAAGATGTGTGAACTACTGTAGGCCTATATGCTAAAAGTATATTGGTTGCAAATTGAAACAATGCCTAGCCCTACACCTGCTAACTTAAATAACTCCTCTTGGATTTATGGAAGGGAGCACAATTACTGAAGAGTTCGAACTTGATGCTGCTGTAGACTTATGATATTGTAGCACATGCTCTGATGAGTGAGACGATTTAAAATTAGGCCTATGGGTCATTCCATGGAAAATCATTGATATTTTGGTGATTGATGAGGTGACCGTTTCAGAATTTGTTCATATTTAGTGCTTGTTTACCTACATGTCTTAATAGAAAAACTACCAAATATCACTGTCTTATCTCTAACCATTTGAAGGCCAAAAGGCACTAAGTTGGTATATGATATAAAAAGTGAGAATCGTCAATTAAATTGTTTATGAAAAATGTTGAAAAATACTTTTTTTTGATGCTGCAATTTAAATTCATGTTAAAATAATAATAATAATAATAATAATATAGCTCTGCCTATGAAAACAGTACAGCCCTCAATTTTGGTACTGTAGCTTTTCAGTCCTAGTATTAATTGTAAAAAATAATGTAATTGCATTTAATAGTTCGTACTTTCAGTTAAAGTTGACTCCAGCAGTAAAAACGGCTGAATTTGATGAACTTCAAAGCCCCAGATGGGTACGTAGACAGTTGAATCTGAACTTGATTTTTTGCTGAAATGTTTACACATTTGGTAGAAATCGTAGGTGCAGAGAAGAATATTGTAACTCACTTACTTCATAGAAAAACTATAATATGAAAATGCCATACACACACATAATTAATCTTCAGCTCTACTGGTATTAACAAATTAAAACCATGGGTATTCCTTGAAACAGTGTTCTCAAACTGTATATGGTTGATCTGAAGGACAGAAATGTATACAGGTCATAGCTGAAAACAGTTATCAAGCATTTACTTAATAAATTTATGTATGTAATCATACCAACATATAATATGCAAATACTTTGAAAAAACATTTTTTTGAAGATACAAAAAGAAACACTTACATACCTTGTATTTTCCAATATACTTGTCTCAAAACACAAAACGTTACTTAAAGGTGAGAGACAAAGTTTGTTTTATAACACTTATCATCTAGCTTACATAACTGGGCATTGTGGCTTCATAATGATGGGACACTGATCTTGCATTTAACACTGGAGAATACATTTCAGTGATCATGCTGCCTCACAGTAAAATTACACGAACATCACAAACCGTAAAGATTTTGGTTTTGAAACAGAATGGCACTTTTCTGCTAAGTACCATGGGAAGAGCCCCTGTGATGATATTGGAGGGAATGTATAACACCTAGCTAGAAGAGCCAGCTTGCAGGCTACATCTCCGTCATTATATCTTGACACCAGAAAATCTGTATACCTGGTCACTCAAAAAAATCCAGGACATTAATATGTTCTTTGTGTCTTCTTAGGAGATCAAGTGATATGAAAGTTTTTTTGGGAGGCAGTGCAATGAAGACTGTTCCAGGAACACAGTCGCACCATGCATTTCTAGTCACCGCTACTAACACCATTCTAATGAAGAGGCTTTCAACACATGGGAACTTCTGAAAAATTCTTATTTGAACAGTTTCAAGTGGGGCAGTATGTGGCTTTAAAATATGATGAAAAGTGGTACATAGGTCACATTTCCTAATCATCCCATGAATTTAGAGATGTTGAAATTATCTGTGTGTCTCCTACTGAGTCACAATTATTAAAATGGTCCAGTAGGAAAGACATAATTTGGATCCACTTCGCCAGTGTTATTTGCAAGATCAGTATTCCATCATTACAAAGCCACAGTGCCCAGTTATATAAGCTACATGATAAGTGTTATGAAAAGATCTGGTCTCTCACCTTTAAGTAACCTTTTTGTGTTTTGAGACAAGTATATTGGAAAATACAAGGCTATATCATAGATACATTTCCTTTCGTATCTTGAAATTTGCTTGTGTGAGTGTTCTTTGCAAAGTACTTGTATATTATATGTTGTTATAGGTTACAAATGTGTATAATTCTTTATGAATTTCATTATTGCTTCAATTCTCAATTTTATTTCATGGTCTTGTCATTTTAAGTTATAGAGTAAGGATACCCTATATGTTGTTAAATTTTTGCACCCATGGTGATAAAAGTTAATACCGTATAACATATTTATTAAGTAAATGCTTGATAACTGTTTTCAGCTATCACCTGTATATAGTTCTGTCCTTCAGGTCAACCATCTACAGTTTGATAACACTGTTTCAAGGAATACCCATGTTAATACCAGTAGTGCTGAAAAT
The DNA here is from genome assembly GCA_026315105.1 of Locusta migratoria. Lineage (NCBI taxonomy): Eukaryota > Metazoa > Arthropoda > Insecta > Orthoptera > Acrididae > Locusta > Locusta migratoria. The sequence goes on from CM048744.1 coordinate 599,043,328, forward strand.
TAATGATATGCGTATATGGCATTTTCATATTATCATTTATCTATTAAGTAAGTGAATTACGATATTCTTCTTTGCACCTAAGATTTCTACCAAATATGTAAACATTTCAGGAAAAAATCTAGTTCAGATTCAACTGTCTACATACCCATCCAGGGCTTTGAAGTTCATCAAATTCGACCATATTTCCTGATGGAGTCAACGTTAACTGGAAGTAAGAACTATTAAATGCAATGCAATATGCATTCCATTATTTTTTATTATTAATACTAGGACTTAAGAGCTACAGTACCAAAATTGAGCGCTGTACTGTTTTCATAGGCAGAGTTATAAAGTTTTTAAAAAATCGTGAATTTAAAGTGCAGCATGAAAAAAGTGTGTTTTTCAACATATTTCATAAATAATCTAAATGATGATTCTCACTTTTTATTTCATATATCTACTTAGTGCCCTACATATGTGATGCATAAAAGAATTGAGGTCTACAAGTCAATTCATCACGGAGCAGTAGCCCTTTGAAGATGGGGATATTGGTGTCCGGCTGTTGATCGCGTACACGCCTTTCGGCCTTCAAACATAATATTCTCAAAAATGATTAGAGATAAGATGGTGATATTTGGTAGTTTTTCTATTAAGACATGTAGGTATCCATGTACCAAATTCTGAAATGGTCACATTATCACCCCTGTGAGTTTCCACAGAATGACCCCTATCCCACTTAAACTTTCTTCAGGGTGGTTTTGTAGCAGGTAATGACTAAGCATTTTGAGTGCTCAGTCTCAGTTCTTGTTCTTTGTGTATGATATCACTGATATCAAAACAGGTATAGGGAAGAATAGGCACTGTTGAGCCATATTTTCAGTTTTAATTTTTCCATTTGTTTTACTGATTACAGAAAAAGTCTTGAAACACTGAAAAATATTGTTTGCAACTTGGCAGTCTAAGGGGCACTTGAAATTTTTTTTATTTGCCTAATTCAAACAAAAATCCAGATGATCAGTGACATTTGACAACTCAAATGACTGAATAATTGACAAAACCTCTTTGATGGAGTAGTTCACCAACTAAAGTGCTTGTTTTCAAGCCTTTTTATACATGGCAGAACAGAATGACATTGTGAATAGATATCTACATGTCTCTTTTACTTCTTTATAACAGAATGGCACTTCTGACTAAAGCCTTGGAGGACGGTGGTCAACGCTTATCAAAAGCGATGACTACTGCTTACATTGATAAAATTCAACTCTACTTGCATTATCATTTCAGCAGTGATAATAGGAAGACCATAACAAATGTAATGCGTCAATCGATGAGAATGGTTTCTCTAGTGGGTCAACTGCCGCAACACCTGATAAAAATTGGAGGAAGTACTCGATAAAAGCAGTACATACATAACTTTGTTTCCTTAATGTAGAAGGTGCAAATATGCTGGAAAGGTGGTGTTTATACATCTCCCATCCTCTGTCACCTCATTCTACAGTGGCAGTGGAAACAGAACTGGACATGAATTTTTTGGAGAACAATGCCAGCAGTGTCTATGCATGACCACAGTCATATCATATCATTATGTTGCTGCGCTGTTTGACTCAGACTCTCTGTGCTAAGACAAAGTGAGAAAAACAACTAGGCCTATATGACAAAAATGTGAAGTCACAATACTATTTGTCACCAAATGATGTTCAAGACAATAGAACACTACATGGTAGCCGACACAACTACTTTATTATGTTCCAGAAAAATACTAAAGTAGAAAGCTCTACATGTACCATGGACTAGCTCACAAAACAGTCAGGTAATACACACATTGGTAAACAAATAGCTTTCCGATAGGCAGCCGTGCTGGTCTCTAAATGCTGTCAGCCAGTCAATAGTGTGTGCAACTGCGATGGTATGTGCACATCTATGATTGGTGGACTTTGCTGGTTCTTGAACTTTCTAATTGCATCTGTTTCCTTTGGTGTAACATAAGACTGCACGCCTGGTAATCTTAGATGCTTATCGCTGCAGGAATCTTCATGAGTGAGACATGTTTGTCAGGCCAAACCTTAAAGTTCTTTCTGCCATTAAGTTTTTATTAAATTATCTTTCAGAAGATGAAAATGGATAGTCATATTCTCATGTTAATGACTGAATTGGATTTGCTAGTTCAGTCAAATATGGTGTCTGGGAAAACAGCAGTTCTATTTCTGACTTATCCAGTACAGTCATTATTTTTCTTCAGTTGAATATTACTGATAGACAGATTCACATTTAGTCTGATTTTCTACTGCTTCACCATACAAGTCTCTCTTTGAGTATTAGTAATATTTGTAAAACAAGATGTAACCTTACACTGTATGTATATTAAATGTTGTGTGTTTACTCATGAGAGAAAATTTATTGAGAAACAGAAAATTTGCAGTGCCGCATTTCCAGAATCAATTTTGGAGTGTTTACCTAATCATCCAGAATTAGATTTTTACAGTCCCATATTAAACGTTTCATCCAGTGTGTGCCAGAAGATAAACAAATAACATCTTATTGATTTTATCATATATTTTATAGCAGTTTTAAAGTGGTGATGGACTGTTCCCCATAAGTAATTATTTGTCTGATGTGTCAACTTATTTTTCTATAGTACTGACTTTATGCTTTCCTGTGCCTTAGATTAGAAAGAGTATCTTGCTCGAATATTTCAGCTATTAGTCTACCTGTATAACAAATATCCCTCCTCAGTAGGCTTTGAACAACATGCATGATGTGAAAAAATGGTTTGCTTAAACTGTAAGAAAATGATTGTATACCAACACTTCAGTGAGTTTCTTCACAATGTTGTAACCGAGCCCATACTCGGGGTACTTACTTTATTGTACTAGAAGCTGCATATTGATAGACATGATAAAGCAGACATCATCTGATAAACCTGATCAAGTCTACGTTTTAAACCCCAATCTTGTTAGTTTATTTTAAATATATTGTCAAAGATTACTGTGTCCTTCGAAAGGGTTATTTTATCAAGATACTGATCCTTTTTAGGACATTTTTAAAAGCCCATAGCTTGTCTTCCTTTGTCTGTTCAGTGACAGCAACATTGTGTTGGAAATGCTGCAAATATTTTCAAACCATTGTATTAGAAATCAGATTATACGCTTTTTCCAGTAGCATGACACTTGAAGCATTTGAACCAAGCCCATTCACAAAGAGATACCCGAGAACTGCTCTAGCTCCACTATGTTAATTTTAGCAGTTTTGTCCCATTCCAGAACTCTGTAAATTAGTTTGTTGAACACAATGTGTCACTATTTTGACATCATAAGAGACCTCAAGTACTACAAAGGAGTGAGTACTACTTCAGGTTCATCTGCTGGAAGCTGCACAGATAGATGGATTTCTGACATTACAGGCCTTGGAGGCAATCTGATAGTTTAACATTCTTCAAAAGTGAAAACGCCGAGATCACAAAATATTTATTTATTTAATGACAACTGGTTTCGGGGGACTGTGCCACCATCATCTGGTCATATTACAAGTTGGTCATATTATTTAAAAAATGGACATAAAAAGTACATAAATATTTTGTGGAGTAAAATCGCCATCCACCCATGATAACTTTGTATCCACTACAACAGCCTTAGGATTTTCTCACTCAAAACACAATCAAACCATTTATTGTAAAGCACCATAGTTATTCATAAAGATACAACTGCCTGTTTCTTAGATACCAATAACAACTTTTAAAAGCTTTTAATGGCAGCTCTCTCTCAAAATGATGTTGACAACGTTCTTTTTTATTAATATTTTTCTTCAGTCCAAAGAGAATGTACTTTTTATGGCTTGTACAATTTTGTAGGCGTGGGCTTTAGTGAAATAGCACAAACAAAAGACAGTAAATCTTTAGAAACCTTTTGTTACATGTCACAATTAAAAAGTAGATGAGGTTTACTTACCAGGCGAAGGAGCATAGGTATGTGACAGTAACATAAATAAAACATACGCACACAAATGCAAGCTTTCGCAACCATTTGTTGCTTCTTCAGGCAAAGAGCAGGGAAGGAGAGGGAAAAGGAAAGGATGTGGGCTTAAAGGAGAGGGTGAGGAGTCATTCCAATCCCAGGGGAGAAAAGACTTACTTTTGGGGGGAAAAGGATAGGTAAACAAACACACATACACGCCCACACACACCAAGGCAATAGTTTGGTTATGAGCTGGTGAAACCAACGAATGTGAAAGCCAGATGACGGTTGTGGTAACAAAATTGACCAGTTTTAAAAATCTAATGTTTATGTCGGTGACATATTGAGAAATTCAATTGGGGAGGGTGGGGGGGGGGGGTTCCCCAACGTGTAACTTTTACTATCATAACAGATGGGTTTGCATAAGGTTCAGATTATACATTAAGATTTTGTTTTTAAAAAGTGATCTTTATTTCATTCTGATGGTAAGGTATAGGTTAACAGATTTTTCTTTCGCAAGTGACCACTGAAGGTGTGAATTTTGGGCTGAGACCTGTGATCGATGGTAAATTCTGTTGTTGTAATCTGTAATTTATGAGGATAAACACATATTACTTATTATCTACAACAGATAAGTAGGCCTACTACGATATTATCCCATATGTGGGTTTTCCAACTTGTTGATTTCATTGGTCAAAGTAGACGGGTGGAATTGTGTTGTAAAATAATGCCATTGAATTGGTATCACCTTCATCATTTTAGGTGTATTATAGTCCACTTTCAGTATTCAATACCATTTCAATGTTGATAGGAATTGGGAAGGCCTTTTTTGGTATCATTTCCTTAATTTTATGTGAATTATAGGTTAATTGAAGTATTTGATACTGTACTTATGCTATTTGATTGTTATCACTTTCTTAGTTCGATTTTTAGATCAAGTGAACATTCGATTCCATGCATAGATTTGAGGTAGTTTTCGTTTTCTATTCTGCATATTTTCGTGTGTTTTTTAAATTACATTTTTCTGTGTTTTCGATTGGCTTTTTGTTGTATTTTCCTCACGTTCCCATGCTTGTTCCGTTAGTCATTATATGTTAATTTTTGTGTGTTTGTGTGTGTTTTGCAAGTGTTTTGGTCACCTTATTGGCTACAAGTACATATGTCTTTGCCGCCATTTTGACAATATCATGGGTCAAAGCAGACGAGTGGAATCACTTCATAAAGTATTGCCCCAGTGACACATCTGCTGGTGAGCCAAACTGGTTAATGACACTTGGATGTGGGAGGATGCTTTGATGTTAAGCAGTGTTGGTTGCTGTGTAATAACACATGAATAAAATAATTTCTGTCACTTTTAGAATGTAATATGTGAAACTGAAGTAAAGGTTTGTCATTCTGGCACAACACAACGATCCCATCCTAAAAGTCCAAAAAGATCTCCAAACCCTGTTAAAATCATACGGTCGCTCCTAGAAGCTCTCTCCAGAATCCATCTCCCTCCTTACTGCAACAGAACCCTGCACACTCACCTTATACTTTTTTCCAAAATTCACAAACCAAATGATCCTGGATGCCCAATTGTGGCTGGTTACTGTGCTCCCACCAAGGAATTTCAGTTGACGAACACCTTCAACCAGTAGTCCAAAATCTATCCTCCCGTATCAAGGATACCAACCACTTCCTTCTCACTCTCACCATCCCCACCCCTTTACTTCCTGGTACCTTACTTGTCACAGTGCGTGCCACCTCTGTATACACCAATATCCCACATACCCATGGCCTTGCCACTCTCGAAGGCTACCTCTCTCAACGCCCCTTTGAATTCAAGCCCAACACCTCATTCCTCATAACCCTCACCAAATTTATCCAAAGTAACAACTTATTTTCCTTTTAGGAGAAAGTTTACCCTCAAATCTGTGGCACAGGCACCTGGATGGCACATTCCTACATAAACTTGTTTATGGGCCATCTGGAGGAAACCTTCCTAGCATCCCAAAACCCAAACCTCTGGTCCAGTTTAGGTTTATTGATGATATTTTCATTATCTGAACTCAGGGCTAGGACACCTTATTATCCTCCTCCAAATTATCTTCCTTCAAAACCCCAATGCCTTCTTCCCCATCCACCTCACCTGGTCTTCCTCAATCCACCATGCCATATTCCTGGATATCAACCTCCACCTCTCTGTGTGGCCCCATCCACTCTTCCATCAATATTAAACCTGCCAACCACCAACAGTACCTACACTTTGACTGTTGCTATCCCTTGCACATGAAAAAATCTCTCCCTGCATTGACAAGAACTCCCTTTCTCAATGTGTTGAATGTCTCACAAAGGCCTTCACTGACTGAAACTACCCCATAGACCTAGTCTGCAAACAGGTCTTCCATGCCATGTCTCCCATACACACTGAATCCTCTCTATCACCAGTAACTATTCACAAAAGAGCACTCCCATTCTCGTCTGGTACTACCCTGAACTCGAACAACTAAATTACATCCTTCGAGGTTTTGATTTTCTACCCTTATGGGGTCCAACAGGGGTCCATCTTGAGTGTAGTACTTTTCGGCATAGCAATCAACCCAATTATTGTTTGCTTTCCAGCTAGCTTTCCAGGCCCCCTCTTTGTGGATGACTTCACAATCTACTGCAGCACCCAGAGAATGTGTCTCGTGGAGCACTGTCTTCAGTGATGTCTTGACTGTCTTTATTCCTGGAGTGTTGCAAATAGCTTCCGTTTCTCCAATGAGAAAACAGTCCGCATCAACATCTGGAGATACAAAGAGTTTCTTCCACCATCTCTACATATCAGCCCCATTGCTCTCCCATTAATGGAGATGACAAAATTTTTTAGGGCTAACCTTGTATAGGAAACTTTGCTGGTCTCCACATGTCTTATTTGGCTGCCTGATGTACCCTCTGGGGCTCAGCATTAATTTACTGAGTACAGGCTTAGTGAACCCGGGGTCCCAAGCTGTGGACTGTGTTGCGGCAACAGTCTGCCAAACCGTAAGCTCTGTGCGTGCTTCAACAATCATCGTTCAGCACAACATTGTATGTTTCTGAGCCTGGGGATCTTGGCTTAATCGCCGGGATGAGGATGATACAAACACACACACACACACACACACACACACACACACACACACACACACACACATATATATATATATATACCAGTGGTGGCGAAAGCTTGTATGTGTGTTTGTGTGTGATTTTATTTGTTTCTCTCGACGAGCCGGTCCTTTTGGTAAGTCATCTCTTATATATATATGTGTGTGTGTGTGTGTGTGTGTGTGTGTGTGTGTGTGTGTGTGTTTGTATCATCCTCATCCCGGCGATTAAGCCAAGATCCCCAGGCTCTGAAACATACAATGTTGTGCTGAACGATGATTGTTGAAGCACGCACAGAGCTTACGGTTTGGCAGACTGTTGCCGCAACACAGTCCACAGCTTGGGACCCCGGGTTCACTAAGCCTGTACTCAGTAAATTAATGCTGAGCCTACATAGACCAACACCTTCAACTCATCATGTGCAGTCTCCCATCCTTCATCAAAGACACCAACCACTTCCTCGATCGCCTGAAATCCTTACCCAGCCTGTTACCTCCTGAAACCATCCTTGTAACCATTGATGCCACCTCCTTATACACAAATATCCCACATGCCCAGGGCCTCGCTGCGATGGAGTATTTCCTTTCACGCCGACCACCCACTTCCCTACCTAAAACCTCTTTCCTTAATACCCTAGCCAGCTTCATCCTAACCCACAACTTATCCACCTTTGAGGGCCGGACATACCAACAACTAAAGGGAACAGCCATGGGAACCAGGATGGCCCCCTCGTATGCAAACTTATTTATGGGACGCTTAGGGGAAGCCTTCCTGGAAACCCAAGCCTGTCAACCCAAAGTTTGGTACAGATTCATTGACGACACCTTCATGATCTGGACCAACAGTGAAGAAGAACTCCAGAAATTCCTCTCCAACCTCAACTCCTTTGGTCCCATCAAATTCACCTGGTCCTACTCCAAATCCCATGCCACTTCCCTTGATGTCGACCACTATCTGTCCAACGGCCAACTTCACACATCCGTCCACATCAAACCTACCAACAAACAACAGTACCTCCATTATGACAGCTGCCATCCATTCCATATCAAACGTTCCCTTCCCTACAGCTTAGGTCTTCGTGGCAAAAGAGTCTGCTCCAGTCCCGAATCCCTGAACCAGTACACCAATAACCTAATAACAGCTTTCACATCCCGCAGCTATCCTCCTGATCTGGTTCAGAAGCAAATTACCAGAGCCACCTCCTCATTCCTCCAAATCCAGAACCTTCCACCGAAGAATCCCAGAAGTGCCCCTTTTGTCACCGGATACTTTCCGGGACTGGAGCGGACTCTGAATGTGGCTCTCCAGCAGGGATACGACTTCCTTAAATCCTGCCCCGAAATGAGATCCATCCTTAATGACATCCTCCCCACTCCTCCGAGAGTGTCTTTCCGCCGCCCACCTAACCTTCGTAACCTCCTAGTCCATCCCTATGAAACCCCCAAACCACCTTCCCTACCCTCTGGCTCCTACCCATGCAACCGCCCCCGTTGTAAAACCTGCCCTATGCACCCTTCTACCACCAGTTACTCCAGTCCAGGAACCCGGAAGGTGTACACGATCAAGGGCAGAGCCACTTGCGATAGCACCCACGTGATTTACCAACTAACATGCCTGCACTGTGAAGCGTTCTATGTGGGAATGACCAGCAACAAACTGTCCATTCGCATGAACGGTCACAGGCAGACAGTGTTTGTTGGTAATGAGGATCACCCTGTGGCTAAACATGCCTTGGTGCACGGCCAGCACATCTTGGCGCAGTGTTACACCGTCCGGGTTATCTGGATACTTCCCACCGACACCAACCTTTCAGAACTCCGGAGATGGGAACTTGCCCTTCTGCTTATTCTCTCCTCCCGTTGCCCACCTGGACTCAATCTCCGCTAACTCAAATTCTTGCCCACTATCTTTAGCATCTTTGCCTTGGTTCTGTGGACAGAGCCTCTGCCTCAATTGGTATCTCTGTCCAACTTCTTTGCTTTTCACAAATGTCTGTCTAGGTGTGTTTGCGTTTCGATATGTCTGAGTGTGTGTGTATTTGTTTACCTTCCTTTTTTCCCCCTAAGGTAAGTCCTTCCACTCCTGGGATTGGAATGACTCCTTTTCCACTTCCTTAAAACCCATATCCTTCCCTTTTCCTCCCCTTTTTTCCTCTTTTTCCTGAAGAAGCTGCCAGTGGTGGCGAAAGCTTGTTTGTGTGTGATTTTATTTGTTTCTCTCGACGAGCCGGTCCTTTTGGTAAGTCATCTCTTTTCTATTTTTCTATTTTTATTTTTATTTTTGTTTATCCCACCGGAAAAGTTTCCCTCTATAATTTTCGTTATATATATAAAACCCTCAATCTCAGGGTGTGTTTACGTGCTGAGGAGATGCATGGCTCTTGAGGTTGAACAGTCGCTAGCGAGTAACCTCTGAGGAACTTGCCACACCTTAGTTGTATAAGGATTATCCAGGCTAGCGGGGCTCTGCACGGGTGGACCGTTTATATCCCTAGCTGCTCGTGGGACCAAGATGAAACGAGCTGTAAACTATGCCAATGGTGTCTCTAAGCGAGAGAGATCAACTTTCAATGCCACGAAATATGACCCCCGATTGTTCCCTTTCCGTGGTACATCACGGGAGGAACATCGGGCTAAAGATAAGAATGAGCTATACTCTCCTAAATATCTTGTATGCAGCAGAACAGACGCGGACAGTTTCACGACGACAAAGCCTCTTTTCTACATTGAAAATCTTGAGGATAAGTATGGTGAAGTTGCAGGAATGTCAAAAGTGAGGAGCAATTCTGTGCTGATAGAAGCTGCATCATCCTCTCAGTCGAAAGCATTGATTGCCTGCGACAAGCTGGATGATGTCCATGTAAGCATAACACCCCACAAATCACTGAACATAATCCAGGGTCTGATTTACCACAGAGACCTTCTTCTACAGTCTGATGATGAGTTACGCACCAACTTAGAGCGACGGGGAATCCCACTTCATCAGGCGCGTGTATAGGGGTCCGAAGAATTGTAGGGTTGACACTGGTGCTTTCATCTTGGCCTTTTGAGGGTGATACATTGCCCGAAAAGATCACAGTCATGATTTACCGGTGTGACGTTTAGCCTTACATCCCTCTCCCTATGTGATGCTTCAAATGTTGGAAATTTGGACATATGTCATCCAGCTGCAACTCTAGCCCCACATGAAAGGAATGCGGGTGTCCATCCCATCTGGACACTCTGTGTACTCCCCCACCAATATGCATCAACTATGGGCAACACCATTCACCCTGTTCACCAGACTGTACCATTCTCCGCAGAATGTAAAATCATGGAAATTAAGACCCTGGACAGACTGAAATGCACCGAGGCAAGGAAAAATGTAAAAGACTCTACCCCCTACTGCAGACAACTCCTTATGGGACAATTACATCATTGCCAGCCACTCTGGCGACAATGAAACCAACAGTGCAACCATCTTCCGTGGGCCCTAAGGGCCATCAAACTCAATCTGCTTCTTTGAAGGTTGGGGGAACTTCATTCATTGCCCCACCAGTACCATCGGCCCCTCTCGCTAGGGAGGAGTCTGTTGGGATGCTCCCTTTTCTCCAGTTTGAAAGAGTAGACTGGAGAACCCAAGCCATTCGAAGGAAGATGCGAACACCGCTGGTCGAAGGGCTTCCCGGTCTTCATCGGTTCCTGAAACTCCCCGGAAGCCCTCCCAGTGGTCTAAACCAAAAGAACAGTGGGAGGACAAAAGGGGGGGGGGGGAGAGAGGGGGGAGAGAGAGAGAGAGAGAGAGAGAGAGAGAGAGAGAGAGAGAGAGAGAGAGAGAGAGAGAGAGAACTAGGAAAAATCATTTTCGACAGTACTCCCGCCATCGGTCTCTCAAACTTCTGATTCTGAGGCTGGAATGGAGATCCTAGTGTGCCCTGAGGATCTAGCACTCACCGACCTCCCAGAAACGATGGATATTGATGCCAAAGTACTAAGGAGGAGGCAAAAGGTGAAACGCTCATGGCATCCTAGTACTCCAACAGCAGTATCCTACAATGGAACTACGGTGGTTATTTTCAGTCTAGCTGAACTGCACCATTTATTGTGCCAATTTCCTGCTCTCTATGTAGATCTCCAGGAAACTTGGTTTCCTGTTCAGCGGACCCCAGTCCTTCATGGTTACTGGGGCTACTATAAAAATCGTGCAGCCTACGACAAGGTTACCGGAGGTGTTTGCATCTATGTCTTCACCAGTGTCCCCATTGCACCAGTGCCACGTCACACAGCGCTCGAGGCAGTGGCTGTGAGGATCCGGGCAGGACAGGAGATAACTATCTGCTTTCTGTACCTTCCTCCAGACAAGGCAGTCTCTCCTGTGAAACTAGCTGCCTTGGTTGCTCAACTTCCCCCGCCGTACCTCCTCTTGGGGGACTTTAATGCCCACAACCCCCTGTGAGGTGGAACTGAGATTACAGCCTCTGGTAGAGACGTGCAGTACCTTCTGGCACAGCTCAGTCTTTGTCTTCTTAATAACAGAGCCGCCATACTCTTTAGAATGGCCCATGGCACCTACTCAGCCATAGATCTGTCCCTTTGCAGTCCAAGCTTACTTCCACACCTTACTTGGAGGGTCCATGACAACCTTTGTGGAAGCGACTATTTCCCTATCACCCTGTCACTCCCACAGTCACCACCTGCGGGCTGCCTGCCCCAATGCTCCCTCTGTCGGGCAAACTGGCCGGCTTACATCTCGGCTGCTAAAGTAACATCTCCACTTCCAGACAAAGTTGATTTGGCTGTTGACCTTGTCCCCAGGGCCATTATTTCTGCTGCTGAAGCCACAGTCCAGAAATCCGCTGGTTTGCTTCATTGTAAGTCGGTTCCATAGTGATCAGCCAGCCACAATCTTCTGCTGCGATATTTTAGCGCAGTTGACTATTTGGTCCACTACTTTTGTGGTTTCCCTTTTCTTTATCTTCTTTTTGACATTTTAGCTCAAATTGCCTTCCCGTACTTCTTGTGTACTGGCTGTGAAGTGCTTAGTCTTCAACCATAAATCACGAGATGTGGTGTCTTTGCTGAGAACAGGGGACTGATAACCCAGCCATTTAATCCCCTTTAAACAACAACAACATTGTACCCCTTAATGTTCTCCACGTTCTTGGCGGTACATCATGGGGAGCAGATCGAACCATCCTTCCCCTTTGCCGGTCCATTGCCCGATGAAAGCTGGATTACAGAAGATTTGTTTACTCTTCTTCACAGCAATCAATTTCACACCATCTCAACTTGATCCACTATCAGGGGTTACAACTGGCAACTGGAGTTTTTTACACCAGCCCTGTTGAGTCTCTATGCTGAAGCTGCCGAATTATCATTGAACTATTAGTGTGATATACTACCTCGATACGGATGCCTACTGCTGTTGATGCACTCGTCTTAACCATTTTTCAATGACTTCCTCGATTGCCAGTATGGGCTGTCTGTAACTGCCCTGCTCCCTCTTGGAGTTTTTAATCACTTGCTTCAGCAACTTGATTTTATCTTCTCTACCACCTTTAAAATGGATGATAGCCCAATGCGGCTGTGGCATCAGGCTCAGGTTCACATTCACATAGAACTCAACTCGCTCTCAAAGGAGAGTACTCTAGATTCGGTATATCACTCGAGGTTTGTCGAACTTTGTCCACGGCTTGACAATAACATTTTTATCTATACACGATTAATGATAGAAATTTTCCACAGAGATCATAAATAACTTTTCAAAAGAGAGAGATTGGCTGGCCAGTACTCACCTTTTTGCTGTACTGCCTATAGTCACACACATAAAGAAAAAAAGGATGAAAATAAAACAAGCTTTCGGAACTGTGTTTCTTCTTCAGGTAAGTGAGAAGGGAATAAAGTACTGAGCCATGCCAAATAGTATAAGAAAGATCAATCAGAAAGAGATGAACAGATGAGTGACCCGAATGATGCTGAGGGTTGGATGAAGGGGTTGTCTAAAACAGTTTTATCAAGGAAAGATGATAAGATACACACACACACACACACACACACACACACACACAAGGGATAATGGGTAGGTGAGTTGAGGATGGGGAGGATTTAGTGTAGATTTAGGCCAGGAGGGTGGTGAGAGGAGAGGATATGTTGGAGGACAAGTTCCCACCTCCGTAGCTCTGAGGGATTGGTGCTAGTTGGTAGTATCCAAATGGCACGTGTGGTGTAACATGTGTCAAAGTCTGGAGTCATGCTGGAGGGCATGCTCTGCCACAGGATATTGGGTTTCCCCCAGGCAAACAGTCCCAACAAACCCTATATCTTGCGGCAGAGTATGCCCTCTAGCATGACTCCAGGTACCTTGGCAAGTGTTACACCACATGTGCCATTTGGATACTACCAACTAAAACAAATCCCTCAGAGCTACGGAGGTGGGGACACTCACCCAACATATTCTCTCTTCCCGCCACCCTTCTGGCCTAAATCTAAGCTAACCCCTCCCCCTCCTCCATCCTCAGGTCACCTATCCATTATCCCTTCCTTACCTCGGCCCCCCCTCCCCGTCTCTCTCTCTTTACCAAGCGAGGTGGCGCAATGGTAACGCACTGGAATCATATTCAGAAGGGCGGTGGTTCAAATCCACCCCGGCCAATTAGATTCATGTTTTCCGTGATTTCCCTAAATCGCTCCAGGCAAATGCTGGGATGGTTTCTTTCAAAGGGCACGGCAGATTTCCTTCTCCATCCTAACCATAAACTCAGAGTGTCAGCTCCGTCTCTAATGACCAAGCTGTCGATGGGACGTTAAACCTTAAGCTTCCTTCCTTATATATATATATATATATAAATAAAAAATAGAGATTGTTTAAATTATCCAAAGCACAGGCTCGCTGACAGATACAAAAACACAAATAAAAACACACGCTTACATGAGATCCATCCTTCATGACATCCTTCCCTCTCCACCAAGAGTGTCTTTCGGCTGCCCACCTAACCTTCGTAACCTCCTAGTCCATCCCTCTGAAATCCCCAAACCACCTTCCCTACCCTCCGGCTCCTAACCACGTAACCGCCCCCGTTGTAAAACCTGCCCTATGCACCCTTCCACCACCACTTACTCCAGTACCGTAACTCGGAAGGTGTACACGATCAAGAGCAGAGCCACTTGCGATTGCACCCACGTGATTTACCAACTGACATGCCTACACTGTGAAATGTTCTATGTGGGAATGACCAACAACAAACTGTCCATTCATATGAACGGTCACAGGCAGACAGTGTATATTTGTAATGAGGATCACCCTGTGGCTATACCTGTCTTGGTAGTACAGCCAGTACATCTTGGCACAGTGTTACACTGACCAGGTTATCTGGATGCTGCCTACTGACACCAATCTTTCAGAACTCTAGAGATGGGAACTTGCCCTTCACATATTCTCTCTTCCTGTTGCCCACCTGGTCTCAACCTCCTCTAAATTCAAATTCCCGCCCACCATTCTATAACATCTTTGCCTCGGTTCTCTGGGCAGAGTCTCTGCCTCAACTGGTATCTCTGTCCAACTTCTTTGCTTTCTACAAATATCTGCCTTGGTGTGTGTGTGTGTGTGTGTGTGTGTGTGTGTGTGTGTGTGTGTGGGCGCACACGCATGCACATATGCATTTGTTTAACTTTCCTTTTTTCCCCTAAGGTAAGTCCTTCCACTCCCAGGATTGGAATGACTCCTCATCCACTCCTTTAAAACCCACATCTTTCCCTTTTCCCCCTCCTTCCTTCCTCTTTCCCTGATGAAGCGGCCAACGGTTGTGAAAGCTTGAATCTTTGTGTATGTGTGTGTTTTTATTGTGGTTTTGTATCTGTCAATGAGCCTGTGCTTTGGGTAAGTTAAATGATCTCTGTTTTTTATTCATATTTATCCCACCAACTGTTGTGTTGGTTTGTGTGTGTTTGAAAATCTCAAAAAGTTCTTCACGGATTGAGCTCAAAATTTGTCACGACATTGTCCTGTAAAGCAGCAAGGTTTTTATACACCTATTTGTTTAATATATTACTCATAATATATGCAATTTTGGGCCTCAACGTTCCCACATTGTAAAATTTATATAAATTCACTTGTGATATATATTTAATAGGTATGTAAAAACATCCGCGTAATCCAGTAGTACATTGTATCAATATTTCAAAGCATTTAGTCAAGAATTTTCAGAGATGTAAGATTTTGAACATAAGACTAAACATCGTTCTAAGTTACATTTCTAAGACGAGATACAGGAAGGGTAGGCAATGACAAAGAGAGGAGGGGAGATATACAGGTACTTTTTTAATTGTAAACAAGACTCCAAATAGCAGTTTTTGTAGTTCAGGCTTAAAACTAATTTAATAGCAGCATTTTTCAAAAATCTTTTCATCCCCTATTTCACCCCCTTAGGGTAGGAATATCGAAAAATCGCTTCTTAAACATTGCCAACAGTGTAAGATGAACACCCTCTGCAAATTTCAAGGTTTTATCATCAGTGGTTTTGGCTGGGCGATGATTTACTTGGAACATTGCCTCTTACCTATAAAAATGAATGTTTGTGTGTATGTCCTCTATGTGTTCATAAACCGTTCTTCGATTGCAGTGAAACTTTGGTGAACTGTTCACCGTATACCCATAAAGGTTCCGGACCCAAACTCAAAAGAGCACGCCACATAGCTCAGGAGATATGACATTATAATGAGGCCACCGCATGAGAATACCCAGATTTATCTGTCAATTATTGGAAAATGGGAGTAGTTAGGGACGTGCAACAAAGTTTGCATGTAATTTTGGATGTTTATGAAGTAGTTTTTAACTTCCCCCCTCCCCCCACCCCAAATGATGAAACGAAAAGAACTGTACCGCTCACAACAGTTTTGCTGTAGATGCCGGAAAACTGTCGCGTCAGGCAGGACCTAGTATCAAATAAAGTGAGCATTACGGATATGTGTGTCACTATTTATTTTTGTCTGCAAATCTCCCTTAATTCTCTTGGATCAAAATTAAGCAATCTGTTTTCTTAAACTCTGCCTGTATAAAAGCGAAAGGACACTCACTCACTGACTAAACACGAAATCTCGAAAACTACTTCACCTATGAAGCTGAAATTTGGCAGGAATGTAGTGATAGGTAGAAAACGTCAGCTAAGAAATTATTTTGTGATAGGTGCAAGGCAGAAAATACTTCTCCTACAGACTCACAAAATTTACAGCTCCATTCCGATCTTCACAAAAAATTGCACGCTTCACCTTCAAAACAAGAGGAAGGTCACCGTCTGCCTTAAGTTTAATATGGTGCATGGGGGATTCCTAAATACCTTGGTCGCATCATAACTTGAGAACGGCTCAACCGATTTCACAGATCCTATCCCCCCCCCTCCCCCCCCCCCCCCCCCCCCAATTAGTCTCTGGACAAGGGTTGTATGAAATAAAACTGGAATATTTGAGAACAACAGAGTGCTTTTTTCAATGTAACCCTGCGTTTCTATTGCATAGAAATCTTTAGTTTTGTTCTGATACTGATGAAATTTTGCACAATCTATGTTTTTTTTTTTTAAAATAGTAATGTCACTGTCCATATTAAATTTTGTTCGGTGCATGGTGGAGGGTACTTATCTTACAGAATTTTAAAAAAATGCGTAGTTTTGCTCCAATCTTTATGAATTTTTGCACACATGACCTTTAAACCAAGAGGAAGATAACTGGGTACATAAATGTTTATATGGTACATGACAGAGGGTACCTTGCAGAAAACTTTGCCGAGAGAGGAGAAGGTGGAAACGAACAGAGAGATGGGAGAGAGAGGTGGATGCAGAGAGAGAGAGAGGGGGGGGGGGGAGAAGGGGATGTGGACTACGAGAGTGTAGGATAAATAATCACTCGGGCAACACCGGGTCTGTCTGTGTCTGTGTCTGTGTGTGTGAGAGAGAGAGAGAGAGAGAGAGAGAGAGAGAGAGAGAGAGAGAAATCATGACACAACCTTCTTAACCCTCCTCCCTTTCCTTCCCCTCCTCTGTTTCCACAGTGCAGAGCATTATTTAGAGTGCGACAGTCGGTAATGACGGTTGTGTGCCTGTGTAAATTGTGTGAATGTTCTATATTCTGAAGAAGGCCATGGGGGATAGCTTAAGTGTTGTATGTGTGTGTCTTTTTTTTATGTGCCTGACGCAGCTCTTCATTCAATCTTTGCAGTGAGTTGTAAACTGTCATTATTATAGTGCATTTAATACTGTTATTTTGCTGCTGTTCTTGAACCACCCTTGTATTGTTGTTATTATTATTATTATTATTATTATTATTATTATGACGGTATTAATATTATTTGCCTCTATTAGAAGTATCATGATTGAATTACGCTGACACTTTACGAAAAATGATAAATTTATTCCCTGTAGAGATTTGTCATGTAACTCTTAACTATAAATTAAAAAGTCTTCATTAAATTAGGAGGTATCTCACTCAGCAGGTTATTCCCTTCAGGAGGTGTATTTATTGTACTGGTAATAGATATATTTTAAGATACACAAAACTCTACTAGTATTAGGAATTTTCAGTACCTACTATGAGAAGGAGAGAGGGATAGCTTGGGGAAGGTTAAAAAGAAATGGCAAATGGCTCAAAAATGTTAGGGGGCCACCTTTGATGAGGAAAAGATGTTTGCCTGTTCTCACAACTCATGCGTTTTTCACCGTAGGGGCTGAGTGAGAATGTTAAATGATCTTGAGAGGCCCAATTGTATGAGCATTCTTTGCTGTTTGTAGTATTCTTTCTCTGTGCAGTTGAGAGAGATGATGTTTAAAAATAACATTTTTGACACAATTTCACTTTTTTAATGAGAAAATAATTTGTTATTTTGGGTGACTATTTTTATGTATTTCCACA
Source organism: Locusta migratoria (assembly GCA_026315105.1). Lineage (NCBI taxonomy): Eukaryota > Metazoa > Arthropoda > Insecta > Orthoptera > Acrididae > Locusta > Locusta migratoria. The sequence goes on from CM048744.1 coordinate 599,061,245, forward strand.
GATTCTCTGACAAGGTGCCATTTGAATATGCCTGCGATGAAACATTAGAAGCCCTTTATGACTATTTTGAAGAGCTTGTGGAAGACTGTGGCCATTTACAATCTGCTGATGTAACATATGGTGTAAGTACATAAAGTGTAAATGTAAGGAGATTTGTGTGGTCCTAACTTATATTAATCTCCCCTTCTATTAATGTTAAATCTCCAATAGAATGCAAATTGTCATGAAACAGCACCAGACAAAAATTGTGATTTTTACTGATACTTGAAGCTACAAACTGGGTTGCTGAGTACACATAATTGAACTTGGTAACTTAAGTAAATAGATCATTTTAACATTATTGATTTTGTTTGCAGAACTGTTCTGCACATGACACAAATTTACAGCACTCAGTTTCTTTTTGACTTATGGTAATTTTGTGTCCCCTCAAATGAGAGTGTGAAGATTATTGTTTCTTATCAAGCACAATGCATAGAAAAGTAATCAAACCTCTAAACTTCTCCATAGTTATTTTTCTTCTTAATTCTTCAAAAACGTGTTTTGTCAGTGTGCCAGCAATTTGACTTGAACTTTCTACACGTTCCAATTTACAGTAATTCCATTATGTTCTTGAATGAACTTTAGTGAAATGTCATTGTGTTTCATGCCTCCAGTTATTCTTCCTCCATAAATATTCTTCAAAATATGTATGGCAGCGTGATTGCCAATAGACAGTTCTGTTGTTACTTTTTATCCTCCTCCTAATAACTAACCCATCATCTATAAACTGCTATAATTAACTTCTGTAGATGCAGGGAGCATTGTCACTTTTAATAAATCCTAATGTCATCTGATAATTTGATGATTTCTTATTTGAGTTATTTGGAGCTAGTTTTAGTTTGTAAAAACTATTATTTAGCTTGCAGATTCTATTTATATCATTTTTGATCCATCAAGTTGGTTTCCATGTAGATTTCCTCTTGCAGATTCCTGTATGGAAGTCCTTTCTTTATATCAAGAGTCATTATATTCATTTTATTTCAAATTTTAAGACTAAGAAGCAGTGTAAATATTTGTAACATACTACAGGACTATAGGTTTCCACATGGTCCAGTCCTTTCTTGTATAAAAACCACTTTCAACAAGTCTGCTTTATAGTAACCATCTTGCTTTTTATGCAGTACCCAGTGATAAGTCTTACATTTTTTGGAAGTTCAACAAGGCTCCAAGTTCTCATTTTCATTAGGAAATTGTGTTAATTACACATTAATTTGAACTAATTTTTGTCTTTCAGTACATTTGTAAAAGACATAGCTTTAACTTTGCCTGCCATGCCCAATTTTGTGTTATTACAGTGTTGCGCGGGATCCATCTTTCATTTACCATTAGAACAATATCTGAGATAAGTGATTTTTCAACATGAAAAGTAGTCTATTACACTTGGTTTCACTCACTTATGATGTATGGCATTGTTTTTTGTGGTAACTCGCTTGATGCAAAAAGGATATTTCTGGCTCAAAAACGGGCGGTTCGAGCAATATCTGGTGTAAGTTCGCGAACGTCATGTCGACCCCTTTTCAGTAGTCTGGGAATTTTGACTCTGGCGTCACAATAGGTTTTTTCTTTAATGTCGTTTGTTGTTAATAATATCAGCTTATTCCTACGAGTGAGTAGCTTTCACTCGGTGAATACTAGACAGAAGTCTAATCTATATTTGCATCACACCATCTTAACACTTGTGCAGAAAGGGGTACAGTATTCTGCGGCATCCATTTTCAATAAGCTGCCACAAGAACTAAAGAATCTTAGCACTAATCCACATGCTTTCAAATTTAAATCGAAGAGTTACCTCATGGCTCACTCCTTTTATTCTGTCGATGAACTCCTAGAAAAGTTAAACAATTAAGCTATTTTTTCTTTATTGATTCTTTTCACTTTGTCTTAAGATTGTCATGTACAAAGGACTACTTAAAATTTTTCTATTACCATTCTTGTGTAACAATTAATGTATTGACTTGTTCCATGACCGTGGAGTCTCACTCCTCAATTGGGTCCTATGGAACAGATAAATCCAATAATAAATAATAATAATAATAATAATAAATAATAATCTGTAAATCTGAAAAGGACTTGCAAGCATTTATTGGTCATGTAGTTTTGGGGGAGAGACTGATGATATACCACACTTTTCAGAGACAACAAATTGTGAATCATCCTGTACTCACACAGAAAGAAAAAAGGACAACAAGCTTCTGAAAGCTTGTTTTATTTTTGTCCTTTTTTATTTCTGTGTGTGACTATCGGCAATACAGCAAAAAGGTAAGTGAGTGAGTGTGTTCTTGATTTCTGACCCATTGTCTGATTTCAAACATCTGACTTTCTTCCCAAACTAATTTCTACAATTTCCATGAAAGTTTATAGTTTGACAGCAGCTTCATCTTTCATCTTCAGAAAGTAAACAATTTGAAAATGAGAAAATCATCATTAAATAACAGAAAATATCTTGGTGCACCTAATGATATAAGATTTATTTGGTAAATGCTTTCACGATCAGATTGTAAATTTGTCATTTATTGGCAATAAATAATCAGTGAGTAGTGCTTTTCATTTGGAATCTTTTTTACTTTGCTGACTGGTTTTTCGACTGTCTCATTTCTGTCTGATGTTACATTTGGACATTCCATACTAAAATGTCCCTATTGTATGTAGGTGTTGCAGGAATAATTGTCTCTAAAACTGTTAAATGTTGGGTACATAGTTTCTTTTTCTGCAGTGTTTCTGTACATGCCTGTTTTGCTGCATTTGTAACATTCAATTGAGGACCTTTCCTGCTGAATACGTTTGACAAAGTAGTTAATTTGTTTTGAGATGCAAGCATTTTGTAACCTGTTTGGTTGTTTTGACCCATCTAATCTATACTGTTCCAGGCACAAACATTCAAGTGATGTCAGTCTCTTCCACAACTTCCCTTTCTGATGCAAAATCTTCCATATGTTATTTAATCTGCAAACAATTTTAAATATCTCATTTACTGATGTTGCATTTGTAATTTAAAAAATCTGCAACCTTTTTTTCCATCTAGCATTTCTAAAATTTATTTGTTTAATTAGCAAACCTGTATTCACTATTATCCTGGCCATGTTACAGCTGATATTCAGAGCTATAAAAAGTGTGCCTCTTGCTTTTTCTCAGTCCAAGGCTACATGCTGTTCAGTTCCTGCTGCTGCTAGTTTCACTTCCTGTCAGGTTACTATTGAATACAGCCTTTTTGACTTGAATGTTAAGTTTAGTTTACATTGCTAAGAGATGTCCATTGCCATATGATCTAATAAAATTTACATTTGTGAATTCGTGTACTCCATTGATAAGACATTTTACTATATGTGAAGTAGGAGCATGTGGCTTATGGTCAACAAGGAGGTAGGTAGGATCTGGGCCATATGAGATACATGCCTGGAGTTCATAATAGTCAGCTAGCTATAGGTAAAGTATAAATAACTCTTGCAAGTGTTGTTGAAAGGTAAGTACAGTAAAACATCCCTTAACAGACACTTCCCAATAGCGAACTCCTCTCAATAGCGGACATTTTAAAATTCCCCTGCAAAACAACACTAGCCTTTACGCTAAAATTATTCTGAATAGCGGACATTCTCAATAACGGATGCTGACACTGCAATATATCCCCCAACAATAACTGAAACTTCCAAATAACAGACAGCCACAGCCGCGCATAGTGACTCCCCCTTGAGGCCTGCCTAATCCCAGTACCTGCTACCTATGCTGCAGGCGGAAGGGAAAGGCCCGTACCACAAGGATGGCTGCCTGTGCCGGCTTAGCCTGCCGCTCGGGGAAATCCAAGGGCCACGGCAAACAATGTCCACAACACCTAGGGAAAGGTGGAGTGCAGGGGAGTTCCTGTCTACAGCACTCAAAGGGGAAGTGAGGCAGTACTGTTTCTGTCTTCGAGCGAGTGAGTTTATTTACGTATTATAGTGCAAAATGTTGCAGAAATGAAAACGGTTAATGTTGAGTGAAAAGGTCGAGATCATCAAGAAAAGGAGAACTTAGTGTTAGAGATATGGCTATGAAGTTTGCTGTTGGAAACACACAGGTCAGTGACATTATAAAAAAAAACAAAAAGGACATTCTAAAGTTGTGAACTGCAAATGATAACCTTATAAGTAAATGCGCATTTCCCAACACACCAGGCTTAAAAGTGGACAGTTCGACATTTGAATGGTTCTGCCATGTTCCCATCAACAACTTGCCAGTTGGCGGACTCTGATCCTCAAGACAGCACTCACCTTCATCAGGGAGTTAGGACTACATGACTTTAAAGCATCTGTAGGTTGCCTCGACAAATTTAGGAGTTGGCACAACATATATTTTTGAACCATGTTTGGTGAATCAAGTTCAGTGGACGAAAACATTGTATCAGATTGGCACAATAAGATAACTCTTTTTTGTGACGGTTATGAAGAAAGAAACATTTTTAACTGTGACGAGACTGGTCTTTTCTTCAGAGCTCTGGCCAGTAAAACAATGGCTTTGAAAGGTGAAAACTGTTCAGGAGGCAAAATTTCAAAAGAACGTCTCACTGTTCTACTGTGCGTTAATACAATAGGTGAAATTGAAAAGCTATTAATTATTGGTAAGGCTGTGAAGCCTAGATGTTTTAAAGGCATTGATTTGAGTAAATTGAGTGTCGAGTGGTATGCTAATAAATGATCTTGGATGACGAGAGCAATAATGACTGAATGGTTATCCACATTTGACAGAAGAATGGGAAGACAAAGGAGGAAAGTGGTATTGTTTATGGATAACACCACTTCCCATTGCGATGCAGCACTAAAAAATGTCAAAATAATCTTTTTGCCACCAAATTCAACTTTACGGTACCAACCACTGGTTCAGGGCATTATTAAAAATTTCAAAATTTACAGGCAAAGAGTTGGCACATTTTGTCTCGAATGGACAATGTTGACTTAAGATATGAACTCGGAAAATCTATCAATGTGTTGGATGCAATTCTGTGGATTTCTTCAGCTTTAAAACAAGTAGCATCCACTACAGTCAGCAACTGTTTTAAGAAGGCAGGGTTCATTTTTAATGACTGTATTCCAGCTATTGCCAACATTGTAGAAGAAATTTTTTCAGTAAAAAACATGCAGGCTTATTCAGCCCGTATCAATAACATTCTATGTATGCACGTTTCATGATCATATTTTTCTGTATTGACGCAATTTTGGGTGTTTCTCATGTGAAAACAGGGTACTTCAGTACATCCGAAATTTTCGTTATATAGAACCGGCCGTGCCCCAATCATTTCCGATAAACGAGTGTTTACTGTACTGTATTATACATCGTATTTCTAAAATGTTCAAATGTTTTTGAAGCTTAAGGGACTTAACTGCGTGGTCATCAGTCCCTAAACTTACGAAGTACTTATGAACTAGCTTATACTAAAGATGGCACAAACATCCATACTTGAGGGGGGGATTCGAACCGCCGACGGGGAATGGCCTCGTGCATCATAGCATAGTGCCTCAATGCGCTCGGCCACGGCCTCGTATTTTTATCCTTTTCTTAATAACGGACACTTCTTAAAAGCGGACAATTTTATTTTCCCCATTGGTGTCTGTTATTCACAAGTTTTACTGTACTTTCTCCTATCATTTTCAATTTTTGTGTGCAAAGCGGTTGTTAGTTATTGTGTGGAACTTTTATGAGGGTGAATACAAATATAAACCTTTCCCTCCCAGCGTTGACATATGGCAACGTCATCTTTATCTGTTCCTCTAGCCACAACCATTTGTCCAAAGATTGTAAACAACACTGCAGGACTTCCAACAGTTCATTGTAACTAGGTTGTCTACTATTACCTTCAAGAAAGAGTGAGCATTAGGATGCAATGGAGTTACATCATAACTGAGGGTGACGCCTCGCACACCGCATGCTTGCCCGGTCATGACAGAACTGCAAGCCCTTGGGAGTGGCATCATCATGCAGCGGACTCGGCCGTGGCACGTCTTTCATATGCTGCGGACGGACAGAATGCAGCTTGCAGTGGTGTGCTCCAACATCCCTCCCGTCTTCCGAGAAACCAACACCACAGGTGGAAGTGATCGATGGCCAACGATGCTGGATCATGGCAGCCACGGGAGTTGCCCATGTGACCCTGCGGCGGGGAAAACCGCAGCGGGACGTGAGCCGGCCGGAGCCGGCAAGAACCTCCATCGCCTCATCTGCGTCAGAGGGGAAGTTGTTAGCACATTGCTTGATGACCGATTCCAGGGGCACATAGGGGTGGAAGTGACCAGGCCAGCGGTGACCAGGACAGGGCATGGTCGCCGCTAGCACAGGTGACATCAACGGAGAGGCCGGTCGCATCTCGACGTCGCCACTGGAGGAAGACGCCTCCCCTGTCGGCACTTCCACGCCTACCAGTGTAAAAGATGAAACAGCTCCATCCGTTGCAGAACCCGAGCAGGCAGAAGGCAGGCGCGATGGAGGGGAACTGGCCATTGTGCCGACCTGTGGGGAGAGAGGCCACAATTCGACGTTGTCATCAGTGGCTGACTGTTGGCGTTGAGGACGCCTATTCGTAGTGTCCCTTCTTCGCGCCTTGTCGAACATTGGCTCTGTCAGTAAGGCGCGTCAGGGTGGTGGGAAAGGGATGATAACGCACCAGAGACCACTGGGCATGAGCCATCGGCAGGAGGAGGCTGGTGCCACTGTGATGTGATGTCAGATGGATGCCTCTCTCGACTTCCGAAGCTACGGAGGGGTAGCCAAGAGGCACAGACTTGGGAACTGAATGCACCTTGCATCTCAAAACAAATTAACTACTTTGTCGAATGTATTCAGCAGGAAATGTCCTCATTTGAATGTTACAAATGCAGCAAAACAGGCATGTACAGAAACACTGCAGAAAAAGAAACTATGTACCCAACATTTAACAGTTTTAGAGACAATTATTCATGCAACACCTACATGTGATAGGGACATTTTACTATGGAATGTCCAAATGCAACATCAGGCAGAAATGAGACAGTCAAAAAACCTGTCAGTAAAAAAATATATATATATATATATATATATATATATATATATATATATATATATATATATATATATATGAGATTCCAGATGAAAAGCGCTACTCACTGATTATCTATTGCCAATAAATGACAAATTTACAATCTGATCGTGAAAGCATTTACCAAATAAATCTTATATCATTAGGTGCAACAAGATATTTTCTGTTATTTAAAGATGATTTTCTCATTTTCAAATTGTTTACTTTCTGAAGATGAAAGATGAAGCTGCTGTCAAACTATAAACTTTCATGGAAATTGTAGAAATTAGTTTGTGAAGAAAGTCAGATGTTTGAAATCAGATAATGGGTCAGAAATCAAGAACACACTCACTCACTTACCTTTTTGCTGTATTGCCGATAGTCACACACAGAAAGAAAAAAGGACAAAAATAAAACAAGGTTTCAGAAGCTTGTTGTCCTTTTTTCTTTCTGTGTGAGTACAGGATGATTCACAATTTGTTGTCTCTGAAAAGTGTGGTATATCATCAGTTTCTCCCCTAAAGTTTCTACATGACCAATGAATGCTTGCAAGTCCTTTTCAGATTTACTGATTACAAGACGGATCCCATTCACTCTTAGCACTGGCTTTCTCTGCTGCTACGGACACACCGCAGTGCATCACGCCTAGCAGACTGTCCCTCCCAGCACACTGGAACTTGTGCGTCACCAATGAACTGCACAATACTGCACTCATCTAGGACAAATGATAGCACCTAATGCCTTCCAACAAACGGCAAAAATAAATTCAAACCTTTCAGAATTTTTTTCTAGCTTACACCCTCACAAAAATATATAAAGGGAAAAAGTTTATCGTTTAATACATTTCAGATGTTAGTTTGGTAAAAGTTCTACGCCAGATGTGATATTTTAATTTATTACTTCACTATCACCGAATACATTGGCCGGATAGTTTTTCAGACATTGACAAAATATAGCACTGAAGGCAATAATATAATTATTTTGCCATGCAATGCTTAGTTTAGGAGATATGATATGATAAACATAGAGTAGCTTAATTAATTTTTTCTTAAAAGTTTAAATATTTTCTTTTTCAGTGACAAAATTTTTTTAATTTAATTCTACAAAAGGTGTCAGTAGGTAGTTCTCGGAATACACTTATTGTGTTATGTCGCCAAATTATAAAATACACGACTTTGCATTTTTATATTCTGACTGGCTGTCTAGCATGGTTAGAAAACGTTTCACACAAAGATTTGCGGGCCGATGCTACTGTGTCCCCTGCTCAGCAGCAGTGCACATGTGCGGAGAAGCTGACACACACTTCTGAGTGGTTATGCGAGTGGATTTGGCAACTGCACCCGAATCGCTACAAAAAGGCTTACAAAATTAAATGGGGGCACTGCTTCAATAACTAGACCCCTCGGTGTGCTCATTCACCAAACCGAACTTTGGCGCATCGAAAAGATACAGAATGGTGTCCCTGGACTTGGAACATCCTCTAAATAAGTTACACCACCTACATCATCAACACTCTTCCTGTGATGACACACATGAATCACCTTTTTCCTAAAGGAACTTCATTGGTTTGATACCTTCAGTAAAAAAAGAAAAGAGGGGGGGGGGGGAGGGGGGAATCACAGATTGCTACTTAATCATAGTGTAAATTAACAGCAGGGCAACTCTCCCATTGTGGATGCTGCTGCCTTCTCCTGTCTTGTAGCATGAGTCTTCCACCTGTTGGCCACTTTGTAAACCTTGGGCAACATTACTGGCACCTAACAACTTCATCAGAAAACTTTTCAAAATTTTGTGGAACTTTTAAGGAGTCCATTTGAATCACCCTCACATTGTTGAATGATATTGTGTTTATGACTGTTACAATGAATCTTTGTGACAAAGTATTATTATTATTATTATTTAATTTTTATATAAAGTACACCTACTTCAGCAAGACCACTAATTTATTTTATTCCTGGTTTTTTATTGGTTTCAATGAGCTGTGTCATCATCTTCAGAAAAAGTTACAGTGTTCTGTTTCCTGAAGATGTTGTCATAGCTCATTTGCTGAAGTAAGTGTACCTTATATAAATTTTTGATCGCTCTCCATAGGCATAATATGCCACTTAACTATTAAGTTTTAAGTTCATTGATGCAAATTTCTTAAATGAAAATATCAAAATTTAGTTATCTTACTGCTTATCATGTTGATAGTGTGAATAGTTACTATGATTTATGTGATACCACCATTATTTCCTTTTAGGATGGTGTTCTAACTATAAATTTTGGAAAACCTTATGGCACATATGTAATAAACAGGCAGACACCGAACCAGCAGATCTGGCTTTCGTCGCCAATAAGTGGACCGAAGAGATACGATTTAATGAGTGGACAGTGGATATATAAACATGATGGAGTACCATTGCACAAACTTCTAGATACGGAAGTGTCACAAATTGTTAAAAAAAGTGTAGACTTCGAAAAATGTTTGCCTAATGTAAATGATCTTTCATTGAAATCTTAGGTATGTCTTACTGTAAATTACTGCAGTTATTTGTCTTGTAGCAAGATAGTGGATTTACACCATCTTAAAATATCTTCTGTGTATAATTTTGAAATTTTTTGTTCCTGTAAAATAAATGGTCACTGAGATAAGAAGTGATTGTGTCTGCACTTTTATCAATTTGTTCTTGGAAATATACTGCTTGTCAGGAAATGCTAATGCTTGTTTAGTGAAGCACATACATGACGTTCATTTGAACACACATGCACACATGCAAGCATGTTCTTATTAAAATACGAAGAAAATTTTAAAACCAATGTGAATGTTAAATCTCAAAATATTGCAGAAAACAGGAAAACCAAACACCTATCTAGTAAATAATGTAGTGGCTAATATAATTTCTATTTAGGTAAATTAAAATTCGGCTCTTTCACATTTGCTTATCTTTTACTTAAAGTAATTAATTTCTCCTAATAAATTCTTTTACACAACAATTTAAACCAGCATCAGAAGACACTAATGATGTATATACTTTCCTTTCACTTACACCTACTAATCTGAAACAAGCATTAACACAAACTTCAACTGCTCAAGTTATGGTCTTTATATTTCTGTCGTATCTGCTGTAAGTGAGTGCATGTGTTTGCACATGCATGCACACACAGTGTTTTCCTACTATGACTAAATGTAACGAAGAGCTAGAGTACCTTACAGTGACATGTCACTACTTCCTTAGTTACAGGAGTATTCCTCACCAGAAGTTTCAGCATTACCACTTGACTACTGTTCGTCCACAATAAGTTGCAACTTGTACAGTGGGGATTGGGAGTTACACGAGGCGTTTTTTCCTCCCACATTAAAGGTGTCGATGGGACTGGAACAGTGAGGGGCAGCAGTATCGGCTCTTGCCACCGTGTTGGAACTAGTACCCATAACAGTACCCAGTAACAGTATTTCACATATGGGGCATGTAATGTTGGCAGTGCTCAGAGGTTAAAGGAATATCTTTCCAACTAGCACTGATTTTTATTTATTTATCTATTTATTTTTCTTTTTTTCCCTCTAGTTTTGGAAGCAACAGTAAAATCCTCAAGCTGTCACGGACAAATAGTAGATGTACTCTCATCTTTCTACATTGGCATTTGTTAGTAGCATCCTAGTTACTAGTGAACAGAAGTAACCTTTCAGGTTGGAGGAGGGGGTGGGGGCTCTTTCCTTATACCTGTACATCTGTACAACAATGGAAATTTCAGCAGTATATTTACTATGAACTACTTATGTTTCTGAAACACATATTTCATTCACCCATGGAACTTGCTCTTAACAACAGTATACAGATTTGACTCTACCTTCAAGCTTACATTCAGTACGGCTAGGTTCTGTGATCAGGACTACAAGCTAGTAGTTTACTGACTTTTAATACGGAGATGATTAATGCAACAACCCTTTTTCATCGTGTGTCAGGAATTGCACAAGATTTGGGTTCCTAAGAATGCTATTGTGTAGGGTAGATTTATAATAGCTGCCTCTACAAAGTCTCACTTGAGTGCTCCCTCATGAAATTCATGTAACATTCATGGATAAATGCTCCACTCTGTCTTCCACCTAAATGATTCTCTTACAAGTTTTACTTTTAAAATTCAGTCAGTCACTGTCTTTTATTGTGGATCTACCAATCATTACCTCCTTGTTGCAATTTTCCTGATCAGGCTTGGATATATGGAGTGACAATTATTGAACCAAATGAAACAAAATGTAAATTAGCTATAAGCTACATTGTGCACACACTTTATTCGACATGTAAATGGTGCTACATATATTCAGATTTAGGTTATGACATGTTCAATATGCTTGCAGTCTTTAGTAATGATGTAGCATGGACAAATAGTGAAATTCTGTCTGACCTGCTGAAGTGTCAGAACATTGATGCTGTCAGTGTCCTTCTGAATGGCTGTTTTCTTATCAGCAATGTTTTGGTTTTATTGCTGTACACCTTTTCTTCAATATAGCCCCACAAAAAGAAGTTGCATGCATTCAGCTCTAGAGAATAAGATGACTAATCGAGGCCAATACCAGTGGCCTCTGGCTACCCCAGAGCCAGAATGTGGTCCCCAAGTGGCATGCACAAGTAGCACCACCACCAGCAGCAGCAGCAGCAGCAGCAGTGATAATGGAAAATGACCAAAAGTGCTTGTAACACTATAGTTTCCCCACTTAACAGAAAGGTGTATGTTGTAAATTCCAGTAAGTATACTGTAAATTAGAATGGTTTCAGCTATTGAAACGTGTGTATATGTAAGGAAAGACCATAGATACTTGTAACAATGGAGGGGTAAAATAAAATGTCTTAGGTGGAAGAAGAAAATATAGTTTCCCCAATGACTGAGTCCATGTATTCCAAAGACTGAATACCTTACCATCCTCACCCCAAGAATTCCTAAAGTAATTAACTGTGATGCTGGAGGAAGAAGGTATTTGAAATTACAATTTTACCAACACAAAACCTGAAAACTCACCATAACCCCCTATTGAAATAAAAATAAAAAAATGTGTTGGTAAGTACTCATAATTCATTCATCTGGTTGTAATTGTTGTTTAATCAGTACCATCAGTTTTGTTTGATTCCTCATTGTCATAGATGTGGGCTGTGGCTGGTCATAGATTCATTGAACTGAAGAAACTAACAGCCATACAGTTTAAAATTATTTTGTGACTAGTATTGACATTGCAATATTGTAATCCTCAAGTCCCTATGTTTAACCAGATGGTGGTGTCTATCCATTAGTGCAATACTGCCAATTATATGATATTGGTAATTTGGACTTCTAGTTATATAATGTGTGTAATCTAACTATCCAGACTCTACTGCCACTCATAGTCGTAGGTTGTTGTCACTTAGTACACACATTGTGCAACCAGGAGAACAAATCAGTAGCCCTATATACTTTGCATATGCTGCATTTGGCTTATGGATTGACACTTCCATTTGGTTATTATTGGGACCTAAAGATAGTAATGTTCTAATGCCTAACAATTTGCAAAATAAATTGAGTTTAAAATTGTATAGTTGTTGGTTTCCCCAATTCAACAAATTGGTTCAGTTGCAATGTCTTTTTCAGACATATGATTTACCGTCCATCATAACCATTCAATTCCATACAAAATGTGTGAGGTCAACCATACAGTCATTTTTAACACTGCTGCAATTACCTCTTATTGTCATTTAAGTTGTTAACAAAGGTAGGCATAAAGAGAAGTACTGTATTGACCTCAATACTCCTGCTTACATGTCTTTTCTGACGAAGGCCATGACTGAAAATTTAAGTTGTGTGAATGTGATTATCTATTTTCGTGTCTGTCAGCAGCTCATGAGCCTCTATGGTGAGTTGTTATCTATCTTCCATTACTGATATATTAAATAAGATTAGATAGTAGAAGTTTCCTGTAAAACCAAACAAGAAGTAAGGTAAGAATTTCATGCAGTAACCCAAGTATCATCATTCGACCAAACTGACGGAGCCAAAGTTTTTCTGGCCCTTAAATCATTTGATTGTGACTATATTACTCTTTTTTTCATAACCCATGTTACAGTCTACTAAGTATAAGGCTTTAGGTGTGCTGCCAAGTACCTTAAAGATTTCACGATAATGAGGGGAAAATTTACTTGACTCTTTAAATTTGAACTATGGTGAACATCCATAGAATTTTACTTAAAAATGGGATTTGGGGGAAGGTGGGGACTTAAATAGTTTTAATTGAGGTTATGCAATAAAAGTTTTGTTAATAAAATATACAGGGGAGGAAGCCTGTCAACAATTTAATGGGCCTTGGAAATCTGTAATCACTTGATCTGCATTGTATCTCGTGTAGAACAGTTAACTTATACATTTATGTCATAGTTCTTTTGTGACTCAGTCACAAGGGTTTGTTTGGAGACAATATTTTAATGTCATTACATAACTCGTTCCTTCCCATACTAAGAATTACTTAAAATGATGGCTAGTAAAATGAGGTTTATCTCTTACATGTCAGTGTGTTTCCCTTATTGACTTTTTGCTAAAATATATGGTAATATAAACTGTTTAGAAAAGTTAATTGAGATGCAACAGACCTTCTTAACTTAAGAAACAGAGTGCTAGGATGTTTACAGGGCTGTTAAGTTACACTGGTCAAAACAATTAGGGGATCAGTTCAGATATCTTGCTTCCGAAGTATTGTCTTCAGCAGAATGAACTGAAATGGTTCGACTTCTTTCTGTCAGTTCCACAGAATGGAGACAACATTATGACACCCGAGATAGTGGTTACTGCAGCGTGTGTTGGTGTTGATATTGTTTCCTCTTACAAATGAATTACACAAGCAGTTAGGTTCAGATAGTGTAGTGAGCAGGTAGTGCAATGCAGCAACAGTGTGACTTACCCCAAGCTATGGCATGAAAGACATACATAGACTGGAAACTAGACAGACACTGAGGGAGGTGGCTGCAGCTATTGGAGTGCCCCAAAGTGTAATTTCCAGGACCTGGAAGCAATTTCAGACAACAGGGACCTTTAAAACAAGGCAAGGCCAAGTTTGACCACAGGTAACATCAGCAAGAGATGAGCATTATTTCTAGTTAACAGTCCGTCGCAACAGGAGACTGAATGCAACTCCCTCCAGGCAGTAAAAAGACGCACAATATCAACACGCAGTCCAAAATTGCCTATGGTATGTGTCCTATACCATGACACCATTTAGCCCGTAGAAACTGGGCAGAGGAATATCAGGATTGCAGTTGTAACAAATGGTGCCAGGTTCTGTTCACGGATGAATCAAGATTTTGTGTTCAGCCAGACAATCGTTGTTTCCTCATGATGGAGAGAATCCTCCGACCTTCGACCAGACTTACCCAGCTTGTTATAGGACCTACAGTTTAAAGTGGATTCCGAACCATTGTGCTACTAGACTTTTTCACATCAGTAACACTGCCAGAGGTGAAAGATGTGGAAAGTGACAGATCTAGGTCCTGGCAGGGATCGAACCTGCGACCTTTGGATTGATTTAATTTGCCAGTCTAGTTCATTTTCGCTAGTACTTCTGTTTTAAGAGGTTTATTCCCATGTACTTGCAGATTTAGTTTGTACTACTGTTTTAATAGTTTATTCTATCGTATTTGATAAATACCGTTGTTTAGTCTTCGTCTTTGACCGGTGTATTTCAAAACAAGTCAGAGACTGTTACTAAAGCTCGTTATCAGTCAGTCCAGTGCCAGCTGTCAGTGACACATCGTGAACAGCGCTGAGCTGCTGGACCCAGTTTTGTTGATTCGACAGTGTAGTTACAACTGACCACAGTTCAGTCAGCAGCCAGCCGCCTTTATTAGAGTACTAGGCTTCTTTAAAGTTGATTATTTAATTTTCTACTTTCTGCAGTTAATTGTATCGATTGGATGTGTGCCTGCTGTGTGCAGACGCAGGAGGAGTTGGCCGCGGTTCGCGAACAGCTAACCGTACTGTTGTCTACGGTCAGCCGTCTTCAGGCTGCTGTCTCGGGGTGCAGTGATGGTGGGGAGTCTGGTGCGTCGAGTGGGACATCTCAGGTGTCTCACGCTTCACTCTCTGTCCCTGCTACCGAGGCACCTTCAGGTGTACTGGATGTCGTCGAGCCGCCTTCTACGCAAGGGGAGTGGAGGGTTGTACGGCGTTCGCGTCGCTCGAGGCGGAAGACCAATGTGGAGGCTGGATGTCCGTCCGTGCCCGTTCGTCCTGTTTGTGAAAGTGTGGCCACTCCTTCAGCAGGGTCCGAGCAGGTGCACAGGGGGAGGGGATTATTAGTTATTGGGAGCTCCAATGTCAGGAGCATGATGGAGCCCCTTAGGTAGATAGTGTCCAGATCTGGAAGGAATTCCAACGTGCACTCGGTGTGTCTGCCGGGGGGCCTCATCCGAGATGTGGAGGCGGCCTTGCCGGCGGCTATCGAGCGTGCGGGGTGCAGTCGACTGCAAGTCGTGGCTCACGTCGGCACCAATGACGCTTGTCGCTTGGGTTCTGAGGACATCCTCAGGTCCTACGAGCGGCTGGCGGAATTGGTGAAGGCTGCTGCCTTCGCACGCGGGGTGCAAGCAGAGCTGTCGATTTGCAGCGTTGTTCCCAGGGTTGATCGGGGTCCTTTGGTTTGGAGCCGAGTGGAGGGTCTGAACCAGAGGCTTCGCCGACTCTGTGACAGTCATGGCTGCAGATTTCTGGATCTGCGTTATCGGGTGGGGAATTGTAGGGTGCCCCTAGATAGATCAGGGGTGCACTACACTAAGGAAGCGGCTACTCGGGTAGCAGAGTACTTGTGGAGTGCACATGGGGGCTTTTTAGGCTAGGCGCTAACTCTGATGAGCACTCGCCTGTCAGCATTCTAACAGCGAATTCAGGCCACGTTCGGAACAAAAATTCGAACATAAAAATATTAGCCGCGAACTTACAAAGTTCCCGAATTTGCCGCACTGCATGGAAGTTATTGCGCTCAGATAGTTTTAGGCACCGAAAGCTGGCTAAATGATGATGTGGCAAGTTCAGAAATATTTAGCGAAGCGTGGAATGTATATCGGAAAGATAGATCTGATACAACTGGAGAAGGAGTGTTCATCGCTGTGGATAAAGATATTGTTTCTACTGAGATCGAGGTTGAAAGTAACTGTGAAGTTATCTGGGCACGTATAACACGTCTAAAAGAAGTAAAGTTAATAGTTGGGTGTTTTTACCGGCCCCCCAGTGCTGATGTAGCAGTTTTAGAATCATTCAAGGAAAGTCTACACCAGGTAGTGCATAGGTATCCGGGCCATGTAATATTAGTCGGAGGAGACTTCAACCTTAAGAGTATAGATTGGGACCTCGCTAGTTACATTTCAGGCGGTACAGACAAGCAGTCTTGCGAGCTACTTTTGGACACATTCTCCGAAAACTGTCTTGAGCAGTTAAACCGGCGACCCACGCGCAATGGAAATATTCTAGACCTTATAGCCACAAACAGGCCTGACCTTATTAACGATGTCTGTATAGAGACAGGAATTAGTGATCATGATATCATCATAGCGTCGATGGTGACCAAAGTTCATAAACCAATCAAGAAGGCTAGGAGTGTGTTTTTGTTGGGAAGAGCCGACAAGCAAATGTTACGATCGCACTTAGAAAATCAATGGGCATCGTTTAATTCCGGGACTATGGATGTAGAAGAATTGTGGACTAAATTTAAGTGCATTGTTAATAAAGGGTTAGAGAAATATGTGCCAGTAAAGACGATTAAGGATGGAAAAGATCCACCATGGTATGATAAAAATGTTAGAAAGCTGCTGAGAAAGCAAAGGCTGTTGCACTCTAGATTAAAAAAAGAACACGCAAATGATGACAGGCAAAAGTTAGTAGAGATTCGTGCGTCTATAAAAAGATCGATGCGTGAAGCATACAGTAATTATCACAGCCATACCTTACCAAAAGATCTTTCCGAGAACCCGAAAAAATTCTGGTCCTATGTAAAATCAATAAGCGGGTCAAAGCCCACTGTCCAGTCACTAGTTGATAATTCCAGGGCAGTAATAGAAGAAAGCAAACGAAAAGCTGAAGTTCTAAATTTAACCTTTAAGAAATCTTTCACGCAGGAGGACTGCACAAATGTACCATCATTTGATCAACGTACAAATTCCGAAATGGGGGACATACCAATAGGTATTTCCAGTGTAGAGAAGCAGCTGAGAGAGCTAAATACGAAAAAGTCTGCTGGTCTGGATGGAATACCAGTTTGGTTTTACAAAGACTATTCTGCGGCGTTGGCCCCTACTTAGATTGCATTTATAGCGAATCTTTAATTCAGCGCAAAGTTCCTAGTGATTGGAAAAAAGCGCAGGTGACTACTGTTTATAAGAAAGGAAAGAGAACTGACCCATACAATTACAGGCCAATATCTTTGACATCAGTTTCATGTAGAATTTTTGAGCATATTCTCAGTTCGAATATAGTAAATTTCCTTGAAACGGAAAGCTTCTTTCTATGAATCAGCATGGACTTAGGAAACATCGTTCATGTGAAACTCAGCTTGCCCTTTTCTCACATGACATATTGCGAGCCATGGATGAAGGGCAATCGGTGGATTGTATTTTTCTCAACTTCAAAAAGGTGTTCGATGCGGTGCCACACTGCAGACTGCTAATGAAGGTACGAGCTTATGGAATAGGTTCACAGATTTGTGACTGGCTGGAAGGCTTCCTAAGTAACAGAAAACAGTATGTTGTTCTCGATGGCGAGTGTTCATCAGAGATGAGTGTATCGTCAGGCTTGCCCCAGGGGAGTGTGATAGGACCGCTATTATTTTCTACCTATATAAATGATATGATGGACAGAGTAAGTTGTATTTTGCGGCTGTTTGCTGATGATGCTGTGGTGTATGGGAGGGTGTCGACTTTGACTGTAATAGCATACAGGATGACTTACACAAAATTTCTAGTTGGTGCAAAGAATGGCAGCTAGCTCTCAATGTAGAAAAATGTAAGGTGATGCACATGAGTAAGAAAAACAATCCCATAATGTTTGAATATAGCATTAGTAGTCAGCTTCTTGATACAGTCGCGTCGTTCAAATATCTAGGAGTAATATTGCAGAGCGATATGAAATGGAACGAAGATGTAAGGACAGTTGTGAGTAAGGCAGACAACCGACTTCGGTTTATTGGGAGAATTTTGGGAAGATGTACTTTATCTGTAAAGGAGACCATGTATAAAATGCTTGTACGACCCTGTCTTCAGTATTGCTCAAGTGTTTGGGACCTGCAGCAGATCAGTTTTAAGGTAGATATAGTAGCAGTTCAGAGGCGAGCAGCTAGGTTTGTTACTGGTAGGTTAGACAGATGGTCGAGTGTCACGGAAATGCTGTGGCAACTCAATTGGAGATCGATGGAGGAAAGACGACGTTCTTTTTGTGAATTTCTGTTGAGGAAATTTTGAGGGCCGGAATTTGAAGCTGAGTGTAGTACAATCTTGCTGCCGCCTACTTACATTTCGCGTAGTTATCACAAAGACAAGATAAGAGAAATTAGGGTTCGTACGGAGTCATATAGGCATTCTTTTTTTCCTCGTTCAATTTGGGAGTGGAATAGGAAAGGAAATGCCTAGTAATGGTACAGTGTACCCTCCGCCACGCACCTTACAGTGGATTGCGGAGTATGTATGTAGATGTAAAATATTTCGTTGCGAACATAGCACATTACGTCGTCGAAGACTTGACTCCTGGAGGATACGCAATCCGCACGATCTGTATGTTGCACACACTGCCGCATTATGTGTTTAATCAATAAATACCTTCAAATCAATAAAAATCTTGATCTGATCGCTAACAAACTTCACAGGTACACCCTCTGGGCTAATCTGAATATTGTGTAATGATATCATCAAAATCGCTCCAGCCGTTTTTGAGTTGATAGAGGACATACTGACAAACGTTCATTTTTACATTTTTATATATATAGATCATTAAAGGCATGGTGAGACTAATTTTAAAATTCTCTCTCTCTCTCTCTCTCTCTCTCTCTCACACACACACACACACACACACACACACACAGATATATTAGAAACAAAGTTTGTTACAGTCATTATTACATATAATTGAAATATAAATACACAAAATATGCTCCAAAGCCACAGTCGCTTCTTAGAAAAAACTTTTTAATATACTACCATCAAATCTTGGGCATATGTTTCACAAATAATTAAAAGAGAAATGTTCAAATGTTGTAACCCTAAGGAACAAAACTGCTAAGGTCTCAGTCCCTAGACTTACAAACTACGTAAACTAACTTATTCTAAGGACAACAAGCACACCCGTTTCCGAGGGACTCAAACCCCTGGCAAGAGCATCAGTGTACTCTGCGATGTTGCGCCCCAGATCTCGTGGCCCTGATCTCCCGCAGAGCGCACATGGTTTGCTTGTCACTTTGATAAATGTGAGTTCCATTATCCCAATACTCTTTTTATTTTGTGGTAAATTTTTTAACTTTTCACTGTTTAACACGTTCACTGCGGTCACCTGTGCGGGCCACTAATGCTCAAGGCGCACATGCGCTATGTGCGCTGAGAGCAGAAAGCTGAAATCATACCCTTGAGAAATCTGTAATATTGAAAGCAAATATAACGTATGCACAAGAGGTGGTGCTAGATACAGAAATAAAAGTACACTTTAGCTGCATGCTGATTATGTAATAAATGCTGCAAGCTGTCTGACGCTTATAAGCGTTGTATGCATTTATTGCAAACAATACTAACAACGCCTCTGATTTATTGATTTTATTGCAAACTGGAAAGAAAATTAAATTCAAACAAGTGATAAATCCGCTTCATTGAGAAAGAATTAGTCTGAAAACACCGAAAGGTTTATCAAATGGACAAAAGAGAAACTGGTCTTGCCTGCAATGTGGTGCTATGCAAACTCAATCCCATATAATAAATAAGTTTGCAAGACATATAGGCGATGTTTTTATAGCAAAGCACTAAGACAAAAACACACAACTGCAGACAGGAAAACGTTACGTGATTTTTTTGTGCGTGTGGCTTGGACTAACACATGTGCACAGCCAAACAAACAACTGAGTACTCAGCTATCGAACATGCTGCTTATAAGCGTTACCTGCACTGGCATGTTGATTGCGGAAATGCTTATAAGTGTCGCAAGCACTGGTATGTTGATCTCGGAAACGTTTATAAGTGTCAGTCACAGCGAACATCATGGCAATATTTTTTTGTCATCATAGGCTCTTGAGAATGACGCCATAGTGCACTGAACCTAGTAGTGCATTGGTAGTTAGATGGAAGTATATTAATTTGACAAGTGAAGAGAATTTTACCTGGTGATGCCAGGAACAGAAAACATCTGCACTAGTTGCAGGACATTCATTTATTTCAGATTGCTGTCAATGTTACGCTGCCCCTAGACACAAACAAAATATTACTGCACAAATTGTTACGGGTAACGTTTCCAACACTGTGCTGCTGCCTTCTGCTAACTGCTGCTCACCTCCTGGTAGGCATGGTACACTCCTCCTGCCACTGCCAAAAGCCAGTGCTCGAATCTTCAATTTAATGTGGACAAACAATACTATATCCAGCCGCCAGCGGTGTAGCTGTATCATTATCAAACAATGCATTGTATAAGAACCAAACAGCCAGTAAATATGTCGCAGTAAGTTTGATATTCACTCGAAATTTAAAATCTGATTTCCCGTGTTGTGTTATACTGAATCAATTTCTTCTTTGTGCTTTGTAAAGTTACTATGCAAAACATGAGTTTTCAAAAAGCTTTTCCAATCAACAAAATTACACTTGATTTTGTTTCTAGAAGATTTTCTGTTTGCATGAGAAATGCTTTGTATCTGATCTGTGGAAAAATGCCTATGAAATTTTTAATTTGCTCCAATAACTGGAAAATCAGAATGTTTAGATTCAAATAAAACTGTTTATCATGTGTGGCAGTACTATTTCTTAGTGTCTAGGAAAAGAATCCAGAGTGGTAAACTGACAACAGAAAACATCTGAATGCGCCAGCATGAATGCAGCCCTAGAATTCTAATTTTTTTTCACGAAGTTAAAAAACCTGTAACTTTATTCATGTATGAATAAAGTGTACAAAATATCTCATTTATCTTCTAAGCAATCACAAAACAATAAATGACTTTTATTTAGTTTTATTGTAAATTACTGACAAAAATGTAGCCAGAAGCAATTAAAAGGAAGTATAACACAAAAAGTCAATTTATGTCATGTTAATTACAGGGATTTTGCCTTCTTAAAGTCACAGTTACATGCTGTATGTAAGTAAAAGTTAATTATTCCTATGCTGAGATTCCCTCCCTCCCTCTTCCTCCCCTCTCTCTCTTTCTCTCTCTCATATGTTTTGTCAGGTTATCTGGAGGGGGGCATGTGCCCCTGCCCCCTAAATCTGCCCTTGGTCAGTTTCATGACTGATTTAACTAGTCCATTGTGTAGTAATACCACTTTATAAAAAATGAAAGAGGGATAATGTGGACAACTTTAGACCTGTTTCTATACCATTGATATTTGCTACAGCTATTGAAAAGTTTGTATATTCAACATTACTTGATCATTTTCTTTCACATAACTTGCTGTTAATGTACCATTTGCTTTTATAAGTAACTAGCTTAAACCTGTGGCTTCACTCGCGTGTGACAGATAGGCTATCTTTCAGTAGTGTACAATGAGAGTGGTTTTTAAGGATGAAATCAAATACAATACCTTCTTTAGAAACAAAAATTTTTAATCAACATTTGAATAAAAAAATAAAATTATGTGAAGTGCTTAATGATTTACAATAAATAATACATACATTATTCCTTATAGCCTGTGTTGCAATATCTCAACAGGTATGGTGAGAGTTATGTCCAAATTTTAATTTCATTTTAGGGCATTCTGGTAAACTACGTAATTTGTAGTATTGTTTGGAGCGTAAATGTAGAGACTTTTTGGGTTGACCATCCTTGAGCAAGCGATGTATAATTGACCATGTGAAAAACATGAGGGCTGTAAATGGACTCCTGCAATGTTTAATGATTGTCCTCTAGCTTTGTTAATTGTCATGGCAAAAGCTAGACGAACTGGAAACTGAAGTCTTTTGAAATGAAATGGCATATCTGAAGGGATTAAAGGAAATTCAACAATACTGATTGTAATAATATCACATATCGATCACTTGATGTAATGCGCGAAATGTCAAATCGATGTTTTTAAAGAGATGTATTAAAATAAAATTCTTTTTTACTGCTTTATTTATTTACTCTTATATTTCCTCACAGAGAAAGAACTGAAGACATTGTAGCATGCATAAACCAAAGATATGGTCTGTGGCATCACGTTTCGCTGTTTGTAATCTCCCTGCTATAGAGTCGCAAACATCATCGTTATCCTTCAGTATTTTTTATAATTTGATGACTTTCAACCACCATATTGTCCACCCCCTTATAGCTATCGGCAAAGAACTGCTGTGGTGTACAATGGGAGACTTCGGACAACAATTACACACAGACCATTCATTTGCATTCTGTATTTTTCTCTGCAGAGCGAAGTATTGACACACACACACACACACACACACACACACACACACACATAGAATTTTGTACACTGATAACTTTCCATCCCAATATACTCCGCCCTTTTATCATTATCAACCCTTAAGCAACAATGCAACCATTTTTAAAGAGTAATTATAATTTTGAAAGAGTAATTATTGTTCTGCATTTCACGTTATATTCTTATTACTCTATTACTAAATATCTATCAGATCGCTATAAAACCATGCCTAAAACCTTCCTCAGGTATAAATTACTAAATGTACAAATATTTGAGTCTCTGCATTTTGTCGTTCGGACGTGATAAGCGTACACCGAACAGACATTCACATTAATATATATATAGATAAATAGCTGTCCATTCGCTACAAAACCGTGCCTAAAGCTTTCCCCAGGTAGACATTAGTAACCGTACAAACTTTTAGCTCTTTATGTCTTGTGGTTCAGATGTGATAAACAAACACCGAACAGACATTCACATTTATAGATATTCTTTTTTCTGTGAAACACTGGATGAATTAAACAAAAGGCTGATTGCCAAAAAATCCAGGCATCATCTTTGATTTAACTAGGTGTTTGGTTGTGTTGCTCACAAAATACTACTGCAGAAGTTTGACTGTTATTGAATAAGGGGATTAACTAACAACTGGTCCACCTCATGCTTGAAAAACACCTAGCAGAAGGTCATTCTATACGGAGAATGGCTATGACACACAGTCGCAGTGGGGCATGGTTAAGTGGGATGGTGCCTAGGCGTTGGTGCAGGAGCTGCTACTGTCGCAATTGTTTTGTTACACATGATTCTAAAATATTTCTGTTTCTGATGGCACAAACTTGGTAGTGAAGGGTGTATGCAGTGTCGACACAGTATCAAATAATGCATTTCACAGCTATTGGAAAACGGCTCTCACTGGTATCAATGTACGGCTGGGGCCCATGAATGTACATATTTGGAAACATTCTAAAATGAAAGCAAGTGGATTTTTTAACACAAACTTATGTTTTTTTTAAAGGGACACACTATATTTTTTCTTCAGCAATTCATAGCATGACAAATCACATAAACAATGGCGTTGATTGCATCACAATATTCCAATTACATCCCGAGATATTGCGACGCGAAGTTGACGCTTGAAAAACCCGAAATGCGCTGTTAGCGCACGTCCTGAGGCTCAGTCGTGAACCTCATGCTGCCTGTAATCGCGATGAGATTGACATGCGTAATTGCACTTCCATACTTACTAAGAGGTCCGAAATGAATAATACGGTCTGCTGCCATCCTGCATTAAAGTTGTACATTCCAGCAGGTATTTATCCTATAGGCTAGGGGTGATGCGATTCCGTAACATATCTGTGTACCGCAATGTTAGTCACAAAGTTAAATTCGCTTATCGTTACTAAAAAGGTAATGCCATTCAACATTAAAATTTTACTTTACTGTAGATCTAGCACAAGTGACAGTGAATCATTCACTCATAATAGTAAAATTCATGTTGATGGTTTTAGTGAAACGAGCAAGTGGACTAAAGGTTTTACCGTTGTTTAGGTAAAAATGTTTTGATTTGGGAAGTTCAGGTAAGATGAATGTAAACGTGTTTAACCAATTAGTTTTATTATCACATAATTATCAAGGTTATGTTTATCTAATGCATTACATGACAAATTGTTTCAAACAAATATTTCTGAACATCACTGGGTAAAATGGCCCTTTGTAGAAACTTGCACTGTGATACCAGCACTACATACTAAAGGTAGCGATCACATATCATGCTCAAAGTGATAACCATTGGCTTGCTTACGTAGGGTCACTCTGCGGATGAAGGATGCCCTACTCCGTGCTACTGTTTCCTCTTTGATGGCTGTACAAGCATAAATAATGTGTTGCTTCTTGTCCTCTGGTGTTGTTGGTTCATGTTGGTAAACATCATTCTTCACTGCTCCCCAAAGAAAAAAGGTGTAAGGTCCAGAGATCGGGCCACCACGTCCAATCCACCTACAAGGGAACTTATGGTTCAGAAGTCGTCGTGCTCTTAAGTCGTTATGTGCGGGGCATCCGTCACGCTGATACCACATGACCATTCTCCTGTTCAGAGGTACGGTGTCGAAGAGAACAGGAAGATTGTGTCGTATAAATCTGGAGTACTGTCTGCCATTTTGGACGCCAATTTACAAAGAAAGGTTAGATAATGGTATCTCCAATAATCCCACACCAAACATTCACTTTCCACCGACGTTGATGCTCTACCTGACGGAGCCATTTTGGATTGTCTGCGGACCAATAATGCATATTCCTCATATTGACAATTCCTTTGTTGGAGAATGATGCCTCATCAGTAAAGAGAAGATCTGCGAAAAACTTTGGATTAGTCAGAAGTTTTTGATGAGCCCACCGACAAAATGTTACCCTGTTGCTGAAGTCATTTCCATGAAGATTCTGGTGTAAATGAACATGGTAAGGATGAAATTTATGACATTGAAGAATACGCTGTGCACTTGATTTCGACACACCAACTTAACGTTCAATTTGACGTGGGCTGATGTGAGGATTCACAGCTATGGTAGTTAGCACAGCAACTTCAGCACGTTCATCTGTGGGTGTTCTAGGACGATGTCTAGGTCTTGGATTTAAGCTTCCCATTTCACGTAGACAAGATGTGAGACGACCAAACATCTGGCGTGAAGGCGATGGCTTGTCAGGGAATCGTCTTCTGTACAGTCGTTCTGCATGGACAGAATTTCGCCCGCCTACAACAGGGTACAGTACAGGTATGTAGAGTAGGTTCGAAAACAGACATATTAACGTAATAATCATAATGTTCTCTAACAGTACTATAAATAAACAAAAATCTAATAATGTATTTCCTGTAAACTTACATTCTCCATAGATCAGCAGCATTTCTACCACATCTTCATGTGTGTACATAATACAGTATAAGTTCTACAACACAATGTTTATTCACAATGTGTACTACCTCCGTGCTGTCACTAGATTACTCTGATGCACGACTACACTGGCAAGCAGTGTACTGCACGCCAAAGCAACTACAAATGGGATGCTCGGAGGGTGGTGGAGTACAGGAGTTTGCATGGGTCGCAAATCACAAACAAGGCGAAGTGGTAACTGTGGCTGTAGTGGGAACTACGTTGGACACATGTCTAGGTAGACCTAGGCCCTGGATGAATGAGTGCACGAAAGGCACAATGAGTCATTTAACGCATTTGATAAACCTGACTGGTGTATACCGATCGGTACTGTTTCATATTGTGTACGTAAACACATAAACCGTGCAAGAGGGAAACCATTATGTGCTTATGAGAGTTGAAGAGTTGATGGCAGCAGACTGTATTATTCGTTTCGGACCTCTTGATAAGTATGGAAGTGCGATTACGCATGTCAATCACATCGCAATTACAGGCAGCATGGGGTTCACGCCTGAGCCTCAGGACGTGCGCCAGCACCATATTTCGGGTTTTTTAAGCGTCAACTTCTCGTCGCAATATCTCGGGATGTAATTGGAATACTGTAATGCAATCAACGCCATTGTTTATGTGATGGTAAATGACATGGGTACTATCGCAATTGGCTGCCCTTGATCGTGTACACCTTCCGGGTTACTGGACTGGAGTAAGTGGTGGTGGAAGGGTGCATAGGGAGGTTTTACAACAGGGGCGGTTGCATGGGTAGGAGCCAGAGGGTAGGGATTGTGGTTTGAGGATTTCATAGGGATGGACTAGGAGTTTACGAAGTTTAGGTGGTCGGCAGAAAGACACTCTTGGTGGAGTGGGAAGGATGTCACTAAGGATGGATCTCATTTCGGGGCAGGATTTAAGGAAGTCATAACCTTGCTGGAGAGCCAGATTCAGAGTCCGCTCCAGTCCTGGAAAGTATTTGGTGACAAAAGGGGCACTTCTGGGGTCTTCGGTGGAAGCTTCTGGATTTGGGGGGATGAGGAGGTGGCTCTGGTAATTTGCTTCTGAACCAGATCAGGAGGATAGCTGCGGGATGTGAAAGCTGTTATTAGGTTATTGGTGTACTGGTTCATGGATTCGGGACTGGAGCAGACTCTTTTGCCACGAAGACCTAAGCTGTAGGAAAGGGAATGTTTGATGTGGAATGGATGGCAGGTGTCATAATAGAGGTACTGTTGTTTGTTGGTTGGTTTGATGTGGACAGATGTGTGAAGTTGGCTGTTGGACAGATGTATGTCGACATTGAGGAAAGTGGCATGGGATTTGGAATAGGACCAGGTGAATTTGCTGGGACCAAAGGAGTTGAGGTTTGATGCCACTTCCTTATACACAAATATCCCACATGCCCAGGGCCTCGCTGCGATGGAGGAATTCCTTTCACACCGACCACCCACTTCCCTACCTAAAACCTCTTTGCTTAATGCCCTAGCCAGCTTCATCCTAACCCACAACTTCTTCACGTTTGAGGGCCAGACATACCAACAACTAAAGGGAACAGCCATGGGAAGCAGGATGGCCCCCTCGCATGCAAACTTATTTATGGGACGTTTAGAGGAAGCCTTTCTGGATACCAAAGCCTGTCAACCTAAAGTTTGGTACGGATTCATTGATGACATCTTCATGATCTGGACAAACAGTGAAGAAGAACTCCAGAATTTCCTCTCCAACCTCAACTCCTTTGGTCCCATCAAATTCACCTGGTCCTATTCCAAATCACATGCCACTTGCCTCGATGTCGACCTCAATCTGTCCAACGGCCAACTTCACACATCCGTCCACATCAAACCAACCAACAAACAACAGTACCTCCATTATGACAGCTGCCATCCATTCTACATCAAACATTCCCTTCCATACAGCTTAGGTCTTCGTGGCAAAAGAGTCTGCTCCAGTCCCGAATCCCTGAACCAGTACACCAATAACCTAATAACAGCTTTCACATCCCAGAGCTATCCTCCTGATCTGGTTCAGAAGCAAATTACCAGGGTCACTTCCTCATCCACCCAAATCCAGAACCTTCCACCGAAGAACCCCAGAAGTGCCCCTTTTGTCACTGGATACTTTCCGGGTCTGGAGGGGAGTCTGAATGTGGCTCTCCAGCAGGGATACGACTTCCTTAAATCCTGCCCCGAAATGAGATCCATCCTTAATGACATCCTTCCCACTCCACCAAGAGTGTCTTTCAGCCGACCACCTAACCTCTGTAACCTTCTAGTCCATCCCTACGAAATCCCCAAACCACCTTCCCTACCCTCTGGCTCCTACCCATGCAACTGTCCCGGTTGTAAAACCTGCCCTATGCACCCTTCCACCACCACTTACTCCAGTCCAGTAACCCGAAGGGTGTACACAATCAAGGGCAGAGCCACTTGTGATAGCACCCACGTTATTTACCAGCTGACATGTCTGCACTGTGAAGCTTTCTATGTGGGAATGACCAGCAACAAACTGTCTCACAACTCCAGAGATGGGAACTTGCCCTTCAGCTTATTCTCTCCTCCTGTTGCCCACCTGGTCTCAACCTCCGCTAAATTCAAATTCCCGCCCACCATCTTAGCATCTTTGCCTCGGTTCTGTGGACAGAGTCTGCCTCAAGTGGTATCTCTGTACAACGTCTTTGCTTTTTACAAATGTCTGTCTAGGTGTGTTTGCATTTGGATATGTGTGAGTGTGTGTCTATTTGTTTATCTTCCTGTTTTTCCTAAGGTAAGTCCTTGCACTCTTGGGATTGGGATGACTCCTTTTCCACTTCCTTAAAACCCATATCCTTCCCTTTCTCCTCTCCTTTGTTCCTCTTTTCCTGAAGAAGTGACCAACGGTTGCAAAAGCTTGTATGTGTGTTTGTGTGTGATTTTATTTGTGTCTGTTGACGAGCATGTCCTTTGCGTATGTCATCCGTTTTCAATTTTTTATATATGTTTATCCCACCAGGAAAGTTTCCTTCTATAATTTTCGTTTCATATATTAATGGCCTGAAGAGAATAAACTTAACCTAAATCACAGTAAGGCTCAGTTTTTATAGTTTTTAATATACAGTTAAACAAAAAGTGACATTTTTATTACACAGAATTGACATACGATTAGTGAGACTAAACAGTTAAAATTCCTAGATGTTCAGCTGTTGTGGACGCAGGAACTTGTTCAATAATAAATACTGCCTTACGTACCATTGAACAGTACCGTATCTAAAATAAGTGATAGTACAATACAAAAACTTATCTATGTTGCTTATTTTCAGTGTGATTGATATATGAAAATCATAGAAATAATCCAGTAAGCAGTATATAGTGTTTGCATGTTTAATGGGATACAGTTTCACATACACTGGTGTCCAAAATTAAAACAAAAAATGGAAATTTTGCATGGTTGTGTTTATTTTGCAGCAAAAAATACAAACAGGTATCAGTAAAGTAGAAACAATGTCAATGACACAATAGAAACAACTGCAACATGCCTAAGAGTAGAAAACCATGTTTTCTTCATTTTTCCAACTAAACAGATTTGAACACTCTTTATGACAACCGGTTAATGTACTCATTTTAAGATGAACATTAACAAGAGAAAAACAAGGGTAATGGAATGCACTGTAAGATAATCAGGTTATGCTGATGGAATTAGATTAGGCAATGAGACAGTAAAGGTGCTAGATTATTTTTGTTACTAAGCTGTAAAATAACATATAATGGTCACAGTACAGAGGATACAATGTACAGAATGGCAGTAGGTAGAAAAGTGTGTTTTTTCCAAGTAAGAGAAATTTGTTAAAATTAAATATTAAGTGTAAGGAAGTCTTCTGAATGCATTTATGTGGAGTTTGCATTGTACAGTAGTGAAACATGGCCGATAAACAGTTCAGATTGGAAGAGGGTAGAGGCTTCCGAAATGTGGTGCTACAGAATAATGCTG
Organism: Locusta migratoria; assembly: GCA_026315105.1. Classification (NCBI taxonomy): domain Eukaryota; kingdom Metazoa; phylum Arthropoda; class Insecta; order Orthoptera; family Acrididae; genus Locusta; species Locusta migratoria. The sequence goes on from CM048744.1 coordinate 599,090,755, forward strand.
GAGATTAGGTAGGTCGATCATATAACTAATGAGAAGGTACTGAACAAAATTGAGGTGGAAATGAATTTCTGGCCTACTTTGAGTAAAATATGGGATTGATTGCTAGGACACTTACTTAGACATTAAGAAATTGTGAATTTAGGATTGGAGGGAAGTGTGTGGGGTAAACATCACAGAGGGAGACCAAGAGATGCATACAGTAATCATATTCAAATGGATGTGGGTTGCCGTTCTTATGAAGATGTTGCAATGCGCATAGATGAATAATACTATCGATCTGCGCAAATTGTATTTATATTTGTATGACTCATGTTCTTTAGTAACGCACAACATATTTAAGTAATGCCACCATTTTTTTTCCTTAGTTTTGGTTTAAACTTTGTACTAGCTAGTTGAGTAAAGTGAAGACTGGTATATGGTGTTGATTATTGGGGATTTAACCCTGTCCTCTCTCCATAGTGTTGTTGCTATTGTGAGGAGTTAGAGGAGACTAAACAGCTTGGTCATCAGTCCCCTGTTCCGAGTAAAGTGTTAACAATCAAAGGTTAAGAAAAAAAAGAACATCTAGATGGAAAAAGCCATAAAATGTGCAAAGCTACATTGAACAAGTTGTGGTGACCCCGGTGTTTTGCACACGGTTTTCGTAAGCTTACATTGTTTTTCATGGCAACCACTCCGGTTTCCCAGCCTCAAATACGATGCCTATCAATTGCTAGAAACAACTGATTCGCTGGTTCTACCACCACCAGAATTCTGCTTTGCGCCTCAACCTGAGCTATGTGTGCCTAACCAAAGAGGATCTTCTAGTTTATTGAACAACTCTTCACAGCAATTGCAGAGCATATTCTCCACACCATGGAGGTAAACAAGGTTAGGTAGTGATACAGTGACTCTGGTTTCGAAACATTGAGTGTGCTTACATGAGCTTCATCTATTTACAGAGTTTAGAATAGTGTTTTCAGACAAACTAACTCTTTCACAAGTGTTTCACAGTCACCTGCTGCTTCTTTTGAGCGGCCAAACTTTCAAATTTTGAACTACAGACTAACCACCTTGCCAGGCATGTGCAGATATCACTCCACGAGCATGGTGGTTGGCCCACAAAGTGTTAACTCACCGCTGCCACAGAACTCTATTTTACCTTTGTCAAGAATAAAGAGTGCTTCCAATGCTGCTATACCTCATAGTTATGAACAGTTTTATCGCACCTTGGGCACATCTATTTTTGTCCACATTATAGAAGTCCTCGGTAATGCCGACGTGACAAAGTTTGATCTTCCTCTCGCCTTGAGTGTTAATTGTAGTAACGTTGTAGCCTCGGACTACTGCCCCAGATACTTTGTACATAGTAATAGTGTTTCAAGGGAATAAATTTCCAATATGCAGCCATTGCCACTCTCAGACACACAGCTGACATGTACACTCACCTACAACCACCTGTTTTTGGCACATTCCTGTGAGCATCAATCATGCAGCTGTTTATCCGCCCACTCCATTGGTGCTACCGGGTACATCTACAATGCCGTGTATCAAGCTGTACCACAACAGGCACTGAACAATGCTGTTTACGCTCCAACACCTGGCTAGCCACCCACACACATACACAATCCATACAACTCACCGCCATCTCTGCCGTGTGGTCGACTGCTGAAGCTGTCTGCTTTCTCATTGGATGCACCTTGTACCTGGTTTACATTAGTCAAACAGATTTTTGATCACTACTTGCTGAACGATGTTACAAGGTAGTTGTGCCTCATCATTTATCTGCACAAGCATGTCAATTTGATTTACGACTTGGTCAGCTCACCACCAGCACTATCCTAGATCGCATCTCCCATACACCCGACGAGAAAATCAGATAAACACTGCACGAGGAGCATCTAGCAAGAAGCTGTCTCAACTGTGGAGCCACCTAAGACTACCTGTGAACAAGCATCACATGTCCAACTTGATCCTGATGGCAGTATAGTCCAGCAAACTACTGCCCCTTCCAGACCACACTGACATACAACATTCTGGAGTTGCCCAGTGAGCACTTCGGAGTTGCAGATCGGGTCTAAGCGGACCATCTACGAGAAGCCTGCTGCAGATACGCACATCCTATCTCAGTGCCCCATCACAGGCCGCGGACACCCTCGCAGTTCTGACGAGATGCAGAACAATGCCGACGCTGTTCGAGCTGCCGCTTTGCCAGTCCCTCCATTGCTGGCACCAGACCTGACAGTCGAGGACACGAGTTATTTGAATGATGGTCACTCTACAATAATACATTTTGTATTTTGTCAAAAACTGACATTTTGAGCTTGTGGTTGTGTTTAATATAGAGGGTGATTCTTACATTAAAGAAGACAGCAACCAACCACTTTTGATTATGCTATTTATTTACTAAATAGCACTGTTACCGGTTTTGAATGTTTTAAGTTCATCATCACGTGCATATAAATCCATTTACGTTTTTGTTATACAGATAATTTTTCTTGTGGTGAAAAGTCTTTGGTTGTGTGGTGCCCTACAATACATAACATGAGCGTAAATGAATCGTGACACTGACAAATGTTGTGAACAAACTTTTACAATAGATTTTTTTCTTTTTATTCATTTCTCACAGGGTGGACACCCCCACTGGCATTTCTGCTACTTCCACAGCTGGTTCAGACACGCAACACCTCCCATGTCTTCACCCAAATGCAGATTGCAAGAAGGTTTAGGTGCTGCCTCCTGCGCCAGCATAGACAGATGCTACCACACAGTTCACTCAGTATATGACTCCACGTCCAAGAGCAGCCTCATCTACATTTGGGATATTGCATCAGGTGCACAGGTGCAGATGTGTGACTTCTGCCATTGTTGATCACAACAAACCAGCTGCAACCACATCACACTGTACTTCATGCTGAAAATGCTACTGTACTTAAGTGTGCTGGTTCAATAACCTTCACAAACCTTCACAATGCACCTGTCACCCCTCTGCAAGCTGAAGTGGAACTTCTTGTGCCAGGATATTGACCGGTGTCAAAACAATGTTCTGCAACAGCAGATTTGCTTGGCTGTTGTAAGTACATGTGACGCTTGTGTTCAATACAACGGTCTTCCACAGTCCTGTGTCGTCAGTCTCATAGAGAAAACTTTTGACAATGCCGCTTTATCTGTGTTGGGGAAAGGTTTCAATTTCGCACCAATGGCTACTCATTTACCAGCCAATGATTTCATAAGTTCAATTGAATAAGCTGACTCTAAAATACCTCCCGATGCTGTGGAAGAGGCTAGGAGGCAAGCTTGTGATGTGTTGACTGGGACCCATTCACCAGTGTGTAATATAACAGCACTTGAGGCGACTGTCTTACATTCACTCAGAATGGATCCTGATATTGTTATCTTGTCTGCAGACAAGGGAAATGCCACAGTTTTTCTGAACAAAGATGATTACATTCAAAACATGCAGTGTTTACTTTCCGATTCTGCATATTGTAGAATCAGTGCTGACCCTACAAAGAGTGTTGAGAGAAAGAATAATAACCCCCTGAAGAAATGTCCCTTGTCACAGGAGACTATCAAGAGCACAGTCCTTACTGTGCAGTACCACATAGATGATATGGCCTTCGTAAGATCCACAAATAGAATGTTCCTTTGAGGCCTATAGTATCTAACATTGGTGCTCCAACAAACTGTGAAGCAAAACATCTTGCTAGTTTATTGAGTCCAATAATAGATAGTTGTGACCACCACATTAAGAACTCAGTGGATTTCCTATGTTGATTGGGATTTTGCTTGAATGACTCTCATATATTAGTGGCTTCGATGTGGTTTCTCTCTTCACTTGCGTTCCTCTGTCTGATTTGTTGCAGGTTACGTTTGGTGTCAAGTTAACAAATCTATTTTGAAATGTGCTGACTTCCACTTACTTTTTATTTGATGGTCTGTACTACAAACAAACTGATAGAGTTGCAGTGGAAAGGTTATTGTCACCTATTGTGGCCAATTTGTTTATGGAGGATTTCGAGGAAAATGCTTTGGAGTCAGCATACTTGAAACCTGCGTGTTTTTTCAAATATCTAGATGATACTTTTGTCATTTGGCCTCATGGTAGTGAGAACTTGAAAGGCATTTTGGAGCACCTAAATTCAATCCACGTGAATATTCAGTTCACTATGGAGGTGGAAAAGAATGGTTTCCTTTCCTTCCTTGATGTGTTGGTCAGAAGAAAGGTGGATGGTATGTTAGGACAAGCTGTTTATGAGAAGCCTACTCACACTGATTTGTATCTGTGAGCTGGTTGTTGTCACCATCCAACTCAGTGTGAAGGATTACTTCATACCTTGGTTCACAGGACCCATGTCATTTCAGACCCAGAAAGTTTGTCAGCTGAGTTGTCCCATTTTGAGGTCAGCTTTTGTCAGAATGGTTATAGTGAGAGGCAAATAAAAACGTGTTGCACTATCAGCCTATTGTGCAATGGGGGAGTGACAATAGTAATGAAGTGACACCTAAATCTATGGCCTTTTTGCCTTATGCAGGAAGAATTTCCAACAGGACTGGTCATATATTGTGGAAATATGATGTAAAATGTGTCTTTCAACCACCTTCTTAGGTAAAGCCCCTTTTTGGCTCTGTAAAGGATGATCTTGGTTTTTGTAGGCTGGTGTCTATCATATTCCTTGCAGTTGTGGCATGTCATATATTGGATAGACAAACAGGACTGAGGAAGACCAGTGTATTGAACACAAGCATCACAGTTGATCAAATCTGCTGTTGCAGAACATTGTCTTGGTTCCAGTCATCCTATGGAATACAACAACACAGAGATTCTGGCATGCACTTTCACCTATTGGGGTATTGTTATTAAGGAAGCTGTTGAAATTAACTAGCAAGCCAATTATAAATAGTGATGGTGGTTTCTATTTAAATTCTGCTTGGAACCTGGTCCTGTCTCTCATAAAAAAACAAAGAGACAGAATTAATGCTGCCTCACCTATTGATTAATAGTCACTATCGATCTTTCTGCTGTTAGTCATCTTTGGTTGTGTTGACTCTGCGGTTACTTGTACTGTGTGTCTTATCTTCCTTATTCACACTTTGCGAACCGAGGTACTGAATTCACTTGCACATTGTTTCCTTGAGTGTAGTTGTGCCTTGAGAATGGCAGGGTGTGCTCGTGTTGAAGTATTGGCGGTGGTTGATGATGTCACCTGGCAGCATACTTGTAAGATGTTTGAAAATGAAGGAAGTGGTTCTTATCTTGGATGTGGGAGGCTAGGTTTCAAACAACTGATTGGAGGTGCTGGTTGACAGGGGATGACATTCTTTCATTGGGAACACAGTAATTGGGCATCCATGATTGTTAGGTTTATGGATTTTTGGGAACATGTAAATGGTAGGTGTGGGGGTGTTGTTGGAGTGAAGAAGGAGATGGATTCAGGGGAGAGGTGTTAGGAAGGACCATAAGATTTTAGCAGGGACTGCAGGTCATTTTGGACTTCTGGGATGGGCTCATCCTGACACAGCTTATAGGGGGAGGAATCAGACAATAGATGTATGATTTCTGTCACATACCCACTGTGATTCAGTGCTGGAAACTTTGTCTGCAAGGAGGATGATTAGATTGGGATCAGTTTTGAGGTTGTGTACTGCTGTTCTTTCTTCTGCCAAATGGTTGGTATTCTTAGGAAGGGACTTGTGGAAGGATGGTGAGGAATTCTTGGAAGGTGACCAGAGGGTGGTTAGGTGGGAGTGAGGGAGGGTCATAGTTGGATGGTTGTTAATTGGGAAAAGGGGGGGGAGGTCAGTGTTGAAATTAGTTTGACTTTGATGGTAGGGATTAGTGGCAAAATAGGTTTTCCATTGTAGTGATTGACAGAAGGAGAGGAGATCTTTCATAAGTCCACCATGGTGAAAATTTGGGTATGGGGATGAAGGTGAGACATTTGGATAGAACTGAAACTTATGGAGGGTTGAGATTTTTGGCAGCAAGGTTGACAACAGTTTTCTGGAATTGTTTAGGCTTTGGGTATTATGGATTGTTGTTGGTGTTGAGTTTAGGGAATGGCAAGAAGAAAAGGTTTGTAAGGAAAGGTCTAGGTCTAGGTGATATGAGGGGTTCACTGGTAGGAACACTTCGGTTGGTATAGGAAGTGGTGGACTAAGGCTGTAGGAGGCCCAAGGCGGCAGCCAAACAAAATGAGAATCCCCCCCCCCCCTGTCCTCTTGGAAATTCATGTATTACTATTAAAAAAAAAAAAAAAAAAAAAAAAAAAAAAAAAAAAAAAAAAAAAAAAAAAGTAATTTCTTTTGAGATTTGGAGGCCCCCCCAATACAAGAGGCACGGAATAGTAAAAAATAAAAAAATAAAATAAAAAGCAAGTTCGTTCTGGGACCTCCAAATCTCAAGAGGCCAAGGGGTAAAACAATAATTTTTTTGAGGTATTTGAAGTCCCCACCCCACGAAAAACTAGAGGCTTCAGCCGGTCCGCCCCCTCCACCCCCCCCCCCCCCCTTAGTCTGCCACTGGGTGATATAGCGGTTGGCTAGTGGTGCACGACAGCAGCAATATGATGTCAGCAGGCAGGATAGTTTATTGAGGTAATGCCTGGAATGCCCCTCCAGCTGCTGGAATGCAAGGGATTCAATGTGGGATATGAGATTATGACGCTCCCTCTTTGAATAAGGTGATTGCCACATTTAATAATTAATTTATTATAAAATTTGAACTTGACGATAAATATTAATTGTGAAGGGGTGTTTTTCAAAAAGAACAAATACTTCTTCGAAGTCCACTTCGATTTATTGCTACAGGCAAGATACAACTGGCTTAACTGAACTCTAATTCTGAAGTACAACAACTGACTGACAACTAATTCCTGCGCATTACATGTATTTATTACATTATTAACAATGTTAAGTGATGCACAATTATCACAATGATAATTTATGAATTGGTTCTTTTGTAAACAACAAATTCATGTAATTTGTATTTGTTGTACAATGTCAATGTATTAGTACAACAAATAACTGATTAAATAGTTTTAATATTTTATAAATGAAGTGAATCCTATTTTTGTTTGGTTGAAGTTAAATAATCTGTTTTACAATGAACTAAAATGTCTGACAATTAGATGTAACAACTTAAAATTAAAATTTGTCCTGGAATTTGGTCAAGCCAAAAATATTATGAAGATTAACCTAATCTTAATAAAGGAAATGAAAGGAAATAAATACTGCAAAATAAATACTACAAAATTACTGGGGTTTAATAATGGGAACAATGGTAATAGAGCATTATGAAATTAATGAGGTTTGATAATGGGAAAATATGGTAATAGTAATTACAAAGTAATTTAGTAATGGACATAAAAGCTGTAATTTCTATGAAATTAATGGATTTTATTAATGGGAATAAAATGAGGTAAATACTTAGTGACATAAACAATGTAGTTGTTATAATGTAGAAATGAATACAGGATAGGAAGCTTTAAAGGTGGTAGCATAAACTTTACTACAGGAAAGAAAGGCATCCGGAGCTTCAGTATGTAGGAAATGGTATGGTAAACTACACTATAAGGAAAGAAGGGTATCCTGGGTTTCAATAAAGAGAGATATTGTATACTACATTAGATGGAGGCTCATGTTGTTACATTACAAGATTCATGTGGTGGGGATTGCATAAATTTTCCATTTCCGATACTCTGTGTGAAAAATTTTCCCATCATTTCCCTCGAATTAAAATGCTTATTTGCGTATGTTTTACCTGTTTGTGCCCTTTTTTTGCATATTCTTGTTCGTCTTTATGTGATTTTGTGTGACTTTACATGTATTTGCATCCCTACCTCTACCTCTACGCCATTCATTATCCTGTATCCCTCCAATTCATGTCTTCCTTGCAACTGTGTGTCGCCTGTTACAATATCCCATTAATTAATTACTTTTTTATTTTATTTTTCCTTTCTCTTTATCATTTCAAATGCCCTTACTCCCTTCCCACAGCCTTTTATAATTCCCTTTTATCTTCTCCTGTCTCTTTCCTACACTGTATTGAATGCCACATCTTACACCTCCATCTATCAGAGTCTTCACTATCCATAATGCAATGTGGAACTTTACATCCCCACCCTTACCCGACATCCTTCCCTCTCCTCTCCCCTCCTTACTTGCTGTCAGTGCTGCCAATTTAGCATTTTTATGGCTAAATTCACCATGTTTCCAAATGATTTAAGATGAAAAATTTGAATTTAGCGTGTAGTGTATTCTCTTATCTTCTTTTTTTTTTTGTGGTAAGTTATGGTGGGATATTTTTTGTTCATAAATAAAATTCGCCTTATCAGGAATGTTTTAGTTTCCACCATGGCACTCCACCACTTTACCGATGAGTAGTGTCATAATGTGATACTTCTCGACAGCCTACATCATTGTCTTTGGATAGCGCCAAAACTTTACATCCGAGTAGATACATACAAGAAACCCACATAGGAGATTATTCCCTAACTGGTACTTTGCATCTGTCAAGAAGAGGCTGTGGGGAGTGGATGGGATGGGGAACATTTGTGGAATGGAAGCAAGACATGAAATTTCCCAGTTGCTGCCATCTGAAGTGGTGTTTTTTCCTCTCATTCATTAGCAATTTATCAATGGATGATGGTGCTGTGTTACTGATTAGAGTCACCATCAAAATTCATGGCCAAGTAAATAGTTTTGTTCATTTATTTACTATATGGTAATAATTTATCATGACAGATATCTATTAATAGTTATTCCTTTCACGGTGCTGTGGTCTAAGGCACCTAGCTGCAGAGCATGTGGTTGCTCAGCATTGGATGTTTGAGCCCTTCCATGGGTACACACATAGTTTTAAGTTTATCGTTATAAAGTTATATGGAAATAAACCCATGGATGAGTAGTTTTGGAGATGGATTACAGAGTTTGTTAATGCTGTGATGACTATGTTAGTGTGTCACATTTAGCTGTTACAAGTTATTTACTATTGAAACTTAAACAACCTTTTTTTTTAGGTGTGGAGGAATAGTTTTACACTGATGAAAGGTATGACAGAAACTTACAAGAGTTCATGTGGAATACCCTCTATGCAACCAAGTGCTCATTTCCAGTGTGCATGATGCATTAATGATTGTTTCAGTGGACCAAAACACACACTTTAAAAAAAATAATTATTCTATGTAGGTACAGAAAGCAAAACACAAACTATGGTGTTGTTTTCATGTACCATAACATGCTTATGACATATTGTAGGTATCATTGCATGGTTTTTTGCTTCTTAATTCAAATTTTTTGTACTGGTGCATAATTTTGTGCAATGGTGCGCAATTCTGTGAATTGGTGCATATTTTTGTGTGCATTCGGATATCTGTATGCATTTATGCATATTTTAAAGTTCCCTTTTCAGCTAACTAGCTTCCCTAATAACCTGCTAACCACTTCAGCTCCCCTTTTTCTATCATTTTCCATTTCCATAAGACAATCCCTGTTCCAGAGGATTCAACTTTCTGCACGAGCTCAGAAAAATTTCCCTGCCACTGGCTAAAGCCCAGTCCCAAATTCAATTTCTGAAGTGCCACCTAAACCATGGAATCCCTCCGTATGACCTAACCATTAAAATTTCCTTCTCTGAATCCTACCCCTCCTTTCATATTCCCTCATAATGCCTTTCACGTTTTCAGATTCCAACAGTTCTGGTCCCTTGGTAAGACGGCTGGCAGGGACTTGCTGTTTGATGAGAAAAAGCGGTATTGCTAAAGAACATAGAAATTATTTTATTTAATGTTACGGACAATAACATTGTTGCAACATTTATTTAACTCTTCTTTAAGTTGTACAAAAGTGAGCAGTCCACTTAAGACATTGCAAAGCATGTCAGTGGTATTGCTTGCAGAAGCTGGAGCCAGGTTTGGTAACAGCTGACTTAGGTGGCTATACATTGCTGATGGCATCGTAACTTCAGGCGATGATCCCAGTGGGCAAAATGTGAGGCTGACAGGCAGGGCTGGTGGTATAAGCCATGTGTGCATTGACCTTCTGGTGTCAGGCACTGTGCCGTACGTTATCAGTGCTATGTGGGGTCTGGAGTTCGGTGTCCACCAGTGGTGTCATGCAGTCTGGACAGTCCATGGTGGCCAGGTTCCTGGGTTTGCTGCCCACCAGTGGTATAATGGAGTCCAGGCAGTCCACAGCGGGTTACTGTGGCGATTTACACAGGGTGTACCATCCACACTGGCTACTGCACCCCCAACAATGATGATGATGATATGTGGCTGGACAGAATATTACCACCCAGTTGTGACTGACCCATGATGATGGTGACATGTGGCATAGACTGTGTGGTGTATTACCACCTGGCTCTGACTGGTGGTCTTTAAATATGACACTCCCTTGCTGAATAGAGAGGTTTCCACATCTTAGTAGGTCATCTAGGTGCTTCCATCTGTCATAACAAGGGCTCCTCGGTGGCTATGGCACTGATGACATTAGATTAGATGAGTAGATCATGTAACTAATGAGGAGGTGCTCAACAGAATTGGAGAGAAATGGAGTTTTTGGTAATCTTAACAAAGAGAAGAGATACATTGGTGGGATACATTCTGAGACATCAAGGAATCTTCAACTTAGCATTGGAAGGAAGTTTCTGGGGTAAACATCATAGAGGGAGACCAAGGGGTGAATACAGTAAGAAGATTCAAAAGGATGTAGGATTCTCAGATGAAGAGGCTTGTACAGGACAGGAAGCATGAAGAGCTGCATCAAACCTGTCTGCAGACTGGAGACCGCAACAACAACATGGAATTCATGGAAAAATATTAAAAAAAATTAAATATGATAATTTCTGTATTGCATCGTAGGTTCTTTTTACTTATGCTTAGGCCTGTCATGTGCGTAGGATTGCTATGTGTTTCAGTTTATCTATTACTACTCTTTTGTTACCAGACTCGCTGTGGCACAGCATACAAGGACAATATTCTTGATTCCAAAGGCTACTTCATATTCTGAGTCATCAGGATCCTCCCCTCCATCACCAGCTCTTCTGAACTGTGCTGATGATAATTGTCCCTACACACTTTCTATGGTTCTGCAACCACCATAGCCTTAACCTAAGACAACTTTTTATCCCTACAACTCTAGCAGCCCCCCTCCACCTCTATCTAGTATCTCCTTCCAATTGATGAGTGTCTTTCAACTGCGTGCTGCTTACTTTTGTATTTTATTTTATTTATTTATTTTTCTTTAATATTTCAATATTCATTTAATTTATTTGTAGACCATCAGACACATCACATTAAGCTGAGCAAATGATTGATTCACAATCCAGGCCATTTGGACCAGCTCACCCATTACCAGCTATCCTGAACTATATAGATGGGAGGTATCCTTACAGTACATTCTCTGATCACAAATTTATCCAGCCTCAAGCTTTGATAACCCCTTTTTTTCCCCCACACCCAAAAGTTCCTATCTTACTCCTGTGCCTCTCCTATTACATGTTCTTTATATGGGTGCTTTTGTTTGTTTGTTTTGCTTCTCTCTCCACTCTATTCCTAAGCTGGATTTCTTTTGACCCATTTAGTACTTACATACTCCGTAAGGCTATGCTGGAGTCATCAGCACAACCGACTTGCAACTTTCCTTCCCCCATTCCTCCTATCTCATCACCACAAAGTTGATTTGGACTGAGGTGGCTGAGATGACAAATCATGTGTTTGTGAAGTGTGCTGTGTGAGACATGTCTTTTATCACAAAGGCTAATATTAACATTCCAAAATACAGCTCACCAGTTGCAAAGCTACTGCTTGATTACTTAACCATGGTTTTGGCTTCAACTAAAGGAAGCTTGGCTATGTTGCTCAAGAACCATTGTCCATCTCAAGAAACTAAAAATTTTTACTTCTGGTGGAGGCTTCCTTAGTTGAAGCCAAAACCATAGTTAATTAATCAGCCTGTAGCTTCGCAACTGATGAGCTGTATTTTTGAATATTTAATCTTTCACAAATGGTTGCTGTTTCAACAGCCATGTTTAAAATTGTAACAAAGGGTATTGGCTGCAATCTTGAGTTCTGTGTATGAGTGTTTTTTTTCCTGTATATGCTGCAGTTCAACGTGCATATTTTTGTGGCGAGTTGTAAACTATCATCATTATATTGTTGAACTCGGACCTGAGCTTTCAATTTATAATGCTTTTAGTACCCGAGAAAACCAATATGAAGATTAGGATACCAATTGGAAATGTATCTTTCCCTGCGCTTAATCACGAATTTATGAATAAAACAACATAATACGACACAGGGATGTTTGGTTAGAATAACCTTTAAAATGTGGTACAAATAATGAGTAACACCATTTGACATTGATAAAATTACAGTTTGTTTCAGTGGCCCATTGGTAAAATTCTAGACTGAAAACCTTTTTGCTTTAATCCCCTTTGTTTCATTGGCTCACTGGTAAGGTTCCCGACTACAAAAATTTTGGGTTCAATCTTTGGTTGGTCTTAGAATTTTTATCACTTACCATTTGTTTCACTTCTGGCAATGGCTGTTAGTATGAAAATTACCCAGTTGCCTCATGGCGTTAAGTCCACTTTAAACTTTAGCTGAACATGTAAGTAATTTCAAAGGTTGAAGGCTGCGGCGGAGTGGCCAAGCACGTTGAGGCGCTATGCTACGATGCATCGGGGGTTCGAATCGCCCCCTCGGGCATGGATGTTTGTGCCATCTTTAGTATAAGGTAGTTCATAAGTAGTTTGTAAGTTTAGGGACTGATGACCCTGCAGTTAAGTCCCTTAAGCTTAACAAATGTTTGGACATTTGAAAGGTTGAAGGAAGGCATGTAGGGCTGACACAAGCCCAACTGCTGCCCCATTCGAGTTGCGATATTGCACCCCCTAAATCTTGTGTAATGTTAAAATCAGCCCATCTTTATTCTATGACAGTTCTGCTGTAATGTACCTATTTTCATAACAAAAGTGTGCATTGAACAGTTATATGAAAGACAGAAGTATATATGTAGGCTTAAAACAGCAGTAGGCTCGGGGGCTGCATTGCAGATATGCAGAGGTTAGTGGAGGGCTGCACTTTCCCAAATGCATGCATTACTTAGCTTTGAATTTCACAAATGTATTAATTGTACAGTAATAATCAATAAATATAAATAAGCTAATCATAACATTCTTAAATTTAATTTATTTGGCAAATTGCGTAATACCTTCAGAAGAAGTTTAATGAGACAAATGCACATCACATTTTTCCATGATTTTTTTTTTCATGGAAAATGTGAAAAATTAATATATTTACTGCTACACGGACAAAACAGAAATAAATCACAAGGTCAACCAGACTAGCAAAGTGTATAATATTATGATACTCAGTAGGAAGACAGAGCATTTCCATCAGCCACCACATTGAGTTTGCATGAATAATAGCATCTGCTGTGCCTGCAGTGGCATAATTAATTGTGTCAAGGATATGTCTGTCCACTCTAATAGAATCCGCACTGTACTTTTGTATGACATCCATTCTAGTAGAAATTTTTGCACTCGCAGGGACAGAAATCTCATTTCTCAGAAGATTTTTGGCAATGCCTTGGCGAGCCGCAGAAAATCCTTTGGCAGGCCAGATGTGGCCTGCAGGTCACTATTTGCCCATCTCTGGCCTAATATAAACAGGGGAAACATTTGTACCACAAATCTCAAAAAGTTCTTTACCAATTTATCACAAATTTTTACACCACAATCAGATGAACATTTGAAAGGATAAGGGCTGTATTATTTTTGAAATGTAAATGGTTTTTGGAAATTTCCACTACAGAGTGAGTATGTATTTTGATGTGAGGACCTCACATCTTGAATCCTGTGACTTTAGAGCACTATCTTAAGTCACTATGAAACAAATCTCTTCTACTGGAAGATCTTTGCTTTCCATATTTTGGAAGGTAGTAGCTTAAAAAAACCTAATTATTTATACAGGGGCTACAAAAAATACCTTAAGAGCTCAACCAGCGAAGAGGTGTGTAAACATTAGGCAACATAATATGGAGATGTGCTTTGAGCATTAATGTACGAATTTTAGAGCCCATGTTTACTAGACATTTGTTCCCACTGTGGTCCATATTAGGTGATTCTAAAACATGGAAAGCAAAGAGATTACAATAGTATAGTTTCATGTCAGTTTCAAAAACTAAAGAAATGCTCATAGTGGCAATGGATGACATTCCCAGACATGGGTTCTTTATCAAAGTATTGTGTATTTGTTCCCCTGTATGAATGCTCACAGTTTGGATCTTAAATTTCTGAACATCCTGTATATAAGGGAAGAGTAGTTAACACAAATCTGGAAAAGTTTTTCACTGAATCAGTTCGAATATTTTACTTGTTACTCTACTGAGCATTCAGTCAGAAATAGACACAGAGGTGAGGGGCAGAGGTTATGATCAGAGAGAGGGGGAGATGAACTGAGAGAGAAGAGATCAGCTGAAACATTGGTGTTGCTTGGGTTTGTCACTTCAATGAGCTGTATTCTAGATTGGTTGTACATGATATAAAATTTGACTTCTGTAATCCAAAATATCTAATATCTTCATGTTGAAATCATCTTAAATCATCTTTCCAGTTGCATGTTTTTGTATCTGGCACATTCATATGACTTTTATTTAATCTTCCCATACAATGATGAAGAAAGTGTTACAGAAAAGTGCCTCCCGATGAGAGGGTCTTGCTTCATGCATCAATGAAGCTCAACTTTGTAAATTTTTATCACTTTCTTCTTAACTCATTGTTCCAGACATAGTGCATACCAGAAACTATACCATTTGTATTGACATCTACAGATAAGACTGTAATGGAAGGTCAACATAAAAATATTAATGCGCTACATGGCACTCGCTCATTAGAAAGAACACACTTGAATGAATGTCATCCTTATGATTAATTATCTCTTTCATGTCTGATTATCGTTTCACTTTTCTTCCATTTATTTTCCATTCTAGTTATTTGGGAAATGCGTTCTTATTCCACACCTTGTCAATTTTTCAAATAATAGAAGAAAAATGTTCCAGTTTACAACATTGAAGAATAAAATGTCTAACTTATGAGAAACGTGAATGCACGGTACTAATACTACTTAGGGGTGCCAGAAGGTGGGATTTGTCTGGGTTCTCCCAAAATTTCATACAATGTCCAGAGTCCTGACCAAATACACGGTCTTGTGACAAAAAGCTTTTGGTAAAGTTCTGTACAGCATAATAATTTCACTTTTTCACACTCTTTCATTCACTTCAAATGGATCAAACATCATACCAGAGACCTAATCCAACACAAATTTAAAAAGAAAATATAGCATTTGTATTGTTGATTTCTGTTGTTCCTCCTTACGTGATGGACTGCTGCCTTTGTCACTTGGCTATGGAGTGAACTTCATTTAATAAGTTCGTATGGGCATCTGTTCTTTCTGACATGTTTGAAAGAAAAAGACTTGATATATTGTATTCTGTCTGGTGGCATGGTCGGTTTCTCTCCTTTGCCTTATCCAACTGGGGCGGCAGACCTGACACTGCATCTGGTGCCGCCCCACTGATGTGCTGCCCCGTGTGGCCACACATTTTGCACGTGCCTTGTGCCAGCCCTGTAAGCAAGGGGATATCAGTTGCAATATTAAAAGCTTCCTGGGATTTGAACCTGGGACCTTTGCATTGGGCAAGGAATCTATTAATCTGCCAGGTAGTTTCAGATCAGTGCAAACACCACTACAGCTACATCTCCAGTATATCCTTCCTTCTAGCAGTGCTAGTCTTGCAAGGTTCGCAAGTTGGCTGAAGTAAAGCTGTGATGAAAGACTGTGAAGCATGCTGGGATAGCTCAGTCAGTAAAGTGCTTGCCTGAGAAATGCTAAGGTCTCAGGTTCGAATTCTGATTCCAGTGCACAGTTTTCATCTGCCAGGAAGTTACATATCAGTGCACACTCTACTGCAGAGTAAAACTATTCTGAAACATCTCCTAGGCTGTGACTAAGCTAGGCCCCACAATATCCTTTCTCCCATGAATCCTAGTCCTATGCGGATCACAAGAGAACTTCTGTGGAGTTTGGAAAGTAGGAGATGAGGTACTGGTGGAAGTAAGGCTGGGGGCATGGACCACGAAGTGTGCTGGTGTAGCTGTCAATAGAGCACTTTGCCTTGAAAAGCAACTGTCATAGATCAGAGTTGCCCACCCCCTCTTGGCCAATGACTCGCCCCCCCCCCCAACAACTGTGATCTGTCCCCCCCCCCTCCCCCCACATACCTGAAGTATTAGGTCCTGGGTTCAGAAGATAAATTTATTTTGTATGTAAACATTGATTTATTGTTTTTATGTCACATTTTGTAAATTGCCCCAAGCTGGCCAAAAGTACTAATTTTTCAACCCCCCCCCCCCCTGCATCCCCAGAAATTTCAATGATGCAGTTTCCATCATGATCTCCCCCCTGTGGGCACCTCTAACCCAAGTTCAAATTCCCGTTCTGCCACACAATTTTAATCTACCATGAAGTTTCATAGCAGTGCACACACTGCCACTGAGAGGAAATATCATTTTTGCAATTGCAATATTATTATGCAAAGTAAAGTGCAGTGGTGTTTAAACCAATCTTGAGCTGGATAACAGCTTCACTTTACACCCTTTTGAGCTGCGGCAGAATAGCTGTGCATACTGGGGCGTCGTGCTACCTTACTTTAAGTAGTTTGTAAGCTATAGACTAATGACCACGCAATTGAGTCTGATAGATTTATAAACATTTACCCATTTTTGTAGTTTGGTTCCTGATTAGAAGTTAATCACACTACTGAATACCAATAACTATGTATGTGCTAGTTACTTCAGTAATACTAGAATAAAATAAAAGTGATGAAATGTAAAATCATGAGGTGATGAAACACAATACTACTGCATAATGTTTAGATATTTAGTAAATAAATATAAAATCATTGATATAATACTAACAATGTGACAATGGAACATAACTGTCATGGTGCAGAGGAAGTGATGATAAAGGAGACATACAAACAAGAAGCTCAATTTTCTACCTTCTATTGGTATAAAGTACATAAAGTATGAACACTGACATGTGGAAAGACTGTAACTGCTTTCCATTGACGTACAACATAAAATAATAGTAATAACACAAACATCTTCAGAATTTTTTGTGGGAAGACAAAATCAACTTACTGGTAAATTATCATTATCTCAATAGTTTCTAAAATACCAGTGAATAGTAGTAGTAGTAGTAGTAGTAGTAGTAGTAGTAATTGTTTTTATACAAATAGTAGTGGAACATAAGAATTTGATGTTTATTGTTCTTTGTCCACAGCTCACCTGTCTGATTTGTTATTAAAAAACGCCAGCTATGGAGATTATGGAAGATGGGAACCTTATGGACCGAGTTAGAATACTTCTTCAGCGAGATTTGGCCTATTACCAAGATCATCAAACAGTACTTCAAGAGAATTTGTGTCCCGGAGTAGTTGGAGGTTTACTTGATTTTCCTCATTATTCATCTTTTGCTGCAGTAAAATTGATCATCTGGTGGGAAGAGGCCTATGTTGCTGCATATCAACGTCCATCAGGTCTTCTTGGCAATGTAGTGTCAGAAGATGATGGCAGCACTGAAGATGACCGTGGATGTGGTGGTGTTGCTACCACTTCTAGCCCACAAGAGTTTCTGACAGTTGTGACTAGCTCAGCTGGACAAATGCTAGAACACCTACATACACTGAGTCAGGAAGCACTTGACCACGCTGATCTAACTGTTCTCACAGGAACACTTGGTGCTGCAGCAGTCATAAAAAACTGCCTGTGGTGCTATAATGAGCAACTTAAAAAAAGAGCAGAGGAAACTGGATCTGCAAATTCAGATGACAAGTCAGTATTAATATTAAGAGAAAGTTAAGTTATCTAATTATAATCATTTACTGAAGGAAATTCTCCATTGAGATGCTAAAATATTCTTCAAAAGAGATAGATTTGCTGGGCAGTATTGACCTTAGTTCTATACTACTGATAGCTGTACAAAATAAATAAATACATTAATAATAACAATAATAATAATAATAATAATAATAATAATAATAATAATAATTTAGTTTTAGAGATACCTCAGAAACATGAATGACATTTATACTTACTCATGAATTAACTTTGCTGAGCATTAATGTATTTAATTTTATATCATGATCTGTTTGTTGATTCGTGAATCAATGAAGAATAACATTTGGCATGCTACATAGAAATAATATTTGTGTGGTTGTTGGATTTAATCTGTATTTGTTCATAATCTTTTTTATATTGTGGTCAAATATGAGCATCATTGACAGATATGCCATTGCATAAAGCTTTAAAAATGAAAATTCCTTACAAGTAGAGCTAACATATCTCAAAAGCTTCCATTAAAATGAAAATAAATAAAATGAAAGACTAGTATAATATATATGTGAAGCATGATAAAAAGGCAATATTTCATAATTATGACAAAAATTAGATTACTTTATCTTACCAGCTGCAAAACAAAGGTAAGTAGTTCCATGTTCCATAGCCATGTCCCTCACAAGGGTGGGTCTAGGTGGAGCCTGAGAAGGTGGTCTGGAGCCCGGGCCTGAAGGGAGCCCTCTACCATTTAATTTATAAATTATTGTAATCAGTACCAGATCTATCATATTTCCCAACTGGGGCCTAAACTTGATAGTGTGCACTGCCCCCTTCCCCCCTCCTTCTCCTCATAACATTTTCCCTTCACCTTGGCTTTGAGACCATTTGGCACCCCTCTGCGAGTGCAATGCCTGGGATTAGATACTCTGGTATGCCCTCCTCCCTCCCCATCCCAGATTTGGTGCTGGTAGTAATTTAATACAAACTAGTAAAAATATTTTGAATAATTTTATTCACTCAATTTATAGCCTAAAATTTAAAACTGCTTGGCATAAAAGTTTAATAAAATTGGAATGTGTAATTATTGTCATTGCATATGCTGTGTGAACTGAGGTGCATGTTTGTGTAGTAAGGAACTTTGGCACCCCTTCCCTTCCTCCACCTCTCCAACTCCCTTCCTGTCTTGGCTACTTGTTTTCTAGCCGTTTGTCTCTAATTATTTGTTTTATAAACAGATACTTTACATTACTGCATCACTCATCAATTGCAAACCACCTGTCAAATCTGTGTTACATGAGTGGAATTGTTGCCTTCTGCTAGTCCTAATGATTTATTTGTTAGGTATCAAATTAAGGGCCTCAGATGGGGAATCTCCTTGGCACATCAACCTGCCTTAAGGATGATGTGGCCACCATTTGACCAGACCATTGCCTGACGCTTGGTAGATGGTAGTATGGAATTTAACTACTCCGCACCACTCACAGACCTTGGTGAACAGTGCAGACTCAACTGATGGCCTTGGTTTGTGGTTATTGAAAGAGAGCACCAAAAAGTAAGAGATTCATACAAAAATGAAAGTACATGCTGTAATGTCTTGTAGGGATGAAGCTTCAATAAGTAATGGAAGTCCTTGAACAGAGGGATGTACCCATGAGATTGATAGATACATATCTAGTATGAGATGAGTGGTCTCTCTCATGCCTGGTTGTGCAAGATAATAAAGAGTGATGAAGAACTCACACCAGGAAGTGAGGTGTACCATGGAGATACCACATAACATTGGAGAAGATGAATATGGCAAAAGGTATGGCTCAGGGGTTAAAGTTGAATCAGGATCTTTCAACAATTGCAACATTTAAGCAACAATTGTTTTCAGTTTGGCTAGGTCTTTGAGCTTTAGAGGTGGGTGAACGGAATGGATATGCTATAAAAAATCAGTGAACATGTTGGCAGCACCTCAAATGTATTGGACATCAGTTGTGAATTAGATTATTAGGTCCATATGATGGAAATTAGGGGAAGAGGATAGGGTCTGGTGGAGGTGGTCTTGTCGGTGGGGAGGGGGGGGGTCTTGTGAAATTTTGTTTTCTTCTTTAAACATCTTGCGAAAAATATCTTTACAATCATTGCTAACTGGGATATGTTGTTTAAACTCTAATAACTCACTGTTTCGCCAAAGTCATTTAACATGTTAATAGTGTAATAAATATAACCATTCCTTTCTGGCTTTTTCAAGATTTTATGTTCAGAAGTCTATTTCACATATGATTCATACACAACACAACGATGGTATAAGGGGGAAATATATGCACATAAACTATTGTTGATAACATACACAAAAATGGAATATCAAGACATTTCTCTCTCTCAAGCACACACACACACACACACACACACACACACACACACACACACACACACACAGTGATGTTACATGGATTAGAAGATAGGGAATAAGAAGCAATGGAGGGATGTCAATATTTTTTCTTTCTATTTTTGCGAAATAATTCGTTATATGTTTTAAATTCTGAATATCTCTCAATTGATTTCTTATTTTGACATAGATGTTAACCTTTTAAACATAGAATACTTGAATGATGTATATTTTACCTATTGTGTGTATTCCTTTTGTGTTGTCCATTGTCAGCTTACCCCATTTGTGAGTGTTATCTTCGGAGCTTTGTTTTGCTTTTTACGCTCTTAGCTAGGAGCAGGGGACTGATGTCCCAGCAGTTTAGTCCCCTCAAAACCATCAACAACAACATAACTCTGACAAGTTACTTTCATATGTTTTGAAAAAATTGAAACATGTTAGTTAGTTAGTCATCTTTTGCTGTTTGATGTAGACGTATAATGTGTTGTGTCTGTATGAAAGTTATTTTAAACTGCAGCAAATACAGTTATTTTAAATGTTATGAGTGAAATAAGGTTCTTTATTTACTGTGCTATACAATAATGGCCTTAAAAGAATTAACCTTCATCCTGAGGTAAAGACATACATGGAAGATAAGTCCATTTAAAAGTGTCTTAAACAATATAAACTTATCCTTGTATAAATATTTTATAATGTATTATACAACATTTAGTGAATGTTCATAACTTTTTATTACCACCAATTCAATTCAATTCAATTCAATTAAGTTCAAAGACACACCCACCCACCCCCACCCACCCACACCCACCCACCCACCCACCCGCCCACACACACACACACACAAAAATGGTAATTCTCTCAAAGATTAGTTTTATCTAAATGAGGGCTGATAACCTGATAAGATGATTAGTCTGTCTCTCAATTTGTTTCCCCTTCATGGTTGAAGCATATAATTGATTTTATTGGTTAGGTCTGTTGTAGTATTGGTTATGTAGGTACACTGCGTGGTTGGTTTGCATGGCTGATGAAGAAATACATTATGTGCATGCAGACACAAGCGCAGTTATTCATGTAATAAAAAAGCCATTGTGAAATTCAGGTTTGTTAATAACTGAAATAAAGAAGACACTTATATTCTTCTCTCATACAACACTTTACATTGTGTTATAACATGATCAGGTCACCCAAAATAAGATGAAAGTATCTGCAAGAAATAATATGATACAAAAACTAAGGTGGGTGTAACTGAGGTGCACAGCCAGCCACTATTTGGAATTTAGCATTGGCATCATGCTATTTTTTGGGCAAATATGCAGCACCTGTCTGGCATAATTTCTGCAATGCTAGGTAGGTGAAAATTGTTTTGAATGAGACATGTCACATAATTACTGGATGCTTGAGACCAATCAAAGTGGAGCAGCTATGTCAGCTAGCAATAAAGCTGCACCTGACATCACACATGAAGCTGCTGCCCAAGCAGGAGAATGTAGAGTCCTGACCTCTCATACTCACCCACTGCTTGGCCTCTTGCCAGCACTGCCATGCCTGAAGTCCAGAAATAGTTTTGTAAGAGCCTCTGTCAGCAACAACAACTCGAACCAAATGCTAGACATGTGGCAAAAGAGAGTAGAAACTGCTCCTCTAGGCTACAGAAAACCTAAAGAAAAACTAGCTCCTGCTTTTAATGAGAGCTGTGAGTGTGGGGAAGAGTCTTTTCTGACTTATGCTAAACAAACAAGAAGTGAGAAATTTACTTGGGCCCCAGTCACCTTAAATGACATTCAACAGTCAATAAGCAAACTCAACTATTCAAAAACAGAAGACTATTATGATCTCAGCAATTTCACCATAAAGTCTATAGCGAAGGAAGTCCATCTCAATAGTACCAATACTATCTAAAATAATTGAAAACGGTATGCATAAACAGATATACAAGTACTTTGAATGCAATAAATTATTAAATGAACAACAATTTAGATTTAGACCACACTTATCAACCATGAAAGCAGTCAAATTACTGGTGAATAATGTTTATGAAGGGTATGAGAAATGGCTATACACTTCTGGGACCCTTATTTATTTCAGCAAAGCGTTTGATTCTGTCTCTCATGATGTGATAATCAAAAAGCTGGAATACCATGGAATAGGAGATAAACAACTCAAATTACTCAATCCTATCTAAGCAGTAGGGTACAGCTTGTATATGCAAACAATCAGAGATCAGCAATTCTTCCAATAAAAAGAGGAATACTCCAAGGCTTGGTCCTTGGACCCTTAATTTTCATTGTCTATGTCAATGAATTTCCAACTTGTATACCCTGTAAGAGTGTATTATATGCAGATGACATGGCATTAATAACCACTGGAGACACTCTACAGAGCGTGTTGGATAAAAATAAAGAGATGATAGAAATGACTAGCTAATGGTGCCAGGCCAATCAACTCTGCATAAATCACACAAAAACAGAGAAAATAATCTTTAACTTGAAGGTATCTAAAAATGAAAATAAAACTGTGAAATTGCTTGGACTGGTCATAGACCAAAAACTCTCTTGGCAAGGACATACCAATTACGTTTACAGCAAACTAGCTCATGTTCTTTTCCTATTGTACAAATTGAGCGGCAGAACCTAGGTGACAAACGTCCATCTGAACTATGGCGAAGCCTTTGGCTCTTGGTGGTTAACAAGCAGGTCATGCCTGACCCCTTTCTCCCTCTGGCTTTGCAAACATCATTGATGTTCAGCGTGCTCTAGTCCCCCAGTGAGTGCATATGCATTGCAGACTGAGTACATGAAGATCATCTGTGGGAATCTGGTCTTGTGCAATCCACTGCGTCGAGCCTCACACCACGTCCACCTACCTTCACATGGGGTCATTCCTGCTTCCCAAAGGAGATCATGGATCCGTCTGGCATTCCCCATCACACTGTCACCACAATGCTGCAACCACTGCCAGCACCGGAGGGTGTCAGTTCTGGTGGAGAAGACATGCTACCTTCCCCTCCACACGTCCAGAAGGAACAACAACTGCACTACCCGTATTGCTGTTTTCATGACCTTTTCGACAGTGCTGCAAGGAAGTGAAGGTCTACTCATACGAGGTGGCCAGGCTGGTCTAGGCACCACCACCTGCCCTAAGGATTGCAGGCACCTACCTACTCTCCAGTCTGTGTGCACCATCCCCGCTGCACGCACTCTGTGTTACTGATCTGAACTCTGGCGTAAACTTCCTCATCAACACCGGTGCTGATGTCTCACTTCTGCCTCCCGGACTGTCTCCGAACCCTGTGTGACTGACCAACATGCTTCTTCAAGCTGTGGATGCCTCACAACTTTGTTGCTCAGGATGCACAACTCTCAAAGTCAGGCTCTCACCTTCGTGCGTGTTTGAGTGGGATTTTCTACTGGCCAGTGTTCCCGAGCCTATTCTCGGAATTGACTTTCTCTGATTTCATGGACTATCTCCAGATGTTGTTCAACATGCAGTGTTTCACTCCCTCTCACATACTTTTATCGAGTGTGCTCCATCGAGTTGTGCTAATCTTAGTGTAATTCGTGAGTGTTTAGACACTGTCACCAAACTTGGCAGTACCATTGACAAGTTATGTGCAGAATAAGTGCAAGTCGAGCAATTGCGCTGCGAGTGCCTCAGTGTATTTCATGAGTGCTCAGACACTGTGGTCAAACTACAAAGTGCCATTGATCAGTTTAATTTGGAACACACACAAGTGGAACAGTTATGACACAAATGGCTCGTCAGTTGGCTGAAAATCAATCTGCACTAAACTCTGCAAGACAAATCTTCAAGCAGCTGTCCGGCCCCACACTGCACAAATCACAGGATAATCATAGTGCTGCTTTCCCTCATGTCCCCATTGAACACCCTCCTACTTTGGAACTTTTGCTTTCTCCGAGTATTACTCCAGCTCCTCGCCGCTCATATTCAGAGGTCTGCAAAGACAATAGCAAGCTCTTGCCTGGTTCGCATGCTCCACAAACCCTCAAACTCTGCACAAAACAGACAGTCGTGCATTTGTTAGAGTGCTCCACGAGTGACTTTGCTGAACGAGCCCACTGTGTTCACTGTCCCTGTCTCAACAAACTCTAGTGAAGTGTCTCAGTGTGTGCCCGTCAGTACTCCTGTTTCCGCGTCCCGCAAATCCTTAGTCAAACAGTCATGTTCAGGCTGCTATACAGGGCTTAATTTCACCAAGATGCTCGCTAGCCCTCGCTGTGATGTTGGCAATGCTGTCTCCCCTCCAGCTCACATCACCTTGCCAGACACCTGCTCAGCTGCACACGCATTTCCTCCCCACCCCAGCGCTCTGTCTCCTGTTTCTTTGATTCTGACACTCACCACTTCCATCTCCTTGGTGCCGCCTGTGGCCAATGCGTGCACCAAGTGCTCACAGTCACGGCTCAACTGTTCTGCAGCAGCCTCATCAACTCCAGCCACTGCCACCGCCGCCATGTCAGCGCCATGCGCGCAGACTTGCACGCCCCCAGCGGCCACCTCATCACTTATGGCTCCTGTTTTGTCTGCTGCCGCTTTGCCTGCACCGCCGTTCTCTCTCATGGCCTACGCAACATCTACTTCAAGTCAACTGGCTACACGTGTGCCGCAGTGGCTACTGCTGCTACCTCCTCACCGCCGCCGGCTTCTGTCACACCTGTGCGGCTTGCTGCCACTTCTGCCAGCTTTCACTCTATACAATGTGCCATCACGCCTGCCACGTCCTCCATGCCTAGTGCCATGCCCTCACCTGCCTCACAAGTAGCTGTCGTCATGAATGACACAGTTCACAGACTGCACCTCACTGACAATGTTCCTGTGCTTTCTAAACTGTGCCCTCTGTGTCCCAAAAAATTAGCCGCAGTTGATGCACAGTTATCTGGATTACTGTCAATTAGTGTAATTGGGCAATCTTGTATCATTTGGGTCTCACCCATTCACTTAATAAAGAAACATGATGGCACATGGTGCATGTGCAGTGACTATTGCAGTTTCAATGCTAAGACTGTTATGGACTGCTTCCTGATTCCGAACATCACCAATTTTTCCAAATTACTTGCCAGATCTAAATTTTTCTCGGTTGTCAACTGTAAGTGTGCTTACCATCAAATTCCCATGGCCCCTGAGGACATTGAAAAAATGGCCACCACCACCCTGCTCAGCCTTTTCCAGTATTGTTTCTTGCCTTTTGACCTTAATACCGCCACACAGACCTGGCAATGGTGTATCAGTGAGGTTTTACAGGACTTAAAATTTTGCATTGTGTATTGAGATGACATTCTAATTATCAACTCCGCAGTTGAGGAAAACAAACATCATTTTCAAATTATTCTTGACACTCTGACTGAGGCAGGAATGAAGTTGAATGATGACAAATGCCAACTGCATCTCCCCTCGGTACAGTTCCTTGCGTATACAGTCTCGTCGAAGGGCTTCACCCCCCCCCCCCCCCGCCCCCTCTCCACTCCCTCCCACTGACAAGGTTAACTAAGTGTGAAACATCATGCACCCCTGCACTTGATTTGATTGATCTGAATTTTATTTTCAGGGAAGCCAAAACAGTCTTGGTCCAACCCGCCACTGCCCGCACCGAAACTAAGTTTATTGTGCGGTATTGCTCCCTGTATATGTAGTAAAGCCAACCAATGCCCTTGAACAGTGCAAGGAGTCCCTTTACCAGTTCTTTATTAGACACAATTTCTTCAGGTCTGGTTGTACCAAGTGTTATGTGCCTTTTACTCTCCAATGATATGCATTCAAAGATTAGATGTGATGCACTTTCATCACCAACATCAGAGATCCTACATTTAGGGTCCTCTTCTGTTATTCCCATTGTATGTAGGTGTTTTTTGAAATTCCCATGGCCTGTCAGCAATCCAACCATGAGTCTAATCTCCCTCCTGTTCAGGCCCAGGATTGTAGTGCTTCTTTTAAAACATGGCTTTGGCATCATTACCTTGCCATGTTTTTGTTGGTAGACTTTGGTCCAATATTCTACGTGCTGTCTTCTGTGCCAGTTACGTAGCTCCAATTTGATCATTGCCTTGGTGATTGTCAGGACAGGTTCCGGTCCAATAAATGGAGTCTCCGCCCCCCATCCTGGCTAATCTGTCAGCATGTTCATTGCCACTGATCCCTGAGTGGCCAGGGACCCACAATAGGTTCACTCTATTGCTTTCCCCTAGCTCCACCAGAACCCTGTGACATTCTGCAACAATTTTAGACCTTGTTGCAGGAGCTGCCAGTGATCTCACAGCTGCCTGGCTGTCTGAATAGATATAGATGCTACGATCTTCATAGCACCTACGCAATTTCTCCCCCACACATGCCCTGACGGCAGTGATTTCGGCCTGGAATACTGAGGCCATTTTTCCTAGCGAGATGAAGCCCTCCAGTCTTGGCTGCACCCCATATAACCCTGCCCCAATGCCTTGGTCTGATTTTGACCCATCAGTGAACCAGACACTATCTCCCTTACAGTGTCGAACTAGTTTCTCCCACTGCTCCCTACTTCTAATTGTTATATTGAAAGGCTTGTTGAAGCAGTATAGGGTTATAATATAGTTGGCTGGCATTTCCCCAACCTTTTCTATATTTACCTCAGTCACTATTTTAGTGTGTGATTCTGGATATCCCAAAGAGTTCCAGTTGTTGCCAGTTTTAAGTCTGTATGCACCAGCCGCTGCCTCCATTTTGACCCATACGTGTTCCTTCTGCACCAGTCTTGCACAATGTCCAACACACCTTGTGCCATATTCTTTACTGTGTCAGCAAATTTGTCAAGTTTTACTATGACAAGATCATCTGCGTATCCTTGGCAGAAGTACTGACTAGAGTTTAATTCCTCAATGAGATCATTCACCACTAGATTCCACAATAAAGGGGAAAGAACTCCTCCTTGCGGGCAACCCCTAGTGGTGTTGATTACCATTTTTTCATTCATCATGGTAGCCTCTACCTTTCTTCCACTGAGCGTGGCCCTAGTCCACCTACATATAGTGGTCCCTAGGTCATGCACCTCTGCTGCCCTAACCATGGAATCGAAGGTCGTGTTACTAAAAGCCCCCTCGATGTCCAGGAAGATACAGAGGGCTATTTCCTGAAAGTGTAGTGCTTTCTCCACCTTCCCAACGAGTTGGTGGAGAGCTGTATCACATGATTTACCTGGCTGATATGCATGTTGGTTTGAATGTAGAGGAGCCCTACTTAACCTCCTTTCTCCAAATGCACATTAACCAGCTGGTCTGGTCTGAGTTATCCCCCAGAGTATATTGAGGAAAGTGCATCTAGAGGAGCAGTTCTAGCGTTTCATGTGCTGTCTTTGTATACTCCCCATCCCCCTCCCTCAATGTTCCTCCTGGATTAGTTGATACCCTAGTGAGGATTTTATGAAGTCTCGCTTCAGCAGCTGTGCCCTCCACTTCCTCACAGAATACCTTCCAGGATGCCTCCTTTGCCCGTCTGATGGCAAGGTTGTAATTGACAAGGGCTTCATGATACTTTGCCCATAGTCCTTTGCGCCTTGCAAGGTTAAACAGTCTTTGTACCTGTTTCCTTTGCATTTACATGTTATTATTCCACCAAGGTACACTCCTATTTGTGCACTTCTTGGTGATTGAGCAGTTGTCCTGGTATGAGGTCAGTATAGCAGAGGTTATGGCCTCTGCTACTTACTCAAACTCTGCTGTATTTCTTATCGAAGTTTTAATTTCCAATAGGCAGAAGTCTAGGTCTCTCCTATATGTCTCCCAGTCCGTTTTCCTGGGATTCCTATAGGCCATGGTCTGTCTGGTTTCATTTCAACCTTGAATTTAATATACATGTGATCTGATGAGGATGGCACTAGGACCACATGCCACTGTTTGAGGTAACTTCCCATCATCATGGAACCAAAAGTTATGTCAGTTACTTCTTCCCTTCTACTATTCCTGAATGTAGGTTCATCACCCCTATTCAGGATCTCCAAGTTGTTAGATAGGAGAAATTCAAGAAGCTGCTCACCTCTACTGTTGGCGTCCTTGCTGCCCCACGATAGATTGTGGGCATTGGCATCACATCCCACCAACAGTTCGTCACCTTGACGATGGCAGGCTTCTGTCAGTCTCCTGACTTCCAAAGAAGGAGGAGAGCCGTCTTCGTAAGGAAGGTATGCTGAAGCCAAAACAATTTCCCTCATGATACCTTCCTCATGTTGCTGCATCCTGATGGTCACCAGGGCCCTCGAACAAAAATTCATCATTGGTATGAAAGGAATTCCATTTCTAACATAAATGCATGTTCTGGAGTTTTTTAGATTTCTAGCATAAATCGACGGTGACCTGCGAGAACCCTAAAAATAGTTTCAAGCCTTGCTCTCGCATTGCCTTCAGGGACTTCTCTCCGACCTCCACCACCAGGGTTTGTCCTTCTGGAACGACCTTTTGGTTAATTACCCTCCAATCCTCTGTCAAGACTTTTGGGTTCTGGACCCTTATCTCCTCGAACAGAGTCTTTGGAGGGACATCCTTAAGGATCTTTGGTACCCATATTGATACCTTTGTGGTCTTCAGGAGTTTGGTTGCTGTCTTGACCAGCAGCTTCGCATCCTCCCACGGGGATATCGTGGCCACCTTGTCCTTAAGCCATTCTGCTGAGTGTTCCCCCTCGCAGACAAAAATGAGGGCACCGTGATCTAGATAGACCCTCCTGAATTTGGGTCCTGGACTAGCGTCCCCCCAATCTCTTCAAAGAGTGTCATCTGCATGAGCTCCTCCTGCTGCGAGATGATGCTCACCAGTGGGTATCCTTCTTGGACAACCGCCATTCTAAAGACCGAGCCTGCAGTACTATAGGTCTGTTTACCTATTTCCTGCCTCAGCCTTTTAGGATCACCCTTGTCCAGAGAGGAGGGAGTCTTAGATTCCTCCCTCTTGCCACCTGTCTTTGACGTCGAGTGGGTCTGTGTATCCCCTTCAACCTGAGGCAGTTTCTTTTTGGGTGTCTTGGGCTCAAGCCCTTTTGATTCCCTCCACTTATGCGTAGGAAGTCATTCTTTTCCTTCCTTTTGCTTCTGTTCCTTGAGAAGTTTCCTCCTCTGAGCCCCAGACAAGGCCTTAATCCTAATCTGGTCCAACACCTCTGTTACAGTTCCCACTTCTTGCTCAGGTCTAGACCCTGATTCAGAAGTAGGAGTGCACTCCATCAGTCCTGATCCCGATGTATGAGTATCTGAGGTCTCAGATTGTCCCTCAGATTCTTTTAAAATACTTTCTTTCTCTGTGTTCATCTTAGTGCCACGAGATTTGGGGATTTATATGGTCCACGCCACGATAACCCCGCGCGGTGCAAGGCTACTTTCTCAGGGAGGTCACCCGGTGCCCCTGCACTTACAAAGAGCTTCATAGGTTCCACAGCACCTGTAACTAATACAGGCGGCATCTGCCCAACACGGCTGAGGTTCAGGCTCCCCTTACAGAAGTGTTGTCTGGCAAACATGTCAGGTGACCGTGAGGTGCCTTGGACAGATCAAATGACTGAATCATTCAATGCACTCAAGGAATTACTTGCTCGAGTAATCACAGTTGCTCATCCACTTCCTGACGTGGAAGTTTTTCTCACTACTGACGCGAGTGACACCGTTATCGGTGCAGTTCTCAACCAATCTCAGGATGGTGTAATCTCTCCCCTGCAGTTGTTTTCCAAATAATTAAAGAAAATACAATGCAAGTGCTTGGCCTTTGACAGGGAACTTCTTGCCATCTACGAGGCCAGTAAGCATTTCTCTGCAGAACTTGAAGGTCACCCCTTTCACATTCTTACTGATCACAAACCACTGGCTGCTGCCATAAAAAATCACCTGGCTGACCCACCCCATAGGTGCTTCTGTTACCTCGACTACATATCACAATCCACAATATATGTGCATTACATCAAGGGCACAGATAATGTGGTGTCAGCTTTCCTCTCTCTAATTGATGCTGTCTCTCTATCTAACCTTGCCGTCCTGCAGTCCGCCGATGAAGATCTCGTTGATCTCCTTTCCGACCCTTCCTCTTTCCTACATCCCATTCGCACCAACTTTCCAGGCATCACCAGTGAGGTATGGTGCAATAACTTGATGGGCAAACACCATCCCTTCATTCCTTGCTCTCTTCAATGTCCTATATTCCAAAAGCCGCGCTAGCTTGTGCACCTGGGTGTGAAAGCCTCAACAAGCCTGGTGTACGAGCATTTCATTTGGCGTGAAATGAGGCAGGTTTGCTAGGCCTGGGCCCGCTCTTATGTCGTATGTCAGTGGAATAAGGTCTCATCTCACACCTCCTCTCCGCTTGGTTCATTCTCTCCTCTATCCGGCAGACTCCAGCACATCCACTTGGATCTCGTTGGCCCTCTTTTGCCACTCGACAGTTACCGGTACATCCTTTCCATGATTGACCACACCACGAGGTGGATGGAGGCCACACCTCTGCTCGTGGTTTCATATCTACCTGAATTGCTCACTTTGGCTGCCCCTCAGTCATAACAACTGACCAGGGATGCCAATTCAAGAGTGCCCTTTCCACCAATATCTGTCACTTTTGCAGCATTCACTGGATCCATACCACTGCCTATCATTCACATAGCAATGGACTGATGGAGCGGTGGCACCAGACACTAAAAACGGCCCTTTGGTGCCATGGTTCACTTTGGTTTGACGATCTTCCTCTGGTTCTTCTTGGCCTGCATTTGACCTACAAGGTCACCTCTGTGGCACTGTTGCAGAATCCGTATACGGGCAACAGCTCACCTTATCGGGCGAGCTTGTTGCCCCGTCCCCACCCCCCTCACTTGAGGATCTCCCTTTTCTTGTAGACCGAGTCTGCCTCCTCTGTGCTGTGGCCTCCCCTTCCCCTCCTGCCAGCCACTCTTCTTCGCCTGTAAGGGTACCTTCAGACCAGCAGACTTTTGAGTTTGTATTCTTGCGTCATGACACGTCCGCTTGCCCTTACAGCCCCCTTACTCCAGTCTTTATACTGTCCTCCTTTGTGCAGCAAAACCTACACCATCCTTCCAATGGCAAACCTACTGCCATCTCCATTAATCACCTGAAACCCGCTCACCTCGATCACGCTTCCCCTCCTGAGGTTGAGGCTCCCTCCTCTTCCTTCTCTTTGTTTGAGCCTCCCTCTCCCTCCTGCACTCCCCTCCCCCCCCCACCCTCCTTCGCTATTGGGTTATGCACCATCTTCGGTCATTGACTCCTCTTCCTCTTCTCTGTCCTCCCCCTTTAGAGAATTCTCTTGTCCCCTTCCCCCCTCCAATCCCTGCTATCAATTCTCGATACCCATTCCCCTGCCACTTACAAAATAGCTGTCTGTCATGGTGCATGTCTATAACCTATTCATAATGTGTACGTCATCCACTGAATGTGAGCTTATTAAATGTTTCCAGCTGACCTGTGATTCTGTTATTTCCGAGGCTCAGGCCTTCCTGATCCCGCCAAGCACTATGCTAGTTGTAGTTCTGGTCTGTGGCTCGAGCCAGCGACTCTCGCGACAAGTTACGCTGCCTCCTAGATTACAGAATTTCATTTCAGACAGAAATGTCTGTCTAGGTGTGTTTGCTTTTGGATCTGTGTGAGTGTGTCTGTAGTTGTTTACCTTCCTCTTTTTCCCCTAAGGTAAGTCCTCCCACTCCTGGGATTGGAATGACTCCTTTTCCACTTCCTTAAAACCCATATTCTATCCCTTTCTCCTCTCCTTTCTTGCTCTTTTCCTGAAGAAGCGACCAACGGTTGCGAAAGTTTGTATGTGTGTTTGTGTGTGATTTTATTTGTGTCTGTTGATGAGCTTGTCCTTTGGGTAAGTCAACCGTTTTCTATTTTTTATATTTGTTTATCCCACCAGGAAAGTTTCCTTCTATAATTTTTGTTTTATATATATATGAGTTTCAGTAATTCATTCACAGAATATTGCAAAAATCAACACTTTGAAATGGTTTGACCAGAAGATGTCAAAATGCCACACACACACTAAGTATCCCTCCAATAAATATACACACTGATGTGACAAAAGTTATGGAACAGCTATATGCACAAATACAAATGGCAGAAATATTACTTTCACAGGGTGTGCATTAGCAGAGCTGCCATTTTAATTCTAGTGATTCACATGAAAAGGCATACAGTTTGATTATGACTGCGTGATGGAAATTAAAAAACTTGGAATGAAGACCAGTAGTTGGAGACAGACACATGGGAAATTTCATTTCCTAAATTGTTAGGGAATTCAATAGTCTGAGATCCACTGTGATGAGAGTGTGTTAAAAATACCATATTTTAGGCATTACTTCAGACCACTGACAACACAGTGACTGATGGCCTGCACTTAATGACTAAGATCAGTGACATTTGTGTAGATTTGTCATTGCTACCAGACAAGCAGTGCTGCACAGAAATGAATGTGGAATGTATGATGAAAATAACTGTTAGGATATTGTGGCACAATTCAACATTAATGGGCTACAGCAGCTAATGACTGATTCTGGTACCTTTCCTAACAGCCTGACATCAGCTGCAACCTCTCTTCTGCATTCAAGACCATATAAAGTGGACTGTAAACAATTGGAAAACTGTGGCTTGGTCACATGAGTTGTGCTTTCAGTTGGTAAGAGCTGTTGTAAATATTCAAATGTGATGCAGACTCTACTAAACTATGCACTTAAGTTGTCCAAAAGACACTATGTAAGCTTTTGGTAGTTGCATAATTGTGTGGGCTGTTTTTACATGGAATGCACTGAGTCCCCTGGAAATTGTTATGTTTAGTTACTTGGAGACCTTTTGCAACCATTCTGGGACTCATGTTGTCAAAAAACCATGGAATTTTTATGAATGACAATGTAATATGTCATGGAGCCACAGTTGTTCTCAAATGATTTGAAGAATAGCCTATGAGGCCCCCTTCTGTAATTACTTGCTGCAAAAGCTCATGTTTGCCCTCTGGTCTGTATTTAGTCCCTCCTTGTTCAGTATGTTGTGGAAGTGTTTCTCCCATTATTTCATATTGACATAATGTGTTTGGGTACATTTTCAATAATTGAGCACTATAAGTGGATCTCTTGTGGCTTCCTCAACTAGCTTATTTCCTTCTTTTTCTCGGAATGTTCTTTTCTTTTACAGTTTTCTTGACATTTTTGACAATTTCAGTGAACTATTTGTGCACTCAGACTGCCTGACATGAATCTCACTGAATATTTATGGGGCATAATAAAGAGATCAGTTTCAAAATCCTGCACCATGATTATATAATATTTTTGAGAAGGATAAGTTATTACACACCACAAAGATGTCTTGATGAGCTGCAGATAGGCACACATAAAATATTACAATTCCTAAAGAGCTTTCAGCCATTATTGCCTTTGTCAGACAGGACCTGCCCAAGTGTCACTTTGGCTCACGCCTGACGGTAGCCCACATCTTGGTCGATTGCCTAGTTTTAGCCACCCTGAGGCATTGTTTTAATTTCCATGCACTTTTATCCAATGTTTTAAGTGACAAAGCCAAAATGGCTGATACAGCTTTAAGTTTTATTCGGGACAGTGGTTTTTACCACTCTATTTAAAGCTTTTCTTCAGTACTCTGACTGTGTTCATCCTGTCTCATGTCCACCGATTGGAGGTTTCCATGTGTTTCCTTGTGGTTGACTTTTCCTCTTTTTAGTTTCATGGTCAGTCAACCACAAACATTGGCTTTTTCATTTCATTTCTTGTCGTTGCTTGGCATCTTTGTGTGATTGTCACATTTTGTGTCTCTTGTCGACTTTGTTATCCTTTTCTTGACTAGGGGGATATTCCTCCCCTTTCCTGTTTTCAACTCTGGGCTCTTTTAAACGTTCATGCCTCTTCTTGTAACACCCAATGATGGGATGGGGGACTGATGACCTCTGTAGTTTTGTCCCCCTAAAACATCCAAACAACAACATATATGACTAAGAATCCTACTTATCTATTGGGAACAAGCTTTTAATACCCTGATGGAAATTCCATCAATTCCAAGTGAGCTTTTACTCTTGAGAGAGTTTATTATTTTCCTAATTTCTGAAGGAGAGGTGAGATTTTCTCTACAATATTTAAAAAGTAATCATTAAAAATTCAACTTCTGACTTTTTGTTACTAAAGTTTCCATTTGTTTTGATGGTAATACCCTATTCCTGTGCTATTGGTTGCCCTGTCTCCCTAGTATCCCATATTGTTTTAATTTTTTTATCAGATGAACTAATCTCAGCCATGGTGCACATGCTTCTGTATTTTTAATAACTTTTCTTAATGTAGCACAGAAGTTTTTAAAATATTTGATTGTTTCTGAGTTGTTACTCTTTCTTGAAGATAGATATAGTCCCTTTTTCAGTTACAAGATATTTTTACTCCTTTAGTAAGTCATGGTTTTTTTGCATGGTTTCTTACAATTACATTTAACTAACTTCTTGGGGAAACTGTTTTCAAATACCCTGACAATTCTATCATGAAATAAGTTATAATTTAAATTAACATCAGGTTCTTTATAAACTTCATCCCAGTCTAACTGCTGTAGACTTTCTTTGAAAATTCTAGTTGTTCGGTCATTAACCAAGTGCACAACTCTGGACGACTGTTTTGAATTTCTGAATGGAGCAATGTCATATACTGTTACTAGCTGTGCACCATGGTCAGAAAGACCATTCTCAATGGGACAAGCATTTACATTGTTAAACTTATCTTGTTCTATAAAAATGTTATCTATCAATGTACTGCTGTCCTTTACTACACGAGTAGAAAAATAGATAACAGATGTCAGATTGCATGAGCCAAGTAAGACTTTCAGATCATTCTTCCTATTACACTGTTTCAGTGAATAAACATTGAAATCACTGCAAATAATAATTTCCTTCCCCCTCTCTGACATATAGCACAACAAAGCATCTAAGTTTTCCAGAAATAACTGGAAGTTTCCTAAAGGGGACCTATATACTGTTACAATTATAAGAGAGTCATCACTGAGCTTAAGCTGACAGGCACATGCTTCAATATGTTGCTCTACACAAAACTTTTTTTATTAGAACACACACACACACACACACACACACACACACACACACACAATGTCCGACAGATGGCACTTCATCTGATCAGAAAAGCAATAATTAGCATAACAAATAAGACAAAACAAAGATGATGTTCTTTACAGTAATTGCTCAATATGTTCACCATCATTCCGGTGGTCGAGGAATAATGTTGTGAACAACACTGTAAAGCATGCCTGGAGTTATGGTGAGGCATTGGCGTCAGATGTTGTCTTTCAGCATCCCTAGAGATGTCGGTCGATCACAATACACTTGCAACTTCAGGTAACCCCAAAGCCAATAATTGCACGGACTGAGGTCTGGGGACCTTGAGGGCCAAGCATGATGAAAGTGGCAAATGTTCAAATGTTTGTTAAGCTTATGGGACTTAACTATGGGGTCATCAGTCCCTAACGAAAGTGGCAGCTGAGCACACGGTCATCACCAGACATCTCGTGCAAGAGATCTTTCACGCGTCTAACAATATGTTTTTTTTTCTTTCTTTCTTTTTTTTTTTTTTTTTTTTTGGTTTTTTTTTTTCTTTTTTTTTTTCTTTTTGTTCTAATAAAACCCCATGTCATTCCAAACATGTGTGTCAATTTTTACCTCTCTATCTACATTATTCCGTGATTTATTAATTTATTAAGCTTTCAAATTTATACTGATTTTTGATCACTCGGTATATTTGCAGCTAATTTATATCCACTGACATTCATATTTTCCATACCAGTAACAAAGTGATGCTCAGCCAGGCATAGTATATCTATTACATTATCAGTTTCTATATCATCTAAACAAACCAAAAGCTCATATATTTTATTCTTTAGTCCCCCACTAATCCAGTGAAAAATGCTAGCATTATTTTTTACTTTACCTTTGCAAGAAACATTTGATTTTTCAACATATTTAGCACCTGCCTGTCTGAGCTTCTTACTGGACACTGACTTAGCCTAAAAAAGTGCTTCTATGAATTGCAGTGTTGCCCCTTAAGAATTTTGCCATCAACCCAACCAGTTTCCCCTTCCCTTTCCTATTGAGATGCAGGCCATGCCTAGTGAAATCCCACCTGTCAATAGCACAGGATCATAATAAATTTATCAAATATTAGATTCTTTATTTTGTATTGGAATTATACCCAATATTTCTAAAATCCAGGGAGTGTAACAAAAGAAATATGACTAATTTAATTTTCATGAAATTTAATAATGATTAATGTTATGGCAATCCCTCTTTGAATAAGGTGATCGCCACATTTAATAATTAATTTGTTATAAAATTTGAACTTGACAATAAATATTAATTGTGAAGGGGTGTTTTTCAAAAAGAACAAATACTTCTTCGAAATCCACTTCGATTTATTGATACAGGCAAGATACACAGATCTGACATACAACTAGCTTGAACTGAACTTTAATTCTGAAGTACAACAACTGACCACTAATTCCCGTGCATTACATGTATTTATTACATTATTAACAATGTAAAGTGATGCATAATTATCACAATGATAATTTATGAATCGGTTCTTTTATAAACAACAAATCCATGTAATTTGCATTCGTCATACAATGTCAATGTATTAGTATAACAAATACCTGATTAAATAGTTTTAATATTTTATAAATGAAGTGAATCCTATTGTTTGGTTGAAGTTAAATAATCTGCTGTACAATGAACTACAATGTCTCACAATTAGCCATAATGACAATTACATGTAACAACAGCTTAAAATTACAAGTTGTACTGGAATTTGGTCAAGCCAAAAATATTATGAAGATTAACCTAATCTTAATAAAGGAAATGAAAGGAAATAAATGCTGCAAAATAAATACTATGAAATTACTGGGATTTAATAATGGGAACTATGGTAATAGAGCATTACGAAATTAATGAGATTTGATAATGGGAAAATATTGTAATAGTAATTATGAAGTTATAGAAATTTAGTAATGGGCATAAAAGCTGTAATTACTATGAAATTAATGGATTTTATTAATGGGAATAAAATGAGGTAAATACTTAGTGACATAAACAATGTAGTTGTTATAATGTAGAAATGAATACGGATGGTATCACAAACTTTACTACAGGATAGAAAGGTTTAAAGGTGGTATCATATACTTTACTACTGGAAAGAAAGGTATCTGGAGCTTCAGTATATAGGAATTGGTATGCTAAACTACACTATAAGGAAAGAAGGGTATCCTGGGTTTCAGTAAAGAGAGGTATCGTATATTACATTAGATGGATGCTCATTTTATTACATCACAATGTACAACAGACTGCAGATTCCAGGCTAGACTGATTACAGACTACAGACTTTAGACAGACTAATGTAGACTAACTAACTGGTGCACAGTGCCTACTATAAATAAATTTTCTAACAATGATTGTTTATTTATTCACTGTTGATTACACACAAATAATTAAAACTTTCAAATTAACACAGATGCAAATGATATGATGCATTAATTAATTACAGAAGCTTTAGATACATACATCTGAAAGTGATTATCTGGGATTAAATCAGCTGAATACATCCACAATTACAATATTTAGGTTTGATTAATTATTATTGTTGGTGAAGATATTAATTAATCAGGTAACTAATATTAACTATTATTTTGAGTTCTGAACATTGTTAATGATACAGTTAGGTTTCCAAAACATTGCATATTTGTCCTGGTTCAAGTAATTTGTAGTATTTGATGAACTTTAATTAATTTCCATACAGCTAATAATCAGAATGTCACTGCTTTAATATAACAGATTCCAGAATGTTCTCTCATTGCAAACAATAACTACAGTTTTCTTGAACAGAATAAGTAATTATCTTTTTCTTAAATTCATAGATGCCATATAATTTTCAGGAATGTCCATAATTATGAAAAGGTATGTGAAGTATTGCCTGTGTAGCGTTGTCATAGTGGTAGGAGGAAAAAAGTATGCATTAAGAGTGGTAGAAGAATTAATGTCTTCTTACAATTTTTTTTCATCAATGATGTAACGAGTGTACATTTTTACTTTCTGTATATTCAACAATATATATTATATATAAAAAATAGACGAAGATTACTCACCAAGTGAAGGAGCACAGGTGTGACAGCATCACAAATAAATAAATGAATACACACACACACACACACAAATGCAAGCTTTCGCAACCCAGTTACTTCTTCAGGCAGAAGGGAAGGAGAGGGAAAAGGAAATGATGAGGGATTTAAGGGAGTGGGTTAGGAGCCTTTCCAATCCCGGTAGAGGAAAGACTTACCTTGGGGGAAGAAAAGGAAGGTAAACAAATACACACACACCCACACATTCACACAGATGCAAACACACCTAGGCAGACTAGGTGTGTTTGTGTCTGTGTAAATGTGTGGGTGTGTGTGTATTTGTTTACCTGTCCCGGGATTGGAATGGCTCCTTACCCCCTTCCTTAAAACACTCATCATTTCCTTTTCCCTCTCCTTCCCTTTTGCCTGAAGAAGCAACTGGGTTGCGAAAGCTTGCGTTTGTGTGTGTGTGTGTGTTCTATTTATTTGTGCTACTATCACACCTGTGCTCCTTCACCTGGTGAAAATTATATATAATTTTTCCTGCTAGGAATTTTTCATCTATAATATTCATGTATATATTAATGAATGCGTGATAAATAAAAGCAAATGTTAATGTATTTCCTTCAAAGAGGTTTCATTTGTAAAGACAACAGTGTAAGAATTACTTTCAGATGTTAATGAACAGAACGAGCTTATGTAGAGACAGTCTATTTTATGCACTCGCCTGTATCAGTGTGTCTTTTCGTAGCCATTCGAGAATGTAAGAAGTGTAAATGTACAAAATGTAAAGGTTTCTTTTTTCTTTCTTTCTTTCTTTCTTTCTTTCTTTTTTTTTTTTTTTTAATATATGTGAAGTTTTAGACAGAATTGTGTTGACTTATTTCTAATGAAGAGGAACTACCCGAGTTTTAATTGGCCTTAAATGTGGACTTATGCCTGAGATTTTCTATATCTGCTGCAGCATCAATACTACAATGTCAGTAGGAAGAAAAAAAATGATTTCTTTAAA
Source organism: Locusta migratoria (assembly GCA_026315105.1). NCBI lineage: Eukaryota > Metazoa > Arthropoda > Insecta > Orthoptera > Acrididae > Locusta > Locusta migratoria. Next base: position 599,130,143 of record CM048744.1, read on the forward strand.
ACATGAACATATTACTAATGACTCTTTTACATGGTGTTTCAAAAGGAATGAGCCAGAGCTGAAAAAACTATACAAAGTAAGCCCAATAGTGACTGAACTTTATAACTATAACCCAAAGTTTTCATTAATTAACTTAGAGACAAAAAAATCTTGAATATTGTATGAATTTTAATTATTTATTTCCAATGTGATTAGTTAAAATGAAAATATCATTCTATTTACTACCATTATTTTAATTATTTAGTATTCATGTAATTGTTCACCTGTCATGCAATAAGTACTGTGTCGAAAGAAATGTAGATAGGAGCAGGACCAGGATATCGGATACTAAAATGAAGATGGATATTGAGTGATAGAATAGAGATTAGTATTTAGTAGTATAATAAAGATTTACTCTTGCCATTACATTATACTATCACTCTGACATGTTAGATCACAAAGTATTCAAACATTGACTAAGTGAAGAGTATCTGATTTTTCAGTATTTCCCCAAAAATTTAGTTTGTGATTTTTTTAAATTGAAACTATTGTTATTAACATACTTTTATAGAATATAAGAATTTAAGCTTAAATAAAAATAAGTGCATTTTTCGTAACAAATTTGATGAGTGATGTGTTAATTTCCATCTGTTTGATGAATTTTAAATGTAAATGGTGAAGGGGGGGGGGGAGGAGGCAAGGTTGGATCGGATCAATTGATTCTACTATTATTTGATTATCATTTATTCTCAATTTGCAAAATTACTGAACAAGCCACCTGGACCATAAATTTTGCCTTTACTAAAATTAATTGATTAATTAAAGGCCTTCAGAAAACTACAGCATTGATTTTCTCAAGGATAAGAGTTGCGTTTTATGGCTTTGGCTGATAGGTATTTGAGTTCTGAACTATGACAACCATGTTGTCTTCTTGTTAGTGACCAGACATGACATGGCTATGTGAGCTGTGTGGGGATGTGTCTGTTTTTTACTTGTGACGTAGTTTGGAAGCTGAAATATTTCTAGCATTCATTTTCTCTGTGCTTGCCTGTCACACAACACATCCTCTATGTGATGAGCAATGACATGTAAAAAGATACTACTTGAAACCATGTCTTGATGTATTATTTACTGTAACTATTATTTATTATTTTGTTAATTTTTTCTTTCACAGGGTTACTCTTTATAACAGCTACAGACGTTATCATGATATGTCGGAGGCATTAGCTGAACGTCTCCTAGACTTACACTGTCGCCTTCTGTCCTTGTATGTTTTACAAGATGCTGATTGCCTAAATTGGGAGGATAAGCATCTATTTTTTGAGGGCGAAAGAGGCTCATTTGTTATTCAGATGTGGTGGCTATACATACAAGGTGAATTATTCATCTTAACAGTCCATTTCAATTTGAATTTTTAACTACTGTTTGTTTGCATTGGTGTACATATAGAGTTTTAGTAAAATTATTCAACCAAGAAAAGGAAAATATCTAGGCATTGTTATGCCTAGATATTTTAATGACACAACTTTATCAAAAGCTCACTACTAATGCTGTATTCAAACATTATGGGATTGTTTTTTACCTACTCATGTGCAACACCTTACATTTTGCTACAATTAGAGCTAGTGCCATTGTACACACCAACTAGAAATTTTGCCTAAGTCATCCTGTTTGCTATTACAGTCAGTTGAAGATGATACCCTCACATACACCACAGCAACATCAGCAAACAGCTGCAAATTACAAGTTACTCTGTCCGTCAGATCATTTATGTATGTATAGAAAATAATAGTGGTCCTACCACACTTCCCTGGAGTATGCCTGATGATACACTGGTCTCTGATGAACACTCGCCGTCGAGAACAACATACTGCATTCTATTACTTAGGAAGTCTTCCAGCCAGTCATAAATCTGTGAACCTATTCCATATGCTCATATATTCATTAGCAGTCTGCAGTGTGGCACCGGGTCAAACACCTTTTTGAAATCAAGAAAAACACAGTCCACCTGTTGCCCTTCATCCATGACTTGCAAGATGTTATGTGAAAAAAGGGCACACTGAGTTTCACATGAATGATGTTTATTAAACCTGTGCTTATATGTAGAAAGAAGCTTTTCCGTCTCAAGGAAATTTACTGTATTTGAACTGAGAATATGCACCACAATTCTACAGGAAACTAATGTCAACAATATTGGCCTGTAATTATGTGGGTCAGTTCTTTTTCCTTTCTTATAAACAGGAGTCATTTGTGCTTCACGATAAATGCAAGCTAAGTAAGGGTCCAATGCCACAGAATGCTATTTGTAATACGGAACTGGTATTCCATCCGGACCAGGAGACTTTTTTGTATTTAGCTCTGTCAGCTGTTTCTCTACATTGGAAATACCTATTACTCAGTCCTCCATTTCGGAGTTAGTACATTGATCAAATGATGGTACGTTTGTGAGGTCCTCCTGCATGAAAGATTTCTTTAAGGTTAAATTTAGAACTTCAGCTTTCCATTTGCTTTCTTCTATTACTGCCCTGGAATGATCAACGAGTGACTTGATATTGGGCTCTGATCTGCTTATCGATTTTACATAGGACCAGAATTTTTTCACGTTTTCTAAAAGATCTTTTGCTAAGGCATGGCTGTGGTAATTATTGTATGCTTCCCACTTTGATCTTTTTATAGACACATGAACCTCTACTAACCTTTGCCTGTCATCATTTACATGTTATTTTTTGAACTGAGTGGTGATAAATATAAATGGTAATTGGAGAGTATGTCAAAAAAGACTGAAAGATGACTTCTAAAATACAGTGAGTACTGTTACTAGATACATTTAAATGTAATAAGGCTGGCTGGAGAAAATAAAATGGTTAAAAATTAAGAAAGTCAATCTTGAAATGTGAGGTTAGCAGCCACACTACAAAGGGAGAAGGCTACAGCTCTGTGGCACAAGTGACACAATCTGTTGGCCCAATACAAGAAAATGAGAGTAGTATCCATCACATACTGACACCTAGTGGAACAGCTGGTATCTTCTTGGCCACGACACGGTACTAGAAGCAAAATATACAGAGCATAAGCCTAAAAAATGATGTAAGAGTTTGAAGCATGTTTGTTTATTATCAACGCTTCTAACTACAGTTCTTTGTAGGCGGTGGTGACGAAAAAGATGTAAAATAACATTGATTGCATGGAAGTATTTATTGTGTAGAACATACACTGAATTAGCACAAATAGTTCTTTGATCGCTGGTCCCAGAGGGTGTACACTCCACAGGGATTGAGGTTGTTGGCCAGTTGTATGAGCACGGGTGACGGATGTGTGCCCACGGGTAATGCGCGTTTTCCGCGTGTGGCATGATAAATACCACGTGTCACGACGGTCGGACGGCACAGCACTAACTCTCGTGTGCGTGTATGTGTGGAGAGCTCACCTTCTGCTTGACCCATGTGGTCCGCAGCAATGTGTAGGAACTGAAGAGGTAAAAGACGTCCGCTCAACTTGTTCCTACCGCTCGCACTACTGTCCTTCGGCGCACGCCACACTGCTGGGACGATTTTTGCCAATGAAACAAACTGTGCACGTCGACAGAAATCTGACACCGCCGCCTTGTGCTAGCTGTCTGCCGCTCACCGTGTAAGGCAGCCAGGCCACCACAAGTTCACAAATAGGGTAATGATTGTGATACAGGATGCAAATCTGAAGGATGAAGATATGAGGGCCTGGCTCTATATAGGATTGCTTAAACCTGAGACGAGAAAAAAAAAATATGTTCAAATGTTTATTAACCTGTTGGATCAAACCGCTATGGTCATCAGTCCCTAGACTTACTAATTACTTAACTAACTTATGCTAAGAACACACAAACCTGCTTGAGGGAGACTTGAGCCTCTGGCATAAATGATAGCCCAGTCCGTGTTATGATGCCTTAGACCATGTGACCATTCTGTGCAGCCCTGAGACAATGCCAGATTCATTAAAACAGTACAGAATCAAAGAAAATGTGGTATACGAAGAACTGGCAAACAACAATAATATAAAGTTTTTAAAGTAGGCATACCATTTAAAAACTGAGAATTAGTGTATTAAGTTGAATTCTGGCTGGAAGGGATCATGTCAGACACTTTCAATTTCCCAATTGCTTTTTTTCTGTTTATTTTGTTTAAATGGAGGTGTGTCCCTTCAATAATTCACAAGAATACCATATGAAATGCAAGAAAGAAACAACAGAAGGAACATTAAAGATAATCCTATGGAAAATATGTCTAAAACTGCAATGAACAGAGCTCCAAGAGAAATCCTAAAGAGATATCACATAGTGGTTATAATGGAAACATCAAAACCTGACAACACCCAGAATTTTATTGCACTCATCTCAAACAAAACAATGCAACAGAAGAAGACCCATGGGAAGAATAATTGTCCTCATAAAACCAGAATTAATGCTAATAACCACAACTATCAAACAGGAACATACACTACTGACATAAACAAATAACATTATAATATCAGCATACTTCCAACTGAATAATGGATGAAACAGACTAATTGATCACTCAGTGAAAACATGATAAAATGCTAATAATTGTCAAAAACTTAAATTGCAGAATGGATGTACCAAACTACAAAGCAGAAAAAATAGTGGAAAATTATAGGATGAAGGCACTGTTTTGTTAAATTATCCCAATGTACCTACATACATGGTATTTCCTAGAATGGAAAAGCACAATAGATGTTGTATTCCTAAGTGGATCAATCATTGGCAAAATAACACCTTTCTAGATTGTAAGCCACAGATCACTTCAGAAACATACTACTCTTGAAATAAGTATCCAAGGAGAATGATGAAAAGCATCGAGGAAAGGGAAACAAGTGCTTTTAAAGATTTTATTGGAAAAATGGAATCAAAATATGATGAGATAAATCCAATGGAAGTGTTTGTAGACAATATGTGACTAGAGGAAGCAACAGAACCACTAGGAGAACCACTAAGACATGCTACCAACCCCATAAATGAATAGTGAAACAGTGGTTTAATAAAACATGTTACAGGCTAAGAAAACCATTACTAGATAGCCTACATCATCTAAAATTTAGCATAGAAAATTCTGCACCCCCCCTGGACTTATGTCAAGAAAACTGTAAAAGAAAAGAACATTCCGAGAAAAAGAAGGAAATAAGCTAGTTGAGGAAGCCACAAGAGATCCACTTATAGTGCTCAATTATTGAAAATGTACCCAAACACATTATGTCAATATGAAATAATGGGAGAAACACTTCCACAACATACTGAACAAGGAGGGACTAAATGCAGACCAGAGGGCAAACATGAGCTTTTGCAGCAAGTAATTACAGAAGGGGGCCTCATAGGCTATAGAAGAGGTCAGAGATGCTATTAACAACACCAAGAAGGAAAAGCTGCAAGCCCTGACAGACTGTAAAACAAACATCTTAAAAGACACAGCCCAGAAATTACCACTATTGTTGATACTACTCATCAATAAGTGCACAGATACAGCTTCCACTCCAGAACAGTGGAGACAGTCAATAATAAATGTGCTGTATAAAGAGAAAGGACACTCCATGGAGCAAAGTAAATACAGAGGCATAACACTAGAAAACATACTTTTTAAAATACACATAAAATTAATAATGGAAAGAATAAAGGAAACAATCAACAAACACCTCCCTCAACACCAGGTGGGATTCAGGAAAGAAGACCAACTTCAAGTGCAACAGAACTCTTTCTAAAAGTGTGTATGTGAAGTCCTCGAAGAGAGAGAAAAGTTTTAGGTGGTATATATAGACCTCACAGATGCTTTTGGCTTATTTAAAAAAATTAGTTGCAATGAAAAAAGAATATAGAGGAAACTTTCAGTGAACGTAATATATGGACACAAGTAATTAGCTAAGGACCTCCAATAACCTCTCCCTGTCAGAGCCTACTCTCCATCAAAAATGACTACTTCAAGGAAACCCATTAAGCCCTCTGTTATTTATAATTGAAGCAGAATAAATTGTAAGAATACCTCAAAGGGAGTGTATAATACACATATACATTGCACTGGAGTGGCCAGAGATGGTGGTCATGCATGCCTGAGTTATATCAGGGTGATTCTGTGGATGTATATGTTTCTTTTTCTGATGAAGGCCAAGCCCAAAAATTTATGTTCTGTGAATGTGATTTGTCTATTTTATGAACCTGTCTGTGGCTTAATAATCAATATTTACAGTGAGTTTCAATCTATCCCCTATTATTGATATTAAAATAAATGTGGAAAAATTGAAATAATGATGGTGCTGAGAAATGGCTGAGATCTTCCTAGGGTAGAGCAAATTAATAATCATTCCTGAAGTAAGCAACACTGTTCTGGGAGTACACACTTTATTAACTGTCACTTGCAGTACACATAAGAGGGCAAGGCTGACATGCACCGGCAATAGGCAGCACAGGCAGTGACTTGTCTCTCAGTTGTTGCCCACCTCCATGACCTCTTGGTGGCTGTGCCACATACTAATGTGGCCTCGCTGGCACAAGTTGTAGATACACGATGCAGAACTGTGCAACTTGAATGATGTGTTTGCTAGTCCATGACATCCCTCCTCCCTAGGGGTGGGGGGAAGGAATTCTGAACCGCGGTGAGGAATATAGGCTGCTGGGAAGGCTCCACCTCCATCTGGTCTTCTCACAGCTCCACTAGCTCCCAAGCTGGAACCACCACATACAGGCGGAACCTCTTTGCATGGCATGAGAGTGCTTGCCTCGAACGACATCTCGACACCCCCAGCACCAGTGAGGGCAACAGTCTTTCATCTCCTTACCCAGAGACACCTCTTGAGAAAATTCGGGGTCCACAACACCCAGTGGAGAGGCCTCAGCCGACAGCCAGTGCAGTGCATTTCATGGAGCAGGCTACCAGGGTCACAGTGGGGAAGGGGGCATTGGCAGCAGCAAAACCTCCCTTCACTGGCCAACTGACGACTGTAGAGCTATAACAGAAACAGTACCCATTGATGCTGGGCCAATATACATGCCGAAGGGTGAATGCTTTAGTGTGGACACGCCCCAGTGGTCCCAATGTAAGAGATTGAGAATCTAGCGGTGCAACAAGGTCTGAACCACTACTTGGTGGGAACCATGTTCCATGGCCAGAAGTAGAATACCCCCAAAGGTTTTAAGATGGTAGTGAATTCCAAAATAATTATGGAGTCGGTAAGAGGCCCAGCCCAGAGGGCACTTGGACCAGCCCTGCTGCACCTAGCAGAGGACAGCCCAGAGGATCTGGTCAGCAGCAGTGGCCTCCGCTACCCAATGAGCTAGTGATAGGAAAACCTGTGACCACTTGTACAACTGACTCATCCATCACGAAACTTGAAAGTTCTTCCACATCGAAAACTGGGTCAGGACTCACCAGGAGGAGAGAGAGCACGTCATTGTTGGCACCATGTGCCATAGCCCTGTGATGAATCTCATAATAAAAACATGAAAGGTATAAGGCACAGCATTGGAGTTGGTGGGCCAGTTTGTCAGCCAGTGCCACTGTTGGATTAAAAAAAAAAAAAAAGACATTAGTGGGCAGTGGTTAGCGTAGAGAGTGAATTTAGACTTATAGAGTCTCGCATAAAATTTCTTGAGTGCAAAAACAATAGTTAGGGCCCCTTTTACCACCTGGAAATATCGGTGTTGAGCCTCTGTAAGTGTTTTAGACGTAAACACTAAAGGTCACTCGGACCCTCCGGGAAATGATGTGCCAATACTGCCCCATGCCATACTGGGATGTGTCCACTGCCACTACACGAAGTATGCATGGGGTGATCGAGGCCAGGCAAGGGGCTGTCAGAAGTGTTGCTTTAAGTGACTGAGAAGCTCACTCGCAAGCAGGAGGCCAGCAGAAAGTAACACCTTTATGTATAACTGATGCAGGGGTTGTGCCACCGTGGCCACCTGAGGGAGGAAGCGGTGATAATAGGTGACCTTGCCTAGATACACTTGACATTTCTTAATGGATAAAGGGCAGGAAAGGTCCATGACTGCATGTCCATGATCAGCCACTGGGCACACCCCCAACCATGAAACCTCATAGCCCAAGCATTCAATAGCAAGTTGGAAGAAGATGAATTTTGAAAACTGCAGCGGAGGCCTGCTGCCGTCAAGACAGAAAACAGGAAGCGCAGGATAGTGAGATGGTCATCTGCCATGGATCCTGTCACAACAACATCGTCCAAGTAATTCACACAATGAAGAACTGGTGCCAGCAGCTATTCCAAAATCCACTGAAGTATGGCGGGGGCACTGGACATGCTGCATGGCAACTGTTGATACTGGAATCATCATTGCCCACTTTTTCTCGTCATCCAAAGGCAACTGCAGAAACGCCTTTGCAAGATCGATCTTTGAAAAATACCAGCTTCCCACCAACTGGTCAATAAAATCTGCAGGGCGAGGATCGGTCAGGAATCAGTGATGGAATTTGAATTCACTCTCTTCTTAAAGTCATTGCATAACCGAAGTGCCCCCTTGGGCTTGGTTATGATAACCAGAGGTGAGCCCACTCGCTAGCCATTACAGGAGATAGAATACCAGCAGCTGTTAGGTGATCAAACTTGGCTTTAAGGAACCCTCTGAGGGCAATAGGAATGGGGCAAGCCCGATAAAAAGACGGGGAGAGCAGTGGGTTTGTGTTTAATAGAGGACCGAAAATTCTTTGCACACCTAACACCCATTGTAAATAAAGACACAGATTCCATGTGCAGCTGACAAAGGCCCTCATTCAGAATCTGGTCGGAAACCAAGCAGATAACATTCAGTTAAAGTAGAGCCAAATTCATGGAATGCATCAAGCTCAAAAATATTCTTAGCTGTCACACTGTCAACGACCACGAATGGCACCAAGTGGTGATCATTCTGATATGGCCACAAACGAACCCAAGAGTGGAATTGGATGGCCTCCATAGCCAACTAATGGGCAAGGCGCAAGACATAACTTGGGGGGGGGGGGGGAGGGGGGAGCCCAATCAGTGATAAGTATATCTACCTCTACATAAATATTCTGCAATCCACTGTAAGGTGCATGGTGGAGGGTACACTGTACCACTACTAGGCATTTCCTTTCCTATTCCACTCCCAAATAGAACAAGGAGCAAAAGAATGTCTATATGCCTCCATTTTGCCCTAATTTCTCTTATCTTTTTGTGATCATTGTGGCAAATGTAAGTAGGCAGCAGAAAAATCATTCTACACTCAGCTGATTTTAACAGAGATGCCGAGGTGCCAGTGTCAACTTGAAGCAAGACCTTTTTCAAGAATGCAGAGGTCAAGAAATAATTTTGGTATCTGTACACTGATGGAAACAACACTGTTAATATCTATAGGAGAATCTCTAAAATTGTAAGGGCTTGTTGTGGCCCTGAGCAGAGGAGCGGAGGAGCAGCACATCCGGGCAATGTGCCCATATTACCCACACTGATGACATGTACTCAATGGTATAGTAGGCACAAATCCCATTAATGAGACACCCCACAAGAATAACATGAGTGCTGTGTGCCTTTGGATGTGAGAGACCTGCAGCACTGCCCCCTCTGCATGTGAGACACGAGGGAATGCAGTGCAGTGGCATCAGTGTGGCAGATGGACGGCCGGGGGGGGGGGGGGGGGGGGCCCGACTGCCACCACCAAAGAAACAAGCTCAATGAATAACCGGGCCAAATCATCAACAGAGGACACCTCACCCCATGCAGAAAGCTGACCCCCATTGCCTGAGTAACCTCAAATGCACACGCTATACACAAAACCTCCACTGATGGGGGGGGGGAGGGGTTATAGGACTGAAGGGCCTGCTTATGAACTTCCAGGTCGAGAGTAAACCAGAGCAATCTCTCCGGGGGACACCACCTTGACGAAGCACTGTCCATGCGGGTGGAGAGGCTTGCGTATCCGTGTGAAGCAGAGGGCTATACCGAAGGTAGAGAACCTACTGCCAGAAAGGCCTCAGCTGATGGATCAGAACAAGCGTGTCCCACAACGTCCCGTCTTCCTTATCCTCTCCCACTCCTTTCCCAATTCCTTTCCCAACCCAAGGTGTGATGTGATCCATGCCAAGGGGTGCATGGCAAATGGGTGGATGTGTCTCGAACGGAGCCTCAGGGAAACCGGGCGACCTCCTTGAGTAAGTAGCCTTGCACCGCGCAGGGTTATCGTGGTGTGGACCATATAAATCCCCAAATCTCATGGGACTAAGATGAACACAGAGAAAGAAAGTGTTTTTAAAGAATCTGAGGGGCAATCTGACACTTCAGATACTCAGACATTGGGATCAGGACCGATGGAGTGCACTCTTACTTCTGAATCAGGGTCTAGACCTGAGCAAGAAGTGGGAACTGTAACAGAGGAGTTGGACCAGATTAGGATTAAGGCCTTGTCTGGGCTTCAGAGGAGGAAACTTCTCAAGGAACAGAAGCAAAAGGAAGGAAAAGAATGACTTCCTAAGCATAAGTGGAGGGAATCAAAAGGGCTTGAGCCCAAGACCCCCAAAAAGAAACTGCCTCAGGTCGAAGGGGATACACAGACCCCCTCGACGTCAAAGACAGGTGGCAAGAGGGAGGAATCTAAGACTCCCTCCTCTCTGGACAAGCGTGATCCTAAAAGGCTGAGGCAGGAAATAGGGAAACAGACCTATAGTATTGCAGTCTCAGTCTTCAGAATGGCAGTTGTCCAAGAAGGATACCCACTGGTGAGCATCACTTCGCAGCAGGAGGAGCTTGTGCAGATGGCCCACTTTGAAGAGATTGGGGGGGACTGGTCCAGGACCCAAATTCAGGAGGGTCTATCTAGATCGTGGCGCCCTCATTTTTGTCTGTGAGGGGAAGCACACAGCAGAATGGTTTAAGGACAAGGTGCCCATGATATCCCCGTGGGAGGATGCGAAGCTGCTGGTCAAGACAGCAACCGAACTCCTGAAGACCGCAAAGGTATCAGTATGGGTACCAAAGATCCTTAAGGATGTCCCTCCAAAGACTCTGTTCAAGAAAATAAGGGTCCAGAACCCAAAAGTCTCGATAGAGGATTGGAGGGTAATTAACCAAAAGGTCGTTCCGGAAGGACGAACCCTGGTGGTGGAGGTCGGAGAGAAGTCCCTGAAGGCAATGCGAGAGCAAGGCCTCAAACTGTTTTTAGGGTTCTCGCAGGTCACCGTCAGGGTAATCAAAGACCTTAAAGGCAATAATGGCAGCAAGATGGGGACTGGAAGTGCTGCAGATAAAGCTGCAGCACAGTAAAGGGGCCACTGCTGCCCTGAGCCGTCGCCTGGGGAGACAGGAGGTGGATGTGGCCCTGATACAAGAACCCTATTTATACAAAGGGGGTGTATTGGGCCTCGGTGGTACTGGAGGTAAGCTGATTTATGCCAGAAATCTAAAAAACTCCAGAACATGCATTTATGTTAGAAATGGAATACCTTTCATATCAATGATGGAGTTTTGTTCCAGGGACCTGGTGACCATCAGGATGCAGCAATGTGGGGAAGGTATCAAGAGGGAAATTGTTTTGGCTTCAGCATACCTTCCTTACGAAGACAGCTCTCCTCCTCCTCTGGAAGTGAGGAGACTGACGGAAGCCTGCCATCGGCAAGGTGACGAACTGTTGGTGGGATGTGATGCCGATGCCCACAATCTATCGTGGGGCAGCAAGGATGCCAACAGTAGAGGTGAGCAGCTTCTTGAATTTCTCCTATCTAACAACTTGGAGATCCTGAATAGGGGTGATGAACCTACATTCAGGAATAGCAGAAGGGAAGAAGTAATTGACATAACTTTTGGTTCCATGATGATGGGAAGTTATGCCAAACAGTGGCATGTGGTCCTGGAGCCATCCTCGTCAGATCACATGTATATTAAATTCAAGGTTGAAATGGGAACCAGACAGACCATGACCTATAGGAATCCCAGGAACCTTGACTTCAGCCTATCGGAAATTAAAACTTCAATAAGGAATCCAGCAGAGTTTGAGTAAGTAGCAGAGGCCATAACCTCTGCTATACTGACCTCATACCAGGACAACTGCTCAATCACCAAGAAGTGCCCAAATAGGAGTGTGCCTTGATGGAATAATAACCTGTAAATGCAAAGGAAACAGGTACGAAGACTGTTTAACCTTGCAAGGCGCAAAGGACAATGGGCAAAATATCGTGAGGCCCTTGTCAATTATAACCTTGCCATCAGGCGGGCAAAGGAGGCATCCTGGAAGGTATTCTGTGAGGAACTGGAGGGCACGGCTGCTCAAGCGAGACTTCATAAAATCCTCACTAGGGTACCAACTTATCCAGGAGGAACATTGAGGAAGGAGGATGGGGAGTATACAAAGACAGCACATGAAACACTGGAACTGCTTCTCAAGACTCACTTTCTTCAATATACTCTGGGGGATAACTCAGACCAGAATGTGATTCCTGAGAGACAACAGTTCTCAGGTATTCGCAAAGAGGAGTGTGATCTGGGCAAGGAGTGTGTCGATTTCAGTAAGGTCCGATGGGCGGTGGGAAGATTTCAACCGTTCAAGTCACCTGGCCCCGATGGAATCTATCCAGCTCTCCTGCAACAAGCGGGAGAAAATCTTATTAGATTTCTATGCAGGTTATTCAGGGTTAGCCTAGCAGCAGGAATCATTTCCAATGCCTGGGGGGCAGTGAGAATTGATCATACCAAGGCCAAGGATATGAGACCAATCAGCCTGTCCTCCTTCATTCTTAAGACATTGGAAAAGCTGGTTAATGTGCATGTTGGAGAAAGGAGGTTAAGTAGGGCTCCTCTACATTTAAACCAACATGCATATCAACCAGGTAAATCATGTGAGATAGCTATCCACCAACTTGTTGGGAAGGTGGGGAAAGCACTACACTTTCAGGAGGTAGCCCTCTGTATCTTCCTGGACATTGAGGGGGCTTTTAGCAACAAGACCTTCGATTGCATGGTTAGGGCAGCAGAGGTGCATGACCTAGGGACCACTATATGTAGGTGGACTAGGGCCACGCTCAGTGGAAGAAAGGTAGAGGCTACCATGATGAATGAAAAAATGGTAATCAACACCACTAGGGGTTGCCCGCAAGGAGGAGTTCTTTCCCCTTTATTGTGGAATCTAGTGGTGAATGATCTCATTGGAGAATTAAACTCTAGTCAGTACTTTTGCCAAGGATATGCAGATAAAGATTTTTGACTTACCTAAAGTACAGGCTCATCGACAGAAACACCAAACACACACAAAAACACACAAACATTCGAGCTTTCGCCACCAGTGGTTTCTTCTTTGGGAAAAAGAGGAAGGAAGGAGAGGAGAAAGGGAAGGATACGGGTTTTAAGGAATTGGAAAAGGAGCCATTCCAATCCCAGGAGTGGAAGGACTTTCCTTAGGGGACAAAAAGGAAGGTAAACAAATACACACACACTCATACATATCCACATCCAAACACACCTAGGCAGACATTTGTAGAAACCAGACTGGTGTTGGTTTCTACACCACTGGTGGCGAAAGCTCAAATGTTTGTGTGTGTTTGGTGTTTCTGTCGACGAGCCTGTACCTTAGGTAAGTCAAAAATCTTTATTTTATACCTGTTTTCCCACCTGGAAAGTCTCCTTCTATAATATATATATATATATATATATATATATATATATATATATCATATGGTATAATGTCAGCTACATATAATACTTTAGTAAGATATACTAGTGTCTAATTAATAAGATAAAACATATCTCTGTCACAGAGCCAAGTCCAACTCCTTTAACCACTGGACATCTTCCTGACTGACTATATGGAGTTCGGTCATCCCTCCTGAGAATGATCGTAATGGGCAATTAGTAATTATGTGGGTCATTGTTTGTATGTCTGCTCCACAGTCACATGACTGGTCGTCTGTCTGTCCCCATTTGAATTTGCAATAGTTACAGCAACAAACACCAGTTCAGAAACGGTTGATCAAAGATCATTCTCTCCTGGGAAGGTCCACTCCTTGGAGCTGCTTAGAGGGATCGTCTATCCAGATGCTGTTTTTTCCATTAAACGAATCCCAAATTCTTGCCCAGTTTGATTTAGGCGAGAAGCCACTCTCATGTAGTTGCACAGCTATTTTAAGAGGTGGTTTACGTGATTTCAGCCGGCTTACCGGTGGTGGAAGGTCTTGCAGGATAGGAAGCTCAGGAGTGGACAAGATCTTATAATACTCTCTCATTAAGGCTTCCTTCCTTCTTAGATCTGGGGGAACGATGTTGCATAATATTGGGAGCCATTGAAGTGGTGTAGCTATCAGAGTGCCACTGATCAATCCCATTGCTCTATTTAATTGTACATCAATGTCTCTCACATGAGCACTGTTGAGCCAGACAGGAGAACAGTATTCAGCTGCAGAGTAAACTAGGGACAAAGCTGTTGTACGCAAAACCTTAGCACTGGCTCCCCAAGATGATCCTGCTAAGTGCTGCAATATGTTATTCCTAGTTTTAACTTTGTCTGCTGTTTTATGAAGGTGGTACTTAAAAGTAAGAGATCTATCCAAGATGACTCCCAGGTATTTTGGATGTTCATTATGTTCAAGTTGAACACCATCAAATGAGATATTAAGTTTATAGTCGGCCATTCTATTATTGAGATGGAAACAAGCTACTTCCGTTTTATTTGGGTTTGGCTTTAGTTTCCACATTGCGAAGTAATTTCTGAGGAGAGTTAGGTCAGATGTTAAAGTAGTTTCCGTCACATGGATGTCTCTGTGTTGTGACGCTATGGCAATATCATAAGCATAAATGAATTTTCTAGATTGCGTAGCTGGAATATCAGCGGTGTAAACATTAAAAAGAATGGGAGCAAGAACCGAACCCTGGGGGAGGCCATCGTGAAGCTGTCTAAACCCACTTTCTGTGTTGCCGAGATAGATCTTGATCAGATGGCCACTTAGCATTGAGTTCACAAGTTGCAATAAAATAGGACAAGGAATGAGATTGTAAAGCTTCACCAGGAGGCCCTTCTTCCACACGGTATCATAAGCTGCCGAGAGATCCAGAAAAGCAACGGAAGTGAGACACTTCTTTTCGAAACCAGTCTCAATGAAAGATGTCAGTGCTAGGACCTGGTCACAGCAATTACAGCCTTGTTTGAAACCAGCTTGTTCAACAGGGATACTAGCAGTGAGAATGGGAACAATACGATTGTAGATGAGTCTCTCGAGCAGCTTGTAACATACACTGAGAAGTGCAATTGGGCGGTAGCTATCTGCACGTTCGGCTGGTTTACCAGGCTTCATAACAGCTATTACTTTAGATCTCTTAAAAGCTTTTGGTAGAGAGCTGTCTTTAAGAATGTTATTGAATAAATTTAGAAGCCACAATCGGGCCTTGAATCCAGCATGTTTAATAAATTCTGGGAAAATATCATCTATACCGGCAGCTTTCCCAGTCTTCACATCAGAGATAGCCACATGCAGTTCGTCTAAGCAAAAAGGTTTTGATACTTCCAGGGGAGCCTGCTGGCATTTCTTAATTTCATTTAGTTTATAGGATATTAATCTGTCAGACTGTTGCTGTTTTGACTTGGATAGTGCTACGATTCGTTTGTCTATGTTGGAAGGATCAGGGTGTGTGGGAGGCAGTTTTTTCTCAGATACACTGGTAGACAATTTCTTCAGAAGTTATCAAGGGAGTTCAGTAGGCTGTCGGCAGTGTTTGAATCTTCAGTGCTGATAAATTTGTTATACAGGTCTTCACACTCTTGGCTCCATACCGGAATATATATCTTTCTGTAGCCTCGAGGTATACAGGCTATAGCTATCGCTTTAAGGAGTCCAGTGAATCTGTCATAATTTTCTATTGTAGGAGGAATGAATCTAATGTTGTCCTCTAATTTGGAAGTAAATGCTCTATTAAAATTCCACCTGGGTCTCAGAAAAGATCTTATTAGGGGGATCTTAATCCCAACTGATATCAGCACTGGCCTGTGCTGCGACCATGGGAATGTGCCAAGTACCTTTCTCATAACTGATAGAGATCTTAATGTCTGATCACAGGAACAAAAACACAGATCAGGTGAATATCCACGCTTCCAGCGGGCTGAGAAAAATGTGCTGCAGTCTTTTGCGTCAAAAACCAATGAAAGGTTATTATTTTCAGCCCATTCAGCTAAGGCTATTCCATTTTCATTATCAGACGAGTACCCCCAATGGCTACTGTGGCTGTTGAAATCGCCGACATATAGGGAAGGGTGTTAGAAAACTGGGAGAACCGTATCTTGCCACTGGATGTTGGGAGGCTTGTAGACATTAACTATGGTAGTTCCAGACACTTTCACTGCCAAAACAAATATGTCATCGTCACAGCTTTCATGAATTATAGATACATCATCCAAGTCCTGTCTAGCATATGTAGCCACGCCATATGTTCTATGGCCTATCTCTCGCACAAGTCTGTAGCCATGAATATTGCCTCTTGAACAACTTTTAAGATCTTCTGCATGGGTTTCTTGTAGAGCAAGGACATCAATATATGATCTTGTCATAGTAATACTTGGCAAATTTGCTGACACAGTGAAGAATATGGCACAAGGTGCTTTGGACATTGTGCAAGACTGGTGCAGAAAACAGGATCTGGGGGTTAGTCCTAAGAAGACTGTTGTTCTACCATTCACAAGGAAACATATCCAACATTCAAGTTGGAATCTAAAGCTTTTCAATGAAGCACTACCTGTGAAGGGGACAGTGAAATATCTAGGTGTTACCCTAGATGAGAAACTGACATGGACCCCGCACATTAGGAATATTTGCTCCAAGGCAAAAGGTACTTTAGTAAGTACCAGGAGAGCTTGTGGCAAAAATTGGGGCCTGAGCCCCAAGGGTATGCACTGGATATACACCACAGTGATTAGACCCAGGATCACCTATGGGGCGGTCGTGTGGTGGAAGAAGGTAGAACAGCAGGTTGCTGCTAAGGAGCTTGGTAAGGTGCAGAGACTAGCCTGCTTAGCCATAACAGGCGGAATTAGCAGCACACCAACTGCTGGGTTGGAAACCATGCTGGATATGCCCCCATTACACCTTTGGGTCAAGATGGAGGCAGCAGCTGGTGCATATAGGCTCAAAACTGGTAACAACTGGAACTCTTTGGGATATCCAGAATCACACACTAAAATAGTGAGTGAAGTAAATATAGGAAAGGTTGGGGAAATGCCAGCCAACTATATTATAACCCCAAACTGCTTCAACAAGCCTTTCAGTATAACAATTGGAAGTAGGGAGCAGTGGGAGACAATAGTTTGACACCGTATGGGGGATATTGTCTGGTTCACTGACGGGTTGAAATCAGACCAAGGCGTTGGGGCCGGGGTATACGGGGTGCAGCCAAGACTGGAGGGCGTCATCTCTCTAGGGAAACTGGCCTCAGTATTCCAGGCCGAAATCACTTCCATCAGGGCATGTGTGGAGGAGAATCTGCGTAGGTGTTACAAAGATTGTAGCATCTACATCTATTCAGACAGTCAGGCAGCCCTGAGATCACTGGCAGCTCCTTCAACAAGGTCTAAAATTGTTGCAGAATGTCACAGGGCTCTGGTGGAGCTAGGGGAAAGCAATAGAGTAAACCTATTGTGGGTCCCTGGCCACTCGGGGATCAGTGGCAACGAACAAGTCCTGTGAAGTTGGCACCCCTTTTTTGGAAAATGTACATTTTTTTCAGAGTTCTACACAGATATACAATAGTTCTGGAGTTCTCTGTACAAAATTTAAATAGTTCTGCAAAATTTCGCCGAAAAAAATACGAAAAATTACCACAAAATTTAGTTTTTTCAAAATACTTTATGGCCTAATTGTACAAACATAGTTCTGACCACAGTTCTAAATAGCTCTCAAAGAGTTCTACAGTTCTGTGCAGATTATACTTCATGAGATAATTGCAATAATGGGGAATCCATTTACACGCTACTGTGAAGTTGGCACCCCTTTTCTCAAAAATGTGCACTTTTTTCAGAGTTCTAGGCAGATATGCAATAGTTCTGGAGTTCTCTGCACAAAATTTAAATAGTTCTGCACTAATTCACAAAAAAATTACAAAAAATTATAACAAATTTTAGTTTTTCCCAAATAATTATTTGCCTATAAGCGTAAACATACTTCTGATCACAGTTCTAAATTGCTCTCAAAGAGTTCTGCAGAAAATCCTAATGATATTTTTTTGCCCAGATAATAGTTCATGAGCTAATTGCGTAAATGAGTGACATAAAGTACACAAAATTGCGCCAGAGTCATGTGAAGTTGGCACCACTTTTTTCAAAAATGTAATTTATTTTTCAGAGTTCTAGACAGATATGCAATAGTTCTAGAGTTCTCTGTACAAAATTTAAATAGTTCTGTAGAATTTCGCCAAAAAAATAGTAAAAATTATCACAAACTTGAGTTTTTTAGTTTTTTTAAAAATAATTATTTGCCTATTAGCGCAAACATAGTTCTGATCACAGTTCTAAATAGCTGTCAAAGAGTTCTACAGGAAATCCTAATAGCATTTTCTGTGCAGATTATACTTTATGAGATAATTACAATAAAGGAGTATCCATTTACATGCTACTGTGGAATTTGCACCAGTTTTTTTCAAAAAATTAAACTTTTTTCCAGAGTTCTAGGGCCATGTTCAATAATTCTTGTTTACAATAAGCAGTAATCACTCAGACGTAAAAACAACAAATTGAATGTGCAGTGGGTAGAGTATCTGTCAAGACCTAAGAAAAATGTATATTTCTCGAATAAGGGGCACAAATAAGACAGCTTATCAGATATTCAAAATTGTGAACATAATTTTTTTTTTGGGCAATTACATAGAAATATTCACATGAACTCTAGAACTATAGTATATGTACACAGAACCCCAAGAAACAATGTGTATTACTGTGTTTACGGTAACGTGAAAATGAATTCTACATTACTGCATTTAGCTGATAAAGTATAATCTGCACAGAAAAATGTTATTAGGATTTCCTGTAGAACTCTTTGAGAGCTATTTAGAATTGTGATCAGAACTATGTTTGTGTTAATAGGCAAATAATTATTTTGAAAAAAAAAACTAAAAAAACTCAAGTTTGTGGTAATTTTTACTATTTTTTCGGCGAAATTCTGCAGAACTATTTAAATTTTGTACAGAGAACTCCAGAACTATTGCATATCTGTCTAGAACTCTGAAAAAAAAATTACATTTTTGAAAAAAGGGGTGCCAACTTCACAGCTCTTCCACTATTCAGAATTGCGATATTTCACAAAATTCTGCAGAACTATTTAAATTCTGTACAGGGAACTCTAGAACTATTGCATATCTGTCTAGAACTCGGAAAAAAATTCACATTTTTGAAAAATGGGGTGCCAACTTCACATGACTCTGGCGCAATTTTGTGTACTTTATGTCCCTCATTTACGCAATTAGCTCATGAACTATTATCTGGGCAAAAAAATATCATTAGGATTTTCTGCAGAACTCTTTGAGAGCAATTTAGAACTGTGATCAGAACTATGTTTACGCTTATAGGCAAATAATTATTTGGGAAAAACTAAAATTTGTTATAATTTTATGTAATTTTTTGTGAATTAGTGCAGAACTATTTAAATTTTGTACAGAGAACTCCAGAACTATTGCATATCTGCATATCTGCACTTGGTGTGGCCCTACAGTTGACAATCAAAGAGCTAAGTTACTGCACAAAGTGGTAAAAACAGCGTAGCTAGAGAACTTGATTCTATTATTCAGAGACATCAGCAATAAAATAACATCTGAACCAATTCACTTCCGCACTTTGTGCTTCATAATGGAAAAGGTTACTATGAAGTCCAAAGTGCATTGTTTATCTCTAAGAAAAATCCCTATCAAAAATTTTCCCTCATAATATGTAACTGAGTCTTTGATAAGCAGTTTCTCTCATGGTATCATTATATGATCCCCCTTCAACCAACCAATCAACACGCCAATGCCAATACTCTCTCTTAGTTTTGTTCAGAGTTGGTGGCTGAAAAGGTCACAGGTGAGGCTTTTTATCCCTTACGCAATTACTTTGCTCTGCGCTACTGCCTCACTGTCTTCCAAGGTGGTTTGCTCTTAGCTACAGACCTCTCAGTTCCCACGTCCGGCCCCTCTTTGCTGGCAGGTCCTTAGGTTGCTTGATCAAGGGCATTGGGATGCCTCTCACACCAAAAATTTGGCATGTCACCAGGTGTTCTGGCCAGGGACTGATAGTGACATTGTTCAATATAGTTGCGGCATGCCCGCTATGCACTCAACATCAGTTGGTCTGCACTCTACTCTCTCACTGTGCCTACCCTCCCAGCACCCATTTAAGCACATTCACATTGATTTTGTGGGCCCCTTTTTCTCTTCACACTGGCTGATTGTTGTTGACGCCTTCTAAAAATTTCCCCATGTGGCTCGTTGTGCATCCACAACTTCCCCTTTACAATTGTGTCAGACAATGGATCTCAGTTTGCCTCCCAATCATTTTGGGACTTTTGTGCTCAGCAACCCATTTGCCATATCTGGGCTCCTCCATTTCATTCTCAATCTAATGGTGAGGCAGATAAGATGGTTTGCACATTCAAGGTTCAAATGAGGAAACGTTGCAGGTTTGTCCACTATAGAGGCCTGAAATGCCTTTTGAATTCCTACCGGTTCACTCCCATTGTGAATAAAAGCTCCACAGAACTGTTACAAGGGCCTGAACCTCACACTCGTCTTCATTTTCTTCAGTCTTCCTTGTCTTTATCTCCTCATGTTCCTGATTGCCAACCTGCTGAGTATGGCCCCAGAGGTATGGTCTGGGCCCGAAGGTTTGGGTACCACCGTAAATGGGTTCTCACTGTGGTGCACAGTTCTCGAGGTAGACGCCTTTGTCAAGTTTGTACCTGCAATGGTGTGTTGATGTGCCACCATGATCAACTGCATCTGTGGGTGGCAGCTGGGGTCGCAGCTGTGGGTCGCAGCCTCTTCCTGACCCGGGTGGCACACCTGCAGCGGAGAGGTTACTACCTACTTCCTGTGTACTGCTACCTCATATGGTCACCTCCACAACTCAATCACAATGGCCTCCATCACTCCAAGTGCCAAGGAAATCATTCCCTTCAGTCTGTATGACAGATTGACCATCTTCTAGCATTGAGGCCAGTGCACCCCTGTTCCCAGGTAATGCAACACCTGTTGCAGATGTTCTGGAGAATAATGACCACCGCTATCGGCTCTCTCTAGTTGTCACTAAAAATTGTCAGTTCCCAGAGTCTTGCCAGTTCCACCCATGTCAGTATGGAACCTGCATCAGGACAAGACGCAAGGAGCTGAAGTGCCAGATGCTGAGATCCCACCTGCACCACCCTCACCTATCCTTGAATGAACTTGCAAATGCCCTAAACCTCGTCACTTTGTTCCATGCTCTTCAGTACCAGCTAGGAACCTGTCTCCACCAAGCATGGATAGGCCTGTTTCTTCCTTCATGAAGGAATGTATATCAACTACTTACGTACTTCAAGGATGGAGCATCTACCTCCCAAATGGGGAGGGATGCTACAAAGCATGATCGTCCACGACGCAGACAAGTTCAAATGCCGCCAACAATATGTATTGTGTTCACCAGAGGTCTCGCTCAATGCTCAGCAAGGCTACCACCATGACACCTGATGGAGACCAGTGAGCAGAGCTGAGGCAGGTGCGGCTGTGTTGGCAGTTAAAGTTGAGACTTCTCAGAGTGAGCATCGTGTGTTGCATTGTGTGTTATGGCACCTCTTTTTTCCCCAATTGTTTGTTTAATATATAAAGAACATTTGGTTTCCATGAACTCAAAAAATTCTTTTAGTGTTATTGTGATGTAGGAATCTTTAGTGGTTTTAAAAATAGCAGCAGTCAGTTGCAGTTAAATCAGTTTTATTATGAACAGTTTTAAACACATAGTGTCCTTGTTATGACATACATATATCTGAAGAAGAGCACTAAGTGCATCATATCAGTCATAATATCCAGTTTAACTGCAAATAGTTGCTACTATTAAAATCAAAGCACAATTAAATTATAGTTTCTGGTATGTGCAAAATACTCACTATCTTTAGTTAGTCACAGAAGTGTAGGACTCATGTAATATCACTGAAAATATGTATTAAGTCCAAAGATTTAAATGCAGTTACGATTATTGCACAAGAAGCATTCTTTCTGCCATCCAGATGTGCATTCCTCACTGCTCCACAGTTTCAGCTTGACATCTCTTGTTCCGAGACGGACTCTCTCGCAGGAGCTGCATGCTTGTTAGACGTGCAGCAGAATAGTTTGAGGAACATCACAGACTTCTGAATGTTGATGAGGATGAGCTATGAAGGAAGATTATTATTTATGGACCTTTTTAATATGAGCTATGAAGGGACAAATGTAAAGAAATTTTGTAATATAATGAGAATAATCTCAACTCACTGCAAATACGTACGTCAATTGAGCTGCAACAGGCATATAAAAAAGACACTCAGACACACATAACTTGAAGCTTTCAGACACTGTCTTCATCAGAAGACACACTCTCAGTTGTACAATCACACAGGCCCACTTCAAAGACACTTGACCATAATCTCTGGCTGCTGCCTTCTAGAATGAACATGAGGGGCAGTGTGTAAATATTTTTAGATGAACTAGATATAGTTAAAATCTAACTTCTGCATTGGTAGTTTGTTTGAATACAAATATTTTATTCCAAAATATTTTTATTTACTAAACATATGGCAAAACTGATTAAATTGTATGTTATGTATTTCTCACTTGTGTTTATTTGTGGTATGTAACCTTCAGTCATTCCTAAACTTTACTGCTTTTTATCTGCTCTTAAATGTCCAAGAGACATATTTTATAAAGTACATATCTTCTTACAAATTTTCAGGAACAAAGGAAAGTTTGTGGAATACTGTTCCTCCAAAAACAGCTCAGAGGGTTCTGGCTGGTATGGTGAATGAATCATTATCTATTCTCACAGTTCGATATACACAGGTACACAATTGATACATATTTATGTATGATGAGAGTAATAGCAATTAAATATATAAATGTTCTTTATTCAATTGATATTTCATCGATATTCATTAAATTAAATGTTTATATTATGAGGGAGTTTACACAATAAGTAACAGTTCTGATGCCTTTTTAACAATGGAAAATCTGATAGGAATATCAATAATGGAGGATAGGTAATAACTCACCGTAAAAAGGCTCACTGAGCTGCTGACAGACATGAAAATAGATAATCACATTCACACAACTTAAATTTTCGGCCATGGCCTTTGTCAGAAAAAGAAACACATACATTCATGCTATCATTCAGTCAACTATACCCACACAACTATCATGTCTGGCCACTCCAGCAACACAAGCTAGTCTGTGAGTGAGGCAGGGAGTGGAGAGGAAAGGATGCTGGGTAAAGGTGGGGATGGAAAGTTCTGAATTACATGATGGATTTTAAAGGCCGGAATTTGAATTGCGGCAATGAATACAGTGAAGGGAAGAGGTGGGAAAAGATAAGATGTAGGTGTAGAGGAGTGTGGGGAGGGAGTGTGGGGATTAGAAATGAAAGGAATGATAAGGAAAAATAAAAATAGTAAAAAAAGGAAAAATAAAGTTGGGAAAAAGGAGAAAGTAAAAGGGAAAAATAAAGTTGGGAAAAAGGAAAAAAAATTAAGATAGGAAAGAATAATAAAAAACAAGTAAAAATAAAAGTACAATTAGGGCGATATTGTAAGTGGTAATACACAGTTGCAAGGAAGACATGGATACAGGATAATGGGTGGGAAAGCAAGGGGGTGTTGGGTGGAGGGAGATGTTAGGCATAGGGTGCAGAGATGGAAAGTTATCTGAGGTTGAGGCCATAATGGTTGCAGGCCTGTAGAATGTGTTGAAGGGCCAACTCCCATCTACACAGTTCAGATGAGCTGGTGGTGGAGGGGAGCATCCAGATGGCTTGGAAAGTGAAGCAGCCATTGAAATCCAGAGTGCTGTGCTCAGCTGTATTCTGTGCCACAGGGTGGTCTATCTTATTTTCTGCCACAGTCTGGCGCTGGTCAGTCATTCTGATGGACAGCTGGTTTGTCGTCATACCAATATAAAAGGCTGTGCAATGATTGCAGCAGAGTTGGTATATCGCTTGGCTGCTTTTGCAGGTGGCCCGACATCTGATGGGGTAGGATAAGCCTGTGATGGGACTGGAATAGGAAGTGCTGCGTGGTTGGTTGGTTTCTATTCCAGTCCCGTCACAGGCTTATCCTACCCCACAAGAGGTTGGGCCACCCTGTGAAAGCAGCCATGTGATATACCAACTCTGCTGCAATCATTACACAGCGTTTTATATTGGTATGACGGCAAACCAGCTGTCTGTCAGAATAAATGGCTACACCAAACTGTGGCAAAAAACAAGATAGACCACCCTGTGGCACAGCATACAGTATGCGCTCTGGATTTCAATGGCTGCTTCACTACCCGAGCCATCTGGATCCTCCCCTCCACCACCAACTCTTCTGAATTGTGCAGATGGGAGTTGTCCCTTCAACACATTCTATGGTCCTGCAACCATCCTGGCCTCAACTTAAGATAACTTCCTATCCCTGCACCCTGTGCCTAACATCTCCCCCCCCCCCCCCCCGTACCCTCTTCCTTCCCCACCCATTATCCTGTACTTATGTATTCCTTACAACTGTGCATTACCACTTACAATATCTCCCTAATTTAGTACTTTTATTTTTAGTTTCACTTATTTTTTATTATTGTTTCCTAACTTTATTTTTTACTCCACCCCCCCCCCCCCCCCAACTTTATTTTTACTTTTATTCCTATTTTTATTTCTCTTTATTATCCTTATCATTTCAGATCCCACCACTACCTTGCCACACTCCTCTACACCTCCCTTTCACTTCACTGTATTCATTGCTGTAATTCAAACTCCTGTCTTTAAAATCCATCAAACAATTTGGAACTTTCCATTTCCACCTTTACCCAGCATCCCTTCCCCTCCACTCCTCACCTCACTCACTGTCTAGCTTGTGTTGTTGGAGTGTCCGGACATGGTAGTTGTGTGTGTATACTTGTCTGAATGATTGCGTGAATATATGTGTTTCTTTTTCTGACGAAGGCCATGGCCGAAAATTTAAGTTGTCTGGATGTGATTATCTAGTTTGGTGTTTGTCAGCAGTTCAGCGAGCCTCTTTACAGTGAGTTCTGATGCCTTTTTACTTATGTGACATCAGTTTTGCAGAGCATAAATTTTTAATCCATAACTAATGTATATTTTCAAACCTTTGTTTTGTAGCTTTTTATGATATGTATATGTAAAAAATAATTGTATCTGTTTTGACTCATTCCACATCTGTATGTTATAATGTCATAGTGGCTCTGTGGAATATGTGTCACAATAAGTAAATAAATAAGCTGTTTAATTTAGCAGCATCCAAAGATTATATGAGGGTTGTCCACAAAGTAAATTCCGTTTCTATTTCTATCTGCGGCAGTGCTATGAGCGCAGTTCCGAGCATGCACAGCAGTTACCCTGACTCAAGAAGAAGTCATGTGCTCCATTTTCAGATCACTGCTGCTGACTGTGTGCTTTGTAGTGCTTATTTATAATGTCACCCATAACTGAAAACGCCACCATGTGTGAAATCAAATCTGTGATTCATTTTATAAACACAAAGAAAGTTAAACCAAAGGAAATTCTTTGGCACATATGCAACTTTTAAGAAGAATATGCTATAAGTGATTCAATGGTTAGAAGATGGGTCAGACTCTTCAGTGAAGGCTGTGATCAAGTGCATGATGGAGAATGAAGTGGTTCACACAGTTGAAGAGAAGATTAAGTACAACCAGTTTACACTTAGTGCCCTTATTATGGAAGTCCTTCAAATCTCACGATCACTGACGAGCTGAAGGAACATGTTACCACATGGTTGAATACACATGTGGCAACTTCTTTGCAGAAGGCATACAAAAACTTGAAACATACTAAGACAAGTCCTTAGAAAATTTTGGAAGCTATGTAGTAGTTTAACAGTTGTAGATTTTTGTACAATACATTTTTTTATGTATCTGAACACATTTGTTTTATATAATCAACGGAACTCACTTTGTAGACCTACCTCATAATTTTGATTTGTCATTTATGTTATTTATTTATTTTTAATTTATAAGATAATTACCAAACAATAATGGAACTTGTCATTACAGTAAGCAATTACAGTAAATGTATCTAATGTTAACTGGAGATCATCACCATATGTGTGGTGTTCACATAGAAAGATATGAAATATCACAAGTAATATTATTAATGTTCTAATGGTGACATGACACTTACTAGACCTGGTACTCTACTGACGCTTCCAACTACTCGCTTATGGTGATAAACAGCAATTGCCCGAGTGGAGAAAGGCCTCGTCCGTGCGGTCACTAGGTGGCGTGCTGGCTGCCACCAGTGCCGCTACCTCATGGCTGGCAGTGCACACATAGGTCACGGCATGCATTATTTGGAATGTCATACACCACGACATTACAACACTCCTCCCCCCTCAGGGGGAGATGTGGATGGGCGCCGAACGTTGCCAGGCAATGTCCATTGATATTTTCTCAGTAGTAGCTGCGTTGGAGTTGTTGGTGAGCCGATGAGCTGGTACATGGCTGTACAGCTGATACTGATTGGGACACAGCAGTCAATGGTGGCTCATGCACGATGTGATACAGCCAATGGAGCCTTCCATTTCTGATGATAGTGCTGGCACAACCTGCTGTCCCTTCAGAGCCAGAGACAGCATCCCAGGGTGTGGAGGTGCACCCACTGATAGCAGGCATCACCGAAGTTGTAGAGGGTGTTACCAGGAGTGGCGATGCTGCCCCATCTGGCACAGCAGGGATCCTGTCTACACACAGATCCCCTGGTGCCAAAGGAGGCGTTGAAGGGGTCGCCAGCAACTGATGAGCAGCAACAAATGATGGTGGAGTTGAAGGGTGCAGGACAGGTGGCAGAAGTGGTAGTGATGGAATCCACAGAGGTGGAGGTGGCTCAACTGGGGCCCAGAGGCATAATTGATCTCAGTGTCAGTGTATCATGCCCCCCAGTATGCAAACAAAGCAGACATGATGGTCCTGGCTGACCGTGTCGTTACCTGGCAGCCAGTGGGGGCTGTGGCCAAATCCCCATGCCTAGACGGCAGAGCCCAGTGAATAACAGTACAATGGCTGTGCAGAGGATGCCCGGGCTTGCCACAAGATGAGATGTAGTAACATGTGTGGTTGGCAGCCTTGCAGGAGTTCTTCTGGGCTGTGATCACCCACCGGAGTGAACTGATACAGAGAGAGTAACTGGAGGGGAGTACACATCAATTACAAAAAACCAATACTAGTGGAGAAAGGGACCAGCATAATCCACATGAATGTGTTTCCAAGGTGTGTTGGGCCAAGGTCAGGGAGAAAGGGATGCTCGTGGAGCTGCATGCTGAGAGGCCCAATATGAACAAGGCTCCACCAAGCATGTGATATCCCTAACCATACCTGGCCAAAACACGTGCCGCGGAGCCAAAGTTTTTGTGCATGAGACCATCCAGTGTCCCCCAGTACAGCAACGACTCATGAGCGTAGGGCAGAAGGCATGACCACATGAGGCTGGTGATCCTCGGTAGCCAACAAGAGAACCGCTTCGGATTCGTCAAGTGCCATCAAAAAGAATAATAATTCCGCAGTGGATCTAAAGCCCGGTTTGGAGGGAGATCCAGCTAGCCATGATGAATATATCCCAAGACCGTGTGCAGCACTGGATTGGAAAATACAGCCACTAATAATTTGGAAGACATGATAGGGAAGTCCTCGACCATAGACTTCTTTTTTGTCCAAATAAAAACAGAAAAGTTCTTCCCAATCAAAATTCAGGTCTGGACCACAGGGAAGACATGACAGCACGTCACCATTGGAATGCTGGGTGGTAGGCCGGAACTGTATTTCATAACTGTATCACAACAATAAGAGCACCCAGCACTGAAGACTATGTGCAGCCTTATCTGGCATTGCCTTGATAGGCCAAAAAATCGAGACCAATGGTTAGTGGTCCGTCATGTGGTGGAACTTGTCACCATAGAGATACACATTAAACTTTTTAAGAGCATAAAAATAGCCAAAGCCTCTTTTTCAACTTAAGAATAGCGTTGCTTTATCTGAGTCAAAGTTTTAGAAACATATGCAGTGGGGTGTTCAGAACCATCCGAGTACTTGTGTACTAGCACTCCTCCGATGCTGTATTGGAACATGTCAGTAATGAGATTCAGAAGCTGTCCTGGAGTGTAGATGGCCAAGCAAGGAGCCGACACTAGAAGCTGCTTGAGCTGACGAAATGCATGTTTGCAGTTTTCTGACCACTGAAAGGGTACATCCTTATGGTAAATTGATCCACCACCAGAATATGTTGGTCAGTATGGGGGTGCCCCAGATGTGAAAGTTTAGCAAAGAAACTGAGCCTTCCATGTCCACTTGTAAACACACAGATTTTTCAGAAATTCCCCCCCCCCCCCCACTAATAATTTGGTGGGAGAAGACTGCAACCCTTCTACAAGGTTAATTTCCATGTCCATATCTGTAGAAGACTGCTATGAATGACATACCAAAGCCATATGCCCCTGTTTTTGGCATTTGTTGCATGTTACCCAACGTTGAGGGCAAGATGCTCTGTCATGATCAATGAAACAGTACTGGCAGGATGTAGCGAATTAGCTTGACCATACGGTTACCCTGTGGCAGCTGTTACCCACGTGCACGGCGAGTGGGGCGGTTCTGCAATGCAGCAACATCATGACTTTCCCCATACGATCTACATTCCTCCACGTCGGAAATTGCAGCTACATCCCCCCAGACTTCAATTTGGCCTCCACAGCCCGGGAAACTTCAAAGGACTAAGCAATATTGAGAATGTCTGCTAAGGTTGGGTTGTCAAACTGCAGAGCTTGCTGACATGCCTCCCTGTCTGGGGCAGAAATGCATCTCGAACCATGTCATCTGTATAGGATTCTCTGTATGTAGCCATGACAAACAAGCAACACCGACTAAGCCCTTGTAACTCTACTGCCAAAGGATGGCAAGACTGTTTTTGTGAATGATAGAACTCGACCCTTGCCACTGTGACATGTATCCGAGACCGATAGTACAAAGACAGGAGATGGCACATGTTATCAAAGGATAATACTGTGGGTTCCTGCGGGGGCAAGTTTTCCCAACAACTGATAGAGATGTGGTGATATCCAAGAGAGAAACAACACTTTACACAATGCCAGATCTGATACACTGAAGGCAATGAAATGTTGGTGTGTTTTTCACATGAATCCCAATCTTCCAGGCTGTTGTCAAATGCTGAGAACAGCAGTGGAAAAGAAAGAACGCTCTGAGTAGATGCCACGCTAACCAGTGAAGCTGAAGCATTAGAACTCAACGGAGTGGAGTTGTGACCTGATTTTGAAGAGAATCAACCAGAAATTGTGCCCAAGGAGGGAGTTGCAAGACCATGGGAAACTGTAGCCCCCACAGCCGGCAAGAAACACACACAAATTCGACGCACCTCATCACTGATGGTCTAATGGTCACTTGACAGCAACTAGACCTGGTACTGTATTGATTCTGTGAACTACTCACTTACGGTGATAAACAGCAACTGCCTGAGCGGAGAGCAGCTTCATCCATGTGGGTACCGGCAGTCGCTAGGTGGCATCACACACATAGGTCTTCACAAGTGTTATTTAGAGTGTTGTATGCCACAGCATTACAACAATTAGCGGTATTAATAATGATAATGATATAAAGAGGACAGTTTGCACATCATCACAAAAATATTAGTCAAGTCACAAGGCACATAAAAGAAAAGACACTCATACACACGCAGCTTAGCTTTCGGCCACAGTCTACATCAGAAAAGTAAAGATACTTTCATTCATAAAATTTCACTGGCACACTTCAAAGACCCACAAACTTCATCTTTTGCTGTTGCATTTCGAGTAATGTTCTGTGGTGATGGGGATAGGAGGAGGAACAGGAAGGATGCAAGGTGGTTGTGGAGATAGATACTGCATTGCTTTATGTTTCTGGTCCTGAAACCAAAATTATCAAGACTTCTTTCTACAGGAACCCATTTTCCCCACACAACACAGTTCCTGTCTTCTCTATCCCACATCTTCCTATTGTTTTGTATATTTCATGTGTGTGTGTGTGTGTGTGTGTGTTTTATATACCCATTTTGCTTCCATCCTCCAACCACCCCACCTCCCTCCCCATGTCCCCCTTCACTTCCACTGCCTTCTTAAGCTGCATATCTTTCCATCCATCTAGTACTTACATTTTCCATTACATCATGTTGTATCCCCACCACTGACTTGCATTTTTTCTGTTTCCTCTCCCTCCTATCCCATCACCAGAGAGTGGTACTTGGATCGCAACAGCCAGAAATGATGGCTGTGTGTCTGTGAAGACTGGCTGTGTGGTTGTATGAATGAGAGTACTACCTTTTTCTGACAGAGGATGTGGCTGCAAGCTAAGGTGGGTGTGTATTAGTATCTTTTTCAAGTGCTTGTTGTCTTTTGATGAACGTCTTTGTAGTGATTTTTGTCTACCCTCATTATTTTGTTAAAATTCAACTTAGACTTTTCAGTGTTAGATAATAATTGTGTTTTATTGGCAGAACCTTTAAAAGATGCAACAGAACTACTACATACACTATGCTTGTTCATCCTTTTTTGGAGTATTGCTGCCCAGTGTGGGATCCTTATCAGGTGGGTTTGATGGAGGACATCGAAAGAGTCCAAAGATGGGCAGGTCATTTTGTATTGTTATGATACAGGGGAGACAGCATTATGGAAATGATACAGGATCTGGGATGGGAATCATTACAACAATGGTGCTTATCGTTACTGCGTGGGCTACTTACAAAACTCCAATCGCCAACATTCTCCTCTGAATGCGAAAATATATTGTTGGATGCCTCTTACGTAGGTAGAAAAGATCATCAGAATAAAATACAAGAAATCAGAGCTGGAACAGAGAGATTCAGGTGTTCTTTCTTCCTGTGTGTTATTCAAGAATGGAACGGGAGATAAATATGTAATATAAAGGTGGTCCGATGAACCCTCTGCCAGGCACTTAAATGTGATTTGTGGAGTATCCCATGTAGATGTAGATGAATGATGATGATGATGATAATAATAATAATAATAATAATAATAAGTATTCATTTCAAATAATAATCATTGATTATAAGGAAAGCCAAATTTTAATGTAGCCCCGTTTAATATGTGTGAGAGCTATTTTTGTTATTTATTATTGAAATATTAATTTGGCACACAAAAATACTTAACAGAAACAGTATTTTAAAGTATTTGCTCTTTTTCTAGCAATAGTTCACATATTCACATCTACATTTATGTACATACTCCGCAATCTGCTCAAATGTGAATGGCGGAGTATAATCAATACCACTACTAGTTACTTGCTTTTCTGTTCCATCATATCATATAGATTGATGGAAAAACAAATGATGTATGTGTCTGTATGAACCCTAATCTCTCTGATCTTATTTTTGTGGTCTTCGTGCAAAATGTAGGTTGGCGGCAATAGAATTGTCCTGCAGCCCACTTCAAATTCAAGTCCTCTAAATTTAATTCAACAATGTTTCTCAAAAAGAACATAGTCTTCCCTTCATAAATTCCTGTTGGAGTTCCTGAAGCATTTTAGTAACACTCATATATTGATCAAACCTAACAGTAACAAACCACGCCAGCCACCCACCTCTGAATTGCTCCTGTGTCTTTTTTGAAAACCGTTTGGTGCTTGATTCCAACACTTAAGCAATACTCAAGATGGATCATATCTTCCCCAAATTCTCCCAGTAAACCAAATTCAACCATCCACCTTCCCCACAACTATCCTTATATGCTCATGCCATGTCGTTGCACAGTACAGTGCTGTGTCTAGATATTTAGTTGACATGACTCTGTCAAGCAGCACACTACTAATACTGTATTCGAACTTTATGGGATTGTTTCTCCTATTCATGTGCATCACCTTATATTTTTCTGCATTTAGAGCTAGCTGATAGAGCTAGAAAAAGAGCCAGTGCTTCAAAGTTACTATGAATGCTACTTCTGCTAAATGTTTCTGTGTTACACACTTTGATCTGGTACGTGTGGGTGGTTACCTTTCCCTTATTTTACATATTGTTTCATTTAGAAATTTGGATTACTTTTGAAATAATTGTTTTATTCACACAAAATAACTGTGATTCAAAAGGAAACTATATTCTTTCACAGGCTAAAACTAGTTCTGAACGTAGCACACTTTTGATTAATGATGTCAGTAATTTGCTGCTGTGTATTTCCAAGATTCTACCTGCAGTCTGTAATGATGCCAGTGAATTACTGGGGTACAGTATCCAGAATAATGTTGTGAAAGATATACATGCAAAATGCCATGAGTTGCTAAAATGTCTAATCATCCGGGGTTGTCCACTGGAAGTCCTATACAGGGTACGTAGTAATGCTAAATATTTTTGTTTATTTGATTCTTCTGAAAGTGTGTGAAAACAAAACATGAATTGTTTAGATGTATTTCCCACACTCTTCCACAATTTGTTGAATGAAACTACTAATGTGTTACTAGTCACATTAGTTTTATTTTATTTCCACAACAAATTGAAAAGCCTTAAATCTCCATCACCAGGTTCATTTTTTATTTTTGTGTGCTAGTGTTCCATGTGTGTGTTGTGTTTTGATGTTAGAGCAACCAGTGACAATCTGTAGTAGAAAAAACCAAAACACAATGTACATTTAGAAGCAGTAGTTTTCCACCTCACAGAAGTTTAAGCCTCTGAAATGCATTGTGCGAGTAAAATAAAATACAACTAAAGTACCATAACTGGCAACACTAAAACTTGGTGTTTCATTCAACTGCCACATTCTCTTCACTTGTAACACAACACTCTTTGTTACAAAACTTTGTTAACCTTACAGCATAAATTAAACAAAATCACTCCCATTCTGCATAAAGTTTGTTAGTTGCCAGCAGGTATTGATTGAACATATAGAACTAGAAGAACAATTTTATCATGAATAATAATGTAAATTTCAATGACATTCCCTTTGTGTTAATTAATTACGTCATGTTGTTCCATAAAAGAAATACATTTTATTTGAAACAATTAAATATACCCATTAATTATATGAAGTAGGTGTCACAAACTACACTAATAATTAACTGTTGTTAAACTGTTTCACACTATTTTGGTTTACAGAACATAAATTTAAAATGCCAAAGTGAGTGGGAATATTATCACGTAAGAAAATGCTGTTTCTTCTCTATGTTGTTCGTAACTTAAGCAATGGAAGCAAGAATCATGCAGTAACAACATTTATTATTGTTGACTTGTGCTTAGAGAGAGTTCATTTATTTATTTAACTTGATCAGATTAAGGAGTTTGGACACACTGTTACATGTAATACCTTTTACATCACAGATTACTCAATGTTAGTAGTTATATGGTAATGTAAATTTCCATGGCTGATTGGAATACCAGTTCTGAAAAAGAACTAATCATAGTGATAGTAGGACTAGCATAAAGTACTATTACCACAGTCACCATAACAAAAACAACAACTTCTACTACTGTTACTACTGATAATAAAATAATAATAATAGTACTGTTGCCAATAATATATACCAATGTGTTTTAGGAGTCTACAAAATTGTGATATAGCATAGCAAGATCTGATTGGAGTTAGTTCAGATGTTGTAAACTAATGACACACTTTGATTGTTGAGGAAGGTGTTAAGGAAAATGAATATAGCTTACTTAGTTGTATTTGGATAAGAAGTGCATACAAAAATAAAGCAAGCAACATTGTTTCTTTAATAGATAATGTTGGCTGCCTTTTGTACCTATGAAGGAGAGGAGATTATTGATTTAGAAAAGATAGTTGTGTAGTGGATTAAAACAAGAAAGGTATTTGATAGATGAGAATGAGGGGCTTTTTTTATGTTGTTCAAACAAGAACTTTAAAGTTGAGGCGAGACGTTAGGGCGTTTTTCAACAGTAAAGCAGACAGAGTGCGTGGAAATCTTGGTGATTGTCTTCATATAACCTAGATAATTGTCCATAAGATACTGAAATATGATAAAAATTATGTATGTCACAGAAGTATTCATAACCAGCACCAAACACTGTGAACTTTGTTCTGAAACACATTCCTATGTCTGTGCCTCTAATCTGCAAACCAATGTGAACTGTAGAGCATCCTTTCAGGACATAATTACTATAAGCAACACTTATAAGTACAATATTTGCACATTTTTCTTTTTCTGAACCAAAGGGGAGTATTTTATATTTTTGTAAATATGGATTGACACTTGTTGAATATTTCCTGTATCACAACTTCTGAAGTCTTCAGGAGAGAAAACATTATATTTCCAGTTTAAGATGATTAGGATTTTTAAAGTTTTGAATTAATGATTAATCAGAAATACTTGGGATTAATCTTTAACCCTGTATTTTATGCCTGTGGTGGCACAACTAAATCAACTCTAGCAATACGTGACAAACTGTACTTATATATTCTTTTCAGGTTTTTTGGAAACTTTCTCTCCAAAGTTGCCAGCATTACTCAAATATTTAGTCTGTGCTATGTAGTCTTGTGATGAACAATGAAGTTCTGTCTTAAATAGATGCTGAGTTTATTTAGTGCATACAACCATATGCCCCTTTCTCACAATGGTGTGCAGGTCAGCACCAAATTTTTTATGAGTTACAAGAAAAATTAATATTAATAACCTTTAACAATGTTAACATTATTGCTGTCATTGAAAAATCAAATAAATATTAGTGGCCTCTAGTAAAAATTGACTATTGTCGAAACTTCTTTGAATGATGGTGTGTTTCATGAGAAGCGTGCAAGCTCATGTAGTTCTGTACAACTGATGATAGTTTTTGTGCTGATGTCTGAAGGTCTCATTGTTCAGCAGCAGTCTTGAGATGAGAATTTGGTCATCCCAAAAGAGTTTTATTTTCTATGTAGAAGCTTTGAAGGCTGTATTCTGAGTAAGAAAAATTTAGATGTCCTAGTCAGTCATATGGACTGAAAAAACTCTCCAGTGCAATTACTATTCTGATGATTAACTACTTCGTAGGCTTGCTGAGAAACATCCAAAATCTGTAGTGAATCTAACTTGAAACTTATGAAAAAATTCAGACCAAATTTATCTGAAATTAATTATGCTTAATTTTCTTGACACTGGTACATTCTTATAACTCAGTTTATAACAATTGAAATACCAATTAATTCCATAATATGACATTGAAATAAAATTTCCCAAATTTCTGCTGGCAATCAATGCTTACTTCACAAAATAAATACCTATCTGAGAACACATTGGACAGTTATATTTTACTTACGATGTTGGCAACCTAGCGTGTTGGTGTAGGCAACAGATGAAAATGGCAGGAGTTGTGTGAATTGTCACTATCCAGTCACATGTAGTCTCTGGTGTATAATAAGATTTGTTGGTTTCTTACACAGAATAGGAGAACACATTTTATTGTTTGCCATTTTGTCGCAAAATGATATGAGAGCTAATGTTGACAACAACATGTTCCTTTATGATGATAGTTAATTTAGTGTCATACTAGAACCTGCCAATCATAGAGCAGCAATAGCATTAATCATGTAATTCAGTGTCAACACACAGAATTAATTCCCTCTTACGTAAAATTTTACTTAAATCATAGACTGAAGGCCATAATTCTTTCTGTTTATCATGAAGTAAATAATTAATGTTGTTCTTGTTTTAGGTTGATAGGTTCTTGAACAACCTCTGACAATAAAGTTCAGTGAATAGAACTGTAATATTAATGTAGATGGTCTATGGACTGCTGTTACTTACTGTCCTTTGAAATAGTCACCTCCCATGATTGTGCACCACTGAACTCTGCATAACTTTGCAAGAAGTCTTCCTTTGGGATGGTGTTCAAAAGCCTCATCACATTTTGTTGGCTGTCTTGAATATCATAATATCTCTTTCCTTTGAAAGTGAGTTTGAGTCGAGGGAATATGAAGAAGTTTGGAGGATTGAGAACTAGCAAGTATGGTGGATGTTCTAGTTACACCACCCTCTTTTTTTTACTAAGATATGTCTGAAGATACAGTCTCTGTGCAGGTGCTCACTGTTATGGGGTCATATCCTGTGTAGACATAGTATGAAACGGTTCAAGATTTCAATGTACCTTGGAGGGTTCACTGTCGTTCCCTCAGGGAGAAATTCCTTGTGGATAATGTTTTGATTATAGAAAAAGGTGATGAGCATCATTTTTATATATGCATTTTTGTCTCTGACCTTTTTCTGATGAGGTGATGTCAGAGAATGTCATTCAGTGCTCTACCTTTTTGTTTCTGGATCGTTCTGGAGATATCACGTTTCATCCTCAGTAACATTACGGTTCAAGATATTGGGTGTTGCATCCATTGTTTTGACAAAATTCTGTGTAACCTCTAAATGTGTCTAATTGTCAGTTAAATGATGTGGCACAAGGCAACAACACATTTTCTTCTTCCCTAAATTTTCGGTAAGCACTTGCTGCATGGAATCAGTGTTAATCTGCAGTTCGCCCACTATCATGTGCACAGTTAATAAATGATTGATTGCCATTTGTCACTGACTGTGGTTTTGATCATCCACTGTGAGGATTATCAGAAACACTTCACTGGCCTTCTCAAAAATAGTCAAACCACTTGTTTACACACTACATTGACAGTGCTCGATCCCCATAACAAAGTACCAGCATCACATGCACTTCTTTAGGTGTTTTGTTAAACTTAAAACAAAATTTTAAATTAATCCTTTGTTTGTTCATTGTCCTTTTCTCAGTTCACAATCAAAGCACTAAATAAGCACTTTGTCCAACAGGTCTAACACAGAACACACACAGAATGGTCAACTGCACTATGGTGGATGCAGATTGTTAACACCAGCTGCTTTGCAGGTGCATTGTTGTGATTCACCTGTGTTGCTTGATTGGCCATTCTAACTTCATTCACCAAACATTATTGTCAGAGATTGTATGTACTCTGAAAGAGGGAACACATTGAACATTCTTTTACATCATTTTGTTTATTACTTTTTTAAGTAACACTTAAAAGTAGTTGAAGTCCAATTGGCTGCCTGCATCTACTCCATCATTGGTTGCCATATTCGTTCATTTCCAACAGCAATTCCTAGACCACCAACATCATAAGTAAAATTTAACCCAAATGTAATTGACCTTTGCAATATTTTCCCTTTAGGAATTGTGAGCTAATAAAAATATTGTCACATTGAAAAGGGAGCAGGCTTGACTTTAAAGGCAACTGAACACAGCACTTATACTCAAAGCACATTTATTACGAACTCAACATACACGCAGCACTGACTGCCTCTCAGGCAGAGTGCTCTGCTATTTATACACAGACAGAATTGCTTCTTTGACCCTGGTGATGAGCTGTTTAACATAGTAATCCTGAGTGTCGTCCAGTTGGAACGGGAACAGCGTATCCATTGTTGTCTCAGCTTCACGGCCATGCAGCAGAAAAAACGGTGTGAAGCCTGTGGTGTCTTGTCTTGCGGTATTGTAAGCAAATGTCATGACTGGCAGAATTGTATCCCAATCCTTCTGCTCAACATCGACGTACATCGACAGCATGTCGGCTAACGTCTTGTTAAAACGTTCCGTAAGACCATTTGTCTGAGGATGGTATGCAGTTGTCATTCTGTGGACAATGTCGCACCGTGACATTACTTCTGATACTAGTTTTGACTGGAATACTTTTCCACGATCAGATATCATGACACGTGGTGCTCCATGCTTCAAAATAATGTCTTCTACAAGGAATTTTGCGATCTCTGGAGCTTCTGCAGTCGGCACAGGTTTGGTGACAGTGTAGCATGTGAGGTAGTCAGTGCAGACTATTATCCATCGGTTACCAGTTGTCGACTTCAGGAACCTCCCTAAAAGATCGATCCCAACTCGGTGGAATGCAGCTGCTGCCGGCGGAATCAGTATGAGATGCCCTGGAGGTAATTGCGGCACATGCTTCCATTGCTGGCACTCTTTACAGTGACTCACATAGTGCTTGACAGATTGGTAGAGACCTTTCCAGTAATACCTGCTTCTGATTTTGTCTAGGGTCTTCACGAATCCCAGATGACCGGATATTGGAGCATCATGGAAATATTTGAGAATAGCTGGCTGGAGATGAGCTGGAACAACCTGTAGCCATTTGGGGCCCAGTGGATCATAGTTGCTCTTATACAATGTTCTGTTTGTAAGTTGGAACTCTCCATTGGTCGGTTCTCCTTTCTCCAAGGCCTCTATTGTTTTTAATAGTGTTGGATCTTCCCTCTGTTCAGCTGTAACATCATCTAATTCACTGAGGGCTGAAATTTCATTCGTGCTGTTGTGGTCCACTAATGAATTCCTCGAAAGGCCTTGTGTTTGCGGCCTTTCTTGAATACCACTGTGACATCGTACTCTTGGATTCTTAGTGCCCATCTTGCTAGTCGACTTGATGGATCCTTCAAGCTAGTCAGCCAACACAAAGAATGGTGGTCTGTCACGATGGTGAATGGTTTGCCAAATAAATACGGCCGGAACTTGTTGATAGCCCAGATAACTGCGATATATTATTTTCAGTTGTAGAGTAGTTTATCTCAGACTTTGAAAGTACTCTTGACGCATAAGCTATCAGTTTTTCAGCATGTTCCTGAACTTGTACAAGCACTGCACCAATCCCAGAACCACTGGCGCCTGTGTGAAGTTCTGTTTCTGCATTCTTGTTGTAGAAGGCTAGCACTGCTGCGGAAGTTAGAGCCTCCTTAAGTGCCTGGAAAGCTCTTTCTTTTGTCTCATCCCAGTAAAACTTTGAGTCTCCCTGCAGAAGTTCTTGTAATGGACGTGCCTTGTTACAAAATCCTTTTATGAAATGTCGGTAGTATGAGCACAGCCTGAGAAAATTTCTCACATCATGAATGTGCTGAGGAGTTGGAAATTCTGTGACTGCCCTTACTTTATTTGGATCAGGACGGGCACCATCTGTGTTGACTAGGTGCCCCAGGATTTTTATCTCTTTGGCGACGAAGAGGCACTTCTTTGGATTGAGGCGGAGACCTGCAGCCTGAACACACTTCAACACAGTTGACAGGCGACTCAGATGTTCTTCAAATGTTTTCGAGAAAACGACAATGTCATCTAAATAGCAGAGACACGTCGTCCACTTAAGGTGTCGAAGTAAGTTGCCCATCATGCGTTCGAATGTGGCTGGAGCATTACATAATCCAAATGGCATTACTTTAAATTCATAGAGACCGCCAGGTGTAATAAAAGCCGTCTTTTCCCTGTCAGCTTCGTCAACCTCGATTTGCCAATAACCTGTCTGCATGTCCATAGTTGAGAAGTATGTAGCTCCTTTCAAGCAGTCTAAGGTGTCGTCAATACGTGGCAATGGATAGACATCTTTCTTTGTGATACTGTTCAGCCGCCGATAGTCGACACAGAATCGCCACGTACCATCCTTCTTCTTTACGAGGACCACCGGAGATGACCAAGGACTCTCCGAAGGTTGAATAATGTCATGTCGCAACATCTTCTCCACTTCCTCCCGAATTATCCGTTTTTCAGCTGGCAACACTCTATACGAACGCTGGCTAATTGGCGGATGGTCCCCAGTATTGATACGGTGCTTGATCGTGGGCCGTTTCGTCTGACTTTTGCCCTGCTGAGGTGTGAATGCACCCTTTTGTGAGCTTAATAAACTTTTTAGTATTGACATGCACTTCACAGTTGAACCAGTCACCTGTGTTTGTGACTGGAACTCTTCTCATTGTCAACGGTGGGATCGTCAGATTGTCAATGGCAAATAACTTACCAGAAAATTCTGTATTACATGTACCTGTTGGAATGACTACCTCAATTTGCAGCTGAGATCTTCCACAGTCAATGATAGCTTGGGATGCCTGAAGGAAGTCCCATCCCAGGATGACATTGTGACTACATTCTGTTAAAACAACATATTCAAACGGCTGGGTTCTGTTGTTGGTGGTTATTCTTGCGACACAAGTTCCTGCTGGATGGATGTACTTTCCACTCGCAACCCTCAGCACAGTTGCCTCCGTATCACAGAACAATGTATTCTTTAGTGTGTGGCAGTAATTATCCGACAATACAGAAAAAGATGATCCTGAATCTACAAGTGCCTGGACAGATTGGCCGTCGATTATGACGTTGATGAGATTTCCTGACATCTTAGCGAATGTCAACCATGGAGGATTTTCATCTGCAGTGGCCTCACTTCCATAGATGGTCGCCTCGCTTAGTTTTCCTGGGCGTGGTGGCTAGGGAAGTGGCTGGTACCTCTGTACGGCGACGGTGAACGGCTGTGGCGCGTCGGGGAGTGACCTCGTCTAGGGTACAGCAATGGGCTTCTTCCCATAGGTCGACTGAACTCATCAGCAGGTGATTGCCTGGGATAGAACTGCTCTGATGGCTGACGTCTTGTGGCAAAACAATCATCGAATACTCGCCTTCTCTCTCTGCAGTAGCGTACGACATGTCCAGGGCGCCCACAGTGGAAATACAGTGGTGTGTTGTTTGCTGTCCTCCAGATGTCTGTTCTTCTGCGGGTCATGATTGTTGCTGGGGGAGTTGGTTGTGGCTTTGTCGGCCAGGTCATAGGCTGCCGTTTGGCAGCTGAAGCATAAGGTCATAGCAGGCCAACGCCATTCTTCATGTCGGGTGAGATTGGCAGGGCAGACAGGAGCTAATGTCTGAAATACCTCTTCCTCTGCTCCCTCGTGACTTACATGGCTTACGTCCATTACCATAATATGATGCTCCTCGGTCTAATAGTCCCAGCTGCCATGCACTGTTGTAATACTTCTCTCACAATTTGTCGTATGAGAGAAGTGAAGTCATGCTAGTATTCCATAGGGACTACATTGGGGAGTCTGTCATACTTCTTTCTTCCTACCCTCCTACCCTCTTCAGTCCTCTGGCACCACTTGATGAACTCTTCTGTCATAGTGACGTCTTTTATCAGAAGGGCTTGGTACATGCATTCTGCTATACCCTCCATCAGGTGCGTGATTTTATGACCTCAGTCATGTTCGGATTGACAGTGTTACACAGGGCCAAAACATTCTGTATGTAAGACCATGTCGTTGGGCCCGGTTCTTCAGTTGTTCTTCCACTGAGCGGATTTGTTGCTGCTGGTCTCCAAACGTCTTCTTAAGTTCCTCCTGGAACGTTTCCCAGTCATTCAGTTTGTCTTCGTTGTTCTCGAACCATTGCTGGGCTGTTCCGTCCAGGTAGAAATAAACGTTGGCCGAGAACATTGTATGGTCCCACCTGTTGTACTTGGTGACTCGGTCGAATCCTTTTAGCCATTTATTGGGATCCTGTCCAGTGTCTCCAGAGAACACTGATGGGTATCTGATGTGTAGCTGGCCTACCATTGATTTCGTGTCCATGGTTCTTCTGATGATACAGACTTTTGGAAGGATGTACTCGGTATATCCCTTGTATTCCAGTTCTAGTCCGTGTAAGCAATGGCTTCTACGTTGCCTAATCGGAGCCACGGTGATGCAGCTGTTGCACAGGGTAATCGGCGTCTCCACCAAACAATGACGCGTTGAAATGGGAGCAGGCTTGACTTCGAAGGCAACTGAACACAGCACTTGTACTCAAAGCACGTTTATTACGAACTCAACATACATGCAGCACTGACTGCCTCTCAGGCAGAATGCTCTGCTATTTATACACAGTCAGAATTTACCAGAAATTAGAAGAACAGTTAACATAAGAAACAAGTAAAATTTACGAGTGAACATAAGAAAGATGTAGAACATTCTGGATTTGTTAATTACAAAGAAACAAATTTTTGCTGGTGGGCGGGATTGAACCGGCAACATTCAGCACTGCAGTCCATGACGCTATCCCCTGCGCTACGCCGGCAGTCGGAGTTCGTAGTCTCTCGCGGCAATATTATAAATTCATTACATGTAATACTGCACCTCTAATTAATTGATTTAACTGGAGATCATCAACAAATGTCCAATATTATTGTAAAAGAGGTTCAACCAATGAATAAAGCTACTACCACCACTACTACTACGACTACTGCTACTACATACAGTAGAACCTCGTTTTTACACTTTTCAAGGGACTTCAGTAAAATGGTATAAAATGCAGGAAACCGTAAAATGCAAGAAATAATGCTTTAAATGCTAAAATATGCTTACTGAATCAGCCTTGCATTTTCTTAATTTATTTGCGATATATGTACATAATAGGCATCTAAATACTCACCAGGAAGTTTATTATATAATAAAGGTTATCCAAATTTTTACTATTTTATGTGCCAGGCAGAACAGGTATTTTTATTAACAGTAGAAATTTTTGACATAATTTCATTCATAATAATCGAAGATGCCACTGCCGGGCTATTTAACACATCTTCAAATTACCTGAGCCGCTTCGATAAATATCCTTTGGACGCCGTTGCCAGGCTATGTAAAACAACTTTAAAATTATGGCCTTTTACTGGCATTAATTATTTGTGTACTAAAACTCCTAAAGTTCCGTTCTTTTTGCATTTTTTGGTGTTTCACACAATGATATTAGAGAATTTATTCCCGTTCTTGAGCACAAATATATTGCCGCGAGACACCATGTAAACTGGCTGCCAGCTTGGTGCAGGGGATAGCGTCACAGACTGCGGTTCTGAAGATCGCCAGTTCAATCCTGACCACTGGCAAAAATTTATTTCTTTGTAATTAACAATTCCAGAATGTTGTATATCTTTCTTATGTTCACTTGTAAATTCTGCTTGTTTCTTATGTTAACTATTCTTCTAATTTCTGGTACATTCTGTCTGTGTATAAATAGCAGAGCACTCTGCCTGAGAGGCAGTCAGTGCTGCGTGTATGTTAAGTTCGTAATAAACGTGCTTTCAGTATAAGTGCTGTATTTAGTTGCCTTTGAAGTCAAGCCTGCTTCCATTTCAACGCTACATTGTTTGGTGGAGGTGCCGGGTACACTGAGCAACAGCTGCAT
This sequence comes from Locusta migratoria, assembly GCA_026315105.1. Lineage (NCBI taxonomy): Eukaryota > Metazoa > Arthropoda > Insecta > Orthoptera > Acrididae > Locusta > Locusta migratoria. The sequence continues at coordinate 599,173,266 of CM048744.1, forward strand.
CACTGTGGCTCCGATTACGCAACATAAAAGCCGCCGCTTACACGGACTGGAACTGGAATACAAGGGATACACCAAGTACATCCTTCCAAAAGTCCATATCATCAGAAGACCCATGGACACGAAATCAGTGGTAAGCCAGCTGCACATCAGACACCTGTCGGTGTTCTCTGAAGATGCTGGACAGGACCCCAACAAATGGCTAAAAGGATTCGACCGAGTCGCCAAGTACAACAGGAGGAATCATACAATGTGCTTGGCCAACAGCCCAGCAATGGTTTGAAAACAATGAAGACAAGTTGAATGACTGGGAAACGTTCCAGGAGGAACTTAAAAAGACATTTGGAGACCGCCAGTGACAAATCCGCTCAGCGGAAGAACAACCGAAGAACCGAGCTCAACGACATGGTGAGCCAACACAGTCGTACATACAGAACGTTTTGGCCCTGTGTAACATAGTGAATCTGAATATGACTGAGGCCGACAAAATCACGCACATGATGAAGGGTATTGCAGAAGTCATATACCAAGCTCTTCTGATAAAAGATGTTGCTACGACGGAAGAGTTCATTAAGTGGTGCCAGTGAATTAAAGAGATGCAACAAAGGAGGGTTGGATGAAAGAAGTATGACAGAGTCCCGAATGTAGTCCCTATGGCCGTTGTGGAAGACCAGCATGACTTCACTTCTCTCATACGACAAATTGTGAGAGAAGAATTACAACAATTTACGGCAGCCAGGACTATTAGACCGTGCGTGCATCAGATCATGGCCATGGATGTAAGCCCTGTAAGTGACGAGGGAGCCGACACTGCTGAGGAAGAGGTATTTCAGACATTAGCTCCTGTCTGCCCTGCCAGATGCACCCGAAGTGAAGAATTGTGTCATCCTGCTATGACTTATGCTGCATCCGCGAAAAAGCGGCCTATGAAGAGACCGACGCGCCCACAACCAATTCCCCCGGCAACTATGATGCCGTGCAGAAGAACAGATGTCTGGAGGACAGAAGACAACACACCACTTTGTTTCCACTGTGGGCACTCTGGACATGTCGTAAGCTACTGCAGAGAGAGAAGGCAAGTATTTGACGATTATTTTGCCACAAGACAGCAGCCATCTGAGCAGTTCTATCCCAGGCAATCACCTGCTGATGAGTTCAGTTGACTTATGGGAAGAAGCCCATCGCCGTACCCTAGACGAGGTCACTCCCCTATGTACCGCAGCCATTCACCATCGCCATACAGAGGTACCCCTAGCTGCTGCACCTAGGAAAACTAAGTGAGGCGCCCATCTACAGAGGTGAAGCCGCAGTAGATGAAAATCCTCCATGGACGACAGTCACTAAGAAGTCTCATCGGCGTCATAATCGACGGCCAACCTGTCCGGGCACTTGTTGATTCAGGAGCATCTTTCTCTGTATTGTCGGATAATTACCGCCATACACTAAAAAAGACAATGTTCTGTGATACTGGGGCAACTGTGCTGAGGGCTGTAAATGGAAAGTACGTCCAGCCAGCAGGAACTTGTGTCACAAGAATAACCATCAACAACAGGACCGAGCTGTTTGAATTTGGAGTGTTAATAGAATGTAGTCACAATGTCATCCTCAGATAGGACTTCCTTCAGGCATCCCAAGATATCATTGACAGTGGAAGATCTGAGCTACAAATTGAGGTAGTCGTTCCAACAGGTGCATGTAATACGGAACTTTCTGGTAAGTTATTTGCCGTTGACAAAGTGACGATCCCACCGTTGACCATGAGAAGAGTTCCAGTCACAAACACAGATGACTGGTTCAAATGTGAAGTGCATGTCAATACTAAAAAGTTTATTAGGCTCACAAAAGAAATTTACATACCAGTGGCTATCATAAGCATTACCGGAGGTTGACAAGAGATTTGGATCAGTAATAGTCACGAGCAGTCGCTACTTATCCCCAAGGGAATGTGTATCGGGACAGCTGAACCAATCCAGGACAGTGAGCTCAATGTCATCAATGGAGACCCATGCACTGCTGTTAGTACAGACAACACGCTGGAGGAAACAAATGTGGAACGGCCAATAGGGTCCAGGCAGACCAAGGAACAACGCCAGTGGGTGTTAGCTATACTACGTCAATTTTCGGGCGCATTCACACCTCAGCAGGTGAAAGTCAGACGAAACGGCCCACAATAAGGCACTGTATAAACACTGGGGGTCATCCACCATTTAGCCAGCGTTCGTATAGAGTGTCGCCAGCTGAAAGACAGGTAATTCAGGAGGAAGTGGAGAAGATGTTGCAAAAAGACGTTATTGAACCTTTGGAGAGTCCTTGGTCATCTCCAGTGATCCTTGTAAAGAAGAAGGATGGCACGTGGCGATTCTGTGTCGATTATCGGCAGCTGAACAAAATCACAAAGAAAGATGTCTACCCACTGCCGCGCATTGACAACACCTTAGACTGCTTAAAAGGAGCTATGTACTCCTCATCTATGGACATGCAGGCAGGTTACTGGCAAATCGAGGTTGACGAAGCTGACAGGGAGAAGACAGCTTTTATTTCACCTAACGACCTCAATGAATTCAAGGTAATGTCATTTGGTTTATGTAATGCTCCGTCCACATTCAAATGCATGATGGACAACTTGCTTCGACACCTTAAGTGGACAACGTTTGTCGCCAAAGAGATAAAAATCCTGGGGCACCTAGTCAATGGAGGCAGTGTCCGTCCTGATCCAGATAAAGTAAGGGCAGTCACAGAATTTCCAACTCCTCAGCACATTTGTGATGTGAGAAGTTTTCTTGCGCTGTGGTCATACTACCGATATTTCATAAAAGGATTACGTAACAAGGCACGTCCATTACAAGAACTTCTGCAGGAAGATGCCAAGTTTTACTGGGATGAGGCAAAAGATAGAGCTTTTCAGGCACTTAAGGAGGCTCTTACTTCCGCACCAGTGCTAGCCTTGTACGATGAGAATGCGGAAACGGAACTTCACACAGACACCAGTGGTTATGGGATTGGTGCAGTGTTTGTACAAGTTCAGGAAGGTGCTACAAAAGTGATAGCCTATGCATCAAGAGTACTCTCAAAGTCCGAGATAAACTACTTTAGAACTGAGAAAGAATGTCTCGCAGTTATCTGGGCTATCAACAAGTTCCGGCCATATTTATTTGGCAAACGATTCACCATCGTGACAGACCACCATTCTTTGTGTTGGCTGACTAGTTTGAAGGATCAATCAGGTCGACTAGCAAGATGGGCATTAAGACTCCAAGAGTATGATGTCACAGTGGTATTCAAGAATGGATGCAAACACAAGGATGCCAACTGTTTTTCAAGGAAGTCATTAGTGGAACACAACAGCATGAATGAAATTTCAGCCCTCACTGAATTAGATGACGTTACAGATGAACAGAGGGAAGATCCAACGCTATTAAAAACGATAGAGGCATTGGAGAAAGGAGAACTGATCAATGGAGAGTTCCAACTTATAAACGGAACATTGTCTAAGAGCAACTATGATCCACTGGGCCCCAAATGGCTACTGGTCATTCCAGCTCATCTCCAGCCAGCTATTCTCAAATATTTCCACAATGCTCCGATATCCGGTCATCTGGATTCGTGAAGACCCTAGACAGAATCAAACGCAGGTATTACTGGAAAGGTCTCTACTGATCTGTCAAGCACTATGTGAGACACTGTAAAGAGTGCCAGCAATGGAAGCATGTGCCGCAATTACCTCCAGGGCATCTCATACTGATTCCGCCGGCAGCAGCTCCATTCCACCGAGTTGGGATCGATCTTTTAGGGAGGTTCCCGAAGTCGACAACTGGTAACCGATGGATAATAGTCTGCACTGACTACCTCACATGCTACACTGTCACCAAACCTGTGCCGACTGCAGAAGCTCCAGAGATCGCAAAATTCCTTGTAGAAGACATTATTTTGAAGCATGGAGCACCACGTGTCATGATATCTGATTGTGGAAAAGTATTCCAGTCAAAACTAGTATCAGAAGTAATGTCACGGTGCGACATTGTCCACAGAATGACAACTGCATACCATCCTCAGACAAATGGTCTTACGGAACGTTTTAACAAGACGTTAGCCGACATGCTATTGATGTATGTTGATGTTTAGCAGAAGGATTGGGATACAATTCTGCCAGTCCTGACATTTGCTTACAATACCGCAAGACAAGACACCACAGGCTTCACACCGTTTTCCCTGCTCCATGGCCATGCAGCTGAGATGACAATGGATATGCGGTCCCCTTTCCAACCAGATGACACTCAGGATTACTATGTTAAACAGCTCATCACCAGGGTCAAGAAGCAAGTCAGCTGGCTCAAATACATACGCTGGACACCCAGGAGAAGGACCCTCAGCGGTATAAGGACAAGTACCGACCTGTTGTGTACAGCCCAGATCTGGTATGGGTTTTTACCCCTGTACGGAAGGATGGACTGTCAGAAAAGTTATTGAAGTGATACTTTGGTCCGTATAGTGTCAAACGCCGCCTGTCAGATGTCACATATGAAGTTGAGGATTATGAGCCATCATTGAAATGACAAAAACCAAGAGACATTGTTCATGTCCTGCGCATGAAGCCTTACTATGATCCTGAAGAGCTGGTAGGCGACAATGGCTTCTTGTTCAAGGACTCTAAGAACAGTAATGTTACTGATGAAACCACAACAGGAATGTCTGTTGTCAATAATGACGGAGAAGGGAAGGATTCTCTAGAACTGCCATACAGATGACCCATGACAAGGTCAAGATTCAGGACATTGCAGCTGGCTCCACAGAGAACATAACAGCGGGTCACTGTTTTCCTGGAGAGGGAGCAATGCCGCGAGAGACGACCAACACGAACTGCCGGCGTGGCGCAGGGGATAGCGTCACAGACTATGGTGCTGAAGGTCGCTGGTTCAATCCTGACCACTGGCAAAAATTTATTTCTTTGTAATTAACAATTCCAGAATGTTCTATATCTTTCTTATGTTCACTTGTAAATTCTACTTGTTTCTTATGTTAACTATTCTTCTAATTTCTGGTACATTCTGTCTGTGTATAAATAGCAGAGCATTCTGCCTGAGAGGCTGTCAGTGCTGCATGTATGTTGAGTTCGTAATAAACGTGCTTTCAGTATAAGTGCTGTGTTTAGTTGCCTTCGAAGTCAAGCCTGCTTCCATATCAACGTGACAATATGCATAAGTATTTTTGTGACGTTTTCATAGGATTGGCACCTCACACTATTATCGCTTTTTTGAGGTTGTGGGTATTATTTTGGTGCTGAACCTAATAATATCCAACTTCAACAGATAACGTTTTTTATTACTCAGAAGTATGTATCACAAAAACAGTGCAACTCTTTATTCTCACATCAACAAAGCAACTGATTCTGATTGTCTGAGTACACACCAGGTGCTCTGGCAAAGAAGCTGGTGGAAAGAGGAACTACACTGCCACAAATTGGCATGTCGTAAGTCAACCAAACGCGTACTGCCTTCAATGAAACGTGAAATATACGTTTGAATAAATACAATTTGTCAAGAAACTTCACTGTGAAAAATTTATAAACACTATACTTTATTGTTAACATAGGAAATTTATCAGGACTGACAAAAAATGGTGTAAGTGGCGGGAAGACGTAAAACCCGGGAATGTAAAGACGGGGTTTTACCGTATGTGGTATTTACGTCGGGGCAGATGGGAATATTATCAGATGTAATACTAATTTCTACAGGACTTGTAGTGCTACCTGTCTCTAATATGACTCTGTGCCTCTTGAAATGACACTTTGTTGGTGAGAACTCACTATGAGTGAAACCAGTGAACCGGACATTAAGAAAAATTCATACTTCGCAGTTTGACAAGTAAATTAACAAAGTGAACCTTATCAAAAACATTTTGTATTTATAGCTTCTAGTATAAACAGTTTAGCTGATATGCTGTTACCACTCACAGCCCAGATAGGAAGGTATCTTCACTATGGTGGATATGGATTTTTACTCTGTCAATTGTAATAACAATGAGCTAGTATTCACATGTCATCTGGTATCATAGAGGGGCGTGAAGATGATATAACACCAAGTAAATTTCGAATAAAATGAGTCAAATGTTCAAATGTTTGTTAAGCTTATGGGACTTAACTACGGGGTCAATAAAATGAGTCCTATAAATTCAGCTGAAAGTGTTATCCCTGAACAATAAAGATGTAGTAATAGACATTGTATGATGTTATTTTGCAAGACAGATGTACAGGTATTAAAGAGTTGTCTGAAGTGTAAAATGCATATAATAGTCACCTCTTTTTTTTTTTTTTTTTTTGCCTTAACTAATTTTACATCATCTGATACTTTTATTAAAGTGATGTGGTGTTATCATGTTATGAGAAGAATAACTGATATTTGTAAAGCAGTTTATTCATAGTTGAGAAATCAGTAAGCTGTTTTCAGAAAATATATTAGACAGCTTATAACAGGATTTTATTATATCATAATACAGAAACTGCCATCAACAACTTAAAATAATAAATTATGACATCAGCTTGGTTGCTATAATATTATAATCATTATTTATAATGATGTCAGGGTACTTTGAAAGTCATAGGAACTACAAGATGTTGCTTCCAATATGAAGTTTTATTACATCAATGACTGTTCACAAAAACACTTGAGGTTAAAATATACAGAGTGAGACAAAGACTATCTGGCTTCTTCTTTAGCCAGCACATGTGCAGAGTCTTAGTTCCAAGAATGTTCTAGAACAAAGTTAATACAATATGGTTATCGAATTGCATTTCTAAAATAAATATGCCTTTTTTATAATCAATAGCAATAACAGATTATTCATCATAAATTAAAATAATTTTCATAAATGTTTAAATAAAATCAAAAACAGAGGTTAGCTGTGTATGAAAATTATGATCAGAGCAGTGTCCATTTGCTTAATTGAAGTTTGTTAATATTAATATAATAACAAAGCTTTGTTCAAACTCAGGAAATGTAAGTAAATAATCCATATGGTGATATGAACAACTGCTCATTTGATTGTTATTATGAAACTTTTACAAACAGAACTAATTTGACAGAATTATCCAGACAGCAAAGTTAATGGAATTACAGAGTTTTCATAATATAATTTACATTGCACTAACCTTCTAAATGTAGCAATAGCTGTACATAGGTAGTGTGCTTCTACTGTGACATACATAAACATTGATGCTATCTGGATTTTCACTTGCCAAACCAAAAGGGTTCCCTAAGGCTAAATCTATTACAAGCTCTAGAGGAATACAAATGAGAAAATACCAAGAAAATTCTAAATTCATTTTTGTGTCCTAATAATAAGTTTCATGTTGTTATGCAAGTAGTACTAGCATAATGGATTACTTTTTCATGCAGTTGAATGGTTATTCAACAGAATATCTATATCAAGTGTATAAGTCACTACACTACCAATTTATGCATTATAAATGGACATAAATATTAATGGACCCTATGTAATAATATACATTACAGAGATGAATTCTCCTCCTCCCCTTCCCCTGCCCCCAATGCATCACTTTTTTTCATGAATGTGTTGTTTTAAGACTAGATACCTTCTTATCTGTTATTTAATATTTTAGTGCTCAGATAAACATTGTGTGTCATGTATCTTTAAAATGAATATAAATTGTTGAATTTGATTTCCTTGTCTCAATTCATTTAATATACTGTATCTAGTTTTTGCCTTTCATTTTATGCTTTCCATATTTATTCATTGAATGGTGTTCAAAACATTATTCAGTCTCTCATTTGCAGATTTTTCGGAAAGGGTTGTCAGGTGTTCAGATTTTTCAGCTCAAAGATACACAGTCTCCAGCTACATGGTTCATATTTGCAGCCCCTCATTTATTTACTGTCAATAAAGATAAGCAATATGTTACATGGAATGCTGCATCTATTGCATTGGAGCTAATTGTACTTGTGGCCCAACCACAGGCTTCATGGTCACTCATCCTCAAGGTGAATCATAACACTATTAATGTCTCTTATACACTGAATTTGCAGCATCGATCTGTTATATATTATGTTGAATCTTTTATGTTATGTACTTTCAAAAGTAGAGTGAATTAAATTAACTGAGTAAGTTTTTACTATTTAATTCTAACTTAATTTTTTTATTACAAATGTTCAATAAGAACAATATTTCTAATTCAGCAATGAATAATCAAATCAAATTATTGCTCATTACTGGTAAGTCAAGGACATTTTTAAAAAATCAAATGTTCGAATGTTTGTTAAACTTAAGGGACTTAACTGCAGGGCATCAGTCCCTAATCTTACAAACTATTTATGAACTACCTTATACCAAAGACGACACAAACATCCATGCTCGAGGGGGGATTCAAACTCCTGACCGTAGTGGTCGTGCAGACTGTGACTGGCGTGCCGCAGACCACTCAGTCACCGCGGCCGTCACATTTTAAAAGAATGTTAAAAACATATCCTAATATTGTATTGTACTTTTATTGGCTCCATTGTCTACAAAAGCAGCAGTGCTTAAAGTGTACAAATTGAGTTACATATAGATAAAGGTGATATGATAATATATTATATGACTAATATTTAACTACATAAATGACAGAGATACAGGAGGGAAAGGAAACCTTGAAATCAAGCCCTGAAGATCATATATTAATCGACTGACCACTACATCATCCTTAGTCAAATCCTGTTAAATCATTGATGCAGTAAATGTGACTAAAAATGTTCCAAAGGTTTTGATGACAATATTTGCTTTTGGATAGTTTCTTCTAAAGTTTAATTCCCATTTAGATACTATGTTTCTTGCAGATGGAAGTGTTATCTGGGTGAAATGTAGGTTTTTCATTTTCTCTAGTTTAGTGACTATAAATATACAGTTATTGCCATCTTCTATCCTTACACATTAGTGTATTTTATGAAACAAAGAATTACAATTATATAAATACATGATAAAGGTGGAAAAACCAAAGGTCCTAGACAGTGCCTCACATGAACCTCTATGTTTGAATTGTAAAATTATTCTAATGGGTTTGTTTTGCAGTTTGAATGTGTTGAGAGTTGCTATTTAATTTCCACAAAATGCCTCCATACTTCAGACAAGACTACATGATATGTACTCTTTATTTCTTTCTGTCCATGACAGGATTTTAGTGAACAAAAAAGGAATAAGTTATACTTAAATTTCATTGAGATATTCAGTATCCTTGTTAAACTGATCTGCAATCATAATCCTAAGATGTTATATATCCTTATATAATGTAAAGAATCGAGAAATTTATGTAATATAGATTTTTACTTTTTCTCGTATGCTGAATATTTGGTCCATTTTGCGAAATTGTTTTCTGAGAGTATATTATTGTTGTAATTCTTCCTTACTCTTACCTTGTATTGGAGTTGTGTTGTCATCTGACAATATGTCAGTTTTGCAATCATCTTCATTTAAGCTTAGATCATTAATGTACAGTATACAAGGAACGTAAGTGCTCCCTGACTGAAACTCTTGTTTCTGAGTACTAGAGCAGCATGCTCAATGCCACCACAAAAGCTCTCTACTCTTTTCTCATCTGACTCCTGTCTTGGTTTACCACTATCCATCTCCTCTACAAGAGCCTCTGAACATACCCCGCAGCCCCGCATAGTCAATTAACCCTATGTAGCAGAACTTTACATTTACCTTACCCTCAGAAACTCCTCCCACACCACCAAACACAATCCACACCCTAAACAGACCAGAAACACAGTCATGAACTTTTCCTCCAAAAGAATAACTCCTAGAAGTTTTAGTTATTTCCAAAGGTCTTACCATTTGCTCCAATTCCAAATTCAATCATGCCAGACATTTTAAGGATCTGCTCTCCTTGACCTGGTGCTTACAATGGAATCAGTATTTTCCTACCATTTAAATACCAATATTGAACTCTGGCTGACCCAGTTTACTTCTCCATCCACTGACCCCAAATCATCTCCTTTATAACTTGTCTCAATTTCCCAACTTCTAACCTGGCCTCACCATCCTTCCTCATATCCATCAAAATGGATACCAACCTCACACCAACACAAAGAGATGCAATCCATCACCTACAAACTGATCCTGACTTTATGATCCTACCGGCTGACAAAGGCTCCACCACTGTGTTATAGACATCAAGAACTATGTGGCAGAGGGTACCACAAACTGTCAGATTCTTCCACTTACATACCATACTGCAATGATCCCATCTAAAAATCCAACAGAATCTCCAGTACCTTCGCCATATCCTTAGGCCCATCCCAGGACCTCTCCCTGAAGTCTATCTATCTTGTCACATCTCCCACACCCTGCACCATCACCTTCTACATGCCTGCCAACATCCACAAACTCGGCCACCCTGGATGTCCCATTGTAGTCAATTACGGTGCCCCCACTGAAAGAATCTCTGCTTTCATAGAACAACACGTTCAACTTATTACAAAAACCTACCCTCATGTATACAACACACCAACCATTTCCTCCAATGAATCTCCACAGTACCTGTTCCTTTACCACCTGGAACTATGCTCATAATGGTTGATGCCACCTCCCTCTACACCAACATCCCTAATGCTCTTGGCCTTGCCACTGTTGAACGTTTTCTTTCCCTCCTCCCTCTACACCAACATCCACAATTCTCTTGGCCTTGCAGCCTTGCCACTCTTGAACACTTCCTTTCACAATGCCTGACTGACTCCAAGCCCACAATCTCCTTCCTCACCATGATGAACACTTATATCTTCACCCAAAATTGCTTCTCCTTTGAAGACATCAACTGGAAACTCTAAAAACAAGAAATTTCCAGCATGGTGGTGTGATAAAAATATTTATTAATGAATAAATAAATAAATAAAAATTACATATCCTTTTCATTCCTATGATGGAACTTCATCAGTGCTGATTTTGAGTCATGGGGACTCGTGTACTCCACATAAAAAATTTAATAGTTAGATCCATAAAGGGTCTTCCTAGTACCTGTTAAAAGTTTAAAAAATTTGTAACATGTACTAGGAAGACCCTTTAGTACTCTGCATAAAACATCTAGTAGTCAGATACATAAAACAAGACGTTTAAAAACTTGTTACATATATTAGAAAAAGCCTATAGTTGTTTTATGAATCTGACTATTAAATGTTTTATGCAGAGTACATAAGTCATCATGACTCGAAATCTGCACTGATAATATTTCTACCACAGGAACGAAATTGATATGTAATTATTATTATTATTATTTTAATAAATATTTCATCTCTTACCACCAAGATGAAAATTTATAGTTTTTATTGCAATATTGTGATGGGCTGGCACAATTTCCATTATGGAGTCAACTTACAACTAGAAAGAAATTTGTGGTACAGCCATTGTGCTGTGATTGGCACATTTCTGTAAATAAACACTTTCGATACACTGGTGGTTGGCAGTACTAATTGTGGACTGATTGATAGGTGCAAGAGGGTCTGTGGTCAGTGCATGGGAGGTGAGACAGAGAGAGCGAGTACTGAGAATCAGATTGTAGACACCGGTGTTACTCTATGATGTTTTGATCATGTAGTGACGACCATTCTTTGCAGAGCATGCAGCCCTGCATGATGCAGCTCACTTCAATGACTGTTACACAGCCTGTGCCATATGGATCCTCCCCACAAACATCAGCTTTTGTAAATTGTGCAGGTGAGAAGTGTCCCTACAGAACATCCTACACTCCTGCAGCCCCCAAGCCTAAACCTTCGCAAGTTTCTGCCCACACTATGGTCTCAACCCTTTCACTGCCCACACTCTAGCGTTATGTAATCTTCCATTGCACCATACACTCCAGTTTCTCCTCTTCTCTTCCTCTCTGTCAGACAGGCAGCAATACATATTCCCCCACCTCCATCTTGCATCCATCCCCTCCCTTCCAACTTCCCTCTTGAAGCTGCCTTCTCACCCTCACCACTAGTTGCTTTCACTTAGGCCACCCCGAGTTCCACTTTCAGGCTACAGTAGCTGGAGATGACTTATCATGGATGAGGTTTTAAATTTGTTGACACATGTTCCAAACAGCTATTCATGACACTTTTGTAAACAGTCATGGCTGTAGCCAGAATTTTGTTTTGGTGGGAATCATAAAATAAAACAAAACTACAAAAATGACATATATTCTAACTTTTAAAGCATTACAACATGATTTTGGGGAGGTGGGGAATTAATCCCCTTCATCATCCCTTGGCTATGACCCTGCAAACAGTATGAACAAATAGCACTGAATGTACCTCCAAGAGTATATCATAGTATGACGTACTGGCGTACTGGCCAGGAGATAAAAAAACAAGCTAACAGGAATCATAACCAATAAAATACATGAAAAACTTACCCAGTCATACAGAATGTTTTAATTCATAATGTCTTTACTACTGACTCTATTCACAACATATTTTGCAGACAGTTTCCTAATATTCTACTGTACATGCCTGGAAAAATATATTGTTGTATGGCACATTGTTCAGAAGATAAGATGTCATAAAGATAACAGGTTGAAAGCTACTGATACAAATTAAATGAACAGAGAGTGGAGCAGAAGGTGATGAAAAGAAGGGAAGAAGGAGGTGAACTAACATAAAAATGGAATAAATACATATTCAGGTAATGCATTACCAAGGCTAATCAGCTATGTTGTTGTGGTCTACAGTCTAAAGACTTGTTTGATGCAACTCTCTCATGCTACTTTAAAGGTATATTTATGGTGGGTGTGTTAAAAATATAAGGTAAGGTAGAGGAGAGGAAGGATGGTATGCAAATTGTTTGTTCACTTGATATTAAAGGATAGGCATGGCAGACCCACCATCGAACATTTCATTAATGTATCCTCTAGTTTCCAAGTAATAAAACCCATCCAAAATTGTCTAAAGGGGGGTTAACTTATTTTAATGATTTGTGTAAAGAAATTTATTTTTACTTGTTTTATTCTCTGAAGTCAAATGAACTTCAGAGCTGAAAGCAAGATACACATACAATCAAACACAGAACAAATTATACCAATTTACAAAACATAATTTACACTCCTACATCAAGTGACTGGTAAGTTGGAGATAATTGTATTTGATTCTAAACACTTGTGACAACCCACATTTAACTGAAAACCATGGAGTAATTGAGAGGAATATTCCAATACGAGATTTCTGTGAGTTTACCTAATGTTTTCAACGGTCTGAAAATGTGAATACCCCTTGAAACACTAGCAAATGCATGCAATACTGTACCAAAACTGTGCTGGCTGGCAATGTCAGCAACATGATGGCTGGGCAGTGGCTGCAAGTGTCGATAGCTACAAGTCGCAGACCCGGAGATAATTCAGCTTCGTATTCTAGTACCAATATTTAACTAATATCAGTCAATTTTGACCACAGTGGATCTTAATGCCTATGATCTCATATGTCACGCCACTACAGACAATTTATGTGTGAAACACAAATGTACTGTAGGGAGAGATGACACCAGAACTGTGAAAATCGCAATTAGCGCATTGGTGCGTCTAATATCAGGCAGGCTGACCTTGCTCTCGGCTTGCCAATACTCAGTGCTACAAGCACAAGGTTTGGAGCATCTCCCAAAAGTTGTAACACAAACTCTAAGTACAGCTGCTCGACTACAAGTGTAAACTGAGAGCAGAAGAGAGGTGTCTGCTCTCCTCAGCTGCTCAAACCAGTCTATTCTCTCTCCTTCTAAAATCTCTGTCTCCTCTCTGCAAAGCCTCCAGGCTCTGCCTATCTCTATTGAAATGCCAATCCACAGTGAGGCACCAAAGTATGGCCAATCATGGCTTGCATTCGGGAGTCAGACAGGCGAACCCCCTTACTATAAAACAGCATCCAGTAGCCAGCTCTCCTGTGTTCCCACCGGTCAGGCCTCGCCCTTACATCCAGCGTTCTCACAGTAGCAGCGGATGACCTTCAGGCACCTTTTAAAACATGGCCAGCGAGTTGTTCCCAGCAAATGGCCAAACTCCCTTGCTATTGTATAATATAAGTGGAGGAACAGATACCAATAATCTAGTCTTAAGCCTCTACTTCTAAAATAAAAAAAAATATATATATATTATTATTTACAGTATTATGGTGCAGCAGGAAACATTATAATATGGCATTTTCTTATCATGGAATGTTCGTCATTGGTGGAGAGATTCTGTCTTTGAATCAAGGAAAGACTAATTGTAGGTTCATACATAATAAAATTTAAGGGTGATTACTGTTCATTCTGAATTATTAAATGATTACTGAAACTTTACCCGTAATTATTGTTAGAATGTAATGGCATCCACAAGATTCCAAAGAACTTATAATAAAATTACTGAGGAATAAAATATTAAATAATGATAATCAAATTGTTATTCTTTATATACCACAAGCTAAAATCTCGGCGTTGCCTGGGTATTTATTTATTTATTCCTGCCTTGAATTAATACTTCTTCTATCTCTTCTCTCTCTGTCCATCTCCTTTTTTCTAAAAACATGTTATATTTATCAGGGAATGTATAAGAAATAAGGCTGCCTTGCATAATGTACAAAATTATATGTGCAGTCTCTAAACAAACAAAGATAGCAATCAAAATACAAATGGTATATAAAATTCGCAAAATCTCATATTCTTTGAGTTATATGTTGTACAATTGTATACTTTTTCAGGTATATATTCATTTGTATTAAGTGCTGCATGTCTGTAAAATCTGTTGTGAATACAATTAGTGGTAAAGATGTAATAGATTAACTCTTGGTGTGTGATAGGGTGGTTTTCTATGAACGTTACTGTTTATGTACTCATATCTCATGAAGTACATGTTGTACTGTGATGCAATTTTGAAGGTACATTCAGGTATATGTGTGTATACTGCCTGTAAAATTTCCTGTGGCTACAATTTGTAGTGTAGAAATTATAAACTGTAACATCATACTGAATGCCATAGTTTTAGGTCCATGAACAGCAGAAAAGTAGTAAGCAAGAAACTTTTTTCCTTTCATAATTTTTCTATGGTTGTCAGCAAGAAAAAATTCAATTAAAGTTTGAAAGTTGGTTTTAAGTCACTAAGTACTGTCATTCTCATACAATGTGTGAATAAAGTCTTGTCACTTTATGTGCCAGTTTCTTGTAACTGTATTGTTTATGACATTGTATTTCCTGAACCATGTGTTGTATGTGGTTCTTACCCTGACAGAATTGTTACCTCATGGTAAGGAATATGTCCACCAAATTTAGTTCAAATCAGTCCACTGTTTTATAGGAAATGTGCAACACTGTTGTTTGATGCAGCAGTTATTTGCACATCTCATTTTTTATGGCGTCATATCTAATGAACGATGTGTTGTACATGATCCTAATACTTATGGTGACCGTCCTCATGGACTGAAGCTTAACATGTGCAAAATTTCATAAACATTGGAAGAAAACTGTAGATTTGTATACGATATGTACACACAAACAATCACACAAATACATGGACACTCTATATATGAAGATTTTGTTTTTATATATTATTCAACAGGTCACACTCACGTAATAGGACCCACATAGGCCATGTTAGAATAGTCCTCTGAATGATTCGTTTTAATTATTAGAAGAACAATTGTTGACTGAGACAAAAGCAATGCTTTCTTCTTCTTCTTCTTCTTCTTCTTCTTTTTTTCCCCCCTTATTGTATAACAGTCAATGATAAAGAATGGAGAAGGCAAGCAACAGTTAATTATCTCTGTGTGATTGCCAGAGATCGTTCGTAATGCTTCAGTAGGCTGTGCCAAAGCAGTAAAGATAGTTCAGCTTTTTGTCCGCAATTTGTAATTTTCAATTACTCAGATTAATAAAATTGAATATAAATATCTTGCAACTGATGGATGCGAAAAAATGAGCAGCTCAGACAGAACTAAAGAAAATTTAGGGTTTCTACAATTAGCAGACGCTAAGTATCAAAACAATTAGTCAGGCAGTGAAATAATCTGACTGTATTATATGTTACACAAATCCTAACTATTGACGACACAAGAGTCCAGTCCAGAAAGCTGTGAAAAAATATTCATTTAGATAGTGACACACAGTGTCATTAAATAAAGATGTTACACCAATTAAACTCAATTTAAATAATTATACTTCTACATATTAAAAAGAAATACAAGAAAATTAGTTATATGTCTCCCTTGTGTTTCAGAAGACAAAATCAAAATGATTTATTAAAAATTGTTGCATATCTTTCTAGAACTTTTAAAACAATCCAAGAGTATTTTTGTATATATTTTTTTCTTTTTATTGATTTGTATATACACTGTATCATATACATTTCTTCTGACTCTTGCATAGTATTACATCAGTAAATCTTTACTCTTCTTTAAACAAATAATTAAAAATTAATTGGAAAAAAGATAGAAAAAGGAATATAGGGAAAACAGGTGTACTGAATCCACAAATCTATTCAGTACTCCCCCATTAGTTACGTTCAGCATTGTTATGTAGAACAACATTTCAAAGTCTTCAAAGTTATTCTTGTCTGAATTGCTTATCATCCACGTGTCACTCCTGTACACAGCTGCAAAGTTTTTATTTCTTATCCCTAAACTTCAATTCCCTTGCCAGATTTCTCATTGCTTTTCTTTGAAGATTTTTCAATGTACATATTGAATAACAATGGGGAAAAGCTGTAATGTTGTGTTACTCCCTCCCCATCCTTGCCTAAAATAAATTTCATGGTCAGGGGAAACACTTCCATAGTGTGCATAGGTTAGCAATGCATCACATTTACATAGTCTATGACATGTCACTTTGACTTTAACAGTACAACCTGATCCATTTATGTTCACCCACCCACCTACCTACAGAGTCCCATGATTTAATTTAAAGACACTAATCATGAAATATTGATCACATGCAATGGAAATTTCTGTATGGTGAAAATATAACACTTCATAATATTTTGGTGCACATTAGCGAGCAAATAACTTGCACTGCCTCATCACGGCATGTTGCTTAGCGAGCATTGCCAACATTGCTGCACCAACACATATCAGTTCAGTACTCCGCTGACTAATCTCAACATTTACCACCAACCACTGCATTCCTTTTGTGCCTTTTGACTCTTATGGCAGATGTCTGGTGTTATTTGCTCTCTTAATTTCTCAAGAACCCCAGTTTCCTTCAGTTTATACAGGTCCCACCACACCTCCCTGCTTTATTATTCTTGTAAGTCAGTTAAAAATGTATTTTATTTGATATGCAAACACATAATTTCTGTTTTTATTAATAAAAATGTATAGCTTTAGTAAAAAATGCCAAAACAAATAATTCTCTATGGTTACACAAGAAGGTAGTTTTATGTTGGGATTTTTTTACAGTAAGTAGCTAAGAGGAAATTATTTGAGTTATTATTGTTGACTGATGACTGAGCTGTTTAGTCCCCTTCAACTGCTCCTCAGTTATCATTGTTCAAGTACATATTCACACACACACACACACACACACACACACACACACACCTATTGACTTAACCTTCCAGTGGGCACATGGCAGCAGTCTGTACTGCCACATTGATGTGTATGTGATTCTGTTCAATGTCACAATTTGATTGTAATGATTTTATCTACCTTACAACAAAAACAAGGCTGCTCCATGCACCTGATCTTGTGAGCTTCATAGGTGCTCCCACCGGAAGATTAAACTAATAGTTGAGTAGAACCATCACATTAGTCGGGAGTAGTCTGGTTGCTTATCTGATAGTTGTAAAGTAACAAATTAATTGATCTATCAACAATGTTATGAACAGTTTAGGTTTCTACTGGCCATATATGACACAACTGGCACAACAGACTGACACAACAACAAAAACTGCCAAGCAGTGAATCTACAGAAACTGTGCCATCTGGATTGTTTCCTTCACCAGAAACTTTTCTGAAGTGCCAAATGGGAATTACCCCTGAAACAGATCCATTGTTCCTGCTACCTACCAGCCATATCTCGACAGCTTTGGCCCAACAATTTACACTTCCTCTGCTTTATCACTCCCTTCCAACCCATGTCACTTTCATCATGTGCATGCACCACACTGACTTCAGCGTCTGTGTAGCATATGTATCTCATGCACCAGCCATCCTCTCCACTTACCTGCATTCCTTACAAGTAAACATGCTGCTTTCCTCCAAGTCGTAGGTTATCTACCCTCAACCCATCACTCTGCTTCAGTTCTCTCTCCTTTGTCTCCCCTGACACAAACCACACTCCACCTTACTCAACCATCTCAAATGCAATCATGGCATTGTGCTGACACCATGTAGTGGTAGATATTTTATGTGTTTGTGTTGGGGGAGGGACAGTCAGAGATCTGCTGTTATTGATATTATGCCTCTTTACAGGTTTTATTGATGTCCCATGGTAAGATCACATCAATTATTATGGATTATTTTGTCAATAACATTGGGAAATTTGAATATAAAGCAAGGGAGCCAAGAACAAAATGCACTGATGGCACAGGTAAAGTTGAGCATTTTAATGTGAACAGTTGCATGACTACTGCATTGGTAATTATATGAACACCTGAGTGATTTATTGCGGTCTCAAAATGATTTGCCATTGACTGTAAGTGTTTCAAATTTATAATTTGTGTGTAGATATCTCACAAACATAAAGAATATGGAATCTGTTTATGGGTCCTTCCTCATGAAATTTCAGTGTGCGTTTTTGTTGAGTATATATTTTTAATGTTGGAGAGGTTGTGTGTGTGTGTGTGTGTGTGTGTGTGTGTGTGTGCAGATGCCAGTCTTATCTCCTAAAATACCATGTCACAAAACCTAAGGTTGAAAGCAAAATTTGAAATCTATAACTTTCTTTAGTTTGGATGGTCTGTGAGTAATCAGAACATTTTAAATAATGAATCATGAGACATATATGGAATTTTCTCTTTAGCTCTATGGTTCAGTAATGGTTTCCAGAATTAAGTGTTTCTGTTTAGTTGATGGGGACAGGTTTCTTCTTTGTATTTGTTTGACTGATTTAGTGCTTCTGCATCAACCCTGCAACTATTGCTTGGGACAGAATTGAAATTGCTTAGTATATGTTTTATTCACTAACACATACACACAAAAACAACATAACACAGGGCTGCACTGGCTGTGCAAACATCCCTGAGTTAAGCTCATACTTAGTAAACAACACAATGAGGTGCGAGCAAGCTTGTGGCACTTCTAACCCCCGTCACCCCTTTTCGGAATGACTCAAACTGAGCCCTAATATATTCCTGAATCACAGAAATTTTTATTAGTTCACAGTCTATAACGAAGTCATTCCACTGTAGGTGAAGTTGAACTTATCTTATATGCTGGCTGAGGTCCATTGCATTGTGAGCTGTCTTCGGCATTCACTAAAAGATTTGATTTTACAGGCTCTTTTCATAAATTAAAACCATGTCAGTTGATATGGAAACAATTTTATTTCCACTTAAACAATGTTCAAATCAATCACATTATTTAACAATACAAAAAAAAAAAAAAAAAAAAAAAAAAAAAAAAACAGCGGCAAGCCAACAGAACTGCTTACAGGCTTGTAGCTGCTAGAAGACTCTATAGAAGACTAAAAAAAACATGGTTTCTCTCCAACATCTTTCTACATAACCACCTAATAAGATTGATGACAAAGTTTTGTAATTTGGTATTAAACAATATTCTTTTACATTAAGTATGCCAAAATACAGAAATTAAAACATTACATTTAAGCTTTGACTATTTATCTCAATGTATGTACTTGTTTCATGAAATTTGTATTTAAATGTGGTACACAAATTTAAAGTCATCCTTTTGACTAGTATTTACTGTGCTCAAATTATTTACATTATGCATATTTTCGAAGTGCACACATATTTGTTTTGCCAATATTGTGTAGGCGTAATATTATTGTGACATGGAATTTTAATGAGTTTCAGTTTGCAGTCAAATTATTTATTAATACGGATTTGTATATGGTTGTCATAGTTTTGTTAATTTCGAAGATAGCTTTTTTATAGTACCAAACGGATTATTAATTTTAGTGCATGAAAAATTATCAGTATTTAATTTAGGATCTAGTGATATATAAAACATGGTCTGCCCTAATTTATTTAAACAAAAGGTATATATGAAATCATGTTGTGCAATAGTTATAACATGTAGTATTATTGTTTTTTATACAAATTAGTATCTATATAGGTTCAGCAATTTCCGAAACTAAGTGTAATGCATTTTAGTGTTTGCAGCTATTATTTACAAAAGTATTAAAAACTGAAAATTACGTAATAGGTCAGCCAAAGTTATATTTAAATCAATGTACTATTTCTTAAAAGCGTTTTACTAATAGTGTTAATAGAATTTCAAACAGAAGGCGAAAATGTGATATTTTACATGTCCGGTAATGAAGTTTTATTTTAGGTGTCAGATATTTCATGTTTCTATGTTGGCAACTGATTTTTAGGAGTTTGCAACATAGCAGAAACGTTACACACTGTTTATGTCAATCAATTGTGTATGGTGAGCGCTGGCGTTTGCCAGTTTCTGCGGCGCACTATTGCCCGACGTAATCACTTGACTGAGGTGGCGGGCTTGCACCATTGCATAGGGCCTGCAGTACTTTGGACGTGGGCAGTGTCAGTGTCCTCCTTTCCCCAACAACCCATACGGCAGGACCAGTGATTGTGGCTTCGACTCCATCTCCACTCAGGCCCAAGACCTGGTGACAGGGGTCACAAAGGTAGTGGTATGGCAGGAGGAGAAGGATCCTGTGTGGGTGGTTACTGTAACCATGATGGTATAGATTTAGGAGGAACCTGGTTCAGCCCCTGACGGAGGCAGACCACCTGCAGGTAGTGGCAGAAAGCCCTCTTCAACATGTGGACTGGTTGGTGGAGCAGACTGGTGGGAGAGTGTCTGCCGGGTGATGGTGGTCTCCCCCTCTTCCACACACAGGTGCAGCTGGTTGTGATGATGTGCACAGATGCCATCTTCTGTGTGTATGTCACAGAGATGGTGGCCGTGGCATCTGATGACGATGCAGGGATCCATTTTGGTCGACGTTGGAACCCTCTCACCCAGACAACCAGTCCTGGTCGGAAGCGAGGGGACAGAGGCATGGGGGGAATGTCCCTGGCTCAGATGTAGGAGATGGAGCAGAATCTGGGGCTGCTGGTCATGGAGGAGTTCTGCAGGACTCTTCTCACAGAATGACGTGAACCTATAGGATGAGAGAAATTGGTCAAGAGCAACATCTGAAGGGTACTGAGCCACATACTTTTTCAACTGTGTCGTGAAGGTGTGAACAAATCTTTCACCCTCCCCTTTTCAATGTGGATGAAGTGGGGGGGAGGGGGGGGAGGGGGAGGACATAGCGGATACCCTGGGCATTGAAGAAGGAGGCGAACTCATGTGACACAAACTGAGGGCCGTTGTCTGACACCACTGTGGTGGGGAGGCCTTCAATCGAGAAAATACATGACAGAGCTGCAACAGTGGTCGTGGCAGAGGCTTACAGGCAATGGACAACATACAGGAACCTAGAGTAAGCATTGATAACCAGTAACCAATTAGCGTTAAGGAAGGGGCTGGCAGAATCAATATGCGGGCGATCCCAGGCCTGCGATGGTTGAGGCCACGGGGCAAATGTTGCTTGCAGAGAGGCTTGATGTTGAGCTCACAGTGATCAAGAGGTAACCATATAAGACACATTGCCGGCCAGACCCGGCCAAAACACAGGACGCCGGCCAAAGCCCTAGTATGAGATACCCCCCCAATTATTGGCGTGGAGCAGCTTCAGGAATTCTGTGCGGAGGGTCAATGAGATGACTACCCAAGGAGAGGACTCCTCAGGTTTGAGGAGAAACAAGCCATCCACAATAGAAAAATGGTGTCAAAATGCATAGTAGTTCTTGAGGGGGTCAGATGCCCATGTCGGTAGGATTTTAGCCCAGCTGTGTTGTACAAAATTGATCACCTTGCGGAGGACCAGGTCTGCAGCATCAGCCTTAGCCACGTTGGCACCCGTGATTGGAAAACCATCCACTGTTTGTTGAGCAGCAACGTGAACATGAAAATACAGTGACTCTTCCTGAACAAACTCTGGGTCTGGTCCAGCCGGAAGGCAGGAGAGCAGATACATGTTTGCATGTTTGGATGTAGCGCGGAATGGTTTCGTATAGTTATAGCAAGATAAGAACAGCACCCAATGCTGAAGACAGTGAGCACTTTTGTCAGGTAGTGATGCCGAAGGATGAAAGAGGGAAACCAGTGGTTTGTCATCAGTTATGAGATAAAATTCTACACCATACAGAAATACATGAAACTTTTTCAGAGTATAGACAATAGCAAGAGCCTCCTTCTCAATTTGGGAATATCTGGTTTGGGCCAGAGTGAGCATCCTTGAGGTGAAAGTGATTGGTTGCTCAGATGTGTTGGGGTATTTATGAGCGAGAACTGCCCCAATCCCGTTTTGGGAGGTGTCTGTCGCTAGGACGCGGGGGAGGCCAAATTGATAGGTTATGAGACAGGGTGCCGATTGTAGAAACCCTTTCAATGTGCAAAATGCTTTTTCACAAGCCAATGACCAATGAAATGGAGTACCTCTGTGCAGTAGGTCATCCAGGGGTTTTGCAATACACAAAGCCACCGGCAAGAATTTATGATAATAAGCAACCTTTCCTAGAAATACTTGAAGGTCCTTGACTGAATCAGCCGAGGAAGAGACACCACGGGGAACACATTCTGATAGAGACACTTGCTGCCATCACTATAAACTACAGAAGGCTGAAAAAAAAGGCATTTCTTCAGATTGCATGTCAACCCTGCTGCCTGCAATACTGTGAATAGTGCATGTAAGTTGCGTAAATGTTTGTCAGTTGAGAGGCAGGACACTACTTTCTCATCAAGATAATTAACACACCCAGGAACCGACAGTGTGAGTTGTTTGAAGAAGTGCTGAAAAATGGCTGGAGTGCTGACCACCCCGAACGACAATCTCAAATATTGTTAAAACCCAAAGGGCATGTTAAGGACCATGAGATGTTGAGAGTCAGCATCGAGAGGGACTTGCAAATACGTATTGGAGAGGTCTGTCTTGGAGAAGTACTGTCCACCCACAAGTTTTGCAAGAAGCTCATCAGGTCGTGGTAATGTATAAGTGTCGATGATAGATTAAGCATTCACACACCGTTTGAAATCACCACAAAGGTGCAACCACCCTAACGGTTTTGTTACAATGACTATGGGAGGTGCCCATTCACTTGATGGAACTCTTTTTACCAGCCTAGCTTCCTCCAGGTGGTCCAACTCTGCTTTGATGGTCACGGAGTGCAATCGGAACCGGCCGAGCGCGGAAAAAATGGGGCCTGGCAAAGGGCTTCATAGTGATGTGGGCTTGGAAATTACGGTATTACCACAGTCCAGCCCCGCCAAAAACAACACAGAAAATTCGCCGCATTGTTATGGTACATGGGCCACTTCATCTTTTGTGACTATACCTATCATTTTATGAATAAATTTAGACTATGATCATTTGCAATATACTTATAATATACACATTTCCTTAAAATGGAAGCACTATAATAATTATTCTGTAATATTTGCTAATGAGATTATTACATTTCTTTTGGTCTTTGCTATTGTTTTTCCTTGTAATAGTATATAAAACATTTTCGTAATTATGTACACATATTTGCAGGTTATTTGTAACTTCATTATAATATTTTGTATTAGTATCACTTCACATATGTTTAAATGCACTGCACAACATTTTTTGTTCTGTAAATCTGTAATATTCTTAACTTTTGTATATTCAGGTATTTTGTTTTGTGTACAATGTTTTGCTATTGACATGTCAAAGGGGAATTATGTAACATGCCAAATATAAATTATATGTGCAGAATACACATTTACCTCTTTGCTGAGGTAGATGTTTCATATCTTTGAGCAAAGAGTTGTAATCCTTTTGTTATATAAGCAAGAGATCTGTTCTAGCAAAGTCAGTACTAAGTTGATGTTGGCTTATGCTTTTGATTTGTTATGTTTTTTCTGTTGGAATTGTGACATATGTATCTATTTTCTGGTAGTATCTGTGCATTTAAGTTGTGACTTTCAAATGGGCAATAAACCTCACATTCCTTTTGGAAGCTTGGCTTGTATTTATATATAAAAAAAATTCCTGTTGTGTCACAAAGAGCCTGGGAGTGATCTTTATTGAATGTGAGATAGTTTTGTTGTTGTAAAAGTGTGTCTCCCACCACAGCAACCCCCAAGAAGTATGAGGTGGTACTCTTTCAGCATAAAGAGTTGAGTTGTGGATAAGGCACTTGATCAGAGACAATGTTGACTTCATCTGAAATAGTGAACCCAAACATTTAAAAAATGTCAAGACCAAAGAAGTTGTCTGTATGGGCATTGTTTACAACAAGAAAAGTGAGCCTGTGAGTGAGAGATTTGTACCTAACAGGAGCCAAGAACTATTCCAGAATTGGAATATTTTGTTTATTGTAACTGACCAATTTCTATGACACTGATAAGAGAAAGGGAGGACCCAGATCCAAATATGTCCATGAGTTTAATAATGTGATGGCCGTGCCTGTGTCCACTTGCATATGCAAACTTTTGTGGGAAACCATGACGTCAATAAAGAGCTTATTGGATGCAACAAATATCGCGGAGACACAATCGGAATCTTGGGTTTTGGAGGCACAAACGGAAGCAATGTGACCCTTCTTATGGAACTGATGACAAGTGGCCCACCACTTGGGGCAATCAGGTCTATCGTGATCAACAAAACAGGAGGGACAAGAAGGAAGCGTTGACCGGTCGCGTGACTTCACACCACCTGACCCGAGTTCCCGCTGCCTCAAAATGGCCCGATCACCTTGGCACCGTGGTTCTGCACGAACTGCTGCAACCACGTCATTCCTGTGTGACCCAGATGGTAATGGGGGAGAGAAGTGGGTTGAATTTCTGCCACCTCAAACCAAGCCTCAATTTGGTTGCCCTCTGCACACAAGACTTTGAAAGTCTGCGGATGTTAAGGACCTCAGAAAGAGAAGGATTCTTGCACAGGAGAGTTCACTCACAAACTTCGCGATTGGGGTTGAGATGAATAATAGCATCATGGACACTTTGATCAGCATATGATTCCTTATGCACATCAGTTACAAAATGACAATGACAGCTTAAACCATGGAGTTCCACGACCTCTTACCATTAAAACTGCTGTGGCTACTTCCTGCAGCGATAAAGCTCAACACGGGCAGCTATCACATGAGTCTGTTTGCAGTAATATTGCACAAAAAGGTCACACATTTGATCAAAAGACAGCAGTGAAGGATCCTGCAAGGACGTAAGTTGGCAAAGCAGCTGATACATACCAGGCAACTGCCACAACATCAATAACATGCGGCACAAGGTGAAATCAGACCAACCAAAGGTATGAAAATGTTGTCTTAACCGTGTCTCATAGGTGTGCCCCTCTTCTACAGACTTGTACACTGGAAAAGGCCGCAGATATGTCAGAGGGGGCGCTGGAGGTAAAACAACCTGTGGTATGGATGGAGGGTGCGACCC
Source organism: Locusta migratoria (assembly GCA_026315105.1). Taxonomy (NCBI): domain Eukaryota; kingdom Metazoa; phylum Arthropoda; class Insecta; order Orthoptera; family Acrididae; genus Locusta; species Locusta migratoria. The sequence goes on from CM048744.1 coordinate 599,198,852, forward strand.
ACTAGACAAGGCTGAAGCAAGATATTGCAATACCTGGTTTTTAGTGTAACCATTTCAGAATTAAAAAAAACACATGGAGAACAATACCACACTCCTCACCAATGTTTTATTCACTAACACATACACAAATACAACGTAGCACAGGGTGTGCACTGGCTGTCCAAATACCCAAGAGATAAGCTCGTACCTAGTAAACAACACACTGAAGCATGAGTGCACATGCGACACTGTTTTATGTCAATCGCTCACGCGTGGTGAGTGTTGGCATTTGCCACAGTTTCCTGCGGCGCACTCTCACGGCCGAAGCCCAACATAATCACTCGGCTTCACTTGCTTCTGCATCTTACAGTAGTATGTTTTTTTTGTTCAGTCATTGTTTGAATGAAAATAGTGTCACTGGACCTTCTAATCAGTACCACCCAACAGTAATGTCATGATTGGTGTCTTTTTCTCCAAAGAGGAAACCACACAAGCCAGATACACTCATCTTTGGTTTGACACTATATTGTTAGATTAGCTTCAATTATAGTACACTTTCTCCACAATGACTTTTACAACTTGAGATCTCCACCTTTGTCTGACAATATAAGATTTTGTCTTTCTACAACACATTTTCCCTTACTGTCTCTCTATTATTCTATGGCAACACTTGCAAGGAGCACTACAACACTATGTCAGAGAATAACACAGTTAACACAGCAATTGGCACCACACCCAGCACCAGAGGGGTCCAGCTGCAGTCTCTCTCTCTCTCTCTCTCTCTCTCTCTCTCTCTCTCTCTCTCTCTCTCTCTCTCTCTCTCACACACACTCACAAAACTCCATTCCAATTTTCACATGCATATCTGACATATGCTAAGGAGCATAGTGGATATCATGACTTTTCCTGATGAAATACCATGAAACATCACAGGTGCACACAAAATATGTTTCTGACTAAAAATTATGAGGTGTTACACAGTGATGGTAAGGTCATATCTGTTTAAAAGCAATAATTCTTTTAACAAGTATTAGTGTGCATTCGTCCTTGTTTTTATGGCAGTCAGTATCTACCTTGAATATTTATGTGACTCAAGATAACATTAAATCTATTTCTACACTCTTCCATAAATCTCTTATTCCACCAATTCTCTGATTTTTTTTTTTTTGTCTGTCCACCTCATAAGTTATAGCTACTTCTTCCTATGGTGACTTCTCCTTCATATTTTCTTTTCTTCTAACAAAGGGTAAAAAATTGTACAACTTTTATCAACAAGTGTATGGATGTTTTATTTGACAATGTTTAGCATTTCTTTCTCAAAATTACAGAAAAAATTCTTTTTAAGGTCAAATAATCATTTAAAAATGTATTTACAGAAAATAAAGAAAAGGTCAAAAGGAACAGCATTGGGCACTGTGATGGATTCCTGTGTTACGGGAAAGGTGAATGCTTGCTATGGAATGAAACAGAAGGTTCTTTACCACCAAGCATTATCCTTGAATCACTCATGTATATTATGAGTATGGCTGGTGCATCACTTGACCTAAAATTTACTGTTCTGCCTATACTAGAAAAGACAGTTAAAGACTGGGCAGGATGCCTCGACAAACGGCAGGTCAGTAACTAAAAAGCTGTACAACCACGCATATACAACTAAATAATTCTGAAATTCAAATTGCTTTGGCGTCACAGATATCATATCAATGTAGTGCACCACTTATTCTTGCATTGACAATGTACCGAAGCAAGAATAAGTGTTGCGCTGCATTTCTACAGCATTTGAAATGGCGAAGAATGTTTTACACTCATTTTTATGAAGCGGGACTTTGAAGTCCCATCAGATCATAAAGGGTTAAATATATAGGCACGACACTGTGAAGTGTTAAATAACACTGCAAAGTGGTATGAAATGGCGTGAAATATGTTAAGACTGTCTTAGGTAAGGCAGCTAGTCAACTCTGGTTATTGGGAGAATTTTGAGGGGATGTGGTTCATGTGTAAAGGAAACCATGTAAAAACTCTTGGACAACCCTGTCTTGAGCAATGTTCAAATGTTTGTGACCCCCAGCAGATTTGTTACTACTGGCAATCTTGATAAGTGTTCCAGGGATGCTTCAGGAATTGAAATGGAAATTGATGGAGTGAATGCAAGATTCTTTTTGAGAAACACTGTTGAGGAAATTTAGAGGGCCATAATTTGAAGCTGACTGCAGAACGATTCTACAGACACCAACTTACATTTTGTGTGATAAGGGAAATTAGGCTTACACAGATGCTCAAGGCATATTTAGTTTTTTCCTCGTTCTATTTGGGAGTGGAACAGGAAACAATATGGCTAACAGTTGTAGAAGGTATCCTCTGCTCTGCATCTTGTGCTGAATGCAGAGTATGCATTTTGATGTAATTCTTCAATTTCTCTCAATGTATTTCATGAAGAAAGAATTCACATATGGTCATGTGTCAGTGTCCATTGTGCACAATATATCAACAAGCAACCATATTTCCATCATCAGGTGTGCTGATGTACTGTCCGCTGCGTAGCTTGTGTTGGATTTATATTCCCTCCCTGCACACATCATGTTTTATGAACGTGGCCCACGACCATGTGTACGGCATCCAAGAACCCTTCTGCTCCTCTCATTGTTATCAAGTCATTCTGACCATGGCCTATGCCCAGTGGCATATGCTTGTGGACTTGAAGGGTTCACAGCCTTTCTGGCAATTAGATTATTAACCAGTAACTTGAACGTCTGATATTGAATAGAAGGAAAAGCATTGAATTAAAATTTGTGCCATGGCTGGGATTTGAATCTGGAACGTCCTGCTTGCTAGGCAGAACTTTAAACTCTCAGCCACAATAGACTTATGAATAGCACGACTGCATCGACTGTCTTAGAGCATGCCACCCTCCACAACACAAACTTCAATTCTGTCTCACTTTCTCCTATGTAATACATTTCACTGTTGCTGAGGGTCACCAGTAGTAGGACAGCACCCCAGCAATGAACGTTAACGGGAACAATCCTGTCTTGTACCTCAGGCATAGGTGGTATAAGTATCAAATAATAAATCCATTTCCAGAGACATATTTTATCTCCATAAATCAAAGATATTGATTAGAAGGAAAGGCATTGACTTAAAATCTGCACTGCTGCCAGGATTCAAGTCCAGGACCTCCTTCTTACTAAGCAGAAACTTTACCTACTCAGCCACAATGGCCTTATGGATAACATGAATGCACAGACTGTTATAAACCACATCTCCTTCCACAACACAAACTCCTAGGTCCTGTGTCTGATCATGGCAACAACAAAAATTTTAATTCAGTGCCTCTCCTTCTATTAAATATCTTCCATGTATCGAGACAAAATATATCTCTCTAAATGGATTTATTGTTTGATATTGAACATATGAAGTCTATGTTATGAAAAAATGGCTGCAGAGAGAAACAAATTTGGAGAGCTCTGCATTCCACTCTGTAAATATAGAGGAAAAAGAAGATGAACCTTAACAGGATAGTATCATAGCATTTATTCAGTTCTGTTGTGCAATATCTGGAAAGATAGGTTGAATTCTTTATAAACATTAAGTGAAGATGTTCTTCTGCTAACTAGTTAAAACGAATGCACTGCTTGGTAATGTCAAGGATGATCTTCAACTTTGGAAATCAGGGGTCTGTTGGATCCCCTGCATATGTAGCATGACTTACATAGGTCAGATGGTGCATACAAAAGAAGATTGTTGTTGAGAACATTAATGACACACCAGACTACAGGAACCCAATAAATCGGTGATCACTGAACATTGCCTTTCAGAATTACATGGTAGGATTTAGAACCAGACCAATGTTCTGACACAGATGTCTAATTCCTGGGATTGTGCCATTAAATAATCTATTGGGATTCAAGTAAGAGAACTGTTGATCTATTGAGATAGTGGATACATCCTTGGTAATTGAGGGAACCCATTTTGAATTCACAAGGAGATTTTCAACTTCTATCAGTACCTGAATGCCATGGTGATAAGAAATCAAAAGTTTCAAAACAAGCAGTGTACGTGACGAGGAACATGTTAGTTATAATATTGTCAGTACATGATTTGTTGCCATTGTACTCTCTAGTGGGTTTTTTCTTCAGGAAAGTCAAGTTCACCTGGCCTAGTATTTTTAGAGACTGGAGTCAGTAGACACAAAATCAATGTTTATATATTCAGTTAATATGAAGTTAAATCAGCCATCTTTATTGCAGTTTTCAGTGTCTCTGTCAACTAACAGGTCATTAAATGACTTCAAAGGGATATCTAGGCTACCCTCTAGGGTAGACCTATAATAGTAAGTTTATTTTTCCCCACTTGTAGTTAATCCTTTTGGTTCTGCTCTACACTCTATGCTGAAAGCACTTACATCTATAATGTTATAGTTAGCATCATTCTTGTGGCACTTTACTCATGCATCATTATTTAGATTTGTTACTGAGTAATCAGTGTTTCCTTTGCTGTTTTTGACACAATAATAATAATAATAATAATAATAATAATAATAATAATAATAATAATAAATTATTTTTCAAAAGAGATAGATTGGCTGGCCAGTACTTACCTTTGTGCTGTACCACCAATAGTTACACAAATGAAGAAAATGAAAAAAAGGGGACAAAAAAGGTCAAGCTTTTGGAACACAGTTCCTTCTCTCCCACCTGAGGAGGGAACTGTGCTCCGAAAGCTTGTCCTTTTTCGTCCACATTTTTCTTTTTCTTCATTTGTGTAACTATTGGTGGTACAGCACAAAGGTAAGTACTAGACAGCCAATTTATCTCTTTTGAAAAATAATTTATCATGCCTGAGGAGAATTTCCATCATTAATCTAATAATAATAATAGTCATTAATCTACATTCTAGCAGACATATCTGACAGAAATTCTCCATAAGTCTAATGAGTCTACAGGTAAGTCAGCACAGCTTTATGAGTATGCTCTTCAACCCTTTTTATGAAACTTAAAGATGATTTCTGAATGTGGGCTGTAAACTGCTGGCATCACTAATTTTGAAACTTCCTGTTAACATGAGGTATCAAACATGAACTATCAGTGACATTAAGTCAAGGATAGTGTGAATTTATATGCATTTGAATTTCTTTTTGAAAGTGTACTCTTAAGCCAGAGAGAGAGGGAAAAAAAAAAAAAAAAAAAAAAAAAAAAAAAAAAAAAAAAAGCAATGTCTTGACATGTGGCAATCAGCTACAGGAGGGTTGTTTTCCTTTCCTCACTTTTGTGTATTGTTCTTTATTTGTAAGTATTAATTTGAATATTATTTGTTTGAAATGAAACATGGTTCAAAGTGGTGAAGGAATATGTATAAGAAAATATTACAATGTTCATCACAAAGTGTTTTGTGTATAAATATTTTCAAAATTTTCTTCTTGTAAGCTATATCTATTGGTAAAAATCTATTGACCATCATATAATAGTTGTGTATCAATTGATCTCTGTCTGTCTCTCTCTGTCTCTCTCTCTCTCTCTCTCTCTCTCTCTCTCTCTCTCTCTCTCTCTCTCACACACACACACACACACACAGTTTTCTTCTATGACTGATGCTTATCTACCTAACCACATACCAATGCTTTACACACAAAATTTGTCCATGATGTTCTGATTGGCATTTATTGTCAAATTTAAATCTAAATCACTCAAGATCTTTGGGAAAAATAATTAATTTTTGTGCTTGACCTTCATTATCATTGTCATTACTGTATGACATAATCAACATTGGAATGTCAACAGCTTGAAGTATCCTCATTTTTATCTTATAGGAAATCAATATTAACATCACCATAAGTAATTATCCCACATAAATTTGGATAATCTTATTCAAATGCTTTGTCATAGATTGAAATCAAATTTTTTTGTCTTGGATATCTATAACTGCAGTGAATAATTTTAAATCTCTCTCTCTCTCTCTCTCTCTCTCTCTCTCTCTCTGAGTGTGGATGTGGGTGTGTGTAAAAACATTTATCTTTGCAACATAGAGAAACAATTTTTTTCTGTTTTTCAGATATGGAATCAGAACAGACCACCCTGGATAGAAGCACTTCTAAGACCATTAGAGTCACTAGTATTTCCCATTGCCCAAACTCTCATCAGTGCTGTGAAGGTATTTATCACTTTTTTCTTGATTTACTAAGTAACCTAAATATGAAAATTACTAAAACTTAAAAAAATTCTGTTAAATTATACAGCAAATAAAATATATTGCTAATCTCTCATGTTATGGAACAAAATATTAAATTTTCTGAAAGATATTTAATCAGCACAATAGCATACATTGTGAGAGTTCAGTTTAATGTGAGGCAGTTTTTCTAAATTCTCACAATCTTTGTAGAAATTTTCAAACTCACAACTCAGTCAAATCTTCTTAACCCTTTAATGCATAGTGTAGCTGATCAGCTACATACCTTATTTTATCAATTATCTCTCAAACTGATCAACCAGGGTGGCTAGCGGTCCTTGAAAACTGGAAATTAGTAGTGAATTTGTGTAACCTTGAAAAACTGGCAAAAAGCCAGGAAATTCAAATGAAGTCCTGGAATTTTCATGTTGCTGAAAGAATTTCCGTGATAGTTCACACACATGGTGTGCATTATGTGGAAGCAACACAAGCACCAACCCAGACTCCGGAATTCATAAATGTTGCCATGGTGACGCTACTGTGTTGCCACCCCTGTAAGTCAAGAAGTTCATTCCAGCAGCTGCCAGACTGCTACTTTTGTGTGCTAAGAAACAGGTGTTATTGCGCATGCAGAGCTACTATGACATAAGTACCCGAGTATGATACTTGCTCTGCTGGATTGCTTTTTACCTTGTTTCGGGCTAGTTTCCAGCCCAAAGTGGTAGATGAACAGCGGATTTGTGTAGTGGCAATAATTTCGTACAGTGTGGTGATGAGATTTCAGAAGGTAAGATATTTCTGTTCGTGTTGTTTTTGTTAATATTATTTATGGTAGAGAATATGGAAATTATAAAGTAGTCCTGTTTTCAGACTACAAGGTGATAGTAGAATTCTTAACTTGTACCCTCATTCTGCACAAGAACCAACTGTAGTGGAACAGGCAGTTGACATTAAAAATAAATTTTACCGACAAAATAGGATACAGCTTGGTAAGGGCCTGAAAAGATAGTAACAGTTACGAGTTGCCCTTTGACTCATACAAATACTTTTGGATATAATAGACATTGAAATTTGGTTTTATTCTCCTTTATTGCCTTACTGGAGCACATTACAATTTCAAATAGAAATTTCTAATTTTTATGAAAATATATAGAAGTGGTTGCACTGTGAAACCACTCTGACACAAGCGATTCTTCAATGTCTTTCAAAGAGTACACGAATTTTGAATTTTAACATTTATTATTACACTAATATTTCATTTTCTTTCATATTTATTTATTTATTTTTGAAACTAAAAGAAATTCATTTTATGCAAAATTTATAAGTACATTACATACAGCACATTCTTCTATGTATATTGCAAATAATAGTTTTTTATCAGTTAAGAAGAATCCGACATCACACATTTTGCATTACCATTTCGTCCTATGTAGCTTCGTTCTCGAACTACAATTTGCACATCATTTCGATTTGCTATGAACAGGCAAATGCGGTATATTGGATTGTCTTTTGTCCACAGAGAATTTCATTCTTAAAGTCTTTTTTTTTTTTTTGGAAGGGGGGGGGGGGAGGGGGGGCTTTAGTGTAAGATGGTAGTTTCACACTGAGTCACCTATGTCACAAGGTGATACAGCACAGCAAGAAGTGGTTTGCAGTGAGGCAAAGATAAAGGGTTAAAGAAAACTGACAAATAAATCACGAATCCTCCGTTATGAGACACTATTTGTAATTGCATAGAAAAATAGTTTTTTTCTGTTCAAATATGACTCGGCATCATATGTAGTTCTGTCTATTCTAAATTAAGTCCTTTCTATTGCCCCAATCACAACTGGAATCTTATTTCTCCTTGAAATGACCTCTGTTTATGCCATTTCTTCATCAGATGGCCACTTCATAATGCTTATCCTTAAATTTATAACAAAGTAGCTCTCTCTATGACACAGTGCAAGGAACTACTACTGATAATGAATCTGTCTGTTACATGTCTGTTCATGGATAGCAAACCACAAAAATATCAGAATTTGCTGCAGTGGAAGCAATCACCCATTTCCTCCTGCCTGATAACTCTAATAGTTAAAAATCCTGAATTTTTTGGTCCACTCCTCTGTCACATGATGCTGTACACAAAAATGTTCCAGAAATTCTGTGTCACTATATTGCGACACAACATGCTCAAAATAGTGTTCTGTCTTTTGGCACAATGTATCACTTCAAACTGCTCGTCACTCGACAATACTTCAGACTCGGATTCACTGGATGTCCGGAATAAACAGCAATTATAAATTCCACACTTCAACCAGTTAAATTTATTTTGCGCTTCTGCAGGTAAAGGTAAGTTTAAAGGAATAATTAAAATATTTACATTCCTAATAAAGAAAAAGTGTTCATGTGAAATATCAGATCTCAAGTGGCATTTCTAGTGACTTCGAAATAATTGGAAAATCTGCCACAAACACACATTTGTCACGTGATGGCTACCCCCCACTCTAACTCAGACCTTTCTGCGCATGCGCAAAGCTGGTAGCTTGACATCACCAGCATCTGATTGCTCATTGCAACTGCAGTAAAACCAAACAGCAGGGCCATTTTTAAGGCATGCAACGCCCTTATGCAGTAATTAATGATGATCCAATTAACATTAAAATAATATTAAAATTTTTTTCAGTGGCAAAATTTTGCCGCCCTGTGCAGCTGCTAATGTTGCACCTGCCTAAATATGGCCCTGCCAAATAGTCACATTCCAAGTTGCTAGAAGTGGGAGAAGGTGCTGCTGGAACACAATTTCACTGTTTCACATGCCCGTCAAGTAGTCCGGCAGCTGCTGGAACGAACCTAAGGTCACACACGGAGAATCCCACACAGCAAAACAGCTGCAGCAATGGCAACATAGTAAAGACAGCCACCGTTTAATTGTTTCGAAACAATGTTTTGATACATGGAAATGTTTGTGTTTCAAAACTGCCATGTTTTACGTTTTCGAAACCGTTGTGTTTCATTCTCTTCAGTTTTGGATCACATTCGCAGTTGATACTGGACCTGTTTCTTCCTGTTGGTTTCACTGATTCAAAACAGCGGTGTTTCAGATCAATAATGCAGGAAGTTGGGACCGACGATGTGTACCAAAAAAGGTGTTTTATTTTCCTGAACCTAGGCACAGACACACATTTAACTTACTACTATATGAACAGTTAGTGTCAAAAACTATTGGATAGATGAGAGTCTGCAGCTTAAGATTACTGAAATCAAGATTCATTTCTAAAGTGACTGTCATATAAAGAAATGACCTAATGTCTGCTTGTAGGTTTGTCTGTCCATATACGTTAATCATATTTAAAATATACAACTGCACCTACAAATTCACTTTTTTTAAAAAAAAATAAGGAACAACATAAAGCGTGATATGAAGTAAGATGAATCTAACATAATGTGCCACATTTGACATATTTTGTTTTTATATTTGCCTGTTACAACAGTTTGGACGGTGAATGAAACTGCGAATTCAAGATATTTACAAAACTAGAATTTTAAAATAACTTATATATTAGTAAACTAGCTTAATTCCCATGTTTCACAATGGTTGCTAAAGAGGGACCTTTATATATAATGGTTTGTAGGATTACAGACCTAGGTCAGCAGAAACAGGATCCTTGTTGGATCGCTCTGTCAATAAACTCAGTTTTCCTAGCCAAGACGTCAAATTTAAATAGAAGTCATTGTCGAAAACAATGAATGTTCATAAAGTTTTTCATACAAAAAGTGAAAATAATTTAATTCCGTACTCCAGAATGATGTAAATTCAATGTAAGTTTGTGTTCATAAAGTTAAGAATGTGGTGTGTAATTGTCTGTTTGGCGTAAACTTCTGAAAACACTTCTATCGTTGAGATGAGAAATAGTAATAATAATAACAACAGCGCCACATATTGGCTCAATGGTGTAGTACTAAACTGTTTAACTCTCACAGTAAGTGTATGCTGAAGTATTAGTATGTTGCAGCATTGCACTGAGGACAACATAGTTATTCTATATGCAGTTCTTCCTATTATAGAAAACATAACGAATCCTGAAAGTCTGGTAATTCAATCAACAGAGCACTTCAGCTCTATTTAAATAAGATGTCACGGTAGGTCAATGTGCGATAAAGTAAGTCTGAATAATCATCAAAGGAATGGCGTCCGCTGATCGTGTGTATACAACTTTCCATTAAATATAGTATTCCCAGTGAATTGTCTTGACTTTGTTAGCAGCTAATACAGGTCCCCAGGTCCTGCAACAATTACTTCATAAAGCACAAAGTTGAAATTGACCTTGTGTAATAGAACTATATATTCAGAAGTCATATTATAACTCTAAGTACAATTGTCTCTGCAAAAGAAGATGTCTTTCTTTATTAATGTAGTTCGCATCAAAAGTAAGTAATTACAAATTTTAATCACAATATTGTACCAAACAATTATGAAAGCAGAGAGGTTTCGATGAGTTTGTCGCTCATGTGTGTATATCTTAGACTGTGTGTATATTATCTCTAGTGGCAGGCACAGAGCAAAAATATCTCTGGAGTGAGCATTTAGATGCACAGAACAGATTCGGTGACCTCAACATTAAGGTGGAAATGTCACGTAATATTGGGAAAAATCTACTAATCTATGACTTTATCTTGGTCCTTTTTTGTTGGGTTAAGAATGATGACTGTGTGTAAATGACCCTTTTAGCAACACTTGTCAACTTTCTTGTTGCTTCTGTGATACCTTTATTTAGATATTATTTCATCTCATGTGGTTGCTCTGCGAAAAGGAGGTGATGCTTCTTTGCAGCCAATGTGGTACAAACCAATTGTAAGAGCAGAAAAATATGTGGAAAGAGTGGATTTGTCTCAATATCACATGGTAATTCCGCCTTAATGTAGAGATGATGCACAAAACGGAATGCTGACTCCATAGATATTTCAATTTTATGCACAATTTAGTGGTTATACCAGTTGAAAGATGCACTTCGTTTCTTTCAATGATATTGCAGAGCATATGGGATACAGCTAGGGAAAAAAATTTTTACTTTTACTTTAGTTTTATTGTCGTTGGCAATGAACTATCCACTTTAGGCGGATGATTAATTTACTGACCAGAACAGCATAACTTATTTATTTCATAGTGAATTTAAAGAATTACTCACCTCATTCTAGGTGAATGATTTTTGAAAAAGCATTCAATGGCCATTGCTAACATCAGCTTCCAATGCTGCTGCCTTAAGTAAAATTGTACCCCTTCTTGTAGTGTATTACACCACAGCTATGAGAATGGAAAAATGCAATAACACCATAATTAGTTATTTGGTGTACTATGTAGCTAACATTGCCTCACTTTGTCCTTTCCTGTACTATGGCATTTTCGTGTCATTCCTGAACATAACGCACTCAAAATGAAATGAGGATACACCGAAATCAGAAAGGGAACTTCATGAATTCGATTTTCCTTGCAAAGAATTCTTAGTAAATGAAAACATCGATAGACATGAAGGAATGTCGTTATGTTTTAAAGTCAAATGATACCCGTGGAAAGAAGCTTTTTTTCCCCTCTCTTTCCATGGCATTGCAAGGCCTGCAGGATATAGCTATTATTTTTTGTATCATATCTGGATTAAAATTTACTTGTAGTGATGGTGGTTTAGTATGTTAACACTGGCAACAAAATATTAGCTTTAGGGGGATCATTAATTTAGTGACCTGAACAACATTAATTACTTATTCTATTATCAACACAAAGAATTATTCCTCTCATTGTACATGACTGATTTTTCAAAAAGGATTCAACGGCCATTGCCAACATCAATATACTACATTGCTGCCCCTGTTTCAGTATATTACACCTTAGTTATGTGAATAAAAAATGTGGCATCGCCATCTATTAGTTATTTGGTATACTATGTAAAGCACTGGGTCTCAGTAAAGTGCTTTAATACTATGTCAGTAACAGCGCCTGTATCGGATCTTTGCTGTACTATGCTGCAATTCAAGTGTAGCATCCACCAGAAACTACAAATTATGATATCTTTTCTTCCTCTGATCCGATTTTGATGAAATGAAGCCTATGTTACTCTCCAAACAATTCTCAATTTAACTGTGAAAACTCATGAAAGTTCGTGTAGTGCTTTTGGAGATTACCCTCAACAAATAGATAGATAGATAGATAGATTATTTATTTGTTCCGTAGATCCAAATTGAGGGGATCCTCGTGGATGTGGAACATGTCAAGAAACAAAATTTACAAGTTGAATAACAAATAATACTAATAATATAAATACATACACTTATAATATAAATACAGATACATAATTTTTTAAGGGTTTTTTTTTTTTTTTTTTTTTTTTTTTTGTGATAATATAATAATACTAATATATAGTATGAGTGCATGCATCATTTGGTACAATTTAGAAATTCACTAATGGAGTAGAAGGAGTTGGCCACTAGAAAGTCTTTTAGGTTCCTCTTAAACTGATCTTTATTTGTAGCTACATTTTTTATACTTGATGGTAAATTATTGAAAATGTGTGTTCCTGAGTAGTGGACCCCTTTTTGAACTAAAGTAAGTGCTTTTAAATCCTTGTGTAGATCATTTTTATTTCTAGTATTGTTTGTATGAACTGAGCTGTTTGTTGGGAAAAGGGATATATTATTTATGACAAATTTCATTAAGGAATAAATATACTGAGAGGCAGTAGTTAATATACCCAGTTCTTTGAAGAGGCTTCTACAAGACGTCCGTGAATTTACTCCACAAATAATACGTATTACACGTTTTTGGACTCTGAAGACTTTTGACTGACTTGAAGAGTTACCCCAAAATATTATAACATATGACATTAAGGAATGAAAGTAAGCAAAGTATGCAAGCTTTGTTATTTTTATGTCTCCTAAGTCTGATAACACTCGTATTGAAAATACAGATTTGTTGAGTCGTTTCTGCAGTTCTGTGGTGTGCTCCTCCCAACTAAATTTATTATCAAGCTGTAATCCCAGGAATTTAATTCTGTCAACCTCTTCTATCTGCTCTTCTTCATATTTAATGCATATGCTGTCAGGAAATCTCTTACATGTTCTGAACTGCATGTAGTGCGTCTTTTCAAAGTTTAATGACAATGAGTTGGCTTTAAACCATTTATTAATGTTCATGAAAATATCATTAGCAGACTTTTCTATCACTATACTTGACGTACTCTTTATTGCAATACTTGTATCATCTGCAAACAAAACGAACTCTGCTTCTGGTAGTGTAACTGATGAGAGATCATTAATGTACACAAGAAAAAGCAATGGCCCTAAGATGGATCCTTGTGGGACACCACATGTAATTTCTTCCCAACCCGATGATGACTGTTGGCCTAATTCACTAGTCACTTGCACTGACACCCTTTGTTTCCTGTTAGTGAGGTACGACTTGAACCATTTTGCAGCATTTCCCGTGACCCCATAGAATTCTAATTTACTTAAAAGGATGTTATGGTTCACACAATCAAATGCCTTTGACAAATCACAGAAAATACCTGCTGCAAATAGACATACACAATGGTTTTTAAACAAATAATTACATTATGATATCTTTATTTTCCCTGATCTGATTTTAATTATTGAAGGCTTTATGTAACCGCTTGATATGCTCTAGTTATGGCTTAAAAACCCCATGAAAATTCGTCAAGTAGTTTTAGAGATAAATGTATTCAAAGAGACAGGTCATAGTTAAAAAATTTCAAATTACGATATTCTTTTTTCTGTGTTCCATTCTCTATGTTGTCCAGAGTTATGCTCAAGTTACCTGTGAAAACCCCAAGCAAATTCATGAAGTAGTTTTGGAGATAAGAGGTTTTTAATAGTTGAACAAACAGACACAACGGTTACTATATAACACTATTTTTAAAAATGCAACATTATGATTTTTACTGTGCAGTTTACGTTCCAACAGTTTCAAATTTGACAGTTTCGGAAAAATTGAAACCCCACATGTGTAGAAAACGGACAGGCTCGTCGACAGACACAAACACACATACAAGCTTTCGTAACCGTTGGTCGCTTCTTCAGGAAAAGAGGAAGAAAGGAGAGGAGAAAGGGAAGGATATGAGTTTTAAGGAAGTGGAAAAGGAGTCATTCCAATCCCAGGAGTGGAAGAACTTACCTTAGGGGAAAAAAGGAAGGTAAACAATTACACACACATATCCAAACGCAAATACACCTAGACAGACATTTGTAAAAAGCAAAAAAGTTGGACAGAGATACCACTTGAGGCAGAGGCTCTGTCCACAGAACCGAAGCAAAGATGCTAAAGATGGTGGGTGGGAATTTGAATTTAGCGGAGGTTGAGACCAGGTGGGCAACGGGAGGAGAGAATAAGCTGAAAGGCAAGTTCCCATCTCCGGAGTTCTGGAAGGTTGGTGTCGGTGGGAAGTATCCAGATAACCCGGGCAGTGTAACACTGCGCCAAGATGTGCTGGCCATGCACCAAGGCATGTTTAGCCACAGGGTGATCTTCATTACCAACAAACACTGTCTGCCTGTGACCATTCATGTGAATGGACAGTTTGTTGCTGGTCATTCCCACAAAGAACACTTCACAGTGCAGGCATGCCAGTTGGTAAATCACATGGGTGCTATCGCAAGTGGCTCTGCCCTTGATCGTGTACACCTTCCGGGTTACTGGACTGGAGTAAGTGGTGGTGGAAGGGTGCATAGGGCAGGTTTTAGAATGGGGGCGGTTGCATGGGTAGGAGCCAGAGGGTAGGGACGGTTGTTTGGGGATTTCATAGGGATGAACTAGGAGGTTATGAAGGTTAGGTGGGTGGCGGAAAGACACTCTTGGTGGAATGGGAAGGATGTCTCAAGTACGGATCTCATTTCGGAGCAGGATTTAAGGAAGTTGTATCCTTGCTGGAGAGCCACATTCAGAGTCTGCTCCAGTCCCGGAAAGTATCCGGTGACAAAAGGGGCACTTCTGGGGTTCTTCGTTGGAAGGTTCTGGATTTGGGGGGATGAAGAGGAGGCTCTGGTAATTTGCTTCTGAACCAGATCAGGAGGATAGCTGCGGGATGAGAAAGCTGTTTTGGTGTACTGGTTCAGGGATTCGGGATTCGAGCAGATTCTTTTGCCACGAAGACCTAAGCTGTAGGGAAGGGAACGTTTAATGTGGAATGGATGGCAGCTGTCATAATGAAGGTACTGTTGTTTGTCAGTTTGTTTGATGTGGACGGGTGTGTGAAGTTGGCCGTTGGACAGATGGAGGTCGACATCGAGGAAAATGGTATGGGATTTGCAAAAGAACCAGGTGAATTTGATGGGACCAAAGGAGTTGAGGTTGGAGAGGAAATTCTGGAGTTCTTCTTCACTGTTAGTCCAGATCATGAAGATGTCATCAATGAATCTGTAACAAACTTTGGGTTTACAGGCTTGGGTATCCAGGAAGGCTTCCTCTAAGCGTCCCATAAATAAGTTTGCGTATGAGGGGGCCATCCTGCTTCCCATGGATGTTCCCTTTAGTTGTTGGTATGTCTGGCCCTCAAAGGTGATGAAGTTGTGGGTTAGGATGAAGCTGGCTAGGGTATTAAGGAAGGAGGTTGTAGGTAGGGAAGTGGGTGGTCGGCGTGGAAGGAAATACTCCATCACAGTGAAACCCTGGTCATGTGGGATATTTGTGTATAAGGAAGTGGCATCAATGGTTACAAGGATGGTTTCAGGAAGTAACAGGCTGGGTAAGGATTTCAGGTGATTGAAGAAGTGGTTGGTGTCTTACCCAGCCTGTTACCTCCTGAAACCATCATCTCATCCGTTACAATGCCAGAAGCGAGTTTGTTTTGTTTGCAGATGATACAAGTATTGCAGTAAATAGCATGTCCAGCTTTGTCTTAGAAAGGACTGCTAATGATATTTTCATTAACATTAATAAATGGTTTAAAGTCAACTCATTGACATTAAACTTTGAAAAGACTCACTACATGCTGTTCAGAACATTTAAGAGATTCCCGTCCAGTATATGCATAAAGTATGAAGAAGAGCAGACAGAAGAGGTTGACAGTGTGAAATTCCACAGATTACAGCTTGATAATAAATTCAGTTGGGGGAGCAAACCACAGAATTGCAGAATCGACTTAACAAAACTCTACTTCCAATACAAGTGGTATCAGACATAGGAGACATAAAAATAATAAAGTCTGCATATTTTGCTTACTTTCATTCCTTAATGTCGTATGGTATAATATTTTGGGGTAACTCTTCAAGTCAAGCAAAAGTTTTCAGAGTACAAAAGTGTGTAATACATGTTATTTGTGGTGTAAATTCATAGACATCCTGCAGAGACCTCTTTAAAGAACTGGGGATATTAAGTACTGCCTCCCAGTATATTTATTCATTAATGAAATTTGTCATAAATAATATAACACTTTTCCCAACAAACACCTCAGTTCATATCTACAATACTAGTAACAACAATGATCTACACAAGGACTTAAAAGCACTTACTTTAGTTCAAAGAGGGGTCCACTACTCAGGAACACATATTTTCAATAATTTACCAACAACCATAAAAAATTTAGCTACAAATAAAGATCAGTTTAAGAGGAGCCTAAAAAACACTATAGTGGGAAACTCCTTCTACTCCACTGACAAATTCTTAAATAGAACCAAATGATGCATGTATCTAGGGAAAAAAATTGACATGTTCCATTAGGATTACCTCAACATGGATCTATGGAATGAACCAACTAATCTAATCTAGTCTGCAGAACCTCAAAGGACTGTGCTATCTTGAGAACATTAGCCAACATGAGATCATTACCCTGAAGTGTTCCATCTCGGATTTCCTTGTCAGGGGCTAAGGGGAAAGTGACACCATGAACCTTGTGATTGTCATAGAAATCTTTATGTAGACCCAGTGGCGGCTGGTGATAATGTGCTAATGTGCTGCAGCACATTGTAAATATATTTCTAAAATTATGCCATTTCTCTTCGAAAGCAAGTGAGAAATCGCTATAAAAATACATCCTTTCTCTTGGAATACGAGCCACATATCACAATAAAATTATGCCAGTTCCTTTCAAATGTGTATTAGAATGCTAGTAATAAGGATGAAAATGCATTTTGGAGCACTCTTGCTGTGATAGCTGGAAATCAGCTCCATATGCTGAACTGGGATTCAGCCGCGCTGGTACGTGCGCAGAGAGGCGGCGTAGTTGTCTGTTCGCTAGTGATGTCAGGCCTGACGACTCATGTGTGCTGAGACCGACTGCAGCACCAGATCAATATTTCTCTTCACGCTGCATGTAAAGACTGCAGAAGAATAGTATATGATGAATATTGTGGCATACAGTGTCAAATAGCGCGCTGGCTCATGCGCCTTGCGCGTTGTCTCTCAAACCTACTTGTGTGAGGCTCGTATTCAAATACATCTAAGTCTAAATTTTTAATTTCTGTAAATGAAATTCATATTTTTTAAACATTATATTTACTACCTGCAGTGAATACATGCAGTTGGCAGCGCTGTTATAGAACCCCCTGAAGGTCTTACTGTCAATACAGTAATAATTGATATTTAATTAAAGGCAATCATACAAAGGTTGACTCTTTATTTCAGTATATTTTGTTTCCTGTTTATTTTTGTAATATTGCAGCACACTGGTCAAATTTTGTACGAGCCGCCACTGTGTAGACCTGAGATGAATTGACAATGACAACCCTTGGACTTTTGTGGCCCAAGTGTGGTAAGTCTGATTGGACTGTTTATGACACTGGTAGAATTCCATGTGTGAGATAATGACATTGATAGGCTGACAGTAGTAACTGCAAAGTATTTGACACAGCTGGTCAAAAGTGTGTGTGTGGCCGGATCTGGCAATGGCATGAACTTGATACAACTGCGATGAACACCACGAAAGAAAGAGGGTATGACCTAACTACGTACTGGTAATATCAAAGTGGCATCAATGGTTACAAGGATGGTTTCAGGAAGTAACAGACTGGGTAAGGATTTCAGATGATTGAAGAAGTGGTTGGTGTCTTACCCAGCCTGTTACCTCCTGAAACCATCATCTCATCAGTTACAATGGCAGAAGCGAGTTTGTTTTGTTTGCAGATGATACAAGTATTGCAGTAAATAGCATCTCCAGCTTTGTTTTAGAAAGGACTGCTAATGATATTTTCATTAACATTAATAAATGGTTTAAAGTCAACTCATTGACATTAAACTTTGAAAAGACTCACTACATGCAGTTCAGAACATTTAAGAGATTCCCATCCAGTATATGCATAAAGTATGAAAAAGAGCAGACAGAAGAGGTTGACAGTTGACTGTTGATGCAAATGAAGTTTGTAACTAGCACACTCTTCAGCCAAATCATCATAAGCAACAAACAGAGGAGGAAACGCATTGCACATGGATTGTACTGGAAAAACATGCTGGGCAGTAATTAATTTGGTGAAATGTCCCATCTTTTGTAGGCGTTGTTCATGCATTTGTTGAAGCTGTTGCTGGTGTTGGTCATGTTGTTGCTGAAGCAATTGTATCAACACCAGATCTAGAGGGGCGATAGGAACCAAAGTCCAAATGAACTCTAGGAATTCCCCCAACACGAAAACGCAACTGACATAAGCGAGAAGGACACAAGACAAACGTAGCAAAAGCAGCATGAACTGGAATACAGGCAGGAAGCAGGAATGTAGCATAAGCCTTTACCACATGAATATGGCCCTATTCATCGCCAATGTTTAGTATTGCAAGAGTAAAGATCGGGGTGAGAGTTTAAAATAGAGAAAGTTTAATTTTTAAAACTCACAACCACCAGCTGCGAACCAAATTCCTAAACATGCAAAAACACTGGAGCTGTGATTGCGACTGTTTGACTCATTTTCTAGGGGATGATATCACATGTTCGCAGCTTTTCTTCCCTGCATATGATTAACAAAACAAATTCATAATAAAATCAAGTTCATGAGAGAAAAGGGTGTACTAACTACTATTTTTGAAAACATGTGAAAGTTCACTTTATGTTGTTTATTTCACAATATTAGAACCCTGTGGCTGAAACGTATGTATGTCGACACATTTATCAAATAAAGTTATAGCTCGTGAGCCCCCAGACAAAAATGAATATTTGTCGCAAATTGTTTTCACACCATGTGGCTGTCTCAAACACCATTTTTTGTTCGTGCCTATGCGACGACATGTGTTACATTAACAAATCACAGTCACTTTAATTCAATGTGATGCACACCTTGTTCCACCAGCTAAATATTCACAAACACACAGTAGCACTCGATTCAACTTGGTGCAGTCTACAACGAGCAACCACACGTGGCAATTGTCACACACAAATCTATCACCTCCACCTCGAGGTCCACATGCCGACTGATGCAGAGCGGCGACGCCCGGCCAGCTACCCCACTTGCTCCCGAGTCGTCACTTCCTGCCCTTGCGCATGCGTGTGCCAGAAGCTCAACTGCCGGGGTTTTTTCCCCTATGTCATCAACTTCCCCATGTGAGCTGTTCTAACCGATTTGCCAACGTACAGCGCTCAGCCAATACATTTCTAAAACTTTACTTAAAATCAAAATAATTACACTACACATCAAATAAATTGTCTTCTTAGGTTTTTATATTGGTATAAACATCCTTTGTACTATTTATCATAATCATGCAATTTCTTATGTCACAGATAAGTGATTTAACTGAATACTTCAAGATAAAATGCACAAGATTAATTGAAAATAAAATGAGAAATAGTAAATATATTATTTTTATAAACAAACATTGCCATGCTAGTTGTGTAACTGTCTTGTCTTCGTTGGTAATTTATTACTTTTCATTGTCAATTAAACATATTACGCCAGATGTGACTATATCAGCTAATGTATTGTTTATTTATCAACAGGTTATTTTGTAATGAGGGCCTTAAAGGTTCCTAACTGCATCGTATTACTTCAAATGCCAGTAGTATTAGAATATTTTATTTCATGCTGTGCACTGCACTGTGCCTGGCACTCACCATTGTCCCTCGCTCCCCTCATCAGAAACGAACTGGAAAATCCTAAGCTGGAACAAGCCACCAACGTCGGCCTGCTTGCTGGCCTTCCATCAGCTAGAAGCACACAGCAAATCTCAACGTGGAGAATTTCTACCTTTGGCCTAACTATAAATGTTGTCACCCAACTGCATACATACATTGCTACCATAATTAATAAGATTAAAATTGTGTAACATTTAGTGCATTGGCATGGTCAATGTTTGCAGTGAACTTCATACTGTTTAATTATCAAATGCTATTAATTACCAGTATTTCTATTGGGCAGTAATCTTACAGTATCTTGCTACACACACAAACATAGAGGTCACACCTAGAGAGATTAAAATACCTCTCTATACACTTAATATAGAGTGAACTCTTATCAGTGCCGGTGGCGCACCTTGTGGCGGCAGATTGACTCATGGCCAACACCAGATTCAAAGGCATGGCATTTGAATATAGCACTTAGTACTCTACAGTCCCTTATCTAAATGCCTAACTGGCCACACCTGTTCATTTAGATATCTAATCCTTATTGGATTCTCCTCAATTATTATTAATGAAACAGCAGAAAATATCATACCCTCACACCTTTCACACCTTTTAATAAGCAATCTTGTGAAATTACCATGACACAAAGTCAAAGGAATTTGAGATCATATAGTGACTAATTTACTATTTGTAAATGGAACAGGGAAAGTGGTAATTGATAGCTTTATTTGAATCACCCTGTACTGTGTGCTGCAAATTTGTTTGTAAAGCATAAAGATTTAAATGCAACACTGGCTATTTGCCTGGATATTGTTTATCATTGAGGTCTGAATCAGATGCCTATTAATCATAAAGTATACAGAAAATTCATTAATAATCAGTTGGCGAGATGTGATAATATATTATTTTGATCAAATACTGACAATAACATGAAAACAAATAAAAAGATATCTTTTATTTGTTTTTATGTAATACAAATTCAGGTATGAAATAAATAATTAAGATGTAAATGTAATGGATCATGAACTAGTGTAGGCAGTGTATCAGGTAGAGTGGGCAAAACAAGAAAGAAGGCAGGTAGTCAGAGGGAGAGTTGAGAAAGGATTTTTGACAAATGGGAGAAGGAAGTAACAAGTGCATGTTCACATGAGCACTATACCATGTGAACTATGTGATGACCTGGAGTGCTTGTTTTGGAGAGGAAACAGAACAGAGGAAGAAGAGACTGCAACTCATACTTTGATTTTAAAAATCTCTAGTCTCAGTGTTCTCCCACACATTCCACACTCACCACAGCACCTTTCCTTCACCAATCTTACACCTACACACTTTTTCCTGCTGTTTGCATTTCCTCTATTCTTTTGGCTCCTCCAAAGCCACCTGTCTAAACCAGCATGCAGTGCAGAAGCTAACAGTGAGTGTTCATGCACCATTCCTATGCAATACACCATACCGGTTGTTAGTCAGTCTGCCCCAACTCTCTCTCCCATCTTCACTTCCCTTCTCACCTCAGCACACTACCCAACACAATCTTACATCCCAGTTAAGCTACAGAGCATATTCAACCAGCACATTGTAGCTGAACACACACATGTGTGTGTGTGTGTGTGTGTGTGTGTGTGTGTGTCACAAAACTATTTAGTAAAATTTTACCTTTAATTTTTTATTTTTGCATTGTGGACATTCATAGTTGGAATATATTAGATAACTGAGGGTAAATTATCATTAATTCAACAGGAGAAGCACTAAGAAGCAGACAAGAACACAGGAAAGACACAGCACTGTTCAATCTTTAAACATAGATATTCTTAGTAGTTAATGATGTTGGCTGGTATTATTAAAGGGGAACAAGACAGTACTGAGAAATTAGAGGAACAATGAAACCTAAAGGTACATGTAGGTTCATGCAATCGACAGGATAAAAATTGTTAAATTGTTGGAAGCAGCATTGAGAGAAAATCAGTAGGTTCAGGGAAAGTTTGTGACAATAGATGGACAATAGATGGATGATTGCACTGGATGATGAGGAGCAAGTGACAAATAACAAATCAACAGGGGAGTGAAATGTTGAGGTGGAGGCAGGAAGGTGGAATGGAGATTAAGAATAGAGTGATGATATGAGTGGGGGAAAGGGTGTTGCACACTTTCATTTTAGGGTGGTGGAACTAAAAGGAATAAGTTACAGGTAGAACTGCTACTAGTACAACTGGTGTTAGGAAAAAGATAAAAATGGACAGGTTGTGAAGCAGCTGTTCAAATTAATCATATAATTTGACCACAATCTTTAGCAGTGACAATTTATCATGGATAATAGTTGTCCGTCGTATAATCACATAGAATTCTTTAGAATTATTCCAGTACTGTTAATATATAATTTGACTGCTTTGATAGCAAGGAAGACAAATATCTGGGTTTAACATATTATCAGTGACTAACAAGAAAACATACATTTGTGTCAATCACTGGTCTTATTAAAATGTAACAGGCAAGGGCTACAGCAATATTTAAACACAGTTACCATCCCATTTTCTGAGATAAAGAGACGAAATTTAAACTGTAACTTTTTTGGATACACCAGTGAAAAGAAAAATCCACACTGCATTTTATAACTGTTATCAAAACTAAATAATTAATATGAAACAACCTATCAATTCGTAGGAACATAAATTAAGAAGAAGTTTAATGTAAATCTAAAAATACATCCGGAGCTCAAGCCTCTTCACCTCATCTTAGGAAGGGCAATCTACATGTGTTTGAAACTGCTTACTGTATTTGTCTCTTGGTGTCCCTCTGCAATTTTTACCCCATACACTTCCTCCAAGGCTAAATCCACAATTTCTTGATGTCAAGGAATATGCCCTATCAGTTGACTCCTTCTTCTACTCAAGATATGCCAGAAATTCTTTTCCTTCCCAATTCTGTTTAGTACCTCATCATTAGTTGCACAATATACCCACCTAATTTTGAGCATTCTTCAGTAGCACATTTCAAAAGCTTCTATCCTCTTCCTATCTGAACTACGCATTGTCCATGTTTCAATACTGTACAAGGAAACACTCCACACAAATGCCTTAAAAAGACTTCCTATCACTTAATTTAATATTCAATGTTAACAAATTTCTCTTTTTCAGAAACACTTTTTTAACCACTGCCGTACTGATTTTTAAAGCATCGTCAGAGTTTCTTACACTGCATTCGATTGCCCTTGTTTTGCTCTTGTTAATGTTCATATATGCCCCTTTCAACACACTGTTGATTCCATTCCCTTGCTCTTTGCCATTCTGACATAATTACAATGCCATCAGCACATGGAAAAGTTATGATTTCTTTGCACTCATAATTTCTCCTTGCTTTTCTTCACAACTTGCTCGATGTACTGATTACATAACGTTAGGGAAAGACTATAACCCTGTCATACTCCCTTTCTCACCAATGCTTCTCTTTCACGTCCTTCAATCTACACTCCTGGCCATTAAATTTGCTACACCATGAAGATGACAAGCTACAGATGTGAAATTTAACCGACAGGAAAAAGATGCTGTGATATGCAAATGATGAGCTTTTCAGGGCATTTATACAAGGTTGGCGCTGAAGGCGACACCTACTATGTGCTGACATGAGGAAAGTTTCCAACCGATTTTTCTTACACAAGCAGCAGTTGACCAGCATTGCCTGGTGAAACATTGTTGTGATGCCTCGTTTAAGGAGGAGAAATGTGCCATTGGTTACATATCTTGGTCACCTCTTGTTCACATTACCGGCACTTTGAACAGTGGCCATTACATTTCAGATGTGGTAACGACCTACGGCTCTACCCTTCATTCTAACCCTACATTTCATCAGGATAATGCACGACTGCATGTTTCAGGTCCTGTATGGGCCTTTCTGGATACAGAAAATGTTCGACTGCTGCCCTGGCCAGCACATTCTGCAGATATCTCACCAATTGAAAATGTCTGGTCAATGGTGGTCGAGCAACTGGCTCATCACAATACACCAGTCACTACTCTAGATGAACTGTGGTATCATGTTGAAGCTGTATGGGCATCTGTACCTCTATATGCCATCCGAGCTCTGTTTGACTCAATGCCCAGGTGTGTCAAGGCCATTATTACAGCCAGAGGTGGTTGTTCTGGGTACTGATTTCTAAGGATCTATGTGGCCAAATTGCTTGAAAATGTAATGACAAGTCAGTTCTAGTATAATATATTTGGCCAATGAATATCCATCTGTTATCTGCATTTCTTCTTGGTTTAGTAATTTTAACTGCCAGTAGTGTAATAACTGCCATCTGGTTTCTGTACAAGTTGTAAATAACCTTCTGTTCCTTATATTTTACCCCTGCTGAGTTCAGAATTTGAAACAGTGTATTGCAACCAACATTGTCAAAAGCTTTTTTCAAATCTACAAAAGCTAGAAATGTAGGTTGCCTCCTTAATCTATCTTCTAAGATAAGACGTAATGTGAGTATTGCCTCTTCCATAAGTGTTTCACAGTATGATTTTCCAACCATGACGTATTAAACTGATGGTTCTGTAATTTTTATAACTGTCTGTGTCTGCTTTCTTTAGAATTGGGATAATTACTTTTTTTTCTTGAAGTCTGAGGGTATTTTGCCTGTCTTGTATATCTTGCATGCCAGGTGGAAAAGTTTTGTTATGGCTGGCTCTTCCAGAGACACTAGTAGCTCTAAAGCAGGCTGTTCCAACAAGCTACTCTATGAGCTGGAGCGCACACAAGCACTTACTACCCCAGTTCGAAGCTGCGCACACTATTCAGCGGCCAAAAGTAAATAGACATCTTCGTTTAGTTCTCACTAATGTGTAGTTGTGACAGAAACAAAACTGTCTAGTAGCGAAAGCTCAGTGCCTGCTACTTTAGAGACAGCCTACTAAGTACAATGAATTGTAGTGAGTAGTTATTCACTGCAATGAAAAGAATAAACAACAAGGAAAAGTCATTGCTTCGGAACCCTACACTGAAGAGTATGCTGCACATTGCTGCAGCAGGCACGACAACACCTGATATCTGTTCACCTGTGTCATACAAAATTTGTAAAAGACAAAGAAGTCAATAAATCTTTTGTTAGTTGTACAAATGTTACTCGTCATTTCGTTATAATTGCCACTTCCGCATAGTAGTCTCATTGTATTATATTTTTATTGTGTTAATTAGTAATTCTGACATCTTGAACCCAGATTTGAAAAAAAGGAGAAGAAGAAAAGAAAAGAAAAAACTACAGCCCCTTTCTTTGCTCGTGTCTCTCACAATTTTTGTGAGGAAGCAAATAGGTTCCTTATTTTCTAGCACTGTCTCCATAGACTGAAAACCTCAGTATTTGTGCTATTTCTTGTTATAAATTCTGGATCAGCCATTATACCACTTACTGTTGCCACTATTTAGGGAGTTGCTGTATGTGAACATTTATGACAGGCGGGTAAGTCTAGTTATTGGCACCTAAGATGGTGTGTTACTAATTTGCCCAAAGTAAACTATTATGCCTAAATGCAAAAGTACCATTTCTTTGAACTAAAATGAAAAACGTACTTTTCTCGAAGACAGTTCATTGTAAAATTCATATCGCCATATTTATGATTAACATCGTGGAAACTGCATGGAGTTCAGCATCATAAATCAGTCAATCATAATCTGACTTCTTTTGCTATTCTAGTAACAACTGTTAAAATCAATGATATCTTCATTAACAAATAATGGGAAAATTCATATGCAATTCATAAGAAATACTCCTACCTTGGTTACATGAAACAGTCATTTAAAAATGTAAAATAATGCCACCATAAAATTCTTTACTAAAATCCAGTCCTGGAATCAGACCGTCAACATTTACAGTCAGGTAGATTTTAAATTATTTATAATAAAGAACAGTCATCAATAAGGATTGGCCAGGTGTCATGTATATCACATTTTCATGGAGAAAAATGCCAGACTCAGTTGTAGGCTAGCTATTTCAGAAATTGCAGTGTGGCTGCAGTTCCTCGTGATGTCACAGCCCACCCGGCTGCCTCACCTGTACACACGCTCGGCACAGCCTCAGCCGCATTCGACAGTAGCTCACAGCCACAGAAGCAGTGTCCCACAAGCAGATCAGTGCTCCCTAGCTCGCAGGGGAGCACACGAGCTGGAACAGCCTGCTCTAAGGGAATGTCGTCCACTCCAGGGGCCTTGTTTCAACTAAGGACCTTTAGCGCTACGTCAAATTCTACTCTTAGTATAGTTTCTCCCATCTCCTCTCAATCTGGTTCCTCTTCACTTTCCACAATAATGTCTTGAAGTTCATTTCATTTGTAGAGCTTTGTTGTATATTCTTTCCACTTTTCAGCTTTCTGTTCTTTACCCAAAACTGATTTTCCATCTGAGTTCTTGATATTCATACAACTGCTTTTCTTGTCACCAAATGTCTTTTATTTTCCTGTAGGTAGTATTTATCTTTCCCCTAGTTATATATTCTTCTACAGATTTGCATTTGCCCTCTAGCCGCTCCAGCTTAGCCATTCTGCACTTCCTGTGAATTTAATTATTTAGTGCCCTGTATTCCATTTTACTGCAGTTTTTAATTTTATTTTTCCTTTCATTAATTAAAATTCAGTATTTCCTGTGATATCCAAGGACTTTTTCAGGTTTTGTCTTTCTATGTATTTGGTCCTCTGCTGCCTTCACTATTTCATCCCTCAATGTTCAATTCCACAAGAAAATATTGATGTGGATGTAGGTCTGGTGTCAGACGTTGAGCCCCATGGTTATGAACTTTGTAGAGGTGGTGGAATAATTGTTAGTGTCTTGGTATCAGATGATAAAGCTGCTATCTTTAGATTGAGGTTCTTTCACTACTGTTGATAGACAACAATGTTAGCGCTCTCTCTCTCTCTCTCTCTCTCTCTCTCTCTCTCTCTCTCTCTCTGTGTGTGTGTGTGTGTGTGTGTGTGTGTGTGTGTGTGTGTTTTATTTCATATTAAGTGTGTCGGGATATGTAAATTGATATTGCTACTTGTTTATTCTTTTTCATTAGTAGTACTCTGTGTTTAATTAATTACGTTTTGTCTGATGTGTGTGTGTGTGTGATGTGTGTGTGTGTGTGAGATGTGTGTGTGTGTGTATGTGTGTGTGTGTGTGTGTGTGTGTGTGCCTTCTGCGTTGTGTATGAACTAATTTAATAAAACATATTTCACATATTTTCCCACTAATTCTAGAAAAATTACTCAACAAAAGGTTATGGGCCCAGTTCCCAGGCATTAATGCTGTGTATTTGAAGAAAAAAAGTTGTGCGCGAAAATCCAGAGTTGGTTCGTCAATTATGTATGCGCCAATGAATTTTTATTTTTGTTAACTGATCATTAGCATGTGTATACTACTGACATTTATAGCTTCAGGTCAAAAAAATGAGTAGCACAGGCTCATCCGGACTCCACATTGTTGAAAAACTGATAAGGTGAGAAAATTATTCGACGTAGAAATTAGCCATGAAGGCGTATTTAGTTCATGATGAATTATGGGATGTTGTATTAAATTCTCCTTTGGCTCCGACACAATGGGACGATTTGTGGAGAAAGAGAGACAGAAAAGCACATTCCCGGATTATACTCTTCACGGACAAGACAAATTATTCCCATATAAGGGAACAAATACGGCAACAGAAGCTTGGACGACCCTGGGAAAGGCATTTGAAGAATCAGGATTCACGCATCATGTTGGCTTGCTTAGAACATTGATCACAACTAAATTAGATAAATGCAAGTTGGTAGACAATTACTACGATCGAATCATAACAACCGTGTTTAAGTTAAATGAAATGAAGTTCACAGTAAGTGAAGAGTGGATAGCAACTTTACTCCTGGCCGGATTACCTAATCATTATCAACCTATGAGTATGGCACTTGAAAGCTCTGGAACCCATATTACCAGAGATTCTATCAAAGTAAAACTACTACAAGATGTCAAATTAGAAGGCTTGAATGGAAATGAAGAATCTGCATTATACGAGTATATAAATAGGCAAAGTCACTCAAAATGAAATATTAAATGTGACAAGTGTAACAAACCGAATAATATTGCTAAATATTGTTCTAGCAAGAATGAAAAAGGAGGAAAATGATCAAAAAATAACAATAAAGGAAATGTGGATAAAAAACAGTCAGAACAAAAGAAAGCATTTCTTGCAGCAGATTCTACCCAGTTTTACAAAAGAGAGATGTGGTATTTAGATTATTGTGCCTCGACTCACATTACTAACAATGGAAGGAAGCTTCACAACATTAAACCATGTAATAGCTCAGTGGTCAGCATGGGAGGTGATGGCTTAAGAGCAGAAACTTCTGGTAGTACTGACCTGACATTGTACACTGGTGATAAAACAGTAGAAGTGGAAGCTTCTGATGTCATTCACATTCCAAACTCAGCTATGAACTTGCTTACAGTTAGTAAGATTGTGAGCAAAGGACATAAAGTGACTTTTAATAAGGAAGGTGGGTTCACTTATGATGCAGAAGGTGAGCTAATTGCAAAGGCATCGACTAAAAATGGTATCTATTGCTTGAACACAAGTGAGATGAAGCAATGTTATTACACTGAAGGAAATGGATTCCTATGGCATCCTCAACTAGGCCATATGAATCACAAAACTATGTTGAAGTTGGCAAAGGTCTCAATGGGATTAAATGAAGATATTGTGGTCAAGGACCCATGTAAATTGTGTATTATGGGAAAACAGTCACGTCTTCCGTTCAAATGTAGCAAAAGACATTTTGAACACATCTTGGAGCTAGTATATTCTGATTTCTGTGGTCCAGTGGAAACAGCATCTATTGGTGGAAATCGTTATTTTATTACATTTATTGATGATTTTTCTAGATTTAAGTTTGTCTATTTTTTGAAGAAAAAGTCTGAGACACAGATATTTAAAAACTTCAAAGTCATGGTGTAAAAACAGACAGCCAGAAGCATAAAAAAGTTGCGGTATGTCAATGGTGAACTGAAAATATTTTTCAGTTCTGAAGGTATCATCCATCAGCTTACAGTACGATACAGTCCACAGCAAAATGGTATTGCTGAGAGAGAAAATTGAACATTGGTTGAAAAAGCATGTACCATGATGTTTGATGCCAACTTACCAAAAGAGTACTGGGCTGAAGCTGTGTCTACAGCTGCGTACATATCAAATCATTCTCCATCTGTCACACTTGGAGATAAAACACCATTTGAATTTTGGCACAGAAGAAAGCCTTCTTTATCACACATGAGAATTTTTGGCTGTAGTGCAATGGTTTACATCCCAAAACCCCATTGCAAAAAATGAGATAGGAAACTACAGAAGTTGACATTCCTAGGATACTGCCAAGAAACAAATGGCTAACGGTTCATTGATAGATAGACTTACAAGATAACTATCAGCAGAGATCTAAATTTCCTGGAAGATGAGAACTGTCTGAGTTCAAGGATTGAGGAACCTAAGAACATCAACATATTAGAGTTGGAGCCAGAAACAGATTACAATTCACATACTGATGAAGATTTTAAATCAGTAGACAGTGATGATGAACTTTTTTATGGTTTTGACAGTGATTCCAAGGAAACAGAAGCAAAAGATGAGGGATATGAAAACCAAAATATGGATCCTTTAGTTCAACAGATGGTTATACCAAGAAGCTCAAGCAGAGAACAAAACCTAGGGAATGGCAGGACTATTATACATAATACTTGCAAGAAGGACTTCCAAATGAAAACACTGATGTCAAGGAGGCTTTGGAAGGGATAAATATGGAAGATTGGAAAAAAGGTCCCAGGTTCGAGTCCCAGTTCCGGCACACAATTTTAATCTGCCAGGTAGTTTCATATCAGCGCACACTCCGCTACAGAGTGAAAGTTTCATTCAGTAAAAAGAGTGTTTAGATATTTGAAAGGAACAATATCTTATAAGCTAGAATTTTCTAAAGATGGAAATACAGAAATAATGGCCTTCAGTGATGCAGATTGTGGAAATAAAATTAATGGCAGATACTCCTTTAACTGGTTCATGCATAAAATTACAAAACTCTTTAATTTTGTGTTCTAGTAAAAAACAAAAAAAACTGTTGCACTTTCTACTTGTGAGGCAGAATATATGGCTTTGGCTTCAACTGTTGAAGATTTATTGCGATTAAGGCAACTAATGCTTATATAGACCCAAGTAGTATGAGAAATTCACTTAAAATATGTTGTGACAACAAAGGAGCCATTCAGTTACCCAAGAATCTAGTGACAAATTCTAGATCAAAGCATATAGATGTAAAATATCATTTTATAAGAAATCATGTGGAATCAGGTGTCATTAGCATTGAACATCTACCTTCTGAAGATACTGTACATTAGCTGATGCTTTTACCAAACCCCTAAGTACTGCAAGACATGAAACCTTTGTAAGAAATTGTCATCTTGTGAAATATGTGAAGGAGTGACTCTACACAGTATAGTATTAATATCAATTTAAGTGGACATGTTGAGATATGTAAATTGATATTGCTACTTGTTTATTCTTTGTCATTAGTAGTACTTTGTGTTTAATTAATTACGTTTTGTCTGATGTGTCTGTGTGTGTGTCTTCTGTATTGTGCACAAACTAATTTAATAAAACATATTTTCATGTATTTTTCCACTAATTGTAGAAAAATTACTCAACAAAGTGAATTGGGAATGCTTGTAATTGTTATTTTTTCCAAACTATAAATATATTTGTGTTAGAATGAAGATAATTAATTAAGTATCATTAAATGTGACAATAGAAAATCCAGTTTGGAATGTTAATAACAAAGGATAAATAACAACTCTTGTGAAGACAATCACTGAGCCACTGACAGGCACATAAAATACACAACATTCATACAACTTAAATTTTTGGCCATAGCTTTCATGAAACACAAATATCCCCACAATAACTCAGACATGACTATGCACACATGACCACCATCTCTGGCTGCTTCACTGCAACAAGCATCTTGACTCAGTGTGAGTTGTTATCTATCCTCTATGGTTGACAATAATAAATGTAATCTTTACAACACAGAACATTCATTGTTGCTTAGAAATAAGTATACTACTGATTACATCATTATTCAATTAGCCTATGGTGTCACTTTAAAAGAAGAAATAGTAAGAGGGCCAAGATGTGAACTTGGCTGAAGATATTCATGAACTGTTTTGATCATTATGATTATAGTGATATGGTGGTGGTTAGGTAATGGTTCAATGTTGATAAAAAAATGTTCCATATTAATTTTTTATGGTAATTTTTTGTTGTGTTCAAATTTGTAATGCATACTCTTAAGGAATGAAACTGTTTTTAGTACTGTAAAAAATAACATTCATATATAATCCACTGAAAAACCTTAAGTGAAGGTAAAGAATACTGATGTTCGCATCGGAACAATATTCTATAGAGCAACTTTATACATGGCTGCATAACAACAACTGTGTGTGCATAAATTTTACCAGTTTCTGTTACCATTAAGGGGACTTCATATTAAGATAAAAAAAAAGTGTTCTTGTATTAAAATCTCAGTTGTTTGTCTTTTATGAATTCCTGCAAAAGTTATAATAAGTTTTTACCTTTTTAGGATGGTGCCAGTACAGACCAAGCAATGATATTGGCACTTGACTGTGTGGGACAAATTATAGAGTGTGTACCCCCAAATCTACTGTGTGCTGCAGCCCTAATTGAGGAGATGGTACCTGCAGATGTGCAGCCAATGGCTGGTTCTGTGCCACTGCAGCTGATTCTGTCTGCCTTGTACTCGCAGCTACAACAACATCCTGGACCTAGTATGGCACTCTCAGAGGCACTCTGTGACCTAGGACAGAGCACCAAACAAACAGAGAAGATACAAGCACTTGTCATGAGGATTAATGAGTAAGTTACTTTGAACGGTTGGTAGTCCTACACTTCAGTTGCTCAGTGACCGGCGGCCAGTGCACACGTGACCAGCAGCAGCTCTACATTGTAAGATAACCGGCTTCTTAATAGAAGCGACTTATTTTCATTTCATGTGTGCTTTCTTTTACAGTTCTTAAATCTTTAGTGTACTCGCATGTTTATTTATTAAGAATCGCGTTTAGTTGTCAGATCAGTTGTTGATATTTTGATTTATTAGCTCGCGTATATATTTTTCAGATTCGCCGGTAATAAACAATTTAGTGTTAGGTTCATAGTTTTCGAAGCTCACTGTTTATCAAACTTCTGTGTCCTCAGGAGTACTTACGTGGAAGAAACAAAGGTTTTTAGAATGGCTAGGAACTGTGACTGTTGTGAACGGATGGAGACAGAGTTGGTGACTCTTCGCTCACAGCATCAGGCAAGGTTGGCTTCGCTGGCAATGCTTGAGACTGCGGTGGGTGGGCGCTGCTGTTGTGGGCCGCTCGTGGGGGTACAGCAGACGCCCTGTGCGTCTGTTGTGCCCTCCGATTGGCCTGCGGCTGTGGCCAGCCTGCTCACTGCCCGTGAGGAGGTAGCCCTCCAATCCGTGGTGGATTGGGAGGTCTCCTCAGCACGTGTCAGGCGGCGTAAGACTTCCTGGGGGACCGAAGTGGAGGCCTCCCCGGTTAGTCTTGCCAACAGATTCGAGGCGCTGTCTGTGACAGAGGATGTTCTTGATGCAGATGATGTCGCTTGTCCTGTAATTGCCCCACTGCCTTCAAGATCCGGGCACACACAGAGGGTGGGTTTGTTGGTAGTTGGGAGCTCCAACGTTAGGCGGGTGATGGAGCCCCTTAGGAAAATGGCTGTTAGGGAGGGGAAGAAATCCAATGTGCACTCCGTGTGCATACCGGGGCGAGTCATTCCAGATGTGGAATGGGTCCTTCCGGATGCCGTGAAGAGCGCAGGCTGCAGGAAGCTGCAGGTGGTGGCTCATGTCAGGACCAATGATGTGTGTCGCTTTGGATTGGAAGAGATCCTCTCTGGTTTTGAGCGGCTATCAGAAGTTGTAAAGACTGCCAGTCTTGCTTGCAAGATGAAAGCGGAGTTCACCATCTGCAGCATTGTCAACAGGACTGACTGCAGACTTTTTGTTCAGAGCCGAGTGGAGGGTCTGAATCAGAGACTCAGACGGTTCTGCGACCATGTGGGCTGCAGATTCCTCGACTTGCGTCAAAGGATGGTGGGTTTTCGGATTCCGCTAAATAGGTCAGGAGTCCACTATACTCAGGAAATGGCTACACGGGTAGCGGGGGCTGTGTGGTGTGGACTGGGCGGTTTTTTAGGTTAGAGGGTCTCGGGAATACACAAAATGGGTTTCAGTCTCAAAGGGGGCAGGTCAGACACAGGAAGAAAGCAAATCTAGAAACCATTGGTATAACAGTTGTAAATTGTCATAGCTGTATTGGGAAAGTTCCAGAGCTCCAAGCACTGATAGAAAGTACTGAGGCACAAATCGTTATAGGTTCTGAAAGCTGGCTGACGCCTGAGATAAGTTAGGCCGAAATTTTTTCCAAGGGCCAAATGGTCTTCAGAAAGGATAAATAAATAAAAAAGGGGGTGGCGTGTTTATTGCTGTTACAAATGGTTTTTCCTGCAGCAAAATTGAGACAGATACTTCCTGTGAGTTGGTCTGGGTAGAGGTTATTCCTGACAACATAAATAAATTAATAATTGGATCTTTTTATCGGCCCCTGACTCAGACGATGTGGTTGCGGAAATGTTCAAAGAAAGCTTGAATCACATTTCAAATAGGTATCCGAAGCATACTGTTATAATCGGTGGTGACTTTAATTTACCCTCCATATGTTGGCATAATTACATATTCAAAACAGGCAGCAAATATAAAACATCGTCCAAACTAGTTCTGATTGCTTTTTCTGAAAATTACTTCGAACAGTTAGTTCATGAACCCACTAGAATAGTAAGTGGTTGCAAAAATACCCTTGATCTCCTAGCAACAAATAATCCTGAGCTAGTAAAGAGCATCAAAACAAATGCAGGGACTAGCGAACATCGAGTTGTAGTAGCGAGACTGAATGTCGAAATGCGCAAATGCACCAAAAATAAATGAAAAATATATCTATTCAATAAAGGAGATAAAAATTTGCTTCACACTTTCCTGAGTGATAGTCTCCAGTCTTTCAAAACTAAAAATGTGAGTGTAGATCAGTTGTGGCTTACTTTCAAAGACATAATATCAGTAGCAATGGAGAGATTTATACCAAATAAATTAATAAAAGAGGGGGCTGACCCCCTGTGGTACACAAAACAGGTCAGATCACTGTTGCAGAAACAAAGAAAAATGCATGCAAAATTTAAAAAGACACAGAATCCACAAGACTATCAATCTTTTACTAAAACTTGCAACCTAGTGCGGACTTCAATGTGAGAAGCCTGTAGTAGTTACCACAATGAAATCCTGTCACGTAATCTTGCAGAAAATCCAAAGAAATTCTGGTCATATGTGAAGTACACTAGCGGCAAACACAAACAATACCTTCACTACGCGATAGCAATGGTAATACTACCGATGACAGTACTGCTAAGGCAGAATTACTGAACACAGCTTTCCAAAATTCGTTCACCAAAGAAGACAAAGTGAACACTCCAGTATTGAAGCCAAGAACAGCTACCAGCATGCGAAACTTAGAAGTAGATGTTCCTGGAGTAGTAAAACAACTTAAGTCATTAAACAAAAATAAATCTTCCGGGCCAGATTGTATACCAACTAGATTCCACTCAGAGTATGCTGATGCAATAGCTCCGTACTTAGCTATAATTTACAACCAATCCCTCAGCGAAAGATCCGTACCCAAAGACTGGAATGTTGCACAAGTTACTCCAATATTCAAGAAAGGCAATAGGAGTGATCCCCAAAATTACAGGCCTATCTCATTGACATTGATTTGCAGTAGGATTTTGGAACATATACTTTGTTCGAATATTATGAACTACCTTGAAGAGAACGACCTACTAACCAGTAGTCAACATGGATTCAGAAAGTATCACTCTTGTGAAACACAGCTTACACTTTATTCACATGAAGTGTTAAGTGCCATCCACAAGGGATCTCAAATTGATTCCATATTTCTGGATTTCAGGAAGGCTTTTGACACTGTACCCCACAAGCGACTTCTAATGAAATTGCGTGCTTATGGAATATCTCCCCAACTGTGCGATTGGATTCATGATTTTTTATCGGAAAGAACACAGTTCGTTGTAATTGATGGTAAGTCATCGAGTAAAACAGAAGTGATATCTGGCATTCCACAGGGAAGCATTATAGGTTAGTTAGTTCGATACTGGACAGTGTAGTCAACAGTCGCTGTTGTCTGACAGAACTGGCAAAAGTGCACAGTGCAGCCAGATGTGTGCATGCGCAGTGCAACTTTCGTGTTTGGCTTGCTCCAGTGGTCTGCTGCCACAGCCGGAGCTCGAAGCCAGTTGGCACAAGCGCCATATTTTGGCTCGACTATAGTTTGAGTAACGCTACAATCAAAAGGGAGGTAGGTGTAATAGATTGCTAAATCTTTGGCACGGAATCAAGTTGCATTACTTATGATATATTTTTTCTTTTATGTTATTCCTTGCAATGTTAAACTTTTAATTGTGTAATTTAAATAAACTTGAATATTTCAGTGCTCTCGAATTGTTATAGCAATAGCAAGAGTTATCACCAAGAGGTCCAGTGAAAACACACTCAGTTGTACAGCTTATTAGTTTTCCTATTAGATGAGTGGATAATTGTAATTATTATACACAAATTTCTCTGATTCCAAATTGATAACATTTGGCTCTTACTAAATATATAGTGAAAATTATAGAAGGAAACTTTCCTGGTGGGATAATTTATATGTTTGTGTGTGATTTTATTTGTGTCTGTCGACGAGCCTGTTCTTTGGGTAAGTCATCCATTTTCTATTTTTATATAAATATATAGTGACCTTTACTTACTGTTCTACATCTTTTAGAAAGGTTAAAAAGCTTATATCCTTATTTATATTAAAATTATTTCAGAATTAGGGACTGAACACCATTTGCTGCCTTTTCTCTTATTGCTGCTCATAATAACAATGATACAGCTCCAAGTATCTACCTTTTATAGTGCATCAAATAATTGTTTACTTGTACTTAATGCAAGCAGTTAAAATACACATTTCATAAACATATTCAGTTGTATTTCACTTAAAAGACAGGTATTTACTGTCTCTGAAGATGGCAGATGTCACAAATGCGAACTAAATTTTGGTGCACAGATTGTAGCAGAGTTTCCTTTCTGTCTACTTCCTATTGTGTGGTATGGCTCTGATAGGCAGGAATGTGAGATGCAGCATGAAATGCAATAAAGAGTAAGGGTGGTAGAGAGAAAAGGGGAGAAGACGAGATGTGTTTGAGGAGGGGAGGAAGGGACTGTAAAATGGTAAATATGAAATAACATAATAGTAATAATAATAATAAATATGAGTGAATAAGCAATAATTAATGGGATGTTGAAATATTAAAGAAAAATTAAAGAATTAAAATAAAGTACAAAAAGGGACCACAAAAAGTTTGAATAAAGTTATGAATTGGAAGGAGATACAGCTTAATAAGTGCTGGATGGGAAGGACTGTTAAGCATGGATGTAGTGATGATATCTTAGGCTGATGCGAGGGTGGTTGCAGGCCTTAGAATATGTGGTCACCATCAAACTTGGTAAAACACAGTATGGATCACCTAATGGCACAGCATGCAGCTGAACACAACACACTTAATTTCAATTGCTACTTTACAATCTGGGCCCTCTGGATCCTCCCCTCTGCCACCTCCTTTTCTGAACTGCACAGAATGGAGTTGTCCCTGTAACATATATGGTCCCACAACTGCCCTGGCCTCAATCTCAGATAACGTATCATCCCTAAACTCCATGCCTGACAGCCTCCCCCTCCCACAAAAATAAATTAATTATTCTTCATAATTTCCTAATTTGCAGTGCAAGAAATAATGCTGAAGACTTTATGTCAGTAGAAGATACCCCACACATGGCAGATATGCTAGCAAGTAATCTTCTTTTGACTGAGGAGGGACCACATTATTTGAAGGTAACAAAAGTATTTTTGTATTGTTTCAATATTAATATAGTACTACACATTTGGCAGTAACTTTCATTTTACACGCATAGATCCAAAATTCTGTGGCTTAGTTATGAAAGTACCAATGTCAAAAATCTTAGTTTTACGGTATAAGCTTCTGAAAATTTTCGGTATTTTCTGAAAAATATTAACAGTATATTTGGAGCTCACATCTTAAAATCCCAGTATCTCTCATCCTATGTGGCTTAGACATTGGCCGTTTTAACATTTCAGACCATGTGAAACTATGGTCTACACCAATAAAACCAGTTTTGATAAATACTGACATTGGTCCTTTTAGAACCAAGCCACAGAATTATAGTAATGTAGTGACAGTACTGTAGGAAAAGAAGGCATTTCGGAATAGCTTCATATTAGAACCCAGGCAGACAGGGAATCTTATGTTTAAGAAAGAAACAGAGACTAACAGGCAATTGCAGCATCCAAGCAGAAATACTGATAAGATTTTGGAAATAATTTGGAAACTTTGTGTCAAGCCACTGGAAAACTTTTCTGGAGTTTAAGTGCAAATCTTCAAATGGGAGGTAATAAGGTATTGACAAGTTTTAGACAAGTCATGAAAGCTGCAAGTGAATCAAGTAGACGCCTTGGGCAGATGAAGGTAATATTTTGAAGTGTCGCTCAATATAGGTGAAACATTCAGTAAAGTTTCAGATGTCAGTGTACAATGGGATACGAATGATGATGGAAACAAGGTCATAATTGAGGAAGTGGAGAGAATGGTCAATAGACTGCAGTGAAATAAAGTGACCGGGGTAGATGTAATTACTCAGCACTCTTCAGATACTGTGGAATGTCAGTTCTTAAATGGTTACAGAGGATAATTTAAATGACATGGGAGTCAGGACAGGGTCCATCTGGCTGGATGAAAGCAGTGATCACACTAATTTTCAAGCATTGAAACAGAAAAAAATGTAACAACTAGAGATATCTCTTTAATTAGCATTGTGGGCAAAATCTCCACAGGTATTGTTGAAAGGAGAATTTGAGTATTAGTGGAAGACAAATTGGATGAAAGCCAGTGTGGATTTCAACCTCTTAGATGCTGTCATGAGCATATCTTTAGCCAATGGCTGATAACGGAGAAGTGCTATGAGTGAAACAGGGATTTGTGTCCAAGTTTTACAGATCTAGAAAAGGATTATGACCATTTTCTTAAGAGGAAGCTATTGTCAGTTCTACAAGATTATGGAAAACAAGGTGCATCTGAAAAGTTCACCTAATGATCTCAGGAAATATAGGAGACAAGGGTTACAAATAAAATATCTGTCCTGTCCTTCAAAGTAGTTGTCATTGGCTACAATACACTGCTGACACTGATTGTACAGCTATTGGAAACTGCCAGCAAACACTTCTTGTGGAATCGCTCAAAGCGCTGAGGTCATATAGTGTTGGATCTCCGCAACCAGTGCGAAGTGTAAGCCTTTTAGGGCTAATTTAAGGATGAGAAACTGAAAGAAGTCTGCTGGCATCAAATCTGAAGAATAAGGAGGTTGTGGAAGCACAGTGACCTTGTGTCTAACAAGAAAGTTGAGAATGTCAATCACAATGTGTGGATGGGCATTGTCCTGTAGGAAATTTCACTTTCCATTCCAGTACAGTTCTCACCAAACCTGCCAGATTTGTTGCAGCAGCCATTTCCAAATTCCCTCATAAGCTTCTGCATTGACAGTATTGGTACAAATTTATGATGGATCATGCTCCATGTTGCAATGACATGAGTTCTCACACTGTTCAGAGATCTCTTGTCACTTTTGCTGGTGACTCCTTTAAAATGAACTTAATTGTAAAAATAGCATGTGGGCCTCTTTAAAAATAAAATTTGTGGACTATTATGATTACAGACAACCTTCACAATAAGAACTGTTCAAAAGACTAGCATTACAAATTATCACTTCATATTAATAATTTGCATATTTCAGAAATCACTTATGGCAGATTCATAATAAAGCAAACTTAACTGTTTTGCTGAAGAATGTTCTGGATGGTATGGTTGTGGCCCATGAAATATTTCTGGTCCTGACATTATGACCTGAGCTGCACTGGACACCTTCAGAGGTGCTCCTGGGTGTGCTGAGTCTTGCCACTGAGAGCACTCTGAAAACATCCACCTCAGCTGTGGAAGGAGCAGAAATATTTCAAGGACCATGGCCATACAAACTGAAAAATTCATCAGCAACTATGGTGTTCAGCCATGAAAACATTCATTGTATGATTAATATGTTATTTTGTTTTAATGATCAGTAATAATAGGCAAGTTTTCCTATTTCAGTTGTTAACATCGTAATGTTTTATTCTCACTTGAAGTTAAGAGAGAACAAGCAATTTGCTCATATAAAATGTTAATGTCATTAAGCTGTATTGAGAATTTGTAATAGCATCTGGTGAACATGAAATCTGTTTTTGCTTTGTTCCATCAGAGGGCCAATGCTGCAGTGAGATTGTAATTCTGTGAGTCAAGAAAATGAACTATCATAGAATCTACAGATAACAATAACATCAGGATAGTTCAGAACTCACCACAAAGATGTATGATTAGCTATGACAGGCACATAGAAAAAGACACTCATATGTACAACACTTAAGCTATCAGCCATTAGCCTGCATAAAAAAAGAGAGCATTCACACAATCTCACAGGCACACTTCACAGATACATAACAGTCATCTTCAGCTGCTACACACACTGTGTAGCAAGAAGATAGGAGTAGAGCAGTGGTGAGGGGGTTACAGGAGATTGCACAGTGGAGGTTGGGATGGATGCCACATGGCTTTATAAGCTGCATCTTGTTCCACCCATTTAGTATGTACAGCAAGTCCTTTCGGAGCATGTACATAGTAAATGGGTAAAATTAGATGCAGCTCATATCCATCTCCAAAACCACCATGGAATCATCCTGTCCCCTTTCCCCTCCCCTCCCCTCTCCTACTACCTTCTCATCACAGAGAGTGATTCAGTGTGTGGCAGCCAGAGGTGATGATTATGTGTGCCTGTATGATTGTGTGAATGCTCTCTTTTCTGATGAAGGCTAATAGCTAATAACTCAGCACATTCACGACTGGTCGTCAGCGGCCCTGGATGGGTCAGCTGGACTGCTGTTTTTAACAAGTTTTTCGAAAATTACAGCTAACTATGAATGCAATAATTGAATTGGCTGTCTCGTTTAAATCAATGAAACCTCATTTATCTACTTATAAATATTAATAAATATTAAAATTAGCAGATTGAAAGAAAATTTCAGTAAATCTTTGCTCTCATGTAAATTCACCATATGAAGAATCAGCAGACTGTGAGCAATGCAGATAGCACACAAAAGCAATATAGGACTTGGCAGCTACTAATTTTTTAGCGTAGCATGAGTCAGGCTCGGGCACCATCTGCTTGACTAATTACCGCTGAATGAGTCTGGCTTGGGCGCCATCCACAATGCGTTAAATGTTGTATGGGTGAGTTTGTTTCTTATGTGTCTCTCACAGCTTGTTATATGTCTCTGTAGTGAATTGTAAACTATCCTATAATGTTGAATTTCAACCTGGACTTTCAATTATTAGAATCTATAGGCAGGTATATTTATTCCTAAAATTGTACAGAATTAATGAAATAAAAGAAAATAACATGGTTAGAACTTCCATATCATTATACTTTTTGGTATTAATATCAATTAATTCGAATAAATAATCACTGAGACGGATTTACGTCTCAAATACGTCAAAGACATTATTGATAGATCTGAAGCATTGAATTAAAATTTGTGGTGCGGCCGGGAATCGAACCCAGACCTCCATGCTTACTAGGCAGACGTCTTAACCGTTAGACTACCACACCACTAACGATTAAGGCGCCTCGGAATAGTCTATGTAAGTATGTATGTATGTGGTGTGGTAGTCTAACGGTTAAGACGTCTGCCTAGTAAGCATGGAGGTCCGGGTTCGATTCCCGGCCGCACCACAAATTTTAATTCAATGCTTCAGATCTATCAATAATGTCTTTGACATATTTGAGACGTAAATCCATCTCAGGGATTATTTATTCGAATTAATTGATATTTATATCACCATAACAGGATTGTTCCACCATGTCCATTGCTGAGGTGCTATTCCGCTGCATGGAGAGCCTTGGCAGTAGTGGCAGTTATCTTTGGAACAAAGAAGCTGAATTAAAGTTTGTGTTGTGGAGGGAAATCGTACATAGACTATTCCGAGGCGCCTTAATCGTTAGTGGTGTGGTAGTCTAACGGTTAAGACGTCTGCCTAGTAAGCATGGAGGTCCGGGTTCAATTCCCGGCCGCACCACAAATTTTAATTCAATGCTTCAGATCTATCAATAATGTCTTAGTTATAATAAGAAAAGATTTTGTGTTTATTTTGAGAATTTTTCTTATGTATATAGTCTGTTTGCCAATAATACCT
This sequence comes from Locusta migratoria, assembly GCA_026315105.1. NCBI lineage: Eukaryota > Metazoa > Arthropoda > Insecta > Orthoptera > Acrididae > Locusta > Locusta migratoria. The sequence goes on from CM048744.1 coordinate 599,240,516, forward strand.
CTCTACAAATTAAAAATAAAGTCAAACCTCTGTGTGGCAGGTTATGTGGCAGTTCTTACAGTATAGCTCCCATTGGTTGCTTGGTCAACTTGGAATGCTGGAACCAGGAGAATCAGCACCACAAAGTCCTCCTCTTATACCTGCCATAGCATCTAGGCCTACACCTGTGTGTTTGCTCCATACTATGTTTCATGTGGGTCATCGGCCATTTGACCAGGTGAGTTTTCCTAAATATTACATGTAGTCAGATGAAAGTGCACAAAACATATTCAAGACTGGTGTAAATCACCCTGTTTATAACAAGTTTTTCGAAAATCACAGCTTTCTAACTATTAATGTAATTGAGTTTCTTATCTCACTTGAAACAAGAAAACAATGGAATTATCTTAAAGGATTCAACAATATTTTGGAAAGGATAGTTTGTTACCCACCATAGAGATGTCCAATAAGCCACAGAAAGGCACACATAACAGAATAAACAAAAAATGAAGTTTTCGGCTGTTAAGCCTTATCTGCCACAGAGAACGCGCTAGTCCAGCCGCAACAGCCAGAGACAGCAGTTGGGTTTGTGTGTGTGTGTGTGTGTGTGCACGTGTGTGCGCGCACGCACGTGCACGCACGTGGCAAATGAAGACTTAACAGCCAAAAGCTTCATTTTTTTTTAAATTCTGTTATGTGTGCCTTTCTGCAGCTCATCGGGTGTCTCTGTGTTGAGTAGTAAGGATTCTACTGCCCTTATACCTGTGTTAATTAGAATTTCTTTGCAATTAAATTCAACTTAAAATGAATTTTGGAGGTGTGAATTAAAATAAATTGATATCACCGACAAGTTTATTCCAGACCATAAAACTTCAACAGAACTCAGTCACAACAGCACTTCAACAAAACACAACTCAGACTAAAACCAAGACTTGGTGCAAAATAGCATCCTCACATAGTATTTAAACAATTACTATCAATGTTATACTTAATTAAACAATTTAATTAGTAGTATCATAGATGTTTCTGAGCAGATTACGGTATACAATAATAATACAGTTCATCAGAATTCATTCAGTTATTAAATTAGCTGTTACATGATTTTAATACTGCAAATATCATTTAGATATGAGGTACAATTTAATTCGTCTAATTAGCCTCAAAATTACATTCTTAATTTAGATATTTATAAATGAGCAATTTTACAAAGTTGGTTTGCATATTTTATATGATATTTAATTTGCATTTGCTTAATATACATGGATGTTACACAGTAATTAGTCCATTTGTATGAATATTGACAATGAGAAACAATAGAGACTTCTAGAAAGTTCCATATTGTATAAATAGTTCATTATTCAAAATTTATGATTCTACTCTTTGATAATTGTTTCGTTTCGTATAAAATGACTTTTTCAGGTTAATTAATTACATATAAATTAAAGTTATGCCACAAATACCAGGTAATAGAGGACATAGAGTAGTTGGAACAAAAGGATTGGAAGTAGTATTGGTCTGTAAGGTAGGAATATGGTATCCCGGTCTTCACTAAAGCATGGTATCCTGTAACACAAATGCACTGCTCATGCCATTACATTACAGTAGCAACATACCCTTTCCAAAATATTGTTGAAATCTCTGTTATATATTTAAAAAATTGTTATATTAAAATTAGCAGAAACATTATTTTGTTAAGTAAATCTCTCTCCTTTTTTTTTTTTTTTTTTTTTTTTTTTTTTTTTTTTTTTTTTTTTTTTTTTTTTTTTTCCCTAAAAAATCTTGATCATATGGTTTTTACAGATAACCATTCTTCTTCTGAACTGGAAAATCTATTTCCTCTTCCAGGGGATTGAAAACTTCTCTCTCATCAAATTAGCCATGTTGAGAATGTGCAGAGTGTGAGCACTTGGCAGACAGTAACACAGATATGTGCCAAAAGTAGTGTTGGAGTCAACAGAGAGCGGGAAATAAAAAGCCCTTTTGTTGTGTACAAATAGTTAGAACACAAATCAATATGTAACAGTACAATACAGAGAAGCTTCCTTCTTCATTTTACCTGGTTACCAACAGAGAGCAGGCTGAGCCCTGGCAGCTACAAAAATTTAGTGTTGTATAAGTTAGACTCAGGCACCATCCTCCTGACTAACTGCTGCTGAACGAGCCTGGCTCAGGCACCATTCATAATGTGTTAGGTTTATTGGCCAACAATTTATGTAATCAATATTTTCTTTTACCCGTACCTTAAATATTTGTGCCAAGTAATTTATTTGGACATTAGCCAAAACCAGACATTTGTCCACTTGTTGAAATACTGAGGATAATGTAATTCAAGTATTGTGATTTCACTAAAATTGATCAATTAACCACAGTGAATAGCCTTCACACTGAGAGTCGTATCTCACACACTATCAATGTGAAGATGAAATTACTGAAAATGAATTATTGACAGGAATTTGCTTCTGAAAAACTGATTACCAAGGTTTTACAGAAACAAGGCAATTTTTAGGCTCAGAATTAATGCTTCAATTTTTTAATGTGATAACTCTTAAAGCATTTAAATAAAACAAACTTTATATTAATATTCTACATGTTTATTCTTAATGTCTACATATTTATTGCTCAATATAGTTACACCCTGACAACTGACACATTTCTCTCAATTAGAAACCACTTCATTAATGTTTTCACGGTAGAATAAGGTTTTCTATGTTGGTGATGGAGAGACAGCCTAATCCCTGCTTCCATTGTTTCGTCTTTATAAAAGTTGTTATATATTGCGGTGCACGGCGAGACAAACTCTGTGATGCCGCCTGTGAGTATGCCACCAGCTGCGAGACAGCAGCACTTGTGTTGGCCAGCCCACCACCTAGTGGCTGCCGGCACCAGAAAGCCAAGTGAACTGCAAAGCGGCTCAATGTTCTAGTGTGCTCCAGTCAATGTCTACACTGCTCTAGGAGTGTGAAGTGATTGTGTGCTTTCGTCTATACCCTATACAAAGTGAACTATTGTCTGTATCTTATCTTAAACTGCAGGCACTACTACTAGTGTTAATTGTATCACTATTAAGAAGTTTCTTCATTGGGGATGAGAGTAGGGTTCAAATTTGTTGTTTGCCCTACTTATCCACTATGGAGCAACCACATGCCACTGTTGTGAACATTCCTATTCTGCCATGGGGCGAAGTTCTTCATAACAAATTACAATCTCTAGTGGACTCTCTTCGACAGTTAGTTGCCATTAAGACAGCAATGGTGGGCCGTATGGACATTTTGTCTGTGGTTACAACCTTGTTGTCACTCCCTGCAGTGTCGTTGGCTACTTCTGCTCGTTCAGGTACTGTTCCTTTTCGACCTCCATTCTCTGGCTTCGATGATAGTCTTGAGGAGTGGGATTTCTGCAAAAAACAATTGCGACAGCACTTCCTTGTTCTGGCATATCCGACCTGGATTTATCTGAAGCCTTATTTTTTGTCTTGGATTTCCCTGCATATCTACCAGTTGTTAAGTCAGTTTAGCTTTCCGCTACAAAAATGTGATCCACACCTCCTCTTCCCAAAGGTAAGGGACCATACAAATCACAAGCTGTAATATCATTTAAATGTTTAGGTATAATAGGGTATAACAGAAAATGAGCATGTTAATTATTATCCTTCACTTTTTGACACAAAACGCAAGATTTTAAATTTTTTATTACTTTTCTACTCATATTTCTAAAATAATAAAATTTCATTATATGTTTTATGCACTTCCGTATTCTGAAATGTCCATACCCTTGGTGAATATACCATATTAATTCTGTCTGAACACTCTCAGGAATACACACTTTCCAATGATTACTGTCTGACAATTTCCACCAGAACAATATTCCATCAATAATTTTAAAATGCTCTTCATTTCCTTTAGCAGAATAAATAAACTTATCCTTAAAGAAAGAGTCTTGTTTGACATCTATAAGAATTTTATTGGCTAACTTTCTTACCATGTCACTGGCATAACTAAGTTTCATAAAATTTATACCGAACAAAATCTCCTTTTCTTCATTAATGGGAACCTTGTCCAATCCTAAAGAAAGTCTATGAAGGGCATCCGGAACCATATTTTAGACCATTTTATATATGCAATGTCTATTTGGAAATTTTGTAAAAATAACATCCACATCATAAATCTATTGTGTAATAGCCTACTTTCTAAAAGGAAAGATAAAACCTGGTGATCAGTATAGATAATTACTTTAGAATTCCATATTAAGTTATGAAACTTTTCCATACTCCAAACAATTGCTAACAACTCCTTCTCTTAACTTCTTTGCTTTCTACAGTATGTCTGCCTAGGTGTACTTGTGTCTGTGTGAATGTGTGGGTGTGTGTGCATTTGTTTACCCTCCTTTTTTTCCCCCAAATAAAGTCTTTACTGTCCCAGGATTGGAATGACTCCTTACCCACTCCCTTAAAACCCTCATCATTTCCTTTTCCCTCTCCTTCCCTACTGCCTGATGAAGCAACTAGGCTGCGAAAGCTAGCATTTTTATGTGTGTGTGTGTGTGTGTGTGTGTGTGTGTGTGTGTGTGTGTGTGTGTGTGTGTGTTTTTATTTGTTACTATCACTGCCCCGAAATGAGATCCATCCTTCATGACATCCTCCCCACTCCTCCGAGAGTGTCTTTCCGCCACCCACCTAACCTCCGTAACCTCCTAATCCATCCCTATGAAATTCCCAAACCACCTTCCCTACCTCCTGGCTCCTACCCTTGTAACCCCCCCCCCTTGTAAAACCTGCCCTATGCACCCTTCCACCACCACTTACTCCAGTCCTGTAACCCAGAGGGTATACACAATCAAGGGCAGAGTCACTTGAGACAGCACCCACGTGCTTTACCAACTGACATGCCTGCACTGTAAAGCGTTCTATGTGGGAATGACCAGCAACAAACTGTCCATTCGCATGAATGGTCACATGCAGACAGTGTTTGTTGGTAATGAGGATCACCCTGTGGCTAAACACACCTTGGGGCACGACCAGCACATCTTGGCACAGTGTTCCACCGTCCGGGTTATCTGGATACTTCCCACCGACACCAATCCTTCAGAACTCCGGGGATGGAAACTAGCCATTCAGCATATTCTCTCTTCCTGTTGCCCACCTGGTCTCAACCTCCGCTAAATTCCAATTCCCACCCACCATCTTTACATCTTTACCTCGGTTCTCTGGACAGAGCTACTGCCTAAAGTGGCATCTCTGTCTAACTTCTTAACTTCTTTGCTTTCTACGGTATGTCTGCCTAAGTGTACTTGCATCTGTGTAAATCTGTGGGTGTGTGTGTATTTGTTTACCCTCCTTTTTTCACCCCAAGGTAAGTCTTTCCTGTCCCGGGATTGGAATGACTCCTTACCCACTCCCTTAAAACCCTCATCATTTCCTTTTCCATCTCCTTCCCTTCTGCCTGACGAAGCAGCTAGGCTGTGAAAGCTTGTATGTGTGTTTGTGTGTGAGGGAAAAGGAAATGATGAGGGTTTTAAGGAAGGGGGTAAGGAGCCATTCCAATCCCGGGACAGGAAAGACTTACCTTGGGGGAAAAAATGGAGGGTAAACAAATGCACACACACCCACACATTTACACAGACACAAGTACACTTAGGCAGACATACTGTAGAACTGTAGAAAGCAAAGAAGTTAGAAGTTAGACAGAGATGCCACTTGAGGCAGAGACTCTGTCCAGAGAACCAAGGCAAAGATGTTAAGATGGTGGGTGGGAATTCGAATTTAGCGGAGGTTGAGACCAGGTGGGCAACGGGAAGAGAGAATATGCTGAAGGGCTGGTTCCCATCTCCGGAGTTCTGAAGGATTGGTGGGAAGTATCCAGATAACCCGGATGGTGTAGCAGTGTGCCAAGATGTGCTGGCCGTGCACCAAGCGTGTTTAGCCACAGGGTGATCCTCGTTACCAACAAACACTGTCTGCCTGTGTCCATTCATGCGAATGGACAGTTTGTAGCTGGTCATTCCCACATAGAACGCTTCACAGTGCAGGCATGTCAGTTGGTAGATCACATGGGTACTATCGCAAGTGGCTCTGCCTTCCAGGTTACGGGACTGGAGTAAGTGGTGGTGGAAGGGTGCATAGGGCAGGTTTTACAACGGGGGCGGTTACAAGGGTAGGAGCCAGAAGGTAGGGAAGGTGGTTTGGGGATTTCATAGGGGTGGACTAGGAGGTTACGGAGGTTAGGTGGGCGGCGGAAAGACACTCTCAGTGGAGTAGGAAGGATGTCATTAAGGATGGATCTCATTTCGGGGCAGGATTTTAGAAAGTCATATCCTTGCTGGAGAGCCACATTCAGAGTCCGCTCCAGTCCCGGAAAGTATCTGGTGACAAGAGGGGCACTTCTGGGGTTCTGTTGAAGGTTCTGAATTTGGGGGGATGAGGAAGTGGCTCTGGAAATTTGCTTCTGTACCAGATCAGGAGGATAGCTGCGGGATGTGAAGGCTGTTATCAGGTTATTGGTGTATTGGTTCAGGGATTCAGGACTGGAGCAGACTCGTTTGCCATGAAGACCTAAGCTGTAGGGAAGGGAACGTTTGATGTTCGTGGCAAACGAGTCTGCTCCAGTCCTGAATCCCTGAACCAATACACCAATAACCTGATAACAGTCTTCACATCCCGCAGCTATCCTCCTGATCTGGTACAGAAGCAAATTGCCAGAGCCACTTCCTCATCCCCCCAAATTCAGAACCTTCAACAGAACCCCAGAAGTGCCCCTCTTGTCACCAGATACTTTCCGGGACTGGAGCGGACTCTGAATGTGGCTCTCCAGCAAGGATATGACTTCCTAAAATCCTGCCCCGAAATGAGATCAATCCTTAATGACATCCTTCCTACTCCACCGAGAGAGTCTTTCCGCCGCCCACCTAACCTCCGTAACCTCCTAGTCCACCCCTATGAAATCCCCAAACCACCTTCCCTACCTTCTGGCTCCTACCCTTGTAACCACCCCCGTTGTAAAACCTGCCCTATGCACCCTTCCACCACCACTTACTCCAGTCCCGTAACCCGGAAGGTGTACACGATCAAAGGCAGAGCCACTTGCGATAGTACCCACATGATTTACCAAATGATATGCCTGCACTGTGAAGCGTTCTATGTGGGAATGACCAGCTACAAACTGTCCATTCGCATAAATGCACACAGGCAGAAAGTGTTTGTTGGTAACGAGGATCACCCTGTGGCTAAACATGTCTTGGTGCACAGCCAGCACATCTTAGCACACTGCTACACCATCCGGGTTATCTGGATACTTCCCACTGACACCAATTCTTCAGAACTCTGGAGATGGGAACTAGCCCTTCAGCATATTCTCTCTTCCCGTTGCCCACCTGGTCTCAACCTCCGCTAAATTCGAATTACCACCCACCATCTTAACATCTTTGCCTTGGTTCTCTGGACAGAGCCTCTGCCTCAAGTGGCATCTCTGTCTAACTTCTAACTTCTTTGCTTTCTACACTTCTACAGTATGTCTGCCTAAGTGTACTTGTGTCTGTGTAAATGTGTGGGTGTGTGTGCATTTGTTTACCCTCCATTTTTCCCCCAAGGTAAGTCTTTCCTGTCCCGGGATTGGAATGGCTCCTTACCCCCTTCCTTAAAACCCTCATCATTTCCTTTTCCCTCTCTTTCCCTTCTGCCTGACGAAGCAGCTAGGCTGCGAAAGCTTGTATGTGTGTTTGTGTGTGATTTTATTTATTTTATTTGTTTCTATCGATGAGCCGGTCCTTCAGGTAAGTCATCTCTTTTCTATTTTTATTATTTTTGTTTATCCCACCGGGAAAGTTTCCCTCTATAATTTTCATATATATAAATAAAAATAGAAAAGAGATGACTTTCCAAAAGGACCGGCTCGTCGAGAGAAACAAATAAAATCACACACAAACAAACATACAAGCTTTCGCCACTACTGGCAGCTTCTTCAGGAAAAAGAGGAAAAAAGGGGAGGAAAAGGGAAGGATATGGGTTTTAAGGAAGTGGAAAAGGAGTCATTCCAATTCCAGGAGTGGAAGGACTTACCTTAGGGGAAAAAAAGGAAGGTAAACAAATACACACACACTCAGACATATCGAAACGCAAACACACCTAGACAGACATTTGTCATAAACAGATCTTGAGATATTATAGATACATCACTACCACTATCTACAAGAACACTAACAGGTGTTTCGTAAATATAGCCGTGTATTAGAGGATTCAGATGTTGACATTCTTTTCGAACTGATTCTTCCAATAACGAATCTTTCGCAGTTATAATATGCACAAAATTTATTTACGAATATGCGAATATAATAGTGGATCCTTAATACAGTTAATGTCGGGCCCGGTGGTCTTGGGGTAAAGCGCTTGACTGGAAACCAAAGGGTCATGGGTTCAAATCCCGGTTGGACCTCGGATTTTTTCAGTCTGCATTTTAACCCATCCTTCACCTCTCAATGATGTGAGGAGTCGCCAGAAACGACACGTGGTTCGGATTCCACGTTAAGCTGTAGGTCCCCTTTTCCCGGTTGGATAACTGGGAACACGCAAGTCGCCAATGTGGCGTCCAATTGAAAGACTTGCACCAGGCCAATGAGCTACACAAAATTATTATTATTATTAATACGGTTAATACATCCTGGAAATGGATCCTGATTCCAAGATGTTCTTAGTTTCCCTGCAACTCAAGCAAATTGACCTCAGATTGATGCACATTATGTGCATCTGTCTGAGTGGACATTTGTACTAACCCACTAGAGTTTTGCATACTGTTCCTTTGATGTTGGTTATTGAATAATTTCTTATTCTTCCGATAATGATTCTTATTATTCTTTTGGACATTCTGCTTATGTACTTGTCATACATACACTCCCTTAGGTGTTTCTTTATTTAAAGATGAATTGCTTTATTATTATTTTCATCCATTGCTTTGTTCAAGACATCTACACCCTCAGCAGCTATTAATAATTCTGGAATGGTTTTCCAACCTTTGCACCCAGTTTCCCTTTGGGCATAAAATGGAAGATGTCTAACTAAAATGTTAGCTAAGTATTTTTCATCAATTGTGTTGTCTAAGAATTTTGCCTTTATTACATGAGACTGTAAATACTGTTTAATGCTTCCACATTTCTTAGAATACAAAGGTGGATCTGACAACTCTACTTTTAATTTTTCTTGAGTATTTTCAGACCAGAATCTTTCTTTAAATTTTATTCGGAAATCTTCCCAAGAACTAAATTCATTAGAATACGTGTTACCCCAGGTCATTGCCTCACCTTCCAAGTAATCTAAGTAAAATCTTTCTTGAATCATCCCACTAACTTGGAAAATATCTAGAGAACACTCTCAAAAAATAGTTTGGGTGAACTTCTCTGTCATGTTTGAATTTTGGGAAATGCTTTGAAATATTAACTCCCGAAGAAATAAATACATCTACCTCATTTGCTACTATATGAATGTTACTATCGTTGCCTTGTACTTTCGACACTACTTCTTTAACTGAATTTTCTGTATTTGGCCACTTTTTATACAGTGGTAAACTTTTGCTCTTTTTCTCCTATCCATGAATCCTTTTTTCCACTAAACTTTTTATCTGGCAATTCTTCTAATTTAGTTTCCCACTTATTAGCCTTACTCACCAGCAAGGTAAAATTCTCACAACTATTACTCTTTTCTAATCTGTTCACTTTACTAACAGTTTCATTTAATGTTTTGGTGAAATTTTCTATTTCAGATTTAGAACCAACTGCAAGAACTTCAAGTCTCAAATTAGTTGTAACTAGCTCACTGTCTACCTCTTGTATTTTAGATAACATGGTTTTATCGTTATCTGCAAATCTAGATGCTAATTCTTCTACTATTTGTGTCTTCTCTAAGTCAAAATTTTCTACCATCACTTTTTTGCTAAATTTTCAGCTTGATCATTGACAAAAAACCTTGACTTAGTTCCCTTACCTTTTCCTCAAACCAATTATATTTCTCCTTACATTCTTAAACATGAGCTTCCAAACGGTTATCGAAATGATCAAGTTTTTCACTGCTCTCTTTAGATAATTCTGATAATTTTATTTCTATACTTGATTCCATATTATTCTCCAATTTTTGTAAATTCTTTTGGGTCTGTGAAGATAAAGTCTTCAATTTATCTTCAAGCTCCAATTTTAATTCCCTATTTGAGTTTGATAAATTCAACTCTAAAAGATCATAAGAATCTTTTACGTCTTGCTTGATCATTTTGACAGACCTTTGTTGTGACTCTAATGCTTTGCTTTGATTTTTGAGTTTCTCAGAAATGGATGAAATGGATTTGTTTCGATTTTTAAGTTTCTCAGAAACAGATTTGTTTTGATTTTCAAGCTTCTCAGGTTGAATTTTAAATTCCCTCAATAATTGTGCGAACGCCTCTTGATTGACAGACTGTCATGTTTCACGTCATTACTGTAAATTTACACAGTTAAATAAACCCACTAATCACTACCACTGGTATCTTACTCAATATCTAATATACACCAAAATGATTGTTATTACACACTCTCATCCGGGGTTTCTGCACGCTGTGATGATGTGAAAGCTGGCTGCGATGCGTAGACTGAAACACCCGCGCAGATGGCATAGCGCGTGAATCTCGCTGTCACCAATCACACTGTCTTCTTAATCGCCTCTTGTTGAATAGTTCTTTTGTAAGCAGTTGCTTCTTCTTTTTTATAATCTATCGAGGATACCAATTTCTCCATCCATGCAAGTCATTCTATTCATTTGTTGTTATTGGTTCTCAAGGAGAAAATCCAAGTCTGTCACTTTGGTATAAAATAATATTCTCATGCACTCTCTCTTTTTGTGTCCTGTCATGGTTGCCAAATTTTGTATTTTTACGAATGTGTATCTCTTCTTCTGAGGGCACTACAAAATATATATTACTTACATCCTTATATCTTGCTCGGTATATGTTATTGAGTTTGCTCCTAGGAGAATGAGGCCCAGCTAGCCTGTTCCTCAACCTAGCAGCTTTTTCTTGATATTAAAGGCATCAGACACTCGTATGAAAAGTTGTTCAGGACGAGAGAGTAGCACAAAATGTTTTTTCAATATTGTACTAATCTTCTTCTAATAAATTAAAGTCGTGAGTAATTAACAAATGACAGTACTAATTTATTGTACTGTAGAATACAATTCCCTAATCAATGAATTGTAATTATACAGAGACACATCTTACAAAATAAGTACAGTTCCAGTCTTTAATAGTGTCTCTCTCACAATACAACAATATCAGTAACTGAAGTAGCACAGTCTTCTGTCTTTCTCTGACTTTTTAGTACGGAACACTTATTAAGCTAAGGAATCCATGCTCTCTTCTCTGTGCCAATTATTCATCACAGGTTGGTAAACCTGCGTAATCACTCTTCTTACCATAGGAGATGTCACCAGGTACTCTCACCTAGGAAGACAGAAAACCCTAGGTAGAATTTTGTCCCCTGCTATTCTAAATCTCTTAAATTAATAAATATGGTTGTCTTGAGTTGGTAATCAGGAATGTAGTGTCACTTGTTACACTACAAACTGTATGTAGTTCTGGGCAGCCTTGATTCTTTCTGGGTGTGGTCTAATACCCTTTATACCCACATAATGACCCAAGAACTTAACTTCTTCCCTTCAAAAATGCAATTTACTTAACTTCATTGTAATATCCTTGTCTAAAAACTTTGGAAAACTCTTTTCCAATAGTATACCATGTTCATCCCAAGATTTTGATATCAATAAAATGTCATCAATATAAATTATTAATTGGTTCAATAGGTCTCCACCCAACACTGTGTCTAAAGCTCTTATAAATACTGCAACTTAAATGTTTAACCCAAAAGGTATAACTTTATACTGATATGCTGTACCTTCAAATAAAAACACTATATATTTACGTGAATCTTCTTGTACACTTACCTGATGATAACCTGCTGTTAGGACTACAGAGCTAAAATATGGTGTAGTTTCAAATTTAGTCAATAAATCATCTATACTTACTAGTCTGTACCTTTATACTTCTAATACAATTTGTACACTCCCACAGGATTTTCTACTAATCAAGGGGTTATTAAAGGCACTGTTACTTCTTTCTATGATCCCATTATCAATCATCTTGTAAATTTCTTCTTGTACTTCTTTTCTTAAACTTACAAGAATAGGATATGGTTTACAAAAACCCCTTCTGCAGTTATTAACAATTCCTTGACATTTCTCCACCCTCTACACCAAATTTCCCTCTGTGCATAAAAGGGAAGGCACCTTATTAGGACATTTGCTAAATATTCCTCATCTATTGGTTTGTCTACGAATTTTGCTCTAGTTAAGTGGGTTTGACTATATTGTTTTATACCACCATTTTGTTTTGAATACATTGGTGGGTCAGATCATTCTATCTTTAATTTTTCTTGAGTATTGGCTATCCTTAAGTTTTGTTTTAAAATCATCCCACGAACTAAATTCTTCAGCATGAGCGTTTCCTCACTAACTTGCCTCTCCTACTAAATAACACAAAGTAAAGTCCATTTTATCCCACCTACTGGGTAAAGTTCTAGAAAAAATTTGAATAAAATGACTAGGGTGAACTTCACCATCTGTTTGAAATTTTGGTAATTGTTCTGAAAGATTAATTCCAGAACTGAAAACAAAATCCTCCCTATTTCCGCCGACAATAAAATTCCCGCCTCTGTCACTGCTCTTCATGCTAAACCCAACATTAGTTCTTTCTACACAATTACAACTTTTTTCAGACTGAATGTTAGTCATCTCTAACTCTCAACTTTTATCCTCAGTTCCCTGAGAACTCTCAACCTTCTCCTTAATTTTTTTAATTAAAAATTTCCTCTACCTTTTGTTCCCAGTTACATAATTCACTAACAAGCAAACTTAGATCTCAAAAATTTTGATATCTTTCTAAGTCATTAACTTTATTCACTGTTGCATTCATTGTATGACTAACCTGTGAAATTTCAGATTAGAATAGGATTCTAACACCTCTATTCTTTCATTAGTAGAAACTAGCTTCTGCTCTAAAGAATTTAATTTTTCTAAGACTGTATCCTCTTTTTTGGAAACTTTATGCATCAGGGCATCAAAAAGATTTTGAGTCTCTGATGAAATTTGCTCATCAAAATTTTGTTTCAAAATAACTTCTACTTGTTTCCTATTTAATAATAACTGATTTAATTTCGTTAGTCTGCCATCAAGTTGCAAATAATTATCCTCACATTCTTTTACATGATTTTCAAGCTGTGAACTTAAGCTGTTTAATCTGTCATTATTTATCTTCAAATTTTTATCAACTTGGTCAGATAACACATAAAATTTTTCGTTTAACTTTTCCTCTGACACATCTAATCTAGATTCTAAATTATTTAGTCCATGATCCCTTTGTTCCTTTAAGGTAGATTCTAGATTAGGAAAAGGTTTCATATACGTAGGCATAATTTCTCAGTACTTAATTATGACATACCTTACCTTAAAATACGCGTTTTGCAAATGTCTTTCAAGCGCCGTTACATTTAGGCTGCCAACTTTAGTAATATTGAAGTATGAATAAAAAATCCACCAAATACGGCACATTTGCTTCCTATCGCCTGAATTGGAGGCTGCGCAACATGATGTTCATTTGTTGTAGACCACGTGATTATGTGGCTAGCGAATCACAGCACAAAGAAGAGTATCGGCGTCGGCCAATGGTAACCAAACCTCACCGCCGCGCAACATGCAAATAAGAATTTTTGACGTTGGAAATTATATATGCGGTAATGTTTTTATATACAAATCCGCACAATGGTTATAGGATGTGAAAATTGACGTCTTAACATGAATTTTCAATTATTTCATTTTAGAAATTCCTTGATTACACTTTCATACAGACGATAAAATAAATAAAACAAGCTATACCTGCTCTATGGTTGACAGGTTCTTGTAGGTATCCTTGTCCGGTCAGTAACAGTAATTGGCCTCATAAAATGAAGATTTAGAATTACTTGATCACTGTTTTGTACAGATCATAGGGTAAATAAAACATGCTATACCTACTCTATGGTTGACAGGTTCTTGTATGTACCCTTGTCCGGTCAGTAACAGTTAATGGCCTCAGAAAATGAAGATTTGGAATTAGTTGATGACTGTTTCCTACATATAAAATAAGTAAAACGTGCTACAGTACTTTGTAGTTGAGAGGATAAAGTGATTCTAAATCTTCATTTTACAGTTTACAACTTACTGCAAAGACATGGCGATGAGCTGCGATAGGCACATACAAAAGACACACACATACAACACTTTCAGATATCGTCCATGGCCTTCTTCAGAAAATAGAACATTCACACAGGCACACAACAGTCATACAACCCTCACCTCTGGCTGCCACACTTGGAATCATGCTCTGCAGCGTGTAAATCAGTGAGGGGAGGGGAGAGGAGATAGGAAGGTTGAGTCACGGTGGTGGGAATGGGTGCGGCATGGCCTAGATGGGAATAATGGGATGCAGCTTAGGAATGGAGTGGGGAGGTGGTGAAAGGAGAAAAATAAAATAAAATAAAAGTAATAAAATGAAATAAACAAACAAAATAAATATAGATTTAAATCTTACATCTTATAAATTAGGTTGTATGTGTGTATGTATGTTCCACTTCTCCTCCTAAACTAATGGACCAATTTCAACCAAACTTGGTACACATGTTTCTTAATATCAGGCAACAATTGCTGTTGGGATAAGAATCACCTATGGCACATACGTAAGGAGATATGATGTCATAAACAATGAGATGTGCAAAAAAACTGCTGCGTCAAACGACAATGCTGCACGTATCCTCCTGAACCACTGGACTCATTTCAACCAGATTTGGTACATATATTCCTTACCATGATGTAACAATTGATGTAGGGGTAAGAACCACATATGACACATGGTTCAGGAGATATAATATCATGAACAATAGGAACTGCAAAAATCTGCTACATAATGCGAGGAGACTTTGTAAATATACTATACGAGGATGACAGTACTTGACGATTTGCAACAAAACTTTAAACATAATTTCTTACATTTATTAAACTTTTTCTCACAGACAGACACATCAAAATAATGAAAGGAAAAAAGTTTTTCACTTACTACTTAATCGCTGTTCATGGAGCAAAACTATGGCATTCGGTATAATGTTACAATTTATAATTTCTACACTACCAATTGTACATGCAGGAAATTTTGAAGAAAGAATACACACTTAAAGCTGAACATATGTTCGAAATTGTTTCACAGTACGACACATAGTTCAAGAGATATGAGGACAGAAAGAGTAATACGTTCATGGAAAACAGTCCGAACAAGCATCACATTTTAATCTATTACTTCTTTACTACTAACCATATTCACAACAGATTTTACCAACATACAGCATTTATACAAATCAATACATTTGTGCAAAATTTTACAATTGTACAACATATCTATACTAATAATAAATCTCTAAATGTAGGCATGTCACTGTTCGCATCAATCTTCAAAACTACTGGACGAATTTTCATGCCGTTTTCACAGGAAACACGAGCGAAGATTGGTTCAGGATCTAGGCATCATTTCATCAAAATAGAATCATGAAGTGTTTTCATAGACTGTCATGTTTGACTGTTCATCTATTAGAAACCACTTCCCCAAAACTACTTCACGAATTTGCTTGGGGTTTTCACAGGTAACTTCAGCATACCTTGAGTCAACTTATAGACTTAGTCTCATAAAAATCAGACCGTGGAAAGAAGAACATCACAATTTAACATTTTTCATTGACAACCATCATGTCTACCTTTCTCTTTCATCTCCAAAACTAATAGATGAATTTTCAGGGGGTTTTCACAGGAAACATGAGGGTACCTTGCGGTTACAGAAACGCATCATTTCACAAAATTGAATCAGAAAAACTAAGATATCACAATTTAAACATTTCTCTGAAAGCAATCTCATGTGTCTATTTGTAGATAGTAATCTCCAAAAGTACTAAATGATCATTCATGGGAGTATCACAGATAAATAGAGAATATCCTGGGGCAACATACAAGCTTCATTTAATCAAAATCGGATCAGAAAAGTAAAAGATATTGTAATTTGAAGTTTTAGGTGTATTTTATGCTTGGAACAAATGGCATAATGCAGCAAAGAACTAATAGATAGTGCTGTGGGTGTTCATGTGAAGTTCGGGGCAGAGATCGGATTATTACCCTTCGAAAATACTACTTATCCTTTGACCTTTTAAATTTACCATATTTTTGAAAATCATTTTCTTGGTTGCTATGTTCTATGAAATATGATTCAATGGAATGAATATAAAAGTGCTATCACTGTTATATTCATTCCATTGAATCATCCTCGCCGCATTTAATCCATATATTTACATACTGATATCGCAGTCTAATGTGTATGTACAACTGCTGCGGAAGTTTAAGTCTCACACTTGGAGCGACAATAGTGCATCTAATGGAAAGAGAGCCAACCATAAGAATAATAATTGTTTTCAGTGATATTTCTACTTCATTAAGGAAATACTTATTACTTAGTATATTTCAGCTTTCCGTGGCTCAGCCCATTGTCCGGAGATATGAATGATCATGAAATAAATGTTTTAAATGGCGAATATAACGGATGTGTCATATTCATGAAGATATGCCTATTTCTAACACGTTTCGCAAACGTATTAAAAAACAAACTACTGACACATTTTCATGCAGTTTTTACAGGAAATTGAGCTACGATTGCGGCAACATATAGGCATGATTTCATCAAAATCAGATCACGGAAAAAAGATACATCATAATATTGAGTGTTTTCAGTAACTGTTTGTTCATTTGTTAGCAATATCTAATCTCCTAAACTACTTCACAGATTTGCATGGAGCAACTTTGTTTCATAAAAGTGGAATCAGGAAATTGTTTTAGATGTAGGTTATGCTTGAAGTATGGATTGCATAGTACAGCAAACAAGCAATAGAGGTGCTCTAGTGCACCAAAGATTTAATAAACACTGCTGCTGCATAATAAGTATGGGGTAGTACAACAAGGAAGTGAACGTCTGCAACAGAATTAAGCAATCTTACGTCTACAATTACCAAAAAACATTGAACATAGTGTTACTGATTTTGCTTTGTGTATTAAATACTTAATGATATTTCTTCGTTTATTTTGGCACGTTTCACTTTTTGTATCAAAAACTTTATGAAGATACATAGTTTCAGACAATGACTTTTAATGACATTTGACATCTTTATGAAGTTACATCACTTCTAACAATGACTTTTACTTACATTTGACATCTTGGCTAGGACAACTGAGTTTATGGACAGAGTGATCCAATAAGGATTCTGTTTTTACTGACTGAGGTCCAGAACCCTAAAAATCCATTATACACACAGGCCCACCTTCAACAATGTTGCAAAGCACAGCATATAAGTTAGTAATAAATAAATAAATAAGAATATAAAAATAAAAAATAAAACACATGCACACACACACACACACACACACACACACACACCAACCCCCCCCCCCCCCCCCCCACACACACACACACACTCACGAATGCATGCACCACTCAAAAAAAGGAGACATTTAGGTTAGAGGTAGGAACTGTAGGTATGGAAAAAAGGTAAGTTATCATAGGTTGAGGCGTAGATGATTTCAAGATCAGAGAATTTACTGTAGGGATAACTTCCATCTATGCAGTTCAGAAAAGCTGGTGGTGAATGGAAGGATCCAGATGGCCAGGTTGTGAAGCAGCCATTGAACTCAAGCATGTGCTCCGCTGCATGCTATGTGACAGGGTGGTCCACCTTGCTTTTGGCCACAGTTTGATGGTGGCCATTCATCTTAATGGTCAGCTGGTTAGTGGTCGTACCAATATAGAAAGCTGCACAGTGATTGCAGCACAGTTGGTAAATTACATGGCTGCTTTCACAGGTGGCCCGGCCTCTGATAGGGTAGGATAAGCCTGTTACAGGATTGGAATATAAAGTGCTGAGTGGGTGGATTGGAAGTTATAGGAGCGGGTTATTCCACATGGATATGATCCCTGTGACAGTGGGCTGGGTTTTGGGATGGCATAGGGATGAACTAGGATGTTATAGAGGTTGGGAGGGCGACGGAACACCACTTTAGGAGGGGTGTGAAGATCTTGGACAGGATGTCTCTCATTTCTGGGCATGAGGATAAAAAATCAAAACTTTGGCGAAGGATGCAATTTAGTTGTTCCAGTCCAGAGTAGTACTGGATGACAAGGGGAGTGCTATTTTGTGGATGGTTACTTGTGTTAGAGGGAGGATTTGGGATGTGTGAGGATATGGCACAGGAGATCTGTTTTCAGACTAGGTCTGAGGGGTAGTTTCTGTCTGTGAAGGCCTTTGTGAGATCCTCAGTATATTCAGAAAGGAAGTTCTTGTCACGCCGTTCACGGGTGGCCAGGCTGTAAGGGAGGGATTTTTTTATGCGGAAGGGATGGCAACTGTCAAAGTGTAGCTACTTTTGGTGGTTGGTAGGTTTAATATAGACGGAAGTGTGTATGGAGCCATCAGTGAGGTGGAGGTTGACACCCATGAATGTGGCACGGTAGCTTGTGGAAGACCAGGTGAAGTCGTTGGGGGAGAAGGAGTTGAGGTTCTGAAGGAAGGAGGATAGGGTGTCCAGATCTTGAAAATATCATCAATGAACCTGTACCAGGGCAGAGGCTTGGGGTTTTGGGATGCTAAGAAGGATTCCTCCAGATGGCCCATGAACAGGTTGGCATAGGAGGGTGTCATGCACGTGTCCATGGCTGTTCCTCGGATTTGATGTTAAATGTTCCCCTCAAAGGAAAAGTAGCTGTTAGTTAGGATGAAGTTGGTGAGGGTTATGAGGAATGAGTTATCAGGCTGAAGTTCAGAGGGACAGTGGAGAGTGGCAAGGCCATTGGAATGTAGGACATCTGTACTCCCTTTTGCTTACTTCACTTGATGCATTTTTATATTTTCTCCTTTCATCAATAAATTCAGTATCTCCTGTGTTATCTAAGGATTTGTATTAGGCCTTGTCCGTCTGCCTATATGATCCTCTGTGGCATTCACTGCCCTGTCTTTCAGAACTACCCATTCTTCTTCTACTGTATTACTTTCCTCTTTCAGACAATACTTGCCTAATATTCCCGTTCAAACTCTCAAGCACCTCTAGTTCCTTCAATTTGTCCAAATTCTATCTCCTTAATTTTGTATCTTTCTGCAGTCTCTTAAGTTTTAATCTACAGTTCATAACCATTATGTTATGGTCAGAGTCTCTAACTGACCCTGGTTATCAAAGCAAGACTTATTTGTCTTCAGGGAGTTATTGCGATCGTTATATGAATAAAATTCTTGAATATCCGTCTCCAGATCGCTTGTATTTTCTAAAACATTACCGGTTTCGGGACAGCTGCCCATCTTCAGATCCAAATTTTGAAGTTACAGAGTAACCTGTCCTGTAATGAACGAATGTTCACAGTTGTTACTGTGAACGACTGTGAACATTCGTTCATTACAGGACAGGTTACTCTGTAACTTCAAAATTTTGATCTGAAGATGGGCAGCTGTCCCGAAACCGGTAATGTTTTAGAAAATACAAGCGATCTGGAGACGGATATTCAAGAATTTTATATTGACCCTGGTTATGTCTTACAATTTAAAACCTGTTTTCTAAACGTATGACTTATCATTATAAAGTCAGTGTGGTACCTCCCAGTGTCTCCTGGTCTCTTCTGAATAGCAAACCAACAGCATCAATAGCAGTTCATGATTATGACCCTGACATTCAAATGGTTCATCTTTATTGAAAGTGCTTAAGATAACAGGAAATGTGGAAATTATATTGTAAAGACTAAAAAGGAGATGTTGAAATCTGTCCAAATTTTCTTACTAAATGTTACAGCAAAATACAGCGTCATCACAACAAAATAAAATACAGTGTCATTACAGAAAGATTTGATTTTTTATTTTAATTTTTGTATGCATAAGCTTTTCGATTCAGCCACGGATTTCTCACGTAGACGTAATAAGTGCCCTCTACACGTAATTTTTCTAAGTGCTAGAGCCTACACAGTAGAGCAGTTGCTATTTGCCTTAAGTACTCTGACATCAGAGTATTTTATTGTACATTTTTACAAGAGTTACAAACCATGGCTTATGATTTTTTCTTATATTTGAATATCCTATGTGACAAGAGCCCATTGCTTCATTCCATTTATTTGACAAACATGTAATGAATAAGTTTAGACAAGACACCCACAGATAACATTTAATAACGGTCCAATGGTGAGACCATATGAATAAGAAAGCTTCAGAAAAGACAAGATAGAAAAAACCAATAATAGAACTAATGTCCTTCCAAAGTAACGACATAATCAGAAAATAACAGACGCCATCGAACTACAATTTGATTAAAAAAAAAAAAAAACTCATAAAAACGTACTTACAGACCATAGAAAACAGCAAATTAATCAAAGATGATAAAATAGTCTGGCAGGTGGCCTGTTAAATGCATTTAATGTAAAATAATAAAAGATACCTCATCTTCGGATAATCTCCAATTCAAATTCTAACACTTATGCAGATTTTTGCATTTTGTAATCCTTGTCACAGCACCATGCGAGTGGGAATCAATCAAAGATTTTTAATATTGATTGAAACCTGTTGGAGCCAGTGATGTGAAAGCTCAGTGCCTTTGCTGCCGTGTTGAATTTTACGCCAGCTCAAGTGATATCACAAGACGTAGTGATACTAAAAAAACATTCTCAGAAAGTTCAGCCCTCAGTTATTCCTAAGCAGAAAATGTTATTGGGTTTTTAGCCATGTAGTGCTGATGAAAAATTACAAGCTGTGCACAAGGCGGAAGGAACACTATCCTTGTTTATTGCAAAACATTGTTCCACTGCTACAGGTGATCATCTTCGTGGACTGTGCAACAAAGGGACGTTTTGCAGTTACAAATATGCCATCAGTTTGAAGCGCATTTAAAAAAAAAAAAAAAAAACCAGACACACACACACATACACACAACACATTTTTCCCATTATTGCATGAGAATTTTTGTTTGTTGCCATAACGTGATAAAAGGTAGTGATATTAATACACTCTTCTCTGCAATAGTAAGAGCACTCTGAACTTTGGTTGTGATGGGAATGACCACTATACACAAAAATTCTTTGTCTCTTAGGAACGTATTATGTAGAATGTGAATTAATTGTGCATCCTCTGCACACAAATAAATATATTGCTCAACAGTAACATGTTAGCCTATGTAATAGTTTTCCACAGCAGCACCCATTTGTTTGCGATTCATATGCAAATCAACTGTGCCAGAAATGTTTACAATGCACTGGTTTTTCCTTCAACTGTCAATACAACAGTCATCTTCAAAACTTCTGCCGTTGCCTGATGTAACGAAATTGGTAATATTTGGTTTACTTCAGTGTGAGTATTAATGTAAAATATTCTAACATCTTCTTTTAGCACCTGCTTGTTCAGATCTAGTGCTTTTCTTGTGACTTTCAGGTTCACTTTTAGCACAACGAGTTGGTAACACTGGTTCCCAATCTCACTATATTAGGCTACCAGCAAGAGGCATTATTATAATAATGAAAGTGTAGGCAATGA
Organism: Locusta migratoria; assembly: GCA_026315105.1. NCBI lineage: Eukaryota > Metazoa > Arthropoda > Insecta > Orthoptera > Acrididae > Locusta > Locusta migratoria. The sequence continues at coordinate 599,262,167 of CM048744.1, forward strand.
CACTTGACTAAAACTTATATTTTATGTTTGCATGGAACAGTATTTTCCTTTTCATTTGTGTTTAACACAAATATTTTTCTCCCACTTACAGGCAAAATGGTGCCCCTAAATTTTGGCATCCTGGGCAGGCAGGCAAGTGCCTGGATCGTCTCTGCCCCCCTCCCCCAACCCCACCCACCGTACAGCAGGCCCCAATGTTGAGTGGAGGTTGTTTGGGGGCAGAAGCTTGAATTTGGATCATAAGACATAAACATTTCATAAGCAACAGCATAATCAGACTTCTGTGGGGTGAATTTGATTACTATTTTAATCTTTTAAAATATATTTGTGTACTTACAACAACATATTGAACTTTCTAGCTTAAGAAAGATTTCAAATACTCTACACTAAACTCCATCTGACACAGACCTCAAATGGCCCATTGGGCACCAACTGGCTGCCATGTCATCCTGCGCCCGAAGGTGTCGCTGGATGCGGTATGGAGGGGGAAGTGGTCAACGCCCCGCACTCCCAGCTGTTGGGTCAGTTTTCGCAGCCAGAGCCAGTACTCCTCAATCAAGTAGCTCCTCAATTAGCCTCAAAAGAACTGAGTGTACTCTGTTTGCCAACAGATCTCGGTAGAAATGGTCATTTACTCATTCAAGTGCCAGCCAAGCCCGACAATGGATAACTTTGGTGTTCTAACAGGAACCAGTGTATCCACTACAGCATAGCCATTGGAAACAAAAAGAGAAAAATTTACATTGGTATATGACATTCCACAACTCTGTTTTAAGCAAACACTTTTCATTTTCAATAATTCCATCACATTATCAACATGAAATATATTAACTCAACATCACAATCATCTATACCTTCCAGTATATATTTATCTCACCTTCTGTGTTCTGACATAATTTGGGCTCTTTCTGTGTTAAGTGTGTCTTCTATTTCTGGAAGCCAGGGTTACCATAAGAAATTTCTTTCTCAGAAATGTCGTTTCATAGATGTCATTAAGAGATGGTATCAATTTTACCAATAAAAAACCTAAACCTTCTATTTGTAAGAACTTTCATTATGAATTTCAGTTGTCTTAAGCTGTTTTATATCATGGTTAGATGTTCTGGTGGTAGAATATAGATTCAAAAGATAGGGACACTCTGCTTTCATCACTGTAACTTTCACTGAACTTCCTAATAACAGTAGGCCTACCTTTAATCCAAGTTATTGCTAAGTGCTTTGCTCAGAATGGCATTTCTTTTGTTACATGAGAACAGACCTGCAATTTGTAGGCTGCTGTACAAGGAAGTTCATGTGAGACAGTGTCACAATGCTTTATTGAGGCAGAAATATTGCTGTTTTCTGATCTCAGATATAACTTTTTTTAAAGATACGTTTTAGCTCTCTAAAACAGGCCACACAAGTGACTGGCACAAATGAGGATAGATAGGAACTGGAAGCACAAATTGAATGTAATGTTTCTCACCTATGTAATTTAATAATGTTAAGTGAAAGCTTATGTGAGAGACTTGCCAATAATCACTTTTGGTTCCTCTAAATGCATGACATAAGGTAAGACAATTTTAATGAACCATAATTCAAACACTGTTAGATTAGATGAACCTACATCAGATACACTTTCTTCAGTCTAAGTATCATAGAGATATTTTGCCCTATAAACTTATTAGGATGGTAGGACTGTGCCATCTGCAGCCTCTCTACCACTACACTGATATATAAATTATAACTATTCATAGTCCTTTCATGATGTCTTGTATGTTACTTTACAATTATTTTCAATTGTCCAGGATATTCACATAAAATTGGTTTCATGGTTTATAATACTGAAGGGAAGAACAATATCCAAATATATTTCACGGTTTTTAAAATAATCGTTCACTGTTTTTGCGACTCTGTTCCCTCATCCTCTTTACATTTTCACTTACTCTAACCATTAGTTCCTAAATTTCTTTTCAGAAAACTTTTCCTCACTTTCAATTATGTTGCTCTTTTTCTTTTCAATCTGTCCTGCTCAATTAATAGATCTTGTATTATATCCCTAACATTATTATTCGACAGAGGAAAATGCCATCTTTGCTCAACACAATATTCTTCACCAAAATTTTTTTGCCTCTGTCGGTTAATGCTTGTTAGGTACTTATATTTGTAACCGGTTCTGCAAGGCACTGTATATTTATCTAAAGCTTTGTGAATGCTTAATTTTCCTGCTTGGACAGCCATCACAGCATTTAGCAAATTCCTGGGTTATAGTTGAATGTGTCTAAGCAGTATTAGTAATTAACAAAAAATGTAATAGTAGCACTTAAAATGTTCATATGCAAAAATTAAAAACACGAAATATTGCACACCTGCTGTTAGAAGTTTCCACACTGGCGTGTTTTCTTCACAAGTCCAACACGTGAATTGTACATCTACTGAAAGTGCCATATTCTGGTACCGCATGTTCTAACAGGCCACTGTTATAGATATCAGTCAAGAATTCACTACAATGGTTGGCTGCCATGCTCAGATATCCAGTTGTGTACATGCAAGTTACTGATCAGATTACAACCATCTTATTGGATTAGTCTCATTTTATGGAACAACTAATGCAGGAATATTCTGTCCATTGAATGCAGAAAGTGTGGCAAATAGTGGCTATAGCTGGAGACTACCTAAACAATAGTATGTTGCATGATACTACTACATAACCATTACACCAGTGCTTCAGGAAAAATCCACCTTGTATATATAGGGTGTAGTCCATTTTATTAAGCCACTGCCAGATTCAGGCACCAGCAAGACCTGAAGTCTCTTCATTGTCAACTTCTGGTGTCATTGATTCAATACTGGAATGACACATGCAACATAGACTAATTTCACTTTTGTGGGTTTCTTCACTCAAGAAATACAATATTGAAGCTCCTTAAAACAATAATACTAAGTAAATTAATAATGCTAGATTTGTCATTTGGAATATGTAACAGATTCAAAATCTAGATGCATCTTCTCCCCTATATTTACTATTTAATTGTAATGAATATAAGCCTGATATCTTTATTTATTGGCATAATATTGGAGATTAATTATCTGAAGTGCCTGCAACTGAAATTAACACTTGAAATCTAGTACTGTATTCTATTACTAAACTGATCAAGACTTTGTTACCTTTTTTGTTAAAATGAGCTTGTATTTACTGAAACAAGTAAAAATAATGAATTATATTCAGTATGGCGTTAAGAAAACAGTGGTTCTCCTGGTGCAACCTAAGTGATATGTGATTTTTGTCTTTTCCAGCTTCTAACAGGTGACTGGAAGGTTGACTGGAACAGTCTGTTACAGACATCACTGAACATCACACCTGACAGCCTGTGGGCACAGTTAACATTAAGGCCAGAATTTCAAGACTCACCATTAGACCTTAGTCAACATGATGCTGCTGTCACTGCTGCCCTGAAAGCAATTTTTCAACAATTTTCTAACACACCTTAACATTATGTATGTAAATTTTCACTTAAAAAATCTCAGCCTTTTCTAGTTGTAAAATGACAGCCAGTAAATATACAATTATGTACTTCTGTGATACAAGAATGTATTTAATCCTCATTTCTTGCATTTTGAAAAAGAAGAATTGATATGCACATAAGATGAAGTTAAAATTCAGAAGCTAGTTGACCATCCATGTAGAAATATATATTATTTAGTGCCTTCTCTCTTCAATGATTAGTGATCTGTCAATTCCATACATGAATAACTGCACTCATTTCTTGTGATTAGTCATGAGAAAAGTGTTTCATAGTGTAATCTAAAATAATTGTTGAATAAAATTAAGGTATGATATAAATACAGATATAGGTTCTACTTAATATTATTTAATATAAGGAGTGGAGGAACATGGTAAAACCAAATAGAACATAGGGCTTATGTTGGTAGGGTGGGGAAAAGAGTTGGTAAAAATAATAATCAATAAAAGATCATAAATAATACATAATAAATAAGAAATGTGCTCAAGTTTCTTTCAAAATCTTCCAAAATATGAAAGGACATCGTTAGAGTATCATGTGTCTCTGCTATCTATGTATATGAACTTTTAATGTTCAGAGTATTTTGCTGTTTAATTTTTTCCTACCTGCAGAGTGTACATATTCTCCTTTGAACCTACCTGTCCTTATATTCACTACACCATTAAACCAGCTCAATTTGTCATGATGAAAACCCAAGTGTCCATGTGTACAAAGAGTTAATAAGCAAAATTTTGAAATTTTACTTAAAATCTCATTCCTGGTTTCTTGCAATCATATCAGGTAAAGCCACCAGACTGCACATTTCATTGTTGTTTCCTTGCTCTGTGCTGTTGTTTCTTAGCTTGCTGTACTGTGTGTGCATTTTTGTGTTCAACAAAACAAAATGTAGCTCTGCCACAATTTATTTGCAGGCTTTAGACTAAGTGCCACAGTGTCAACTTTACCAAACGTTTCTTTCCAGATCTCTCTTCTTCTTCCTTTTTTGATTATGATTTTTGAATAAATATGTTGAGGAAAAACAATATTCTTGTAGTTCCATAGGCAGGAAGAAACCCTCACTGTAAAGTAACTACAGACAGTATAGCCACATAAATGAAGAAGGTCTTTACATGTTGCATAGGTAGCTTTACTGCAGATCAGATATGATAGCAAAATGGAGAAACAAAACTTTGGGGAGATTAATAAGTAATTAAAAATTTGAGAATATGTACTAGTCATGAAACAGAGTCCAGCCAAGATCAATGGGCAACATTTTTGTATATTTATAATAATCAATAGGTTCCTGACAATAAAAATTGTGTACAAGTTATCTTTAGATGGAGTTTCAGTATAATAATCATCTTCATATCCTTCGGTGCAAGTTACCAACATTTTCACATTGTGCTTATTACAACAAAAACATGGATTAGATATTAACTTAGTGATGATTTGAATTGAGAATAGTGAGTATTAGTCAAAAGAAGTTGGAATTCTAGATTAAACCACTTAGAACTATAAATGAATAAATAATCAAGAAAAATGTAAAAAATTAAATATAAACAAATAAAATCCAAAATTTTCTCACCTGCAGTGAGCTAGAATGAATTTACAAGCTGTTCCAAAGTACCCTGATAAACTTCGGGTAACAGTTTCTTATAGCAAAACAAGAAAAAATACAAGGGAAAAGTGGTCTTTAAAATCCATACCTGGAGAACTATGAGCACTTGTGTATCTCCGACACTTGGAAACACCTCTCTTTGCTCTTTGCTTTCCAGATTTTGGTAGAAGGTAATACTGGATAATAAAACAACAAAAATGTCCAGCAAATACGGACTCTAAAGTGCATACCTTAAGAACATGAGCATGCTTCACAGTTGTGAAGATGAACAAATGCTAAGGGCTCTTAAAGGATGCATATTAATGTCCAGTTATACTGGACATTTTCATTCATGCTGCGTCCACCCAAAACATGGAAAGCAAAGAACTTGCATTAGAATAGGGGTGTTTTCCAACTTCAAATGTGCATAACTGTTCCTAGCAATTAAAGTTTCCACATTTAAAAACCATATTTACTGGATATTTTTAGCTTGCTTTGCTGTAAGTAATCTGTAATCAGAGGTAGTTGGACTTTTTTGGTACATCCTGTATATTATATTTGGTCTTATACTTATTTGGGTAAAAACGTAAAAAACTTTCATATCCTATTCATAAAATTATGATGAAAGTGTACAGAAGAAATTGCTATTTAGTGAAGCAAAATGGGAAAGAGGACAGACAAGCAAACAGCTAGTTCATTCTGCTGTTAATGTGTGGTAGTTTGCTGCCAAGAAAGCACAAGCAGATTAAAAGGGGATGTTGAACACCACTGGTTATCTGTTAATAGTTAATAACACTATCGTCAACAGTATTTTTGTGGTTTAGGTAGTACTGAAAGACTGTAGGCCATAAAAGTTATATTTCTAAATGTAAAGATGTATGCAACAAATATAACTGTATTTTGGATCTTACAAACGTGTTTCAATTCTGGAAACACAAAGACGTAATAACGAGCTGCGACAGACACACAAAAAAGATACACACGTACAAGACTTAAGCTGTCGGCCATGGCTTTCTTCAGAATAAACAACATTCACACCACCACACAGTGCAATTCTGTCATACAAAAGTTATCTCTGCACTTCGGAGTGCAGCAGCCGGAGATGACTGCTGTGTGACTGTGAAGTGTGCCTGTCTGATTGCATGAATGTTGTTTATTCTAAAGAAGGTCATGGTCGATAGCGTAAGTGTTGTACACATGTGTTATGCCTGTGCATTGAGTTGTAAACTGTCCTCATTATATTGTTGAATTCCAGCCAGGAGTTTCCGTTATTAAATTTTGGAAGCACAGTTCATAAGAAGTACAATCATTTTATGTAATTTCATTACTAATAAAAATTTGTAGATAAATAAATTAATAAAAAATTGAAAATAACTTTTCTTTAATAAATCATGTGCCTTTATTAAGAACTCTTACCAAGTTATTATTATCCACTGTCTATTTTTGACAGAAGCTGCATTTTTAAAGTAACATACATACACAATGTCTTACTCCATATACTTATATTGTTAGTACTATCCTAGTAGTGTTATCATAACAACACATTCTTTCTTAAATCAGATGGTGCCTGAAAGCACATATAGAAATATGAAATCAGTGAGTTCCAAACAACTAGACTTTTTTTCCTAAATGCCTTATAAGATATTTATGAAAGATTCAAAGCGCAGAAAAGGTACTCAACATACAACCCCTATGCCAACCACATCACCAGCCACCAGCACTGAATCTCTGTCAATGTAAGGATGGGCATTGACCAGGAACACATAATAGGAGCTTACTTACTGCCTTCCCACTTAGCAAAGTTACTCGGTGTTCTGGCAAAAAAATTGCTGCCATAGTACCTTTAGACTTAATTCCTTCTTGTCTGCAAAAGGATGTGATTTCAACATGAAGACACTCCAATATTAATGACTATATAGGAAATGGCCTTATGGTAGCTGTGGATGCAGACGAGCAAAATTTTTAACTCGTATTTGTTTTGGATCTGTTACGAGCACACAACATACGCATCTGCAACAACATTCTCAAATAAATTGAATGCTAAATATAACCACAAGAAGTTTTAAAATGTAACTGTTTGGAACGTAATGATATGAAAATAAATTTTCAACACACTTGTTTAAAATGGCTAAAAAAATCAACTACAGAAATGTGGTTGATTTTGTGGATCACCTGCTGAATATCCAAGGTGTGCCAGAAGATGACGCCCAATTTGTCTGGCCTCCATGACTTGCCAGAATTAATCAGTGACCTATTACTTTCATCACTGAAGCTTCCCAAGTACAAATTGGCAAAAGCCATTCTACTCAAATGTTTATCATTACCTCAGGCCGAGGGGCTCCAGATCAGATAATCCACAGCAAGAATGTTGACAATGGAACACCATCTCAACCTTGCATCACTTCAGGCCTCAGCTTAATACAGAGCAGACATGGCTCTTTGCACTCTGTGGTTGGTCAAGCTACCATATGAACTGCAGCTTGTCACATATTTACAATCCACTGGACACTAAATTACATCTTGTGAATAAGGCTTACTCTGTTTTCCAGTATGGAATCTGTTGATGACAAGTGCACCTATGTTTCATGGGGAGGTTGGCAAAGCTGTGCGCTCCCCTGTCCGTGGTCTGGGGACGTGCAACGTAGCACACAGTGCAAGTACAGGCACAGCCATCTGTTGGCCAGCGAACGTCATTATCAGAACTGGCTGCACAACACCGCATGGCGTCTACAGGCAGCTGGCCCTGTCCCTTCTCCCCACCAAGTGTACCCATTCTGTTTATATACCTTCAGTGACACTACTAAATGCTGTCAGCCTCCGTGTGCATTTCCAAACCCGTCCTTTCAGGCTGCAGTAGGTGCAAAGTCCCACAGGGCTTTGACAAGGTGCTGTTATTCTCACTGTGTGGCACATGTTGCCGTGGCATCCTTGTGATAGATTCTAAGCATAGATCAAATATTAGGCATGTACTTCCTGATCGGCACAGGATCGGATATCAGCATCCTTCCACTGTCGGCTGTGAGTAGAGACATTGCACCCACCACCTCATCCCACTTTGCTGTGAACAATATCAGCATCAATGTTCGTGGCTCTACACAGCTCCATGTACAATTGTCCAATGAGCTATTTTTTTTTTCACGCACCTTTTTTGTCGCAAACATAGAGTAAACTGTCCTAGGAGTGGACTTTCTTCAGTATTTTGGCATCTCCCCGGACACGTTCAGTAATGTTTCTGTTCCACACCTCAGATGAGTCTGTTTAATGTTTCCTTCCTCCAATGAGAGCAATTCCTATATACTCAGTGGATTCACTCCTCTGTTTCTCTGCTCAAGTACATCTCCCTCACAGCATGGCTGGCTCTTGACAAGCATGCTACAAAAATCAATCTCTGCACAGCCAACAAGTGCACTGCACTGCACAACAACAAGTAACCATGAAAACCACAGAGCTGACAATGCATTGTGGGTTCTGTGGGCATACACAGATTATGTTATACTCCAATGAGCCACTCAACCTGCCTCCGTTATCAGCAGAATACTCCACAAGAATACAAGGTTGGGGATATTGTGTTTCATAGTATCTGTTCCCTCAGCCCTCGGTGCCTATCAGTGTTTGGTCCACATTGATTTCAAACAGAACATACCACTGAATTAATTGGTCTGACACAAGGTACACTGTCTTAATCCTCATAAATTAAGACAATCAAAACCAATTATTAGCAAAATGCTTACCTCGAGCATTGTGCTTCCATTGGGCAGTAATTGGTCTTCACCAATACATTTTCTACCAAAGAAGGATGACACTTTCAGATTACGTGGTCATTACAGGAAGCTCACCACTACCCATTCTGCATATCCAAGATTCTGTTACATGGGTTCTGTGTTTTCTGTGTGTTCGCCTCTACCAGCAGATTCCAATGGATACTGAGGGCATTCTTAAAAGTGCTATATTACTGATTTTCGACTGTATGAATTTTGTTTTATGCTGTATGGCTAAAAAATACAGCTCAAAATTGGCAACGGTTTATCGACTGTTTTGTTCGACCTTACTTTTTGTTATCCTTACCTGGATGACATCCTAACTCTTTCTACCTCTATGAAGGAACATGAATTGTAATGAATATAGTATATTCAATGTTCTCTTTGTTTTATTTTGTTTCATGGTACAAAAACTAGCCCTGATGTTGTGATGTCAGCTGATTCACCACCGTCACTGCCGAGGTCAGCAATGTATAAAACAACTGCTGTTGTCATTCGACTGATGGTCATGTCACAGAAGAAGATGCTGAAAAATATTGTCACCACTCAATGATATTTTATCATAAAATAAAAGAGAAAACATCTTGCATTGTTAAGAGAAAAATAATATTGAAAAAAGTTTTAGATTGTCTGTAATATTTTTTAGGACTGGTGGCTACTCACCACAGAGATATCCCAATGAGCTGCAGAAAGGGACACACAACAGATACAACTTACTACAGTGGTATTCTGCTGCTCACCAAACCTGTGTAATATTCTTATCTATCCCTACTCTTTCCCTGTTCCCCACTCCTTGCCCCATGGCTCACACCCTGGCAATAACCTAGATCCAAAACCTGTCTTATCCATCATGATATGTAGCAGACAAGACCTATAGCAATATTTAAACACAGTTACCACCCCATTTTCTGAACTAAATAGACTAAATTGAAACTGTACTGTTTTTGACACACCAGTGAAAACATAACAACAGTCCACAAACACAGCGCTTCCAGAAGACATCACTTTGTCTTTAAGACATATTGCTGTACTACTTGTAATTTAAAGTTGTAAAATATAGTTTCCACAAGAACAAAGATGTCCATCCTTAACACTCCCTCTGCTGCTGTAGGAATTGCTCCTGAGTAAACCCTACGTCCATTAGCTCCTGATAACCTTAAGAATGAGGAACGTGAGACGTATCTGAGTACACAGTGGTTTACCTAATTAGTATCAAAAGTAAATATGCAATATGAAATAGCCTATTAATTTGTAGGAACATAAATTAAGAGATACTAAATGTAAATCTGCAAATATAGATGAGCACATGGCTGACTAAATATATGTCATGTATTTCCGCTCAAATACCAATTTAAAGTTATGTAATGTAAATAAAATCACACGTGAGCATGTAAGCTTTTAGTAATAATAAATTTTAGATTACATTTTGACAGAATAACGAATTAAGTCATAAATGACAAATCCACTGATTAGATAAACTCTGAGTAGGCTATGTATTATTCTTTCTTATTAATACTTTTCAAGTTGTTATGATAAATATAATATTCCTTGTTACTTTTCATATTTAAGTACATTTTTGGTAATTAGAAACATTCACAAAGGTCTAAATGTTATTACAAGATTAAGTGATATTTAAGCTTGTTTCATAGAATAGCAAATGCCATGAAGATCAAGAAAAATGATTGTATATTTAATATTATCATATTTCAAACATCTCTGACAATATAGGCCACAGATTTTGAGACAGTCACTATGCCTGTCAGCACATCGACTTTTCATTGTTGAAGTAATTATTGTGCAGATGAAAGTTTATTTAAAGTGTGGGATTAAATTACTGATTCAAACTTACCTGGTGTTGCTCTTCATAATTTCAAACCACAATTATACACATTAATTTAGTCCAGCTTATAATGTCACCCCTATCCATTATATAATGTATGTATTTTGTTGAGAATTCTAGTATAGAGTAAGTTATATTAATTTTGAAAATACTCATCTTTCTTAGCCTGAGTACAGTATGATGTGGAAATTTCCTTGCTCTATTTTAAATAACTCTTAGCTTAATTCCTTTCTTCAATCTATTCATAGAAGTAGTAGCACAGTTCATTTACATCTCGTTGTACACAACTTTTTATATACAAACATTCGTATTCTTCCACAGTAGATAAATGTTACAAACTTGAGACATTGAAATTTCTTGATAAATCACAGTGCCAACTTTTACAGATCTCGACTCATACAAACTCCGACTTACAGTACTCCCCCACAAACACCAGGTTTTCTTAATTGCACAGCCTTCAGTACGCCCTCTGCTCCTGCTATATCCCAGGCCTAAACCTTTACTAGTTCCTTCCCCCACCACACTCCCTTCCCCTTCCCTGCCCACACACTAGCCTTAAGATGTAATAACCATCAGTTAAAAATAGTTGAAATCTTAGTTCAATGAGTGAAGTACCAACACTCGTAAATTAATGTCTAGAATCACATATATTGTTCATCTACAATTCCATAATGGAATTGGAAAAAGTTAAAGTTCTTAAACTGGCACTCATTAGACATTGCCAAAGTTAACACCAGAACTGTTATGTGGGTCATTTTTGACCTAGGAGATGTTTCAAGTGCCCAACCCCTATAAGATTTTTCATTGTTTAAATCATAAAATTGCTTTACTTACTTATTTTAATGAGGGCATATGGAAGACTGTGGAGTTTCTTCTGTAAAATTTAAAATAGAAGTAACATTTATTCTTGAATTTTTATTTATTTATTACTTTGTACTATACTATACTATAGAGAACAAATTATATTTTTCTTGCACTTTAGAATCTGCTTCATGATAATGTCAACATATCAAAACCAAAAACATCACACAAATACCAATAAAATAGAGGTTTTTCCACTTTGAGTAAAAAATGGCCCACATGGTACTACTTGGGGTATGAAAAATGTCAGTATTCCTAGTGTTAAAGTCCTGACAAAGCTGCGACTCTTTATGGGCCGGATCTCAACAGCCCACTCCACTCCTCAGAGTGGAGAATGAAAAAATAAGTGTTGAATAATGTTGGTTGGCTTAACTCGGAGGGGTGGGATTGGGGTGGGGGTGGGGTGTCGTTCTGGTAGTCGACTGGGATCGGTCTGTGGCTGTGATGTCACTTGGCGGACACTGCACCAAGCTGGCAGTAGTCGTGTGCGGCAGTCAGTATTGTTTTGTTGTCTTGTGCATGATTATTAGTAAGTTTGGTGGTGTACGACACTACTTCAGGTGTATTTGCTACATCGTAGATGGTGCTGAACATGCAAAAAAGCAAGAATAATCATGCTGTTGCTATGTGCAAAAATGTAGCTTACATAACTCAGGGTGTACTTTATCAGCGCTTTCAGAAAGAATTGGTGCTTCAGAACATACAGTTGGCTCAATGAAAGAGAGATGAAGTCAATGTGATCCATGCAAGAATATGCTCCAAGCACTTTCTTCCAGAGACTACACACATGATTTAAGAAATGAACTACAGTAAAACTTCTTTTTTTACATTCCTTGTTTTTACGTTTTCCCGCCATTTACACCATTTTTTGTCAGTCCCGCCAAATTTCCTATGTTCACAATGTTAATTTGCCCCTATTTTTGTGTTAACATATTTACACTTTTCCTGCATTTTACGCTTTTCAAAAGCATGTTTGTGAAGAAAAAAATGATGTAATCTAAATAAATTGACACTGGCATGGCTTTTGCTTTTTAGTATAGTGCTTAAAAATTATTCGCAGTTGGGTTTCTTGACACTTTGCATTTATTCAAACATATATTTCGTGATTCGTTGTTGGCAGTACGTGTCTAGTTGACTTACGACATGCCGATTCATGGTGGTGTCGTTCCTCTTTCCACCAGCTTCTTTGCCAGAGCACCTGGTGTGTACTCAAACAGTACGGTTTGTTGACGTGAGAATAACGCCTATTTGTGGCGGTGTAGTTCATCTCTCCGCCAGCTTCTTTGCCAGAGTTGCTGGAGTGTACTCAATCAGAATCCAGTTGCTTTGTTACATGGGAATAAAGGGTTGCATTGTTTCTGTGATACATATTTCTGATTAATAAAGAACGTTATCTGTTAAAGTTGGGTATCATAATACCAACAACCTCAAAAAAGCGATAATAGTGTGAGATGCCAATCCTATGAAAAGTCACAAAAAATACTTATGCATATATTTGCACTCAAGAACACGAATAAATTCTCTAATATCAACATGTGAAACACAGAAACATAAAAAAGAACGGAAATTTAGAAGTTTTGCTACGTAAAAAATTAATGCCGGTGTTATGACTACTAACACAATTATACACAATATACTGGCTAACACTGTCGCTTGGAGCTTGAGCCGTCCCAAAAGTCACAATAGATATGTCCGTGAGCACCCACTCTTATCCTGGTCAGTATAACAATGGCCAGAGACACGTTCGTCAGCACACACAGTACGTAAATGAGGCAAGGTTCTCGGCTGTCCCTGTGCCTCTCTCAAACGCCGCGCGGCCAGCAGGGTGCAGCGCGGTAGTGCAGCCAGCGCCGCACAGTGGCCAGTTCTGGTAACGGGCAGCACACCATCTAAACACACGCGCTGCACGTTACCACAGCCAGTAAAGGGGACTAATTTTGAAGATGTGTCACATAGCCTGGCAGCGGCATCCAAACGATATCTATCAAAGCAGTTCAGGTAATTTTGATGATGTGTTACATAGCCCAGCAGTGGCGTCCTCAATTATAATGAATGAAATTACGTCAAAAATTTCTACTTCCCATACTGTATTAGGTTTGCTGGTAAGGCAAGTGCTCAAATCAGACGCCTTACCTTTGCAGAACATTCATAACTGGTACGGTGATAATCTTCACAGTACCGCATCATGTTCTAATACAACACAAGAACAGGTACAATTTAACACTAGTTTACAACAACCAAAATAGTGTTTATATAATTCGCACACATTTTGGTCACTAATAATTGCAGAATGTTTAATCTCTGTTGATACTACTACTTTTATATATATTTTTTCTGTTTAATATGTTGCGGAAAACTGCAATGTGTTTCAGAAAACAGTGTAACCTTTCGACCTGGTTGCCAGAAAGAGACTGACGTGGAGTAGCAAGTACTGAAGTACATAGTTTTATAGCAAACAACGAACTGTTTTAAATCAGAAATTAAATGTTTTGTACATATATAAGAAACCTAACCTTTAAGTGTAAACAGAAACATGTAAATATTTCAGGACCTCCCCCCCCCCTGATAATGCCTTGAGACAAAGGCGAAATGCGTATGGGTGACTTATAGAAATAAAACCTTTCATTCGCAGTAGCAAAAGGCGTTTCCTTTAAAAACATTACAGTGAAATACTTTTTCTGTTATTCTAGGTTATAAATAATAGAGCTTGTCGGTGTTATACCAGAGCTGTATGAAAGAGTGCTGTGACTATATTACATTCAATTTCTCTAAAAAAGAGAAAACTGGACCAGGCAGTCTCAACAAAGTCAATCGTCAATCCAGAATTACTAAGAAAAAAAGAAAGAAAAAAATGAAATTAAGTAGCTGAAGAGAGAATTCGTTTTTATTTTATTTTATTTATCTTTTTAAGAAATTGTGTTTTGGAAAAACAAATTGCATTTATGAAGATTTGGTGAAGAGGCTCCAATCGTAAGGCTGTGAAAAAGGGAGTGATGGCAATTTTGTCTCAGTGTTTCACAACAGGTCAGATTCAATTTTTGATGATGAAAGGAAGGCGCATTAAATGGAGTCAGGTAGAAGTGGCAAATGCACTCACACTGAGATTGATTTCTCCGAAAGTATATTATTATTTGAGAAAATTGGGATACCCTCTACCTTGCCGTACAATGTTGAAGACATGAACAAAGCAAGTTAAATGTAGACCAGGCATTCTAAAAAACGTAATACATCTGATTAAAGCCAGAGCAGTTCTGCTGAAACCATTTGAAGCAATGGTTGTTCTTAGCTTCGACAAGATGAATATTGACAGACAAACTGCGTATGATTCATCTGATGATGTGATACTTGGGCCATACAAGAATGTTCAAGTGGTGATGGTCTGCGGTTTAGTTTCGTCATGGAAGCAGCCTGTATATTATGATTTTGACGCCACAATGACAAAGGAGCTGCTGAAAGCAATAATTAATGACCTTGAAGAAGCTATACTGTGCATTGTTGCCATTACTTGTGACACAGGTGATATAAATCTCAGAGTATGGAAACAATGAAACATAACAATAGACCAAACATATTTCTCAAATCCTGTAGACACTAATCAGAAGATATGGGTATCACTTGTTGAAACTACTTAGAAACCATTTTCTCAATGAAGCATTTTCTATACCTGATGGAACAATTATTGATAAACATGTAATACTCGATCTTTTGAGCCATGACACTTCTGATCTTATATTCATCAAAATGTCAGAATGGCTGCTCAGTTATTTTTTAGGCATACTGCGCAAGCTGTAAGGTTTGTCCTCCAAAAAGATAGAGAAGCTGATTTTATTCAGTTAGTAAACGATGTTTTTGATGTGCTGAACACCAAATTTCCAAATGATAAAAAGACTCCACTGAGAAGTACTTACAGGCACCATCTTGAAAGACAAGAAGGTAATTAAAACATCATTGTAATTATAAATTTGCAAACCCTCGAATTTGTTCAATAATGCGGGCAGGAAGAAGAAGCAGTCTCCTTCCTTTTCAGAGAGGTTTTTTAATATCAATAAATTCTCTTACTGGCCTCTTTAATTACATTAAAAGTATTGGAAAAACCTACATATTGACATCGTGGTTGAATCACGATTGCTTGGAAAATTATTTTTCTAGACTCTGGGGTCTCAGCACATTCTACAACAACTCTACCACTTTCAAAGTAAAGAACAGAATTCTTTTTTCTAATTTTAACAGGAAACACCAAGGAAATTCCATTGTCCTGTCATTCTTCCATTGCCGATGAAAGAAGTCACCTTCAGTCTCCTAATGTGATAGAAACAGACGGAGAGACTGGCAGTGTTATTTCAAGTGTTTGAGTGCATTAGGCAAGTCTGTCAGAAACATTGATTTTACTGATTCTGGTAGTAGAAATGAAGAATATCTGCTTTTGGACATTGATATTGAGGGCTCAGAGTGTTACTCGGAAGATGCTGCACAAGTGCCTTGAAGTATGTTGCAGGTTATGTCGCCTTCAAATGCAAGAACATGGTTTGTTAGAGACAATAGAAGATCGCTATTTAGATCCAAAAAGAGTCACAAATCAGGACTAGATCGAAGTTATATCAAAAGGAGGTCTCACTTGTCCGTTACCTGAATGGCTTATGGCAGTGACATAGTTCGAAAGTATTTTCGCTCTTTTTCATGGATCAAGTGTACCCAAGTGCAACAGTGTAATGGAAACATTAGTATGCTCAATACATGCCAATTTTCCCAAAACAGACAGAAAAATCATAGCATTGTATGTAAGGACAAGGTCATCTATTTGAATAAGGTATCTCAACAGGCGAACAAATTGGGAAACAATGGAAAAATATTCAGTGAAGAAAAATCGACTTTGGATTGCAGCATCTTTAGCATTTTGCAGTATGACTTTTGTAAGATAAGGGATATATCATCATTACATTTTATTTTCTGTGAAGTGAAGTGAAATATAGCTTTCAGATGTAAACTGTACTTGTTCCCAGACATAATGATTTTTCAGTGTGCCTGCGCTTGTATATACATTTTATAGCCAAGAAAAGCTATGCATAACCTATGGGGGTGTGAGGGGGGGGGGATATTTGCAGGAGTTAAACATCTCTGGTATAGTAGTTGAGGACTCTCTTGTATTTCACATGTGAAATTCAGAGTTATGAACAGATGTTTTCTGGCTAATTTATTTGTTTTATAAAGTGACTTGTATTCACTACAGTGAAAGGAAAAAATGTCATAGGGACTTGAACTCATACGCCTGCCAATAAATATCAAAAAGAATTAAAAAACTGATTTATTTGAGTTATAAATGAGTACATGATTTATAGATACTTATAGTCCAATATCCCTCCCATCTCTGACTTACAACCATCTGTATCAATCCTTGCTTTATAGTCAACAAATAAAACCGCTTGTCTGCTTCAAATTTATTGATGATTATTTCTTGATCTTTGCCCATGGCAAAGACAACCCTTGCTCTCTCCTCCATAACCCAAAATCCATTATCAAATCCTCTTCACCTGGTACTTCTCAACAAATCAAGCCATTTTCCTAGATGACTATCCCCACCTCGCAGATGGTTTCATAAATACGGCTATCCATATTAAGTGCACCATCCACCAATAGTACATCCACTTCTATAGATGTCACCTCTTCCTTGCATCCTGACCACCAGTGGGCACTGCATTTGCAGTGGAAACCATGAGTTGTTGAAATATACCAATAACATGTGTAACTCATCCATAAACAAATCTTTCATAACATCTGCTACTCTGATTCCAATAAACCTGTTAACCAGCCACTGACCCACACTCCTCGGATCATCCAGTATCACACTGACCTTGTAAAGCTCAACAAAATCCTCCATCAGGGCTTTGACTGCCACTGTTTGTGTTCCAGGAGGAGGAATATCCAAGCCAAAACCACTCCAATATTCTCCAAAACAGTGTTCAGATACCACCCAACCTACAGAATACTCTATCTCTACTCCCATCCTACTCTAAATCTTGTACTGAGTGAGTCATTGCCTTCTACTTGGCCCATATGCAAGCCCCATATACCCACCTGTTACTTATTACCACAGTCCAGTTCATTTAGACATTTCCTTCCCCATAAAAGGCAGAGCCATGAATGAAAGCAGCCATGCCTGTGGAGTATGAATGTTTTATACTACTGCTACAAAAAGAGCTAGCCAAGTTGTTGTCTTTTCTTTACTTTACATATAATGTAATTGAATAGACAAAAAGTCTACTCACCAAGTCGCTTCATATATAAAAGTTACAGAAATGTGCAAGTTTTTGGAGCCTGATTCTTTTTCCTGGCAGAAGGATTGATGAAAAATGGAGAGGGATAATCAAAAGAACTGGTGATTTAGGAAATGAAGAGAACTGACTAGGAGTTGTAGGTGAGTTCTCTGAAGAGTCTCCATTTCAGAAACCTCAGCGTTACTTTCCCTTCATCATCCTTCCTTTCTCTTGAATCCTTCTAGCAGAAAAAGGAATCTCTGGCTCCAAAAGAATTTCCATATTTCCATAATTTTTATAATTGTTTTCTCCTGCAGTTACTTGGTGAATAGCTTTTAATCAATCCAATTTCATTTTCAAACATTTATTATAAATTGCTGAATATTATCTTTGTGTTCTTTGTTTTAGAAATTATTTTCCAGTGTGTAGGCTAAATACACAATAGATATAAGAACCTCAGATTGCCAACAGCAATTGCAGAAAATAAAATAAAGAATGTCCTTTGAAAATTTCTATATTTCACACAGAGCATTATCATATTTTCTATAAATGACACAACCAACAATACTGGAGAACTACATATTTGATCTCCACATACACATTCACAGCAGAAGATTTTACATATTATTATATCACAGATATGTAATGCAATAAAAATAAATATTTTACATGTTTGTACATAAAATGCATGTTTTGAACAATTTAATGAAATTAAACTAGTGGCTATTTTGGAATAGGTTTATGAAATTCAGGTTTGTCAAAAATCAGTGTCCTCTTCTGTGGTGTTGTGTCATGGTCAGCTGTAAACTGCATTAAGGAAGCAAAAATTTTTTATATTTTCACTGACATAATATACATATGTAAATGTTAATGGTTCATTCCCTCCTTCTCCCCACATACAAATATGATTAAGGTAAAAACAAAATCATTATATTAGAGAATAAATAAAACCAAAGCAAAAGTATACACTGCAATAACAGCAGCAGCAGCTCAGAGAAAGTAAGGCACTGACTTATTTTATTTAAATAACAAATGGACTACAAAGAAATGACCACAAAAACTTAATAGTGATTAAGTGTAACCAAACACCAATTTTAACATCAATCCCAACGCTTGTTAATAGAACACAGTCATTTAATGTGAAAAACACCATAATTACCTTATGCCTCACAAAACAAGTAAATTCACTGGACTAAAGCAATTCATCTGACATCTGAATCTGCAGTAACAGTAATTTTCAGTACTGTATTTTGATAGAAGAGGAGACGTGGATGTTACCACTATATAAACTTAAAAGTAGTGTCCAGACCATGTCTAAAGTCAGTGATTGAAGTAAAAGGCGACCATCATGCTGTGCTCATGGTAAGACAATGGAATCTGCACAAAATTTATGACAAAAAATGTGTCCAAACATTGATCATGGCAGACAATGAATGCCTAGTAAGTAGGAGGACCTAGGTTTGAATCTCAGTTAGGCACAAATTTTCACATTTCCCTATTGACTTACTTTAGTGCCCACTGACAGCTAATGTCATAAATTTCTTTAAATGTTGATTGATAATACCTGCAGGATCATAAATGGTGTCTGTTCTCTTGACATATCCAAATGAACATATCACCATTTTTTATGGTTTATTTAATGTAACTGTATACGTCTAGGCAAGATTGATAACAAAGTGAAAATAATCACACACGTAGAAAGATGAATGTAAATTTCCTTGACAAATAACTACAAAATCTGATGTGATGTGCAAAGAAACCAACATCTTAGACAAGAATATGAGTCAATAATGATAAGAAGAGATACAGAGATGCCAACTTCTGAAAAAGACAATTAGTAATGGCCAAAGCGGGTTGGTCAGTGCCGTCAGTGGAAGAGGGAGAGGGGGGGGGGCGGATGGGGTACTTTATGCATTGGCATCAATGCATAAGTCATTATAGAAAAACTAACGTACAAAGACATATGTACAGAGCCTCTTTTTCTTTCCTGCAGATTGTTGTCATCTGAGATTTACAATACAATTGTTGAGTTGAACACTAGTTGCCCCCTTAGCTGCTCCTGTTTGCACTGGTGACATGCTTTTTGTTTTTGCATCATATGCATCTTCTGCACTAACAGCATGTAACTGTTCTGTTTTATATTCACACTAAATTGAGTTCTCAGATATGCACTACATTTGTGAAGTAGAAGGTTGATTTTTTTGAATTGAATACTTTAGTTGCCCTCTAGCTGCTAGCAGTTCCTGTTTGCTGAAAGTACATTGATAACATGCTCTTTATTGTGACATCATATGCGCCTTCTGCACTAACGGAGCACTTAACAGTTTATATTAGCTCTAAACTCTGACTTATTCGACAATACAAAAGGCACAAACGTCAGAGCCGCAGTGCGGGAAATTGCCTGGAAGAGTTGTCATGCATCAAGCAGAGAGAGAAACTGCACAAGATACACCAATTCATACGAATGAGTGAATTCATTTAGCATACAATTATGATATTTAGTATAATCACAATTCTACAAGGGGCAGAAAAATATAAGCACAAAAACTGTATACGAATAATGTGAAAAGAAATAAGGTTGAGAATTCAAATTGTGTATCCTTTTTAGAAATTTATATAAATCAACTAAAAATTGTAAAATAGTTCATTTTAGCCATGTCATTTGTAATCTCATAATTATTGGAGGAAATTCGTAATCATTATGATTGATTCATAATGGCTAGCACCTCTGCTGATAGTATATTTGATAGGAGCTGCATGCATTTTAAGTAGATGAAAAATATTTAATCAAAACAGTTGCTGTACTGTATATATTACGTGTAAAATGGTATGAAATTATTATTTATAACACAAAGTCCAGTCATGGTGGCAGGAGACAGGTCATGGTGGCAGGAGACTAGTCATGTGTCTGTGATTTGTGAATGTGTGTGTTTTCTATTTTAAATGAAAGTGTTTCACTCAAAACATTTTCAGGGTGCCCGTCTGTGACTTAACATCTCATTTGCGTAACTGGTTATTAAATTCCAGCATGCCCTGCATTTCACTGGTTATGGAGCTCTCTGTTTTTCAGGTGTTGACTGTTGACTTAGTTAACAAATGCTACATTAAATTCCACAGAGATTTTTGCAGGTTTTGACATCTTTATTTTTTGGCATAATCCACTTTCTATTATGCCTGCCATGATCACTCAATGCCTTTTCATATGAACTGTGACTTAGTGGATGAAGGTTTTCCATTTTCCCTGCTTGTGGTATAAATCTTCAATATGGTGCCTGCTGAAACACTTAACACTTCAGTTAGCTTGGTTAAAAAAGCATGCACCATATGAGCACCACAAATTTGCCCATGTTCAAATTCACTTAGTTTCAACATAATACTCTCACAACTACACAGAAGACTCTTCTGGACATGGGTGACAATTGCCTCGTCTTGAAAACATTGCACAGTTGTAGTTAATAGTCAGGATTCATGTGTCACAGGGTTTTTACAGTTTTTCCCAACACCTCTACAAACTTGAGAATCTACCTGGATTTTTAGAAATTTGTAATTTGCACATATAAATGACTATTTATTTCCATAAAAAGCTTCTTTACCATCTCTGGAACTATTCATTAATTATGCAATAATCAGCAAATTTCTCAACTTGTACCTCATGTAAAGCATTATGTAAAAAAAAGATTATGAAGTACTGTAATTTCACTTCAAATAAGAGTATATGAACTATTGCTGGCAGATTTTCTCTGAGTAATGTAAAATAGTATTTGTATTTGTTGCCAATTACCACAAAGCACGATTTTTATGTTTTCATATGTTGTCCAAGATTTAAATGCATGCATCATTACTGTATTAATTATTTTGTTAGATGTGTTACTTATGAAATACTTGCTGGATGCATGATGTGTACACCAAATGACAATAAAAATAAATAAATGAAGGATGAATTGCTCAGGATAATGACTATTCTAATATAAAGTGTTTTAAAAAGTTCAATAAAAGTTTTAAAAGGATATTTATGTAACAATTTGAAGATTCCTGTTCCTATGGACATAGGTATTCCCATAATTATTGATTCACTGACACCAGTAATAGCATCTTTTTGGCCATAATAAGCAGCATCAAATAAATGATCAGCGGTTTTTTCAAACTGTAACAAAGAAAATTACAGAACAATTTAGAATTTACAGAATCACCTGTGATCAGGAACAGATTTGCTGTCATAGAAACTGTTACTTAATAGCTGCATTAAGATATGAAGTATATGTAACAAAGAAACAAACTGTACAAAAAGAAAGTAGCATACTTGTTACTATCAAAGGAAACATAATAAATACTCATTTCATAGCAGAAATGACACATGACATTGTTGATTCAACAATAACAGGCAACCCCCTTCCGCATTGAACTTCAGTGGTCCTAAAATAAAATTAAAAGGCATTTGAAAAGGACAAGTAAACATGGAAATATTGAACATGGTGTCTACATACTACTCACCAAAACATAAACAGCCAGTATTTATATGTTGAGTTCTAACATAATTAAAGGTGACATTTTCCTGTCACACCTCAGGTCAATCACAAACAAATTTTGGGGGTTGGGGCGAGGGGATTATTCACCTTATATCAAGAAATGGGGTAAATATTCAGGGAAAAAATATTTGAACAATCACAAAACAATAATAAATGATCACTCAACATAATAGAGAAGAAGTTACACAAAGATATTTTTTTGTGAATTTCTTTTCCCCCTCTTTTGATACACTTGGAAAGATGACCTAAATTTTTATCCAATAATGGCAGATGCCTCCTGGGGGATAATAGTTGCTTGGATAATAGTTTCAACATCATCTGCCAACAGATAGTGGTATAGTTCTCAGAATGCCAGATGGGAGTACCCTTTAACAGGGAATGTTTACAGCCCTAAGGCTCAGTAACATCTGAAGCAAACATGCGCCATACCTCAAAGACACACTCATGCTTCCTATAGCCAAGTAAGCAAGTATGAAAGAGATCAAATTGTGGCCTTCCAAGTGGCAGGATGGTTTTTGGGAGAATTGCCACAAAAGTTGGATGTGCTGTGTCAGTTGTGAAATGGTCACATGAACATACTCACACCCGTAAATAAAGATCTGGATGTCCACTCAGCACATACATCTACCAAGATCACTGTATTGTAAGAACAGCAGTGGCAAATCATACAGCTATCACTGGACAGGTAAGAGTGTTTCTGAGCCCAGAAGTCTCAACACAAACTGTTCACAACTGATTCCTTGCTGTGGCACTATGAGCAAGGACATCTCCACCAGGCCGACTTTCACTCACGCCACAGAATCAATGTGCGCAGCTCAACTGGTGTCATCAGAGGATCACTTGGATGATGGAATGAGGGACTGTGGTCGTTGGTGATGAAAGCAGATTCTTCCTGCATGCAAGGTAATTTGCACGGACAATGTAGACCTGGTGAGCACCGCCTCATAGAGTGCATTCATTCAAAACATACTGGGCCCTATGCAGGCCTTTTGCTCTGGGGTGTTATACACTGCAGCTCTTGCTCACCTGTGGTATTTGTGGATGGAACATGCAGACAGTTGTAAGATCAGATCTGTGGATGGAACATGCAGACAGTTGTAAGATCAGATCTATGGCCGTTCTTGCAGCAGGAAGGTGATGTGTTGTTCCAACAGGATCATGTGTGCCTACATGTTGTGCACGAAAATTAAAACATGTTTTCAACTTCCCTGGTCAACAGGATGTACTTGTCACCAGTCGAGCCCATGTGGCATATGATGGGATAACAACTGTAATATACAACTTGTCAATCCACAACTCTAGCAGAACTACATGAAAAGGTCAAGTGGACATGGAATAATGTATTACAAGACAGTATTTGCCATCTGTAAGATCAAATGGATGCTAGAATTAGCACCTGCATTGTCCTCCATGCACGTTTCAGCATGAATTGACACCTGGTACCTCAATTCCATTTGAGATATTGATCTTTAAATGTAATCATTTCATGTACTCCCATGTGCACTGTTTCAACAATAAATCTTGAATAAAATTGGAAAACTGTAAGAAGGTGTAGTAATTTTTATTTCTGAAGTGCCTGTTAACTTTTAGATGGTAGAGTTAAGAAGGAGGCAATCATGGCTGCACATTTTGGTTACCATAAGGGGAGAGAGAGAGAGAGAGAGAGAGAGAGAGAGAGAGAGAGAGAGAGAGAGAGAGAGAGAGAGAGGTCTCGGCTGCCCGTAGCACAACACACTGCAACTGCAAAAAGAATCACACATATCACTTTAAATGTTGTTACTGATATTTTTCAACTTATAATGATTCAGGATTAGGCAGAGCTCTCTGCCATCTAAACATTACCACATAGTACATAAATTAATGAATGAGGGAACTGAGAATAACTTAAAAAACAAATGAAACAAAATGTACAATGGCCAGTTAGAACCTTTACTAGCTATGCTGTACACAACACCACACAGCTTTTGAACACAAAATTTGGTATATGCACCTAGTTCATTCAACATTTAGTATGCAGTAATTAGTTTTATGTCCTTTAAAATGTATATACTCTAAGATTTTTTTCTGACCAATTCCACATCCACAAGGGCAATTACAGTTGGGATGAGTGGAAGGTTCATTAACACATCTGATCTTATTTTGTAAGTATTTATTGTGTATTTTGTTTTCTGACATGTTCTACATCCAAGAGGATCTTTTCAATCTGGCTCAACTGGAATGAAAAGTACATATAATCTCGACAAATATCCTGCAAAGTTATCCTTAGTCAATAACCAGTAGTTTCAGCGTAAGTGTGATGCAAGTGCTAAAGGTGTGCAAGCATGTCGCGTGCATGTGTGTGCATGGCTGTCACTATCAATACAAGTGGATGTGTGCCATAAATGTTACCACAGTGCAGTCACTGGCAGGCTGAATGTGATAACCATCAGCAGGAAGCTGTTTAAGAAGCAAGGTTCAAACAAGAACAAACTAGTCTTTCTCTTCTCAAAATAGTGAGTCTCAGTTGGTCTGTAATTATTCTTGACAAGGGTGACACAGTAATTGCAGATTGACATAACATGCATAAACTGGTCAAACTGACAGCGTTCCTGCACTCATGGGCCCATTGCCTACATTGCTTAATAAGTAGCATGTTTGATCCTTAGCCAAGGATAGCATATGATAATACCATTACTTCCCTTACCAGCCACAAAGATTTTTGTTACATGTTTCAAAATAAAGTCAGATTCTGATTCTTACTTACAAAGGTAGAAGATATTTTATAATACCATAAAAAAGAAAGGAAAGCCCACACCTAAAACTGATATTCCATTACTAATGCGATCCTTGTATGTTTGTAGTAATTCTCTGGAATGAGTAACATGATTAATAATGAATTTATGACAGATTATTAATGCCTAGCTCAGTTCTAGTGTTTATGAAAGTAGAAAATTCATACTTGAAACTGTTATCCAGCTAAGGTATTATCATAAATATAATCATTCAAGCCTGTATTGTAACTTTTCTCCTTTCCCCCATTTCACTCTTATTCGCCACAAACTATCTAGCATAATAAATATTATATCATTAGTTGCATGAAAATACATGTGTTGCATTATCCATCTGTGCTTCCTGTAGCTTTATTTAATTTAGCAGCAATGCTAAGGAATCCACTGTTCAACACCTTAGTTTTATCTCCATCACCTTCACTCTCGTCATTGTGTTCTCCCATTTGTTCCACTGTGTGTATAATGAGAGTCTACATCTACATCGGATACTCTGCCAATCACATTTAAGTGGCTGGAGAGGGTTCACCGAACCACCTTTATACTATTTATTTCCCATTCCATTCTCAAACAGCACGCGGGAAGAAAGAACACCTGAATCTCTCCGTTCGAACTCTGATTTCTCATATTTTATTCTGATGATCATTTCTACCTATGTAAGTGGGAGTCAACAATATATTTTTGCATTCGGAAGAGAATGTTGGTGATTGGAGTTTCATAAGTAGCCCATGCAGCAGCAATAAGCGCCTTTGTTGTAATGTTTCCCATCCCAGATCCTGTATCATTTCTGTAACGCTGTCAGTGCTGTCAGCACTTCATGTTTTGTTAAAAATGTCATTTATCAATAAAGTTTCTAAGTATTTATAGTATCAATTAATGCTCCACCAGTCACACAACTATTGACTCAATATATCCCTCTACAAATTGTTGTTTGGGAGTTCAATCTGAAGACTTGTTTCATTCAGCACTCCATGCTGTGCAAGCCTCTGATAAAAATTCTATGAATCAATGAGCCAAACAAATTAAAATTTCTAACAGAAAGCTTTAGGAAAGTTTATGGAAATAAAAGAAAACTATTTAAAACATGTTATTTTTAATACCAAAGATTAGAAATCTTAATGTAAGCATATGCTGGAGTAATTAATGAAATAGTTACATAAGACAGTTCTAGTTAAATTGGTTACTGCTGCTATCAGTCATATTTATTTTGTTTAATGCATTTTACTAATTTGTTTTAATACCATGTTATCCATTATGATGGTCTACAACCAAATTTTAAGGAATTAATAAAGAGGTCATGGTTTTAAGATGCACTTTGTAAGGTATTTGATAGCTGTTGACTCGCACCTAACCAAAAAATTGTTATTAAACTTTTCTGGGTGGACAACATTGGGGTATACTACTAAGCTACAAAGTCTCATCCCAAATTGAATTTCCAAAATTCATTACTCTATATGTAGTAAAATTCATTCAGTTTTTAAACCCAAGCAGGTCCTTTCTGTGTTGAATGTTTGGTGTTAACTGGAATAAACTTCAAGAAATGTGACACAGTATATATTAATTTTTTAAAGGTAGCAATACCTTAAAATAATAGGGAGTATAAAATATTATCAGAAACGTATACTTACAGAAGCCAGATTCAAGATAGATTCCTTCATCTTGGCTAATCCATATCGAGTGATTCCAAGGACTTCACCTCTGCTAGTCATGAGATCTGCGACAAGCATTGGATGACGCCTATCGATACTCATGCCATGATTTTCCATCACCAATTTTATCTCTGTCATTATTGTAGCCCTGAGGGAAATAAAAGAGTACTCTTATATGCATAAATGCAAAGTCCATATTGGGAATGTCAATAATATTAGGATAGGTAGCAACTCATCATACAAGCAATTGCTGAGACGCAGATATGCACATAGAAAAAGACAATCATATTCACACAAT
The DNA here is from genome assembly GCA_026315105.1 of Locusta migratoria. Lineage (NCBI taxonomy): Eukaryota > Metazoa > Arthropoda > Insecta > Orthoptera > Acrididae > Locusta > Locusta migratoria. The sequence goes on from CM048744.1 coordinate 599,289,194, forward strand.
TTTGAATTTTGGAATACAACTTTCATCAGACGAAGAGTATGCATACATAAGCACAATCACTCAGGTATAACTCATGCACTTATGTCTGGCATCTCTAGTCACTATGGCCCAACTTGCATTTTAAAAATGAATACAGGAGGGGGGCGGGGGGGGGGGGGAGAGGTGGAGATCAGTGGAATATGTAGAAGGAAGAATGTAGGGAAAGGGTAAGTACAGAATGTGAGATGAATTCCTAGCAGCATCTTACCTTCCCACATATCCCTACCCATGCCCTGCATGCTTCCCATTACAACCCCCCCCCCCCCTCCCACTCCTCATCACTTTCAAGATGGGAGCTGGGCCATAGTAACCAGAGATGGAGGTCATATGTGCATGAGCTATGCCTGAGTGATTGTGTTAATGTAAGCATTCTCTTTTTCTGATTAAGGCTGTAGCTGAAAATTCAAAGTCGTGTGAATGTGATTGTATATTCCTATGTGCCTGTCTGCAGTTCAGAGAGCATCGTGATGGTCAGTTGCTACCTACACGAGTATTACTGACAATTCTCTTGCATTATTTTTTTTTTTCCAAATAATGGATCTAATAGTGAGGAAAAAATTTGGATGCAAAGATTCTCTATGTACATCAGTTTTAAGCAAACTGGTGTGAAGTGCATATAATGCAGTATATTTAATTATTGATGACTCCCTAATTGTTCACTAAACACACAGAAATGCTGAGAGAATTTAAAACTGAAAGATTATTTGTGAAAATACACACTGTAGCAGGAAGGTAGCAATCCTCTTTAGCTCTCTCAAGTTTTCTCGACATAGCTGATTGGTGTTGTGCTTCCAAATAGTCTGTTGATTTGTAAGTTCCATTTTATGCACAATGTTTTGACAATGACTCGGCAGTCTTTGGACAAAATTTGAAGCACCTGAAGAAGGGTGAGGGTGGGCAGGGGGTGGGGGGGGGGGGGTGTTGTCACAATATTGAGCAAAAAAAGTTAACCAAAAACTTGGAAGAACATCCAGAAGTCTACCAACAAGCAAAAGAGTTGAAAGGGCACAGGCAGTGGGGAGATGGGGATGTCGTTAACTTTTCAGCACTGCTAGTTCACAGTCTGCTCAAAGCTCAAGCAGTAGCTATAATTTTTAGATTCAATTTACTTTCAGACATGAAGAGACACTTATCTTTTCCACTGACTTTAAAAACACATCTAATAACCTAAACTTAAATCCAACAAATTAATTAAACCCTCTGGGAAATATAAAAGATTTAGTTCCCACAAAATTGGTGTGTGACAGAACGGTAAATTTATTAGTTAATGATGCGCTGTTGTTCATACATGTCTAATCATACTTTTAAAGATAATACATCCCCAGAACTGTAATTCACTGAATTTGCTTTTGGTAGAATAAAATAAAAAAATGTTAAAGAAGACTTGAACTTACCTCATCCTTCCAAACTCCATACCAACACTCTACAACACCCAATGCAAAAAAAAAAAAAAAAAAAAAAAAAAAAAAAACACAAGAACACTGTAGTTAACCTGACTACCAAAAACCTCAACCCCACAGAAGTTTCCATTCTATCCAAAGGTCTTACCTTCAGCTCTACACCCCAATTTAACCATGTTGGACTCATCAAACACCTACTCTCCTTTTCCCAATCCCCAAGATGGAAACATCACTTTGCCACCAATCGCTCTGACCAAAGCCAATCTGAGCCTAACATTGAATACTGACTTTCCCAGTTCATATCACCATCCAACCAAGATTCCTCTGCACTCCCAATGAATCATACTCCAAAAAATTCTCACCTACAACTCAGACTCGCCATTTTTTCCAAGTCCCTTCCTAAGAACACAAACCTTTCGACAGAAGAAAGGAGAGCAATACATAACCTCAAAACAAATCCTGATGTAATCATCCTCCCAGCAAGCAAAGGTTCCACCACTGCAGTTATGAATCACAGTGACTACCTGGCAGAAGGGCTCTGTCAACTCTGACTCTTCCACCTAGAAGTTGTACTGGAATGACTCCATCCCAAAATTCCAACAAGATTTAATTCCTTGTTGAAATCATACAGCCCCTCCCAGAAGCTTTCTCATGAATCCATCTCCCTCCTCACCCCAGGAACACCCTGCACACCCACCAGCAATGTGCTACTAAAATCCACAAACCAAATAATCATGGACATCCAACTGTGGTTGGTTACTGTGCGCCTACTGAAAAAGAATTTCTGTCCTCATTGACCAAGACTTTCAAACAACTGTTCAAAATCTGTACTCCCATATCAAATCTACCAACCACTTCCTTCACTGACTGTCCACCATCCCCACCCCTTTACTTATGGATTTTTACTTGTCACAGTGGGTGCCAGCAACATCCCACATTCACATGGCCTTTCCACTCTCAAACACTACCTCTCCCAATGTCCTCCTGAATTCAAGCCTGATACCTCATTCCTCACAACCCTCACTAACTTTCATCTAACAAACAATCACTTTTCCTTTGAGGGGAAAGTTTACCATCAAATCCGTGACACAGCTATGGGCAGCCACATGGCAGGCATCCTCCTATGACAACTGTTTATGGGCCATCTTGAGGAATCCTTCTTAGCATCCAAAAATCCCAAACTTTTGGTTTGGTTCAGATTTACGTATTTATGATATTTTCATGATCTGGACCCAGGGCCAGGTCATCTTACCCTTCAAAACCTCAACTACTTCTCCCCCATCAGCTTCACTTGCTCGCCACATTCCTAGATGTCAACCTCCAATAGTACCTACACTTTGTCAGTTTCCATCCCTTCCACATCAAAAAATTCCTCCCTTACACTTGGCCATCTGTGGATGGTGTATCTGCAGTGACAAGAACTCCCTTTCTCAATATGCTAAAGGCATCACAAAGGCCCTTGTGGATAGAAACTACCCCACAGACCTAGTCCACAAACAGATCTCCTGTGACATATTTCCAGACACCCCACCAGTAACCATCCACAAAAGAGCACTCCCCTTTTTACCAGTACTACCCTGGACTCGAACAACAAAACTACATCCCTCGCCAAAGTTTTGATTTTCTGCCCTCAGGCCCTGAAACGAGACTACATCCTGTCTAAGGTCCTTCCCACCACTCCTAAAGTGTTGTTCCGTCACCTTCCCAACCTCCATATCATCCTAGTCCAACCCAATGCCATCCTAAATCCCAGTCCACTGCCACAGGGATCATATCCTTATGGAAATCCCCACTGCAAGACCTGTCCATTTCACCAACCCAACACTTCCATTTCCAGTTCTGTCACAGGCTTAGCCCACCCAATTAGAGACCAGGCCACATGAGACAGCAGCCATGTAATCTACCAACTGTGCTGCAATAACTGGGCAGCTTTCTATATTCGGGTGACCATTAACCAGCTGTCCATTAGGAAGAAAGGCTACCACCAAAGTGTGCCTGCCACCATCTCCGAGCTTTTCATTGATGTCATAGTTAATAGGCAATTGCTGCACTTGCAAGTAGACTACGGTGCAGCTCTCTTCCAGATCAATTATGTCTCATATGCCAAAGTGGGCTCACCATCCATTACACCCACCCAAACAGGCTTTTAAAATACAACAAGCAAGAAATCACCCGATTAGGACAATCCAGAGCAGATGTCACTTACAAATTAGTGCTCACTCCGTGACTCTTTTGGTCATGAACACTACTAACTTATTTGGCCAGGATACTTTCCACCTATTTGGATTTTTGAATGACGACTATATCAACTTGGTTTCTTCACAGATTCCCTTCATGTAGGTCAACACCTTGTGTAATGAATTCCAAGATCTTTTCTCTGCTGGGATAGGCTGCACTGTCGACTTTGCCGCATCCCTTCAGTTGAAGTCACCAGCCACCTACCATCACAAGAGGAACTGGAGTGTCTCCAGGAAGATGATGTCACCATCTTACGCTGGTCATTGTGGAGGCATTTTGATGGCTATCAGAATGCCTCCACTTATACAGGGACTTAAAGCAATAATCAACCCTTAGCTCTTACCACTACCCACTTCCCCACACAGATGACCTTTTTCACAAATTGGCCAGCAGCAGCACGTATTTCTCCAAAATTGACTTGGATGTATGGATATGTTTTTAGACACAGGGGGACCAAACTGTCTAAGTCATCCATCTCGTGGTAGAGAGGGAAAGGAATGAGAATGAGGATAGGAATGGACAGAAATGAAAAAGGAGAGGAAAGGAAGGGAAAGGAAATGCAGTGCAGGGAGCAAACAAAGGAGTAAAACTACATTATCTCAGGGCCCGTGCTCGCCATGCATGCACTCACACAGAATTGTGAGCACAGTGAAGGGGAACTGACTTGGCTGAGGCCTATCTGCAGATCCCTCTTGATCACCAGTGCAAACCCCTCACTGTCATCAATACTCCCTTAGTCTTTTCCACTTAAAGTGGCTTATGTTTGGTATTGCCACTTTTTCAATTTTATTTGGAGCAGCTTATCCAGGGTATACCTGGTTACATAAATTATTTTGATGATATTTCGTCTACAACCCTTCCTTATCCACCCATTTAGCCAATCTATGGCTCCTTTTTCAGCGACTCCATGATGCCAGATTGAAGTGTAATCTTTCTAAGTGTTCCTTCTTCGAGTCATCGATATCATACTTGACATACAGCATTTCTTGGGACAGTACTCTCCGTCCTCCTACATGGATACCATTCATAAACTTCCACACTCAAATGATATCCATGGACCTAAGTCAGTATTGAAAGAATCTGTTTTACTACAGGAAATTCTTACAGCCAGCAGCACATGTGATCATGCCCCTGTACCACTTAATCAAAACCACGGTTTCCTTTTGCAGACACTCACTTGTGACGCGGGTTCCTCAAGTTACAGCATCAAATGCAGCCCACAGCCTACTTAATACCTTACACCCCCTTCCTTCCACTGTTCTTGGCCGTGGACACATTCGAGTATGGAATGGGTGTGGTCCTGTCGCAGAAACCGCCAGATGGTTCTCAGTGTCCTATCACTTGTGTCTCTAAAACCCTCTCCAACATTCAGATAAAATATTTCCAGATACAGAAAGCACCCTCGGTGAAGTCATATTCTAAATTCCTTCCTCTAATGTTTGGCTGACCATTTAAGATCATTACAGACCACAAGCCTCTTCAGTCCCTACCAACAAAGACATCCCAAAGTATCCAGGGCTGCACATTCTTTTTACACCGATTACAATACATACTCCACTTTTGCTCAACAGCAGAGCACGCCAACACTGATGTCCTTTCCCAATGCCCTGGGGCGTAGATTCTGAGTTTGACTCATCTGTACTCCTGGTATTCCAAATAGATGACAATATTTAAAAAGCTCTCCACACTTTTCCAGTGATGTCCGCCAAGGTGGCAGCAGCCACTTCGACTGACATGCTCCTACTGAGAATCTGAGCTTACGTCCAACATGGTTGGGCCTCAGTGCTGCCTGCCCAGGCCCAACCTCAGCTTCAATTTTACTACTCCATCCACCATTAACTGTCTGTTGTTGATAGTGTCCTTCTCTGTCTCAAAACTGCCTTAGCTTTGTTTATCATCATACACAACAAAAATGCAATAACTTAGTTGGTGCTGAAGTATGGATGGAATGCTACATGAGTACTCTACAACTCTCATTCTGTATCAACATGTGCAAAATATATTGAAACATTCATCTTTTACTCACTGATGATTCACATAATTGTGCATATGCAAACCTATTAATCTTAACAATGACAACTTGGTTAGTTACATATACCAATTAATTTGACTAATTGTACACTTGAAAATGGCTCTAAAGCCAAAATCTGGATTGTGATTGAAAAGAATCAAATAATACAATGAAATGGCAGTGAAATCATTCAATAACTGTTGCATGGCTGTGGCTTATGAATACAACAAAACATTTGAAAATAAGCTCTGATGGCAGTAATAAAGAAAATATAAAATGCAGAATGAAGAAAAACATATCTTAACAAAGAAAGCTTGTTGACATTCAAAATTAATTAAAGAGATGCATCAAACCCGACTCAAGACTGAAGACAACAACAATCACAACAACAAGAACAATATATATTTTGGTTTTATGAATCAATACAGAGTGAGCCATATATGGGTAAAATATTCCAAAAACTGAATGCAGATTTACATAAGCGAAGAGTTATTGCTTACAAAATAAAGCAAATTGTTAATCATATAATGAGATATTGAAGAACCTCAAGATCTGGACTTGTTATTTTCTTACAAGGCAATTGGAAAATCTGATTTGTATCAGAACAAGACCTCCACAATCTACTCAACCAGTACCTCCCCACTCCATTCATTTCACAAGTTTATCCAACCTTATCAGCAGTCAGTCTAAGATACTTTGAGGAAATTGAATATTATAGAGGGTAACAATCCTGGTAGGAAAATATGAATAAAAATAGAGATGGTTTAAATTACCAAATACACAGGCTTGTTGACAGACACAAATAAAACACATACAAACACAAAAATTCAAGCTTTCGCAACCATTAGTTGCTTCATCAGGAAAAGAGGAAGAAAGGAGAGGTTTTAAGGGAGTGGATGAGGAGTCATTGCAATACCGGAAGCAGAAGAACTTACCTTAGGGGGGTAAAGGACGGGTAAACAAACACACACACACTCACACGTGGTGCGCGCGCGCGCGCACACACACACACACACACACACACACAAAGGCAGACATGGCAAGTCTACGTTACTGTTACATTTTCTGTGTAGTAATCTGCTAAAAATTAGACTGCCATTTGTTTATTGCATCAGACCTCAGGGCATGTCCTGCCATGTATTCCATACTTTCACAATACAGCCAATATTTACTTGAATCCTATCTTTTATTTGTGACGCCTTCACTGCTTCGTCTTCTGCCCTGACAATCCCTCCAACCCATCTTATTTGTACAGTGGTGGGATGAGTTGTATAATTTTGGTGTCATTCCCGGGATATGGGTTAAGTACCGAACACAAACACTCCGTATACCAGCTTTACTTTCTATGTTGGATGATTACTAATTAGCTGTCTATCAGAAGGAATGGTCATGGCCAAACTGGAGCCAAAAGCTAGGGTGACCACACTGTGAGCCAACCTGTAGTGAGCATAATACGTTAAGACTTCAATGCTTGCTTCACCACTTGGGCCATCTGGATCCTCTCTCCCCCCTCCACTCCACCAGCACTTCTGAACTATGCAGATGAGAGCTACTCAATTCATCTTTCGCTCCTGCATCTGGCCTGGCCAGAACATCCCTTAACCTTCATCACTGCAGTTTCCAGCCAACAGTTCCATTTTCCTTTGTCCCAAATCACAGCTTTGTATCCGGCACGGCACCAGTGAAAACACCTGTGATACATATGCTTAGCCCGCACTCCACAGCCTCTCTTCCCAGCTACTTGACTGACTCATCCCCTCATCATGAGCTGCTTGTAACCTGCACCCATCCCCTCTTCCTGCTTTCCACTCTCCTCTCCTTCACCCACCCCACTCACACCATCTACCTAATGTAAGAAGTGCCATCTGGCACTATGTATGAACAAAGGTAGGCAGGGGTGTGGGAGTGGGAGTGTGTGTGTGTGTGTGTGTGTGTGTGTGTGTGCGTGTGTGTGTGTGTCATACTTCAGCTCATAAAAGGATTTGTCTGAATGTTTGAAAGTCTTTCGTCCTTTCTAAGTGCCCCAACTTATGTAAAATAATCTCTTTACTCCCATGTACAATAATAGTTTTTTTTTTTTTTTTTTTTTTTTTTTTTTTTTTTTTTTTTTTTTTTTTTTTTTCCCCCAACCTGAACGTTCCAACACAAAAATCTAAATTACAGTGTGAATAAAATGACATCATTAAAAAATATTACCTGGCTGCTTCAATACCAAGTGTTGTATACACTTCATAAATATTGTTAGAAGTTGTACGTGTTCCCTTCACACCATGTGTTGCCATCACTTCTCGTAGATTATCACCTTCCACTAAGAGTTTATACCTTGTTTGACCACCAGAATCATCATTGTGTATAACTGCTCTGCTTACTGATGGAAGACCCTAAAAATAGCAATTAAACAATTTTTATTTACACTAAAGTATGCAATTTTAACATTTGGAATACTGATGCATTCTCACTGCTTGTAATTTAGGAAAAGAACTTTTCATATGATTATACAGAATAAACTTGAAAGAAGTCATTTTTATTTGGATATGTACTACATTATTGATGTAGATGTAATTAGATTATGTTTAATGCTTGTATTATCTTACTGCATAGGAGACATCATTTCTTCATGAAAATTTCTATTAGGTACATGTCTACACAGTGATTAATGAAATAATAATGAAAAATCTAAAAATGGGAAAACACAGACTCTCACTTTGGGGAAGATCAGCTTGGATTTAGAAGAAATATAGGTACTGATCCTGTAACTTAGCTTAGAAGAGTGGAAGTGTGTTGGGAAATGATTTTGAGGGAAAATGACTGCTGCAAATTATAAGAAGAAGGAATAATAATTATGTGTGGCTCATTAACCTGGTGCAAGTCTTTCAATTGATCGCCACTTCGACGAATTGCGCATCCTTATGTTAGACCAGTTATCCAACCGGGGAAAGGGGACCTACAGCTTAATGTGGAATCCGAACCACATGTCATTTCTGGTGACTCCTCACATCGTTGAGAGGTGAAGGATGGGTTAAAGCACAGACTGAAAAAATCCGAGATCTAACTGGGTTTCGAACCCGCGACCCATTGGTTTCCAGTCGAGAGAAGGAAGACGAATTGGGGTAGTCATTGAAACCGGAGTGTTTGAGAACAGACACTTTGGAAGGAGGAGAAACAACATGATAGATTATATAGAGAAAGTGGAAATTATGCAGGTGACAGAAGAGCATGGAGAATCATCTGGTGAACAACTGATTAAATCAACTGTTTGTTAAGCTAGGAAATAAAACTGCAGTGGTAATCATCCCTAGACTTACAAATTACTTAAACTAACTCACAACACACACACACACACACACACACACAAGTGAGGAAAACCTCCGGCAGGGAATTAGCTGTGCACTGCGCAGCAATGTGCCTTGGAGTGCACAACCATTCCCATGCGGTCTTGTGTAAATCTGTCTTTGGGCATAACACAAATGGTGACAAGTTTGAAAAACACCATTTCCTTCTGGGAAGCAGTTGCCACATACTCATTGTCTCAGCAACAACCTGAGAAAGGATGATTATAGTATAAGATCAAAACTAGACACCTTTATAAAAATAAAGTGTATAATTTTCTGTTAACAAGACCGATATTTTCCTATTAAAAAGAAATGGTGATGTTCTCTGTTTTCAGAAAGAGGAGGAGAAAGATAACTAAAAGGGGGAGACGATTATACTTTACTATTAATCTATAACAACTACTATTGGCATATGAAAAAAATTCATGAAGTATATTATTATGAGTAACAATGTGTAACAGACTGGTTGAAAATTCTCTCAGTATTATAAAATCACACCTCTGTACTGCTGCAAGCTATTTTACAAGTGATTAATATTTACTTGACAGATAGTGTGGGCAATGTAAGTATTGTTTCTACATGATACTGATATCTGTTTCTTTTTTTCCTTACGAGGTACTAATGGTGTGACCATACCACTATGCCATCCAGCTCAAACATTACTTAAGCAATATTTCTGTTTTAAAGTTAATTAATTTGTTTGTACAGAATCAATTAAAGAGTTTGTTTGGTCCACTACAATTAATAGCTAATTGATTAATGGGACTAAAACCTTAAATTATTTTGTTAACTACACTACATAAATAACAATTCTTAAAAGTATGATTATGTTAATAAACTTGCTTCTGTTCAGAATCATTTGAAATTTTTACATTAATATGTGTCTATTGATTAATAGTAACTTCCACATCATTGCTACAGTTTCTATATTCTAAAACTGATTCTGCAAGAAACTGTACATTAATGTTTTTAGTCACATTTTCTTGCATATCACATATCAATATCAATGGAAAATTCGATAGGAATATCAATAATGGAGGATAGGTAATAACTCACTGTAAAGACACTCGCTCAGCTGCTGACAGACACATAAATAGATTGATATCCATACAACTTAAATTTTACATGCAATCATTCAGACAACTACACACTCAACTATCATGTCTGGCCACTCCAACAACACAAGCCAGACTGTGACTGAGTTGGTGGGGATGAAGAGTTTGTAGTGTATGTTTATTGTCCTCAGAATTCTAGTGGTGTACTTGTTTATAGTTTTCTAATGTTGTGATGCATAATGTTTATCCCGTTCCCTCCCACCGGGTGCATGTTATTTATTCTTAGTTTGTGTTTCATGCACTAAACGTCTGGCCGCTGAATATTTCCTAACTTTTCTATCTTCAATTTTTGCGTGTATGCACATATATATATTCTGTCATGCACATGACTCGGCTACAGATTTCTTTGCACGTTATTTCTCATCTGATTTCCCATCTTTCTTTACCTTATCTGTTTTCTGTCAGTATCATATTACACATAGTTTTCTTCTCTTTAAATTCATTCGCGTCCGCGACTGCGCGCACGCCCATCAGCCCTCTTGGTGCCACCTAGTGCGGGCGCACGTCACTAGGGTTCCTACACCTCTGCCAGTACGCAGTGCTCACTCGACTTGCATGTGGATGTGCTCAACAATTTTATGATGTAGACATTGTTTTAAAATTTTACTTGTTATTCTATGACATGGAGTCAGCCATATTTTATTTAAAAACTATTTTAATGTGAGCTTTATGTAAGTACATTCTCACCTATGCTGCAATTTTAATTTCTTATTTTAGCAACACTTTTGTATTTTACTATTATTCATATGATTTGTGTATTATATTTTATTAGGTAATACTTCTGAAGAAGGCAAAATTACTTTTGATGAAACCTAGGTCAAGGTTTGTGCATTTAAACCATTTTTATGCAACTGGTCGGCTGAAACTGTGTTGACTTTTGGAACAACCATATTCATTAATTTAAGAGATTTAGAATAACAGGTGACAAATGTCTGCCTAGGGTTTTCTGTCTTCCTAGATGAGAGTACCTGGTGACACCTACTGTGGGCAGAGGAGTGATTACGCAGGTGATGAATAAGTGGCACAGAGATGAGAGCATGGATTCCTTGGCTTCATAAGTGTTCCGTGCTAAAAAGTCAGAGAGAGACAGAAGACTGTGCTACTTAGATTATTGACATTGTTGTAATGTGAGAGAGATACTAATAGAGACTGGAACTGAACGTATTTTGTAATATAAGTGTCTGTATAATCATAAGTCGTTAATTATGGGATTGTATTCTGCAGAACAATAAATTAGTACTGTCATTTGTTAATAATTCGTGACTTTAATTCATTAGAAGAAGTTAGTATAATATTGAAAAAGCATTTTGTGCTACTCTCTCGTCCTGAACAACTTTTGATACGAGTGTCTGATGCCTGAAATATCAAGAAAAAGCTTCTAGGTTGAGGAACAGACTAGCTGGGCCTCATTCTCCTTGGAGCAAACTCAATAACAGACATTTAACAAGCAAGATTTAAGGACCTAATATAAGTAATATATATTTTTCAGTGTCCTCAGAAGAAGAGATACATGGTCATAACACTAGAAAATTTGGCGACACATGTGCAGAACACAAAAAGAGAGATTGCATGAGAATATTATTTTATGTCAAAGTAATGGACTTCGATTTTCTCCTTGACAACCAATAACAACAAATGAATACAATGACTTGCATGGATGGAGAAATTGGTATCCTGGATACATTATAAAAAAAGAAGCAACTGGATACAAAAAAACTATTCAAGAAGAGGCGATTCAGAAGACAGTGTGATTGGCGACAGCGAGATTCATGCGGAGTTGCTGAAGGTAAAATTTTACTTACGGCGCTACGCGGGCCGTGTGGGAGTCTGCGTGGGTGTTCCAGTCTACACATCGCAGCCAGCTTTCACATCATCATGGCGTGCATAAACCCCGAGTGAGAGTGTCTAATAACAGTCATTTTGGTGTATAGTAGATACTGAGTGAGATACTAGTGGTAGTGATTAGTGTTCAAATGTTTGTTAAGCTTAAGGGACTTAACTACAGGGTCATTAGTCCAGTGATTAGTGTATTTAGTTAACTGTGTAAATTTATAGTACTGACGCGAAATATGACGGAGTCTGTGAATCAAGAGGCGTTCGGACAGTTATTGAGAGAATTTAAAATCCTTTCAGATAAGATTGATAGTCAAACTCAGAAGTTCGAAAATCAAAATAAATCAATTTCTGAGAAGTTTGAAAATCAAAACAAATCAATTGCCGAGAAGCTCAAAAATCAAAACAAATCAATTTCTGAGAAGTTCGAAAATCAAAACAAATAAATTTCTGAGGAGTTTGAAAATCAAAACAAATAAATTTCTGAGGAGTTTGAAAATCAAAACAAATAAATTTCTGAGAAGCTAAAAAATCAAAGCAAAGCATTAGAGTCACAAAAAAGGTCTGTCGAAATGATCAAGAAAGACGTAAAAAGATTCTTATGCTCGTTTAGAATTGAATTTATTAAATTCAAATAGAGAATTAAAATCGGAGCTTGAAGATAAATTGAAGACTTTATCTTCACAGACTCAAAAGAATTTACAACACTTGGAGAATAATATAGAATCAAGTATAGAAATAAAATTATCAGAATTATCTAAAGAGACCAATGACTTGATCATTTCGATAACCGTTTGGAAGCTCATGTTAAAGAATGTAAGGAGAAATATAACTGGTTTGAGGAAAAGGTAAGGGAGCTAAGTCAAAGTTTTTTGTTCCATGATCAAGCTGAAAATTTAGCAAAAAAGGGATGGTAGAAAATTTTGACTTAGAGAGGACACAAATAGTAGAAGAATTAGCATCTAGATTTGCACATAACGATAAAACCATGTTATCTAAAATACAAGAGATAAATTGAGACTTGAAGTTCTTGCAGTTGGTTCTAAATCTGAAATAGAAAATGTTACCAAAACTTTAAATGAAACTGTTAGTAAAGTGAACAGATTAGAAAAGAGTGATAGTTGTGAGAATTTTACCTTGCTGGCGAGTGAGGCTAATAAACGGGAAATGAAATTAGAGGAATTGGTAGATAAAAACTTTAAAAAGAGAAAAAAAGAATCCTTTCCCCTCAGACTGATTAGCATTCTTTGCTAATTAGGTGGAGTGACGACAACCAGGAGTCAGATTTTAATAAACATGAATGAGCAGTTGAAGTAGGCATGAGATTCACTTACGTGAAACGAGCGACTTTAAGCAACAGTATTGCCAACTTAAACCTACCAATCAATAAGTGAAATTTAATGCTTGAAAAATAAGTCTGGAATTACATGTCTAAAACATCTTAGACGCATTACTTATATGTTTTGTACAACATAGTTAACATTATAATGTGTTATTATGTGTTATTATATGTGTTATAAAATATTGGTAACACCAACTGTTGCAAATATGCATGTAAGTCAAATTTAACCTAGTGGTACTTAAATAGTCGGCTATGACATTTATACAAATAATGATAAATTATCAATTTTGACATTATGTAATCTAGAAGGTTACATAATTATACTCACTCAGAAGTGGACAAAATCTTATTGAATTAAATGGTAAATAATTTGAGGTATGGTTAGTAAGTTTTTTTCTCTCTCTTCTCATTTTTCTCTCTTTCACTTGTTAGCAATGTAATCCAGCTTACATAGGAGATACGAGTCATGATTTTTTTTTCTCTCCTTATTAAGAGCAATCATATGAATGAAATATTTTATTCACCAATACACTCATCTTAGAGGGGGGATAAAACGGAGGATCACTGATTGTAAAATGAGTGTATGCTCATAAAATATTTGAAAGTAGACCTCAAGTAGTGAGGAGTGAGAAGTGGTTTTTGACCAGAAGAAAGGAAGGCAGTAATGAAAGTCGCCCTTAGTAAGTGTAATGTTTTGGTGAGAGTGAGTAGACCTATTAAAGAGGCTACTGCTCAAATGAAAGGACTTGATTGGATTGAGGTACCTATATAGAAAGGACCTAATCCTTATTGCACCAAACATTTTTGTTGGTATTAATCCTACTAAAGGAATTGATAATGTTCATTTCCCTTACCTGTTAAGTCAATTGAAATCACTTTTTTTGTTTCACGGCTTTGAGGCTCAGTCACGTAAGGAAGGTTGAATCCTAATTTTTGTAGTTAAAGATTGTTATGCTCCCTAATTAAGATGAAAATTCATTCAGATTTAGAATTGCTCTTATTAACTTCAAGCTAGTTGTGTTGTAGAGATAGGTGTGGCAATGATAATTCAGAGACATTCATAGAATATATGACATCAACTGCGATTGGGCAAAGCTGAAAATGTGGTCCCAGCCGGGATTCGAACCCAGGTCTCCTGCTTTCTAGGCAGTTGCGCTGACCCCTACACCACAGGGGACACAGTGATCAGTGCACCTGCAAGGACTACCTAAGCACGCCTCCCGTCAGATACAAATTCCCAGCTTCGCCGGTGACGGGCAATGATCCTATCGTTAGTGAGGAGGGGTGGGCAAAGTTTGAAGCCCTTACTCTTACGGGAATTAGTTCATAACTACGAGTTTGAGTACTGTGGGCAGGGCGAAGCAGGGAATTTGTATCTGACGGGAGGCATGCTTAGGTAGTCCTTGCAGGTGCGCTGATCACTGTGTCCCCAGTGGTGTAGGGGTCAGCGCAACTGCCTAGAAAGCAGGAGACCCGGGTTCGAATCCCGGCTGGGTACACATTTTCAGCTTTGCCCAATCACAGTTGATGTCATATATTCTATGAATGTTGAATAATAACAACTGCAGGATCAGAAGTGACGTCTGTTCTCTCGGAACAGACGCCACATGTATATATAATTCAGAGAAATATAAAAAAGATTACTTCTAAGATCATTCTCCTATCATTCTTTAGTTACATGAGTATTCCATTCAACCATGCAACAAAACAAACTGAAAAGTATATGATGGGTAAAAGAGAGAAAAATTAAACCTGTTATACAAACTACTACTGTAAAGATCACTCGAACAAATACAAAACAATTGTATTATAATATTTAAGATTTAATTTGAGTTGAGAAAATAATTCTCTAAAAGGAGACATGATAATTGTCTCTACTAAAATGAAATGTTAAAAATATAACAATAAGAAATGATATAATAATGGAAAGTCCAAGTTGGAATTAATAATATAGTGAGGACAGTTTACAACTCACCACAAAGACATGGCGACGAGCTGCGACAGACATATACAAAAGACACACACATACAACACATTCGGCTATCGTCACTTCAAAGTGCAGCAGTCAGAGGTGATGGTTGTATGACTGTGTTGTGTGCCTGTGTGATTGCGTGAGTGTTCTATTTTCTGAAGAAGGCCATGGCCGATAGCTAATGTGTTGTATGTGTGTGTCTTTTGTATGTGCCTGTCGCAGCTCGTCGCCACGTTTTTTCGGTGAGTTGTAAACTGTCCTCACTATATTACAATAAGAAATGAGTTTGTTATATGGTGTCTTGTGTCTAAGGTGGGGGTATGTAATGTAACAAGTGACACTACATCCCTGCTTACCGACTCAAGACAACTATATTTATTAATTTAAGAGATTTAGAATAGCAGGGGACAAAATTCTGCCTAGGGTTTTCTGTCTTCCTAGGTGAGAGTACCTGGTGACACCTACTGTGGGCAGAGGAGTGATTACGCAGGTTTACCAACCTGTGATGAATAAGTGGCACAGAGATGAGAGCATGGATTGCTTGGCTTCATAAGTGTTCCGTGCTAAAAAGTCAGAGATAGACAGAAGACTGTGCTACTTCGGTTATTGACATTGTTGTAATGTGAGAGAGACTCTAATAGAGACTGGAACTGAACATATTTTGTAATATAAGTCTCTGTATAATCATAAGTCGTTGATTATGAGATTGCATTCTGCAGTACAATAAATTAGTACTGTCATTTGTTAATAATTCATGACTTTAAATATTTTCACATTCAGAACAAAAAGCCGGTGATTGAAACTTCGCAAACAGATCACGCCGCAATGAATAACGTCTTTCTTTTAATGATTTCCACTCCAATTCGTGCAACATTTCCGTGACGCTTTCCTCCCCATAACGTGATAAAACAAAACGAGCTGCCCTTCTCTGAACCTTCTCAATATCTTCCGTCAGTCCCACCTGGTGAGGGTCCCACAAGGGGCAACAGTACTCCAGGAGAGGACGCACAAGTGTGATGTAGGCAGTCTCTTTGGTGGAGCTGGTGCATCTTCGAAGTGTTCTGCCAATGAAACGTAACCTTTGATTCGCCTTCCCCACAATATTTTCTATGTGTTCTTTCCAGTCAAAGTTGTTCGTAATTGTAACTCCTAGGTATTTGGTAGAATTTACGACCTTAAGGTTTGACTGATTTATCACGTAATTGAAGTACAGTGGACTTCTTTTAGTGGTCATGTGTATTACTTCACACTTTTCTTTATTTAGTGTCAATTGCCAATTTTCGCACCAAGTAGAAATTTTGTCTAAATCGCTTTGCAGTTGCTTTTGATCCTCTGTTGACTTCACTAACCGATAAACAGCAGCATCATCCGCGAACAGTCTAAGGGAGCTATTCAGATTGTCTCCTAAATCGTTTATAAACACGAGGAAGAGCAGGGGTCCTATAACGCTTCCCTGTGGAGCGCCAGATATCACTTCTGTTTTACTCGATGACTTACCGTCAATTACAACGAACTGTGTCCTTTCTGATAGGAAATCATGAATCCAATTGCATAATTGGGAAGATATTCCATAAGCACGCAATTTCATTAGAAGCCGCTTGTGGGGTAGAGTATCAAAAGTCTTCCGGAAATCCAGAAATATGGAATCGATTTGAGATCCCTTGTCGATGGCACTTAACACTTCATGTGAATAAAGGGCAAGCTGTGTTTCGCAAGAACGATACTTTCTGAATCCGTGGTGACTATTGGTTAATAGGTCGTTCTCTTCGAGGTAGTTCATAATATTCGAACAAAGTATATGTTCCAAAATCCTACTGCAAATCGACGTCAATGAGATAGGCCTGTAATTTTGGGGATCACTCCTATTGCCTTTCTTGAATATTGGAGTAACTTGGGCAACTTTCCAGTGTTTGGGTACAGATCTTTCGCTGAGTGATCGGTTGTAAATTATAGCTAAGTACGGAGCTATTGCATCAGCATACTCTGAGAGGAATCTAGTTGGTATACAATCTGGCCTGGAAGATTTGTTTTTGTTTAGTGACTTGAGTTGTTTTACAACTCCAGGAACATCTACTTCTAAGTTTCGCATGCTGGCATCTATTCTTCGATTGAATACTGGAGCGTTCACTTCGTCTTCTTTGGTGAACGAATTTCGGAAAGCTGTGTTTAGTAATTCTGCCTTAGCAGTACTATCGTCGGCAGTATTACCATTGCTATCACGTAGTGAAGGTATTGTTTGTGTTTTGCCGCTAGTGTACTTCACATATGACCAGAATTTCTTTGGATTTTCTGCAAGATTACGAGACAGGATTTCGTTGTGGTAACTACTATAGTCTTCTCGGATTGATGTCCGCGCTAGGTTGCGAGTTTCAGTAAAAGATTGCCAGTCTTGTGGATTCTGTGTCTTTTTAAGTTTTGCATACGTTTTTCTTTGTTTCTGCAACAGTGATCTGACCTGTTTTGTGTACCACGGGGGGGGGGGGGGGGGGGGGGGGGGTCAGCCCCCTCTTTTATTAACTGTGTCGCCACTTGCAATTTCCCCTTAATTAATTACTGTTTTTGTTTTTCAACCTGTGGGTCGCCACCTCCTAGGGGGTCGCAAAGTCTTGCTCCGGGGTTCACCGCTACAAGAGGCAGTACCTGGACCATATAACAGTCAGCCACGAGCAAGCCACAATATTAAGTTCCGAAATGCAAAAATATATACCTATCTAAAAAAGTGAATTGTATTTTATATTACAGAATTCCTTGTTGATCATCAGTTCTCAGTTGAACAAGACAAATATTGTTTAATAATAAATACACCAGCTTAACAATGAATAAACGAAAGGCCTGAAAAATATTTTAAGGTACCAGACGATAGCTAAATTTACCAGATACAATAAGTAATTTTGAAAAATTAGAATGTTGCAAATTCACTATAGAGTGGGGCCTTGCACAATGATAATAATTAATGTCTGGGCTGTATCTGCAATACGAAACCTCATTAAGAGACATATTCTTTTCTATCAGAATTCATGTAATAATAGGATGTATTCCACTCAGAAAGATGGGCTAAAACTGTATCCTATAATGTAAAATACTGATTTCTTTTTAAATTTTTTACCAGACAGTTGTATCAACAGAATAAAATTAAATTTGTTGCCTTTGAAAATACACACATAGTTGTGTTATGGATCGAGAGGGGGGGGGTCACCAAAATATTTTTAGTAGGAAGGGTGTTGCGTATTCAAAAGTGTCGGGAAACACTGGTCTAGGTGCTTGTGGTGCTGGATCGTGGTGGTGGGTATGCTATCAGGGCACATGACATCAAGCTCTTTAGCACACAGACAAAATCAGTGCAAGACAAGTGTAAAACAAAACATAAAAGATAACTGATACAAAGGATGTCACAAGAAGTTCCTTTCTATCACGGGTGTCAAAAATTCGAGAGCAGTAGCTTAGAAGCTTAGGCCAGAGTGCAGATGAGTCACAAAACTTTAAAATTTTGGTCACACTTGCCTCATCACCAGATAAAATGGAGGGCAGATCACGACTAAGTCCTTGCAGCTTGATATGAATTGCACTCAGTTAATATGTGGTGTACTGTAAGTTGCCCTCCACATGCATCATAAAAAGGGGGTTCCTCCTGGCAAAGCAAAAATTTGTGCGTCAAAGGGCACTGACAGATTCGGAGCTCCGTCAGTGTCACTTCATGCTGTCTCAATGACTGGCAGGATGTTCACCACAGCCGGACAGTGGGTTTCACTGACCACAGCTTATTACCTGTCATGGACAGCATGTTTCTTTCCACAACTGAAAGGATCTTCGTCAAAAGACAAAGAGGGCATCCTGCAGGGGAATGGCAGATTGTGTGACATGATGGTCACTGCAGGCTGCCTTTGCAGCCTGACCAGTAACTTCATTTCTCTAATGCCCACACAACCAGGAAACCAGCAGAATGACACCTGTTTCCCCAGGCACTGAAGGGTGTACAGTTGGTCCTGTATGAGCAGTGGAACCTTCTCTGGTGGGTACAGGTTCTGCAATGATTGTAGTATGCTGAGGGAATTGGAACAGATAAGAAATTGATTGCCTCGAACACACCATAATTCCTCGAGAGTTTTCGAGATGGCATGAAGCTCTCCTGTAGAAACAAAAAAGGCTGTGGGGAGGCAAATCCTAGTAATATGGTCAGGGAACACTATGTAACAGCCAAGAGAATCCCTTTGCTTGGAGCCATCATTGTAGACAACCATAAAGTCGTGATGCTTATCTAAAATGTTAAAGAATTCAGATCAGTATTTAAAATCAAGAGTGCAACCTTTCTTAAAATTTGACAAATCTAAAATAGTTCTGGGCCGCTGAAGGAACCAAGGAGAAAATCAGCTCCAACCACGATGTAGTACAGTAAAATCAGTTAAGTTCATTCGTGAAAGACAAGTCCTTCAAGCGAATCCCAAAAGGTCGAGTTGCCCGCTGCCGAGTTTGAAACACCCTTTCCATAGGAGGCTGCGCTACACTATGGTATGCTGGTGTGTATGGCATCAACAGCATTTTGTACTCCTGGTGTTCCAAGAGTAGCTGTCACCTGATGGATAGAGGCGGTACAGCAGCCTCCACACAGAGGTTGGGAATGGGGGTAGTCCTAAACGCTCCAGTAGCCAGCCGAATCCCTTCGTGGAGCACTACATCTAGGATCTTCAAAAAAGATAATCTGGCAGAGCCATACACTGTGCATCCATAATCAAGGCGAGATCGCATGCAGGCCTGATGAAATCAAAGCAGGCATGTTCTATCTGCACCCCACGAATTGTGGCCGAGACATTTTAAAATACTCAGTGCTTTGAGGCACCATTTCTTCAGGTCCTTGAGGTGAGGCAACCATGTAAGTTTTGAGTCAAAAATCAGGCACAGAAACCTCACTGTTTCTTTAAAATGAAGAACAATGTCCCTCATCCTCAGTTCAGGTAAGTTTAAAATAGAACAGGAATGGTTAAAAACAACACACACAGACTTCTCGGTTGAAAATTTAAAACCATTCTTCTTCATTCCTGTCATCCAATCATCGAAGAGTGAGTTGCAACTGACAAGTTGTCATTGCAAGGCTAGAAGAAGAGCAAAAGATCGAGAAGTCATCAACAAATAGAGAACACTGGACAGGACTTTTGACAATGCACGTAAGACTGTTAAAGGCTATGGCAAAGTGTGGTGCTGGAGTGGCCAGACATGGTGGTTGTGTGTGTATAGTTGTCTGAGTGATTGTGTGAATGTGTTTCTTTTTCAGTGAAGGCCATGGCGAAAAATTTAATTTGTTTGAATGTGACTTTCTATTTTTGTGCTCAGCAGCAACTCAGCTAGCATCCTTATGGTTTGTTCTTATCTTCCATTACTGACACATTAAAGTCAGACAATTTCCAGACCTTCTGCCACCCACAACAAAGGAGAGACCAACAAGAAGATGTGTGGTGTGCTCAAGAAAAGGGTTTCACAAAGGGACTTCATACTGGTGAACAGAATGCGAAGTTTCATTGTGTGGAGCACCTTGCTTTCAAATGTTTCATACTGAATAGGACTTGTAATATCAAGAAAATAAATTATTGTTAACTTCTGCATTATCAACTGAAGTACAAAAAGAAAAACATGATGTACAACTTTTATGCCAGAAAAAAATATGCACCACCACAGTGCCAAGTTGCCCTGGCACATATTATCCACCAAGGATAAGGCTAATGCGCACATGCTAACTACCCACTTAAAGGGTTAACATGCTTATGGCACTGCCTCCACATCCACACCAACACTAGATACATCAATTCATGTGCCGAAGGCTTTAATATTAATAGGGTTGGAAAGAGATTAAAGTACACTCGATGAGTCCAAATTTTTTTAAGTCTGTACTAATGAGAAATAGAAAAAAAGCTAATATTGTGTTTTAATGCATCATTTAAGTACGGTATACATACTTTCTTTAGGATGTTGTTCAATTCACATGTAACACTGACTTGAACGTCAATTATGTCGTCAAACGAAAGTTTTCTCTCTGTAGCTATGTAGTATGTTCATATTGATAACACCAACGTCATTCATTATGGTGACATCACATGTAAAAATGTGTAGAACAAACTTCATTATGGTGACATCACATGTAAAGATGTGTAGGACAAACTTGGAGAACATTCTTATCTTCTTCATAGCATGCCTTAAACACCTGATTGAGGTTGTTGCTCCTTTGTAATTTGAGACACAACATTCACACAGTATGGCTGCCCAACCTTACTTAACACTTGCTATTCAAAACTAATTGTTTGAATTCACACCTATTGATTGCATTGGTTCAAACTGCCAGCATAGACACTACACTGATGTCACTATCATGGCATAGGTACAGACATTTGTGGTGGTACGACAGCTGTATATACAATATTAATAATCTATTATTTAATCGCCATTTGTGGATTCTAGCAACAATAGCTGTGTTGTGACAAATGAAAATCTGTGCCACACCAGGACTTGAACCCGAGTCTCCCACTTTTCACGAGCGGTCACTATAACCACTTGGCCACCCAAACACTAGCTGGAAACCCAACGTTGTTGCCTGGGTATTTATTTAGTTATTCATTTATTCAAGCCTTGAGTTAGTACTTCTCCCATCCCTTCTCTCTTTATCCATCTCCTTTTTTCTAACAACATGTTCTATTTTATCAGAGATATGTAAGAAATAATGCTGTTTTTCATAATAAACAAAATTTTAAATACACTATTCAAACAAAGAAAGATAGTAAGCAAAATACAAATGATATGTAACTTTCATACCTTCATTTAATTCACAACTTTAATAGTAAAAAATATTTCTTGTCACTTGTCCAGGCCACCCCCATGAACCACAGACATTGCCGAGGTGGGGTGGCTTGCGTGCCTCAACAATGCAAATAGTCGTACCATACGTACAACCAGAACGGAGGGGTATCTGTGGTGAGGTCAGACAAATGTGTGGCTCCTGAAGAGGGGTAGCAGCCTTTTCATTAGTTGCAGGGGCAACAGTCTGGATGATTGACTGAGCTGGCCTTGTAACATTACCTAATGTGGCTTTGCCACACAGCTACTGCAAATGGCTAAAAGCAAGGGGAAACTACAGCCATTACTTTTCCTGAGGACATGCAGCTCCACTGTATCAATATATGATGATGGCAGCCTCTTGAGTAAAATATTCTGGAGGTAAAATAGTCCCCTATTCAGTCACCGGGCGGGGACTACTCAGGAGGATGTGATCATCAGGAAAGACAACACTGGCATTCTATGGATCAGTGTGTGGAATGTTAGATCCCTTAATCGGATAGGAAAGTTAGAAAATTTAAAAAGAGAAATGGATAGTTTGAAGTTAGGTATAGTGGGGATTAGTAAAGTTCAGTGGAAAGAGGGATAGCATTTCTGGTCAGGCAAGTACAGGATTATAAATACAAAATCAGTTGGGGGTATTACAGGAGTAGGTTTGATAATGAATAAGAAAATAGGAATGCGGGTAAACTACTATGAGCAGCACAGTGATTGCAGTATCATAGTCAAGATACATACAAAGCCAACACTGACCACAGTAGTATAAGTTTACATGCCAACTAGCTCTGCCGATGATAAAGAGATTGAAGAAATGTATGAGGAGATAAAAGGAAATTATTCAGACAATTAAGGGAGAGGAACACTTAATTGTGATGAGGGACTGGAATTCAGTAGTACGAAAGGGAAGGGAAGGAAAACTAGTAGGTAAATATGGATTGGGCAAAAGGAATGAATGAGGAGATCACCTGGTAGAATTTTGCACAGAACATAATTTAATCATAATAAACACTTGGTTTAAGAATCATGAAAGAAGGTTGTATACGTCGTAGTGTAAAGAATTGCACTACACCCCTATGAACCGACATAAGTTTGCCAAATATGTTTATTAGAGACTTCTGGTAGCAAGATATATATATTTTTTCTATTTTTCTTTACTCTACAGGTAATCTGTTGAGAACTCCACTTGCTGCTAATGTCATGGAAGACAGTGCTTCAAATTATATATAGTGTTTTGAAGAGTCATAGTCTCTATGAACAGTTATGATTAACAGAGACTATTCTGTTTTGTTTCTGTGGACATTGTAGTTGTAAAAAGAGAAGAGTAAGTTATAAGTGTGCTGCTGTAAAGGAAGGAACAATAAATAGCTAATGTGTTTTAAAGTATTCATCTGGTTGCATTTCATTTAGTAATAAATGCTTGAGTTTCTTTAGTCTCAGGAATTCTGAAATATTATATGAGAAATTGTCTGACTGCAAGAGGTACAGATTAGCTGGACCTCATGGAACAGTAAAATATTTCATAGGAAGAATTACTATGGTATAAATGGAAATTTCAACTGCAAACAACACTAATAAAGAGCCCCATGTAGTGATTGGCAAATAAGCCATATAACAAGAACGGTCTGCACACATAGACCTGTCTTGTATGTACCACTACAAAGTGGAAGAGACCAGGAGACACTGGAAGGTACCAGATAGATTTTGTAATGGTAAGACATATATTTTGGAACCAGGTCTTAAACTGTAAGACATACCCAGGGGCAGATATAGACTCTGACCATAAATTATTGGCAAAGAGCTGTAGCTTGAAGGGGAAAAAAAAAAAAAAAAAAAAAAAAAAACTTAAAAAAGGTAGGAAAATAAGGAGATGGGATCTGAATAAATTAAAGGAACCTGAAGTTTTTGAGAATTTCAGAGGGAGCTTTAGGCAACAATTGATAGAAACTGGGGGAAATAAAACAGTAGAAGAAGAATGGGTAACAATGAGAAATGAAAAGTGAAGGCTACATCTACACGGGATACTCTGCAAATCACTGGCAGAGGACAAAATAGGCAGAGAGGCAAGACCTACAAAAAATCATTGGATATGACACAAAATACTAAATTTATAAATATAAAAAATAGAAAATGAATGACTGCGGTCTCTTCAAGTTAAAAGCCAGATCTGTCATAAATAAATGGGTACTCGTTGGCTGTACTCTGTTTCATTCTCTTCTTTTCCGTATTACTCTATAGAAATCTACTGCTATTGCCTGCATCTGCATGTGTTTCACAGCTCAACGTTGTCAGCACTACTTTCAGGTTTCCAGGAATATCCTTAAGCTGACTGGAATATGTGTTGCATGATTAGACAGGCTTTTACCCATCACAGTATATATGATTTCATATTTATTGAATTACATGTTGTACAATTGTATAATTTTGCAGTTATGTATTCATTTGTATAAGTGCTTTATGTCGGTAAAATCTGATACGAACAGAGTTTGTTGTAAAGAAGTAATAGATTAAAACCTGCTGCGTGATGGGGCGGTTTTCCATGAACGTTACTGTTATTGTTCTTGTATCTCATACAATTTCTGAAGTACATTCATCTGCATTTGTGTATACTATCTGTAAAATTTCCTGTGACTACAATTTGTAGTGTAGAAATTAGAAACTGCAACATCACACTGAATGCCAAATTTTGCTCCATCAGCCGCGGAAAAGTAGTAAGTGAGAAACATCTTTCCTTTCATTATTTTGATGTTGTTGTCAGCAAGAAAAGTTTAATAAAGGTTTGAAAATATGTTTAAAGTTTGTTGCAAGTCACTAAGTGCTGTCATTCTCATATAGTGTACGTATAAAGTCTTGTTGCATTGCATGGCAGTTCCTTCAACACCTATTGTTTATGACATTATATCTCCTGAACCATGTGTTGTATTTAGTTCTTATCCCTGCAGCAATTGTTATCTCATGTAAGTAATATGTGTACCAAATTGGGTTGAAATTGGTCCAGTGGTTTAGAAGAAAATGAGCAGCATTGTCGCTTAATGCAGCAGTTTTCCGCACATCTCATTGTTTATGATGTTATATCTCGTGAACTTTGTGTTGTATGTGATTATTACACTTACAGTGACTGTCCTCATTGATTGAAGCTTATGTGTACAAAACTGCATAAAAATTGCAATAAAACTATAGATTTGTATGAAGTACGTACACATAAACACACAGACATTCTGCTTTATATATAAGATATTTTATTATTTATTCACCATTTGCGAATTCCGCTGACAATAGCTGCATTACTAAAGATGGTCTGTTATTTGGTGACAAATGAAAATCTGTGCCAGACCGGGTCGCAACCCGAGTCTCACGCCTTAACCACTCGGCAACCCGAACACTCTCCCTGGTCAAACCATCTTTAGTAATGTAGCTATTGCCAGCAAAATTCGGAAGTGGAGAATGAATAACTCATTATTAATATGTATATACGGATGTGGTCCATCACAAATGTCTGTTCCTTTGCAACAAATGTTTCATAGTAATTTACATACCAAAACAAGCGGATTATGGTAAGATAGTGCCTCTCTCACTGGCGGAAATCACACTAAACGTGTATAAACACTGAGGGGATGTAGGCAAGTATGCAAATGGAAGTTTGGGTCTGGCCAGGGAGCATGTTCAGAGGCCGAGTGATTAAGGCGACCGCTCGCGAAAACTTGGGGACCCAGGATAGAGTCTTGGTCTGGCACAATTTTCATTTGTCACCAAATAACAAACCATCTTTAGTAAGGCAGTTATTGTCAGCAGAATTCAAAATGGTGAATAAATAATTGATTTTTAATATGAATAAACTCAGTTGAGTGACTGGAATTATATTTTCACTCTGCAGCAGAGAGTGCGCTGATATGAAACTTCCTGGTGGATTAAAATTGTGTGCTGAAACTGAGATTCAAACACATGACCTTTGCCTTTCGTGGGCAATTATTCTACCAACTGAGCTGTCCTGGTGCACACCATGGTCCATTCTCAAAGCTTTATTTCCACCAGTACCTCACCTCCTACTTTCCAAACTTCACAGAAGTTTCCTGCTAACATTGCAAGACTAGCATTCCTGGAAGAAAGGATATGGTGCAGACATGGCTTTGCACAACCTCAGGGATGTTTCCTGAATGCTTGCAAATGGCAAAGGTCCCAGGATCAAGTCCCAGTTCTGGCACACAGTCAATTGAGTCTTTGGACAGACTATGTTGTTGTAGCTCTAGGTGTAGTAGTATTTTAATCATTTATGGTTGTTTCTCTTAGGGAAATGTCTAAAAAGCTTTAGCAGTGATCAAAGAAAGCATTACTTTACCTTTATGACTATTTTTGGAACATTCTCCTTCAGATGCTGAAGAGCATAATTTAAACTGGATCGTGATTTGCCAGGCTTCACAGTAATAATGGAATCACCAACAACTGTTACTAATCCTGGTTTAAGTTTCAATTTTGAAGTACAAATACTGAAAAAGAGACATATTGACATGTAAGTTAAATACCTCTCACTTCTATGTGATTAGTTATACTAAAGGTG
Organism: Locusta migratoria; assembly: GCA_026315105.1. Lineage (NCBI taxonomy): Eukaryota > Metazoa > Arthropoda > Insecta > Orthoptera > Acrididae > Locusta > Locusta migratoria. The sequence continues at coordinate 599,315,844 of CM048744.1, forward strand.
AAACAATTTACCTGTATCGTATTGATTCTGCATCAACCTCTAACTTCAGAAGTCTTATGCGATCAATATCTAATTTCACAAGAAGAAAACAATCATCAGGGAGATACATTTCTTCAATATACTCTGAAACTTCACCCAACGTTGTCTTCTCAATACGACCCTTCACTCTTCGTGCAAATTCTGCATCATTGTTTATTTCCAAGCATGCTGTGATGATTGGAGTGCTAATAGTTTTGCTGGCATTAATAATTTCTTTGATCCTAAGAATATAGAAACCAATCAATACAGTGCACAATCAGACAGTGTCCAAATGATAGTTAAGAGAAGAAAGAGAAAGTATAAACCATAAAGACTTCAATTACTTAAAGATTTTCCAGCAATATTTAATGTTAGTATTTTTGTTGTGTGTGTGTGTGCAAGGTCTTTTACCCCTTACATTGTTTGTATTCCACCAAGACTAACTACAAAAGGATCAGTTTCACATTCCATTGTTCTTGTTCTTTTTTTATATCCTGCAAAATTGGTGCTTTCACAATTTTCAATTTTCTTATTTCCACCTACAATTTTCACTCTGTGGTGTTCAGGAACTAGATTTCACACAGTTTCTGCAGTTCATTGTGTTTAGTAATGCTTTTACTTTCCTCAGAAGAACACAGTTTTAAAAAGTTCATTTTTATATAGCCAGAACCATTGTCATATAAAGAAGAAGCCTAAAAGACATCCTAATATCTAGTAATTTAGTGCCCTTCACACCAATCATCCCAATTACCTGTGGCTTCCAGCATTCTTAGACATATTTCCTTCAAGTTTAATACACAGACCTTTATGTACTTCTAATAACTAGCTTCCTCAGTAGTGGATGTGAAGTTCCTCAATATATTGTTCCTTGCACTGAAATATGGAGATGTTAGGTGTTGACCTTTGATGAATGAGCTCACAGTAAAATCTGTGTATAGCTAAAGATAAAGTAATATGTAGATAGGGAACAACTCACCGTAAAGATGAATGTTAAGCCACCGACAGACACAAATAAAAGAGATACAAACACACACACCATTCTAAATCTTCAGCCGCAGCCTTCCTCAGAGAGAGAACACTCATCCACACAATCAGTCAGGCACACTCATCCACAGACATCAGCCATCTCCATCTGAGAGACGGCTAACATGTGTGGATGAGTGTGCCTGAGTGATTGTGTGGATGAGTGTTCTCTCTCTGAGGAAGGCCACGGCCTAAACATTTAGAAGTGTGTGTGTGTTTGTATGTCTTTTATTTGTGTCTGTCGGCGGCTCAATGTTCATCTTTATGGTGAGTTGTTTCAATCTACATGTTATTAACATTCCTTACTGGACCATCAGTTGTTGTTAAAGATCAAGTAAACTTTTCATCTATCTCTTCAAGCATCTTCCCTAAGCAGTCACTGCTGTATCATCATTGTAATATGAAATGCCTGGAGTATTCTTTAATGGGCTCATCATTGGTGTAAATACCAAATTAACCTTCAGTTACTATCATCGAGTCAGTTTTGATACCAGCATTAATAATATTTATGTCTGGAATGGCACCGCTCTTGCTCCTAAGATTTTATCAATTCACTTAGAAGTTAATTTGACGTCAAGGAAACGTGATAGCATAAATCATGAAATTGTTTGCAACCAAGTAATTGGATTTTGGGATTACTGAAGATCCCACGATACTACTTTCTTGCACATTATTTTTCTAAATTCCATTGTTTTTACTGAGTTGTGTGTGATCTAACAATGTTTAGTGAATCTATTTGCATCAATGGATGTGTTATGATGACAGGAAGATGTTATGGACTATGTAGATAACATAGAAAATGAATCTACAGAAGAAGAGTGAAGCCAGGAACATGATTCTGACATAAGTAATGAAAGTGAACATGGTGTTCACAATAGAAACACATCAATTTCTGATTTGGTAGTCTCAGAAGACAAAATCTCTGAAAAAGATTTTAGTAGTTACTACTATGGTAAAAACAGGTTCAAATGGATCTGAAATCTGCCCAGTACTTCTATAAAAAACTAGAATATTTAATATTATTGTTCATTTAACAGAACAGATTGAACCTCAATGGCAACTGCAAGCATTTAATTTTGTCATTAATCAACTAGGCAATGAAGCTAAATAGAAGAGTTACTAAAAAAATAATTACTTTAAAATAACCTCTGCACTGTGAACTGAAAAAATCTAGACATTAAAATAAACTTTTTTGTATCAGTTTCTGACCTTCTTATACCCCATATTTTGACTAAAGTGGTTATACACAATCTGAATTGAATGTATATAAAGCAATTACCATAAAAAAAATCAAAGTACGTGGAGGTACTAATAAGTTTTGGAGTCACTAATGAACCCACAATAGTAATTGTTACAATCAAAAATATAGATAGGCACTCACGATTAAAAACCACAGGAGCAAGTTCACTGCCTTGATACTTGTAAGTGCCATATGCTATTCATATCTTGGAGAAATGTCTGTTATCTTCTATTCTGCATGATAATGGCTATGAGGAACATTAGATGATAATGAGGAATTGAAATCAGAGAATGTACAGGAAGATTTAATGTTTTGGTAAGGTGTGAGTCAACAACCATCATATACTTTATAAAATGCATCTTAAGCCATCAGCTGTTTATTAATTTCTTAAAAATCGACAAGTTTCACTAGTAGAGAAACATCATGGATGAAAAGGTATTAAAACAGATTAGAAAAATGAATTAGATAAAATAAATCTGGCTGTTCACAGCAGAAGTCAATTTCACTAAAAATAAAATTGTAAATTGTCATATTTAGCTGTACCAGTCAAATATATAACACTCAAGAACATGTAAAAGAGGAGAGTGGAATTCCACTCTCCTCTTTTTATGTATCCTTCTCTGATGGGACAGTTAAATATGACAATTTTAATTATATTGAAATTGACTTCTGCTGTTATCAGCCAGATTTATTTTATCTAATGCAATTTCCTAATCTGTTTTAATACCTTTTCATCCACAATGATGATCTACGAGCAAAACTAGTCAATTTTTAAGGAATTACTAAATAGCTGATGGTTTAAGATGCATTTTATAAAGAAATATTTAAGTTTTTGTTTCTCCCACATATAGTTCAAGAGAAGTAAGATTGGAGAATAATGTTAAGGTGATCTGACGAATCCCCTGCCTGGCATTTAAATGTGAATTGCAAAGCTATCATTAGATGTAGATGAAGATGAACTGATGTGCCTGAAAATAATTCTCTGTTTACTTAACAAATGGCTAAATAAGAGGAAAATGCTTCAAAACATGGAATTATCTTTAATTAATCTGTAGTCTTGCCTGCTGAAATTCTCCTCAAGTTTTGTTGACTAGTTCAATCATGAATACAAAACCAAAAGCAGATGGTGAATTTTTGACAGGAACAACAACTTTTGCTTGTTAAATACCAAAAACAATCTTAGAAATATCAGTAAAGGAACTTCAGAGAAACTGTAACTTTCCAATCAAAATTTACCTTGGTACTCCCTGAGTTATGTTCATGGATGCAACTCCAGCAAAATGAAAGGTTTTTAGAGTCATCTGAGTACCAGGTTCGCCTATGCTCTGAGCAGACAATGCACCAACAGCAGTTCCTGCAAACAAATTTCATTTATAAAAGGGCATTACAAAGACAGAAACGGTAAATGTAAATTTTAGATTTCAGTGTTGTCTAAACATTGACTATTTTGATGTGTGATTAAAAACATTGTAACAAATATACTATACATCTTCAGCAAAATGTGAATTTCATATTGAAACTATGGCACAATCACAGAGAATCCCAATAGGGTGAATACATCTCCAGTTTACATAGCATATGGCTGATGGTCATTATTTTATTTTAATGCAAATGTAACATAACTTGTCAGTTGACCAATGATGAACAGGTCAGATAGAAATCACAGCCGTGGTTGCAGAACATTACTTTCACCAAATGTTAGTGATGTGTTTTGCATCAGAAGATCATGTACAATAAAGAAAATTACAAAAAGTTAAGATGATGTTCTAATCCTAACTAGTGGAAACATAGATGATCTGATGATGCCTGATACAGGCAAAATGCTTCTTTCACATATGATAAAAATTTAAATTTTGCAACCAATGATGTTGATGATGATGATGATGATGATCATTGGGTATTTGGCAGCTAAGCATTTAGGTCATCAGCATTCGCAATCAAGGATGTGTTTTCCATCACATACTTAAAATGGGTTGTTGCAGCACTGCTGACATGGAATAGAAAAACTTTTATAATCAGATCACTTTTATTTGTGGACAGTTTGAGGTATATACAGTACAATCACTCATTAATGTAAAATTAGCACTGTTATCATGCCCTTTAATCTGAAAATCTAATGCATCATAAAGTTTTAACTTCAACATGTAGTACGACTGCACAATTGTTCATTAACAACCATCATTGATATTTCAGCAGAAGTTTGCAGGAGCATAAATTATTCTAAGTCAATAACCTGGAAAGGCATAATCCAGTTTCTGTGAAAAAAATTCCAAAATCTCGGTACTTCTGTGATCTAAAAAAAGGTGATCTAGAACTGTGCAAAGCAGGTGTGTACAGGATTAAAAGTGAATGCTGCAAATCTTATATAGGACAGACGACATGCACTGCTGGACAGTATTGTGGAACATCAACAACATATCCAATTGCTTCAATCAATATGTCTGCTATTGCCTGAACATAAAATCTCCACTGGTAATCTGGTGAAATATGATGATAACAAAATTATAGCTAGTATGTCACTCTTTTGGAGCTCTTATCATCCATAAATAAATACAAATACGACAGTCATACAATGAGACCCTTATAATACTTTCGATTTGATTCCACATAAATTCTGTGTGGAATCCTGTTGTGGAAGAACTTCTTCCTCTGGATATGAAACATCATTCTGCATCTTTAATACACAAGGACAATCAAACTGATATCGGTATGGCGAGCTTTCACTGCAGGCACCACATGGCGCAGTACAAAGACATGCATGTACCCAAGTAAAAGATGTTCAGCGCTAACAGACTATTCCACACATGTGCCAGCAGGATATTAAATATGTTAGCTCAGGGTGTCTTGCATCAGTTATCAGCTGAAGATTGCCAAATGATTCAATGCCGAAATATCATGCCAGCAAGTTAAGCACATCCACCAGTATTCAAGAAATTTAACAGACCATCGTGTTTGATGATTACTATTTAAGCAGATAAATATTACACATGACTAGCAATTGACAGTGTGGTTACTTATATAATAACATTCAAACAGTACGATGTTTTGCAGACTTAGCAATAACTTCAATCACTGCAAACTACTACTAGCCCAGACGCACCCATAAGCATATATATAGATCCATGACTGAAGTCATGGCACACTGCAGTAGATGATGGAACTGAAATGTAATCTACGGTGAATGTTCAGTGCAGAATATGACACAGATCATGGTTTGGGATGCATCACTATTTGTGACATAATTTAACTTTATTTTTTTGCTCACCTTTATTTCTCAAAAATCAAAAATGCACAGTTAATCAGCCATTAATGTAATTTAGCAATATGTCTACATCCTTTAATCCAAAAGCATATTAAACAAGACTTAATTTACAATGTTATAAATAACACTTTGGGACTCATTCCTCCTGAGATATCATACAATACAAAAGTATACTGTGAGCCGCATCTGTATGCTATCATAAGTGTATCCAATACTGTCATGATTTTTGGATACTTCGCACCACATTCATCATTCAAGTATGTACTGCTGTTATGACATCCAGTCCCTATCTGTGTTCCGATCAATAAATTAATTTATGTGCATGAATGGAGTTTGTATGGTTATTAAAAGCCCAGTTTCCACAGTGAAGATCCCGACTCTTTTCATGCCATGCTTTCAAGTGTTTTCTCGCAACAACCATGTCAGTTGACAGTTTTATCCCTCCTACTACATCTCGACATTGCTGCAGAATGCCAACAGTGTGGAAGTGGATACTCAAATTCAACAGCCTCCTGGTTTCATCACGTCCACACTGCAGGGACTTCCACCAATCACAAGTGCGATAAGTTCATCAGGACACAACACCTAACCTCACAATGGACGCAGGTCCCATCTCTCCCACAAGTGCTCACCAGCTAAATGACTTTCAAATGTGAAACTAACTCACACAATGTGACTGTGTTCCACAGTGTTAACAACTCTGCTGATTTTCGCAAGACACAAATTGTAAATTTGGTGCCTCCTGGCCATGTAGCCCTTAGTGTAGTGACACACACAAGACTGCTATCTTCCCACCAACCCGCATCTCACGAATGATCTGCAGTTATGTTTCACAGTGGGCTATCTCAATAAGACAGTTATGCTCAAGCAACATCTCTAACATTTCCGACTTTTTTGAGTCAGCTATTCAACTTTTCTCAGATGACTCCTGCGAGTGCTAGATGCGGCTTTCCAGTAAGTACTTGCGGCATATGTTTTGTGACTTTTCACCTTGGGGGGAGAGACCCGTTTTCTACTGCCCAGCTGTCTGCTCAGTACATATCATCAGCTACATCTTATGGCCCAGACTTCCACGCCTCTCAGTTCGCTGCAAACACTCCAACACCACTGGCAGCAGCCATACCAGTTTCTTGGTACACACTCGCAAGGGCTTTGGTTCCTGTTATTCATCCACACACCCACCACATGGCACAGGTTGTAAAGGTTCACAAAAAAGACGATTATTGAAATCCTCTCTTGCTTTATTCAGGAATCTACCCTTCATCCGATGTATGAGGATAACCTAGGAGACTGCACACCTTGGCAACTCTGGTGCTGCCTACGGCTACTTGTTGATTAAATGATGTTGCCTGACAATATGTCGTGGTCAATCTGGCTTACAAAACTGTGTGCAACCTGCATATTCATCTTTTCCCATATGCAATGGATTTGACTGGTTCTTGCCTGTGTAAGGTTGACCAGGTTTATGCCCCTACAACACACAGCCCTACAGGCTCATTCCAGCACCAGCAGAAGTCATACGCACACAGTGTCCCCCACCACAGTGCCTCACGTCATTACTACAGCTACCACATGCTTTCATCCATCTGCAGCAGTTCCTGCAGTTCCACCGCATCATCTGCACCTGTATACAGACAGCACTGGACAATGATGAGTGCCCACCAACACTCCCTTCTATGCTGCCACCCCAGTATCCAGCATATGCCTACTGCCGGTACCATGTAACATATGGTGATAGGGTAAAGAGGTGTCATCCTCCAACTTACGAGCATGTCATGACAAGGTATTGATGATTGCTCACAACCACACAACAGTACAGTTATGCCGATGGTCCACTCTGTCTCTCTGACATGTGACTGATTATATGCCACTAGTGATCCCTGAGCTACAACTTTCTAGTGAATACCAGTAGTGACATGACACTCACACCAGATGGATGGCACCACATTCATACACACTTTGATGCTCATTTCTCTGAGTCGTCAAAGCTTCTTTGTTTCCAACATATGGCATCGTTAAGCTGCCCGTGGAACTTACAATTGGCAGACATAGCCAAGCCAATCTTGGGGCTCAACTTCCTGTCACACCACCGCCTATCCTCAGATGTTGTATGTGGTTCATTTCATCGTGCCACCAACAAGGAGACTCTTCTCTGGGTCCTCCTCACACTCTGACACACTTTCAAAGATGATCTAAAAGGAACTATGTCTGAATTCGTTTACAGGAAGGCCCTGGTCCTTCTAGGAGAGCTGGTACAGGCAGAGGATATCACCACTTTCACTATTCCTGACTCAATCATGTGCGTTTACACATGGAAAAAATGCAGCACTGCAGCCACCATACTCGGGCCCTCATAAAGTGGTATGCTGAACGGACAAGATGATCGATATATTGGTTAAACGAGCCCAACAGACAGTCTCCCTCAACAGGGTGAAACCTGCACACATCAACGCTTCACCGAAATCACTCACACAAGTTGATTCAATGGACAATGACGTCATACACCCTTTGGCTACCGCACCCTCCCCCGTTTTGCTCCTCCATCGGGCTTCTACATCAAGCCAGACAGATGAGGACATTTACCACTCACCTTTTAGAGAGTTTACCTCTAAACTCACACATCCCACAATCCAGTTTGAATTCATAGTCCTTTATGAATGAGCAACAGAGGTCTCACTTTTATATTATTAACACTTTACTGTTACTTTCCTTGCCACCCCTCCAACATCACTGCATATCTGCTCACTTCTGGGCCAACCAGTCTCTTGACCACAACAACTGGAGGATTTTCATTACAACATTTCACGCCTAGGCTATGTGGCAACGATACCACACATATCAATTCCAAATAGACGTTTTCCTCTTCTTATGATCCCAGGACATTTCATGCAACATAAATCATTCAAGAATGTCCCACTGTTGTAATACCCAAGCTGTACATGTGTTCTGATCAATAAATTAATTTATGTGGATGAATGCAGTTTGCACGGTAATTACAAGCCCAATTCCCATGAATGCCAATGGAATATTGTTAATTTACTTTAATGGGTTTTTATTCATTTTGACAAATAAAGATGAATATAACTTTTTTTAATTTTATTACACAAGTTCTTTAATTATTAGTGTCACATGAACTTCCAACTAACGACTGATGTAAATATTGATTGATTATGAAGATAATGGTATCAGTAAGGAAACAACAAAAAGAAAAATGGATGAAGCAAAGGACAGTGGTAGAGAAGGACAAGAGCAAGTGTTAATGGGAATAAGGAGACATTGGGAGATTTTCTTAATAAAAGGTTCATTAGGATCAGAGACAGAATAGATTGGTTGGTTGTTTCGGATAGGAGGACCAAACTGCTAAGGTCATCAGTCTCCAAGTAAGGAGGGGGAGGATTGAGGATGGGAAAGGAGGGGAAGGGGAAGGAAATACAGACCAGGTAGGAAACAAGAAAGAAAGACTACATTCACTCGGAGCCCAATACTCGCCACGCACATACTCAGGAAAGAACCATGGGGCCCCTGTATATAGAGACCAAATAAATGGATTTATCATGTTCTATGTGAAAAGGGTGGAGTCAGTACATCAACATTTTTTTAGAGAAAGGCAGAATGAGGACGAAAGCAACTATTTCCTCACTTTTCCGTCAAAGTCTTTGGGCAGAAACATATTTACATTTTTAATGCTGTGACTGCAACATTTTTCAGATGGTTGAATCATGAGCCAGAAAGACCATATCACACTCCAGAAAAACTGAACCATGAACATGAAAAGTAGTATGCTAATATGCCTCTTTGGTAACTTTTTATGTCAACTGTATCACATAAAAATAATCATGACACCACGATACTATGACACACATACAGAATTCTGCAAGTATCAACTTACCAATGGCAAATATGATCATAAATCTTTATAACATGAAGCAGCTGACCTTTGGGAAGGAGAAACCTGTATTACGGGTTGTAAAACTTGAGAGCTAGCAAATTTGTCTCAGGCTACATCACTTTAGACAAAAACCAAATGAAGTTACGTGGGGCTGTGCTTAACAAATAAATAAGCTACACAAGTACTGGATATCTTACCTTCACCACCAAGCACTCGGAACACACCTGTGACATAGCTGCCAACCTTTAGAACTGGCTGTCAGTAATGATGCGCAAGACCAAAGAGGACGTGGGGCTACGGCCGTGTCCCAACAATATTTTAAAAATCTGACCCTGTATTCATAAATATCTGCCACGAACCGTATAAAAACTATTGTGCATCAAATGGCTGAGGTTAGGTGGAAGAACCTAAAACATTTGTGTAAATACTGTGAGTGGCTTAGAAATATTCCTATAAGTTTCAAATAACCGTCTTTACGGAAAGTTAACAGTTGACAAAGGAACAGAAAAGCGTGAAATTCCTTGCATTTTTTAAATATAAAATCCTTAGCAGCTAAGGATACACAAAATAATTTTGGATTTTAAAGTTCGAATAAACCCACTGAACACAGGTGTCACTAATGGCTCATCACTCATATTTAATTCTAGCAGCACGACACTGCTATGAAAACAGGTACACGAGAGAAAGCCAGTAACAGCTTTTCTCTTCCGAAACTAAATGGCTAACTTCCGCCACCCGGTAAAACACGTGGGCTGTTAAGGTTGAACCAAAGACATTATACTCATTATAGACCATAGAATTTACATAGATCTTGGGTGTGTGAGAGTGCATTTGGAATGTGTGTAGGAGATTATAGGCGGGATTTGATCCAGATTTGTGGCAACGGAAATGCTATCTTTAACATTTCCAACAGCTGTGCTACATACTCAAGAATTAAATAAATTATTTATATAATATTTTTATCTTCTATTAACGATAAGTAGATAGTACCTACTCCGATTTTCTTAAAACGTATCAGATCGTAAAATGTCTAGTTTCCGTAATTTTTCACGAACTTCCCGTAACTCCGTAAATACGGGGATAAGTCCGTGACAATTACGGACAATCCGTAATAGTTGGCAGCTATGCTGTGATGTATTTTCTCCACCAGAAATCATATGACTTAAAAAACTGCAGTGCACAACAGAATTAAGGGACACACTATTTTATTTTCATGCCTGTATACTTTACTGTGTACATTCATTACAAGACAGTTGTTTTTACAATCAACAACATCTGTGCTTTTCATCATATACTATCTGCATCATAAAGTGTAAACAAACTTGTGTTTGCACACCATTCAGGCTAAACAAATTTCTACAGATGCCATTCATGCTGTACAATGCTATGCCGATTTTTCAGACATCGATGTCTACATACATACTCTACAATCCACCCCAATGTGTACAGAGTAGGGTACCTCATACCATTATTAACAATTTCCTTTTCTGTTCCACTCTCACACAGAACATATGAATGACTGTATGCCTCTGCACAAACCCTAATCCTCTTATCTTTTGGGTCTTTTGCGTAACGTAAGTTGACAGCAGTAAAATAATTCTGCAGACACCTTCAAAATCTTGCTCTCAAAATTTTTCATGAAAAGAATATCCCTTTCCTACGGTGATTCCCATTAAGAGTTCTTCCGTCATCTATTTAAGACTCGTGCAATAATCGAAAATTACCATAACAAATCTAGCAGCCTGCCTCTTAGTTGATTCTGTCGTCCTTTAAACCAAACTGGAGGGGATCATAAACACTTGAGCAAGACTCAAGAAATGGTCGCACAAGCATTTTATACATGGTCTCCTTTACGGATGAACCACATCTTCCCAAAATTCTCTCAATAAACCAAAGTAGATCATTCACCTTCCCTGCAACTGTTATCACATACTTGTTTCATTTTGAAGCACTTTACAACATTATGCCTACTTATTTAATCGGCATGATTGTGTAAAGCAGCACACTACTAAACCTGTTTTCGAACATTATGAGATCCCCCCCCCCCTATTCATTGCAAAACCTTACACTATTCTACATTTAGAGCTAGCTGCCACTCCTCACACCAACTAGAAATTTTGCCTAATTCATCTTGCATCCTACTACATTCAACAACAACACATTCCTGTACATCAAAGCATCTACAGCAAACAACCACAGCTTGTTACTCACTCTGTTCATCAGATCATTTATGTAGATAGAAAATAATAACAGTCCTATCATACTTCCCTTGGGCTCTCCTAACAATGCCCTTGTCTCTGATGAACAGTCATCATAGAGGCCAATTTACTGGGTTCCATTACTTACACATTCTTTGAGCCACTAGATAACTAGACATCTAAAGCTCAGTTAACATGATCTTGAATACCTACTTATGTAGTCATCCTGCGTGAACTATCAAGGGAAATCTACAATTCTCCATCTCATAACACAGGTGTAGAAATCTGCAGCGAAGACTGTCAGAGACTCAACGAAGCCTCTGGTTGAGACCCTCCACTCAGCTTCAAACCAAAGGACATTGATAACTCAGGGGACAATGCTGCAAACTGTGAACTCTACTTGCACCCCACACACAAGGCCAGGAGTCTTCAGCTATTCCTTCAGCAATCCATATGGATCTGAGGAAGCTTCAGAACTCAAGCGACTGGTGCCAAAGTGAGCCGCAATTACAGACAACTGCAAATTGAAAGCTCAGTAGATTGAGGCAAGTTTTCCTTCACATCCAAGATAAGACCACCTTGACAGAAATACAGAGTGCACACTGCAAATCTTTTTAGCCTTGAAATCTATTGCCCTAGGGGGCTCCATAACTCACCTAATATTGTAACTCCACAAAACTAACAACTCCAAGCCTTTGTGTGTCTGCTCAGACCCTGCTGAAGTAGTCGCCAAGTCTCCACACACATTGTGAACATGCAAGGCCAGACATACAACCTCCACATAGGTCCTCTGTGTTGAGTGAGACCAGCTCATTATTAGTTGTCATATACTCTGCAGTGAGCATGACACCTCAGGTGTGCCCAGTGATGTATCAGATTCTCTCTTTCTGCTACACTGTGAAGAAGCAACCCAATAACGGATGGCTGCAGCTAAAAGAAACTTAGCTGTTCATGGGGATGGAAGGGGGTAAGGATGTAGGGCAAGGATGGTGCTAAAAAGGTCTGTGCTGCTTGGCAAAACATAAAGGCACTGATAAATTGGAATGCATTAAAGAGATGGGGTCAGGGAGGGAGGAGAGGAGGTGTAGAATATACAGAAATAGGTGGCACACAGTTAGAAGAGAGATATGAAGTGACAGGAGAGGAGGGAGGGAGAGTGGGGATTGTCACATATCAGATACAAATCCCATCTGTGCAGTTCAGAAGAGATGGTTGTGTAGGGAGGATCCCGTTGGCTCAGGCTGTAAAGCAGACATTGACATCAAGTATTTCATACTCAGCTGCATGCTGTGCCACAGGATGGTCTATACTGCTTTTGGACGCAGTTCACAGTTGGATTTGTTCTGATTGACAGCTGGTTGGTTGTTATACAAATGTAGGGATATGAGCGCTGTAGTAAGGGGTTGGGACTGGGAGTAGCATAGTGATGGACTAGGATGTTGTTGAGGTTGGGTAGGCAAAGGAACACCTCTTCAGCATGGTTCAGATGTCTCTGATTTGTTACACCTCAAGTAATCTGTCATGGTTATCTTAACTTTTTCTCAATGTTTTCATTCTACCATTAAAGTCATGTTGTTGTTGTTTTTGTGTGTGTTCAAATGTTTGTAATACTATGGAACTCAATGACTTAGGTTATCAGTCCCTAGACTTACAAACCACTTAAACTAAGGATGACTAATACATCCATGCCTGAGGAAGGACTCGAACCTCCAATGGGGAATGATCTCAAAATCACATCAGAAAAATTTATGCCATTCTTTTAACTACTAACTAATCAATGTTTTATAGCTAAAAAGATTTGTTTGTCCACCATGAGTACTAGTTAAGAACAAAAATTTTCTTTAGGAAGTATATGAATCTATCATAATCAATAATCAAAGAGTACTTCACACAAAGACTTGTCACTATTGCACTAGTTTTTCTTCATACAATTTTGTTCAATAAACTAAAGGAATGAGATAGTTACCTGGTTCGATTTTAGCCCGCATGTATTTGTCACGGCAGGTATGGAAGAATTCCACTAGCTGGCTTAAAGTTAGTCTTTCAAGTTGCATAATAACTGGTGCCACTGGTTGATCTGTTGTGCCAACACCCATTTTATGTCTCAAACGAGCTGTGCGTCTTGCAAAGCTTTCCATGAACTTCCTGAAACATACATACATGTTGAACACAATGTATACCATTAAAGTCAACAATAAATAATCTTCATTAGTTTGCAGTGTAATCTCTCTCTCTCTCTCTCTCTCTCTCTCTCTCTCTCTCTCTCTCTCTCTCTCTCTCTCTCTCTCTCACACACACACACATACACCCTGAAATTTTTGGCTGCACACATACAGTAAAACCCTGTTATAGCGAAACCCGCTTTTAAAGAATTCCCACTTTTAAGGAATACTTTTGTTGGTCCCGTCAATAACACCATATAAACAGTGTTCCTGAAATTAGTTTTAACAAATCAAAATTTTTTTAAAGTCAGATTTTAAGGAACAAAAGTGACACTAGTCGCAAATTAAAATTCGATTTGCAGCTGCGCTTTTTATTTTTTAACATTAAATCGTATCATTTGGCCAAACACATATTGCCGACCTTGGAAAGCTACTGGCAGTGTAGGGTTAAATAATGTGTTTTTCGTACAAAAAGTTAGATTAAAATTAAGAAAGGCCAAATTTTTATTTTGGCTCAAACTTTCAACATTTTTAATCAAGAAGTTAAACAATTAAGAATGCAATCATGGAAGTTCCGCTAACAGTTTTATGTTGCAGTCACAGACATACTTTCATGGACGTTAAGCTTGTTGATATCTGTGGTTGTAAAGTGAACAACAAGCTTAAATTTCAGCTCGAACAGTATGTCGTCATAGAAAATTGTGTAGATAACGTGAAGAGAAGCGAAGTATCTCATGTTTGTGTTGTCTAATTGTAATAGTGTTTTTTACATGTGATCGTTGTTGTTGTTGTTGTGGTCTTCAGTCCAGAGACTGGTTTGATGCAGCTCTCCACAATACCCTATCCTGAGCAAGCCTCTTCTACTCCACATAAGAACGACAACCTACATCTGTCTGAATCTGCTTACTGTATCCATATCTTGGTCTTCCTCTACGGTTTTTACCCTAAACACTCCCCCCCCCCCCCCCAATGCTAAATTCACAATTCCTTGATGTCTAAGAATGTGTCCTACCAATTGATGCCTTCTTTCAGTCAAGGTATGCCAGAAATTCCTTTTCTCCCCTATTCTGTTCAGTACCACCTCATTAGTTATGTGAACCACCCACCTAATCAGTCTTCTGTAGCACCACATTTCAAAAGCCTCTATCCTCTTCCTGTCCTCAGTGTTTATCGTCCATGTTTCACTCCCATACAAGGCAACACTCTACACAAATGCCTTCAGAAAGGACTTCCTTAGGCTTAAATCAATATTCGATGTTAACCAATTTCTTTTCTACCCATTGACATTCTGCATTTTATATCCTCTTTACCGCGAGCATCATTTGTTATTTTACTGCCCAAGTAACAAAACTCATTACCTCCTTTATTGTTTCGTTACCTAATCTAATTCCTTCAGCATCACCTGATTTTCTTAGACTGCACTCCATTACCCTTGCTTTGCTCTTGTTAATGTTCATCTTATATGCTCCTTTCAGCACACTGTCCATTCCATTCAGCTGCTCTTCCAGGTCCTTTGCAGTCTCTGACAGAATTACAATGTTGTCGGCAAAACGCAATGTTTTTAATTCTTCACCCTGATCTTTAATTGCTTCTCCAAATTTCTCCTTGCTTTCCTTTATAGCTTGCTCAATGTACAAATTGAATAACAATGGAGAAAGACTACAACCCTGTCTTACTCCCTTCCCAACCACTGCAACCCTTTCATGCCCTTCAACTCTGACAACTGCTGTCTGGTTTTTGTACAAGTTGTAAATAACCTTACGCTCACTATATTTTACTCCTGCTTGCTTCAGAAATTGAAAGAGCTTATTCATATTAACATTGTGAAAAGCCTTCTCCAAATCTACAAAAGCTAAAAATGTAGGTTTGCTTTTGTTTAATCTATCTTATAGGATAAGCCGTAAAGTGAATATTGCTTCTCGTGTTCCTACATTTCTCCTGAACCCAAACTGATCTTCCCCGAAGTCGGCTTCTACCAGCTTTTCCATCCTTCTGTAAATAATTCGTGTTAATATTTTGCAACCATGACTTATTAAACTGAAGGTTCTGTAGTTATCACACCTGTCTGCACCTGCTTTCTTTGGAATGGGGATTATAACATTTTTCTTAAAGTCTGAGGGTACTTCGCCAGTCTCATACATCTTACACACCAGGTCAAACAATTTTGTCATGGCTGGTGCTCCCAGAGACTTCAGTAGCTCTGAGGGAATGTCATCTACTCCAGGTGCCTTGTCTCGACTTAGGTCTTTCATTGCTCTGTCAAATTCATCTCTCAGTATAGTATCTCCGATTTCATCCTCATCTCCCCTTCCTACAATATTGTCCCTAAGTTCATTTCCTTTGTAGAGGTCCTCTATATACTCTTTCCACCTTTCAGCTTTCCCTTCTTTGCTGATAACTGGTATTCCATCTGAGTTCTTGATATTCACAGAGCTGCTTTTCTTGTCTCCAAATATCTCTTTTATTTTCCTGTAGGCTGTATCTATTTTACCCCTATTTATACAGTCTTCTACAGACTTGCATTTGACTTCTAGCCACTAGCCACTAGCATTTGGTTCTAGCTACTCCTGCTTAGCCATTTTGCACTTCCTGTCAATCTCATTTCTTAGTCGTCTGTACTCCATTTTGCCTGTTTCATGTACTGCATTTTTACATTTTCTCCTTTCATCGATTAAATTTAGTATGTCCTGTGTAATCCAAGGATTTTTTTGTAGGTCTTGCCTTCCTACCTATTTTGTCCTCTGCTGCGTTCACTATTTCATCTCTCAATACTACCCGTTCCTCCTCTACTGCTTTATTTTCCCCCGTTTCTGTATATTGTTGCCTAAAGCTCCCTCTGAAATCCTTAAGCACATCAGGTTCCTTCAGTTTATCCAGGTCCCACCTCTTTATTTTCCTACCTTTCTCCAGTTTTTTTTTTTTTCAGTTTCAGCCTACGGTTCATGACCAGTAAGTTATGGTCAGAGTCTATATCTACCCCTGGGTATGTCTTACAGTTTAACACCTGGTTCCGGAATCTATGTTTTAATATTTCACACAAGATATCAATCCTTGTATCACTTTCAAATCTTATCAAGAGCTGACTGAATATTGGTGTTGATTTTTTTATCTTCAGAGTACTTCATGATAGGTAACCTAATATACAACAGCTAAGGTCCCAGTTCACTTTCCTGAAAACGTCTTAAGTTATTTCTACTTCTGGTAAAGACTCTCCACCGAAGACAATATGCTGTTTTTTAACAATCTTTCACTCAGTTCAGTCACAATTTCATTTGATACCACACACAATCATATTTAATTTAATAGGTTTTGTTATATTCAGTCAAATGCTTTACATATGTGAAGAAATATTGCATCTATTTGACTTCCTCGAGTCATGGTTCTCAGCGTATTTCTATCATGTGAGAAGGGCTCAAGTTGGATTTTGCATTATAATTTTTTCCTAGTGCCGGCCAAACTGGCCGACATAAGGTCATTCTTTTTTCTGATACCTCATTATGTTTGGGCTCAGGATATTTTCTAAGAACTTGAGTTATGGTAAATCTTCACTTAGGTGGAATAAAATATCACATTAAAATTGGAATACTTGTATTTTTGAGAGAGAGAGAAAAAAATCTATATACAGAAACCCAAAAGAGAATGCAAACACAGTTTACTAAAGGAAGAAATGTGACACTAGATTTTGAGGTGTTCCTCCTCCCCACTCCAGCAATAAATACACATGAGAAAATAGCCAAATGATTGTACCTTAGCTCCTCTTTGAACTCTTCACTACAACCTTCAAAGTCATCCGACTTCAAAAGTTCCTCGGCAGCTTTTTTAATGCTAGGGCCATCAAGAGATTCTTCATCGCGACATGGGCACTTTGCTCGAACATGATCCAATACTCGCTTGAAATCCACAGGGCAATCCTTACCTATGTCAGTGAGATACATACTTATGAAAATAATAAATATAAAAACAATGCATTTAAAAAATGAGTTACTGCAGTAGTTACAAAAATAAACAAATGAGTAAATACTTTCTATATATTCTGCAAAAATTGTAATTATCAACTAACTTTTATTAAGCACAATCTCTGAAAAAAATCTATATTAACAAAAATGTGACAGTCTTCAAAATAAGCAAGGCAGAAATGTGACACTACTGGAAACAAATTGTTTCTGAATACTCTGACTGCAGTAAGCAGAGGTGAGAGTCATGTGTTAGTCAGGTGCTTCTATGTGATTGTATGGACAAATGTATTCTGACAGAGGTCATAGCTAAGGTTGTGTGTTTGTGTGTGTGTGTCTTTTCTATGTGCCTGTCTGCGAATCAACAAACATCTTTGCAGTAATTTGCAATCTGTCTTCATTACATTAATGAATTCTAACTTAGTTTTGAATGATCATGCTTCCCTTCACATCTTCTATTGGTTAAACTACATTGGAAATAAACTTAATTTTAAATACTGATATTTTTGAGCCACCCATTATTTCAGTCATTTTATCTTTAATTATGAGAGCCTGTTATCAATATATTAGACACAAAATTTAAATAAGAAAGAATACACACAAATGCCACCTAAGCTGTCAAAAACTGTATCTACAACAATTTAAAAAACTGTAGCAATATCTCAATCAAGTTTATTATTATTGTTATTATTATTATTTTCAAGTTCTGTCAAACAACAAGAGAAAATTCAATTATGTTACTACAATCTTTAAGCTTTACCTTCCATGTATGTCGGGTCCAAACCATCTCCTCCATAGAGAAATTGCACAATGTCACCGACAGAATTGCGTACTGTCATATCATAATGCAGACACAGATCTTCTAAGGACTGAAATATGATCAATTCTTACATTGATGAATGTCAGCAAAAATTACGATACTGTATTCTGAAATCATATAACAATAGCTCCTTTGCAGAATATTAAAAAGAAACTAGAAAAATAATTGACAGTAACAATTTATATTTCAATGTTCAGAAGAATGTATATGCACCAGTTATAATGTTCCCATAAGAAATGTGTGGATGAAGTACCACACACAAGGAGCATGCTGTAAAATTTCTAAAAGAAAGTAACACAAGCTACACATACAAAATAAAATTGGACAATAAGATACAGAAGAAATGTGGATATATGGTATTTAGGAGAAATTTTTAAAAACTGTCTAAAAATAAATATGCCTGTATCAGTGCAATCTGGACTTTGAAAATATGACTAAAGGGAACAATAATAAAACTATTTTTTCTTCATTAAAATGTATATACAAGTCAAAATTCAGCTTTGTTGATCACATTGATGAACCTTGAACATTTACATATTGAACAGAGAAATCACGAAAGATGTGACAATTGTTGTTAATATTCTCTTTGACATAACCTACAATGGTGGCTTCTTTGCCACTGTCTTTTCAATGTAAAAGTACAATGGTTAATGTATTCAAAACATCAAAACACAATTCCAGGATGACACAAATGTGATTACAGCCCACTAGTAACCACTGATGCCACTGAGGCACAAGATAAAATAATTTAAAACATTTTCTTTCATGTTATTCCACTGTTGAATATTATGAACAAGGGTCGAATCAATTGTAGATGAAAATTGTCAATCTGCCTGATCACTTGGAAACATCTGATCTGCACTGTATTAGTTTCATGCTTTTTTATCCACTTAACATAAGTAAGTAGCAGTAAGCCATTTAAGAAAGTACTGCTGAAATAAGAAAACACTGCCATCAAGGCACTTCCAAACATCTTGTTAGGTTTTGCGAGTAAATCTAAGATTACAAAATATAGTATTTTAAACCAAAAATATCTTTTATTTGACTAAAGTAACTAAAATGTGAAACTAATGGTAATGTGTTATGAGGTCCAATTATTTCACCCATACCATGTCATTAACAGAGTTAGATTAGTTAACACAATGTAAATAAATGTAAACAAAAACCTTCTCACATAACTTATTTCCACTTACCTTTACCAATCTTCGTTGCATATAACCGGTCTCAGCTGTTTTCACAGCAGTATCAACTAAGCCTTCACGACCACCCATAGTATGGAAGAAAAACTCTGTTGGAGTTAAACCCGAATAGAAGCTGTTCTGCACAAAGCCTTTTGCAGCTGGAATTTTTGCTATTTAAAAAAAGAAATAATAAATAAATAAAAAATAAAAAAAATTACATCTATAAAAAACAGAATACAAAGTAAAGACTTATTAATAAAGTATTGTCTAAATATTATTCTTACAATGTCGCTCAAAGTGAGGTAAGGCTCTATCTTCAAAGCCATTTGGCACACGATGTCCACTAATGGCCTGCTGTCCAACACATGCGATCATCTGAGATATGTTAATAAATGACCCTGTGCAAAAAGAAAGTTAATATTAAATTTTATATAAAAAAACCATCTGCAGTGTTAGCTGTGCTTTAACATAAGATCAATTACAAGTTTAATGAATAATAGACCATTTTCTAAAGGACATTGACACCAAATGTCATTCATGATCAAGGTTACCCACATCATGTGAAAAACCTGTGTAGTTCCTATCAAAGAATTTGTAAACCACATTAAATAATTAAAGTTTCAATGCACTGATGACTGAATTTGAGCATTCAACAGCAAAATCACCAATCCCATGCCTCATCAACTGAGGGGGGAGGGGAGGGGGAGAGCACCTATCTCTACATTCTATGTGCGGGTTGAATTGTAAGAAATCTCCCAGGTCCACACGAAATGCATTACATTTCAATGTGTCATCGCCACTTAAGACACTCAATTATTTTAATATCCTCTGGCCTTTCTTGAACAGAATGAAGAAACTGTAAGATAGCTCTATACTTTTGACAACTGGACGAAAAGCACTGGAAATGGAATAATTAAAAAGGTATGTTCTATCTGCAAGTTTGACTTCGAGGGCAATCTTCTTGTGTTGACGTTAGTACATGTTGTCAACACAGTGTAATATGGTAATTATTTTGTTTCTCACCTTTGTCATTCATCTCTCAACAATAATGACACAAATAGGCAGCTCCACACCTGATGAGCAGCAAGTTATGTGTTTAATTTTTGTATAGATTCTTCCGCCACTTACTAGTAGAAAACAAATTGGTTGAAAACAAATAAGCTTAGTTTGTTCTACTAATTTTTATTTACTAAAATCTTGCAATTATAAAACTTCATTTTATGTAAGAGGCACCACAGCTCACATCTTATTAAACAACAAAGATAAAAGATATTTATTAAGCAACAGTGAAGTTTATAAAATCAATTTCAATGAGTGCAACAAACTATATACTGGTCAAACTGGCAGGACTATAGGAACTAGTTTAACTGAATATGAGCCCATGCCTAGGAGCTAGGGCACGAGCTTCTCAGATAAGATCAACAGCAGGTACCTCTATCCGAACACCTATTAAATGCACTGTGTACCATTGTGATTTAGTTATACTGAGGCAACACAAACACTACACCTTTGCTGCTAGAGAGCTGCTTTTGCAACATCTGTAATATTCTAAATTTTTTCTGCAGGTAAAACAAAAATGTAGCCAATATATTAACAATTCATAGACTAATAAGCTTACCTTTAGAACCACTAAGTGCCATTACAAGAGGGCTGTTACTTCTATGCAGCTCCTTCAAACAAGCTTTTCCTGCATGATCTCGAATGACAGACAATTCCCTCAGAATAACAGCTTCAAGTGTCTCCTCTTCTGTGCATCCTGGTTGACAGGTAAGTAGACCTTCATGCATTTGCCTTATGTATGCATCACATTTGCTGTACCTAATGATTATCACACAACAAAATATTTCAGACACGACTACAACAAAAAATAATTTTGTATGTCATCTTAATATGTCAAAGTATAAGCACTGGGACAACAATGGATTTCAGACTAAATTATATGAGACCTGTATTTGTTTGAATGATGGTAATACATCCATTACTTTCATATGTGTAAGCATTCACAGAGGAGACCAAGGTGAAAGAGGGTGGGGGGGGGGAGGAAGAATTTTAGGTGATAGACAGCAGAGGACTGTTGCGAAATATCCAGGTAAGTTCTGCAAATATCTTATACTTGACTCATAAAATGTATGGCAGTTACTCTTAACTGGACACTCTTTCAACTAAAGCACTGCCCAGTTCATTTACTGTAACATTAGCACACAGAGAAAAAAATAAATTTGGATGACTCTTCTGTTATTCTGAACAACTATTGATGACAGCACATAACAACTCAGCTCTTGAAAAATTATTTCTCAAAAGAGATAGATTCAGCTGGCCAGTACTTACCATTGTGCTGTACCGCCAATAGTCACACACAGAAAGAAAAAGAAGGTTGAAAAAAGAACAAATTTTTTGAACAGGGTTGCTTCTTCAGGTAGGAGAGAAGGGACGAAAAAGGAATGGGAATGGAAGGAGAAGGTAATTCACGGCCTAGGTCATGAGAATGGTATTTTGACACCATCCTCATAACCATCCCATTCCTTTTTTCTTCCCTTCTCTCCTACCTGAAAAAGCAACCCCGTTCCAAAAGATTGTTCTTTTTTCAACCTTTTTTTTTCTTCCAGTCTTCCAGTGTGTGACTATTGACAGTACATTACAAAAGTAAGTACTGGACAACCAATCTATCTCTTCTGAAAAATAATTTATCATCTCTGTGGAGAATTTCCACCATTAATCAAATATCACCTCTTGAAAATACAGTCAATACTCTGAAATTTGGTTTCATACTGATGCACAGTAGTAACAGACTCCGAAGCTTAGCATTTTGAGTGGCCCTGCCGAATTCGTAAGTCCTATCAAACAACTAACACAATTTATTTATAGCCTACTAAACTCAAGGCACTGTACACCATTTTCTTAAACTTGACTGAAAGTACGAAAGGAGTATGCTACAACTGCCTATATTCTTCCTACATTTATATTTAATGGTAGCTCCATTATCATGCAAAACTAACAGGGTATACTGCAGAAATAATACTGGGCATTTTCTGAAGGCTCACAATGATTTCAATTGTTCCTGATTAAGTTTTATCGCAAGGACACAAATTTACATCAATTAAATCCAGACATGAAATTTTTAATAACTCAATCATCTAGTGACAACATAAAAAAGGTACATAAATAAAAACAAAATTCAAAAAGAGATTCCTTGTCCTGACCTACTGAACTTCACAAGAGATAAAAAAATACCATAAAAATAATAAGAGATCTTGCAGGCATATTACTTAATTATTCATAGCAACTGTCCAATTGATTAGTTTTCAGAGTTCTTGTTTAAATCATTGGCACTACCTCTGAAAGAGCACTGATTGTAAAACCAATAAAAATGAATACTGCATAGAAATAATTAAACAACGGAAAGTCCAGGAAGGATATCAACAATATTTTTAAAGGGACAGATTGCTACTCACATCCACACATTCAGATGGATCACAGAAAGGTATACATAAAACACGATTTGTTTTTTCCTGCTTTCGGCTTAATGACCTTTGACAGACATAGAAATACATCCATTCGGTCACAAAGATTCATACATACAAGACTACTGTCGCCAGAAACTGTGGTTGAATACAGCTCTTTGGACCAAAGCTAAACTGTTGAGCAATCTTTTCTTTGTGCCCAAGGGTCGAGGGGAATCCCCCCCCCCTCCAAAAATCTCCCTCCCCCCACACACACAGCTTTTAGGCAGCAGCTGCAGACAGTAGTCGTGTATACATTAGTGTGCGTGAGAGAGTTCATGTTGAATAGGCTGATAGCTAGGAACAGGAAAAATCTGTTATTTTATGGCCAAAATCAGTTTTATTCTTGCACTTTTCAGTGTTATTTATCTGTGTTGTTTTCTTATAATATTTCTCCATTTTTGGTTCTTCATTTCTCACATATTTAACCATATTCAGTGGCATGTTGAAAATGACACTACTCCTAAGATAGAGTGGGTCAAAAATGAGATACATTTTGGTACACGTTTGAGTTTTAAATTCTGTTTCCAGTCAGTAATACAGACTTTTAAAACAAAATCCTTTCTTTTAATGTTCTCTTATTTTTTGACACACATAAACAACTAATGATAAAGCTCATTTATGATATGCATCTTAAGCTGTTTAACAGTGCCACATCTACAACCTTTCCCAACTGGGACACTGAATCTTACCACTGACTCCCTCCTTTTCCCCTTTGACGCCTCTTTGTTTTCACCCCTCCTCATATGTGCAGTTTCTACAAACATATAGACAAGTGGGATATAAACAGACTAAATACAAATCCATTTTCAAACAAAAGACGTATCAGTCACCCTTGTAGCAGAGGAGTTAGAACTAATAAATGGTTGAAAAAGTTAAATTTTACTTTGGCAGCAATGGCATAGTGGGCTAATGTTAGCAATAAGGATAATTAATTTACTGTCTGGTCAAGGATACATAAAAGAACATGTCAAGAATAAATCAGAAACAGTATTAATTATTTATTTTGTGGTCAAAACTGTTGAGAAAATAATTTTAACAAAAAAGATACGAATATTATAGAGGAAAAATTCCTAGTAGGAAAAATATATATAAAAAGTAGATGAAGATTACTTACCAGGCGAAGGAGCACCGGTAGTGATAGTAAAACAAATAAATAAAACGTGTGTGTGTGTGTGTGTGTGTGTGTGTGTGTTTTACTATCACTACCGGTACTCCTTCACCTGGTAAGTAATCTTCATCTACTTTTTATATATATTTTAACAAAAAATATTGATACAAATAAGTATCTAAAAATCCTTTTTTATAAGCCAAGTATTTTAAATGGAGTGAAAAAATTATTTACCAACGACTGTATCCATCAGATTAAGAACATATACAGAACTCCCATTTCTTCAATGTCACAAACTATTTTTGACACTATAACTTTCTCACTCACTTAATATTTCTGTAACACAGTTGCAATTTCTTACAGATTAACAATATTGAAACACTGAATAAAATATTTTAATGTAAAAAAAAGTCTTTGCCTTTGCAACACTGTGGTTAATAAATAAAAAGTCTTGGACACAACTACAAGATAAATTTTTATATGTAAATCACGAAAAACGCTTGAAGGTTCACATTTCTAAAAGTATTTCTCAAAAACAAAATATTTTTAAACACCTAGAAAAGGTATTTACATTGAGGTAAATATATAACAAATATGAATTTTCTTAATATTCTTTCATGTTTATAACATGTTGCTGTGAAACAAATTTTATAATAGCAATCAGATTTTCCATTATTAAAATAAAATGTATTTTGGTACATGATGAATTTTAAATTCTGTTTCCTGTCATTAATACAAACTTTTAAAACAAAAACCTTTCCTTTAATGTTCTCTTAGTTTCTGAGACATATTAACAACTGGAATTAAGGCTCATTTATGATCTGAATTTTCTGTCCCGAATCTATTATCTTTCCCTAGCGGGGCACTAACTCCACCCCCTGCCCCTTTTTCCCTTTGGCATCACTTTGCCTTCACACACCCATTCTCATAAGTGCTGTTTCTACAAAGATCTGGACAAGTAAGATAAAAATACAAATCCACCTTCAATCAAAAGAGGCATCATTTCATCCTTGTAGCAGAGAAATTAGAATTAATAAAAATTTATAAAAGTTAAAGTTTACCAATGGTTGTAATGGAATAGTGTGATAATATTGACGCCGAAATGTTCATTTTGCAAGGTTACTGACTACACATGCATACATAAACAAAAATTTCATGAATACAATAGGAACAGCATTAATTATTTATTTCGGGATCAACATAAAACATAAAATTTTACCGACTAGGTTAAAATGGACAAAGCCCAGGAGATGACAAAAAAGAAGCAAAGGTTTAAATCCAATAATGGTAATCAAAAGCCAGAGAGAAATCCAACTTCAAGTCCAAAAGTAATAATCCAAGTCAAAGCAAAACTGTAATGATAACATAACAGTGCCATTAAAGAATATGACAATAAAACTATTCAGCTTCAAAATTTAAAAAATGACTGTTTAAACACAGTTCCAGCAGCGAAAGCCATGCATGCACAGTGTGTCAAATATGCAAACTGTCAGGTAAGTAGAATTAATGTCAATGAGAGGCATCGAATTAAAATTTGTGCCACAGCTGGGATTCAAACCCAGGACCTCCTGCTTACTAGATAGGCACTATACCACTAAGCCACCTTGACTTAATGGTGGCTTAGTGGTATAGTGCCTGCCTAGTAAGCTGGAGGTCCCAGGTTCAAGTGCTGGGAGTGGCACAATTAATTCAGTGCATCTTCTTGAGATTAATACCTATGATATACATTGAGACAAAATATGCCTCTGGACTTTGATTTATTGTTTGGTATTTATGTTAGGTAGGTGTTCAACCACTGAACATGAAACAAAATGGTTTTAAAAGGCTAGGAACATTTCGGCAAAGAAATTAATTGAAATTCCAAAATAATATTATTGATATTAATTAATATTTTCATAAGTTAATTCACAGAGAGAAATATGCTTGTAGACAGTTACTGATCAATTCAAATACATGAACCTTTCAAACCATAGGTGGTCAAATACAGAACAAATGAAACCAAACAAGTTGTCATAGAAATGCTTAACGAATCCTAATTTCGATTACGTTGATAGCAGCACTTCCATAACATATTTGGTCCCTCAGTTTTTTTCCTGACTGCCAAAGCATAGACATCTTCATGTCAAACATATGAGCTAACAATGCAGCCTCTGCAATAGTGGCTGTCATACTGGTGAAGATGTTTTCAGTGCACTATAGTGATAATTGCTGCCACAAAAACTTTATTGTACACAAAACATTGATAAAAGTTAGTTAAGCTCATGAAACGATGAAATTATCATACTACAGTGTGCTAGAGGAACTGACTAGGTACATTTGTAAAGTTTCTCATGGGTATTAACCCCATTTTTGGTTCTTAGGCATAACTGATCCACTAGATGGCAGTGACACACATTTTAACTTAAAGCCCTGCATATAGGAAGTAGCAACAACATTTTATATGTTGTTGCTACTTCCTATGTTGGACAGCAATTTAGATGCCTGGCACACCATGAGTAGCCATCGTCTTATGTGCAGTGGCGGCTCTGCAGCCTCAGCACAAAGACTAGGACTCATCCTAAATGCCCCAGGGGCCAGCTGAATCCCGGCATGGTGTACTGCGACCAACATCTTTAAATAAGAAGAACGTGCAGACCCATACACTGCGCACCCATAATCGAGACGAGATCGCACAAAGGCTCTGTAAAACCGGAGCAAACAGGTTCTATCTGCTCCCCAAAATGTGTAGCTAAGACACTTTAAAATCGCCAGTGCTTTGAGGCACCTTGTCTTCAAGTCCTTCAGGTGGAGCAACCATGTCAGTTTAGAATCAATCGTGAGGTACAGAAACCTCACTGTGTCTTTCAAACACAGGACAGAGCCCTTCATCTGCAGTTCAGGTAGATTAAAAACAATATGTGAACAGTTAAAAAGCACACACCCAGACTTCTCGGTTGAAAACATAAAAACAGTCGTCCCTGCCCAGTCATCCAACCGCCGAAGAGTTAACTGCAACTGAAGTGCAGTCGTTGCCAGTTTGGAAGAAGAGCAAAAGACAGAGCAGTCATCCACAAAAAAATTTTATGTGCAGAAAGAAGTAGAAGATTTTTTTTATCTTCTGTATATCGTTGAGAGCATGTAGAACACATATTTTCGTCCTACAAAACATTTGGGTCAAATTTTTACGTCCAAAAAACTGTGAAATCTTGGCACTATTACTTTGAAGCTATGCACCTACTGAAGGTGTTATCCTTACCAAAACAAAAGAGCATTAAATTTTACGGCAAATATAATCTATTAAAATGTGAAAATTCATACAGCTATTTGGCTGCAATCAGTTTTCAAAGTTTATGTAATTTTTGCCAACTTGGAAAGCACAAGGCCTTTTTTGTGAGGATTATGTAGTTTGCTCTAAACTGTTGTTATACTAAAAAATTAAAAAAAGAGAGAGACATTGTTTCCCAAAGGAAACAAAAGTGTTTCCAAAATTATATCAAAGATTTTGCAAGTGTGGGCCGTTTAGATGTTCTCAGAGAGAACACGTGCCCGTCTCTTCCACCCTCCTCCAAGCACTTCCCTTTCACAACGGCCGCTTGCCCGCTCTACCTCAAGGCACTATGTGCTTGCCTGTGTTACTTTACCAATTGGTTAGTAACACTAGAAAACAATGCAACACATCCAAGTAGTTTTCTCTTACTACTATAAGTATTCAGTATTAACTTCCATGAAGCACATCGCTGTAGAAAGATTTTTTTTTTTTTCTTTTCTTTTCTTTTTCTTTTTTAATGGAAATATATATCTCAGCTCTAGAAAGGTCAAAGTGCAACATTATTTGCTTTAAAACCTGTTACAAAATGTCAGTGACATATTTCTTCAGCAGTTCCTTTCATAATATAAAAATATAAATAGTCCGTTCAACAAAACAGGCCCAAACAGTGCAAGTTTTTCTAAGTCATTCTTTGATACTTACAATTAACAAAATCTAAAATATTATTTAGTATTTAGTAAAATATTATTTAGTAGTAAATATTATTTAGTATTTTGCAACAACAAAAAAAAAAAAAAAAAAAAAAAAAAAGAAAAAAAATCAACATACTGTATCTCTATTGAATATTTTTAATTTTTTTCAACAAGCACTTTTTTTAACTTATTCCATGCCATACTTATGGTAAATACTAAGTTTGGGAATGTGAGTGTTGACGAATTGTAAAGAAACTACAGTAAAACCTCATATTTACCTTTCCGCTTTTTACATTTTCCTATCATTTACACCATTTTTTTGTCGGTTCCATCAAATTTTCTATGTTCACAATGTTAATGCGCCCCCTTTTTTGCATTTACATATTTACACTTTTCCCACATTTTATGCTTTTCAAAAGCATGTTTGTGAAGAAAAAATGATGTAATCTATATAAATTGACACTGTCATGGCTTTCGCCTTAAAGTATAGTGCTTAAAAATTATTCACAGTCAAGTTTCTTGACACTTTGCATTTATTCAAACGTATATTTTGCATTTTGTTGTTGGCAGTAGACGTCTCGTTGAGTTAGACATGCCAATTTGTGGCGGTGTAGTTCCTCTTTCGACCAGCTTCTTTGCCAGTGTGCCTGGCGTGTACTCAGACAAACATAATGGTTTGTTGACGTGAGAATAATGCCGATTTGTGGTGGTGTAGTTCCTCTTTCTGCTAGTTTCTTTGCCAGAGCGGCTGGCTGCATTGTTTTTGTGATACATATTTTCGATTAATAAATAATGTTATTTGTTAAAGTTGGGTATCATGATACCCACAACCTCAAAACAGCGATAATAGTGTGAGTTGCCGATCCTATGCAAACATCACAAAAATAATTATGCATATATTTGCACTCGAGAACGTGAATAAATTCTCTAATATCATGTGAAACATTGAAAAATACAAAAAGAATGGAACTTTAGGAGTTTTACTACATAAATAATTAATGCCGGTAAAAGGCAGTAATTTTGAAAATGTGTTACATAGCCTGGCAGCGGCGTCCAAACGATATCTATCAAAGCAGTTCAGGTAATTTTGAATATGTGTTACATAGTCCAGCAGCGGCATCCTCGATTATAATGAATGAAATTAAGTCAAACATTTATACTTCCCATAAAATTACCAGTTCCGGCTGGCACTTAAAATAGTAAATATTTGGATAACCTTTATTATATAATAAACTTCCTGGCAAGTATTTAGATGCCTATTATGTACTTATATCACAAATAAACTACAAAAATGCAAGGCTGATTCAGGAAGCATATTTTACCATTTAAATCATTATTTCCTGCATTTTACACCATGTCACTGAAGTCCCTTGAAAAGTTTAAAGTGGGGTTCTACTGTAGTTTTTAAAGATTTTAAAGTGCTTTTTCTTTATAGATATTTCTTTAAATGTATCAAAGTAATTGATAAGTACAAAAAAAAGCAATCAATAGATAATCTTAAGCACTATAAGTTATTAATTTAACATTTTCTTATCGGGTGTATAGTTTTTTTATTTATTTAAGAAATACTGTTTTTTGCAACTTTGTCATTTATTTTCGTAAATTTTGTCAGCTCAGCTTGCGTTACATAAAATACAAACTCTATTTGAAATTTAATTTCCTTTAAGCTCATATTTTCTGTTTTCATGTAATAATTTTTGCACCCATTTCTCCTTAATGCTTGGACTAATAGTCACCACGAGGGTGGCATCCTTTATTCTTCTTAGAAACAATATGGATTAGAGACACCCAGCTACTATCAGAAATGTGTCAAATTCCTCTTGATAAAATGAACAAGAAGACTTACTTTGTGATCTTTAGATCTGTCAGGCACACTGAGGTTAACACCACTGTTACATTTATTACGTTCATAAATACCCCAACACAGTACATTACTGATATTAATACAATCATCACAGTACCTAGTCTTCATTCTTCTACGGATTTCAATAGTAGACACATTTTCTGCAGTCAAAATCTCTATTACAGCTCACTATTTCCCACATACCGGCATAGTAACATTACTCACTGCCATGTTACACACTACAATTCGGAGCCATCTGGTAATAGAGGGTTACAAGTCGCATCAATTAAGTAAGAAATTTGACTGAGTAATGTGTATGACATGTAATACCTCAACCAATAATGACAACAGAATGAAAACATTTGGGGGCATTAAGTTGTAACATTTCAGCAGCTTCTATATAGTACAGGTAAGACAGAGAACAATTTCTGAAGTGGACTTGTACTTATCTTTTTTTTTTAATTATATATTTTTGCAACATCAATTACAAAATGTTTTGTTAATAGCTGAAAGTAGTAGGTAATAAATTTCATACCATCTGGTCCCAGATGAAATTAATATTTTCGTCATCAACGTATCATTATTATTATAATAATGGAAAGTCCAGGTTAGAATTAATAATATAGTAAGGACAGTTTACAACTCTTTGCGGTGAGTTGTAAACTGTCCTTACTATATTATTATTATTATTTATTGTATATAAATATACCTCATATTCTGCTAATACTAAACAAAGATACAGATATCCTTAGAATTACAAATAAAGTAAAATTAAAAAACCAATTTAGATTACGCACAGCTTACCCTGCTTGTAACAGTTCATGCTTTGCACGCAATAAGCCTTGCCCGGGAGTAACATCACCAATCCCTATTGAAAAGCCCCTGTTCATAAGAAAACTGGATGCAATGCGAGCAAGGCGCCACATGGCCTTGGCTGCTATATCCTCACCCCAATCACACAGGAGTACATAAAAAATATTACTTTTTGAACCAGATCCGAGAGTAGATTTGTCCATGGAGCCGGCAAGAAGTTCTGAATTCCGTATCACAACATCTGTCGACAAAGGTGTTACATAGGTTATTTATATCATACTGAAATCAAAACTTGTATACTTTAATAACAGTTTTAAATTTTCATTTTCATAATTTTGGAGTTATGCAGAAAAACTGCACTTCCATAAAAACAGCAGCTGCAGACAGTACAGCAATAAGAAAAATATTAAATAGCTGAGGTTTCAAAAAGAAGTTTCTTCTACAGATGTCAAAGAGAAATGAGATGGAATGTAAATTAGGGAAAAGTGCTTAAGGATTATAAGGAACTTTCAAGCTAAGAAGGCATAACTATTATTAGTATTAAGTGATTTTGAGAAATCAGACACAAGAGGGTACTAAAAGGATTTAAAATTCTGAACATTTCAGATAGAAGGTATAGTAACAGACAACAAATTATTCTGAAATAAAGAGAAACATGTTGTTGTTGTGGTCTTCAGTCTGGAGACTGGTCTGATGCAGCTCTCCCCCTACTGTAGCCTGAGCAAGCCTCTTCATCTCCTCATAAGAACAGCAACCTACATCCATTTGATTCTGCTTACTGTATTCGTATCTTGCTCTCCCTCTGCGATTTTTACCACACACACTTCCCTCCAATGCTAAACTCACGATTCCTTGATGTCTAAGAATGTGTCCTATCAATCGATCTCTTATTTTAGTCAAGGTATGCCAGAAATTATATTATATTTATTATTATTTTGAACAAGGAAAGCAAAAACACATTAAAATGAAAACTTCAAATAATGGCAACTGGAAAAATTATAGTAAGACTAGTGTGTTAGTTACCTGTGTTAACTGATAATTTTTCCATTCTTATGTTAATTCATCTCCTCCTTAACACCCCCCATCCCCCCACCCGTCCGTCACCTACTGCCCACTCTTTGTCCATCTTAGTTTTACTGGAGCCCAGTTTTTATGACATATCTCCTGAAAAAATGTGTCATACAGTAATATAATTTTCCAGGTACATGAATTGGAATATTAGGAAACTGTCTGCATAATTTGTTGTGAATAGAGATGGTGGTAAAGATGTAATAAATTACAACCTCAGGCATGATGGTGTGGTTTCTTGTACATCTCACTGCTTGTGATATTACATATAATAATCCAAACTCCAGGTTAGAATTAAATAATATAATAAGGACAGTTTACAACTAATCACAAAGATGTAATGACAAGCTGTGACAGGCACAAAAAAAAAAAAAAAAAAACACACACACATATACAACACTTAAGCTATGGCCCATGGCCTTCATGCAATCACACAACTGTCATCTCCAGCTGCCGCACTCCAAATCAGACTCTGCTGTGTAGAAATATGGAAGGCAGTGGGAGGAGGAGATAGGAAAGTTGGGATCAGAGGATGCACTTTAAGGATAACTCCCCTCTCTGCAGTTCAGAAAAGCTGGTGGTGGGTGGGAGGATCCAGATGGCCCAGGTTGTGAAGCAGCCATTGAAATCAAGCATGTGCTCATTCCATGCTATGCCTCAGGGTGGTCCACTTTGTATTTGGCCACAGTTTGGCAGTGGCCATTCATCCTAATGGACAGCTACCAAAATAGAAAGCTGCACAGTGACTGCAGCACAGTTGGTAAATTACATGGCTGCTGTTACGGGTAGCTCGGCCTCTGATAGGGTAAGATAAGCCTGTAACAGGACTGCAATAGGAAGTGCTGGGTGGGTGGATTGGATAGATCTAGCTAAGGGCCTTCCACGGGGGTAATTATCCATGTGGCAGGGGGCTGGGTTTTGGGGTGGCAAAAGGTGGACTAGGATGTTATGGAGGTTGGGAGGGCAACAGAACACCACTTCAGGAGGGGGTGGGAAGGATCTTGGGCAGGATGTCAATTATTTCTGGGCAAGAGGACAGAAAATCAAAACTTTGGCTAGGATGCAATTAAGTAGTACGAGTCCACGGTAGTACTGGGTGACAAGAGGAGCACTCTTTTGTGCATGGTGGTGGAGGGAGGATTGAATGTGTGGAGGGGATATGGCATGGGAGATCTGTTTGTGGACTAGGTCTGTGGGGAAGTTTTTTGTCTGTGAAGAACTTTATGAGACCTTCAGAATATTGAGAAAGGGAGTTTTTTTCACTGCAGATACACCGTCCATGGATGGCCAGGCGTAGGGTAGGAATTTTTTGATGTGGAAGGGATGGCAACTGTCAAACGTAGGTACTGTAGATTGGTAGATTTAATATGGGTGGAAGTGAGGTTGACATCCAGGAATGTGTCATGGTGGGTGGAGGATGACCACGTGAAATGGATGAGGGAGAAGGTGAAGAGGTTTTGAAGGAAGGAGGATAAAGTGTCCTGGCCCTGAGTTCATATCATGAATATAAAAGGTAAAGCAGTCAACAAACTTGAGATTGGTTTGAACACCAGAGTGCTTTACTAGGCATGGTCCTGTTTGAAGGTGGTATGCCGTTGCCTTCCTCTGACCTTCGAAACTGACTTACCCAGCCAGTTATAGGGGGACCTACAGTTTAACTTGGGTTCCGAACCATGGTGCTACTCGATATTTTTCACGTCCGCAATACTGCCAGAAGTGAAAGAAGTGGAAAGTGACAGATAAAAATCCTACAACCTGATGGGGATCGAACCCGTGACCTTTGTAGTCTGGCATTCTACCAGTGTGCTATCGAGCTGCATCTATCATCTATAAACTGAGCCAGACCAGAGGTTTGGGGTTTTGGAATGCTAGGAACGATTCCTCCAGAACGGTCCATAGAGAGGTTGGCATAGGAAGGTGCCATGCGGGTACCAATGGCTGTGTCACAAATTTGATGGTAAACTTTCCCCTCAAAGGAAAAGTAGTTGTTAGTTAGGATAACGTTGGTGAGGGTTTTGAGGAAGAAGGTTATCAGACTTGAATTCAGAGGGATGTTGGGAGAGGTAGTGTTCAAGAGCAGCAAGCCCATAAACATGTGGGATGTTGGTGTATAGGTCGGTGGCATCTACTGTGACAAGTATGGATCCAGGAGGTAAAGGGGTTGGGATGGTGCAGGGTCGGTGAAGGAAGTGGTTGGTATCCTTGGTATGGGAGGATAGATTTTGGACTATTGGTTTAAAATGCATGTCGACAACGGCTGAAATTCTTTCAGTAGGAGCACAGTAACTAGCGGCAATCGGGCGTCCAAGATTATTTGGTGTGTGGATTTTGTGGAGCATGTAGTGGTGGGTGTGTGGGGTGCTGTTGAGGTGAGGAGGTATATGGATTCAAGAGAGTGTTTCTGGGAGGGGCTATATGATTTTAACAAGGATGGAGATCTTGTTGGACTTTAGGGATGGGGTCATTCCGGCATAACTTGTAGGTGGAAGGGTCAGAGATTTGGCAGAGCCGTTCTGCCAGGTAGTCACTGTGATTCATAACTACAGTGGTGGAACCTTTATCTGCAGGGAGGATGCTTGAGGATGTCTCATCAAAGGTCTACTCTCCTTTTCCTGATCCCTAGGATGGAAACTACTTTGTCACCCATCACTCTGACCGTAGCAAAACTAATCTTAACATTGAAGCCTGCCTTTCCCAGCTCATATCACCATCCAACAGAGATTCCCCTGCACTCCCACCTAACCACCCCCTGGTTACCCTCCTAGAATTTCTCACCTCCAACTTGGCCTCACCATCTTTCCCCAAGACCCTTCCTAAGAAATCAAACATTTCAGCAGGAGAAAGGAGAGTCATCCACAACCTCAAAACAAATCCTGGCATAATCATCCTCCCTGCAGAAAATACACACACTTATGTGTTTGTTAGTTTGTTTGTTTTGTTTTGCCTTCCTCCCCTCACCCACCTCCCCACTCCATTCCTCAGCTGTCAGCTGCATCTCGTCCCACATATCTAATACGCACATGCTCTGTAGGCTGTGCTGTACTCATGTCCACCACTGTGAATGCAACCTTCCTATCCCCCCCCCCCTTTCACTCCCCTCCCATATTTCCATACTGCAGTGCATGATTTGGAGTGCAGCAGCTGGAGATGACAGTAGTGAGACTGTGTTGTGTGCCTGCCTGTGTGAGCGTGTGAATGTTCTATACTCTGAAAAAGGCCATGGCCGATAGCATAAGTGTTGTTATGTGTGTGTATTTTTTATGTATCCTTCATAGCTAGTCGTTATGTCTTTCTGGTGAGTTATAAACTGTCTTACACTGTTTCTGAACTATGTGTTGTACTGTAATTTCGAAAGTGATATATGTGCACAGTGTCTGCATAAAACATTGCAACTACAGTTAGTAGTAAAGATATAATAAATTGAAAAGCTTAATTTTGAATGTATATTCAGTGGTATTGTACATACTAATTGTAAAATGTCTCGCAAATACAATTGTAATGTAGAAGTAGTAAATTACAATGTCAGGCCAAGTGTTGTCTTTTATTGTATGAACAGCAGGAAAGTGGTAAATGATAAACCTCATTACATTTGAAATTTTGTTGTGGTTGTCAGCGAATAAAAGTTCTAAAGTTCGAAATTAAGTTTTTGCAAGTCGGTACGTGGATGAATAGTGCTTCATTATTCAGACATCACATTATGTGGCAGTTTTTCCAACTCTTGCCATTTATGGGTATGTAACTCCTGAACTGTATGCCAGGTAGTTTTCACCACAACAGCAATTGTTGCGTGGGAGTGAAGAATACGTGAACCAAGTTTCATTGAAACTGGTCCAGTAATTTAGAATGAGATGTGGAAAACTGTTGTAGGATACAGGAGTTTTTCTCAAATTCGATCATAACCAACAACCATGGTAAAGGTGTTTGCATTATACTATCTTTTCAACTTTACCTGTAAAACAAATTCAAGTTTACCTAGAAGACAAACACACATCTTTGTTCTAAGATGCTAGGTTGCTAGGCTGAGTACTAAATTACATTAAAATCACTTAATTTTATGCATATTTCTTTTCAAATTGGGTTTCACCAGATGATGAGCAACACCAGAAATGAAAATTGGTTAAATTTTTAATGGGTTGTATGAATAAAAAAGAGCAAATGCTCCACAGAAGATTCTCAGAGCAAAAGAATGTTCTTAATTTCGTATGAATAAAAACTTCGAAGCATATGCTCTGAGCAGGTAGTACATTCTCGCTACCTCCCCTCCTCCTTGAGTAAGTTCTCAGCATGTCATGTACACCACAGATCAGCTGTCCAATCGTGTATTTCTTTAAACTAGCCCAGTCAGGTAAATTATTAAGTGTACAAATATGAAATAGGCATCTACATGTTCAGGAAGAACTGTACTATGTTCAGATATTAGTTTGTTGTGAAGGAGCATTTTATTAAGACTAAATGTGCACTTTTTACGAAAATTTATTCTCCTGACGATACAAAATTTTCGCCACATGAGAAACTCTTTTGTTAATGAAGTAGGGTTAGCACAATTTGCAAATGAAATTTTAAGAATGAATCACATATTCATCTGTTACAATGTGGAATGCTGTCGAAGTGTTCTAACATGAGATACGCCCTACTTGTTGTTAAATATGACACACAATGGTTTGCTCATAAGCGTTAGGCCATGCGATTTTGAACAAGAAACAGGCTTCTAGGTACGTAATTAATCAGTTATTACTTTTCCTGTCATGGTTACTTACTTCTAACATAACAGAAGTTACGATTACTAAGTCAGAAAACGCATCATAAATAGGCCAACCGGTTTGGATAGAAACAGTACTTCAGTACACCTACCTGGTATTGCAGCAATATTTATTTTGTAACAGACACTGTGAAGTTCTGGGATACACTTTATTTGGAACTAACAGCATAAGGTCTTACTAATAGACCCTATTTAAAAACACAATATTATTTTGCTATGTAGCTGTTTACAAATGTAAACATACACTCCAAACAAATGGGTAAAACACGCAGCTGAATCAATTTGTGTGTCATTTTTACGTCGGTAATGAAAATATACCTCTTACATCACTATCGTCACTATATAAAATGCTGGAAGTATCACACGATTTTTCTGAAGGAAGATACTCGTCAACAAAATGTTTTTATTTGTATTAACTTTTTAGATACCCTCGTATTTCTTAAAGACTACGTATAAAGGAACTTGTTTATGCCTTCTAAGTAACAAAATTGGTGTCATTTTTATTATAAACCACAGTAAAACGTAACCTTAATAGAAGTTACTCAGCATGGAGTATGCCAGGGAGCTCACTTCAGAAATCTGAGAATGTTCTCCGGTCATGAGAAACGTCTGTAGTTTTATTCATATGAAATTGGAGAATGTTCTCTGCTGTGAGCAACTTCTCCCACCCTGTTACGCCGAGAACTTACTCGGCTGAAGTATATTCTTCGACTACCTTTATTCATGCGGACCTGAGTATGTTCTCTGGAATTCAGAGTATAAAGTAGATACTCCGTTTCATTCATATGGCCCAATGCCTGTATTGATAAAATAAAGCAATTTCAAACTATCTCCAATAATAGAGTTGACTGAAATACAGTTTGTAATGGAATAGCATCTATTAGTTAATTTCAAATGCTTGCATCTCGGAACAGAATTCATATTAATAACAAAATGTGAAAATTTTAGGTCCCTACTTATTAATAGCACACTGTTCCCTTCAGAATGTAGCTGAAGAATTACATCAACAAACAAATTGAATTAAGAAGCGGTAACTGAAACATTACATTCATACCTCCAGTCAGCATCCTGAAAGGCTGGCCTGAAGTTGGACACTGTCAGTTCATTGACTACACCAACTGTTTACCAGGCTACCACATCATCGTAATCAGCTGAATTATTAAGAAAGGCTGGTCATGTATTATGATCTAGAGCTTATTCACTAATGGATTGTTGTCATTAATTAAGTGAAGTCTACTGAAGGAAGAAAGTTTGGTGTTTAACACCCCGTCGACAGCGTGGTCATTAGAGGCGTAGCTTGCACTTGAATTGTGTGGGTAAGGATGGTGAAGGAAATCGGCTGAACATTTGCCTGGAGTGATTTAGGTAAATCACAGAAAACCTAAATCTGGATGGCTGGAGGTGGATTTGAACCACCTTCCTCCCATATGGGAGTCCAGTGTGTTACCACTTTATCACCTCGCTCGGTGATGTCTATTGATGTACCACATTCATGTGTAATTCTGGCAGAAAAATAAATAACGTAACTCAGATAGCAATTGTTAAACAACATTTGGAGACAGTTTTCAATATATATAACAACACATCCATTAGTTGTGGTGTTAGTTGTGGTGACTAAGAAACTTTGTAGACCTACTAATTTACAACATATTCCAATGGGATAATTGAAACCAGCTGCATGAAACACATACATTAAAATTTTTAAGAATACTTATATCAAATAATACTTACATGAATCATTAATACACAGCTCTTCATTGCTAGTGTATGCTCTTCCTTTGGTGCGTAAATTTGCTTTCACAGGGCACTTTTTGTTCGGTCGTAAAATAAGTCCAAATATCTGTTTACCAGTCCACAAGGCCATTGGCTGTATATTATCAACAGATATGAAAGAATTTAAAATTACATGAAATTTACATTATTGAGCAAACCCTAAATTAACAGTCAAATAATGGAAAGTCCAGGATGGACTAACAACAATATTATGGAAAAGGTAAATTGTTATTCAACACACAGATGAAATGGTGAGTTGCAGATAGGAACAATGAAAATACGGCTCAAAAATTTGGCTTCTCCATCAACAGAAACACACACACAGACATTAATTAACTTATACACAAGTCACACTTATACATGTGCATCGGCTTCAGCCACTGTGGCTGAATATGGCTCTTTGGGTCAAAAGATAAATTGTTGAGCAGTCTTTTCATTGTGCCCATACCCAGAGATAAGAAGAGGTCCCTCTCCCAACACTCTCCCCATCTCTCGGGGAAAAGAAGTAGTACAGTGTAGGCTAGATATTTCTCTTTTAAGAAGTGTGACAGCTGTTCTTTTGGACATGTGGTAATAACAGATTTTTAAATGGGTTTCTCAGTCTTAACTGTTAGTAGACATATGAAAATTTGTGACACAACGGGATTCGAACCTGGGAATTCCTGCTTACTTGGCAGTTGCACTAAGCCTCTATGTCACCCCAGGCACATGTTCTTAACACATCTACAAGGACTACCCAAACATGTAACCTGCCAGACCCAAACTTCCATATATCCTCCTACTTCCACTATCAAACTCGATGGCTCGAAGCTGACCCTGTATTCTCACCAGGAGTTCGGACACCCCAGTTAAAGTACACTGGTAACAGGTTATAAAAGTAGAAAGCAATACTTCAAGCTATGGAAACAAAGGATTCCCACTACAGTAAGGTACATAAAATAAAGACAGGAACTATGGTAAACTGTATATGGAGCATATATGGGGTGAGCCATTCTGTAAATCAATGTTGAACAACAACACTAGTTAACAGCCATGTCATCTAGATCCACCTACTCACAATAGCGTAAAGAAACCATAGCTTTAAACATGCAGCCCTGTTTCATTATGTCACAGTACACAAATACTTTATTGTGCAGCAGAATGTTAGTGTGTCAAAAACCACGACACAATACATTCCACTTTCCCAATGGAAACCCTTTGAACTCAAAATGGAGATACTGTCATGCATGGGATATTGTCCACCTACGATACTGCACAGCTGTTCTGCAATTTTAGCAAGACAGTGCACTACACAATCATCCCTAAACTGTCTCAAAATAACAAGTTAGTTTGTGTGGTCATCCTCTGCAGCAGGTATTGAATATTCATTTTTTGCATCCATACTCATTTCGACCTCTTCTATTTTAGGTCATCATTAGTGGAATCATTATCTAGAAATCATTTTATTATTTTTATTTATTTATTTATTTTTAATTTTTACAGATATTGCTTTAACAGGTGATAAACAGCTCACTTTGTTCTAATCAGAACAAATAAGGGTTTCAATGTGAGGAACTCTGTATGAAGATTAGATTCCTTGGGTGCCACTGTTGATCAGCTGCTCTCTGTCATGAAGGACCTCTACAAAATCCAAATCAATGTACATATTTTGGATAGAGCTACAGTTAGTCTACATTTCTTGAAGGGGGTAGTTGACTGGTTATGGTTCTTAATGCATTTGGTGTTCTGCAGAGTATTTGACATGATGTGTCACATTAATCATTTGAATAAAAAGGGTTGATACATGTTGCTACAATAACACATCAGTTACAATATTTACATGACCACTACTATTGATTCACAGTTGACTTTGTTAGTACAAGTGCACATTTAAGAAACAAATAGTCCATCTGATCTAGGCAGTCACCAGAGGCCGAACGAACTATGACTGACTCAGCCTGCACATGAGCCCACAAATAGAGACCCTTGTTGGGAAAATACAATATGAATTTGGAGCACAGGCCTCAGTCCGTCAATTTTTGTGTATGATCTCCCACGAAACATTGATCTCCATATTTATTTATAACTTGTTATATCTCGGGCCCACAGTGTTAGAAATGTCATATATTGACATAATGCGAAAGAATAGTCCAAACACTGTAATTAATTATTTATTTATCTATCACATAAGATATCTTTTGGCATTTAATGTCATCGCCAGGTGATTCTGCAAAAACATTTTCTTATATGAGTATGTATCCAAATGCTACATGAATAAATTTACGTAAATAACATTTTACAAATTTCACTTATAAGTGTGCAGTACGTACCATATTCAGAGGTTGTAAGTGCTTCAACTGACTATTTATTAGGTGATGATTTACATTTGATTTATGAATTGTAGCCAGTTACAGCATCTGCCAGTACCTCAGAATTCTATATGTTTACAAATATTTACAAATTTTTCTTTCAGAGATAAAATATAGACGTTAACAGACATGGCATTATTTTCTTTATTATCTCTGTACAATACATCCCTACAAGAAGGGATTGTCCTTGACAGACTAAAATTGGCTGTAGTGATAAAAATAATGTTACAAACTGTCGCCCAATATCCCTATTAACTACAGTCCTGAAAATTCTTGAAAAGCTTATGCACAGAAGGACTGTAGATCATATCAACTTCCACAGCCTCTTAAGCACAAATCAGTTTGGTTTTCGTGCTGGTCTTTGTACCGAACAGGCAATATCCTCCTTCAGCAACCAAGTTTTGGAAGCCATTAACAAAAAAATGTCTCCAGTGGGTATTTTTTGTGATCTTACAAAAGCCTTTGTGTAAACCACCAAATTCTTTTGAAAAGGGCAGAATATTATGGTTTAGGTGGTACAGTTGGCTTGTGGTTACAGTCATATCTAAAGGACTGGAAACAAACTATAAAGCTAAATGGCTCGTCTGGAGAACCTGCCTCGTCTGAGTGGCACACATGCCCGTGTGGTGTGCCTCAAGGCTCCTTTTTGGGCCCACTGCTATTCCTCATCTTCATTAAGAATCTTCCTCTTTGTTCTGAGTCAAACAGCAAATTTACCCTATTTGCTGATGAC
This sequence comes from Locusta migratoria, assembly GCA_026315105.1. Lineage (NCBI taxonomy): Eukaryota > Metazoa > Arthropoda > Insecta > Orthoptera > Acrididae > Locusta > Locusta migratoria. The sequence goes on from CM048744.1 coordinate 599,357,477, forward strand.
ACCACAATTCTAATTGATGATTTGGAAGATTGCAATCTTGAACACACTACAAATAGTTTTAAATTGGTTTTCCTCAAATGGTCTCTCACTCAATGCACATAAAACTCACTGTATGCGGTTCCATACACCACAAAGTAATCTCGATGAAATTAACTTAAAATGTAGACATCAACAAATACAGAAAGCTGAAGATACAAAATTCCTAGGTGCTTACATAGATAGCAAATGTAATTGGCCAGTTCACATTCTTCATCTATGTAAAAGACTTAGCTTGGCAACATTTGGATTATGGGTAATTTCTTCAGTGGCTGAAGTTGGCACCATTAAGGTTACCTACTTTGGCTACTTCCACTCATTGATATCATATGCTATTATATTATGAGGGAACCAACCACTTGCAAAAAACTTTTTAGTGTCAAAAAAAAAAAAAAAAAAAAAAAAAAAAAAAAAAAGTTTACTATTCCAGCATTAAGCTGTTCAATGCTCACCCTCTACATACTAAATGTGTTCATACAGAACTGCCAAACAAGTTATCAATGATTACCTGACAGAGAAACCATTTTATACTGTGGATGAATATTTGAAAGAAACTGCATAGCATAACTAAACTTATTGTGTCTCAAAACTAGTTCAATTGATCTTTTTGAGCATTATTACACTTCTTGTAAAAACTGATTGGCTGTACCTGTAATTATTCTTGTAATATGTCATTTAACTTTGTGCTCTTATTTATAACCTTTATTTGATAATCCTATTTCTGTTGATTGATTGTTATGTCATCTAGCCTACACTGTATCTATTACTGCATTTATAGCATGTCCTTAAACCACATACAATTTGGCATTGCATTTCCCTTGTATTTATTGTAAGTTTAAATTGAAAGCTGTACAATTTGACACATTCCATATCCTTGTGATTGACTCGCTAACTGGATCTAAGGAACATGAAATAAATAAATGGGTGCTGTTTTTATTAGGAATTATCCTACAAATAAGAATTTTTCTCTTTCACTTCCTATCTCATTTGAAAACATTAAAATTTTAAGTGGAACATACTTTCAGTATTGCTGGTGGTGGTAAATCAATATGCATGCTTGTATCACTTCCAGCCAAGAGAGTTGCTGCTAACTGACAAGCTTGTCCTCTGTCCAGAAAATTGTCTTTCTGAGTAAGCAGGTAAGCACCTGTGATGAAATCTTGTGTTGCAGCTATAAGTAATTCTCCATTTCGAGGTGTCACAAGATTTGATTTATTCTGAAAGAAACAGAACAAATAAACTGACTTTAAAACTTTACTACATAGAACTAAATTTCTTACTCTGGCCAATACTTGCAGTGAATATTGCAGATCAATATAAATTTTACCTATAATACCAATGTGAGATTTTATCTATTTGTGCTAGATTAACAGTAACAAAAATTCCACTATGAATGCTCACAATAAAAAACATATGTCCTTTACCATGGAGATATGTATCATTCTCCATTCATTAATCTATACATGATTAATCACAAGTTAAAATACATTTACATGAGCTTAAGTATGACTATTACCTACATTTACAACTACAAAAGTCAAGTGACATTGTAAGTCATAGTTCATGGTGTACCAAAGTTCAAAAATTAAAAATAATGTGGAAACAAATCATCTGCTGAATCAAATTCTATTCACAGTGCACAAAACACAAAATGTGCATGTTTACATAATACTGATAATAATATTTCTAAAATGTTATTTACTTTTTGATAATACTACTTTGCTTCTGTCTAATCACAGCTCAATACATAGAATTAAAAAAACCACAAGTCTATTTCCTTTCTCAGTATCTGATATAACATTTCTATTTTCAGTTAATTGTAATAAGATCGCTAACAGATTTTCAGCCAATGATTCATAGGGATTTAATGTTTATTTGTTTCTTCGTTTTTGGGCCTGTTTTTGCATGAAAGTGGTACTTCACAATAACTGGATACGGCTGTGTTTCAATGAGTTTCACTACTCTATTATCCCAATTTCAAAATAAAGGTAGTGTGGGATGGCTGACAAAAGGCATAACAATATCATATAGAACAAAGTGGAATTACATCATAATGTTAGAAGCAGTCATATTCAAACCACAGTAGCCCATTACAAGATATTATTGTTGATGTTGGATATTAATGAGTTAAGAGAGCAGCTCATAATTGGTTCACTTCTTACTTTAATAACAGATAGCAGAAGGTGATCCTCAGCAGTGTCGAAAATGGGTATGATATGCACTCACAATAGGGGACAGTTAATGGAGGATGTTCCAGGGTTCTGTTCTGGAGCCTCTGTTGTTTCTCATGTAAATGATATGCCTTCTAGTACAACAGTTAATTCTATTTCTATTTGATAATGACCTAGCTTGGAAGTGATGGATGTTGTTGGCAATATACAGTATCAAACAATTCAGTTAAAGAAATTAAGTTAATGGATTATAGAAAATAAATGTATTCTAACACAAAATTTTAAAAAAAACTGACATTTCAAGTATACTAAATGTGCCCATGAGAAGTGAGACAGAACAGTTGAATGTCTAGGTATTCACAGAGATAGTAAGCTGTTGTGGAAAGTCATGTTCTGTGTATTGTTCAAAAACTAAATGCTGTATTCCTTATCAAACAAACAGTTTCTGAAACAAGTGACAGTACAACACAAAAAAGTAGTTTATTTTGCTTATTTTCATTCAATTATGACATATGATGTTATTTTTTGGAGTAATTCCTCTGTCTCAAAAGGTGTACTTAATAGTGCAGAAATGGACAGTCTGAGCAATATTTTGGGCAAGTTTGTGCACTTCTTGTCGATCTCTGTTTAGAAGTCTGGGCATTCTGACATTGGTCTCTCAATACACATTATCTTTAATGTCATTTGTTGTTAATAATATGTTGCTATTCCCAAGAGTTAGTAACTTTCACTCAGTTTATACTAGACAGAAATCGAATCTGCATTTAGATCACATATTGTTGACCCTCTTGCAGAAAGTGTGCAGTATTCTGCTGCATCAATTCTTTATAAGATGCCACAAGAATTCAAAAAGCTTAGTAGTAATCCACGCTATTTCAAGGCTAAGCTGAAAAGTTTCTTCGTGGCTTACTCTTTCTATTCTGTCAAGGATATTCTGGATATACTAAAAAATGAAGCAAATCTGTGCATTACTTAGTTGGTTCTTTTTACGTATGCTTAGACCTGTCATGTGCATAGGATTGCTAAATGTTTCGCTTTATCAACTACTACTTTCTTATAATATGATGTACAGACTCATTACATGACCTTGGAGAGTTGCTCCTCAATTTGGTCCTGTGGAACATGGTATACATAATACATAAATAAATAGAGATAACTGACTTGTAAGTTTTAGATATTGGAATTATGTATGTTCAGCTCATCTTTTAATATCTTAATTTACTACCAAATATTTTGCCTAAATACTACATAGGTGTACTGTTTGTTGTGATTATGGGTTGCAATGCAGAGGTTCTTATATTTTTATATGAATTTCAGTGATCTGAGATTTCAGTTACATTGCGGGGGACTGTGTGGCTCTGTTATTCTGTTTACCTAAAAACACACTATAAATATAAATGTATAGCGAATACAATGGTTCCTCATTCTTCCATTTCACTTACTGCTATTGAATGCTTTGTTATGTACATTGTTTAATAGTGGATGTTTATGTAATACTGTGATAATCCCATAATCCTCAAACAGAATAATCCTAGATCCCTGATTGTGACCGGTTGCTGTGCTCCTACCAATTAGAATTTCAGCCACATTGACCAGCTTTTTCAACAAGTTGTTGAAAATCTTTCCTCCCATATCAAGGATACTAGCCACTTCCTTCACTGACTCTCCATTATCCCCCACCCCTTTACCTCCTGGATCCTCATTTGTCACAGTGGATGCCACCTCCCTATACACCAACATTCCACACGCCCATGGCTTTGCCACTCTCTAACACTACCATTCCCACCATCCTTCAAAATTCAAACCCTGTACCTCACTCTTCAAAACTCTCACCAACTTTATCAAAACAAACAACTACTTTTTATTTGAGGGTAAAGTTTACCAACAAATCCATGGCACAGTCAAGGACAGCTGCATAGCACCCTCCCATACAAACATGTTTACATGCAATCTGGAGGAAGCCTTCCTAGCATCCCACAACCCCAGGTTTATTTATGATATATTCATTATCTAGACTCAGGGCTAGGATACCCCATGCTCCTTCCTTCAGAACCTCCAACTTCTTCTGCCCCATCCCCTTCGCCTGGTCTTCCTCTACACACCATGCCACAATTCTGGATGTTAACCTCCATCTCATTGATGGCTCCATCCACACTTGTCCGTATTAAACCTACCAACCACCAATAGTATCTACACTTTGACAGTTGCCATTTCTCCACATAAAAAAAAAAAAAAAAAAAACAAACCAAAACACAAAAAAAAAAAAAAAAAAAAAACGCCCTTGCAGCCTAGCCACCTGTGGACAACGTATCTGCAGTAACAAGAACTCCCTTTCTCAATATGCTGAGGCTCCCACAAAGGCCTTCACAGATATAAACTACTCTACAGACATAGACCGCATGCAGAACGCCTGTGCCATATCCCCACATACCCCAAATCCTACCTCTACTAGCAGTAACCATACACAAGAGAGACTCCTCTTGTCACCCAGTACCACCCTGGACTCGAACAACTAAATTGCATCCTTCACCAAGGTTTTGATTTTTTCCTAAGGCTCAGAAATGAAGAACATCCTGCCAAAGACCCTTGCCACCCTCCAAACCTCCGTAACATCCTATTCCATCCTAAACCCCAGCCCGCTGCCACAGAGATCATATCCCTGTGGAAGACCTGCCCAATCCATCCACCCAGAACTTCCTTTTCAGTCCTGTTACACACTTATCCTACCCAATTCAGAATCCAGGTCACCTGTGAAAGCAGCCATGTAACTCAGCAACTATGCTACAAGCAATTTGCAGCTTTCTATATTGGCATGATCACTAACCAGGTCTCCATTAGGGTGCCTGATTACTGCCAAACTGTGGCCAAGAACAAGGTAGACCACCCTGTCACACAACATGCAACTAAACATATGCTTGATTTCAATGGATGCTTCAGAACCCAGGCCATCTGGATCCTTCCATCCACCATCACCTTTTCTGAACTACACAGATGGCACTTATCCTTATAGTACATTTTCCGATCCTGGAATTATCCAAGCCTTAACCTACAATAACCCCCTTTTTTTTCTCCACATCCAACCGTTCCTCCCCCCTCTATCGCACACCTCTTCCTTATCATGTGGTGTGTGTGTGTGTGTGTGTGTGTGTGTGTGTGTGTGTGTGCGTGCGTGTGTGTGCGCGCGCGCATGCTTGCAGATTTGCTCGGTTTTTTCTTTTCTCCTCTCCCCAGCCTCCCTACTCCATTCCTCAGCTGCATCTCATTCCACCCATATAATACATACATGTTCCATAAGGCCATGCTGTATCGAACATTAACAATGTGATGCAACCTTCATGTACTCCCCCCCACCCCTCGCCTATTTCCTCACCACAGAGCATGATTCGGAATGCGGCAGCCAGAGACGGTTGTGTAACTGTGAAGTGTGCTTGTGTGATTGTGTGAATTGTTCTTTATTCTGAAGAACACCCAAACATAATATATGTAAACCTCATATAGCAAGTTATACTATTTAATTTAGAATAGCTGTATTGACATCAAAGTTTAAAAGGGTAGGAAGCTAGTAGCTTACATAAATTTAAAAGTAACACTAAAGATCTCACAGAATTGAAGAAAGATGTTTGTTAATGAAGGGAAAGTATTACTTGAAAAGCGAAATGGTAATTTCACCATGATAGTAGCAGGTAGGGACAGCAGTATTGGCATAACTGCATTATTCTTGCAAGTGAAGCACTATGCCAACCATCCATCACCATGCTTACTTGTGAGATCATTTGCAGAAGACAAAAATCAAATTTAGATATCTAAATGCTTTGTTCACTGCCATATTTATAATATAGTCAACCATATCATTAATGAAATAATTATTGTTAGCACCTTGCTTCTCCTGTTTTGGGGTAGAAACTTGAATTCACTGTAGCTTGTTTCTTGTCCCTCCCCCCCCCCCCCCTTTTCTATAATTTGCAAACCAAACTCAATTTCAAAATTTCGGCAGCATGTTCCAGTTTCTTCTCCACCAGCATGATAAAACCCTCATTATCAAAGAATTTCATGACATTAATCACAAGTTGCTATGTCTGCCTTTGAAAACATTTTCAATTTTCCACTTTCCTGTTCACACTGCAATGTAATAACATGCAACACTTTAACCATAGTGTGCCTGTTTCTGGTCACATGAACAAGTTATTTCCCACTATAGCTGTATTTCAGCTGATCTTATCAGGTAATATGAGATACATTAAAAATGAAATAGCTGACAAAGAGAATAACTGCCATGACAGAATTGCAGATTTACAAAATGGAATGCTAATGAATCGGTGCACTATTCAGAAAGCAAATAAGAACTACAACAGAAGAGAGTGAACACATACAAAAAATATAGAAATATAGAAGTTACAAGAATAAGTAATATCATGATGGAACAATTTTCTGGGAAATGTCTTGAGTTGTAAATTTTCTTACAGTATCTATCTTTGTGTGTTTTCAAAATTATTTATTTTTTGTTTTAAGGTTTTCTAGTATTTGTTTTTTTATCTTTTTCCCCATCTACAATAATATTACAATGTATACCAACCCCCATAAGAATCAAGGCTTCAGCACGAGCTTCTTCCGTCTGCGGTAAATGAAGATTCATTTCATCACCATCAAAATCAGCATTGTAAGGTGTACAGACACATTCATTAAACCTGCAAAAAATGTTTACATATATATCTACTTTTTCTTAAAGGATTCAAACAAATACAATAATGGAAAGTCTAGGTTGGAATTAATAATATAGTAAGGACAGTTTACAACACACCGCAAACAACGTGGTGGCGAGCTGCGACAGGCATATACAAAAGACACACACATACAACACTTTCAGCTTTCAGCCGTGGCCTTCTTCAGAAAATAGAACACTCACGCAATCACACAGATACACAACACAGTCATACAACCATCACCTCCGACTACCGCAATTCGAAGTGTGGCAGCCAGAGGTGATGGTTGTCTGACTGTGTTGTGTACCTGTGTGATTGCATGAGTGTTCTATTTTCTGAAGAAGGCCACGGCCAATAGCTGAAAGTGTTGTATGTGTGTGTCGTTTGTATGTGCCTGTCACAGCTCGTCGCCACGTCTTTGCGGTGAGTTATAAACTGTCCTTACTATATTATTAAGTCAAACAAATACTTAGTTTTTCTTAAAGGAATAAAACATACTGTACCTGAATGTCCTGTGCTCAAGAACTTTGGCTCTGTGAGACATGATACTTAATTTGTGAAGACTAGGTTGTCGATTAAACAGTACTATATCTCCATCAACTAGATGCCGCTCCACTATATCACCAGGCTGTATAATGCAAGATAATATTATTATACACATCTATTGCACAAGATACAAAGGCAATGTCTCTCCTAAGTATATTGGTCAGTCAGGATAATTTTGCTCATCTAGCATAAAATCACATACATTTAATGAAATGACAAGAGTATTGGGCAGTTGATAATCAACCTACAAAATAACAAGATATGGGTAGGGAGAGGAAAATATGGAGGTGGGGGCAGATTTTCAAAGGGAGGTTCTATAATAAAGATGGAAAGGTAAGGGGAGCAGAAGGGTCTCATAGATAATAAATGTATTAATAATAAATGTCAGCCGTGTTACATAGATTCAATATGTAAACTATTACAAAATATGTATGGACAATTATGTGCATAGGAAGAAAGGCAATCGGAACATTAATCACAGTTTCACACTGAAATAAAAGCTGTTTGCAGTCAGTTTTATGAAACATATAAGCCTTTAAAGTATCCAGGTAGAAACTACTTTGTTTTCTCATTTGTTCAATGCTTTGACACTACCCCAAAGATAAACTTGTCTATTTAGATTTACATCATTATATATCATATTTTTATCAAAATGAGGGTCATGTGCACCTAAGAAAGCAAATGCTCAGTGCATTCTATGCACAGACTATTTTACAGCATTGTTGGGTTTGCTCTGTGTTTTCCCCAAGATGTGGGTATGCTTTGTGTTTGCACCACAAGCAAGTAGTCCACACATTCTCTCCCCTGGTGACAGAGGTAGAGGGCCACTGTCATCCCTAAAGGTTTTTTTCTGGAGAACTTATATAGTTAACAACTATCAGCGTTGATACACTTAGGTAGTTCCTATTCAGTGTTTAACATGAACCAGTACTGCTTACATGAGTTCATCAGAAAAATACTACTGTTATGCCGCAGAATAGTAAAAAGGGATATATTTAAAATTTCTTGCAGATTCATTGGTACAACCATCGGCAATATCAGGCAGTGATGGCAGAAGAGCTGTGGCATTATGTATAGACATTCAATATGTCAAAAAAGTCGCATACGTAGCAAAGTCATCATGTAGAGCACAATATGACACATATGTTTTTCCCAGATTGAGTGAAACATTGATAGAGGGAGAGTGCTAATAATGAATTGTTTACTCACATTGTACAGATTAAGAAAGTCCACTTAAGATTTAACTCAGAGTATGAGGAACCTGACAACCTACATAACAATCAGTTAAGCACATATAGCAAGAAAAACAATATGGGATCTCACGACATTGACATCCACCATCCACAAATGTATACTGCAACCCTGTGAGTCCAGTATACAGTATACTGAAAACTCACATCTGAAGGATTAGGGCCCTACTGCCTCTTGCATCAATTGCCATTGCATCAGTACACCAATTCCAGCATTTTGAGTCATTCCATGCCCAGAGGCTCAGACAGAGGACAAATGTCATTTCACAATGTTCAGTAATGAGTCCTGTTCCCCATAACCTCCTGCAACTATCATGTTTGGGTTTAGCAAACAAGAGTAGAGTGCACATCCTGCTAATATTGTGGAAAAACACACAGGCATAATCCCTTTTGTGGTGTGGTAATCCATAGGCTATTAACGTCACCTCTAGCAGTGCTTTGCCAGACACTGGCGGCATCACAATACAGTATGCGCCCATACATCCTATCCCTGATAGCACAGCATTCCGAGACTGTGTTCAAACTAGATAACACATGGCCCCACACAGTATGTGTGTCTATGCACTACCTACAGCATGTTGACATCCTCCCACAACCAATAAGAACCCCATCTCTGAGCACATGACATTGGAAGGAACCCCGGTCCCAGTACGAACCCATGGGATCTGGCGGGACACCTGCAATAACTGTACACAAACTTGTTCAGGAGAGGTTCCAAAGGCTGTTTGACACCATTCCAAAATGGATAAGAACATGTACTGCAGTCAGAGGGCCTGTGACACTCTACTGACCTAATGCCAACATTCCACCTGTAATTGCCAATGGAACAATGGCCTTGTCTCTTTCATCCCAAATTGTAGTAAGTTCAATAATGTCACCTTCATTGTATGTAGTTTTAGTTACTTCCAAGCATTCTTTCTGGGAGCATCACTTCTTTTGTCATCAGGCAGTGTACATAGGCCTAAATATACACAAACATACCACAGAAAAAGAAGATTATACACATACCTAGGTATCCTCTGTGATACAGTAATAACATAATATACTACAATCATACTGCACATGAGTACTTATTTAACCCTTTATGTATCTAACTTCAAATGGTATTGCTAAGTATTCCTGGAGTCTTTGAGTTTCTGAATGCTTCAATGCCACCGGTTGGCATTGCAACATGTAGTTCCGAGTTAAAATCAGAAATCATCATTAAAGAAATTCTAGAAGCCAGGAATACTTAACAATCATAGACACAGAAAAGATTAGGCACAGATTAGACACCAAACAAACAATGATTTAAAAAAAAAATCACAGAAAGAAAAGTATGTGTGTGCACGCGCGTGCACACAATCAGAAGCACAGGTATGCAAGTACCTAAAACTAGTAATTCTCAATAGTACATATTGAATCTGAAAATACTAATAGTAAAAGTGGCCATTTTAGGAGAGTACCAACTAAAATATAACACAAAACATTGTAAAACTTAAGCTTTCACAGCAGGAAATGTTAAAATTATTAAAATTTTCCAGGCTATTCTGCCATGGTTGGATGGATTTATTATTGAATTTCAATGACGAATCCATCTGACCACAGCAAAATAGCACAGACTATTTCAATAATTTTAACACGACAACAGCAAAATCAAATAGAGAATAACATATATAAAACAAAAAACAAAAATGAAATTACAGAGAATAAACATAAATGTCTGAAAACCAAAGCATTACACATTTATTTAAAATTCCCAAAAAAAATAATAGATGTGGAACCAACACCTAGAAATCACCTATATTGGCAGTGCTTAATTTCTAAGATTTTTGGTGCTGGAAAGTACCTCTTCAACAATAAGTCCCCATCCCCACACTTCTGAATCCGTTATATCATTATATCTTATTCTGTTCAGCTGCACAATTGGCAAACAATTGTTCTACATCTACACCCACATCCTTAATCCAGCGGCCACCTCATGTTGTGTGGCGGAGGGGACTTTTTGTACCATTGTTACCTCTTCCTATCTCTGTTGTATACTGTTTGCGGGAAAAATAATTGCCTGTATGCCTCTATGTGGGCCCTAATCTCTCTACTCTTATCCTTGTGGTTGCTTTGCAAGATATATATGTAGAAGGAAGCGATATATCAGTTGACTCTTTGAGAAATGTATGCTCTTCGAACTCTGACAGAAGCCCATACCATGATACAGAATGTCTCTCTTTCACCTTCTGCCAATGAGTTTTCTTTACCATCTCCATATCACTTTTGCACTTACTAAATGAGCACTTAATGAAGTGTGCTGCTCTCCATTGAACCTTCTCTATGTCTTCTATCAAGCCTACCTGGTATGGGTCCCATGCTGATTAGCAATATTCAAGTGCTGGCTGAACAAGTTTTGTAACCTACTTCCTTTATTGATGAACTACACTTCCTGATCATTCTTCCAATGAATCTCGGTCTGGCATCTGCATTACACACGTTTCATTTTATGTCACCATTCCATTTCAGATTGCCCCTATGTCTACTCTCAGATATTTTATGCAAGTAACTGTTTTCAATGTTTGTACTCATATTGTGTAGTTATATATAGCAAATAATATTTTTTTCTATGTAAATGCAGCACTTTACATTTGTTTATGTTGAGACTCAAGTGCCATTCTAAGCAGCAAGTGTCAGTACACTGCAGACCCTTTCCCAGAGTTGCACTTTCTCAATAAATTACAGCATCATCCGTAAAATGCCTCGTTGAACTTCTGATATCATCTATGAGGTCATTAATACATACTGTGGAAAGAAATGATCCTTTAATGCTCCCCTGCAGCAAATGGTTTGTATAATTTTTACAGTACTAATTGCATGACTATATTTGTCAGCAACGGTACACTGTAGTCCATCACGTTCATTTGCCCACTCCATGAGTCTGCTCTCAAATGGAACCTGTTTTTCATACCTTAAGGTTTCAGAACCTAACCCAAATATGGCTAATTAAAGTTCAGAATTCCTTAAAGGGGGATACAACTTAATGTGAAAGATACACCAAAGATGTTCCTTTATGTTATCAAAGATAACTTATTATATCTTGGGCCCATAATGTTTTGGACTAACCTTTCACAATATGTCACTAAAAGATTTTTCATATGCTGGAACACTAAGCAGAGAATGAATTGATATAACTGTTTTCTATTTAACAGCATCAGTATATCACTAGGTCATCATATTCTGCGGCATGTTTTACATCCTTTACCCAGCTCAATAAACTCGTGAAATGAGAAATAATGGCCCTTAACACAAAAGGCACATTCATTGGCATCAGTATACATACACAAGAAACACATGGATAATACACATGATTTTCTGTTACTGGAATATCTCCAATTTGCCCTTTACCTTTTATACAAAGATTGGTTTAAATCATAAATGTTGGGATTTTTGGGCATTTGTTGCAAAACATGTTTATTGGTCTCTCCCCCCCCCCCCCCCCAATCCTTTTCTAGTGTGGATTGTTGGTACAACTTATTGCATCTTCCTACTTGCACTTTGTCCACAACTGACCAATAAGTAAATAAATGTAAAGTGTGAGCTTATCAATGACTAATGTTGAATTTAGTTTTAACTTAACTTCAAGGTACTCTCTTCCATGCCAGAGTACCTCAATTTCATGATCAAAGTACTATGAGACACAGTATCAAAAGCTTTGCTCAGGTCTAGAAGAGTAGCACAAGAGATTAATCTTTTTTCAAAGCCATCATATATATCATTAACAATATTTTCAATCGCTTTAACTGTAGATAGCTTTGATCTGAATCCATACTGTGAGAGGAATAACTTAATAAGTAACGCACAGTATGGATTCAGATCAAAGCTATCTACAGTTAAAGTGGTTGAAAATATTGTTAGTGATATATATGATGGCTTTGAAAAAAGATTAATCTCTTGTGCTACTCTCCTAGACCTGAGCAAAGCTTTTGATAGTCTGTCTCATAGGACTCTGATCATGAAATTGAGTTACTACAGCATGGAAGAGGGTGCCGTGAAATTATTAGAATCCTACCTAAGCAACAGAGTACAATTTGTTAGTGCAAATGGGCAATTATCAAACCCACAATCAATAAAAAGAGGTGTGCCACAAGGTTCCATACTTGTGCCCTTCCTGTTTGTAGTATACGTTAATGATATGCCAGAATATGTACCCTGTAAAACAGTTCTCTATGCAGATGATACAACCTTTATCAACTCAGGACATACTCTACACTCCGTACAAGAAAAAAATAACATAATACTAGAAAGATCTGCTCACTGGCTTAGTGCAAACTCCCTACACATCAATGAAACAAAAACTGATGACATAATCGACCAGAAACTCAGCTGGGATCAACACATCCCATATGTCTGTTCCAAACTTGCACGAGTTATTTTCCTACTGCACAAGCTGAGGAATAAAGTCAGCCAAAATTTACTGATACATTCTTACTTTGCCTATTTCCACCCTCATCTTTGATATGGCATTCTGCTCTGGGGAAATTCTCTCAATTCAGTATCAGTCTTTAGATGGCAAAACAAAAGAAGCTATTTGATGTATAGTGGGGTTATCCCCTAGGGACACATGCAAGGAACATTTCAGAAAACTCAACATAATGACAGTTCCTGGTTTGTACATTTACTACTGCCTATTACATGTTGAAAACATTGCTCAATATCCCCTTAAGTCATCTGTCCACTCCCATAATACGAGGCAAAACCACACAATTGATCTGCCATACTCTAGACTGTCCAAGATTCATAATAGCCATAAATATGTAGGCCTCGAATGGTTCAATATGCTCCCTAAGACTGCACAAACAGTATCAATAATTGATTTAAGACAACCCTCGGTCAGTGGCTCAAAGGTAAAGCATTTTACTCATTTGATGAATATAAAGAGTGTAATATGGCAGATTTGTTGTTTTAACATAATTATACTTCCTGTATAATATAAATTTGTAAAAGTATTTTTTAATTGTGAAATTAACACTATTTAATATTAGAAATGTGTGTGTAATTGTAACTCAACATTTTGACGAAGCCCATTGTATGATAAAATACTGAACGGCTAATAAAGATTCTTATTCTTATTCTTAATGAATAAATGTGTATGTAAAAATCATAAAACTACATGCTGGGTACTGGAAGTTGTATGGGAACAGAGTCACACTATTAATGCAATAAACTATCAAATGTATTTTTGAAAGTAAGTACAGATATAATTCATAAGTGAGTTCCTGTGTGGAGTGCACAGGGCCTAAAGTAATAACAGCCTATCTTACTTTGGAGATCAATCTTTTCTAATATTATTTTGAGTGGACTCTTGCAAACTACATTTTGTTCTGTTACAGTTAACCCTCGAAACATATGCAATTTTCTGTACAAAACCACAAATCTAGATTTTATTTGTTTATTATTTAGTTATAATTGGAACAGTTGTAGGGATGGTATTCAATGAATGTAAGAAGAACACCCGAAACTTAATTCAGAACTGATATTTAATGGGCACAATGTGGGAAATGCTAAATTCATGCAGTAGTGTAACAGCCAGAGTGTGTTATTTACCAATATATCCAATACCTCTGTACCTAGTAGACAGCATTGAAGTATAAGATACTGGTCTTATTACGAGAGCCTGTTTAGCATGCTGCATGGTTTCTGTAGACTTATCTCTGTTGTTTATTTGTATATCCTAATTATGTTTATTACGGTTATGCAACAGATACATTGCAGAAAAATTTACCGTATATTTCGATATATCCTGAAGGACAGACAGAATATTAATATTGTTTAAATTATCAATATCTAAATAAATGGACCTTAATTTCAGCCATCTTATTTAAAAATCAGGATTTTGTTTGAAGTAGGAAGAGTGGGGACATTCAATATATTCATTGTTAAATTAAATCTAATAATCCACCAACAATCAGGTAATAATACTAAATCAATGTAAAACGAGGAAAATGCTGTATTTTAGCACAACATACCAACAAAAACATTTTGTACTTATTCAAAAATAAGTACAAATAATCATTTTGTAATTAATTTTACATAAATTCCACAATTCCACAAAGTAATTCTACCAACACTAAAAGTAATGTAATTCCATTGACAACTGCATTGATTCTGAATTTAACACAAAGTAATGCTGGAAATGAAATAATGTAGCAATGTACAGTTTTAATTCTAACTATTTAAAATCAATAATGTGTAACAATTCAACATTATCGTGAATGTAATTAAGGAATATAAAGATGTACAGAAAATAACAAGTTAGTTCAATGGCAGTTCTCTCCATTCAGCGGCTCACATTATTTCAGTTCTGTCACTTCATTGACAGTTCACTGTACTGTCATTATGCTGTTTTGATGTTAAATCTCGTATATGTAAAATTAACCATTGGAAGATTAATCTATTTGTAACATCTGCAGTTACAGGCGTAACACCATGACAGTAGTACAGCCACCTACAGATGAGTATTATACATTATGAAGAACTTCATACCACTGTCCAATTTCAATATTTTACTGCTTTATTAATATAATTAAAGTGCAATTAGGAACAGTTTAGTGTTCAATGTTATAGCTGTTTTTCTGAGCACGGTATATCTTGAAGCAAGGTTCCATACACAGGCTTGTGAAAATGGTTACATAATGTCTAGCATAAGAAGGTGTATGTGTGTGTGTGTGGGAAACTCGACGACATGTAAAATGATACCCCAATGTTTTAGAGCAAATTAGAAAAATATGATAGGAAAATAACAGCTTCACTGAGCTGCTGACAGGCACAAAAATAGATAATTAGATACAGGTCTTGCACTTTTTTCATGGCCCCTCTGTGATCAGTGGAAGTTGGTTGAGTTTGTGTGTCTACAGAATGTTTATGCTCTCTACCAACCTTACCTCATAACAGTATTGTATACCGTACACATCGTCAATGTACTGTTGATTTGTGCTTGGTCCATAAGTCCATATACCCCAACGTCTTATTTTAGAAAAAGGAAGGCTATCCTTGAAAGTGGTGTGAGGAATGTTAATTCCGACTGTTATTCAGAGGCAGAAAGCGTTGCTACACCCGCTTATTAAGTCCCTTAAAATATTAATATTTCGAAGATACACATTCATTTTTTACTATTACTCAAACATTAAAGTGATAATTTTGTGTTTCATTTATGATGCTTTAACCCTTACATGTTGTTTCTCTTAAAACCTGTTAATAATAATAATAAGAAGAAGAAGAAGAATAAGAATATAATTTTATTGTCATCCGGCTCTTACAAAGGTAAACAAAAGGATACTCTCTGCCCAGATATTATATCACCTGTCCTACTAGTATATTATTATCTTCTGTTTATGAAAAGATAACTTCAATGGCATGCTTCAATGTTGGAAATTCTATACAGAGGCACTTGAAATAACATAATGAAATGCTCATTATTTTGAAGAAAACTCAATATTCACTTCAGAAAATTCTGAGCATGAAAACTTCACAACATACATATATTTATTTGTACTTACTCAGCACAGAAAACTCCTATGCCAATTTCTCACACTATTACTGTGTGACTCGTAACTGCTAGCTTCCATTTGTAAGTCTTATTAATTAATAGGTAGGGCCTTTGAGAAGTAAGAAAACTCTACCTGTTTAAGTGCCACCTGCCCCTTTGCAACTAATATTGCACTGATGTATGATTACATTATAATGTGGGGAAAAAAGAAAAAAAAAGTACTTACCCTAAGTTCCTGGGCAATTTTCTGACGGTTACCAAATTTTAAGAATTTCTTAAATTTCAGGTTTTTTTGTTCAACAAAATTTGCACCTGGATGTTTGTCAGGTCCATTTATTACCATCTGCTTCATTAGTTTGAGATTAGCACTAGTTACTCTTTCAGGATATGTGAGAATTTTTGCAACATGAACTGGAACGCCCACCTAAAGCAAAAAATTGAATATGACTTATTAGTAAAAGTTCTTCACTTAGTACAAGTTCTTCACTTCTATAAAATAGTAATACAGATATGATGGCAACTATTAACAGAAATGTGAAATAAAAATATAAATCATCATTTATTAATAGACATACCTGTTCAATGAGAAGATTAGGATCTGGGGAAATAACAGTTCTGCTGGAAAAGTCTACACGTTTGCCTGACAGATTTCCTCTAAAACGGCCCTGTTTTCCTTTCAGTCTTTGAACAAGTCCTCTACTTGATTTTTTGGGCTGTTTTCAGAAGAAAAAAGAAGAAGAAAAGAGAAAAGAAAAACAATTTTACTTAAATTCAACACAGGAGTAGGTCCACCATATGCAAAATAGCAAAAACCACAGCAAAGTGAAACTCAAAAAAATTGTATGGTAATTCTTTTTTACCTGCATATTTAGGGGTATTCCTGAAGTCTCACTGTTGATGTAAAGTGCACAGTGCAGCTGAAGAAAATCCCAGTCTTCATTTATCATCTGGACTTTTGCACCAGTCTGTCGGTGCTTTGTAATAACATCATTGATAAATATAATTTCTGATAGTTTCATAGTCAAATCATCTTCATTTCTGAAAGGATGACAATAATATAAATGAATGGCCAAATAATGTATCACATATGAACCTATATCACAACATAGAGCATTACATGCCAAATGGAGCAGTAATAATACACAACCACCAGTTATAGACACTATTGAAGACATAAAATAGTACCTATTATTTTGTGCATAAAATAAGCTGATCTTCATCCAGTAACTTTTGAATACCAGTACACAACTGCACAGAACTAAAAATTGTTTTCTTGATTTCTTCTACAAAGTGTCTTCCTACCAGCATTTTATATTTCTAATGACAAGTACAGCTAGGTTTAGTTACAGACTAACGTATTTATGCACACAGGAGCCTTAGTCTAACAATTTATGTGTATAGTTAACAAATTCACCTTGAAGCTATTGAGTTTACACTGCTGCCCATTAAACTTGCAACACCAGTATCAACAGTAAATAAAATTGTGCATATTGTTTGTATAACAGTATGCATAAGTGATCAAATTTGTAAGTGATTTTGGGGTATACAGACTGTGCCATATCTGGTAGCAACAATTGCTCTAACCTAGCTGGGCACAGAGCTTGGATGATGTAAAACTTCCGGGCTAATAGGCCATGGTCGAAGAATAAATCTTCTCCCTAATGTTTCTTCTCCATCTACGGGAGACATCATCTGAGGTCTTTTGTGGTATTGCCACTGTGGTTTGAGGGGCCCATCACATTTCATATATAGCAGACATGTTTCCATCTGACATAGTGGCATTCTCTCACCACAACTTACTTTAAGCTGAAAGTGGGCAATCCAAAAAAAGGTGGACCACTGTCAGAAGGGCAGCACAGCGGCACTCTGGCGGTCCTCTCTATGAAGAAGGTAGCCCTGCGTTAGCCAGGTATGGCCAATACACAGGCGACAGAGGACGACAGACTACGTGCGAGAGGCCCGCAGGGAGAACTTCCATGCCACCATAGAGGACTTTATCACATGCAGCTTGTTGGGCGTGCTCAAAGTAGACCACTCTGACTACCAAGCAGCAAAGACCTTGCAGCATAATCCCAATTTGATATTCCTCTCTGGGGTACCAATATTGAGGGGTCAGGAGGTGGTAGCCTGCTTGGCCAGTCGATCGACCTGCTCATTACTGGGAATGCCAATATGGCCCGGTGTCCACACGAAGGTAGGTTACTGAACTGCCAGAAGTAGTGAGCATGAAGATGGAGTTTTGGATCAATCGCACAACTGGATGGGTAGGGAAACACTGGTCAAGGACTTGTAAGCCACTCAGAGAGTTGCTGCAAACGATAATCGACTTCCTGTGGCACCCTTTAAGGTGGTCAAGAGCATGTGATATCACGACCAGTTATGCAGTAAAACCTCTACTAACTTTGTCTTAGGGGATGAAGGAAAAAAGGAATATTAGGGCTTAACGTCCCATCGACAGTGTGGTCATTAGAGACGGAGCTTATGCTCGGATTTTTGGGTAAGAATGGGGAAAGGAAATCGGCCGTGCCCTTTCAAAGGAACCATCCCGGCATTTGCCCGGAGTGATTTAGGGAAATCACAGAAAACCTAAATCTGGATGGCCGGAGGTGGAATTGAAACACCATCCTTCCGAATACGAGTCCAGTGTGTTACCACCGCGCAACCCCACTCGGTGTAAAACCTCTACAGCCAGGAGGCAAGGAGCGTTGTTCAGTGTGGTCACCGTTTATAAAGACATACGCAACTCGGCCACCTACTGAGGAGCCATCAGTGTAGAAGATGGCAGCGCAATGGAATGGGTCGAGAGTAGCCAGGAACTGCCGACGAAGAATTAGTGGCAAAACTAATGCCTTTGGGTCGTGAGACAATTCCAGGTGGAGCTGCAGGTGGAGAATGGACCAAGGGGGTTTATGGGGATGGTAGGAGAAAGCCAAAGGGAGAGGAAGTAACTCAACAGAGGTAAGGAGGATACAAACACAGACCACAACTGGATGACACCTGGTACAGCATAAGATCTTCAGGTATAGCCAGCACTTTTGTTTAAGCTGACAGAGGTGCAGCACCCAAGTGAGCCGGTCATCAAAGAGCATACTGACAAAGCAATGCATCTTTTTGACATGAGGCAGTTGATCAGCCAAGAAGAGCTCTAGATCTAAGTGAGGAGTCCAACAACAACAAAAGTGCATGACTCAGGTCTTAGATGCAGGGAACTGGAATCCATGCACTGAGGCCCATGAGTGTGCCTTGTTAATAGCTCCATGCAGGCACCTTTCAGTAACGCTGATGCTTGTGGAGCTATAATACAGGCAAAAGTCTTCAGGAAATAGGGAGCAACAGACCAATGAGCCCACTGCTGCTGCGATACCGTTTATTGCCACAAAAGGAGGGGGACACTTAGTGTGGAGACCTGTGGGACACTTCTCCTGAGTGTGAGTGGAACTCGAACAACTGCTGACCCTAACACAAAAGGTGCAAAGGGATAGAAAGTTTTGGATAAAGATGGGAGCACCCCGTAGACCCCATTCGTGTAGTGTTGTTAGTATGTGGTGACACCAGAGGGTGTCGTACGCCTTCTTAAGGTCGAAGAAGATGGTGACGAGGTGGTCACACCGAGCATAAACTACACGAATAGCTGACCCAAGTGTAGTAAGGTTGTCGATAGCGGAGCAACCCTGACAGAAGCCTGTCTGTTGCTGAGCCAACAGTCCCCTATCTTCCAGGATCCACATGAGCTGATGACTCACCATATGTTTGAGAAGCTTGGAAAGAACTTTGGTGAGGCTAATCGGGTGGTATCTATCTGTCACCTGCGGATCAGTGCCAGGTTTTACCATGGAATGATGATACTTTTCTGCCATTGTGACAGAAAAAGACCTGCAGCCCAGACACGATTAAACAAGGCGAGTAGTTGATGCCGAGAATCCACTGACAGGTGACGAAGAAACTGGTTATGAAGATGCTCTGGTTCAGGGGATGTACTAGGGCATCCAGCAAGGGCACTTTCAAACTCCCACACATTAAATGGAGCGTTGTATGTCTTCTTGCGGTGCGTATGGAACGATAACATCCATATCTCAGCTTGCTCTTTAAGGGAGCAGAATTGTGGCCTATAGGCTGCCATCGCAGAACAACGTTTAAAATGTTCTGCCGTATGCTCTGCGATAGCGGTGAGGTCAGTGCATAGAGTAGCCTGGGATTGGAGATAGGAGATGCCAGATGGTGGGCGGTGTCCAAAAATGCATCACACTTGCAACCACACTCGTGATGGGGAAGTGCGAGAGCCTATGGTAGCAACGTACCGCTCCCAAGAGTCCTGCTTACTCTGCTGGATGAGACGCCGAGCTTAAGCCCAGAGACGCTTAAGGGCAATTAGGTGTTCTAACAAAGGGTGGCCCAGTGGTGCAGGAGTGCTTGCCAATGTTCCCAGATTGCTTCCACAATTTCTGGACTCCACCAAGGCACTGACTTCTGTCTGAGCAAGCCACAAGAACTTGGGACCGTGGCCTCAGCGGCAGAAACGATGGATGCAGTTACTTAGTGAACCGTCATATAAATATCTGCGGGAAGTGGAGCAGCTATCACAGTAGATGAGGTGAAGGCTGGCCAATCTGCTCTGTGGAGTGACCATTGGGATGGGCGACAAGCAGGTTGAAATTGAGGCAGAGAGAGGAGAATGGGGAAGTGGTCACTACCACATAGATCATTGTTTACCTTCCAGCTGAGATGGGGGAGAAGGCTTGGGCTGCAAATGGAGAGGTCAACAGCTGAGTACATGCCATGTGCCACACTGAAGTGCCTGGGTGCACCTGTGTTTCGTAGGCAGATGTCCTGTTGTGCCAGTACAGTCTCAACATCCCTACCAAGGTGGGAGACCTCAGTTCCCCGCCACGAAGCGTGGTGGGCATTGAAGATCCCCAAAAAGAGGAATGGTGGGGCAAGTTGATCGACCAAGTCAGCAAGGTTAACGGGGGAGACAACATCATCCGAGGAGAGGTAGAGAGAACAGATGGTAAGTTCCCTCGTTGCCTGGATTCTGCCAGCCACCGCCTCAAGGGCTGTGCGGAGAGGCACACGGGCACTAGGGGCAGTAGAAAGGTCGTAAACACAGACACCACCAGAGACTATGTTGTAAATGGATTGGTTCTGATTGTAGCGCCGATAGCCCCGAAGGGCAGGAGGCCGCTTGGCAGGAAACCATGTCTCCTGTAATGCCAAACAGAGCACAGGGAATCGGCACAACAACTGCTGCAGCTCAGCTAGACGATTGAAAAAACTGCCGCAATTCCATTAAAAATTTGATTAACTCCTTGATGGAAGGCCATGATGTAGGACAGAAGATCGTCAGTCGAAAGATTTACATTCTGGCAGGTGTTGCGCATCTACATCATCTAGGACCATTGGCTCAAGCGTCTCTGTGAGAGCCAGATCTTTGAGAGACATGAGGATCTCCACTTCATCTTCTGAGGCAGATGATGTAGGGATCTGTGACTTTGAAGTCACTGAGGAGTCCTTCTTCTTGGGCTTTTTCTTCTTAGCCCCTCACTGCCCTTTCAGTTTTGAGGACTTCTCACAAGTGGTTTCAGGGCCTGATGTAGATAGGGAAGCCAGTAGACTGGGGCCGGGCAAAACCTTCAGCCTCTGGCTGGGATCCTCCAATCCACTTGTGGAAGTCTCGGACTGGAGTGCCCCAAGGGACCCCTTCCGAGTGAGAGGAGCCGGGGAAGACTATTGCTTCTCCGGCTGGGGAGTGGGGAGTGGTGTCCCCGATGGTGGGGGGGGATATTGCTTCCACAGGTGTTGGGGGAGCAATGGATGAAGATGACACCCCACCCGTTGAGAGGGCAATGGAAGGTTGATGGACCGACCCTCCAGCACCGAAAACACCGCATAGGGGAAGGGACATATGTCTTCACATCACACCGGTATATCATTATCTTGACCTTCAAAGGCCAAGATAAAAGCACAGGTGGCAACCCTTGTTGTCTTTAGGTCACTGGAGGAAGTAACCCCTCTTTGTTGCAGGTTCACTCACAACTCTTCATCGGTCTGGGACAAAAGATCTCTGTGATAGATGAGACCCTGGACCATGTTTAAAGACTTGTGCGGCGTGATACTCACCGGGATATCAACCAGCTTATCGCAGGCAAGTAATGCCTATGACTGGGCTGTGGACACCATCTCTATCAGTAAAGCCCTACTTTCCATTTTAGATGATGACGCCACTTCGCCAAACTTGTCTTCAAGATGATCAACAAAGAACTGTGGATTAGTAGATATGAACGACTCTCCATCGGAACAGGCACATACCAGATATTGTGGCGAGTATGTTTCTGATACATGAAGGCCCCTTTGTTCATCCCATGGGGTGCCAAGGGATGTGTACGTCTTAGGATCATAGGCCGTTGCATCTAAATCTGTTTTGCCATGCTTAGAAACGCCGGTTTTGCATCCTGTAACACTATTATTGGCTGTTTATACTCATCCCACGCACAGCTAGGGTACTAAACGTCCACCCAGGTGAGCCCCACTTGCCTGGGTAAGCCTTATACAACTGAGGTACAGCAGGTTCCTCAGAGGTTGCTCGCTGACGACTGTTCAACCTCAACAGCTATGCATCTCTTCGGCACGTAGCACACCTCTAGATTGAGGTTTTTTTTTTATAGAGGTTTGTACTGTCCTCACAACCAAGGCGATTAAGACAAGATCCCCGGGCTCTGCAACATACAACATTCCACGGTCGCGCCAAACAATGGTCGTTGAAGCGTGCTCAGAGCTTATGGTGTGGCGGACTGTTGGCGCGACACAGTCCGGGACCCCGGGTTTGCTGAGACCCTGAGGGTGAATTTTTATGTTATAAAATGAAAGTGTAATTCAACTGAAGTAGACTGCCATTGAATAAAAATGTCTGTACGACACGTAAGAGCATCATGCAGTCGAAGAGGATACACTGTGCACTTGTGATGTGGTATAAGGGAAGGGGAAGGAAGGGTGCTGGATGGCTGAGCCGTGAGATGGCAGGTGAACGATTGACTCCCTCTGCTGTGCGACCCCCTGCCTGCCAAGCAGACCCAACAGCCTGAAAGTGTTTCTGTCTCAGCTTCAGTTGTCTCCAGTGAGTGCGCGAGAGAACTTAATATTGTTTGTGTTCAGTTTATCGTGTGAGTACTTGTTTCCAGTTAGTGACTTTTCTTGTTTAAGGCATCCGTTAACAATGGCTGAGAAGTATTTAGTTTGGGAATGTAATGTCAATGACATTTGCAACATTGGGGATAAAGGAATTAGTGGATTGGTTCATGCAAGTAATTCAAGAAAAGATGGAAAATCTCAAGGTTTTCTGAACAAAAAATATAAGTCTTGCAGGAAAGAATACACTACAGTACATTCAGTTAAAGTGTCACTCTTTCAGAGCAACAGCCTTCATCTTCTTGTGATTCTCCACACTTGCATGCAGCTTGAAGTGAAATTTGATTTCATATCTATTTGTTTTGTGTGGAAGCTATAGAGGAAATTTTTTATGAAAATAAAAAGCCCATTATTTGCACTGGAAAGTTAACAATTTTTGTTGCTTCACTTAGGATAACTCAATTATGATCTGTGTACAGAATAGGAAAGTTGAGTGAATTGACTGAAAAATCATTACATATGGAGCACAAGCACGGATTATGAATGGACAGGAGAAGAAATTGGTCATCCCCTTTCCAAAGAAACCACCCAGCAATTTTAGTGGATTAATTTAGAGAAACCATAGAAAACTTAAATCTGGATGGCCACAAAGGAATTTGAACTGTTTTCTGCGAGTCAAGTGTTCTTATCACTGTACCTCTTTAAAACATTGTTAAACCTCTTTAAGACTTCTCCTGCTACATGATGCATTATGAGATCTAAAAAACAAACATGAATAATGTTTGTATTACAGAGTAACTTCCGAATAAATAAATAATGTGCCTCTCATCCTGGTACAACCATTCAATTTGATGCCACTTCTGCTGATTATGTGTTAGTTTTAGAGTTTACTTAATCAAAAGAGCATCATTTGGCTTAAGCTGGCTGAATGGAAAATGACCTTAAGTTTTGAACATAGAAAAATATGAGGTGGTAACCAGAAATTGAACCTGGGACCTATGTATCACAAGCCAGTAATACTTACCAAGAGCTCATAGAGGCGGCCCACATCCGAGTAAGCAATCCACTGCATAACATCAAGAAAACAACTTGTGGCAAATTCAGGCAGTGATGTTTCAAAATGTTGTACCACCATAATTACCTTTACAACTAACGTTTTACAAAGTATGACCTCCTGTAGCTGATAATTCATGGCCACCTGGCACAGGTCATTATGGGCAGGGCTGATTTAACTGTGAACATGAACTGGAGATGACAATTTTTTTCTGAAGCGTTTCAGAGACTTGCTAAACATGGTGAATATATATGTGAGACATACGATTGGCCATTGATTTACCTAGCTTTCTGTAAGAATGAAAGTTTCAACAATTCACACATTTCAAAGTAATTTATATTCAACATTAGAGAAATCACTGGTAAAGAGAGAGAAGCAGAAATATATATGAACAGTGTCTGTTTCGGTAGAGGTGTCATCAGCGTGTTGTTGTTGTTGTTGTTGTTGTTGTTGTTAGTTGCGTGTTTAAGGGGGACAAAACTACAATGGTCATCAGTCCCACATTCCATCACTAATCGTCAAAAATAAAACAGCGGACGTCAAAGAAAGTAAGTGTACGAAGTGGGATGGGAATCCCACTGAGTCCATAAAATGTCAACAAAAAGGGCAAGGAACTAAACAAAAAGAGACAATCACACAAAGACACTTTATAAGACACTTTATATGAAGCCAATGTCAGTGGTTGGCCGACCATAGGAGTAAAAAAGGAAAAGTCATCCACTCAGCAGCACAAGGAAAAGTCCAGTCAGAGAGACTGATAAAAACCTCCTGCTTGAATAAAACTTAAAACTGAATTTGCTGCTGAAGCATCGTCACGTAAAATATCTGATAAAATGCCAGAGATGTTAAAACAACGCCGCAAGGTGGCTAAAACAGGGCAGTCCACTAGAATGTGGACTATTGTCAAATGGGAGACACACTGACACTGCGGTGGGGCCTCACCACGAAGGAGATGTCTGTGGGTGAACCACGTATGCCCAATGCGGAGTCGACACAGCACCACTGAGTCTCGGCGAGAGGGCCGCATGGAGGAACGCCACACTGCCATGGTGTCCTTGACTACCCGCAGTTTATTCGACATGCTCTAGCTACACCACTCAGCATCCCAAAGTCGGTTTACCCGTTGGCGTAACAATGAATGGAGATCCAAGGCCGGGAGGCCGATCTCAAGAATGGACGCACTGACAGCCTGCTTGGCAAGGTGGTCCACACGTTCATTGCCTGGGATACCCACGTGGCCCGGAGACCAGATGAACGTCACTGATGCCCAGCCAATTCAACGGCACGGAGCTTCTCCTGTATGGCCAACACCAGGGGAGACCGCGGGTAACACTGGTCCAGTGCTTTAAGGCTGCTCTCAGTGAGTCGCTGCAAATAAGAAAAGACTCACCTGAGCAGGACCGAATGTGCATGAGAGCTCTGTGAATGGCCACCAGCTCTGCAGTGTAAACACTGCAGCCATTTGGCTGAGAGTGCTGTTCCACATGGTTACCATAGAGATAAGCATATCCCATGTGGCCATCAACCAGAGAGCCATCGGTGTACAGCAGGTCATACCCAGGGAACTTTGCTATGACAGCCGAGAACTGACGGCCTCCAGTGGAACTGAGTCTTTGGGCCCATGGGTCAAGTCCAGCTGTGTAGACGGCCTTGGCAAGCACCACGGGGGTGTACGTGCACGGACCTGATAGGGAGATGGAAGGGGAGAAGACTCAAGCTCCTGCAGGAGGGACTGAACCTGATAGGCAATCGTGTGACCTGATCTGGGGCGTTGCTGATGGGGAATGACCACATCGTAAAAGAGGAGACGATGGTTCGGGTGGCCTGGGGAGCAATATACATGGGCTGCATAAACTGCGAGCAGGTGTTGGCAGCGGATCCCCAAGGGTGGGACCCCAGCCTCCCCTAGTAAGCTGCTCTTAGAAAGGCAATGGCGTACTGTCTCTTAAATGAGTACACTTAGTAAAACACAGTGGTAATTATATGAACTTTCATGCTGATGACCCCTCATGGGCTCAGCATTAATTTGCTGAGTACGGGCTTGGCGAACCCGGGGTCCTGAGCCGTAGGCTGTGTCGCACCAACAGTCCGCTACACCGTAAGCTCTGTGCGTGCTTCAACGACCATCATTCGGCGCGAGGGTGGAACATTGTACGTTTCAGAGCCTGGGGATCTTGGCTTAATCATCCAGGTCGCGAGGACGGTACAAACCTCTATAAAAAAAAAAAAAAAAAAAAAAAAAAAAAAAACCTCAATCTTAAGGTGTGGTACGTGCCGAGGAGATGCATGGCTGTTGAGGTTGAACAGCCGCTAGCGAGCAACCTCTGAGGAAAATGCCACACCTCAGTTGTATAAGGCTTACCCAGGCAAGCAGGGCTCTGCCTGGGTGGACCTTTAGTTCCCTAGCTGCTCGTGGGACCAGAATGAAGCGAGCAAATAATAGCGTCGCCACACGCAAACTGATGTCTCAAAGCGTGGGAAGTTTAATGCCACTTCGTATGACCCCAAGTCGCTCCCTTCCTTGGCCACGCCCTGGGAGGAACGCAGGGCTGCCACCAGTAATGAGCTGTATTCACCAAGGTATTTAGTTTGTACAAGGACTGATGTGGAATCATTTACGACAGTGAAGCCTCTGTGTGGACCACCTGTAAAGTGTCAAATTAAGTTTATTAAAGAACAGTCATAGTCTTCTAGTCCATAACACAGGAGACTGACATACAGAGAAGAGAGATATGTTTGAAATGCACTTTGCAAGAAAACTACACTGAAGAGAGAAAGAAACTGGTACTCCTGCCTAATCTCGTGTAGGGACCCCTCAAGCACACAGCATAAGATGTGGCATAAGATTGACTAGTGTTCTGAAGACTAATGCTGGAGGGAATTGACACTCTGCATCCTGCAGGGCTGTCAATAAATTTGAAACAATGTAAGGAGGTGCAGATTTCTTTTGAAATGTTGCAAGGCATCCCAGATATTCTCAATAATGTTCATTTATGTGGAGTTTGGTCACTAGCAGAGTTGTTTAAACTCAGAATAGTGTTCCTGGAGTCAGTCTATCGAAATTATGGATGTGTGGGGTGTCACATTTTTCTCCTGAAACTGCCCAAGTCCATCGGAATACACAATGCACATGGACAAGTCAGGCGATCAGCCAGGATGCGTACATACATGTCACCTGTCAGAGTTGTTTGTAGATATATGAAGGGTTCCATATCATTCCAACTGCACACACCTCACACCATTACAGAGCCTCCACCAGCTTGAACAGACCCCTGCTGACACGCAGGTTCCGTGGACTTAAGATGGTTTCTCCATAAGTGTATACATCCATCTGCTTGATACACTTGGAAATTAGACTCATCAGACCACACAACATGTTTCCAGCCATCAACAGTCAAAGGTCTGTATTGACAGGCCCAGCAAGGGGCATAAAGCTTCGTCTTTTGTAGCCAGCAAGGGTACAAGAGGGGGCCTTTGTCTCCGAAAGCCCATATCGATGATGTTTCAATGAATGGTTCACATGCTGAGACATGTTAATAGCCCACCACTGAAATCAGCAGCAATTTACACAAGGGCTGCACTTCCATCATGTTGAATGATTATCTTCAGTCATCATTGGTTCCATTCTTGCAGGATCTTTATCTGGCCTCAGCGATGTTGGAGATTTGATGTATTACCATATTCTCAATATTCACGGTGCACTTGTGAAATGGTTATATGGAAAAATCCCCAACACGTCAACACCTTGGAGATGCTGTGTGCTATTTCTCATGTGCCAACTATAACACCACAAACAAACTCACTTAAATGGTTATAACCTGGCATTGCAGCAGCAATAACCGACCTTACACTTCTCTTCTATAGGCATTGCCGACTTCAGTACTGTCCACTGACATATCTCTGTGTTTGCAAAGGCACATCTATACCAGTATCTTTGGCTCTTCAATGTAATACTAACAAGATGAGTGTATGAAAAGACTCCTCATACAGGAGACGGAAAAAACTAGACTGAAATACCTGAAATGATTGGAAAAATTAAGACTTTTTTATCAACAAGGAATAGCATAGTAAAAGAGAAATAATGAGGGAAAGATTTGAAGTGACTATTCTTCTTAAGTAAAATCTTTCCTTTTCACAATATGCCGTATTCTTAAAAAGCAAACTGAAGAGATTATGGTAATACTGACACTGTAAAATACTTACGTTCCTGATTTTAAATCAGACACAACAGATGGTCTTATACATAGTGGTGGCACAGGTATTCTTGTCAAAATAAGGTCCTTTGGATTACTACAAGATGGATTCATAAGTAGTAAAGGAACATCCTCCTCCGGTATTCTCTCCAGGATGTGTAGAACCTCAAGAGGATTAAATATATGAGCCAATCCATTAACAACTGCTGATTCAAGTTCACGATTATATTCAACAACTTTTGCATATGCAGCTGTAAATGGAAATTATCTTGAATTAGTTTCTACAAAATTAATTAATTAATTAATTATTTCAAACTACAGTATTTGCCTGTACATTTATTTGAATCATATTTAATAGCTTTTAGTGGCACAGTTATTGCATTAATAAATTCACCTCTCAACATTAAACACTGTTAAAATATGCATTACAAGTAACCACTTATCCTGCAAAACACTTAGCATATTTTTGTTTTTGTGAAGGTGTAAGTGAGCCTTAAGAAGCACATCATATTCTTAACATGTTATCCTGAAAAATATAGTACAGCTCAAAAAATAATTATAATCAAGATGGCATATAGCCCAGTCAAAGAAGGAAAATTAGGGGGGAAAAAAATTGTGTAGTCGCAAATTTTTGTACAGTGGAAACGGAGAGTGTCATGAACAACATACTCAAAATCCTGACCTGTAGGGTGTGAGCGTTGGGGCAGGAAGACGTTTAAAAGGCACTTTTTCACGTTTTTCTTAAATAACTTGAAAACCATGGCTTCTAATGAAAGTATTTCCCAGTACAAAAATAAAGTACGTTAAATTTCCTACAGAAAAGGTCCTACTCATTTTTTCTCTAGGACCAATAGTTTTCTCATTACAAGGGGTTTAAAAATGGCAATTTATGAAAGCATCCTTTTAATGGCAAATAATTAATGTTTATTGTTAAATGAAGTGAGTTAAGACCAAATATTAAAAGCCTATACCTCATTTAAGTACAGTACTGAGGGATACATTTTGTTTTGAGGATGCGCCAGATGGCAGTGGGAGAGGGCGGGTTTGGAGCAGGCGGGGGGGGGGGGGGGGGGGGGGGGTAGAAGATGAGGGAAAGCATGACGCTGAAATGATGTCAAGCACTTCCCTTATTTGTGCTTCTGCAAAACGAGCTAGAGTGTCCCCACTCCATCTACCCCATTAGGTCGCAGAGGCAACTACAGGGTGTTTCACCAAGTTATACTGACCCTTCCACAGCACACCTTGTAAATAACTGGTGAAGCAGTATGCTGACACACCTGGTGAGTGTTCATATTCCACAAAATGCGTTGCATGAAGACATTTGTTGGAAGTGTTTATTTTCCACAAATACATTAACACTAAATGGAATACAGGTATTAGTTACTAGAAAAATTACACAGTACATTTCTGCACAACGCCTTGCACCTTTAGGGAGGAAATTGATTGTTGGGCATACTGTAAGTTTGTTGCGGCTTATTCCTGGGTAAGGCCCCTTCACCCACCATGAGAAGTGCTCGCTCTTCAACTTACAGACAGCATTTTCTGTCCAGTTCTCTTATGTGAGTAATGACAAAAACAACTTTACTGTGGATTGAGTTTAGTGGTTCCCACTGCCTTTATAAGCTATGTTTGTACCTCGTACTTTTTGTTTATGCTTAGATAGGTTAACAAATCAAATGCTTCATGTAATAATTCCTTCATCACTTGTTGCAGTATGATGACTCAGCTGAAAACTGTCACTATTGGAAGTGGCTTCGGCAACATTCGGTTACTTCATCACGGGCATTGGGATACCTCTCGCACCAAATCTTTGCCACATGTTCTGGCTAGGAATGATAGTAACATTGTTCATATGGTTGCGCTCAACATCAGGTGGCTTCGCACTGTACTCTCTTGCCATGGACGACCACCCAGCATCCTTGGGAAAACATCCACGATGATTTTATGCGTCCCTTTTTCTCTTCATAAGGGCTGATCATTGTTGACAACTTCTCAAAATTCTCTTACATGGTTCACTGTGCATCCACATCCTCGGCAGCCACTATTCAGGCTCTGACACATGTTTTTGCTACTGAAGGACTCCCCTGTACAATCAAGTTGGACAAAGGCCCTGTTCTCCTCCCAATCCTTCAAGGACTTTTGTACTCAGCAGGGCATTCACCATACCCAAGCTCCTCCATTTCATCCTTAGTCTAACGGGGAGGCAAAGAGGATGGTCTGTACATTCATGCAGAAACATGTTGAAGGCTCTTCCACGATAGAGGCCTTGACACAGTTCTCTAGTTCCTATAGGTTCACTTCCGTAGGGGATATAAGGCCTGAAGAACTGCTACACGAGCACCAGCCTCGCACCATTCTCCAACTTCTTTGGTCTCCCTTGCCCCTTCCTCTCCTTATGTCAATGATCAGTGACCTTCTTCTCAGTATGATCCTAAGGCCATGGTTTGGGCCCAAGGGTTTGGATGCTGGCCTAAATGGATTCCAACAGTGGTGTAAAGTTTCCGAGGTCAATGCCTTTTAAAATTAAGACCTTTGATGGGGTGGTTGTGTGCCACCATGATCAGTTGTGCCGATAGATGGCAGCTGGGTCATTCCAGGTCTCCAGTTCTTAGTCTCTTTCCGATCTGGATGCACTCCTGCTGCAGAGAGGCAACTACCTTCTCTCTCTGCACTACTGCATCCTGTGGTCACCTCCACACTACACCACTGCTGCCACAGACACACCAGGTGCCAAGGTAATCGACCCCACTGCTATGCAAGACAGCATGACCACCACCTCCCAACAAGGCCCCAGGGGAGTGTGAGAGGACCACTATTATTTTCTATCTATATAAATTCTTCCCTTTCTCCTCTCCTTCCTTCCTCTTTTTCCTGAAGAAGCTGCCAGAGTGGCGAAAGCTTGAATGTTTGTGTGTTTTTATTTGTGTTTTATGTTTCTATCGACTAGCCTGTACTTTGGGTAAGTCAAGCAATCTTTATTTTATACATATATAAATGATCTGATGGATAGAGTAACTTGTAATTTGTGGCTGTTTATTGCTGATGCTATGGTGTATGGGAGGGTGTCATCTTTAACTGACTAATAGTATATAGGATGACTTAGACAAAATTTCTAGTTGGTGCGAAAAATGGCAGCTGCTCTCAATTTAGAAAAATGTAAGGTGATGCCCATGAGTAGGAAAAACAATCCCATAATGTTTGAATACAGCATTAGTAGTGAGCTTTTGGTGGTCTCGTCATTCAAATATCTAGGCGTAGCACTGCAGAGCGATATGAAATGGAACGAACATGTAAGGACAGTTGTTAGTAAGGCGGACAGCCAGACTTCGCTTTATTGGGAGAATTTTGGGAAGATGTACTTCAGCTGTAAAAGAGACCATGTATAAAACGCTTGTATGAACACAGCATTTCAGTTTAAAGGAAGACTTTGAAGTAGTTCAGAGGCAAGCAGCTAGGTTTGTTACTGGTAGGTTCGACCAATGCACAAGTGTCACAGAAATGCTCCAGTAACTCAATTGGGGATC
Organism: Locusta migratoria; assembly: GCA_026315105.1. Lineage (NCBI taxonomy): Eukaryota > Metazoa > Arthropoda > Insecta > Orthoptera > Acrididae > Locusta > Locusta migratoria. The sequence goes on from CM048744.1 coordinate 599,389,586, forward strand.
ACTGGAGGAAAGACGACGCTATTTTGGTGAATTTTTGTTGAAGGAATTTAGAGGGCCAAAATTTGAAGCTGAGTGTAGTACGATCTTGCTGCCGCCTACTTACATTTCGCGTAGTGATCACAAAGACAAGATAAGAGACATTAGGGCTCATATGGAGGCATATAGGCATTCTTTTTTTCCTTGTTTTACTAGGGAGTGGAATACGAAATGAAATGCCTATTAGTGGTACAGTGTACCCTCCGCCATGGTACAGTGTACCCTCCGCCATGGTACAGTGCACCCTCCGCCATGCACCTTATGGTGGATTGCAGAGTCTGTATGTAGATGTACCTTTGTCTGGTCAGTAAAAGTAATTGGTCTCATAAAATGAAGATTTAGAATCACTTTATTACAGTTTTACACTCAACATTGGCTACTCTAAATGTACTACATTGCCAACCTAACACTGCTACAAATGCACTGTGACTCTCCCCAAGCCGACGAGCTGCAAAAATACCAAACATAACACACATACTAATACTCTAACTTCCAAACCACATAAGGAACCACACCATATACTTCACAAACTGTAAATAACCAGTATCACTCCATACAACCACAACCCATTCAAATTCCACCATATAATTACTCACGCAGCACACAAACACACGCGCACCTCAAAACTACCGCGCAGCGATGACGTCACACACGACAACATGCCATCAAGGGTCAAAGCCAGTGAGTCGTACCATGGTCTTCAATTGAGCCTAACCTCCAGCCACGGTGGCAGACTGGCCACAGCAGTTGTAGAGAGCAGTCATATGTGAGTGACTGTGAGTATTTCTATTTCTGACGAAATGTCTATTGGCTGAAATGTTACAACAAGGAGCAGCCTTTTAAATGTGCCTTTCTACAATGACTTCTCACCCACTCCCTTAAAACCTGCATCCTTCCCTTTTCCCTCTCCTTTCTTGTTTTTGCAACCTAGGACCACCCCCACTGCCGAGGTGGGGTGGCTTGCATGCCCCAATGATGCAGATAGCCATACCATAGGTGCAACCACAGTGGAGGGGTATCTGTGGAGAGGCCAGACAAACAGTGTAGTTTCCTGAAGAGGGGCAGCAGCCTTTTCAGTAGTTACAGGGGCAACAGTCTGGATGATTGACTGAGCTGGCCTTGTAACATCAGCTAATGTGGCTTTGCCACACAGCTACTGCGAACGGCTGAAAGAAAGGGGAAACTACAGCTGTTACCTTTCCCGAGGACATGCAGCTCTACTATATGAACATATGATGATGGCATCCTCTCGGGTAAAATATTCTGGAGGTAAAAGAGTCCCCCATTCGGATCTCCGAGCGGGGACTACTCAGGAGGATGTGATCATCAGGAAAGACAATACTGGCATTCTACGGGTCGGAGCGTGGAATGTTAGATCCCTTAATAGAGTAGGAAAATTAGAAAATTTAAAAAGGGAAATGGATAGGTTGAAGTTAGATATAGTGGGGATTAGTGAAGTTTGGTGGCAGGATGAACAGGATTTCTGGTCAGGTGAGTACAGGATTATAAATACAAAATCAATTGGGGGTATCACAGGAGTAGGATTGATAATGAATAAGAAAATAGGAATGTGGGTAAACTACTATGACCAGCACAGTGATCGCATTATCATTGTCAAGATAGATATGAAGCCAACACCGACAACAGTAGTACAGGTTTATATGCCAACGAGCTCTGCCGATGATTTGGAAATCGAAGAAATATATAAGGAACTAAAGGAAATTATTCAGACAATTAAGGGAGAGGAAAACTTAATTGTTATGGGAGACTGGAATTCGGTAGTAGGACAAGGAAGGGAAGGGAAGATAGTAGGTGAGTATGGTCTGGGCAAAAGGAATGGAAGAGGAAGCCGCCTGGTAGAATTTTGCACGGAACATAATTTAGTTATAACAAACACCTGGTTCAAGAATCACAAAAGAAGGTGGAAGAGACCAGGAGACACCGGGAGATACCAGATAGATTTTATAATGGTAAGACATAGATTTCGGAATCAGGTTCTACAGAGTAAGACATACCCAGGGGCAGATATAGACACTGACCATAAGTTGGTTATGAACTGTAGGCTGAAACTGAAGAAACTACAAAAAGGTAGGAAAACGAGGAGATGGGACCTGGATAAATTGAAGGAACCTGAGGTTCTTAAGAATTTCAGAGGGAGCTTTAGGCAACAATTGACAGAAACAGGGGAAAATAAAACAGTAGAGGAGGAATGGGTAAAAATGAGAGATGAAATAGTGAAGGTAGCAGAGGACAAAATAGGTAGGAAGGCAAGACCTACAAAAAATCCTTGGATATCACAGGAGATTCTAAATTTAATCAATGAAAGGAGAAAATATAAAAATGCAGTAAATGAAACAGGCAAAATGGAGTACAGACGACTAAGAAATGATATTGACAGGAAGTGCAAAATGGCTAAGCAGGAGTGGCTAGAAGGCAAATGCAAGGATGTAGAAGAATGTATAAATAGGGGAAAATCGATACAGCCTACAGGAAAATAAAAGAAACATTTGGAGATAAGAAAAACAGCTCTATGAATATCAAGGACACTGATGGAAAACCAGTTCTCAGCAAAGAAGGGAAAGCTGAAAGGTGGAAAGAGTATATAGAGGGACTCTACAAAGGAAATGAACTTCGAGACAATATTGTGGGAAGGAAAGAGGATGTAGATGAAGATGAAATAGGAGATACTGTACTGAGAGAAGAATTTGACAGAGCCCTGAAAGACCTAAGTCGAAACAAGGCCCCTGGAGTAGATGATATTCCCTCAGAGCTACTGAAGTCTCTGGGAGAACCAGCCATGACAAACCTGTTTCACCTGGTGTGTAAGATGTATGAGACAGGTGAAGTACCCTCAGACTTTAAGAAAAATGTTATAATCCCCATTCCAAAGAAAGCAGGTGCAGACAGGTGTGAAAACTACAGAACCATCAGTTTAATAAGTCATGGTTGCAAAATATTAACACGAATTATATACAGAAGGATGGAAAAACTGGTAGAAGCCGACCTCGGGGAAGATCAGTTTGGGTTCAGGAGAAATGTAGGAACTCGGGAGGCAATACTCACTTTACGGCTTTTCCTAGAAGATAGATTAAGAAAAGGCAAACCTACATTTCTAGCTTTTGTAGATTTGGAGAAGGCTTTTGACAATGTTGATTGGAATAAACTCTTTAAAGTTCTGAAGCAAGCAGGAGTAAAATATAGGGAGCGTAAGGTTATTTACAACTTGTACAAAAACCAGACAGCAGTCGTCAAAGTTGAAGGGCATGAAAGGGATGCAGTGGTTGGGAAGGGAGTGACACAGGGTTGTAGCCTTTCTCCAATGTTATTCAATTTGTACATTGAACAAGCTATAAAGGAAAGCAAGGAGAAATTTGGTGAAGGAATAAAAGTTCAGGGTGAAGAATTAAAAACATTGTGTTTTGCCGATGACATAGTAATTCTGTCAGATACAGCAAAGGACCTGGAAGAGCAATTGAACGGAATGGACAGTGTGCTGAAAGGTGCATATAAGATGAACATTAACAAGAGCAAAACTAGGGTAATGGAGTGCAGTGTAAGAAAATCAGGTGATGCTGAAGGAATTAGATTGGGAAACGAAGCAATAAAGGAGGTAGATGAGTTTTGTTACTTGGGCAGTAAAATAACAAATGATGGTCACAGTACAGAGGATATAAAATGCAGAATGGCAATGGGTAGAAAAGCGTTTTTGAAAAAGAGAAATTTGTTAACATCGAATATTGATTTAAGCATAAGGAAGTCCTTTCTGAGGGCATTTGTATGGAGTGTTGCCTTGTATGGGAGTGAGACATGGACGATAAACAGTGCGGACAGGAAGAGGATTGAGGCTTTTGAAATATGGTGCTACAGAAGAATGCTGAAGATTAGGTGGGTGGATCGCGTAACTAATGAGGAGGTTCTGAACAGAATCGGGGAGAAAAGAAATTTCTGGCATACCTTGACTAAAAGAAGGGATAGATTGGTTGGACACATTCTTAGACATCAAGGAATTGTGAATTTAGCATTAGAGGGAAGTGTGTGGGGTAAAAATTGCAGAGGAAGACCAAGAGATGGATACAGTAAGCAGATTCAGACAGATGTAGGTTGCCGTTCTTATGTGGAGATGAAGAGGCTTGCTCAGGATAGGATATTGTGGAGAGCTGCATCAAACTAGTCTCCGGACTGAAGACCACAACAACAACAGTTTTCATGAAGTGTGCAATTCCATCTGTATCATTCAAGCAGGTATTACAAAGACAAGAGTACACTAATAACAATGGCAGAGAAAGTGTTTTAGTATTCTTCTTGCATTCGATACATGAATGGGATAAGAAGAAGCCCAATAATGGTACAATGGGAAGTAACCTTTGGCATGTATTTTTCAGTGGTTTGCAGGATGTACATGCAGATGTTTAATATAAAAACACAGAAATGAAACTACATTTAATACTTGCCTAGTTTATTTTGAACCAGAGGGTCTGTCTTCTTCTTTGAGCGATACTGTTCATGAACGATTTTTAACAAACCACATTTCTTGACAACACCATTTAGCTCATTGCAGTGAGGACAAATTGTAATCTTTTTGCATTTGTCCAATATCTGCTTTCTTAAGGCTTTCCGTGTCAAGTAAGGTATTGCAGGGTTCATTACTTTATTTCGAAATGGTTTTTTATCTTTGTCTGACAACAAGACTCTAGAACAACTCTGCAGAAAATTTAAATATACAAAAGTTATTCAAATCATAAAAAATTACAAACATCAAATTATCTGCAAACAGGATAAAAACAATTAGTATTTAACAATGAAGAAACTTAAAAAATATCTTGGTGTATATTGGGAAAAATTAAAAATAAATAAAAATATAAACCAGACTTTTCCCCAGATACCCCGGTCAAAAATACAATCTTTCCTGGGAGAAATGAATTTTTCTGGGTGAAAAACACTTTCTCCATTTTAGATCACAACATACTTTCCCTTGGAATGGCAAAACTTATCAGTCCTTTAAAAGTTAAATGTTTTATACACATACATAGAATTCCCATGGTTCAAATGTACTTACAGTGTCAGCATTTTTTTTGTGTAGCTATTGCTGGTGCTACTACTGATAGTAAATAAGAATGGCCAATCATAAGTAAGAAGCAAGCAGCCAGTGAGAATGTCATTTTCACTCCCCATCTTATAAATGGAGCTCGCCTATAATTCAATTTTTTTGTGATGACACAGATGTCTGTAATTTATGAGAACGTCGTTTATAATGTAAAGGGATCAGAATGTACTGTAAACCTCAAAGTGGCATGCCATTGGCTATGTGAAATGTGGTGCATTGCAAACCTGTACATACTACAGTAATGCCTCTTGTGTTCTCCCCGATTGATAGCTTGACATTAGCCTCACTGTGTTGTAGATTTCTTGCCAACTATGCCTCACCAGACTATCATTCAATATCTTTGTTGGAAGCAAAGCTCTCTCTCTAAATTTTCTGTTTACATCTTTGGGATTAGGTTGCCACTGCCTTTACTGTGTTAGTACTGAGACAGAGAGAGAGAGAGAGAGAGAGAGAGAGAGAGAGAGAGAGAGAGAGAGAAGAAAGGGGGGGGGGGCTTCATATCATAGGCTATAGCAGTAAATTTCTTAAAGACTATGTAGGTACTAGAATTGATCAATTGACATACCTTGCAAACAGTCTGAAGTACAGTAATGACAGATCGAAAATATCCAACATGAAAAACAGGAAGCTCCAAATCAATGTATCCATAGTGTCCCACACAGTCATTTAATCCTTTTCCACAAGTTAAGCACACTGCATCTTTCTGGTTGACTCCCTAGACAGAAATCACACTTATCAGTTATGGATCTTCTCTCACCACAATGAACAATAATTAATCATAACATACTAAAAAAGAAATTAGATAAAAAAGAAACTATGATTTAAAGAACTGAAACAAGCACTTCTCCCAATGTTGGGTACAACAACCTAACTTTAAAATTGTTTCAATCTTTGCCCATATAGTTTTAAATACTTCACTGGAGGGTTCAATTACAACTAGCCTCAGACCAGTCTTCGTGAAAATTTGTAATTTATTTTAATTAGTCAAGAATGACAGCATCAGAAAACACAAAACAAAATTAAACTGATAATAAATAATTGTACAAGACTCAAGTGTTGGGGCAAGTGATAGATAGCCAGTGTTCGCCCTATTGTCTGGGTCATTTATACGATGTGATTCCACTTCTTGACTTTAGTGGCTGAGACGAATTTTTGGACTGAGACCTGTGATCGATGGTACAGTCTCTTGTTGTAATCTATAATTTACAAGGATAGCCACAGATTATTTATTATCAACAATACATAAGTATTAAGATATTATACCATATATGGGTTTTGCGACAAGCTGATGATGTCACTGGTCAAAGCAGACTGGTGGAATCGCATTGTACAACATTGCCTATTGTCTTTCAGTCTCATCATCCTTATATCTGTACTACTACATAAAAACACGTCATTGGCACCAAAAATATCACAACTTTTTGACAGATTTACTAAAAGTTTTCACAGAAAGCTCTAATAAAATTCCAGAACAATGTATAAGGAAGATGATGTTACCAAAAATTGTGAAAACTCCAGCACTGATTTGATAAAAAATATATTACTTTTTAAAAGATCCTGACTGAAAAGTGGGGAACCAGCTGACCCAGTCCTCATCCCACCCTCCTTGCCAAAAATTTTGGCATTGTCGCATATTTGCCCACTTTTAACAAAGAACAGCAAAACTTTGCACCCAGTGTCTTACTGTAATGAAATTATTATACATACCATCTCCCTTTCACTGTTACTGTTTTCTAGACATGTCTCTCTTTCATTGAACCCTTTTCCTCCCACTCACATTTCTTGTCTCTGTCTTCATTCCCTTCTCCTGATCTTCCTTCCCAGTGTCTTTCCCTCTGTCACTTCCACTGTCTCTATGCTACTGCCTATGTTGCATTCTTTTTTTCTCACTCTGCCGTTGTCTCTTTCTTTCTCGCAGTCTTTTAAGTCATCATTGTATTCTCTCTACACACCTCCTTATTTGTCAGGCTTCCAACTCCCAGACTGAAAAAGTAACATGTGAGTATAGAGGATAGCAGAAGGCAGAACTTTCTTTCTTACTGAATTTTGGCAATAAGGGGGTCAAAACCCACAAAGCTTATGTATGATCCATCCATTTATCTTTTTTACTGACACTGTCACTCTCTCGCCTTGACTTCCTTTCCCATTGGCATTGTCTCTTCTCTCTTCCATCATCATTTTTTGCTCTACTGTTCCAGCAAAAAAAAAGTATGAATATGTTCGAACACCAAAATTTTCGGTGAAGAAGGCAGAATAAGGACTGGGACAGTGTGAGAGTCTTAAGAAATAATAACAAATTAATTTTAAAAAAATATCCCAAAAGAAAATATTTTAACCAGTTCCCTTCATTTACTTCCTAGAGTAGGGTGTGCTGCTTATATAAGACAAATTCCATAGATCAGTTATTTTTATATTTCAAGACACTTACATACAGAGAACCGGTAAGTAAAGAAACTGAAGTCATTTATTGAGATAATACATCAGACTGTACAATGTCAAAAATCAAATTTCTTCACACAAGAGTATTTATCAAATGGAATGAAGAATAAAATATTGCCGCGAGAGAGGACGAACGCCAGCTGCCGGCGTGGCGCAGGGGATAGCGTCACGGACTGCAGAACAAAAGGTCGCCAGTTCAATCCCGCCCACCGGCAAAAATTTATTTCTTTGTAATTTACAATTCCAGAAGGTTCTACATCTTTCTTATGTTCACTTGTAAATTCTACTGGTTTCTTATGTTAACTGTTCTTCTAATTTCTGCTAAATTCTGCCTGTATATAAATAGCAGAGCACTCTGCCTGAGAGGCAGTCAGTGCTGCGTTTATGTTGAGTTCGGAATAAACGTGCTTTCAGTTTAACTGCTGTGTTTAGTTGCCTTCGAAGTCAAGCCTGCTTCCATTGCAACGCGACATTGTTTGGTGGAGGTGCTGGGTACACTGTGCAACAGCTGCATCACCGTGGCTCTGATTAGGCAATGTAAAAGCCGTCGCATACACGGACTGGAACCGGAATACAAGGGATACACCGAGTACGTCCTTCCAAGAGTCCGTATCATCAGACGAACTATGGAAACAAAACCAGCAGTAAGCCAGCTACACATCAGACACCCGTCGGTGCTCTCTGGAGACGCTGGACAGGACCCAAACAAATGGCTAAAAGGGTTCGACCGAGTCGCCAAGTACAACAGGTGGGATCATACGATGTGCTTGGCCAACGTTTACTTCTATCTGGACAGAACAGCCCAACAATGGTTCGAGAACAACGAAGACAAGTTGAATGACTGGGAGACGTTACAGGAGGAACTTAAGAAGACGTTTGGAGACCGCCAGCGACAAATTCGCTCGGCGGAAGAACAACTGAAGAACTGGGCCCAACAACATGGTGAGCCGACACAATAGTACATACAAAGTGTTTTGGCCCTGTGTAACGTAGTCAATCCGAACATGACTGAAGCGGACAAAATCACGCACCTGATGAAGGGAATTGCAGAAGATATGTATCAAGCTCTTCTGATAAAAGACGTCGCTACGACAGAAGAGTTCATCAAGTGGTGCCAGCATATTGAAGAGATGCAACAAAGGAGGGTTGGACGCAAGAAGTATGACAGACTCCCAAATGTAGTCCCTATGGCCATTGTGGAAGACCAGCAGGACTTGGCTTCTCTCATACGACAAATCGTGAGAGAAGAATTACAACAGTGCGTGGCAGCCGGGACTATTAGACCGAGCGAGCATCAGATTATGGCCATGGATGTGAGCCCTGTAAGTCACGAGGTAGCCGACGCCGCTGAGGACGAGGTATTTCAAACATTAGCTCCTGTCTGCCCCGTCAATCGCACCCGATGTGAAGAATGGCGTCGCCCTGCTATGACTTACGCTGCAGCCGCCAAACGGCAGCCCATGAACCGACCGACGCAACCACAGCCAACTCCCCCGGTAACTATGACGCCCCGCAGAAGAACAGACGTCTGGAGGACAGAAGACAACACACCACTGTGTTTCCACTGTGGACGCCCTGGACATGTCATACGCTACTGCAGAGAGAGGAGGCGAGTATTCGATGATTATTTTGCCGCAAGACGTCAGCCGACGGAGCAGTTCTATCCAAGGCAGTCACCTGCTGATGAGTTCAGTCGACCTATGGGAAGAAGCCCATCGCCGTACCCTAGACGAGGTCGCTCCCCGACGTGCAGCAGCCGTTCACCGTCGCCGTACAGAGGTACCAGCCGCTCCCCTAGCCGCCGTGCCCATGAAAACTAAGTGAGGCGACCATCTACGGAGGTGAGGCCGCCGCAGATGAAAATCCTCCATGGACGACAGTCGCCAAGATGTCAGGAAATCTCATCGACGTCATAATCGACGGCCAACCTGTCCGGGCACTTGTTAATTCAGGAGCCTCTTTTTCTGTATTATCGGATAATTACCGCCGCACACTAAAGAAGACAATGTTCTGTGATACGGGAGCAACTGTGCTGAAGGTTGCGAATGGAAAGTACGTCCATCCAGCAGGAACTTGTGTCGCAAGAATAACCATCAACAACAGGACGCAGCCGTTTGAATTTGCCGTGTTAACAGAATGTAGTCACAATGTCATCCTCGGATGGGACTTCCTTCAGGCATCCCAAGCTATCATTGACTGTGGAAGATCTGAGCTGCAAATTGAAGAAGTTGTTCCGCCAGATACACGTAATACAGAATTTTCTGGGAGGTTATTCGTCGTTGACAATGTGACGATACCGCCGTTGACAATGATAAGAGTTGCAGTCACAAACACAGATGACTGGTTAAACTGTGAAGTTCTTGTTGATAGTAAAAAGTTTATCAGGCTCACAAAAGAAATTTACATACCAGCGGCTATCATAAGCATTACCGGTGGTCAAGGAGAGATTTGGATCACAAACTGTCACGAGCAGTCACAACTTATCCCCAAGGGAATGTGTATCGGGACAGCTGAACCAATCCAGGACGGTGAGCTCAACGTCATCAATGAAGACCCATGCCCTGCTATTAGTACAGACAACACGCTGGAGGAAATAAACGTGGAACTGCCAATAGGGCCTGGACTGACCAAGGAACAACGCCAGCGGGTGTTAGGTATACTACGCCAATTTTTGGGTGCATTCACACCTCAGCAGGGGAAAAGTGAGACGCAACGGCCCACGATCAAGCACCGTATCAATACTGGGGACCATCCGCCAATTAGCCAGCGTTCGTATAGAGTGTCGCCAGCTGAAAAACGGATAATTCGGGAGGAAGTGGAGAAGATGTTGCGAGATGACATTATTCAACCTTCGGAGAGTCCTTGGTCATCTCCGGTGGTCCTCGTAAAGAAGAAGGATGGTACATGGCGATTCTGTGTCGACTATAGGCGGCTGAACAGTATCACAAAGAAAGATGTCTATCCATTGCCACGTATTGACGACACCTTAGACTGCTTGAAAGGAGCTACATACTTCTCAACTATGGACATGCAGACAGGTTACTGGCAAATCAAGGTTGACGAAGCTGACAGGGAAAAGACGGCTTTTATTACACCTGACGGTCTCTATGAATTTAAAGTAATGCCATTTGGATTATGTAATGCTCCAGCCACATTCGAACGCATGATGGGCAACTTACTTCGACACCTTAAGTGGACGACGTGTCTCTGCTATTTAGATGACATTGTCGTTTTCTCGAAAACATTTGAAGAACATCTGAGTCGCCTGTCAACTGTGTTGAAGTGTGTTCAGGCTGCAGGTCTCCGTCTCAATCCAAAGAAGTGCCTCTTTGTCGCCAAAGAGATAAAAATACTGGGGCACCTAGTCAACAGAGATGGTGTCCATCCTGATCCAGATAAAGTAAGGGCAGTCACAGAATTTCCAACTCCTCAGCACATTCGTGATGTGAGAAGTTTTCTAGGGCTGTGCTCATACTACCGATGTTTCATAAAAGGATTTTGTAACAAGGCACGTCCATTACAAGAACTTCTGCAGGGAGATGCCAAATTTTACTGGGATGAGACAAAAGAAGAAGCTTTCCAGGCACTTAAGGAGGCTCTAACTTCCGCACCAGTGCTAGCCTTGTACGACGAGAATGCAGAAACGGAACTTCACACAGACGCCAGTGGCTATGGGATTGGTGCAGTGCTTGTACAAGTTCAGGAAGGTGCCAAAAAAGTGATAGCCTATGCGTCAAGAGTACTCTCAAAGTCCGAGAAAAACTACTCTACAACTGAAAAAGAATGTCTCGCAGTTATCAGGGCTATCAACAAGTTCCGGCCGTATTTATTCGGCAAACCATTCACCGTCGTGACAGACCACCATTATTTGTGTTGGCTGACTAGCTTGAAGGATCCATCAGGTCGACTAGCAAGATGGGCACTAAGACTCCAAGAGTTCGATGTCACAGTAGTATTCAAGAACGGGCGCAAACACAAGGATGCCGACTGCCTTTCAAGGAATCCATTAGTGGAACACAACAGCATTAATGAAATTTCAGCTCTCACTGAATTAGATGACATTACAGCTGAACAGAGGGAAGATCCAACACTATTAAAAATGATAGAGGCCTTGGAGAAAGGAGAATCGACCAATGGAGAGTTCCAACTTATAAACAGAACATTGTACAAGAGCAACTACGATCCACTGGGCCCCAAATGGCTACTTGTTGTTCCAGATCATCTCCAGCCAGCTATTCTCAAATATTTCCATGATGCTCCAATATCCGGTCATCTGGGATTCGTGAGGACCCTAGACAGAATCAGACGCAGGTATTACTGGAAAGGTCTCTACTGATCTGTCAAGCACTATGTGAGTCACTGTAAAGAGTGCCAGCGACGGAAGCATGTGCCGCAATTACCTCCAGGACATCTCGTACCGATTCCGCTGGCAGCAGCTCCATTCCACCGAGTTGGGATCGATCTTTTAGGGAGGTTCCCGAAGTCGACAACCGGTAACCGTTGGATAATAGTCTGCACTGACTACCTCACACGCTTCGCTGTCACCAAACCTGTGCCGACTGCAGAAGCTCCAGAGATCGCAAAATTCCTTGTAGAAGACATTATTTTGAAGCATGGAGCACCACGTGTCATGATATCTGAACGTGGGAAAGTATTCCAGTCAAAACTAGTATCAGAGGTAAAGTCATGGTGCAACATTGTCTACAAAAATTACAACTGCATACCATCCTCAGACAAATTGTCTTACAGAACGCGTTTTAACAAAACGTTAGCCGACATGCTGTCGATGTACGTCGATGTTGAGCAGAAGGGTTGGGATACAATTCTGCCAGTCGTGACATTTGCTTACAATACCACAAGACAAGACACCACAGGCTTCACTCGGTTTTTTCTGCTCCATGGCCGTGAAGCTGAGACGACAATGGATACACTGTTCCCGTTCCAACCAGACGACACTCAGGATGACTATGTTATACAGCTCATCACCAGGGTCGAAGAAGCAAGACAGCTGGCTCGCATACGAACACTGGACGCCCAGGAGAAGGACCATCAGCGGTATAACGACAAGCACCGACCTGTTGTGTACAGCCCAGGAGATCTGGTATGGATTTTTACCCCTGTACGGAAGGTTGGACTGTCAGAAAACTTATTGAAACGATACTTTGGTCCGTATCGTGTCATACGCCGCCTGTCAGACGTCACATACGAAGTTGAGGATTATGAGCCGTCGTTGAAACGTCAAAAACAAAGAGACATTGTTCACGTCCTGCGCATGAAGCCCTACTACGATCCTGAAGAGCAGGTAGACGACAATGGCTTCTTGTTCAAGGACTTTAAGGACAGTAATGTTCCAGATGAAGCCACGACAGGAACGTCTGTCGTCGATAATCACGGAGAAGGGAAGGATTCTCTTGAACTGTCATACAGAGGACCCATGACACGGCCAAGATCCAGGACATTGCAACTGGCTGCACAGGGATCATAACAGCTGGTTGCTGTTTCTCCAGGAGAGGGAGCAATGCCGCGAGAGAGGACGAACGCCAGCTGCCGGCGTGGCGCAGGGGATAGCGTCACGGACTGCAGAACAAAAGGTCGCCAGTTCAATCCCGCCCACCGGCAAAAATTTATTTCTTTGTAATTTACAATTCCAGAAGGTTCTACATCTTTCTTATGTTCACTTGTAAATTCTACTGGTTTCTTATGTTAACTGTTCTTCTAATTTCTGGTAAATTCTGCCTGTGTATAAATAGCAGAGCTGCCGGCGTGGCGGAGGGGATAGCGTCACGGACTGTGGAGCAGAAGGTCGCCGGTTCAATGCCGCCCGCCGGCAAAAATTTATTTCTTTGTAATTTACAATTCCAGAAGGTTCTACATCTTTCTTATGTTCACTTGTAAATTCTACTTGTTTCTTATGTTAACTGTTCTTCTAATTTCTGGTAAATTCTGCCTGTGTATAAATAGCAGAGCTGCCGGCGTGGCGGAGGGGATAGCGTCACGGACTGCGGAGCAGAAGGTCGCCGGTTCAATGCCGCCCGCCGGCAAAAATTTATTTCTTTGTAATTTACAATTCCAGAAGGTTCTACATCTTTCTTATGTTCACTTGTAAATTCTACTGGTTTCTTATGTTAACTGTTCTTCTAATTTCTGGTAAATTCTGCCTATGTATAAATAGCAGAGCACTCTGCCTGAGAGGCAGTCAGTGCTGCGTTTATGTTGAGTTCGGAATAAACGTGCTTTCAGTTTAACTGCTGTGTTTAGTTGCCTTCGAAGTCAAGCCTGCTTCCATTGCAACGCGACAATATTTCCCAACAGCCACCATGCCCACCTGGATAGAAATGGATACACAGTGCAGGTTCATCTGCTGGATATGACGCCACTGTCTCAAACACATAAGGAGATTATTGTTCACTTTAGTTTAAATAAAATTTTGGTATGTCCTCTGAATTTCATATTCTGTTATATATGGGCTCAAATCAACCATGTGTAAAGTCAACTTAATATGTTTTTACCTCAGCGAACTCTTTAGACTGCACATTGACGATGATGAATAACGAAAATAAAGTTGAGAATCATTGAGCCAAGTTGTGCATGCGTGTGTGTGTGTGTGTGTGTGTGTGTGTGTGTGTGTGTGTGTGTGTGTGCATGCACGTGCACGCAGACGCACGCACACACACACACACACACACACACACACACACACATACAAAGTGGATTCTGAAAATTGGATGGTAATTCTCACAGTTGCTGGAAAGCCATCTCGCAGAACAACTGGCACTTTTGGTACCCAAACAGCATAAATTTTTAAGTGTATCTTGGTAACAGTTAAAAATTTTCAAAATCAAGATAAATATTTATACAATAGTATTAAAAGTAGAGCCATTTGCTGTGATTTCATTTAGATATTTGCAGGCCTTCGTGCAAAAGCAGGTAAAAGATGGGTTTTCATTATTTTCTGCATGTTGTTGTTGCTGTTGTTTTGATCTTCAGTCTAATGACTGTTTCGATGCAGCTGTCCACCCTATTCTGCCTCTTCATCTCCTCATAACCTGCTTACTGCATCTGTCTCCCTCTGCAATTTTTACTCCACACACTTCCCTCCAATGTTAAATTCATGATTTCTTAGTGTCTAAGAAAAGGCCTGACCAATCGATCCCTTCTTTTAGTCAAGCTATGCCAGAAATACCTCTTTTCTCCAATTCTATTCAGTAATTCCTCATTAGTTACATGATCTACCCATCTAATTGTCACCATTTGTCTGTAGTGCCACATTTCAAAAGCTCCTATCCCCTTCCTGTCTCAACTATTTATTGTCCATGTTTCAATGTTGTAAAGGCAACACTCCACACAAAAGTCTTCAGGAAACAGTTCCTAACATCTAAATTAATATTCAATGTTAACAAATTTCTCTTTTTAAGAAATGTTTTTCAATTCACTGCCTTTCTATATTTTATATCATCTGTACTGCGACCATTGTATGTTATTTTACTGTGCAAGAAACAAAACTCATCTACCATCTTTATCGTTTCATTACCTAATGTATTTCCTTCAACAATCTTTGATTTCCTTGGACTACATTCCATTACCCGTCTTTTGCTCTTGTTAATGTTCATGTTGTACGCTCCTTTCAAGACATTGTTCATTCCACTCAAATACTCTTCCAGGTTATTGTAAATGCGACATAAAGTCACTGAGGAGGTAGGCGACCAAGATGAAATGATGAGGTAGTACTGCTGTGAAGCTGGTTAGGTCGTAAATTCTTTGTTATTGGTCACACTTCATGTACAGCATGCTCTCAAAAAATGACGCGTTTCGGAATTACCATCTTCAGATTAGCATCTCTTCCGTGCCATGTGCACACGTGAACAGATGGAAGATGTTCTTCAATATACATACAAAAGCAGACTACCTAGAGACCATTGCAGATAACAGGCTAAAACAGACATGTATTTCTTACGGGATGTAGGCAGTAAAGAAATCTCCTAGCGAACTGCTGATGCCCTCAGCCAACTGTCCCAGGAGGTTACCTTTCGGACAAGATGGGCATAGCTTCATACAGCATCTAGACACTGTTTTACGATGTTAAATTGGTACTTGGTGGCCAACAGGCATGTTTTAATGTACATAGCAAAGTTGATACCAGTCACTTGGGAACAGCAATGTCAGTGGTTTCACAAGGCTAGAATGAGGGGGTAAAGAAGAAAAACTGCAAGTTAGCAGCTCCCCTAAGGCGGAGCCTAAGACGTGGCCAACTGCCGTAAAAACTTGTTGTTGTTGCCAATACTGGGTAGCGCCTTGACGTTTTACTTTCAATGTTGCTACCAAGTATGGATTTTGTTAGTGCACAGACAAACCACCTCCGCACCTGGGGAATGGCAGAAGGGACAGGGGTGAAACGTGGCTCACTAGAGGACTCAAAGAGAGGGCAAGCCCCAATTTAGATTGGTTGAACAAAGTACAGCGGCCAATAGGAAATTGTTAACTGTAGGAAAGTGGGGAAAAGAAGTGCGTCCACATTGGCTGTTAAAACACTCGGTTTTTGGATCAAGAGGGGAGTTCTCAGTCAGACGAGTCAGGCGCCAGCCCGTGACAATTGCCGTCAGCCTCGAGGTGCTCCACAACAGTCTGTTTCTCACAGGGAGTGCTTCTGTCTAGGGAATGCTGCTAGGGAACGTAATTACTGGCTTCTGTTGTGACAAACGATTTATACTTCTTGCTTTTTAAATGAATAACCCCAGTGTAGCAGACTTAATATGGGATGCAATACATTTAATACCATGTACTTATGAGTTCCATAAAGTTTCCTAAACACGTATCCTCTCGAGTCCCGAAATCCTCATCTCTAGTAGATCCCTGTACTGTCTCTCTGCAGTCACTACTTTCCGCTCGGGATATGCAGAAGTCTGTAAAAACTTGTATTCAGGGCCCTGCATGCAATAAACTCCTCGCGCGTGAATTATCTTCCACACGGGAAGTGAAAAATATTTTATTAGAAAATTACGCTTGCAAACATACTTTGGATTTCTGTGCTTGTAAGATATTTTCCAGTAGGCAATCGAAGGGTGAATTGATTGCAGACTGGGCAAGCCAAGTAGATTCGCTTCAACATCAAATTTGTGAGGCAGTACATGGGGTCATGCCGGAATCCGAATTAGCCAAGTCATTGTCACTAGTAGGAAAATTGAGCAGAGCAGTATGCATTCAGGGAATATATGATGAGCGTATACAGACAATTGTGCGTGCAAGGGGAGAAAACATTACCCTAACCGAGGCTGTTGAGGTAGCTTTGACGTAAGAGGCGGCGATTATATCTACCAAAGAAAAAGGTTTTAATGATAAGAATTATCAGGGAAAAATGGGAAAAGTTACCCTTAAGTGTTTCGTATGTGGGCGTGTAGGACATACGGCTAAGGATTGCTGAAGCCAGGTCAAGTGTAAAACCTGTGGCAAGAAAGGGCATTTAATGCGAGACTGTTGGATTGAGAAAAGAATTCGCAAGGTCAAAACTGCTCAAGCATCTCGAGAGACAGGGACTAAGAAACCAGTTAGATGCGAAAGTTGCAATTTAATGGGGCATAGAGGTCCTTGTAAGAAGGCAAAGCCTTTTGTTTGTTTCGTGTGTGATAGGCCAGGGCACATGGCTAGAGAGTGTACTGAAAGTTCGGGGTCATTCCTGAAAAATACAAAGCAGGAAAACTACCAAAAAGCTCAAGATTGCAGTCGCCTTATGCTGAGCTGGGGAGAGTATTTAAAGTCGACTGTGAAAGTAAAAACGAATTTGTGGAACTGCAATGTACACAGAGTACAGAAAGGCCAATAAAGTTGCTTTTAGACAATGGCGCCCAGATTAGATTGTTTAATATAAAGTATCTGCGAAGCCAGGTCAGATATAGACCTGAAGAAAGTACTTCTTATTTCACTTATCCCAGGCATTAACAAACATTTATTATACGTAATAAAAGATTTTAGGTGTAATTTGAGGGCCCGAAAAATGGGTTCAAACTTTCAGTGCGCCTCTATGATGATGCTACTTTTTAGGGCCTTATATGCTTGCATTGCAAAACCAAATCCACTTTTCTAGATAGTTTAAAATATGCTTTTTCTAATGAGCATAGTTTAAAGGAGTTTGGAGAAAACACTTTTTTGAAAAATTTGACTAAAAATACCCATTTTTAGCACTTTTTGAAAAATAGTCAACTTTACCCTTGATTTGTGGAATAATGGGAAGCAATAGGAGAATGAAACTTTATATTCTAAGACCTTGTGTAGGTGAGTTATGGTGTGCAAAGTTTCATGTACATCCCACAATTACTAACGGAGATATAAAAAACTAAAGTTCGCACTTTTTTTAACCAGCAATTTTTTCGCCCAACTTTGCCCCAAATTATCTATAGGAAAATTGTTCAGAAATCCTGTTCTTAATATTTTACTTTAAAGAGCTCTAAAAGTTGTATAAGATTGCCAAGTTTTGTTTCTTTCATGCAAATACTTCCAGAGATATATCATCTCAAAGTTGCTGGAAATTCAAGGATGCACTATTGGAAGCTGTGCTATGGTCTTAAACAAGTGACTGTATCTCCAGAAGTATTGAATTTCTGAAACTGAAACTTTGCCAGTGTTCATTGAGAACATGTGTAAAGGTTCATACAAAATTTCATCAAAATCCATGAGGGTCATGTGGGAACTTTTCTCGATATTAGACCACTTGGCATGGAATGGCCCACTAGCGAGGTCCCAATCTATACTCTTAAGGTTGAAGTCACCTCTGACTAATATTACGTGGCCCGGATACCTATGCACTACCTGATGTAGACTTTCCTTGAATGATTCTAAAACTGCTAAAGCAGCACTGGGGGGCCGGTAAAAACACCCAACTATTAACTTTACTTCTTTTAGACCTGTTATACGTGCGGGTCAAAGCCCACTGTCCAGTCACTCATAGATCATTCCGGGGCAGTCATAGAAGAAAGCAAACGGAAAGCTGAAGTTCTAAATTTAACCTTTAAGAAATCTTTCACGCAGGAGGACCACACAAATGTACCATCATTTGATCAACGTACAAATTCCGAAATGGGGGACATAGCAATAGGTATTTCTGGTGTAGAGAAGCAGCTGAGAGAGCTAAATACGAAAAAGTCTGCTGGTCCGGATGGAATACCAGTTCGGTTTTACAAAGACTATTCTGCGACATTGGGCCCCTACGTAGCTTGCATTTATCACGAATCTTGAATTCAGCGCAAAGTTCCTAATGATTGGAAAAAAGCGCAGGTGACTCCGGTGTATAAGAAAGGAAAGAGAACTGACCCATACAATTACAGGCCAATATAGTTTCATGTAGAATTTTGGAGCATATTCTCAGTTCGAATATAGTAAATTTCCTTGAAACGGAAAAGCTTCTTTCCATGAATCAGCACGGGTTTAGGAAACATCGTTCATGTGAAACTCAGCTTGCCCTTTTCTCACATGACATCTTGCGAGCCATGGACAAAGGGCAACAGGCGGATTGTGTTTTCCTCGACTTCAAAAAGGCATTCGACGCAGTGCCACACTGCAGACTGCTGGCGAAGATACGAGCTTATGGAATAGGTTCACAGATTTGTGACTGGCTGGAAGACTTCCTAAGTAATAGAACGCAGTACGTTGTTCTCGACGGCGAGTGTTCATCAGAGACGAGTATATCGTCAGGCGTGCCCCAGGGGAGTGTGATAGGACCGCTATTATTTTCTATCTATATAAATGATCTAATGGACAGAGTAAGTTGTAATATGCGGCTGTTTGGTGATGATGCTGTGGTGTATGGGAGGGTGTCGTCTGTAACTGACTGTAATAGCATACAGGATGACTTAGACAAAATTTCTAGTTGGTGCTAAGATTGGCAGCTAGCTCTCAATGTGGAAAAATGTAAGGTGATGCGCATGAGTAGGAAAAACAATCCTATAATGTTAGAATACAGCATTACTAGTGAGCTTCTTGATGCTGTCGCATCGTTCAAATATCTAGGCGTAACATTGCAGAGTGATATGAAATGGAACGAGCATGTAAGGACAGTTGTGAGTAAGGCGGACAGCGGACTTCGGTTTACCTTACGGTGAATTGCGGAGTATGTATGTAGATGTACTTCACCTGTAAAGGAGACCGCGTATAAAACGCTTGTACGACCACGTCTTAAGTATTGCTCAAGTGTTTGGGACTCGCAGCAGATCAGTTTAAAGGAAGACATAGAGGTGCTTGAGAGACGAGCAGCTAGATTTGTTACCGGTAGGTGTGACCAATGCGCGAGTGTCACGGAAATACTCCAGCAACTCAATTGGAGATTGCTGGAAGAAAGACGATGTTCTTTTCGTGAATTTCTGTGAAGTAAATTTAGAGGGCCGGAATTTGAAGCTGAGTGTAGTATGATCTTGCTGCCGCCTATTTACATTTCGCGTAAAGATCACAAAGACAAGATATGAGAAATTAGGGCTCGTACGGAGGTATATAGGCATTCTTTTTTTTCCTCGTTCACTTTGGGAGTGGAATAGGAAAGGAAATGCCTAGTAGTGGTACAGAGAAATGCCTAGTAGTGGTACAGTGTACCCTCCGCCACATACCTTATGGAGAATTGCGGAGTATGTATGTAGATGTAAAAGAACCTATCAACCATAGAGCAGGAACAGCACTATTTATTTCATGGTGGATACACCTTTTGTGTTCACCATGAAATAAATAATTAACACTGTTCCTGCTGTATGGTTGACAGGTCCTTGGTGTACCCTTGTCTGGTGAGTAAATTAATCATCCATGTAAATACATGGACAATACAGTTGTTTGGTATCACTGTCAAAAATGCACCTTCCATATATAACTTAAAAACCAGTAAAAAATAAATTAGTTTGGATTATAAATGAAATATCAATTACATTACACACAAATGCCAAAACAAATTGTAAAACTGACGCAAATTTTACTAGACATCAAATACGCAATCTTCTTGGCCACCCTAATATGACTCCTGATTGGCTGCCTTCAGCCGCCCATAATTCATTGTGCCGTTGTAAATGTCGAAACATCAAGAGCCAGTCATGTTCACGTAAACTGTACATTAAACAACTTGAGGTACATGATCCTGAAGAACCACACTTGCATACTGTAATGTAACGGTTAGAGCAAGCGACTACTGTAGTATCCAATTCTGTCTTATATTCTATAACCTGATACCACATCTATATTCATACATCTGATACCACTTAACTCTTTTACTGTCCATTTTCTTACAGTAATATATTTATAGCATGACCTAGCAAATAGCATGTATGCTATTTTTAATTATCCTTTATACATCAGGTGATAATAAATACTTGATCTTATCTGTCGGAACCTTTGTAATGCAGAAAAACTACACTGATAATGAAGAAAGAGAATTTGTCATGCTGGAAAGTTCTAGAAATGTATTTGTTAGGCATTGTTATAATTTGTGTAAATATCAGTGTATAAACATATATATTCGGTAGTAGGACAAGGAAGGGAAGGGAATATAGTAGGTGAATATGGTCTGGGCAAAAGGAATGAAAGAGGAAGCCACCTGGTAGAATTTTGCATGGAACATAATTTAGTTATAACAAACACCTGGTTTAAGAATCACGAAAGAAGGTTGTATACGTGGAAGAGGCCCAGGAGACAACGGGAGATACCAGATAGATTTTATAATGGTAAGACATAGATTATAGAACCAGGTTTTAAACTGAAAGACGTACCCAGGGCCAGATATAAATTCTGACCATAACTTATTGGTCATGAATTGTAGGCTGAAACTGAAAACAACTGCAGAAAGGTAGGAAAATAAGGAGATGGGACCTGGATAAACTGAAGGAACCTGAAGTTCTTGAGAATTTCAGAGGGAGCTTTAGGCAACAATTGACAGAAATGGGGGGAAAATAAAACAGAGAGTAGTAATGGGTAGCATTCTACATCTCCACATCTACATCCATACTCTGCAAGCTACCCAATGGTGTGTGGTGGAGGGTACCTTGAGTAGCACTATTGGTTCTCCCTCCTATTCCAGTCACAACCCCACCTGGCACGGATCCCACACCGGTGAACAGTATTCAAGCTGTGGGCGAACAAGTGTACTGTAACCTACTTCCTGGGTTTCCAGACTGCATTTCCTTAGGATTCTTCCAATGAATGTAAGTCTTGTAGCTACTTTACCAAAGACTGATTTTATATGGTCGTTCCATTTTAAATCACCCCTAATGCCTACTCCCAGATAATTTATGGAATTAACTGCTTCCAGTTGCTGACCTGCTATAGTGTAGCTAAATGATACAGGATCTTTCTTTCTATATATTCGCAGCACATTACACTTGTCTGCATTGAGATTCAATTGGCATTCCCTACACCATGCGTCAATTCAATGCAGATCCTCCTGCAGTTCAATAGAATTTTCCATTGTTACAAGCTCTCTATATAGTACAGCATCATCCGCAAAAACCCTCAGCGAACTTCCAACGTTATCCACTAGGTCAATTATATATATCATGGAAAAGCAACGGACCCACGACACTCTCCTGTGGCATACCTGACATCACTCTTACTTCAGAAGACTTCTCTCCATTGAGAATGGCATGCTGCATTCTGTAATCTAGGAATCACACAATTGGTCTGATAGACCATATGCTCTTACTTTGTTCATTAAACGTTTGTGGGGAACTGTATCAAACGCCTTGCGGAAGTCAAGAAGCACAGCATCTATCTAAGAACCTGTGTTTATGGCCCCCTGTGTCTCGTGGACGAATAGCGTGAGCTGGGTTTCACACGATCGCCTTTTTCAAAACCCATGTTGATTCCTACAGAGCAGATTACTAGTCTCCAGAAATGTCATTATACTTGAATATAATACATGTCCACTCCCATGAACCACAGACATTGCCGAGGTGGGGTGGCTTGTGTGCCTCAACGATACAGATAGCCATACCGTAGGTGCAACCACAGCGGAGGGGTATCTGTGGAGAGGCCAGACAAACATGTGGTTCCTGAAGAGGGGCAGCAGCCTTTTCAGTAGTTACAGGGGCAACAGTCTGGATGATTGACTGAGCTGGCCTTGTAACATCAGCTAATGTGGCTTTGCCACACAGCTACTGCGAACGGCTGAAAGCAAGGGGAAACTACAGCCGTTACCTTTCCCGAGGACATGCAGCTCTACTGTATGAACTGTACAGAGGATATAAAATGCTGAATGGCAATGGTTAGAAAAGCGTTTTTGAAAAAGAGAAATTTTTTAACATCGAATATTGATTTAAGCCTAAGGAAGTCCTTTCTGAGGGCATTTGTATGGAGTGTTGCCTTGTATGGGAGTGAGACATGGACGATAAACAGTGCGGACAGGAAGAGAATTGAGGCTTTTGAAATATGGTGCTACAGAAGAATGCTGAAGATTAGGTGGGTGGATCGCGTGACTAATGAGGAGGTACTGAACAGAATTGGGGAGAAAAGAAATTTCTGGCATACCTTGACTAAAAGAAGGGATATATTGGTGGGACACATTCTTAGACATCAAGGAATTGTTAATTTAGCATTAGAGGGAAGTGTGTGGGGTAAAAATAGCAGAGGAAGACCAAGAGATGGATACAGTAAGCAGATTCAGACAGATGTAGGTTGCCGTTCTTATGTGGAGATGAAGAGGCTTGCTCAGGATAGGGTATTGTGGAGAGCTGCATCAAACCAGTCTCCGGACTGAAGACCACAACAACAACAACAACAACAACATAATACATGTTCCAAAATTCTGCAACTGACTGACGTTAGAGATATAGGCCTATAGTTCTGCACATCTGTTCGACGTCCCTTCTTAAAAACAGGGATGACCTGCGCCATTTTCCAATCTTTCGGAACGCTACACTCTTCTAGAGACCTACGGCACACCACTGCAAGAAGGGGGGCACGTCCTTTGCGTACTCTGTGTAAAAATGAACTGGTATCCCATCTGGTCCTGCGGCCTTTCCTCTTTTGAGCGATTTTAATTGTTTTTCTATCCCTCTGTCAATTATTTCAATATCTGCCATTTTGTAATCTGTGCGGCAATCTAGAGAAGGAACTACAGAGCAATCTTCCTCTGTGAAACAGCTTTGGAAAAAGTCATTTAGTAATTCAGTCTTTAGAGTGTCATCCTCTTTTTCAATGCAATTTTCGTCACAGAGTGTCTGGAGATTTTGTTTTGATCCACCTACTGCTTTGACATAAGACCAAAATTTCTTAGGATTTTCAGCCAAGTCAGTGCATAGAACTTTACTATCGAACTCGTTGAACGCCTCTCACATAGTCCTCCTCACGCTACATTTCGCTTCATTTAATTTTTGTTTGTCTACAAGGCTTTGGCTATGTTTATGTTTGCAGTGAAGTTCACTTTGCTTCCGTAGCAGTTTTCGGTGGCTCCTTTCCATCTCTTACTATCTTGCTTGGTACATACTCATCTAATGCATATTGCACGATGGCTTTGAACTTTGAGCACCGTTCCTCAACACTATCCGTACTTGAGAACTTCTGTGTTAGGGCGTCATGTACTCTGAAATCCGCTTTTTTTTTTTTTTACTTTTTCCGAACAGAAAAATCTTTCTACATTTTTTAATATTTCTATTTATGGCTGGAATTATTGATGCTGTAACTGCTTTATGATCACTGATTCCCTGTGTTGTGATAACTGTTTCCAATAGTTCAGGGCTGTTTGTCACCAGAAGGTCTAATATGTTGTCACCACAAGTCGGTTCTGTGTTTAACTGCTCAAGGTAATTTTCAGATAATGCTCTCAAAACAATTTCACTGGATTCTTTGTCCCTGCCACCCGTCATAAACATTTGGGTCTCCCAGTCCATATCTAGCAAATTAAAGTCTCCTCCCAAACCTATAACATGATCGGAAAATCTACTGCAAATATTTTCCTTCAGGTGCTCTGCCACAACAGCTGCTAAGCCAGGAGGCCTACAGAAACATCCAGTTACCAGGTTTGAGCCTGCTTTAACTGTAACCGTCCCCCAAATTATTTCACATTTCGAAACTCCGTCTATTTCATATGATACTAGTGCACTTTTTATGGTTAAAGGGCAGTTTATGCGGCTAGCCATCGCTCTCACAAGGTTAGGAACGGCAGAGCAGTCAATCAGGAGTCGAGATAAGCCAGCCAATAAGATTGCGTGTTTCATGACGAGTAAATTTGGCGTCAATTTCAAAGTTTATTCGACGATTTCGGTGCGGCGTTTGTGTGATTGTAATTGATTTTCCATTTATAAGGGATTTTTAGATAATTGTGGTGTTACCCACATAAGTGACCTATTATTAATACACCACAGCAGTCAATCATAGAACAGGTATAGCATGTTTATTTCATGATCTGTACGAAACAGCGATCATCTTAAGTGAAAGTTAGGTATAGGTTAAATGAGAAGTTTTTATTTTTAGTATGTGAGAGTGCGTAGCACCCGAATCTCCAGTTCAGAAACATTCCATCGATTTACAGTTGTATGCTCGAGATATATATCATTCCAGGCCGAGCTATCTCGATTGAAAGCATTCTTGGAAATTACCGAGATTACTTTTACTGACCGGACAAGGGTACATATAAGAACCTGTCAACCACAGAGCAGGTATAGTATATTTTATTTATTTTATGATATGTTCGAAACAGTGATCAAGTGGCATCCATACTGATAGCAACTGTAACTTGTTGATCGTCAAAAACTTTTGCGTACACCGCTTCAATTTGTTTACATTGGACAATTATAATGCTGTTTCTTATTGGCCACGGCATTGCGACTCCTGATTGACTGCTCTGCCGTTCCTAACCTAGCGAGCATGACGGCTAGCCGCTGCCACATAAACTGCACTTTTACCCTTTTTATCGCTATAAACATGCCTCCCCCTTCACTGTGCAGCCTATCTCTGTGGTATACATTCCAGTCTGACTTTAGAATCTCAATACTGTTTACATATGGTTTCAGGCAACTTTCCGTCCCTAGTACTATGTGGGCATTGTGACCGTTTATTAATGAGAGCAGTTCTGGGACCTTTCTATGGACTCTCCGGCATTTAACTACTCTACATTGATCTTTTCATTCCCTGTTGTGTTCTGCCTACTGCTACTTTGTTGCAACTCAGGAGGCACCTTGACGGGCGTAGGGAGGGAATTCTCTTAACCTAAAAAACCCCCATGTGCACTCCACACGTACTCCGCTACCCTTGTAGCCACTTCCTGCATGTAGTGCACACCTGACCTATTCAGCAAAACACTACATTTCTCCACCCGATAGTGGAGGTCAAGAAATTTGCACCCTAGATCTCCGCAGAATCATCTGAGCCTCTGGTTTAAAGCCTTCCACTCGGCTCCAATCCAAAGGGCCACAATTGGTTCTGGGAACAACACTACAAATAGTTAGCTCAGATTCCACTCCGCGAGCAAGGCTTTCAGCCTTTACAAACTCTGTCAACAGCCTATATGAACTGAGGACAACCTCTGAACCCAGACGGCAGGAGTCATTAGTGCCGACATGAGCAACAATTTGCAGTCGGGTGCACCCAGTGCTCTCTATT
This sequence comes from Locusta migratoria, assembly GCA_026315105.1. Taxonomy (NCBI): domain Eukaryota; kingdom Metazoa; phylum Arthropoda; class Insecta; order Orthoptera; family Acrididae; genus Locusta; species Locusta migratoria. The sequence continues at coordinate 599,415,720 of CM048744.1, forward strand.
GCCACCAGAAGGGCCTCCTACACATCTCGGATGAGACCCCCGGCAAGCTAACAGAGTGCACACTATTCCCTTAAGGGGCTCCCCTCACCCGCCTAACATTGGAGCTCCCAATCACTAATAAACCCCTTCCGCTGTGTGCCTGCTCGGACCCTGCTGAAGGAGTAGCCACAGGTCCATTCACGGCAGAGCAGGCGACACCGCACAGCTGGTCTCTACATTGACCTTTCGCCCATAGCGACGTGTACGCTGTTGAACCCGCCACACCCCTTGACGAGAGGGTGGCTTAACCACGTCCGGCACAGTTCATAAAATAAATAAAACATGCTACACCTGCCCTATGGTTGACTGATGTGGTGTATACATAGATATTCTGTAGTGTTACCAACATGGGCAACAAACTCTGTAGTTCAGCTGCATTTATTTCTTCTTCCTATATGTTGTAAATTTACTTCCCTGGCTTTTCTTGCTTTCTTTCATACTTTCATACAATGAACAGATTGATTACCACTAAGCCCTACTCACTTCCAATTATGGTCTGCTCCTCATGCCCTTTGCATGTTACAATTAACAACTGCTTTCTGTACAAATTGTTAATAGCCTATCACTATCTGAATTTTTGCTCTGTTACCTTCAAGCTACGAACAATGTGCACCAGTCAACATTGGAATTAAACCTTTCGCCAAATGCTATTCTTGTAGGTTTGCCTTTACTTGGACTATCCTCAAAGTTGAAGTGCATGGTCAGTATTGTACATATTACAAGCTCTAAGAGGCTTCATTGTTGCATATGATAAAAAAGTAACAAGACTTGCCATTCGTCGATCGAGAACTCCATATGGAACAGGTGTCCTCTGGGGATCCTGGCTGTATAGGTTCTTGGCCACAACATGTAAATGGGCTTGTTGCTGAATCTGATGGCAACTGTCCACACCAAAAGAGACGTGAGATCTGCAAAGTTCATCAAATTACAAATTACTGATGATACCTGAAATTAATTGATGATACGGTGGTATCCACTGACAGGAGAATATAAAAATGTAAAGTTAAACCACATTACATTCCTTGCAGATTTTAGCACTCGAATTTGTAATAAAAATATAACGTATTCCAAACAAAAATATTTTTAATTCCTCACATTTTTCGAGCCAAATTTGTCTCTCGGTATTGTTCCTTAACCATGTTGTAGGCGTAAGGATGACAGTCAGTACAACAGAATTAACAAACTACACCTAAGGCATTGTCACTTTTCGTTTTGTTGACACTGGAAGCCCACGTGCATCAACAACTCAAAGATTACCATCTGTAAAATTGTAAACAAATATGTTTTGGATCACAAGAAACGATGTATATCGAAAACGCGGACCTCCAAACGATATATATCGAACTCACAAGCTCACAAACTCCGACGTCAAATCTATATATGTATTAACTTTAGTCAAATCTTTCAGTTCGAACTGTCCGTCACAACAAGTCACATTACTGCTCGTCAAAACATTCCACAATGTATTCTAATGGCGGCATTCACACTGTCCGCCACCGCACCGTCAAGTCAAGCTTTCTCGAGAAGACCTTGTAAAAATAACGTTACGTGCGTATTGCGTGATTTTACGTGTAGGTTAGGTTGTGTGAAATGTGAATTTCATTCCCAGAGCAGACTCGGCAAAGTAACATGAAAATATTGTAGAGCAATCTGAACACAAGAGTAAATTACTGCCTTCCATATGTGATTTTAGTAGCCTCAAACGAAACGGGAAGCTTCAATGCTTTATTCTACTATTCGAGATGTAACTACCCGTGAAAAAAAAAAAAAAAAAAAAAAATTAGTTTTGTAATGAATGTCAATTGAGTGTGGAAGCACCCCTCACGTCTTTCCATCGAAGAAAACGTAAAGAATGATGCTGACAACATTCTTATACCGATCTCCGAATATTAGAGCCGACGTGTGTAATTTATGCCAAGTTTATGAAATAATATATATATATATATATATATATATATATATATATATATATATATATATATATATATATATATATATATATTTCTCACCATCTGATATAGAATGTCTCATTTGCTGTAAGTGCGTTTTAAATACATAATTTATGAAACATTTATAATTATTCGTATCAAAGACGTGGGCTACAGTCATCTCCCTATAATAATAATTTCGTGTGGCTTGCTGGCCAGGTGCAAGTCTTTAAATTGGACGGCACTTCGTCGACTTGCGTAAAAGAATGTGTGTTGTCACATGCTTTTATTCTCTTTAAACTCGTTGCCAGTAGCGTAGGTGTGAATTTAAGTTTACTGTTTATTAGTAAAAACACCAGTGGCAGTCAGTCAACACAGACAGATAAAGACTATAATTTTTTATTCCTGTAGTGGAGACTATGGTAATTAGAACATAAATCAAATAATATATGAGATAAAATTTACAGTACCGGTAGGCCTGAGTTAATGTTTACACTTTTCCAATTCTATCATTTTTGTTTGTAACTCAGAACTGTCCCACTCCTTCAGGCTTGCAATTTATGTAGCATATTGTAGGGATAGTATGGAGAAACGTAACCTTGGTAGTACCTACTATGAGATTTCACTAAAATAGGAACATTCATGAGCTACAGATGTCAAAAATATAAAAATACTAGCTGCACCCCCGCTGCTTCGCATGAGTAGGTTGTTTGGTCTGCATCAGTTGTTTCTTTTTAATCCTGATCAAGAATCCATATATTAAGTTTCGTAGTTATAGCTTGAAATTTGAGTTAACAGCAACATATTTTTGAAAATCAATTTTTGCATCCCGTACTTCATCCTCTTATTAGTCTAATTTCCAGAAATACCGAAACACGTGTCTTTTCAATTCGAACCCCGAATCCAAATCCGAAAATTTGTAGTTCTAACTTCAAAATTGCCAAAATAGCAACATATTTTCGAAAAACACCCCCTCTCCAATTTAATTGGTGGTTGAATTTCCAACAATACCGAAACACGTATTTTTTAACGTCTAACCAACTGTACAAATATCAATGTTTGCAGCTCTAGCTTCAAAACTGTATCAATAGCAACGTGTTTTCAAAATGAATTTTTGATTCTCTATTTAACCCTCTTACTTGTTGAATTACCAAAAATTCTAAAAATCTTGGATTTTTAATCCTGACCAAGATTCCATATCCGAAGTTTCGTAGTTGTAGCTTAAAATTTCAGTTAACAGCAACATATTTTTGAAAATCAATTTTTTGCGTCACCTATTTTACCCCCTTATTTGTCGAATTTCAAAAAATGCCGAAACACGTGTCTTTTAAATTCGAACCCTGATTTAAAATCCGAAATTTTGTAGTTCTAGCTTCAAAATTGCCTGAATAGCTACGTATTTTCAAAAAAACGTTTCATCCCCTATTTCACCCCCTTACGGACGGAATATCGAAAAATCGCTTCTTAAATGACGCCTACAGAGTAAGATCAACACCCTCCACAAATTTCAAGTTTCTATCTTTAGTGGTTTGGGCTGGGCGGTGATGAGTCAGTCAGTCAGTCAATCGGGACACTTCCTTTTATATATAGAGATAGCAGAAGATTCAAGATAAGACAGCAACAGCTGACAGCGTTAAGCTTTTGCTTTCTGCCGCAGGGAAGCGTTACTCACCCCGTTTACATGGGCTCCCAAAACCGGATTTCGTAAACCGATTTCCCAATTCCGCTTTTGGTTGGTCATGTAAACACTCCAAAATCGATTCTGGAAATCCACTTCTCTAAAGCGGTTTTCCAGTTCCACAATCGATTTTCGTGTCCATGTAAACGCAACCGTTTTTTAAGCGTTCTTGGCTTGTCAGATTGTGTTTTTTTGGTAAGAATTTTCGGCACATATGGACCGAGTGATATTTTCTAATATGAAATAAAAGTATTAATATTAGAGAGAGCATGAATCTGTGTATTTAAGTAAAGAAAAATAGCGATTATGCTGACTAAATCAGGGACAGAATCAGCTGTTTTTCAGCCGCCATCTTAAGTGTATTTGGAAATCCGATTCAGGCTGTGCCATGTAAACACGACAGCGAAAAACGGTTTACGAAAATCGGTTTTCGTCTTCCGGAAGATGTGTTCCATGTAAACGTAGTGACTGCAGACTAGTCACGTGCACAACATGCCCCGCCTCCTTCTGCCCTTGTGGAGGGGATGTGGCAGAGCTGTAGTACGATTCAATTTATGCTGGTGAAATAGTAATTTCAAGAGTAATGGCCAATTCACACTGTCCGTCACGTCACGTCACCGTCCGTCAGAACATTCCGCAATGTATTTCTAATGGCGGCATTCACACTGTCCGTCACCGGACCGTCACGTCACGTCACCGTCCGTCAAGCTTTCTCGAGAAGAATGTTTTGACGGAACGGCCGTCTGCTAAGATCGGAAGTTAACCTATTTTCGACACGCGAATTACATGTTGCAGACTACGAGTGCACTGTTTATATGCAAATGTGTCTTATTAATCTTTATTTCGTTGTTATACTTCGTTTTAGGGGCAAATCTCAAATGTTTCAAGGCGACTTAAATATTTTTGTCAATTGAGTGTCCCCCTAAAATCGAAGTCTGATATATGAAACCAAAAAATGGTTTATGTCATGTGACATTGTAACAGAAGAGACTAAAGGCCAATTCACACTGTCCGTCACGTCACGTCACGTCACCGTCCATCAGAACATTCCGCAATGTATTGCTAATGGCGGCATTCACACTGTCCGTCACCGGACCGTCACGTCACGTCAACGTCCCTCAATCTTTCTCGAGAAGAATGTTTTGACGGAACGGCCGTCTGCTAACATCGGAAGTTAACCTATTTTCGTCACGCGAATTACGTGTTGCAGTCGATGATTGCACTGTTTATATGCAAATGTGTCTTATTCATCTTTGTGTTGTTGTTGTACCTCGTTTTAGGGGTAAATCTCAAATGTTTCATGAACGGCTTAAATATTTTTGTCAATTGAGTGTCCCCCTAAAATCGAGGTCGGATATCTGAAACCAAAAAATGGGTTATGTTACGTAACATTGTAACAGAAACGACTGAAGCAAACTGTTTATTTGAATAAGATTGTAATTTGATTTCGCATTTTTCATTAAATAACACTTTAAATGAAAATGTCAGTTCTAATGAAAGACAATACGACAGTATTAACAATGTCAGCGAGCAACTCGTAATGGTTAAAGTATACAGGCGCTATTTATGCTCTTACAGGTATGGTTTGATGTCTTCATATTTTTTTATTTTTTCGCTTGAAAATAGATGTCGATGTTTTGAAATGTTGTTTCAGTTCCCAGTAAGTTGGCCAAAAACATACACTGTAAAGTTTTCTTTGGCCGTTAATAATATTCAGCGTTGTTGTTCCCCCTTTCTAGTATTAAACTATGACTTTCCACATAACAGATGGCCATTCATAACCTCTCTTTCAACATCGCGTATTGAGATGGACGAATTGACGTGACGGACACGGACGGACAGTGTGAATACAACTTGACGTGACGGTTCCGTGACGTGACGTTGACGTGACGGACAGTGTGAATTGGCCTTGAAGCAAACTGTTTATTTGAATAAGATTGTAATTTGATTACGCATTTTTCATTAAATAACATTTTAAATGAAAAATTCAGTTCTAATGAAAGACAACACTTCAGTTGTTTACGATGGTACTAACAATGTCAGCGGACAAATCGTAATGGACAATGTAATCAGGCGCTATCCATGCTCTTATAAGTATTGTTTGATGTTTTCGTATGTTTATTTTTTCGCTTGAAAATAGATGTCAATGTTTTGAAATGTTGTTTCAGTTCCCAGTAAGTTGGCCAAAAACATACGTCGTAAAGTTTTCTTTAGCCGTCAATAACATTTAGCATTGTTGTTTCGTCGATTCTAGTGTTAAACTATGGCTTTCTACATAACAAATCGCCATTCATAACCTCACTTTCAACATCGCGTATTGAGATGGACGAATTGACGTGACGGACACGGACGGACGGTGTGAATACAACTTGACGTGACGGTTCCGTGACGTGACGTTGACGTGACGGGCAGTGTGAATTGGCCTTAAACATAGCTGATCAGCATACAGATATATTAACAAAGCCGTTATTTGCTGTCTTATTATGACAGTTGTGCAGTGATATGAGACTGTGCAAGTTATTAAATAAGGGGGAGTGTTAAAGTTTTGTGTTTTATATAAATTCTATTTAATAACTTGACTTTAAATCTCTGACGCCAGAGATATGTTTTTCTATAATACTTGCTGCAAACAAATGACTGTTGCATTGCTATTCACTGGCCTGTGTAAACTTGTGTTTCTTAATGTTCTGTTAAAAATAAACCAATATTTCTTTTTAATGGTGGAAACCTTGTTATTTGTGATAAATTTAACAGGATTTCATATTATAGTCAATTTTAATAGCAGTTGTGGAATATGGCCACACAACGAAACATAGTTAGAATAGCATTTTCAAATTCCATTTGTTTCAAACATTGAGCGATTCAGATTTTGTGTCCAGTGATGACGATTTCCATGAAATGCTGCACCGAAATAAAAGACAGAAGAGTGATTTTTTTTTATTGTGTTGCTGCAGTTATTATTCTCGTAATAGTCTATTAATGCTAATGTAGCGTTTCTGCACAACACCGATTCCTGTTCTTGTACAGGTAAAAAAAGTAGGTGCAATTGCAGGAGTTGGAGCCTCAAAAATTCCTCACCTGCAATTAATGGAAGACTTAATATCGAAATTTTCAAACTAGTTTACATAAAAATATACAAAATATTAAACGAACACTTAAATCCCTTAAATGTAACAAAGTAACATACTTTAAGACCCTGGCACAATAAATCACTCTCTTGTGCTGGTTTTCCGCCGTCTTTGAACTACAAAAAAAAATGTTCAAATGTTTGTTAAGCTTATGGGACTTAACTACGGGGTCATCAGTCCCTAAACTTACAAACTACTTATGAACTACTTACGAACTAGGACGGCACAAATATCCATGCCAGAGGGGGGATTCGAACCCCCGACCGTAGTGGCCGTGCTGACCGTGACTGGAGCGCCTCAGTCACCTCGGCCACCGCGGCCGGCTTTGAACTACACAGAACAAGTGAGCACACACGTGATACGCAAACAGCAGGCTGCAGGTTTGTGTTTGAAGAGCCCCAGCAACATGCCCGTTGAGGCCTACGAGAAAGACAGGCCACGTCATATCACGTGATGAAGTGAGGTCTGTGGCGGCGCGATCGCTAGCAGATTGGGCGGCCACTGGGGCACAGCCCACTGCCTCATAGCAGCTAGCCAGTGATCTCTATACTAATACTCATATACTAGTATAGGGATCACTGCGGCTAGCCAATCCGCTAGCGATCGCGCCGGCATAGGCCTCACTTGATCACGTGATATGACGTGCTCTCTGTGTCCTGTCTTTCTTGTAGGCCTTGATGCACTGTACGTGACGTCATCTTCGCAGCACATGCCTAGTAGTGCCTGCATTGCTGCTGCAGGATCTGTATCCATGCAGCTCTTTGAACAAAACCTGAATGTCAGTTATCGTCATGACATTGTGCCTGACATCATGGGTCAAATCAAACAGGTGGTATCGGAAAATCAAGTATTGACAGTTCCAATCCATTCGAAACCAATACTTTGCAGACCATTTGAAATTGAAATTATTTTATTTACATACTCATCTACGCTTTTGCATTTGTTCAATCTTGTAGTTATAAGATCACGAAGTAATCCTACTTTTCTGGTCAAATCTTCGTCTTCAAATGCGTTTTTTCAATTTGTCCTATATCTCCTTTGCTGATGTAGCTTTTTCTATGTGAACATAATTTACTGGATCAATGAAAAGGATTAGTTTTGACTTTGCCTTCTGATCCTTATCGGAAAAACTTGATTCCGCAGGTGGCTCTGTACCATTGATGATGCACCACAGGCCATCTAAGTGTAGATACGCTTCCAAATATACGGCGAAATTCCACATCGCTCTATTTGTGGTACTTGTCCGGTTCCCATATTTACAGACACCTTACTTTTTCTGCGGTGTGTATCTTTATTCAAACATTACTCAGTTCTGCGCAATTAAAAAAAATCACCATAGAATTTATTATTGCGCTTTGTAACTACACGTTTTTTCTTTTATGTCATGGCATTACGGGGTCCATAACCTATTAGATTCTTGAATTGTAAAGTAAAGTGTGTAAATATTTAGGGACAAAATAAAACTCTTATTAACACACGTCAGAACCATAAAGTAAACCTACGCACAAGATATTGTTGCTAATCAACAACCATGGAAATTATATACTAGATGAAAAACAAAGAAGTCTATACACTGAAAAATATTTCGTTCACAGTTTCCCGACAATTTCTTCTATAGTTACACCATCCAGATGTGCCACTACAATGATATACCTACTTTCATCAGTTATTACGCCATGCTGTTCAAAAATACACTCGTTGTGTGTGAACCATGTTAATGGTCGATTCTGCCAAAAATATGGTAGCTTGATGCCAGCCGTATTATTTTCAGTAAGACTTATTTGAACCATTTCCGTAGTGCCTAGCTGCGCTGTCGTTGAAGGTGTGGGTATGTCTTCATTGGCGCCATTTATTTCTCCTGCATTATTTGTATCGTTGATGTACTTCAGAAAAAAGTGCGTTATCTCACTCTTCGCCTGAATTGGCTGAACGATTTTATGACAAAGCTACAAAATGAAACATACGGACTTTATATCCATTTATTTAACTGTAACTAACAAAAAAAATCAATAGCCTCATATAACAGAATAATAAAGAAAGCAAAGCAGTTCAGTAATAATTGTTCCTTGCCGCAACCAGCGATCCTTTCGTAAAGCGTCATCTAGTTGTCATCTACTCGAACACACAGTGGCCTATATATAAATATGACTATTTCGTGCTCATCGACCACATCCCATTCCAAATAATAGAGGGAAAGACTCAGTTTTTGGAGACGATCTCAGCCATGCAAAGACAACTGCGCGTATCAGGGAACAAGATAATTCACATATACACAGATGGATCAAAGTCAGCTGATGGAAATGGCACTGGATGTGCCATTTACAGTCCACAACTACAAATGGAGCAAAAATTTAAATTACCAGAGAATGCGTCGATTTACTTGGCTGAGACATATGCAGTTCTAAAGGCGATACAGTACACTATAGATCAGAAATACTCACACTTTGTAATACTATCGGACTGTAAGAGTGTACTACAAGCAATGTCTAATATAAAACTCTCGAAATCCACGAATGAATACCTACTACAAATCCGCATATGGTATCATGAAAGTCTGAGAAGAGAGAAAAAGATCATATTCATGTGGGTGAAGGCACAATATGGCATACCAGACAATGAGAAAGTGGATCAGCTGGCAAAGCAGGCAACAAGTAATGGGACAAAACTAGAGCTAAAACTTCCTTACACCGAATATGGACGTATAATTCGGAAAATGGCATTTGACTCTTGGCAAGAAGAATGGACACATAGCTCACGCTACAAAGGACGCAACTATGCTCATATACAAGATAGAATACCTAAAAGACCATGGTTTGATATAGTCAATGGACCCCGACAAGCAACGAGTACATTAAGTAGAATAAGATTTAACCATGGCTCATTCCCTGAACACTTATACCGATTGAATATAAATCAAACACCGGCTTGTGATTGTGATGGCATCTCGCGAGGAGATACGAACCATTTATTTTTTCATTGCCCAAAATATCAAGAAGTGAGGAAAGATTTTTTATAATTTGTCATCAAAAATAAAGTGTCATAACCAATGACAATCAAATCCTTACTATACGAATCCAACACAAAAGTCTACAAAGCCATAATCAAGTTTATATGTAACGGAAAGTTTAAAATTTAATGGTAATTACTAAACCAATTTGGGCATTAAAGGACTATATAAAATAAAGGAAAGAAATAGTAGTATTATATGGCATTGATTTTAACAAAGAAATGACTGAATGGTTTGAAACCGAAGTCAAAGAAACAAAAAGCAAGTACTCGACAGCACCTGCAAATTCATCAACGTATGCAGTTAGGACTATTGCAAATTTTGTTGAAAAATATCTCAGTGTACTTAGTATGGCTATTTTAATTCTCTGCCTCCATATGGCATCATATTTTGGGGAAATCATAATTTACAAATTTTCATTTCGTAGAACAAGGTGCTTACTATTGCAAGACACCAATGCCTTCAATTTTGTTTATATGGCACAACCACAGAATAGGGAGCATACAGAAGGGAAAGCTGGGGGCGGCGCCTTTGATCTGTATGTTACCAAGCGTTGCGCTCGACGCCATATTGAAAAGCAGTAAACGCCGAACTATAGCCACTTAGTACTTTGGCTAGAAATGGACTTTTTACGAACTGCAGCTAACCTCACCGACTTTTAAGAAAGGAAACGGCTTTTCATTATGCTCTCATCTGTTCTGCGCCCTCTTCTTGCACCTAATTGTAATCCAACGAAAAAAAGGAGGCCTAAATTTTAATACAACTACGAAAGTGTACGCTGGAATTGATGATCGTTTTATTTGGTGCTTATCTCTAGAAAAATCCCCGCGGAGTTATGTTTGGGAAATTAGTTACAAACAAGAAAGTGACTTTACAAGTGCCAGGTTTTATTTGACACGAATAAATTCGCACAAAATATTGAGTCAGACTTAGCAGTACAACGTGATTACACAGAACTAATGACGTCTGGGCATATATAAAAGTTGTATTTGCTTTAGGAGTATCATGAATTTACTGATCGGAAAAGGGCATATAGAAAAATCTGTCAACCACAGAGCAGGAACAGTATAAAATAATTATTCTCCTTAATCTATTTATTTGAGTATCAGAAGAGCATTCGTTGCCAATATTAGCACACTACGCCTCCAATGCCGTAAGTAAATTTTACCTGCCTACTTACACACTATTCTTTGTCATTCATTTTATTTTATTCCCTGCAACGTTAAACTTATAAAATATAAATGTACTTCAACATTTCGATGCTGTTGAACTGCAGCAACTGCAACAGCGAGAGTTATCGTCAAGAGAAGAAACAAGGCTACTTTTAATAATTATGCTCACATTGCTCTCATTCAAAACTGATAACATTTAACTTTCACTACACATATACCGACGTTCACTTACTGCTCAGCAACTTTTGGGAATGTAAAGAAACTTATATCCTTATTTGTATTCGAATTATTGCGGCACTTAGGTGTTGAACACCATCGGCCGCCTTTTCTTTTATTACTGCTCATAATAAAAACGGAACAGCTCCAACTACTGAAACACAGTTCTTTCTTTTCACTGTACCTAATACTTGTTTACTTTTATGCGATTCAGGCAGTTAAAATACGCAGTTAACAAACAAAGGCGGCGCATTACCACGCCACAGAGTAGGGAGTGACCACACGTTTACTGCTTTTCAAGATGGCCGATTCGCGCATGCGCACTAAATTTTGGACGACAGACTGCAGCGGGAGTTTCCTTTCTGTATACTCCTTATTCTGTGGCACAACTAGGGGCTGTGTATTGCGCTGCCACTGACAGCCATAGATATTATTGATGTGTTTGAAGATGTGGGAGTGTGCGAATGTGTTAATGTTTATGTGCAAGTTGTGTGATTGTTTAGAATGTGAAAGTGAAGTTCTTACGAAGTATAACGTGTTATGATATGGAATTACATGTGTCATGAACTACCAGTGCCATACCTGAAAATTATGGCAAAAGTGGGATGGAGGAGAATAATTCACTGGGGTCCATTGACAGCTTTAGGTTCGTTTACGATTATAAATTGTTGTCTCTATTGGCAGGGTGACTTGACAGTTTCCAGAAACTGCCGTACCACATCCAATGTTATTTTCGGTTTAGCTAACTGACTATAGTAAATAGCGCTTACAGAGTCCTGTTTTGAGAGAGAGAGAAAAACGGTGTGGCATGTTATATACTCATTTAATATTATTATTATTTATTTCGGACAATTGAACCTAATGAGCCGATATTCATCTAATTTTATCTATATTATCATTCTCCTTATTGAGAATTTCGGGATATTGTAGAATGACAGTTCGTCGTAGCTTTATATAAATTTCCTGTTATCGAGTTCCGGACTGGTAAACACTTTTCATCTGCCAGGAAGTGTTACATATAACTCACGCGTCTCTATAGAGAGCATTATTATTTCTGGAAACTACTCGCTACGTCGTGGCTGACTCATTTAGCCTATATCCTTAATTTAGGTGCTTTCTAGTCAGATCGCTTAAGAAATATGTTAAGTTTCAAAGAATAATGAAGTACAATGCAGCTATGGTGCAGACCGGTGAACCAGTTTGGTTACTTAATCTAGTACGCCTGAAGAAGACTATATTAAACACAACTACCGTACTTCAAAAAAAGTTTACACACCATCTCCCTCAGGGCTTCTACATTTTCATAACTTCACTACTTTTGCTATATAGGGATCCGGAGTAATTATTTGAAACGCTTACACTGACCACAGAGAACTTAGGAAACACGTCATGCAAATATATGACAAAAAACGCGTACCTAGTGTCAGTATTAATATGGATAAACTCTAGAAATTTTAATAAAAGCTTATTATAAGTTTATCATATTTAAATAAATTGCAAAAGAATTTCCTAGTAATTAAGTGGAAATCCTTTTAGTTGTATTAAATAAATAAATTTCTATCTTCGTCTAAACTCTTATGTATTCTATAGTATTACAGTGTGCTTCAATTTTATATTTATCTGATTGCTTCTATATTGTTGCAAGAAAACTGGTCAGTTCAGATTAGATGTACCAAATTTAGGAGATCCTCTTGGATGTAGGACATGTCAGAACAGAATGCATACTAAATAGGCATACATAGGGACTCAGTTGTTCTGTTCTGCCTTTGTATTAATCATATCTGCATAATGCATGACCACCTTCTTCAAGAGGACCTGCCAAAGTGGCACTGTGACATTCTCTTGACAGTGGTCCATATCCTATTGGACTGTCCCTTTTGGCAGTCCTTTAATCATTGTTGAAGATACCTCTACGGCTGACTGTGTTTTACATTTTATTCAAACAGCTGGTTTTTATCATTCTATTTAGTTGTGATTACCATATACTAATCTCCCAGGTCCCAAGTTCTCCAGCCATTTTAAGCTATTTTCCCAATTCTATGTGGCCTGTACTACTTCTGACTGGAGGTTTTTAATGTTTGCAGAGTGGTCGACTCTTATTATCCTTGTGATCAGCCAGCCACAGAATCCTGCTGTCACCTTTTAGTTAAGTCAACCACTTGCACAACACCTTCTGTGTTTTCCATCTCTTGTCTTGTCAATATAGCATTCATTGTTGTTCTGTACACATTGGGGGTTTCGCCTTTGGGTGCTTAGTGTTAAATTTTACAATTCTTTGCTGCACAGTCTTGTCTATTTCAACAATTACTCAGTCCCCCCTTCTCCCCTTAAATACTTAAAACAAATTTCCCTAAAAATGAAAACCAGTTCACAATTGTTCTCTCACTATCGTCTGTCTCATGAGCACAAAATGTTAATTCAGCTAACAGTAAGAGAAATAATAAATCAACAATGCAATGTCATCCATGCCCGACTTCAACTCCTGAAAGCAGTTCTCTCTTCTAATGAATGGCCATGAATTAACATAACAACTCCAGAATATGAAGTGGTCTCTGGCCTAACAGCTGATACTTTAGTGAGCAGCATATTTCCCTGCACCTCATACATCTAACAACCTCTGCTAACTACCTGAAGACTTGCAGAAACTAAATTGTTTGCGAAGGCTACTCACATAATGCAACACCCAAATTATAGGACGTAAACTTGGTCAGTAAAAGTGCAGTTTGATTCCGGGAATGGTGCTTCATCTGTAGATGTTGGTAATGGCGCGATGAATGATGCAGGTGAACACGCCCAATCAGATTCCATTTTTCATATGTTGTAAATTTGGCCTTTCTTCACATGCACTACTTTTCTGTTCAGGTTTAATAATTTCTTGTAACACAAATTAAAATATGTGTTTCTCTCTCAAGTAATACGACGACAGTAATTTTGCCAGTGCCTTTCAATACATGAATAATGAACGTTATTTAAATTAGTGTTTACTTCCCTAAGAAAAAACCAGATGATGGGTAATTTGGAAGAATCCGTTTATCTCGAAGTTCTGGTTCTGAACCGGAGATTTGGACGCTATGCGCCCTCACGTACTAAAAAGAAAAAGTTCTTGTTTAACCTATACCTGACCTTCTCAAGGCTACGCTACAAATCACTTTCTTAAGTGAAAGGATGTTTCGAACACACTTTCAGACTTTTCTTTAATACACTATTGATAACTTCAAAACCAACAACAGGCCAGCGCAGGTTACACAAGAAGTTTTGTCTCGTAATAGCGCCTAAATCTCCGGTTCAGAACCGCTCAGTATAAGTAATTGTGCTCGTAAAGGCTTCGAAAGTCTTGCAATCACCTCAATTGAAGTCACTGGTGGAAAAAATATTGGCCACATAGTACAGCCAATACGCTCAATCTCCATTACAGAATGTAAACATAAATTTCACATTTATTGAAATTCAATATTTTAATCTAAAGATCTTTACATCCACTAAGCTGATTTGTTTACAAACCATAAAGAGAAAAGCTATTTGTTATTGACCGTGCGAATGCGACTGCTGATTGGCTGTGGCGCCATTGCCAACCTACAAACATGAAACACCACTCGCGGACTCTTAAACTGCACTTCAGCCAACTTGGTCATAGGCTATCCATTCATTTAAAAAAATGGGACTATAACATAACAGTGTGGCTTGATAGCAAGGTAGTAGAGTGCCAGACTATGAATCCAAAATTCGTGGGTTTGATCCCCGCCAGGTCATAGGATTTTTATCTGCCACTTTCCACTCCTTTCACCTCAAACAATGTTGCCAATGTGAAAAATTTCAAGTAGGTCCCTCCATGACTGGCTAAGACAGTTCAAACAGCATACCACCTCCAAACTGGACTATGCCTAGTAAAGCACTGTTGTATTCAAACTAATTTTCGGACTGTAGACTGGCTGTACGTTGCATTTTTAAGTAACACAGAAATAAACTTAATTTTCCCAGTTGACAGAATAGAAAGAGTGAGCCATGAGGAAACTTTTCAGTTTAGCCAACAAGACTGCCAGCTATTCCGTCGGCCTTAGTGGGCCCCCAGGCACAACTATCCACATCTGTCTCCTTGGTGGTTGGGGACACCTCTCCCTCTGCTGGTCCCGAAGTCCCTGCTATGGGAGCAATAACCCCCAACCAAAAAGAACATCGATCCCCACCCCCCAAGTCAGAGCTGCAACAGCATCCTCGGGCTCCTCTCACAATGGTTCTTCAATGGCTTCTCTCACTGGTACAGTGGACACCAGTGAGTGGCTGAAAGAGCCACAAATTGCTGGTTGTGGGGGCCCAAGGGCATCCTCAGTCCCTGAAACTGAGTCACCAAAGCCCTCCTGGAAGAGAAACCAAAGGACAAGCTAGAGAAGAACAAGAAGTAAGAGTCCCTGGTGGCTACCACACCACCATCAAATACCTCTGCTTCTAAGGAGATCCTCTCATACTCCGGGGGCTTGGCAGTTGCTGAGACTTTGGGAGCCATGGACTTTGAGGCTCAACCTCCACAGTCAGCGATGACAGATAGTTCTGTGGAACCTGCTCTACTTCCACTTTGCTATATCCTGTAAGTCGGGAGATGATGTAATGCTGTAATGGCAATGCGGCAGTTTCTTTCTGCACCTGGCCTAGTTGTAGCGCTTACTGTTACGCTATCAAGCACTCTGTGTAGACATACAGGAAACCTGGTTTACTGACCAGTGGATCCCTGCCCTTTGTAGCTATAAGGAGTACTATAAAAAGGGTATCTGGCGATGTCTGTATCTATGTCCTCGCCACTATCCCCAATCTGCCAGTGCCACTTCGCACGGCACTTAGGGGAGTGGCTCTGAGAATCTAGGCAGGACGGGACATTACCATCCTACCTCCGGATGAGGCAGTCTTCTATGGACCTTGCTGCCTTGATCACCAAACTCACGTCGCCGTTCCTTCTTTGCCTGCAACCACTTGTGGAGTGACACTCAGACCTCAGGCCATGGAAGGGACATCGATGCTCTAATAGCACAGCTGGACTTCTGCCTTCTCAATACAGGTGTCTCCATGCATTTCAGCATGGCGAATGGCACATACTCGGCTATTGCTATTTCTCTCTGTAGTCTGAGCTTTCTCCTGCAACTCATCAGGGTGGGGGGAAAGGGGGTTCCTTGATGACCTATGTGGTAGCTACCACTTCCCCATCCACATTTCTGTCCTTGAGCTTCAACCTACCAATTGCCTGCCGCTCTGGTCTCTGTGTAAGGCTCACTTGCCAACTTACACTTCGGCTGCTAGGGTAACTACTCCAATCGCAGATGATGTTGATCTGGCTGCTCATCAAATCACTAGGAGCATTGCTTTTGCCACTGAGGCAACTGTTCCAACCACCATTGGCTCAGTTTGGCGCATGTCAGTGCCATGGTGGACACCAGAGATTGCTGAGACCATTAGGGAACATCATCTGGCACTCCAGCACTACCGGCTCCACCCTTGTATAGAGCACCTGATTGCTTTTAAACAGCCCTGGGCCCATGCTCAGAGAAATTTCAGTGCCTCTTTGGGTGCTGTCCACTGGCAAGAATTCCCAGCCTCTACATTTCTACTATATGCACAGTTCCAGCTGCTATTGCTGAGCACATGGCAAACCATTATGATTGTAACTCTGTGACTGCAGCTTACAGTGTGAAGTTCTGTGCCCTCAAAGAGCGGGTCGAATAGTGACAGTTATCTATTTGTACACACCACCAGAGAATATACAATGCTCCGTTTAGTGAGGGTAGTTCCAAACTGCCTTGTTGCATGGCCCAGTACCTCTCCGGGACCAGATTGGATTCACAGCCAGTTCTTCCTTCACCTTTCAGCAGCTTTTTACTTTGTTTAACCATCTACGGGTAGAGGGTTTTTTTCCGTCACAGTGGTGGGAAAGCAATGGTGATGAAGCCTGGCACTGATCCACAGCTTGCTGGTAGTTACCACCCGATTAGCCTTACCAATATCCTGTGCCAGCTCTTTGAACATATGCTGAGTCAGCGGCTCATGTTGATCCTTGAACATTGGTATGAGTGTACCTAATATTAATGGTCTTGCTGTGGCAGTGGGGTCATCAGTTTCATGTTTCTTATTTGCTGATGATTTTTGTTTATATTTCAGTTCTGCAAGCATTGGTGGTGATGAAAGACATCTGCAGCGAGCATTCCGAAAGGCACAGTCTTGGGTCTCAGAACATGGTTTCCAATTTTTTCTGCATTCAGGTGGTTTACCTGGAGGAAGAGTTGTACATGGATGATGATCCCCTTCGCGTTGAGAAAACACATCACTTTCTAGGCATGCTCTTTGATGCCCGTCTCACTTGGGTGCCACACCTTCATCAGCTGAGACAAAAATGCTAGTGACATCTAAATATTCTCCACTGCATCGGTCACACTGTTTGGGAAGCTGTTCACCCCACTCTTCTCCAGTGTATAAGGCCCTTGTTCAATCACACCTGGATTACAGCAGCCTGGTGTACAATTCTGTGGCTCCTTATGCGATGCGGGTCTTGGGTCCAGTTCTACATAGCAGCATTTGTTTAGCGATGGGGGTCTTCCACAAGAGTCCAGTGGAAAGCTTCCATGCTGAAACTGGAGTTCCTCCCTTGCAATTCTGTCAGCAACAGTTCGTAGCTTCATGCATTACCCATATTCATGCCTCACCTCACCACTCGAATCACAGGCTTCTCTTCCCAGCTGCTACACTCCCCTCCCCAGGACGATGGCCACGGTTGGGTCTCGCGGTTGTGGTTTGTGTTCCCTTCTTTCATCACTGGAGTCCCTTTCTATACCTCCCACTTTTCATTACCCTTCTCATACCCCTCCTTGGTCCATACTACACCTGCAGCTTCGGTTAGACTTGTCCCGTGACTTGTAAGCCTCTGTTCCACTATTGAACCTCTGTCGCCAATTCCAGGTACTAATTGATTCATTCTGTTGTGCAGAAGTTGTATACACAGACAGTTCCCTGGTAGATGGCCATGCTGTAAAATGCTTATGTCCATTGTGACCATGTTGAGCAGCATTCCTTTGCCCTGTTGGAGTAGCATTTTCACAGTCGAGCTGGTGGCTATTTCTCGTCCTCTTCATCATTTGCAAGCCTGCCCCGGGGAATCTGTAGTAATTGGTAGTGACTTCCTGAGTGGCTTGGAAGCCCTGGAACAATGTATTCCTAAAAACCATTTGGTGCAGTCCGTTCAGGAATCTGTTTGCAACCTTGGAAAGTCTGGCCACTCTATTGCCTTTGTTTGGATCCTGGGCCACATTGGCATTCCAGGGGACGAACGTGGTGATCAGCTGGCCAAGTGGACCACCATCTCCCTCCCGCCCCCTGGCTATTGGTATCCCAGGTAGGAATATCCGATTGGGTTTGCACCAGATCTTTGTGGCTTTGAATTCAGTATGGTCAACGTTGAGCATACAGAACAAGCTCCGTGAAATCAAGCTTTCTACTGCAGCATGGAAGTCTTCCGTCAGACCTTCTTGTAGGGACTCTGTCATCCTTTGTCACCTGCATATCAGCCATACATGGCTAACAGACTGCCATCTTCTCGTCGTGAAGATCCGCCCATGTGTTACTGTTGTGCTCTCGTGACTGTAGTCCACATTGAGCTGGACTGCGCCCTTTTAGCTGCGTTGCGGCAGTCCTTCCACCTGCCCACTGCACTCAATGTGTAGCTGGTTTTAATCATATGATTTAATAGTGGGTACCTAATCCTGATCTCTCAGACACCCACCACTCCAACAATTTTAATCTATTTTTACTTTTGTGTTGTCTGTCCTGCTTGTACCTGGAGGTTTTAGTATGTGCAGAATGGCTGACTCATCCGTTATTATCCTCATTCTGGTGTAAAATTTTAGTTCAGTTGAACACTCGGTTTATCTATTTTTGTGTGTTATCATTGAAATGTTCACTGTCGATTTGTACCCCTTGCTAGTTTCCATTCTGTGTATTGAGTGCCAGCTTTTCTTTTGTTTGCATTACAAAGTAATGTCTTCACTAGTAAAAGGGGGACTGTTGACCTAGGAGTTTAGTCCCCTCTCAACAACAACAACAACAGCAACGAGTGTACGTCCAATCATGGGCTAAAGCAGATGAACTCGCATGACGTGAAAGCACCACCATTTATACATTCAGAACATTGACCCAGAAAATTATGTAACATTATACATACATTTAACACTAATTACAATGAAAAAGTAAAGTATTTCAATAATCAAGATACAGTAAAAGATAGTGTGTATTCTACTGCTCAAACTGAGCTATGAATCTATATCTGATAAATATGATTGATAGCGAAATTTAATACATTTGAAAAGAATGCTTTATGCTGAAATGGTAATTACTCTGAAATTAATTAATTTCAAATGTTCCTGACATGAATTGAAAATTGTAGTGATAATTTCTTTATTATTATGGTGAATGATTTTACCTAACTTCATTAGAAACATCAATATCAATGTTACCTATATTGGAATAATCCAATTATAGCACACTATAATTAATATATGTTAATTGAACTAATCATTGCACAGAAATATGAATGTACACAACTTCAGATATATACATTAGTGAAACAGAAGGAAAAAATATAATAAACATTTTCATATGAGTTTCAATTGTACCTCTTTTTATGTACCATTGGAATCGGGAGATATAGTAATGCAAGCAGATGGGAAAAAATCCCAACATGCTTTATTAGAAAACTGCCTCCACGTTCATCTGCTTATACAGACCCACTGTATATTCCATTCAGCTTTAATCTTCTTTACTTAGTATTGATTTTTCATCTGAGCTTTGATATTCATGCAACTTCTTTTCTCATTTCCAAAGTTTCTAATTTTCCTGTAGATGATATCTATCCATTTTGTCCTAGTTATACATTCTTCTACAGATTTGCTTTTATCCTGCAGCTATTCCTGCTTAGCATTTCTGCACTTCCTGTCAACCTCATAATTTAGATGTCTGCAGTCCCTTCTGTCTGCTTCACTTGCTGCATTTTTATATTTTCTACTTTCATCAATTAAGTTCAGTATCTCGTGTGTTATCAAAGATTTCTATTAGGCATTGTCCTTTTACCTATATGGTCCTCTGCAGCCTTCGCTACTGTGTCTCTCAGAGCTACCCCGTCTTCTTCTACTGTATTACTTGTACCAATTTTGGTCAATCCTTGTCAAATGCTCCCACTAATGATTAAAAATGTTTTATGTATGTGCTGTTGGGCAGCTTTTAAGTAGGTTAGAAACGGCATATTGAAAATACACAGCCACATCTAATTTTATTCTGTTAGACAATCAATTTTGGCACAAATCAAGCCATCTTTGTGTCTCAAAATGGTATTAGCAGTACATCTCAACAGTTGCCATCCCAGCAACTTAATAAGCAGTTCCATATTCATGCTAGTGTAACATTCTAGTATATCTCAGGTGGTATGAACAACATCTTTATGTTTGAAATCTGTTTGGGAAATTCTGGAACTTAGTCCACCTTTTTGTGTCTTGCGCAGTAACCATGCACCAACAGGAAGGGATGTGTGAGTGCATTAGCATGATGCAAGAGCTGTGAATTGCCTTACCACATTACGGTCCTTCTCGCAGACTCGCAACATGCCCCAATACTACCATTGATTAACAGTGTTTGTCCCAATAGCACAAATTTGTGATGAACTAATCCTGAAATAAAACTATCAGCATAGCTTTGACATGAGACCTGATGTTATGAGCTCTTTTTTTATGTGCATTACCTTTCCTGACACATTGTAAAGAATGAACCTTGGTGCTTAACATCATAATCATCACCAGTTATGATTCTTTTAAGGAACATCTTGTTCCCATTTGTGTGATCCAAAAACTCTTCACAAATTGTGAAGCGATGGTTTTCTGGTCTTGACTAATGAACTGTTGGATGAACTTGGTGGCAACATGATGCTTTTCAAGATGCTGTTAAAGTTTTCTTGTCATAATGCAACTGAAATGTTACATCTTCTGCAATCTCTTGGACAGTCTGTCTTCAGTTGACATGCTAAATTTCATTGACATTCCTGACATGTGCGTTGTTGGCAGATGTCAAAGGGCATCCTGAATGACGGACAACATTAACTTTCGTCCGGCTATTTTTAAACCAAGTAAACCATTCGTAACTCTGAGCAGGCTTAAGCACTCATCGCAGTCATTTGGTGTGTCTCTGTAAAAGTTTTCTGGAGTTTCCCACAAAATTTAATGTAGACATGTTGTTCCTCTAACTCTGCCTTCTAGAAATTGTGTGAGAACATTTCACTCAATACTGCACTAAACAATAACTAACAAACGTACCATAATGAAACTTCAAACAGTTACACATATGTGGGTTGGTTTGATACTAATGGAGTTCACAATTTACCAAAACACACAAATAACAGATAAAAACAAATTTTTCATCCTGTTCTAGAAGTGCACTCAATAATGTACAATACAGAATGAACTGAAGAATGGCAGTAAGTCCGCACAGTTTAAACAGTATCAAAGAAGTTCAGTCACACATGCTAGTTTGTCAGCAGGTGTCTGGTCCAGTTGAAAGTCACCTACCCCTCACCAGCAAACCCAGAGAGATGGTCATACGGATTGCCCTGCTCAGGGTAGTTTGATGTAGGTGTGAGAAGATGAAGGGATGAGAATAGGTATGGAGATAGTGAACAGACCATTGCTATCAATGGATGTGTGGACATTATTGACAATTAAGCTTATTAGCAAAAGGAAATGTTTGATAAGCGTTAGAGCAATGGTGAGGTCGAATTTACGGAATGGAGAGGACAATGCAGGACATCAATAGAATTACCCCTCAGTTGGATGGAGAGATCATCTGGGGCATAGTTGGCAACATCAACCCGTAGGGTGCTGATGCTCTCATTGTTGTTCATCGATGGTGTGAATGGGGAAAAAGCCAATAGAAGCTTGACGTCAGTGTCACACATATTACTACTGATGTTTCTATCACTGTGTACACTCATTCCTATCTGGGGAGAGGCATTGTCACATGCAAGCACTGTATTGTTGTTAGTATGCTGTTCCATTAATGTCTCAGACCTTGTTGATTGAGGGTTCAGAGGGCATGCCTTTGTCGAGAAACCAAACTGGTTCTAGTCAATTGAATGAGACATGTTTTGTTGGCCACTGATAAGAATTTAAAGTGTTCTCAGCACCTTTGTAAGCCTAAATATGTTGGCTGGAGTGGTGAACACACACATTGTTTTGCAACATGTGTCCACCATTAGGTTGTCCTTATGAATGAAAACATGCATGATGATGTTTGTGCATGGGTGGGAAATGGAAGTTCATAATTTGTGTGCAAACACACTCGATGAGGTTTGGGAGTTGAGAGGGAGGGGGTGGTGGGTTGTCCTCGATGTACTGTGACGGGAAGATGAGTGGCTTGCTGTGAATAACTTTGGTTAAGGATGCCTTTTGGTCTTCCTTGACATAGGTACCCAGGGTAGTGCTTGTGTCCACCACTTGTCATGACACATCAGGGCAGTTTCCTGAGTTTAGTGCCAATGTCCTAATAGTCCTTTAATATAAAGATGGTAGGCTGCAGTATGAATTTTGGTCATGAAACATAATGAACAAAAATTGGAGAAAAGGGACTCAAACTGTTGTCTTCAGTCTGTTTTGATTGAGGAAGAGCAGCTGAAGTGTAATATCCAACTTATAATGAAAACCCATACAACAATATTGACTGGAAAATCGGGAAGAAGGAAGGCCTTGACACAATGATTGGTGCGGTTGATGACAGAAAATATGTATCTAAAATCCTCTGAAGGTGAAAAGGGACCTAATGGGTCGATCTGGAATTGATGGAAACTTTCTCTTGGAATGTCAGGCTTGCTGAATGGTTGTTGGGCTCGTCTGCCTGCCTTACTGCATTGGCAAAGGATACATGCGTGGACTTATTTGTGGCAGTCACATTTGATGAACAGCCAGATGAAATGTTTGGTTAGTTACTGTGTGGTGGGTTTAACACCACGAGCTCCATATTATGAAGAGATTTGATGATGGTTTGGTGCTAGGAGATGGGGACAAAGGGACAGGGAGATCTCATGGAAGTGTTGCACAAGATTTCGGTGCACTCGTGCAATGTAGTGTGTGCATGTGATTATAAACCTAGGGAAGTGGTGCTGTTTGTCAGCAAATATTCTCCCTCTTTGTCCTATTGTTGCAGCTGTGGTCGTTGTTCCAAGTCATCTGCCAAACTGATGGATCAGATATGCATTATGTAGTCCATGACCACATTTTCGGTGCCCTTGATGTAACAGACATTTGTAGTGTATTGACAGATTAAGTCCATGTGACTAAAACAGTGTGGGAGCAAGTCTGTATCTGGATTACAGATAGTACCCACGTTGAGTTTGGTGGTTGAGATGAATAGTTACCAGTCTTCCCTTAATGTCCTCACAGATCTATTTTACTGATTTGAATATTGTGAACAGTTCATGGTCGAAGGCGGACATTTATATGGGAGGCTGGAAGTGTTTTAGAGGAGAACTAGTGGGGCTGTGAAATATTTCTGACATGTTGCTGCAAAATAACACTGATGCAGGTGCCATTTACATCCATTGTGAGGGAGATACGAGCATTTGGAACTGCATGTGTAATGGTAATGGCCCTGGCAAGTGCTGTTATTAAGTCTGTGAGAGTGATGCTCACAGTGTTTCACCATGGAACTTTTCATGTGCTGGTTAATGTGCCAAAGGAGCCTGCAGTGATTCTGTGTGTAGGCCATGTCGTTGAAAATAATTAACCACACTGCACAGTTGGTGGAGATCGCAATGAATTTGTGACAATGGTAAATCCATGAAAAAGGCCACACAATCTATCCTAATCTGTTTCCCTTGGTAAATAGTGAAATTAGAGAAACAAACCTAAAACTTTTGAAATTTGTTCCTAAGCTAATTTCTTTCATTTTGTCTATGATTAATTATGTGTCATAACAAAAGTGAAGACACATTTGGTTTGATTAATTGATTTACAATTACTGAGCTATGACAATTTAAGAATTATGACTTACCAGATGTATTTTTAAGTTTTTTTTTTTTTAAACTTCAACAGGAATTGTCAAAATCATCACTTTCATGATGGTCCATTGTTGCAATATGTGGTGGCCTCCAGCAGAGTCCATTAGTGGTTTTATGAACATGGCAGTTTTCATGCTCTTTAGTGGACTGACAATATGTAATTTTCTCAATGCAGTTTTTGATGGCCCAGGATACCTACCACAAAACTGGCAACCAGTGAGTAATCTATTCAACAGTTTTAAAAGAAAAGCTTTTCTTTCTTTGCTTTGTAGTTTTTGTTGCTGCATTTGTTTTTTGTGTTCACAAGTTACTGTAGATGTAATACACTTGATACTTCAACAATTATCTTTACATGGGCAATATTTTACAAAGTGATTCCAACCGTCTGCTTTGACCCATGACATCATCAACATGTCGGAAAAAGCGTATACTGGATATCTTAATACTTCTGTATTGTAGATAATAAATAATCTGTTGCTATCCTCCTAAATTACAGATAACAGAATGTACCATTGATCACAGGCCTCAGCCCAAAAATTCACACATTTGGCATTCACATAAAAATACACACACACAAACCTCTCTAATCTATACCTTACCATCAGAGGGAAGTTACAGATCACTTTTTAAATACAAAATATTAATCTATAATCTATTCTGTTTGTAAACAAACTATCGTCTTTAACTTACTCATGCCTTCTACAAACATTCACGCACCTCAAAACTACGGTGCTGCGATGATGTCATGGGTCAAAGCTGACGGAATCGCATCCTATAAATGACCCTTCACTTGTTGTTACAGTGATACTCTGTAGGTTTTGACCAAATGTATGCAGTTAGTATTTAAGTACTTTTAGATGAGTTTGGGATGAATCTTTTTGTCATAAGATAGCATCACTAAAAATGACTTTAAACAGAATCAGTGTTAATTTTAATGCATTGGTTCCTAATGGAATATGTAGCAGTAACTGAAGACTTTTTTCCCTTTCTCTTTTGATGGTGGGTAGGAGAATCCAGACGATTCAGAATACTTGCAGTTTTGCAATGTATGTCAAGGTTATAAAGCTCCAAGATCTCACCATTGTGGAAAATGTAAGTATGAGTTTCACTGTCAGCCACAAAAGTTTCTGTAGCATTCAATTTTGCTGTAACAATTATTCAAATGCATTTTAGCAAAGAAAAATAATCTGCTTTAAAATGCTATGCTATGCTATGCTATGAACATATATATAAGTTCTCAGTCTCTATTAATTGTTATTGTTGATATTATTCAAGACAGTGCATTGCACCATTTTAGACCTATCAATTTGTTGCCTTTTGTTACTAACATCTGCACATCAAATAGAAGCTAGTGTCACCTAAACTACAATTTAACCATATCTTTAGACTTGTCTGCCTTCCAATTCACACACAGTACAATGATATTCAATGAACTGAAAAAATGCTTTGAAAAACTCCAGAGTCAAGCTTTCTAATACTAAAAGAGCCATTATATTATTATGAACTTTCCAAAGGGTAGAACACAGACGTACCTTTAGAAGATGCAAGTTAAATCCTTAGGTAATACATCTTAAAACAGCCTGAAAGCAATAGATGACTGTAAAATGGGTAAAAGTTTACTTGCCTCATATTGTAGTGTGGCAATGTTGGCAGTGACCAGAGCCAATTAATAATGGTACAGATGGAGACAGACAATCAGATATTAGACCCTAACAGATATTTTGTCTTCACAATAAACAGTATTATTTTCATAGGTTAAAATCTCATTGGATGCTGAGATGCTGACAGATCTATTTCTTATACCACTCACAGTAGTTTCATTATTATAAAGATGCATAGAGGATTTACTTTTCTTCACTGATCACAAAGTAAATAATTCATTCATGATGCTCCTGCTTTTTGGTTGACAGGTTTTTGTATGAACACTTATCCACTCAATAAATGAACTGTAATTGTAACCAGCACCTTGCATTAAAAAAAATAGTGGCTACTGTCACATGCAGTTGTTATTGCAAACATCGCTGCATGCCACAGGATGCCACAACACGACAAGTAAACCTTAGCCATAAAATGTTTTGTACAGAACTGTCTCACAGCTGTCTCACTAGCTTCTATTTGAAGTGCAGATGTTAGTAACAAAAGGCAGCAATTAGAAGAGTCAATGAGAGAATCAATGGAAATGCGTCTTTCATACCATGAAGGGATATGGCGTGTAATTTAAATGTAAGGCATTTATGTTAGGTGTATTTTTTAATGTAATATCAAACAACGTGAATTCCAGGAAAGATTCAACAATATTTTTGAGAAGGATAAGTTGCTACTCACCACTGAGATGTGGTGGCCATCTTTGGTTATTAAAATAGAGTAAGAGAGATTTATTTAGTCAGTGCACAAGTTCATGTGAGATTTGTTGATGTGGTGAAAAATTCACAAAAGTACATGATGATGAGGGAAGTAATGTGATTAATAGGAATAATTATTGGTGGGAATACTTTGATACTGGTCCAACAATCTGCACAGTCATGCAGTCATACATCATGCAAGGATGGGACCATTGATAGGCTTAGTGTGTCTTTTGGAGTCCTGAGTGTGTGCAGTCCCTCCCCCTCCTCTCCTAGTGGCAAGTGTGAGGCCCCAGTCTAACGCAGCCTTTCTTCCTTCTTTCCTTCCTCCCTTGACTGCATTTCCTTTCCCTTTGGCTATTTTCCTGTCCTCCCCCACTGGGGGCCGATAACCTTAGTAGTTTGGTCCACTGTCACAACCAACCATTTGTATGGTTCCCCCCCCCCCCCCCCCCCCCCCCAGGGGGCCCATAGCTCTTTTGTGGGTACTTGTGTGGTGCACACAGGGCCCTGAGCTGAAGCAGTCTTCCTTCCTGCCCCAGGCTGCTTCAGTCCCCCCCCCCCCCCCCACCAGTATATGCCTTTGCCCTGAAATGGGTGTCCTGTGTGAGTTAAAGTGGTCTCGTGTACCAGCTTTTTTCTTTTCTCGGTTTCTCTTCTCCTAAACTTTGCTTCCGCCTTTCTCTCCTTACTGTACTCTTCTAGCCTTCCTCTTCTCCTTTAGTCTTCGCCTCGGCATTTGAGACTCAATCTTTCCCACTTCCTTCTTCATTCCTTTCTTCCTCCCTGTGCGTTCTTTAAGGCCGCCCATGCAGTCGCTGCGTAACAGGTGACTGGGTAATGCATAAGTCCCAGCCCCAGGTTGGCAATGTAGGGCCCGCATGTACCCCATGGTAAAGGCCAGGCCCAGGGTGGGGAGATTACCCGAGCTGTTGCCTTCCGACCGTGCTGATTGGTCTCTCTGTCCGTTTCTCAGGAGGTGCGACCTGAGGTGTGGACAATCACCTAAGGCGGGTGAGCCCTGAGTGAGGGTTTCCCATTAGGAAGGAGCGTGCCATAGGAGATGCCGGTAATCATGGGGGACAACTTCGCAATGACTTCTTCTACTTTGCCCTTTACCCAGAAAAGGAAACTCGATTAATCAAAGTCTAAGAAAATTTTCCCTAACTTGCCAAAGTTCCTTGTTGTTTCACGCACCGATGGCCATGGTTTCTCGTCAGTGAATCCCTTTGTAATACAACGGGGTGTAGATGTGATTCTGGTCCTGTAAAAACTTGTTCCCGCCAACGTAATGGGACACTGTTACTGGAAACCGATGGTGCCTTCCAAGTTCAGAAGTTGCTTTGCACTACACTGTTGCACACCTTTCCTGTTAAGGTCAAACCTCATCATACCCTAAACTCTGAGGAATTACAGGAGTACCTTTCCGATCAGGGTGTAACAGCTGTACATCGTGTGATGAAGAGAGTGAAGAATAACCTAACACCGACCAAAACAATGTTCTTGACCTTTGAAAAAGTTGACCTTCCTTTGAAGATAAAACCAGGCTTTAAATCATCTCGGCCATATGTCCCTAATCCTACCTGATATTACCAGTGTCAACGGTCCAATCATACCCGTCAGTAGTGCCACAATGCAGCGAAATGCGTCACCTGCCCTCCTCCGTCACCTTGCTGCATCAACTGCATGGGTGACCATGCTGCTAATTCTTGCGAATGCCCTGTATACAAAGATGAGCGGGCCATCCAGGAAATCCGAGTCAAGAAAAAAGTTTCCACCTCTGCTGCCTGGAAATTATTAGTGAGTAGAAAGCCTGCTGTTCTCCCAGCGGTACCTACAGCAATGTCCTATCCTCTCCCTGACCAGTAAAGGAGACAGGTATGCAGACGTGACTTTAACCTTCAGTGACATTGTTGTCAGATCAGCCAGCCCAAAGATTACCCGCTCGACATCTCCAATGCTTTCTGCTCACTCTAAATCCCAGTCCACATCAGTTTCACAGAAATCACGGACCACTAAGTCGGAAGCCCGGAAAAGATCCTGTTTGCGAAGATTTTCTAAAAGCTTCATCTTCCCAACCATGAGCCCCTCATTCTTCAAACAGAACTGCCTCCAAAAAGGCACACAAAATGAGAAGTTCCTCTCCTTCCCCGCCACAGCATGAGTCTTCGATCATGCCATCCAGCAGTAGACAGCCCCAGTCATCCTCTGTCTTCCAGAATGCTCTACTGCTTGCTTATCTGCCGGCATTTCACCGGCGGAGGAAGGAGGCAGAACAGATGTCTGAACTTATGAAGCACGATTGTCCATCTGTCGATGGCGTAGCAGTGCCCCCTTGCAGCCAGGCCATCAGCGGCCGTAGAGGCGATCCCCTCTTCTCCCTTTTTCTCTTGCTTTCTTCATGGCACTCCTTCAGTGGAACATCAGAGGCATTCCTTCCTACCGCAATGAATTAAGACTACTCCTTTAAGTGCACTGCCCGCTTATAGTAGGTCTGCAAGAAACGAAGCTCAGTCCAACCAGTCATATCAATTTCCAACAAAATACTGCAATGCGTTTTGATTTACTTCCTGTGGAAAAGTATACCTACCCATGGAGGTGCTATGCTGCTCATTCGGGAAGACGTCTATTATCATCCCACACCACTGCAAACTCCCCTACAGGCGGTTGCCGTCTGTGTACCATCCCCAGTCACCTTTTCTGTTTGTAATATCTACACCCCGTCATCGTCTGCCATTCTTAGGGCAGACTTACTGCACCTTGCTGCTGAGTTTCCTACGCCATTTTTGTTGATTGGCGACTTCAACGCCCACCACCCTCTATGGGGCTCTCCAGTTTCTTGCCAGAGGGGCTCTCTTTTGGCTGACCTCTTCAACCACCTTTACCTTGTCTGCCTAAATACCGGTGAACCAACTTTCCTATCTGACACAACATATACCTATTCCCATCTTGACCTCGCAATATGCACTACTGCCCTTGTGCATCATTTCGAATGGTATGTTCTGTCTGATAAGTACTTGAGTGACCATTTACCCTGTATAATTTCTCTACTACATCATTCCACTTCTCCATGTTCTACCAGCTGGAACATATCCAAAGCTAACTGGTGGCGCTATTCTTCCATGGCAGTTTTCCATGAGAAGAACTTCCCCAGTTGTGACAGTCACGTCAACTACCTCACGGACATCATCCTCACCGCTGCTGAACATTCCATACCTCGAACTTCCACCTCTCCACGTAGGATCCCAGTTCCCTGGTGGAATGCAGCATGTAGTGATGCTATTCGAGTGCAGTGACATGCTCTATGCCTGTTTCAACGCCGGCCTACTTTGAAAAATTGTATTAATTAAAAAAGACTATGAGCAAAATGACGTCATGTCATTAAAGAAAGCAAAAAACCTTGCTGGACTTCTTTCACGAGTTCTTTCAACAGATTTACTCCTTCATCGATCATCTGGGGCTAACCTATGCTGGCTATCTGGCACTAAGGTCCATTGCCCAATCCCTAGCCTGAACAAACCAAGTTCTCATGGAACCTGTTGATATCTCCAAGCTTTGGGCCACTCTTTCGCTGAGGTCTCAAGCTCAGCTAATTATGATGCTGCCTTCCTCCCCTGAAAACTGGCCGAGGAGGCATGAACGCCTTCTTGTACATCTCCCAATTGTGAAAATTACAATGCCACCTTCACCATGCAGGACTTAGAACGTACCCTTGCTCGATGCCATTCATATTCAGATGCTGAACAACCTCTCCCCTGCAGGTAAAAGCTTTCTTCTTCGCACTTATAATCACGTCTGGACTGAAGGTGAAGTTCCCACTCATTGGTGTGAAGCAGTTATTGTCCCCATACCCAAACCAGGGAAGGACAAACATCTTCCTTCAAGTTATTGCCCCATTTCCCTGACCAGCTGTGTCTGGAAGGTAATGGAGCGCATGGTCAGTGCTCAGCTGGTTTGGATACTCGAATCTCGACACCACCTCACTAATGTCCAATGTGGGTTTTGAAGGCATCGCTCTTCTATTGATCACCTCGTTACCTTGTCGACCTTCGTTATGAATAACTTTTACGAAAGCATCAGACGTGGCTTTGTTCTTCGATTTGGAGAAGGCTTACGATACTTGTAGGCGAGCTGGCATTCTCCGCACCATGCATACATGGGGTCTTCATGGCCGTCTCCCCCTCTTTATTCCTGCCTTCTTAAAAGATCGAATGTTCAGGGTACGAGTGGGCTCTGTTTTGTTGCACACTTTTCACCAGGAGAATGGGATGCCACAGGGCTCCGTTTTGAGCGTAGCACTTTTCGCCATTGCAATCAACCCAATTATGGGTTGCCTCCCAGCTGATGTTTCAGGCTTCCTGCTTGTGGGCAACTTCATGATCTATTGAAGAGCTCAGGGAACGTGTCTCCTGGAGCGTCATCTTCAGCATTGCCTTGGCAGTCTCTGTTCCTGGAGAGTCGCAAATGGCTTCTGTTTCTCCCATGAGAAAATGGTCTGTATCAACTTCTGGAGGTACAGAGAGTTTCTTCCACCATCTTTCCATCTCGGCCCCATCGTTCTCCCCTTTGTGGAGACGACAACATTTTTAGGGCTAACGTTGGATAGGAAACTTAGCTGGTCTCCACATGTGTCTTCTCTGGCTGCCCTCTGTACTTGTTCCCTCAACATTCTCAATGTTCTTAGTGGTACGTCATGGGGGGCAGATCATACCATCCTGCTTCACCTCTATCGGTCTACTGTCAGGTCCAAGCTGGATTAAGGGAGTTTTGTATATCTTCTGCATGGCCGTCCATTTTACGCCGCCTAAACTCGAATCATCATCGGGGGCTACGCATGGTGATAGGAGCCTTTTATACTAGCCCTGTTGACAGCCTCTATGCCGAAGCTGCCGAATTATCTTTAACCTATCAACGTGACCTATGTTGTGTTGGTGTGCATGCCGCCTGCTCTCGATGCCCCACCACCCTTCCTATCCATCATTTTTTAATGACTCCCTCGATAGCCAATATGGGCTGTCCGCAATTGCCCTTCTCCCTCCTGGAATCTGCTTTCGTCGCTTACTTCGGCAGCTCGATTTTACCCTTCCTTCCACATTTCAAATAGGTGAGAGTCCAGTGCCACCTTGGCTTCAAGCTAAAGTTTGCGTTCACGTCGAACTCACCTCACTCCCGAAGGAGAGTGCTGTTTACGGCTCAAGGTTTCTTGAACTTTGTGCATGGCTTAATAATTCCGTCTTCATATATATGGATGGCTCTAAGACCAATGAAGGTTGCAGATGTGCGTTTGTCATCAGGGATGACGGTTTTCATTACAGGCTTAATGACCACTGCTTGAATTTTACAGCTGAGCTTTTTGCCCTCTATCAGGCTTTACTATATATCCTCTCTATGTCATCTGCTCTGATTCCCTCAGTGCCATCCAGAGTCTGAGAGACCCCTCTTTGGTGCATCCTGTTGTGCACCGAATCAACTGCTCCCTTCAATTATTAGCTGCCGATGGCCCTCGCATTCACCTCCTGTGGGTACCTGGCCAGGCAGACATGCCTGGTAACAAGGCTGCTAATGCCGCGGCCAAGGCTGCAATTCTCCTACCTCGGACAGCTATGCACTGTGTCCCATCGAATAATATTTGAGGGGCTCTTTCCTGTCACCTTATATTGTCGTGGCATAATGTGTGGTCATCACTTACAAATAATAAGCTTCGAAACATTAAACCGCTTCCTGTGGCTTGGAAGACGTCCTCACGCTGCTCGAGACGAGAAGAGGTCATCTTGCCCCGGTTGCGGATCGGACATTGCCGGTTCAGCCACCGCCACTTGCTAACTGGTGACCCCGCACCATTATGTTCCTGTGGTCACCCGCTGATAGTGCGCCATGTTTTATTGTCTTGTCCAAATTTTACTCTTGTTCAGATTGTACTGAATCTACCGAATACACTGGAAAAAAATTTAGCTGATGACCCAAGAGCTGCTGCTCGAGTCTTGAATTTTATCAACTTGACCAATTTGTCAAAGGACATTTAGCTCTTCCTTTTGTTGTATTTTACCCTATGTTTTTAGCTGTTTTCATATAGGCTTATTATCCTTTGGTATATCTCGGTTTTGATTTGGGCGCTAATGACCTTAGCAGTTTTGCGCCCTAAAACTACACAAACAAAAAGGGTGTGGTTTGAAAACCAGTGATAAAATACAATCAAGATGAGTAATGTGTACTGAGTGAAATAATGCTTTAGAGAAGAATAACAAAGGAAATATCACTGGATTGTAGGGTTCCAATCTAGACTTTCCTCTGGTTAATTGTCTTTTTTATTAATTATTTGAGTGGCTCGCTACATTGATAATGTATGATTAATTATGTTATATAATGTGGTGAGGATAGTTTACAATTCACCACAAAGATGTAAGTTAAGCTGCAACAGGCACATAAGAAACACCCCTGTACACGTAGAACTCGAGCTTTCGGCCATGAGCCTGCATCAGAAAACACATTGCTTACACAGACACACAACCGTCATCCCCGGTCACCTTACTCCGAAATACACACTGGTAAGGGGAGAGGAGGAGGGACAGGAAGGTTGTGAGGTAGTAGTGGTGATGGATACAGCATGGCCTGATGGATCTTGTAAGTATTAAATGGGTGGTAAGGGATGCACCTGAGGAATGGGGTAGCCGTACGAGGGGAGGGACACACAGAAACGTGCTACATTGAAATTAAAACAGGGTTTGTTGTGTTTTTGTAATGCAGAGGGAATTGATTAAACTGTGTGACAGGTTGTGGCTGCTGTACTATTCTGTAAGCAACAAAATCGGTTACCTTAGAGCTATACAACAGTCATAACGTGACATCTACTACTGTGAGCTTATTGTTTTATGTTTGTAGCACTCACTTAAATTAATGTTGACTGAATATATGTGATGTTTTCATTTTATTTTTTTGCATAAATTAATACTGATTCTGTGTTTTTCTTGTATTTTAGCACTGATGATAGCTTTTTGTAGGGGAAATCTAGATATCTGACAATGCAAAGTCCAGGTTGAAATTCTACAATGTAATGAGGATAGCTTGCAAGATGTACATCCAGCCAGGCTGCAGACAGGTACTCAAAGACTACAATCACACAGAGGTACAATTTAGCTGTTGGCCACAGCCTTTGTCAGTACTAAACAGGTACTCTTTCATAAAGTCACACAGACACAACTCACCAACAAACAATCTTAATTTTCGATGGAAACAGCAGCAGCCATTTCAGTCAGTGAGTTAATGAACGTACCTGAATGATGTATGTTCTGTACTGATGAAGGCTCTGACCAAAAGCTAAGGTGTGTGTGTTTTTTTTAAGTGTCTGTCTACAGCCCGGGTCGATGATCAAATTTGTGGTGAGTTGCAGGCTATCCTCACTATAATGTTGTATTCCAACCTGAACTTTCAGTTGTTAGATATCTTGATTTTTCAGTTGTTAGATATCTTGATTTTTCAGTTGTTAGATATCTTCATTTTTCAGTTGTTACATATCTTCATTTCCACTATAGATAGCTATCATCAGTGTTCAGTGTTTTTGTGGCGATTTGTATTGAATCTAGATGTGCAAACTAAAATAAATGAAAATATGTAATTACTAATTGTTATAGTCATATTCTTTCTTGTCTGTTAATTGTGTGCTGTCCCACAAAATCAAAGTGTACTTTAACTGTGAACTGTCAGTTATATCAAGCTTCTTTCTCATTAGTGTTGTTACTTTTTTTTGAGGGCAAAGAAAAATGTAAGAAGAATATCACTGTCAGTGGATCAACAGTTGTGTAGGACATCGTAACCATGGGGTATTTTAAAGATATTATTAGAAAGAGAGAGAGTGGGTGGCCTGTACTTACTTTAGTTCGGTACCCCCAATAGTTTCACAAAAAAGATGCAAATGGAGATGAAAATAAATTTAGATACTCATCCTTACCTCACAGCCTAGGTTCTGAGTAACCCTTTCCTCTTGTCCCCTCTCTTGTCCATCCTCTCATAACTGATGAAGGAAAATATTTCTGAAAGCTAGTATTCATGTGTATTTTTGTCTCCATTTGTATCTTTTTTTGTGTGACTATTGGCAGAACCAAATTGAGACAATTAGTGGCCAGCCACTCTATCTCGTTTTGAAACATATTTTCACATATCCATGTAGAATTTTGTTAGATTAATCAGATATTTACTGAGTTGCTGACAGGCAAGAAAAATAGACAATCACATTCACACAACTTAAATTTTCGGCCATGGTTTTCATGAGAAAAAGCAGCACACAATTCACACACTCGTTCAGACAAGTATACACCCACAACCACCATCTCCAGCTGCTCCAAGCATATTTCAGTGAGTGAGGAGTGGAGGGGGAAGGATGCTTGGTAAGGGTGGGGATGGAAAGTTCTGCTTCACTTGATGAGCTTTTATCCTTTTTTGCCCCTTCCCTTCAGTGCTGCATCTCACATTCCTGCCTTTCAGAGCCTTTACAATCCATCATGCTACACGGAACTTCCCCACCTTTCATCCTCCACTTCCCTCTTCACTCACTATCAATATGCTTGTAGTGCTGGGGCAGCTGGAGATGGTGATTGTGTGTATAGTTGCCTGAATGGTTGAGACTGTATGTGTTTCTTTTTATGATGAAGGCCATGGCTGAAAGTCTAAGTTGTATGATTGTGATTGTTTATTTTTGTGACTGTCAGCAACTCAGCAAAGTCTTTACGCTGAGTTGTTATCTATCCTCCATTATTGACATTCCAATTGAATTTTCCATTGTAAAAAAAGGAAGAAAAAGATTTAATCGTGTATTACCTTGTGTTTCTTTTATCCTTAAAAGAAAAGCCAAACTATGTTTTTGTTATTGATAGGTGGTCGCTGTGTGATGAAGATGGATCATCATTGTCCATGGATCAACAATTGTGTAGGACATCGTAACCATGGCTATTTTACTGCCTTTCTGTTTTTTGCTGTATGTGGATGTTTGCAAGCAAGTATTGAACTGACATGCAGTTTATACAGATCACTTAATCGGGTAAATATACTAGACTCTGTTTGCAACTAGATGATAATTTTTCTACAAATTTCTTCAAAAGAGATAAATTGACTGGCCAGTACTTACCTTAGTTCTGTATTGTCAATGTTCTTAAAAAAATTCAGATGGAAACGAAATTAAAAGAGGACACTAGCTTTTGGAACTGTGTTCCTCCATAAGGTGGGAGGGGAGAGAAGAAAAAGGGAACGGTTATTCACAACCTAGGCCATGAGGTGATGCTGGGCGATGTGTGGAAGTCAGAGATATTGTATGATAAGTTCTGAGCAATGCCAATAGCAATTTGTGTATGTTTTGAAACACTTGAATTTTCACACCCTGGAAATGATTTAATATTTTAGTTCCATTTAAGGTCCTTTGACAGAGGTGCTTAGTATAGAAATAATACAGGATGTGGGACACTCCTGTTACTGGCTCCAAGGACTTTTGGAGGGAGTGCTGTGGCGGAGGGGCCGAGCAGATTGAGGCGCTATGCTCCGATGTGTGAGGCCGTTCTCTGTTGGGGGTTCGAATCCTCCCTTGAGCAGTAATGTTTGTGCTGTCTTTAGTATAAGTTCATAAGTAGTTTGTAAGTTTAGAGACTGGTGACCCTGGAGTTAAGTCCCTTAAGCTTAACAAACATCTTTTGTGGAAGGAGTGAGTACATATTATTTTGATATGAGTTCATGTCTGGAAATGTCATCCAGTGATTTACAAACATTTTGAAACATCTCTTCGACTACAAGGAGTTAATGTCAACCAAAACAAGGAAGAAACATCGAGTAAACTTGGACTCTAAAATGCATACCTTACAAGCTATTATTATTTATTATTTATTTGTTTTTTCTGTTCCATAGGACCCACTTCAGGAGTAAGACTCCATGGTCATGGAACAAGTCAATACATTAATTGTTACACAATAATGGTAATAGAAAAATTTTAAGTAGTCCTTTGCACACGACAATCTTAAGACAAAGTGAAAAGAATCAATAAAGAAAAAATAAATTAGCTTAATTGTTTAACTTTTCTAGGAGTTCCTCGACAGAATAAAAGGAGTGAGCCACGAGGTAACTCTTCAATTTAGATTTGAAAGCATGTGGATTAGTGCTAAGATTCTTAAGTTCTTGTGGCAGCTTATTGAAAATGGATGCCGCAGAATACTGCACCCCTTTCTGCACAAGTGTTAAGGTGGTGTGGTGCAAATGTAGATTAGACATCTGTCTAGTATTCACCGAGTGAAAGCTACTAACTCGTGGGAATAAGCTGATATTATTAACAACAAACGACATTAAAGAAAAAACGTATTGTGACGCCAGAGTCAAAATTCCCAGACTACTGAAAAGGGGTCGACATGACGTTCGCGAACTTACACCAGATATTGCTCGAACCGCCCGTTTTTGAGCCAGAAATATCCTTTTTGCATCAGGCGAGTTACCCCAAAAAACAATGCCGTACGTCATAAGTGAGTGAAAGTAAGCGAAATAGACTACTTTTCGTGTTGAAAAATCACTTATCTCAGATATTGTTCTAATGGTAAATATAGCAGAATTTAGTTTTGGAACAAGATCCTGAACATGGGCTTTCCATGACAGCTTACTGTCTATATGAACACCTAGAAATTTGAACTGTTCAGTCTCACTTATCACATGCCCATTATGTGTAATCATAATGTCAGACTTCGTCAAATTATGTGTTAGAAATTGTAAAAACTGAGTTTTACTGTGATTTAACATCAACTTGTTTTCTATTAGCCATGAACTTATCTCTTGAACTGCATTATTTGATACTGTGTCAATATTACGAGCAACATCCTTCACTACCAAGCTGGTATCATCAGCAAACAAAAATATTTTACAATCACCTGTTATACTCGAAGGCATATCATTTATATAAATAAGAAACAGCAGTGGTCCCAAAACAGACCCCTGGGGCACCCCATACTTAATTGTGCCCCATTGGGATTGCACGTCATAGCCATTTTCTACACTGCGGAGAATTACCTTCTGTTGTCTATTATTAAAGTAAGAGGTGAACCAGTTGTGGGCTACTCCCCGTATTCCATAATGTTCCAACTTCTGCAACAATATTTTGTGATCAACACAATCAAACGCTTTTGTTAAATCAAAGAAGACGCCTAATATTTGATCAGTACAAGAGATGTTTTCTTAGTACTGAAGATATAGATGTGCTCATAGCTTTTACTGTGTGTATTTTAGAGACCATGTTTTCAGACTTTTGTTTTGATCCATACTACATCCTTACAAAATATAGAAAGCAAGGTGTATGTAGAAGACTAGCTGTGTTTCACAGTGTCAGTTGGTATTTCTGAACAAGTTTTCCTTTTCAGAGTATTATGTTTGTAAAGGGAATATTCAAACATACTGTATTATGATAACAGGTGAAGCAAGCAACCTTTAGTTTACAACTGTGTTTGACATTAGACTCGTTGTTGAAAATTCTCTTCGCCCAAACATGAAGGTTGAGTGTGTAAAATGTGTTAATACTGCATTTTCAGAATCACTCAGGAGGTACGGGGTTTCACACTGTTGCATAATACAGTATGTAGCATGGGTTACCACTGTCACTTCCTCCTTTTCCTGTTCCAGTCACTAAATTGACACTTGGTGAAACATACATTCTCAGAACTTAGACACTAGCCCATATTGTGATTTAGACAGCCTCTCTTCCAGCATCTACCACTGAAGTTTGCTGATAATCTCTGTGACATTTTTGCTCTTGCTGAATGAGTCTGTAATGAAGTGTGCTGTTCTTCTTTGGCTATCCTTGTCTCGATTATCAATTCTATCTGGTAGGCATCTCACACTGACAAACAATAATCAATTATTAATCAGACTAGTTTTTTAAGCTACTTCTTTTTTGATGGACTACACTTCCTGAGGAGTTTTTCAATGAACCTTCAGTCTGGTATCTGCCTTGCCACGATTAATTTTATATGGTTTTCCACTTCAAATTGCTCTGTATGCCTACACTCAGACATTTTATGGAAGTAGCTGCTTCCGGTGATTGCTCTGCTGTTGTGTGATCATACAATAAAGGATCTTTCTATGTATTTGCAATGTGTTACATTTGTTCGTTGAGGATCAGTTGACACTCCCTGCATCAAGTAGTGATCTACTGAAGATTCTTCCTGATTTTACTACATTTTCCCACTCGTGCAACTGCTCTGCATACTATATAATTGTCCAAGAAAAGTATCATGAACCTTCCAGAATAATGTAAGTAATTTATATATAGTGTGAAAATTAATGGTCATGTAACACTTCTTGGGCATGCCAGGAATTAATGTCAGAGGACTTTTCTCTGTTGACAATGATATAATATGTTCTGATTGGTAGAAACTATTTAACTGAATAACTTAGTTTGATATACCATATACTCATATTTTGTTTGTTAGGCTACAGTGTAGAATCATGCCTTCCAGAAGTCATGCAATTCGGTAGCTATCAGCTTTTTCTACTGCTTTCTGCCTCTGGTGGATAAGTAGAGCGAGTTGGGTTTCAAATAATTGTTTCTTCATTTGATTCTTACAGAGGAGATTTTCGCTAGTAAGAAATGTTTTAATATACAAACATGAAAAATTTCCAGAACTGCATAAGAGACTGACTGACCTCAGAATATAGGCTTATAGTTTTGTGCACCTGTTCATTGACCCTTATTGAAAATGGGAGAGGGGGGGGGGTAGTCCACTGTTGTCAAGCAGGGATGACACTATTGCCTAGGATTATTTATCTGTTTGGAATGGGGCACGAAACTCAGAGCAACAATTACTGTCCAAGTGGTTGCTGCTGAGGGTGGGTGGTCCCATGGGGAGAGCGCACATTTGGAATGCTTTGTTCCTGTAGAGACCTATGGCAAACTGCTGTTAGAAGGTGAGCAAGTTTCTTTGGCTACCTCTGCAGCATTCCTTCTTCCTTTTGTGCTATTAGCTTATACTCCCACTATCCCTTTCTTCCTCTGCCTCTCCTTCAGGTAGCTTTTCTGTTGCAAAACACCCCATGGAGCTTTTAGTGTGACTGTGCAAATTTCATACTCACCACAAATTCTAAATCAATTCATCTTCAGGTTTGGTGAAGTGTTTGTCTGATGCTCTCCTCTACTCAGGTCTGCCAGTCCATACTTTTAGGAGGTGAAAGTCTTCATGTAAATTGATATTGGACCTCTTCTAAATTCCTTAGATTGCTTTTAATTTTAGATGCTAATGTTATGAGTACTTCTTCCAACTAAGTAAATGACGGTTAAATCATATTTCATAGTTTGAACTATAACTGCTACAAATAAGGTGTCACAATTATGGTTGGAAGTCATCTGCAACATCTTTACATGTTAAAACAAGAGACAATCATCTCCAATAATATAATACATAGATAATACACATCACGAGTCTCTCTTCCATGGGCCTTGTGGCTTCTTCTGAGTTGCTGTAACTTGTACAGTGTCTGCACTGACATCAGGAACCTGTACATACAGAGTTCCCTGGATAATATCTGGCCTCAGTAGTTTAAATAACCACAAAAAATAAACTATTTGAATATCTTGTGCTGGAATTAGGACACTTATCTCCACTTCCAGTGTTCTCTTCGCCTTTTCATTGATTTCTACATG
This sequence comes from Locusta migratoria, assembly GCA_026315105.1. Classification (NCBI taxonomy): domain Eukaryota; kingdom Metazoa; phylum Arthropoda; class Insecta; order Orthoptera; family Acrididae; genus Locusta; species Locusta migratoria. The sequence continues at coordinate 599,455,947 of CM048744.1, forward strand.
GTACCCATAGGTGGCTTTGGTCTGCCAACACGTTTTCCAAATTCTACAAAAGTGTATGCCATGTGGAAAGGTTGCCCAATCTGGTGTGCTCCCCACAGTAGCTGTCTGTCTGTCTGTGTGTGTGTGTGTGTGTGTGTGTGTGTGTGTGTGTGTTTTTTTTTTTTTTTTTGGGGGGGGGGGGGGGTAGTCCACTGTTGTCAAGCAGGGATGACACTATTGCCTAGGATTATGTATCTGTTTGGAATGGGGCACGAAACTCAGAGCAACAATTACTGTCCAAGTGGTTGCTGCTGATGGTGGGTGGTCCCATGGGGAGAGCCCACATTTGGAATGGGTGGTACTATGGTGCAAGATTTGCCAATGAAGTGAACAAAGCTCTCCCCCCATGGTGACCGTTTGGCCCCAACAGTCTCTTTGGAAGAAAACATAGCTTATAATGCTGAGCAATATGAGCTCAAAAATTAATTTCCCTGGCTCCACTGGGGGAGAAACATAGGGCTAAGTGTCAAGGAGAGAAATATTCTCGCCAACACAGTTTGTGGGCAGACATACCGGTGTTTCTTCTTGGTCATGAAGCCCATACTATTTGTGGAGAATATAGAGGACAGTTTTGATGAAGTTAAAGCTATTTCAGAAATGAAGAGTGGGTTAATTTTGATTGAATCAGCAAACACAGGCCAGTCATAGGCACTATTTGCTTGTGACAAGCTGGGTGATATTTCCTTGACTGTCACTCCCCATAAGAGCTTCAATACAGCTCAGGGCATTATGTTTCATCACAACCTTCTTTTGCTGTCTGAAGATGAGTTCCACATAAATTTGTAGTGATGGGATATTGACTTCATCTGTCATGCCCATGGGTGTCAAAGGACAATAACATTGTTACTGGGGAGCCTTCATCTTGGCCTTTGAGGGCGATTCATTGCCTGAAAAAATAAGGTGATGGTCTCCTGGTGTAATGTTAAACTGTGTTTCCCCTCCTATGTAGTGCTTCATATGACTGAAATTTGGACATAGGTCTTTGCTTTGCAATGACAGCCCTATTTGAACAGACTGTGGGTGTCTGTTGCACAAGAAAGTTTCTTGTGTCCTCCCCTCCCCCCAGCCATCTCTGTCAGCCATGGAGACTCCCAGTTCCCCTGTTTGTAAGGAGTACAAGACCCTGGACAGACTAATTTACCATGAGTCCCAAAAGAAGTTAGAGCATCTTCATCCTGCACATATAGCAGTAACATATGCTAAAGCTATGATGGCATTGGCTTCTCTGACGATTGTACCTTCACCTGTTATTCCTCCTACAGTGGACTGTGAGCACCCTCACCTATGCCTGCCCTCCTGATAGTTGGGGGGCTCTCTTTTATGTATTTCTATTTATCATGTTTTGTGGGACCAAACTGAGGAGTAGGTCTCCATGGTCATAGAATGAGTCAGTACACCAGATTGTAACAAAGGAACGTGTAGTAATGCTAAGCACATGACAGGCCTAAGTATAAGTAAAGAGAACTCAACAATGTTACAGAAATTGCTCAATTTTAATTATTCGAGGATTTGCTCGACTTATTAGAGAGAGTGAGCTATGAAGAATGTCTCCAGTATAGCCTTAAAAGTGCGTGGGTTACTACTAAGGATTTTGAATTCTTTTAGCTGCTTATTTTAAAAGCATGTAGCAGAATACTGCCTACTTTTCTGCACAAGGGTCAAAGAGGTGTGATCCAAATACAGATTTGATTTCTGTCTAGTATTAACTAAGTGAAAGCTGCTAACTCTTGGGAATAGTGAAATAATATTAATAACAAAGGTCATTAATGAAAATATGTAGTGAGATGCCAGTGTCAGTATTCCTATGCTGTTAAACAGGTGCCGATAAGAGGTTCATGAGCTTACCCTACATATTGCTCCAACTGCCCATTTCTACTCCCAAAAATAACACCATATTTCATAACCAAATGAAAATTAACAAAGTAGATTACTTTTGTTTTGAACCATCACTTATTTCAGAAACTGTTTGTATGTTAAACAACACAGCATTTAGTTTGTAAACAAGATCCTGAACATGGACTTCACACGATAGCTTAATATCTATCTGAATGCCTAGTTATCTGAACTGTTCAGTGTTACTTATCATACTCCCATTCTGTGTAACTAAAATGTCATTTTTTGTTGAGTTGTATGTTAGAAACTTAAAAAAAATGAGCCTTCTTGTAATTTTGCACTACTTTATTTTCTACAAACCATGAACTTATTTCTTTAACTGCATTATTTGATACTGCAGCGTCCAACAACATTCTTCACTACCAAGTTAGTGTCAACAGCAAACAGAAATATCTTAGAATTACCTGTTATAATAGAAGACATATCATTTATATAAACTAGTATTGCCTGTAGTCAAAACTCAACCAGTTGTGTTTACAAAGTTATGAAAACAAATCAATGTATAATATTTATCTCGGGTATGCAGCCGGATACCGTCGTCAACCAGACACGATATTTCAGCAGACCAACTGGCTGCCATCTTCAGGTGAGAGCACAGAACACTAACTCGCCGGAAAGAACAAGAAACAGCAGCCCCTTTATACACTGCTAACGACCCACCGAGCGTGCGCGAAACCAAAGTAGAAGCCACCTAGGCGCAATAGAACCAGTAGCGCACCGGTGGAGAAAAAAAACCCCAGCAAAAACGATCTGTCGAAAACAAGGCTAGTTAAAAGAAACAGCAGGTCAAAATGAAGACCGTTGTTGCTTGATGTCAGATAAAATCGGGTTCCAAGTTTTACTTAGTGGAAAACCCTTGTCCCTATTAATAATATTATCCGCCATACGAATTTCCATGGATTCTTTGAGAACACATTCCCAGTAGCGGGAAGCAGGAGCAATCAGTTTAGTTTCATCGTATAACATCTTGTGTCCCTCATTCAAACAATGTTCAGCAACAGCCGACTGTTCAGGTTGGAGCAAACGAGTATGACGGTGGTGTTACACACACCGATCATGAACTGTGCGGATCGTTTGGCCAATGTAAGTTTTACCACAATAACACGGAATACTATAAACACCGGGTTTCCTCAGTCCTAAATCATCTTTGACTGACCCAAGGAGGGCCCTAGTCTTAGGTGGGGGCGTAAAAACACTTTTAATGTCGAATCTTCTTAAAATTCTTGAAATTTTCGAGGAAATATTCCAGACGAAAGGCAAAAAGGCAACAGACTTGTAATTGTCTTCTAATAGTTCACCTTTTGGACCAAATTGAAATGCACGACAAATTTGTTGAGCAGTGTACCCATTCTGTTGAAAGACCACTTTGAGCTGCTCCAGTTCTTCACCCAGATGTTCAGCATCAGAAATGGCGTACACTCTTTTTACTAAAGTACGCAAGACCCCCATACGTTGGTGTGGCGGATGACACCTCGTCGCATGAAGATAAAGATCGGTATGCGTTGGCTTGCGATACACTCAATGTCCTAAGGTCCCATCTATGTACTTTTGAACCAAAACATTCATAAAAGGAAGTTCCCATCATTCTCTACCTCCATCGTAAATTTAATGATTTAAAGTGTCCATACCATGAGGCCAAACCATAAAAATGTCATCGACGTATCTCCAAAAACAGGTAGGCTTAAGAAACGACGTCCTTAAAGCCATGTCTTCAAAGTCCTCCATAAAAAGGTTTGCGACTATGGGGGAAAGAGGACTCCCCATAGCCACACCGTCAGTTTGTTCAAAAAACATATCATTAAAAAGGAAATACGTTGAAGTCAGCACATGACGACATAACTTGACTGTTCCATCATCCAATATATTACTAATTAATAACGATGACTCTTTAAGAGGAACCCGGGTAAAAAGGGAAACAACGTCGAAACTGACAAGCAAGTCCGATGGACCAAGACAAACTGACTTCAGCCGCCGAATGAAATGTGACGAGTTCAATATGTGACGATCACACTTTCCAACATGAGCGAGAACAGAAGCTAAATATTTGGCCAAATTATAGGTAGGGGCACCCAAATTGCTCACAATAGGAATTCCATGCTTGTGAACCTTAGGTAGGCCATACAATCTCGGAGGGACAGCAGCTCCAGGGCGAAGTTTCTTAACAACATCCTCTGACAAGGAACTCTTCTTTAAAAGTAAAAGAGTCTTCCGTTTTATATGTTCAGTGGGATCATTACGTAACCTACGATAGGCTGAGTCATCCAATAAAAAGTTCATCTTGGACACATAGTCTCCACGTGATAGAAGAACCGTTGCGTTCCCTTTATCGGCCGGAAGGATAACCAAATCCTTATCCTCTCTCAAAGACCGGATGGCCGCCCTCTCACTACTAGAAATATTGCTTCTAGGAAGAGGTGCTCTGCGAAGTTTGTAGGCAACCTCTTGTCTAATTTCATCAGCCTGATCTTCTGGAATACGAGACACTGCTTGCTCAATAGCACAAATAAATTCCTTAATAGGAACAACCTTGGGTGTGGGTTCAAAATTTAAACCTTTTTCCAAAACAGATAATGAAGCATTATCCAGTTCCTTATCTGTAAGATTGACAACAACCCGCCGATGGAAATCGTCACCAGAAATTGTCTGTTGAGTGCAAAGTCGCTCAAATTTTGAAAACTGTTTGCAAGCAGCATCCCTCTGTGCTGAGTCAGAAAAGGCCCAAGAAGCACTATCAACCCACTCCCATGACGCGGCCGAAAGCCGAGATGAAATCTCAAGATGCAAAAAATATAAGTCTTTGGAGCAAAATCGAGTTGTCTACGAGTAAAACGAAGCCGTTCACGTACTAGCGCAAGACTGGCATGCTTCTTAATCTTGTTAGCCATTCTAGAATCAATAAAGTGAACTATTCTAGCAAACTTAGGAACAATACTTTCATTCCGGCATCTAGTTAAAAATGTTAGTGCACTCAGTAACTTCCCTTTCTTCTTGCGTAGTTTTTCAAACTCCTTGAAACAATTTACCATTTCCTCCCCGATGCATGGAGAGCCTTGGTAGTTGTGACAATATTTTATGGAACACAGAAGCTGAATTAGAGTTTGTGACGTGGAGGGACGTCGTACTTAGACTATTCCGAGGTACCTTAATCATTAGTGGTGCAGTGGTCTAGTGGTTAAGACATCTGCCTAGTGAGCATGGAGGTCCAGGTTTGATTCCTGGCTGCATCACAAATTTTACTTCAATGCTTAACCTTTAACTTTAATGACTTTCAACTCAGCTTTAGTCAAGGAAGAGTTTGATTTAACAGACAGTACTGCTAAAAGTCTGAGCTGAGACACTTCAACCCCCTCGCCCACAAATGCCGCCGCCGCCCCCACCACCACCACCACCACCACCACCACCACCACCACCCCTTTCCATATATCTTAAAGTAAACCTGATTAAGTCGGGCTAATCTGAAGATAACAAGGTGAATATAGAGAGGGTCTACAATTTTTTTGAGTGTGATTGAATACCTTTCATGAGGAAGATGTTGGCAGACCCTCCAAAATATTCTTCTTATGATCCATGGTCCACATATTATTGTACTAAAAGGGCAGTTGTATAGCTTCCTTCAGCTCAGGATCATAATTTATTTAGAGTAGAAATTACAAAATTAACTTTTTATAATTCGATCTTTATCATAAGCATATTAAAGACAAATTGACTGTTTTAAGTTAACATTATTGTGTTTTTTTTTTTAAATAACATTCTTATTGGTACTATTGGTACTATTTGGGAGCTGTGCATGGTTTGTCGTCTCTTTGCCAATGCTTGCTATGAAGTCACAGCAATATGACTGCTCTCAGTGCCACATGACTCTTAAGGAATACTTGGGACAACCAATATAAAACAAACAAAAATCAAACAAAGGAATTTGTACCCCCACAATATGAAGAAACAGACAGCAAAATATTTGCTCAGTGCCAAATGATAGACTTTGCTTATGTGATGGAAGATCTTTTTATGAAGTGACTAGGCTGTTTAAGCTACAGAGATTTTGAAGGGAATTATAGCAGTTATTGAAACAGTAAAAGAAAAAGCAGTGTTTAGAATAAGAACATTATAGTGATTCTTATTACAGATAGCTCATTTACTTATTAATCTCTATAACTTACATTCTTCTGCAATATTTGGGTAATCACTAATAGTTTATTTTTCTGGTCATACTGTATTACAGACAAGACAACAGCATTTTAAATTCACATTGAGAAGTGATCAAGTGACAGGGTAAAAATTGGGTGAGGTTAATGGTAGGAAAGGAGAAGGGTGTGTTAGATAATAATATTAAATTTTCCATTTCTATTCTGTGATTATGGAAATGGCTAAATTGAACTTTATTACTTTTACATATGCAGAAATATACAACTACAGATGTACTTTTCTGCTCTTTACCATTACTGTACTTGTCTAGCAACTTTTACCAGATAAGATAAAATATGTTGTTATAAATGTAAACAACATTTACAATATTATAAACAGGATAGATGACAACTTACCATAAAGCCAATATGCTGAGGTACTGAGAGGCATGATGAAAAAACAATGCTTTCACCAAAATCTAAGTTGCGTAATAGTGAAACATCATATCTGTCTGGGGCTCAGGATATCATCATTACAGCTTGTTGCAGTCTATTCTTTTCATAATATTATTGATATTACAACCTGGACTTTCCATTGTATTTTAGATTTAACAGTTTTGCTCTTTGTTTCCTCATTTTATGTATGCGCTTATTCTAATTACATTGACTTTAGTAATAATTTGTTTTTTAGGTATGGTATCTATACTATGGCAATGGCACTGAACCAATTGTTTACCTTGGAACACCATTGTTGGTATTGTGTGTTTTGGCCCTTGGACTTGCAATTGGGGTTGTTTTGGCTGTTGGAATGTTGCTTTACTTCCAGGTAAACTACTGTGTACAAATCATGAAGTTTCTCTGAAATAAATATTTTAAAAGTACTATTGTGATTGGCATTGTTTCTAATTTTTGTGGAACTTTCACATACATCCTGCCCCTGCAATTAAATTTAATATATTTTTATTCTTTTCTTTCTCCATCTGTGTGTAACATTCCTGTCCTTGCCTTTAGTAGTCTCTAATCGATTGGTAGTGAAGTCTCTGCCAAATCTGCCCTGAAATTGTAGACTGAACTAATCTACATAATGCATGTTGCTGACACCTTGTTTATCCTGTAATTACTTTTATTCCACCATATGTAGATTGAGATTAATGTTTACACACAATCTCATAATTTGAAAATGTGCAAGAACATAAAAGATGTAAACTTTGTAAAAACCTGTGTGTGTACTGTTGTATTTGCACTCGAGTGTCTATGTGTTAATTTACTTGCTATCACCTTCAGTACTTATTATGAGTATCTAATTGCTGATATGAATTGGCAGTAAATCTGATCGTTTCACAACTGATTTCCGGCCTCTTTCGTAATCTTCAGTTATCACTTATACACACAAATCTAAAATGGATTCAAATATAAATGGAGTAAGGATGTTTTGTTACTTCAGAAATGCCATATTGGTTTATTAATTGGCTAGGTTACTACAGTAGAACCTCGTTTTTACGCTTTTCAGGGGACTTCAGTGAAATGGTGTAAAATGCAGGAAAATGTAAAATGCAGGAAATAATGTTTTAAATGGTAAAATATGCTTACTGGATCAGCCTGGCATTTTCGTAGTTTGTGTGATATATGTATATAATAGAATACTCGCCAGGGAGTTGATTATACAATAAAGGTTATCCAAATTTTTACTATTTTAAGCGCCAGGCAAAACGTAATTTTATGGGAAGTAGAAATTTTTGACGTAATTTCATCCATTATAATCGAGGAAGCCACTATTTTAAGCGCCAGGCAGAACTGGTAATTTTATGGGAAGTAGAAATTTTTGACGTAATTTCATTCATTATAATCGAGGACGTTGCTATTTTAAGTGCCAGGCAAACTGGTAATTTTATGGGAAGTCGAAATTTTTTACGTAATTTCATTAATTATAATCGAGGACGCCACTGCTGGGCTATAACACATCTTCAAAATTACCTGAACCGCTTCGATAGATATCGTTTGGACGCCGCTGCCAGGCTATGTAACATCTTCAAAATTACTGCCTTTTACCGGAATTTATTATTTACATAGTAAAACTCCTACAGTTCCGTTCTTTTTGTATTTTTCGATGTTTCACATGACAATATTCGAGAATTTATTCGCGTTCTCGAGTACAAACATATGCGTAAGTATTTTTGTGACGTTTGCATAGGATCGGCATCTCTCACTATTATCGCTTTTTCGAGGTTGTAGGTATTATGATACCCATCTGTGACAGATAAAGTTCTTTATTAATCAGAAATATGTATCACAAAAACAACACAACTATTTATTCTCACTTCAACAAAGCAACTGGTTCTGATTGTTTGAGTACTCCTCACCCGCTCTGGCAAAGAAGCTAGTGGAAAGACGAACTACACCACCACAAATCAGCGTTATTCTCTCGTTAACAAACCGTTCTGCTTGTCTGAGTACATGCCAGGCGCTCTGCCAAAGAATCTGGTGAAAAGAAGAACTACACTGCCGCAAATCGGCGCGTCTTTAAGTCAACAACGAAACGCAAAATATACGTTTGAATAAACGCAAAGTGTCAAGAAACTCGAATGCGAATAATTTTTAAGCGCTATACTTTAAGGGGAAAGCCATGCTAGTGTCAATTTATGTACATTACGTCATTTTTCTTCACGAACATGCTTTCAAAACGTGTAAAACGCGGGAAAAGCGTAAATATGTTAATGCAAAAACGAGGGCGAATTAACATTGTAAACATAGGAAATATGACGGGATCGGCAAAAAATGGTGTAAATGGCGGGAAAACGTAAAAACTGAGAATGTAAAAACGAGGTTTCACTGTATTTGCTATTCAGTATGAACTTCATACTTCTATTGCAATAGTTTGTGGAAAATCTTGTGAGTGAGGAAATTAAGAATCTGGGCCTGATGGTTTATCTGCACTGGGATTCATCTATCCTTTGTTAAAGGTAGACATATTGAATAAAATAATTAAGTATGCAAAATAATTCTTAAACAGTTACATTATCATTTAATTTTGTGCGTCTAAAGAAACAGAATAAAAAAGTAAAAAAAAAAATTATAATGTCAAAGTCCAAAATTAATTGATCAGGAAAGTTAGCACTAGTAAGAAAATTAAAATTCAACCCTTACAAAAGATAATAAGTTTCAGGTTAATTAATATACTTAATTGCAATGTGGAATTGCATAGATTTTTAACGATATGAATTATTATACTGAAATGTGCCTATTTCCGCTCTCAAAATACATAAAGCCGAGTTGTAATTAATGATATTTCATTATAAAGGCAGTTTCTTATTTAATAATTATCACAGTGTATTCACACTGTTACAGAGAATGTACTGAGTAATAAATTTAAAATTTTAAACATGGCTGTATTTCTCCAGTGACCATTTATGAATTCAAATGATAGTAAGGCAGCCCTCGGTCCCAGAGATGAAATGTTTTTTACCAGATTTTGGCAACAACTAAGATTCCTTCATCAGAAATTACTAAAAGTGCCTAAAACATAAATTCCATTTTTTTTCTTCAAAGGAGGAACAGTTTTTAAATAAATTGTAAGTACTAGTTTGATGCTTCCCTTTTGAAAAATTTTTTAATTTATGTTAAGGTAATTTAAGTAATTTCTGATGAAGTCACTCTTAGTAGTTTTTTAAATCTGGTAAAATACATTTTATCTCTGTGACGAAGGGCTGTCTTAGTACCATTTGAATAAATAAGTTAGGACAAGCTAATTTACATTTTTGCAGTTTTAGAAAGACTGTGGGACCCAAGGACAAGTACAGTAAGCAGGTTCTAGTGCACTTGGTTGCAATAATTGTTTGGAGATGAGACTTGTACAGGATAGAGTAGCATGGAAAGTTGCATCAAATCAGTCCTCACACTGAAGACTGCACCAGAAGAACAAAAAGACATTTAGGGAACTTTTTTTGTGGAAAGTAATCATGTGAAATTATAACTGTCTGTGATTTCAATAAAATTTAATACTAATATACATTTTAAGTGTTTAACCTTATTATGCCTTTTTCACAGCTCCGTGCAGTGTTCAGAAATCGGACTGCCATTGAAGATTGGATAATGGAGAAAGCAAAACATCGTCGTAAGGGAACAGGTGAAATTTTCATTTTCCCATATAATTTGGGATGGAAACGTAATTTTAGACAGGTAAGTTTCTTTTGTGTTGGTTGAGTGTTATGCAGAATTTTCATTTTGAATGTTAATAGGCAGTATTTTCTTCTGGCACCTGGGGGAGGGGAGATAGAACATCTTTACTTGAGATGATAGCCATACACTGTTTCATTTATGAAAGAAGGGAAAAGGAGTAGTGAGGGTGGGAGGAGGGTCTGTTCTGCTCCAACTCATCACTAATTTAGGCCATGTTAAAAAGTGGGGGGGGGGGGGGAAGATGACTTTTAAGACTAGTGATATTTAAAAAAATTCTCTTTCCTTCTACAGTTACAGCTGTATGTGGGTATTACCAATATTGGCTTCAACCTAAATTGTGCCTAGTAGTACTCAAGCTCTGAGAAAAATGTTAAGGGAAAAGTGGAATTGTTTTCTTTATTTCTGTCTGTGAAAAATGTAATGATTGTATTTTTCCAGTAGTTGATTTCATATACCTCTGTTGTATCACTTTATGACCTATGCTGAGAATAATTTTTTTTCATTTAATTGCCATTACTTATGTAATTTGACTGATCTAGGAATAAATCACAACATATCAGAGTCAGTTTATGTAGAATTCATGCTTATTTTATTATTTGTGAGGAATGGGTATTTTTTAGGTATAAATTTGCATAGTTATTTGTTTTGGTACTGAATGGTGAGTGAATATTAATTGCGGCTCAGTCAGATGTCAGCCACCATTAGTGGAATCACCAGTGTAGTGGTGTGATAAATATTTCTCTTTCCTTTTTTCCCCCCACTGTTTAATTCTTACAGTTAGTAGTGGTAGAGCGTGTACATCTTACGTGTGGACACAGGAGTTGGCCACAGCTCGCAAAGAGATGGAGACATTTTTGGCTTGGCTCAACTGTCTTCAGGCTGCTGTGTCTGGATGTAGTGGTGGCAGAGAATCTGTTGCATCACATGGGATACCTCATATGTTATTTGCTTTGTCCACAGTCTCTGCTGCCAAGGCACCTTTGACATGGTGGTACTATTTACTTAGGTATCGAAAGCTCCAACATTAGCTGCATTATGAAGCCCCTTAGAGAGACATTGTACAGTGCCTGTGAGGATTCTGATCTACACTCTCTCTGTCTACCAGTCAGATTCATCAGAGATGTGAGGGAGACCTTGCCAGTTGCTGTCGAACATATAGGAAGCAGTTACTTACCAGTTGTTGGCACCTACAGTGACTTTTTCTGATATTGATGTCATTTCATCAGGCAACCATGGAATAAGTGAAGGTTCTGGCCTTGCACATGGGGTGCTATTTGAACTTGTAGCATTGTTCCTGATATTGAAGGGGGTCCTTTGGTTTGGAGCCAAGTGGGTGTCTCAACCAGAGGCTTTGCCAATTCTCTGGTGGACTTGTCTGTATATTTGACTGCATTATCTGGTGGAGAATAGGGTATTTGACAGATTTCTAGAATTTGTCTTAAATGATTATTTAAGTCAGTTTATACTCACAATATGTTTTTTTCCTATCATGAATTGTAGTATTCTTAATAAGTAAATAAATAAATAAATACAGGAATGAAATTCAAATAATTTGAAAGCACCCAAAAATGTTCCATTTCAGTCATGAGATGCCTGTGAGGTCACCAACACAATGCTGCTGTAACATTCACTAACAGTGATATATTGTTTGGGTGTTCATGATTTGAAAAATTGTCTATAAATAGCGCATAGTGCCACACTATATAAATACATCTATGAACTCTTCAGAAAATTTGTTTTTTGAGTGTTTCAAACATTGAAAAATGCATAAAATGAAACTGGTTTGTAGAGATCCAAATGAGATAGCGGTCACTTCACGAGTTTATTTTTGTGAGGATAATTTTGATGTAAGTAAACATTATGATGATTATTATTATTATATTAATTCCCTACTAAGTATCATGCTCTGCAGCAACAAAGGTGTGAAGTATTATTATATACGAATTAGTGAGTTGAAATTTTCATTTGTGAATCAGCTGTTCACAATGTAACATGCCAACAAATTGTATTTAACTTAATGTAGTTGGTGAAAGCACAAATTTCATGTTGGCTGTCAGTTACAATATTTCCATCAGTGATGCAGTATTTCAGTATATGATAGATATATCAGCAATTTATATCACAAAAACTCCTTTTGAATGTTTCTGATTAATGCAACTATGTTTTATAAAATTTGGAATAATTGCAAATTTTATCAGTAATTCCATTTTATTTCGCAGTAACACATTCTTCCTCTGCAACACACACACACACACACACACACACACACACACACAGAGAGAGAGAGAGAGAGAGAGAGAGAGAGAGAGAGAGAGAGAGAGAGAGAGAGAGAGAGAGAGGGGTGAATTTGAACATGGAATGCATAATTTGTAGCCCATAATGCTAACCATTAGACTACCAAGTAACTATGGGAAATGCTTCTTGAACAGATAAACTCGCTTCAAGACCGAGTGTTTATTTAGCATATTGCTAATATTCCAAGTATATACCGTATTTGCTCAAATATAGGCCGCACTTTTTCCCCCCAAATTTTGGCGTACAAAATTGTGGTGCGGCCTATAATAAGAGATTCAATCCTCCCTCCCTCCCCCCGCCAGCCCCAACTGCTCCTTTTCTCAAAGTCGTTAGTTTCAAAAATTACACACTCACTTTAATTTTGGTTTGAGAAATGTAATAAACTAGATAGTCTTCAAAATTGCTACAGTAACAGTTTCACAGAATTGCATATACATGTTTGTATATGTTTATGGAAATGGCGCGGGAATTCGAGGATGTCGATATTACGATATAAATCGAACGGTGTCATTCTGTACCATAGCATACAAAAGCTGACGAATGTTTTCTAACAGATCCGCGTGGCCTAAAACAAAAATAGTATGTAACACACACTTCCTAAGCTGACAAATTATTTTAATTTGATGTATTTAAAGAAGCTAGTCTTCGCGATAAAAGTTTACTGTGTGTCGCGAGAGATTTTACCGTGACATTTATGTTGGTACGGTTACACCTATCGCGGGCAATGATGGGAGGTTAAGATATCGGAACAACTGATTTATGTAGCTAAAGCTGATGTTGCGTTCTAATGCTACATTTTAAAATAACGTAATTTACTATTACCAGATTCACTGGTTTCACATTCGTTGGGTGTTATTTCCATGAAACGATGTACATGGAACTCGGGGCTATTTTGCAGCCTTGCAACTGTATCATTTCTGTTATAACAGCAAAACCACAGTAATGAAATCAAGTAAACTTGGGGATATTTACATTTTCCCCTCAGGGACTCAGCATTAATTTGCTGAGTACGGGCTTGGCGAACCCGGGGTCCTGAGCCGTGGGCTGTGTCGCGCCAACACTCCGCTATACCATAAGCTCTGTGCGTACTTCAACGACCATTGTTCGGTGCAACGATGGAACATTGTACGTTTCCGAGCCCGGGGATCTTGGCTTAATCACCAGGGTCACGAGGACGGTATAAACCTCTATTAAAAAAAAAAAAAAAAACCAACCCTCAATCTCAAGGTGTGCTACGTGCCGAGGAGATGCATGGCTGTTGAGGTTGAACAGTCGCTAGCGAGCGACCTCTGAGGAACCTGCCGTACCTCAGTTGTATATGGCTTATCCAGGCAAGCGGGGCTCTGCCTGGGTGGACCGTTGTTTCCCTAGCTGCTCGTGGGACCACCATGAAGCCATCAAGAAATGTTGCCGGACGTACAACCGGCGTCTCTAAGCGATGGAGAGGAGACTTTAATGCTGCTGTATATAACCCCCGTTCATTCCCTTCCCTGGCCACGCCATGGGAGGAACGTAGGGCCAGAAGTCAAGGTGAGTCGTATGCCCCCTCGATACTTAGTTTGCTCACGCACTGATGGGGAAGCCTTTGCGTCAACTAAGCCACTGATTTTTGTTGAGCATCTGGAGGACAAGTACGGAGAGGTGGAGGGTATGTCCAAAATGCGATCTGCATATTACCTCATGTCTTCCCAGTTATCGGCAAGCGTGGAACTGCGGCGGTTTTTTCACCCACCTGGCTGAACTGCGACACCTTTTGAGCATAATACCTGCTTTCTGCATTGCCCTCCAGGAAACATGGTTTCTGGCAATGCGGACCTCTGCCCTCCGGGGCTACAGGGGATATTATTGTAATCGCAGTGTGTATAACAGGATATCAGGTGGAGTGTGTGTGTATGTCCTCTGTCTATAGTACATCCGTGCCTCTTCAAACACCTTTAGAAGCAGTGTCTGTCAGGGTAAGGACAACACAAGAGTTTACCGTTTGTAGTCTCTCCGAACGTTTTGGCTGCGCTTATTTCTCAACTCCCCCCGCCTTTCTTACTACTGGGTGACTTTAATGCCCATAAAACCTTGTGGGATGATTCCACGATTTCTGGCCGGGGCAGAGTAGTCGAGGGCTTACTGTCTCGTCATGACCTCTGCCTCTTGAACACAGGTGCTCCCACACATTTTAGTGTGGCACATGGCATGTTATCGGCCATTGATCTGTCTATCTGCAGCCATAGCCTTCCACCATCTGTCCAGTGGAGAGTCCACAATGACTTGTGCGGCAGTGACCTTTTTCCCATTTTCCTGTCACTCCCATGATGTCAGTCCCCAGGGCGCTTGCCGAGGTGGGCCCTACACAAGTTTAACAGGGACAACATTACCTCTGCTGCCTCGGTTGGCCCTCCCCCACTCGACAACGTCGATGTGGCGGTCGAGTGCGCCAGGCACTCTGTTGTTTCAGCTGCGGAAGCTACCGTTTCCCATTCATCAGGATCCCCACGGCATGACGGTACTGTGCTGGCCACCAGAGTTCGCAGAGACTATTAAAGATCGCCGCTGGCTTTACAGGGGTACAAGCGGCACCCATCTCTGTAGCACCTCATTGCTTTCAAGCGGCTCTGTGCACGTGTTCGTCATCTCATTAAGAGACAGAAGCAAGAGTGTTGGGAGAGGACGTCTCCACTATTGGAACAGGTACCTCCACCACCCAGGTCTGGAGCAAGATCAGCCATTTTAAAAATCATACCGGTGATTAAACCGGGCAAAAACCATGTCAATTTAGTTAGCTATCAGCCCATCATCCTGACCAATGTCCTCTGTAAACTGTTGGAGCACATGGTCAGTAGGCGGTTGTGCTGGATTCTCGAGACTCGGGGCTTACTGGTTTCATGCCAGGGCGAGTTCCGCCAGGGTCGCTCCACCACTGACAACCTGGTGTACCTCGAGTCTGCAATCCGCACAGCCTTTTCCAGGCATCTGATAGCTGTATTTTTCGATATGCAAAAAGCATATGATACGACCTGGTGACACCACATACTTGTGCTCACTCCTGAATTTTATTAAAAACTTTTTAGCTGCCCGAACTTTTCGTGTTCAAGTTAGTGCCTCTCGTAGTACCTCTCACGTGCAGGAACATGGGGTTCCTCAGGGCTCTGTTTTGAGTGTCCCCTTATTTTTAGTAGCCATTAACGGCTTAGCTACAGCAATTCGGTCATCAGTATCCCCTTCACTATATGCTGACAACTTTTGTATCTATTTTAGCTCCTCCAGCACTCGCGTCACCGAACGTAGGTTGCAGGGAGCCATGAGGAAGGCACAGTCCCGGGCTATTACCCACGGCTTCCAGTTCTCTGCTGCGAAGACACGTGTTATGCACTTTTGTCGGCTTCGAACGATTCACCCTCAGCCTGAACTCTATTTTGGATGTGTCGCCTACAGTTCTGCCTCACACTCTGCATTGTGCTTGCTGGACCCCATTCACCACTGTGGGGTTCGCATTGCGACAGGTGCCTTTCGCACCAGCCCTGTGGCCAGCTTACTTGCTGAGGCCGGGGTACCACCATTGCAGATCCGCCACCGACAACTGCTTGCAGCCTATGCAGCGCTCGTGTACAGCTCGTTAGGCCACCCAAACCACCGTGTTCTTTTCTCCTGCATGATTGTCCATGACCGATGACGACCCAGGTCAGGTCATACGATCGCCTTCAGGGTCCAGTCACTGCTGCAGGAACTTGAGTCTTACCCACCTCCATATCGGGCCCACGCACGGACGCCTCCGTGGCGCCTGCCAAGGCCGTGTATTTGCCTGGACTCGACCTGTGGACCCAAAGACTCAGTTCCCCCTGTAGCTCTCTGTCACCAGTTCTTAGCGGTTGTAGCTCGATTCTCTGGACCCAACCTGGTTTACACAGATGGCTTGAAAGTTGAGAGCCGGGATGGTTTTGCGTCCGTTCATGACAACCATGTTGAACAACACTCTCTGCCGAATGGCTACAGTGTCTATACCGCAGAGCTGGTGGCAATTTCCTGCACTCTCGAGCACATCTGGTCCTGCTCAGGTGAGTCCTTTCTTATCTGCAGTGACTCCCTGAGCAGCCTGAGAGCCCTCGACCAGTGCTATCCGCAGTCTCCTCTGGTGTTGGGAATTCAGGAGACCCTATCTACCCTTGGCAGGTCCGGTCGATCAGTGGTGTTCGTCTGGTCCCCGGGTCATGTCGGTATTCCGGACAATGAACGTGCTAATATGCTGGCCAAGCAGGCTGTTCGTGTGCCTGTTTTAGAGATCGGCCTTCCGAATGCAGACAACTGGACGGTGCTGTGACATTGACTGCGTGAGCTTTGGTCTACCGAGTGCTGTAGCCTGACAACATCTAAGAAACTCAGGGCTATTAAGGAGACGCCAGCTGTGTGGCGTTCTTCCATGCGGGCCTGCCGCTGGGACCCATAGTCCTGTGCCGGCTCCACATCGGCCATACACGGCTGACTCACGGCCATCTCCTTCGTGGCGAGGACCCGCTTTGTGTGTCGCTGTGGTGCCCGCCTGACAGTGGCGCACATCTTAGTGGAATACCCTGTTTTATCCACTCTGCAGCGGAGTTTTAATTTTCCTGCACAGTAATCCCATGTTTTAAGTGACGATGCCAAAATGGCTGATACTGTTTTAAGTTTTATTCGAGACCGTGGTTTTTACCCCTCCATTTAAAGCTTTTCTTCAGTGCTATCTGTGTCTGTCTGCCTGTTCTCTCTTGACCTTCAATTGGAGGGTTCCATTTGTTTCTGTGTGGCTGCCTTTTCCTGTTTTTAGTCTCACGGTCATTCAGCCACAGACATCGGCTTTTACATTTTATTTCTTGTCGTTGCTCGGCGATATTGTGTGATTGTCACATTTTTTGTTTTCTCTTGCCAACTTTGTAGTCCTTTAACTGACTCGGGGGATATTCTAACTCCTAGTTGTTCTCAATTCTAGGCTCTTTTAAGCGTTCACGCCCTTTGTTGCGACGCCTAATGATGGGATGGGGGACTGATGACCTCCATAGTTTTGTCCCCCTAAAACAACCAAATAAGAACAACATATTTACATTTTAGCCCTTGAAATGCACAATGACTCTTCAAACATTTTAATAGTTCGTCCTCACTTACAAACTGACTAATGACCCAGTAGTTTAGTCCCCTTTAAACACCCAACACCCCCCAACTTACACACTAACGTCGAACTTTCTTTCGTCAGCGTCAAATTTTCGTCGAACCTTCCGTTTTCCATGTCCGTTACTGTGACTAGGCAACCTGAAGCTTACATTTGTAAGTTCGTTTCCCGCTACAAACTTACAAGCCTAAACATCGTCTCTCCCTACCCCCCCCCCCCCCCTCTCTCTCTCTCTCTCTCTCTCTCTCTCTCTCTCTCTCTCTCTCTCTCTCTCTCTCTCTCTCTCTCACACACACACACACACACACACACACCGAAAAAACTATATTTTTGCCTACGCTATACAACACTTAAAATGGCCGGTAACACGCCTTGGTTCAGTGACCCCTCACTTGGGGCGCTCAGATCGACCTGTCGTCTCGCTTTCTTATTCATTGATTTACAGTTTTGCATATTTGTTTTGAGTTTATTGAAAAGAGAACATTATTTTGTTAACATTGTGTTTCTGATTATGCAAAAGTTCGATTATACAAAAATATAAAAAAATAAGATTAAAAATAAATAAAATAAAAATTAAAAAACCTGCGGCCTACACTCGAGATTTTCTTCCCTCCCCCCCCCCCCCCCACCCAAAATCTCGTGTCAAAAGTTAATTGCGGCCTATATTTGCATGCGGTCTATATTCGCGCAAATATTGTATAACATGTATCAAACTACAAACTAACTTCCAGTCCATGAATTTAGTCTAGTGATTCGTCCATAATCACCAGGAACTCTGGTTGCAAGTGAAAGCTCCCTGCACGCATCCTTGATCATGTGATGTTACAGTCTTGCTTTTCAGCACTGCGATCACTATTTGGAGAAGTTATTGTCTTTTATTTATACAGGAGGTTGGCGCACCTTCCAGTGTTGGTTCTCTTTTGGTCAAGAACTGACCATTCTTTAAGTGGTAGTTCAACAACCAGGTGGCTTAGTGTTATGCACGGCATCTTCTGTTGTTCCAATGTTGCATTAATCAACCATGTTTGTCTCCAGCAGTCATCAGTATTAAAGCCAGACATGCCAATTATTACGTTTGTCTGTAATTATCACGATATATAGGCAAAATTTATGGTATTACGGGAACCAGTGCAAAAATTACGGACCTCTCTAATGTTTTTAATTTTTATTTTATTTTTTATTTTTATTTATTATTATTTTTTTTTAAATTAGTTTGGCAACAAAGTTTTTCCTTGAGTCATTTTATGAACCACTATACTTTCATAATGCAGTACCTTTTTATCATCAGCTTTGTACACACAGTATAATACACACGAACACTGAAGTGGAGCTTCGATAACTTCAGTACTGCGGGTGTGTAAACTTGTCAGTTGCGATTTGGCTTACTAAGGTTCATGCTGTTATGTCATTAGCGAGTTTAAATCAGTAATTGAGTAGCCCTTAAATTGACACTCACACTTTTTAGTTAATGAATGTAAAGGTCAATATAATTGTTTTTTTTTCTAAAGTCACATATAAATAGGGGAAAATAGATACTGCCTACAAAAAAATAAAAGAAGCTCTACAAAGAAAATGAACTAAAGAGACAATATTGTAGGAAGGGAAGAGGATGTAGATGAAGATGAAATACAAGATACTATACTGAGAGATGTATTTGACAGAGCACTGAAAGACTTAAGTCGAAACAAAGCCCCCAGAGTGAATGACAATCCCACAGAACTACTGAAGTCTCTGGGAGAGCCAGTCTTAACAAAACTATTTCACCTGGTGGGTAAGATGTATGACCCTCAGACTTTAAGAAAAATGTGATAATCCCCATTCCAAAGAAAGCAGGCGCAGACCGGTGTGAAAATTACAGAACCATCAGTTTAATAAGTCATGGTTGCAAAATTTTAGCACGAATTATTTACAGAAGGATGGGGAAGATCAGTTTGGATTCAGGAGAAATGTGGGAACACGGGAGGCAATCCTCAATTTACAGCTTATCTTAGAAGATAGATTAAGGAAAGGCAAATCTTCATATCTAGTATTTGTAGATTTGGAGAAAGCTTTTGACAATGTTGATTGGAATACACTCCTTCAAATTCTGAAATCAGCAGGAGCAAAATATAGGGAATGGAAGGTTATTTACAACTTGTACAAAAACCAGACAGCAGTTATCAGAGTTAAAGGACATGAAGGGATGTATTAGTTGGGAAGGGAGTAAGACAGGATTGTAGCCTTTCTCCGATGTTGTTCAATTTGTACACTGAACAAGCTGTAAAGGAAAGCAAGGAGAAATTTCGAGAAGATATTAAAGTTCAGAGTGAAGAAATAAAAACCACGCGTTTTGCTGATGATATTGTAATTCTGTCAGAGACAGCAAAGGTCGTGGAAGAGCAGTGGAATGGAATGGACATTGAAAGGTGCATATAACATGAACATTAACAAGAGCAAAACAAAGGTATTGGAATGCAGTCTTAGAAAATCAGGTGATGCTAAAAGAATTAAATTAGGTAACGAATCAATAAAGGTGGTAAATGAGTTTTGTTACTTGGGCAGCAAAATAACATATGATGGGCACAGTACAGTGGATATAAAATGCAGACTGCCATTGGGAAGAGAAGCGCTTTTGAAATGTATTCTGGGTTAGGTCCCTCGTACACCTGTCACCCCTCCTTCCAATCATTGTCCCATCACGGATAGCTTCTTTTCAACTGTGGCATCTCTGTTAAAGCTGTTGCCAAATAATGTTCTTGCACTTTCATTGGGTGTGTGCTGAGAGTGAAGCCTATCTTTACTGATGCTTGGGATATCTTCATGTACATGAAGCTGAGGTATTTTCTGTAGCTTTTGGTACTTATGTGCCAGTGCATTTTTTCGTCTTTGAAATGGAGGTGGATTGTTGCCAGGTATGGGTCGGCAGAAAGTCAGTGTGGGCCTGATTGTGCCACTTATAAGACACATTGTGTAGTTGAGCTCTTGTGTCAACAAGTTTCGTGTGTGCACAGTTCAACCAACCTGGTGAGCAAAATTCTACCACTCGGTAAACCAGTCCTAGGGCTCAAGTGTGTAGTGTTGATCCAGAGGATCCTCAAGATGTGCCATTATTTTCCTTGCAAAATATTTAATAGTTATCCTCTTATTTTCAGTCTTCTTTAGCCTGCCAAGTTCCAATATAACCCAGAAGTTACTTTGTAACCATAACTACATAATGATATGATAAAAATGAATAGTGCAAAATATTGGTTTATGTATACACATGAATTAATGTGAATCTGAATTAATCTGAACTGTAACTACATAATTGCATGCTTAACATATAAATTTTACAGTGGCCACTAATAACAGTAGTGAAATGTATTTGGTAGAAAAACAAAGACTGAATCTGAGATGCAATCCTTATTCAAACATGTTTTTGGTGTATAATAGTTTGGAAACCGAGTTTTTGGAGAAATGAAATTAATGGTTGGATGTTTTTACTGCCCGCCTGTTTCCACCCAACAGTTCTAAAAGCAATTTAAGGAAAGCTTACACAAAATAGTGCAGACATACAGTATTAGTTGATGGTGACTTTAACCTACCGAGTAGCCTATAGATTGTGATGTCTAGTTTCATAGCATGTGGTACAGACAAGCAGACGGGTTAACTAGTTTTGAACACATTTTTGATAACTGCCTTGATAGCTAAATCAACAACCTATGCACATTGGAAACATTTTAGACTTTGTAGCTACAAATGGAATGCAGTCTAGAAAATCGGGCGATGCTGAAGGAATTAAATTAGGTAACAAAACAATAAAGGTGGTAGATTAGTTTTGTTTCTTGGGCAGTAAAATAACGTATGATGGTTGGAGTACAGAGGATATAAAATGCAAAATAGCAATGGGAAGAAAAGCTTTTTTGAAAAATAGAAATTTCCTAACATCAAATATTAATTTAAGTGTAAGGAAGTCTTTTCTGAAGGCATTTGTATGGAGTGTTGCCTTGTATGGAAGTGAAACATGGACGATAAATAGTTCAGACAGGAAGAGGATAGAAGCTTCCGAAATGTGGTGCTACAGCAGAATGCTGAAGATTAGGTGGGTGGATTGCGTAACTAATGAAGTAGTTCTGAACAAAATTGGGGAGAAAAGGAGTTTTTGGGATACCTTGACTAAAAGAAGGGATCAATTGCTAGGATACATTCCTAGACATCAAGGAATCATAAATTTAGCATTGGAGGAAAGTGTGTGGGGGGAAAAATCGCAGAGGGAGACAAAGAGACGAATGTAGTGAGCAGATTCAAATGGAGAGGAGATGAAGAGGCTTGTTTAGGATAGAGTAGGGTAGAGAGCTATATCAAACTGGTCTCCAGATTGAAGACTGCAGCTACAAACTGTCTTGCCATCAACAATGTTGATAAATTAGTGATCATGATTTTGTCATAGCAATGATGCTTAACTAAAGTTAATAAATCAATCAAGAAAGGTAGAAAGAACTGATAAACAATTTTTAGTGCTTACTTAGAGTGTGAATTGACATTGTTTCGCTTTGTTATAATGGATGTAGAGGAATTATGGACAAATTCTAAATCATGTTGTAAAGAAGAACATGCCAACTAACAAAGGGAAGGCCTCAGACAAAGCCAACTGATCCCATTCAAATTTGGCAGGTCGCTTGTGTTCAATCTAAAACATGGACTCTTCAGGTATTTTGTCTCAACACCCCCTCCTCCATCAACCCTGTTTTTGAGAAAACCATCACTAAAGGTTATGATGAGCAACCTATTAAAAATTAAAGGGATAGATAGATAATTGTAAATAGAGCTTTTTCTACCATATGTATGCTTCACGCAAATGCATACTTTTCCAGAAATCGAGGAAAGAAAGTTTCACAATTAATGCTTATGAGCCCAAATGATAAATGCTTTTCACCAAGAGCACTGATAGCACAATGACAAAGGTAACTGGCTGATAAACGGTACACCTGGCTTCAATTCTCGAAGAAATCTAACTGATGTAATTCTTCTCATTTATATTTTTACATATTTCAATTGATAGGCAAAGGAAGGTTAATAAGGTAAGTAAAACAATAAAGAATGATAACAAGGTTGGCAAACAAATTTGTCAAACTACTTGGTATAGTAAACAATGAAAATGTTGTTCCTGGTCACTTTACAATGGCTCTTCCACTCACTGTTATGTGTCCTCACTTTTCTTTGAACAACTAGATGCATGGTACTTGCCATATAAACATTCAAAACAAATGTATTTACTAAAAATAACACATTTCCAGCTTGGTGGTATGACGTGAAATATTTATTTAAAAAAATCACATATTGATTTTGTTCACATGATTATGCCTCGACTGGCATCTCTGTCCAACCTCTTTGCCTCTTTGCATTTTGCATATGGCTGCCCTGGTGTGTGTGTGTGTGTGTGTGTGTGTGTGTGTGTGTGTGTGTGTGTGTGTGTGTATGTGTTTGTGTTTGTGTTTGTTTACCTATCCTTTTTCCCCCCAAGGTAAGTCTTTCCTGTCCCGAAATTGGAATGATTCCTTACCCACTCCCTTAAAACCCTCATCCTTTCATTTTCCCTCTCCTTCTCTGCTCTTTCTGATGAAGCAACCTTAGGTTGTGAAAGGTCAGTTTTGTGAGTGTGTTAGTGTATGTTTTTATTTTTGTGTATCAATGAACTGGTGTCTTCTCGCCTGGTAAAACCAACTTTCTTTACATTTTTTAAAATATTTTTTATTATTCTGTACTGTGTTGTGTACCTTATTAACCCTCTTCCTCCTATCCCTACATGAATTCTGATACAAAATACTACAATTTAACAAAATGTAAACTGTAAAGCTTTCTTGAGATGCAAACCTTGAACCCAGATTCTCTGCTTCCCAGCCAGTTACCTTAGCTGTAACACAGTAGAAGATCAATGTGCAAAGCTTACAACTACATCACATTTGTGCTTTAGTGAAAGATGTTGCTGTGAACCTGAGAAAATTTGGATCCTACGTAAAATAAATAAGCAGATGAAAGGCCTCTAACTGGTTAGTCGATTAGAGATGGTCTATTAGCGTGCTCGAGAAACGCATGACTAGTACTCTCAAGAATTTTTTGACAGTGCTGCATTCTCTGGAGGTTGAGTGAAACTACTGTGCAAGGAAGCATTGACACAGAGCAGTTACAATCATTTTCTTCCATACATGCAAGTTAGAAGTTGTACTTTTTTTTACATATTGGTGTCATGTATGCAGCTTTCCTTTATTTGTAATGTATTATTATTAGTAGTAGGAAGTTTTACAGAAGGAAAAAATCCTAGGACTATTAATAAAACACATATCTGACTCAAAACTAAAACTTCATTCTTCCTTAAAATATCTACCCTATGCATTCTGCATGTATTTATACTTAATTGAGAGAGAAATTCTAAACATATTACATCCAAAATAGCCTTGCATACATTTGCTTGTGGTAAAAATAATTCGATAAAATTTAACTGTATCGTTGATTTTTTTCTTCTGTCGTTAAGAGTTCAGCTTAAAGCTGTGGTACTTTCTCAAACAGCTGCCACAATTTATGACTGTCAGTTTTTCTATCCTCATACTGTCCAAAAGTTCGGATAGTGTTAATTTTGATGGATGTTGTATGGTGTCAGTGTTAAATTAAAAATTAAAGTTTTGCATACTGGCAGACTGTTTCAGGAACTATCGATTTTTTTACTCCATTTCCTTTAAGTAATAGTATGAATGGATAACATACATAAAATCTTTTATTTTTATTTTTATTTATTTATTTATTTATTTATTTTTTTTTTATTGCTAGAAGAATGCACTTCTCTATTCATGGTTGTATGTGTTTGCTGGATCTGTTGCTTATATAAATGTCTTATCAAGCCTGTTCATTTTTTGCTACATGAAGAAGCTTAAAACATATATATTGCTATAAATGTTATCGCCATTCTCCATAAAGTACTGCCAGTTCCATGGTTTTCATTTTAATGTATCTGTCTTTGAATCACAATCACAACGGGTGTTGCCTGTCAGCATCAATTCAAATAACTGCATGAGTGACGCCCGGCCCCAGCCAACTGGCACACAGCGCCACGTGCCGTTTCTCGGGAGCTTCTCGAGAATCACTTGAGCACCAGCAGCGCGAGAAATTCTTGGTGCGGTCGAATTGCCGCTCCTCATAGTCCCGTCCCTATAGTCGATGAGTATGGGGTGGCAATAGAAGACAGCAAAGCAAAACTGAAGTTTGAAATTTCATGTTTAGGGATACATTCACATAGGTGGATCGTACAACCATACCATTGTTTAACCATTGCATGGACTTCCCATTGGGAGACATGCTAATAAACATCCCTGATGTAGAAAAGCAGCTGAGAGAGTTCTGGATTGAATCCCAACTCTGTTTTACAAAGGTTACACTTATTATGGAACTTTGCTACAGTGCATAGCCCAAGCAGCTGTAAAGAAAGTACAGGTGACTCCTGTTCATAAGAAAGCTAAACAAACAAACCAGCATAAGTATAGACCAATATCATTAACATCAATTTGCTGCAGAATTATTGAACAAATTCACAATTTGAATTTAATAAATTTCCTTGAGATGGAAAAGCTACTGTCCTAGAATTAGCATCTGCTTCCCTTTTCTCACATGATATATTGCAACCCATAGATGAACTGCAACAGGCAGACTGCATATTCCTTGACTTTCTAACTGCATTTGACACAGAGCCAATCTGCAGACTGCTAATAAAAGTAGGAGCATATCCAATACGTTCTGAAAAGTATAAATGCTTCACAGACTACTTACGTAACAGAAGCCAGTATACAGTGTGATTCTTATAATAAAGAAGACAGTGACCAACCACTTTTGATTATGCTATTTATTAACTAAATAGCCGCCGTTACTGGTTTCGAACCTTTCAGTTCATCATCAGATGGCTGTTCACGTCCACACGAATGTCACTTACATTTTTCTTTTATGCAGATAATTTTTCTTTTGGCGAAAAGTTTTTGGTTGTGTGGTGCCGTCCGAAAGTTGGTTCCATTAGGTTGTGTCGCTGATTACTGCAGCTGTTGCTGCAATAAACACTTTTTGAAACACTTATATGGAGGAACAACGCACAATTAACCACACATAAGCACACATACAAACAATATGTTTTCACCACATTGATGATGAACTGAAAGGTTTGAAACTGGTAACGGCACTATTTAGTTAATAAATAGCATAATCACAAGTGGTTGGATGCTGTCTTCTTTATTATAAGAATTGCCCTGTATTTCATACACAACCACGGGTTCAAAATGTGTTTTTGACAAAATAGCACGAAGCCAGTATGTTGTCCTTGATGACAATTGTTCATCAGAGACAAGGAGACAGTTGTGAAAACCACATCACCATCAATTTAATAAGTCATAGTTGCAAAATTCTAACATGCATTATTTACTGGAGCATTGGGGAAGGGGGAATAAAAATAAATAAATAAAAACCCTTGTAGAAGTCAACCCTGTGTAAGATCAGTTTAGATTTAGGAGAAATGTAGAAACATGTGCAGCAATACTCACTTTATGACCTGTCTTACCTTTAAGAAATGAAAAAAACTACTTTTCTAGCTTTTATAGATCTGGAGAAAGCTCTTAAGTGTGTTGATCGGAATATACTTTCAAATTATGAATTCAACAGGGCTAAAATTAGTGAACGGAAGGTTATTTACAGCTTGTACAGAAACCATATAGCAGTTATTAAGAGTTGCAGGGCATGAAAGGGAAGCATTGATTGGGAAGGAAGTAAGTTATAGCCTTTCCCCAATGTCACTCAATTTGTTCACTGAGCATGCTGTGAAGGAACATAAGAAAAAATTTGGAGAAGGAATTAAAAGTTCAGTGTGAAGAAATAAAAACCTTGCTGTTTGTCAGATAAATTGTCAGAAACAGCAAAGAACCTGGAAGAATAATTGAACAAAATGGATAGTGTCTTGAAAGAGAAATAAAGATGAACATTAACAAGAGCAAAAGAAGGGTAATGGAATGTAGTATAAGAAAATCAGGCTATGCTGCAGGAATTAGATTAGGTAATGAGACAATAATGGTGGGAGACAACTTCTGTTACTTTTCCAGTAAAGTAATGTACAATGGTCACAATACAGATGATATAAAATTCAGAATGGCAATGATAAGAAAAGAATTTCTTAAAAAGAGGAATTTGTTAACATTGAATATTTATATAGACGTTAGGAAGTCTTTTTGAAGGCTTTTGTGTGGAGTGGTGTGTTGTACATCAGTGAAACATAGACATCTGTTCAGGCAAGAAGAGGATAGAAGCTTTTGAAATGTGCTGCTATACACAAATGTTGAAGATTAGTTTGGTATATCGCGTAACTAATGAGGTGTTTCTGAACAGAATTGGGAAGAAAAGAAATTTCTAGCATACCTTGGGTAACAGAAGGTATCAAGTGGTGGGACACATTCTTAGACATTAAGGAATCTTCAATTTAGTTACTATATTCAGCTATATATTGAGGGTAATTTGTAACTCACTGCAAAGACATGAGAGACACATAAAAAAGAATTCGAGCACCCACAAATTATATGTTGGCCACAGCTTTCAGGAGAGGAATTCTGACAATGGATCTGGCCAAAAGGTAAGTTTTGTGTGTGTGTGTGTGTGTGTGTGTGTGTGTGTGTGTGTGTGTGTGTGTGTGTGTACAAATGGTTTTTTTTTTGTGCCTTTTAGGGCTTGATGAATGTCTTACAGTGAGTAACAAATTATCCTCATTATATTTGTAATTTATGTTTGTGACAACGTCAAAGTCGTTGTACATAGAAAATTCATGTGACTATTTGAATTTGTCAATCATTCAAATATGAACTTAGTGTTAATCTCGTGGAACTAAAAAAGAAGTAAATAAATTCTGCTTTGGACGTAGATAGAAAGTGACAAAAGTGCCCAAACAACATGAAAAGTCTCCTTTCATTCCCTACAGCAGAGTGGTTCACTACAGTGTGACCACTTGGTAAAGTTTAAGAGATGACAAGTTGTTATTATTCATTACTCACTCAGTATTTATTTTCATTGCATTATTGATTTTTATTTGTCACAGGTGATAAATATGTCGCTGGTTCCATCTGGTGATGGTGTCTCCTGGCCTGTAGCAGATGGATGCCATCAGTTTACTCTGACTGTAGGTACATTAAATCTTGGCCTATTTGCTTATACTGCATGCTGTATCCAGTAAGCAAACAACTGAAACATTCATTCAGTGATTGTAGGTATACTCACTTGAAGGAAGAAACTAAAGTGTACGGATGTGAGCAGTTTGAAAACTAAAACAGCTGAGTAGGATGATGCAACTTTTTGATTGTATCCTACAATTTATCTAGTAAGAAATGGAGGAGGGGGGAGGGAGGGATATTTAAGAGGACTTTCTTCTTAAGCCGTGACACATGCTACCACTGGAAACATGTTTCAGATGCAAACATGTTTCCAGTTGTGTTTCGCAAAATGTTTCCAACTGTGCTTTCTGTTTGTGATTTTGTCCACATTGGTGGGAAACATTCATCGTACTGTATTTGCATCATCAGCAACATTATTTGTCTGCTACAATGACTAGGACTGCATTATTAATAGCCGATAGTTTGCGCAAGTGAAATGAAAGATCTCGCCGACGTTGGTGGATGAAAACATTCTGCAGAAGCACTGGTGAAAATAATTTATTACGGGAACTAAATATTGAAGTTTGCTCTGGTTTCTGTAACTTTACACAGATGTCTTCCACTGATTTTGAATTCCTGGTGAATATGATCACACCATTAATTTCAGTAAAGCTATTACAGTCAACCAAAGACTTGCCATTACTCTCCGATATCTGGCAATTGGAGATTCATTTCATAGTCTTGCCTATTTATTTCACATTTTAAAGCAAGCAATATCTCAGATAGTAACAGAAGTATTTGGAGAGCTGGTGGGAGTATTGAAGGATTGTGTAAAGGTACATAATTGAAAATACTGTTACATATGAATAATATGTAATTTTTATTCACTATTTATTACTTGACATATGTCATCAAAAACTATTTCATCCACTGTTTCGGCATTGCTTATGAAAGTCACAGGGGAATTAACACTTTTTGTAGATTCCCCTGACTCGTTTACACCCACTGACGTCTCCACACTTTCCAAATTGTCCATTTCTTCATTCATAACAAGTGTTAATTATAGCATGGCTTTTGCTCGGCATATCTGTGGAAGTTTCTGCAATATAGCTGTGATGTACTGTCCACAGGCGTTGTATTCATCGGCCACCTTTTCCTCTTGCCTCTTCAACACATCATTCATAATTCCGATGCAACATTTAAATTTCCGCTTTCGTGTCTTACCCCAACCTGTCTTTACTTTCCTGAGATGAAGGAGTCGACTTTGAGGGGCCAGCAATGTCTTCTTCATGTTGGCTTTCTCCACACAAAAGGTCCTCTTCCACAACCTGAAATCAAATTTGTTTCTTTCAGATGCCGTTGACTCAAAATGACTGGCGTGACATAGATTGCGTGTTCTCAGAGAGACTTAATTTCCCTTATTGTGTGGGAGCCATTGATGGGAAGTGCACAGTCCTGCAGTGCCCTGTAGCAAGTGGAAGTGAATTTTATAACTACAAAGGGGCATTTAGTATTGTGCTGCTGGCTGTTGTTGATGCCAACTATAACTTTATATATGTAAACATTGGCTGCCATGGAAGAATATCTGATGGTTGTGTATTCAGGAACACTTCTATAAGTGACTTATAGAGAGAAATAAACTGAACTTGCCACAAGCTGATAGCTTACCTGGAAGAACAAAGACTTTACCATATGTTTTTGTGGCAGATGACGCTTTTCCACTACAAGAAAATATGAAACCATATCCAGGAAGACATGATAATGGCTCAAAAGAAAGAATTTAAAAACCGCTTGTCAAGAGCATGAATGATTGTCGAGAACACATTTGGCATTATGGCTTTGGTTTTTCGGATATTTCGAAAACCAATGTTGTTGCAACCTGAGAAGACAAGACTTGTCACTCCTACAGCTGTTTTTCTCCATAATTTCCTAAGGCCAAATTCTGAATCAAGAAACAACTATACCTCTCCAGGACTTGATACTTATGATGTAGAGACGGAGAAATGAACCCAGGCACATGAAGATGAGATGACACTGCAACGATTTTTACTACACCCCGAAACATACCAATGAAAACTTCCAATAATTCCAAACAAATTCGAGATGACTTTACTGACTATTTTGTAAGCCCTCAAGGAAGCATTCTATGACAAAATCACTATGGCTGAATGTTACTATACAATATAAAATACAAATAAAGACATGTAAGTGCAATTTTTGTACCTCTTTCTCTAGTATCTTTAGTTTCCTTTGGTTCTTGAACATTGTCAAAGAACTGTGGCAGTCGACAGCTGAACCAGTTTGACATATATGCAGTGTCTGCATCACTGCCAGAAATTGCTTTCTTCTTTTCACATCTACACAAAACCACTAGCGATTACAATTTTTTGTCCACTGTGCCTTTTTCGGCGCCGAAAGCTGTAGCAATTTTTATAAGTGCATCATGTTTTGAAATAATATCTTTATAGTATTTGCTGCAGGCATTCCACAGGCAGTCCTCATTCTGGTACATGGCAATTAATTCAACAATTTGTTGCCTTGACCACTCTATTTTTAAAAGCAAATTGTATACGAACATGAATATGAACACGATAGAACACACAACACTAATAAACAGCTGATGATACATATACACAAACACTAGTGTCATGCAGCGGTGACATTTGGTAGCTGGCTGGAAACATTGCTTCTTTTGACACTGCTACGGATAGTTTCCATGTCTCAAAACATTTGAAAACATGTTTCCAAATGGTGTCTACATCAAATAGGCAGAAACATGTTTTAAGCGCAGTGTGGACGCGGCTTTATATACCAGGTGCGTACCAGGCACATTTTCTCTTATCAGCTTAATAATTTATGCACCGAAGCTCTATCAGGAAAAAGTAGTAGTATTTACGCTTAAAGGTATGAAGATGGAACAGAATTTGTCTGAATTATTATAAACATTAGTGTTGCAAAATTTTCTGTACCCTCACCATCTATAAAGGGCACGTATGGCTACAACTGATTTTATTATGATTTCAGTAGTAGCTGAATGGAATTAAAATGATTACTTTTTATATTATACTCTATATATTTGTTTTTATTTCTTTTGTGTTGTTATTACTAGCTGAAGGGTTTAAAAATCTTCATTTAGGAGAACATATAAAATAAAGGGTTGATCCCTTACCTTCCGACTCCTTCTAAAGTGGTATTCCGTCACCCACCCAAGCTCCACGTCATCCCAGTCCATCCCTATGCCACTACAACCCCAACCCCTTACCACAGGGATCATATCCCTGTGGAAGACCCCAATGCAAAACCTACCCAATCCACCCACCCAGCACTTCCTATTCCAGTCATGTCACAGGCTTATCCTACCCCATCAGAGGTTGGGCCACATGTGAAGCAGCCATGTGATATACCAACTCTGCTGCAATCATTACATAGAATTTTGTATTGGTATGACGACAAACCAGCTGTCCGTCAGGATGAATGGCCACCGCAAAACTGTGGCAAAAAACAAGGTGGACCACCCTGCGGCACAGCATGCAGCTGAGCGCGGCACTCAGGATTTAAATGGCTGCTTCACTACCCGAGCCATTTGGATCCTCCCCCCCCCCTCCACCACCAGCCCTTCTGAACTGCGGAGATGGGAGTTGTCCCTTCAACACATTATATGGTCCCACAACCATCCTGGCCTCAACCTAACAAGGAGAGGGCGCCTACTCATCATCGCCGAATTTGTCCAAATTTATGATACATGTAGGGTGTGGTGAGATGTGAAAGTGCACCAAGTGGGAAGTCCAGGTGGCTAAGCGTTTAGGAAATAAAAGGAATTTTGATGTGGATCTATCACCATATTCAGCTGCCCCTTAGAGAGTCTGTTTGGACAGCGGTGTTTGGTTCAGCGTTAAGAGATTGGATTTGTATTGAAAGGTTCGCGAGTTCTATTCCACCTGGCGCCAAATATTTTTTTGCTCCTGGGCAATGCATACAGTACTGATTGCACAATTAACTGCAAATCATATATGTTATTTTGGATTGCCAACATGCAGTATCAAAGTAATTCCCCTCAAATGTACGCCACTAGTGCAAGCATTTTGTGTATATTTTTATCGTCAGGTAAAAAATTTAATAAAAGAATTTCAGAACTGCACTTACCTAATCGAGAAAGAAGAAATCACTTTCCGAGAAGCTTGCATCAAACTATATTCCATTATACATCATCAGCTGTCCTCACAAGTATTCAGCGACATGCTGCATTATGTGTGGTTTGCTGCTGGACTGTGCAATGAAACAGGCTGTTTTCAGAATGTGAGTCAAGTTTGTTTTTCTCTGGAGACATAAAAAAAAAAAAAAAATGTAACTGCAAAATGGTGGTGTTCGTAACATACACAAGATGCGTCTTTTTTTTTTTTTTACTTATATAAATTAATACAATAATCTACATGATGTTGCGGTTAATTGTGAAGCTAGTCTGCATCCACATCTACATCAATACCCTGCAAACCACTGTGAAGTGCATTGCAGAAGGTATGTCCCAGTGTACCAGTTATTAGGGTTTTTCCCCTCCCATTCACATATTGAGCAAGGGAATAATGATAGTTTAAATGCCTCTGTGCATGCTGTAATTAATCTAATTTTGTGCTCAAGATCCCTACGGGAACAATATGTAGGTGTACTCATTGCCAAGGAGTAGAAAAAAAATTGCCGCCGGGTGGAGATGAACCTGTAAAATGTAAACTTTCATGGCCGGAAAGATCAAAATTACTAAAAATTTCTGGGCTATTATGCCATGGATTTATTATGGAAACCCAACATTTCGTCCCTGACTGCAGAGGACATTTTCAAGGGGGATCGTGGCACTTTTGAATGTCCAATGCTCACCCTGGCTCGCTACTGGGTGCGCATTGGACAAACATAAGATTTTTACATAGTGGGGACTGTAAACTGTTATAAAATTGGAATATGTTATTTGTTTTAAATCACCAAACAACAGATAACCAGAGACAATGTCGGAGTACCCAAGTCCAAATTGGTTTGTGAATTCAATAACACCACATATTGCACTTGTGTCCTCTTGTAACTTGAGGTTTTTCTCCAATACACACACCCCAATAAACAGTTTATTTTGACTCATTTGCACTGGTAACTTAAATTGATATCCATGTTTATGCCTATAGGAAGAGGTCGAGAGCTACACACGGATGTTGTATGTTCCTCCTTTTTAATCCTTTTACATGTCATCTGGCATTCTGGGCACACAACCTTCTCATGTTACACAAAACAGTAAAAGCAAAAGGCAAGTGTGCCACACTGCCATTGCTATAGTGGTTGTTGTTGTTGTTGTTTAGTGCAATACTGTCTTGTGCAGCAGAAGACTGCATTTTTATGTTTACTACATTGTTGTTCCCATGAGGACTGCTGGATGCCTAACAGAGCTACTGCAGGTGTCACGCCAGGCTTCAATTTGATCACCCACAACATGAGAAATGCCTGTTGATTACCGTCAATAATTGTGTCAGATGCCATGAAACATAAAATCGCCAGAAAAATCATGATAAGGGTATGTAACAAAATAGATATTTATGATTGAGGCCATGTAATTCAGCCACCCAAGCTTTGTACTACTGATGGCATTTTTCCCTACAGTGCAAAACTTCGAGATAAGCTGCAATGATGTCTGCATCTGTGGTAGTAATTTGAAACAACCTACACATTTCACCCAAACACAGTGACACTGTTTTTTGAAGTGGAGCTATTTGTGGGGCAACACATACAGTCCATTAATTAAAGAATGTGGAAATAACATATGTTCAGACTAGAGCTTTTTGTCTTGAGTAATAAGAAATGTTTTCCAATCCAAGGTGTGGCTTGTACAGCAGCCAGTGAAATTTTATTTTGAAGTAAAAGCCATTTTTGTTGAAAATGTCTGATGTAATGTTAACTTCAACATCAGACTTCTTTACTGTGGGTGGTCCTTACAGTGAAATTTGGAATTATATTCCTGCTTCTACAGGTTGTTTGAAAAAAGAATTTACATATTTTGAATCCATATATTTATTAAACTTTAAGTCATTTGAATATGAAACTTTGCAAACATATGTACAAACCTCTCAAGGTCAGATTACAGATGTTCAGTGTGTCTTCCATCAGCAATACAAACAATATCACATCAATACTCAAATTCCTCCCATACTCGGGCAAGCATGTCCTTTGTCACTGATGTTATGGCAGTATAGATCCAGTTCTTCAACTCTTCCAGGTTCTGTGGAAGTGGTGTACATAAACATTGTCTTCAACAAAACCCCACAGGAAGAAGTCACAGAGTGCCCCATCTTGTTGAAAAATGAAGCTGTCTTTGTGTAGCCCCAGAAATAACCAGTTTTGTCACATATCGAGATACTGCTGAAAGTTATTTGTGTTTCCATCAAAGAAGAATGGGCCATAAATAGATGATTGGGATATATTGACTTTGGGCGAATCTCGTACATGTTTAGTGACTGCATATGGGTTCTGAAGGCTCAAAATTTGACATTGTGTTTGTTTACCTGACCACTAACTTCAAAAGTCACTTCATCACTGAACACCAAGCATTGTGTGAAAGTGTTATCATTAATGTCTCAAAACATGCCAAATTGTTGTTGTAGGAAACTGCAACTCTCGACTGGCACAAAAAGTTGTTGTGAAGGACTATGT
The DNA here is from genome assembly GCA_026315105.1 of Locusta migratoria. NCBI lineage: Eukaryota > Metazoa > Arthropoda > Insecta > Orthoptera > Acrididae > Locusta > Locusta migratoria. The sequence goes on from CM048744.1 coordinate 599,490,404, forward strand.
TGGAAACAATTAGAATTTTTGCAACATTTTTTTCGGGAACATGAGAGTAACCAGAACTCTTTCCTTTACATACACATCCTGTATCTACAAACTGTTGATACCATCCGTTTGGAGGATCAGTTTGGTATCTCAAATGGATGTATCTTTGCACTCTAATCACGGAATGGCACTTTGCAAACTCGAGAACACAAAATGAATTCTGCTGTGGAATAGCCATTTTGAACATATGACTGTTAACAAACAAAACAGAAGACAACTGACATCTAGTGGCTACTAATATAAACTAGACAGTGTATTCGTTTCTTCAGTAGCTGATCCGAGGCACAGCAATCAATAATTTGGACAAAACAATATATTGTAATACGTATATTCTTTTTGAAACACTGTGTATTTATATTGAATAATGCTGGCTCAGAAAGAGAGAGAAAGAAATAAGTGGTCAAAATGTAAATGATTTTTGTTTTACACTCTGTCCAGATAAATTATAGTCACCTCCTGAAATATTTTTTGTTGTAAATCTTCTAGTGATAAGACTAGTATGTTCAAATCTGTAATCAGTTGAAAAGTTGAAAAAATTCCTTCTGCTAATACACATTTTGTGTTCCAAGTACTTTAGTTTGCTTAAAAAACTTACCGTTCATAAACACTGTGCAGTCATTAATTCTTGAAATAAGAACAATGAATAAGTTTTGTCTAAAAAATACATATTGGATTCAAGCAAATACATTTCCACATGGTTTTACAGGCTTTCTTTAATGTTTTGGAATATGGTCAAAAAGGAATTGTGGCCCAACAGTATGCAGAAGCATCTTCTTCCACATGATGGCCTTTGCTTCACACACAGCAGTGACCAGCTTATTTCTGGTGGCAACTGTAAAGATGGTAGTAGTGCAGTGCTGAGTCACTATCCCTTCACTTGAAACAGAAACAAAACAACTAATTTTAATTACATTTGTAAATTAAAATAAGAATGTGTAGAAACAATTAAAATATATCTTCGTGTGGAAATTACCTGCAGATTTGAGCTTGGGAGAGGAAGTGTAACTTGGTATGCATTTTGTCACACCTCCAATGCCACAAAAGCTCATAAATAATTCTTTAGTAGAAGTGACACCAAAAGTAAAAAGAAGGCATGAAGATGCTTCCCATAAGCCTAGACTTTCGGTGTATTATCATAAGGTGGAAATGCTGATGGCATGGTCAATCTGCTGAGACTTCTTGGTAATAGCTGCTGTACGAGCCTACTGTTGCTCAGTGATAGTTCGGAGACCTGCCTAATGTTTAAAATAAATGAGCAATTAAAGACACCGAGCACATGGAAGTTATAATCAAAAGCGGGGCATTATAAAGACGTTGGTGGACAGAGCAAGGAACATCTGCGAACCGGAATTACTCGACGCGGAATTGAAACACCTGAGTAATGCTTTACTTAAGAATGGCTATTCGTCTGCAGAGATAAGGAGAGCTTTGAGACCAGCACATAGAGTTGAAAATGATGAAAAGGGTTCCTGTGAAATCTAAAGTTTTCTTACCTTGTATTAAGGACGTCACCAACCACATCGGTAAAATTTTGACGAAACGTAATGTTGCCGTTATTTACAAACCTACTCGGAAGATACAGGATCACCTAAAATTGGCAAAGGATGCTCGCAAACCGCTGGAAAAAGCAGGAATTTATAGGATTCTGTGTAGCTCTGGGGACTTATACGTGGGTAACACAAAACGAACAGTCAAAAAACAACTAGATGAGCACAAGGGGAACTGTACAAGGGGAGAGACTGACAGATCAGCTGTTGCTGAACATGTTTTTCAACCAGGGGACCACCTTATTCAATTTGATTAGACTCAGGTTTTAGCAGCCACAAATGGATACCACGAAAGACTGTACAGAGAGGCTATAGAAATTGTAAAACACCCCAATAATTTCAATAGGATGGAGGAGGGCATGAAACTAAATGATATCTGGATTTCGGTTTTGAAGAAGAAATGTAACAGTCTTCCACCATGGAACGATATTAACGGACGGAGAAAATCGGAAACGATGAATTGCGCGCGCATGTCAAAAACATCTGATGTCACACCATTGCACGCGAGCCCTCGTAAACGGAGTTTGGTTTCAGTCAGCAGCAAGCCAGGGTGTGATTCGGACATCCAACAGTGCCACGATCCCCCTTGAGAATGTCCTCCGCAGTCAGGGATGAAATGTTGGGTTTTAATAATAAATCCACTAGACCATGGCATAACAGCCTGGAAATTTTTAGTAATTTTGACCATTCCGGCCGTGAAAGTTTACATTTTACAATCATACCACCTTCTTCACCAAAAATTATTATTTGTAAACATTTTAAACTTTTTTTCTGATGAAAGGGAGGGGGGGGGGGGGGGGCAGAGTTGTGATGGAAGACAGATGAGGTAGTTCTAGTGGGAGACAAATTATGGTGGGATTGAGAAAGTGGCAGTGAAATATAAATGGAGATGGATGTAGGGAATAGCAGTGAAAGGAAAAGACAGAGGAGACACTGATCAGTGAGGGACACCAGCAGAAAGAGACAAAGATGGATGGAGATAGTAGCAGTGGGATCAGAGAAGAGAGGAAACAATGAAAGTAATAAAAGAGGAGAGACTATACATAGGCTTAGGTGCTCTGTAGCCCCCCCCCCTTCCCGATTTGTGAACTGTAACATGAGAATAATTGGCCCAGATTTTTGCCCATCTCTGTGTTCAAAATTCCTGGACGCTAGAACAAAATGCCAAGCTAAACATTCTCGAAGCCATGTATGAAGAGGAAACAACGGTGGTTGAAGAGAAAGACAGCAGGCTGTAAGTGAAAAAGAATGGGGCAAAACAATGTCAACTGGACAGAGAGACACTGAAAGTAGCAGAGAGGAGTCAGTGGTAAGGAAGAGTGAGGGAAAGGGGTGAAGGCAGTGACAGTGTGAGGAATAGACAGGTAAAAGTGTCACTGGAAGGAACAGGAGATAGTGGGAGAGAGGGAGACATAATATACACATTTGCAGTGACAGACAGATGTTGAGTGTGAAGGCAAAGAAAGACACAGTAAAAAGGTTTAGAATGTTGTATGTTAAACAAGAGCAAATATGTTTGCATTTTAAATTTTTTGATGAAGTTGTAATGAGGATTGAAGGAATTGGTTTTAAAGAGAAAAATATTTGTCTTTTTTTTATGCTCAGACAAGAGCATTTTTCTGCTGATTTTTAACTTGCATGGACTATAGAAAACAATTTTTTTTAAATGTTTGAAGATATAAAATTTGATTCCATACTGAACAACACGGACTCATAGTGTTAAAGTCTGTTTCGTATCAACATTGGGAGACTATGTAGATTCATTGGTGCATTAATAATTGAATATCCTTTTATTTTTGGTTAACCTTCTATTTTTTAAACTTTTGGCAGTTTGTAATAGCTTTTCTCAAAAAACTGATGAGCATTAGATGAGCATTGCTCAAATCCAGTTATTCATATTTTTCTAACCATCAAAAATTTAAGCACATGATCAAGAGAAATACTAAGCTGGACTTTGCTTATAATATTAACATGATATCTCATACTGTAAGTGCAACAATAAGATAAATTTAGATGCTTTGCTAGTCATTGGATTTATCATCTTGTGATGTGTATAATGTCTACATATGATCACAACTTTTAATGGTCCTAGTTCACGAGTTAAAGAAAGAGGCATATACCTTGAAGGCATGAGGCTTCTTGACTGCAAGGCTGTGGCCGGAGGTCAGTTTGACTGTGCCTTCCACCATTTATGCCCAGCCAGTGCAAGTTGGTGAATAGCCCATTCGTATTTTTCCTCCCATAAAATCCATCGGCAAGACTGTTAACTTGTCGTCATCTACTGCTGCGGAGTGTTAGTGTCTTCATTGCATATGATGGCTATCTGGAAAGTAGATTACATTTTCATCTGGAACATCAAACCAAAAGGGCCAGTGCAGCTATATTATTGTCTTGTCTGTACTATTACCATCAACAAGGCAAAAGGCCAATTGATGATTGCTGGCTTAAATTCGGGATATTCATGCTTCTCAAGTGGCCAATTATCTGTGGCTTGCTCCTAAGCTGACACACAAAAAAATTGTGTTTTTACACCAAATAGAAAAACAGAAAACATTATCTATCTGCTGGCCTTAAGATGAATTAATTTAAAAAATGTAATTTCTCATTTGTCTTAAATAAAAGGTTTTTTTTTTTCTGTTGGACTTATTATGTCACTGTACCTAAATCTATATCTGCTTAAACTTCATCACTTGATCTCCATCGATTCACCAGTAATAAGTGCTACCTGCACAAAGCTGAGACGGGTCACTAGTTTCATTGAAAACATTTTAAATGCATGCCACTATCGAAATTCCACAAGTTGTGAAGTGTGGTCGGAAATAAAGTTTATGTTGGCAATAAAACTATAAATTAATTGAAATTTATTAGCAACTACATGAAGTTTATGGAATCAATGTAATCACTGAAGGGGGAGTGCCACCAGTGTCGCATTAGTTTTGAAATTGACCATGCTAATGTTCATGATGTAGAGCGAATCGTGACTGATGAACTGGTTGAAAGATTTAAGGATACAGTTTATTCACAATAATGAAGCTTTCATGTAGTTTTTCACAAATTTCATGAGGTTTGTTGCATAAAATCGTTGCACTGAAACTAGAGCATCACAATTTTCGTGCAGTCTGATAGATTACCACAAGACACAGCATATGGCTGTAACTGATAGTTTATTCATTCAATGACGTGTGTGTACAAAGTTACAGCTTAACTATTTTTGCTTGACTCAGTTTTGTATGATAGAACTGTTTGATATCTATGAGAATAAACATCTTCATTTGTAATAAAAATAAGAAATTTCAGCTTGGCAGTGCAATATGAAATACTGTATTTTGTTCCAATGATTGAGAATCATCAGTACAGATTTTGAGTCATGAGGACTCATGTACACAGCATAAAACATTTAATAGTCAGTGCATGTTACAAGTTTAAAGTTTTATACTTGTAACATATGTACTAGGAAGACCTTTTATTTGTTTTATGTTTTATGTGGAGTGCATGGGTCCACATGAATCAAAATCCGCATTGATGATGTTCCATTGTAGGAACAAAATTTATATGTGATTTTTAAAAATAAATATTTCATATCACACCACCAAGCTGCTATTTCTAATTTTTATTGCAATATTGTGGTGGGTTGGCACATCTTCCAGTATGGAGTCAACTTACAAGAAGATCTCTACACAATAGAGATTACACTTAGCAAAAATAATTGTTGTATGAATATAATTTTTTTACATACATTAATTTTTCATTAACTCACAGGAGACAGTTTTTGTGACTATTTATTTCCCCAATTGCAGATGGAGCAAAAAGAACAAAAGGCTGAAAAACGCAGTCAGTCTCGAACCTACATAGTCAGAGACAGTTACTCTGGTTCGTGGGTTCCTATATCAAAAGGTTGGCGCATATTATTTTATGCACCATGTACAGATGAACATCGTCTCCCTCTCGATCAAGGCGATGTTTTATTGGTAACAAGGTGGAGAAGGTGGGTATGAACTCAGAGTTTAAAATGGCGTTACCATTTTCTTTATTTTTTATGTTTCATATTTAATGGTTGATTGTACATACCTTACATTTTATAGTGATTTAAGATATGATAATTTAACTAAACCAAGAAAACCACTTGTGTAGCTAATTAATACTTGACACTTAGAAATGTGTAACAGTACAAGGAAATTAAAAACTTCAAACTTGCTGCTCTTTTTATAGTGTGCACATACAATCTCAGACGCACAACTTTGAGGAAAGGCAATTACTAGTGAATAACACGTACAGCAACAAGGAAGCAGTAGTAAGATGTATTGGTCAACTAAGGAGTGGGAGATTAATAGGAGGCATGAAACAGAGATAAACAAGTGGTTTTCAGTAGAAGGAGGTAGTAGGTACAGATACAGGGAACATTCAAAAGGGGACCCATACCATAATTCAAGAATTTATTCTATTATTTGAGACGACTGTCCAAAAAGGTACATAGGATGAATGGGCAGATCTTCATAGAGCACCTCAACCTAAACAGTTCCAGATTGCCATAAACTTCACACTTAAGACAACTAAAATTCTGTAACAAGCCCCCAAAATAATGAAATATAACAATGGAAAATCCAATTGGAATGTCATTAATGGAGGATAGATAATAACTCAGTGTAAAGAGGTTCGCTGAGCTGCTGACAGTCATGAAAAATAGATGATCACATTCACATAACTTAAATTTTCAGGCGTGCCTTCATCAGAAAAGAAACGCATACATTCACACGCAACCACCTTCTCCTGCTGCTACAGCCACCTGGACCAGAGATAGTGGTTATATGTGTATAGTTGTCTGAGTGATTGTGTGAATGTATGTGTTTCTTTTCTAATGAAAGCCATGACTGAAAATTTAAGTTGTGTGAATGTGATTGTCTATTTTTCATGACTGACGGATTGTCAGTTTAAATGACAAACTATCCAAGTCACACACATCAAATTGAGAGGCTGGCTTTTTAATAATTTTTACCTAATATGACACAAAGTGTAGAGTCAAGTTATTTTTATGTCTGATGAGATAAGGGGGAAAAAGCAAGTGATGGACCTGACCAATAATCCTTGTTAACCATCCTAAGAATTAAATGTAAAAACAGTGTAAGTAGTATACAAATACACCCCCCCCCCCCCCGCGGTATCGGGGGTAAGAATAGGCCCACGGCATTTCTGCCTGTTGTAAGAGGCGACTAAAAGGAGTCCTCATACATTTTGGCTTTACATCTGTGGTCCCCTATGTGGGTTTGACCTTCCATTTTTCAAAATTTTTTTCAGAAGAGCGAACAATTTGGGGAAGGACACCTTACGTGGTGCAACATGTAATTCCCGTGCCATGTCATCTTATGCACCCATCAGGGAATGGACTTACGACTGTGGCTTCTCTTCTGCCATTGGGCACGCCATTTCTTTTTCCGTGCAAGTCGCGTCCATTGTGCACTGATATCCAAGCACTTTCCTTTATGATGGTTCACACAGCGCCAGAAAGCCAGCACGGTAGCCAGTCCGTTGTGGTGGGGTCGTCATGTACCCTCTTGGCTGTAGCCCCCTGACAACACGGGGATCGCTCTACCGATGCCAGACCTGAATACTCCTCATGCAAGCCAAGGAGTAGATGCTTGTCTCTGTGGGGCATCAGGACTTCCGGCAAAGGTCATCCCGCCAGGTGACGTTGCTGTGGCTGGGTGGCGCCCGTGAGGAGAGCCCCTTATCGGAGTGGGTGGCATCAGGGCGGATTACCCATAAAGAAGAGACAAAAATCGGGTGACGTTGGCGGACGTACAACCGCCGTCTCCAAGAAAGGAAAGTTCAATGCCTCCATGTGCGACCCCCAAACTTGGGAGGGACTTAAGACAGCAAAACAGAATGAAGAATATGCTCAGAGATATCTCGTTTGCAGCAGGACTGACAGGGACTCATTCTCAGCGACCAAGCCTCAGTTCTTTGTGGACCATCTGGAGGACAGGTTTGGGGAAGTGGAGTCACTATCTAAGATGCGCAATGGTTCTGTTTTAATCCACATGGTATCTCCTGCCCAGTCATGGGTGCTACTTACCTTTGACAAACTGGGTGATGTTGCAGTGACCATTACTCCCCACAAGTCCCTTAATATGGTCCAGGGTGTAATTTTCCATAGGGATTTGTTGCTCCAGACGGACGATGAGTTAGGGGTGAACCTTGAATGACGAGGAGTTCATTTTATCCAACACCTCCATAGGGGTCCAAAGGATAATAGGGTCGCTCCTGGTGCCTTCATCTTGACCTTTGAGGTTGATACATTGCCCGAAAAGGTCAAGGTGATGATCTACCGTTGTGACATGCGGCCTTATATTCCTCCCCCTATGAGGTGCTATCAATGCTGGAAGTTCGGTGACATGTCTTCCTATTGTACTTCCAGTGCTACATGTAGGGACTTCGGGCGTCCAGCACATCTGGGCGCCCCATGTACATCGCCTCCCATCTGCGTCAATTGTTGTCAGAACCATCCTCCCTGCTCATCACAATGTCCCACACTCCAACGGGAGTGGAAAATTACAGATTATAAAACCCTGGACCATATATCATATAATGAGGCGAGGAAAAAAATTGAGCATCTGCACCCTGTTCCTATGAACAACTCGTTCGCAGCAGTAACGTCATCGCCACTCTCCTTGGCGGCAGCGGTATTTCCTGCTTCAACTGTTTCTGTGGGCCGCCAGCCTAAGCCTGCACCCACGATGGTTTGGGGGTTATCCTTTCACAGCTTCCAAGGTGAAAGCCTCAGGGTCAGCTACCACCTCTCCGCTGGAGAAAGAACAACCTTCTCTGGCTTCCCTCACACGGAAGGGGTCCCTTGGGACACTCCCTTCCGCCAGTGTCGATATCAACACTAACCAGCAGCAGGCGCCCTCGCAGACTGCTGCTCACAGGGCTTCGCGCTCCTCCTCAGTCCCTGTGGCTGAGGCTGAGAAGCGCTTACCACTGGCGAAGCCCCCGAGGGAATGGAGAGGTAAACCAAGACAAAAGAAGAACACGACACAGGAGTCCATGGTAGCTTACGCACCACCACTCCCCTTTACCTCTACTTCTGAGGATGAGGTGGAGAGTCTTGTGTCACCCAAGGACCTCGCTCTCGGGGACGCCCTAGACAAAACGGACACTCTTGATGCAAGTGATGCTGGGTTATAACCCATCGACTCGTCTGATTCATGTCTTCCCAGCACTCAACCAATGTCATCCTCGAGTGGAACTGCGGCATTTTCTTCCCCCACCTGGCTGAGCAACGGCAGCTTCTGAGCACGACATCTGCTTTCTGCATTGCTCTCCAGGAAACCTGATTTTCAGCAATGCGGACCCCTGCGCTTCCTGGCTACAGGGGATATTACTGCAATCGTAGGACATATAACAGGGTCTCAGGTGGAGTGTGTGTGTATGTCCTCACCTCTGTGTATAGTGAACCCATGCCCCTTTGAACACCATTGGAAGCAGTGGCTGTCAGGGTGAGACCCACACAGGAGTTAACTGTTTGCAGTATCTACTTGCCGCCAGATGGTGATGTATCTGTGAATGTTTTGGCAGTACTCGTAGCTCAACTACCCCCACCTTTCTTACTGTTGGGCGACTTTAATCCCCACAGTCCCTTGTGGGGTGTTCTACGATCTCTGGTCATGGCAGGGTTGTCGAGGATTTACTAACTCAACTCGACCTCTCCCTCTTAAATACAGCCCCCCCCCCCCAACTCACACATTTTAGTGTGGCACATGGCACATTTTCAGCCATTGATCTATCCATTTGCAGCCACAGCCTTCCACCATCTGTTCACTGGAGACCCCATGACGACTTGTGTAGTAGTGACCATGTCCCCATTTCTTTGTCACTCCCACAATGCGAGACCCCAGCACTTCCACCCAGGTGGGTTCTGCACAAGGCTAAATGGGAAGACTATGCTTCTGCTGCCACCACCACTTGAGAACATCGATGTGGTGGTCGAGAGCGCCACACTTTCTATTATTTCTGCTGCGGACGCTACCGTTCTGCGTTCATCAGAGTGCCCACAGCGTAAGACAGTGCCGTGGTTGTAGCCAGAGGTCGCTGAGGCCATTAAAGACTACAGGCGGGCCTTACAGCGGTACAAACGGCACTCCTCTCAGGAGTATGTCATCAATTTTAAACGGCTTCGCACTCGTTCTCGTCATCTCATTAAGAAATGGAAGCAAAAGTGCTGGGAGAGGTACATCTCCACTATTGGAAAAGGTACCTCCACCACCCAGGACTAGAGCAAGGTCAGGCGTTTAAGGGGATACCCAACACCAGCAGGAATCCCTGGGATCTCCATTAATGGAGTTGTATGTACTGACCCAGCTACGCTTGCGGAGATGTTTGCTGAGCATTATGCTCATGCCTTTTCTTCTGTGAATTACCCACCAACTTTTTGTACATTAAAAGAGCAGGTGGAACGCCAGCCCCTCTCCTTTACTACCCACCTTATGGACGCATATAACACACCATTTACAGATTGGAATTCCTCAGTGCTCTTAAACAGTGTCCCGACACGGCTCTGGGACCTGATAGCATCCACAGCCAGATGCTGGAACATCTGTCAGTGGAGATCCAGCGTAATCTCCTTGCACTCTTCAACCACATCTGGTGCGACGGGGTATTTCCTTTGCAGTGGTGGGAGGGTATAATCATACCGGTGATTAAACTGGGCAAAAACCATGTCAATTTAGATAGCTATCGGCCCATCACCCTGACCAATGTCCTCTGTAAACTGTTGGAGCACATGGTCAGTAGGCGGTTGTGCTGGATCCTCGAGACTCGGGCTTACTGGCTCCATGCCAGGGCGAGTTCCGCCAGGGATGCTCCACCACCAACAACCTGGTGTACCTCGAGTCTGCAATCCGCACTGCCTTTTCCAGGCGCCAACATCTGATAACCGTCTTTTTCAATATGCAAAAAGCATATGATACAACCTGGCGGCACCACATACTTAGCACATTACATGGTTGGGGTCTTTGGGGCTCACTCCTGAATTTTATTAAAAACTTTTTAGCTGTCCGAACTTTTCGTGTTCAAGTTGGTGCCTCTCATAGTACCTCTCATGTACAGGAACATGGGGTTCTTCAGGGCTCTGTTTTGAGTGTCCCCTTATTTTTAGTCGCCATTAACGGCTTAGCTACAGCAGTTGGGTCATCAGTATCCCCTTCACTATTTGCTGACAACTTTTGTATCTATTTTAGCGCCTCCAGCACTCAGCCATTAGGAAGGCGCAGTCCTGGGCTCTTATCCACGGCTTCCAGTTCTCTGCTGCGAAGACAAGTGTTACGCACTTTTGTCGGCTTCGGACGGTTCACCCTCATCCTGAACTGTATCTTGGCGACTGCCCATTAGAGGTTGTGGGCACTCATCGTTTTTTAGGGCTTGTTTTTTACTCTGGCTGGCGTGGCGCCCCCACATCTGTCAATTAAAATGGGAGTGCTGGTGCCACCTCAATGTTCTCCACCTGAGCCATACTTCCTGGGGTGCTGACCACTCCACCCTTTTGCGGCTCTATCAGGCTCTGGTGCAGTCTCGTTTAGATTTTGCATGTGTTGCCTATGGTTCTCCCTCACCCTCTGCATGCGCTTGCTGGACCCCAATCACCACTGTGGGGTTCGCATCGCAACAGGTGCCTTTCGTACCAGCCCTGTGGGCAGCTTACTTGCTGAGGCTGGGGTACCACCTTTGCAGATTCGCCGCCGACAACTGCTTGAAGCCTATGAAGCGCTCGTGCACAGCTCGTCAGGCCACCCAAACCATTGTGTTCTTTTCTCCCGCATGGTCGTCCATGACCAACAGCGATGACCCAGGTCGAGTCATACGATCGCCTACAGGGTCCAGTCACTGTTGCAGGAACTTGAGTCTTACCCCCTACCACCTCCATATTGGGCCCACGCACGCACGCCTCCATGGCGCCTGCCAAGGCCGTGTATTTGCCTAGACTTAGCCTGTGGACGCAGAGACTCAGTTCCACCTGAAGTTCTCTGTCGCCAGTTCTTAGCGGTCGTAGCTCGATTCCCTGGACATGACCTGGTTTACACGGATCGTGCGAAAGTTGAGAGCCGGGTTGGTTTTGCGTTCGTTCATGACAAACATGTTGAACAACACTCGCTGCCGGATGGCTACAGTGTCTATATCGCAGAGCTGGTGGCAATTTCCCTGCTCTCGAGCACATCCGGTCCTGCTCAAGTGAATCCTTTCTTATCTGCAGTGACTCCCTGAGCAGCCTGAAAGCCCTCGAACAGTGCTATCCACGGTCTCCTCTGGTGTTGGGAATTCAGGAGGCCCTGTCTGCCCTTGACAGGTCCGGTCGATCAGTAGTGTTCCTCTGGTCCCCGGGTCATTTTCGGTATTCTGGGCAACGAATGTGTTGATATGCTGGCCAAGCAGGCTGAAAACGCGCCTGTTTTAGAGATCGGCCTTCCGGATGCTGATCTCCGGACACTGCTACTACATTGAGTGCATAAGCTTTGGTCTACCGAGTGGCATAGCCTGGCAACAGCCTACAAACTCAGGGCTATGAAGGAGACGACGGCTGTGTGGCGCTCTTCCATGCGGGCCTGCCGCTGGGACTCTTGTGCCAGCTCCACATTGGGCATACATGGCTGACTCACGGCCATCTCCTTAGTGGCGAGGCCCCGCCTGTGTGTTGCTGTGGCGCCTGCCTGACAGTGGCGCACATCTTAGTGGAATGCCCTGTTTTAGCCACTCTGCAGCGGAGTTTTAATTTTCCTGCACAGTTATCCCATGTCTTAAGTGACGATGCCAAAATGGCTGATACTGTTTTAAGTTTTATTCGGACAGTGGTTTTTACCACTCCATTTAAAGCTTTTCTTCAGCGTTGTCTGTGTCTGTCTGTTCTCTCTTGACCTTCGATTGGAGGGTTCCATTTGTTATCGTGTGGTTGCCTTTTCCTGTTTTTAGTCTCACGCTCAGTCAGCCACAGACATCGGCTTTTACATTTTATTTCTTGTCGTTGCTCAGTGATATTGTGTGATTGTCACAGTTTTCGTTGTCTCTTGCCGACTTGATAGTCCTTTAACTGACTCGGGGGATATTCTAACCCACTAGTTGTTCTCAACTCTAGGCTCTTTTACGCATTCACGCCCTTTGTTGCGACGCCTAATGATGGAATGGGGGACTGATGACCTCCGTAGTTTTGTCCCCTTAAAAAAAAAAAAAACAACAACAACAAGTATACCAATAATTAAGCAATAGTGAGCCTAATGGCTCCATTCAATTTTCTTACACATAAACTGTTTGCAATATTCACTATAATATATTCTAATATATTAGACATCAAACATTTTGATGTAATTATTCTTTTTGTACAGTAAAGTATCTGAAGATGCAACTCTGTTGTGGAACCGGTAGTGTGGGTCTCCACAACTCCAAATAAAAACAGCCATTGGGGTCTCCCATTATTTTAACATCTACATTTTTAACAGTTTGAAAGTTTCTTTAATTATATAATGAAATAGAGAAATGAACTCTGAGAATGTGCTAATCACCAAAAAGGAGATCAGCAGAGTTTTGGACCAAGTACATTGCAGAATAACCCGCTCCCATATTTTATCTTTTGATGTTGTGCACAAAGCTATACTTTTGTCTCTCACTTCATATACTGTATACACTTGAGTAATCCGCACCCTCGAGTAATCCGCACACCCCAAATTTTGTCCGGGGGAGGGGGGGGAGGGAGACCCACGTGGATTTGTGCAGATCAGGATACCATCCATCGGATTTGAACAAGTACATGAGGGCAGTCATTTGGGATGTCACGCCTATTAAATTTCAAAAAAACACATAAATATCAAAAAATTGATGCCGCAGTGATTGAGAGAGAGAGAGAGAGAGAGAGAGAGAGAGGCTTGCAATGTTGTCATATCCAGAGCGTGCGAATCTCTCACCAACCTCGTAAAATTCTCGTATTTTACCTACTAAACATTCTCATACAAATTATTTCATTTGTTACATATTACTTTGAAAACGTACTCACAGTAACACACTAAAATGAACACTTATAGAATCTTAATATTTGATAGCGCAATAAGGAACTTTGACATACATGTACTTTTTCATCAAAGAAATGTCATCCACTGCAAAAGTAACCGCTCTGAGCGCTAGCATTCCTGTTGCTTAATCGACATGTGTATGCATTTGAACATAACTGCAACACCGCACTGTAATTAGTGTTTCAACAGTAGCAACAAATCGCTGTAACCCAGATATAGTCATTGTCACGTCCTGATACCGATGTGAGTAATATGGTGGTACTGAACTGAATAATACCTAACTTAAGTACATAACATACTTTATTACTCAAAAAGATGGTACCATAAAGTACATAACGTACTTTATTACTCAAAAAGATGGTACCATAAACTACTCATTCTTACATCAGCAATGCAACTGTTCCTACACACTGGCAAAGAAGCTGCCGAATTTGTGTCTAAAATAAATTTTAGATTAAATCACTTTGATAAGACTCAATGTCATGTGTTGCAAGGAATTGTCACACATTCTGCACTATTTTTGGTGAGCAATAACATTGTGGCCATACACTTCCTTCAGAGGGTGATGCTTTCAATTTTTTCCTCACTAGTGAACTGGGATGCACCCACACCTCATTGCCTACCATTATTTTGCTGGTAACTCATTTCTCTCACATGTACTACACAAAGTAATTAAATCTGATTCTCATTATTGTATTCCGACAATCTGAGATCAAATTGCTTGGTATAAACACTTCAGAAAAAAGTCTGCTGCTGCTGTATCTTCAGCAGTTCGTGCGTGCATCATTCCGCCTATGCAGAGGCCTTTTCTGTCTGTAAACAGCAACGGATGTAGATTCATGAGGAATTTTTTTGGGTGCACAGTTTTTTCTTTCGGAAACAGTGACGAAGTTTACTTTCAGAATGTAGCTCATACAAGTGAGAGTAATTTTGGGTACAAAGGTGTAATGGTAATTGTTCTTCCTTATTATGAACTTTGAATTGAGTAAAGGAAAAGTTGTGCCATTCTATCCATTGGACTAAATAGTACAACTGAAGATAAATATTCATATTTATTTTTGGTATTCTAAGTTATATCTTCAAGTACAGTCTTAATACCATGATGTCTTACTTGGTTCTTTCAATTTGACATCCACTATTGAATTTCCTACACGGATAGTAAAGGACAGCGGCACACTGATAGCTAAGTTCGGAAACATAAATGCTTATCCTGTTGAGAATGATCTTTCTCATAATGGTACACAGCTAGTTCAGTACATGATGTAGCCCCATACAGCAAGTTAAAACAATTAAAGATATAACAATTGCCAAGTTTAGGGAAAGCTTACAACAGTTAGATCGATATGAGATATACAACAAACCCAATGCTAATTTAGAATAAAATATATTTCATGACACATTTGTGTGTTCCAAAACTGTTACCCTAAGAAAATAGTCAAATATAATTGTAAGAAACCATGGCTAACTAAAGGAATAAAACTCTTGTAACTGGAAAAGAGAACTGTATCTAAAAGCAAGAAAGAGTAATGACCCAGAAACAGTCAAATATTATAAAAACTACTGTGTGATATTATTGAAAAGTCTAGAAGCATGTGTATTATATCTGAGATTATTAGTTCTGATAATAAAATTAAGACAATTTGGAATATAATTGAAAGGGAAACGGGGCAACCAAAAGCACAAGGAGACCATATTACCATTAACGCTCGCATGGTATCAGCTCTAGAAAAACGTATTGTATGCCGGGGGTCTTTTTTGACCCCAAAGTGATTCAAGGTACAACCACAACAGAGGGGTATCTGTGGAGAGGCCAGACAAACGTGTGGTTCCTGAAGAGGTACAGCAGCCTTTTCAGTAGTTGCAGGGCCAACAATCTGGATGTTGACTGAGCCGACCTTGTAACATCAGGTAATGTGGCTTTGCCACAGTTACTGCGAATGGATGAAAGCAAGGGGAAACTACAGCCGTTACTTTTGCCGAAGACATGCAGCTCTATTGTATGAATATATGATGATGGCATACTCTCGGGTAAAATATTCTGGAGGTAAAATAGTTCCATATTCGGACCTCCAGGTGGGGACTACTCAGGAGGATGTCGTCATCAGGAAAGACAACACTGGCATTCTACGGATCAGTGTGTGGAATGTTAGATCCCTTAATTGGGTAGGGTGGTTAGAAAATTTAAAAAGAGAAATGGATTGGTTGAAGTTAGACATAGTGGGGATTAGTGGAGTTTGGTGGAAAGAGGAACAAGATTTCTGGTCAGATGAATACAGGATTATAAATACAAAATCATTTGGCGGTATTACGGGAGTAGGGCTGAAAATGAAGAAGAAGATACGAATGCAGGTAAACTACAATGAGCAGCGCAGTGATAGCATTATTGTAGTCAAGATAGATATAAAACCAACACTGATCACAGCACTACAGGTTTATATGCCAACTAGCTCTGCAGATGATGAGGAGATCGGAAAAATGTATGAGGAGGTAAATGAAATTATTCAGACAATTAAGGGAGAGGAAAACTTAATTGTTATGGGAGACAGGAATTCGGTATTAGGAAAATGAAGGGAAGGGAAGATAGTAGGTGAATAGGGACTGGGAAAAAGAAATGAAACAGGAAGCCACCTGGTAGAATTCTGTAGGGAACATAATTTAGTTATAACAAACACCTGGTTTAAGAATCCCGAAAGAAGGTTGTATACATGGAAGAGACCAGGAGACACCGGGAGATACCAGATAGATTTTGTAAAGGTAAGACATAGATTTCAGAACCAGGTTTTAAACTGTAAGACATACCCAGGGGCAGATATAGACTCTGACCATATCCTACTGGTCATGAATTATAAGCTGAAACTGAAAAACTGCAGAAAGGTAGGAAAATGAGATGGGACCTGGATAAATTGAAGGAACCTGAAGCTTCAGGCAACAATCAACGGAAACGAGGGGAAATAAAACAGTAGAACAGGAATGGGTAACATTGAGAGACGAAATAGTGAAGGCAACAGAGGACAAACTAAGTAGGAAGGCAAGACCTACAAAAAAAAAAAAAAAAAAAAAAAAAAAAAAAAAAAAAAAAAAAAAAAAAAAAAAAAAAAAAAAAAACAGGAAATACGAAACTTAATCGATGAAAGGAGAAAATATAAAAATGCAGTAAATGAAATAGGCAAAATGGAGTACAGATGACTAAGAAATGAGATGGACAGGAAGTACAAAATGGCTAAGTAGGAGTGGCTAGAAGGCAAATGCAAGGATGTAGAAGAATGCATAAATAGGGAAAAAATAGATACTGCCTACAGGAAAATAAAAGAGACACGTGGAGACAAGAAAAGCAGCTCTATGAATATCAAGAAGTCAGATGGAAAACCAGTTATCAGCAAAGAAGAGAAAGCTGAAAGGTGGAAAGAATATATAGAGGGGCTCTATAAAGGAAATGAACTTCAAGACAATATTGTAGGAAGGGAACAAGCAGTAGATGACGATGAAATAGTAGATACTATCCTGAGAGATGAATTTGACAGAGCACTGAAAGACCTAAGTCAAAACAAGGCTCCTGGAGTAGATGACATACCCTCAGAACTAGTGAAGTCTCTGGGAGAAAAATGTAATAATCCCCATTCCAAAGAAAGCAGATGCAGACAGGTGTCAAAATTACAGAACCATCAGTCTGACAAGTCATGGTTGCAAATTTTTAACACAAATTATTTACAGAAGGATGGGGAAGATCAGTTTGGATTCAGGATAAATGTGGGAACACGGGAGGCAATACTCACTCTACGGCTTATCTTAGAAGACAGATTAAGGGAAGGCAAACCTACATTTCTAGCTTTTTTAGTTTTGGAGAAAGTTTTGACAATGTTGATAGGAATACACTCCTTCAAATCCTGAAATCAGCAGGGGTAAAAATATGGAACAGAATCTTATTTACAACTTGTACAAAGATTGTCAGAATTTATGGGCATGAAAGGGATGCAGTGGTTGGGAAGGGAGTAAGACAGGGTTGTAGCCTTTTTCCAATGTTGTTCAATTTGTACATTGAACTAGCTATAAAGGAAAGCAAGGAGAAAATTTGGAGAAGGAATTAAAGTTCAGGGTGAAGAAATAAAAACATTGTATTTTGCTGATGACATTGTAGTCTATCAGAGACAGCAAACGACCTGGAAGAGCAGTGGCATGGAATGGACATTGAAAGATGTGTATAAGATGAACATTAACAAGAGCAAAACAAGGGCAATGGAATGCAGTCTACGAAAATCAGGTGATGCTGAAGAAATTAGATGAGGTAACAAAACAGTAAAGGTGGTAGATGAGTTTTGTTGGGCACTAAAATAACATATGATGGTCACAGTACAGATGATATAAAATGCAGCATGGCAATGAGAAGAGAAGCGTTTTCGAAAAAGAGAAATTTGTTAACATCTTATATTAATTTAAGCATAAGGAATTCCTTTCTGAAGGCATTTGTGTGGAGTGTTGCCTTGTATGGGAGTGAAACGTGGGCAGTAAACAGTTCGGACAGGAAAAGGATAGATGCTTTTGAAATGCTTAAGATGAAGTGTGTAGATTGTGTAAGTAATGAGGAAGTACTGAACAGAATTGGGGAGAAAAGGAACTTCTGGCATACCTTGACTAAAAAAAGGGGAGGGGGGGGGGAATCAATCAGTAGGACATATTTTTAGACATCAAGGAATAGCGAATTTAGCATTGGAGGGAAGTGTTTGGGGTAAAAACTGAAGAGGGAGACCAAGAGATGAATACAGTAAGCAGATTCAAACAGATATAGGTTGCCGTTTTTATGAGGAGATGAAGAGGCAAGAGGCTTGCTCAGGATAGAGTAGGGTGGATAGCTGCATCAAACCAGTCTCCAGACTGAAGACCATAACAATGACAAAATGTCAGTATGGTTTCCAGCAAGGTTATTCAACAGAAAATGCTACATTGATCAAATATTTAATGCTCTGAATAACTGGACATCATCTGTTGCCATATTATGTACTCGTTAGACTTTCATATATTTCAACGTGTCATGTAATTTTCCTTCACTTTCATTTGAACCAGAATGTCATCAGAAAATGTTGCTGTTCATATGTTTATGTCCTCAGTTTTAATCCCTCTTGCATCTTCATTTTATTTCTAACATTGATTTTTTAACAGTAGAGGTAATAGTCTGCATCCCAGTCTTACACCCTTTTCAGTACAACACTTTGTTCTTTGTCCTTTATTATTATTGTTCACTCTTGATTCTTGTATTTATTGTCTGTTATCTTTCTCTCGAGCTACCGATCAAGATGGCACAGTGGTGACACAGTGAACTTGCGTTTGGGAGGACAGTGGTTCAAATCCACCTCTGGCCATCCTTATTAAGGTTTTCTGTCACTCCAGACAAATACCTGGATGGTTACTTTAAAAATGCATAGCAGAATTCTTCCCCCCATACTTATGCAAAAATCTGAGTGTGTGCTTCAGCTAGTGACAATATTATCAATGGGACATTAAACCTTAAGCTTACTTCCTTTTCTTATATTATAGTTTACTGCTACTTTTCACTGAATATTGAATGTCTTCCATTATTTTACATTTCAAACACTTAATTTTTTTCAGGTCACTGAATAGCAAGACATGCGAAAAATCAAGACATGTTTGTAGCAAATTGTCAGTTATAATGTAAGAAATACCTTTCCAAAAGTCAAACTAATTTTCATTTAAGAGATCCACATTTTTTCACCTTCTTCTATTTATTAAAAACCAAGAGTGTAATTGATTATATCCTTGTAGTTATTGAATGGGGAGAGACACTAACAAATGTTAAGGTAATTCCAAGTGTGAGTTTAAATGTAGACCACAGATTACTGGTGGGGCAATGGAAAATGAAACAGCATGGGAAAAATAGTAAACTGAAGAAATTGGCGAGGATATGAGATTGGAATAACTTTAGCCCATTTAGCAAAATCACTGGCACTCTTTGGTGGTCTAAAAAAGTGCCTATCTACTGCAGATGACTTGTCGTATCCAGATCAACACCCGGAAACGAAACAGCATGGCATAATTCACAAACACAGTTTTCTTTCTCCGATGGCAATAATTCAGTACACCACACAAATTATCAGTAAATGCATAAAAAATCTACACACACACACACACACACACACACACACACACACACACACACATAAATATTACTCCACCCCAATTTTATGATAGAAAATTATTTAACATCACGAAACACTGCTACACACAACAACAATTTTAAATGTATCTTATGAGGCGCACTGTTGGAAATCTGCAGCCAGCCACTAGCGATCATTGCGGAATCTGTCGGAGAGCGCAGCAACTACAATTAAAGAAGATACGACAAAAACAGAAGTGACGGCACTTTACCTTGTAAGCGCTATGGTACCAGTAAAAATGGAAGCAGAGGAAACTGTTAAATGCTGAGGTGCATATAACAAATAATGGAGAATTAGGACAAATTACATGGGAAGAAATGGAAATAGCTGTGAAAAAGATGAAAGCGGAGAAATCTCCAGGACCTGATGAAGTATCAGTGGATATTATAAGAGCAGCAGGACCAGTGGGGATGAAATGGCTGTATAGAGTACTGTCGTGTGTGGAGAAACAATATCTGATGACTGGAGAAGAGGTAACATTGTTACCATCTTTAAAATAAGGCAATAAAATACTTTGTAAAAACTACAGAGGAATAACCCTGATGACTTTATGAGTCATACATCCCGGTTCAAATAAAAGTGAAGGAAAATTACAAGATGCGTTGAAATATATGAAAGTCTAACGAGTACATAATATGGCTTGAGAGTACACTGAGGAGAAACAAATGTAATGAAATTAGTGATAAACTTCAAAATTTTTGATCTTGAAATACACCAAGTTTAAGGAACCAATATAAAATATGTTAGATGAAGCAAATAGGAAACAAAAAGCAGAATAGCACAGGTAAAGATGGAATTTCTGGTCAAGAGTAATTTGCTAGAGTTAAACATTAGTACTAATCTAAGAAAGCAGTTTCTGGAAGTGTAGGTTTGGTTCACAGCATTATACTTCAGTGGATCATGGACTGTAGAAAAACTGGGGAAAAAATTGAGATATTTGAAAAGTGGTGCTATAGAAATACAATGTTGAAAATTATTTAACTGTTACACATTAGTTCTAATCTAAGAAGGCAGTTTCTGGAAGTGTACATTTGGATCACAGCATTATACTTCAGTGGAGAATTTTACTAAATAGAATAAATGAAGAGGTAGAAAAGAAGCTGAATGAGGAACAACATGGGTTTAGGAAAGGAAGAAGCATGATCGTCCTGATATTTTCTATCCGTCAGCTGATGGAATAAGTTGGGAGTATAACAAAAGGCTGATAATGGTTTAAAGGTATATGACTCAGTTGAGAGGGAAAGACTCTGTGAAGAAATGAAGAAAATAGTTATAGAAGATGGATACATTAATGTAATAAAAACAATGTACAGTTGACACAACTGTAGAATCAGAACACCACTGGGGAGCTCTGAATGCTTCGAAATAAGACAAGGACTTAAAAAAGGGAGTATTTTATCTCCTGCACTTTTTAATGTTGTGATGGACGGAATGAACAGGCCAGTTAAAGATATAGTAAAAGAAAAAGACAAAAGGATGATTTTTGCAGATAATATGAGTTGATAAAGAGGTAGATTTACGGTTAATACTTGATGTGGGAAGGAAATAATGAAAAGTTATGGATTAAAAATAAATAAAGATAAGGGTGAAATAATGGTATTTGGAAGAAACAAAGGGACCAACAGGAATATTACTTTGAATGGAGACCACTTCAGAGTGGTAGATAGTTTCACTTATTTAGGGAGTGAAATATCTAACGATGGAAGACTAACCAACAAAATCAACAAGAGGTTACAGAAGGGATGTAATTTCTACTAAACAATAAAACACCTGATTTGGATTAAGGAAGTTCCAAAAGAAGCAAAACTCATTATGTATAATAATTACTACTTCCCTATTGTCACCTATGGAGGAGGAACATGGACAATGACGGAAAGGAATTGGAGCAGACTGCAAGCAGGGGAAACGGAATTTCTCAGAGCAGTTAAGGTAAAAACAAGAATGGACAGAGTAGGGAAAGTAGATATTATAAAGGACCTTAAAAGAGTAAGTTTGAGTGAAGAAGAAGAAGAAGAAGAAGATGGGAGTGAGAACATCTGTAGAAAGAAGAAGTGTGACCTGGAAGCAAGTGGTGGAAGAAAAGTGGTGAAAGGACCAAGCCAAATGGAGAGGACTCATTAGCACCCAGACCTGTCAGTAGCTGGAGTGTGATCTGGATACATACATACCTCCAACTTAGAAGCATGAGCAACTAAGCTAATTTTGCAATAGTTCTCACTCTTATTTGCTCTTGCCCTCTGGGTTTTGTGAATGATATTTTGCCATAATTCTGATAAAATGTCTACAGAGTCATAGATTCCATACACCAACTTGAATAGTTATTTGGTTGCTTTTTACCCCTAAGATCTAGGAATTATGAAGGAATGTTACCCAACCCCTCTGCCTTACTTGATCATCCAAACATCTTATTACACTCTGAATACCTTATGTGTATATCTTACATACATATTGACTCCCATTTCTCCCTCAGTCATGCCATCACATGAGTTGTACATTGTTGAGGCCTTCATTGTAGAATTCCCATGGCACTCTTAATCTTGATGCTCTTGCTTTTAAATTCACCAAAGGTTGTCTTTGCTTTTCTTTATGCTAAGTCAGTCCTTCTAATGACCATATTTTTCATTACCTTAAATATTTAGCACAGCTTTTTTACTTGTCTTCTGTGAACCTATCCAAACAAAAGTAAGTACTTTATGTCTGTTCTGACATCTGAGTATTTGCAGATTGGTGATTTGGATTGATTTCCAAGTATGTGTCATTGGGTTTTCCTGCATCATATACATACACTAAGAAACTAGAGATATCGAGGGACTCTTTGCAACTGAGAGGAAAATTATTACTTTTGTAGTCCATTGCATTTTTCACCATCACTACCAAATGTTTTAAAGAATTTAATTTTATATGTTTAGCTTTTCCCTTTTTGTGGTAGCTTTATTATTGGTATTTGATTAATGCTACATTACTTGTTTGCAGACACTGGTTGTTTGGTGAAAAACAGAAAGGTGCCACCGAAGTTGGACGTCGTGGATGGTTTCCCCGCTGTTGCGTTGTCGAACTGGCTGAAGCAATACCAAATGATTTTGATAAGAATAAATAAGTTTTTTTTTAATTTAAACTATGAAATCCATTCCAGAAACCTTATCATATCATTATATTGTTTTACGGACTGTCTGTCATTATCGGCTCCTCCTGCCTCCCTCATCTCGGCTCCCTGCGCTCACTCTTTCTTTCTTTTCTACCTGTACTTATTTTTCTTATTTATTTCCCTTCCATATTACATTTCCTCTCTCATTCACAGTGTCATGTGGAATTTCTTGCACAGAAGAGATTCCCTGAGTACTAACTATATATGGAAGATTTCAGGGTAAATAATAATTTTTATACATTTACCAAATATTTTTATTTCATCTGTCTTTGGTGGCATTAACTAACACCTCCAAACTAAAAATGAAAACAATTTGTTGAAACAGATAGACAATCTAGATTTTTTTTTCTAGATGTGTAGCGTTCACTGCCAGTTTCTTCACTTGCTTTCAGTTCATCTCATCTGCCTGTGTTTAACTCAAGGCCATCAATAACTTTTTTCATCCCTCTGTTACCTAATATTCAGCCCATATACTCATCCTAAAACGTCCATAAACTTCCAATTACTCCCTTATCTTTGTATACAAGTTATTTAACATTTTTTTCTGATACAAGTGTTATTGGACACTGTGCTTTGCTTCCATTTCCTCAAACACCTAAAAAGTTAGACATCCTTTCCATTTGAACTGATAGAAAAGTGACTTCCCCAAAGACCGTCTTGTTTGTGAATTGATCTCATTGTTGTTGCATATGTTTATATAGACTTCACGTAATAGAGTTGTTATATTGTGGTGTTTTCTATAATGTAATTGTGAATATATATTAACAGGTTAGTAATTGTTGTTTCAAAAATCCAGTGTTTAAGTTGTTCAATATTTTTTTCATGTCTTTCACATATTACATGCTTTTGCATATAATAATAATTTTTGTTTTGAGTAATGTGCATGTGCACATGTCCATAACAATATTTTTATTCATTTTGAAAGCTGGAGGACATATTCTTAGTTTGCAATGCTGCTAATCAACTAAGAATCATGTTTTATATGCTGCAGCCTGTAACCATCTATGTACATATATTTTAGATAATATTTGAATTTATCCTTGCAGTTTAAATTACTGCAGACTGCTGATTTGATACATTCAGTGCAGTTAAAACTGTGCAGGAAAAACTGAATCAACAGTACATTGCCCTTTAAATTATCGAAAATTCATTTTCACATTTTTTAGAAAGTTTGTATATTTGTTTCACGTGTAAAATAAAGGCTTCAGCTTAGTTACTTCTTTACCTCAATAAAATATCAGAGACTGAACATATCACCAAACAGAAGTTCATATCCATGCATACAGAAGTACAGACATTCCTTGTTGTTCTAAGAGGAGATAAGCACTGCAGCCAAATTTGAATCCTTTCTAATTTTTTTATGCTTCTGTATTAAGTTACAGGAATTTTATTTATATTTTTAGTAGCTGTTTGATTACAAGTCATTACTGCTTCACTAGAGCGTGGTGATATGTGAATTTTCATTCTCCGCTAGAACTGCACTTTATTGCTGCTTTATTATATCATCTCAGCAGCTTAAAATAATTTAGGTCCTTGTAGCTTTCTCATCTACACTGCTGCATATGTGCATTTGTACTGAAAAACACATACATACATACTCATACTTACTCACTCTTAATATATACTATAAATGACTGAATGAAGATAATGCTTTTGCTTTATTTCTTTCTTGGTAGCCAAAGGACTTAAGTTTCTTAAAAGTGCCATACTTTGGACTAATGCTGGGAAAGAAGCAACATAATATCACATGTGCCTGCACTGTGTGCCTTGTACCAGTTTTTAGATATGTAAAAAGAAAGGGAAAAATCCCATTGCATTAAAAATGACTACTATTTATTATAATGTGCGAAACATACTGAAACCCCATCAATTTTTGACATGTGAGACACTAATTGTACTATTTTAATAGATTTTTCCTCCTAGTGAAAATACAAATGTAGTTTAATGCTTAATGTACCTGTACTTATATGTTCCAACTGTTACAGCAGAGTTGTAGAATTTAAAAAATCCCATTCTTGTTTGATATGCAGGAAATCTTTTTATAATGTTTAACATTTTTATATAAAATAAAAACCGACCAATGGAATACAAATATTTTATTGTTTTAATGAAATGTTTTTGATTATGGGTTGTGGAGATTGTTTTGGTTGTTCCTTTGTATGGATAATAATTTCTGTTGGCTGCTAAATCATTTAAGTAAAAAATAAACAAAAAATTTCAATGTAATGTGTGATTTTTTTTAAAGATTATGGCTGTTCAAATTTATTTTTGATTTAAATATAGTAGCATGTCATAAAGCATGGTGTCCCAGGAGGAATTGTCTATATTGACGGATGCGACAGGAATGACCATTCAAACAGAAGTAGCTGTAGAAGAAGTGATTTGTTTCACAGTATTGAAGATGTAGTAGTCCCCACAGCTCTTGATGTATCCATTTTAAATTGTTTTGCTCTGAATTATCCTTCTTGTCATATCCCTGAATTCTGACAATTGTTCCTTGGTCACCTTCTATGATTGGTCTCTGAACTGTAGTGAAATATCTACTGCAGATTACAACCTGTTCTGAGCAAATTAATTGTATGATACATGTGTTTAATGACAGTTTCATTTTGACATTTTCATCAAAATTTTTAATAAAGTTGGGGGGAAAAAGATAAATTGGAAGCAGAATGGAAGGAAATAAATTTTAAGATAGCCCCCTTAAACTGTAATTTTGGAATTCATTTAGAAAATGATGTTTCATGCTTTAAATTGAAATATTGCTCAAAGATGATGATGATGATAATCAAGCATTACAATTGTAATCTCTCAGTTGGTCTGAGATTTTATTTTGAATAGTTTACTTTGTGTTGAACTTTACATTGTAATGCTACAAAGACTTCATTTAGTGGTCATTTTATAGAACAGAATTAAGATGTTCTGTGTTTGGTCAGGGACAAATGACAGACTCGGCAGCATTGAATTTGCCACAAAACTATTTCAAGGCTTTGATGTAGGTTCAGAGACAAAGTATTCCACTCTACCACAGGACTGATAATGGATGGGAAAAATGGTAAAATCTTCAGCTATCTGAAGATTGGTTTGAACACCACAGTAAGCCATTGCCTTCCTCTGATCTTTGAAATGACATACCCAGCCAGTTATAGGGGGACCTACAGTTTAACAGGGATTCCAAACCACAGTGCAACCTAGCATTTTTCACAACAACATTGCAAGAGGTGAAAGAAATGAAAGTGACAGGTAAAAATGAGAACGGAGTGGGATCGAACTCACGGCCTTTGGACTCTACCACACTGACACGGAGCTACACAACTGGTAAATATAGTTTTCATATAGTTTATATTTCAGGTTATCAATAATAATACATATCCCACAGATGGCAATAAAGAGATGTGTCAGTTTACTTTGGAGCCCTTGAGAATATAAAGTACAGTCTTCCAGTTACCAGCAATTACTCTTCCACATCTTTATACTGTCTTTCTCAAGAATGTGATCAACTGACAACAGAACTTTTTAGCTACTTCATTGTGAGAGCATTCCTTGCTGGGAAACTTGGCTGAGCAAGGTGGCACAGTGATTAACAAATTGGACTCATATTCAATATGTTGGCAGTTAATTGTACCTTATGGCCATCCAGATTTGGGTTTTTATGTTTACTGAATCACTCCAGATGCTGAGATGGTTTCTTTGATTAGCTATTTCCTTTCCCATCCTCCAGTATTTCTAACTAGTTCTTGGTCTATGACTTCACTGTCAATGAGACACTAATCTCTACGTACTTACTTCCTTTTTTGTTGTGGGAAGTGGCCTTCTTTATTTATTTTGAAATTTAATGTTAGTTAAATAAGTGCCTTCAAGTCCCAGGACTGTTCT
Source organism: Locusta migratoria (assembly GCA_026315105.1). NCBI lineage: Eukaryota > Metazoa > Arthropoda > Insecta > Orthoptera > Acrididae > Locusta > Locusta migratoria. The sequence continues at coordinate 599,517,222 of CM048744.1, forward strand.
AAACACATGTTGTGGACATATTGTTGTATGCAAAATGCCTTGCGATGGAAAATCATTATGTTCTCTAATACTATGACAGTCTGTAATAAAAATCTTTCATTTGTAGATTATGTTTAGCTTCTCCACACAAGTATATTTGTTTAAAGACTGCTTGCAGTTTCTTCTGGCTGAAGTTACTATCATGGTTTCCACACTAGAGGTCTTAGAATTTTACATACCTTACTTGTGTGTTTCTTGTTGATGTAATCAGGATAAAGGATAGATTAAACCTAGTGGGAGTCTGTCTGTTGGTAAGCGACAACAAACAGATCTTTCAAGATTAACATCACCATCTGATGCCCATCAACAAATTGCATCACTTCATGAGACACTGAAGTGATTAAAATTGAATCATGACATTACATAGCTGCAGTGAATTTCTTGAAGGAAATCATTTTTCCCATGTAGGGTTTTTTTATTTTGAAATAATCACTTTATTTCTTGAGTTGGCTCCTATGTAAATTTGCTGCATTAACTTTCACGTTGGAGCAAGCTTCGTGCAAGATAAATGCTACATATGGCAACATAGGACGCATTCATGTCATGTGGGGCCTGACATCTAACAAAGAAGAGTATCCACGCCAGCGTCCAGTTTGGTATTGCTTCTGTTTCTATTGCTTTCGCTTTTGTCATTGTTGTGTAGTGCTGCTGAATATGGGTCACAAGGCTGTGAATGTGTGTGAAAGGGCTCAACAGTATGTTAGTGGGAGCTTGTATGCAACCAATGTAAAAACAGTGTTATGCAAATTTTGCAACTGTCAAATTGGGTAGGAAAAGAAAGACTATATTGAAAAACACATTAAATCAGAGAAGTACTCTGTTCACATGCGAGAAAATGCTGGTGCTTCTAAACAGAGTCAGTCATCAATTGTTGAAACATTAAACTGCGCTAAAAGAAGAAAATTATAAAAAGTCAATTTCGCAAAAAGAACTGTTGAAGTGTTTGCAAAATCCAACATTCCAATTGGAAAGCTCGAAATTCAAGCCATACAGTCGTGGATTAACGAAATAACTAACGAAGATCTACCATGTGTAAGGCCATTGCGTGAGAAATATTTACCAGGTAAGTTATTTGCTTTTCTGACTTGACAGTATCATGAATGTTACAAATAATAAAACAGTCCTTAATTTCGGTGCACTAAATGTTATCTGTAGAATATGCTATTTTTTTGTGCAACAAATGGAAGTTCGCAGTTTAAGTAATGTGCACAAGAAACGCATATTCTGAACAAATAATTTGTGCCCTTGCTGGATACTCTTCAAAATTAATATGGTAGTTTTGACTTTTAAATGTTTCTGCTACCAGTCACGACTTTATTTATTTTTGCAATTACCATTCAGTTGAATGCATTTTCGTGAATAAGTGGTAAGTGTTTTTGCTACTGAATTTCGTTGCTAGTGTTACATATGTGAATTGCTGCTTTTAGTCGTGATAAATTGACGATTCATGCAGTGGCTGTTGAGACGGCAGGGGCATGCCTTGCTGTGTCATCTAAATTGCTGGGCAAGTAGCGGTGGGAGGAAAGCTGCGCTTACTACTTCCCACAGATGGTTATACAGAAACTCTGGAGAAAAAAAAAAAAAAAAAAAAAATTGGTAGCGCTCTGGGACAAATGAATATTATCTTACTTGTAACCAGTGCCGATTTTTCCCCACAACTAAAACATTCATGTGTAGTGTTGGCCATACAAACTCAGTTTAATTGGTAAATGCTTCAAAACAGTTATGTATGACTTGAATGAAGTGCTGACTATGGTAAACTCAGCATTCCTAAGTACAAGGAAGTGAAAGTACAAATACATCCAGATTCTCCAGACAAAGAATGATCCAAGGAAGCTAAACACTTTCAGTTACCAGTAGTCACTCAGTGGAACAGCTGGTTTGACTCAGTGTTCTATTTAGAAAATTATTTCCTTCACATTGTAGAGTTTTTAAGTTTCCAGAAATGAGACAAATAACTGTGATGTAAATTTTATTACAAAATCAACAGACAAAGACATGAAAAGAATCCACACATACATGGTGTTTGTGAAAGATCATGGTAGGCAGCTTGTGGAGCTCTTAACTTTGCTTGAAGGCTCAAAGTATACTACAGCTCTTATTCTGTACCCAAAACTGGCCAATCTAGAATTAAATTTGGGAACTGTATGTGAAGGACAGTTCTCAGAAAGAACAACACAAGCATTAGATGCTCTAAATACTTCAGAGCAGGCTGCAAGTAAAGATTTGCTTAGCAAGGCAGCTAATTCTGTCAAGAGCAAACTGGCTTTACTGAGAAGCAAAGACCTAAATCATAAGAGATTTGAGTCTATAGCTCAGACACTTTTTCCAAGGAATGTCATTTTGAACAATCCTGATAAAGCTGTTGTAATGGAGACTATGTCTTCATGTTTATCAAGACAATCGGCGTCTAATGGCCATGCCTAATTTAAAAAGAATTTTACAACAGTGGCTTAAAGGAAGTGATAGTGTTGTTATCAAGGATGTTTTCAGTGCCATTCACACTGAAAAATATGAAATGTTTGCAAAACATTTACTTTGTTGTGGATTCAACTAACAATGTTGACAGCAAGCATATTTTATCTCACTGCAACATAGTAGTGACAGATAGGAGATGCAATCTCAAAGAGAGCAATGCTGAAATATGTACAATCCTTTCTTTGAAGGAAAAAAAAATCTTAAAATATGTTTTAAAATATCAGTTTCCTTTCCTTCCTTAAATAGATTGATTATGTAATAGTAGTTAATAAAGCATTTATAACATAAAAGGTGTGACATACTGTACATTTGTAAGAGGAAGTAACCAGATACTTATTAAATAGGCTTTATACTTATAATCATATCTGAAAAAAAATAGATGCCAATTTTGGAAAAATAGGTGCTAATTTTAGAAAAATAGGTGCTAATTTTGGAAAAATATATGCTAATTTTGCCAAAAATGTATGCTAAATTTTCAGGTCCCTACTACTATGTTATGCAAAACTGTTCTTAATGATGCCATCAGACACTGCTTCCTCAACATGCAAGTTGCACACACAGTGCTATATAGTAATTTTTTACTGTGGTGCTTAAAAATTCCAAAGGGATGAAATTAGTAGTAGCCAAATTAACATATCAAAAGATTTCCATCAGTTAGTCTTTGAGTATTTTTTACAACGTTAATGTCAGCTAGAAGTGGAGCTGGAGTCTACAGATAGTGCAGTTGTTGGTCTTACAGAACATTGGTGCAATGAGGCAGAAATTGATCATTTAGTATTGCAATCATATCATTTAGCATGTGCATACTGTAGAACTTCTATGAAGTGTGGAGGGTGTTGTATTTGTGTGAAACATAACTATCCATTTAAGGTAAGAAGTGATTTAGGTGCAACTAGTGAAGAAAAACATTTTGAATTGGCAGCAGTTGAAATCAGGGACAAACTTAAGTGTAGAAATTTGATTATGTATATACAGAGCTCCCAGTGAAGATTTCAACATTTTTTTATCTAAACTGAATGTTCTTGATTTGATAAGCAGTCCAAAGAACAACATCCTCATATGTGGTGACCTAAACGTTGATAAACTGAATCCTGATGACACATGGGACTCATTACTAAGTCTCGCTGAAAGTTTCAACTTAGTGCCAATGGTAAATACTGCAACAAGAATAACAAAACATTCAAAGACAGCTATTGATCAGGTATTAACAGATTTAAATGAAGACAAATGTACAGTGGTTGTAGCAGAGTTAGGTTTCTCTGATCACTCCGGTGAAAATGTAAAAGTGGTTCCAGAAAAAACAAAGAAAATGCATGTTTACAAACGAATATTCTCTAAACAAAAGAGATATGAGTTTATTAAACAAATAGCCGGGCAAACATGGCAATCAGTACACTCAGAGGTAGACACAAATGAAAAATTAAAAAAAAAAAAAATCATGTCATTATTTAAATTAAAATTTGAAGAAACATTTCCAAAGGTGTTACGCCCATTGCCAATAGTGGGGAAAAATACGTGGGTCAAAAAAGGTATCAAAAAATCATGCCAAACACTGAAGTACCTCTGGTCCATTAAACACAGTCAAAGTAACCCTACCTTCTCACACTTTTATAAAAGCTATAGGAAAATGTATAGGAAAGTATTGCTTGCAGCGAAGAGAGCTCAAAACTCCAAAACGGTACTCAATGCCGAAAACAAAAACAAAGCAGTGTGGAAGATAGTTAAACAAGAAACTGGTAACAGAAAAGTAAATCTGTCAAATATAAAAGTCAAAGAGGAAGGGGCTGTAATTAAATACCCAATTTATTTGGCAAACTATATAAACAACTACTTTAGCAGCATAGGGATAAAATTACAGAATTAATTTCAAACAGTCCCTCAGTCCAAAAAGTCAAAAATTGGTGTATCACATTCGATGGTATTATTCCCCACAACCGAGGAAGAAGTCTATAAAGCAGTCCCCATTTTTCTAATTAAGGGCTGTATCGAGAGGCTACTTCCACCTTTAGTAGACATTATAAATCAATCTTTCGAACAAGGCTGCTTTCCCGACTATTTAAAATACTCTAAATTTCTACCTCTCCACAAAAAAGGTGATCCTGAAAAAAATAGAAAATTACAGACCAATTTCTGTACTTTTGTGTTTCTCAAAAATACTAGAGACTATTATGAAAGACAGACTTATGAATTACTTAAACAAATACAATCTACTATCTAATGACTAGTTTGGTTTTCAATCGGGTAAAGGCACTCAAACAGCAACAGCCCACCTCACAAAACATATCCTAGAAGCTTTAGATAAAGGAAACCACACAACAGGTATATTTCTTGATCTAACAAAAGCTTTCGATATAGTGGATTATGATATATTATTAAGCAAGCTACAGGAATTGGGAATAAGGGGGGTGGTAAAAAATTGGTTCCATTCGTATCTACAAAATAGAATACAGAAAACTGAAATGTCACACGTGTCAAACTGCGTAAACTACATTGTAAAATATACTTCCGATCCAAATTATATTAATATAAGTGTGCCACAGGGTAGTGTCCTGGGCCCGATACTCCCCCAAATCTACAATGATTTTCCAAAGAGTATCGCACATGGACAAACAATATTGCTTGCCGATGATTCTAATGTGTTAATCACAGACAAATCAGCAGACATACTAAAAGAAAAAACTGAAGAAACAGTAAACAGTGTATGTGAGTGGGCATCCAGCAATAAACTCACACTTAATTTGAAAAAAAAAAAAAAAAAAAAAAAAAAAAAAATTGTTGTGAATTTCTATGTTAATAAAAAATGACAGTGTAATGACTTAAAAATAAATGATATTTATTACTTATTTTTTTATTTATTTGATGTGTGGAGAACACAAAATTTTTAGGCATCCATGTAGACAGTCAGTTAAAATGGGAAGAACACATTAGAATAATTAGAAATCGAATCTCCACAGCATGCTATGCTCTTAGAATTCTGACTGCAGTATGCGATAAGTCATGTGTAAGATCTGTATATTTTTCATATATTCACTCTGTCATTAGTTACGGTATAATTTTTTGGGGAGTAAATAATAAAAATATTCAAACCATCTTCAAATTACAGAAAAGAACAGTACGCATAATAACAAAGAGTGGTAGTAGGGCTCACTGCCTTGAATGCTTTCAAAAACTGGAAATTCTAACTGTCCCATGTGAATTTAACTTTCAAAGCATTATGTATGTTAAAAAAAGTATTGACTGCTTTGAAAAAAATTCTTCAGTACATGATTATAAAACTAGGAACCGTTGTAATCTGCATCTTGAAAGAAAAAAATAAAGTGAAAACTCAATGGAGCGTATGGTACAATGCTGTTAAATTTATAATAATCTACCACAAAATATAAAAGACATTGAGAAAATTGATTAGTTCAAAATAAACCTAAAAAAACACTTACTCAAAAAATGTTACTACACAGTAATTGACTATGTTACCTAAATTAAAAGGTTATGTACAGAAATTTACATTGCAATAAATGATGAAATTAATAACTGTATGAACATATTGTAAAGTAGTATAAAAACAAATGTAAGATGCTTTAAATTTATGTGTGAAATATTTTCTTATATTTACAATCTGTATATTATTTTTGTTGACGAAATCCATACAATGAAAATTATTACACGGATTAATAAAAGAAATCAAGTCAAATCAAATCAAGTGTAAAATAACAACAGAAAAGTCAATTTTTCATTTGTTTCCTAGAGTGTACTAACAATATGCAAAAAATTAATTCAATAAGTTGTCCTTAAAGCTGTAAAATCCTTTTTCCATCAGATAGTCTTTTAGTTTTTTAAAAAAGTCGTTGTCACTTATATTACTGTGCAGGCTAGCTTCTTAACCATCTCATGTCCAAGTTACAAAGTCCTTTTTCAAGGATTTGATTCTTCTCCCATGTGTTGTGGGTTTGGCCGTTATGCACACTAATATTTGTTTTTGTGATGTACATTATTTTTTATACATGTTCAAACACGTAGGAGTTAACATGCCCAGACTTCTGAAGCAGTTTCTGCAGGTTTCAGAGTGTCTTCTTCTTAAGATAATACAGATTGTTTTCATTTGTTAAGTGAACTTGTCTTTTTCCTTTCTTGGAAATAATTGCACAATAGTTGTTTGTCTGCATATTTTGACTGCCGAGTTTTTGTAGATCGAGTTAATATGTTCCTTTCATTTAAGTTAAATATATACAAGAATACCTAAAAATCTAGTGGGTTCTGTGTCTTCCAGGTTTGTTTCATTGACCTCTAAATTACTTTACCATACACAGACATTCTCTTTGTTTCCTGAACACTGTCAACAGTCTTTTTCTTTCTTTTTTTCCCTTCTTCTTTTTGCCCTTCAATGCATTCTATGGTCCCACAACCATCCTGGCCTCAACCTAAGGTAACTTTCCATCCTTGCACCCTATGCCTAACATCTTTCCTCCCTCTCTTCTTCCCTCTCCCATTATCCTCTATCTCATGTCTTCCTTACAACTGTGTGTCACCACTTACTATATCCCTTAATTACTTTTTATTTTTTCTTAATTTTCCTAACTTTATTTTTTCCTTTTCCCTAACTTTATTTTATCCTTTTTTCCTATTTTTATTTTTCCTTATTATTCCTATCATTCCAAATACCTCCACTCCTCTACACCTCCCTTTTATCCTTTCCCAACCCTTGCCTTCACTGTATTCATTCCCACAATTCAAATTCCTGCCCATCAGAGCCTTTAATATCCATCATGCAATGCGAAACTTTCCCGTACCCAGCATCCTTTCCTCTCCACTCCCCACCTCACTCACAGTCTAGATGCTTGTGTCGCTGGACATGATAGTTGTATGTGTATAGTTGTCTGAGTGATTGTGTAAATGTATGTGTTTCTTTTTCTGACTAAGGCCATCTCTGAAAATTTAAGTTGAGTGAATGTGACTATTTTCGTGTCTTTCAGCAGCTCAGAAAGCCTCTTTACAGTGAGTTGTTACCAATTCTCCATTATTGATGTTCCTATCAGATTTTCCATTCTTAAAACAACACCTATATAATTTATATAGAGATTAAACACTAAGTGTCCCATTACAGAACCCTGTAGCACTCCATATTTGATATGTTTGGTTCCTAATTTACTTGAGTTTAGTGCACCTCAGTTGCACAGTGGTAGAGTGCAAGATTATAATTCCAAAGGTCGCGGGTTCGATCCCCGCCAGGTCCTAGGATTTTTATCTGTCACTTTCCACTTCTTTCACCTCTGGCAGTATTGCTCATGTGAAAAATACCGAGTAGCACCGTGGTTCAGGAACCTACATTAAACTGTAGGTCCCCCTATAACTGGCTGGGTAAGTCAGTCCGAAGGTCGGAGGAAGGCAACGGCATACCACCTCCTAACAGGACCATGCCTATTAAAGCACTGTGGTGTTCAAACCAATCTTCCGATAGTTGACTGCTTTACCTTTTTTTTTTTTTTTTTACCCCATTGATACCTATTGTTTCCTGCTGCTTATGTAAGATCGAATCCATTCTCCTGCTTGCCCACGAATGCCATAATTTTGCCAGTTTTTGTATCAGTATTTCATGGTGAATACTGTCAAATGCTTTTGAGAGGTCTAAAAACATTGCAGATACTGCTTTCCAGGTCCGACGCAAGGCACGTGCGGTCGCATGGGGCGACACAATCCGAGAGGCGGCAAATCTGCTGCCCCCATTTTATTTTAATTTTTAGGACAATCGCAACATTCATGCTCAAGAGGGGATTCGAAACCAAACCCACTCAGCGACCCTGTTGAACAATGGGAGGGAGGAGGACTAATTTCTTCCTCGCCACTGTGGTAACACCGTCGTGTTTACGCCAGAGGAACAGACAGGAGAAGCAGTCTGGTGTACACGCCAGTATTCTTATGAGTGGAGCGCTGCCATCGCCGTGCCACGCGTTTACTCACAACTAATTTGGCAAAAGACGAAATTTAATTTAGAAATTCGAATGCAATGTTCGATACTGTGGTTACATGTTACGTCTGAAAAAATTTTGCTAAACCCTTCAATGGCAGTTTCCAAGTTTTTTATTCTTCCAGCATTATGGATAAAAAATGAACATTACTACAGTTAAACATGTCCAACACCTACAATGGGTAGAAGTATTACGAATGGGTAAATACACTGCGAGTAATTACAAGGGATAAAGACATTGGTACTAAGCCTGGCATAAATTGGGTTTCGACGTATTATTGAAAATTTTTGCTATCCGTATCTGAGTGATAGTCGGACGTTTTGCTTTTCGAGCCATGAAAAACCTGTCTCCTCCTGCACGAACAACAATTAAACTCTAACCGGCACTTTTGTTTGACAATACTACTCGCACACTATCACTTTGACAACATTTATTTAATGTATAAAGCGTGTGATTCCACATTTCATCTGAGTGAACTACTGGTCGCTTTGATTCTGATGAAAACCTGAGAACGTATGGTCTTTAGCAACAATGCCCGCTTGTCAGTACAAAACAAAACCTTAATTTTGACACCTTCTAAAACGAAAATCCATAGACAGAACATTGCTTCTAAGGGTTTCCTTGCTAGCTTTGAAGCTCATTCTGTTTGACAAAAGTTATGCAGTTTTCGCAAAGTTCGTATTTCTTTCTATTGTTCGTAATGTCATAGAAATTGCTGCCTGATAATACATTTGTCCACATCATCGGTCACATTCTTATTGTGAACTTATTGCTTCTTCTGTTCTAATTTGCTCAACAATTATTTGCATCTGGTTATGTAATTGCTGAGAAAGGTTTGCGTAACGTTCGGCCATGCGTGTTTCTAGTCGTTTGGAAAGGTCTTTAATTTCCCCAGAAATATCCTGTTTAATTTGTTCATCACGTTCTGCTAAGTCAGTTAGTAATTTAGAAAATTTTTGTGAAAAATCATTAAAAAGTTATTTATTTTGTACAGTCTGTTTCTCAAAAAGTTGCATAATCATTTGTGTATTGATTTCTGATTGAACCTTAGTCGTATTGTTAACTGGTAATGTACATCTACATACATACTCCGCAATTCACCGTAAGGTGCGTGGCGGAGGGTACACTGTACTAGGCATTTCCTTTCCTATTCCACTCCCAAATGGAACGAGGAAAAAAAGAATGTCTATATGCCTCCATACGAGCCCTAATTTCTCTTATCTTGTCTTTGTGATCTTTACGCAAAATGTAAGTAGGCGGCAGCAAGATCGTACTACACTCAGCTTCAAATTCCGGCCCTCTAAATTTACTTAACAGAAATTCACGAAAAGAACGTCGTCTTTCTTCCAGCGATCCCCAATTGAGTTGCCGGAGCATTTCCGTAACACTTGCGCATTGGTCGAACCTACCGGTAACAAATCTAGCTGCTCGCCTCTGAACCGCCTCTATGTCTTCCTTTAAACTGATATGCTGCAGGTCCCAAACACTTGAACAATACTCAAGACGTGGTTGTACAAGCGTTTTATACGCGGTCTCCTTTACAGGTGAAGTACATCTTCCCAAAATTTTCCCAATAAACCGAAGTCGGCTGTCCGCCTCACTCACAACTGTCCTTACATGTTCGTTCCATTTCATATCGCTCCGCAATGTTACACCTAGATATTTGAACGACGCGACCGCATCAAGAAGCTCACTACTAATGCTGTATTCGAACATTATAGTATTGTTTTTTCTACTCAAGCGCATCACCTTCAATTTTCCTACATTGAGAGCTAGCTGCCATTCTTCGCACCAACTAGAAATTTTGTCTAAGTCATCCTGTATGCTATTACAGTCAGTTACAGACGACACCCTCCCATACACCACAGCATCATCAGCAAACAGCCGCAACTTACTCTGTCCATCGTAATTGATCCCCCCCCCCCCCCCCCAGTGATACTCATCAAAACAGATCTCGTTTGTCTGATTCTGTGTTGAAAAATCTCTTCACGGAAGCATTTTGTTGATTTTAACTATAAAGTCCGTAAAAGTTGGTATTGTGATGCTTCGTTAGCATAGACGCCGACTACGGGTATGCTCGGTCGCTCAAGCATACCCCAAAATTTGAGTGGGTATATATTTTGGTATCTTTTTTCTGTACGTTATATTTATTGACTGTAATTAAAATCGACTCTCTCATCCCATTGATGGCTGGCTGGCTTTTGTAAGACACCACTCTAAAAAGATTATTTTAAACAGGTAATTGAATTCGTAGGCATTAAAATCCACGTTTACATGTGAGTAAAGTGACCGTTTTCTAAATAGTCCGAATGTTAATGGAATTCCGCTTGTTAAGTCGATATTGTAAACGGAAGGCGGTAACCTTTAATTGTATTAAATAACTAGAAATGAAGTGGGTTTGGTACGATACATTGAAAATGTTTACACTACGAATTTAATGCCCGGTATCTTTTGAGATAACCTTTTGACAACCACATACGTTACCAGTGAGCCGACATACTTGCTGCGAAGACTGCCCTATCCTTTCTAGCTAAAACATTCTGTAAACAGACAGTCCTCATAACAACTTGTGAAGATCTCTGTGTTTTAATTAGCTGCTCTACAAAATTCTCGAAACACAATAGCTAGTGATAGACTTTTTTTCTGAATTAGAATTTTCAGGCATCAACAATTTGTCAACAACTGAACGTAGTAGTCGGACCTTAGTTTCTGCTCTTTTTGACCTGTGTCACCTGTGCATGGATTTACGTTTTAACCCTTTCCCTCCCCTCATCTTTATCTGTCCGTCTAGCCACAACAATTTGTTCAAAGATTGTAAATAACATTGCAGGGCTTCCAGTAATTCATTGTGACTGGGGCCCTCACACGTTCAATAATATTGTCAAACCGTCAATATATTAACCGTCTGAGGGCGCCTATTGACATATTGTCAGTACTTAAAATATTAACGAAAAGTGTTGATGGCCACAAAAATATTTTCAGTATTTTCAATTTAAATTGAGCGTGTGGAGTCCAATACTGACGGTTTGACAATTTTCGCATTTCAGATGTTGCCACAGCTTTATCTCACCAATTCGTCCTCGTGAGTCAACGAGCTAGAATTTCAGCTCGTTGTCGTGGGTATACTGTGTACCGTTTTACTGTGCTTGTTTGTATTGGTAAAATGAGTATACATATGTTGGTTGATTTTATCGAGTGCTACCAGCGCAACGAAGTTCTGTGGAATCAGATTTCAAAAGAAAAATGGAAAATCACTGCGGAAAGAACTGAAAAAAGTTCAAAAATCTCTTGAGAGACAAACTTTGCAGTCGTGAGTCAATGCAATAAAAATTTCGACACTATGGGGCATGAGCATGAATTTTTTTTCTCCCAGTACAATTATTGTGTATTAAAGCTGATTTTATATAGCCTTTGTGAAATGACACAAGTTTGTAGTAAATGCGAAATGGAAGATTTCCTAGACAATTAGTGTTATCACCATACAGTAGTCCTGCAGACTGCTTGTGAACACAAATATTTTGGGAAGTACAACGCATGCAGGACTTGACACAGCGAAATGTTTTGCTTTTTATGGATCAAATTACCTGTATGTATCCTTGCAGAGCAGATATAATTGCTTCACAGGTTTTAATGACAGTTTCACTAATTGTGTCACCAGATATGAATGTGCTGAACTTCAAACAATCAAATGACCTTCCTGTGGCCAAGAACCGTAAAGTGACAATCTTTCATCGGCAGGAATCGTGGATCTCATAATTGTGTCTTTTCAATTTTGTTCCGTATCATCGTAAGTAATTTGTCATATGATTCTGGGCTCATTCTAAAATAATTTAAAAAATCTTTTGGGTCAGTAGTTACGGACTTATGTAAGCAGATTCACATTCGAAAAGTCGTTCCTTTTCTTTAACCACCCACGAACCCATTTCCTCCTTTTCGTCGTTCTCGGTTGTCTTTCACAGCCATCGCTAAGATGAGGTCAGACGTGTTTACTTCACGAAATCGCATCGCTAATTGAAAGTTATGACAATATTATTGATGGTGTGAGGACCACTGAAATGTATTGAAGGTTTGACAATTTATTATTGACAATATTATTGTCAATACGTATTGCACGTATGAGGGCCCCTTTAGATTGTCTATCATTACCTCGAGGAAACACAAAGCATTAGGCTACAATGCATTGTCAAAATATATATCGTTGCTTGATGTATAAGTTGGAGTAAATGCAACAATACTTTCAAATAATTGTATTAAGGTAAAGGAAACAAAATAATTTAAAAACTTTATCACTAAATAATTGTTCAATTTCTAATTTAGTAGTCAACAGTTTGAAAATGTTATTAGTTACGATAAAGGAAACATATTCTGCACACTGATGCCATCTCTGTAGTCATCCCAAATTTCCTTTCAAAAACTAAAAATAATAAAAAATTCTGTCAAATGTACATTAATCAATTCATTATTTATAGATATATGCATAGAAATATTTTTGTTCATAAATCAATAAAATTTAGGCATAAAAGGGTTAATGCCTTGCGTGTGAAAATAGTTAAAATTTAGTTTAGTTTATTATCTTCCATTGCAGCATATACATGATATTGGAATCGTCATGTTTCTGTACAGCATTGGCACTGTTCAGATTTACAAATTGTATAACATACATACAAATTAACAGTTTACATTATATTTAAAAATTAGACAATTAGCTACTGCATTAGTCAGATATTATACTTTGGTATTGTACACTTCACTTAGAGATAGAGACACATATACAAAAAAGGTACATAACTTTTATAGTATGGCTGCTTCATACAATGGCAATTAGTAGAAATACATAGATTTTTTAAAAGTTTGGTGATTGAAAATATTCTTCTATTTCATAGAAACATTTATCTAATAGGTAGTTTTTTAATTCTAGTTTAAAATTTTTGTCATCTTCTGTTTCCTTTATGTAAACTGGCAAGGTGTTGTAAAGTTTTACTTCACGGTGGCTCACATGCTTTTGAGTTTTTGTTTTTCTCACTCTTTCTACATGCAGATTCTTACTGATGCGTGTATTGTAGTTGTGAAAATCTGAATTTGTATGAAATCTGGTCAAGTGTGTTCTGATATACATTACACTTTTATGTATGTACAGAGAGGATACAGTAAGAATTCCTAACTGGGAGAATAAAGCTCTGCAGTGTGTTTGAGGAGGGCTGTGTGTCATGATTCTAATGGCCCTTTTCTGTAATTTAAAGATGTCAGTCAAGTGAGATTTTGTTTCTCCCCAAAACATTATTCCGTAAGATGCAATGGACTGGAAATAAGCAAAAAGACACTGATCTTGTACAGTCTTTGCTACAGACTCTGGATGTTATTCACAGTGCAAAACATGCAGAATTGAGTTTATGTGATATGTACGTCACATGTTCGTTCCATTTAAAGCTCTGATCTATATGGATGCCCAAGAATTTTGTTGTCTGTGTTTTCTCTATCTCCTGGTCACCCAAATATAAGTGGAGCTCTTCTTTTTCATTGGCCTTACTGTACTGAATGTAATTTGTTTTATTTGATTTAAGTGTTAATTTGTTCGCCTGGAACCAATTTCGAACATAATTAAGAACATTCCCAGTTGTAGTGGATAAGAATTTGCTGTCATCACTTATACTTGTGTCATCTGCAAATAACATAATTTTAGATGAGCTGTTTGTACTTTTAATGTCATTTATATAAATCAAGAAAAGTAGGGGGCCAATAATACTACCTTGTGGGACGCCTGCTTCCACCTTTTTGGCATCTGATACCAATTTTATTTTTTGCTTATCGTGGGAAGATATGATTTCTACAACTTGGGTTCTGTCTTGGAGGTATGACACAAATAACCTCCTTCCAATTCCTGTAACACCTAATGCCTCTAATTTTACAAGGAGAATTTCATGGTTTACTGTATCAAAGGCTTTTGAGAGATCAAGGTTGATTCCAACTACACTTTTTTTATTGTCTAAATTTCTGACAATTTCCTCTCTATAAGCCTCTATAGCTGTTTCAGTGCTGTGCCCTGTACGGAAACCATGTTGGTTACAATTTAAGAGATCAAAGGTGTCCAAGTAGCTTAAGAGCCTGATTTTTATAAGTTTTTCAAAGATTTTTGAAAAAGATTGAAGTAAAGGTATGGGTCTGTAGTTTTCTATTTTACAAGCATCCCCATTTTTGAAGAGTGGTCTAACTTTAGAAATTTTCAGTCTCTGTGGGAACATTCCTTCACTGAATGATAAATTTGCAATGTGTACCAGTAGTTGCAAAATCTGAATGGCTACTTTTTATTATTAGTGATACTGGCACTTCATCTATTCCTGCAGACATTTTTGTTTTAAGGCTATTGATTACTTTTAGCATTTCTTGTTGATTTGTGAGATCCAATTTCATACAGTTACTGACTACTGCTGGAGCCATTATTTTCTCCTGTTTACTGAATTTTTCGTTTAGTTTTGTAGGTACACTTAGAAAGTAGTTATTAATGTAGTTAGGCATATCTTCCTTCTTTATTTTAATCTTATTATTTGTCTTAAGCACAATATCCTGTTCTCTACATCTTTTTCCTGTCTCCCTTTTGACAATTTCCCATGTAGTTTTTGGTTTATTATCTGACATCTTTATTAATCTGTCATTACTAAGTACTTTTGCTAGACTTATCACCCTTCTATATATTTTTTGTAGTTGCTTACATATTCCTTGAAATTTGGGTCAGTACATGTTTTTAATTCAGAAGTAAGTCTGCTCAAGGTCTTGGATGAGTTCTTAATACCGGGTGTGATCCACGAATTTGAGTCTTTATGACCAGATGTATTAATTTTCACTAGTCTTTTTGGGAAACACATTTCAAAGTCTGATGTGAAAAGAGACAAAAAAAAAAAAAAAAAAAAAAAAAAAAACATTATAGGCCGTATCTGTATTTGTCTGTGACACTACATCTGCTCAAGACTTATTTGCCATTGTGATACCAAACTGTCTGCAGCTTTATGTGGAGAAAATTCTTTTATACATATGATGCACAATGTTGGTGTTTGTTGGAAGTGATTGAACTTTAATAATAAGAGCATTGTGATCAGATGTTCCTAGGTTAATATTCACAGCTTCTGTATATGAGGTATCTATATTTGACAATATATTATCTATGAGACTTTTTGAGGTCTTTGTTACTCTTGTGGGACTGTTTATTTGTGAGTGGAAGTTAAAACTGTGTAGAATATTTAGGAATTGGTTTTTAGTTGGAGTTTCTGTCAACATATTGATATTAAAGTCCCCACAAACAATTACTGATACTTTCTTATTGTGTAAGATGCTCAACAATGTCTCAGTTTTGTTGATAAAGATTTCAGGATCCCCATCTGGTGATCTGTATACTGATACGATTACAATTCTTGTATTTTATATATTGAGTTGGACTACTGTGGCCTCAAAATGTTTTTCTACACTCAGGGAGTCTACATCAGGCCTGTTTTTAACTGTAAAACCTGATTTTACATAAGTGCATACACCTCTATTTTTAACTACCTTTCTACAAAAAAAAAAAAAAAAAAAAAAAAAAAAAAAAAAAAAAAAAAAAAAAAAAAAAAAAAACCACCATAAAAAAACTAACAAGATTATATGGGGTATACTAATTTTTTCAAGTTCATACGTTTTACATCATTGGCTTCAAGTTCAAGTTCTGGAATTTTATTTTTGAGGCACTGTATATTAAGACTAAAAACCTTTAAGTCATTTTGAGAGGATTTCATATTGGTAATTTTCCCTGTCAGCGACTTCTTCCTGCTAAGGCCGGGCTCCAAAAATCCTTTTGGGATACAGGCTTCCTGCAACTTGCATTTCTTCTTTCTGGATGTTGTGTAGATCTTATTTCTAAATTTTCTGTTTGAGCTTATGACTCGTTGGCTGTTGGAATATTAGATTTTTTTCTTGTTAATGCTCTAGATTTGCGGAATGTAGTTGCTTCTGAGACTAGGGATGATGTTTTGGAAGCTTCTACCCTTGATGGCCCCTTTGGGTTACTTGGCAGATAAAAATCTGTCAAGTGTTCAGGCAGTGTAACTGTTCTTTTAGTTATCACTCTGCTGGCGGATTTTCTTGGACTGGGAACCGCTGATGGTCGTTCCTATACTAACTCTGAAGCAGACAGGTCCTCCCTTGATGCTGTTGGTAATGGTGTCCCATGATTTGTTTTGCTGGAAGTGGGGTCTCTTGCGGTATAGGCAGCTGATTAAAGAATTTCACTATTTCGGTACTCATAATTCTTTTTCCTTTTTGGTTCGTGTGGAGACCGTGTCTAGTGAAGTGTTCCCTGTTCCCACTGCTAATTTCTATAAACGTCGCATTTTCGAAACATCTACAGATTTTCTTAAAAATTCTGTTTGCTGTATCGATTTCTGTGTTCACACATGAATTTTCCATCAGATCATGTCTTCTAGGAATACTGACAACGTAGAAATGTACTTGAGGTAATTTTTTGATTGCCTCTCTTAATGTTTTCGTTGCACTCGATGTAGCGGTACACATCATTTGCGCCCCCGATTACGATGCAATTATTTCCGGGCGCTAAAATGTTTTCGCAGGTTTTTAGAATTTCGCGTAGTGGCGCACCTGGCTTGACCTGTTACATTCACGCCTGGATGGTTATTTCTCATAATTCCTGCAAGTCCTCTTGCATGACTGTCAGCAAAAATGTATGTCTGCTGCGAGTGTCTCTGTCTATACATTATATCGCTGTTTAGAGTTTTTTGTTTTTGAGAATTAACTTTGACTTTTTCTGCATAACTACCTAGGTTTCGTTGCTTGTTAATATTCACATTGTCTTTTCCTACCTTCAGTTCACCTGTATATTTTCGTATGACTGGACTCAGTGGACTGGTCGTATTTCTATTCGTAGTCGCACTGTTTACATTTTCCACAACATTTACGAAATCGACTTTTCTTGTTGGCGTATATGAAACTTCACACGATTTCCGTAAATAGCATGCAGCATTTTCTAGTCTTTTCATGTACTTACTGATCGCGTCCAGCTCTTTTTGAAGTTCATCTATCACATTTACTTCTAAACCAGCAAAGCACATTTCAATCGCGTTTTCATGGATAAGTATATAGAGAAATACAAAAGGACTTCGACTTATAATCGTGATGTTGACGGTGATGTGGAATCGATAGCGTGTATGTTTTGTATAAGTTTTTGGATCTGCTTCGTATTTATTTTTTTTCTTTAGAAATACCTGGGTACGCCACTGCACATACCCCATGATTTTCAAAAGTCGGCGCTTATGTTCGTTAGTAATAATTATAGACGATTCCTGTGACTGACGTGACATTGGTAATATACAAATAGTAAACACAGTCATCGTGTACGTATTGTTGATGGCTGAACTATTTTTCATGCGGGCCCGGCTAGCGCCAATGAGGAGTCGCGGTAACAATTAGAAGGATAATTAATTTACTTAGAGGACAAGGGTACATCGAGAACCTGTCAGCCATAGACCAGGAATTATTTATTTTATGGTCAACACAACAGATTATTCCCCTCATTATATGTTAATGGGGTTTCAAAAAGCATATGTATACGCAACGCCACCTAGTGAGAGCTAGCCGGGCCCGTATGAAATACAGTTCTAACATTGTTGATTGCGACTTTTTGATGTGCTAATTGTCCCAAAGAGATGTAAGTATAACTCTGTAATACGGTACGTGACTTTTGCGAAAAGGCAATTTCTTTAAGTTGTAATTTATTGCTTTAACAGCTGTCTTATAACAATACACTCAAAATATCGTTAAATATATTTCGAGACTAACGCCATCTCCATCTTTCTGAGATGGAGCAGAGTGAAACAATCGAGAGAACAATGGAGTGAATCCAAGTGTGAATCGACCTTACCTGTGCACGCACAGATGAAGTAATTCAACATGTTTTAGAGTGAAGTGTTTGTCCTTATTGTCAAAACAGAGTATAACTCGTCACCAGAGTTCATACGAGACAATGTATCAGAGGGTTACATGTGATCCCAAATCACAAACGAATGCATTATGCTATTGGTGCAACACAAAGATAAATATACAATGGGGAAGAGTGCTTTGAGCAGCCACGTAAGCAAGAAACATAAAATTTTCATAAGCAAACGGAAGTCTGTTGCTTTCCACAATATATATTTCACTGTCTGTTTAGTACTACAAGAATTTAAAAAATGAAACAAATTCATTAAAACAAAATGTGTTCATTAAAATCTGCTGTTGAGTGTTACTTTACCAGATGACCCTTAATGCAAATACCACACAGCTGTTGCTCCAGATACGTTTTTGAATTCTCCATTTCATCTCCTTCAAGTTCAAGAACTCGCCCACAACATTGTGTATTATTACGCATGCTGGGTCCTTAACATTCATCGATCTTTTAGCTAGAGTTTTCCAGGGCAAAACTTATTTGACTGTATGGGTTCTGGAAACTGAAACCCATCATTGGGTACAATCTAAATGAAAACTTGAAAGAGGTGAAAAGGTTGTTCATATCCTGAAGGTAAAGTAAATCATAATATATGTGTGGCGTACAGGATACGGTATGATAAATAAATAACCGGTACACGTCACATTAACTGAATAACACACAATTATTACGGATCGCTTGATACATTCGAGTACACAATAGTTGAGTCCAAACAATACTCAAAGGCCCACGTGGGCTCTCCCTATATCAGCTCAAAGATATTCCACTCCAGGTGGAGTCGATCTCGACGTTGCCACAGAGCCCCCCCCCCCCCCCCCTTGCAGTGCGGAGCACATCTGAGACTGCATCATGAGTGCCGGGCCGAAGGCCGATCACGGGGGTGAGGGAAAACATAGTCTCTATGCCAAGCAGGCGCAATGACTCTGCGGCCGGCACGAGTGTAAGTGGTAGGTGAGTGTGTGGCAGGTGGAGTAGGAGAGAAGAGGATGAAAAGGGTGCTGGTAGCATCAATGAAACACTCGACATTCGATGGATCATCGGTCGAGGGAAGGCATTCGGAAAAGAGGAGGGAAATGTTTTGCTCATGAGGTTCGTTGGAAGAATCAGGAGAGATGTACATAACGAAGATTTGGTTATCATTCAAAACGACAGAGATGTTGGAAGGGGGGGTAGGCAGAAACGTCTACTGAGAAGAAGTGAGGGGGAAGGTGTGCTGGGGAAAAATGAGTTAACGGGGGGGAAGGTGACTTGGCCCTCAGACTCGGCAGGGAGTCGCCCTCCTGCAGAGGCGTGTCGTCCCGTGGTGTGCAAGGGGGGGAACCGGGGTCGAAGGTAACATCAGGCATTGGTGCAGTGTCGGCTGCGGCGTCTGGGAGCTGAGAGGAGATGGTCCAAGCAGGCTTCAGGCGGCTCTTAGACACTGTCGTCGTCTTCCCGTCAATGATGATGTCAAAGTGCGATGGACCTCGGCGTATGACCGTGAAGGGACCACGGTACGGCGGTTGTAGTGGAGGGCGAACTGAATCCTGCCGTAGCATCACTGCAGCACACGTTTCTAAATCTCTATGCACAAAGACACCTGGGCGGTCATGAATGAAGGTTTGAGAGGTGCAGAGAGCTCGCACTGTAGTCCTGATTTGCTCAATGAATTCAGGGTATGAGCTAATGGTGGGGGTCATGTCCTCAGAGACGAATTCTGCTGGCAACTTAAGGCATTCACCGTACAAGAGCTCAGTGGTGGAACATCCTAAGTCCACTTTGAATGAAGTTCGGAGACCCAGGAGTACCCAAGGAAGGGCGGTAGTCCACGATTCTGAATGGCACATGAGTGCAGCTTTCAGGGTACGATGCCACCGCTCTACGAACCCGTTGGATTGGGGGGTGGTAGGCGGTGGTATGTATCCATGATGTGCCACAGAGATCGCACAACTTATCGAAAAGCACAGCCTCGAACTGCCGACCCTGATCGGTAATGATCGTAGTAGGGCAGCCAAAGCGGGCAATCCAACAAGATACAAATGCGGAAGCAACTGTAGCGGCAGAAATATCCAACTAGGGTGTGGCCTCCACCCAGCGTGAATCCCGGTCAATGCATGTGAGCCTTCAACACTGGGAAGAGGGCCCACCAGGTCAAGGTGTACGTGAGTGAAGGGGCCAAGGGGTGGGCAGCAATGTCGGCCAACCTTGGTGCATTGGCACAGAATGCAAGCGCGGCACCACTCACGAAATTCTTTTTTTACCGAATGCCAAACAAAGCATTCCGTAATTAAGCGAGTGGTGGCATGTGCACCTGGATGGGCGAGACCATGAAGTGCGTCGAAGATCATGCGGCGAAAATTTGTGGGGACTAGTGGGCGTGGCACGCCCGATGATGTGTCACACCACAACGCAGTAGGCACGCCGGGTATGTTTTTGCGCTCCAAAACTAAAGAATGCTCGCCGGATTTGAGCAAGGTCGAAATTGAATCATCGCTCAACTGAGCCTTGGCGAGCTCGTGGAAGTCGATGACAGAATAGATACCAGCGAGGCGCGAAAAATAATCAGCAACCAAATTGTCAGAGCCGCGGACGTACTTTACGTCGCTCGTGTACTGAGAGATCAGATCAAAATGCCTGTAGCGACGTGGAGGAGGGTCAGCTGGAGGATTTTTGAGGGCGTGTGCCAGAGGTTTATGGTCTGTCTATATAGTTAATGGCCGACCCTCAATATCGTCTCGGAAATATTTGACCACTCGTATACAGCAAGAAGTTCACGGTCGAAAGCAGACCACTTGGATTGGCTGGGTGACAACTTTTTAGAAAAAAACTTCAATGGTTGTGACTCCCCACCACAAAGCTGCTGTAGCACTGCCCCAATCGACACCTCACTGGTGTCAGTGGTAATGGAAAGGGTGGCATCGGGGGAGGGATGAGCCAAAGTGATTGGTTTTGCTAACGCCATTTTCAAAGAGTCAAATGCAGTTTGCATCTCCGCCGTCCAAAGGATGGCACGATCCCCTGTAGTGTTAGGACCGCGCAAGGCATCTGTGAGGGGTGTTTGTAGTTCAGCAGCCCTTGAGATATGACGACGAAAAAAATTTATCATACCCAAGAAGCGTCGTAGTTCATGATAAGTCGCAGGCGAGGGAAGTTTCTGCACAGTTTCAACCTTTTCATCAGTGGGGCGAATGCCATCTGCTGACACGACATGTCCCAGGAAAATAACATTTGACTGTCTGAAAACACATTTGTCTTTGGTGGTCACAACACCGTGCAAATCAAGGACACTGAACACTTCGGATAAGTGTTTTTATGCTCCTCTGGAGATTTCGAAAAAATCAAAATATCGTCCAGGTATGCATAACACTGTGACAGAGGGCGAAGAAGGGAGTCTAGGAACATCTGCCATGTCTGTGCGGCGTTTTTTAAGCCAATATACATATTCAAATAAGCCAAAGGGAGTGATGATCGCCGTTTTTGGAATGTCCAGTTCGTGCATTGGAATTTGGTGATTAGCCTTCTTGCAGTCAACGACACTGAAAGTGGTCGCGCCTGCAAGTTGGCTAGCAAAGTCTTGTATATTGGGCACAGGATAGGTATCAGTGATTGTCCTATCATTCAACTTCCTATAATCTCCACATAAACGATAGGTACCATTCTTTTTTGGCGTAAGGTGAATAGGAGAAGCCCATTCGCTAGAGGAAGGTCACACAATGCCGGCCTCAAGCAGTTCGCCAATAATATTTTTTGTGATTTTGAGTTTATGCGGATTGAGGCGACGTGGTCTGAAACGCACTGGAGGTCCCTCTGTTGTGTTGAGTCTATAGCAAGCATTACTACTGATAGCAAGAACGCCACGCGGGCGCGCGGGACTATGTGAAACTGTCGTGTTATTGTTATGCACGTCAGAGTTCGGGCTGCGTGACTGGGATGGAAGTGATTACTTCTCTCGCACGAGCCAGCTCGCGTGACTTAATGTCAATCTGTTCTTTAAGCCTACTCTGAGTTTCTTTAAGTTCAAAAATTTCAAGTCTCTGTACAGTTACGTCACACGTTACACTAGTAAGTTTTGCAGCTAACAGCGCGCACTCTGTTTGCAAAAGAGAAATGTCAACATTGATATGCGGCGACAGCCGTGCACTGGAGGAGGCAGACAGATGGATGCGCGTGTTAGTGGTTTGATGTAACAAGATTCCTGCCGGAATGTCCACGGAAAATTTATTGTTCCTTAAAAAGTCTATGCCAAGCACCGGACAGGACACTTGCGCGACCAGAAAGTCCCACTTAATAGTCAAGTCTTTAGATAAATGAACCGGCATTTGAACCGTGCCAAGCACTTTGATAGTGGAGTCGTTTGCGGCGTGAAGCAGTGTGGGAGAAGGTACGAGATTGTTCAGTGCAAGAGACAGCAGTAAAACACTCGTATCTGCCCCACTGTCAATCAGAAAGTCAATGTTCGAAACACAGTCAGTCACAAACAAACAGCTGTTGCAGCTTACTGTACCAGAGGTGCAAGTTGTGGAGTGGAGGCGTCATCGTTTAGGGCGGGGCACTGCACCTGCTACTGCACCCCGCTGCCTGCGTTTCCCGCCGGCAAGGCGCACGGCAATGTTTAGCGTCGTCTCCGAAGTTGCTATGATACCAGCAGAGCGGCTGGCTTTTGTTGGGCATGGTCAGCATGCTGCAGGTTGTTCCATCGGCGTCTGAGAGAGCGCGCTGCTGGGCTGGCGGTTCCATCAAGGCAACCGGTGAGTCCAGAGAGCGTTGCGCGGAACGGCTACCAGATGATGACACCGTACGGTTGCACGACGAAAACACACGGGCGCGATCTTCACCTACGTGCGTGGTAGGGGGGGAAATATTTTGAACAACACTAGCGCCACTGTTAACACTGGGAGCGCGATGGTTAATGATCTTAAATGCACGATCTGCTATTGGTAGTTTTTCGTCAAGAGAACAAGACGTAAGTGGCAGCAACTGCAGCTGCAAGGGTTCAGGCAATTTCACTAGCAAGATTGATCAAAAAGTATTGTCCGGGAGAAAATCAGTTGAAACAAGGGCACGCAGCCTACGCCACAGTTGAGATGGTGTAAGGTCTCCTAAGTGCACTTCATGAATTATGTGATGCAACACTTCATCAGGCGAGCGGGAAAGTCTCTCACAGATGATACGTTTCTCATTAGTGTACTTAGGTGGCGGGGGTGGGTTAAGCACCAAATCGCTAATCAAGTCAAGTTGGTCGTGTAGATGACCGACAAGGCACACGAACTTAGATTCTTCTGAAAGAATTCCCGAAACCCTGAAAATAGAATCAATTAATGCGAACCAAGTGTTCGGATGTTGCTTTGCAAAAGTCGGCAGCTTTGGCAATGTAGTGGGTTGTTGTTCGAAATTAACTGGACGAACAAGCGGGGGAGGTGCATTGTCTGTCAGGAATGTTGGCCCAGAAACTGGTACGTTCGTGAGGGCATAGTTCTGTGAAGCATTTTGTCCAAAACTAACCGGCAGTCCGGCGGTACTATTAAACACATTTGTAACACATGGTAGATGGTCAGAAGGCACAGTAACTGAAGGTATAGCACACTGCACTTGTGGAAAATCGCGCGAAAAGTTCGATATCCAAGGCGGTGCCGAAACTCGCACGAAGTGTCAAAATTCGAATGTTCGGTTGTAACACAGCACTGTTCATGAGGCCCTGGTGACGTGAAAGTTGGTTCTAACCATAGAAAGTTCGGGAGCCAGCATGTCGGCGTGGCCGCGCGTATTGTTGTCATGTACAAGAGGGCTCAATTTGTTAGGCTGTATAATGTCTAGTCCCACCTGTGAATTGATGCACTGTCCTTTCTCAGCGGTTAAAAGCAGAGAAGCAGATAATCCTTGTCCTTGCGATCGTAGCACTGAAGAACACGGAGATTGATTCCACATGGCGCGATTGTTCACTGAACTCACGTAATAACAGTTTCGAAAAAGAGGCACGAAAGCATAATTGTGTGTGAATTGAAATGCGGGGTCACCACTATGGTGTACGGGATACGGTATGATAAATAAATAACCGGTACACTCCACATTAACTGAATAATACACATTTATTATGGATCGCTTGATACATTCGAGTACACAATAGTTGAGTCCAAACAATACTCAAAGGCCCATGTTGGCTCTCCCTATAACAGCTCAAAGATATTCCACTCCGGGTGGAGTTAATCTCGACATCGCCACATATGTATTGAGTTCTTGATCACTAGTTCATGAGATGTGACTGTATTTTAATGTAGGAGGAAGTCTGGTATAAATCACATTAAAACGTACAGTATCCTCCAACTACTTGAAATCTACTTAGTCCATTATACAGGGTGTAAATTTTAAGTTGACAAACCGGAATAACTCGGAAAAACAGTAGATATTCAAAAATGGTTTTCACCAGCATGTTCGGATGGCAGAGGCTTAGGAAATAATACTCAACCTTAACCATTTCCACCATGTTCAAATGTTTGTTAAGCTTATGGGACTTAACTTCGGGGTTATCAGTCCCTAAACTTACAAACTACTTATCAACTACCTTATACTAAAGACGGCACAAATATCCATGCCCGAGGGAGGAGTTGAACCCCCGACCGTAGTGGCCGTGCAGACCGTGACTGAAGCGCCTCAGTCTCATTGGCCACTGTGGCCAGGTGGGGGGGTGGGGGGGGGACTGTCAAGTGTAAAATTTTAAATGGGAACCCCGATTTTTTTAATTTCAGATTTGGATTCTAAGGCCCACTTCATGTATGGTCTGGTTGATATATATACACGACAGATGGCGCTGTTATAGTAAGAAATACTTACCATACTGGTGAAGAAATGTACTAAACAGGAAATAAAATAAATGAAAACCATATTCATGATGCTTCAGAACGCTACCAAATGATTCTTAATGTGACCAAAGCGATACCTTAGTCCAGATTGCCCTTGTCTGTATACCAGTTATGAATTACTAAAAAAAAAAAAAAAAAAAAAAAAAAAAAAAAAAAAAAAAAAAAAAAAAAAAAACACTTAATTGAACTAGCCAGGAAGAAATGTATATCTGGTACCATTTGGTTGGGTTGAAGCATCATCAACATGATTAACCTTTATTTTCTTTCCTGGGTGCTGCATTTCTTCAGCAGGATGGTAAATAATTCTTACCATTACAGTGCAATATGTTGCCAATTTTACACTAGCCACCCACACCACTCACAAATGGTGGAGACAGTTCGAGTTTAGTATCATTTCCTAAGCCTCTGACGTCCGTTCATAATAGTGAAAACTGTTGTTGAATATATACTCCTTTTTCCCCTAGTTATTCTGGTTTGTCAACTTAAAATGTCAGTGTCAAATCTGGGGTGGTGAGAGGGGGTTTATGGGGCTGCAGATTCCCCAAAACCATGAGGAAAAACTCATAATATGAGCTAGTTCTTTTTATACCAGTTTGGGGTACAATGCCACAATTTTTATGAGCTCTTCCCCCCTCCCCCCCCCCTACCCTCACCAACGCAAATCCTGGATTCGTCACTGCTTGGTGTATGCTACTAAATGACATGGTTCAACTTGGATGACATGTGTTAAAAATATGTAACTAGTTTCTTTACAGTATAGTTGTTCAGTAACCCATTTGAGCAGAATTAAGTTTTGTGAAAACCTGGAAAATAATTATTTTTAACCTGGAAAAAACCTTGAATTTGAAAATGAAGATTTGGTGGCCACCCTGGACATACCAACAACTAAAGGGAACAGCCATGGGAACCAGGATGCCCCCCTCATACGCATTCTTATTTATGGGACGCTTGGAGGAAGCCTTTCTGGATACCCAAGCCTGTCAACCCAAAGTTTGGTACAGCTTCATCCTAACACCCCTCTCCGAGGCACACCACCATGACGAAGCACTATCCGTGCGGGTGGAGAGGCTTGCGTATCCGCGTGAAGCTGAGGGCTATACTGAAGGTAGAGAACCTACTGCCAGAAAGGCCTCAGCTGATGGATCAGACCAAGCGTGTCCCACAACGTCCCATCTTCCTTATCCTCTCCCAGTGCTTTCCCAATTCCTTTCCCAACCCAAGGTGTGATGCGATCTGTGCCGAGGGGTGCATGGACCATATAAATCCCCAAATCTCGTGGGACTAAGATGAACACGGAGAAAAAAATTATTTTAAAAGAATCCGAGGGGCAATCTGAGACCTCAGACATCGGGATCAGGACCGATGAAGTGCACTACTACTTCTTAGTCAGGGTCTAGACCTGAGCAAGAAGTGGGAACTGTAACAGAGAAGTTAGACCATATTAGGATTAAGGCCTTGTCTGGGCCGCAGAGGACGAAGCTTCTCAAGAAACAGAAGCAAAAGGAAGGAAAAGAATGGTTTCCTAAACATAAGTAGAGGGAATCAGAAGGGCTTGAGCCCAAGACCCCCAAAAAGAAACTGCCTCAGGTCGAAGGGGGTACAAAGGCCCCCCTCGACGTCAAAGACAGGTGGCAAGAGGGTTAGGGAGGAATATATGATTCCCTCCTCTCTGGACAAGCGTGATACTAAAAGGCTGAGGCAGGAAATAGGAACACATACCTATAGTACTGTAGTCTCGGTCTTTAGAATGGTGGTTGTCCAAGAAGGATACCCACTGGTGAGCATCATCTCGCAGCAGGAGGAGCTCATGCAGATGGCCCTCTTTGTAGAGATTGGGGGGGACGCTGGTCCAGGACCCAAATTCAGAAGTGTCTATCTAGATCGCGGTGCCCTCATTTTTGTCTGCGAGGGGGAGCACTCATCAGAATGGCTTAAGTACAAGGTGCCCATGATATCCCTGTGGGAGGATGCGAAGCTGCTGGTCAAGACAGCAGCCGAACTCCTGAAGACCACAAAGCTATCAATATGGGTACCAAAGATCCTTAAGGATGTCTCTCCAAAGATCTTTTTCGAGAAAATAAGGGTACAGAACCCAAAAGTCTCGACAGAGGATTGGAGGGTAATTAACCAAAAAGTCGTCCCAGAAGGACGAACCCTGGTGGTGGATATCGGAGAGAAGTCTCTGAAGGGATTGCGAGAGCTAGGCCTGAAACTGTTTTTAGGGTTCTCGCAGGTCGCCGTCAGGGTAATCAAAGACCTTAAAGGCAATAATGGCGGCAATATGGGGACTGGAAGTGCTGCAGATAAACCTGCAGCACAGTAAAGGGGCCGCTGCTGCCCTGAGCCATTGCCTGGGGAGACAGGAGGTGGACGTGGCCCTGATACAAGAAACCTATTTATACAAAGGGGGTGTTTCGGGCCTCGGTGGTACTGGAGGTAAGCTGATTTATACCAGAAATCTAAAAAACTCCAGAACATGCATTTATGTTAGAAATGGAATACCTTTCATACCAATGATGGAGTTTTGTTCCAGGGACCTGGTGACCATCAGGATGCAGCAACATGAGGGAAATTGTTTTGGCCTCAGCATACCTTCCTTACGAAGACAGCTCTCCTCCTTCTTTGGAAGTGAGGAGACTGATAGGAGCCTTCCATCGGCAAGGTGACGAACTGGTGGTGGGATGTGATGCCAATGCCGACAATCTATTGTGGGGCAGCAAGGACATCAACAGTAGAGGTGAGCAACTTCTTGAATTTCTCCTATCTAACAACTTGGAGAGCCTGAATAGGGGTGATGAATCCACATTCAGGAATAGCAGAAGGGAAGAAGTAATTGACATAACTTTTGGTTCCATGATGATGGGAAGTTACGTCAAACAGTGGCATGTGGTCCTGGAGCCATCCTCATCAGATCACATGTATATTAAATTGAAGGTTGAACCAGACAGACCATGGCCTATAGCAACCCCAGGAAAACGGACTGGGAGACATATAGGAAAGACCTTGACTTCAGCCTATCGGAAATTAAAACTTCAATAAGGAATCCAGCAGAGTTTGAGGAAGTAGCAGAGGCCGTAACCTCTGCTATAGTGACATCATACCAGGACAACTGCTCAATCACCATGAAGTGCACAAATAGGAGTGTGCCTTGGTGGAATAATAACCTGGAAATGCAAAGGAAACAGGTACGAAGACTGTTTAACCTTGCGAGGCACAAAGGACAATGGGCAAAGTATCGTGAGGCCCTTGTCAATTACAACCTTGCCATCAAACGGGCAAAGGAGGCATCCTGGAAGATATTCTGTGAGGAAGTGGAGGGCATGGCTGCTCAAGCAAGACTTCATAAAATCCTCACTAGGGTACCAACTTATCCAGGAGGAACATTGAGGAAGGAGGATGGGGAGTATACAAAGACAGCACATGAAATGCTGGAACTGCTCCTCAAGACTAACTTTCCTCAATATACTCTGGGGGATAACTCACACCAGAATGTGATTCCTGAGAGACAAAGGTTCTCAGGTATTCGCAAAGAGGACTGGGATTTGGCCAAGGAGTGTGTCGATCTCAGTAAGGTCCGATGGGCGGTGGGAACATTTCAACCGTTCAAGTCACCTGGCCCTGATGGAATCTTCCCAACTCTCCTGCAACAAGTGGGAGAAAATCTTATTAGATTCCTATGCAGGTTATTCCGGGTTAGCGTAGCAGCAGAAATCATTCCCAATGCCTGGAGGCAGTAAAGGTTGTCTTCATTCCTAAACCAGAGAGAATTGATCATACCAAGGCCAAGGATATGAGACCAATCACCTGTCCTCCTTCATTCTTAAGACATTAGAAAAGCTGGTTAATGTGCATGTTGGAGAAAGGAGGTTAAGTAGGGCTCCTCTACATTCAAACCAACATGCATATCAGCCAGGTAAATCATGTGAGACAGCTCTCCACCAACTCGTTGGGAAGGTGGATAAAGCACTACACTTTCCGGAAATAGCCCTTTGTACCTTCCTGGACATCGAGGGGGCTTTTAGCAACACAACCTTTGGTTCCATGGTTATGGCAGCAGAGGTGAATGACCTAGGGACCACTATATGTAGGTGGACTAGGGCCATGCTCAGTGGAAGAAAGGTAGAAGCTACCATGATGAATGAAAAAATGGTAATCAACACCACTAGGGATTGCCCGCAAGGAGGAGTTCTTTCCCCTTTATTGTGGAATCTAGTGGTGGATGATCTCATTGGAGAATTAAACTCTAGGCAGTACTTTTGCCAAGGAAACACAGAAGATCTTGTCATAGTAATACTTGGCAAATTTGCTGACACAGTAAAGAATATGGCACAAGGTGCGTTGGACATTGTGCAAGGCTGGTGCAGAAAACAGGATCTGAGGGTTAGTCCTAAGAAGACTGTTGTACCATTCACAAAGAAGCATATACAACATTCAAGTTGGACTCTAAAGCTTTTCAATGAAGCGCTACCGGTGAAGGGGGCAGTGAAATATCTAGGGGTTACCCTAGATGAGAAACTGACATGGACCCCTCACATCAGGAGTATTTGCTCCAAGGCAAAAGGTACTCTTGTGAGTACCAGGAGAGCTCGTGGCAAAAATTGGGGCCTGAGCCCCAAGGGTATGCACTGGATATACACCACAGTGATTAGACCCAGGATCACCTATGAGGCGGTCGTGTGGTGGAAGAAGGTAGAACAGCAGGTTGCTGCTAAGGAGCTTGGTGAGGTGCAGAGATTAGCCTGCTTAGCCGTACCAGCCCAGCACAGCAACTGTTGGGATGGAAATCATGCTGGATGTGCCCCCATTACACCTTTGGGTCAAGATGGAGGTAGCGGCTGGTGCATACAGACTCAAATCTGGCAACAACTGGAACTCTTTTGGATATCCAGAATCACACAATAAAATAGTGAGTGAGGTAAACATAGAAAAGGTTGGGGAAATGCCAGCCAACTATATTATAACCCCGTACTGCTTCAACAAGCCTTTCAATATAACAATTGGAAGTAGGGAGCAATGGGAGAAAATAGTTCGACACCGTACGAGGGATATTGTCTGGTTCACTGACGGGTCAAAACATGACCAAGGTCTTGGGGCCGGGGTATATGGGGTGCAGCCAAGACTGGAGGGCGTCATCTCTCTAGGGAAACTGGCCTCAGTATTCCAGGCCGAAATCACTGCCATCAGGGCGTGTGTGGAGGAGAACTTGCGTAGGTGCTACAAAGATCGTAGCATCTATATCTATTCAGGCAGCCAGGCAGCCCTAAGTTCACTGGCAGCTCCTGCAACAAGGTCTAAAATTGTTGCAGAATGTCACAGGGTTCTGGTGGAGCTAGGGGAAAGCAATAGAGTAAACTTATTGTGGGTCCCTGGCCACTTGGGGATCAGTGGCAACGAACATGCCAACAGATTAGCCAGGATGGGGGCAGAGACTCCATTTATTGCACCGGAACCTGTCCTGACAATCACCAAGGCAATGATCAAATTGGAGCTATGTAACTGGCTCAGAAGACAGCACATAGAATCTTGGATCAAAGTCCATCAACAAAAACATGGCAAAGGTAATGATGCCAAAGCCATGTTTTAAAAGAAGCTCTGCAATCCTGGGTCTGAACAGGAGAGAGATTAGACTCATGGTTGGATTGCTGACAGGCCATGGGAATTTCAAAAAACACCTATGTACAATGGGAATAACAGAAGAGGACCCTAAATGTAGGATCTGTGATGAGGGTGATTAAACTGCATCACATCTAATCTTCAAATACATTGCATTGGAGAATAAAAGGCACAGAATATTTGGGACAACAAGACCCAAAGAAATTGTGTCTAATAAAGAACTGGTAAAGGGACTCCTTGCACTGTTCAAGGGCATTGGTTGGCTTTACTAGATATACAGGGAGCGATACCGCACAATAAACTTAGTTTCGGCGTGGGCAGTGGCAAGTTGGACCAAGACTGTTTTGGCTTCCGTGGAAAAATCAATCAATCAACCCACAACTTCTTCACTTTTGAGGGCCAGACATACTAAAAACTAAAGGGAACAGCCATGGGGACCAGGATGGCCCCCTCGTACACTTATTTATGGGACACTTAGAGGAAACCTTCCAGGAAACCTTCCTGGACACCCAAGCCTGTCAACCCAAAGTTTGGTATAGATTCATTGATGACATCTTCATGACCTGGACTGGTGAAGAAGAACTCCAGAATTTCCTCTTCAACACAACTCCTCTGGTACCATCAAATTCACCTGGTCCTATTCCAATTTCCATGCCACTTTACTCGATGTCGACCTCCATATGTCCAACGGCCAACTTCACACATCTGTCCACATCAAACCTACCAATAAACAACAGTACCTGCATTATGACAGCTGTCGTCCATGCCACATCAAGTATTGTCTGAAAGCTGGCGCTACAAAGTCTACTCTACTATCTACAAAGTCTGTCAAGAAGACCCCATTCCTGATGTCCAGGCAGAGATTCAGGGAATTCTCAGATCCTTAGGCCCCCTACAAAACCTTTCACCCGAGTCCATCAAACTCATGACCCCACTGACACCCTCGCACCCCTACATTCTACCTACTTCCTAAGATTCACAAACCTAATCATCCAGGCCGGCCAATTGTGGCCGGTTACCAAGCCCCCACAGAACGAATCTCTGCCTACATAGACCAACACCTTCAACCCATCATGTGCAGTCTCCCATCATTCATCAAAGATACCAACCACTTCCTCGATCGCCTGAAATCCTTACCCAGCCTGTTACCTCCTGAAACCATCCTTGTAACCATTGATGCCACCTCCTTATACACAAATATCCCACATGCCCAGGGCCTCGCTGCGATGGAGTATTTCCTTTCACGCCGACCACCCACTTCCCTACCTAAAACCTCTTTCCTTAATACCCTAGCCAGCTTCATCCTAACCCACAACTTCTTCACCTTTGAGGGCCGGACATACCAACAACTAAAGGGAACAGCCATGGGAACCAGGATGGCCCCCTCGTATGCAAACTTATTTATGGGACGCTTAGAGGAAGCCTTCCTGGAAACCCAAGCCTGTCAACCCAAAGTTTGGTACAGATTCATTGACGACATCTTCATGATCTGGACCAACAGTGAAGAAGAACTCCAGAATTTTCTCTCCAACCTCAACTCATTTGGTCCCATCAAATTCACCTGGTCCTACTCCAAATCCCATGCCACTTTCCTTGATGTCGACCTCCATCTGTCAACAGTCAACATCACACATCCGTCCACATCAAACCTACCAACAAACAACAGTACCTCCATTATGACAGCTGCCATCCATTCCATATCAAACGTTCCCTTCCCTACAGCTTAGGTCTTCGTGGCAAAAGAGTCTGCTCCAGTCCCAAATCCCTGAACCAGTACACCAATAACCTAATAACTGCTTTCACATCCCGCAGCTATCCTCCTGATCTGGTTCAGAAGAAAATTACCAGAGCCACCTCCTCATTCCTCCAAATCCAGAACCTTCCACCGAAGAATCCCAGAAGTGCCCCTTTTGTCACCGGATACTTTCCGGGACTGGAGCGGACTCTGAATGTGGCTCTCCAGCAGGGATACGACTTCCTTAAATCCTGCCCCGAAATGAGATCCATCCTTAATGACATCCTCCCCACTCCTCCGAGAGTGTCTTTCCGCCGCCCACCTAACCTTCGTAACCTCCTAGTCCATCCCTATGAAACCCCCAAACCACCTTCCCTACCCTCTGGCTCCTACCCATGCAACCGCCCCCGTTGTAAAACCTGCCCTATGCACCCTTCCACCACCACTTACTCCAGTCCAGTAACCCGGAAAGTGTACACGATCAATGGCAGAGCCAATTGCGATAGCACCCACGTGATTTACCAACTAACATGCCTGCACTGTGAAGCGTTCTATGTGGGAATGACCAGCAACAAACTGTGCATTCGCATGAACGGTCACAGGCAGACAGTGTTTGTTGGTAAGGGGGATCACACTGTGGCTAAACATGCCTTGGTGCACGGCCAGCACATCTTGGCGCAGTGTTACACCGTCCGGGTTATCTGGATACTTCCCACCGACACCAACCTTTCAGAACTCCGGAGATGGGAACTTGCCCTTCAGCTTATTCTCTCCTCCCGTTGCCCACCTGGTCTCAATCTCTGCTAACTCAAATTCCTGCCCACTATCTTTAGCATCTTTGCCTTGGTTCTGTGGACAGAGCCTCTGCCTCAATTGGTATCTCTGTCCAACTTCTTTGCTTTTCACAAATGTCTGTCTAGGTGTGTTTGCATTTTGATATGTCTGAGTGTGTGTGTATTTGCGTACCTTCCTTTTTTTCCCCTAAGGTAAGTCCTTCCACTCCTGGGATTGCAATGACTCCTTTTCCACTTCCTTAAAACCCATATCCTTCCCTTTTCCTCCCCTTTTTTCCTCTTTTTCCTGAAGCAGCTGCCTGTGGTGGCGAAAGCTTGTATGTGTGTTTGTGTGTGATTTTATTTGTTTCTCTCGACGAGCCGGTCCTTTTGGTAAGTCATCTCTTTTCTATTTTTCTTTTTTTTTTTATCCCACCGGGAAAGTTTCCCTCTATAATTTTCATTTCATCAATTTGTATATATATATGTGAAGTCCACTTACCAGGTGAAGGAGCACAGGCAGTGATAGCAACAAACAAACACCCAGACACACACACACACACACACACACACACACACACACACACACACAAACACAAGCCTAGCTGCTTCGTCAGGCAGAAGGGAAGGAGAAGGAAATGATGAGGGTTTTAAGGGAGTGGGTAAGGAGTCATTCCAATCCCGGGACAGGAAAGACTTACCTTGGGGGGAAAAAAGGAGGGTAAACAAATACACACACACCCACACATTTACAGAGACGCAAGTACACTTACCCCACTGTCACCCCGCACCCCCACCTTCTACCTACTTCCCAAGATTCACAAACCCAATCATCCCGGCCGCCCCATTGTGGTCGGTATTCCTTTCACGCTGACCACCCCCTTCTATACCTAAAACCTCTTTCCTTAATACCCTAGCCAGCTTCATCCTAACCCACAAATTCTTCACTTTTGAGGGCCAGCAGATCGGTTTGAAGGAAGACATAGAGGCGGTTCAGAGGCGAGCAGCTAGATTTGTTACCGGTAGGTTCGACCAATGCGCGAGTGTCACGGAAATGCTCCAGCAACTCAATTGGGGATCGCTGGAAGAAAGACGACGTTCTTTTCGTGAATTTCTGTTAAGTAAATTTAGGGGGCGGAATTTGAAGCTGAATGTAGTTCGATCTTGCTGCCGCCTACTTATATTTCGCATAAAGATCACAAAGACAAGATAAGAGAAATTAGGGCTCGTACGGAGGCATATAGGCATTCTGTTTTTCCTCGTTCAATTTGGGAGTGGAATAGGAAAGGAAATGCCTAGTAGTGGTACAGTGTACCCTCTGCCATGCACCTTATGGTGAATTGCAGAGTATGTATGTAGATGTAGATGTAGGGAATAGCCATGGGAACCAGGATGGCTCCCTCGTACGCAAATTTATTTATGGGATTCTTAGAGGAAGCCTTCTTGGATACCCAAGCCAGCCAACCAAAAGTTTGGTATAGATTCATTGATGACAGCTTCATGATCTGGACTCACAGTAAAGAACAACTCCAGAATTTCGTCTTCAACCTCAACTCTTTTGTTCCCATTAAATTCACCTGGTCCTATTCCAATTCCCATGCCACTTTCCTCGATGTCGACCTCCATATGTCCAATGGCCAACTTCACACATCTGTCCACATCAAACCTACCAATAACCAACAGTACCTGCATGATGACAGCTGCCATCCATTCCACGTCAAGCATTCCCTGTACTACAGCTTAGGTCTTGGTGGCAAACGAGCCTGCTCCAGTCCCGAATCTCTGAACCAGTACACCAATAACCTAATAACAGCTTTCACACCTGCACCTCCTGATCTGGTACAGAAGCAAATGGCCAGAGTCACTTCCTCATTCCCACAATTCAGAACTTTCAACAGAGGAACCCCAGAAGTGCCCCTCTTGTCATCGGATACTTTCCGGGACTGGAGCGGACTCTGAATATGGCTCTCCATCAAGGATACGACTTCCTTAAATCCTCACAATTCAGAACTTTCAACAGAGGAACCCCAGAAGTGCCCCTCTTGTCACCGGATACTTTCCGGGACTGGAGCGGACTCTGAATATGGCTCTCCATCAAGGATACGACTTCCTTAAATCCTGCCCCAAAATGAGATGCATCCTTCATGACATCCTCCCCACTGCACCAAGAGTGTCTTTCCGCTGCCCACCTAACCACCTCTGTAACCTCCTAGTCCATTCCTATGAAATATCCAAACCACCTTCCCTACCTTCTGGCTCTTACCCTTGTAACCGTTCCCAATGTAAAACCTGCCCCCTGCACGCTATGTCTGCCTAGGTGTGTGTGTGTTTGTGTATATGTGTGGATGAGTGTGTGTTTGTTTACATTCCTTTTTTTTCCCAAGGTAAGTCTTTCCTCTCTTGGGATTGGAACGGCTCCTTACCCACTCCCTAAAAACCGTCATAATTTCCTTTCCCTCTCCTTCCCTTTTGCCTGAAGAAGCAAGTGGTTGTGAAAGCTTGCGTTTATTTGTGTGTGTGTGTGTGTGTGTGTGTGTGTGTGTGTGTGTGTGTGTGTTTTATTTATGTTACTATCACTGCCTGTGCTCCTTCGCCTGGTAAGTAAACTTCCTCTACTTTTCAAAAATAGAAAAGAGATGACTTATCAAAATGACCGGCTCGTCGATAGAAGCGAATAAAATCACACAAAAACACACATACAAGCTTTCGCAACCGTTGGTTGCTTCTTCAGGATAAGAGGAAAAAAGGGGAGGAGAAAGGGAAGGATATGGGTCTTAAGGAAGTGGAAAAGGAGTCATTCCAATCCCAGGAGTGGATGGACTTACCTTAGGGGAAAAAAAGGAAGGAAAACAAATACACGCACACTCACACATATCCAAATGCAAACACACCTAGACAGACATACTATGTCTGCCTAGGTGTGTTTGCGTCTGTGTAAATGTATGGGTGTGTGTGTATTGGTTTAACTTCCTTTTCTTCCCCCAAGGTAAGTCTTTCCTCTCCCGGGATTGGAATGACTCCTTACCCCCCTCCTTAAAACCTTCATCATTTCCTTTTCCCTCTCCTTCCCTTCTGTCTGAAGAAGCAACTGGGTTGCGAATGCTTGCATTTGAGTGTGTGTGTGTGTGTATTCATTTATTTATTTGTAATACTGTCACACCTGTGCTCCTTCACCTGGTGAGTAATCTTCGTCAATTTTTTTATATATAAGTGGACTTCACTTTATATATATATATATATATATAGAGAGAGAGAGAGAGAGAGAGAGAGAGAAGGAGACTCTCCTGGTGGGAAAAATATGTATAAAATAAAGATTTTTGACTTAGCTAAAGTACAGGCTCGTCAACAGAAACATAAAACACACACAAAAACATACAAACATTCGAGCTTTCGCCACCACTGGCAGCTTCTTCGAGAAAAAGAGGAAGGAAGTGGAGGTTGAGAACAGGTGGGCAACGGGAAGAGAGAATACGCTGAAGGACAAGTTCCCATCTCCGGAGTTCTGAAAGATTTGTGTTAGTGGGAAGTATCCAATAACCCGAACGGTATAACACTGTGCCAAGATGTGCTGGCCATGCACCAAGGCCTGTTTAGCCACAGGGGATCCTCATAATCAACAAACACTGTTTGCCTGTGACCGCTCATGTGAATGGACAGTTTGTTGCTGGCCATTCCCACATAGAACGCTTCACAGTGCATGCGTGTCAGTTGGTAAATCACGTGGGTGCTATCGCAAGTTGCTTTGCCCTTGATCGTGTATACCTTCCAGGTTATGGGACTGGAGTAAGTGGTGGTGGAAGAGTGCATAGAACAGGTTTTACAACGGGGGCGGTTACAAGGGTAAGAGCTAGAAGGCAGGGAAGGTGGTTTGGGGATATCATAGGGATGAACAAGGAGGTTACGGAGGTTAGGTGGAAGGCAGAAAGATACTCTCAGTGGAGTGGGAAGGATGTCATGAAGGACGGATCTCATTTCGGGGCAGGATTTAAGGAAGTTGTTTTCTTGCTGGAGAGCCACATTCAGAGTCCGCTCCAGTCCCGGAAAGTATCCAGTGACAAGAGGGGCACTTCTGGGATTCCTCTGTTGAAAGTTCTGAATTTGGGGGATGAGGAAGTGGCTCTGGCCATTTGCTTCTGTACCAGATTAGGAGGTGCAGGTGTGAAAGCTGTTATTAGGTTATTGGTGTACTAGTTCAGAGATTCGGGACTGGAGCAGACTCGTTTGCCATGAAGACCTAAGCTGTAGGGAAGGGCACGTTTGATGTGGAATGGATGGCAGCTGTCATAATGCATGTACTGTTGTTTACCCTAATCATCTAGGCCAGACGGCAATGGACTAACATTTTATACTCATAGGCACCTAAGAAACTTCAGATCGATTTTTCTTGGGATTTTCCAAGTAGTGCGTCCTAATATTTGGAGTCCTCTTTCACTACACAAAATTTTGGATAAATCCCCATCAGTGATCATCTATACAGTAAGTTGATATCTATTCTCGATAAGTGGAGAATTCAATATTGACATGGGAAAATGGTCAAAAACTAGGCAAGACTAGGAGAATTGCTGATGCAGTGTTACATGGAGACAACAATATAGATACACCTAGAAGAGTGACATTTCATAGCCAGTTGGTTATTGACAACATCATTACCAAAATTAATAGATGTGATTATGAATCACATGTTGTTCAAACAGCAATAACTGATCATGATGGACAGCTATTCTACCTTTGCTGACAGTATGACTTGGCATGTGAAACAAAAGCCAAACACATAGAAATTGCAATCAAGGGTGAGCAAAATATTAACATTTTTTGAACAATCTTAAGGACAGAAACCTAAAATGAAAATCTACAGGCACAGAATTTAATGAAAAATATGATTCTTTTGTAACAATAAAATTTTACTTTGAGATAGTATTCTCAAAAATTAAGAGACAAGTAGAAGTACAGCATCAAACTCTGCGGATAACCAGAGAATCATTAGAACAGCGTACAAAGCTGCAAAAACTGCCACCCATGGGAGATGCTGAAAGCTATAAAACATCACAAAAACTTACAGAAAGACAATAAGGCCAGCAAACTCAAGTAATGTTACCATATTAAACTAAAAAAAGATAAAGGCAGCTTGGAATGTAATAAATGCTGAAATAAAGGAAAAAGCTGAACCATGCAAAAGATCAGAACAATGGAAATAGACAACAAAAATAGCAAATTTTCTCAATGATTGTTATGTAACTGTGGTTGAGAATTTAAAATTGGAAAGAAATGGTCTAAAAGGAAAAGGGTACAAAGGTAACACAATATGCATACAGTGCTTTGTTCTTGAGGGAATTACAGTTGAACTACAAAAAACTATAGAGAAACTTAAAACTGCTGGATACGAAATACTGAATCATGTGATAGAGTTAGTAAGTGAGCAAATCCTTCTACAAGTGGTAGACATAGCAAACATCTCTTTCAGAGATGGAATTTTTTCAGAGAAACTGAAGAGAAGGATTTACCAGTGTATAAGAAAGGACAGAAAGATGACACCAACAACTACAGACCACTTTCACTGACATCAGATTTCTCAAAAATACTGGAAATGCTCATCTATAATAGATTAGTAGAGTATCTGGGCAAACACAAGTCACGTGGAATAGCCATGTGATCTAAGGTGTCTTGCTTTGAACTGGACAGCCATTCCCAGCAGAGGTTCGAGTCCTCCCTCGGGCATAGGTGTGTGTGCAGGGGGGGGGGGGGGTGGAGGTGTTGTCCTTAGTTTAAGTAATTTGTAAGTCTAACAACTGATAACCATAGCAGTTTGGTCCAATAGGTTTACAAACATGAAAAACACAATATTCTTCTACCAGCATGTTTTCAGAATGGGAAAATCATATATATTATTCCTCATTGGTGTTTTCTCGTGGGTATGCTACATCTCCTGTATTACTTATTCAAAATTAATGATCAAGGTATCATTTTCAAGGATTCATTCTCCACTACTGATGAAAAATACACAGATAGTAAAAAGTTTTTTTTTTCACAAAAAAACATTATTTTGATAAAATTTGTATTGATTGTACAATCAAAGTTGATGCCCGGCGAATGATCATAAATGTGACATGTATTTAAGGTTGCTTCCATCAGCCACCACGCAGATTATCAGCTTAGTTTGTGTGGCTGATATAAAAGCAATGTAGAAGGTGCTATCTATGGTCAATCTTTTTCACTAACATGAACAACAGTTCTTGCTGTTGTTTAGATTCTTTTTACACATTAATCTCACACCTTCTGATCCAACCATGCCTTTCTAAATGATAAGAGGACAATTCCCAATAAAAGTAGCCTTCGCTCTGGCCATAAATATAGCACAAGATCAGATGCTTCAAAGGGCAGGATTATATTTACAAGAACCTGATTTTTCCCATAGGAAGTTTTTCGTGCCTATTTCAAGAGTTCACTCATTCAGTGATATTTCTGTATGTGCTAAAGACACATACAGCCAAATAGTAATCGATCACATAACTACTAAAACTGTTTTCAATAAAGTTTTGTAAAATAAACAACTTTCAAATAATGAAATAAAGATGAAAAAGTAAATATCTGAATTTTGTATGTTTCATAATTGAAAATATAAAAAATAGAAAACGGATGACTTATCCAAAGGACAGGCTCGTCGACAGACACAAATAAAATCACACACAAACACACATAAAAGGTTTCGCAACCGTTGGCCGCTTCTTCAGGAAAAGAGGAAGAAAGGAGAGGAGAAAGGGAAGGATATGCGTTTTAAGGAAGTGGAAAAGGAGTCATGCCAATCCCAGGAGTGGTAGGACTTACCTTAGGGGAAGAAAAGGAAGGTAAACAAATACACACACACTCACACTCACACATATCTAAATGCAAACACACCTAGACAGACATTTGTAAAAAGCAAAGAAGTTGGAAAGAGATAGCACTTGAGTCAGATATGCTAAAGATGGGGGGGGGGGGGGATATGAATTTAGCAGAGGTTGAGACCAAGTGGGCAACGGGAGGAGAGAATAAGCAGAAGGGCAAGTTCCCATCTCCGGAGTTCTGAAAGGTTGGTGTCGGTGGGAAGTATCCAGATAACCCGGACGGTGTAACACTGTGCCAAGATGTGCCAGCCATGCACCAAGCCATGTTTAGCCACAGGGTGAT
Source organism: Locusta migratoria (assembly GCA_026315105.1). Classification (NCBI taxonomy): domain Eukaryota; kingdom Metazoa; phylum Arthropoda; class Insecta; order Orthoptera; family Acrididae; genus Locusta; species Locusta migratoria. Next base: position 599,557,781 of record CM048744.1, read on the forward strand.
CTTCACTACCAACAAACACTGTCTGCCTGTGACCGTTCATGTGAATGGACAGTTTTTTGCTGGTTATTCCCACATAGAACGCTTCACAGTGCAGGCATGTCAGTTGGTAAATCACATGGGTGCTATTGCAACTGGCTCTGCCCTTGATTGTGTACACCGTCTGGGTTACTGGACTGGAGTAAGTGGTGGTGGAAGGGTGCATAGGGCAGGTTTTACAACGGGGGCGGTTGCATGGGTAGGAGCCAGAGGGTAGGGAAGGTGGTTTGGGGATTTCATAGGGATGGACTAGGAGGTTACGAAGGTTCGGTGGGCGGCGGAAAGACACTCTTGGTGGAGTGGGAAGGATGTCATTAAGGATGGATCTCATTTTGGGGCAGGATTTAAGGAAGTCTTATCCTTGCTGGAGAGCCACATACAGAGTCCGCTCCAGTCCCGGAAACTATCCGGTGACAAAAGGGGCACTTCTGGGGTTCTTCGGTGAAAGGTTCTGGATTTGGGAAGATGAGGAGGTGGCTCTGGTAATTTGCTTCTGAACCAGATCAGGAGGATAGCTGCGGAATGTTAAAGCTGTTATTAGGTTATTGGTGTACTGGTTCAGAGATTCCCGAATCTCTTTTGCTCCCGTTGTAAAACCTGCCCTATGCACCCTTCCACCACCACTTACTCCAGTCCCGTAACCCGGAAGGTGTAAACGATCAAGTGGCAGAGATAGTACCCATGTGATTTACTAACTGACATGCCTGCACTGTGAAGCGTTCTATGTGGGAATGACCAGCAACAAACTGTCCATTCACATGAACGGTCACAGGCAGACAGTGTTTGTTGGTAATGAGGATTACCCTGTGGCTAAACACGCCTTGGTGCACAGCCAGCACATCTTGGCACAGTGTTACATCATCCAGGTTATCTGGATACTTCCCTCCGACACCAATCCTTCAGAACTCCGGAGATAGGAACTAGCCCTTCAGCATATTCTCTCTTCCCGTTGCCCACCTGGTCTCAACCTCCGCTAAATTTGAATTTCCACCCACCAACTTTAGCATCTTAACATCTTTGCCTTGGTTCTCTGGACAGAGCCTCCGCATCAAGTGGCATCTCTGTCTAACTTCTTAACTTCTTTTCTTTCAAGAGTATGTCTACCTAGATGTGTTTGCATCTGTGTAAATGTGTGTGTGTGTGTGTGTGTATTTGTTTATCTTCCTTTTCTTCCCCCAAGGTATACAGTTTTGATATAGATACCGTGTCGGGAAACAATTAGTGACTAAATACAAGTGAACCGATCATAACATACAGTTTATATACCAGTCATAACTAGGAAAATGACTGCTGATCAACCTACCATATTAAACAGGTTAATATAATAGTTTAAAAAACTTAAGAATAAAGCAGGATGCAGTAACATTGTAACAAAATTGGGTTATGAGAATGCATTTTACTGCATTGTACAGCCAAAGTATCATTGGAAAAGAACAATGACTGGAAGATTTACACTGCTTTTAAGTAGATATCTGAAACAGTGGAAAATAATAATTCTAAATATATTTATTGATAAATAAATTAAAGGATATAGTCAAAATGGCTCCTGCCCCCATGAATCATAGACTTCACTGAGCTGGGGTGGCTCGTGTGCCTCAGTGTATAGATAGCCATACCGTAGGTGCAACTACAATGGAGGGGTATCTTTGGAGAGGCCAGACAAATGTGTGGTTCCTGACGATGGGCAGTAGCCTTTTCAATAGTTTCTGGGATAACAGTCTGGATGATATACTGAGCTCGCCTTTTATCATCAGCTGATATGGCTTTGCCATATAGTTACTGTGAATGACTCAAAGCAACAGAAAACTACAGTTGTTAATTTTCCCAAGAACATGCAGCTCTACTGTATGAATATATCACGATGGCATCCTCTTGGGTAAAATTGTCCCCCATTCACATCTCCGGGTGGGGCTACTCAGGAGGATGTCATCATGAAAAAAGACAGTACTGGCATTCTACGGATTGGAGTGTGGAATGTTAGATCCCTCAGTTGGATAGGGAGGTTAGAAAATTTGAAAGGGGGAATGGATAGGTTGAAGTTAGATTTAGTGGGGAGTTAGCGAAGTTCAGTGGAAAGATGAGCAGGTTTCTTGTCATGTGAGTACAGGGTTATAAATACATAATGTGTTGGGGTAATTTCAGATGAAATAGAGATACTGTACTGAGAAAAAAAAAATTGACAGAACACCTAACCAAGGCCCCTGGTGCGGACGACATTCCCCCAGAACTACTGAAGAGTCTGGGAGAGCCAGCTATGACAAAACTATTTCACCTGGTGCATAAGACATACGAAGGGAATTTCAAAAGCCCAAGCAAAAATAAAAACTACTAACGTGTTTGGGAAAAACCATTTTTATTTTTTGGCATAGTCTCCTTTTTGACTTACACAATTCATCCAATGCTGTTCTAATTTGTTAATCTCTTCTGTATAATAGAAATTGTCCAAGACTGCAGAATAGTTATTAGTTTCTGAAATCACCATCTTGTTTCAATGAAATCTCTATGCTGCCAGCCATTTTTTCAAATTGGGGAACAAACAGTTATCCGAGGGAGCGAAGTCTGGAGAATAGGAGGGATGTGAAACGATTTGAATCCTATTTCCAATAATTTTGCGACCACAAATGCTGAGGTGTGTGCTGGTGCATTCTTGTGATGGAAAAGGACTTTTTGTGGGCCAATTGTCAGTATTTTTCTTGCAGCTTGGTTTTCAAACGGACCAATAGTCAATGAGGATTATCCCTTGCAAATCCCAAAAGACCATTTCCATAATCTTTCAGACAGTCTTTGCCTTTTTTTGGTGCAGATTCTCTATTGGTAACCCATTGTTTGGATTTTCTTTGGTCTCAGGAATATAGTAATGTATCCATGTTTCATCCACAGTAAAAAACAATGCTTAAAGTCCTGTGGATTCTTTCTGAACAGTTGAAAACGTTGCTTGCTTGCAACATTTCACACGATTCCATTTTTGGTCAAGCATGAGCAATCGCATCACTCATCTTGTGGATGGCTTTCTCATGCAAAATATTATAGCAATTCATTTGAGATGCCCACAACACTGGCAATCTCATGCACCTTAACTCTTTTGTCATCCATCACCATATCATGGATTTTATCAATTATTTCTGGAGTCGTACTCTCCACAGGGTGTGCTGAGTGTTCACTGTCACTTGTATCATATGGCCACTCTCAAAATATTGAAACCACTTATAAACGGTTCTAATGAAAGGTGCAGAGTCAAGCTTCTCTTTAGTCTCCTGAGGCGTTTGCCCTTCATAAAGTAATGTTTAATCGCCACATGAAATTCTTTTTCATCCATTCTTTGACAATGACTCGACTTGCTTGATTCACCTGAATGCCAAACATAAAGAAATAGACCAATATGGCTGAAACTTGGTTGCATTCTTCCCAAATATGCTACTAACTAAACATGACCTCAGCACACACCAGTGGTGCCATCTCTCGGACTTTGCATGGACTTCTCATATCCCCCTTGTATGCAACAGGGAAAATACACTCAGACTTTAAGAAAAATGTAATAATCCCCATTTCATAGAAACCAGGTGTAGACAGGTGTGAAAATTACAGAACCATCAGTTTAATAAATCATGGTTGCAAAATTTTAACATAAATTATTTACAGAAGGATGGAAAAGCTGGTAGGAGTTGCTCTTGGGAAAGATCAGTTTGGAATCAGAAGAAAAGTAGGAACACAGGAGGCAATACTCAGTTTACAACTTAGAAAATAAATTAAGTAAAAGTGAACCTAGATTTCTGCATTTAGTAGATTTGGAGACAGCTTTTGACAATGTTGATTGGAATACACTTTTTCAGATTCTGAACCAAGTAGGAGTAAAATATAGGAAACAGAACGTTATTTACAACTTGTACAAAAACCAGACAGCATTTATCAGAGTTAAAGGGCAGTGGTTGGGAAGGGAGTAAGACAGGGTTGCAGCCTTTCTCCAATGTTGTTCAATGTGTACATTGAGCAATTGAGCAAGCTATAAAGAAAAGCAAGGAGAAATTTGGAGAAGGAATTAAAGTTCAGGGCGAAGAAATAAAAACATTGAATTTTGTGATGTCATTGTAATACTATCAGAGACAGCAAAGGAACTGCAAGAGCAATTGAATGGAATGGCATGTGTTGAAGGAAGCATATAAAATAAACATTAACAATATCAAAACCAGGGTAATGGAATTCAGTCTTAGAAAATCAGATGATGCAGAAGGAATCAGATTAGGTAACGAAACAGTTAATGGGTAGATGAGTTTTGTTACTTGGTCAGTAAAATAACATATGATGATTGTGGTACATAGGATATAAATGCAGAATGCCAACAGGAAGAAAAGTATTTTTGAAAAAGAGAAATTTGTTAACATTGAATATTAATTTAAGCACAAGGAAAATTTTTCTGAAGGAATTTGTGTGGAGTGAAACATGGGTGATAAACAGACCAGACAGGAAGAGGATAGTAGAATTTGAAATATGGTGTTCCAGACAAATGCTAAAAATTAGGGGGATAGATCACTTAACTAATGAGAAGGTACTGATAAGAATTGGGGATAAGAGGACTTTCAGGCCTACTAAAAGAATGGATTGATTTGTAGGACACAGTCTTAGACATCACGGAATCATGAATTTTGCATTGGAGGGAAGTCTGTGGGGTAAAAATTGTAGAGGGAGACCAAGAAATGAATATAGTAAGCAGGTTCAAATAGATGTGGGATGCCATTCTTATGAGGAAATTAAGAAGCTTGCTCAGTGGAGAGCTGCATCAAACCAGTCTATGGACTGAAGATCATAATAATAACAACAGTCAAAAAAGTAATTTCACTGATATGAAAATTGGACTACCCATTTTTAACTAATGATGAACTATTATTATTTGGTTGTGGTGTTTATGTTTCTCATAGAAGGGCAATCTGATATTTTCCTTTAAATTTGAGTGGGGGAGTATGTAGTGTTACATGCCACTTGCAGTGAAGAACCTGGCACACACTCATTTTAGTCAAGGAAATATAATTGTGACAATTGGCGAAATAATTTTAGTTATAGAATGTGTTGAGCAGTACACTTTCTGGTGGCCTTTTTTGTTCTATACATGCAGAAAGAAAGAAAGAAAGAAAAAATGAATGAAGAAGAGGTGGTAGACTATGGGAAAATGGCAGGATAAGTTGTTCCTCTTACACTTCACTGACATTGGAAGTACTAAGTACCTCAAGGAATTACAGTAATATCTTATAATGTATTTCACATAATAAATGAAACTAAAATTGTACCTTGCATCCATGACTACTCTAGCTCTACAAGCATCTTATAGTGAGTGAGGTGCGGAGTGGAGGTGGAAGGACTGCCGGGTAAGGGGGTGGGGGGATAGGACGTTTTGGGTTGCATGATGGATTGTAAAGGCTTTGATAGTTGGGAATGTGAAATGCAGCATTGAATGCAGTGAAGGGAAGGGGCAGTAGAGGATAAAAGTGAGGTTTAGAGTGTATGTAGGGAAGTAGGGAGGATTTGAAGCCAGCAAGCTTCAAATTCCCCTCACTCTCCTTCCCCACTACCAATTCTACATCTCCCTTTTACTGTCTCCCACTCCTTCTCCTTCACTGCATTCAGTGCTGCATTTCACATTCTAACCTGTTAGAGCCTTTACAATCTATTCCACAACGCGGAACTCCTATCCCCACCCTTACCCGACATCCTTTCCCCTCCACTCCTCTCCTCACTGCCTACTGGAGGGGCCATAGATGGTGTCTGAGTGATGGTGTGAATGTATGTGTTTATTTTTCTGATGAAGGCTATAGCCAAAAGTTTAAGTTGTGTGAATGATATTGTGTATTTTATGTGCCTGTCAGTGATTCAACAAGCATCTTTGTGGTGAGTTGTTATCTACCCTCTGTTATTGACATTCAAATTGAATTTTCCAATGTTAAACTAATATTTAATGTATATACTGGATTATTGTTTGAGATACAACATGTCTCTCTCAAGTTACACTTACATTATGCGTCTGCCCAAGACATAAAGCAATATAGACCTGTACACAAATTCAAACAGGTCCTCCTATTCCAAGAAAGAAAAACACAGCAACCTCTGAAATACAAGGTAAATAACTGAGTTATCTGATCTGCAGTGTTTTGTATGAGTAGAGAGAAAATTAAACAGCAAACATTGCACTGCTAACAATCAGCAGATGTTCACATGAGTCTCTATTTCATGTTTAAAGTCAATAATCATGGCACCCAACTCTCTCAAACCTTCTTTAAATTAAGTTACTGATGAAAATAAAAATTCACTTGTCATTTGAGATACCTGTTGTCCCTGCTAACACACACACACACACACACACACACACACACACACACACACACTTTCACTCATCTATCTGCCAAAATATATCATCAAATCTGTTGATGTTTTCTGATGTGACAGTTGTTTTTGGAGCTGCAGGTCACAGTGTGTTTTTGAAACTTGTCCTGCCCTGCATAAATTCATTGACCTCGTGGTCTCACCATCTCACATGAAGGGCTTGAATCTTCCAAGGTACACCTTGTCCTTTTGTGTCCATATATGGTGTTTTGACCTTCTATAAGAGAGAATGGAATAATACCATGAACCCTGTTTCTGACCATCTTCCACGCTGACTCACAAATACTTGTGTTCAAGACACTGTCCAGTAATGAGCTAATGTAATAATGATTTGCAACAATGAAATTTTACTTTACATTGTTGAAGCTTTAAATTCATGGAGGTATGTGTTTCTGTTGTCATCTCTAAGTAGACAAGCCAAGTTATTTATTGAACAACCTTTGCAGGGGGACGCAGTAAGCAATGCACAGAAATGTACTCGTTTTCTCTGTTCTTGCTTGACGGCAGAGTGAAATTAGTTGTGCCAAACGGTAAGCACCTGTAACAGTTTTGCTGTACTTGGTGTAGTACTTTGAATTCCCTCTGAAGTACACAATCAACAGTGGAAACCTTAATGAATTTGTGCTGTTATTGCAGAGAGAGATGCAAAAGTTAAGTAGTTAGGGAACAGTGGAGAGTGGTATTAACACTAAATTCACTTATGATTTATTGACAAAATTTTACAAATGAGTGTGTGAAAATTAATTTTTATAATGCCAAGCTGTGCTCTTATGGGTTATTACTACTATAACCAGAACATAAAGCGAAATGACAATGTATCACAGTTTAAACATTAGAAAGAAAACTATGATTGTCAAAATTTTATAAAAAAGGCAATGTAAATGTTGCTCTCGCCATTTTGCAGAAGCAGATTACATTATATATCTACTTTATGAATTGCTCCATTTGCCCTGAAAAAGTTAAGCCGGATGGTGTTTCAACATGCAACAGTGTGATTGTCAATGAGTCACCTGCAGCAGGAGACAGAAGCAAACAATATAACAAACAAAAACCACATAAAAGATCTCTTGAAACTCTGGAAAAGGTGTCAACAATTAAAAAACATTTTAAGAAGGACACACTTATGGATGACTATCTTTCTCTGGAACCTATGGAGCTTTGATGAATATTATAGTGGTGCTGTAAAGATAGAATGCTGTTCTTACAAACAAATGTGTGCAACTTTGAGCATATAATAAAAATCTTTGGAGTCTGTTGTTTGCGCCACGATGACTTCTGCACAAGGAAAAATTTAATAATGAAGTTGTACCTAACAAAATTAATCATGTGCTGGGAAAAATATTTTCACCCCCTCAGATCAACAGTTTATTAAATGACTGAGTATGGGTTCAGTGGAGTAAAGAGGACATATGCAAATTGATTACTCTGCATGCTTTATTGCAAAAATGTAATAATTTACTGAGGGAAAAATTGTGTATACGCTACTGGCAATGTCAATGTTGAGGATTATAATAAAACACTCTATTCATTGCAGTCCTGGCACTTTGAAAGATGTTTTAATTGATGCAGACGCAGGCTGAAACACTGATTGAGAGGGAACGATTCTGTGTTTTGCCCTTTGACGAAATGAATATTGATAGCAGGATATGCAGTGATCAACAAAAAAACAGTATGTTAGGATCCCACAGTAATGTTGTAGTTGTTAATGGTGTTTGGGCTGTTTGCAAGTTGGAAACAACCTATTTATTTTGATTTCGATATTTGCATGACAGCTGTCCTCCTGAATGACATTGTAGCCTTAGCCAGTAATGCGTATAATGTGGTAGCTTGTGTACCAGACTTGGGACCAAAAAGCATTTCCATTTGGAATGTTGGACAAAAACATTTGTTCCCCTCATCCTGGTCACACACTGAAATGTGTGTGAGTATTCTGGAATAAAAATCTTTCACAAAAAAACTTACTGTAAACGCACATGCCATGTCGTCTCCTCATGAGTGCCTGCTTTTATGCTGAGGTCACAGCTCCACCCAATAGCAAAGCAGAGGGCTTACGCCCAACCTTATTATTTACTAACCGAACCCTCGTATGTGAAGTGCTGCTCCAGGAAGTACAGATGACCAGAGTAGCATACAACTCAGAACTGGAGAAAAAGAGAAATGGAAGCTTGTTTAAAGTTTTGGAGCAGTCTCTCATAGTCAGTCATATTAGACAAGTTATTGAAAGTCATATTTCTGTTCATTGCTATATTGGTGTTGGTTGCTGTAAAATCTACCACTTATAAATCTGGTGTTGTAAATACTATGAAATTGAGTTCTCATTACATAAATCTGTATTGCATCATGACCCAAGATGATTTCATAGAGGTAAGGTTTCTGCAACAGCCCAGGTCATAGTCATAGCTTGTACACACTTAAAAAGTAACTGTCAGCCTTTTAAATTGATATGACAACAAACCAAGTGCCCGTAAGGATGAATGGCCGCCATCAAATCGTGGCAAAAAGCAAGATGGACCACCCTGTGGTCCAACATGCAGTTGAACACAACACACTCAAATTCAGTGGCTGCTTTACAACATGGGCCACCTGAATCCTCCCCACCACCACCAGTTCTGAATTGCACAGATGGGAGGTGTCCTGACAACACATTCTGTGGTCATGCAACCATTCTGACCTCAACCTAAGATAATGTATCAGTACATCCAGTGCCTGAAAGTCCTCCCCCCCCCCCCCCCCCTTACTTAATGTCTTGTATGTCCTTCCAATACATGCCTTTTTTTTTCAACTGTGTGTCACCATTTTATTTTATTTATTTATTTTTCTTTAATATTTCAATATTTTGTATTCCTTTCATTAATTTTTATCTTTTACACCCCCCCCCCCCCACCCACACACACACACATACACAGACACAAACCTCTACATGTCCCTTCCTTATTCTTCCACCCCTTCTCTTTACTGCATTCCAAGCTGCATCTCATATTTACATATATCAGAGCCTTTACAATCCATCATGCAATGCAGTAGTTCTAATTCAGCCCTTGCCTGGCATCCTTACCCCTCAATTCCCCTCCTTGCTCACTGTCAAGATACCTGTTGCATTGATGGTAACTGTGTGCTTGCATTGTGTCTGAGAGTGTGCATATATGTATGTGTTTCTTTTTCTGGTGAAGTCCAAGGTCAAAAGTTGTGTGAATGTGATTGTCTGATTTACATGCCTGTCTGTGTCTCAGCAGTTGTCTTTATGGTGAGATGCTATTATTGATATTTCAACCTGGATTTTCCACTGTCAGAAGTAATTATCTTTGTATGATGGACCCTCATTATGGGGACATTCATTGTTAGTATTGTATTTCCAACTTTTTACATTTGTGAATTCCAGCATAAATCATGAAATAGCAAGAAAAGGTGACATTTGTAGAGAGACTACTTTGTACTTACTTTCAGGATGTGTATTTACAAGGACTGCTAATGAAAAAACTTGAAACAGAACACACATCCACTAGTTTTTAAAGCAACAATTTTCTTTCTCATGCATTAACCAGGACATGCTTGGGAAATGCATCTAGTCTGAGTACTGTGTGATCTGTCCCCTCTTTCAAACCTTTGCCAGTGTTATTTCTTGCTTTCCAAAAAATAAAATTGTTACTATGAGTCCCGCAGTCTATTTTAACTGTTCCTGTTAACAGCCCAGAGAGCTGCACTTTAGTAATAAACATTTTTTACATTGAATTTTCATCCTCATTTTTTTGTCACAAAATTAGTAATTATAATGTTCAGATGACTGGTAGGGGTAATGGAGGACCTGATTTTGCTGTTATTTTGTAGATTCTGTTCATTGCAGAATTTAACAATTTATCTGTTATTAAGAGGCTAGCTTATGAGTTAGAAATACCATAAAAATTAGTAATTATGGAATTTTATTTTGAATTGTAAAGCAGGAAGTAATGACTACATAATAACATCTCCAAATGATGAGAAAATGTTAAAATTCTCAGCAACTATCCATCTTTTGGTAGTTTGGCAGGATAGCAAATGTACATACTTTCAACCTCAACATGTGGCATATCACCTTCATCAAGATCTTCCTCATCAAAATTCACCTGCGGCGTAAAACAAGGTAAATCCAATTTTTGATGGATTTGACCAAAAAGTGCCATTCTCATCTGCAACAGACCATTAATTTCAGCATACTAAAAACCAATTTGAATAAAACAAATTTTAAAAAATGTCATTAACTATTTCAATGTCAGATGTTATGGATTATAAGTATGACAATAGGAAGAGAATTCTCTTAATATGAAGGTATTAATTGATAGTTTTTCTGTAATAGAGTTTAGTGATTATGTCTTGTTACCAGATAATACCTAAGAGTCTGCCCAGAAATTAAGATTATAACGCCACTCTAGAAAACAGTTTATTCAGGAAATCAAAAGAGTTGCATACATTATTATTATTGAACTATATTAAATAAAATCATCATAACTTCTAAACAGTTTGCTTTAGGACATTCCAACTACACACTTGGCTGCAGTGTGTGGTTTGAATTAGTACACACATATGAATGTGGTTGTGTTTAGCAACAAAGCCCAGTTTCATTTTGGATGGGTTTGTCAGTAACCAAAATTGGGACTTTGTGGGATGGAGAATCTGCATTCAGCAATCAGAAAGTTTCTTCACCCTCAGTGGGTGACTGTGTGATGTACAATGTCCAGTAACAGAATAATTGGGGCAATATTCCTTGATGTCAGGGTGACTACTGAATGGTACATGATGCGAAGGTGTTGGGAGATGATTTCATCCCAATTATTCAAAGTGACCCTTATTTCAGTAAGATGTGGTTCATGCAAGACAGAGCTCAACCCCATCGAAGCTGGGGACTGCATTCTCGTTCTGGGGTACCCAGAGGGCAGCCTCGATTGGCTGTCATCTTCTCTGTATCTGAACACATGCGGCTTATTTTTGGGGGCCATAGTAATGACAAGATGTACAGCGGTAACCTCAAAACCACCGCTGAGCTGAGAACAGCCATTCAGGATGTCATCAACAGCAGCAAAGTTTCGGTACTTCAGCAGCTCGTGAAGAATTTTGTTATTTGTTTTTACCACATCACTTCCATGGAAGGTAGGTAAATCAAGTGTATCATAACCTAAATCTAAACATCTGTAATGACATGATTCTTGAAGTTTTCCCAGTGTAAGTCATACTCAATAAAATTTTGGGACTGCAGATGGGTAACGTAGACCTCATTGCATGATATTTCAGTTGACAATTATTCAGCCATGTTCAGATGACTGTGAGCCACTGGAAAGGGCTGCTAGCAACAGATAAGGGAAAAGCTACTGTGCTGTTGTTAACGGACATCAATAACCAGAAGATTTACAGCTTGTTGAGTGAACCAATGTATTAAACTTGTATTGACACTTCTTTTCATTGTCCCTATATACACCATGACACAACTACATGGAATTTTATGTATCACTGGGGAAGCAAGGGGATATCAAACATCTTTCGCTGATCTTAAGAATTCATTTATTTTGTTGGTGGGTCTGAAAATAGTTTCCACATGAAACTTAGCCAGTATTTTGCCAATACGGTCTATTATGTTATGGATGAATGGGAGGAAAACTTTTCCAGCAGATGGTTGTTGTTGTTGCCTATTTCCGGACACTTTTCTACTTGGATGGAGTTCTCGGTCGATCTTGTTATCAGTATAACCAATTTTCTTAAACGCTGTTCACAAAAGATTCAGTTCCTCTTGCAAATAGATTGGCTCACATATATTGTTAGCTCTGTCCACAATTGTTTTTATGACACCTCTCTTCTGCCTAGGGTGATGATTTGAGTTCTTGTGCAGGTAATAGTTGGTATGTGTGCCTTTTCTGTAGACCTTATGCCCTAAGGTCCCATCCGCCTATCTAATTACTGATACATCTAAGAAATTTAGTTGTCCATTACTCCCCTTCTCTGTGGTGAATATGATCTTTGGATTAATACTATTTAGGTGTACCAATGACGTAACAATCGATTACCTGTAATTGAGAGAAGTGACGATAATCATAGATAATTGCATAGTTGGCAGCATGTGACATGTGTTGGTGCCCTCTGCCTGCTCTATATAAGCAGCAGCTCCACCACCTAGAAGCCAGTCATCGACTCACCTCGAAAGATGTTTTCCGAAGTTGACAATGAAACATCAGGGGGAAGAAATTTTACCGATCGACCACGGCAATTTAGCCCGGAAGTTTTAATTGAAGACAATGCCAGTTGTGAAAGCCTACACGTTATGATTCAATGCCTCTATGGGGAGGATATGTCGGTTATGGTATGGCAACTGGAGAAGCTACAGAAGAAGAAAGGTCAGCTACTTTGCTCACTCACTTTCTTGCTAAGCTGCCATGACACTGGGACCATTCCGAAGTTTTTAAGAGTGATAAGGATGTTTCATTCACCACAAACTAATCATGTCTATTCTCATATGGAACTGGCGATGTTATTTGAATGGGTACCTCAGACATGATGAGAACTGGCAGTAAGTAGTAGACAACTGTTAAATCTTCATCTACTTATTAGCAATACAATGCAGTTGTGTGATTGGAACAAGGTGGACAGATTAACATTTAGATCTATGGAAATTAGTTCAGAGGTGTCTTCCAATAGGCAGAAGAATAAGTTGGATCATGTACAGGAGGGTAGACAGGAAGCACAGATAACAGACAGATCCTACATGGTCATCAATTTGTCTGGGAAGGAAATGTCCAAAGAAGAAATTTCTGTTCTTTTGAAAGGAAGAAATTTTGCAATTACTCCACTGAAAGTTCCCACAGAGGATATTATTGTAAATATAGAGAAAGGAATTTGTAATTTTCCACCGTATTCTGCTGATGAAATTAGGATGGAGATGTCCAGGATACTATCCAAAGCCAAGCCGCCTATCAGCAATTTGTCTCAAGGGGAAAGGAAGACACTGTGGGAGATGAATGCAGACAGCAATATTATCATACTTGCCGCTGATAAAGGGAACACCACCATTGTGCTGAATAGTGAAGATTATCACAGGAAGATCAATGACCTCCTGGACCCTACCACATGCAAAAAGTTGAAAAAGGATCCTACATCAAATGTGTTAAATGCTACCAAACATTTGATAAAACAGTCTTCCATTCCTATAGAAGTTAAAAAGTATCTTTGCAAAATGGAAGCTTGCCCCCCAAGATTACATAAGCCTGATACATAAGCCTGAGATTCCTTTGAGACTGATAGTGAGCGCAGTTGGATCTCCTACTTAAGAGCTAGCTAGACTCCTTGCCTCTTTGCTAATAAGTCAATTTTGACGTATTATCTCTGTTCACCATGGTCCTGGCTGACAAAACTCTTCTCTTACATATCTGATATGTTCCAAATGTTCAAATGTTTGTAAATCTTATGGGACTTAACTACGGGGTCATCAGTCCCTAAACTTACAAACTACTTATGAACTACTTACGAACTAAGACGTCACAAATATCCATGCCCAAGGGGGGATTCGAACCCCCGACCGTAGTGGCCGTGCAGACCGTGACTGAAGCGCCTCAGTCCCCTCGGCCACCGCGGCCGGCAGATGATATGTTCCCTACTCATATAGTAGCCTTGATCCGACATTGTCTGTTCACAACCAGTTTTCAGTATAACAGCGAATTTTATGAACAAATTGAAGGGGTAGCTATGGGAAGCTCTTTAAGTCCTGCAATTGCTAATTTATTCATGGAATATTTTGAACAACAGGTTTGGTGGTTCTTGGTGTGGGTTCTTGTAGTCATGTCTTAGTTCATGAACAATGGGCAACGTATGAGTGACCAAGTAAGTGGTCCTGACAGTTGGGATACCAGTTACTTTGGAATAAGGTTGGGCATCTTGGACATATTCTGAGTCGTGGCCACTTTTGTGCTCAGACGGCAAAGACTACCAAATTCACCGGTTAGTCCCTCAACCTTTAGGGGTAAAACCAGTGGGGCCATGGGCAAGTAAGGCTAGCAACCTGCTTCCCAGGTACTTCAATATCATGCTGGCAACAATCAGAGCAAAATGCCTCAGACCTTTGGAGGTGATGGAGTCCCACCTCTAATTGACAAACCAGGGACTCCTCCGATACGACTTGGCAAATGATCTGGAATGAGATGGGGTGCTATTAATATCAATAGGGATCACACTGGGAAGAAGGTAGAGCTGGCAGAGGCTTCAAGTAAGATGGGGTTAGATGTCTTAGCTATTAGTGATGTTAGAGTAAGGGTAGAGAAAGAGGATGAAGTCGGAGAATACAAGGTCTACCTGTCAGGAGTCAAAGTAGGAAGAGCACAGTGGGGTGTAGGGTTTTACATCAGGAAAGCAATAAAACCCAGCATAATTGCAATAAGGTATGTAAATGAACGACTGATGTGGATAGATTTGGCCATCTCCAGTAAGAAAATTAGGATTGTGGCAGTATATTCACCTTGTGATGGGTCTGATCAAGATGAGATGGACAGATTTTACAATGCACTTAGTGATGTAGTTGTTAGAGTGAAGGATAAGGATAGTGTTTTACTCATGGGTGATTTCAACGCCAGGATAGGAAATCGAACAGATGGTTATGAAAAGGTTATGGGTAAGTTTGGGGAGGATATGGAGGCCAACAGGAACGGAAAACAGCTCTTGGATGTCTGTTCCAGTATGGGCTTAGTTATCACAAACTCCTTCTTTAAGCATTAGGACATTCACCGCTATACTTGGGAAGGAAGGGGAACCAGATCTGTCATTGACTATTTAAAAACAGACCAGGTATTCAGGAAGACAGTCAAGAACACACGCGTTTTCATGGGGTTCTTTGATGATACTGATCATTATTTAATCTGCAGTGAAATTGGTTTTGTGAGGCCAAAAGAGCAGAAAGTCAAGTCCTTGTGTAGAATGATAAGAGTGGAGAAGCTTCAAGACAAGGAAATTAGGCAGAAATACATAGCAATGATTTCGGAAAGGTACCAGTTAGTTGATTGTCATGATATACAGTCACTGGAAGAGGAATGATCAAGGTACAGGGACACATTACTGGAAGCAGCCATAGAATGTCTTGGAACAGTTGTGTGTAAAGGTAGAAAGAAGCAGACAGCCTGGTGGAATGACACAGTCAAGGCAACCTGTAAAAAGAAAAAGAAGGCATTTCAAAAATGGCTCCATACTAGAAATCAGGCAGACAGGGAAAGTTATGTTGAAGAAAGAAACAAATCCAAATGGATAATTGCAGACTCCAAGCAGAAATCATGGGAAGACTTTGGAAATAAGCTAGAAACTCTGAGTCAAGCCATGGGAAAACCATTTTGGAGTGTAATTAGCAATATTCGAAAGGGAGGGAAGAAGGAATTAACAAGTGTTTTGGACAGGTCAGGAAACTTGCTATTCAATCCTGTGGATGCCTTGAGCAGATGGGAATATTTTGAAGAATTGCTCAATATAGGTGAAACATTCAGTGATGTGTCAGATTTTCAGGTAGAATGGGATAGTAACGACAATGGAAACAGGATCTCATTTGAGGAAGTGGAGAAAATGGTCAGTAAATTACAGTGCAATAAAGCAGCTGGGGTGGATGAAATTCAGCTGGAACTTGTCAAATACAGTGGAATATCAGGTCTCAATTGGTTACACAGGATAATTGAGAAGGCATGGCAATCAGAACAGGTTCCGTCTGACTGGACGAAAGTGGTAATCACGCCAATTTTCAAACATAGAAACAGAAAAGATTGTAACAACTATCGAGGTATCTCTTTAATTAACACTGAAGGCAAAATATTCTCAGGTATTGTTGAAAGGAGAGTGCGAGTATTAATTGAGGACAAGTTAGATGAAAATCAGTGTGAGTTAGCCTCTTAGAGGCTCTTAGAGGCTATCAGGACCAGATCTTTAGCTTATGGCAGGTAATGGAAAAGTGCTATGAGTGGAACAGGGAATTGTGTCTACGTTTCATAGATCTAGAAAAGGCTTATGGCCGTGTCCCTAGGAGGAAGCTATGTCAGTTCTACAAGATTATGATATAGGAGGCAAACTTCTGCAGGCAATTAATGGGCTCTACGTAGACTGTCAGGCAGCAGTTAGAGTAGATGGCAAATTAAGCTCATGGTTCAGGGTAGTTTCAGGGCTAAGACAAGGCTGTAACCTGTCACCACTGTTGTTCATCGTATTCATGGATCATATGTTGAAAACAGTAGACTGGCAGGGCAAGATTAAAATAGGTGAAAACAAAATAAGCAGTCTCTCATATGTGGATGGCTTAGTTGTAATGGCAGATTCAATTGAAAGGTTGCAAACTAATATTTCAGAGCTCGATCAGAGGTGCAAGGATTATAATATGAAGATCAACATCTCCAAAACGAAAGTAATGTCAGTGGGAAAGAGATTTAAACAGATAGAGTGCCAAATAGGAGGAACAAAGTTAGAACAGGTAGACAGTTTCAAGTACCTGGGATGTATTTTCTCACAGGATGGCAACTTAGTGAAAGAACTGGAATCGAGGTGCAGCAAAGCTAATGCAGTGAGTGCTCAGCTAAGATCTACTCTCTTCTGCAAGAAGTAAGTAAGTACCAAGACTAAGCTAGCAGTGCACCGCTCTATCTATCGACCAACTTTGTTGTATGGGAGTGAAAGTTGGGTGGATACAGATTACCTTATTCATAAGGTAGAGGTTACAGATATGAAAGTAGCAAGAATGATTGCAGGCACTAATAGATGGGAACAATGGCAGGAGGGTGTCCATAATGAGGAAATCAAGGAAAAACTGGGTATGAACACCATAGATGAAGCAGTTAGAGCGAACAGGCTGAGATTGTGGGATCATGTTACACACATGGGAGAAGCAAGGTTACCTAAGAGACTCATGAGCTTGGCAGCGGAGGGTAAGAGAAGTCGAGGTAGACCTAGAAGAAAGTACTTAGATCCGGTGCAGAATGATTTTGAAGTAAAAGGCATAACATCAGACGAGACATCAATGTTAGCATTGAATAGGGGCTCATGGAGGAATTTTATTAGAGGTACTATGCTCCAGACTGAACGCTGAAAAGCATAATCAGTCTCTAATTATGATGATGATGATAATGATGACAGGCACTGCAGTCAGCCACCAAAAGCCCTTTGAGGTGGTATCGGTACATGGATGACACCTTTGTCATATGAAACCACAGTGAAGAGGATTTAAATGATTTCCTGGTATACCTAAATAGTATTAATCCAAAGTTCAAATTCACTATGGAGTAGGAGAGTAATGGACAACTGATTTTCTTAGATGTATCAGTAATTAAATGACTGGATGGGACCTTAGGGCACAAGGTCTACAGAAAAGACACACACACCAACCATTATCTGCATAAGAATTTGAATCACCAACCTAAAAAGAATAGACATGTCATAAAAACACTTGTGGGCAGAGCTAACAATATCTGTGAGCCAATCTATTTGCAAGAAGTACTAAATCTATCAATAAAATTCTTCTGGGTATGAAACCATGTCGTCATTTTATAAATTCCACTGACGTTTCGGCCACTGTTGCAGGCGGCCTTCATCAGGGTCTGTGTCTGACTGAGTCAGACACAGACCCTGATGAAGGACGCTTGCAACAGTGGTCGAAAAGTTGGTGGAATTTATAAAATGACGACGCAGTTTCATACCCAGAAGAATTTTATTGATAGTGACAACAGCCGCGGAAGCCTACGTTTGCAAGTACTAAATCATTTGCAGACGGCTTTTAAGAAAAATGGGTATACTGATAATGAGATCGACCGAGCACTCCATCCATGTAGAAAAGAGTCCGAAAATAGACGACAGCAACAACCATCTGCTGGAAAAGTTTTCCTCCCATTCATATGGACCATATTGGCAAAATACTGGCTAAGTTTCAAGTGGAAACTATTTTCAGACCTACTATGAAAATAAATGAATTTTTAAGGTAAGTGAAAGATGTTCGACATCCCCTAGCTACCCCAAGGGCTTATAAAATTCCGTGTATTGTGGCATGGAGTATATAGGGGACAACAAAATGAAGTGTCACTACATGCTTAACGGAACACAAGGAACTGTCGATTGGGGCATATCAACAAATTAGCAGTAGCAGTACATGTATTTCAAAACAGAGATTATGAAATAAAATTTGTTGATATGAGCATGCTAACAAGCACGTCACATTGTTATACATGTTTGTGCAGAGAGGCTATTGAAAACCACATACATGAAAACAATTTTAATAGAAAAGAAGAAGGTTTAAAATTGGACAAGATATGGCAGTCGACTTTGCAACAATCATGTGACAATTGATTATCAGTAATCGAGAGAAGTGACGATAATCAAAGATAGTTGCATAGTCAGCAGTATGTGACATGTGGTGGTGCCCTCTGTCTGCTCCATATAAATGGCAACTCCAATGCCTAAAAGCCAGTTGTCGACTCACCTCAAAAGGTGTTGTCCACAGTTGACAATGAAATGACAGGAGGAAGAAGTTTTACCGATCGACCACAGCAATTTAGCCCAGAAGTTTTAATTGACGCCAAAGCCAACAATGAAAGCATACACGATATGGCTAAGAATGTAGGTATCCCTTTTCTTAAATAATCCTCTAAGATAAACCATAATGCGAGTGTTGCCTTCCTTGTTGCTACATTTGTCCTAAATCCAAACTGATCTTCCCCAAGGTCAGATCCCACCAGTTTTTCCATTTGTTTGTAAATAATTCGTGTTTGTATTTTGCAATCATGACTCATTAAACTGATAGTTCTGTAATTTTCACATTTATCTGCACTTGCTTTCTTAGGAATTCTGATCACTAGGAATGGAAAAGCTGGTAGAAGCTGACCTCCGGGAAGATCAGTTTGGATTCAGGAGGAACGTAGGAACCCGGGAGGCAATACTCACTTTACGTCTTATCTTAGAAGATAGACTAAGGAAAGGCAAACCTACATTTTTAGCTTTTGTAGATTTGGAGAAAGCTTTTGACAATGTTGACTGGAATACACTTTTTCAAATTCTGAATTCAGCAGGGGTAAAATATAGGGAAAGGAGAGTTATTTGTACAAAAGCCAGACCGTAGTTATTAGACTCGAAGGGCATGAAAGGGAAGCATCAGTTGGGAAGGGAGTAAGACAGGGTTGTAGCCTTTCTCCGATGTTATTCAATTTGTACATCGAGCAGGCGGTGAAGGAAAGCAAGAAAAAATTTGGAATAGGGATTAATGTTCAGGGGGAAGAAATAAAAACATTGTGTTTTGCTGATGACATTGTAATTCTGTCAGAGACAGCAAAGGACCTGGAAGAGCAGTTAAATGGAATGGACAGCATGTTGAAGAGAGCATATAAAATGAACATTAACAAGAGCAAAACAAAAATAATGGAATGCGGTCTTAGAAAATCAGGCGATGCTGAAGGAATTAGATTAGGTAACGATACAATGAAGGTGGTAGATGTGTTTTGTTACTTGGGTAGTAAAATAACATGCGATGGTCGTAGTAGAGAGGATATAAAATGCAGAATGGCAATGGGAAGAAAAGCATTTTTAAAAAAGAGAAATTTGCTAACATCAAATATTAATTTAAGGGTAAGGAAGTCTTTTCTGAAGGCATTTGTGTGGAGTGTTGCCTTGTACGGGAGTGAAACATGGATGATAAGCAGTGCGGACAGGAAGAGAATAGAGGCCTTTGAAATGTGGTGTTACAGAAGAATGCTGAAGATTAGGTGGGTAGATCGCATAACCAATGAAGAAGTACTGAACAGAATTGGTGAGAAAAGGAATTTTTGGCATACCCTGGCTAAAAGAAGGGATCGCTTGGTAGGACACATTCTTAGACATCAGGGAATCGTAAATTTAGCATTGGAGGGAAGTGTGTGGGGTAAAAATCGCAGAGGGAGACCAAGAAACGCGTATAGTAAGCATATTCAAATAGATGTGGGTTGCCGTTCTTATGAGGAGATGAAAAGGCTTGCTCAGGATAGAGTAGGGTGGAGAGCTGCATCAAACCAGTCTCCGGACTGAAGACCATAACAACAACATATTCTTCTTGAAGTCTGAGTGTATTTCTCCTGTCTCACACATCTTGCATACCAGGTGGAACAATTTTTTCATGACTGGCTCTCCTTATGATAATAGCAGTTCAGACAGAACATCATCTACTATAGGTGCCTTGTTTCTACTCAAATCTTTTACTGCTCAGTCAAATTTTTCTCGCAGTATTGTATCTCCTATCTCATCTACCTCTACTTCGTCTTCCATTTCTAGAATACTGCCTTCAATTTTATTTCCTTTGTACAGGATATTCCATCCACCTTACAGCATTCCCTTCTTTGCTTAGTACTAGTTTTCCATCTTACATCCTGATATTCATACGGTAGCTTTTCTTGTCTCTAAATGTCTCTCTTATTTTCCTGTGGGCGGTATCTAGTTATACTTTCTAATGCAGTCTTGCATTTCTCCTCAAGTCACTCCTGCTTAGCCAGTCTGCACTTCCTGTCAACCGCATTATTCAGACATTTTTACTCCCTTTTGCCTGCTTCACTTGATGCATTTTTATATTTTTCCCTTTCATCAGTTAACTTCAGTATCTCCTGTGTTGTTTGTTGTTGTGATCTTCAGTCCAGAGACTGGTTTGATGCAGCTCTCCACAATACCCCATCCTGACCAAGCCTCTTCATCTCCACATAAGAATGGCAACCTACATCTGTCTGAATCTGCTTTCTGTATCTATCTCGTGGTTTTCCTTTGTGGTTTTTACACCACACACTTCCCTTCAACGCTAAATTCACAAATCCTTGATGTCTAAGAATGTGTCCTACCAATCTATCCCTTCTTTTAGTCAAGGTATGCCAGACATTTCTTTTCTCTCCAATTCTGTTCAGTACCTTCTCATTAGTTACACAATCCACCCACCTAATCTTCAGCATTCTTCTGTAGCACCACATTTCAAAACCCTCAATCCTCTTCCTGTCCGCACTGTTTATCGTCCATGTTTCACTCCCATACAAGGCAACACTCCATACAAATACCTTCAGAAAGGACTTCCTTAGGCTTAAATCAATATTCAATGTTACCAAATTTCTCTTTTTCAAGAACACTTTTCTACCCATTGCCAGTCTGCATTTCATATCCTCTGTACTGCGACCATCATTTGTTATTTTACTGCCCAAGTAACAAAACTCATCTACCTCCTTTATTGCTTCATTACCTAATCTAGTTCCTTCAGCATCACCTGATTTTCTTACACTGCACTCCATTACCCTAGTTTTGCTCTTGTTAATGTTCATCTTATATGCACCTTAGAGCACACTGTCCATTCCATGCAACTGCTCTTCCAGGTCCTTTGCTGTCTCTGACAGAATTACAATGTTTTTAAGTATTCATGCTGAACTTTAATTCCTTCTCCAAATTTCTCCTTGCTTTCCTTTATAGCTTGCTCAATGTAAAAATTGAATAACATTGGAGAAAGGCTACAAACCTGTCTTACTCCCTTCCCAACCACTGCATCCCTTTCATGCCCTTCAACACCTGACAACTGCTGCCTGTTTTTTGTACAAGTTGCAAATGACCTTATGCTCCCTATAGTTTATTCCTGCTTCCTTCAGAACTTGAAAGAGTTTATTCCAATCAACATTGTCAAAAGCCTTATGCAAATCTACAAAAGCTAGATATGTAGGTTTGCCTTTTCTTAATCTATCTTCTAGGATAAGTCGTAAAGTGAGTATTGCCTCCCATGTTCCTACATTTCTCGTGAACCCAAACTGATCTTCCTCAAGATTGGCTTCTACCAGCTTTTCCATCCTTCTGTAATTAATTCATGTTAATATATTGCAACCATGACATATTAAACTGATGGTTCTGTAGTTTTCACACCTGTCTGTGCCTGCTTTCTTTGGAATGGGGATTATAACATTTTTCTTAAATCCTGAGAGTATTTTCCTTGTCTCATACATCTTACACACCAGATGAAACAGTTTTGTCATGGCTACTTCTCCCAGAGACTTCAGTAGCTCTGAGGGAATGTCATATACTCCAGGGGACTTGTTTTGACTTAGGTTTTTCAGTGCTTTGTCAAATTCTTCTCTCAGTATAGTACGGTATCTCGTATTTCATCCTCATCTAATTCTTTTCCCCTTCCTACAATATTGCCTCTAAGTTCATTTGCTTCATAAATTCTCTCTTTATACTCTTTCCACCTTTCAGCTTTCCCTTCTTTGCTGAGAACTGGTTTTCCATCTGTGTTCTTGATATTCATAGAGCTGTTTTTCTCATCTACAAATATAACTTTTATTTTCCTGTAGGCCATATCTATTTTTTCCCTATTTATACATTCTTCTACATCCTTGCATTTGCCTTCTAGCTACTCCTGCTTTGCCATTTTGCACTTCCTGTCAATCTCATTTTCTCCATTTTGTCTGTTTCGAGTAATGATGAGGAAGACATGCTGTTGTACTCTGTTACAAACCAAACGCACTGGGTACATCCCATCAATCAGAGATGGGAACAGTGTGATGAGTATCATCATCTGATGGAGGACTTGGAGCTAGATGATTACAGATTCACAACATGTTTTCGGTTTTCTAAACCTGAGTTTGAAGAGGTATTAACACTGATAAATAATGATATTAGTAAAAAGGACACAAACTACAGGAGATTTATTTCCAGCCGAAAGAGATTGGCGCTATGCGTAAGGTAAGTTTACTAATACTGTATACAATTTACTTTTTTGAAATCGTACTGCAGTTGGAACATAATTTTGATAAAAAAATGAAACATTTAAACAATTATTGATTTCCTTTGAATATCAGCTCTATTTTCATTTAATTCTCTTTACGTAATAACCAAGTACTTTTTTGGTGTAAAGGAAAAATAAATTAACAGTTAATGGTAGTGGCTGCTGAGTTCGATTTTCCCCCTAATTCTTAAATGTTCATTAAACTTTCCTCCTATGACCATCAACCAAAACTAATTCTCTACAAAATATTGATAGTTTTTAACATTTTACATAAGGAAATGACAAGAAAACAGCTTCTTGTAACGAGTTGAAACACGAAACTGAGCGACAGTGTGTGAAGTGGTCATGCGCGCGGCAGTGTAGTAGAGGGCCACTGCACATGCGCGAGGCCACAGACGTCGACAGACGTTTTGAAAGGATCGCTTGCGGAGCGATCCCGCAGATTCATCTGCTGACGTCTGTGGCGTCTGTGAGGCTCTGCAAGGTCAGTGTGAATTGCCCCATTTGAATCTATGGAAACAGATCTGTAGAAAAGTCTGTCACGTGGGCATAGTGCGACCATGGAGCGAAACAGCCTTAACTCTCATTCCACAGACATATAACTTATAACATGAACCAACACTATATGCTCAAGTGATAGCGGATTTGCTTCGTTGTTTTAATCATGTTATAAGATTACCTATGTGCTTCTTTATTCTCCAATGGGGGATGTTTTCACCTCTCATTCCACCTTTATGCATTCTATTACATGAACTATACTCCTTGCTTACATATTTCTTCCCTCATTAGCAACACTACTTCAGAGACTCTTGTACGTCTGTTTAAATAACACATCAAATACTGATGACTTAATTTCTATTTTTATCAGAACCCAGTGGAGAAATGATCAGTCTTTTTGGACTTTCCATTGTTAGATATCAGTACCTTAATTGGCATTTAACCAGTAACTTGTGAGGGACCTCATCTTGTATGAGAATAATTATTGTACTTGCCATCACCCTGGTGCTACTCAGACAAGACCACCTCAAAATTAGCAGATGCTTACTTGTACTGCACGTCACACATTGACACAGCTGACTGTACTTTCAATCACATAACCAAAAGTTCTACCTTATTTTTGCTTGAAGCTCTCTCACTTAAACATGTTGACATTGTCCTTTATTTTATTTATTTATTTTAAGGTATCCTGTAAGAGTTCCATGGAAAGGCACACAATGATTGCACAATCCTGAGGAATGTGAGGTAGATGCTCAGGCATGTCGACATGAGATATTGCATTGCTGATTGACTCCATAGACTCCTCCAACATACAGATACCACTAGCCAAAACCTCTGCCTATAATTTCATCACCACAACTAATAAACTAATTCTCCCTATGATAAATCATCCCATGCCTGCTCAATTTATCCTAGTGAGGGTACCACTTCCATCTATTCAAAAGTGGTGATAAAGTTGATGTTTCCAACTACCATCCAATTAAATTGGTAGGTAATCTTTCAAAAATTCTAGAGAAACTTGTATTCAAAAGAATTGTGGATCATGTTAATAATCATATCATTCTTAATAAAAGTCAGTCTGGACACCAAAAGGTTGCTTCAACTGAACAGGCAATTTTCTAATTTCTCAATCAACTCTTTGAATCCATAAACAATAAAGTGTCACCAGTGGGAATATTCTGTGAGCTGCCAAAAGCATTGAACTGTGTATATCATAAAATTCTACTTAGATAGGTTGAGAACTATGGCTTAAAAGGTAAAGTAGGGATGTGGCTTAAGTCATATCTAGATAACAGAAAGCAGAAGGTAGTTCTGAGTTTTTCTGCAGTGGAACCTATTAGTTCTCACTAGGGCAAAGTAAACTGTGGAGTGGCCTAGATTTTGGCACTCAGTCACTCAGATTTCTTAATCTTTATCAATGATTTACAATGGTGTATGATCAAAAAATCTCCCATTACCCCATTTGAGTTAGGTGTTTTCGCAATGACAGCCCGGCTACTTCCACGGTACTGCTGGTTTCGCAATTGTGTATTTGTTTGCCATTTTCAATGATTTCGGCCCAGTTAGGTCCCCTTCAGGCTTTGACCTCCATCAAAATTTCAGTTTAAGTGTGAGCCATTTGGGGAATAACTCCCAACCTAGCCCCTATGGTGCGGATTCCTACCCTTTCCTTCTTAATCCCTCCACCAGCACTCTAGCCAGTGCAGTCCGTGTGGTGGGGCTGTTATGTACCCTCATGGTTGAGCCCCCTGAATTGGAAAGGGACCACATTGCCGATGCCTGAGCTGTGACCTCCTCACGAATGCCAAGGAGTCAATGCTTGTCTCTGTGAGGCATCAGGACTCCCAGCAATGGTCATCCTGCCAGGAGGCATTACTGTGGTTGGGTGATGCCCTTGAGGAGAGCCCTTGTTTCGGATGGGTGGCATCGGGGCGGACATTCCGCAATGAATAGGAAACAAACCTCTGAAAATCCTGGCTGTTAGACAGGTGTCTCAAAGTGTGGTAAATTTAATTTCAATGGTGCAAGATATGACCCCAAATCGTTTCCTTCCCTAACTCCATCATGGGGGGAACGTGGGCCCACAAAGCAGACTGAGCTATATTCACCATGATACCTAGTTGTTACCAGACAGGATCGGGAATCTTTCCAGGCAACTAAGCCTTCCTTCTTCGTCGAACACCTCGAAGAAAGGTCCTAATACAGGTGGAGACCCCTGCTCAGTCACGAAACCTCCTAATGTGTGACCACTTAGACGACATTTCTGTCTCAATAACGCCCCACATATCCTTAAATAAGGTACAGGGGGTCATATATCACAGAGATCTTTTGCTGCAGGCTGATGAGGAGTTACGCAACAATCTACAATGACGCGGAGTCCAATTTGTCCGACGCGTTTTTCAGGGACCAAAAGATAATAGGGTGGCCACTGGCACATTTGTCTTGGCTTTTGAGGGTGACAATCTGCCCGAAAAGGTCAAAGTCATGATGTATCAATGCGACGTCCGACCGTACATCTCCCCTCCAATGCAATGTTTTAAATGTTGGCGTTTTGGGCACATTTCGTCTCGTTGCAATGGTCCTGCAACCTCTCGGGACTGTAGCCGTCCCTTACATCCAGACACTGCCTGTCCCCCCCTCCTTATTGCGTCAACTGCAGCGGTCACCACTCTCCATGTTCCCAGGACTGTCCCGCTCTACATAAAGAGCGGAAAATTGTTGAATACAAGACTCTAGACCACCTAATAAACTCAGAGGCTCGAAGAAAATATGAAAAGCTGCATCCTGTCTCTTTACTGACATCATATGCTGCAGCTACAATGATGGCACCACCATTGGTGGTCACTGCTCAACCTGCTCTACCTCCCTCTGTGCGCCCTATGGGCCACCCTTCTACTTCAGCCTCCCAGACATCTAGGGGCACACCATCTTCTGCAGGGCCCATACTGTCCCCCCCCCCCCCATGTTGTGAATGGTTACCCCTGCTCCCCAGCCAGAAAAGGGTTCCCCTTCTCTGGCTTCTGCTTCTGGGAAGGGAACCTGTTCCCCCCTTCCAACGTTATCACTCATGAAATTGGACACTAGCCAGCGGCTGAAGGACCCTCAGCCAGAAAGCCGTTTGGCTCCTGTCTTCCCACACTCCTCAAGCCCTGCCAGAGACAGCTCCCCCCCCCCCCCCCTCTGGTAGGCCCAAGGAACTACTGGAAGACAAGAAAAGACAGTAAAGCGCAAGGAGACACTGTCAGCCTCGGTGCCTCCAGACCTTGCAGATGACACGCCTGAGGATGAGGTGATCCTTCTCACGACGCCTGAAGATTTGGCCATCGCTGATCTCTGGGATGCCATGGACACGGAGGATCAGACTTCACAGCAAGAGACGAGTGCTCATGCCATTCCTCTTCCATCTTCGTCATCTTCATACACCATCTGACAGTCTGATCCCTCAATGGAATTGTGGAGGTTTTTTTCTGCCACTTAGCTGAATTGTGTCAGCTGTTGAGCTCCTTTCCAACTCTTTGTGTTGCTCTCCAGGAAACCTGGTTTCCTGGTTATTGGACCCCCACTCTTCGGGGCTACCGGGGGTACTTCAATAACTGCATAGTCCACAATAGTGTGTCGGGCGGGGTATGTCTATATGTACATACCTCTGTCTATAGGGTTCCCCAGTGCCTCTTCAAACAGCCATGGAGGCTGTTGCTGTCAGGGTTCGGGCATCACAGGACATTACCATATGTTCCCTTTATCTCCCTCCTGATGCAGATGTGGCACCAGCCGACTTAGCAGCCTTGATCACTCAACTCCCTTTGCCATTTCTTCTTTTAGGAGATTTTAATGCTCATCACTCCATGTGGGGAAGCAACATGACTACAGGACGTGGTTGAGACTTTGAACTGCTTTTTAACCAGCTTGACCTTTGTATTCTTAATACAGGGGTCCCTACCCATTTTAGTGTGGCCCATGGCACCTTTTCTGCCATAAACCTTTCTGTGTGTAGTCCGGGACTATGTCCGCTCCTTAACTGGTGGATCCATGATGACCTTTTTGGAAGCAACCACTTTCCCACCTTCCTTTCGCTTCCCCACTACCACCGCCATGCACGCCTACCCCGCTGGTCCTTCCACAGGGCCGACTGGGCAGCATACTTCAGCTGCAATGCTGGATACCCCTCTCCTTGCTGATGCCAGTACACCAGATTATTTCCATTGTCGTTTCGGTCACTGAGTCCACAATACCATCTTCTTCTGCCTTATCCCGGTGAAGACCAGTGCCCTGGTGGTCACCGGAGATAGCAGCAGCAATTCGCAATCGCTTCAGAGCTCTGCAGCAGTACTGGCGCCACCCCACCATTGACCACCTGATTCCCTTTAAATGTCTTTGGGCCCAGATGTGGCAGCTCATCTGGCAGCGCAAGCAGGCATGCTGGGAAGAATATGTTTCCACTATTGGACCCCGTGTCTCTTCTACCCAGATTTGGACGAAGATTCGCTGTATATCAGGCTACCACCCACCGGCTGGGGTCGTGGGTCTTTCTATCCATGGTACTATATACACTGACCCGACCATCATTGCCTAGTATTTTACAGTGCACTTTGCTCTCAATTCAGCATCCACTGCCTACACCCAAAGTTTTTGTACCTTGAAAGAGCGGGATGAGTGAAAGCAGTTGGTATTTCGCACAAACTGCCAAGAGCCGTACAATGCGCCATTTACCGAGTAGGAATTTCAAAGCATTCTTGCCAGTTGCCCCAATACATCTCCAGGACCAGACTGAATTCACTGTCAAATGCTAAAACATCTTTCTGTAAACTCGCAACGCCATCTTTTGGATTTTTTCAATTGTCTCTGGATCAAGGGAGCATATCCGTCCCAATGGCAGGAGAGTATCGTTATCCCTCTCTTGAAACCAGGTGCAGATCCATTGAATATTGATAGTTACCATCCATTAAGTCTCACAAACATTATTTGTAAGCTTTTTAAACATTTGGTGAGCTGGCGACTGCTGTGGGGTATTGGGGTCTGCTCGCCCCACAACAAGGTGCTTTCCGGCAGTCGCTCTGCCATTGATAACCTCCTCTCTTTGGAGTCGGTGATCCGCACCACTTTTTCCTGACGTCACCACCTTGTCGCCATCTTTTTTGACCTCCGGAAAGCATATGACAAGGCATGGCATCATCACATCCTTGCCACGCTACATGGATGTGGTCTTCGTGGCTCCCTCCCACTTTTTATTCAGAATTTTTTACTTTTGTGCCACTTCAGAGTTCGCGATGGCACCTCCTTCAGTTCCTCCCATATCCAAGAGAATAGGGTACCACAATGGTCCGTCCTAAGTGTACCCCTCATCTTGGTGGCCATTAATGGCCTAGTGGCTGCAGTGGGGCCATCAGTTTCGTGCTCTCTCTATGTAGACGACTTTTGCCTGTACCATTCTACCGCTAGTACTAGTGTAGCTGAATGGCAACTGCAGGCAACCATTCATCGGGTGCACAACTGGGCTTCTGCTCATGGTTTTAAATTTTCCCCTGCGAAACCTAGGGTGATGCACTTTTGTTGCCAACGGATGGTACATCCGCATCCAGAGCTCTACCTTGATGTTGAGCTCCTTCAGGTTGTGGACACACTCCACATCCTGGGTCTCCTTTTTGACACACGTTTGACATGGCTCCCTCATCTGCACCAGCTTAAGCAATGGTGCTCACGACATCTGGACGTCCATTGCCTCAGCTATACTGTCTGGGGGGCAGCACGCCCTATCCTCCTCCGGCTGTATAACGCTCTGGTGCAGTCACGTCTGGACTACGGGAGCCAGGTCTATGGCTCAGCCTCCCAATCTGCACTGCGAGTTCTCAACCCAGTGCACCATACCGGCATCCGTGTGGCCACTGAAGCCTTTCGTACGAGCCCTGTAAAGTGTCTTCTCGCAGAGGCTGGAGTCACCCCATTGCGATACCAACATCAACAACTACTTGCCCAGTATGCTGCCAGAGTCCACTGCACCCCACAGCATCCACATAACAGACTCCTTTTCCCAGGGGAGGTCATTCGTTTGCTGCAGAGGCGACCCCAGTCAGGACTCCCGATAGGAGCATGGTTCCAATCGCTTCTTTCAACCCTTGACTCCTTCCCTCTTAACCCCCCTTTCCGCTCCACTTTCCATGCTCCTCCCTGAACCATTCCTCGACCGTGGATTCGGTTGGATCTTTCCTGTGAGCCAAAGACCTCTGCCTCTCCTCTGGTCCTACAGGAAAAGTTTTATGCCCTGCTTCGTGAGTTCCGTAACTTCGAGGTCGTTTATACAGATGGTTCTTTGGATGGTGACCACACTGGATATGCCTATATGCATAGCGCTTATTTTGAGCAATGCTTTTTACCACCCGGCAGCATCATCTTCACTGCAGAACTGGTGGCTATATACTGCGCCCTTAAACACATCCGCACATGCCCCAGGACCTCCTTCCCGATATGTAGCAACTCACTGAGTGATTTACAGGCCCTTGATCAGTGTTACCATCGCCATACATTGGTCAAGGCCATCCAAGAGTTGATACTGGCTCTTGATGACTCTGGTCGTTCTGTGACATTTATTTGGACCCCGGGCCATGTAGGCATTTCGGGCAACGAAATCATCGACCAGCTAGCCAAACAGGCTACCACTCACTGCCCTCTGGCGATTGGCGTTCCAGAAGCAGACTTCCGCCCGCTGTTTCGCAATAAAATAAGAGAACTGTGGAACGCCAAATGTCTGCTCTAGACGTACCCAATAAGCTGCGAATGATTAAGGAACAACATCTGTCTGGAAGTCCTCGCAGCTGGGTTCCCATATGGACTCCGTAGCCCTCTGCCGTCTCCACATTGGTCACACCCGTCTGATGCATGGTCACCTCCTCTGTCGAGAGAACCCGCCCATGTGCCAATGTGATGCTCCGTTGACAGTGGTCCATTTCCTACTTCACTGTCCCATTTTAGCTCCACTACGGCATTCTTTTAACCTCCCGAACACTCTCCCTTTGGTGCTTGGCAACAACGCCTCTGTGGCTACTATTGTTTTATGATTTCTTCTTGCGGGGGGATTTACCAGTTGCTATTAGTCCTCTGGTTGGTCTTTTAGATCATTATCTGTGTTCCACTTCACGCGTCTTTCGACAACAGCTTTTCTTATGTAAGCTATATGATTGGCTTTTCCCCTTTTATACTCATGGTTGGTCAACCACATTCATTGGCTCTGTCATTTTATCCTATTTTTATCTCCTATCTGTTCCTGTGTGTCTGGCATCTTTTGTTGACTCTGTCAATATTTGATTGACAGTGAGTTCTCTCATTCTGTGCTATTTTAAATCCAGCTCAGATGCATTTATTGACGATTAAGTTTTTCTGCATGGGCATGGCGCCTAGCTATGAAATGGGGGACTGGTGGCCATAGTAGTCTAGTCCCCCTAACCCCCCCCCCCCCCCAAACCAACCAACCAACCATTCCATTTCAATCAGTAACCAAAACAATGAAAAATGTTGAGATAAAATATGGTGATAAAAATTTTGAGAGTTGAGTCCTCCAGATACCTGGGATTACATATTAACAACAATTTAAACTGTTCAGTCCACATCACTGACCTATGTAAAGAAAACTACACTCAGCAGCATTTGCCATCCCATCAATGGTGTCTGTCACATGGAAACAATCAAAACTGCATACCTTGAATATCTCCTTTCATTTATGATGTATGGTATCATACTCTGGGAAAACCAGGCACAAGCAAATATTCTTTATTGCAGTAAAGGAGATCATCAGAATTTTGAGTAGAGTGCATACTAAATCCTATTGCAGGAGTTTATCGAGACAGCTGGGTATCCTCACCATGGCATTCAAATACATTTTTTCACTAATGTGCTTTGTTAATGAGAATTATACAAGGTATGAAACAAATAGTGCATATCTTGAGCATGACACAAGAAAAGCATAATTTTCATGATGATTTAAACAATCTCAGTATGGTACAGAAAGGAGTGCATTATTCAAACATAAAAGTCTTCAATAAACTTTCTTTTCATTTAAAATCAGTCATTGAGGATATAACCAAATTCAAAAATGAGCTGAAACTTTATCAGTTGGATAATTGTTTTTATTCTCCATAGGATTTAATAAGTTATGGATGCAAAATACTATCATGAATAATTTAAAGACAAATGGAACAACTGGTGGAATCTGACCTTGGGGAAGATCAGTTTGAACTTAGGAGGAATGTAGGAACATAGGAGACACTACTCATGTTACGATTTATCTTACATGATAGGTTAAGAAAAGGCAAACCTATACTTTTAGCATTTATAGATCTGGAGAAAGCTTTGACAATGTTAACTGGAATACACTCTTAAAATTCTGAAGGTTGTTGTTGTGGTCTTCAGTCCTGTGACTGGTTTGATGCAGCTCTCCATCCTACTCTATCCTGAACAAGCCTCTTCATAAGAACAGTGACCTACATCCACTTGAATCTGCTTACTTCTCTCATCTCTTGGTCTTCCTGTGTGATTTTTACACCAGACACTTCTCTCCAATGCTAAATTCACAATTCCTTGATGTCTAAGAATGTGTCCTACCAATCGATCCCTTCTTTTAGTCAAGGTATGCAAAAAATTCCTTTTCTTTCCAATTCTGCTCAGTATCTCCTCATTATTTATGTGATCTACCTTCCTACTGTTCAACATTCTTCTGTAGCACCACATTTCAAAAGCCTCTATCCTCTTCCTGCCTGGCCGCCTGGATATCTCATGCCACTAGCCACTCCACCTAGCCCTCCTCCCTGCCTCCCACTCTTCATCTCCTCACCCATCCCACTGCACCAAATCCCACACAACTTACAACCAAATGCAGTTCAACTAAAGAAAGCAACTGGTATTGTGTAATAACAAAAGCATGTTTATGCATAACTGTGTTTAAGTTTGTGTGTGTGTGTGATTTTTGCCATTTCATTTTCCTTTTTCCTGGCACCATATCCTCCCCCAATGGATCTCTGTTCTGTCTATATGCACCTCCCAGAAAAAATGTTAACTTCCTTAGCTAAAAGTTGTGAAAACCCACCCAATGTTCTAACTACAAAAATTTCCTTCTCTGAATCCCACCCCTTCTTTAACAATAATTTCTATATTTTAAGACTCTATCAGTTCACAAATCTGGTTATGCAAAAACATATTTCCATGGCATAGACATTTCAAAATCACCTCTATTCCATCAACAAGTTGCTGTTTCTATGCATCCCTGAAAACATGTATAACATTTCTGAAATGGAAACTCTGACACTCCAACACCTGGACAAACATTCCAGACTCTACCTTCATCAGGTGTCCTACCTTTGCCTAGGGGTGCTACTATCCTGCCCACAGAGTTCCACCCCACCTACCACTCATAGCATCCTGACCCTTCCTAGTCAACTTTTTTAATTTACCACATACTTATGATTCTGAATATTGATTGTCCAAAGCAGCAAATATATCAGCGTAATTTACTGTATAAGAAAATGCAGCCCCACAAGTTGCTTTAAAATAATTGTACTTGATCCAGATTTCAACACCTCTATAGGTGTTATCAGAAAATATAACTATATTAGATAGTTACATTTAGAGCTTAATGTGCCATTGTTATATTAAGTTATGCAAGTACTAGCTAGTTAAAAACTAAGTATCTGAAGAAATAAAATGTAGTGGGTGGTCGCTATGGGTCCACAGTCAGGAGTGACCATGTCAGCAGACCACTAGTTTTTAACTAGCATCCCACTGTGGGTGCCACCTCCCTATACATCAACATCTCACATGCTCATGGCCTTGCTGCTCTCGAACACTACCTCTACCAGCATCCTTCTGAATTCAATCCTGATACCTCATACCTCATAACCCTCACCAACTTTATCCTAACAAACAACTTCTACTCCCTTGAGGGGAAGTTTTCCATCAAATCTGTGGCACAATCTCTGGTCTGTTCAGGTTTATTGATGATATTTTCATGATCTGGAATCAGGGCCAGAACACCTTATCCTCTTTTCCCTCAACTCCTCCTCTTCCATCCAGTTCTCCCACCATGCAATGTTCCTGAATGTTAACATCCTCCTTGCTGTCCATATGAAACCTACCTACCACCAACATTCCTACATTTTCACAGTTGCCATCCCTTCCACATAAAAAAATCCCTCCTTTACAGTCTGGCCACCCATGGACGGCATATCTGCAGTGACAAGAACCCCCTTTCTCAATATGCTGAAGGTGTCGTAAAGGCCTTCATGGACAGAAACTACCTCACAGACCTAGTCTGCAAACAGATCTCCCATGCCATATTTCCACACATCCCAACGCCCCCCCCCCACCAAAAATAAATCAACAAATAAATTAAATAAATAAATAATAAATAAAATAAATAAAAATTCCACCACCAGTAAACATCCACAATATAATTCTCTCCCAGTACTACCCTGGACTGGAACAACTAAACTGCACCTTTTATCAAGGTTTAGATTATCTGTCCTCATATGCAGAGATGAGAAAGGTCCTTCCCGAGATCCTTCTTACCCTTTCTAAAGTGGTGTTCTGCCACCCTCCCAACTTCCTAGTCCATCCCTGTGCCACCCTGAAACCCAGCCTACTGCCACAGGGATCATATCCTTGTGGCAGACCCCACTGCAAGACCTGTCCAATCCACCCACCCAGCACTTCCTATTCAAGTCCTGTCACAGGCTTATCCTACACAGAGGCCAGGCCACCTGTGAAAGCAACCATGTAATTTACCAAATTGTGGTATAATGAGTTGCACTACATCCCTATATAGTGACATAAGATGGCCAAATACATTTATTTTGGGGATTAAGTTAGGAAAGTAAGTACTGCCTCAAGTTTTGTCTGCCGAGGTGGATGGTTGAGGAAAACACTTGCTGTTCCTACAAGGAGTACTGAGAATTGAGAAAGTAGGACTCCATGTAATAGACTGTGTTAACAAAAAAAAAAAAAAAAAAAAAAGTGGAATATTCTGTTGTTTAGTGTAATGTATTTGGGGATTCTGTGTTGAGACATGAACTAATTAACATGTACGGAGCTTGATCTGTGGCTTATTGATTGTACCTGAGAGTGCAATAAAATGTTAACCAGTTGCTAACATATTTCATCTCCAAGGCTTTATTGGGTATGAACTGCCTATTTTTTTCTTTCACTGATCTTCATTCCGAAAATAGTCTTCGGAAAGTAAGAAGTCCTCCTGCAGATTGAACATCTTCTTTTAAATACTTAAAATCTGCAGGAGAAACAGACTAGCTGGGCCTCAACATTTGCAGCTAAAATATGGAAGAAAATACTATATGACATGAATTACACATTTCCAGAAAAGATAAAGAAAAAAACCCTGCAGTGTTTGGCATTCATGCCAAGCCAGTCACGGTCACACTACAAACTGTGCTGCAATCACTGTACAGTTTCTCTATTGACATGAGCACTAGCTAGCTGTCCATTAGGGTGAATGGCCATCACCAAAATGTGGCCAAATCAAGGTAGACCATCCTGTACTCTTATTTTCACCTTTCTTTAGCTTCTCAAGTTTGAAATTAACCTGGCAAGTTTCCTAGTAGGCATTCAGTGGAGCATATGCTTAATTTCAATGACTGTTTCACAACATGGGCCATCTGGATCCTTCCGTCGGCCTGCCACATTGGCCAAGCGGTCTGCAGTGCGCTAGTCACAGTTTGCACAGCCACTATGGTTGGGGGTTTGAATCCCCCCTCAAGCATGGATGTTTCTGTCATCTTTAGTATAAGGTATTTCATAAGTAGTTTGTAAGTTTAGGGACTGATGGCCCCACAGTTAAGTCCCTTAAGCTTAGCAAACATTTGAACATTTTGATTCTTCTGTCCACCACCAGAATTTCTGAACAACACAGATGGGAGCTACCCTTATCCAGGCCTCAACCTATAACAACTCCCTTTTTTCCACACCTAACAGTTCTTATCCCCCCCCCCCCCCCCTCTATCCATGGTGTGTGTGTGTGTATGTATGTGTGTGGCTCACGTGTTTGTTTGTTCATTTTGTTTTGCTATCCTCCCCACTCCATTCTTAACACATTGACTGCCAACTATGAGTTATCTCGTATATGCCGAACTGGTCACGGTGCCCAAATCAAGTTAACTTGTAGGTAACAAGCTCCTACATAAAGTCAGATACGAGAACATTCATTGCAAATACGTGCGATTTACAGGTCTTTAGCTTTAAATGTAAAATGTACTCTTTGTCATGCTAATGGTAATAAAAAAAAAAAAAAAGAAAAATGATGATATGTCTTGAAGCACTCTTCTGAGCAAAGAGCCAGTTTTTATTCATAAATGGGACAAAAATATTGCGATTCATGGTGTTTCTTTTGTTGTGTGCACATTTTGCATGTCTTTGTTGACCACAGTTTTTTGTCTGTGGTTGGTATTGCCTCTAAATAATGAAAGCTGCCCTCTGTCTTACTTTTCTTCTGGGTGTCTGGCATCTTATCCCAAATCAAAGCCTGAATAAATTTTTGTCTGAAAGCTAGAGACTTGATACTCTGTTTGAAGAAGTTTATTCCCGCGCATTCGGCAGATTTCATTTGTACTACTGTTTTAATAGTTTATTCTATCTTATTTGATAAATACCGTTGTGTATAGTCTTTGTCTGTGACTGGTGTAGTTATTCATTATTGTTAGTACTTCTGTTTTAGAGGTTTATTTTATTCCCGCGTACTTGGCAGATTAGCATTCACTCAGTTAGCAGTCAGTTCAGTGCCAGCTGTTGTCGCTGCCCCATCACCCAGAGCGCTAAGTATCATAATTTAATTGCATGAAATTTCATTGCCAGTTAATTTTTTAATTTTTGTTAGTGTTTCTGGTTTTAAGAGGTTTCTTCTCACCTACTTGACACATTTAGTTTGTGCTACTGCTTTAAAAGTTTATTCTCTCATATTTTGATAAATACCGTGTGTATAGTTTTCGTCTGCTGCATTCTATGTGTCATATTGTCACTTCCTTATTTTGTGTTCAGCTTTGTTAAAGCTTATATTCCCGCGCATTTGATAATGGTGTATTCCACAGATATTATTGTTTATTTTAAAAACTGCCAGACTCAGTTTCGTTGTTTTGACAGTGTACTTACCACTGACCACAGTTCAGTCAGCTGCCAGCCGCCTTTATTAAAGTACTAGGCTACTTAAAAGTTGATTATTTAGTTTTCTACTTTCTACAGTTAATTGTATCAATAGGATGGATAGGATGTATGCCTGCTGTGTGTGGACGCAGGAAGAGTTGGCCCCTTAGGCAGATAGCGTTGAGATCTGGAAAGAAGTCCAATGTGTGCTCGGTGTGTCTGCCGGGGGGCCTCATCCGAGATGTGGAGACGGCTTCAAGGGTGTGGGGTGCGGTCAACTGCAAGTCGTGGCTCACGTTGACACCAATGACGCTTGTCGCTTGGGTTCTGAGGACATCCTCAGGTCCTATGGGCTGCTGGTGGAATTGGTGAAGGCTGCTGCCCTCTCACATGGGGTGCAAGCAGAGCTGTTGATTTGTAGCATTGTTCCCAGGGTTGATCGGGGTCCTTTGGTTTGGAGCCGAGTGGAAGGTCTGAACCAGAGGCTTCGATGACTCTGTGACAGTCATGGCTGCAGATTTCTGGATCTGAGTTATCGGGTGGGGAATTGTAGGGTGCCCCTAGATAGATCAGGGGTGTACTACACTAAGGAAGTGGCTACTCGGGTAGCAGAGTACTTGTGGAGTGCACATGGTTTTTTTTTTTTTTAGGCTAGGCGCTAACGCTGTTGAGCACTCACCTGTCAACATTCAAACAGCGAATTCAGGTCACGTTAGGCTAAAAAATTCGAATATCAAAATATTAGCTGTGAACTTACAAAGTATTAGAAACAAAGTTCCCAAATATGCCACACTGTGTGGAAATTATTGTGCTCAGATAGTTTTAGGCACCAAAAGCTGGCTAAATCATGGTGTGGCAAGTTCAGAAATATTTAGCAAGGCGTGGAATGTATATCAGAAAGATAGATCGGATACAACTGGAGGAGGAGTGTTCATCGCTGTGGACAAAGATATTGTTTCTACTGAGATTGAAGTTGAAAGTAACTGTGAAGTTATCTGGGCATGTATAACAGGTCTAAAAGAAATAAAGTTAATAGCTGGGTGTTTTTACCGCCCCCTCCCCCCCCAGTGCTACTGTAGCAGTTGTAGAATCATTCAAAGAAAGTCTACACCAGGTAGTGCCGGGCCATGTAATATTAGTCGGGGGAGACTTCAGCCTTAAGAGTATAGATTGGGACCTCTCTAGTTACATTTCAGACAGTACAGACAAGCAGTCTTGTGAGCTACTTTTGGACACGTTCTCTGAAAACTGTCTTGAGCAGTTAAATCAGCAACCCACACGCAATGGAAATATTCTAGACCTTATAGCCACGAACAGGCCTCACCTTGTTAACAATGTCTGTGTAGAGATAGGAATTAGTGACCATGATATCGTCATAGCATCGATGGTGACCAAAGTTCATAAACCAAACAAGAAGGCTAGGAGCGTGTTTTTGTTGGGAAGAACCAATAAGCAAATGTTAGGATCACACTTAGAAAATGAATGGGCATTGTTTAATAATGGAACTATGGATGTAGAGGAATTGTGGTATAAATTTAAGTGCATTGTAAATAAAGGGTTAGAGAAATATGTGTCAGTAAAGATGATTAAGGATGGAAAAGATCCACTGTGGTATAATAATAATGTTAGAAAGCTGCTGAGAAAGCAAAGACTGTTGCACTCTCAATTCAAAAAAGAATACGCAAATGATGACAGGCAAAAATTAGTAGAGATTCGTGCGTCTATAAAAAGATTGATGTGCGAGGCATACAATAATTACCATAGCCATATCTTACCAAAAGATCTTTATGAGAACCCTAAAAAATTCTGGTCCTATGTAAAATCGATAAGCGGATCAGAGCCCTCTGTTCAGTCACTCGTTGATCATTCCAGGGCAGTAATAGAAGAAAGCAAAGGGAAAGCTGAAGTTCTAAATTTAACCTTTAAGGAAACTTTCACG
This sequence comes from Locusta migratoria, assembly GCA_026315105.1. NCBI lineage: Eukaryota > Metazoa > Arthropoda > Insecta > Orthoptera > Acrididae > Locusta > Locusta migratoria. The sequence continues at coordinate 599,596,480 of CM048744.1, forward strand.
CAGGAGGACCGCACAAATGTACCATCATTTGATCAGTGTACTGATTCAAAAATGGAGGACATAGTAATAGGTATTTCCGGTGTAGAGAAGCAGCTGAGAGAGCTAAATACGAAAAAGTCTACTGGTGCGGATGGAATACCAGTTCAGTTTTACAAAGAGTATTCTGCGGCATTGGCCCCCTACTTAGCTTGCATTTATCACGAATCTTTAATTCAGCGCAAAGTTCCTAGTGATTGGAAAAAAGCACAGGTGACTCCCGTTTATAAGAAAGGAAAGAGAACTGACCCACACAATTACAGGCCAATATCGTTGACATCAGTTTCATGTTGGATTTTGAAGCATATTCTCAGTTCAAATATAGTAAATTTCCTTGAAATGGAAAAGCTTCTTTCTATGAATCAGCACAGGCTTAGGAAACATCATTCTTGTGAAACTCAGCTTGCCCTTTTCTCACATGACATCTTGCAAGCATGGATGAAGGGCTACAGGTGGATTGTGTTTTCCTCGACTTCAAAAAGGTGTTCGATGCAGTGCCACACTGCAGACTGCTAACGAAGATATGAGCTTATGGAATAGGTTCACAGATTTGAGACTGGCTGGAAGACTTCCTAAGTAATAGAACGCAGTACGTTGTTCTCGACGGCTAGTGTTCATCAGAGATGAGTGTATCGTCAGGCGTGCCCCAGGGGAGTGTGATAAGTCTGCTATTATTTTCTATCTATATAGATGATCTGATAGATAGAGTAAGTTGTAATTTGCGGCTGTTTGCTGATGATGCTGTGGTGTATGGGAGGGTGTCGTCTGTAACTGACTGTAATAGCATACAGGATGACTTAGACAAAATTTCTAGATGGTGCAAAGAATGGCAGCTAGATAGCTATAAATGATCTGATGGACAGACTAACTTGTAAGTTGTGGCTGTATGCTGATGATGCTGTGGTGTATGGGAGGGTGTCATCTTTAACTGACTGTAATAGCATATAGGATGACTTAGACAAAAAGAATGGCAGCTAGCTCTCAATGTAGAAAAATGTAAGGTGATGCACATGAGTAGGAAAACAACCCCATAATGTTTGAATACAGCATTAATAGTGAGCTTCTTGATGCTGTCGCCTTGTTCAAATATCTAGGCGTAACATTACAGAGCCATATGAAATGGAACGAATATGTAAGGACAGTTGTGAGTAAGGCAGACAGCCGACTTCGGTTTATTGGGAGAATTTTGGGAAGATGTGCTTCAACTGTAAAGGAGACTGCATCTAAAATTCTTGTACAACCATGTCTTGAGTATTGCTCTAGTGTTTGGGACCCACAGCAGATCAGTTTAAAGGAAGACAAGAGGCAGTTCAGAAGCGAGCAGCTAGTTTTGTTACTGGTAGGTTCGACCAATGCACGAGTGTCACAGAAATGCTCTGGCAACTCAATTGGGGATCGCTGGAGGAAAGATGATGTTCTTTTCATGAATTTCTGTTGAGTAAATTTAGAGGGCCGCAATTTGAAGCTGAGTGTAGTACGATCTTGCTGCCACCTACTTACATTTCGTGTAGTGATCACAAAGACAAGATAAGAGAAATTAGGGCTCCTATGGAGGCATATAAGCATCCTTTTTTCCTCGTTTTATTTGGGAGTGGAATAGGAAAGGAAATGCCTAGTATTGGTACAGTGTACCCTCCGCCACGCACCTTATGGTGAATTGTGGAGTATGTATGTAGATGTAGATGTAGAAAAAGTTTTTTGACATTTATATTGGACCTTTCTAAGTGCTAGAGAACCCCCATCCAAATGCTTACTGATTAGTATATCCCAAGTCTGGGAAGTTATTTGGACTGAGGAATGTCATTGAGTTGAAATTACATAGACAATGACAATATAAGTGTTGTTAGAAAATGAAAGAAAAGTATGTGTTTGTATTTAATTTCTTGTAATTATAGGTGTAAGAAACATAATTGATTTATGAATACTTTGAATTTTATTACCTTATATTGTATTTTATGTTGGACTGTCGGGCATGTGGCATCATTCTTCACATTTCGATTTCTGATGCTACATCTTATTCTATAATGTGTTATTTCAAAAAGTTATCTTCTTCTATCAATACTATCCTTCTTTATAATATGATCATATTATGTAAAATATTCATTAATTGTATTAGCGCATATGTTACTTAAAGTCATGCCATACCTTACTAATTGAAAAGTGTGGCTAAATCAAATTAATTTTGTAATATTAAATGAAACTGCTACAATAGTTAGTTTAGTAAGAAAAGCAATATTTAGATAATCAGACTTTATTTAATTTAGTTATGGAATACTTTCTGTGAAACTAGGAATACTTTAAAAATGTACCTAGCTGGGATTCGAACCCGGGTCTCCTGCTTTCTAGGCAGTTGCACTGACCACTGGGGACACAGTGATCACCGCACCTGCGATGACTACCTAAGCATGCCTTCCATCAGATACAAATTACCAGCTACACCCTGTCCACAGTACTCGAACTCATAGTTATGAAACTAATTCCCATAAGAGTAAGGGCCACAACCTTGCCCACCCAGCCCCACTAATGAAAGGATCATTGCCCTTCACCGGCTTATTATATATATACATTTGGCATCTGTTCTGAAAGAATATATTCACAGAATATATTAAATCAATATGAATATGAAAGAATAACAACTGCAGGATCAGAAGTGATGTGTGTTCTTTTGGAACAGATGCCACATGTATATATAGAAAATAGAGACTTTAATAACTTATAAATAACTTGGGGGCATTGGGTAACTCTTAAGTATAAACATATACCTGTAGAAAAACACCTAGCAATTCCATTAATTAGTACTTGGAACTTTCAGATTGAATGGTGGCACACGAACTTATGCAGTGAATTGAGAGACAGAGTATGATGATCTAAATGGACCAACCATGATGGGACTGCCTGATGAAGCTGTGAAGTGCTACAAGGACCACTGCCAAAGTAAGTGAAGCATGGGAGACTGAAACTCACGAATATCGATGGCAGTACCAGACATTTCCATTAACCCTAAACTTCAGACCAACGTGAATGTAGAAGGAGTAAATCGGGTGTGCATTGAATATAAAGTGTACTTACAGAAATTACGGGCTATTTTGGTGATAAAGAACACTGATTGTGCTTCTTAAGAAAAATGTTGGACTGAACATTCATGAAATGTTCATAGTAAATAAAGAAATAAAAATGATATTAATTGAAATTCACTTGCAGACATCACTATTAAGTTATAAAGACTGTGTAAAACAGCATTACTTATGTTGTAATTAGGCTGGCAATAATTAAAGATGAAATCTCGTGTAAGATACAAATTGTTCAATTTTGTGTTTGTATATTTTGGAATGACAAAATTAAAAACTGTTATCATAAAAACTTACTGGTGTTTGTGCACAAACTGAGTAAATGTTGGTAAAGTTATTCATTCAGTATTTAATTAGATAACCATGTCTTAAAGCATTTGATTGTTTGTAAATAGAATAGTACTAAATTCACCAAAGAAATTAATAGAGGAGCTATAACAGTGTATAAATATAATGTACTTTGTATTCACTGTTAAATTACACTGTATATTTTAATTAATACTAACTTTTGTAATTATAAATCAACATATGCAATTGTTATAACAATCACCCTATAACATTGTAATTGTTAAGAAGCATACTCCAGCACCAGAGCAGTTCAGTTTTCACTTGTGCGTCAACACCAAGTTTGTGCTGTATGTGACTCTGTATATCAAAGTGCTGTGAACATTCGAGGAGACTCGAGTATGTAAATCGATTGTTGGAAATGTTTTGTCAAAACAGGTTGTTGTTGTAAATATGTTGAGAGCTACACCTGCGAGAATAAATTCAGAAAAAAAATTTTTCTAACTTTCATTTAAAGCTATGCACCAATTCTCCCACATCAACATTAGACCCAGGCAGACTTATAAAACCTAAGTATTTTAAAATGTTATTCACTTTACCTGACATTATAGTCACAATATAATCGTTAGGTATGAGTCGTAACCATGTAATACACATTGTACACTGTTTTTCAAAATGTTTTTCATGTTATCCATGTGTTTCTCCTTGTAGATTTTTGCTGGTATGACACAAAAGCCTAATATGAATTGTCCAATGTTAATATTGGTAAGCTATCTTACTAATAGTTCATAAATATCTTATTCAAAAACACATTTGTTTGTGAATCACATAAATAACATTCTGAAACACAGTGTGCAACTTGTATGTATTCCCAAACTCAGCATAATGCTACATAAAACAAATAGTTTATTTTTGTTATGACTTCTCTTGGCAGGCAGCCCACAGACCTTGTATCTACGTGGCGTTGCGTGAACCCCTACAAATTTGAATGTGTGCACCTATTCTAGTATCTGGTTGTCATGTGCAATGACAATATTTTCTGGATTTTTAAGTTTTGTGTGTAAATGAATGAAATTAGTCGTTTTAAATATTCACTGAAAGCTGAGCTGTAACTTCTTTGAGTATGTCATTAAGATCAGTCTCTAGATCAGTAGCAAACTTAACTATATACCAAAATGCTTGAATCCTCAGCAAATATCATGTATTCACATTTTTTACTAATGGACAGGGGTAAATCATTACCATATATTAAAAACAGCAAGGGCCCAAGGGCACATTACTGGGGAACTCCATGCTGTATTTTGCCCCATTCAGAAGCCACTGTATTAGAAATTCCATTGTTGCAGCTGTCTAAGACCTCTTTCTGCTTCTCGTCATCAAGATATGATTTTAGCCAGTTTCCTATAGGCCCTTTGATTTTGTAATGATAAGCTTTCTCTAAGAGTATCTTGTGGTTTACACAATAAAATGCCTTGGAAAGATCACAGAGGTCACCAGCTGGTAACTTCTGACTGTTAATAGACTCCAAGACATCATTTGTGAGTGAATACATGGCACAATCTGTCGAAACCTCTTTTTGAAAACCAAACTGTCTATGATTAATAATGTTATGGTTATCAAAATGTGCCATAATCCTATTATACACAGCTTTTTCAAAAACCTTGAAAATGTCATTGAAAGAGGACAGGATGATAATTTGTGACATCTGTAGCATTGCCAGACTTGTAAAGAGATCTCAAAATGGAATATTTCATTCTTTCAGGAACAATTCCTTCATAAAGAGATGTGTTACAAATGTGAGCAAATACTACACTTATTGCATTACTGCAAGCTTTTAACAGTTTACTAGTTACCTGAAGATCTTTCACATTTCAATGTATGAATTTTTTTATTTCATTAACAGTTATGGATAGTAGATTTATATCGTTAAAAATTTTTGGGAGGTTGCATATCACATTATCTGCACCTTCACTCAGGTCACTGCTGACAGTTAAAAAAATGGTTGTTAAATGTGTCTGCTATCTGTTGACTATCAATTATTTTGGAGTCATTAATTTTTAGGCCAGCAGTTTTACACTGTCAGATAGTGAAGTTCCAGTTTCCTTCTTTAAGTTATTCTGAGTTTGTTATTTGAACTGTTAGTTTCAGATTCTATGCACATACACTTTGATATTTTTTATTACTTTACTATGGTATATCTGCCCAATCTACCCACCCAGCACTTTTTATTCCGGTCCTGTCACAGGCTTATCCTACCTCACCTGTGAAAGTAGCCTTATGATTTACCAACTCTGCTGCAATCATTGCCGCGGTGGAGTAGTTAAGCGGTCTAAGGTGCCTAGGTGCAGAGTGTGTCGTTGCTCACCATTGGAGGTTCGAGTCCTCCCTATGGCATGGGTGTATGTATGTTGTCCTTAGGCTAGTTTAGCTTAGTGTAAGTAGTTTGTAAGTTACGGACTAATTACCAATGCAGTCAAGTCCCATAGATTTACAAAGTTTTTTTGCAATTACTGAATCATAGCACAATGTTTTACAATGGTATGAAACAAATCAGCTGTCCAGCCGGCCACGGTGGCTGAGCTGTATACGGCGCACCAGTCACGTTCAGCACAGCCACTATGGTCGGGGGTTCGAATCCCCCCTCGGGCATGGATATTTGTGCCGTCCTTAGTAATAGGTAGTTCATAAGTAGTTTGTAAGTTTAGGAACTGATGAGCCCGTAGTTAAGTCCCATAAGCTCTACAAACATTTGAACATTTCATCTGTCCATTGGGCTGAATGGCCATAGTCAAACAGTGGCAAAAAACAAGATGGACAGCTCTTTGGCACAGCAAGTGGCTCAATGCAAATCTCTTGATTTCAATAGCTGCTGTACTACCTGAGCCATGTAGTTCCTCCCCTCCACTGCCAACTCCTCTGATTTGTACAGACAGGAGTTGTCTCTTCAACACATTCTACGGTCCCGCAACTACCCTGGCCTCAATCTAAACCCCCCTGTGGGTACGGGGGTAAGAATAGGCCCGCGGTATTCCTGCCTGTCGTATGAGGTGACTAAAAGGAGTCTTCAAACGTTTTGGCCATACATACTCAGTCCCCTATGTAGGTTTGACCTCCCAGTTTCAAAATTTTCCAAAGAGCGTACCATCTGGGGAAGAACTCCTTACGTGGTGCAACGAGTATTAATCATGTAATTCCATCTTATGCACCCATTATGGAACGACCTCATGGCTGCGGCTTTTATTTAGCCATTGGGCAGGTTATTTCTTTTCAGCACAAGCCATGTCCATTGTGCACTGACACCCTTGCACCCAAGTCATAATGGTTTATACAGAACAAGAAAGCCAACACTGTAGCCAGTCTGTTGTGGTGGGGTCGTCATGTACCCTCTAGGCTGTAGCCCCCTGACAACACAGGGATCGCTCTACCAATGCCAGAGCAGTAAACTCCTCTTGCAGGTCAAGGAGTATATGCTTGTCACTGTGGAGCATAAAGACTTCCGCCAATGGTCATCCCGCCAGGTGACCCTTGCTGCAGCTGGGTGGCACCCATGAGGAGAGACCCTGCTCAGAGTGGGTGGCATCAGGGCAGATGATTCGCAGTGTAGCGAAATAAGTCCACTTATCAAAATTCTGGTGCAACAAGTGTCTCTAAGCATGGGAAGTTTAATGCAGCCACTTATGACCCCTCATCACTCCTTCTCCTGACTTATTCTTGGTGGGAATGTGGGGCTAAAAAGAATGAGCCATATGCCCTGAAATTTCTAGTTTGTTCTAGGATGGATGGGAGATCCTTCCAGGCAACTAAGCTCATGTTTTTTTGTGGAACAATCGAGGACAAGTACAGTGAGGTTGCGAGTATTTAAAAAATGCGCGATGGATTGATTCTAATACAGGCAGAGTCCCCTGCACAGTCCCAGGCACTGCTCACATGCAATAAGTTTGGTTACATGCCGTTATCTATCAGTGCATAAGACATTGAATCTAGTCCAGGATGTCATTTTTCATCGTGACCTTTTGCTGCAGTCTGATGAGGAGTTGCGTGAGAACTTGCAACAATGTGGTGTTCATTTTGTTTGCCGTGTCTTTCGGGGACCGAAAGATAATAGGGTGGCAACCGGGGCATTCATCTTGGCCTTTGACAGTGATACCTTGCCCGAGAAGGTCAAGGTGATGATATACAGATGTGATGTCCGACTGTACATCACTCCACCCATGCACTGTTTCAAGTACTGGCGGTTTGGACACATGTCGTCCTGTTGTGATGCGACCCAAACTTGTCGTGACTGTGGCCGCCCCTTACATCTGGATGCCCCTTGTACCCCACCACCTTTCTGTGTTAACTGCAGCAACCACCATTCGCCTTGTTCACTGGACTGTCCCGCTTTCCAAAAGGACTGCAAGATTGTAGAGTACAAGACCCTCGACTGCCTAACATATTCTGAGGCCTGTCACAAGTACGAGAAATTCCATCCTGTCTCCATGATGTCTGTATATGCTGCAGTCATGGTGGCATCACCTCCATTGGGGGCGGCTGCCTGACCTCCTCTCACACCTTCTGTGGGCCCTTTGGGCCATCAGTCAGTGATGGCTTTCCAGACGCCTGGGGGCAACTCTTCTTCTGCAAGGCTTTTGCCTCCCCCTTTAACGGTTTCCGTGAACCCTGTTTCTCTGCTGGAGAAATGTCTGCATTCTCTGACTTTAGGGAAAGGGCCTGACCAGCCCCTTCCACCACCTCCTGCTGTTCCCACTGTCCCTGACACCCTGGATGTCAGTCGATCTACTCCCACATGGAAAAGGTCTCTTGAGGTGACCCTTTCCATGGCTCCAGTTTCGATGCAGCGAGACGTCAGCCAGTGGCTAAAGGCCCATGCACTCACTGGTAGCCAGGCCTCCTCATCTGCGTCGATATCCGACGCTCCTTCTGGGAAGCCCACTAGGGCACCAAAGCCCAAACCCAAGCGGAAATGGGCAAGGAAAAAGGACATACCGCAGGAGAAAGACCCGGCGGCGAAGGCGGCTTTCTCAATGTCGTCCGCTACCAGTTCTGACTCCGAAAATGAGGTCAAAATCCTTGTGTCTAAAGAGGACCTTGCTCTTACTGACGTCCTGGATGCAATGGATATGGACACCACACACCCTCACCGGGTGGCGGCAAGTGACACTGAGGCGCATCATGTCTCTTAATCACTTTCATGCTTCCCCAGTCCATAGGCAGCACTTTCCTCCAATCGAATTGCGGCGGTTATTTTTCCCACCTGGCACTTAAAACAACTTTTAATTGCTTCACATTTACTATGTGTTGCCCTCTAGGAATCCTGGCTTCCAGCAACACGAACCCCAGCCCTTTGTGGCTATCGGGGGTTTTACAAGAATCATCTTGCTTATGACAGAGCATCTGGTGGCATCTCTATGCATGTCATCAACACTGCCTACAGTGAAGCCATGCCCCTTCAAACACCTTTGGAGGCCATAGCTGTTCGGATCAGGAAACCACTAGCTATAACCGCCTGCAGTGTATATCTTCCACCAGATGGTGATGTAACCCACCATGTTTTAGCTGCACTGATTGCTCAGGTCCCCCCACCTTTCCTCATCATGGGTGATTTCAATGCCCATAACTCTTTATGGGGTGGAAACATGACTACTGGCCGAGGTAGGGAAGTTGAACATATTGTCTCCCAGCTCGGCTTTTGTACTCTAAATACAGGTGCTCCCACACATTTCAGTGTGGCACATGGCACCTACTCAGCCATCGATCTATCTGTTTGTAGCCCTGGCCTCGTGCCATCCCTTCACTGGAGAGTGCATGACGACTTGTGTGGCAGTGACCACTTGCCTATTTTTCTGTCACTGCCCCAGTGTCATTGCCTTAGCCATTTGCCCCGGTGGGCTCTTAACAAAGCTGACTGGAATGCATTTCGGACTGCTGCCACTGTTAGATCTTTGCCAGAAACTAATATTGATGTGGTGGTCAACAATTTCACATGTCATTGTCTCTGCAGCTCAGTCTGCAATTCCCTCTTCTTCGGGTTTCTCCAAGGAGAGGACCATGCCCTGGTGGTTGCCGGAAATCGCTGACGCAATCAGGGAACATAGGCAGGCTCTTCAGCATCATAAATGGCACCCATCAGTGGCTAACCTCATTGCTTTCAAGTGACTCCATGCCAAGGCTCAACAACTAATCAAACAACATAAACAAGAATGTTGGGAGAGATATGTCTCTACCCTAGGTTCTCGTGTCTCTCCATCTCAGGTGTGGACTAAGATCAGGCATCTCTACGGCCACCAGAGTCCCTGGTCTTGCTTTCCATGGGGCTGTGTGTACAGACCTGAGTGTGATTTCTGAACATCTTGCTGACCACTTTGCTTGGTGCTCTGCATCTGCTAATTACAGTGCAGCATTTCGCTCCCATAAGGAGCATGTGGAGCGACAGCGCCTCTCCTTTGCAACGCGCTGTCAGGAGTTCTCTACAACACCCCATTTACTGAAAGTGAGCTGTTTAGTGCCTTGGCCGATTGCCCTGATATAGCTCCTGTCCCCGACAGTGTCCATGCGCAGATGTTGAAATATCTCTTGCGGGATTCTCAGTGCCATGTACTTGCCATCTTCAACCACATTTGGGGTGGTGGTGAGTTTCCGTCCCAGTGGCGGGAAGCCGTCATCATACTGGTGCTGAAGCCTGGCAGGGACTCACTGGAGGTTGACAGTTATCGCCTCATCTGCCTGTCCAACATTCTGTGCAATGTGCTCGAATATATTGTCGCATGTCGCTTGAATTGGGTGCTCGAATCACGGGGCCTCCTGGCCCTGTCACAGGGTGGATTTCGTCAGAGTCGTTCTGCAACAGATAATCTGGTGTGCCTGGAATCTGCAGTTCAAACAGCTTTTTCCCATCGTCAGCACCTCATTTTAGTTTTCTTCGACCTTCAGAAGGCCTACAATACCACAAAGCAGCATCACATTCTTGCCACACTGCATGAGTGGGGCTTTTAGAGGGTCACTTCCCATTTTTATTCAAAACTTCCTCAGACTCCGCATGTTTTGGGTCCAACTCGGTGTTGCCCATAGTTTTCCCCACATCCAAGAAAATGGGGTCCTACAGGGGTCTGTGCTGAGTGTCTCACTGTTTTTGGTGGCCATTAATGGCTTGCCCGCAGCTGTGGGGTCATAGGTGTCTCCTTCCCTGTATGCTGATGATTTTTGCATATCTTTCTGCTCCACCACAACAAGTGCTGCTGAACGCCATCTCCCCCATCCTGTACTATATCTTGATGGCCAACTACTGCCTGTTGTGGACACTCACTGGTCCCTAGGACTGATCTTTGACACCCGGCTGACTTGGTTTCTCATATTCGTTATCTGAAACGGGAGTGTGAGCGCCCTTCGATGTCTGGTTCATACCACATGGGGGGCTGACCGCTCCACCCTGCTGTGGCTGTATACAGCCTTGGTGCAATCCTGGTTGGACTTTGGATGCCTCACTGAAGGCTCTGCATTGTCTTCAGCATTACACTTGTTGGATCCCATCCATCCATCACTGTGGGGTTCGCCTTGCAACGGGGGCCTTCCGAACCAGGCCTGTGACCAGTCTACTTGCAGAGGCTGGGTCCCCCGCCCCCTTCCCCATTATGGATCTGCCGACAGCAACTGTTGTCAGCGTACACAGCTCGAGTGTATAGCTCACCTGAACACCTGAACCACCAGCTTTTTTTTCTTACTATGGCCGTCCGTCACCAACAGCAGCGACCCAGGTCAGGACACATGATAGCCATCTGCGTGCAGTTCCTCCTGTGGGAGTTTGAGTCCTATCCTCTTTCACCTCCATTTCGGGCCCATTCACACACACCTCCATGGTGCCTGCTACAGCTGTGTGGCCTATGGGCGCTGTCGTTGCTGAGCACCCCGGCTATGACATAGTTTATACGGATGGCTCATTGGTAAATGGTCATGTTGGCTTTGTCTGTATCCATGGTGACCACGTCTCTACAGTCTCTGCCCGAGGGCTACAGTGTTTATACTGTAGAACTGGTAACCATTTTCCATGCTCTCACGCATATGTATTCCTGCTCAGGTGAGTCTTTCCTTCTCTGTAGCAACTCCCTGAGCAGCCTACGCACTCTGGATCAGTGCTCCCCATGTTCACCATTGGTGATGGCCATCCAAGAGACTGTTTTTGCCCTTGGTCGATCTGGTAGATCAGTGGTGTTTCTCTGGTCTCCGGGTCACATCAGCATCCCAGGCAACGAACGTGCAGATGGGCTTGCCAAACAGGCTGTTAATGCCCCTATCTTAGAGATCGGCCTTCCGGCCTCTGATCTCCGGTCAATGCTGCGACATAGGGTCTGTGAACTTTGGGCTACTGAATGGCGTAACCTGCCCACGTCCAACAAACTAAGAGCAATAAAGGAGACTACGGCTGTGCGGCACTTCTCCATGTGGGCTTCTTGCTGGGACTCGGTTGTCCTGTGCCAGCTTTGCATTGGCCACACTTGGCTGACCCATGGCCATCTCCTCCGCATTGAGGACCCGCCGGGTTGTCGCTGTGGCTCTTCCTTGACGGTGGCCCACATTTTGCTGGACTGCCATCTTTTAGCCACCCTGTCGCGGGGTTTTAATTTTCCTGCAGTTTTATCTGAAGTTTTATGTAACAATGCCATAATGGCTGACTCTGTTTTAGGTTTTATTCGTGACAGTTGTTTTTACAACTCTATATGAAGCTTTGCTTCAACCCACTGTATTCATTTCTCCCGTTTTATGTCCTCCACTGGCAGGTTGCCTTGTGTTGCCCTGTGGCTGAACCTTCCTATTTTAATTTCATGGTTGGTCAACCACGAACTTTGGGTTTTCGTTCAATTCCACACTTGATTGGTCTCATTTTGTCTTGTCTTCTGTCGTGTTGTCTCTTGTCGAATTTGTTGATATCTTATTGATTGAGAGGGGTTTTCCTCCCATTTCTGTTTTAACTCTGGGCATATTTTTCAGTCTTTACATACTTATTATTTCACCCTTTGATGGAATGGGGGACTGATGACCTTTGCAGTTTTGTCCCCCTAATACACCAAACCAACCAACCAACCTCAATCTAAAATAACTTGCCTCCCTTACACCCTACACCTAACATCTCTCCCCCTCCTACCCATACATACTTGTTATCCTGTATCCCTTCCTTCCATCTGTGTGTTACCCCTTACAATATCTCTTAAATAGTTGTTATTATTTCCTTATTCTTTTTATCATTCCAAATCTCCCTCCCACCCTCCCTATATATCTCTACACCTCCTTTTTATCCTCTCCCACCCTTTCCCTTCACTAGATTCAATGCTGCATCACACATTCCCATCTATCAGAGCCTTTACAATCTATCATGTAACATGGTACTTTCCATCCCCACCCTTAACTGGCATCCTTGCCCTCCAGTCCCCTCCTCACTTACTGTCAAAATGCTTGTAGCACTAGACCACATGCAGAACTGGTAGTTGTGTGAACGAAGTTAATTGAGTGATTGTATGTATGTCTTTCTTTTTCTGAAAAAGTCCATGGCCAACAATTTGTGTAAATGTAATTAACTATTTTCTGTGCCTCTCAGTGGCTTAACGAATATCTTTACAGTGAGTTGGTATCTGTCATCCATTATTGACATTCAAACTGGGTTTTTCATTGTTCAATTAATCTATCTACTATGCATAGTTTCCTATTATGCGTAGAATATGTGTACTACCATTATTTTGTTTATATAAACAAATTCTATATCTTAAACAACTAAAGTTTGTAAATGAATTAAAATGAATCACTGGTTCTCTAGTTATGAACTTTTACAGTTATAGTTATTAAACAATTAATTAATGTTAAATAGTTCGAAAACTAAGAGTGACACTGCAGGTGTATTTACACCACTTACTCATCTCAGCATTAATCTGAGGGTGCTGGTGTTCCAGTAGTGCACTTGGTTTGTGAGTAATTGTTTCTTTGTGTTATTCTTGAATATGACTGGGTCCTGGGCTATCTGCAAAACCAGTCCAGCTATAGGCCTAGTTCATACCCATGCCACCAGTTTTATCAGTCAGGTGACATTTGGCCACTTGTTCATGTTGCGCTGGTGCTTGTCAAGCCACATGCATGCTCAAACTACCAAAAACACTATCATGCATAGATTAATGCTGAAATGAATAAGTGGTGTAAATACACCTGCAGTATCACACACAGATTTTACATTCATAAAATCAAATGCAGGGGGCTGCAATGTTACAGCATTCATTATAGTGGAGATCTAAATAGCAGTCAAACTGATATCAAAAGCAGAACACAACACAATCAACTTCAATTGCTGCTTCATTACCAAGTCATCAAGATTTTCCTCTCATCCACCAGATTTTCTGAACTATGGAGATAGGAACTATCCTAACTCATCTTCCTGCACTCACATAATTAGCCTTGCCTCAACCATAAATATTCTATGCTCAGACCCTCCATGCAACATTTTCCTGTCTTAAAAACCTCCTTCACCCTCCTCTTATTTTGCACTTGCATGCCTGCTTCATTATATGCTGTTTGGCACATATTCAGACACCTATGAATCTTATACCTTACCCATAAGCGTACTACCCTGTACTCCCATATTCCTGTCAAGCCACCTTGCTACATTACCCTTAAATATGAACAGCTAGCCAACACACCCAAATACTCTTGTGCCTCCCACACTCCTCCCCACCCTAATCTCCAGAGCTATATCCTCATTGAGATCAACTTTCAGAAGACAGTGTCACCTTGGGTGACCACTAACACTGTGTAGTGACAGGTGTGTGTGTGTGTGTGTGTGTGTGTGTGTTTTCAATCTACTGATTGAAGCAGGTTAATCCAAAAGTCTTCTTTTTTGTGTGAAACTGTTGGAGATACATTGCCTTTGCTTTTGACTGCCTATTTGCCCTCAAGTACCTATATTTTTAGAATGAAACTTTCACTCTGCAGTCGAGTGTGCGCTGATATGAAACTTCCTACATTTTTGTTGGATCTGGAATCTGAACATAATTATACAATTTAATTTCTATGAGTTGTAGGACTTTGTTAATCTGTACACAGGACTCTTCCTCTTTATTGGACCTGTGGAATGTGCTGAATGAGTAATTGACCAAATATAGTGTCTAAATAAATATCAAGTATTATTGAAAGTGCCTACAGTATTATTCTGTCAGATGCTTCAACCTGTTACCTTACATTTAGTGTCATTCTACAACACAGAAAGTTTCCATACACTGCAATCTTCAAAACATAGTTAATTATTTTATCACCTAAATAGCAAACCCGGCAACACTTCACAGTCGCTAATGTCTATGGGACATATACCCTAATCTCTTCTCTTCTTCTCCCGATGTCTATCCCTTCCTCCCTCCTCTACTTCTCCATCGCCTCCTCCCAACTTCCTTTGTCCATCACCTCCTTCCCGTATCTTTACACCACTCTCTCTTACCCCACACCATATCCATCTCCTCCTCCCTCCTGTTGTCCCCCCTTTTTAAATCCATTTCATTCCCCCATTCTCTACCTCCTCCTCTCCCTCTCTCTGATCTTATTTATTATGATTGCAATCAGGTCCCAGATTGGGAATACAAGTGAAAAAGGATGGGTAAAACAATTGGAAATGGGTTATTAGAAAGAACTTTTGAGCTACTCTGTCTGTGAGGTTAGTAGCTTTAATTTCCGTACTCTTAATGGTTTTATTGCATGAACATACATATCTATGGCAAACTGATGAAACAATCTGTGGCATTTCAGTATGTGATTGTCCTCGTTTCCATGAATCATCAAACGGTAGGAATAAAAATTCATACAGTTGACCTTCTTGTAAGTTACTTTACCTGTAAGTGAATAATGGACTCTTATTAGGAACCTAATTGAAACACAATTAACAACATTGCTACATACCAGTAAAATTTTACATTCTGTGTCACAGGCAACAGCTGTGCGATCATGGGAATGAAGCCGATCAATCGTGGCAAAGCTTGATACAGCCAATGAAATTTTAGTTGGCGACAGTTGTTTTCTCTTCATACTAAATGATATTATTTTGAGAATCCGCATAATAATTTAGTTTCAGACACATTAAACTTACTGAGGAATGTGATGTTTTTCATGTATAAGAGTGAAATGGACTTCCCCTATGGAAACAGTCTTGCAAGTGCTAATCACTTATAACCACGAGCATAATCAATAGTGTTTCTATGAACAAAAAATGTAGTACTGGTAAGAAATCGGCAAATCTCATTGGATATTGTATACTATCACCCGATTGGCTAACAGCGAGATAACGCAATTTCCCGGAATCAGTGGTGGTTGCCAACATTATCCGCTAGGTCTGTGTAGCGGATTTAAAATTAAACCCTACATACCAGTTAATTCCTGGCTTCAAGCAATGCTCTCTCTTTCTTCTAACCTCCTTGGTGTATTTGTTTGCTCCATTACAGCATAATTGGTCACTAGGTGAGTAGCGAATAAATAAGCTGATTATTGGAGAATCTAGAAAATGATCTGAGCTGGAAGCGTACATTCAGTTTTCTTTCATACAAACCTTTTCCTGAGAATTACAAACAGAACAAAGAAAAGATCAGCCAAATTGCTGAAGCCAATCTCAAGTGATGCACTTTCATAGATGCGGCAATTCATTATTATTATTATAGATAGATGTGTCTTACATAAAATATTAAATAAATAGGTATCTAAAAACCTTCTGATGTCTGTCTCCTACTTCTAAGCTAACTCCCCACCAATTTAGAGCCAAATCGGTTCTGACAGTCTTTAGTTATAAATAGTGTAACTAACACGACTTTTTTTTATATACATAGATAAAATTACATTACATAACATTCAGAAATTTTACAGACCTCTGGCATTATTTGTGAAATGATTTCAAGCAATCGGGTTTCAAATGTATTATCAAGAGTAATTTTTCCTCCTCTGGCAAAAAGATATATGCCACCTATTTGTTCTTCAAAATATTTTTCATTTGAGTTTTCCTCAGGACAGAGTCTTATATGTAATTTCTTCAATCCTATTATCTTTTTATACTTGTCCACAGCCATTGGTAGAACTTCAGATATTAATGTACGATCTTTTCTTCTAGTCATAATTTCCACATCTGTTTCCATCATCTGTATATTGAAACTTTTAAAATCCTTGTATAAATAATCTTAAAAATGCATTTAAAAGCAGACTAAAAAAAGATATAAAATTAAAGTGCAACAGATAAAATTCTAATCAGTAAAATAAATGGATGCATATACAGTAAGCTTCCTTAACAAATATAATGAATGAAAAACAGGACATGTAACTATATAGAAAAGTAACATTTGAGATTTTACTGAAGAAAGAGGATACAGAAGATGTGGGAATTTATAGATCAGTAACTACATTGATATCATTTAAAAATATTAAACATGATTATGAAACCCAGATTAATAAATCTTTCACATGCATGAATAATAAAGTGATGGAAGTAGAAAATCAGCTACAAAACTAATTTTTTAAGTAGTACTTTAGAAGCTTTATAGGTGTTACAGTGCACAGGCATATACTTGCTTACCGCCCAACATATTAGCACTGTTTACCAATATTCTTTAAATAACAATACAGAATTGCTGATAACATGAGGAAAATCTAATATTTGTTTAAATTCTATCTTAAAAACTTTAACAGCATCTTAAAAAGTTAATTTCAAACAATAATGTACCTACCAAAAATTATTAATTTCCATTCGCTTCCAGATTTGATTTTACATCACAAAATTAGCACATAGTTTCATCTGTCTAATGAAGTTTCAGGGTGTCACAGCATATTATATGATTTGTGTAATATGCTCAAAACAAAACTTTGTCTACAAATCTTCTATTGCAAACTGTCATTGACATCTGATCAATATCATCTCTAAGAGAGGTTATTCTTATCAATGTTGAATTCCAAGAATCCTTCATCAAATGTATTTCACTATCTTTCCTGAAAGATGAATCCAAAAATCATGAAACAGATGTTAAAATCTGGACATTTTCAAAGTTCCAAATCATGAGCTGCCTGTATTCAGTTTCAAGCCATGGCAGGGTTTCCAGACAGTAGGAGGCAAATATACTATCAATCTAAGTAATGTCCTTAAACTGTATATAGAGAAGATGCAGGTTCTTTATTGCCATTGACCACTTACAGTAAATAGGTTTACGGGGAAGGTGGTTTGGTCTGTAACACCAATAAACCGACACCATTCACTTTATAAATAGCCTTTACTAACAAGTATACACTCTACAGCGGATCAGCATGGACTAACGCACAAAGGCGGCAATTTAGCCTGGGAGAAATCGCCCTAAGCACATCATCCTGCAGATAAAAGATGTTCTGTCAGTATCAATATGATGATCGTATCCCACCTAGCCCCCTCCTGCAGTATGGAGTACTCCTATTGAGGCGGGGGAAGGGGGGGGGGAGAGGAGGTGCAGTCAGACGACAGGTAGGTGGACCACTGGGAGTTCTTCTGCGTTGGATGGGAGGGGCAGCGGCTGCTGGCATTGCGTGGGCCATTGCACCGTGAAGTTATTGAGGGCAGTCAAACCTGGAGTGCGGGGAAGGCGAGGGGCGATGGCGACGCACACGGTACTCATAACAGGATCATGTCTGACGGTCACACAAACACTTGTATGTCACCCATTAACACTCACATTGGTAACCTAAAGCATTGAACAATGTGGCTCATAGGAGGGGTTGCTGAGTTAGCTTCACACTGGTTGGTACAGGGTATGTACAGGGTGTCCAGAAAAGGGCTCCCTGATTTCAAAATTAAATATCTTGAAAACAAAGATCGATAGAGGAATGCAGTAAACGGTATGTTTATTGTGAAAGCTGTAAGAACTTTATACAGCAGTTTGAAATAATAATTACAAAAACTGCTAACAGATGGCGCTGTATGCTGTACAGCTCATAGCAGCATACATAAGTGAAATAATCGTATGAAAACACTCGTTGCAAACAATCACACCACAATGTTTTCAAAATGTTCACCATTAGCACTACAGAGGTGGCACAAACGAAGAATGAAATTCGCCATCATATTTCGTAGTGTCTCAACCAAAATTGATTCACATGCCACAGAGATCACCAATTCAAGCTTGTCCAGCATGGTGGGATGCTTCGGGTAGACCGTGTCTTTCACTGTGCCCCACAAAAAAAGTCACAGGGAGTCAAATCCAGCGAATATCGAGGCCAATCCATGCCTGCACCAGTAAATTTGGGATATTCCAAAGCAATTACTCGATTCCTGAAGTATTCCTCAAGAAACACTTGTTCAGTCCAATGTGGTCGGGCTCCATGTTGCATAAACCATTCAGTACGTGGTCGATCCTCTAACGCTTGCTGTGTGGTGACAAATTGTTCCTAAATTGCAACGTAACATGCAGCAGTGACCATTTCTCGAATAAAAAAAAGGGCCAATAATGCCTCTGCTGCATACTACAGCCCACACAGTAACTTTAGGAGAATACAGGGGTTTCGCTTCACACCAATATGGCTTTTCGGAACCCCAAAATTACCAGTTCTGCTTATTCATGTATCCATTCAGGTGGAAGTGTGCTTAATCTGTAAACCAGATGCAGCCAACATCAAATCCTTCACTATCAATCATTGTGAGCATCTGATTAGCAAAGGCAACCCTTTGTTGCACAGCTCGTATGGGAGCCTGGTGCATTTGAATTTTGAATGGAAACATGTGTAGGCACTTTCTCAGTATTTTCTGCATGCTGGAACACTTCAAACCAGTTTCAGATGCAATTCTATGGATGGATGACATTGGATTTCGCTGAATAATTCCAGAAACTGTGGCGATATTTTCAAGCATAACTGTGGTTTGCTTGCGGCCAACAAGCCCCACTAGATCATCAGTTACGCTGCCTGTTCGTTGAAATTTTGCGAAGAGCGTACAAATGGTTTTCGCATCAGGTCCTTTTGGAGCATAAAATTGTCCTTAAAAACTTTGCCTTATTGCCGTAGGACTCCCTTCTAACCTGTGGTACTCTAGCACCAGAAAAATGCATTGTTCAATGGAGTACATGGTTTTAATCTCTTCCTTTGGTACGCTAACCTCCTTTCACGTTTCAATAGTGGAACTGATCGCTCTAGGCTTCAGATCACTATTTATACTAGGCATTAGGTACAGCACCATCTGTTAGCAGCTTTTATAAATATTATTTCATACTGCTCCATAAACTTATTACAGCTTTCACAATAAACATACCGTTTATTGCATTCCTCTATCGATCTTTGTTTTCAAGATATTTAATTTTGAAATCAGGGAGTCCTTTTCTGGACACCCTGTAAATGTACACCGCATGCACTATGATCAAGAGGAGTGTTATCGTCTCTGGGGACACTGCCACAGTAAACTTGGTGACGTGTTCTATTGACATGGTTGGAGGGTTGTGGAGGGGTGGGGGATCCCGAGGGGGGGGGGGGGGGGGAGAGACGGTCGATGTGGGGAAACCTCAGAATCTTGGTCGGTGGTGGCTGACACAATCTGCAGTGAGTGTGTCTGGCCAGGTGGCGGGCACATGATGGCTAGATTGCGGTGTCTCCCTCATCCATCAGCCAGGAGGCGGGTTGGTTCATAGTGTGCGGCATCTCTGAGCTGGGCTTATAGCTCGCGTTGTAGAGACGTGTGAGTGCCATTGGGTGTGTAAGATTGCGTATCCAGGGTTTCCATGCTGCCATAGCTTAGGGCTGTCTGGACCTGTAATAGCACCTAGATGGACCACACTGCCATTAGGGTGTTGCCTGTCATAGCCTCCTCACTGACCATCGCCCAGAGGAGGTGCCACAGATGGGACAGTGTCTTATAGCCCAGGTGTTCCTCATCCAGTATGTGGTGGATCATGTCTTTGGGTATTCTTGATACCCATTCAAGGATTGTTTATTTGGCATTGGCATAGCGGTCAATAATTAGTGTTTTGTGTACCACGTCACCAATGAGGTTAATGTGTGAATGCAGGTATGTGATTATACACAAGTACCTCGAAGTGTCATATAGTGTGTAATGGTCAAATATCCTCTCTACCAGTGCAAACCATGTAGTCAATGCATCAAAGGAGAAGGCAGGCAGATTCTGGAGGAGTCCCGTTGGTGGAGATGGTGGTGTGACTGGCGAATAGCGCACACTGTAGCACTGCTGGACTGGTGGCTGAGCGGATGCTGCATGTACCATTTGTTGTTGCCCAGCAGAGTCCTGATGCAGTCCAGTAGAAATGCCTGGTACCACTGGAAAAGTGGGTGGTAGTCCGGGTGGGTTGTTCGGTGTGCAAACGTGAGTCACCATCATGGCAGGCGCACATATCTGAGTTACAAAATATTAACTATAGTTTTCAGTACAAGAAATAAAATAATGCTCCCTGTATAAACTGCACCTGTACATATGTAAGCTAGTGAAAGACATTGTGTCATAGGGTGTCATTCCACAAAGCTAAGCATTCACCCATTCCATTCCCATTGAAACAGGATGTTCCCATCAATAAAATTCAGATTGTTGATGAAATTTTCACTCACCACAATGTCACAGTGCAAACATATATCCTGAAATCTACAAAAGATGGCAGGAATATAATTTGCAGTGTGACTCTTGAACATACAATAAAGGTTATTTTATCTACTAGCTCTAAAGTTAGGCACACACATTGTTTCTATGAAAGATGACTTTATTATGTAGATAAGAAACTATGTAAGTGTGCTTTGTTGTACATTGAGCATCCTTCATAGTTCAAGAACATTACATTGAATATTTCCACTATGCCTGCATCTTACTACTTGATAAACCTGCTGTGGCTGAGCACTGTATGCAGGCAGGTTTCACTGTAGAACAAGGCTGACAACATAGTGCCAAATGGCATGCAGGCCAGCTTGGCAGATCGAGTGAGACTTCGACATCCTCAGCTGGAAGTGATTTTTTTATTGCTATTGTCTTTGAATGATAAATTTCTTATTTTGCCATGTATATTATCAAAACAGTCTTGAAAGTTCTGCAAGCCATAGGAAAGTAAATGTTTGCTTTCTACTTATCAATTACTTTTCAGAACACCACTTTTAAGTTTGTTCCAGTGAACTGAAACACACAAACTTTACACTGTTTCTCTTTAGAGAGCAAATAGTTATGTACATTCATCCATGACTAGTTTTATCAACAAGTTTTGTTAAGGCACCCAAAAGTATTTTATTCTTTTTTTCTGTCCTCAGTGTCATGTGGCCACAAAGGATCTCTGTATCACAACAAACATGCCCACAGTCTCTGTTCCCTTATCCATTTACTTAGTACAAAATTACATAACGTATATAATATTTCATTCACAACAACCTTTCCTTTCTTTTCTTATTAGTCAATATTTAGTGGATTTTTCTTATACTTCACTACAGGTTTTGCTCAACACATATCTGTAGTACTCCTATGGCACAATATTTCAGGTTGCAGTATGATGCAGCTCTGCTTTTTATGGAGTATGGTACAATATTTTCCAACTGCCTGCACCTACCTGTTTCCCTGAGCTTTCTGGTGTTGAAGAAAATACAAATTTTAAAAAAAAAATCATTTTTGAAACATTTAATAGACCATTTTCTGCATCATTTGGAAGTGCCCCTGTCCATTTGCAGATGGAACCAATAGATATGCAGTGTAATTTCCAATAGAAAGACAAATTCTATGATGTTAAATTGCTCAGAAGTTCTAGAAAGGAATTCCTGAGAAGAGTTTCCATGTCTTGAAAAATGAACCTGCAAAAGCTATATTTGTATTTGGCTCAGCTTACGTGTGTAAAAGATTTTTTCAATAATGAAATTAAACAAGATGAGTACGTGGCACCCTTAGTGATGACAATCTGATTAACTGCCTCTGCCTGTCAGTGTGCTCACAGTTTGCACCAGTCAAATATATATTTCATCTTTAGTGACTCAAGAGTAATTAATTAATTTTTTCTCTATGATGTATTGTGTTAAGAACTTTAGGCATGACACTGTCGGTAGAGAAGTGTTACACAATATATTTCTTTCTTTCCTTTTGCATGTAGTTGTGATACTTTAGTCTATCCTCAATGCCATTTTATTGAGACTGTATTTTGTTTTTTGCATTTCTTTCGATAACCCACTTAAAATTAAAAAAATTAACATAGAATAACATTGCTTTCACAGTGTTGCTAGTTTAAAGCAGTTGCAAAACAAAAAAATTTCCATCTTTTGTACCAACAGTCAGTAATGGTATAATACATCTCTTCACACTCTATAACTTCAGCTTTTTGAATTTCCTAATATGGTATAATATGAAAACTATATCTCATCTACAAATGTACTCTGCAATCCATCATAAGGTGCGTGGTGGAGGGCACTGTACCATTACTAGGCATTTCCTTTCCTATTCCACTCCCAAATAGAATGAGGGAAAAAAGAATGTCTACATGCCTCTGTACGACCCTAATTTCTCTTTATCTTGTCTTTATGATCTGTACACAATATGTAAATAGGTGGCAGCAACATTGTTCTACTGTCAGCTTAAAATTCCACCCCTCTTAATTTCTTCAACAGAATTTATTGAAAAGAATGTCGTCTTTCCTCCAGCGATTTCCATTTGTGTTCCTGTAGCATTTCTGTGACACTCGCACATTGGTCGAACCTACTAGTAATGAACCTAGCTGCTCGCCTCTGAATTGCTTCCATGTTTTCCTTAAAACTGATTGGTGTGGGTCCCAAACACTTGAGCAATACTCAAGACGTGGATGGAGCGATTGTAGGAGAGGATCATTTTCAAAGGATGCAATATTTGAATTTAATGTTTATTTCTTCTTTACAGAGCTCCATCCACCAAACTAATAACTCCAGAATGTTCCATATCAACCATTGCATCGATAATTTTACAATTACAACAACAAAAACAACAACAACCATAACTACCATTGAGCCAAAATTTCACTGGTATATATAACACAGCAAACAATGCATCTTCTTACCACCATTGTTAGTTACCATACTAAATGGTTAGTTACTCACAATTAAAAGACGTGGAATTAATAAAAGTTGCAATAACCAAAAAATACTTAAACTTAGTTACTAGTTAAATCTTCTTATTTTCTTTGTGAAATATGAAAACCTGTATACCATAACAATGTGAATCACATTTTGTTATTTAATTAATTACAGAAATAATGAAATCAGTTGCCAACATGTAATCACAGAATATTCACTTAGATCCATAAAATTATAACAACTGATGTTTACCACTGATTTGCATTTGCTTAATTTCAGAAAGTCATTACATTTAATTAATTGATTTCTTCACTAATAAAGACCCTTGGGCTACAAAATGATTTGTTCAGTTATGTTACGGAGTCCTTTGACCAAAACATGTAGTTATTTACACCATATCATGATTTATATGCAATTGTCTACAATGGAAGTTTACAGAATGTCCAAGAACAGCTTTTGTTAAATTAACAATTGTGACATCTTAGTCTCATAAAATTGACATGTCTGGCACAAATGTCTTTCTAGTAGATTATTTCACCATATTTTCCACTGTCCTAATAATATTATCTGGCATATAAGAAATGTACAGAAATTGAAATAACAGATCTTGACATCCTGCTTAGTCTAACAATTGTCTGCACTATGTGTCACATAATTCATTTGCATAATCACTGTAATTAACCCGAACATTGTCCTATGTCACATCACTTAGTTCAGTACATGTCTGTGTGGACTGGATGTAACATAACCAGTATCCTATTCTGCAGTTATCCACTGGGCAATAATCCATTCTTCAGTTGCCTGCTGCCAACCGATATCATATTATTGAGTTA
Organism: Locusta migratoria; assembly: GCA_026315105.1. Lineage (NCBI taxonomy): Eukaryota > Metazoa > Arthropoda > Insecta > Orthoptera > Acrididae > Locusta > Locusta migratoria. Next base: position 599,620,721 of record CM048744.1, read on the forward strand.
ATGCTGGGAGGATTGATGCATGAAGAATTGCTGAAGAAATATAAAGTATTACTAACTTGCATTTCCTGATCACCGTAGATGGTACAGAGGCAGCTCGCCAGCTTCCAGTCTCTAGGCTGTTGTCTCTCTCTCTCTCTGCTAGGCTGCGAAAGCTAGCATTTTTGTGTGTGTGTCAATTTATTAATTTATTTGTGCTACTATCACTACCTGTGCTCCTTCGCTTGGTACGTAATCTTCAACTATCTCTCTCTCTCTCTTCACACACACACACACACACACACACACACACACACACACACAAATGCTAGCTTTCGCAGCCTAGCTGCTTCTTCAGGCAGAAGGGAAGGAAAGGGAAAAGGAAATGATGAGGGTTTTAAGAGAGTGGGTAAGGAGCCATTCCAATCCCGGGACAGGAAAGATTTACCTTGGGGGAAAAAAAGGAGGGTAAATAAATACACACCCACCCACACACATACACAAACGCAAGCACACCTAGGCAGACATACTGTAGAAAGCAAAGAAGTTGGACAGATGTACCACTTGAGGCAGAGACTCTGTCCAGAGAATCAAGGCAAAGATGTTCAAGATGGTGGGCGGGAATTGGAATTTAACAGAGGTTGAGACCAGGTGGGCAATGGGAAGAGAGAATATACTGAAGGGCAAGTTCCCATCTCCAGAGTTCTAAAAGATTGGCGTTGGTGGGAAGTATCCAGATAACCTGGATGGTGTAACATTGTGCCAAGATGTGCTGGCCATGCAACAAGGCGTGTTTAGCCACAGGGTAATCCTCATTACCAACAAACACTGTCTGCCTGCGACTGTTCATGCGAATGGATAGTTTGTTGCTGGTCATTCCCACATAGAACGCTTCACAGTGCAGGCATATCAGTTGGTAAATCATGTGGGTACTATTACAAGTTGCTTTGCCCTTGATCGTGTACACCTTCTGGGTTACAGGACTGGAATAAGTGGTGGTGGAAGGGTGCATAGGGCAGGTTTTACAACAGGGGCAGTTACAAGGGTAGGAGCCAGAAGGCAGAGAAGGTGGTTTGGGGATTTCATAGGGATGGACTAGGAGGTTACGGAGGTTAGGTGGGCAGCGGAAAGACACTCTTCGTGGAGTGGGAAGGATGTCATGAAGGACGCATCTCATTATGGAGCAGGATTTAAAGAAGTTGTATCCTTGCTGGAGAGCCACATTCAGAGTCCGCTCCAGTCCCGGAAAGTATCTGGTGACACGAGGAGCACTTCTGGGATTCTTCTGCCGAAGGTTCTGAATTTGGGGGGGGGGGGGGGGGATGAGGAAATGGTTCTGGCAATTTGCTTCTATACCAGATCAGGAGGATTGCTGTGGGATGTGAAAGCTGGTTTTTGGTTATTGGTGTACTGGTTCAGAGATTCGGGACTGGAGCAGAGTCATTTGCCACAAAGACCTAAGCTGTAGGGAAGGGAACGTTTGATGTGGAATGGATGGCAGCTGTCATAATGCAGGTAATGTTGTTTATTGGTAGGTTTGACGTGGACAGATGTGTGAAGTTGGCCACTGGACAGATGGAGGTCGACATCAAGGAAAGTGGCATGGGATTTGGAATAGGAACAGGTGAATTTGATGAGACCAAAAGAGTTGAGGTTGAAGAGGAAATTCTGGAGTTCTTCTTCACTGTGAGTCCAGATCATGAATATGTCATCAATGAATCTGTACCAAACTTTGGGTTGACAGGCTTGGGTATCCAGGAAGGCTTCCTCTAAGCAACCCATAAATAAATTTGCTTACGAGGGGGCCATCCTGGTTTCCATGGCTTTTCCCTTTAGTTGTTGGCACTCAAAATTGAAGAAGTTGTGGGTTAGGATGAAGCCGGCTAGGCTATTGAGGAAAGAGGTTTTAGGTAGGGAAGTGGGTGGTCGGCGTGAATGGAAATACTCCATTGCAGTGAGGCCCTGGACATGTGGGATATTTGTGTATTATGAAGTGGCATCAATGGTTACAAGGATGGTTTCTGTAGGTAACAGGCTGGGTAAGGATTTCAGGCAATCGAGGAAGTGGTTGGTGTCTTTGATGAAGTATGGGAGACTGCACATGATGGGTTGAAGGTGTTGGTCTATGTAGGCATAGATTCGTTCTGTGGTTGCTTGGTAACCGGCCACAATGGGGCATCCAGGAAGTGAATCTTGGTAAGTAGGTAGAAGGTGGGGGTGCAGGATGTCATGACGTTAATGAAGTTAGGTGAAAGGTTTTGTAGGGGGCCTAAGGTTTTGAGGATTCCTTGAAGCTCTGCCTGGAAATCAGGAATGGGGTTGTCTTGACAGACTTTATATGTGGTACTACCTGAAAGCTGATGCAGTCCCTCAGCCACATACTCCTGCCGATCAAGCACCACAGTCGTGGATCCCTTGTCGGCTGGGAGAATGACGATGGAATGGTCAGCCTTCAGATCACAAATAGCTTAGGATTCAGCTGCGGTAATGTTGGGAGTAGGATTAAGGTTTCTCAGGAAGGAGTGGGAGGCAAGGTTGGAAGTAAGGAATTCCAGGAAGGTTTTAAGAGGGTGATTTTGAGGAAGAGCAGGTGGGTCTCACTCTGACGGAGGATGGAACTGTTCCAGGCATGGTTCAATTTGAACACACAGCAAGGTCCACCTGCTCTTCCTCAAAATCACCCTCTTCAAAACTGGGTTTATACAGTATGTCTGCTAGGTGTGCTTGCATTTGTGTATATATGTGGATGTGTGTGTATTTGTTTACCCTCCTTTTTTTCCCCCAAGGTAAGTCTTTCCTGTCCTGGGATTGGACTGACTCCTTACCCTTAAAACCCTCATCATCTTCTTTTCCTTCTCCTTCCCTTCTGCCTGAAGAAGCAGCGAGGCTGCGAAAGCTAGCGTTTGTGTGTATGTGTGTGTGAATTTATTAATTTGTGCTACTATCACTTCCTGTGCTCCTTCGCCTGGCAAGTAATATATTCTCTTTTCCCGTTGCCCACCTGGTCTCAACCTCCGCTAAACTCAAATTCCCACCCACCATCTTAACATCTTTACCTTGGTTCTCTGGACAGAGTCTCTGGCTCATGTGGCATCTCTGTCTAACTTCTAACTTCTTTGCTTTCTACAGTTCTACAGTATGTCTGCCTAAGTGTAGTTGTGTCTGTGTAAATGTGTGGGTGTGTGTGCATTTATTTACCCTCAATTTTTTCCCCAAGGTAAGTCTTTCCTGTCCCGGGATTGGAATGGCCCCTTACCCCCTTCCTTAAAACCCTCATCATTTCCTTTTCCCTCTCCTCCCTTCTGCCTGATGAAGCAGCTAGGCTGCAAAAGCTAGCATTTGTGTGTGTGTGTGTCTGTGTGTTTATTTGTTGCTATTACTGCCTGTGCCCCTTCGCCTGGTAAGTGTACTTCATCTACTTTTTACGTATATATATATATATATATATATATACCCCTAAGGTAAGTCCTTCCACTCCTGGGATTAGAATGACTCCTTTTCCACTTCCTTAAAACCCATATCCTTCCCTTTCTCCTCCCCTTTTTTCCTCTTTTTCCTGAAGAAGCTGCCAGTGGTTGCGAAAGCTTGTATGTGTGTTTGTGTGTGATTATTTGTGCTGGTCCTTTTGGTAAGTCATCCGATTTCTATTTTTTATATTTGTTTATCCCACCAGGAAAGTTTCCTTCTATATATAAAATAGACGAAGATTACTCACCAAGCGAGGGAGCACAGGTGTGACAGCATCACAAATAAATAAGTAAATACACACAGACACACAAACGCAAGCTTTCGCAACCCAGTTGCTTCTTGAGGCAGAAGGGAAGGAGAGGGAAAAGGAAATGATGAGGGTTTTAAGGAAGGGGGTAAGGAGCAATTCCAATCCCGGGAGAGGAAAGACTTACCTTGGGGGAAGAAAAGGAAGGTGAACAAATACACACACACACCCATACATTCACACAGACGCAAACAAACCTAGGCAGACATACTATAGAAACCAAAGAAGTTAAGAAGTTAGACAGAGATGCCACTAGAGGCAGAGGCTCTGTCCAGAGAACCGAGGCAAAGATGTTAAGATGGCTTGGGTATCCAGGAAGGCTTCCTCTAAGCGCCCCATGAATAAGTTTGCGTACGAGGAGGCTATCCTAGTTCCCATGGCTGTTCCCTTTAGTTGTTGGTATGTCTGGCCCTCAAAAGTGAAGAAGTTGTGGGTTAGGATGAAGCTGGCTAGGGTATTAAGGAAAGAGGTTTTAGGTAGGGAAGTGGGTGGTCGGCGTGAAAGAAAATATTCCATCGCAGCAAGACCCTAGGCATGTGGGATATTTGTGTATAAGGAAGTGGCATCAATGGTTACAAGGATGGTTTCAGGAGGTAACAGGCTGGGTAAGGATTTCAGGTGATCGAGGAAGTGGTTGGTGTCTTTGATAAAAGATGGGAGACTGCACATGAGGGTTTGAAGGTGTTGGTCTATGTAGGCAGAGATTCGTTCTGTAGGGGCTTGGTAACCGGCCACAATGGGGCGGCTGGGATGATTGGGTTTGTGAATCTTGGGAAGTAGGTAGAAGGTAGGGGTGCGGGGTGTCGGTGGGGTCATGAGGTCAATGGAGTTAGGTGAAAGGTTTTGTAGGGGGCCTTAGGTTTTAAGGATTCCTTGAAGCTCTGCCTGGACATCAGGGATGGGATTGCCATGAAAGACTTTATATGTGGTACTGTCTGAAAGCTGACACAGTCCCTCAGCCACATACTCCTGCCGATCAAGTACCAAGGTCATGGATCCCTTGTCGGCTGGGAGAATGACGATGGAATGGTCAGCTTTCAGATCACGGATAGCTCGGGATTCAGCTGTGATAATGTTGGGAGTATGATTAAGGTTTCTCAGGAGAGACTGGGAGGCAAGGTGGGAAGTAAGGAATTCCTGGAAGGTTTGAAGAGGGTGATTTTGAGGAAGAGCAGGTGGGTCTCGCTGTGACGGAGGACGGAACTGTTCTAGGCAGGGTTCAATTTGAATGATGTCTTGGGGAGCTGGGTCATTAGGAGTAGGATTATTTTTCTTCGTGGCAAAGTGATATCTCCAGCAAAGACTATGAGTATAAGAAAGTAGATCTTTGACAAGAGCTGTTTGGTTGAATTTGGGAGTAGGACTGAAGGTGAGGCCTTTGGATAGGACAGAGGTTTCAGATTGGGAGAGAGGTTTGGAGGAGAGGTTGACTACTGAATTAGGATGTTGTGGTTCTGGATTGTGTGGATTGGAGTTTTGAGGTTTAGGGGGGAGAAGAGTTGGGAGTGGGAGATTGAGTAGATGGGAGAGACTGGGTTTGTGTGCAATAAGAACAGGTTGAGGTTTATTGGAGAGGTTGTTGAGGGAGAGAGTATTGCCTTTCCATAGGTGGGTGACCAGAAGATTGGATAGTTTTTTGAGGTGGTGGGTGGCATGTTGTTCTAATTTGTGGTTTGCCTGAAGGAGGATGTTCTGAACAGCAGGTGTGGATGTGGGAGAGGAAAGGTTGAGGATTTTGATTAGGGATAGGAGTTGACAGGTGTGTTCATTAGCGGAGTTGATGTGTAGGTAAAGGATTAGGCGGGTGAGAGCTATGGATTGTTCAGTTTGGAATACACTCCCACATTCTTTTTATGCAGGCTTGTCTGACATTTGGAATCACTCCCAAGGGCCTCATACTAAAATTTCCCATCTCTGGCTGTAACCCATACTTTCATCCCACCCTATACCATTTCCAAACTGAACAATACATAGCCTCACCCGCCTAATCCTTTTGCAAAGCGAAGCATATTTATGGTTATTTGAAAGCTTTATTATGAGAGCATGGTTTTGTGATTCAGAATGAGATAAAATTTTACATTCAGATCGGCGATAGTGAGTGATAATGTTGCCTACTGTTACTCTGTGTCAAGATGTTGCTGGGGGAGAGGGAGGGAGATGCAGCTAATGCATACAGCTCCCGTTGCCAACATTATCTCATGCGACCGCTGACCAAGATGTAAAATTCAACCCGGAATGTGGTTTTCCACATTTTTTACCATTTAGTAAGACTCTGACAATGACGTCATTGGTGTGAGATTTTTTTTTTTTTAAATCTCAAATGCTTATGAAACTCGCTCTCATTATATAGATCAAATGGTTCAGATTTAACATGAAAAACACTTTGTTGTCTTTCAACATCACTGAGTACAGCTAAGTTTTCCTCTTCTGAAGACCTGCCTGTAGCATCAAAAGAAGAAGATGATGAAGAAGAAGAAAAACTTCTAAAATTTTGTGAAAATTACACAGAACCAGTCATAAAAACAAAAACAAATAACAGTTGTTAAATAATTTATAGACCTGAGTTAGGAAGCCACTAGCACTACGTAGCAGATACATTTCAAACCAATTTTAATGTGTAGGTAAGCCCCAGGGGAAATTTATCTTTAACAGACAGGTAAATATGGCTGTGACAGTAACTGTTGTCTCAGGAACCCATTTTGTACTTAATGATCAGGTAACCCACAGATAACTATAATAGGACAGGTAACTACTGTTTTGGAAACCAGCCATTATTGTTTCCCACACTCTTGATATACAAAAAGTTCATATCCTCCTGTGGTGTACAAATTATAATGAATAGATACAATCTACTGAACAACATAATAAACATTGGCATAAATAAAATACAAAATTCTGTACATACACAATATCCTATAGAATATACTATTTACAAAAGACACTCTTCTGTTTGTATAACTTAAGCTTGTGGTGGTGATAGCTGTAATCAAATCTGAACAAACAATAATATCTTTACGATTGTCTTTGGGCGAGCTGCCTTTCGGCCGCCACCAACAATTACAGTAAGTCTGTGTTATGCTTGTGAACTGTCAGTTCAATAAAGTGTTGCCTACATTGGTGGCTCCATAGTGAGTTTCTTGTGCTATGGTGCGTGTTTCAGTGCATTTTGCTCGCCTGCACCGGGTTAATTTGCAAAATACGGCAGTATGTGATCCGACGGTTACAACCACAATGAACACACCAATCCAACTTCCACTGGACTTCACTGTGGTTTCTCAACCATCGTTAGCTTACTACTGCCCCATGATTCATTGAGTGCATTTGTTTCAATGCCTCAGCACACAGCTCAGCAATTTTCTCTGGACTTGTTCAATTCGACCCAGAACAACAATGCACAGAGTCACACATTGGACTCTGGCTTTGTGACCCTGAACTTGAATTCCAGTGCTCAAATGACAAACAATACTCATGTTTCGCAGGACCATTTTGTGTGCGCACATTCTCAACCAGTGCCAGCTGCAGATAGTTCAGTGTACTGTGCTTAAAATTTGTATTTGTAGCCCACCACGGCTCTATCAAGTGCACCAGAGTATCCATCTGTGACCTACGTGCCTGGACATAGTTTGAACAGCGGTGTGCTGTCACAGAACTAATTTTGCCACCTGTGTCTAATGGACTGGCTAGCAGATTCATTCCTGACTTTTCTTCAAGTTCTGCATTTAATTCAGAACCCTTGTCTTAAGCTCCTTTCGCATCTTATCCCATGCGTGCAGTTTCGGTTGTGGACAGTGTAGTGCATTCATCTTCCGGACAACTACCTTTGCAGTGTTTACCTAGTGACTGTGTTTTTAACCCTCATACTCTCTCGAGTGATTTCTCATGTGTGAACTTGTCAGGACAGGACAATGTTTTCGATGTGCATCCACATTCAGCATGCCGACACACCCCTGCTGCGCTGAGCCCACTTGGCCTATTGCATCAGCTCGTGTGGCTGGCACATTGTGTAACACTCTTACGTTGTCTCGCACTCAACTGCCAGTTTCATCAGCACAACCTCTGCTGGGTTGGCCTTCTCCGTTACCCCTCCTCAACAACCGCAACATCAACCTGACACTACAGTGCCAGAAATGGGATTTAAGGCTCTGTCTTCTCCTCCTTCATCGTCACCTTGACATCTGCCCAAGCTGCCTGCATTTTTGTTCAAGGTTCCCCTTAGTAGAACAAATTATCAACCACCATTCCCTTGGTGATGCTTCTCAATATCTGTGTCTTATCACACACCTGAGCGAGCACATCGACCTAATATCTGATTTGATAACGTCACCTCCAATGACTTGTTGCAACTTCGTGGTGAAGAAGATCATCCTTCATCTACCTTCTGTTAACTTTCTGGGGTACACTGTTTCAGCTAATGGAATTTACCCCTCTCCAAAAAGGTCAGTGCCATCAAGGAATTACCATGCCCCTCCACATTCAAAGAACTAAGGCTGTTCTTAGGCACTATTAATTATTATTGTTGGCACTTGTCCAGTACTGCTGACATTCAGGCTCCCCTCACTGATGCACTGGCAGGCAAGAATACCTCGGGCACTCGCCCCATCTCTTGGACCCCTGCGATGTCTGAGGCTTTTGCTTCCCGTAAAGACCTTTTATCGAATGCTATTACTATCGCTTACCCTCACCCTAAGGCAAATAAATTTATCATGACTGATGCCAGCGACACTGCCATCGGTGCCATTCTTAGCCATTCTCTGGACGGCAATATCTCTCCTCTCCAGTTACTCTAAAAAAAATTAAATCATGCTCAGAAAAAGTATTTGGCCTTTGACCGAAAACTCCTTGCCATTTATGAGGCCATTAAGCACTTCCACTCTGAGATCAAGGGCCATTCTTTCTATGTCCTCACTGACCACAAAGCTTTGACCGCCACAGTACAAAACCCACCAGCAAATCCTCCTCCTAGATGCTTCCGATACCCAGATTTCATCTCCTATTCATGTACATCAAGGGTGCTGAGAACATTGTAGCCAACTTCCTCTCCTGAGTTGATGCCGTGTCTTCCCTGATCGATCTCTCTAACCTTGCCAATCAGCTGATGATGAGCTCATGCAACTAGTTTCTTATCATTCCTCCTCTGTCCACCCCATCCACACCTATTTTCCTAGGGTGATGGGAGAAAGTTGGAGTGACGATTCCATGTGCAAGATTCTCCCCTTCATCCCTTGTCCCCTTACAGTATGAGGATTTCCAAAAAATGCATGAGCTTTCACACACTGGCATCAGTACCTCGACCAGACTAATTACTGAATGATTCAACTGGCGAGATGTCAAGTGAGACTGCGAAGCTTGGACCTGGGCCTGCATTCCCTGCCAATGCAACAAAACCACCTCCCACACCTCCCCTCCTTTGGGCTCTTTTCTGATTCCCACGGGCAGATTTCAACATGTCTGCATCAACCTCATTGTCCCTCTCCCTCTGGCTGATGGTTTCCACTATGTCTTGTCAGATGACCCACTGGGCTGAGAACACCCATCAAAACAACATCATGGTCTAGACAGTGGCTAAAGCCTTCCTTCATCTTGGGTATCTCAGTTCGGCTGCCCCTTGGTCATCACCACAGACCACGGCTGCCAGTTTGAATCCTCTCTCTTTTCCAACCTTTGCCACCTCTGTGGCATCAAACGCATCCACACCACCACCTACTATCCCCAAAGCAACGGGCCGGTAGAGCAGTAGCACAGATCCCTTAAAAATTCTCTCCAGTGCCATGACTCTCTATAGACAAAAACACTTCCCCTCATTTTGCTCAGGTTATGAGCGGCCTAAAACAAGGACCTCCATGGCACTGTAGCTGAATTTATCTATGGACAATCCTTACATCTACATACATACTCCGCAATTCACCGTAAGGTGCGTGGCGGAGGGTACACTGTACCACTACTAGGCATTTCCTTTCCTATTCCACTCCCAAATTGAACGAGGAAAGAAAGAATGCCTATATGCCTCCGTACGAGCCCTAATTTCTCTTATCTTGTCTTTGTGATCTTTACGCGAAATGTATGTAGGCGGCAGCAAGATCGTACTACATTCAGCTTCAAATTCCGGCCATCGAAATTTACTTAACAGAAATTCACGAAAAGAATGTCGTCTTTCTTCCAGCGAACCCCAATTGAGTTGCCAGAGCATTTCCGTGACACTCGCGCATTGGTCGAACCTACTGGTAACAAATCGAGCTGCTCGCCTCTGAACCGCCTCTATGTCTTCCTTCAAACCGAGTTGCTGCGGGTCCCAAATACTTGAGCAATACTCAAGACGTGGTCATACAAGCGTTTTATACGCGGTCTCTTTTACAGGTGAAGTACATCTTCCCAAAATTCTCCCAATAAACCGAAGTCGGCTGTCTGCCTTACTCACAACTGTCCTTACATGCTCGTTCCATTTCATATCGCTCTGCAATGTTACGCCTAGATATTTGAATGACGCGACAGCATCAAGAAGCTCACTACTAATGCTGTATTCGAACATTATAGGATTGTTTTTTCTACTCATGTGCATCACCTTACATTTTTCTACATTGCGAGCTAGCTGCCATTCTTCGCACCAACTAGAAATTTTGTCTAAGTCAACCTGTATGCTATTACAGTCAGTTACAGACGTCACCCTCCCGTACACAACAGCATCATCAGCAAACAGCCGCAAATTACAACTTACTCTGTCCATCAGATCATTTATATAGATAGAAAATAATAGCGGTCCTATCACACTCCCCTGGGGCACGCCTGACGATACACTCGTCTCTGATGAACACTCGCCGTCGAGAACAACGTACTGCGTTCTATTACTTAGGAAGTCTTCCAGCCAGTCTCAAATCTGTGAACCTATTCCATAAGCTCGTATCTTTGTTAGCAGTCTGCAGTGTGGCACCGCGTCGAACGCCTTTTTGAAGTCGAGAAAAACACAATCCGCCTGTTGCCCTTCGTCCATGGCTCGCAAGATGTCATGTGAGAAAAGGGCAAGCTGAGTTTCACATGAACGATGTTTCCTAAACCCGTGCTGATTCATGGAAAGAAGCTTTTCCGTTTGAAGGTAATTTACTATATTCGAACTGAGAATATGCTCCAAAATTCTACATGAAATCGACGTCAATGATACTGGCCTGTAATTGTATGGGTCAGTTCTCTTCCCTTTCTTATAAATGGGAGTCACCTGCGCTTTTTTCCAATCACTAGGAACTTTGCGCTGAATTAAAGATTCGCTATAAATGCAAGCTAAGTAGGGGGCCAATGCCGCAGAATAGTCTTTGTAAAACCGAACTGGTATTCCATCCGCACCAGCAGACTTTTTCGTATTTAGCTCTCTCAGCTGCTTCTCTACACCGGAAATACCTATTGCTATCTCCCCCATTTCGGAATTAGTACGTAGATCAAATGACGGTATATTTGTGCGGTCCTCCTGCGTGAAAGATTTCTTGAAGGTTAAATTTAGAACTTCAGCTTTCCGTTTGCTTTCTTCTATTACTGCCCCGGAATGATCAACTAGTGACTGGACAGTGGGCTTTGACCCGCTTATCGATTTTACATTAGACCAGAATTTTTTCGGGTTCTCGGAAAGATCTTTTGCTAAGGTATGGCTGTGATAATTATTGTATGCTTCACGCATTGATCTTTTTATAGAGGCACGAATCTCTACTAACTTTTCCTGTCATCATTTGCGTGTTCTTTTTTGAATCGAGAGTGCAACAGCCTTTGCTTTCTCTGCAGCTTTCTAACATTATTATTATACCACGGTGGATCTTTTCCATCCTTAATCGTCTTTACTGGCACATATTTCTCTAACCCTTTATTAACAATGCACTTAAAATTAGTCCACAATTCCTCTACATCCATAGTCCCAGAATTAAACGTTGCCCATTCCTTTTTTAAGTGCGATCGTAACATTTGCTTGTCGGCTCTTCCCAACAAAAACACGCTCCTAGCCTTCTTGACCGGTTTATGAACTTTGGTCACCATCGACTTTTACCTGGTGAATTCATCTCCTCCTCTTCCATTCCTCACTCCTCTGACCTCCCCACCCTGGTAGACCGGTTGTGTCAGAATTGTACTAGGATCTGCCCTCCACCTACCTCCAGTCACACTCCCCTGCAGGCCATTGTTCCCAAGAGCCTGGAATCTTGCAAGTTTGTCATACTATGGGACGATATGGTCCTTCTTCCATTCAGCCTACCTTACTCGGTTCCTCATTGGGTGCTCAGGCGCTCACCCAACATCTACACCTTACTTATTGATAACACTTCCTCCACTTTGCCAGTAAATCACATTTAGGGATCTCACAGGTTTGCCGTCAGGGTAATCAAAAACATTAAAGGCAATAATGGCAGCAAGATGGGGACTGGAAGTGCTGCAGATCAGGCCTTGGTGGTACTGGAGGTAAGCTGATTTATGCTAGAAATCTAAAATACTCCAGAACATGCATTTATGTTAGAAATGGAATACCTTTCGTACCAATGATGGATTTTTGTTCCAGGGACCTGGTGACCATCAGGACGCAGCAACATGAGGAAGGTATCACAAGGGAAATTGTTTTGGCCTCAGCATACCTTCCTTATGAAGACAGCTCTACTCCTCCTTTGGAAGTGAGGAGACTGATGGAAGCCTGCCACCGGCAAGGTGACGAACTGTTGGTGGGATGTGATGCCAATGCCCACAATCTATCGTAGGGCAGCAAGGACACCAACAGTAGAGGTGAGCATCTTCTTGAACTTCTCCTATCTAACAACTTGGATATCCTGAATAGGGGTGATGAACCTACATTTAGGAATAATAGAAGGGAAGAAGTAATTGACATAACCTTTGGTTCCATGATGATGGGCAGTTACGTCAAACAGTGGCATGTGGTCCTAGAGCCATCCTCATCAGATCACATGTATAATAAATTCAAGGTTGTAATGGGAACCAGACAGACCATGGCCTATAGGAATCCCAGGAAAATGGACTGGGAGACATAATGGAGGACTTCAGCCTATCGGAAATTAAAACTTCGATAAGAAATGGAAGTCTCACAGTTATCTGGGCTATCAACAAGTTCTGGCCATATTTATTCGGCAAACCATTCATCATCATGACAGACCACCATTCTTTGTGTTGGCTGACTAGCTTGGAGGATCCATCAGGTCAACTAGCAAGATGGGCACTAAGACTCCAAGAGTATGATGTCACAGTGGTATTGAAGAACAGACACAAACACAAGAATGCTGACTGTCTTTCAAGGAATGCATTAGTTGAACACAACAGCATGAATGAAATTTGAGCCCTCACTGAATTAGATGACGTTACAGCTGAACAGAGGGAAGATCCAGCACTATTAAAAATGATAGAGGCCTTGGAGAAAGGAGAACCGACCAACGGAGAGTTCCAACTTATAAACGGAACATTGTATAAGAGCAACTATGATCCACTGGGCCCCAAATGGCTACTGGTCATTCCAGCTCATCTCCAGCCAGCTATTCTCAAATATTTCCATGATGCTCCAATATCTGGTCATCTGGGATTCGTGAAGACCCTAGACAGAATCAGACACAGGTCTCTACCGATCTGTCAAGCACTATGTGAGTCACTGTAAAGAGTGCCAGCAACAGAAGCATGTGCCACAATTACCTCCAGGGCATCTCGTACTGATTCCGCTGACAGCAGCTCCATTCCACCGAGTTGGGATTGATCTTTTAGGGAGGTTCCCAAAGTCAACAACTGGTAACCGTTGGATAATATTCTGCACTGACTACCTGACATGCTACACTGTCACCAAACCTGTGCCAACTGCAGAAGCTCCAGAGATCGCAAAATTCCTTGTAGAAGACATTATTTTGAAGCATGGAGCACCATGTTATAACATTACAGAACAAATATTTACTATGACCAGTTTAATGTGACATAAATTTGTTTTATTTTTATTTATATATGCAATGTGAGATAATACTAAAATGTCGTGATTTCAATGTTTATATATATATTTTAGAGTTGACTAAAGTGGTCAATAACACAACTACAACATTACAGAACAAATAATTACTATAAACAGTTTAATGTGATATAAATTTTGCTTTCCTTTTTAGTTTGGATGTGCAATGTGAGAGAATCCTAAAGTGTCATGATTTCAATGTTTATGTATATTTTTTTAAAAGTTTACTAAAGTGGTCAATCATGTGACTACGCGGAGCTGGGAGCAAGGGAGGCAAGACACATGGTCTTTTGCTTGCTGGATGCCGAATAGGTAAGGTAGCTGCTTATAGCAGCATCAGTGCGGTTCGTTCGCATTTTATACGCCACGTGTGGCGTTCCGAAATTTGTAAGTGCGCTCGTATGCGAATGTTTTCCGTTCTTGGCTCCAATAGTTACGTGAGTGTCAAAGTTGTTTATTGTAAATTGTGATACATAGTGTAAATGTGACTAAAGAAAATAAACTAATGTAGAAGCACAAGTGTGGACTTATTCATTAATGGTACTGTACCTTGTTAGTTCACTGGTTTACAGGCATAAACTTTAAAGGGTAAAAGCAACAGTGTTACAATTGCCCCTTAGTAGGCGAGCCAAGATACATTTATGTTAGGTTGTACACGAGCCCTGGCCGTTAGGTATGTTGCAACGTGTCATGATATCTGATCATGGAAAAGTATTCCAGTCAAAACTAGTATCAGAGGTAATGTCACAGTGCGACATTGTCCACAGAATTACAAATGCATACTATCCTCAGACAAATGGTCTTACAGAACATTTTAACAAGACATTATCTAATATGCTGTCAATGTACGTCGATGTTGAGCAGGAGGATTGGGATACAATTCTGCCAATTGTGACATTTGCTTACAATACCACAAGACAAGACATCACAGGCTTCACACCATTTTTCCCGCTCCATGGCCGTGAAGCTGAGACGACAATGGATACACTGTTCCCGTTCCAACCTGATGACACTCAGGATGATTATGTTGAACAGCTCATCACCAAGGTCAAAGAACCTAGACAGCTGGCTCGCATACAGACTCTGGACGCTCAGGAGAAGGACCATCAGTGGTATAACAACAGCCCAGGAGATCTGGTATGGATTTTTACTCCTGTACGGAAGTTTGGACTGTCAGAAAAGTTATTGAAGCATGTCATACACCGCCTGTCAGACATTACATACGAAGTTGAGAATTATGAGCCTTACTACGATCCTGTAGACAGGTAGGCGACAATCATACAACCATCGCCATCACTGCGGCAGCCGGAGGTGATGGTTGTATGACTATGTTGTTTGCCTGTGTGATCGCGTGAGTGTTCTATTTTCTGAAGAAGGCCATGGCCAATAGGTGAAAGTGATGTAAGTGTGTGTCTTTTGTATGTACCTGTCGCAGCTCGTCGCCACGTCTTTGGGGTGTGTTGTAAACTGTCTTTATTACTATATTATTAGTCTATTATCATTTTCTTTTCCAAAACTTTGTTATTCTTTTTTATAATGTAACTAGATGAAGTCATTTTCTATTATTTGATGCCAGAGCAGTTTCTTTAATTAGTAAATATTAATTAATTCATGCCAGAAATATATTGTTAAAGTTCACATAGAATGTTAATCATATACTTTATTCCTCATTGGTGTTTTTTGTGGGTACACCATATCTCTCATATTACTTATACAAAATTAATGATTGAGGTATCATTTTCAAGGTTTCATTTTCCATTAATGACAAAAAATACACAGATAGTTTAAAGTTATTTTATCACAAAAAAGTACTATTCATAAAATCTAAGTTGATACCAGGCCTGTAATCATAAATGGGACATGTATTTATGGTTGCTGCCATCAGCACCACACCGAGTATCAACTTAGTTTGCACAGCCGATATAACAACAATGTAGAAGGTGCCATCTATTTACAATCTGTTTAACTAACATGAATGACAACTCTTGCAGTTGTTTAGATTATTTATGCAAGCAAAGATTTTCTTTGATGTAAGCATACTTTATCACACAATTTTGGTTATACGTGTAGATGTGAAGCATAGTTTATCAAACGATTTCAATTATACACATCGATGTAATGACAAAAAATACACAAATAATTTCATTTAACTAACAGCCACAACACCTCTTGCACATATTTAGATTCTTTGCACAAGCATAGTTTTTGACGAGATTTTTGTTACATATTCCAAATTCACAATTAATCATATTTTATTTAATTTTATCAATTTTCTTACAGTGAGACTAATATTTGTTACTACTATTCAAAGTTGATCATCTTTTATACATATGTACTTGCCTCTGCCTTTTCTCCATTACTATCTTACCTACCTGTGAGTGATTAGGAAAGAGTGAGAATTATTCACACAGGTCAACTAGTTAGTATTTCTATTAAAACTAGGTAAATTCTTTTCTCATAATATTAAAGAAGTTATTACTACATTTCATAAATAATGTTAGAAAAGCTTTGCCCTCATTAGTATCTATTTAATTACTGTTAATTACAAAAAATTGTTGATGAATCTATTTTGTTATATATGTAAAGGAAATACTATCAATTTAACCAAAATTTGTATATCAATTTACTCAGTATTATTTATGCTATCTTTTACTATAGTCAGTTGCATGTAATTGTTTACTTTTCCATTATAATTAATGTAATGAATTCAATTATCAATACATAATTTTCAGTAGCATTGTTTGAAATATATAAATAGGATGCACTCGTGGCATGTAATAGAGTATTGTTTAGTCAGTTGTCAGAGGCAGAATCCATGCTAGTTGAGAGTATTGTTTCGTCAGTTGTCAGATGTACAAACTATATCAGTTCCGAGTATTGTTATTGTTTTGGCCGCGATCTGAGTCACAAGCTATGTTAGTTTGGACTTTAAATTTGAACGATTATGCAAATGTTAGTCAGTGTTGTTAGTGTGGAAGGTGCATCTACTATGGTTAATTAATATTTGTGCCAAATTACTATGCACACCTCGAACTTTTGTATTCCACACATGGACAGTGTTAACTCATATTAGTGATGTGTGGAATGTGTGTTCATTAAATGTAATTAATGAGACTTGTAAGCTGATCATAAATGGGGACAATTGGGCACTAATAATAAATCATTAAAATGTCAAAGAACTGCAATTATATGTGTTGTTTATGTTATTTGTAGTGAATTAGTTCTCGCCCCATGAAATTCAGCCACCTGCTACCTAGAGCAATGATTGTTGATGATCATGAAGAAGTTCGAGAATCATCAATCAACAGCCAGGTATGGCACAAAGGGTACTGGCTACTGCATCACAACACACCCTGTCACACATTCGTGCTCACCAGGATCTTTTTGGCAATAAACAACATGGCATTTGAACCCCACCCTCTGTTCTCGCCAGATTTGGCACCTTACAACTTCACATTGCCCTCAAAACTGAAACTCAAGTTGAAAAGCGGTCAGTTCAACACTCTAGAGAGGATTCAAGAAGCATTACTGGCGATGCTGAACACCCTCTAAGAACATGACTTCCAGGAAACATTTTACCAGTGGCAGAAGCACTGTGTGTATGTGCAGATGGGAACTACTTCAAGGATGATGGTAACCATTAGCCCAAAGGTAAGGTTTTCAACAGATGGCAGCACCAGTCCTGAACATTTTGGATAGCATCTCGTATATGTCAACTTCGATACACCTGGGACAACTCTTGTATCATTAAATGTTACACACTATAAGCGCCTAAAAATGTTTGTCGTTCACAGCCAACAAATTATTCACCATTGACATTAATATCTGGTGATTTATCTATGATGAATGAAAAATTTTCAGAAGCTACATACTCACCCTGACAAGGCCCTGCACAATCAGCTTTTCCAGCAATGGAACATATCGATTGGGCTTCTTGT
This sequence comes from Locusta migratoria, assembly GCA_026315105.1. Classification (NCBI taxonomy): domain Eukaryota; kingdom Metazoa; phylum Arthropoda; class Insecta; order Orthoptera; family Acrididae; genus Locusta; species Locusta migratoria. The sequence goes on from CM048744.1 coordinate 599,638,365, forward strand.
TGCACAGTTTCCTCATTTTGTACCGACATCCATTGATAATATCCCAGATACACTCTTCTCGAGCTTTCAGATGTTCTAATCGCCATTTAGCTTTAGTAGTTGCCTGAAAACTGTCATGTAGTCATGAGCAGATCTAATATATAGAAAATATAAGCAATTCAAATCAACAGCAACTGTGTTACATTCCCATGTGTGACTGACTCTGTAACAGAGCCTTCAGCTGATTTGCTAGCCCCTATTATATGCTTTTCATTTATTTTTATAACGTATTTGCTATAGTGTTTTGCTTCCTAACCATAGACTATGTTAGGGCAATAAATCAGGATTACAGAGCCAAGTGCAGGAGGTACAGTAAAAATAAATATGCAAATATAATTTGCCAACTTTAACAAAAATATTGCCAACATTGGTCATGTTCATCATGAATCCAACTCTCTCTGGACTGAGAATGATGCTCTGAGCCACCTGTTTATGAAGTAGTACACTTTGTAACACTCTGTCGATGTCCTTGTGGGTGGTAGAATATCTACAAAATTCATAGATAAAATACTCATTTCTTTTATGAAAAGAATACTTAACATTTATTATGCTTCACTGTATACATAATAATTACAACTGAAAATAACAAAGACACTCTAAGAGTGAGCTGTTAAGACTGACCTGACCAACTGACCCTTACAAATGCAGCAGATGAAGTATTTATGTCTTCATCGCAATTAGTATAGTTACACCATATTGTTGTTTATAATTACACAACTGAAATTTTATCAATGAACATGGTTACAGAAATGCAAACATACACATTACATAGCTTTATGAAAATTCAGCATCAATAATTTTTTGAATTGTAATGATATTATGAAAATTGTAATTAAATATTGTTTTCATATTGAATATAAAAAATAGACGAAGATTACTCACCAGGCGAAGGAGCACAGGTGTGACAGCATCACAAATAAATAAATGAATACACACACACACACACAATCGCAAGCTTTCGCAACCCAGTTGCGTCTTCAGGCAGTAGGGAAGGAGAGGGAAAAGGAAACGATGAGGGTTTTAAGGAAGGGGGTAAGGAGCCATTCCAATCCCGGGAGAGGAAAGACTTACCTTGGGGGAAAAAATGGAGGGTAAACAAATGCACACATGCCCACACATTCACACAGACACAAGTACACCTAGGCAGACATACTGTAGAAAGCAAAGAAGTTAACCAGAAAATCAACTAGAGAGGGGTTATCAGGATCTACACTTATAGCTTGCCCTAGTCATTACATTACACACACATCCAGATCCCTCGTGTGTTGCAAGCTACACACAATGGATCTGCAAGCTTGTGCAATCTTTCAACTAGTGCAATTATTTATTGCAAATAATTCTGATAAAAACAGAAACAGAATTGCAAAGAAAGAGTGGAAAGAAGAATAAAAAATCATGGGTAACACTAGATTTTTACAATTTTCCCTCCACACTAGAGAATGTACAATGAAATTTTATACAGGCTGCAAAGTATTTTGTGTCCCAGGCTGTTGTTCTCAGGTTTCATCAAATGATTACTTCAAGACAATCCCAAGAATGGATCTGGCCACCAAATCAAACATAAGAAATTCAGTCATTATGTGGATCTGAAACATTTCAAAGTGTATAATGTGAAGATATACCAATGGCGACCAGGCTGTAAACAGATGAGGATCGATGCTCATGTGTTTTCAACAACTGGCACTCCTGTTGACAGACTACCACTGACAAATTTCTCACACCTCACATCCCAAGTATCTTTCTGATATTAAAGTTCCACATAAAAATACTGTCTGTATGGCATAACAGAAAATTGTTTATTTCAGGCAAAGCCATGTTTGTCCTATCATTATATGTTATTAACAGTCTCTGTCTCACTTCAATGCTCATAAAAGAAGAATATAGAAAACATTATGTTGCATGTGATGCCTTGCACTACACACTACAGTAATTTCTCATCACTCATTGAATTCAATTGTTGTACTTACAACTAAGCAGATAATTGTAATGAAGTACTTATTACTAGATGCCATATACATACATCAAGTATTAGGGTTACATAATTGAAGTTGCAATAAACTTTAAATGGAAACATACGTTACCCTTTACCTATATCTAAAATAAAGGTGAACACTATAACAAGGACAGTTTACAACTCACCACAAAGACATGATGATGAGCTGTGACAGACACATAAAAAAGATACACATTTACAACACTTAAGCTATTGGCCATGGCCTTCTTCATAAAATAGAACATTCACACAGGCACACAACACAGTAACACAACCATCATCTCTGGCTGCTGCACTCCCAATCATGCCCTGCAATGTGGTAATAGGGGAGGGGAGGTAGGATAGGAAGGTTGCGTCACAGTGGTGGCGATGGATACAGCCCAGCCTTCCAGAGTATGTACATAGTAGATGGGAGGAATGAGATGCAGCTTAGGGATGCAGTAGGGTGGCAGGTGAGGGGAGGAAAGCAAAATAGAATAAAACAAATAAAAGAAATGCACGTAACCACAAACAAACACACACAACTTGAAATAGGAGAGGTTTAGGATAGAGAGGTAGAAAATGCTGGGTGTGAAAAAAGGGGAGTTATCGTAGGTTGAGGCCTGGATAATTTTGGGATCAGATAATGTTCTTTAGGAATAATTCTCATCTGTGCAGTTCAGAAAAGCTGGTGGTGGGTGGGAGGATCCAAATGTCCTGGGTTGTGAAGCAGCCATTTAAATCAAGCATATGCTCCACTGCATGCTGTGCCTCAGGGTGGCCCACCTTGTTTTTGACCACAGTATGGCAGTGGCTGTTCATCCTAATAGTCATGCCAATATAGAAAGCTGCACAGTGATTGCAGCACAGTTGATAAATTATATGGCTGCTTTCACACCTGGCCCAGGCTCTGATAGGGTAGGTTAAGTCTGTGATGGGACTGGAATAGAAGGTGCTGGGTGGGTGGTATTGCAGCAGGGTCTTCCACAGGGATAAGATCCCTGTGACAGGGGGCTTGGTTTTGGGGAGGCATAGGGATGGACTAGGATGTTATGGAGGTTGGGAGGGTGACAGAACACCACTTTAGGAGTAGTGGGAAGGATCTTGGGAGGGATCTCTCTCATTTCTGGACATGAGGACAGAAAATCAAAACCTTTGTGAAGGATGCAATTTAGTTGTTCGAGTCCATAGTAGTACTATGGGAGCGCTCTTTTTTGGATGATTACTGTTGTTAGAGGAAGGATTTGGGACGTGTGGGAATATGGCACAGGAGAGCTGTTTGCGAACTAGATCTGTGGGATAGTTTCTGTCTGTGAAGGCCTATATGAGACCTTTAGCATATTGATAAAAGGAGTTTTTGTCACTGCAGATATGCCATCCATGGGTGACCAGGCTGTAAGGGAGGAATATTTTGATGTGAGAGGGGTGGCAACTATCAAAGTGTAGGTACTGTTGGTGGTTGGCAGGTTTAATACGGATGGAAGTGTGGATGAGGCGATCAGTGAGGTGGACTAGGTGAACTGGATGGCGGAGGAGTTGAGGTTTTGAAGGAAGGAGGATAAGGTGTCCTGGCCCTGAGTCCAGATGATGAAAATATCACCATTAAACCTTAACCAGACCAGAGATTTGGGGTTTAGGGATGCTAGGAAGGAGTCCGCTAGGCAGCCCATAAACAGGTTGGCATAGAAGGGTGTCCTGTAGGTGCCCATTGATGTGCCAGAGATTTGATGGTAAACTTTCCCCTCAAAGGAGTAGTAGTTGTTTGTTAGGATAAAGTTGGTGAGGGTTATGAGGATTTTATCCAGGCTACAAACTATGATAACTCCCCTTTTTTCCACACCCAACAGTTCCATCCTAAGCCTTTCCTATTTCAAGTGTTTCTATAGTGTGTCTGCCTAGGTGTGTTTGCATCTGTGTAAATGTATGGGTGTGTGTGTATTTGTTCACCTTTCTTTTCTTCCCCCAAGGCAAGTCTTTCCTCTCCTGGGATTGAAATGGCTCCTTACCCCCATCCTTAAAACCCTCATCATTTCCTTTTCCCTCTCCTTCCTTTCTGCCTGAAGAAGCAACTTTGTTGCAAAAGCTTGTGTTTGTTTGTGTGTGTGTGTTCATTTATTTATTTGTGTTGCTGTCACACCTGTGCTCCTTCGCCTGGTGAGTAATTTTCGTCTATTTTTTTAATATAATTTTTCCTGCTAGGAATTTTTCGTGTAATATACTAAGTAAATTGATATACAAGTCTGCATTATATTAATAGTGTTTCATATCCAAATATAATTAAATATGTTTTTAAACCATAACTTTGTAATAAATGGTAATTATACAGAAACTAATGAAGGCACAACTTTCCTCACATTACTTGTGAAACATAATAATACTTACTTTAATATTATGCAAATATAATTTAATAAATAGTAATTATCCTAATAGCTGAGCTATAACAATATGCCTCTTGCATGAACTAATTATTATTTAAAATTAAACAAACCTCTGCAACACAAAATAATGGAAAATATTTTCAGCTAGTCCAAAAAAAAAAAAAAAAAAAAAAAAAAAAAAAAAAAAAAAAAAAAAAAAAAAAAAAAAAAAAAAAAAATTTATATATATATATATATATATATATATATATAAAAGAGATGACTTACCAAAAGGACCGGCTCATCGATAGAAACAAATAAAATAAAATAAAATTATACACAAACACATATACAAGCTTTCACAGCCTAGCTGCTTCGTCAGGCAGAAGGGAAGGAGAAGGAAAAGGAAATGATGAGGGTTTTAAGGGAGTGGATAAGGAGTCATTCCAATCCCAGGACAGGAAAGACTTACCTTGGGGAGAAAAAAGGAGGGTACACAAATACACACCCACCCACACATTTACACAGACGCAAGTACACTTAGGCAGACATACTGTGTGTGTAATGTAATTAGTCTATTACCATTTTCTTTTTCAAATTTTTTTCTATATATATATATATATATATATATATATAGAAAAAAATTTGAAAAAGAAAATGGTAATAGACTAATTACATTCATACCTATTATTATGCAGTATCAGGAGATTCAGTAATGCAAGCAGATGGGCATAAATCTCAACATGTATCATTGCCTCACTCCTTCATTTAAATAACCAGATAGTTATCTGAAAAAATAATTAACTGGGTAATCTATACTAACAATAAATCTGTAAATGTAGGCCTGTCACTGTTCACTTCCTCACAACTACTGAACGAAGATTCACGTGGTTTTCACGGGAAACATGAGAAAAGATTGGGTCAACATATAAGCATAATTTTATCAAAATCAGGTCACAGAAAAGAAGATATCATAATTTTAAGTGTTTTCAGTAACTGTCGTGTGTGTTTGTTCAGTTATTAAAACTTTAGCTAAACTGCAGAATCTGTTGCCCACGAACTGCAAATGTTGGCAACACTACAGAATATCTATGTATACACCACAGCAGTCACCATGGAGCAGGTATAGCATGTTTTATTTATTTTATGATCTGTACAAAACAGTGATCATTTTAAGTGAAAGTTAGGTTAGGTATAGGTTAAACAAGAAGATTTCTTTTGTACACGAGGGCGCATAGTGCCCGAATCTCTGGTTGTTTTCCCATAGTCGCTCACAGCAAAGTTGCCAACATATGAACCATGCTAATAACTTGGGCAACAGACTCCACAATTTTACCAAAACCTCTCATCTCCTAAACTACTTCACATATTTGCATGGGGTTTTCCCAGGTAACTTGAGCATAGCTCTGGACAGCATATAGACTTTGTTTCATAAACATTGGATCATGGAAAAAAAGAATATTGTAATTTGAAATTTTTTGTCTCCAACTGCCATGTTCATTTGAACACATTTGTCTCAAAAACTACTTGACGAATGTTGGGTTTTTCTGATGAAACTTGAGCATATTGTGTGGTTACATAAAGGCCTAAATAATTAAAATTGGGTCAGAGAAAATAAAGATATCATAATTTAATCATTTGTTTAATAGCCATCGTGTATGTCTATTTGTTGAGGATAATCTTCAAAAGTACTACACGAACTTTCATAAGTTTTCACAGGTAAATTTGGAATAGTTTGGAGAGTAACACAGGCTTTGTTTAATCAAAATTGGATCAGAGAAAGGGAAGATATCACAATTTGAAGTTTTATGTGTATACTATAAGTATGGTGTAGTACAGCAAATCTCCAAAAGTACTATTCAAAGAGTAGTATACCAACTTTCATGGGGTTTTCATAGGTGAACTGAGAGTACCTAGGGGCAACGTATAACTTTCATTTCATCAAAATCAGGGGAAGAAAAAACATTGTAATTTGTAGTTTCTGGTGTATGCTATGTTTGAACTGCAGCATAGTATAGCGAAGATCTGATAGAGGCACTGTTACATAGTATACCAAAGAACTAATAGATGGCGAGGCTGCAGTTTTGTAATTCACATAACTAAGGTGTAATACAGAGAAACAAGGGCTACAATTTTCCTTATGGCTGTGGTGTAGTGTTTGATGTTGGCAAAAGCCGTTGAATCCTGTTTGAAAAATCAGTCATGTACAGTGATGGGAATAATTCTTTATGTTGATAATGAAATAAATAATAAATGTTGTTCTGATCAGTAAATTAATGATACCCCTAAAGCAAATATTTCAATGCCAACTTTAACATACCAAACCTCTAGTAAAAATAAATCAATACATAAATAAAATAAAATAAATAAACGAATGAATAAATAAATAAACGAATGAATAAATAAATGAATAAAATAAATTTTTTTTTTCCATATATATCCCACAGGCCTTGCAATGCCATGGAAAGAAGGAAAAAAGTGTTCCATTCCGCAAGTATCATTTGAATTTAAAACATAGCGACATTCTTTCGCATCTATCGATGTTTTCATTTACTAAGAATTCTTTGTAAGGAAACACGAATTTATGTAGTTTCCTTTTTGATTTCATGCTATACTTATTACATCTTGAGTCCATTCCATTTAGGAATGTCTAGAAAATGGTATAGTACACCTACAGTACAGAACAAATAGAGGCCCTGTTAGTTACTTAGTGCACCAAAAAACTAATAAATAGCTGCAATTTTTTAATTACTTTTCAATGGTTATGCCATAGAACAGCAACAAACCACTAAAGGTGCTGTTGGCTTTGTAGTGCTGCAAAAAGACAATACATGATCGTGTTGTGCGTATTCCCTCAGTAACAGAAGTATTTTGAATTAAGAGCCACAACCTTATTTCGTCAAATATAAACTAACATTGAACAGTGAGTTGTTGATTACACATTGTATATTCTCAGCTTAATTACATTTGTTTGCTTCTTTTGGCAGGGAACATTTGAATTTAAAAAATAACGACATTCCTACGCATCTAGCAATGCTCTAATTTACATAAGAATTCTTTGCAAGGAAAATGGAATTTATGTAGTTCCCTTTCTGATTTCAGTGTATACTCGTTACATTTTGAGTGCATTCTGTTTAGGAATGCCTTAAAAATGCCATAGTGCAGAAAAGGACAAAGTGAGGCGATGTTAGTTACACAGTACACCAAATAAGTAATTATGGCATTGCTGTAGTTTTCTTTCTTTCTTTTATTTTTTCTTTTTTCTTTTATTTATTTATTTTTTTCATTCTCATAACTATGGTGTAATACACTACAAGAAGGGGTACAATTTTACTTAAGGCAGTGGTGTTGTGTGCTGATGTTGGCAACGGCCTTTGAATGCTTTTAAAAAAATCAGTCACGTAAAATGAGAGAAATAACATTTTATGTTCACGGTGAAATAAATAATTTATGCTATTGTGGTCAGTAAAGTAATCCTCTTCCTAAAGTGAATAGTTCATTGTCAACAATAGCAAACTAAACCGCTGCCACTGCAAGTAAAATTTAACCCAGGAAGGATACAATTTTTTTTCCTTCCTAACTGTATCCGATATGCTTTGCAATGTCATGGAAAGAAAATAAGTGCATCTTTTGATGGGTATAACCACTAAATTGTACATAGAGTAGAAATATCTATGGAGTGAGCATTGAGTTATGGGCATCTTCTCAACATGAAGCTGGAATTACCACGTGAAATTTAGACAAATCCATTCTTTTCACATATTTATTTGCTCTTACGATTGGTTTGTACTGCCTTGGCTACAAAAATGCCCCACCTCCTTTTCGCAGATCAACGACATAACATGAAATAATATCTAAATAAATGTGTCACAGAAGCAACAAGAAAGATGAGGAAACATCACTAAAAGGGCCATTTATACATTGTCATCCATCTTAACTGAACAAAAAAAGACAAAACTAAAGTCAACAATTCGTAGATTTTTCTCAGTATCATGTAACATTTCCACCTTAATGTTGAGGACACAAAATCTGTTCTGCGAATCTGAATGCTCACTCCAGAGATATTTCTGCTCTGTGCCTGCCACTAGAGATAATATACATACTCAAGTGACAAACTCATCAGAAACCTCTCTGCTTTCATAATTGTTTGGTACAATATTGTGATTAAAATTTGCAATTACTTACTTTTGATGCGGACTACATTAAGATAGAGAAAGAGGTCTTCTTTTGCAGAGCCAATTACACTTACTTATAATCTGACTTCTGAATATATAGTTCTATGACACAAGGTTGATTTCAACATTGTGCTTTATGAAGTAATCAATGCAGGACGTGGGGACATGTATTAGCTGAAACATTGGCCGAAGCTGTTAAAACAGTCAAGAGAATTCACTGGAAATACTATATTTAATGGAAAGTTATATACAGATGATCAGCTGCCATTACTTCAATTATTACCCAGACTTACTTTATCACACACTGACACCACCATTTGGCAATCGTTGAGTTTTTTATATTAGGGAGCACTGAATACAGAATAACTACATTGTCCCCAGTGCAACACTGCAGCATGCTAATACTTCAGCATTCACTTACTGTGAGGGATGAACAGTTTAGTATTACACCACAGAACCAATACATGGTGCTGTTATTATTATTATTATTATTTCTCATCTCAATGACAGAAGTGTCTTCAGACGTTTACACCAAACAGACAATTACACAATGCAGTCTTAACTTTACGAAAATAACCTACCATTGAATTTACATCAGTACAGAGTACGGAGTTGAATTAATTTCACTTTTTGTATGAAAAACTTTATGAACATTCATCATTTCTGACAATGACTTCTACTTAAATTTGACATCTTGGCTAAGAGAACTGAGTTTATTGACAGAGCAATCCAACAAGGATTCTGTTTTTGCTGACCTAGGTCCAAAATTCTAAAAAAACTATGAAATACAAATGTCCCTCTTTAACAACCATTGTGAAGCATTGGCTTATAAGTTAGTTAAATGATAAAAATGAAAGCATGTAGATAAGAAAATCAATCAGATAGCTCAAATAAATCATATGAAAAACACTCAAGTATGTAACTAGAAAAAAATTTCAGTCTACATTACACATTCTATTTATACTACGCTGGCCATAAAATTATACAAAACACAACAAAATTCAATCATTATTGTCATAAATAAACAAAATATTTACAAAACAAGTGAATGGAAAATTTACAAAATTTATTAATTATTGCAAGATGAACACATCTCATCACTGAAACAAATTAAGTATTGAACTTCAAGGGAGGAACACTCCTCTACCAGTCCTAATCTTTGTGTTACAAAGAGACATAATAAAAGGAAGGACACATTATCTCCAAGTCCTCTCACTATACCTCATGTTTTACAGAACATTTAAATTTTCACATAGCTTCATGGTGGGTCCATGCCTTCTTCTGGTCCAAAAATGGTTGTCCCACATGTCATACACTGTTCGTGTGCTGAAGATGGCTCTCCTCCGGCATATTACATGAAAAATATACAAAATTCCCTACATTAGTACCTCAACAAAACTTATCACTAATTACACAAAAATATCTATTTCGGACTATAATGAATTACTTTACAAAGCAAGAACAAACCAATATATACTTATTATAAAAATACCATACACAAAATATTTTAAGTCCTATCATCCAAGAAAAAGAGTGGAAACTTGCTTTGCATCAGAAAATTCTCTATATAGGCTTCACTTAAGCAAAGAATGAAATGTAAAGCAAAAACTTGACAATCATATTGTTTTTCCCAATACCAAAATCTAAATTTTATCCTCTCACATCACAGTACCAAGATAATCAAACACACTCCTACAGACAGCATATGAACCAAAAAATATGACACCCACTTCTTATTTACAGATGACAAATAATGAGTAGCAAATAAATGATCAAAATATCAAATAAAAAAGATGGTAGAGTCTCAACTGGTGTTACCCAGAAAATTTGCAAAAAAAAAAAAAAAAAAAAAAAAAAAATCTTACACAAAATCAGTTATATCTGCCCAAGTGACTTATATGTACATCTGTCTAAAATCTTTCACTTCAGAAATGTTACTTAGTTATCTATAAGATAGGATCTGTAGGAAATTGCAATAGCAAAGACAGGCTCCCTAACCATTAGCCATATCTACTCATTATCATTGCTTCATTATACCTCATAACTAAATACTCATCATATCTCATCAATTAGTATTCTTCATCTTATCACACACTTTATCTATATCATCATACACACCATTACCTTCTTCTTTAATGTTTGTCTCGTCTGGTGGCAGGATCCACTGAGTGGATTTGCTGTCTCCATTTTATTAGCTCATGGGCCATGTCTGGGTGTAGGTCATTGTGCAGGGTATTGGCCCATCTGTTCCTTGATTTGATTTGATTTAATTTATTCTGTGTTCCATAAATCCATATTGTGATAGATCACATGAATGTGGAATGAGTCATGTTACAAATGGTTACAAAACACAGAGATTCAATAAATAATTACACAATAACAGACAGCTCTCATCAAGTGGTGAATAATGTTACAGGTAGAACTAGACATAAAATTAGAAACATATAGGTCAAATAACATAAAACAATGATTGTGGAAAAAAAATATGCATAGTACATAAAGCATATCAGAATAAACATGTATAATACATTAATTATATTAAAACAGAGAGTTTTGATAACATAAATAAATGTGGAAATACAAAAAATTACAGGAACAATTATTATTTTGTCTGCATATACTCATCAAGAGAGTAAAATGGCTTTTCCACAAGATATTTTTTCAGTTTGTGCGTAAATGTAGGCAGGATCTTAATATACACTTCAATTTCACTGGGAGAGCATTTAAAATCTTTGTGGCAGATTAATGGACACCTTTTTGTACAAGACTTAAGCGTTTAAGATCCCTATGTAGGTCATTTTTAGATCTAGTATTGTGATTATGATAGTCACTATTTGGTTGAAAAAGAGAAAGGTTATTTGAAACAAAAATCATTATAGAGAATATGTATTGAGAGGTGGTGGTTAGCATTTTTAAATTGCGGAACAGATTTCTACAAGAAGCTCTAGGGTTAACACCACTCATTATTCTGATTGCTCTCTTTTGTGCAGTAAATATTTTTTTGGCTAATGGTTGATTACCCCAAAAAATTGTGCCATAGCACATGATGGAATGAAAATATCCAAAATACACAGCTTTGGTAGTATCTATGTCACTAAGAGGGGTGATTACATGGAGAGTGTAAGTTGCTGCTCCGAGTCTTTTATGGAGATCTAATATATGCTCGGACCAGTTCAGTTTATCATCTATTAGAATGCCCAAGAACTTAGTAAAATCACACTGCGATAGGGGCCTGTTTTTGTTACCGCAGAGTAAGTGGAATACCTTATTCTCTTGCTGAGCTGTATGAAATTGGATGTACTGGTTTTTTTTTTTTCTTTTTTTTTTTTTTTTTTTCCAACATTAAGGGTCAGTCCATTGGACATAAACCATTGTAGAACACCAACAAGTACAGATTTATATTTGTTTTCTATTTCGCTGGTTATAAGTCCATCAAGCAGAATACTTGTGTCATCTGCAAAAAGAGTAAATTTGCTGTCGCTGTTTGTGCACAGTGGGAGATCATTGATGAGGATAAGGAACAACAGAGGTCCCAAAATGGCCCCTGTGGCACTCCACACTTTAATAAGCCCCAGTCAGATGAAATAGGACAGCCAGCAGCATCGTTAAGTAACACCTTCTGTTTCCTATTTTGTAAATAAAATTCAATCCACTTTCCACCCCTACCTCTCAAGCCATAAAAATGGGCCTTCTGTATGAGAATGTTGTGGTCTATGCAATCGAAGACCATTAACAGGTCAAAGAATATTCCAATAGGTGATATTTTGTTATTTATTAACTCGATAATTTCATTAGTAAGAGAAAAAATAGCTTGCTCAGTTGATCTACCCTTCTGAAATCCAAGCTGGTTTCTGTTGAGGATGTTGTGGATGTTGAGATGGTCTATAATTTTTGTATACATTAGTTTCTCTAATACTTTTGAGAAGATTATCAGCAGAGATATTGGGCAATAGAAACATTGGTTTTGTCACCCTTCTTAAAGAGTGGTTTCACAATGGTGAGTTTTAATCTTTCAGGGACAACACCTTTTTCCATAGATTCATTAAAAATGTGACACAGGATTGGAGATATATTGTCACTACAGTGCTTGAGAACTTTAGATGAAATGTTGTCAGTACCTGTGGAATTTTTATTTTTCAAGGCCTTAATTGTATTCTTAACTTCATTAATAGTGACTGGAGCTATAACAATTGTTTTTTGGAAAAGTCATTTCAAACACAGAAATAAATTCATTTAAGAAAATGTTAAATTTATCATTGACATCTACTGCACTATACACTAAGTCCCAATCTACCTGTGATAAGTTGTAATTAAAAGTATACTGTTGACTATATTCTTACAAACAAAAATATTGTCTAAAAGGCTCTTAGAATTTTCTGTAACTCTAGTGGGCCAGTTAACTGTAGCAACCAAGTTGTATGAATTCATTAAATGTTCTAAGTCAGTCTTATACTAATTATCAGTTACGAAATTAACATTGAAGACCCCTGCAACTATTAAATTTCTGGTTCTAGAGAACAGTTTGGCCAAAAGACATTCCAACTTATTCTGAAAGATACAAAACTTTCCTGCTGGTGCTCTGTGAATGGTAAGTACTGTAACTGTCATGTCCTTATCAGTAATTTCAACCCCACAGATTTCAAAATGTTGATCTACACAATATTTATTTAAGTCTAAAGGTTTATATATGATTTTACTGTCTATATAGATTACAGCACCACCTTTCTCTTTAACTGATCTACAATAATGACTAGCTAGATCATAGCCATCAAACTGCAGGCCATCTATTCCAAGTGTCATGTGGTGCTCAGTAAGGCACAACGTATGAGGGCAATCAACAACATTCATATCTCCTAGATTTACAGCTAAAAAGTCTAATTTACTATTGAGACTTCTGACATTTTGATGAAGAATAATAAGGTTGTTAGAGATACCTTCAGTGTCCTGATGCAGATTTCGTTGATCATTCACATCATATTGCATAATTTTTCTCGAAACTGTACTGTCCACATTGTGTACTATGTTACAGTTGGAGCTTTGTTCACTTGCTACCAATGCTGAGGCCATGTAGGTACCTGAGATAAAAAAATCACCATATCTCCTTGGCACTTTTCTTGCTCTTGAGGAAGAATGAAGGACAGTTTTTTCTCTTGGGACTGCTGTATCAGAATTACTTTCAGCATGTTGAGGTCCTTTGGATGGAGCTTCTTCCTGTGGTGATATTTCTGGGGAATGTGACTGGGATGAAATTATGTCACTGCTGATGGCTACTGAGGAATGATCCATCACACACCCAGAAGATACATTATTTGATTTAGATCTGAAGGTGTTTGGCTGAGACAAACATTAATTCCTCACATTCACAATAGTTGCCTGGATAGCTTTGCATGTAGTAGGTTCTGTAGCACTATTAAGTTTCGATTTGGTGGTGTTAAGCTGAGACACAAATGTACATCTATTTATTGCTTTCACAATGGTTCCCTGTGAAGTTTGGCATGGAATAGCTTCTGTAGCACAGAAAGTAACTTTTTTCATAGAGCAGATAGTAAGAGTTTTTACTACTTCACGATGATTCCATGGGTTTGTTATTGATTGTACTAGGTTTCTGCACAGATTTGACTTCCCTGTTTTGTTTAGATGTAGGCCATGACTAGTATAATCACTTCTTTGCAAAAAAAAGCATTAATATCGATTACATTCACATTAGCAAACTCTGATGTCAAATTAATTATATATTCATTACACTTATACACAATTGTGTGAAATTCTGTCTGATCATAACAGTAAGGAATGGTACAAAACAATATGTTTGTTTGATTCAATGCAGCAATCGACTTCTTTAAGTCAGGGGTCGTCTCTTGGGTCTCTGTCCTAAAACTTCCATTGTGTAAGCCGCCTTTGCTATTGACTTGTTATCTGCATGCAGTAAAAATCCAAATGATTGCAGATGACTTTCCAAAACATTTCCTGATGGTGTCTTTTGAAATGTGATCCTGTTGAGTGGCTCCATCTGTCCATCTAAGCATTTAGTTTGTGGGTTTTTCAAGAGGTGTGATTCCCAGAAAACACACTCACCTGCATATCAATACTTTATTAAATCAACAGTTCAAAAGCATAACACAGACTTAATGAAATTGTTGGTGGTGGCTGAGAGGTGGCTCACCCAAAGACACACAGCCACCCCCCCCCCTCCTTTTCCTTCCCGCAGTATGGAGTACACTTGTTGAGGTGAGGGCGGGGCGGGGGGAAGGGGGGTGGGCACAGCCGGCGATGGTTGTGTGTATGGATTCTGAGTGATAAACAGCTCCATGGAGTTGTTTGGCAGAAGCAACGGTCCATGGAGGTAGCGGGCAGTGGGGCCAAAAACCTCAAAGTCCCTGAGGTGAGGGGGCTGCCGAACCCGACACACCATCTGGCATGAGGCTGAGGGTTGCACAGTCAGAAGTGGCAGTATTACTCTAACCACACCTGAGGGAAGCAGAAAAGCTCTTGTGGCATCCTGATTAAATGAGGCAGAGGGGAGAAACATTTCAGTAACTCGTACTTACATTGCTCGGGAGAGGGGGGGGGGGAGGAAGTGCTGATGGCCGTACATAGGCTGATAATCGAGCCTTCATGCAGAAGAATCCAAATGTCGGAAGAGAGTTGCGGAGGGATAGAAACCTCGAATTCCAGGACCGGGGCCTCAAGAAGCGGTTGAATGCAGATGCCTCAGAAGGGGCCTCGAACAAGAGGAGGGGGCAGGAGGAGTCAGAGTGGCACCTCGAGCAGGAGGGGGAAAGGCAAGGTGCACCGGGAGGAGATGACAGAGAGGCCAGAAGAGAGGTATCTGCCTTGAATGTTATGAGGGGAGGAGGATCGCCTCGACTGGAAGTGAGGAGGAGGGCTCGACTTGAGCGGGTTTAATGTGATTTAATGACACAGTGGGGGGAGACTTATTGATAAGCAAGGTGAAAGTGTTGGGGGAGCACCTGAGCACCCAATGAGGGTTCAAATAAGGAGGGCAGAGGGGAGGGCAGACCATGTCATCCCATAGCATGACAAACTCACAAGATTCCAGGTTCTTGGGAACAATGACCTGTGGAGGAATGTGACTGGAGGGAGATGGAGGGCAGATCCTTGTGCAATGCTGATGTACCCAGTCTACCTGGGGCAGGGGGGGGGGGGGTAAGTCAGAAGAGTGAGGAATGAGAGAGGGGGAGCCGAGTTTGCCAGGTAAGAGTAAGGATTGTCTGTAAACAAAGTTGGCTACAGTGCCACGGAGATCCTCTTTATAGGTCGCTTTTAAATTAAGCAAAACAATGGGAAGTGCCTCTGTCCATATAGTGTCGTGGCATTGGACAGAAGTTTTAAGGGTTCTGTGCCACCACTGTACCAGCCCGTTGCTTTGGGGGTGGTAGGCAGTGGTGTGGATGCATTTGATGCTGCAGAGGTGGCAAAGGTCAGAAAAAAGAGCAGATTCTAACTGGCTTCCTTGGTCTGTGGAGAACCGAGAAACCCAAGAATGAAGGAAGGCTTTAGCCAATGTCTCTGCTGTGATGTTGGTGAAAAGGGTGACCTCAGCCCAGCAGGTTATCCGATTGATAGTTGACAAAACATAGTGGAAACCATCAGCCAGAGGAAGAGGGCTGATAAGGTCGATATGGACATGTTGAAATCTGCCTGCAGGAATGGGTAAAAAGCCCAAAGGATGGGAGGTGTGGGAGGTGATTCTGTTGCATTGGCAGGGAACACAGGCCCAAGCTCAAGCTTGACAGTCTTGCTTGACGTCTCGCCAGACGAAACGTTCAGTGACAAGTCTGGTCAAGGCGTGGATGCAAGGGTGCGAAAGCTCGTGCAATTTTTGAAAAATCTTGCACTGTAAGGGGCGAGGGATGAAGGGGTGAAACTTTCCCATGGAATTGTCACACCAAATTTCGCCCGTCACCCCAGGAAAAGAGGTGCGGACGGGGTAGATAGAGGAGCTCGTCATCAGCTGATAGGAGAATGGCAAGGTTAGAGAGGTCAATCAGCGAAGACACGGCATTGACTTGGGAGAGGAAGTTCGCTACGATGTTGTCAGCACCTTTGATGTACTTGATAGCAGTGGTGAACTGGGAGATGAAATCTAGGTATCAAAAGCATCTAGGAGGAGGATTGGCAGGCATAGCAGCAGATGCACTAATATTTGAAAAACTGCACGACTGGGGGCATACACTAGCCCAAACAAAAGCACAGTTGTTGCGAGCGGAGATAAACTTGGATTTATGTTTGCCCATGGGCTGGCAACTGACAGGTTCTTTCGAGAGAGGGGAAGTTCAAGTTTCTGTTATTGGGTCAGTAGGCTGAGAGTTGTGCATAGCGTGAGGAGCAGACACCTGAGGGCAGAGTGCACATACAGTTTTAACAGCTGTGGTGGTTGGCATGGCAACCAGGTTTTGTTTGCATCCATCAACGTAGGAGCAATCATCTGAAGCACAATGATACCTATGCACAGACATGGGAACATTAATAGCAGGAAACACTGGTACTAACCTTGCTATCCACCCACATAGCAGAAAGACATTGTTTGGCTGCAGGCAGCTGCAATTCAGCATGGGCAAGATGGCGTACGATGCTTTCCCATTCACTCTTAATGTCAAGGACTTGTTTACATTCATCAAACCACTTATTCATCAGTGTGTCAAAATCATCAGACAATTTGGTATAATCACTAACAACAGTAGCACTCGTGGAAGTGGAGCCAGAGCTCAATGAATTACATGAAAAATGTTTGAGGGATGGTGGAAAACAGAGTGGCACACAACAACGGGTGAAAGTATGTGATGTGTTAAAAAATCTATACCCACAATAGGTTCCGGAATGTCTACCACTAAAAAGTTCCACTTAAGAAGCAGTCAGGTGAAGTATGCCCAGAGTGAGAGGTTGAACCTGCGTACCAAAGCTGTGTGGCATTGACAACTCACAGCAGCAGGTGATGCAGGTGGAGAGGGCCAGTTCCTACAGTAGTGGGTAGGAAGGAAACATCCACACCAGTAGCAATGAGGAATCCGGTGCCGGAAACAGAGTCACGTAAGTAGAGGCGACTGCTCCGAGAGTAAGTATGGTGAACAGAATGCAGCATCAGTAGGTGCCCGTTGTCCTCTGAACAGGGGGCGGCACCTACATCCACCCACTAGTTGCGTTTGGGTATGGCACTTCTTGGCAGCTGCAGCAAAGTGACTGTGGAAGAAACAGTATGGGTAGTGAGGCACCTATTCAAATGGGAAGCAAGTGAGTGGCAGAGGTCTATCTTCGGATTTTTCGGCGGAGGCCAGCTGTGATATCTCGGTTGTGAGGCAATGTGGAACGCCAGGTGGGTCGACGAGGTCGGCCGGCATGCGCAAGTGGCCCTGAGCGAAGGTGGGAGGAGATGCAGATGGAGCACGAGCACATACGTCGAGACGGGCTTCATGTTAGTAGGTAGCGTGAAACTGGTCACGATGCAGATGGGCTTGCTCGGAGACTCAAGGATATTGTAGACCAGAGCCGTCTTGACCAGTAAAGGCAGCTTGTTGGTCCAGACTGCCATCAGAGTTGAATCTGGCATTGCATGCTCAATGACCAGCAGTCAAGGACATCTACACAACTGGGAAAGTTTCCTATCACAGAGATGTTCTTCCTGCAGAATGTAGTGGATGATTTCGTCAGGAGTGTCACGCTCCAGGACGGTCTGCTTCACCACGAAGTAGCAACGAGTAATTGGAAGCAAATATTACCAGATTGCTGATTAGGTCAATGTGCTCAGGCAGGTGTGTGATGAGAGAGAGAAACAAGAAGCATCATCCAGGTAATGGTGGTCGAAAATTTGATCTACTAAGGCGAACCACGTAGTTGGAGCCTCGAGCGAAAACGGAAGCAGCTTGGGCAGACGTCCAGGTGGAGGAGGAGGGGGATAAGATGGCGCATAAGGTCCCACGTCTGGCACTGCAGCGTGAGGCTGGTGTTGCAGTCATTTAGGAGGCACGACATGGAAGGCCGATGCAGCTGAGGCACCGAATTGTGCTGAAGAAATGGGCGGTTAAGTGCGAGATAGCATAAGAGAGTCACACAATATGCCAGTGACATGAACGGATGTAGTAGGCCAAAGCGGGTGAGACACAGAAGGGGCCTGTTGGGACACAGACTGTGGCTGCACATTGAACACATTCTCCTGCCCTGAGACGTTCACACGCGAGAAATCACTCAACAGAGTATTGGGGTTAAAAACACAGTCACTAGGTAAACACTGCACAGGTGATTGTCCGAAAGATGAATGCACTACACTGTGCGCAACCAAAACTGCACACACAGGGAAAGGTGCAGAACGAGCTTGAGACAGAGGTCCTAAATTAAACACAGAACTCAAAGAAGACTCAGAAATGAGTCTGTTAGCCAGTTCATTCGACACAGGCAATGAAATATAGTTCTGTGACAGTGCACCACTATTCAGACTCTGTCCAGGCACATGGGTTGGGGATTGATACACTGGTGCACATGGCGGTGTCATGGCAGGCTGCAAATACAAATTTGAAGCACAGTACATTGAAATATCTGCAATTGTCACTGGTTGAAACTGGGCACACACAAAATAGTCCTGCAAAACATGAGAATTTTTCGTCATTTGAACACCTCAATGGAAGTTCGAGGTCACAAAGCTGGAATCTATTGTGTGACTCTGTGGATTGTTGTTCCGAGCCGAAATGAACAAGTCCAGAGAAAATTGCTGAGCTGTGTGATGAGGCATTGAAACAAATACACTCAACAAATCATGGGGCAGCAGTGAGTTGAAAGATGGTTGAGAAACCATGGTGAAGCCCGGTGTAAGTCAGACTGGCATTTTCATTATGGTTGTAACTATCGGAACACATACTGCCGTATTTTTCAAATTAACCCAGCGCGGGTGAGCGAAACACACTGGAACACGCACCGTAGCACAAGAAACTCAGTATGGGGTCACCAATGTGGGTTTTTCAAGGGGTGTGAGCCCCAGAAAACACATTTGTCTGCACAGCAATACTTTATTAAACCGACAGTTCAGAAGCATAGTGCAGACTAAATGTAATTTTTGGTGCCGACCAAGAGGTGACTCACCCAAAGATAATCATAAAGATATGATTTATTGTTCAGAGTCGATTACGGCTATCACTGCCAGAAGTTCATGGGTTATTATCACTTTCTGTGTCCGATTTTTAGGTATGAAGAGAACTATTCTAGTGGTGTGCCTCTAATGCCATATTTTGGTGTTTTTCCAAAAGGATTTTGTGCTCTAAGATGTCAAAAGCCTTACTTAGATCTAGGAAAATGCCAGCAGCATTTTGTTTATTATCAACTGCTTCTAGATCATTTTCTAAAAAAAATGTATATGGTAATAGTCACAAATTTATTTATTTTTTATTTTTATTTATTTATTTATTTTTTTCCGAAAGCCATGCTGGGCTTCAGAAAGAATTTCATTCTTGTCCAGGAACTCTATTGATCTGTTACACATTATTTTCTCAATGAGTTTGCCAAAAGCTGACAATAAAGAAACTGGTCTGTAGTTTTCTATGTTTGCTTTGTCACCTTTTTTATGGGTAGGGATCACTTCGGCAAGTTTAAGGCAGTCAGGAAAGGCTCCTGACAAGGATGAATGGATTATATCTATAAGTGGTACCACAATATTATTAACACATTCCTTTATGATAAAGTCTAGAATGTCATCTATTCCAGAAGTTGTTTTTTATGTATTTTGCAGCACATACTATTTCATTTGGGGTTGTTTCATAAAGATAGATAGAGTGAAGGCAAGAATTTATTGATTTGATCATTGACTGTGTTATTCTTATGATTATTCATTACAAGATATTTTCGTATTGTCTGCATAGTACTGGCTGAAGAAATTTGCAATCTGTTGGGGTTCAGTTATTCTATTGTTGCTACAGTTCAAGGTGATATTTTCTTTTCTATATTTATTTAGTTTAGTTTAGTTTATTATCATCCAAGGCATCATATACATGATATTGGAATTGTCATGTTTCTGTACAGCATTGGCACTGTTCAGATTTACAAATTGTATAACATACATACCAATTAACATTTTACATTATATTAAAAATTAGACAATTAGCTACTGCATTAGTCAGATATTAGACTTTGATATTGTACACTTCACTTACAGATATACATATACAAAAAGGTACATAACTTTTATAGTATGGCTGCTTCATACAATGGCAATTAGTAGAAATACATAGATTTTTTAAAAGTTTGGTGATTGAAAATATTCTTCTATTTCATAGAAACATTTATCTAATAGGTAGTTTTTTAATTCTAGTTTAAAATTTTTGTCATCTTCTGTTTCCTTTATTTAAACTGGCAAGGCGTTGTAAAGGTTTACTCCATGGTGGCTCACATGCTTTTGAGTTTTTGTTTTTCTCACTCTTTCTACATGCAGATTCTTACTGAAGCATGTATTGTAGTTGTGAAAATCTGAATTTGTATGAAAACTGGTCAAGTGTGTTCTGATATACATTACACTTTTATATATGTACAGAGAGGGTACAGTAAGAATTCCTAACTGGGAGAATAAAGGTCTGCAGTGTGTTTGAGGAGGGCTGTGTTTGCTTTCAGATTGCTCTGCTTTTATTTCCTGACTCTGTTATAAACTTGTCATTGGCCATTATTTTTGCCTGCCTTATATAACTCTCCTATGGTCTATATTTGAATGTATTTAGTAATGTAATTGTTGATGAGGGGTTTTCTTAAAAATGAGCAAGTTTCTTTTTGTGATGCTTGGGATTCTTATGCCTCTTGTTATCCATGTTTTTCCTTTTGTGGTTGTATTCCTTAACATATGTGTTATGAGAGGAATTGGTGTTTTGTAATAATTTTTGAAAATATCAGAGAACTTTTCAAACTTTTTGTTGGTGTCTCCAGCTGATTAACTTCATCCCACTTTTCTCCTGATAATAAGTAATTGAATGTGTCTATTTTCTCTATGTGGAACCTTCTTGCAGTGACAGTTTTTTTATGGTTTTGGACGGTTAGTGGATAGTCTGAGATCACTTGGGCATCATGATCACTAAAACTTTAGAACTTTTGCAGAGCAGGTTGTGGTTACAAATATTTGGTCTGAGGTTGTAGCTGTTGTTTTTGTGATTCTTGTTGGGGGTTTTATTGTTAGTTTGTAATAATTCTTTTCTCCTACTTACTACACAAAAATCAAAGTTGAAATTGCCAGAAATGACTCAAAGTTCCCATCAGGAGACTGCTAAACACTGATGACAAGTGTTTTTACAACACTAATGTCAATGACTGTTGCCTCAAAATCTATTTCTGTATTGAGGTGTTGGAAACTATCAACAGTTTTGTTTCTAAGTCTCTTCTAACTAATACTGCAGTCCCCCCCCTCCCCCCATTTTTGCGCTTATGTCAACAAAAAAATTTGCAATAGTGTAGCCAGGTATATAAAATAAGTGTATCTGGTCTTCCTTTAACCAGTGTTCTGAGAGACGCACAACACTGACAGACTGAAGTTCAGTATTGTGCAAGATCTCAAAATCTAAAATCTTGTTTGATACTGACTGGACATTTTGGTGGAATATGGAGAGAAAACTGTCACTTCTATTAATTTCTTTATGGGGCTTTAAATTGGGATTTGCATTTCCTAAGGGCATTATTATTACATCACTTACTTCAGCTTTGTTTGGCGAGATTCTATCCATAAAAAATTGCCTTTGTAGGTGCTTGGAGTGTTCTTTTGCTGTGAGACTGCTTCATTTGTGCTGTTGATGTTGTCTTCTTGCACCTGGTTGCTGTATCCCTTTCAGACATAGGTTGTAGGTGATGTGACATTAACATAGAGAGGGCCAATTAAATTAGAAAACATGTAAAGTAATTCATTGCAAAAAAGAAAATAAATTTATTTTCAAAAATTTCCAGAAATTTTTTACCCACACAATTGTGTGGTTTGGGCCTACACTACAATTTCTTATGATCTGCACAATCTTACAGTAACATGCCTTCATACTCATTTCTTCACATGATACAAGCAAAGACAGTTTGCATCTTTTGACAAACACAAGTACACATAAGATTTTTCACACCTACTTCTTGTATGCCAGTTGCAACCAATTCTGCACCATCTTGCAGATTTTAAGTCATCAACAGGACAGTGATCAAATTTGTTCAGTCGATTGTCCCTGAAAGGTGAACCATTTCTTTTGAGCTGTATTTACACCTTCTTTGGCTTCATTATGCTCTTCGTCAATGAATGGCATTCCATTTGGCAGTGAGATCAGGTATTCCCCACAGCCATCCAGAATTCCAGGATCAGGTATGTTGTCACACTTCATTAGCTTTACTGTCATCCCTATAATGAAGCCATGAATTCAGACATGCTATGTCCATCATTTTCATTGCATTTTGAAACAGACGTGTCTCCAAAATCTTATTCTTTGAAGTTGGGAACCAAGTGGAATCGAGGGTATTGTCATCACTGTTTAAATCCTCTACATCTGATGTGCTGAGTAAAGCAGCGATTGCAGGATCACTCAGACAGAGGTGCTGAAACTGCACCAGTACATTTTGTATTTCGGTTCGTGATAAATGTGATATTTTGAAAAAAAAAAAAAAAAAAAAAAAAAAAAGGCATAATAACATCACATGGTCATATAAAATAAATTGGTTGTCAGATATGATAGCTTCACATGTCAAAGCAAATAATGATATCAACACCTTGTCAACAAGTCTTTATCATAAAAATCTGACATTAGACCCAACATGCACAATTGTGCATGTGCTAATGTTTCTTATTATACCTCCAATAATTAAAAAAAGATTAATTTAAGAGATATTTATGTAAATTAATCTATCTACAGTAGATTTATGCCATTAAAATGAATGAAATCAACTATATATAACAACAATATAGACAAACCTTCGAACGTACACTTTCTTGCTGTCATTGTAAGTGTGCTAGAAATTCACCTACTGCTGGTTCAGATTCAGATCCTTTATTTGTCATTTAGCATTTGTTACATGCAATAGATTTGAAGCAGGTGCATTTAATTAACTGCGCTTCTAGGTAATGGTACGTAGGCAGTGGTGACGGAAAAGATGCGAGACTATATTGTTTTCATACAACGATTTATTAAATTTAAGAAAATACACTGCATTAGATAGTTCTTTACACTGGTTCCTGGAGGGTGTACACTCCCCCAGCAACAGAGTTTGAAGGCCGGTCAGGTGAGCCAGGCGATGGATGCGTGTCCGCGGTCACGCGCATTTTGTGTGCGACGGTCTTGCGGTGGTCAGACGGCGCAGCACTAAACACTCACGTGTGCGTCGGGAGCTCATGATCAGCTTGACCCACGTGTTCCATGGTAAAATGTCGTTACAAAGGAGCTGGGATACGTCTGTTCGACTCTATCCTATAGCGTGCACTGCCAGTCTCGCTCGCCCGTTGCGTGAGCGCATGTTTTTTAGCACCGTTGCCAAAATCCCACATAACGGGAGTTTGGCGAGACGCATCGGAGAATGCGTGTAGGCACTTCCTGGTGGCTGTGCCTCTGTCCGCTGCTTCTCGGTGTGGCTGCCAGACAGATCCCCCTTGGAGAGCGGAGCTCCGGAGTCGCAAGGGGGCGCTGGCGATGTAGTCGCACCTCGCGCACTGCTTGATTGACGTCAGCGTGGGTGCGATGGCTATGGACCGGGGCACGGTGATTGGGCGGCAGGCAGTGATGTCACTTTGCTCAGCTGGTGGCATGCACATGGTGTGAGCAAGCGCGTGGCCGGCTACTGACACCAGTAACAGATGACGTCACCGCACTCAGCTGGCGGCGCGTGGCTTGCGGAGCACTGTTGTGTGTGGCAGCACGTGGCCGACTATTGACAGTGGCGAGAAGCTGTCTTGTGTGCAGTGTGTAGCACGGTGGCAGTTAATGGGCGTAGCGAATTACACTGAGTTGTAGAAAGTCACTATCACTAATGTAAACAAGAAAACATAATAATAAAAAAATATGTCTGTGGCCACTCATTGTTCTTAGTTCAGCATTTAAAGGTTTCACTGACACCCGACACGGATGTGCGATGCGGGCCGGTCTTGACACAAGTGGCAGCGGAGTCCATGGAAGTGTGACGTACATGTCGATTCGGGGTCGACGCTCGCGGTAGCGGAGCTCCGGAGAATGTCCAGGGCAATGGGCGCGGTGCCATCTGGAAGGGCAGAGCCGGTGACGTGGGAACAGCTGGTGGCTGCGGCGTGGGGGCGGGCTGTGGCACACGTGGTGGCCCACTGACAGCCAGAGGCACGTGCGCATCATCCACAGCTGTCTGCCTGGCTGGCTATGCACGGGGCATCATCCGTCGATTTGTTCTCTGCTGGGTCATAAAAGTGAACAGCATTTGGAGTGGACAAGACGTAGGCCGGCTTCAGATTGTGAATGGCGACGGTTGATGACCTGCCATTGTATTTTATTGTGAACGTCTTCCTGTCTCGGGTGACCGCGCAGTGTGGCCTAGAGTATGGCGGCTGGAGTGGGGGCCGAACTTCGTCGGTGCATAGCATGACGTGTGTGCACCTCTGCAGATCGGCATGCACAAACGCCTTGCCGGTGCTGTGCCGTGTTGTGGGTGCAGTCAGAGGCCGGCCATGTGAATGCGTAGATGTTCTGCAAGCGGTGAGGCTGCAGCATTTTGCAGTGGCTATGTGTCTTTCACGAATTCACCGAGGATGGCAAGCAGTTGGCCGTATATGAGATCTGCTGGCGATGCGCCGATTTCGTCCTTCGGTGTCACTTGCAGGCCGAGAAGGATGAGTGGTAGTGCCTCCATCCAGGTGGCTTCTTGGCACGTCAGGAACGCCTTCAGTGTCCGATGTAGTCATTCCACCATACCATTGGATGCCAGGTGGTAGCTGGTCGTGTGGTATAGTCGCATGCCACACAGCATGGTCACGTGCTCGAACAGTGCACAGTCAAACTGATTGCCGTGGTCCATAGTGACGTGGCTGGGGTACTCGAAGCGTGCCACCCAGGTCTCGACGAAGGTGGTGGTGACCGTCTCGGCGGTGATGTCGGTGATGGGCGTGGCCTCTGGCCAGCAGGTAAAGCGGTCCACCATTGTGAGGAGGTAGCGCTTCCCTTGGGACAGAGGCAGTGGCCCGATGATGTCCATGTGGATATGGGCGAAACGCCCTGTCGTATTGGGGAAGGTGCCGACGGTTGCGTGCGCTTGCCTGCCGACTTAGGTACGCTGGCATGCTGTGCAGGTGCGTCCCCACTGCTGGAAGCCCTTGCGGGGCCTGGCCAGATGAAGCATGCAGCCACAAGCGACACAGTGGACTTTACACCAGGGTGTGACAACCCATGTACGCAGTCGAATGTGACGTGTCGGAACTTCTCCGGAAGGAACGGCTGATGCGTTCCCGTCATGACATTGCACCAAATTTTTTGGGGTGAGCCAGGGATCAGGACAAGTTCTAAGTGTAGGCCGCTGGTGGTGTCACGAAATTTCATCAGTTCTTCATCGTTCAGTTATTCATTACCGTTTCGATTTGATGAAACTGCGCTGCATGTCGTCCAGCCACATCCCAGGAGTCTTCCCTTTTTTCTTTGGACCATGTTGGGCGGCAGTCAGGGGCTCAAACACCGCAGCAGCGTTATGCAAATGGCGCCGATAGAAATTAATCATCTTGAGGTAACGCCGCAAGCCTTTGTGTGTCATTGTCCTAACTGCCTTGACTTTGTCCAGCAAAGGTGTGGATCTGGCAGTCGCGATCAAGTGACCGAGGAATTCGATTTCAGCGACCTCAAATACGCATTTCTGCGGGTTAATGACAAAGCCTGCTTCACTGAGGCACTTGAAGACGGTTGTCAGGTGGCTGCGGTGGAGCTCGGGCGTCTTAGAGAACATGAGGATATCGTCCAGGTATGCAAAACAGCACGGCAAACCTCGTAGAACATCGTTCAGGAAACGCAGCATTCCGTAGCCCAAACGTCATGAACATGCTCTCGAAGAGCCCGAAGGGTGTGGTGATGGCTGTTTTTTACATATCCTCGGGTGCCACGGGAGTCTGTGTGTACGTCTTCATGCAGTCTACCTTGTTGAATACCATCAGGCCTGCCAGGGAGTAATTGTAGTCTTGCAGATGTGGCACCGGGCATCTGCCTGGCACTGTCCTTGTATTGTGTGCGTGGTAGTCACCACATGGACGCCACGAATTGCCTTTTTTCGGCACTAAATGCAGGGCAGACGACCACGGGCTGCAAGATGGGTGGACAATACCCTGATGTAACATTGTCTCGAACTCAGCCTTCACAGCCGCAAACCAGTCAGGAGCAAGACAGCGTGGGCGGCAAGAGACAGGAGGGCTGGGAGTTGTGACAATGTGGAGCATAGTTGTGTGTTTGGTCTCCTTTGGCATCCCACACGGTCGAGTTAACTCGGGAAATTTAGCCAGAATATCCGTAAATGGCCCGGAGCATGTGACGGGTTTCACACTACAAATTACGGCCTGTCTTTGTTGACCCACAATTTTCAGTGTTGTCGTCGGGTCTATCAACTGTCCACAGGCAACCTCGGCGAGCAACTTGTAGTGTGCCAAGAAATCCATGCCTAATATTGGCTCCTTGACATCAGTGACGGCGAACCTCCAGGCAAATGTGCGGCGTAGTCCGAGGTCCATGTCCCAATAGTTGGTGTCGTATGTTTTGACTGACGAATTGTTCACTGCCATGAGGCACAGAGTTTCCACCTTCCTCTTTTCATGCAGCAGGGACCTAGGAAAAATTGACAAGTCCGATCCAGTGTCCACCATGTGGCTCACGCCCATGCCCTTTTCCGCTACGTATAGATGCCTAGATATCATGCTGCATCCGGGTGCGTCTAGTTGCAGTTGGCGTTTGGGTGTGAGCAGGGGGTGCAGCACTTCGTCCCGTCATTGCCGAAGTGGGTGCGGTACCAGCAGAGGTCGGCCTGCCCTGACATCGGCGAAGTTCCGTTAGAGTGGCTGTTGCCCGCGTTGCTGGCTGTGGGAGCCGTGGCGCATGTGGCCCGAACTGTTGCCGCTGCGATGAGTGCTGCCATCTTGCCGTGAGCGCACCACTTGTGTGGATAGTGCTGCACCTGGGCGGTCAGACTCTGCACTAGAAGGTGCAGGTTGCTGTCAGCTGTTGGGAGTGCTGGCTGCATGGGTGGCCACGGAGTGATGGCTGGGGAAGGGGGAGCGACGTCGTAGGCTGCAGTAGCAGCGGTATTCGGTGCTGTTGCCAGTGCATCGTGCACGCTGTCCGCCAAGTCCTCAACTGAGTCCAGCTGCATATCTGTGCCAGGAGACTGTGCACCCAGATCGTACGAAGCAACATGTCTGGCACCATCTCGGGCTGGGTGAGGCTCCGCAGATGACTCAGAAACTCAGACGGTCGTCGGTCACTGCATTCCTCCTGCCGCAGCAACTGTTGCACTCGTTGCTCCTGTGACGACAAGACTCGCCGGATGAGTTCATCCTTAAGTCTTTTGTAAGAACATTGGGTGACAGGGGCGGTTATCACGTCTCGTACTTACGCAGCATAATTTTGGTCCAGCTGGCTCACCACTCGGCCGAATTTCGTTAGGTCGCACGTGATATTATTACTCAGAAAGACGGCCTCCACCTGGCTGAAACACATTACTGGGTCACGAGGCCAAAAGGGGGGCAGCCTGTTGACGCTGCGGAGACGGGCGCGAAAATTGGTATGGCGGCACTTTGTACACTGACGTGTTCATCTCCTGAGTCCGTGCGTGCAGAGCGCGCCTGTAGCTCGTTCTCTAGTGCATGGTTGTGCTCTGCCAGCTCCTCCACCATCTTCCTTAATTCCTCTAAGGTTGCCATTGTAAATGTTAACGTGTAACAGGGAATAGGCACACGAAACAATTGTCACGTTACACAAATTAATACGACACAAACAAGAAAATACACGATAACAGAAAAAAAGGTTCGAAAATTGTTCACGCTAGTTCGCGAGGGCGGAAATGTTTTTGTACAGTTCGCGGCTTTGAATCACACGTAATTATAGTTCGTCACCACGTGTCCTTGCTTACTAATCACGTCGGGGTCACCACTTGAAGCGAGCGCATTTAATTAACTGTGCTTCTAGGTAATGGTACGTAGGATGTGGTGACGGAAAAGATGCGAGACTATATTGTTTTCATACGGTTTATTGAGTTTACGAAAATACACTGCATTAGATAGTTCTTTACACTGGTCCCGGGAGAGTGTACACTCCTCCAGTGATCGAGTTCGACGGGCGGTCGTGTGAGCGCGGGCGTTGGACGCGTGTCCGCGGTAACGCGCGTTTTTGTGCGGCGCTATAAATGCCGCACTGCCAGTCGCCACGGTCGACGGAGAAGCAGTAAACACTCTGTGTGCGTGGGGAGGTCGTGATCAGCTCGCCCCACGTGGTCCGCGGTAAAATGTCGGTACGGAGGAGCTGGGATACGTCCGCTCGACTGCGTCCTATAGCACGCACTGCCGGACTCGCTCTTCGGTTGCGTAAGCGCGCGTTTTTTAGCGACATTGCCAAAATCCCGCGTAACGGGAGATTGGCGAGACGCACCGGAGAATGCGTGTAGGCGCTTCCTGGCAGCTTCGCCTCTGCCCGCCTCTTCTCGGCGTGGCTGCTACAGATTTTTTCAATATAATAATTAATTAATATAACAAAATTACAATATTTACAAAGTTATATTAGGCAATTCACAAAATTTTTCTATTAATAAAAATGGTTCGATAACAGGAAACTGTGCAGCTTTTCCTTGAAAGTTTTTACAGGCATTACTGTTACA
The DNA here is from genome assembly GCA_026315105.1 of Locusta migratoria. Lineage (NCBI taxonomy): Eukaryota > Metazoa > Arthropoda > Insecta > Orthoptera > Acrididae > Locusta > Locusta migratoria. Next base: position 599,667,707 of record CM048744.1, read on the forward strand.
TGTTCACACAATTTGTTGTACATTTTGATGGCCATGTAGATGTGACTATTGTAGGATTTAGCTTGTCGGTTTGGCGATAAGAGCAGAGTAGAACACGTTCTTGTATTATAATCATATCTTTCATTAGTTACACTTAAATTTGGTAATTTAGCAAGAATGTAATTTACACTTAATAAATTAATTATGGTTAAAATCCTATATTTAGTGAATAGATATTTACAATGAGTTGTATCATCTACTTTTGCCATTATTCTAAAGACTTTTTTCTGAATTATAAGAATTGTATTTACTTTTTTGCTGTTTCCCCACAGAAGTAATCTGTATTTTAGAACAGAGTGAAAAAAAGCAAAGTATGCTGTCCTTACGTATTCAAAAGTGACTCGTGATGTGAGTCTCTTCAGTAAGTATACTACTCTCGACAGCTGAACTATTACATGTTCTGCATTGGTATTCCACATCAGTTGGTTGTCAAGTATAATGCCTAAAAATTTTATATTTTGTTTCTCTACATTCTCAGTTCTTGATAGACTGAACCACATGTCCTGTGTCTTACTTATATTTTGTAGCAGACCATATGCATTAAACCTTAAAGCTGCACTATCTTTTACTTTATCCATTTTACTGGTGATTTCTTCCATTACGTAATTCACAGAGATAAAAGTTGTCTCATCAGCATACCAGCATACATATATGTCGTTACGTCGTCTATAGTGTCTGGCAAGTCATTCATTTGTACCAAGAAAATAAGAGGTCCTGATTTGGATCCTTGTGGTACTCCTTGTTGAACGTCTAGTATTTTTGATGGGTGACCTCCTGGACTCACCACCTGCATTATTTTATAGAGGTACGATTCTAAGAGTGTTACGCTTTTGCCACAGATTCCATTGTCTTGTAGTTCATTAAGCAAAACCAGCGTAGAAACATGGAATAAACACACATTATGCACATTACCACAGTCAATCCACGATTGTGTGATGCAGGCCTGGACTTCCTAGCGTGCATCACAGAGAAACAAAGCGAGCAAAACCAGACCCAGACAATTGTGCGTGCAGAGCCTGAAAGGGGTATATTTCTCCAGTTTCCTCAGACTCGTTGGTTGTTTCTGCCTTGGGGCTAGCTGGTTCAGTTCTGGCTTTTAAGAATGCTACTTTTTGTATCATGCACTTACTCACTGGTACTGGACTAAATACACCAGTTATGAACTTTAGAGGTATGACTGACGATGTTTCGTACTCCAGACTTGTTGTTTTGCCCCCATATGTTGAGAACTTTAATTACGCCAAGTTGCTTTGCTACTCTGTTCAGATGGAGTCCGTGATTTGTGTGGAGTCATCACATTTTTATGATCTCAAATCGGCTAGAGATATTTTGATATTTTGAATTTCTATGCATCTCTTTGTTTACACAATCCACCTTGAAGGTCATGGCGATGTGTAACCGCAAAGACAATTACGTTTGTGTTTTTGAACTGAAGCAGTCTTTGTTTAAGACAATTACTGAGTTCTTTTGTGCTGTTCATATCTATGTCATTTGTTCCACGAAGGAAAACGGAAAAATCATTTCTGCTAAAGTTCAACAATTTTTTGCGATTAGGTGCAGTCACATCTGCAAAACGGACACCTGGTTTCACAACGCCGTTGATTTAGTTAATTTACTTAGTTAAATTACTTAACTGCAACTAAATGATACATAGAAATACAGCCATATATGTCGGTATTAACACTATGTAAGGTTACAAACTTGTGGATCATCTGCCGTGCATTATGTTAGTGTTGCCGCGGCAGAGTGGCCAAGCGAGGCCATTCCCCGTCTGGGGTTTGAATCCTCCCTCGGCCATGGATGTTTGTGCTGTCTTTATTATGAGTTAGTTTATAAGTAGTCTATTTTTCAAAAGAGATAGATTGGCTGGCCAGTACTTACCTTTTCGCTGTACCGCCAATAGTCACACACAGAAAAAAAGGCGAAATTAAACAAGCTTTCAGAACTGTGTTCCTTCTTCTGGTGGAGAGGAGGCAGAAAAAGAAGAGAAAATGAATAGCAAAGGAAGGGAAAGGTAATTCATGACCTAGGTCATGAGGATGGTGTTATAGTGCATTCCCCCAAAATAGTACTCCATATCTAATTTCTGATTGGAAATGTGCATGATACGCTTTTACCACTATTTCTTTGTTACAGCTTGTGATTAGTATCTGTAGCATGTAACAGACTAATGACAGTTTACTTGTAAGAGCTTTAATATGAGTGTTGCATTTTAAATCACTATGTAGATACACTACTGGCCATTAAAATTGCTACACGAACAAAAACTGCAGATGATAATCGGGTATTCATTGGACAAATATATTATACTAGAACTGACATGTGATTGCATTCCATGCAATTTGGGTGCATACATCCTGAGAAATCAGTACCCAGAACAATCACCTCTGGCTGTAATAACGGCCTTGATACGCCTGGACATTGAGCCAAATAGAGCTTGGATGGTGTGTACAGCTAAGATGCCCATGCAGCTTCAACATGATACCACAGTTCATCATGACTAATAACTGGCATATTGTGACGAGCCAGTTGCCCAGCCACCATTAACCAGACATTTTCAATTGGTGAGAGATCTGGAGTATATGCTGGACAGGGCAGCAGTCGAACATTTTCCATATCCAGAAAGGCCCATACAGTTCCTGCAACATGAAGTCGTGCATTATCCCTAGGGTTTCACAGGGATTGAATGAAGGGTAGAGCTACAGGTCGTAACAAGTTTGAAATGAGCCTAATAGAGCTTGGATGGTGTGTACAGCTACAGATGCCCATGCAGCTTCAACATGATACCGCAGTTCATCATGACTAGTAACTGACATATTGTGACAAGCCAGTTGATCGGCTACCATTGACCAGACGTTTTCAATTGGTGAGAGATCTGGAGTATGTGCTGGACAGGGCAGCAGTCGAACATTTTCCATATCCAGAAAGGCCCATACAGGACTTGCAACATGCAGTTGTGCATTATCCTGCTGAAATGTAGGGTTTCACAGGGATCAAATGAAGGGTAGAGCTACGGGTCGTAACACATCTGAAATGTAACAACCAATGTTCAAAGTGCCGTCAAAGTGGACAAGAGGTGACCAAGACATGTAACCGTTGGCACCCCATACCATCACGCCAGGTGATACGCCAGTATAGCGATGACAAATACATGCTTCCAATGTGCGTTCACTGCGATGTCGTCAAACACTGATGCGACCATCATGATGCTGTAAACAGAACTTGCATTTATCCGAAAAAAGGACTTTTTGCCATTTGTGCAACCAGGTCAGCATTGTGAACACGATTGTAGGCGCTCCTGTTGCAAACGTTGTTGAACTGTTGGTGCAGATGGTTGTTGATTTGCAGACGTCCCCATCTGTTGACTCAGTGATCGAGACATGGCTGCACGATCCATTACAACCATGCAGATAAGATGCCTGTCATCTCGACAGCTAGTGATGCGAGGCCGTTAGGATCCAACAGGGCGTTCAGTATTGCCCTCCTGGACCCACCAATTCCATAGTCTGCAGTCATTGGATCGCAACCAACGCGAGCAGCAGTGTCGTGATACGATAAACCACAATCGTGACAGGCTACAATCCAACCTTTACCAAAGTCAGAAACGTGATGGTACGCATTTCTCCTCCTTACACAAGACATCACAACAACGTTTCACCAGGCAACGTCGGTCAACTGCTGTTTATGTATGAGAAATCAGCTGGAAACTTTCCTCATGTCTGCACATTGTAGGTGTCGCCACCGGCGCCAACCTTGCGTGAATGCTCTGAAAAGCTAATCATTTGCATAATTATCATAGTATCTGCTTCCTGTCAGTTAAATTTCGCATCTGTAGCACGTCATCTTCGCGGTGTAGCAATTTTAATGGCCAGGAGTGTATATTCCTTGGAACTTCACATCATCTACCAATTTTAAGCTTCTGTTATTTATTTTCAATGTATGGCTATTTTGTTGTTTTTGGTGGGATAAAAGAATGTACATGGCTACTGTTTTTCTAGTGTTTATTATAAGTTTATTTATTTTGAACCAGTTTGTAAGCTACAGACTAATAACTCAGCAGTTGAGTCTGATAGCTTTACAAACATTTGAACAGTTGTTAGATATTGTAAACAATCCAGCGCTGCATGCACCGTAAAAGCGGATAAAGTCAACCATGGTGGGTAAAATCGACCACTTACGATTCTCTACATCGAGTCGATTACCTTCGATAAATTTTAATATTTCGCTAGGTGGCAACACTGATTCACTATCACAACATTAAACATAACAATAGCTTTGTTCGAAGAGCTGCTTTCTGGCTACCGCGCATGGGCAATATGAAAGTTCGTTTTTGAAGAGCACCTGGCCCTGAATATGGCTACTTAGAGTGGGGCGCCAGCTGTTCGAAGAGCTACTAGCAAGCAGAGCCAAGTAGCCCGAACGCAGCCCGAGGAAATTCTCCTGGCAGTCAAATTCGCGCATGCGTGTAGTGGGGAATCACGATGCGCCCTTGTTCAAAATGAAAGTTATCTCAGGATTCGAAACATTGGTCTACTATATGTTTGTTCTGTAATTGTACGATCTTATTTCTTCTTATAAAATCACCTGCAGAAATTGACAGAATACAAATTTACATTTGTTCCAGATGTCGAGCGAATCAGATTGCGTCTCCAATGACGCTGATTTCTACACAGTGTTGTTGCATCTAAATGAAAGGCAGACATCGGAATTTCTTTTTTTGTTTCTGTTGTTTTATTTATTTATTTTTGTGTGTCACGTTTCTCAGATATGGAATTCGTCCAACATTTTTGGGTGAGGCGGCTTCTGGCAGAACAATTTAGAAAATTATCAGTAACAGGATGCGGGAATGGGGGAAACACTCCTATTATAACATGATCTGATTCTTTTTGTGGTTTGCTGGCCATGAAGTTGCAGAATTTCGTAGTGTCCCAGACAGATTGAAAATTTATCAGCTTGTTGCGTTTGGAAATTAAAATAGCATAAAAATTTATTAGTAGCCTGAGTATCGACATTAGGAAAGAGATGACATAGAGTCTCATTTGCGCAATAAAGGAATACCAGGTGCTATAGCTGGGACCCATCTCAGAATAGACAGGCCCAAAGAAGATCGAGAATTTTTTTCTCTTTCACTTGCAGGTGGTTTCAGCAAGAGACGCATTAGAGACCTATTCTGAATTGGTCCACAATATCAGAGTATCCAGAACGTGTACGCTGTCGGAAACCACTGCAGCAAAATGCTTAAGGTTTTATATTTGGGGTGAAACCGAAGAATTGGGCGTTTATTACGACGCGACAGTCATTTATTCTCGCACTAGACTGCAGTGAATGCTTTTCCACATTTTTGTTTCAAATAAGCCGCCCCACCGCCCTGCAGTTGCTGTTTCCATTTAAATATCTCGCTCTGGATCTTGCAAAACTCTATTAGCTAACGTAGAGTTTCCACACCACAACATTTTCTGTGTGCAGAACACGAGTGGTTCCTGTATGGGAGAAACAACTCTATACATAACCATAATACACGAATTATGAAACACCTACACCTGACAAGAAAACACAAAGTGAGAACTCAGGACAGTATTGTACAGTAAGTTGATTCATGACATTAAACAAATAACTAGTAGGCACAGCTTAAAAAAAAATCTGTCAAAATTGTTTCTCCTTACAAAAAATTATATGGCGAAAGAGTTTTTCAATAAAATATAATCTGAAAAAAGTACCAACAACTTTCTTTAACGAAATGCAAAACTATATATTTTTTTATGTAGTATGCCTATCCTGTTCTATATTGTATATGTTTTTCTATATATTATGTCTATCTTTCATTTAAGTATACGTATAAAATATGTATGTTTTTGACAAAACCCATCTCATGTAATTTTGTAAATGATAAATGGAGAATAAACAAATCAAATCAAACGTGTTGTAAATAACATTTGCGCTGTTGCTGTTCATTCCAGTGCCTCTTCATGCTACACTTGCGAAGGTGGCAAACAGGCTAAATAAAACTAGATTTTGTTCGAAGAGCCCAAACACCAAGCATGGACACATGTGTAGTAGTGCCTGTTTGCTGGAGGTTTGTTCGAAGAGCTACATAGATGGAGATCAAGGTGGTTACATTCTAACCTCCTTAATGGAGATCCTCCAGCAGCAATGCAGGCACTACTGCGCATGCGTTACGACGATGACGTCACGTGCCTTGCATCGAGGCCAACAGGAAAGACATGCCACAGCATGCCTGTCAAATCACGTAAGCAAACTAGGCCTGACCTGGTGCGATTGCTAGCCGAGTGGCCTGCCGCTATGAGGCAATGGGTTGTGCCCCAGCAGCCAGCCATCAGCTAGCGATTGCGCTGGCCCAGGCCTACCTTGCTTATGTGATTTGACAGGCACACCACGGCCCGTCTTTCTCGTTGGCCTCGCCCTGCACAGTGCTGGTTCCTTTTAAAATGCGTCTGATGTACAGCTACTTTCTCCTCCATTTACATGCCAACCCTTAATACTTGAAATTACATTCACCTATATATATATATATATATATATATATATATACATGGGATCAAGTTAATGTTAGAATTAACCTTCCACTGATTCTTTTTTTTTTTTTTTTTTACAAGCCCCGAACGCCCAATATATATATATATATATATATATATAATATAGTGAGGACAGTTACAACTCACCGCAAAGACGTGGCGACGAGATGCAACAGGCACATACAAAAGTGCCTGTCGCATCTCGTCGCCACGTCTTTGCGGTGAGTTGTAACTGTCCTCACTATATTATTTATTCCAACCTGGACTTTCCATTATATATATATATATATATATATATATATATATATATATATATATATATATATGTATATGTGTGTGTGTGTGTGTGTGTGTGTGTGTGTGTGTGTGTGTGTACTTTCAAGGAGGCAAGGAAACATCCCCCACTACTCTCCAACCACGATAGAATGAAAGAATCCTACATTAATTATCGTGTGTAGTGTAGTTAGAGGTGTAGCTGGGAGTTTGTGTGAGAATTTTGTATAATCATGTCTCAGTTTATAGATTTGTAGATATTTACCCCACATACATGCAAATTGTGACTGAAAGGAATCCCTGTTCATATATAAAAGGACTTCCTAGACTTCAAATCAGTTGATGTCAATCAAACAACCATTCTGTTACAGAATGCCAGACATGTTTAACTTAGTATGTGCTTCCCAGGCAAAGGAGCACAGGTGTGACAGCATCACAAATAAACAAATGAATACACACACGCACATACACAAACACAAACCCAAGCTTTCGCAACCCAGTTGCTTCTTCAGGCAGAAGGGAAGGAGAGGGAAAAGGAAATGGAAAAGGAAATGATGAGGGTTTTAAGGAAGGGGGTAAGGAGCCATTCCAATCCCGGGAGAGGAAAGACTTACCTTGGGGGAAGAAAAGGAAAGTGAACAAATACACACACACACCCATACATTTACACAAACACATTTAGGCAGACATACTGTGTTTGTGTCTGTGTAAATGTATGGGTGTGTGTGTATTTGTTCACCTTCCTTTTCTTCCCCCAAGGTAAGTCATTCCTCTCTCGGGATTGGTATGGCTCCTTACCCCCCTTCCTTAAAACCCTCATCATTTACTTTTCCATTTCCTTTTCCCTCTCCTTTGCTTCTGCCTGAAGAAGCAACTGGGTTGCAAAAGCTTGCTTATGTGTGTGTGTGTGTATTCAGTGGCGTAGCTATGTCACCAAGGGCCCCGGGGCAACAATGACATTGGGGCCCTCTTTACACTAATACTGTGCAAATGCAGAACTACTTCATCATCAGCTCCTTACCGCCCACTGGAAGACATAATAAGGTACACCTCAATACTACTAAGTAAATTATTATGTGTAACCCAGCAGATAATATTTAATCACACTCTATAATATAACTGTGAAAGTTTGTTATGCTTTCAGGCAAAAATTACTAGGTGATTTGGATGAAATTTTGCAGAGGGCTAGATAGAGTTGGACCTGGGTAGACATACAGGTGAAAATGCCCCATGGGATATTTTTCGTCAGCGGTTACAGCAGGCGGACTTTTGTCAGTGCCGACAACTCTCTCTCGCTAAACTACTGCGCTGTTGGCCCATTTCGTTGACAGCCCAGTCAAAGAAGGAAAATAGGGGAAATATTCGTGTAGGATGGTTTCATCAAAAGTAAGTTGCCGGATTTTGTCTGATGAAACACTTTGGATTGAGCCGTGCCCCTACCAGGCTTCTTGAAGTATATGTTAGTGTCTGGCCAGGAAAAAGTAATAAGTAAAATAACTAAGTCGATATCTTGGCTTATTATCGTGGCAGCGTCTTGATGCACAATTCACTATTGGGACAAAGTACTTATTACATGAAACTTCTGATTCGTGAATGTAATTAAACCTTTAAATGGTAGAATAAACAAATAGTGGACGGGTAGAGACGTACCTTAAAAGATTGTGTGAAGTTCTTTGTTTTTCACCTCGAAGAACGGAGCAGAATGCGGCGAAGGGTATAGCGTTAGTATCAACGTAAATTGAAAACCGAGTAGTTATTATGGTATGGGAAGGTGCTGTTCCCAGAAAAAAGCCACATAATGCCGAATCCATTTACCGCCTACCATTGCAAGGTAGTGTGTAGAAAGGTATGAAGATTCTGTTCGGTATTCCTTTCAGTGTTAACGCATTTGTGGCAAATAAACATGCCTGTTTTCTGGCGCAACGCATTTTGTGGAAAATGCACACTCTCCAGGTCTGTCTGCGCAGTAGATCATCTGTGATTCATGAGGTGCACTGTGGAAGGGTAAACACCTTGTAATTTCCTTTTGCAACGTAATGGTGTAGACAGAGTGGGGGCTCGCTTTCTCGCTATTCGTTTTGCAGGTGCACAAAGAACGGCACTGCCTGACCATTCCAACGGTATGCCGTTTCACGCACCTTCTACCCTCCAACCTCTACCCCATCCCTTCCTGCTGTCACCTGTCACATCCCCACAACAAATCATATGCCCAATACTGTTCTTAAATATACTGTATACATTTAATATTTTGTCTTAGTCCATTCTGTTTAATAATAACTATATTAACATTTTGGCTGCCAAAGGTATACTTGGGTTACCGACCCCCGGGGACCATTTACTTTTTTCCATATTCTGCTTTAGTTAGCTTGAAGTAAGTTATTTAAGTACAAATAAGTTGAAAATACTGCAATTTAGTATCTTAGTTTAACATGGTGCCAGAGTAAAGTGCATGTCGCTAATAATTTTGGGTTGGTACTCCTGTAAGTCTTTCATTCCACAATATTATTTGCGTACAGTTCCACTATTGGTTTTCTGCATTGTTACTACAGTCTTTATTAAGTGTTGTTTGCTCCGTAACACAGTGATATTGTACCAGGAGAAAGTGTCTCGTAGAAGTTATGTAGATGACCAAAGGCATTTACAGAAGCTTTTAGATGAAGTTATAAACATAAGTGAAGAAGATGAAGATACTACTGAAATGGAAAAATAAGAGGAATGTGTTGATGCTGAGTACTGTTCATGGTGAGAAAGAAGTTGAAGTTCAAAACCAGAGGGGTACAACGAAAAAACCAGTAATTATAACTGACTATAATATCATTTATAGATCTCTCAGCAAATTAAGTCCTATATTGTCTAAGGCGGGGTGTGAAATGGTACAGGAAGCTTGCAATTGAACTGTTGACAGGGTCAGCACTGGTAAATGCTCTTGTGACTTACCGATACATCAACAACAAGATCATCTCAATCACAGAATTCAAAGAGGAAGTGACTTTGAGACTACTCCATACAGAAGATGCCGATGCCCCTGAGAAATCTCTCACCGTAGCCACCGAGCTGCCTGCAGATTGTGATCTTGTGAACACGGGAGCAGCAAGTCATAGGTGTACAGATTAAGAATGAATTTGGACGAGAGCAGACTATCAAGAAATACAAACAAACTACATGGAAATATAAGAAATTGTGACTCATTTTTTGCCAAGAGTGTTTCTTCATAAAGCACAGTGCATGCAGGTGTTAGAGATACAAAGTGAAATTGCCCAAATTTTTCAGGCTGTTTCATTGTTGTTGTAATTAGAGTTGGAGAATGTAATTAAAACTTTATGTGATATACAATCTATTGTATAAGTAATATGTAACACCAAATAATAAATTATGAAAAATGGAAACTCCAATATGACTGGGCCGTGTGAGTTATATATAATTCACGATTTCAAGTGTCAATAACTACTCTTGAGCTCTTAAAAACTGGAGGTCACGAACATGATTTGGTACTGGGGGCACAACGTACTGTAACACCAAGTCACAGCACGCTACTGTGAGTTACAACTGCACCACGGAGCTTTAAATGGAAAAAAATGTCCGTGAGTTGTATTTATTTCACGTGGCCCGAAGAGAAGAGTTTCTGTAACTTATATTTAACTCAGGTGGCAGTCAATGTGTTAAAACATTGTTTTCTAAAAGTTGGGAATTTTTCTATTTCCTGTAACACGAATACTATTAGTCCTTGAAAAAAAAATAATAATCATTTTTCGCGCCTCACTGTGTATCATGAACTTAATAGGTGGCGTTTATCAAGTCCGGGGGATTTCGTTCGTGTTTCCTCACGCACCAAAGTCAGAATGAAAGAATACCTACTGAAGTAATACAAACTGTTAGATTGCAGATGTTGGCAAAGATATTATTTCTGATCGGTAATTATCGATAAGCGTTTTCGTGACTGCAGTACATTATAGTAATAATATGGGTAAACAATTAAAAAGTAGTCTATTTTTTACACTTATTTTACAATCTTTTCCTGGCTTTGGGTTTTGCAAAATCATCAATGAGGTCTGTTAAATCTAGACTTGATGCAGCCTTGTTTTCGATTGCTATGAGAGCCAAATGTCCGAGTCAAACTTGATCCATACTGTACCTCAGATGCATTTCGATAATCTTTAATATGCTGAACGACCTTTCGGCTGCTGCAGAAGAATAAAACTGCTGTAAATACTTCCGTAACCTCACATTCTAATAAAGCATATTTTGTTATAATTTCCTTACATAATTGGCGAACTGTCCATGTTGGGGTCAATTTCGGCAGGAGAAATTAAAATTCGAAATTCCTTCATTCAACTAAAATATTATATACAGTATAACGTCTATTATCCGTAGTAATTTGGGAACGTGGATATTCGGAAAACCGGTTTATTCGGATATTCGAACTGTACACTCCTATTTGCCAATAAGAAGTACTCTACAGTAAATGGATTTATACTGTATTTGGAGGAGCGCCATCCTTCACATTGGGCCGAGCCGGCCCGCTGCAACCCTTGGAAGACGCAGCAGTTACTGTTAGCAGCTCTGATGCTGCCGCTACTTCTGCGGTCTGAAGTGTGCCGATTGTTGGACACATTGACTGGCAGCTCCGCTTGTCAGCAACGCCACATAGTGGCGTCTTGTGAAAGGCCCAATTAGAAGCACTGTTCCGCCAGCCGATGGCCCAGTGTGGTTACTGTGGGAAACTTGGTTTGAGGGGAAGGGATATGATGGACGCTAGGGAGGTAGAGTAAAAAGAAATCGTCGCACACGAAGCTCGGGGGCCCCGGGGCACTGTCCCGCCTAGCCCTATGATAGCTACGCCACTGTGTGTATTCATTTGTTTATTTGGATGCTGTCACACCTGTGCTCCTTCGCCTGGTGAGTAATCTTCGTCTATTTTTTATTTATAATTATTCCTGCTAGGAATTTTTCGTCTTAATATTAGTATGTGCTTCGTTCAACATTATAGTAATATTGACCTTACATTTTTTATCTAAAGGAAAGTGTTCCTCAAAGCAATTTCTTACTCTTCTTAAATCTGGTAATCTACACAAGGACCTATATCAATAATCAATACATGGCTTGATTTATTAACTATGTTTGTATGGATAAAGATTGCAATTGTTTTGTGAGTCCTGTATCTGTGTCATTGTAATTTCTGCTTCAATATGTTACTCAGTTATTTCGTCTTTAAACCAATATTTTGTATCTCGATATTATGTAACTTAATAGCCATGAAATTCGCTTTGAGGCACCTCACATTCATTCACTATGCCATTCATTCTTTCACATATGTTCTCACAGGACGGATTATAAAAAGAAAAATTCGGAGTTGCGGAGGCCACAATTATTCATTTTACATACCATCGTGCAGATATATGACAAAAGCGCAAATAGGCACCACGTGCCTTAGCACAACCAATTCAACAATTCCCGACTGCAAAGCCCAATGCAGCTACACATATTGACAGGCAGTACACTTTATCCAAATACATTTCCATCACTATCCAATACATCAAATGCCTAAACTTAATCTATGTCTACTATGATTCTTATATAGACCATTCATGAAACTACCTGCTTGCAATCCCCCTTAATGCTTTAAGGTTATTCCAATATACTCCTCCTTTCTTTTGCACTCTTCTCGTATATACATCTTGCTGAGCATTGCTGTTTAGTCATATGTAATTGCCTTGTGGTATCTCAGTGTACCTATTGCTTGTTAATAACTTTTAATTCCGTATTTAAAATAGTTAATTGGTTAGTGGTTATTTAGGTTGATTTTAAATGTCCATGTCCGGCTAGCTATAAGATATCATTATAGCAGTTAGTTATATTTTCGTGAATATAGTTTATTTAGTCTTTCTTTTATATAGTTTATTTAGTTCCACATGTATATAGGTCACTTACTTCGTGTATATAATTTATTGTTCTGTGTGTAGATAGCTTAGTTAGTTTCATTCGTCTTATTTTAAAAAGTTTAAATCACGTAATAAGTTTGGCCTCAGTTTGGGTTTTATAATTGTTTGCATGCACAGTGTTAGGTCGGACACGCCCCAACATCTGATTAACACCTTTTGCTATATTAAGTCTTGAGCACTGGCGGCTGGTCGCCGTCATTTGTTTTAGTGCCGACAGGCAGGGTTTACAAACCGTTCCCACAGCAACAATTTTGACAGCTGGTCGCCATCAGTTGTTTTAGTGCCGACAGACAGTGTTTATAAATAGTTTCCGCGAAGTAAAATTTAACTTACCCACACGACTCTTACAGTGCGCACAGTAATAAGCGTGCACTTCTTTAAAATTATGCAAACATTTACGTCAAATCAGGTTAGTTTGTCTGTACGCAGTGTTATTGAATGTAAGGTATAAGATCCTTGTGCTGATGTAAGTCTTTTATTTTCCTTGTACCAGGATATGGTAATAAGTAGCTACGTGGACACGGTATTCTAAGGATAAAAAATGCTCCCGTATATGCCACTTGCTATTTTGCATTGAGTTTCTTTAACTTATCTGCTCTTGGATGGCTTCTCAATAATACCAAATTTCCCACTTCAAACTTGTGAACGCGACCCAATTTACCAACATATCTACGTTTTCCTCTCTGTGCCTGTTCGTTTAAAACATTAAAAGCTTGCCTTATTCTGTCCTCCATACGGACAATAGACGTAGGTATTCTTGGTAAATGTTTTACGCATTTGTCATCCTCTATCTCTGAATAAATTAACTCAGAAGGTGTTAATCGGGTTGATGCATGGGGAAGATTTTTTACAATCTGCAAGAACGGTGCTATTAGCTCCACCCACTTGGTTTGCTTATTGGGGCGTAGGTTCGCATGAACCTATTGAATTCTTTAAATATTCTTTCTACCGGGCTAGCTTCAGGGTGATATAATGAGACCAAAACGTGCTTAATCCCCTGTTCCTTCAGAAAATCTTTCCATTTGCCACTACTAAAATTGGTGGCATTGTGGCTTACCCAAATTGACAAAATAGTCATCCATCAGGCTCTTTATAATTGGACCCAATGTAATAGTTTTTGTGGCATACATGCAAACCTATTTCCTAAATACATCATACACCGCCAGTAAGTACTTTGCATCACCTCATGCTCTTGGCATAGGTCCAGCTGTATCCATGGATAGAAGAGCGAGTGGTTCTTTAGGAATAATAGGACGCAAGTTAGTTAATTCAGAAATGTTTGAGTACTTTACCCTTTGACAAGTTGTACAAGTTCTGATTATCTTATAGCCTTGTCAAGATTTGGTACATAACAATAGGAACTGATCTTTTCCACACACTTTGTGACTCCACAGTGCCCCTAGGCTTTGTGTGTGTACCTAATTAGGTTTTCTACACAAGCACTAGGTATGTACACTTTCCACGAATTTAAGCTAGGTTTGTTTCGATAGAACAAAACACCCTCATGCAGCTTATAGTGGTCCCTTAGTTGGGAAGTATCATCTTCTTTAAGTTTTTGTCTAATCCCTTTCCATATCTCATCTGCTTCTCGCAAAGCATCCATTTCTCAGCACATTTTTAAATAATAGGGACGAAAGGTGCCGTCATGCATTAAGAGAATAGGGAAATCAGAAACACGTTCCGAGAAATCCTGTATTCCTACCGGCAGACGCGAAAGACAGTCTGAAATGACATTATATTCCCCTTTGATGTAAATCACTTCGTAATTTAACTCTTGCAGGAAGAGTAATCCTGGCTAACGTTTTGTGCTAAAGTTTGCAGGTTTGCAAGAATGTGACTGGTTGTTGGTCACAATACACTCAGGTGTGTTTTCCCCAAAGATAAAATTGAAATGCCCATACTACTGCCAAGGCTTCCAACTCAGTTACTGAGTAAGCCTCTCCCGTTCTCTGTCAACATCCTACTTGCAGAACTGTTAACACAAGGTCTTGTTTCACCATCTACTTCCCTCCATTGAAGTAGGCACGAACCTACCCTGTGGATCGAGGCATCTGTCGTAAGACAAAAGTCCTTTTACAAATCGGGATGGTACAGTAAGTTGCATTAACAAGAGCATTTTTATTGTTTTAAAGTCCTGTTCACATTCTGGTGTCATCTCCATATCTGTTCTTTTCTTAACAGATTTAACAAATTATCACTATTCAGCAACTGATCAGGTAAGAATTTTCGGAAGAAAAGCCTTTAGTTTCCTCTTGTTTTGTGGTGAAGGAATATGTTTAATTGCTCTAATCTTTTCAGGGTCTGGGATGATACCTTCTTTCGAGATCACATGTCCAAGGAATTTGATCTTTTCTTGTCCGAACAGGGATTTGTTTAAATTTACAGTCACCTTGGATTGTTTAAATCGTTCAAGAACCTGAGTGATTAGTTCCATATGTTTTGTCCACGTTGACGTCGCAATTAATAAATCATCAACATATAGTATAATTTTACTGCTCAATTCTGATCCCAAACTTTATCCAGAGGCGTTATGAAAATTCCAGCCGAAACGTTTAATCCAAAAGGGAGGACACAGAATTGATAGCTACGTCCTAAGCAAACAAAAGCTGTATATTTGCGGCTTTTCTCATGAAATCGTATCTGCCAATCGGTGGATCTCAGGTCGAGAGCCGTAAAGTACTTGACACCATAAAATTTTAATAACTGCTCACATAAATTTTCTGTTCTCGCCCGAACTGGAATTATTATTTGATTTATATTTCTTGCATCTAAAACCAATCTGACACTGCCATCCGGTTTATTTATCGCCAAGATGGGGCTACAATAGGGTGAATTCGAAGACTCTATGATATTCCACTGTAGCATCCGATTAATTTCCATGTTTACAGCTTCCCTTTTTGCCAAAGGTTTGGGATATGAGTATGTCAGTAGGTTTCATGAGGTATCGTTTCCATCCTATACTCATACCCTTTTATTGTTCCCGGCTTCTTGTCAAATACTTTGGGAAATCTTTCTAATAACTCCTGCAATTCTTGTTGTTGAATTTGACTGAGGTACTGTGCACTCCTGTTTTTGTCACTGTACATAAAACATTCCCTTTCAGTAACATTAATTACTTGCTCTCCTATAAACAGAACTTCTGGGCAATTGACTTGCATTTGACATTTGTGCCACACTTTCTTTCATCCGAATTAGACCAAGAACGATTGTTTCCTTTTCTAATTCAAAGCAACACTTTCCCTTTCCAATACGTATCTTTACTTTCGCTTGACAAAGTAGTCCATACCAAGAATGCAATCGACAATTAGCCCTTCTAAAACCAGGAAATTGCACATAACTGTGTTTTTTTTCCGAAAGTTAACAGAAGACGTACTTGTCTTTTTTACAGCTTGTACCTTCTGACCTACTGCCATAAGTATTTTACAGTTTTGAACAGGGAGAGAAGGAACTTGCCAAAATTTTGATACCTCTTTCAAAAGGTTGTTAGAGATTACACTAACTGTTGCTCCCGTATCTAATACCACATGTATTGATACTCCACCTATCTGTCCTGGTACCATAGCATGAATAACTTCAATGGTTTTTGTTCACCCAGATGATTGATCTTCTATTAATTCCTCTCTTAAATCTTGCTCATCTGTGCACGGGTACCTCATAAAATTAATCTGTGACAAATTTTCCCCCTCACTAGCTGGCATGTCAGGGTACAGGGGTCTAACCCGACTGACTCGAGTTTTTCTGAGTCTGAGTACCAGCATCTGTATTGACAGTATTTCTATGATTTGAACCTGATTTCGCTCTGGTGGGCAACCGTTATTCGTTCTGGCACGGTAATTTTGGTCCCACTGTCTACTTGCATTCGTCCATGAACTATCACCTGACTGTACTTGGGGCCTTCGTTGCTGTTGCTGTCTCGAGTAATTATAACGTGATTGATTAGAAGTGTTATTGTTTTGTCCCCTTTAAAAACAAGTACGTTGTTGACCATTCTGTTGGACGGGATTGTATCTATTCCCATTCCTCCTCCTGTTATTGTTTCTCATTTGGTATTTGCCATTATTGTTACCATTCCTGGTACTGTAGTTACCACTGCGAATAGTATTCGCACCATTTTGCATAGGAGGAGAATTTCGACCAGTATTCCCGTTACTCCTGGTACAACCATTATTACCAAAACCGTCCCTGTTTGGATTGTGGATAAATCTTTTCTCCCCTTCGTGAATAAGATCGTAATTATCCAATGTGTCCAAGAAATTAGGGAGATTATACTCAGGCACCCACATTATCTTTTCCGCAACGTCAGCAGGCAATTTTGATTTAAGTATCCTGATGACATCCACATGTGATATTGGAGTCGTCCAATATAGAGTTTTATTCAGATACTTTTCGAAATATTTCCTTAAACTGCCTGTTCGCCTGTTGTAGGGCTCAGGACTGAAAGCTTGTCGCCATAACCTTTCTTGCACGGATTGAGACCAAAATCGCGCAAGAAATTCTTGCTCAAATTGAGCATAAGTTCGACACCTGTTTATGGCACTAGCTGCCCTGAAGAAGCATTGCCTTCTATGTGACTGACTACTTCTTGTATTTTTCGAGCGTCAGACCAAGATTGTGGTAATACATTTCGAAATGTTTGTAAAAAGATGACGGGATGGCTCTTTTTGTTTTCCCTGAAAACATGGGGAATTTTCTCGATTCACGTAGTCCATCCTCAATCACAATAGTAGTAACCTGCTCTCCATTATTTGCAGATTGTGTATGGGTCACGACCCTGGTACTGTCCTTGTACGTGGCATGTCTGTTTGTGGGACTACTGTCACATGTTCCAGAGGTGCTCCATGCACTTGCTGTGTATTAATATGCTGTAGTACAGGACGAGTTGATTCAGGTCTTACAAACGATACAGACTCACTCTTTTCGGTTACTGCATTTTATCCCGGTTGAACCATATTATTTGTCAATATTGGTGACTGAGCAGGTGCACTTTCCTCCTGAAATTGACGAGTCATAGTTTTAACCTCTCTTTTAATTTCCCTTAATATTTGCACTCCCTTCTCAGTGACCAATATTTCGACTTCTTCCCTACAATTTCGGTGTTCAGAAGAGCTGCTATCACACTCATCACCCTGCATTTGTCTTTTTATTTGTTGTAGCTCGATATTAGAACTCTTTTGCTCTGCTTTTAGAGATCCTACCTCTCGAGTTAACTGTTCCATTTTGTCTACCAACGGATTGTAGCCTTCACTAAGTTCGTCTACCCTTTATTCAATTGAGCTTAAAGATCGTTCTACCACTTGTTCAGCTGCCTTTAAGCTTTTGCAATCTTTAGCAATGCGTTCTACTTGAGAGCCTAAATGGGTTTGTCTAATACTCAATCCTTCAAATTTTGTGTTGACTTCTTGTATCTGATGTTTAATATTGGCCTGCATTTGAGTGACCTGGGTTTGTAAACTTACGACTGAATCTGTAGTAGCTAATCTTCGCATTTATGTTTGTATTTCTGACCTGGGTTTGTAAACTTACGACTGAATCTTTAGTAGCTAATCTTCGCATTTATGATCGGAATGTAACAAACTGATTTTGCATTTGTTCGGATTGTTGGTGAATATCTGATCGTAATGTAACAAATTGATTTTTTATGAAATCACACAACTTATTAAATTGGGCTGTAATTCCTGAAGCATACTTATTCTCCGCTTCCACATGAACACTAGCCTGTAGAGTTGGCTACTGAGTTGATGTTTCGACTCAGTGAGTCGACTCAGCGAACTGTTCAACTGAGTCGAAACTTGCATCGGCACTTTTTCGAAACAACGAATCTTGTGATTCATGTATCGCACGCTCGGTACCGGAACATGCGTTTTATTGTCCGTCTGCCAAGGTGTGTTCGGCACAGCATCCAGGCGTGCAATGGTTCTGTGTTCCCCTGTCGCGCCACGCGGGATTTTGAATTGTGATTCCCTTCAACTAAGGTTTGAAGAATGGGATACCGCCGAGAAAAGCTGTGAAGTCCTTCGGTGTTTTGAGGAAGTTTCGTGTGAAACTTATCTAAGGTGCCCTTCTTAAACAAAGGATTACTGAAACATCTGGATCACCTCTGAGAGAAATATCCAGATGGGAACATTTTATCTCTTGTTAGATGTTTCAGTGGGGAAATGAAGGAGAAAATGTCGAAGACGTATCATAATTAAAAAATTCTCAGTCTCTGTTGCAATATTTTATTCTCCAATAACGCGTTTCGCGCTGTTAGTGAATCGTCAGATTGGGCGGAGATGGAGCCACAGAACTATCTATAGCTATGGAGGAGGTATCTTAACCATTTGTGTTGTCATTGGGCCCCATAGCAGCAGAGGCGTCGCTGTCGTGGCAGGTCCACGTTTACAACTGGTAGTATTGTTAATAACTGCGGAACATAAATGAAACCGTTAAACAGAGCGGTATGGGCAGAGTTACGCCTGTGAGAATGAGCGGCTTGCCAAGCGGTAGCTTGGTATTATTAGAGATGTTTTTGACGTGGGGGAATGAATCTTGTGAAATGATACATGTTGCTATGAAACAATAATAGATGAATGAAAATGAAATTATTAGAGGCCTGAGGGTGGGGCGGAAAAAGATGTTGTGAGTAGTCAGAAGGGGGGTCATTTTGGAAAAAGATGGATAACATAATGTCGTAAATAGTTTGATTTTTTTGTGATGAGCTGTTCGTTGAGACTGTGTTCTGGGGACCGTTTTACAAACTTAGTGATTTCTAATTCTTCAAGAAGTGAGAGGTTTTATCCTTTGGGGGCTATGTGAAGAACTTGCAGTTTGTCTAGCGGGTGCTGAAAGTGTTTGCTTCTTTTGAGGTGCTCGGAAAAGGCCGAATTATTTTTGGCAGCGCCTTTCTTAGTTAAAAGATGTTCTGGGAACCTAGTTTTAAAGGCTCGTCCAGTTTGGCCAGTGTATGATAAGGGGCACTGACTTGAAACCTCTGGGAAGCAACGTTCCTTAACCCCCGTTTCTAAGAATATGGATTTGAGTCAAAGCAGGAAGAACGCTATAAGCAACTCTTTTCAGGCACAATTAAAAAATGTTGCAAGTTGTGGCAGTGGACAACGCAAAAGGAATTTCCTAGACCTGCACAGCAGTCAGTTGAAAAGAGCGATATATCAAGCTTTGTATGAATATAATTCGATGCAGATGTAAGAATTATCGTTCGAAATCAGACGGATAATCAAAGAACAGCAATAATAATTTAAGTCGGCAAATATATTGTCTTGCAGCTGCTGCCCTGAACGGAGGACCCTCTTCTTTAGTGAAATGAGCACTGAAAAATGTTTCTAACATTATTCGAAATTGCGAAGCTATATTTATGCATTGTTGCTATATTTGTGCCATGTGAACACATTTTTTCGAGCCAAGGACAAGAAATTTCAGTGAGACGAACCCGAATTCTCAGTAAGAAGATGTCAAAAATAACGTTTTTGAATTTCAGCTAAAAAAAACTGTAATTCAATCTCTTTTATTGGACTGACTGACCATAAATCTGATTATTGGAATACCTAGTCAGACATTGGAAAGATTTAGTTCAGTTTTCTGATTTCGTCACGTAAATTGTAAAATGTGTTTCCTTATGTTGATACTTGTAGTAATATCTGTTGATTGCCTTAAATATATCTTAAGAACAAATTATTTTATTGATTGGTCAGAAAAGTTATTCATTTCTGGATGCACAGACATTTAAACCATAAGCTTTCTTTTCTTATTTAAACTTAATTGTGGGATTTTGAAGTTTGGGAAAGTTTCATGACTTTGGCATTTGAACATTACTATTTTGTGCTTCCTTCATTTCAGTATTTGTTTGTATGAAAATACAAGTAACTTAGGATACGTTTACACTTTAGCACAATCTTAAAATCGTAGTAGCAAACAAATCCTGTGCCGTTCAATTCAGCCTAGTGAATAACGTATTAAAATCCCATTAATACTTCACAGAGGTTTCGTCTTTGCTGTAAAGCGCTACTGTGCCATGCCCTACAGCTTTCTCAGCTCACGCGAATCAGCGTAGGTAGCAGGAAGCAAGGCTGCGGCACGTCACACATTTCGAGTGCCGAAGCAGAGTCGACTCACTACGGCGCACAGTGGTTCAGAACGGCCGATTCCCTGGCCAAAAGTCGAAAAATGAAGGTTGAAAGATCAATGTTTTTGGAATGGATTCTTGTTAAGGAGGGTTCGGGGCTCTCAGATCTCATTAGCAGAGGTCATAATATTGTCCACCTGCTTCCCTGCGACAGTCGGAAGTTGCCTCTCGTAGAAACATACTCGCGACGCCTCAGTGCCCAGTTATACAGTGCTTCAGAAAATCATACAGAATTTTACAACGAAGCGTCCGATTCCAATTTTCCAAAAAGGAAAATGCTTACGAAGGTATGTAGAAACAGTTTATGTACTTCAACGTTCGAAAATGTATGTTGTTGTTTATGAAACGTTATACTAAAGGTAATCGTGATTATCTTGTTTTTTCGCTTCATCTGAAATATATTTGTGTCGATACAAAAAAAAAAAAAAAAAAAATTAACACATTTTAACGCTGGAATTGACAGGGACATGATTGTTGAACTATCTATTAATGGAATTTTCAAGAATTAGCTGCTACAAAGTTGCCCATTTAGAATAATAAAGATTTTAGTGTTACTGTGCACGCTGTCGTGCGCATTGCGCACTGTGACTTAATGGCGATACTCTCCCCTCAACTTCCTATATCTGAGGCTTGAAAGGTCCCACGTATAAAGGGTTTTTTGTAGATGATTTCTACCTCTTTCTAAAGTATTGAGGAGATAAGTACAGTATATTATTGCAACGGTGTAGCATTGTGAATAAAGATTTTAAATAAAATTCCAACCGTAATGACCATTTTTACAGAAATATGTTTACAAATATGTTTGGCTGAACCAAAGGCCTTCTTCATTCTGTTACTGCAGACCACTGAGATTGCAAGTTTTGAAAGAAACCGTCAGTCAACTGTTGATGAAAAAAATATCATCGATAAGTAGATAGCATCTCTCGTCACATTCACTAAGGTAACGGAGGGGACTAACGTTCAAGCGAAATATGACTTACCGTTTACAATGATAGTTGTAAACGTGAGAAATGCTATTACTGACTCTAAATCTGCACATAGAGGTTATTTATGTAATTTGACGTCAAAAAATTTCAACAATTTACAATTGGTGGAACAAACAAATGTGATAGCTCGAAACTAAATTTTGGAATTTCTTCCTTACACGCGTGGATAAGGTTATTGAATGGATGCATCATATTGCATATAAACTGAATGACGGAACTAATGGATGGAAATAAAGTAGTTAAAGATCGAAACGAACAAATACGAAAGAAATTTTAAAACTGCTTTAGGTTTACATATCGATATGCCTAAGCAAGGATTTGGCATTACAAATGACGGCAATAGAGCCCGACTTATTTTTATTTTTTTTATCTTTTATTTATTTATTTATTGAGAATGCTGCCTTAACAGCAGATATTTTAAATTTGGACGAAAAATTCGTAGCAATCTACAAAGTAATTTTGCAGATAATGATGAGCGGTTTCGCTGTACATATCGACAAGTTCAGGGTTTATTGCTTAGACGCCGCGAAACGATATGTTGAGCTATATTCCTGGTACTAGATGCCAACATTGATACATACCGTTTTAATTCAGTCTAATGGGATGTGTTGTATGGAATTATGTACATAAAATATAAATTTATATATTCTACAAAATTGTTTTTCATTTTAGAATTTCAAATATCATGAATCTATTATCAAATTCGTAATCAGCGACCCCAAAAACATAGAATCGGGAAATTTGAAATTATTATTCTCACTTTTCGACTTTTGGCCAGGGATTAGGCCATTCTGAACCACTGTGCGGCGCCCTGCAGCTGTCGCGGTTGACGTGAATCTGGGAAGGCAGCGCCACACACGATTCAGCGGCAAGCCAAATGTTTCGTGTGCTGAAACAGTGAGTCAACTCACTAAACTCAGATGATCCGTATATGTTTCGAAACAGGGAAATGATCCGAACTGCCCACCACTACTTGCCTGAGTATTTATTTCGTCAGTATGCAACAATTTGCACTTTTGTCAATGTGGGAGTCTGCCAATTATTTAATACAATTATGTGGGTGTTTTGTGAACTTTCATTATTGGCCTCACGTAATTGCTCTGATATTCGAGAAAATTCCATAGTTAAAGAAATAGTTGAATCTTGCAAAGGATTCATTAATGGGTCATTGTTGGATATGAAGGGCGTATTGTTTTCGCTACTATATTCATAGTTTAACATTTGATTCTGAAATTCGGGCTTTTCCACTAACTGATTGTCAAAACTAACTTGATTTTCACTAGTAGAAGATTTTTCTGACATATCACCATGCGATGGTTGGACATTTTGGTGAATTTTCAATAGAGGCCACAGCAACAATGACTACTCCTTCACTCCACCTATTGCTTGAAAGTATTACAACAACCACAATGGAGCGCCTAAAACCAATTCCATGCCTCATATAACAAAGTAATTTTGGAAGAAATTTAGATTATTGTTCTAACTACGTCTGTAAATACGCGATGTCGGTTAATCCAACCACTTCAATTCTGAGCAAAGATTGAAGCCATGTAGGAAGAAAAATTTTTAAAGTATTGTTAGTTTTACTACAAGAAGAAACTATTAATGAAATATTCCTATGGGAAGGAGGGCAGATAGGACACCTTCGCTACCAGGAAGTTATAATAAAAAATGTTCTTTTCTTCTCCTACCTTTCAATGTCTTCATATAATCGAATTACACTTTTGATTCATCTTACATATGGGTTCATCCTGATATCATGTACTTATTTATTTAGTTTTTGTAACTCTCAAATTGTGGTACATGAAACAAGAAAATTGACACAAATTAGTATTTTACACAGTACTTGGGCACCATTACATAAAGCTATTATTTATTAATTATCTGAATGAAAGTGTCTTTAAAACACACAGATACTTTATATATATATAAAGCATTTTAATAATATGAATTTTGAATAACTTCAGTTAAGTATCATTTACGTTAGTATGCAGTTTATATGTCACGAAAAACGTCCACTGTAACACTTAAATCAGAAAGAAAAATTGTATTAGTCTTGATTCTCAATAAAGTTAAATTTTAATACGTTCTTCTCCATATGCCAATATTTTTTAATCTGCTGTAGACTCCTCTTCTGTTATATCTGGGTTTTTTCAGGGATCTAGGTCCAGATTTTTATGCCAGTACTTAGAGTAAAAGCAACTGCCACGAAATAAAAATCTCAGTCTGTTTTGTATCACATATATGTATATTTTGCAGAACTTTTTAACACTGTACATCCAGATAAATCTACACATGCTAAAGGCTAATTACAGACAGCCGAAAAACTTTTGTTTAATCTAGCTATCTTTTATCTCTTTTCTATTCTTTCTTTCTTTTTCTCATTTCTTTGTTTCAGGAAAAAAAGCACATTACAGATTCAAAGTTAGTCTTTTTCTTAATACATCGTTTTTATCTGAATCATTTAAATTAACTTCCTCTCACTTATATATATATATATATATATATATATATATATATATATATATATATATATATAGAGAGAGAGAGAGAGAGAGAGAGAGAGAAATACAGGAAATAATCGAAATTGACAAGTCAAAAATAAATAAATTTGGTCCCTTACCTCCCTTGGTGTTATACCACTCCACCCTCATGGTAACAGCACAAGACGTAATTCCACTTTCGTGTAATTGCATATTGTGTGGAAGAATATTTGGAGAATCGTCTGTACCAACAGTTGTGGCTCCAATTCTCTTGTTCACAATAGCAGTGAACAAGCAGTCGCAGCTTCCTTGTTGCTCAACCGCCTATTCATTGACCTGTATATCTCTCTCTAGAAGAGCACAAATACAGGCTGATCTCTTGGCAAGTGACATCAGGAACTCTTACTAGTTAGATAAACACCGATAGTGGTGTACGCAGTACTCCACAATTTATTTCACGCCTTCTCCAGTGATTGATGGCAGTCCACCACAATGGCCATATGTGGCACTCAACATGGCGTTTGGTAACGTACATTTGCACACCGGCATTGTAATCATTTTGTTGGCTGTTTCCCCTACATCAGGATAGGCTGATGTAACTATTCACCATCCAGTATTGATTATTACTATACACCCTCCTGTTCAGAGTGAGAGTAGTGATTACAGACCCCCCTCACTACCGAAGTTTCGCCAATTACATCGCAGTAGTATCATTTTTTTTTTTTTTTTTTTTTTTTTTGGTCATCAGTATATGCTTTTCCTTGCACTTTATTATCCTTCAGCTAAAGGCTGGTCTGACAGCACATAGAATGGTAGGATTATTATAAATTTTGAATCTTTTTGTATAATGTGCCACTTTTTTAATCGAATAAATGAATTTGGCTTGACCCTCAGTTTATCTTTCATCATTCTCCATCACATTTAAGATTTATCTGGTTTTTTAAATTATTATTATTATTGTTTGTATGCATCTTAATTTTTGAAGAAGAAGCTGTTGGCCATCTGCCACCTTAAAGACGCTCACTATTTTTTTTTTAAGGGAATACACCTCCTGTGATACGAGGCTTGTAGCGTAACAGCTTACACTGCATGTTTCCTGCTAGAGGCTCAAGAAATTCGAGTATAATAATTAAATAAATTCATATTTTATTCTGGCTCCAGTTTTTCTCTGTACAGGTTTTGTGCTGCAGAAAAGAATAAATGAAGAGTGGGATACTGTGCCAGTGATGTGATTACTCCATGTTGAAAAGTTCTATGTTTCGTATGTATACGTATATTCTATGGAAAATTACATTGTTATTAATTACCTTTAGTCTTGATTGGTTGAAAGTACATTTTTCTTCTGTGAGTTGAATTCCAATAAGCATGTAATTCAGTGATGTAATAAAAGGTTATTTGTGTTACCCTAAAGTCACTGTTTACTTGGATTCAAACTTATCCACTAAAAGGTAATTGCAAATGATATATATTATCATGATTGGGAAATGAAAGTAGCATCAAGAGAAAGTCATCAGAAGCAGTTGTTATATTAGGAGGCACGGACTAGCTGGTCCTCCTACAGAGAACAACAGTAATTTATTTGAGCAATTTTTATCAAGAGACAGTACCATCAAGAAATGGTAATGAGTTTGTTTTTGACACACACGGTTGACGTTGGACGTAATCAGTAACAGCCGTCGGAACAACTCAAACTACGACTCAGGGATCGTAATTTTATTGTCATGCTTCCTCTCAATATCAAACAGCTCCCCCCTTCCCCCCCCCCCCCCGTCCCCAAGCATTTATTTATGAGCGAGATGCATTTGAGAATCATACAGTAGAATGTTCAATTGTTCATCGACACTAAATAAAGGTGAAAAATCACGAACCACATTGCGTGTAGCAAAGCTGGAGTCATGACTGCACTTATAGGAAACGGAGTGGCGAAAAAACCTTGCGGCCAGATCGAAGATGAAGCACTCGTGCCATGCAGATTAGGCACTCGTGGAACAGAAAGATGTTCAAAGTGAAATCCGGCCAAAGTCTCGAATGGCAAAGTCATCATGGGCATTGATTGTTGGTTGGTGGCACATCGTATTTTTGGCGACAAACCGGCGTGGAAGTTGCCGATGGGTACCATAGCTGTTGGGTAATTTATAGAGGGTAGTAATTTCCACATTGTCTTTGGATTTCAATTTGAATGTAGATGTTAAGTTGCAGTTTTAAATATTAAAATGTATGGCTATTCCGATTTGTGGTAGGATGAGAGGAAACAGATGGTTGCGTTGACTAAAGACGTGTGGGCGCTCCTGCCATCTGCTTTTGGCGAACGACTTGAATCGTTCAAATAATAATGTGTTCTCCATAAATGGAGAATGATGAAAATCAGACTTTTGTTGTATATGTAACCTAAATGTTGTTGAGTGGGAATGCTTAATAAATAAACTATATGATAATTTCTTTAAACATTTCGTCAAAGTTTTTAACGTTAAGAGAGCTAAGAACATTTACGTAGCTTGATGAGAGATGTCTGTATGTTGGTGGCCTGAGGGAGAGAGAGGGGAGTCGGGACTTATGCATCGTGCTGACGGCTGTCTCTTTGGAAATGGTAGACATTTACTTTTCACACACTAATGGACTTGGGTTTTCCCAGTGCCATAGCATTCTTGGCTGTTTGACTGAAGGCTAAGACTGGAAGGAAGGTTGGAGGATGAAACAGGCATGAGCAACCTCTGTCGTCATAAACTTGCTATCAGTCACTGGTTTTCTCACCAGGAGACTCACAGATCTTTTCTGTGTGTGTGAATAAAAAATTCCAAAATAATTATTATTACAATTGGAGTACATATCTGTATGATCCATTTATGTGTACATGTAATTTGGTATGCAGTACGATCTGTAATTTAGGTTCAATGTGTTACGTTACCTAAATTGAGTGCACAGACTTTTGTGCTATACTTAGTACCGGCCTTAGTGTCACCACAACAATCAACCTGCTACTGCCATATTGTTTTGTGCTATATTTGTTGTGCTTAGTTCCACAACCCGTTTTGCGTACGTTGGTGTGCCCTGTGATGTCTGCAGACGTCTTGGCGCGTTGTCTGCTGCCGCCAAGTGCCGTTGCCACCGACTGCATCCGAGGGCCCTGCGTGGCCGATCCCGACCGTAGTACGTTGTGTCGACGCCCCGTCGACGTCCGACGCCCCGTCGACGTCCGACGCCCCCTGGAGTCTTCGCTGCTGCCGCCGTTCCGTCCCGAAAGGTACATCCCCCGACACACGCCGGCTTCACAGCACGTCTAGCGCGCTCTGCCCGCACCCAGCCCTCCGCACGTCCCACTGCTGCCTCGCCGCGCCGTTCGACCACCCGGCTGGGCCGCCAGGAGGCATGTCCGCCACCACCGCTGCTTCTGCTGCAGTGTTCAACGAATCAGGTGACTTTTCGTCGCTGTCATGTCAACCTTGGCCCACACTACTGTGCCCTCCAATGCCCCCACCACCATCTCCTGGAGCACCTCCTCCCCTCTCCTTCCTGCCACAATTCCATCCCTTCTCATCCACACCACTCCCTCAACTGTCGCCCTCTCCTCTGCCCTCACACAGGTTGCTGCCCTCGTGCCACAGACTCTTGCCTCTTCAACCTTTTGCCCCCCTCGATTCCTTCCCCCCCTCCTCGACTCCCGTGGTGACCCTACTGTGGTCCACATCCGGCAGGCCACTGTGGACTCCTCTCTTCTCCCACCCCATGAAGTCGCCACTCGCCACTATTACAGACGGCACCACTGTCGCCCTCTCGTCTGTCCTTACACAGGCTGCTGCCCTCATGACACAGACTCTTGCCTCTTTCACCGTTCGCCCCCCTCGATTCTTTTCGCCACCTCCTCGACTCCCGCAGTGACCCTACTGTGGTCTGCACCCAGCAGGCCGCTGTGGACTCCTCCCACCCCATGTAGACGCCACTATAGCAGGGTTGGCTCCACGCCACTTCTCTGTCACCCCTATCCCCACTCCTTTCTCCCAGCCACTCCCAAAATGAAAGAAAACAAAACGAGCATCCACAGACGCCACCTCCTCAGTTACAATAAAGGTCCTCAATTCTCTCGCCACTGGCACTCCAGTCCAAATAGAAGCCGCCTCTCTCCCTCCTACCCAGCTTGCACCACCTCCCCAGCCCTCTTTCCTCCCTCCCAACCCCCTGCTCTCCATACTTCCATCCTCAATAACACTGACTGACTGACATTTACTTTTCACACACTAGACTGCCATGCCCTCAGTCTCCTCTTCCATCTGTTTGCCCCCTCTTCCACCATCACTCAAATCATCCCTGGGAGGGACTCTGTCCTTCTAAAATCCACTAATCCTGACCTCCACAATATGTTGCTGCAAAAAGTACCCCACATCCCGTTTGGTTGCCATGCTATCCTCACACCCCATCCCCCTCCTACCTCTCACTGACAACCTCCTCTGCCTCGCCGGCCTCTCACCCTCACTGCTATGATCACCAAGATCAGCCTGGGCAGAGGTGTTGGAGAAGTTCCAATGGGATCCAACCCTATCCATCCAGTCTGCCCGTTGCATTAACAATGCAACAGGCCCCACCTTCCGGGTGCACATCTTCACAAAAGACACTAACCAGCTCCTTCGCAATGGGGCCCTCATTTACAACTGCCTTGCCGGCCGCAGTGGCCGAGGGGACCGAGGCGCTTGTCATGGTCTGCATGGCCACTAAGTCAGGGGTTCGAATCCCTCCTCGGGCATGGATATTTGTGCCATCTTGATAAGCTATACAAACATTTGAAATTGAATACAACCGCCTTCATAAGGTCAAACCCTCTCGAGCCGATCCGCAATCTTACCATTGCTCCAGCTGCCTAACTTACAATGACCACCTCACTGAAAACTGCTGTCTCCCTCTCGTCTGTCCCCAGTGCAAAGGTTCCCAGTTTCACACTTCCTGCCCAAACCTCGCTGCCCCCCATCCTCTAACACCTGTGGCGAAGCTCACCCTGCCTTCTCCTATAAATGCAAGTTCCGCCCTCCTACTACCAAAGAAGAATTCACTGTCCCTGTCCGCGCCACTGATCTCTCTATCCCTGCCAACAATTCCTTGTGCCCTCCCCCTACCGCAGAGGACATCATCCAGTTCCTTACCATTGTTGTCCAGAACGTCCACCCCACCCATTCCAACAGCTCAACATCCTTCACCACATTTCCCTTGCTGCCTGTTCTCTTTTCAACATCGACTTTAAGACCACTACATCCCAAAACCACATCCATTTCTCCTAAACTCTAATTTAGTCCCTCTCTTCCCCCTCTCTTTCTCCACTCCTTTCCTCACTCTCATCATGGTGCAACGACAACTTACCCTCTTATTCTCCAAAATTCGCTCCCCTCCCACCAACAAACTTTACTTTTGAATATCCTCTCCCAACATCATGTCGATGCCTTCCTTCCTAATGTAATCTTTCTCCTCGCTTACATACAAGTCAACACCAACCCCTATCTGCTCCACCGCCATGACTCTCCCTGCCCTCCAGAATGAGGCAGAGTTGCTTTTGGCCATCTCCGGCACCACCCAGTTCGCCCACATCCCCTCCTCAACATCCTATACGAACACCTTATACACATCCTCTTACCCCCTTCCATTCCATTACCTGTGCAACCATATATGCTGCTCCCACACCCCCATTCCTTATGACTTCCTTGCCCATGTTAAGAGCACCTTCTTGACCTATGTGATTGCCGCTGGCCACAATTTTATTCCTGCACTCCCGCCGGACTCCGCCGGTGGTATCAGTTTCTTCCCACCATCAGTGGCGATGTCGTTACCCTCCCCTGCCATACCCGCTGTGGTAGCATGACTACCCCTGACATCGTCATCATGTCTCCAAATCTCCTGCGGCGCGTCACTCTTCTCACCTTCACCTCGAATATCCGCCCCCCCCCCCCCAAAATCTTCGCCTTCTCCACGTCCCAAGCTCGTCCACGATTACTCACGGACACACTGTGATGCCTTTCGCCTCTCCATCACCCACCAAGTCGAAAGTCATCACCTCCCTCTCCATTCTCCTGATGATATTGACCATGCTACCTCCTTCCTCCAGCAGGCCTTGTCTGATGCCATCCTTTTCCATATTCCCACCAAAGCCATATAGCACCACTGCCCCACCCTGCCCCCACAGTCTGTCCTGCTCCTACAGGAATCCCACCACCTACATTGCTCCTTTCTCCGTTTCCGTGACTGGGATACACTCCTCCCCCACCAGCAATTTCAACGATGACATCACCCATATCCAGCCTCCTTACTGCCAAAAAACACCGGGACTGGCGTCAGACAGTTACACGGCTTAATCCCCACCTCCCAATCGACTCATACCAGTATTGGAATGCATTCCACCACCTCACTGGCTCCAACTTCAAGCCCACATACCCTTTCCTCCACCTCGACCATCCCTGTCTCACAACGCCAGTAAGGCTATTTTGCCTTCTTCCTCTCTGACGTCTTCTCCATCCCTAATAACACAAACTATGATTGTCCTCTCTTCCCCATCGTCCATGAAAAAACCGACGTCTCCATCCAACCACTATCTCCCAGCTTCCAATACTTGGACATCATCCCCCCCTCAGACCTTAAAACACTCATCACAGTATACGATATATAGTTAATACAAAGAAAATTTTAAACTCCCAACAAACTGGCTAAAACTTTATGCACAAATGCCAGAGTACATGGGACTAAAAATGAACAACAAAATAAAGGGGAGCAAACTATTTAACATAGAGCTTGGTTCATTGAAGCAACTGCTTTTCAATATTCTGGTGGAATATTGCTATTACTTTGTCGAGGAATTTTTTTGTGACAAATGCACTTTTTGAGACCGGGCATTACATATTTATAATATATTTATGCATTAATAAGTATAATGAATACCGTTGTATAAAGAAGTATAATATCGTTCTATTGATATATATTTATGGATAATATCTATGTATTAAGAACTATAGTGTAACTGCAATTTATATGTATATAAAATGTAAACTAAGTAAATCATAAATCCCTCATATTGTAAATTTTGACATGTCTTCAGTACAACAAATCAAATGATTTGAAAACTGTATGTTAAGAGATGAATAAATCACAATTTACGTTTACACTAAACGTTCCACAGCTCCCGGTCACAACTGCATTACCTACTGCCACCTCATGGACTATTCCCTCCTATTCCTCACCAACTTGGCTACCCTCCACAACACCATCCTTTACACTGGCTTCTTTCCCAGCCTGTGGAAAACGTCTTGTGTCCACATGTTCCCCAGACTGAACAAACCTCCATCTGACACTTCCTCCTACCAGACCATGTGCCTCACCCCCGTGTTCAGCAAGGTCTTTGAAACTATTCTTTCTCGACACATGCACCATCATCTCTGTCTTCATCACCTTCTGCCTGACACCCAGTGTGGCTTTCAACCTTCCTTCTCTTCAGACGACCAACTCCTCAACCTCATCCAACTTTTCTCCCTCCAGCTCAATTTCCATTGCACTGCTGCCTTTGTCGCCTTTGACTGGAAATGGCCTATGGTCGGGTCTGGCATCCCGGCCTGCTCATTGAACTCCAGACGTATACACTTCCCATCAACCTCATCTGTGTCATTGCCTACTTCTTTCCAATCGCCCTACCTACATTAGAGTCCATAATTCTGACTCCCAGCGTGCTTCAAGGTACCGTCCTCTCTCCCCTACTATACCTCCTCTACTAGCCCATCCCACCCAGCTCTCCCAGTACGCTGATGACATCACATTCCTTGCCTTGGCTCCCAGGCTTAACAATAGATCGATCCCTCTCCTGGACTCCCCACCTCTGCACTACCCAAGATAAAACTAGCCACTGTCCTCGCCTTCTGTAACTTTTTGTTGGCCGAACTTGGGCATACACCCTTCCATGGTCATTCACACCTACAAATCCTTCAACTGCCCCATCCTTTGTGTAGTCCATCCCGCCTGGATCTTCGGCCCCTCACCCAAACTTCTACAAATTCCTTGAGATCCTAGAACACCATTCACTCCATCTTGCCTACCATATCACCCTTTATCCCCCATTCCCCAAGCGAATCCTCTATGTCCACTTCTCCTTTCCCTGCCTTGTACTCTTTATTCAACATCTCCACCTCCGCTACCTTTCCCGTAAATTAGACCCTCCAATCCTCTCGTCCATCCCCTCCTCATGGATCCTGCTTCGCTGCCATGCCTCCCCCATTGTGTTTCCTCCATCCTCTACCTGTCCACCTTCCATATTTTTTCCCATGGTGACTTCCACAGCCGCAGTGAAGTATCCAAACGGTCCAAGGCGCCTCACTGCAGAGTGCGCGGTTGCTTGCCGTCGGAGGTTGGAATCCTCCCTGGGGCATGGGTGTGTGTGTGTGTGTGTGTGTGTGATGTCCTTAAGTTAGTTTACATTAGTTTAAGTAGTTTGTAAGCTACGGACTGATGACCATGCAGTTTGGTCCGATAGTTTTACAAACATATGAACATTTCGCAACTTCCACACCCTCCCCCTCCCGGATGATGCCCTCCACCCTGAAATTTATTCTTCCTACCAGCTGTGATCCTCCACCTCCCTCCCTCCACCTATCCCTCCCAAAGGATCCCATCCCTCCTGTCTCCCCTACCTACCTCTCTCTCCCCTTGTCCCTCCGGCATCCCTCCACTCTCCCACCTCTCCAGGCTTCCTGGGACATCCTACCTTAATTTCCAACCCCTGGCCCTGTGGCCCCTCCCTGTTCGCCTTCCTTTGCTTCCTCTCCCACCCCCACCCCCACCTTCCCCCTAGCTTCCAGCCCTATCATTCAGTCCCATTGTTCTGTGCTGGTGACAGACCCACTGAGGTGTAACCGTGTTAACCTAGCCTGTTCTTTGCAAGACACCACAAGAATATATATAATTTAGTAGTGGTTTTAAGAAATGTTAAGTCGGGTTTTTAGAAATCTGTTATTTAATTTACTCCTTGGCTTATGAGGCCCAACCAAGAAGTCTCTTTCTTGAGGTAGCAGGCATATGACAATCGTATCCAAAGTTGATCAGAGCTTGAG
This sequence comes from Locusta migratoria, assembly GCA_026315105.1. NCBI lineage: Eukaryota > Metazoa > Arthropoda > Insecta > Orthoptera > Acrididae > Locusta > Locusta migratoria. The sequence goes on from CM048744.1 coordinate 599,701,144, forward strand.
AGGAAGAGCAATTATCATTTCAATCCATAAGTACTTCTTCTACTCAAATGAAAGTTGTATGTCGGAAACAAATAACAGTACTCCTTTATTGTACTGTGACTTACAGAACTTCATTCACACTATATACATTTATATAGAATCAAATTGCATTTTATGATCCGTTCCAGTCTCTGATAGTACCGACTGTATATCTTCTCAACATCACAACAATGACAACAACCTTCAACACTACACTTATCTGTTTTTTCGTTGCACCATGGAACACTTATGTAATTAAGGACTCAATGCTACGTTCTCTATGCAGGCTCCTGCATCTCATGTTGGCAAACCTGCACATACACTTCTCTGCCCATAGCAGGTGCCACCAGGAGTTTCCATCTAGGAAGATGGAAAACCCTAGGCAGAATCTCGTTCCCTGCCACGCTAAATTCCTTAAATTAATTAATTTGGTCGTCTTGAGTCGGTAGGAAAGAATGTAGTGTAACTTGTTACATTACATACCCCTCACCTTAGACACAAGACGCCAAATTATAAACACTTCTCTTCTTGTTACTACCCAATAATTATGTTTAGAAGAGAAAAGTACAGTGACTTATTCTAGACAATTATGCTCTTAAATTCTAAACATTGTGATACTACAGTATCGTGTTTGAGCATTATCATATAACATTTTCACTAAATATTTAGAATAGTCTTTCATACAACAGGCTGTTTTTCTCTCTTCACAAGTAATACATATGTCAGTTAGACTTCTCATTTAACAGGCGATCGGATTAGATACCCATGTAATACAAGAATGGTAGGAGAATGAACATAGAAACAACCTTCCTTACACATCTCTCACTATTACTGAAACCCTTATCCTTACCAGCTAAATTATTTTAGGTTGGTAGGCGCAGTTCCAAATCTGAATGAATTCTCATCCTGAAGAAGTAGCATAGGTAAAAATGAGAAATACAGCTCCCTCACTTGCCTGAGCCTCATAGCTGGGAACTGAAAGGTAAGTGATCTGGACTAATTAAACAGGTAAGGGAAGATCCACATTGTCAATTCCACTAGTAGGCTTAATACATACAAAAATGTCTGGTGATAATAAAGGTCATTTCTATATGGATACCTCAACCCCATCAAGTCCTTTCATTAGGCCCTTGACTATTTGAGCAGGAGCCTCTCTAATAAGACATTGTACCTGTACCTCAGCCCTACCAATGACGACTCCATTTACTCCCTTCCTTTCCTCTAATCGAAAACCACTCTTCACTCCTCACTAACTGAGGTCTACTTTCAACATTTTATGAGCATACACTCATTTTACAATCAGTGATCCTCCGTTTTACCCCCTCGTGCTAAGATAAGTATATCAGCGAATAAAATACCTCATTCAGATACTAATATTAATTGTAAGGCTTGTTATGTGTTGAAGAAAAAATGATGTCTTGTATCTTTCTACACAACTTATATTACATCACTAATAAAGAAATGAGAAAAAAATAACTATTCTAAATAAAAAACATACCCAAACTATAAAAACACTATCAACTTAATGGTATAAGAAACCATCATTATTATTCGTAGGCTATACTGAAGGTCTAGACATATCTTTACTTGTTATTCAACATTCAATTCAGTGTAAATTATTTCCACTTTCGAGTATAATTATGTAATATCATTGATCACATAATGTAAAAATCAGTATTCGTCGTTATTGGTATAAATGTCAAAGTAGACTATTTATATTCCACTATGTAACTTAAGTAAAATTTTACTGTGTGCATATTTGGAACAGTTGGTAGCACGAATAGCTTTCTCCACACAAACATTATATTCTCACATTACTATTGTAATCAAGCAATCCAGTAAAAGCAAATAATACATCTAAGATGTTATAGACATTTTATTCCATACTTATTTTCAAGTGTTAAATTTTACTTACTGATCGGTATGTTTAAGTTGGTAACACTACTTTTTAAAGTTACTCGTTTCTCGTAAGTTTATCTTGCACTTACGTTGACTGCCCATTCGTGTTTATTGAAATTAATTAATAAAAGGAGTTAATCCATTTGAGTTTTATTGTACGGTTAAAGTGTCCACATGATATAAACAATTTTTTTTCAAGTAATCTAAAGTGAAGTCGATCTTTCTCGAATCTTCCCATTTGCTAGGCAAATATAGGGAAAACACTCTAAGGAAGTAATTTGGGTGAACTTCCCCATCAGGTTTAAATTTTGGAAAATGTTTCGAAATGTTAATCCCTGATTAAATAAACACGTCCTCACTATTAGCTACTATGCGGATGTTACCATCTTGGGGTTCTAGACACCACTTCTTTAGCTGATTTCTCTACATTTTGCCACTGCTTATCTTGTGGCAGTGATGTCACTTCAGAGTGTAAAGTTTTATTTTCTTCTCATAATCAAAATTCCCTTTTTTCTCTAAGCTTTTTATGTACTATTTCCTCTAGTTTCATTTCCCAATTATTAGTCCCATTTGCAAGTAAGGTCGAATTTTCACAATTATTACATTTTTCTAAACTGTCCACTCTACTAACAGTTTCGTTAAACGTTTTTGTAACTACTTCTATCTCAGATTTGGAGCCAACAGCTACAACTTCCAGCTTCAAATTTGTTGTAGCTATTTCACTATCCATTTCTTGTATTTTAGTTAACATAGTTTTATCATTATCTGCAAATTTGAATGCTTGCTCGTCTACTATCTGCTGCTTCTCTAAGACAAAGTTTTCTGCCAATACCTTCTTAGCCACAGTTTCGACTTGTTCATGTGACAGAAAACTTTGGCTTAGTTCTTGGACTTTTTCTTCAAACCAACTATACTTCTCCTGACATTCTTCAACTTGTGCCTCTAATCGTTTATCGAAATGATCAAGCTTTTCCTCAGTTTCCTTGGATAAATCAGTCAATTTACTATCTATGCTTGCTTCTAAATTATCTTCTAGATGCTGTAAATTCTTTTGAGTATTTGAAGCTAAAGTATTTAATTTAGCTTCAAGCTCAGATTTCAATTCTTTATTTGAGTGTACTATATTTAGTTCTAAGTTGACATACGATTCTTTTACATCTTTTTTGATCATTTCGTTAACTTACTCTGATTTTCTATCTTAGTTTCCAGCCTATCTGAAAGAGTTTTAAATTCATTTAGCAACTCGATTTGTAGACTCCGCCATTGCGTGAGTAATTATCATGAATTCACAAAGTTAATTAAAACACACATAAGTCACTAGCCACTCCTATCACATACAATCTCTACGATACAACAAAATAAACTTTGCTCAAACACTCTCACCCAGGGTGATGCGATGATGCGATGAAGCTGACTGCGATGTGTGGACAGGAACACCCGCATAGATTTCCGTGCGACCTGCGGTGCGCTGTAAATAAAATTTCCCCCTCGGTGACCCCGCATAAGACCTCGATGTCAACGACTGCCCGCTCTTCTTAATAGTTTCTTGTTATTTAGTTTGATTCTTCTCTTGCCTCCTCTTTTTGTAATTTTAATAGCAATTCTTCATTCATGCAACTTGATATACCACAGTTATTCTGGTTGTCAAGGAAAAAATTCAACTTCATTAACCTTGACGTAAAATAAATTTCCTTTCTCTCTCTTTTCGTGTCCTGTGAGTGCGTGCAAAATCTTGAAGGTGTATCCGTGTTATCCTTGCCTGTTCATTGCAAGACACCACAAGAATTATATAAGTTAGTAATGGTTTTAAGTAATGTTGAGTCGGGTTTTTAGAAGTCTGCTATTTAATTTACTCCTTGGCTTATGAGGCCCAGCTAGTCTGTTCCCCAACCAAGAAGTCTCTTTCTTGAGATAGCAGGCATCTGACAATCGTATCCAAAGTTGATCGGAGCTTGAGAGGAAGAGCAATTATCATTTCAATCCATAAGTACTTCTTCTACTCAAATGAAAGTTGTATGTCAGAAACAATAACAGCACTCATTTATTGTACTGTGAATTACAGAACTTCATTCACACTATATACATTTAAATAAAATCAAACTGCATTTTATGATCCGCTCCAGTCTCTGATAGTTTCGACTATATATCTTCTCATACATCATAACAACAATGACAACAACCTTCAACACTACACTCATCTGTTTTTTCGTTGCACCATGGAACACTTATGTAATTAAGAACTCCATGCTGCATCCTTTATGCAGGCTCCTGCATCTCATGTTGGTAAACCTGCACATACACTTCTCTGCCCATAGCAGGTGCCACCAGGAGTTTCCATCTAGGCAGAATCTCGTTCCCTGCCACGCTAAATTCCTTAAACTAATTAATTTGGTCGTATTGAGTCGGTAGGAAGGACTGTAGTGTCACTTCTTACACTACACCATATTTTGTAAAAGCAAACAGCGAACAGCCACCTGCAACCACTGCCGAGTGTATTTTAAATCAACTGTGTTTTAAATTGAATGTGTTTTTCCACCACCCTCTCCACCCATCTATGATCTTCGGTGTTTTAATATGTGCTCCGAGACTTTGGTGTCATCTCAGTATGGTATTTTACTTTAATGAACAACCCGTAGCTGACACCTTGTGTTTTCTTTTAGATGTTTTCTGTGCTATATGGTCTCCAAGTCTATTTCATTTATTTATTTATTTTGTCACCATATCCATGTTAAAACGACTGCATTGTTTGCTCCATTTTAAAACTCATGTACTTTTCTTCAACACTGTCATCATGTACATTTTAATTATCTTCTAATATTATCATCTTTACTTTCTTGTATCCTCCTTTGTATTTTTATAGCTCTGTAGGCTGAAGAGAGCCTGTGTGTGCTGACATCCCGCCCTTTTAGAAGAACTGAAATTAAAATAAAGGAAAAAATAGTGAATTGTCATCCATGCTGTGAAGTGCGTCTATTAAGTGTCTTTTAACTCGCTGTGACCACCGCATCAAGCACAGGCGTCGCAAGTGTATTTTATCATCAAATGTCTCCATTTTCTCTTCGTCAGCAGTGTTTGTGTCTATCAATATGCTTTTAACGGCACTGTGGCCATTATTTTACGAAATACATGTTTCTTATCTTCAAAAAATTCCATCACAACTATTTTAAATTTTATCATTTTAGTCCCCTTTATATATTATTTATTCTTCGTGTCCAATATCATTAAGTCTGTAGGCTGAAGAGCAGCTGCTGACAGCCTGTTGCCAGAAGTGGTGGACAAAATAACAATAAAGGGGGAAAATAGTGAGTGTTTCTCAACTTCAAATAAATGAAATGTTTTTTGGAAATTGTTATTTCAAAGTTAGGTCCCTCTATAATGACTGACATCACAGGTAATTTTTTAAACATTTGTTGTCAAACGGTACTTTGCAACAAAAATGTTAGCTGTGTTACTCACTGACGATTTCCAAGAAAACAAAGTGTTCTTTCTGAAAGTGTTCTTGCAAACATAGATCCCTCCAAAATGAGTGATGTTACAGGTAAACAGTTGTTGTTAAACATTAATTATGTATAACATGGCCTCATGGCATTTGCTGGGGATAATGACCTCATTGTGCTGCTCTTGGAGCATACTGAGTGATGTTCCCGTCAATTTCGTAGTGGGGTAGGGTTGGGTGGGGAGTTGTGGTGCTGACATCTTCTGGTGGAGTTAATAAGTTTTTACCACACAAAAATTGTGCTATTGCCAATAACAAGAAAGCAAATTTCCAAATTCAAATTTTACGGTAGAAGCCCTCTTGAATTACGTCCTATGGAGAAAAGGAGCAGGAGGGCATGGTCCAAGTGTCATGGTGACCTCTATTTTTCCTATCAAAAACAATTTGGATGATGGCCATGGGATGTGAGAAAATTTAAAACATCAAAGTATAATTTGAATAGCCCACCAAAGTGGTGGGAGTGGCTGGCAGGAACAGTTGGCAGGAGCGGGTGGTGGCAGGGATGGAGGGTGGTCATTCCACATGTGAGTGAGTGTGAGGTTGGTTGTCTTTTAGTGCTTTGTACTGTTTATGATATTTCAATTTTCCTTAAGTGTAATTTCATGTTCTGCGTAAATCATCCATGGCGGTCTTCTTTGTTCATGTTGAGTGCATTATCCTTAAGTGTAGTTTCATGTGAGGAGTCAGTCATCCTTGGCAGTTCATGAAAGAGTGCTATTTTCCGAGGAGAGAGGGGTGGGTCCCCAGGTGGCTATCTTAGGATTGGGCGTTGTGTTTTCACTCAAGGTCATTGGGCTAGAACTGGTATCACTGTCCTATTTCTGTGTCTGTGCTGGCAAGGGACCTGACAGTCCTGCAAAGCTTCCCTAATGATGAATGTGCAGGTAGTCAATTCCTTGAGTCTTCTCATAACAACACAGCTGATGTACAGTTTACGCTAATCTGCTTCTTGCGGTCGTCTCCTTGGACTTGTTATCTGTTAACCTACTTCTCTTTGCAGTTTGCACCAGGCAGCGCTGGGATAGTACTTTGCTGTTGCGTCTCTCTGCTGTGGCAAGTATTTGTTGAGCTTCTGAAACGCTGCTGTTCTGTCAGGATTCTGCTCTGCCTCGATGGTGTGCAGTGGGCCTAATACTAGACGCTCCCCTCTGATCTTTGGTCCCCAAGTTCGCTTCCGTCCCCTCCCCCCTCGCCCCACGCCCTCAAAATGGGGTCTGTGGAGCCGTTAATTAACGCCACCGCGTGCCATGGAGGTATAAGGAGGAGAGATGAGATACACACACTTGAAGATGGCTGACACCAAGCTCCACGATGAGGTGTTGTCAGAAGACTCGTTTTCTCCTGTGCTACTGGTGACGATTACTGGAAGTTTTTTACTTGACAATGCCGACTTTTATTGTTTACAGTTCTGTTAACCACTGTGATAGTGCTAACAAGTTAAATGATTCATACTGGTTACGAAAGTCGACTCATTAATATTATCGATTATATTCGTGTAATTTGTGGTCACAAGAGTCTTGTGCACCGATTTTGTTGTTATTTCATGTCAGATTTCCCATCAGTCAAATTTATACAGTACTCTGGGTTCACACCATAGGAAGGAATAACTACATATTGTACAGTTCTATAGTTGAAAACAATAAAATATGTGAGAATTAAATAATTTGTTTTTGAATAATGTTCAGATATAGTTACGCTCACTGTAATAAAGTAGTAACTTGACTGAAAAATAAGCAAATATTAGTCAATTTCTGTAGATTAATATTGATATTCATTATGAAATGTTTTGATCACAGACAATTGGAGCGGATACGATGACCCTCTTCCCTTTTTATACAACTCAGGGCATGTATTTCATCATAGTTTACGCCTAGATATTGCGTGGAGTTTTGTCTTGGATAAAAAATGACGAAGTTTCCGACATTTTTTGGTAAACACATCAATATAATATACTTTTAAAATGAATACATAACAAGACGTCTACACCAAATGAAAGTCGGCACAATTCTAATTCATCAGCTAATTGACCATCATATGTTTTCAAAACATTTGCTAATCATTCAAAGTTTATCGTTTTATTACGACTTTTATTATAACATAAAACTAATACACTGACACATAAAAAAAATTCCCTGGAATTATATAATACAGATTGAGAAAATACCAAATATTTAGAAATTCTTACGTTAAAATTATGAAATAAACTACAATTTTTTTTATTCCTTTCCTCCCTTGGTATATCACCCCTCTACCTCATGGTAACATCACCTCCACCCCCATACCTCTGGCGAATGTGTGTTACGTGAGACGGAAGTATACTTATATACCAGATTGGTTAGATTACGTTATTGATTGCATGAGAATATGCATTACCATAAAAACTTTATGCATAGGTTTGCTTTCTGAATGAGAGACTTATCTGTCTTACTAATTATATATATATATATATATATATATATATATATATATATATATATATATATATATATATATATATATATATATATGCTGTATACATATGATCATGGCATAAGACACATCATTCCAATTTTACGAAAATCTACATAAGACATTTGTAATGTCAACAAAAATAACACAAGAAATAGGGGCCTAAGTACAAAAATTATTATATAGAAGAGTATACAGGTATACATATTTGAAATTCCACACCTCGGGACATTATAGTTTTAATCTCTCTATCGTTTTCCCCATTTTTTTTAACTATCATGACCACCTGCCATAGGGCACACACACACACACACACACACACACACACACACACACACACACATATATATATATATATATATATATATATATATATATATATATATATATATATATATATATATATACACACACTAAGTGTGTTTGCCTATGTAACTTATAAAATAATAGGTGATGGGAAATTTAAATGCGGTAGGTCAACACAAGAAACGTTACACTTTCTGTGGAGCTATGAACATAGTTTATTAGTCTATTGTATCATTTTCCAAAGAGTTACAGCACAAAGATATAATTTTTTAAATGGAACAATAGTTTTATCTATCGTGCATTGGAATCGTTGAAACCAGCTGCGTCCAAATGAATTTAAACTACATACCTATCGCTGTTAATTTGGGAGCTACAACCCTTCAAAGTTTCAGGGGCAGATACCACACACGCTGCACATAATGCAATGCAACTTCTAAATGTGGTGCGGCCGAGTTGTAACGTTGCTGGTGTCACGGCGCGAGAAGCTTCCTCGATGCGCTGTTAGAATAACGAATGTCGCCGCACATGGCCTTATACACGACAGTTGGAACAACACAAACAACTGGGGCTCAGTATACCACAGTTACTGACATCAGATGACGATGGCATACACGAACAATGAGTACGTTGACATGTCACTGATGCTCGGCGAGTGCCAACACGATGCCACTGAAGCAACCACGGCGTATGCCGTGAGATATCCTAGGCGAAGAACCCCGGCTGCCATTACGTTCTTATGTGTCGAACATCAACTTTGGGAAACAGGCAGCTTGGTAATGCGCCGCAGTAACAGACGAAGACCTGCAAGAAGTGAGGAGACAGAGGTGTTTTGTTTTAGCTGCACTACACCACGATCCTCATGTCAGCTTACGAGCCGTTGCTGCAGTCGCTGGTGTCAGTCTCACATCTGTGTGGCGTATAGTCACGGTCACAGATTTCACCCGTACCGTCTTTCACTGAACCAGGAGCTGCATGGGAACGATTTCCGTGCAAGAGTGACATTCTCTGAGTCGCCATGCGTAATTTCACGCTGGAGTCTTTACAAAGTATTATGTTCTCTGATGAGTCCAAGTTCACAAATTATGGTTCAGTGAATCGCTATAACATGCACTACTGGGCCACAGAAAATCCTCGGTTGGTACGTCCTGTCGACCGTCAACGTAGGTGGTCTATTAACGTGTGGTGTGGAATCCTTGGGCATGAAATCATCGGTCCACACTACTTCCCAGGTACACTGAAAGGTGAGTTATATCGCGCTTTTATAGCCGACAGTTTGGGTGGTCTCCTTGAACATCTGTGTCTACACAGGAAACTCCATATGTGGATGCAGCACGGTGGTCACCCAGCCCATTCTGCGCGTGCTGTTGTGGAAGAACTAAACAACAGGTTTCCAGGAAGATGGTTGGGGCGCCATGGTCCTCATTCATGGCCCGCAAGGTCGCCCGATTTAACACCAGTAGATTTCTTTTTGTTGGGATATCTAAAGGATCATGTTTATGTCACTGAGCCCACATCCGCAGATGATCTAAAATGGCGCATCGAGGATGCATGTCACTCCGTCACACCGGTGATGTTACATCTCGTCTGCAGATCCTTTCGACGGCGCATTGCATTATGCATTGAGGAACATGGACACACATTTGAACATCTCATGTGAATCAACTTCCCACAATCATAACATCAATCACCCACCACACAGCCATGTATTATGTACAGCGTGTGGTATCTGCCCCTGAAACTTTGAAGGGTTGTAGCTCCCAAACTAACAGCGATAGGAATGTAGTTTAAATTGATATGGACGCAGCTGGTTTCAACGATTCCAATGCACGATAGAAAAAACTATTATTCCATTTACAAAATTATATTTTTGTGCTGTAACTCTTTGGAAAATGATACAATAAACTATGTTCATAGCTCCGCAGAAATATATAGAGTTAATGGCACATCACATTAGTGCATTCAAAAGTTCCGCTGTTTACCATAGACTGCCCAGCGTTATCACTTAGCTTATCCGCTTATGTGCTGAGCCGTAACAACTCTGCCAGCCCATTGTCCAATGCTAGCAGCTAAGTCTTTGTCACATGACTCGAACACTTGGCACTTGGTATAGATGAAGGCAATCTCGTGTGTGTGTGTTGGACGGTGAGGAGCAGATCTAGATGTTGCTGGCGTCGTTTATTCTTTCCCTCTCTCGCCGACCTTTCTGAAGCGTCTATTAGGAAGATTCCAACGGTCGCCATCTGTATATGCAGTTCTGCTAACCCTATAACTGCACACATGACACAACACCAATCACTAATCCCCTCACTAGTTTCACACTACACAATCCTCCTCCTTGGGAAAATCAACCATCTACAACACTTTATTTAATTTTAACTTTGAATGAAGTATAGTTGCACTGACACAAATGCCTTATTAACACATTATCCTGACATTGCATGTCATCCTGACGACTTTATTCCACTAGTCACTCACTGAACTGTTTTAAATCAGCTATTTTACTTTCTTCTAACACATCACTCATTCATTAAGGGTTCCTTCCTAATTTTGTATCCTTTACATATTCATTCAAGCATTAAAATAATACAAATATCTATTACATAAAAAAATCCTATACTAATCTACAAAATACATTTGGTCCCTTCATTTAAAACTATTATTATTGTTTACATTTCAATTTTAAAAGGCCTCTCATATACCATTACTGTCTTTCCTTTTATTACCTTTCAGCCAACCTTGATTTTTTGCACATATAAAAACGTAAACAAGGAGAACTTTATTTTCTTTGTTATTAGATTTCCTATTTAATATATTTTTAAACTTTTTCAGATCTCTGTACGCTCTCAAGGAAACAAGAAACAGCCCCACTACCCTCCAACCACGTTAGAATGAAAACCTTCTTCACTAATTATCGAGTATGATGTAGTTAGAGGTGCAATGGGAGGCTTGGTGAGAAACTCTTATGATCGTGTAATCGTGTATCAGTTTGGAAACATTTACTCCACCGGTACTTAGGCTGTGACTGAGGTAGCTCAACTCGTGTGTAGAAAGAAGCTTTATAAACTTCAAGTCAGTTCAGTGTCAATTTTTTTTTTTTTTTTTTTTTTTTTTTTTTTTTTTTTTTTTTTTTTTTTTTGAGGAAAATGTTCCTCAAGGTAATAATTCACTCAGCTCAAGTGTGTTAATCTAGACAATGGCTTACTTCAATAAGAAATACATGGTTTGATCTACTAGCCTTAATGTTTGTAGAGATAACAATTGTAATTATGTTCCATGAAAACTTTGTAAGGCATGTGACATCATGATTTATGTTTCAATAAGTAACCTCATTCACCTTTCAAACAAATATTTGGTAACTTAATAGGCATGAAATTCGTTTTGAGGCACTTCATATTTACTCTACATACTCATTCACTCTTCCACAAATGTCCTCACAGATGGGATTATTACGGGATAAGTCGGAGCTGTGGAGGCCACAATTATTCATTTTAGATACCATCGTGCAAATATCCAACAAAGATGCAAATATGCGCCATGTGCCATAGCACAATAAATCCAACAATACACATCTGCAAAGCACAATGCAGCTACTCATATTTTCAGGCTGTAAATAACGCCCAAATTTTCATCCCAACAACTATCTGTCATATGAAGTGCTCAAGCTTAATTTATGCTCAATTTTACTATTATTTACGCATGTATACATGCGCATTATAACACACACATATATAAACTATTCATGAAACTCCATATTTACAGTCCTTAAAACTCTTAAATTATCCCTTGCTTCTCCTTTTTTATGCCCATCTTGTGTATATATCATGCTGAGCATTAAAGTTTAGCTACCTGTAATTGCCTTGTGGTATCCTGGTGTAAATATTGCATGTTACCCATCTTCCAGTTACAGACGATTCCTTAGCTTTTTAATTCTGTGTCTTAAGTAGTTAATTAACGTGTGGTTGCTTGGGTTACTTTTAGATATTTATGTCTGGCTAGCTGTAAAACATCGTTATAATAATTACTTTTAGTTTTTCGCATATATATAGTTGATTTCCTGGAGTGTATATAGGTTATTTAGTCTTGCGTGTGTGTAGTTTATTTTCTTTGTGTATATTTTTTTATTCTTCTGTGTGTATATAGTTTAGTTAGTCTCGCTCATTTATCTTTAGGTAGTTTTAAATCACATATTAGGTTAAATCTTAGTTTTTTATATATTTTTTTTGTTTGTAATTATATTTTTATTTAGATCGTTTGCATACTCAGTGTTATGTTAGACACGCCCCCACATCTGATTAGCATCTCACGAATGGTAACAATTTTGACAGCTCGCAGCTACTCGCTATCAGTTGTTTCAATGCCGTCAGACAGTGTTTAGAAACAGTTCCATGAAGTAAAATTTAACATAGCAACATGGTTCATATGTTATGTACTGCAGAAGGCGTGGACCTCTTTAACACGGATATACAAAACGTTAACGTCTAATCAGGTTAACTTGTGTCTTCTGTTATTGGATATACCGTTTCAACTACAATATGTTTTCCTGGGTCTGAGTACCAGCATCTGTGTTTGATACTATCTCTATAATTTGAACTTGATTTCGATCTGGTGGCCATCTGTTGTTTGTCCTTGTCCTGTTATTTTGGTTCCATTGTCTACCTGCATTCCCCCATGATCGTTCACCTAACTGTATTTGGGGTCTTTGTTGTTATTGCTGTCTTGAGCAACTATCACGTGATTGATTAGAGGTGTTATTATTTTGTCCTCTTTGAAAACAAGTACATGTCTGCCCATTTTTATAGATGGGACTGTACCTGTTACCGTCTCTCCTCCTATTATTGTTCCGCATCTGGTATTCTCCATTTTCGATGCCATTTCTATAACTGTAATTGTTGTTGTTGTTACTACTGCTCGGGTTGTTTCGTCAGGGGTTGGTGTTCTGTCTGTAGTCATTGTCATTAATTAGCATGTAACCTCCACTCCACTGATCGTTTGATTACCGCTACGGCCAGTGTTTTGGTCCCCTTCATGAATCCAATCATAGTTATCCAATGCATCCAGAAAATTAGGGAGATTGTACTCTGGAGCCCACATTATCTTTTCTGTGATGTCAGCAGGTAATTTTGATTTGAGTATCCTGATGGCATCAACATGAGATATTGGAGTTGTCCAATACAAAGTTTATTCAGATACTGTTCAAAATATTTCCGTGAACTTGTTGCTCTCCTGTTGTATGGCTTGGGACTGAAAGCTGTAATGTTTCCTGCACGGATTGCGACCAAAATTGTGCAAGAAATTGTTGCTCAAATTGGGTGTAAGTTTGACATCTATTTACGGCACTAGCGGCCCAGGCGGATGCATTGCCTTCTATATGTCTGACTATTTCTTGTATTTTCCTAGCATCTGACCAGGATTTTGGCAACACGTTTCGAAAGACTTGCAGAAAAATAACCGGATGACTTTTCTTGTTTTCCTCTGAAAATGTTCGGAACTTTCTCGATCCTACAAGTCCATCTTCGATCAAAATAGTGGTAATCTGTTCTCCATTATTTGTAGGTTGATTTCGGATCAAGACTGTTGATACGCCCTGTACCATACTTGTAGCCAGCACATCGGAATGTGGGGAAACCGTCACGTTCTATGGGTGACTCAACCACTGGTTGTGTATTAATAATCTGAAGGAGTTCGTTCAGATCTCACAAAAGGTACAAACTCTACCTGTTCGGTCACTTGATTGTAACCCGGTTGGACAGTATCAGCATTCAACGTTGTTGACTGAGTGGGTACATTTTCCTCCTTAATTTGACGAGTCATAGATTTGACCCCTCTCTTAATAGCCCTTAAAATTTGTTCTCCCTTCTCGGTAACCCATCTTTCTACTTCTTCCCTACAATTTTGGTGTTCAGAAATACTATTGTCACACTCATCACCCTGTGTTTGTCTCTTTATTTCTTGTAATTCGCTGTTAGTACCCTTCTGCTCCACCTTTAACGATCCTACCTCCCGACTCTGTTGTTCCATTCTGTCTACAAGTGGATTATACCCCTCACTAAGTTCGTGTACTCTCTGTTCAATTGAATTTAAAGACTGTTCTACCGATTGCTTGACCGCCTTCATATTTTTGCAGAGTCTAGTAATTCAGGCAACCTGAGATCCTAGATGATGTTGCCTAATATTCAATCCTTCAAATTAAGTGTTAATTTCTTGTATTTCATGTTGAATCTCAGACCGTATCTGAACCACTTGTTTCTGTAAATTTACTACTGAATCTTTAGTAAGCAAACTTCGCATTTGTGTTTGCATTTAAACAAATTGATTTTGCATTTGTTTGGATTGTTTGTGCATATCCGTTTGCAGTTTTTGTATGAAATCAAACAACTTATTAAATAGGGCTGCACTTCCTGAAGCAGAGTTATTCTTCTCTTCCATGTGAACACTAGCCTGAAGATTTATTTCGTCAGTATGCACAATTTGCGCTTTTGCTGATGTGGGAGTCTGCCAATTATTTAATTCAATTATGTTGGCATTTTGTGAGATCTCATCATTGGCCTCACATAATTGCTCCGATATTTGAGAAGTTTCCATAGTCAAAGAAATAGGCGAATCATGCAGTGGATTCATTAATCGGTCATTGTTTGATAGATATATTGTTTCCGCTGCTTGATTCGCAATTCAACATTCGATCCCTGGATTCGGGCTTTTGAACCAACTTATCATTAAAACTAACTTAATTATTACTAGTCGATGATTTTTATGATTTGCTGCCGTGCTCGCGGTTGTCAGACATTTTGGTAAAATTTTAATTGAGGCCACAGCAACAATGACTACTCCCTCACACCGACTGTTGTTCACTCGCACTTTAACAATCAAAGTTTGGTGTCCAAATCCAGTTTCATGCCTCTTAGAACAAAAGGATTTTACTTTTGAAATAATTTCCGATTACTTAGGCTGCATTTGCAATTACGCGATATTGCGGAATTGAAACATAAAGCGTTGAAATAATGTTAGCTACACTACAAGAAGAAATTGTTACCAGAATTTTCTACGAGTTGGAGGACAGGCAGCATATTCCCATCACCAAGAAAGAATACATAGAGAATAAAAATAAATTTTCTGCCCTATCTTTTCCCAAGAAAATAGTTAAATATAATGATAAGAAACCATGGCTTACTAAAGGAATAAGAATATCTAGTAACCGAAAAAGGGAACTGTATCAAACAGCAAGAAAGAGTAATAATCCAGAAGCAGTCAAATATTATAAAAACTACTGTGCTTCATTAAGAAAAGTTATTAAAATGTCCAGAAGCATATGCATCATGTCTGATATTAGTACCTCTGATAACAAAATTAAAACAATTTTATTACCAGGGAGACAGAGCAACCAAGAACACAGGGAGACATCATTACCATCAAACAGAATGAATAGTTTACAACTAACAAGCCAGAAGATGAAATAATAATTTTTAATAACCATTTTTAATGTTGTGGAGAAAATAGGATCTAAATGTTCGTTAGAAGAAGCTAGGCAGTTAATGGAACAGGCCACACCCTCACAATTTGATACAATAGAAATTGCTCCCACCTCTCCTTCTGAAATTAAGAAAATAAACTCTCTCAAGAGTAAAGGCTCACATGGAATTGGTGGTATTTCCAGCAGGGTAATAAAAGCTTGTTCTGAAGAAATAAGTAGGATTCTTATCTACGTATGTGATAGTTTCCTAAGGGAGAGTGTTTTTCCTGATAGACTGAAATATGCTATTGTTAAACATCTACACAAAAAGGGGATACATCTGATGTCAGCAACTACTGCCCAACCTCACTTCTGACAGCTTTATCCAAAATTCTTCAAAAAGTTATGTATTCTAGAGTAGTTTCACACATAGGTAAAAATAAAGTTCTAACAAAATGTCAGTTTGTTTTTCAGAAAGGCTTTCCAACAGAAAATGGTATATATACTTTCACCAATGAAATATTAATGCTCTGAATAAGCGGACATCACCCGTTGGGATTTTTTGTGATCTCTCCAAGACTTCCATTGTGTAAATCATAGAATTCTTCTAGACAAACTAAAGTATTGTGGAATGAATGGGATAGTATACAAATGGTTTAAATCATACCTAACAGGAAGAGTGCAGAAAGTTGACATACGTAATTCACATAATATGCAAAAAAAAAAAAAAAAAAAAAAAAAAAAAAAAAAAAAAAGCTGATTCCTTAAACTGGGGAATAATCAAAAATGGGGTGCCACAAGGGTCGGTGTTGGGCCCTTTGCTGTTTTTAATATATATTAATGATTTGCCATTCTATATCCATGAATATACAGAGCTGGTTCTTTTTGCTGATGATACAAGTATAGTTATCACACATGACAGACAAGAACTAACTGAAGAAATTGTATACGACATTTTCAGAAAATCATTAAGTGGTTCTCAGCAAATGGACTATCATCAAATTTTGATAAAACACAGTACATACAGTTCTGTACAGTAAAAGGAATGATACTATTAATAAATGTAGACTTTGATCAGAAATCTGTAGCAAAGGTAGAGTATTCAAAAATTTTAGGTGTCTGCATTGATGAGGAGTTGAACTGGTAAAAACACATTGAAGATCTGCTGAAACGTTTGAGTTCAGCTACTTATGCTATTAGGGTACTTGCAAATTATGGTGATATACATCTTATTAAATTAGCTTACTATGCCTTTTTTTCATTCTCTGCTTTCGTATCACATCATTTTCTGGGGTAATTCATCATTGAGTAAAAAGTTTTCATTGCATAAAAGCGTGTAATCAGAATAATTGCTGGAGCCCATCCAAGATCATCCTGCAGACACCCAGAGCTAGGGATCTTCACAGTAGCTTCACAGTGTATATATTCACTTGTGAAATTTGTTATTAGCAATCCCAACGAATTCAAAAGGAATAGCAAAGTCCATAACTACAATATTAGGAGAATGAATGATTTTCACTATTCAAGGTTAAATCTAGCTTTGGCACAGAAAGGGGTGGATTATACTGCCTCAAAACAGCATCAAAAGCCTGACAGATAGCCAACTAGCATTTAAAAATAAATTAAAAGAATTTCTGAATGGCAATTCCTTCTACACTATAGATGAATATTTAGATATAAATTAGTAAATCTGAAAAAAATTAAAATAAAGAAATTGTGTCATGTAATATTTAGTAAAAAGGTAAAGCAGTCAACAATCTGAAGATTGGTTTGATACCACAGTGCTTTACTGTTTGGAGATGGTATGCTGTTGTCTTCCTCCGACCTTCAAACTGACTTACCCAGCCCGTTATAGGGGGACCTACAGTTTAACATGGGTTCCGAACCACGGTGCTACTAGGTATTTTTCACATGAGCAATACTCTCAGATGTGAAAGAAGTGGAGAGTGACAGATAAAAATCGAAGGACCTGGCGTGATAGAATCCGTGACCTTTGGATTTGTAGTCTGGCACTCTACCACTGTGCAACCAAGTTGCACTGTAATATTTAGTACAAAGTAATAATTTGTAAAGACACCTTTCATTAACGTGATACATTCCACAACATTACGAAGTGTTGTATTCATTATCTATGGAACAAGTACTTATCTAATCTAATCTATCTTCATATAATTAGAATGAATACCGTTCATATCTCGAATGTGTGTATCTCCTTGTTCCACAATACATTTTTTTGTAATTTTCCAGATTGTTGTATATGAAACAAGAAAAAATAACATAAATTAACACTTCATACTACAAATGGCCACCCCATTGAGCGCCATTGTGTAAAGTTCTATTGTTGAAAATAATAAAATATGTCAGAATTAAATAATTTGTGTTTGGAATATTGTTCAGATATAGTTACGTCACTGTAATGAAGTAGTAACTTGACTGAAAAATAAGCAAATGTTAGTCAATTTCTATAGATTAATGTTAATATTCATTACGACATTTATTGATCACAGACAATTTGAGCGGAAACGACGTACCTGTTCCCTTTTTATACATCTCAGGGCATGTATTTCGTCATAGTTTACGCCTCGGTATTGTATAGAGTGTTGTCTTGAATAAAAAATGATGAAGTTTGCGACACTTTTTGGTAAACAATATATTATACTTTTAAAATGAATACATAGCAAGACGTCTACACCAAATGAAAGTAGGCACAAGACTAGACAAGTGATACATCAGCTAATTGACCATCATGTGTTTTTCAAACATTTGCTAATTATTTAGAGTTTATTGTTTTATTACGACTATTATTATAACATAAAACTACTCCTCTGACACAAAAAAGAAGTTTCCATGGAAACTGAGAAAATACCAAAAATTTAGAAATTCTTACATTAAAATTATGAAATAAATGTAAACAATTTTTATTCCCTTCCCCCTTGGTATCTCACACCTCTACCTCATGGTAACATCACAATACTAAAGAAATGGTGTTGGGTATGTGTGTAGTATTCTCGGTTAGAAATGAACAAAACATCATAGCATGCCTCTTCCTGTTTCTTTCCTATTGTTTGAGTTTTGCAACTTTACTGCACAGACATTCGTGATATGTAACAGTAACTGAAAATAAGAGCAATAAAATACTTTGTATAAATATACTGACAGTTTAAATGCAGTATGTAAGAAATAGTAGCTAACATGTGGATTTGTGGATACTCTAAACACATGGCCAGTGTCAAACAATGTGGCAAATTTTCTGTAAGGAATCATGCTTGTTTTTAATATTTTCATGATGTCGAATATTCCACAAGCACTCCTCAACCTCTTATTACAAGATCACTTGTTTGTAAATGTTGCTTCTTGTCTATTTCAATTCGTAAATGAACACTAGGAAATACAATATGTAATTCTAAAGATACACATAGCAATACCTAACACTACCGCAAAGGAGGATTCAGTGCTAGCAAGCCACAACATTTCTTCCTTACCAACATTGCCACGGACACAGCTTTTGTGTTGGCAGCATGTTGTGAAAATCGGTACAGTAGTCCAAAACTAGCAGCAAACATTGTTGTAGAACATGCTTCAAACTCATTGTAAACGTTCATTTACGCCAACAGCAAGAAGAAGCAAAGCCGAACCTGACATCATAAGTTCATTGTGGAGATTCGACTGCTTTGAATTATTTTTCCACCGATAAGAAATTTTCAGCGAATTATTTTTTCCATCCAACGTCAAAAATTCGAACACTTTAGCATAAGCTGAACAAGGCATTCGTGTGTCTTCTTGACATACTTACAGAAATATGTTACACTACTTGGCGACAAAAAAGTAACGATATTTCCGTTAAATCTTTAACCGATAAAAGTAACTTAGTTACAGTTAAAGTTAATAACACTGTTACTGTCCGTTACCTTTGAAAAGTAACTGCTACTTGTAATGGTGTTACAAGTAACGCATTACTCCCCAACCCTGGTCAACATACACACTCATGCCTGAGGAAGGACTCAAACCTCTGACAGTGAGCAACCACACTCCACAGCAAGGTGCTTTAGAGAGCTCAGACTCTGCACCTTGGTGATCGAGGTTTTGAAGCTGCACTTTTGAAGTGCATCCTAATTTAATTATTGATGATTTATACCACATTGCTGCCCTTTACACAAGTTCTTACAGCCGAGATATGTTCAACTGTTTATGATTATTATTGAAACTGCTACTTAGTGAGATATCATTATACACAAAAGGAAACTTTCCTAATTAATGTATCATATCCAGCATGTAGGTCTATTGTGTGGATTGATGACCCCGTAGTTAAGTCCCATAAGCTCTGCAAACATTTGAACATCTATTGTGTAATTAATGATCACATACATAGCAACAGATTACAGTTATCAATTCATTAGTGTTCAGGCATTTAAACTACAAAGATGCTGAAAATTCGAGTCTGTGTACTTGTAGTATAATTTCACTGTAGGCCTATGCTTACATTTTAACTATTTCGTAATTGTTCAAATTAAGTTTCTGTTATGATTGTGAAAAATATTGTACAAGGGTGTAAATGGGAAACGCCAGGAGCAAGATACAATATCCATAAACAAGCATTGCTTTCCATCTCATGCTTTCAATTTACATAGACGAAAATACAGGAAAATGTGATTTACCATAAGTCTGAAAGGTTATTATCACATTGTACACTATATTTCTTATTATTTTAAGTTTGTAACGACACCATACACTTACGATGACAAGGACTACTACCCTGTATTCCTGAGTCAAATACACATTTAAAAATTAAACAAAAGCTTCTGAAAAAGCATTCCTCATTCTGTGTTATGCCTAAAACATTGTAAAATAAAACATCTCAAATTATTGCATGGGTAGAACGTTAAATATGAAGAACAAGCAATCGTAACCAGGACCTGTGATAAAGATGGTGGCCAACCACACCTACTGGCTTCAAACAGAAGTACAGCAGACGCTCTCAGTACCAACTGTGGTTGGTAAACTGCATTGTTAACGAAAGAACGTAGCAGCATGTTGTTTTGTATGTTATTATCTGTACCCCATTGTTTGTATGTCCCATATATATACGATAAAACGCGGTGACTTGAGACACTTTTGTGTTTCCTTAGTTTTTTCTCTTATGAAAAGTATATGTATATCAAAATTTAGGTCTGGATCAGTAGATTATATTTAGGTATCAAATATTATCTCAACCCTCCAGCAGAAGCGCTGGCGCAAATATGCTACCACTTTTCTTTAACTGCTCACTGTTGTCGTATTAATGCATATGCCGTATTTCCGCTTCAGCTATTCCTCAGTTAAGTCTTAACAGTGATGTCAGTGAAAGTCCTGAGTTTTTAGTGCATGGCTGTGTCAATCCAAGAAAAGTTTTGTTAGGGAGTGCATCACTGGTAGCAGATTTGCATCGCACTGCCGGTCATGTAAGTAGATTTGAATTGTTTTGTGTTGTCTAGTTTTCCTTGCAAATGGATTTGTGGCAGTTTCTAGTTAATATTTATTGTATAAATTTTATCCTACATATTATAATGCACAAACATTTAAATTTATTTCGCAAATAGTAGTTTTACTCTCGATAAATGGTCCTCTAGTTTCTCCTCATTAGTCATGCTGCAGTTTACGTCAATCTTAATTTTAACCCTTTTTAAGCTTTACTCAATGCGAAAATGAGTGTTATTCTACTACATAATTTAACCTTCAGGTATCATAGGCGTGGTATGGGCCTAGCAGTTGAAGAAATACAATTCTTTCGACAAGTAATAAATTATGATGTGAAAAGTTGTCATAACCAACAAGGAAATAAATTATGTGTTTGTATTCGGAGATTTTAAATATGTGTTTCAGTGTCATATTCATAGAATTGTCGGGTCAGGATAGACAGCATCTCAGAATCACATCAGATCACGAACAGGATACTATTATTCAAATGTAAATCCTAGTTCCGATCCAGAAATTATTTTAGATGCAAAGAATCTGATAGTCAAGACAGAACCGCTCTGTGGTGTAAACCACCATACAAGCAGCACTCCAAAACACTGAAAAAGAATATCATAAATATCTTTCCGGAGTTCAAAAGGGAATGCATGTGGCGTGAGGTCAGAGACGCATGCTCCATCATTCATGATAAGATGATAATATGATTGATGAGATAATTATGTGTACTAAGTTCTACATAACACAGAAAAAAGTTGACACTAATTACTCAAGAGACAGGAGCTACAGGGAAGTAACAAAAGAGGAAATGATAGTACTGCTGGGTCTATTATACATGATTATTGTCCACTTTCGGAATAATGTTACGTTTGTTATAATTATACGCCGAAGGTCACTGATATACTAATTCAGGTACTAACAAAGGTGATATTTCTAGCTGAACTTTAAACTATTTTTCTCATTACGATCATGTAGTAGCTATATACTAGGTTTGTAACTCGGAATACACAGTGGTAGCAAATCTGCACCACACTGCTGCTGAAGTTATAATAATTAGCGCTGTCACCCAAGGGTTAAATTTTATCATTTATTTTTAATTTAACTTTTTGCTGGTGTCCCAAGTCAACCCAAAGGGTGGGGTGACTTGGGACATGTGGTATTATAACGTTACCCTTGGGAGTCTGACATGCTTCTTTCGTCCAACCATCCTCTGTTGCATCTTTTCAATTTCCTGACAAAATTGGGTAAACTGTTGTGTCGTTGAAATGTCTTTTAACAGAATCATTCGATACATGTCTTTGAAATACCCGATTTTATCGGCATTAGCCGTATCTGGGTTAACTACATGAAATGGGGCGAAAACATTCTGTATATACGACTGCATTCACTCACCATGTTGTTGAGCTTTGTTGTTTAATTGCTCTTTAAATAAATGGACATGTTGCTTGTAGTCTCCAGACGTCTTCTTAATTTATATCTGGAATTTTTCCCAGTTATTGAGCTTGTCATTGTTATTTTCAAATCACTGCTGGGCCATCCCATCCATATACATTTGCCAAACACATAATGTGGTCCCACCTTGGCGACTCGGTCGAATCCTTACAGCCATTTGTTTGGGTCCTGTCCGGCGTCTTGCGAGAATACCGACGGGTGTCTAATGTGCAGCTGGCTTACCACTGATTTCGTATCCATAGGTCTTTTGATGACACGGCCCTTCAGGAGGAAGTACTGTGCATACCGTTCATATTCTGGTTCTTGTCAGCATAGGCGACACCTCTTATGCTGCCTAATCGGAGGAATGGTGCTGCAGATGTTTTGGAAGTTACCCGGAGACCCCACCTAAAAGTGTCACTTTGAAAATTGCAGGTGGTCCGGGATTGGAAGACTGGTCGTTAATGGAACACTACACTTTAAATTTAGAACATATTTATTGCTGTCATAAGTGTATGCTCAGAACAAACTGACTCCTGATTGGAGAACTGTGGTATTTATGCATAGAAAGAATTTTCTGGAACTTACAAGTACATCAAACATAAGAAATACATAGAACATTCTAGAACTAGTAAATACAAAGACTTTTTTCTGCCAGTGGTGGGATTTGCACTGGGGACTAGCAGCACAAAAGTCTGAGATGCTAACCACTGCACCACAGATTCTGTTGGTAGATTCATGGCAATATAATCTTTAAGAGATTGAATAATTAGCATTAGAAAGACGCAAATTATAAGTAGGTAGGATATGTAGTGAATATACCTGTGAAACAAAGAAGAAGTCATTTGCAAAGGATGCAAGTTCACAGCCCTTCACCAAAATCCTTTTTTTTTTTCATTTTTATAACACAAGTTATTAATTTATTATGAGTATAAATATAATTTGAAATATTCATTTTTAATTTAATTCCTGTTTGCCTAGAAAATGAAGGATGAAATACATACTTAATTTTTACATATATCTGAGAATTTTTTCCAGTATTAATATGTGATTAGGGAGGTTTGGCAGGACTATGAGGAGAGCTTCATGAGACAGCAAAAATGTTAAAATTCTTCCTTATCACGAAAAAATAGCCGTCATTTTCCAAATATGTAGAGATTTCTGAGTGTGTTAGCGGAGTACATGATAGATGCTCTTACAGAAATTTATTGAAGTAACTGAGAATCCTCACCATGGAATTGCAGTACATTTTCTTTGCTTTGTGTGCTTTGTTAACAATAATCACACAATTCACCAAACAAAGAATGCATGTCATCCTGATTATAGACGAAGTAAACCTAATCTTCACAAATATGTGATAAATTATAAAATGACATAAATAGGAGCAGGGTAAATTATCCAAGCATGAAACTAACAATAAACCTACAAGTCACATCATACCAATCACTAAAACCTTATCCTCTGGATAATTACTCTTACAGGATTTTTAGGTAATCTGTTATAACTTGTGATATATGTTTATTTTTAAGCCTTGCCATAAGTACTATCTATGTCATGACCTCCAGTGTATCACTTGTTGGTTGTATGTTTTTGTATGAATTATAATGTAGGCTTTGTAATCTGTTTGTGTCACAATTATTACAATTATAATGTGCACTGTTATTTGAACACTTGGAGCTCTCTTTTCAAGTATCTGTTTATGAACAATTCAGATCATAATCCTAATGACCATTAAATTTGTTTATTATTGCAATAATAAATGAACCTGACATGTTATCCATCCTAGTGGTACATGCACATTAATGATCCACAGAATTCGAAAATAATGAAGTAAAATAAATCTCTTGGCGTCAGAAGCTTTTCTGGTGTAGTAATTCTTCATAATCACAGCAAGTTGGCTGCCGGATGCTAAAATCAAAAGATGTTCGTCATCATCAGGAGAATGCATCTACTCAGGGACCTGCTGAATATTGATGTCAGCACTGCAGTTCAGTTTCATATATAGGCGTGTGGTGCATACATGACACATGCTCCTCTCATAACAGTTGTTGCCTCCTAGAAGGGGTTTTTGGAGCTACCCCCAGTATAAAACTGGCAGCAAAAATATATGGCACATTACAGTTTATCATATAACAATGGCTCTGACTCTGTCATGGAACATGTAATTTTATTCGACATAATATTGGGTTCCAGATCTTGCTAAAAGGAAATACTAGTCTCTATATATCAAATTGTCGCCAACCTAATTTCAATAGTTCTATGTAAACACAATTTCAAAAGCTGGAGATGTTGGCAACTGTAAGGGTCTCATCAGTTTTCATTCTGTCCCTTGGTTAAATAGTGTTCTGCTACTGGCGATTTTTCGGGCCGTAGAAGCCTGGTGTAGTGGCAATGTTCCACACATCTGTCTTGGACAATGCAAATTGGACAGCCAAATTACACCTTGCTATGTTGACACGAAATTTTCTAAACACCATATTTACTACGTCCCAAATTATTATTGACAGAACCATGCAGTGCCCTAATCTTGGATGATGGGATGAAAACACTGTTCATGTTAAAAGTTTTTAAATGTTTTCCAATTTTGAATTACATGGCCCCAGTATAAGGAAGAAAGGCCATTGCTCTATACTCATTGCTATACACCTCTGGTGATTGTCCAAACTGAATAACATGACGAATTTGTTTCTCCAAATAACAAATGTCTTTAGAAACAGTCCAAAAATGCCGTTAGGTTGGTGTGGTGGTTGGCAGCTCTTGGCATGTAAATATCGATCAGTATGTGCCAGCTTTCAGTGAACACTATGTCCCAGGGTTCCATCACACTAGAGACCAAAATCTGAAACTTCCCATCACTTTCGAACTTCTTGGTAAATTTACGTTTGAGGTGAAAGCAGTTAAAGTGATCGAAAAATCGGTTAATCGTATCAAGTCTATGAAGTCAGATGAAACAGGTATCATTAACGTAACTCCAGGAGCATATTGGTTGTAAAGCTGAAGTCCTCAGTGCCGTGAACTTCGAGTCTTCCATCAATACCGTAAATTGGCGAGTATGGGCCAAAAGGCCTGCCCATAGTCGCTCCGTCCTTTTGTTCAAAAATATGAACATGAAATGAATAATATGTGGACGTTAGCACATGGCAATAGAGCTTCATCCATTCCTTATCCAGTTTTTCTAAATTAAACTCAAGGACTCTTCCAGTGGTACGCGTAGAAAGGGATGCCACATCAAAGCTTACAATAAGATTTGTCTAATAAAATCTACCAAATTATAGACGTAGTGTCCACATATGCCACTTTGTCGACTAAGAACAACGGTTAATTACACGCCTCGTTGAATGGAATGAACAGTGATCAAAACAAGTATATGGAATGTCATTGAAGTAAATGAAAAGACACTGAGAAATTAAGATTAGGAAACGAGACGATAAAATCAGTGGATGACTTTTGTTTTATGACAATAATGTAGCTATAATGACTGACATAGAGAAGAAATAAAGGGCAGAATACCAAAGGGAAGAAAAGTATTTAAGAAGAAGAGAAATTAGTTAACATCAAATATTAATCTAAGTGTTAAGAAGTATTATCTGAAGACATTTGTCTCAAGTGCATCCTTGAATGGAATTTAAAGATGGAGAATTAGTAGTTCAGACAAGAAGTAGATAGAAGCTTTTGAAATGTGGTACTATGGTAGAATGCTGAAGATTAGATGGGTACACCATGTAACTTATTAGGAGGCACTGAACTAAGGAGAAAATGAGTTAGTTTCATAAGTTGACTAAACTAAGAGATCAATTGAAAAATTCGAGACTTCAAGAAACATGTAATTTATTATGCAAGGGAAATGTGTGCCTACAGGGGGGAATTGAGTAAAAATCACAGATGGAGACCAAGAAACGAGTACTGTAATGACATCCAGTTGGATGTGGGTTGCTGTTGTCTGACTTGGAGATGAAGCTGTTTGCACAGGAGAAAGTAGGCAGCCTACTAAGAAAACAGTACAGAAGGAACAATAGAAATACTCTGAGAACTAACAAAATTAAAAAAAAAAAAACTGCAGGACCAGATGGCATATACCGTGTACTGAACACCTCAAGGAAATTTATCACCTCATGGGAGATTGCTCGATGGAGCTATTCAGTAACTGCTTTAGCACAGGAAAGTTACCAGAACAATGGAGAACATCAACGATTAAAGTGCCCTACATAGTGAAAGGAGAAACCAACAACCTGAACTCATACAGAGGCATAGCATCGAAAATACGTCATTCAGAATTTTCAAGGAAATAATAACCAATAGACCCACAACTGAAATAGAGGCCCGAATACCAGAAAATCAGTTTGAATTTAGAAAAGAAAGAAGCACCCTTCATGCCATGAACTACTTAATAGAGCAAGCTCAGGACACACTAAGCCAACCAAGTAAAAAATATTTTGTAGTGTTTGTAGACTATAGCAAAGTCTTTGACACTATTAATAGAAAGATTCGTATCAACAAAGTCAGCCTGCTAATCGACGACACTCGCCCAATAACAACAGTTCTCTTATATATCCTAAAATACAATGTCATCCAAATATTTGATGATATCACCTTATCAAGGACTTTAACACGAACAAAAGAACTACAAAGAGACCTAATTAGTCCAACAATGTTCAACATCATAACAGCAGACATCATAAACATCGCTAGACAACCCAGGAGTACTCCTGCTTTACGCAGATGACTTGGTAATAGTTTCAGAGGACAAGGAAGAGCTCCAAGAGGTGCTGGATAGACTCACATTATGGGTCCCGGTAATGAATCGCAGATTAACCACAGCAACACCAAATAAATGATTTTTAGAAGAGATGGTAAACTCCCACCACAATGGTTCTAAAAGAAAACCACTTGAATTGATATCAAGCTACAAATATCTTGGAGTCACTCTGCACACAACACTGACTTCATTCAACACCCATTTGAAAGAAAGAGCAACAGCAACAGTAAAAGCTATTTACAGTATACAAAGCATCAAAATGTCTCAATAAAAATCAGTGATGACATTATTCAGAGCAGACATGGCACCAATAGCCACTTATGAAATCCACATAATCTGGGACAATCTGGAAGTCAACGATTTCATAACATTGGAGAATATCAATTATAGCTACATAAAATGAGTTCTGGACATCAGGAAGACAGTTCCTTCGAGAATGGGTTACGCCTTCACAAAAGAAACCTTCTTCATAAAAGACATCAGTATACAAATGCTCCTGAAAAGCACCAAGACCTGTGAACACATACGCAAAATCTTAACTTCTATTCACCTGATACCATGCTGACAGAAGAATGGAAAGAGGTAAACTACAAACACTGACACATAATAACGTGATATGCTACTCATGGCTTTCACCATAAATTCTGTCCAAACTAGAGTTTCTACCAGCCAAATGAAGACTATGTATGTGAAATCTGAAATGCACAACTAACACTGTGAACGATACTATGTAAAAAAGAACCTAAATGTCGGTAACAAAACTAGGACTTATGTAACTGTGATAAATATTTGCACAATGTGCACATTTGATTAAGAGTAAAATATGATAAAGTAGCATGGAATGCTGCATGAAACCAGTCCACGACGACGACGATGACAAAAAAATAGAACAGTGCCAAGAAGCAAAAAGTTTTTAAAACAGATTTACTCTTTCATTATGAAATTATATTACTACTATAATTCACCTACAATTACGGCTGCATAAATTGATCAAGGATAACTTGCAGTGTTGTTGAAAGCTTTAGACAGTGAAGCAGAAAGGGCTTCAATCCGAAACTATACGATAGCATCACCAAAGAGGCATTTACAAAATCATATAACATGACTCTGGATTATACCGAAGAATTGGTTTGTTGATTACACTCCTTACCACTCGACTCGAAAACTATATCAATAGAAGAATACGTATCCAAAATAATATCCACTTCTAATAAGTTAAACGCCTTAAATTTTGAAGTGAAAGATGAGTGGGTAGGGTGCATTTTGTTAGCTGGATTACCAGATGACTACAAACCAATAATAATGAGCCTAGAGAATTCCAACATACCAATAACTGCAGACTCAGTTAAAACTATGTTACTACAGGAAGTGAAGGATGAAAAACATAGCCACATTGTGAATAGTGATGTAGCTCTTCAAGTGAAGAAGAAAGATAACAGAAACTTAGTGCACAATTCCTCCAAGGGACAGAGGGGCTTTAATTGTAATAAATATTGACATATTGCAAGAAATGGACATATTGCAAGAAACTGTCGCTTTAAAACCAAGGGAAGCTGCAAGCCATCAGTAGGGACTTCAAGTTATAAGACATTCTTCACTACAGCAGGTAAAACTATAACTAATGACTGGTATATTGATTCTGGTGCTTCAGCACACATGTCCAAACTCCCGTGTGAAATTAACTCATATAAACCAATGTTAACTTCACAAGTAGTTGTGGCAAATAGTGAGAGTTTGCCAATTGAAGGAACTGGTGACATGCATATTGATGCACATGTTGGTACAAAAGGGACAAAATTAAAGTAACAGGTGTTCTTTATGTACCAAAGCTAAGTACAAATTTACTTTCTGTTAGCAAGATAGTTGAAAAGGGACATTGTATTACTTTCCATAAATGAGGACGCCACATTTACGATGAGCAAAATAATCTATTTGCAACAGCAACTCTTGATAATGGTATGTACAAATTGGACCAACCAGATAATTTTTTTGCCAACGCAAAGTCAGCTTCACTGTTAAATGATGCAAACTTGTGGCACAGGAGACTAGGACATTTAAGCGCTGAAAAAATGAAAGATTTGCAGAGGGGCATGGTGAATGGAATTATATTAAAGGTACTGTTGATTCTCCATGTGTTACATGCTTGGAAGGTAAACAGACAAGATTTCCATTCCAACATTCTGATTCAAGAGCACAAGCTGTTCTTGAAATTATTCATTCAGAAGTTTGTGGTCCAATGGAGACTAGATCAATTGGAGGTGCAAGATATTTTTTAATTTAATTGATGATTATTCAACAAAAATATTTGTGTACACACTAAGTGACAAAAGTCAAGTAGCAGGAACTATCAAGAATTTTAAGAAGTTAGTGGAGAAACAAACCGGTTGTAAAATTCGTGTCTAACGTACAAACAATGGGAAGGAATATGTGAATCATGAACTAGCAAACTTCTTACAGCATGAAGGAATAATTCATCAGACAACTGTACAGTACACACCAGATTAAAATGGAGTAGGATAAAGGTATAATAGAACATTAGTAGAAAAGGCCAGATGCTTATTATTTGATGCAGGACTAGTAAAAGAATACTGGGGGAAAGCAGTCTCTACAGCTGCATATCTAATTAACAGATCACCTACTAAATCTTTAAAAGACATGACACCAGAAGAAGCATTTACTGGAAGAAAACCAAATCTTTGGCATTTAAGAATATTTGGTAGATGTACCTAAAGCAAGCAGATGTAAATGGGATAAAAAGAGGACTGAATGCATACTTTTGGAATTTTGTGAACAGAGCAAAGCTTATCGACTATTTCAACTTGTACAACGAAAACTAATAAAAGCAAGAGATGTGATATTTAAATAAAATATTGGTAAGAAGACTGATGACATGGTTGAGAAGTCTCAGGAGCCAGTTATTATTCCAGAAATTAGGCAAGATAGAACAGACATATCTGAATCTGAGCCAATTTCAGATACAAACATTGAAGACTCAGTATGTACTTTGTCAGACCAGAGCAGCTCAGAAGATTCAGATTTGCCAGAAGCAAATAAAAAATCTTCAACCCCACACCAGAGTCAAACACTCAGAAGATCATCTAGAATTCCAAAACCTATTAAAATGAATGATTATGTAACTTACTACTCCATGGAAACAGAAAATTCAGAGCCATCATCATTAGAAGAAGCTTTGCAAAGCAAAGAATCACACAATTGGCTTCAATCAATTAAAGAAGAACTGCAGTCACATGAAGAGAATCAGACATGGGAAAAGACTAATTTACCTCCAAATATAAATCCAATACATACCAAATGGATATTCAAAGCTAAAAATGATCTCCAAGGACAAATTTTTAGATACAAGGCTCAGCTTGTAGTTAAAGGATGTGCACAAACAAAGGGCGTAAACTATGAAGAGACATATGCTCCACTGATTCGTTATAATTCACTGAGGTATGTTTTTGGATTAGCTGCTAAACATGACCTAGATATAGATCACTTAGATGTTGTTGCAGCATTTCTGCAAGGAAGTTTGAAAGAGGAAATATATGTCAGAATACCAGAGATTGATTTCAATACCAAAATTGTTAAGGATAAATGTATTGTGAAACTTAAGAAAGCACTATATGGATTAAAACAAGGTAGTCACAACTGGAATATTAAGCTAAATGAAGCACTCATTGACTTGAACTTTACAAGAAGTACAGCTGATCCATGTGTTTATCAGAAAAATAATGGAAAGAACATACTGATTGTTGCAGTTTACGTTGATGACATGTTAATTTTTAGTAATAACCCTCAAGATAAGGAAAACTTCAGAAAGAAACTTAAAGAGCAATTCAAATTGAAAGAACTTGGAGAATTGTCAAACTGTTTGGGCATTAGAATAACAAGAGAGCGCAAAAAGGACTATTAATGGATGGATCAATCTCATTACATAGAAAATTTATTTAAAAAATACAACATGATTGACTGTAATCCAGTGTCAACACCTTTGGATACCAATCAAATACTTACACATGATATGAGCCCTAAGAGAGAGGAAGACAGGAAAGCTATGAAAAATATTCCCTGCAGCTATAGGTAGTTTGATGGAAGCACAGATGGGAACTAGGCCTGATCTTCCATATACAATCTCAGTTTTAAGTCGCTTCAGCAACGATCCTGGCATACCTCACTGGCAGGCAGTCAAGAGAATCATGAGATACCTGAAAGGGATTAAGGATTTGAAGCTTCAATTTTCTAGGGAAGATAATCAAGATGTAACAGGATATAGTCATGCAGACTGTGCAGGTGACACAGAGGACAGAAAGTCAGTTCTGGGTTTTCTGTTTAAATCACAAGGAGGTGTTATTTCCTGGAGCAGCAAGAAACAACCAACAGTAGCTTTATCAACAACTGAAGCTGAATATGTGGCTTTGGTTTCAGCTTGTCAAGAGGCATTATGGCTACAAAAGTTAAAGAAGGAAGTCTCTCCAAACCCTCAAAGTGACGCTATTAAAATTTATTGTGACAACAAAGGTGCAGTAGATTTATCAAAAACAAGTGGTTACAGTGGAAGAACAAAACATATTGACATCAGACACCATTTTATTAGAGAAGAGATTGACTCAGCTCAAGTTAAAGTAGAACAGATTCCGACAGAGCAGATGCTTGCTAACGTGTTAACCAAGTCACATGTCAGAGCAAGACTTCAATCAATGATAAAAGATTGTGGACTGACCATATGGTATTTTTGGACATTTATTCTAGTGGGAGTGTTAGAAATTATAATCTATGCCATTCCTTTTTGTTTATAGATTCCATGTACGTTTATTACTCTCTTTATTTCTTACTTTATGATGTGTATGTTCCGTGGTCTTCATTCATATTCTTGTGAGTATGCATTGATCAAATAAAGTTTAATAGTTCATTTCAAACAGTGATCGCCCTTTTTAGTATTTTAGCGTTTACTAAAATTAAACAAAACAACACTACAGTTAGACAATGTGTTTTCATGTTGCATCTGAATAAAAGTCCAATTTCCGTATCATTGTGTCCTTTTATTCGCTCATTTATGCTTAATAGCGAGTAGTAACAATGAGAAAATGACCACGTAAAGAGTTAAATATTAAATATTAAAAATTTCTTCTTTCTTTCTGCTGAATACCGAATAAAGAAAAATAAATGTGACAAATTAATAGTCAACGTTTCAAGCAATGAATATATTTGCCATGGTTTACACTTGCACAAACTTCAATTACAGTGGAGTCTACGAATTCTGTACTGGTGTGGCTTACGTTTTGTGATCTCACTACAAAACCTCCATCCAAAACCCATTTAATAAGGGATGCAGGGTGGATTATTGAAAGTAGAAAACTATGTAAATGAAGAACGTAACAAAAAATGGTAAATGTGAAAGACATTACGGAAAACATGCAGAAAAAGAAGCAATACTGCCGTTTTTTGGTAAAATTTTACGACGCTTCTCGCTGGGCTCCAGAGCTTATGTTGGCAACAGATGAACAATGAAGTGTAGAATTGCGTTAATATTTTTCACGAGCCAGAGAGTAAATGTTATTGCTGCTTGTTTCACTCACAGCAAAATTCATACTGTACCTGCTCTATGGTTGACAGGTTCTTGTATGTACCCTTGTCCATGCAGAAAAAAAATAATTTTCGTTTTAATTGAAGTTGTCACGAAAAAACATTTATTGCTCATCTGAATTGCCGTCATTACCATTGGTGCCAACATAACCACTGCAGGCGGGCAAGAAGCGTCGTACAAATTTAACCCCCGTTTTTCTTATTTGATAGGAAGAGCAATTATGTTTAATCGAGATAAACTAGTTCAGAAAGCGGGTATAAAAGTAGCAAACTTCAGGTGATATGTACATACGCTTTGCTTTGCGCCAAGAGCCTTTCTTCTTTAGCCTTAAAATGCGCCTGTATCTTCGTGATTCCAGAAGCTAATTCATATGCCTTTTCCTTTGCAAACTCCTCTTCTACTCTCTGTTGAATCATTGCTACCTTATTATCTGTTTCTGTTTCAATGACCCGAAACATTATGGTCATCTGTAAAGGACAACAAAGTAATGAAATTGCTTTTATTTAATGCTGTGAACACAAAAGTCTTTATTCAAAGAAGAATAGGTACTCGTCTTTGTGCTTCAAATCTTGTTAGTGGCATTTTTAGATCTCTCACCAAGTATTATAGGATCACATAC
Organism: Locusta migratoria; assembly: GCA_026315105.1. Classification (NCBI taxonomy): domain Eukaryota; kingdom Metazoa; phylum Arthropoda; class Insecta; order Orthoptera; family Acrididae; genus Locusta; species Locusta migratoria. The sequence goes on from CM048744.1 coordinate 599,734,599, forward strand.
TTCCTCCCAGTTAAAAAAAAAAAAAACGATAAACAAAGAAATATGAAAATACTATCTATTATTCAATGCTCATTCAAGTACCATATACCCATTGAAACTGTATCCAGATTTTACAGAATTAATAGAACTCTTACATTGGAAAAAATAGAATTTCTGTTAAATTTATTCGTAGATCAGAGAAAAAAACAAAACAATTGCTATGATTTCGTATTATAAACTTCTTTGAAAATTTTAATGAGCCTGAGAAAATTATCTAATTCCAATGTGGCTTAACTAAAATGGAGTTTTTTTATTAAAAGTACAGTTTGTGGTTAAAATGTTGTGCACAATGATAAGAAATTGATTAAATCTATAAATAATAAGCTGATGCATTAATAACGAAGTCTGACAAAGGATGCTCTTTGGTTACAGCTAACAGTTCCGAATCTTCAACCATAGATATCTATGATCGAATTTCCGAATACATTTCTAAAAAACCTAGATTTTTTAAAAATGAGAGCAGTATTACGGAAATGCACGAAGATCCAACTATATAACCGCAAAAGAAATTATGGTCTGCTCTCTGTGACAAAAAACATTTACTTAAACTTTTCCATAAGAAAATGTTCGTTAAAATGCAACCTCAGCCCCCCAAATCTCATTCACAGTTGAAGGTGCACAATCCTAATCATACAATTCAGCCCATTTAGAACTGCATTAACAATGTTTACCACACTCAGGCCCCCAAATGTCATTCACAATTGAAGGTGCCCAATCCTAATCATACAATGCGGCCAATTTAGAACTGCATTAACAATGTTTACTACACTTTAGCCAGCTTTCTCCACGAAACCCTGAAAAATCCATCGTTTTTCAGAAAAAGTTTTCAATACCCAATAGTCATGCATTAGTACATAAAACAAAAGATTCTGAATGCAGCCCATATACCAACCCATTTTCATTAGATATCAAGAATCTTTAGACAAACTTTCACATACATGAAACGTTTAGAATCATGGAAAACAATTTATCTCAGTTCAAAAAAGACCTTTCCGATGAGTAAGTCACTGACTTCATGAACCTGCTCAATGTCATAGTCAGATATAACTATGCTGAATTTAATGGAAAACTGTACCATCATGCCGATGGTTTTGCTATTGGGAAATCTGTTAGCTGTTATCCATGTTGACATTTTCATTAACCCTTTGGGAGAAAAATTCTTCCACAGTTTCTCAGATACAATGCCTGGCATTCTCTTTTATTTTATCTATGTCGATAACATTTTATTCATCTACAAATGACCTACTGATAGTATTAACTACATTTTCAGTCACTTCAATGAATTTAATGAGGATATACCTTCCACCTGAGAAGTCAAAAATATGCCTGTGAACTGAACTTTATTGACTTGACGTTAACAATACAAGAAACTGCAACATATTTTAACAAAATTACTCAAAATTTCCGGGCTATTATGCTGTGGTCTAGTGGATTTATTGTCGAAACCCAACGTTTCGTTCCCGACTGCGGAAGACATTCTCAAGGGGGATCGTGGCACTTTGAATGTCCGATACACACCCTGGCTCGCTATTGACTAAGCCAAACTCCGTTTACGAGGACTCGCGGGCAGAGGTGTGACGTCAAATGTTTGACATGCACGCGCAATTCGTCGTTGCTGATTGCCGCCGTTCGTTAATATCGTCCCATGGTGGAAGACTGTTACATTTCTTCTTCAAAACCGGAATCCAGATTTCATTTAGTTTCACACCCTCCTCCATCCCATTGAAATTATTGGGGTATTTTACCATTTCTATAGCCTCTCTGTACAGTCTTTCGTGGTATCCATTTGTGGCTGTTAAAACCTGAGTCTTATCAAATTGAATAAGGAGGTCCCATGGTTGAAAAAGAAGTTCAGCAACAGCTGATCTGTCAATCTCTCCCCTTCTACAGTTCCCCTTGTGCTCATCTAGTCGTTTTTTGACTGTTTTTTTTGTGGTACCCACAGCTACACGGAATCCTATAAATTTCTGCTTTTTCCAGCGGTTTGCGAGCATCCTTTGCGTATTTCAGGTGATCCTGTATCTTCCGAGTAGGTTTGTAAATAACGGCAACATTCCGTTTCGTTAAAATTTTACCGATGCGTTTGGTGACGTCCTTAATAAAAGGTAGGAGGACTTTAGATTTCACAGGAATCCTTTCATCGTTTTCAACTCTACGTGTCGGTCTCAAAGCTCTCCTTATCTCTGTAGACGAATAGCCATTCTTAAGTTAAGCATTACTCAGGTGTTTCAATTCCGCATCAAGTAATTCCGGTTCGCAGATGTTCCTTGCTCTGTCCGCCAACGTCGTTATAACGCCCCGCTTTTGCTGTGGGTGATGGTTTGAATCCCGGTGCAGATAACGGTCTGTGTGTGTGTGTGTGGGCTTCTGATAAACTGTATGCCCAATCTGCCATTTCCCTTTTGAAACCTGACACATCAAGAAAATTCAGTATTCCGTCTGCCTCCTTCTCCATGGTAAACTGGATTCTAGAATTAATCCCGTTGAGGTGTTGAAGAAAACGATCTAGTTCCTCTCTACCATGCCTCCACACAACAAACGTATCGTCTACATAGCGAAACCAAATAGCAGGTTTTTTTGTTTGCTGTTTTTAATGCCTGTTCCTCGAATTTTTCCATATAGAAATTTGCTATAACCGGGCTTAAAGTGTTCCCCATAGCTACACCATCTGTCTGTTCATAGAAATCATCGTTCCATTTGAATAAGTAGTCAAGAGGTAATATTTGAAGAGATCTGCAATGTCGGGTGGAAAGAGGAGATTCAGCTGTTGCAGCACCTCATTGACTGGAACCATAGTAAAAGGGGAGTGGAAGGGGAGAGATTGACAGATCAGCTGTTGCTGAACATGTTTTTCAACCAAGGGTGTGGGGACCACCTTATTCAATTTGATAAGACTCAGGTTTTAGCAGCCACAAATGGATACCGCGAAAGACTGTACAGAGAGGTTATAGAAATTATAAAACACCCCAATAATTTCAGTAGAATGGAGGAGGGTGTGAAACTAAATGAAATCTGGATTCCGGTTTTGAAGAAGAAATGTAACAGTCTTCCACCATGGGACGATATTAACGGACGGCAGCAATCAGCAACGATGAATTGTGAGCACATCGTATACGGAGTTTGGCATAGTCAGTAGCGAGCCAGGGTGTGAGTCACACATTCAAAGAATAACAGTATAAGTGTGCGTATGTGAACTGAAAACATCACCACCAATGTACAAGAAAAAATAAAAATCATACATGATTTTTATGGATACTAATCCGCCAATAAAAATGTGATCATTGTTAATTGCTATTTTAGCAAATTTTCATCAGGTTCTTCACTTAGTACAAAGTATTAGTTAATGGAAATGTCGTATCAGAAATGATGCTGTTTGAATTTTGTTAGTAAAGCCAAAGGCAGGTTAAATTTTACTAACAGAAGGGGGAACGAGGTATCCTAATGTTGGCAACAAAACATTCACTTTATTAAGATAATTTACTGAATGTACAAGGATTCATACAAGTAGAAACAGCGTTAATTATTTCATTTTGTGGTCAACAAGAAACCATTCACCAGTCGTTGCCAACATCAGAGCAGTACAGAGCTTTGCACATAATAAAATATTACTGTGGGAGGCAGTCGATTTTTCTATAGTCGAGTTTTCAGAATCAACTCAAAATTTCAGCAGTACACGTTTCTCAGAACATAGCTTATCAGAATAAACCCTAGAGCACTAACTTTAATTCACAGTTGGTTATTACTATTTGTAGCTACTTATACCACAGCCCAACAAATACAGTCATGACACTCCCACTGACACCTGTTATACGCCATGACAGCAGCACTACAAGCGATTGGTGAGGTACATTTTTGAATATGATATCGGATGAAAGTGAATAGTGTTTTAAAATTGATTTTAACATAGCTTTTACAACAGGGAAGGTACTCAGTGACATTAAAAATCGGCAATAACTACAAAACAACTCCACAAATGTCTATATTAAGTTTCCTAAGAAATATTGGAAGGTACAAAACGGCACATTTCAGTACAGTTTGTTTAAGAATCTCTTGATATCTACGGCTATTAATGAAGATTTTAATTTTGTATGAAGAACAAAAATGGTTAATAAACAACAGAAAACCCGACCTTTGGCTGAAATATGTCGGATTACTACTATGAAACGTCAAGGTTTCAAGCACTTGGAAAAACCTTAGTAAAATCACTTAATTACATTATTGTGCCAATAACTTGCTTGTCAATTTTCACACAACAGTTGTATGTAATTTCAGCAGTGCATTCCATCCAAACACTACTTTCAAAATCGGTATTTTATGCCTAGTTCTAGAAACAAGCTGTCAGTAATGTATTTCTTCAAACATGTGTTTTCTTTCTGACTGTAACCCTCAGAGCACAGCGTAAAACTCTTAGATGAGTCATGTAAACAGTGACACTGGTAATAATAGTTTCAAGGCAACCCTTTGAAAAGTACAGCCAGAATTTGTCTAAACTCTGTAACTTACGTTTCAGTTAGATTCTCGTTACATTGCCTCCAAATATTCATCCATTTACTTCATTTATTTATTTTCCAGATTCTCCCACATGAAGGAAGAACAAAACTCCTTGGGGAACAACAATGGTAGTATGAGGGTATTACAGTACCAAGATAAAGGATGGTTGCTCTCTAATTTAGAACAGAGAGAGATATTCTGCACACTAAAGAAAAAGTCGAACAATTTATTAAATGAAAATAAAGAACCGTGCAATGGAGATTTCTGGGCCCATTTTAATAATGTCCTCCTGCAGAAATAGCGAATTTATATGGTAATTATAGATCTTTAGTTATGTAATCATGCTTCAGACCTTTTTAGCGCCTTCTTAAATTGTTTTATTGTAATACATTTGGCCTCTTCCATGGGAGTAACGCCCTCAGTCATCTTTGACGTGTAGCTGCTCCAAAGAGGTATATAAACAACATAGAGAGGCTATAGGCAAGCTACAGCGCTCTGGGTGGCAGCACTGAGCAACACTGGGCGCCATATTTGAGACGTCAGTTTGAAGCAACGAAGTGGGCAGATGCTTTCGTCTGTAATCTAAAATAACGTGTGAGCGCAATTATTAGTGGCAAATCACGCCCAATTTACGTTCGGCGGGCTGCAGGATCTGCAGTGTTAAAACTGTTGAAATATCAAACATAAAGAAAGAGATATGTAATTATATAGGTCGTTGTGTATTTGTTTGTAAACATTCATTATACATAACTTTCGCATTTCCCAAGTTTCAAAATTATATTTACTTCACGACCATCAAAAAGCTAGGCAGAGGACGGGTGTATTTAGTGTGTTCTAATGTAATGACAGTTGTTTGTATAGTGTGCAAAAGCATATTAACCAATGGGTAAGTAGCCTATACCCGGGCCGCTGAAACTTTGCACTTGACGTTTACAAATAACAAGTGAAGAGCAAGAAGTGCGAGGCGCTAGACGCTAGTAACGATCCAATCACAGCGCGCTAAACACTTCCAGTGATCACGTGCCGTGACGTCAAAGTTACCGCGTTGCCGGCTTTGTTCAGTGCTACCGTAAACAACGTTGTGTATCGTGTCTACCGCATGTTTACGTTGTTTGTGCATTTTTGGCTGCGATATGTTTTACTGTGAGTGGTTTAATTTGACTTTCCGGGTTCTAGTAATTGGATAGTGTCACCGAAGAGACGTTTGTCTAGTGACGTTCTCTGAGTAAGTTCTCAATTTCATATGAATAAAAACTTAGAAGCATTAGCAGGAAGTTCATTCTCGCTTCAAACGATTGGAAAGAAGTTATGGTGCAGTGGCTACAAGAAAGAAATATTGCTGCAGATATGTCAATGTCAAACAAAATAAGCCGTATTTCTCCCACATATATCGTAGACAAAATCGCAAAGGAGCACAGTCACAACATAATAAGGCTGACCCCATGTCACTACCATTTTAACCCTACAGAATTAGTATGGAGTGACGTGAAGAATTACATAAGGTAGTAAGTCTTCCGCAATAACAGAGGTGGAAATATTGTTGCGTGAAGTTGTTGCCAATGTGGACGCTGCATCTTGGAAAAAGAAAAGGTGGAGCACATTGAAAAACTGATTTGGGTAGCGCAGAGAATGGAAGGGATCATCAGTGATCATAACAGTTAAAGATTTGTCTTGCTGATGACGACGATGGAGACGATTTTGGCAGTGACAACAACAATACAGGTGGACAGCTGGATGTAATTGCTTCATTGTCGCCGTAAATTGGTGAGTGAAAAGCGTTGTGATTATAAAACGTAGAGAGAGAGAAGTTACTATTTTGATTATTGTTTATTTCGTATCTGTCATGATCCAATGCTTGTTTTATATATTTCTTTGGCCCATTATTGAAAGCGTGTGCATTGTTGTGCTCTTGTCTACATTACTATGCCTTTAATTAATTGCTGCTTTGTGGTAGCAGCTCAAGAACAAATTGTTATAGACATTTTTATTGCTTAATAGCTTAAATTTACGAGATGCAACTGAAAACCGTTTCGTCTGCTGTGTGTATAGAGGCTAGTGTTGCAACGTCTCTAAAGCAGTGGAGCCAACTTAACTCGCCGTAATGCGAAACGTCAAGTGCAATGTTTCAGCGGCCCGGGTATAGGTATATGAACTGTAATTAACCTGTTCTTTATACAGATTTCCTTTGAAAAACAAAGAGTTGCTAACCAAATGGGTAACCGGTATAAAGCGTCATAAGTGGCAGCCTAGAAAGTATAGTTCCATATGCTCTTGTCATTTTGAAGAAAAGTTATAGATGCTACCACCGATAGAAAGCGGCTACTGGCAAATGCCATTCCAACAATATTTTCGTTTCCTGTGGACCTACAGAAATCAAAACCTGTAAGGAGAGTACCAAGGAAACGTCAAATTGTGGGGAGCTTGATAAATATGTAAGTACTTCAAAGTATGAAACATCAATTGCACCACAGGCGGAATAAAGGTTAATTAAAGATTTAAAAGAAATTCGCCTGCATTTATAGGGAAGATATGTCGGCAAATACAACCAATTATTGACATTATATTAACATCAAATAATGCAGCAGTTCGACGATTGTAAATATTATACCTAGGATGCAGTAGTAAGCGAGACATGCTGTTTGTAGTGGGAAATGCTTTGCGAAATGTGTCGCCCAGAAATTAAGGAAAAATCGAGACTGGCAATGATTAATATAAAACCTATAGTTCAGTGTCAGCAGACACCCAGGATCACCTGGCTTGACATTGACATTCTCAAAGATGGCGGCAACCTTTCCAATTGGCTTCAACTATGGCGGTGCTGTGGCCAGTCTAGGTTGTTTATATAGGTCCTTGAGCTGCTCATAGGTTATCGCTGAAACAACAGTGCAGCTAGCCAGCAGTTCATAGTGATTCTCCAAACCCACAACATGTCAGATTTTTGCAGGACAATTCACTGATCGTGCATATATTTTAAGGTAGGCATTGCCTAATGGCTGATTCATTTTAATTTGTACGTAAGTTATCCTAGAAAGGACAATTGTTTCATATGTTCACATCTTAATTCCAAGTCGTATTTTACATTCTTTCCTTGTTTCTCATAGGACTTGAGAATGGGATAACATTGGTCCTGAAACATCTGGTTCTAACAATTTTATATAACTGACAACTATTGCGAGAATTGGCTAGATAGTAAGTACAGTTGTGTTGATGAAGTCTAAACAAAATATCTGTTTCTGTTGAAAATTAGAATCTATGCCTCTATTTATGTCCCATGGCGTTTGATTACCATGTTTTATAGTGTTCTGTTTTTGTTATTGTGTGTCTCTTATGTGTGTTCAATACACAATAAAAGTGTTATTGTGTGCTAATATTCCATACAATGATTGCTTACTTAATTTCTTTTAACATTAGTAAAAACTAAAAAACGACAGGTTATGGGCCCAGGCTACCCAGTCCACCTAGTAATAGCAATCTGTTAAAAATATTACCAAAAAGAAAATAGCCGAATTTATTAATCTATTTGAAGTTACAATTATGGCATTTAATTCACTACCTCTTGTAGAAAAACTGAAAGGGAGAAATAACTACAATATGTGGCAGTTTGCTATGAAAAATTATCACCAATATTGCCGCAAGAGATCACAAACACCAACGGCCGGCGTGGCGCAGGGGATAGCGTCATGGACTGCGGTGCAGAAGGTCGCCGGTTCAGTCCCGCCCACAGGCAAAAATTTATTTCTTTGTAATTAACAATTGCAGAAGGTTCTACATCCTTCTTATGTTCACTTGTAAATTCTACTTGTTTCTTTGGTTAACTGTTCTTCTAATTTCTGGTAAATTCTGTCTGTGTATAAATAGCAGAGCACTCTGCCTGAGAGGCAGTCAGTGCTGCGTGTATGTTGAGTTCGTAATAAACATGCTTTCAGTATAAGTGCTGTGTTTAGTTGCCTTCGTAGTCAAGCCTGTTTCCATTTCAACGTAACAATATTAGAAGTTGTGGAAATGTGTCACAGGTGAGATAATGGATGATAATGGATGATATGACAAAAATAATATTGTAAGATATTTTTGTACGCACTAAGTGGTAAAAGTCAGGTACCAGGAACTATTAGAAAATTTAAGAATCTTTTGGAAAAAGAAACTATATGTAAAATACATGTCTTGCATACAGATAATGGGAAAGAATATGTAGATAATGAACTAGCAACAGTCTTACAGAATGAAGGACTAATTTATTCTTTGAGTTAACGCAGCAAAAAATATAGACAGACACATATTTAATGAGAATAATGAAACTCTATTTGGACACAAGAACAGATACATTAATGATAGCTACATAATTAGTAATATTTCTCATGCAACCAGTAAAACACAGAATAATTATAGTCAAGGAGGGCTCACAAAATATGTAAATTAATCTTTGTTGGACTATGTCACACAAACATATGTACAAGAAATATTTTCTTCATTTTCCCCATCACCCCCCTTTGAACAGATATTTCGGGCATCGTCTTCATAAGTCAAACTATATTGTTTCACCATCTTCTGTAGCTTGTCTTTGGTCACAGGTTTAGTTAGTAGATCAGTCAACATATCTTCAGTACATAAGTAACCTTGAGAAATTACTGTCATACCGCCTCATTGCTCCATCTAATCGATTTTGCCATTTTTTCTTACCTTGCTCATGTGTATCATGTGGTTTCATGGCTGACTGGCGAGGGCAAAGAAGTAGAAGCAGAGATGGCGAGTTTGTGTTTTCTTATATTTTATTCCCTTTTCTTTTTATTCATGTCACACTCCCATGTTTCCCATCACAGCATGAGCGAAGGAGTGGTTGAGCATAGTTGAAGCAGTAGGGGTACTTTAGCATGATGGTGGCGGTAGTTTGTGAGTTTTTTGCTTTTTGTGTAGGCAGCTAGTAGTACAAAGAGTGTAGCAAGCTTTGCTGCTGGTCGATGGTAGGCAGGTGGATTCGCGAACGAGTAAAAGGAATGTGCCCAGTTCGCTGCACCTGCCTCCACCAATCAGGGCATGTCTTCTTGGCCTGGTTCGAATTGGCAGACGGTTGAGGGAGAGGGAAGCCATCTTTTGGGGTTGGAAGGAGACCATTGAGATGTACGGACGCTGGTGCTGCTTGCTGCGCAAATGTCTCCAGAATGTGGTAAGAAAAGCGGCACAAGAGATAATTAAAGTCATAAGTGGGGAAGTGGAAATTGATTTATTAAAATGTCTTTAGGTAAATTTAGGACTGAGTTTTCGTAATTCTCAGTGAATTGTATTTGTATTTCATTGTGTTGTGCTGGTGGCCCCCATTTCCTTCATAGTTGTTTGGTGGTTATGCACCTGCAAGTGCTTCCGATTGTTCTTTACAAGTGTGCGACAATTACAAGTAACTATTCAGATGTTAAATGTGAGAATATCGGGTCATTCTTTTTTAAAGTAATCGTAAATTTTGTTCTGTATATTGCGTCCACAAGCCCACTTACTGTTCGACCAGCAGGATTAGTTTGAGTAGTAAATGTGTAGAGCTTTGAGCTAATCATGCAGTGAGTGATTTGCATGTTTTATGTCCGTTTGTGTGCAGATTTCCTACCCCCTCCACACCCACCATGTGTGACATTGAATGGTGCACATAGTAATTAAAAGCAGTAGGAGGCCAGTTGAGCAATATTTATAGCAAATTATCTGAAAAGAAAAATATCAAATTGATTTTTTTTAGTAATATTTGGGCCACAATGTGTTATTATAAGGGAATTAAACTGTTTCTTTACCATTCAAAATCAACTAATTTCAATACTTACTGGATTGATTAGGTAAAATAAACCCTTTATGATTAAATTTTGTGTCAGAATAACTGATTTACCCCTCAGCTTCTCCTTCAATGCTCCCCTATTGGACGGGAAACAAAGGGATCTCACAATCATTATGAGGATTGAAGGGGGTTTAAAACTAGACATATCCTTTTTTGAGGTGGATGTGTACAAAAGCAAAAAAATGCGTTATCCGTTGCGTGCAATTTTCATTTATTAAGTTTAATCAAGCCAGTATTTTCATGTGAACATTGACTGAAATAAGGCGAAATTCAGCAAGTCGGAGGTAGCACAAAACACAATACACAAAAATATTTTGAAGCTGGCCCTGGTCTGTCATGCCTATTTTGAGATGGTGCATGTGTATAGCCAAGTTAAATTACATCTGAATTGGACCGCAAGCAAACACGCTAATGGCGACACACGGCTACGTTAAATGAACACACTCCACTGAAGGTGAAGTGGTTGAAAATCAGATTCATTATACAAAATCACGGTGAATTTTTAAGTTGCAGTCTGTTAGAAATCGATCTAGGTACTGGTTTTATAAGAGAAGTGGAATTCAGGCGACAAGATACAAACACCGGAAGTCGGAACTTGGACCAATGTGATTCCGAAAAACGATAAAATTGAATAAATTCAGGTTCTGAAGAATAAAGAAACGTAACTACGGCATGTAACTCATAGAAATGCTTAGAATTATATAAAGAAGCGAATGAAATACAGCTACATGCGATAGGGGGCGATTACAGAAATGGATAAATTCCAGTCTCCAAAACTTGTAAAAGTGAAATAATTACTAAGTCGAAAAAATAAAATTAAGAACTATGGCATGCAACCCATAGAAATGTTTAGAATTACATAAAGAAGCTATTGAAGGAGGATGTACAAGGCTCAGAGAGAATTACTGACAAAGACAGAGTGTGTACTACCAGTTGGAGAAGAAACAGCAAAATTAAAATAGGTGGGAAGAGAAGATCGCGAAACATTAGTGGAAATCAGAATCCTGGTGTTGTGCAGGGCTACCAACGTTCCTCTGAGTTCACGTTTAGATTAAATTTATAGATCAACATAATTCATTTAAATATATACATATCAACAACAGTTAGTATGCCAGTTTTGGGGAATAGACAATGGCATAAGTCTTTTGGTTTGCAACACATATTATTCTTACAGTAACTTTAAAATCTTGTGAAGATTGGCTTGTGTTGTTGCACCCTATACTACTTTTGTTCAATAGCTAATTTTGGGTGATATCGATGCATGATAAGCAGTCCAAAGTACTTGGGTATAGTGCAGTATTTACTCACCACATTTATTGTAAATATATTTTTAGCAAGTTTGCTTGTCAAATTGTTAACATGTACACCAATATAAGCGTGTCTTGTATAGTTATTCACAGAAATTTTACACTGTTTTCTTTGGAGGCAATATATGTTCCAATGCAGAACTGAAAATCAAGTCTGTTTACCTTGTTGGATTCAAACCATTACTGCCATGTTTTTAGTGCTGGCACTGAGAAGACTTTCATTAAAATACTGAACAATTTCATTTGTGAGACAGTTGGACAATACATCTAATTGGTCTAGTTATTTATGCTTGCACACGTTGGATGTGTCATCACTGTATAGAAGTACCTTTGAATTTTGGGTACAGTGTTTTATGTTATTACCATATATCAAGAAGAGAAGTGGTTCCATCACCAAGCCCTGGGGTACACCATATTTCATATCAGTAATATTAGCTCTGTATTAGAAGTATGTATTGTTTTCTGTTGGTAAGATAATATTTAATTTCATCATCAGCTATGTCTCTGAAGCCTATGTTCCATAACTTGTCTAAGAGTATTGGTATATTTACACAGTCATGTGCCTTTTCAATATCAAGAAAAATGTGTCTCACGCGTTCCTTGATCTCGTTATCGGTTATTACTTCATCAGTATGGTGTGTAGCAGCAGTTATAGTTCATTTGATTTTAATTAAGCCATTTCGGTTTTCAAAAATTAAATTATGGTTGTTTACGAATGTAACAATTCCACTATATATTACTTTTTCTACGATCTTTGACAGGATAGGCAAGATAGAGATAGATATATAATAACCATTTTCAATCTCAATTTTTAATATGTAGCAATTCAAGAGTAAGTGGTTTAATGAGTTGCAACAAGATTCATAGAGCGGCTGCAATCGATCAAACATTGTGTCATACCTAACTATACATGCCTAATATTTAACCATTTATGGTGCTTTTTGACGTGTTTGTCAAGCATAGAGTGTGTCAGTCATTTTTGTTAGAAATTTGATTGATGGAAAATTTGACAGATTTTGACAAACGAGTTGTCCATTTGTCATGCAACAATGTAAAGAAAAACATAAACAATGGCAGATACATGCTGATTTTTGAACACGATGGAACTTACTAGTGCAAGCAGAGCTGTCAGTTTGTAGCATTGTCCCCAGGGTTGATCAGGGTCCTTGGTTTACAACATCTGGAGGGTCTGAACCAGAGGCTTCGCCGACTGTGACAGTCATGAGATCAAGGTTGCACTACACTAAGGAAGTGGCTACTCGGGTAGCAGAGTATGTGTGGGGTGCGCATGTGGGTTTCTTAGGCTAGGTGCTAGCTTTGATGAGTATTCGTCTATCAACATTCAGACAGCGAATTGAGGCCAATAATTCGATTATCAAAATATTAGCCATAAACTTTCAAAGCGTTAAAAAAAAAGTTCTGAAATTTACCATGGTGTAAGGAAATTAATGTGCTCACACAGTTTTAAATACCGAAAGCCAGCTAAATCATGATGTGGCAAGTTCAGAAATATTTTGCGAGGTGTAACGTATATCAATCATGAAGACAGATCGGACACAACTGGAGGGGGACTTTCATCCCACTGGAGAAAGATATTGTTTCAACAGAGGACGAGGTTGAGAGCTACTGTGAAGTTATCTGGGTACATAAAATAAGTCTAAAAGAGGTAAATTTTATAGTTGGCTGTTTTTACCGGCCCTCCAGTTCTGCTGTAGCAGTTTTAGTCATTCAAAGAAAGTCTACACCAGGTAGTGTGTAGGTATTCGGGCCATGCGATATTAGTAAGGCGAGACTTCAATCTTAAGAATCTAGATTAGGACCTCCCTAGATTCATTTCAGGCAGTACACACAAGTAGTCTTGACACGTTTTCCAAAAATGTCTTGAGCTGTTAAACCGACATCCCACACACAATGGAAATATTTTAGACCTTATAGCTACAAATAGGCCCATCTTCATTAACAATGTCGTTGTAGAGACTGGAGTTAGTAATCACGAAATCGTCATAGCGTCAATGGTGACCAGTTATGATACCAATCAAGAAAACTAAGAGTGTGTTTTTATTAGAAACAGCCGATAAGCAGTTGTTAGCACACTTAGAAAATGAATGGACATCGTTTAGTTCTGGTGCAATGGATTTAGATGATTTGTGGACTAAATTTAAATGCATTGTAAGTAAAGGGTAAAATACAGGGAAAGGAGAGTTATTTACAACTTGTACAAAAGCCAGACCGCAGTTATTAGACTCGAAGGGCATGAAAGGGAAGCATCAGTTGGGAAGGGAGTAAGACAGGGTTGTAGCCTTTCTCCGATGTTATTCAATTTGTACATTGAGCAGGCGGTGAAGGAAAGCAAGGAAAATTTTGGAATAGGGATTAAAGTTCAGGGGGAAGAAATAAAAACATTGCGTTTTGCTGATGACATTGTAATTCTGGAAGAGACAGCGAACGACCTGGAAGTGCAGTTGAATGGAATGGACAGTGTGTTGAAGAGAGCGTATAAAATGAACATTAACAAGAGCAAAACAAAAATAATGGAATGCGGTCTTAGAAAATCAGGTGATGCTGAAGGAATTAGATTAGGTAACGAAACAGTGAATGTGGTAGATGAGTTTTGTTACTTGAGTAGTAAAATAACATGCGATGGTCGCAGTACAGAAGATATAAAATGCAGAATGGTAATGGGAAGAAAAGCATTTTTGAAAAAGAGAAATTTGCTAACATCGAATATTAATTTAAGTGTAAGGAAGTTTTTTCTGAAGGCATTTGTGTGGAGTGTTGCCTTGTACGGGAGTGAAACATGGACGATAAGCAGTGTGGACAGGAAGAGAATAGAGGCTTTTGAAATGTGGTGTTACAGAAGAATGCTGAAGATTAGGTGGGTAGATCGCATAACTAATGAAGAGGTACTAAACAGAATTGGTGAGAAAAGAAATTTTTGGCATACCCTGACCAAAAGAAGGGATCGCTTGGTAGGACACATTCTTAGACATCGAGGAATCGTAAATTTAGCATTGGAGGGAAGTGTGTGGGGTAAAAATCGCAGAGGGAGGCCAAGAGACGCGTACAGTAAGCAGATTCAAGTGGATGTCGGTTGCCGTTCTTATGAGGAGATAAAAAGGCTTGCTCAGGATAGAGTAGGCGAGCTGCATCAAACCAGTCTCCGGACTGAAGACCATAACAACAACAACAACAAGTAAAGGGGTAGAGAAATATATGCGTATAAAGTCGATTAAGGATCGAAAAGATCCACCATGTTAGAAAACGACTGATAAAGCAAAGACGGTTGTACTCTCGGTTCAAAAAAGAACACGCAAATGATGACAGGCAAGAGTCAGTAGAGATTCGTGCGTTTATAAAAAGATCGATGCGCGAAGTATGCAATAATAACCACAGCCATACCTTAGCAAAAGATCTTTACGAGAGCTCTATTCCTATCTAAAATCGATAATCTGGTCAAAGGCCACTATCCAGACATTCATTTATCATTCCGGGGCAATAATAGAAGAAAGCAAACCGAAAGCTGAAGTTCTAAATTTAACCTTTAAGACGTCTGTCACGCAGGAAGACACAATCGTACCATCATTTGATCAACGCACTATCTCCTAAATGGGGGACATAGTAATAGGTATTTCTGGTGCAGAGAAGCGGCTGAGAGAGCTGAATACAAAAAAGTCTCCTGGTCCGGATGGAACACGAGTTCGGTTTTACAAAGCGTATTCTGCGGCATTGGCACCGTACTTAGCTTGTATTTTTCGTAAATTTTTTTATTCAGCTCAAAGTTCCTAGTGACTGAAAAAAGCGCAGGTGACTTCTTTTTATAAGAAAGGTCAAAGAACTGAACCACGTAATTACAGGACAATATCATTGATATCAATTTCCTGTAGAATTCTGGAGCATATTCTCAGCTCGAATATAGTAAATTTCCTAGAAATGGATTAGCTTCTTTCTATGAATCAGCTCACTTTTAGGAAAAATCGTTCCTTTGCCCTTTTCTATCTATATTAATTTAATTGACTGTAATAGCATACAGGATGACTTACACAAAATTTCTAGTTGGTGTGAAGAATGACAGTTATCTCTAAATGAATAAAAATTTAATATGATGCAAATGAATACGGAAAACACTCGCATAATTTTCGAATACACTAAGGGGTCTCCAATTTACTAGGCCATGAGGGCCACATTTCAAGTTCTGAATTGCAGTGCAGGCCCGATAGTATTTTTGGCGATTACTGAAGAATACTATAACAACATCTACTTTGACGTATGAGGAGGAAACCTCATTTTAACCTGTATACATTATTAAATTCCTCATCAGCAAACAATGATAACATGTGACCTAATTAAAATGCAGTTTAGGAGATGGCAGCTACTACTTTACATGTATATGTTGTTCGTAAAGGTTTAGATCACCGGAATTGGCATACTATACCTCCATGACAATGTTGTCAGCAGTAGCTGTGCAGCATTCATGAACAGTCGTGCAAGTCAGTTGTTTTATTTTATTTTATTATTTATTTGGCACTTGGCAGAAGTACATCATTTAGTCACACACACAGTTACATTATCTTAACATACTTGTTTTATGATCGCTTAAAAATTATGTCCCAAATTAATAAAGACACATGAAAGAAAAAAAAAAGATGTATCATTTGAAGTTACCTAAAGAAGATCCATCAGATAGTCAAAATACTCACTAAAATAAGTTTGCCAAACATCGGCACACTGCTTTATTGTTCATAATTAGTATATTAATAATACTTGTAGGGAATAGGACCCTGAGTTTCTTTAGATCAGAGATGAGTTGTTCTCTATGGTGGAGATATTTTGGGCAAACGAAAATTAAATGGTTAATGTTCCCCACATACATTGGAATTTCTTAGATTTAAGTGGTTGAAACGTATCCTCATGATAGTAGAAAAGGCTCTGCAGTGTAATGCCATGTTATGAAACCACGGTAATCCTGATATGTGAGGTTGAAAGCAGCTATAATATTTTTGTTTTAGACTGGATATTGTTTTCCATTTCTCAACCCATTGTGATCTGATTTTTCTTTTAATCTGGCAAAAGTAATCTGTGTAGGTCAACTGTATATCTAAAATACGTTCAGAAGTAGCCGCTTCTTTGGCTAGTTGGTCCAGTATTTTGTCAAGATCAGTAGCTAAAATCTGGTTTTATATTTCTTAGTTGAGGTATTTTATTTTAGTACGAAGCACAACACAAACATCTTTCTGACAAAAACGACTTTATTTGTAACCACTGTTTGTTTGTTTGTTTTTCTTCCACAGCAAATAGCTCACATTACCAAAATAACACAAAAAATATAGTAATTCCAACTGTGGCTTTCATTAAAAAGAAACATATTGTCTTTTATTACTGCAGTTTGTCTTTAAATATCAACACACTCCCTTAAACAAAACAATATGTTAATAAAAAATAGTCAAAATTCAAACACTGTCTCTTTACATGTATCTCTCAAACATCAACTTTTTCTTTAGTCTTTTGAAAGTAATACTTTGTAGAGGTTTAGTTAGTATGTCCACAAGTTGTTCTTGAGTTTCACAGTACTGTATCTTGAACCAGCCATGATTCAGTTCATCACTTATGACATGGTTCTTTACATCAATGTGCTTGCTTCTTCTTGACATTTGACCTGATTTTATCATTGCTATTTCACTTTGGTTGTCCACACACAGTGTCATTTTGATATTTTCACTCAGCAACTGTTCTAGAAAAGTGTTAAAAACCTTCATTTCTTGACAACATTGTGCTGCAGAAACGTATTCTGCTTCAGTTGTAGATAATGCAACCACACACTGTTTCTTGCAACACCAAGAGATTGGAGCATTATTGTACATAAATACATACCCTGTAGGGCATTTCTGTCTTTCCTGTCACCTGCAAAATCTGCATCACAGTAAGCTACTATTTCTTGATTTTGTTTTCTTGTTGGATAGAATATTCCACTCCCTGTTGTTGAATTCAGGTACTTCAATGTTCTCTTCAGATTTTGAATGTCGGAATGATTTGGATTACTCATTGATCTGCTTTCATAATTTACTGTAACTATTTCTTTCCATGAGCCATTTCTTTATCCACCAGAGTCCATGTTTCATTTTTCTTCGGTGATTCTTTCTCTTCATTTATAGCCTACATCCACTTTTCTTTGTCTTCATTTTCAGTGCACTCCTTGTATGTGAGCATGACATAATCATCATATCTCTTTGGCAAATGTATCTGATGTCTTGGTCTCTGATATGTTTCTGTATCTTCTTCTGGATGTCCTCTTGTTTCTTCATCTGGGTCGTTTCTTCTTTCTTCTTCTTCATCAAAATCTTCTGGTCTTTCTTCTTCTTCAGTTAGATTTATTCTTTCTTCTTTGCTTTCCTCTTATCTGTCTTCATACTGATGAGTAAATTCAACATCTCTTGCTTCAGTGAATTTTCCTGTCTTACGGTTCCATATGACATAGCCATTGTCTTTATATCCTACAAGAACACCTCTTTCACCTATTACACTCAATGTTTTTAAATATCCAAGACATTTTGTGAACTCCACAGATCCAAAAATACCCAGTCTAGACAAATTTGGTCTTCTTCCATACCACATTTGAGCAGGAGTCACATCAACAGCAGTAGTAGGACTTCTGTTCATAAGATAAGCGGCTGTCAGAACTGCATAGCTCCACATTTTATTTCCAATTCTTGAATCAAACAACAGGGCCCTTACTTTGTTCATGATAGTAAGATTAATTCTCTCTGCTTTGCCATTCAGTTGAGGAGACTCTTTAATAGTATAGTCTATCACTATACCCATCTTTTTACACCATTCTTTAAAATTAGCACTCTATACTCTCCTCCTCTGTCACATCTTATTTTTTCTGTCTTCTGATTGAAATGAGCGTCACTTTCACTTAAATATTCCTTGATGTAATTTTCTGTTTCATCTTTAGTATGCAAAAGATACACTTTCAAGAAATGTGTGTAATCATCAAGACACGTTAAAAAATATTCTTCATTGTGGTAAGTTGATGGACTTATCTTACCACATACATCAGTGTGAATAATTTCAAGAGGTCTTGTTGCTCTATACCGCACTGTGTTGAATGGTTTTCTTACCTGCTTTGCCATGACACAAGTTTCACAAAAAGGCATTTCTTCTTCTAATGCAGTCTTGTCCACTCCGTCACACAGTTCTGGTATTTTCTTTAGATAATTGTAGTTCAGGTGCCCTTGTTTTTTGTGCCACTGAATGATTTTCTTCTTTTGTGTCAGCAGTACTTCTTTTATAGAGTCCACTTTGATATTGATGATATACAGTCCATTTTCTGTTTTATTGCCTTCTAATATAACATTTCCATCTTTCATAAGCTTCACTTTTTCCTTGTTAAATATTGCCACTCCCCCTTTTTCAGTAATGGCATTTACTGACAACAAGTTTCTTGACAGTTCAGGAGCATGTATTACATTTTTCAACATCACCTGCTGTGATTCAACTGTGCCAACAAGATTAGAATATATAAAATTTCCATCTGCAATTTTAATTTTTGTACCTTCACAGCTCTTCACATTTGACATAATTTTCATTTCGTGTGACATATGCTCATTACTCCCACTGTCTACAACGAACTCTGTATCTACTTTATTAATTTCCTTTTCTTGATTTTCTGTCACAAGGGCTTCTGAGAGAAAAACTGTCTTTGGTGCTTTCTTCATCTTCTCGTGGTCTTCTTTAAAGGAGCATTTTTCTACTGGATGATTTGTTTTTTCGCAGTATTTGCATGGAGGTAGTTCCTGTTTCGCCCAACACTCTCCCAAATGATATTTTCCACATGTAGAACACTGTATTCTGTTATTGTTATCAGTAAGTTTCTTTTTACATTCACTTACAAAGTGACCTGAACCTCCACATCCAAAACACTTCACTGTTTTCTTACCTTTTTTTATTGTGGTTTTTCTTCTTGTAAACTGCAGCCTTAAAAGCAACGAGTATTTCTTCATTTTTCTTTATTTTATCCTCTTCAGATTGAAGTCTTGATTTCAGGTTTTCGAGTGGTTTTTCCTTACTACAAGTAGAGTCCCAAGCACTTCCAAAATGTTTATATTCAACCGGCAATTTCGTCATTATTCTAGTAATTAGCGCTGTTTCTTCAACATTTTGCCCTCAGCGGTTCAATCGGAAAGCTAGGGTTTGCACTTTAGCAATATTGGACATTACATCTTGATTTCTGTCGTATACAAAATTGTAGAACTCGCCAAGTGTCTTTTGTTGGTCTGTATTTTTCTGATATATCTTACTAAGTGTATCATACATCTGTTTTGACGTTTCACAGGTAAGGATATGAGTTTTTACGTTGACATCTATAGTTCTCAAAATGAAGTATTTTGCAAGTGCGTCCTTTTGTTCCCAAGCGGATACTTTTTCTGTTTCGGGTTTCAGGATTGCGCCACTGACGTAACCACTGAGGCCTTTTGCCATGAACATCATATTTATTTCTAATTCCCATAGCGGAAAATTTGTAGCGTCTTTTAATTTTGGAATGTTGTTTAATGTTGTATCATCTACTGATGAAGCCATTTTTTTTTTCAAACTCAACACTCAAGTCGTTTTCACAGAAAGAGACAGTCTATTAACACTCGTAAATTTTCACTGTATTTTTTCTCCAGATTTGTAGCACGTCCTGGGCCCATAACCTGTCAAGACCAGTAGCTAAAATCTGGTTTTATATTTCTTAGTTGAGGTATTTTATTTTAGTACGAAGCACGACACAAACATCTGTCTGACAAAAGCGACTTTATTTGTAACCACTGTCTGTTTGTTTGTTTTTCTTCCACAGCAAATAGCTCACACTACCAACATAAAAAATATAGTAATGCCAACTGTGGCTTTTATTAAAAAGAAACATATTGTCTTTGATTACTGCACTTTGTCTTTAAATATCAACATATTTCGTTATAAAATATTAATCCATGAGCTTTAATCCAAAAAATGAAATCCATTTATTCCTTTGAGAGCATTCTGTTAGTTCGTGGACTACATCAATGATGAGCTTACCACTATGTTTATTCCATTTTTTCTTTCCATTGCATTCAGAATACTTTTAGAATCAGAGATAGTTAAAATTCTACCATAATTCTGTGTTAAAGAACATTTAATGGCCTTCCAGATTGCAATAGCTTCCGCTGTACAAGAAGAGGCCAAAGAAGGAAGTTTGAACTGCTCATAGTGGCCCATTTGAGGACATCCAACATTTCCTTCTAATACATTTTTGAGCCATCAGTATATATGTGCAGAGCTTCATTCCACTTCTCTTAGAGATAATTGTTGAGTATCACATTTAGGTTGCTGCTGTGGTATTCATTAAATTCCCGGTAATGTACTGGATTGGAGGATGAGCAAAGTCGAAAAGGTCTTTCATATATGGGAAGACTTCTTGTAGAGATGATACCTTTTTGCATATCTTTAAGCAAATGAAACCTCCTAAAGAAGTCTGGAGGATGATTTAAAATCCTATTATTTAGGAGAGAGTAGAATTTTTCATATCTGATAATTACTGGCTAAGATTTCAAAACCATCCTTTGCAATATATATTTGCTTGCAAGCCACTGATGTCTAAAATGAAGAGGCATTTCCAGTGCCGCTACTAAAAATGCATTAATAGAGACCCCAAGAAAAGTTCAAATACAGCTGTCTTGAAAAGTTTTCAATTTGCGAATATACTTGACATACTCAATCTTGCTTCTAATTAAAACTCAGTATAAGGTTAGTAAAATATTGGGGATTGCATCCCACCAAACTCTAGTGAGGGAACGAATAATATCATAGTAGATACACAGTTATTGACAATGGAATTGATGTGCGGAATCCAACTCAGTCTGGAATCAAACCACATTCCCAAGAATTTGACTGAAGGTTTAACTTCAAAGGAATAATTCCTTACCTGTATTTCCTTACGATGCACAAATTGTCTTGAAAAAATAGCAACTGTAGATTTCGAGGCTATTGGTAAGCAGCCAATCATCCACTTCTTTAACTGCCTCAATGAGTTTATTGTCTGAGGAATCCTCTGTGGAACTAGATGAATATAAACATTCTAGGAACAATGCAATGGCGATATTGTGGTAATTCAATTCTTTTTCCAAACTTTCCCTATTAGATATCACTGACCTAGAATATCAAGGTAAAATGTTAAGGTTCGTCTTAAAAAGAGAAGATGTTTCTTCCCACTGAATGTCCAAGTATTATTTCATGGATAAAATGGAGAATACCATGTTGTAAATGTCTACAAATTCCACTTTGTCTTTATTTGCTGAGGTAAACTGTGTTATAATATTGAAAATCCGAGAAACTAACTTTTCAATTAGTGCTGCATTCTTGTCCTGTCCATCAGAAAGTTGACTAAATGATTCTGGTTGTTGAGAAACAGTAGCATGATGCCGTGGTGCATAAAGATTTTCTTTAATAGGAGATGAAGGGAAATTAAGGTTGCCAAACAGTGGGGTTGAAAGCGGGGTTGGCTTTGTTGGTTTACGGCGATTACGGTGAATAATTGTCGTAAATCTGTGTTGAGTGTTTTGTGGCATAGGAAATTCTTTCTTCCAATCCTGTGCAATGTTTTTACTGTTTGCTGTCACCTCGGCATACGAACAAGATTTTAGGTTTTCTTCAGCCTCTTTGAGAGAAATATTGAGAACTGCTGCCATATTTTTAATCTCCTCCTGTTTCCCGTAAATTTGTGCAACTTTATATCCCTGGGCATATGTTCCCCTTTGCAGTGAACACAACTTACTATGTTGCTTATACCTTGTGTTGCCTCATGATTTTCACCACAAATATTACAACGAACATCTGACTGAGACTGATAACTTAAATGACAGTATCGTAAGCAATTAAAACATGTTTGACAGATGGAACGTATGACTTACTGAGCAACGCATACCATATATTGTGACGAAGTCTGGCAGAATCTGTGATGAAAAAGTGATCACACAAGTATGTTGAATGTTGCTATGTCGTTTGATCATCCTACGAACGTGAGTAAAAGAAATCGAAGATTGAATGGCTTCCAGAAGTTCTTGTTCTGAAAGAGCGATATCCACATTTCTTATCACTCCCTGTCAGTGATTCTCTGACTTGGAATACATGCCTCTACCTGTTTATGATGAAGAGGTTTGACTTCTACAAACTTATTCGCAGGATTCTCTAGAAGACAGAGCGATACGAATTCTGTTTTTTCCAACAGCCTTAAGACTTATGATTTTACTTTTGAACACACTGTCTGATGTGTACAACAATTTCTCTAAAGCCATAGAATGATATTTGCCAAAATTTCCATTAATACCCTCGACAAATACATAGAACGGACCAACTGAATCAACCTGATATCTATTATGTTTGTTTTGTTCATAGACAATGTCGACATTAGAAGGTGTAAGTACCTTTTGTGCATTTTGTACATCTTGCTGACTAGGTTGTTGTTTTGAACCGAAGGCAGATGATGGCAATCTCGCCTCTGTATAGGTGGGTAAAAGTTGTTCTTTATAAAAATAAGAATATTAGATGTACGTGTGGCGAGTGGCAACTGGGTTATTACTTCCTTAACATGTTGCTGTTGAAAAGTAGATAGTCTCTTCTCCTTAAGGTCTACTTGAACTTCCAGCGTCCGCTTTGCCGCAAGTCTTGAAGATTGATCCACGTCCATGCATATTCTTGTTTATGAGCATCAAGTGAAACAGTCATGTCCCAACGAAACTTATGACAACGTATTGATGAGTCCCTGGTGTGCCGACGAACTACCTGGACATGTGGGGCAGGAAAGCACATTGTATTTAACAACATGACTTTCGGGCATATTTGACTGGTGATGTACATACCATTTATAGCATGCCACTATAGCGTCAGTTCATCTGAAACATTCATCTAATAGGATGGTCTGCATAATGCTGCAAAAGTATACCAGACACTCGCAAAAATAAACCAGATAGTTGCTTCAAATTTCCGCGCTTTAGCTTATACACACTCAATTGTTTCACACCTTGCATTTGTTACGTTTAACAAGTTGCACGCCATTGGTTTGTTCGTGTTGGCACTGGCCAGATTAATGGTGGAAAGTGAAGGCAGCCAATCAGGGGTGGCGTTTAGACAGATAATAACAATGTCTTTATTTTTTTTCTATGACATGAATTAATTATGATATTATCTGCTGTCGTGGATCCTCATTGCTACCAGATTGTAATGGAAATATTACATCAAGGACCAGGCACTACATGGATGTAACTGATTTTCTGATTAATGGAAATAAAGCACATATACCTTTATTGGTAATTTAAAAAACTTGTTGCAACTCAAAGCTGCAAAATTAGAGCCATGCCCACATAGTGACTGTTTCTTTAACTACATATTTTAAAAGATTTTCACGAATGTAATGGCTTTTGGATAAGCAGGTACCTAATAGCACATTAATTTCTGTGAATCGAGCAGCAATGCCATTTACACAATAAATCTTCTAAAACATTGACATGTTGTCAACGACAGTATCACAACTATGCAGTGCTACTCATAAAAAAAACATGCTCGTCCACAATGCCGAATTGTTTACATTGTGTGAGGACATTCTTAACAGACTGTACGCCACTCCTAATCAGCTGCCTGCACTTCCCATCATTCATCATGCCTCTACTACATTACATCAATTAGAATCCACTGTCACCAAACTTACAAAATTATTAACTGAGAGTTATTTAAATCAACACACTAGCTATAGACGCGACCTATAGAACAACATTTTGTTGATCCCACATTTCTCAAAGTAAGAAATAAATAAATATTTTGGTTTTACAAAAACGCAAGGCTACTATTTTACCTCTGACAGTGGTGTCGTAGTATGCTGATGTTGGCAATGACAGCTGAATGCGCTTTGAAAACTCAATCACATAGAATGAAGAGAATGATCATTCATTTAACTTTACGGTTAACAGGTTCTTTTATGTATCCTGTTTCACTGAGGAAATTAATTATCATCATAAAGAGAACATGTTGTTGCCAACAGTAATACACTCAGTAACTGCTTACATAATAAAAATTTTACCAATAGGAAATTCAGTGAATACTTCAGGTACACTTTATAAGTTTTCAGTACACTTAGTGTGAAATTTGTTTTTTTGAATTGAAAATTTTGTCAAACTGTGGCTCCAACTTAGTTTATTGTATCAACAAACTATCTTACATGTTCATCACTGAAGTTACTCATGTGTTTATATTTGGTGAATTTGAAAATGGAAATGTTTGTTCATGTCTGTATGAAGTGCCAAATACAGATAACATACTTAGCGCAAAGTCTTTGATGAGGGCTCAGTTTTCTTTGGGAACAAACTTATAAATTTCTTCAATACTGCCTTCCTCAAAATTTGTCCTTCATTGTGTCTTATGCTTGATGATCAGTTATTTACATTTCAACTCTACAGGAACACAGTGCACTATCAATGGTTTGGAGTACCTTTGGCTTCACAGTCTGTACTTATGCTGCCAACAAAATCTGCATATTTACCGCACAAATTTCTCCCTCAATCGGTTGTGACAAGTTTCAGCCGAGAAAGAGGAAGGTTGTACTTTGTGATTAAAACAAAATGTACCTCTTTAAATGTATCATCACCGTTGTGCCATATAGGTAAATGACTTCTGCTAGTTGTTTGGTTACTTCAAAGTTTGAGCTAACACCTCTAAAGAACAACCAATGGAAGTAGATTCGTCCAGGATTATAGAATACGATACTAAGCAAACTTGGATGTCCTTTCTTGCAACTGACTCCTTAAATCGACAGCAATGTCTTCAACTCCACACACCACAGTATTTGCGGAAAGAGAAAGCTTTACATTATTCTGCTTTGTTAGGGAACAATTCTTCATCTGCAATCAGTATGCAGTTCTTTATGTAACCACCATCTGTGAATAGCTTTCCTCGTTTGGCGATTTTGTGCGCAATTCTTTCGTAGCCACTACACTGTCATGAACATGTTTCCTAAAAATGTTTTGTTGTAAACACAGACTATGTTTTAACATTTCGAAATTGTGATTACGTACATTGTCTATGAACGCATCAAACTGTGCACCATGCTTTGTTTTATAATGACAACGGATATTAAAGTCCTTGAGAACAGCTATAAGTAAACTGCAGATTACACACATGGTTTTGTTGCTTTTCTCTATGACGAAGTACTCACGCCCCACCTCCCCCCGCTCCCCCCCCCCCCCCCCCCCGACCAATATTTTATTGAATACTCAACTCTCGGTATCGACTTTTCTCATTTTTTCCATTTTTCGCTTCAACCGATATACTGCGCAGTGCACACTTGTTGGGCTCAAAAATCGTACAGATTTTCCAAACAAAGAAACCTTAATATAAAACGGCACACTCTAGAACGAACGAGGCAAACAAGACAAAATCAGCAACGCAAAATACACCCAGGAACAGGAAATCCGCGTCACGTGCGTGTGGTGTGTGACGTAAAGCTGTCGGCACACGGAACGAGGCAGTTAACGTCAATGTTCATAGGAACGGTAAATACGACGCTATGACGCACAGCTTCGTCGGCACACAGGACAAGCTGCTTAACGTGGTTCGGGTTTTCAGAGCTCTCTAGCGACAGTTTTCAGCGCGCAATCGTCGTCTGCTACAGCTCATTTGGAACGCGAAGACTCGAAGAGTACGTGTTTAAAATGGATCCTACTGAATTAGCTGTTTTGGCGTTATTAGCTATTGTCGAAGATGAGAGGAGAAAAAGATTATGGGTACAGGAGTGGATTCAGCGGCGAAATAATGGCAGGAGAACCATCCATCACAACGTCATGACGATAACCGACTTTCATATTTCAATACGAATGTAATGTGGCGTCTATAATAACATGAACATAAAATAAATAACTAAACAAATATAAATCAAACAAACAAAAACTATAAGAATTTTACGGGACTACCGCGGGAATTAAGATGTTTTGGGCGAGAAAATTGTCAACAGAAAAACAATATAAATAGCAATATTGACATAAACTGAAACATGAAGAATTTCGTCCCACTTTTTTGGGAGCATTTTTTCTCTAAACAGACTCCATTCCATTGGTTTCATTGGTTAAAAAAAGGACACCGCAAGACGTAACTTCTCTTTTACACTTCGGTAATCTATCGCGCCGTATTTCACCAACTTTCGTAATTGTACTTCATTATTACGAGAAAAAAAGCTCTCCTGACTCTATATCGAATTGAAGAACTTCAATGAACGAGCCGTTTTCAGGGTGATTTTGTGTCCTACATTGACTAGAAATGCTATTTACATTCAGTGAAACGTTATCATTGCATGCTTTTTTCGATGTTTCATCTGTATTTCAATATTGTTCTTCTATTTATTAATATGTTCGTAAACGGCGCGTGCGAATTTGCGATTCTTTAGGGGCCCATATCTAAGGTTCTATTCATCTCAGAATGAAGGGGTAAAGTGTTCTGGATAGATCTTGACCTAGTGAGCATTTGTGTACATATTAGAAGAATGGGTATACTATAGCTATCATACAGTACATCGAAAAATTTTCCAAAGTTACACACTTCCTGTAGCCCATCCAAATTGAGCAAATCAGTTGCCTTTTATACATGCAGTGTAGTCTATGATGGTCATTAAACGGCTTACAAAGGCACCATTCATTCATGGGCGGTTCCTGAGAAAATCTAAAAAAAAAAACATGATTTTTGGGTACCACAAAAAACGAACTGTGGGGATGGGCTGTTACCGAGATCCAGAGGTTGAAACTTATCATAGTTTTGCACAAAATCACAAAACCCGATTTTTAGCTGTTTTAGCACCGCGAATCGCAAATATTTAAATAACTAACCATAGAAAATTGTTCAAATATTTACAATGCATCCTGTAGACATTTACCTATAAACGGCATTTTTCAGTTTTCGTAAATCTTAGTCCGTTGGCAAGATACGGCAGAAAAACCGCGATATTTTCCTAGAAAAAGTGCGTATTGTGCTGAAAGACGGCGTTTGGACAGTTCTGAAGCTTAACACACTATTTGAAGAAAGGTACTCGGCAAAAAAAAAAAAAAAAAAAAAAAAAAAAAAAAGATCTTCGGTCGATGAAGGGATGATTTTTGTTTTCGTTTAATTTACGTTTAATATGCAACATCCGGTTTAGTGAACTATTTTAACATAATTTAAAGAGTTTGCAGAGGTAAAAACACATTGCCTAGATTTCTCGTATGGTTGATTTTAGGTTACACATAGCTGCATGTGAAATGTAGATAACATATCGAAATTTGATTTAAAGTTTAGAGCAGAAAGATATCTTATGTGGTTCTTGAGATATCGGTTCATGAATGATAGCACATGACAGTAACAGGTTCGAAAACGCTATTTCTGATTGTGAGGTCACTTATCTTGGTGAATAGGAAATGACTAAAATGTTATGTGTATGTTGTTTAGGTGTTTGTCTGCAAAATCCGTTTCCCATTTTTGGAAATGTGTATTCGTTATCGAGATATGCTACAAAAATCATAATTTTTGGCATCAAAAGAACCAAATGCGTGCATTGGCAAATTTACACCTCTTTTCATGGCAAATCGTCGAAATTTTTACGATGCGTTCTAATATTACACTATCCAAATTTTACTCACCATTGATTTCATGTTACATAAGCAGGAAACTCTGATGTAACAGGAAAAAGACGGGAACCACCTGAAAAATGCTCCTGCCAGAGCACAGAAAAGGCGAATATGTTCTCTGACACAGAAGTGTGGAAACAGCTGCCTCAATCCTCATTCCGATTTCAGCGTCAATTCAGGAGAAAGGCATATACATGAAAACAGCAGTGGGAAGCGAAACGAGATGTCGGAAGTCAGGAATAGTGGCAACAACAAAAACAAGACAGTTGCAGATAGTAGCAATTGGAGAAAAAGAGAAAACAGTACGAAACGACGAATGGAGACCATACATAAAGCATGAGCGTGCAGCTTACCAATACTATAGCACGAAAAAATTTGTCCAATTTTTCCCATCCGCATTACCCGAGTGCTAAAGGTTTCCGGTCTACAGGTCAAACCCCAAGCAAACCATCCCCATGGACCTACGGTATGTGTAAAGGAGATAGTCGTGATTGAAGACAATGAAAGCCGACTCTAAGTGAGAAAAAAAGGCTACTGGCAACAGGACAGGAAATGAATGGGACAAAGTCAGTGGGGCAGAGAGATACGATGAAAGTGGCAGAAACAGACAGCGAAGAGGAATCGCAAGGGAAAGAGATGAAGACATTGGAAGTTTGAGACCTACAGAACGTGGCATTAGGAGAGACAGCTAACAGACAGAGACATGTATATACACTGACAGTGAGATGACATTGCTGACTTTGACGGCTTAACTGGGCAAAAGTATTTACAAAGTTATGCACTAAAAGTGCGCGAATTTGTTCGCACGCCAAAATGTTTGGTGAGAGAGTTGGAATGAGGATTGAGGCAGCTACTTCCGCACTTTTGTGTCAGAGAACAAATTCGCCTTTTCTTTGCTCCGGCAGAAGCATTTTTCAGCTGGTTAAAAAAGGACTGTTCTTCCATCACGGCTTCAATTAAAACACACATTTCTTAGTCCACGCAGTTGCCATGTTGCTAGGAGTAAACAATAAACCGAACTGAAGCAGGAAAGGTCGGAACGTGACGTAGACAGTGTTCTTGATTCTTATTGGTCATACTTAACGTGGCACATTACCGATATATCGGAGAACGTATTTTGCGTTTCACGTGCGAAAAAGGCTCCTCAACGGGAAAAAGCAGGATGCGCCGTCAGAAATCTCGGAGAGCGGCACGTTAATGTTAGCTATCCCGTCCCGTGTGCTGACAGCTGTAAGCTATCGGCACACGGAACGAGACGGTGGTGGTGGTGGTTGGTGGTTTCTGAAAGGGACTAAACATCAACGGTTATCAGTCCCTTGTTCCAGTCTTAGAGCTAAAACATTGTGTTAAGCGTTTCGAAGCATATGCTTTAACACGTCAAAGTTTAAAAGGAACATGTAAAACCGAAGAAAGGGTCCACATAAATACGGGGCACAGCTTCGTTGGCACACGGACAAGCTGCTTAACGTGATTTGGGCTTTCAGACCTCTCTAGCGCCACTTTTCAGCGCGCAATCGTCGTCTGCTACAGCTCATTTGGAGCGTGAAGCACACACATAGAATAGTGTGTTTAAAATGGATCCTACTGAATTAGCTGTTTTGGCGTTATTAGCTTCTGTCGAAGATGAGAAGAGAAAAAGATTATGGGTAAGGGAGTGGATTCAGCGGCGAAGTAATGTCAGTAGAACCATTCATCAAAACGTCATGACGATAACTGACATTTATATTTCAATGCGAATGTAATGTGGTGTCGATAGTAACATGAACATGAAATAAATAACTATACAAATATAAATGTAAAGAGATAAATAAGTATAAGGGTTTTACAGGAATACTGCGAGAATTAAGAGGTTCTGGGCAGCGAAAATCTAAATAGAAAAACAATAGAAATAGCAATATTTACATCAACTGAAACATGAAGAGTTTCGTCGCACTTTTGTGGAAGCATTTTCTTCTCTAAACAGATTCCATTCCCTCGGTTTCATTGGTTAACAATAGAACATTGCAAAACGTAACTTCACATTTACACTTCGCTAATCTCTCGCACTGTATTTCACCAAGTTTCGTAATTGTACTTCAGTAAACGAACCGTTTTCAGGTGATTTTGTGTCCTACATAGTCTGCAAGTGCTATTTACATACAGTGAAACGTTATCATTGCATTTTTTTTTCGATGTTTCATCTGTTTTTCAATATTTCTATTTCTATTGTTTTTCTATTTATCATACAAAGACTGATCTTCCATCATGGCTTCAATTAAAACACACCTTTGTTAGTCCACACAGTATCTGTTTTGCTAAAAGTAAACAATATACCGAACTGAAGCAGGAAAGGTCGGAACAGGATGTAGACAGAGTTAGTGCTTCCTATTGCTCCGACTTAACGTGGCACATTACCGAAATATCGCAGACTTTATTTTGCGTTTCACGGGAGAAAATGGCTCCTCAACGGGAAAAGGTAGGATGTGACGTCAGAAATCTTGGAGAGCTGATCGTTAACTTTAGCTATCCCGTTCCGTGTGCCGATGGCATTGGGGCTGATGTTTTTATTTAGTAAGTCTATGGGGCTGATGCATTCCTCCTGGAAAGACGTGTATATTTCCGCTGAAGATCTTTGGCGCAGCAGTTCTTTTCGCCGTGATCGGCGATACCTTCGTTCGCTCCGGTGTAAACGCTTATTCGCAAGTACAAGTCAATGCGGGGGCACACAGGCGAATTCCTGGCGAATGCACGTTCGCCTGCGTTCGCTTCCGTGTAAACGGCGCTTTAGTGGCGGAAAAATACCACTTCCTTTTTAGACCAGAGACTATACACAGCACGGATAGAGTCTTTGTCACGATGTGACTGGCGCCATTTTAAATTGAGCTTATTCAGAAATTTTGAACTTTAAACATTAAGAATGCAATTATTATGCCTTTAAGAGTAATCACGAAAATGATTACCTTACAAATAAATAGTAGTTTGTAGCAAATTAGCAATGTAACTATTCAAGTGTTGGTATAAGTTGTCAAAAGCCTCTTTCAGCTTATGTCATTGTAGCATAATACATAGCATTGTGGATTCGTAATTTGTCTTTCGTCTTTACGTTTTTAAATGAACTTCTCTGAATGTATTAAAAGTTGGTTCTACGTTTCTGTCTTTTATTTACATTTACAACTAATTAGAAAACAAAGGACGACACAGTTATTTCACAGTCTAAAACAGACAGTCGCGAAACTCAGCAGGAGAAAAAATGCAACCATTTGACAGCTGAAACGACACTAGCGCTCCACGTGGCTGGGTAGCAAGGTCAGTAGCAGAAAATGGCTCTACTGAAACGAAGAATTTATTATTGCTGTTGTTTATGTATTTGCTAGGCATTAAACGTGGTACTGTATTTCGCGACACAAACACGAAAACATTATTAAACGAAAATCCCGTTTCCTGTTGATGTCAGTTTGTAATAATAACATGCCAGTGCATTGTAATATGTACGGCTCACACTAGCACGGTCGTAATGATAACATCCAAAATCGATTTAAGACAAGAAGCGAATTGTAACCTGGTGTGTTTAAGTTCAAAAGCAACTGATTTACAGTTATATAATGTATTGGTACATAGTTACACGTGCCACATATATTTTTTCTGCAGATTTTGAACATCTTAATACATTTGATACTGGTACTAGACACGATTTTTTTTCATTCTTAGAGACTAAGTGTTACGTCTTATGAAAGCCCTTTTCGCTTTATTCTTGCTCAGATGGCTAGCATGTGCCGTTCCTGTTATGTTTTCGTCGTACCTACTCCACAGCAATGTAAAGGTACTGTAAATCTTTAAGAATCTTTCCCTGTTAAAATCTCTGTTTGTCTGTACACGGTAAACTACAGTTAGTTACGTTTTATTTTACATTTTGTACAAACAAATCCCTGTTAACTTTCGACTATCACTGCTACATCACCAGTAGTAGATTACTGTGAAAAAATTTGTTTTGGCTTCCACAAGCCTATCAGTAGACTAACAAAAACAACTTTGTAGAAAAACACTGAGTCAGTTACCTCTCTGTCTCTGTTACAGATTCCATACACCCTTAAAATTTAACACACTTTATTTCTTCCATCAATGCTGCATCACCAGTAGTAGACTGCTGTGCAAAAATTTGTTTTGACTTCTTTAAACCTGTCAGTAGACTACCAAAAACAACATTGAAGAAAAATACTGCATTAGTTACCTCTTTCTCTGTTACTGATACCAAACACCCTTAAAATGTAACAAACTTTATTTTATCCTACTTTGTAAAAGCTTTTCATATTTGAGAAAATGTACATTTTCTTAGTTTTCCTCTAACTACAAATTATCGCGCCGCAATAAGCTAAGAAATGCAGTCGCATTTTAAACGTGTTGTTCGACTCCATATCTAATCCACAATGGTTTCTCGCCTCTCGGTATGTTCGTATGACCCGGCCGCTTGGCAGCACTGCAGTCACCAGGTTGCAGAAAACTACCGAGAGTTTCGTGACTCTTTATGTTAGACTCTGGTTATTTCGATAGTAATTACCGAATATGTGACGATTTCCGAGTGTGTGTTTAGGAGAGTACTGTCCGAATAACAAATTACTGTAAATGTAATAATATTATCAGATGGGTAATATCGCTTAACAAAGTACTCTGAGAAGGATAAATATTTCTGTATTTGAGACTTAACGGTAGACATTATTCATTGGTGGCGTCATTAATAAAGAAAACGTTGATACCCTAACACAGGTTTGTCTGAGTAATGTGATAATACAAATATTTTATAAACTGCTTCTTATTCATTTGCAGAACAGGGGCTGACACAATGTGCATTAAAATGTTTTATTGTGGGTACAAGGTAGGTACAATCCAAACAATCTATTGGTATTGGCAATTAAAAGATAAATAACGGTCGCAGCTACTGGAGCTTCAAGGTACTGAGAAACACAGATGACGTTTCCCAAGTTTTTATCTATTATACATTTTAAGCTTTTATGGGCGTTTGTTGACATTTTGTTAGTTGGAATCTGTTTCGAGATTTTCTGTCGAAGTTTGAGGTTAGTCAGACATTTCGCCCTATTATGAGCTGCTGACATTGCCCAAGTTTCACCCTCCAAGAGAAATGAAGTATAATATTTTAACAGTGCTAGCAATCTGAATCTAAATTGATGGTAGCGAAACGTAAGTTGCAAAATCAAACAAACGTTACCTGAAAACTCCTAGACAGAAGCCAGCGGAGCCTATGTACAACATAGATTAAGGCTGAGTACACAATTTAAAGGACTTTTTATTGAATATTTATTTTAAAAAATTAGTAGTTGAATAGTCACTGACAGATACGTACTGTCTGTGAAATAATTATTTTTCACTCGGACATGAAAGAAAATTACGTAATACCTAAGGAAACACCAAGTTATTTTGCGAGTAATGAACAGACTGAGGTAAACACTACCCAAGTGTCAACACAAAATACAATGATCGTCTGCTTTGTTTTCATTCTGAGCTGACACTTTGCGTTGCATAGCCTACTCAAAGATCTTGAAGACACCAATACTATACTTCTTACTGCGAAATTACAGGCACTTCCGGTTGGTATTTTTCCGCATTTTGGTATTTTGGTATTTTGTCGCAAAGTGACAACTTAGAATGTAAACAAAGCAGACGACATTCTATTTTGTGTTGACTCTCGGTTAGTGTTTACCTCAGTCTGTTGATTACTCGCGAAATAGTTTGGTGTTTCTGTGCATATTGTTTTATTTTCTTTACTGTCTGAGTGAAAAATAACCGTTTTACAGACAGTATGGGACGGATCTTTCAGTGACTATTCAACTACTTTTTTTTAAATAAATATTCAATTATGATGTTCTTTAAATTATATACCCATCTACAATCTATGCAGTACACAGAGCGTGTTGGCTTCTGTCTCGGAGCCTACGTTTGTTTGATGTTGCAACTGACGTTTCGCTTCCACCAATGCAGAAACAGATTGACTAGCACTGTTAAAGTTTCATATTTTATTGCTCATGGATGGTCGTACTTAGGCAATATCAGCAACTCATATTGTACGAAACGTCAGACAAACGTCATAGGCCTACTTCGACAGAACGGACAATAAGTCAACAAATGGCCATAAAAGCTTTAAATGTACAGGAGATAAGAATTTAGGACACATGTTTACGAATCATGAACATGGATTTGCATCTGTTGTAATGCGCTGTAACAACTGGTTTCATAGAGTCTAGTATTCATTTATCTTGTGTTTACTAAACCAATTAAGTCCACAAAAGCATTCCACGTCGAAATAAGATGTCTTTAATAAGTTTCCTTGTTGCCATGCTGAAACAAGTAACTTTTGGTATGTGAAATTTGAATACGAAGACGAAATTGACAATAGAATACTGCAATAAAAATTCGCATGGGCCAGCTGTCACAAAAGCATTCCACAACGGAATAACATATTATTGATAACTTTCGCTGTTGCCATGCTGAAATAAGTACATATTTGTTGCAAAGAACACAGACATATACAAGTGAAAAAATTCTGACTGTCACTACTTACTGCTTCCACACTTTGCACTGATTGCATTACAACCATGCTCGATCAAGCTTTGTCAGCAACAAATGAAAATACTTTTAAAGAAGGTGTAGACACTCAAAAGTGGGGTTTCGTCAATCACAGGAGCGACAGAAGAACAAATATCTCAAACCATGCTACGAAGAAAACAGAGCATTATTTTTATGGCGTGTACATCAAGGGAATTGCAGGATAGGTCATCTGAACTTCTCATCAAGTGCCATCTGTCAGGAATTTTGTTTGAATATAGATATAATGAGATCAAACAAGGCAAAACATTTGGTGTACTTGGATGAAGTATGCCTACCCAGTATCTTGAAGATCTAGTATCTGCGGCAGTTATTTATCTTATAATTGCAAATACAAATAGTTTGTTTGGATATTACCTACTTTGTACCCATAATAAGATATTTTAATGCACACTATGTCATTAGTTCATTTAGAGCCCCTTTTCTGTAGATGGAGAAGAAGCTGCTAATAAAATATTTGTATTACCACATTACTCAGGCAAATCTGAGTTATTGTAGCAACGTTTTCTTTATTAATGGTCCCACTAATGGATAATGTCTACTGTCAAGTCTCAAATAAAGAAATATTTATGCTTCTCATTGTACTTTGTTAAGTGACGTTCCCCGTCCAAAAAGATTATTACATTTACAATGGTTTATTATTAAGAGAGTATTCCCCTAACACACACTCTAAAATCGTCACATATTCGGAAATTACTATCCGAATAACTGTTCCATCCTTCGTTTTCTAATTAGTTGTAAATAAAAGACAGAAATGTAAAAGTAACTTTTAATACATTCAGAGAACTTCAATTAAAATTGTAAGGCGACAGGACCCAAACTCACTGCCACGCAATTTACAAATTACGAATCCGCAACGCTACCATTACGCTACAACCACTTATCTCCAGCATCTAATTTAGAATACTTATAGCTATACTTGAATAACAACAATGTTGCTTTGTTACAAAACTATTAGTCATTTGATTACTCTTAAAAGAATCATAATGGCCTAGAGGCCCACTGCAAGTTAGTTAACCATTTCTGAATAAAGCTAAATTTAAAATGGCGCCTGTCACATCATGCCAAACACTCTGACCGTGCTGTGTATAGTTTCTGGTCCAAAATGGAAGTGGTATTTTACCGCCACTAACATATACTCATTATAAAGGAGAATTGACAGGATCATGTTTACATGTGCCAATGAATTTCATCTTGCGCAAGTGACCATTCTCACGAGCGTGGAAATTTTGAGTTCAAGCAAGTCCAATGTAGCTTTTTAACATGGCGCCAACTGATGTACTACGTGGAGGCTTGCGAGTAGTGGGTTTATTTGCCATCCAGAAAATCACAGAATGTTGAAACAGAATAAAGAGAAAACGCAGCTGTTGGATATTATGACGATCAGTATTTGCACTGGGTGATCGCCACATTCAATTATAAATTTCTCGTTAAAGTAAAATCGAAGTTAAGCTAAAATTGTGAAGGGGTGTTTTAAATGATACATCTTCTTCCAGCTATGTTCCACCTTATGATACTGAGACACAAAACCCGCGCATAAGTTCTATTTATTACGTTATTAACTATCATTGACAATATGATGTATTACTTAATTATGACAAAGTAATTATGCGAATGGATTTTTTTATACACAATAAGTCTGTAATTTTCAATATGAAGGAAGTAGAATAACAAATACATGATTAAATAGTTTTGTCTTATTATAATAATGAGGATTCTTATTGTTGAGTTGATGTTAAATAATTCGCTCTACAATTGACTGCAATGATTGACAATTAGATACAATGATAATTAGATGTAACAACAGCTTTAAATTACAATCTGTGCTGACATTTGGTCAGGCCAAAAATACTACGAAATTAATCTAATTTTAATAAAGGAAATGAGACGAAATAAATATTACAAAAATAAATACTTCGAAATTACTGGGGTTTAATAATGGGAACAAAGCTAAATGAGGATTACAAGATTATTGAGGTTCAATAATGAGAATATAAGGACATAAGTATTACAAAGTTATAGGAATTAAGTAACGGGCATAAAAGCGGTAATTAATACAAAATTAATGGGATTTTATTTATGGGAATAAAATGAGGTAAATACTTAGTGACAAACAATGTAGTTGTTATAATGAAGAAATGAATAAAGGTGGTATCGTAAACTTTACTACAGGAAAAAAGGGTATACTGGGCTTCAGTAAAGAGAGGTATCATATACTACAGTAGACAGATGCTCATGTTGTTACATTACAATATGCAAGCGGATTGCAAGGAGAAATGAGTTGGGGGCATCTACGGTGGTAGAAGCGTCCACTGAAAATCATTTTAGGATGAACATAACCAATTTTGAACATTTATTAAGTCAAGTAGGGCCTTCGATTCAAAGAAAGAACACACTAATGCAGAATGCTATTCTTGCCATTTAAAGTTACAAGTCGCTCTGAGGTATCTTGCTTACGGCGATTCATTTGCTTCACTTCAATATATGTATCGCCTTCCAGCATTCATGTCTGACGTGCTGGATGCAATATAAAAAGCATTAGAAGTGCATCTGAAGGTAATTTGCTGTCTGTTTTAAATCAGTATTTTGAATACAGTTATGTTACACTTAGAAATAGGCAGATGTATGTTCTGCAGACATGTATGTTCTGCAGACATGTAAGTTCCTCATATAGTTCCAGAAATTAAACTGTATATTGTAACGGCCACTTTATAGCAACTGCCATTGTTCTTAACACAGAAACAAAATATTATAATCTGTTGGTATTTTGGTGAACAAAATATTTGCTCTGTGCACAGTGAAGTGAACTAATGTGTATATATATTCCATGGTTGATATAAATGTTCTGTGGTCTCTGTTATATGTTCTGTGTGTATTTTGTAAATGTGTATGTTGAATGGATGGGAACACATGAATTAAATAAAATACATGTTCCTAAATTAGTATTTCAACATATTTTGCTGTGATATATAAACCAACAGGTTATGGGCCCAATGTGGTTTACTTAAAACGAAGTTTAACCAGTTAATGGTAGAAAATATTAGTATTTGATGCTAGTAATAATTTTCAGTAATTATATTGAAACTGTGCAAAATGTCCACTGCCCAGATACCACAGATTGAGAAGCTTATGGGTCGAGAGAATTATGCTACTTGGAAATTTGCAGTAGAAGCTTATTTGCAGTTAGATGAGCACTGGAATGTTATTGATGGAACATTAAAATCCACAGATACAGATTTCCAGAAGAAGGATCGTAAAGCAAAGTCCAAATTAATTCTTGTAGTTGATCCTGTAAATTATGCACATATAGAAAAGGCTAGCACAGCAAAAGAAGTATGGGAAAATCTAAAAGAGCATTCGAAGATGGCGGCCTGACCAGGAAGGTGGGTTTGCTGAGAGGGCTCAACACTACACGTTTAAGTGAATGTAAAACTGTGGATGACTATGTAAACAAAATCATCTCCACCTCTAATCGCCTAAGAAATATAGGTTTTGATGTTGCTGAAGAATGGATTGGTACCTTGCTGTTAGCAGGACTCCCTGATAAGTATTCACCAATGATAATGGGTCTAGAGAGTTCAGGAATACCAATTACCGGTGACAGTGTGAAAGTAAAAATATTGCAAGATGTTAAGAATGTACAAGAATATCCTTTTCAGGACAAGGAAATGGCTTTGTATTCAAAATACAAAACGAAGAAGCCTATTCGATGTTATAAGTGTCAAAGAAAGGGCCATTTTGCATCACAGTGCATGGAAAAGGCAAGTACAGTTAAGGATCCAGAAAGGAAGGCAACTAATAAAGATAAGGCACTTACTGCATTTTATTCTCATGATAAAATTGAAGATAAAAGTGCAGATTGGCATCTGGATTCTGGGGCATCTATGCATATTACAAAAGATGAATCAATTTTATATGATGTTTCTCCTAAAACTCATGCTGGCATTTCAACAGTGGATGGTTCTCAATTACAGTGTGAACTAGTAGGAAAAATAAATTTCAATTTGAATGTCAAAGGTGAATCACAAGATATTACAGCGCATGACGTACATTATGTGAAGAATATTGCTACAAACTTGCTTTCAGTAAGCGAAATAGTGAATAAAGGCAACAAAGTAATTTTTTATTCAAATGGTGCAGAAATAATTGATTGCAGTGGCAATGTGATAGCTACAGCAAGTAAAGAAAGAGGTATTTATAAATTAAATGTTTTGCAAGTTAGAAATAGTTACCCAGTATATTATGCAAAAGATTTTTTATGGCATCGGAGATTAGGACATCTTAATAGGAAGAGTATGGTTTTGTTAAAAGATATGAGTACAGGGGTACAGGATTGTAAGAGTTGTAACTCTCCTTGTGAAATATGCATGGAAGGTAAACAAGCCAGATTACCTTTTAAAACAAGTAAAAGTATGTCTACTGAGCTTTTGCAGCTAATTCACACAGATCTCTGTGGGCCTATGGAAGAGGAATCTATAGGAGGTAGTCATTATTTTCTAACCTTCATTGATGACTTTTCAAGATTTACGCATGTATATTTTCTTAGAACCAAGGACAAAGTGAATGAGATATTTGCTAGTTTTTGTGCCAGGGTTGAGAGAGAGACTGGTAAGAAGATAAAATTTCTCAGATCAGACAATTGTACTGAATATGTAAATAACCAGTTTAGGCATCAGTTAAGTGAACTTGGGATCAAGCATCAAACTACAATTCGTTATAGTCCTGCCCAAAATGGAGTAGCGAAGTGGGCTAACAGAATAATTATAGAAAAAAGCAAGAAGCATGTTACAGGATGCAGGATTACCAAAAAGCTATTGGGCAGAAGCAGTATCAACTGCAGTGTACCTAAACAACAGATCACCTAATAAAGCTGTACCACACAAGACTCCATATGAAGTTTGGACTGGAAGCAAACCTGATTTAAATCATTTAAGAATTTTTGGATGTAAGGCCATGATAAAAATTCCAGACAAACTTAGAAGAAACTGGGACTCCAAATCTGAAAAATATATTTTCATGGGATATTGTGAAGATTGCAAAGGTTACAGATTTATAAATCCCAAAAACAAAAGGGTAATAACTAGCAGAGATGTGGTATTTTTAGAATCAAGTGAAAATGAAATAAAGGCTGTAAATAAATGTTTAGATATCAATCACGAAGAAAGTGTTCAAGAACATGCAAGGTCACAAGTAAATTTAGAAACTACAGAAGAAGAAGCTTTTCAGGATAATTCTGATATGTTTATTGAAAATGAAACAGGTGATGAGAATCAAGAAACTCCAGTGACAGAGCACATTAATTTACAGCGTTCATCGCGTACTATAAAACCCAAGTTACATCCAGATTATGAGACTTACATGGCCGCTCAAACATTCAACAATGAACCTCTGACAGTAGAAGAAGCCTTGGCCAGTCCAAATGCAGATGATTGGAAGAAAGCAATAGATAAGGAATTGCAGTCTTTTTCCAAGAATGATACTTATGAATGGGTTGATAGACCACAAGGAAAGAAACCATTACGAGTGAGATGGAGTTTCAGAATTAAAAACCATGAAGAAGCAGTACCTAAATTTAAAGCTCGTTTGGTGGTAAAAGGTTGTTCCCAGAAAGAGGGAATAGACTATAAAGAAACATTTTCACCTGTAGTGAAGTATGCCTCTTTAAGATATCTTCTATCTTTTGCTGTAAAAGAAAATTTGTTAATCCACCACATGGATGTAAAGACTGCATATCTCAATGGAGAATTGGAAGAAGAAATTTTTGTGATTCCACCAGAGGAAGCTAAGAAAATTCCTCAAGAAAAGAATAAAATTTGGCGCCTAGAAAAGAGTATGTATGGTCTTAAACAGAGTGGATATTGTTGGAATCAGTGCTTACATAAATCCTTGACAAAAATGGACATGAGTCAATCAGTAGTTGATCCTGGTCTATATTACAGAAGAGATGGAAAGGAAACTATCTCATTTTGAGTTGCATGATTTAGGTGAAGTGAAATAATATCTTAGGATGAAAATTCTAAGGAATAAAAATGGGGAAGACTTGTCAATTGATCAGTCAGAGTACACAAAGAGAATACTGGAAAAATTTGGCATAAATGATTGTAAAGCAGTTTCCACACCTATGGAACAGGGTGTAAAGTTATCAATAACAGAAGAAGATAAATTGTGTGATGAGAGAAACCTTATTTGGAGGCAGTGGGAAGTCTTTTATATTTAGCTCAAACTTCGAGGCCAGATATTGCCTTTGCTACAAATACTGTGAGCAAATTTAATAAAGATCCTAGAACTAAACACTGGGCTGCTGTTAAAAGGATATTTAGATATTTAAAAGGCACTGCTGATTACAAATTAAGTAATCACAAGACAGGAAACTGGGAGCTAGAATGTTATAGTGATGCTGACTGGGGTAATGAACTGCATAACAGACATTCTATTACAGGTAGCTGTTTCAAATTGATGGGAGGATTAATATCCTGGTCCTGCAAGAGACAAAGAACAGTGGCTTTGAGTACTATTGAGGCTGAGCATATGGCATTGTCTTCCACCATACAAGAAGTGTTATGGTTAAGGACTCTGATAAGTGAAATCGAGCCATATACAATCATGAAGCCAACCAAAGTATTTTGTGACAACATGGGTGCTATCAAGTTAGCTCAGAATCAGATAACAAGTGTGCGTTCCAAGCATATTGATATTAGGCATCATTTTATCAGATATCACGTAAAAGAAAAGCATATTATTATTAGTTATTTATGCACAGAAGATATGCTTTCTGATTTGCTGACCAAACCTCTTAGTAATGAGAAATTCAAGAAATTGGTGACATATGGTTTAACATGAAGTTTTATGCACAGTGCTACAAAATGATGCAGTGTTCAAATATTTGTTCAAGGGGAGGTGTTGGTATTTTGGTGAACAAAATATTTGCTCTGTGCACAGTGAAGTGAACTAATGTGTATATATATTCCATGGTTGATATAAATGTTCTGTTGTCTCTGTTATATGTTCTGTGTGTATTTTGTAAATGTGTATGTTGAATGGATGGGAACACATGAATTAAATAAAATACATGTTCCTAAATTAGTATTTCAACATATTTTGCTGTGATATATAAACCAACATAATCGAGGTACAAAACGCGAACGTACAAACACACTATAAACAAGCTATTCGACAGCAACAGCCATCTTGCAGAAACGACGAAAAATTAGTAGGGGAAGCCAACTTGCGCAGGTAAGTAGACTCGTTTCTATATGCGCCAGTTGAGATTTTGGGTGTTCACACGAGCATCTTGATGTGTGCACGTCAACATGCGCTAACGATTCGTGTCTGTGTCAACCCCGCTTAACATGTGATTTGTAGTACAGCTGTTAAACGAAAACAAACGGAGCATCTGCGGAATTGTATAGCTCCCCCGTAAAATAATCTCATTTTACACAAATGTTCCTTCAGTGGCACAATAGTTGTTATTATGCTTACAACAATGTAATCACAGGTTGTGTACGAATTAGGCAAACGTGGAATAGACCAGTTTTACATTTCATTTTACACGTTTCAGTCTCAGTTCAAACACATTATTTGAGGAGCTGGTGCAGTTTAATACCCTTATGCTGGATGTTAGGTGTCATTTTCCTTTTTTCCGTATGATTTGCGACAAAGAAATCTCTTTGTTTCTTCTTAGACCAAGCAAGAAGTTAGAGAAATGTTCGTAAAGCCAAGACTTATATTGTCATGGTGCGGCATTGTCCACAGAATGACAACTGCATACCATACTATGACAAATGATCTTACGGAATGCTTTAACAAGACGTTAGCCGATATGCTGTCGATGTACGTCGATGTTGAGCAGATGGATTGGGATACAATTGTGCCAGTCGTGACATTTGCTTACAATATCGCAAGACAAAACACCAAGGCATCACGCCGTTTTTCCTGCTCCATGGCCGTGAAGCTGAGACGACAATGGATACGCTGTTCCTGTTCCAACCGGACGACACTCAGGATGACTATGTTAAACAGCTCATCACCAGGGTCGAAGAAACAAGACAGCTGGCTCGCATACAGACATTGGACGCCCAGGAGAAGGACCGTCAGCGCTATAACGGCAAGCACCGACCTGTTGTGTACAGCTCAGGAGATCTGGTATGGATTTTTACCCCTGTACAGAAGGTTGGACTGTCAGAAAAGTTATTGAAGCGATACTTTGGTCCGTATCATGTCATACGCCGCTTGTCAGACGTCATATACGAAGTTGAGGATTATGAGCCGTTGTCGAAACGTCAAAAGCGAAGAGACATTGTTCACGTCCTGCGCATGAAGCCTTACTACGATCCTGAAGAACCGGTAGGCGACAATGGCTTCTTGTTCAAGGACTCTAAGGACGGTAATGTTACTGATGAAGCCACGACAGGAACGTCTGTCGTTGATAATCGTGAAGAAGGGAAGGATTCTCTTGAACTGCCATACAGAGGACCCATGTCAAGGTCCAGATCCAGGACATTGCAGCTGGCCCCACAGGGAACATAACAGCAGCTCGCTGTTTTTCCAGGAGAGGGAGCAATGCCGCGAGACATCACGTAAACCGACTGCCGGCGTGACACAGGGGATAACGTCACCGACTGTAGTGCTGAAGGTCACCGGTTCAATTCTGTCCACCGGCAAAAATTTATTTCTTTGTAATTAACGACTATAGAATGTTCTACATCTTTCCTATATTGACTTGTAAATTCTACTTGTTTCTTATGTTACCTGTTCTTCTACTTTCTGGTACATTCTGTCTGTGTATAAGTAGCAGAGCACTCTGCCCAAGAGGCAGTCAGTGCTGCGTGTATGTTGAGATTGTAATAAACCTGCTTTCAGTATAAGTGCTGTGTTCAGTTGCCTTTGAAGTCAAGCCTGCTTCCATTTCAGCGCGACTATATTATGGCAAATTGAAAAACGTGGAAATGGAATTTCTAAAAATCAAATCATCATAAGTCACGTGAAATTAGTATACTCGCTTTTTAACCCATATTACTGTAAATGTATGCTCGAAATGAGTTTGCATATATGGTATTAGTAGGTACAGTACTGGTACTTATGTTGTTTTCTGCGTATAATTTCCTGAATGTGAATACGTTGAGTACTTTCCTATAATTCCTGGTTTGTCATTTGTATGTTTGCAACATTTGAGATGTGTATTCTCGTGGTTCAGAAATGAGGAGTAAAACTTTAACTTTCAACATGTAATATGTCGAATTACTCATGTTTCTTGGAGAAATACGAAACGATAAAAATGTATGATACACTTGAAAACAAGAACAGAACCTTTCTTCACTAAACCATACACAAAACAATAATGAAATGAATAACATTCTGCACCAAAGACCTCGAGCTGCAGCTATTTCTCTGGCTTTGGCTGCAGCGGTATATTCGGGGGGCTAGTGTAAACACAGTTAGGCCGATATTACACTGTCATATTTTTTTGTAAAAAATTTACATAATAAAAATTTGATAGTGTAATAGCGAGCTTTGACATATCTCTGCTTTCGTCAAAAAATATGATCATATCTAATACCTTGCAGCAGATTTAATCATTTTGTTCACTGCAATGCGAATGTAACCACTGTACTTCTTGGACCCAAGGAACCTCCTTGCTTTTACTGCTCTTATTTGAAAACAAACGTCCTTGTTTGAAAACATGATGTTGAAGTTTATGAGGTGTGTGCCGTATTCGGCAAAATTAATCAAACTCTCTGAAACAGACGAAGCACATGGACACCCTAAACAAGAACAG
Source organism: Locusta migratoria (assembly GCA_026315105.1). Taxonomy (NCBI): domain Eukaryota; kingdom Metazoa; phylum Arthropoda; class Insecta; order Orthoptera; family Acrididae; genus Locusta; species Locusta migratoria. Next base: position 599,779,269 of record CM048744.1, read on the forward strand.
ATTAACCATTTCATTGCCAGTTTTGTTCCTGGACAACGTATTAAAAGTTGATTTATACCGTATTTTGTGCATCAGTCCTTAGGCCGGTATTACAATGTAAAAAATATTTGTCAAAGATTTTATCCAAGATCTTTGACGAAACTACTTCACAGGAGCACATGACACTAGTGTAAAATATTTCGTCATATAGTTGTTTGGAATAAGACTCCAAAATAGTAAAGCGTCTGTATTATAGTACATAATATAATGTTGCTCGGGAGTGCATTCATTGGAAGGAACGAAAAATGGAAACAATTTTAGGTAAAACCGTGAATAGCAAGAGGAAAATACGAAAACTGCTCGCACAAATGTACTCCACGAGCTACACAGCTGGGAAATAATAACCAAAATTGTTTAAGAACGAGTGACCAAATATTTTAATTCACCCACATATTAATAAATACATCATAATCGATGTTTCAGGAAGCCCTAAAGCTGTGTCAATGGGTAAATAATGAAACACTGAAATAATTTAACGTGTGTCATGTTAAATATAACATCGTTAGACACTTTATCATAATTAAGAAGAGAGAATATTTTCGTAGTTCTTTCATGTTATGCTTCATTGAGGATTATGCGCTGCAAAAGACATTTTTATAGTTTGCTGCAGTCTGGCATTTGTTTTGCCTGATTTTCCGAAACATAAAATATCCATATAAATACCCAGACTTGTGGTTAAATGTCGAAAAGCATCGTGCAAAGCATGAAAAAATATGGAGCTAACTAGTGCAGTACCTCATTACGCAAATCATGAATCCCTTCCCACTGAAGATCCTCCCATTTGTAACCACGTACAAAATCTATTCCAGCAGGCAGTAAAATACACGAATCCTACAGTGTAGGCCTAAGATTTCACGCATTATTCCAGACATAAGTGTACCAAGATGTAAATCACTTTAGGAGGAATTACGAGGTTAGGTTAGAGTACAAATAAAAACATTTATTTCACTTATGCATCTCCATATATCATTTGATCCATATAATTTCTTCCGTATCATCAGTGAGCCACTTTGAATACAACTGACAGCCGTAGCTTTTTCTTTATACGATTCTAACCCTACATTTTAGTAAATGTGCTTTTTATTAATTAATATTCCGCACACTTCTCACTTTGAAACGATCACTGTGGCAGTAGCGACACAACAAATACACTTCTACATTAATTTGTAGGTTGAAAGGCATCAAAGCAAGGAACAACGCACATATACAATGACGAACTCTTATAAAAGCTAGGCTCTCTCGCTAACTTTTATCAAATATCTTTTATAAAAGAAATCTTTTAAAAGAGATGACCCATTACACTGACAAAGATTTGACCAAAGCACTTTGATAAAAGATCTTTGTCAAAGATCTTTTACAGTGTAATACCCATGGAGGTTACCTCACGAGCGGATATACACAGTACAAGAAATCGGCTTCGGGGTAAATCGGTTGTATGTCACGTGACCAGCCCCACTACTGCCGCCCGCCGCTGCTGTTTATGTTCCTCCATATTTGGATCGTCTCGTGTGTTTGACTCAGTAGGGATGGGAAAAGTGAAACATCAGACGGTTTCGAAAAACTGTTTCGAAACCATGAAACCGTCAAGCAATGTATGTTTTGTCATGAAATCTTCGTTCTAGGAGGGCAATATTTTTCACTATGTGGACAAGGGTACATACGAGAACCTGTCAACCATAGAGTATATATTTACTTCTTGGTCTGTACGGAACATGTTGATAAAGATTTTCTCCCGTGTTGTTGATGTTGCCGCCGGTATGATAGGTAAAAGTTTACCCCGTTAGGAACTCACAAACTGCAATACGGTACGCATATTACAGTGATGGATCATAAATGCTACTTTCTATGCATACTAATTAAATTATAGGGAATAAAGGGCACATTAAATAATCACTAGTAATGCTATGGAATTACAAAAATAATAAAGTAAGAGGCAAGTTCACCACTTGTACGTCTTGACCGTTACACCACAGTCGCAATTCTTTTAACATGAGTGTCAAAAAATTATAACGACAGTAAGTAACTTCGTTTTCGCTCATAAGAAACCAACTCTTTAACACGAGATTAAATATGCGATCTACCCTTGTTAGTATAAAAAAATGTCATTTCAGGCTTCATGTTGTATCTTATTTTAAAGAATGTAGTTTCACTCGTGTGTCTTTAAAATGATAGATAAACCTAGAATTTAACTGGTTTTTCAATGCAAAGAGTGAACGTTGTTTTATTGTTCTTTTACATTTATAAAGCAGACATTATGTCATTTCGGAATACAGCAGTCTCTTACAAACGAATCTTGATATCAGTAATCATAAGCTGCAGACTCAAGAGTGTCAACTACTATTTGACACTTTCTAAATAGTTTATATACCAGTAATTTATATATGTATCTGTGTGGAGCTTCAGTAAAATGAAACACCACATTTCGATACCATTAGTCTGTTCTGCGTTTCTGCATTAGTGGTTTGAAACACCGGTGTTGTGAAACCGACATGAAATCGTAAAACCGACACGATACCGTGAAACCGATAGGAAGAAACGGTTTCAGTGTATCGACAATCGACCGCGAATGTGATTCGAAACAGAACGGAATGAAACCGCATGGTTTCGAAACCGTGAAAGATGCCGGTTTTGAAACACTGAAACTGTTGTGTGTATCGAAACCATGAAACCCCTATTTGACTGTGCGGAATTCATAAAAATGGCTCTGTGTGAAGTTTGCGGGAATACTTTTACGTTGAGTAAAAATTTGTACCAGCACCTGAGGGCATTCCACAACATAGACGGAAATTTGAAGGAGCCCAGACAAAAGTGTTTTCTGTGTTTTACATGTGACGAAATGTTTACCAGTGTAGCTGCTCTAAATCGTCACAAAAAGACACATACACAGGCTCCTAAAACGGTGAGTAAAATCTCATGAATAGTACTGTTCATTTTCTTATTTGTATTGTGAACAATGCCATAAAGTTGCCAGAGGAGGATATTAGCATTTAAATTTTATCTGTAGCCTGGTTAATAGCATTTTATGTGATGTGATTGTCTTATGTAATTACTGTATATAGGCTACCATGTATGTTAAACAAATGCTTTTCTGTACCACAAAGTAGAGTAGTATAGGTTATGACATTACCACATAAAAACTCTATCATATATTAATTATTATTTTCGTGTTTTAATGAATAATGTATCTTATCGATAATAGGCATAGTTTCTTTTATTATCCTGTATGTAATACAGCAGCCTGTAATACGTATTCCATTGACACAAAGAACATCATTTAAAATGATCGAGAAAGAGATATTAACTGGAATCGGATCTGAGAGCATTGTTTATAATACAAATAAGAAAATGAACAGTACTGTTTATGAGATTTTCCTTGCCGTTTTAGGAGCCTGTGTACGTCTTTTTGTGACGATTTAGAGGAGCTACACTGGTAAACATTTCGTCACATGTAAAACACACAAAATATTTTTGTCTGGGCTCCTTCAAATATCCGTCTACGTTGTGGAATGCCCTCGGGTGCTGGTTCAAATTTTTACTCAACGTAGAAGTTTCCCCGCATACTTCACAAAGAGCCATTTTTACGAAATCCGCACAGTCGAACACAGGAGGCACGATACGATTCAAATGTGGCGGAACGTAAACAGCAGCGGCGGGCAGTAGTAGTGGGGGTGGTCACGTGACAAACAACCGAGTTCACCCGAAGCCGATTTTTTGTACTGTGTATATCCGCTCGCGGTTACCTCCATGGTAATACCCAAGGAGGTTAGAATCTCTGGAGATGCCATAACACTGAAAAAGTGAAGCCAGCAAACTCGGCATTCCGGCATTTATTTATGCCCAAAACATTGGGCATAGTGTGTGTGTATGGAGTTCTAGTCGTTGAAATGTACGTCATATTGAAGTAAATACTCCAATATGACTTTCAATTTAGTTGATTTACGTAAAGAAGGCAATATTCTCACAGGGTTTACACGAGAAATCTTTGTTTTGAGCACAAAAGCATGGCTCCTCTGGCTTCACCCAACGTCTGTTCTCAGCATAGGTAACGCCACCTCCCATTGTTCTAACCTCCTTTGTGAGACCCGCCGTAAACGTTGCATTTTAACGTGCCTTTATTCGTAGAACCGAGGTTCGTTTGAAGAGCTGCATTCATGCTGCAGCGCATGCGCAGTACGAAAAGTCGCGTTTGAAGAGCTGCAGGCGCCGCTCCTGCAGCCTGCCTGCAGTCTGCCAGCTGTTCGAAAACCTGCAGGCCTGCAGCTCATGCAGGCAGGAGCTGCAGGAGGAAATTTTCCCTGCAGTTCATGCAGCCAGACTCGCGCATGCGCATAACTCTCAGGCTTGTAGTGGGGGTATAAGAAGCGCCTTTGTTCAAAGTTTTCGGAAATCCACAGCATTGTAGTATATAAGTGTACTACATGTTACTTCTGTCGTTCTGCGTTTCATGTACTGCTTGTTAAGGAAGTTCGTTATTTGTTTGTGTTTATTGATGTATTAGTATTTTATTTTATAAGTATTATTTTTGGTTGTATGAAATCACCTCTAAAAATTAGAAAAGCAAAATTGTCTATAATAGGTAATTCGTCTTATGCAGACTGAATTATGAAGACATTCGTTTTACACCAGACGCGTTTCGCTTTTTATTTTAAAAGCATCTTCAGTGAACTGTAAATGATATAAAGGTTGTACGGTTTGTTTTGTATGCATAGATTAAAAACAGTTTTAAAAAACAACTTTGTGCACGTTAGTCCTATGCGTTTTTAAATTGATATTTGATCTACTCAAGGTGTTGTCTCTTCTTTACATCTCACTACTGTTTTCCGTCTTGTTGTCTGATGTTGTTTGGTTCCTGGCGTGCATTTTCCGGTAGTGTACGGAACTTTTCGCCTGTTTTAACTGAAGTGATAATAAATGAAACGGAAGAAACGCCACAAAAACAGGCGAAAAGTGCCGTACAAACCGAAAAACACACGTCAGGAACCAACCAACCCAGCCAACAAGTCGGAAAAACAGCAGTGAGATGTAAAGAAGAGACAACACCGTGAGTAGACCGTATATAAATTTAAAAACACATAGGCCTAATGTGCATAAACTTTTTTAAAAACTGTCTTCAATCTATGAATATAAACAAACCTTTACATCATTTATAGACCACAGAAGACGTGTTTAAAATAAAAATCGAAACGCGTCTAGTGTAAAACAAAAGTCTTTAATTGCAGTCAGCATAAGCTGGATTACGTAATATACTCGATTTTAATAGCCGCTTCGGAAGATGGCCACACAACCAAATATAGTTACAAGAGCATTTGCCAATTCCATTTGTTCCAAATGTTGAGCGATTTAGATTTTGTGTCCAGTGATGACGATTTCGATGAAATTTTGCGCCGAAATAAAAGGCAGAAAAGTGAATATGTGGTTCCGCAGTGTTCGGAAGATGAATTTGTAGAACATTTTCATGTGTTTCTTTATTATTCTCGTAAGTCTCTATTAACGCTAATGTGGCTTCCGTGCTCCACACCGATTCCTGTGTAGGTGGTTCCTATTCTTTTGCAGGTAACTGTACAGATACAAGAGTAGGTGCGGATGCGAGAGCTTGGAACTTTAAAAATTCTGCGCCTGCAAATAAAGGAAGACTTAATACGGAAATTTTCAAACTGGATTACACGGAAATAAACTATTACACGAACACATCAATTCCTTAAACGTAAGAAAGTAATTTACTTTTAGACGCTAGCACAATAAATCGCTCTCTTGCTACACATAACAAGTGAGCACACACGTGATATGCAAACTACAGGCTGCAGGTTAGTATTCGAAGAGCTCCGGCAGCATGCACGGCACGTGACGTCATCTTCGCAGCGCATGCGCAGTAGTGCCTGCATTGCTGCTGCAGGATCTGCATCCATGCAGCTCTTCGAACGAACCTCCGTTTTCGTGTGGTATTTCGGCTCTCAAAGACATACTTTGGAGGCAACGATAAATATATATCTGTGGTTGTCAAGTCTGCAGTAGCCATTCTAGCAGACGAATTAAACCAGTTGTTCATTACTTGTTTAGTTGTGTAATTGGAAAGTGTTACCTGAATTTCCGTAACTGTTGTGTATTTATATTCCGAGTTGAAAGTAAAATATTGTTTGTATTTCCTATTCCGAAACTACAATCCACTGCCAGAATGCTGCACTTGACTCGCGATTATTTGGAAAAGTGGAAGTTTCGCATCTGAATTCCAAGGCACGTACTGTAGCTCGTGTATCATTGAACAATGTAATTTCAAAGCTAACGTGCATTAAATAATTACGACAAATACTTTCTTTTTTGCAGTTGAATGCCTTTGTTTGCGTTTTAAGATCTTAAAGAGGACAACGAACACAATGTCTATAGGCCTGAAGACTGCACATTAAAGGCACGTTTAGAGAAGCCAGCATACGACGTTGTTCTGAATTTTCTGCATGCAGTTGCAACAGAAACTAAATGTATCCTGTTAGGATCTTAGTTAACCAGACACACTGTAATGGTGACCTATTCAGAAACAAACCACCAAATATCGGTGACAAGGAATATCGGTGTAAGCATACTCTGGGAAATCACGATATATTCCAAACTAAGCAGCAAAATATTCGCAAATAAATAGCCACATCTTTCTGACTAGCGAATGGTGTAGGTCTAAGTGTCATTGATACTCATTTCACTTACTGTACCAGCAATTTTAACGTTCCCCTAGTTTTGTCTCCAACCATATTCTCGAAAATCGCAACATAGTTGGTAGAAAGTCAAATATTTGTGAGAAGGAAGAACATAAATGTCATTGCTGATCGTACCAACTGCAGCAGCAATTTCATTCTCCGTTCTTCAGGCACACATAAACATCACCAAATCGATGTTATCAACTCCTGAGACAGCATAGAAGAGTACTCGATAACATAATTCTGTTATGTGAATAAGAAAATTCCACAAAGTGTGCGGATAAATAACTCCCACAATGTGTTGCAAACGTTACGATTAAAAAAATTGCATGGGAGAAGTTTCGTTTGCAGAACCTCTTGTTTTGTACTCCAGCACGCTACCCATTATACCACAGCAACTCGACATTATTGCTACTGTACCTTCAAATTTTACATACTCGTTCCCACAAGTTGGTTTCTTAATGTTAATTTGATTTTAATTACGTTTAGTTATAACAAATTCATCCTGAGATGATTTTGTAATTCGTCATTAATTCGCTGTTGCCCTGGAACGGTTTACTGTGAGTTATAAAAAAAAAAAAAAAAAAAAAAAAAAAAAACTGTGAGTGTGAGATGTACGGCAAATCAAAATGGCGTCTGTTACATGGAAGGAACAAGTGAATATCGTTTTCACGTCACTTTCCTAAAGGGTATATTACACGGAGCGACTTTGGTCGCTAGTCGCTGGCGTATTTGGACGCAGCTTCTAAATTCGCTCCGTGTAAACAGGGACAACGAACAAAGTCGCTGCTCAGAAACGCGAGCGTCTAAAGTTGAAAGGTGGGCTACTTTAGACGCTGGTCGCTCGCGTTTTTGGTCGCTAGCGTTTTTGGTCGCCCCGTGGCATATACGAGAGCGTCTAAAGTAGCCACCGGTCGAGTCAAAATGTCGAAGGAAATTGTAAATGCTGGCGTTGTGTTTCTCGTAACAGTTTTAAAAGAACAATTAATGAACCAAAAGCAAAACGGAAAAGTAGTAAAGAATAAAAGAAAATGGATTAGAAGGTGGATTGCGAGGAGGGATAAATATGGTGCTTCTGCAAATCTTTCGGGTGAATTATCGTGTGATGGTCCTTCTGTTTACAGAAATATAATGAGGATCACATAAGAAAATTTTGATAGATTACTGTAAATGGTAGAGGATAAAATAAGGAAACAGAATACTATCATGAAGATGGCGATCTCGCCAAGAATAAAATTTAAATAACCCTTATTTTCAATGTCCCATAACACCGGAAAACTTCAATAAATTTTCAGAAATTTGATTACAGTTCCACTTCATATTTTGTTTTGTGGGACACAGAACTTTTAATATCTTTATTTACGTCGATGATCACAAAATTTCTCGTCGTTTTGACGACCGGTTCCTGTCAGTGATGACCATTTTCACGTCTACAGCAAATCAGAAATAGGATACGTCAAGTATTATACTACCTTATAAAACATAAATAATGCATTACAGTCTTCAATACATGTAATATAGGCTATATGGCATCGTCACAACATAAGTGTATCTTCATTAAGGAATGTAACAACAGGTATGATGTATAATATTTTAACACCTTTTATATATTGATGACTGTAATGCCTTATTTATGTTTTATAAGGTAGTTTATTACTAAATTTGTCCTTTTGTTTCTGATTTGCTGTAGACTTGAAACCGATCGTCAAAACGATGAGAAATTTTGTAATGATCGACATAAATAAGGATATTAAAAGTAATTACAAAATGGATCACTGATATAAATTCGCGACCATGTCACACCTTCGGAAACAGAAATGTTTGGTATCACATAACCTCCAAAACGATGTTTCATATGCTACGTCACAGTCTAACATATACAGTCGCGACACTCACTGCTGTAAAAGTTGTTACCAACTGACAGCTGCAACGACACTAGCGCTCCTAGCGGTGGGTAAGCCACCGAAAGAGTGATGTTTCTTTGTAATTATTTGTGTGCGTAATTAATGAAATAGTTAATATAATTTTTGTGTTACAAGCATCAGTAATATATCAAGAGGCATACATAACACGGAAAGTAATGTAAAAACAGTCGAACTTACTGATTCAGTGGTATAACGAAGAACTTCGTCATGAACCAATACTTACGAATATGTGTATATTTGCAGCTTATTCCGCTGAAAGTAAGTAGAATATAAACATAATAGAAACATAAATTTCTATTTTGGTGTGTTCTTACTATGATAAAGAGTTTTTTGACACGTATCGTTGTGGTATGGGGTCTAATGATTCGCACATGATTAGGCTTCACTCGTCTTTATTATAAGCGCATATTCTTTTGAGTGTGATTACTTTAGCTTAAGAAGACATTGTCTTGAAGATTCTTGCCGTTTGTGGTTCAGCTGTAGCAACAATTGTGGAATTGGGTTCTTCTTTGTTGAATATAGTTTGGTTGCTTTTTCAGTTTTCTTGTCACGTTTCTGATGTTTTCCTTCAGCGACAGTTGTGGTGACTGATTTGGTGTGTTAAATACCGTCGTTATTGCATTCTACATTCGTTTCCTACGTTCCACGCTCACCGATTTCATTGGAATTAGTGTGGACAAACGTTAACGTTCTTCAGAAGAAAAAACACGTCTTTCTGCCAAAGGGCGGGTATACGGTGTTTTCTAGTCATTTTTCTATTTTAATAGTAATTTAAATTATTTAGTATAACCCTGTGGGTTACAAGATAACAGTAAATAAACTGTGTCGTAATGTACCGTTTCCAACCTTATCAGTGATCTTAGAAGACGTAAGGAAGACAAAGGTGGAGCTATTTTTAAGTTATTATCTATTTTTATACTACATACGTTCTCTAATGTAAAAAAAAAATGTGTTAAAATCGATATAAACGATACTATTCGCACTCATCCACTATCGTATTCATTGCAGTAGCTTGCCCTCCGCTTGGAGCGCTGCTGTCGCAGTGTATAACAAAAATCCGCGGAAGTGTCGTGACTGTATTTGTTAGACTGTGGCTACGTCGTGTTTCAATTGTTTTTACGAAGACGCTAGCGTCTGAAGTCGCTGCGTGTCATTGCGTCAGCGTATTCATTCGCTATTCCCCAATACGCCGAGCGACAACAGACGCCAGCGACTAGCGACCAAATACGCTCCATGTAATATACCCTTTAGTCGTCGTTTATTGGCTAATGTAACAGCGATTTTCATTGGAGGGAAAGAAATTTTTGCTAGACATATACTTATCGTTGCCTCCAAAGTACGTCTTTGAGAGCCGAAGTACCAATCGAAAACTGTTCTACGAATAAAGGTGCGTGCATTTTTATTGATGAAAAACTTGCTTCTAGTACGACATTTTGTCGCTCGGTACGGCGTTTAGTCACTTCTGATGCTTTAATCAGTCTGTCTTGGAGGTTGTGTTGCATTGCCGTTTGTACGTTGCTGAGAGTGTAAGCGTGAGTGTGGTTCGTTTTATTCCAGCAGTGAATTGTCTTGTCTTTGGTGCTCTCGCGATGATTATGCTAGCATTATTGATCTGGCAGTGTTAACGATCAACAAAATAACGCCCATGTAATAAAATTCCTCGATACAATCGTCTGTGTTGTACATGAAATATGACCGAAAAATCTATAGTTCGACCAAAAATTTTAAAACATATTTTTATGTGTACTCCATCGTATTAATGGTAAAGGTTTCATACGTGTAGGCATAATTTCTCCATACTTAATTACGACATACCTTACCTTAAAATACGTGTTTTGCAAATGTCTTTCAAGCGCCGTTACATTTAAGTTGCCAGCTTTCGTAATATTGAAGTGTAAATACAAAATCCACCAAATATGTCACACTTGCTTCCGATCACCTGAATTGGAGGCTGCGCAACGCGATGTTCATTTGTTGTAGACCATGTGATTATGTGGCTAGCGAATCACAGCAAAAAGAAGAGTACCGTCGTCAGCAAATGGTAACCAAACCTCACCGCCGCGCAACATGAAAAATAAGAATTTTTGACGTTGGAAATTAAATATGCGGTAATGTTTTTATATGCGAAACCGCGCAATGTTTAGAGATGTGAAAATTAACGTGTTAACATGAAGTTTCAATTATTTTCTTTTCTAAATCACTTGATTACACAGACGAAAAAATAAATAAAACATGCTATACCTGCTCTTTGGTTGACAGGTTCTTGTATGTACCCTTGTCCGGTCAGTAATAGTTAATGGCCTTGTAAGATGAAGATTTGGAATTAGTTTACTGTTTCTTACATATAAAATAAGTAAAACGTGCTATAGTACTATATAGTTGAGAGGATAAAGTGATTCTAAATCTTCATTTTACGAGGCCAATTTCTTTTACTGATCAGACAAGGGTACATACAAAAATCTATCAACCATAGAGGAGGTACTAGTATAGCATGTTTTATTTACCCTACGATCTGTATGAAACAGTCGGCAACTAATTCTAAATCTTTATTTTACAAGGCCAATAACTGATACTGACCGGACAAGTGTACATACAAGAACCTGTCAACCACAGAGCAGGTATAGCAAGTTTTAGTTACCCTGTGATCTGTATGAAACAGTCATCAACTAATTCTAAATGTTCATTTTACAAGACCAGTAACTGTTACTGACCAGACAAGGGTACATATAAGAACCTGTCAACCATAGAGCAGGTATAGCATGTTTTATTTATTTTATCATCTGTCTGAAAGTGTAATCAAGTGATTTCGAAAATAAACTAATTGAAACTTCATGTTAACACGTTAATTTTCACACCTCTAAACATTGCGTGGTTTCGTGTATAAAAACATTACCGCATATTTAATTTCCAACGTCAAAAATTCTTATTTTTCATGTTGCGTGGCGGTGAAGTTTGGTTACTATTGGCTGATGACTACTCTTCTTTGTGCTGTGATTCGCTAGCCACATAATCACGTGCTCTGCAACAAATGAACATCGCGTTGCGCAGCCTCGAAGTCAGGCGATCGGAAGCAAATGTGCCGTATTTGGTGGATTTTGTATTTATACTTCAATATTACGAAAGCTGGCAAATTAAATGTAACGGCGCTTGAAAGAAATTTGAAAAACATGTATTTTAAGGTAAGGTATTTCGTAATTAAGTACGGAGAAATTATGCCTACATGTATGAAACCTTTACCGTATTAATAAAGAAAAAAACAGAATTTTAATTTTTCCAAAGCTGATTTCATAATGTGAGACAAGGAGGGTTAAGCTGACTCTCAAGTTACAAGAGAATGGCGGAGGTACTTAACAGAGAAATTCATCCTGGGTTTACAGCTGAGAATATTGAGAATAAGATTAATGGCCTCATATGGTACATCAAGCACAAAATTAATAGAAATATATGGAGCAGATATTTATAAGCTCTCCACTCTTCTCAAAATAATAATAGTAACAGATGCTGTACCTGCTCTGTTGTTGACAGGCGCTTGTAGGTGCTCTTGTCCGGCCAGTAAGTTAATCCTTCTCATATAGTGAATATTTCGTTGCCAACATGAGAATGTTACATCGCCGAGCTGTAAGTAAATTTTATCTCCAGCAGCAAGAAATTGCTGTGTCACTGTAAACCTGTCTTCTGTCGATAATCATCTCATGTGCGTTTACTGATTTTTAATGTGTGGAGTCATTTTACAGAGTAAATACCGATATTTTTTATCATCTATACTCCAGTAATTTGTATATGACATGGCGCCCTCCGCTTGAAGGTCCCGCAAAACGAAATGATTTCCATTGTTTCATCCAAGTAAACCCTTTTTTTCTTCAAAAAGCAGTTTTCCTAGTAGTAATGACAGTGCATGATAACATGTGTTTACTGTCAGCCATATTGAAATATGATCAAAAATATAACGACAGTGTAATACCCCTTTTTAGTGTTGCATCACTAACTCGGAAATCGCTACATAGTTTAAAATAAACAGCCAACAATATTTATGAAGGTTGAACAGTTACATTTTAATTCACGGATTTCGGGTTTTGTTACTGTAAATAGTAAATGCCAGTTCACACTGTCCATCACGTTAACGTCACGTCACAGCACCATCACGTCAAGTTGTTTTCACACTGATCGTCAGTGTCTGTCACGTCAATTCGCCCATCTCAATACGCGATGTTGAAAGTGAGGTTAGAGTGGTGATCTGTTATGTAGAAAGTCATAGTTTAATACTAGAATTGCGGGTACAGCAACGCTAAATGTTATTTACGGCCAAAGAAAACTTTACAGTGTATGTTTTTGGCCAACTTACTGGGAACTGAAACAACATTCCAAAACATAGAAATCTATTTTCAAGCGAAAAAATGAACATATGAAAACATCAAACAATACTTATAAGAGCATAAATAGCTCCTGTTTGCTTTATCGATTATGACATGCCTGCTGGCATTGTTAATACCGTCATAAACAACTGAATTTTTGTCTTTCACTAGAACTGACTTTTTCATTTAAAATGTTATTTAATGAAAAATGCTTAAACAAATTACAATGTTATTCAAATAATCAGTTTGCTTCAGTCTTTTCTGTTACAATGTTACATAACATAAACCAATTTTGGGGGGACCCTCAACTGTCGTCCTGAAACATTTGAGATTTAGACCTAGAACGAAGTTTAACAACAAAATAAAGATGAATAAGAGACAGTTGCATATAAACAGTGCAATCGTCGACTGCAACATGTTATTCGCTTGACGAAAATAGGTTAACTTCTGATGTTAGCAGACGACCGTTTCGTCAAAACATTCTTCTCGAGAAAGCTTGACGTGACCATCCGGTGACAGACACTGTGAATGCCACCATTAGAAATACATTGCGGAATGTTCTGATGGACGGTGACATGACAGACAGTGTGAATTGGCCTTAATGCAACATGATGTGAATGAAATCAAATCTTGGTCATGCCATTGTGTTCAGCATCAAATGAATTTTACTTTTCCATTATGTCTTGTTTCTGCACACTGACACAGTACTTTTCAATATTTTGCTCAGTTATGGAACTTGACAATCGATTTTATGAAACTAATTGAATGTTGATTTGATGTCACTCAATTTAAAATTTATTTTGGTGACACATGAAATTACTTACACGATCCGCATCATAATTGTGAATTAAGAAATAATTGATTGCAGTCTAATGCTCTTCAAAAATTATATGTGATTGTGGTCCCCCACAATTTACCAATTCATTAATACACATCATTCGTCACTTATGACTGGACAGACTGGGTCACTTTTACTGCATTAACTATTACTTAGGAGAACACGAATGTCGATGACATTTATTTCAATCATATTAGGGCAGTTTGCTTATGTTCCTGGCTAATTACACACAGGGAAATCGGAAGATGTTCATCTATAACCAGCCAATTATTTGTGAAATCGCAACATATTCGAAATATGTCTATGTGAGAAGGAAGATTATCAATATCATTCATACTCCCTTCAGTCACAACAATTTAAACTCTCCTGTTAGGTTCCTGCACATTTTCACTCTCATATGTCGTAACAAAAACGGAAAAAACTAGCGAGTACTGTAAAACAGACTTTTAATAAATTAATATTCTCATTCTCTTGCATAGGGCATTTATAATAAAACTAAAATATTTTATCTTTAACAGAATTCGAAACCGAAAACTTTCTTTCCCAATTTCACAGTCAAGTACACTAACCACAAAACCAGATTAATTGAAATGTTGCAGGGCTTACTTTTCTATTTCATATATATTCTGCTTTACATCTTTTATGGTTCTCTCATAATTTATTCATATTCGTTTGCAATTGACATTTAATCTACCAAAGCGAAGCGTTTTTGACGAATCTGAAATGTACAATTTCCGTTAAAACAGTATATTGTCATGATCTACCCTTCAATATGACGTCTGGCACGACCACTTATAGGTTCGTTCGAGTGGCCCAAAAGCTGATAGTTCCTGACAGTTGCTGACGATTTGGAAGGCCTCTACTGCGCATGCACGCTTTTTGACAGTTGCCAATTCCGAAGCCAACTCGAACGCTTATTTCACCTGTTTCGCATATTGGCCACCCATAGCGCTAGTTGGCATCTTTTCTCTCTATCAATGTTGAAAGTGAAGTTATGACTGGCGATATGTTATGCATTTCTCAATTGAGAAAACTATTTAAGTCGTCATGAAACATTTGCAATTTACCGTTAAACCAAAGTATAATAATAAAGATTAACAAGACACATTTGCCTGCAAACCATGTATCTGTCGAGTATAAAATTCGTGTGACGAAACCAGGTTAACTTGCGAGTCGCGATGTTACCAGACGACCATTCCATCAAAACATTCTTCTTGAGAAAGCTCACGTTGACGTGAGGTGGCGGACCGGCGACGGACAGTGTGCATTCCGCCATTAGAAATACATTGTGGATTAAATTCTGATCATAAACTTCGACAAAACGCAAAATATACGTAAACATGTCTCTCCATTTATAAATAATGTAGCCAATTTAACCTGACAAAACCTCATACAAAAATGAGGTAAATTAGTATAGTTATGTGTGAAAGGAATATTTGGTAACATACAACTTCACATGCATTTTGTCCCATTATTATGAGTTACAATAAAATTTAAAAAATGAAACATACAAAAATTTGCAGGTGTTGTGCAAGAATTATCATCATACATGATTTTCCCAGAAGTTACACATTTCGTGTAGAAACCCCCACATTGGCACTAATAGATTTCTATAATATATAACCACAAGGAGAAACACGGGACAGTAATTGTGAGACGGTATAGTGGCACATATGTCGGTTATAAAAATCTATCACTGCTAATGCCTGTTGTGAACTATATTATTCTTATGTGTCAATCACTTCATTTACAGATGGCACAGAAAATCTCAGTAGGACTATTTTTACTTCATTTTCAGGCGAATATATCACAATCCAAACTGTAAAAACATACGCATTCATTACGTAGGCTTCCGCGACCAGAGTCAGATGACATAAATTTTTCTGGGTATGGTACCGCGTCATTATGTAAGGCTATTACTTAAATAATCCAACGTTTCGGCCAACGTTACATGGGCCTTCATCTGGGTAACTGGTGTGAGCTGGTTGTTACTGCACTTTATATTATTTTTTTCAGTTAGACATTACGTCATAATTTTTTAAAATAAGCGATGTTATTGGTGAATGTATTGCGGAAGAGTGGAACTTTATTTTTGATAGGATGCTGAGGTGGAAGGGGTGGGGGTTAGCCGTTTCCTATTGCTTCTTGCATAGCGAGACATGGTTGGTGTTCATCGGCAAATGGGGTGAGGGCTTCCGTTTCTCTCCTGCTGGCCGTGGGCCGCGCGACGGCAGTAGCTTACTGGTGACGCTCGCGTGTTGTGATGTCAGTGCGGCCTATTACGCTGTGATGGCCGGTAGCCAAGAGGGGGCAAGCCTGAGTCCATCTTCTCTATTCATGTTATTGGGGTGTTTAACAATTTCGATGGCTTCCCTTATTTTACGATTGACCATCCCTGGTTGCTTGGCGAGTATTCTGGCATCGTTAAATTTTATCTTCCTGCTGCAATCTTGCTGGTGTTCGGCTACTGCAGATTTATTGTGTTGGCCTAATCGAATGTAGCGTTCATGTTCCCGTATGCGTGTTGCCACTGCCCTCCCTGTCTCACCTATGTACACTTCGCCACACTCGCATTCCACCTTGTATACTCCTGATGCATGTAGTGCGTCTATGTTGTCCTTTGTGGAACCAAGAGCATCCTTGACCTTGCGACTGCTGTAGAAGAAAGGCTGGATTCCTACCCGGCGAAGATGTTTGGCAATGCGATCTGTGTCGTTTTTTACATAAGGTAAGCGTGCTGCTGGCTGCTTTTTGTTGACTTCCTGCCTACTGATGTTTCTTTTATTTGTGTCCATGGCGGTGTGGATCACTCTATGCTTGTAGCCATTTGCCAGAAATGTTGTTTCTAGTTTGTTGAGCTCAGCTGTTTTGTTGTCTTCATCACTTAGTCGTTGCGCGCGAATCGTCAGTGAGCGGATAACAGAGTTCTTCTGTGCTGGATGGTGGTTTGATTGAGCGTGCAAATACCTGTCGGTATGTGTAGGCTTCCGATATACCCTGTGCCCAAGTGTGCCTTGCCTAGTTCTATAAATTTCCACATCTAGGAATGGAATAGCGCCATCCTTTTCGATCTCTAATGTAAATTGGATCTTCTTGTGCAATTTGTTCATGAAACTTGTGTAGTTCCATCTCACCGTGGGGCCATATTGCGAAAGTATCGTCCACGTATCTAAACCAGCATCTTGGGCGTAAAGGGGCGGAACAAAGTGCTGTTGCTTCGAAGGCCTCCATGAAAATGTCGGCTGCCAACGGGGATAAGGGAGACCCCATTGCTACGCCGTCTGTTTGCTCGTAGAATCTTTCTTGCCACTTGAAGTAGGTCGAAGATAAACACAACTGAACCAGGTCGCATATATCTGGCGGAATATGTTCTTGTAGGATGCGAACAGTTTCGTCTACTGGCACATTGGTGAATAATGACTTTATGTCGAAGCTGACCATGATGTCCGTGGGTAAAATTGTTGCTTCCTTAATGCGTTCTATAAAGTGTGTCGAGTTCTTGACGTACGAGTCAGTTTTCCCAACTAGAGGTCTTAGTTTGGAGGCTAGGAACTTTGCCAAATTGTATGTCGGCGAGTTAATTCCATCCACAATCGGTCGTAGAGGCTGGCCACTCTTGTGTAGCTTTGGCACTCCATAAATTCTAGAGGGAATTGGAACGCTAGGAATTAGTCCCTTGGCAATACATTCACCAATAACATCGCTTATTTTAAAAAATTATGACGTAATGTCTAACTGAAAATAATATAAAGTGCAGTAACAACCAGCTCACACCAGTTACCCAGATGAAGGCCACTGTAACGTTGGCCGAAACGTTGGATTATTTAAGTAATAGCCTTACATAATGACGCGGTACCATACCCAGAAAACTTTTATGTCATACGCATTCATCTTTAAATTCGTGTTATGAAAATTTCCACACCTTTCATTTATAGTATGTATGGGTGTAAAAAAAGGTGACGTACTGTATTAGAAGGCCACATAAGTTGAAAGAATGCCTGTCTAATATACAAACTCAGCCTCAATCAAGAGAAAATGGAAGACTTGGAACACAAACATCTTCGTAAATGTGCAGGCTTGTCTTTTGGCCGAGGCTTGTTAAACGCTTTGGAGTTAGTCAGAAAACAGTTTGACGAAAATCCGCTGACTTAAACTTTCGGTCGCCAACTATCAGCTCCGCCACTCGAACACCAGATTGGCCAGTCAGATATCGTCAGCAAGAGTCAGAAGTGCCACTCGAACGCCTCAAACTGTTCCTGACCGTCAGCAGCGCCACTCGAACGAAGCTTATGTCTGGCTCTGGCAAGCTATCGAAAAGCAAAGGCCAACAGCGGAAATAAAAACCCAGGTTGTCGTGTATTCAGGAATCGATAGTAGGCACGATCACATAGCGCTGTCGCTAGACCCTCATTTCTACTGCACGGTTTAATTCTTTGGTTTTGTAGTGTGTACATGTGGTTGTCATATGGTGTCATTGAGATTGGTGTTTTGAATTTAACAAGTGTGTTTGTTGTGAATCTAATTTGTTATAATATTACAGCGCCATGAGTTTGAGTCTTATACCAAAGGAAAGAATT
This sequence comes from Locusta migratoria, assembly GCA_026315105.1. NCBI lineage: Eukaryota > Metazoa > Arthropoda > Insecta > Orthoptera > Acrididae > Locusta > Locusta migratoria. The sequence goes on from CM048744.1 coordinate 599,797,683, forward strand.
GAAGCTATTGGATCCGTTTTGAATGATCAGGAAAGGCCGCTGAAAGAAAGATTCCGAGCATTATTCACATTGAAAAACATTGGTGGACCTGTTGCTGTTGAATGTATTAGGCAGTGTTTTAAAGATCCTTCAGCGTTACTGAAGCATGAACTGGCATACTGCCTTGGTCAGATGCAGGATCCCATCGCCAATCCAATTCTGGTAGATGTCTTGAGCGACCGTAAACAGGAGCCCATGGTCAGACATGAAGCAGGTCAGGGGATTTCACTTATTTATGTAGTGACTTGCCATTTAAAGAGAATTCAGGTATTTTAGTTTCATATTTTGTCAGTGCTGGTGATCGATAGTTATTTAACACAAATTTGCGTGACAATTTCTTTTGAAACATCAGTGTATGTGCGTAATCCAATGGACTTACTAGCAGTGACAGTCAAATCAATGCACTTTAACCGAACAATTTAACATCAAGTAACACACTCTTGTAGTTCATAATGAGACTAGTACCAAATTTCATTGCGGACATTTTTTTGGATGCACCTTTATGTGACTCAAGTTTTTTCACATTTTCATATAGGCGTAGAGTTTGAGGGGGGAGTCTTTACTGTGGATTGCATTACTTTAAAAAGAGATAAAAATTACGTAACCTATTTTCAACACATCATTCTAATAGTTTTTCAGATACCAGAAATAGGATGTAGGCTATGTGCCTGCATTGGGTGAGAGATTTATAATTTTGCATCATTTCTGTGAATTAAAAAATCAACTTCAATACTTGTTAGCCAAACTGTGCTTTCATAAATATCCAAAATACTTTCAGGTAGAGCTGTTATGAGGCACTTTCTTCATTGAGGCTCAAGTAGGATATGATTACAAACGAAACATAGCATTGGTTTTGACTGGCATTGGTTATCATTTATAACATATTTAGGGCTATATGTAGACTTGTATGCTTTATGACATACCTTACATCAAAATCTAGCAGAATTAGTTTGCGAACTATTCAGTTTGAAATAGTTTGAATTTGTTTTGTAGCTTAATACTTTGTTGTTGTTTTGTAACTTATTTATGCTTGGTAACTGCAGAATACATTTTAATCCATGCTTAAATTGTCACACTTCAGAAAATGCCATTGAAACAGTACCATGGCAGCTACTTGATAGTTCCTCCCATTATCACTTGATGTCAGAGGCATCCAGGATGTTCTAAAGGCTTCCTGTTGACCTGCCCCATCCCTCCCAGTAATTTAGTTCTGTGACACTCATGGTTATACGTTCTATGTTCAGTATTTGGGTCAATTGAAGACCAGGTTACCATCCATTGGCTTTGACCCATTACATTGGCTTGCTGTGCTGTCATGTCATCTCTGTATGATAATTTTGAGTTGTCTGTGCTTAAAGGTGCTATGTCTAGGCATTTGGTGACATGCTCTTGAGGTGGAAGTTTAATGGTTCACAGTCGTTCTTGGGGGGTCAATTGAATTCCGCTATATGACCCGTCTGCTTTGACCAATTAAGTCATCATTTCTGAGTTAAAGATGATAGTTTGTTTACAAGCACACCATAGATTATAGACTACGAATTTGTGTTTAAAAAGTGATCTGTTGCTTCACTCTTGATAGGTTAACAAAGAGGCCCTTTTTCGTGAGTGAACACCAAAGGCGCAAATTTTTGCGCTGAGACATGTGATCGTGGTACATTCTGTTGTGTTAATCTGTAATTTGCAAGGATAATCACATATGATTATTTACAATACATTAGTATTACAGTATTATCCCATATATTTATATTTGTTGATAGTGTTTGTTACGTTAGTTCGTATATCTACATAGCTGATCTTGTGAGACTCAGATGTGATTTCATTGGTCAAAGCTGACGTGTTGAATCACGGTCTTCAGTTATGCTATTTTTGGTTGTGTGACGGTTCTTCATCCTCCTGTGGTGTGGTTGCTTCTCGTAAAGTTGTTTCCTGTTGTGTGTCTGTTACTACATGTTTTAGTAGATGATGTTTCCTGTTTAGTTCACCTTTCTATGATGTCACCTCTTTTATTGTTCTGTTTTTGTAGTGATGTATATGATAAGTTTGTATCTTTCTCACTGCATGTTACACACTGGGGAGAGACTATGTTGACCATGAAGATTCAGCTGCTAGGTGTTGTAACTGACTGTGTTCATTGTATAAGATGTCAGCAACCTTTTTATGTGTAGTTTTGGCCTCAAAGACATTGATACAAATCAGACTCCTTGTACAAATCCAATAAAATAAAAACTGTATTTAGCCTAGTACTTCAGTTAACCTAAACTACACCTAAATTGAAGAAAATGAGGTAAATCCCGACCATATCCTATAAAATAATGACGTTTGTAAAAATCATAATATTTGCTTGTTCGATAAATATAGTTTCAATAGGAACTGCTTCGGTATGTATCGTTTGGAAGCTGCCGCCGAGCTATGTAACACATCTTCAAAATTACCATCTCTCATGGGCCGACAATAACATCACAGTTGTTACAATAAATAAATAACATTTAAAATTAACAACGTTTTTGGATCCAATTATTAAACTATTTCTGTGATGCTTGGGGCGAGTTTGAATTGTAAATTTCAGTGTTGGGCCATTCAATGAAACATCATCAATATGGTCTTTTGCAGCCAAAGGCCCACTTGTGTACCATTTATGATGAGACAACACAAAGCTTGGCCCATCAATACGAATTTTATACTATTCATTACTGAAAACATCACGCCTGGTGTCGAGAGTCTGGGTTTCCAGTTGTATCGAGCAGAATGATGTGTATGGGTATGGAGACAACCTCATGAATCCAAGGACCCTGCATGTCAGCAGGGGACTGTTCAAGCTGGTGGAGACACTAAATGTGTGGGGTTGGTATGGAACCTGTGATACATTTATATATGACTCTGACAGGTGACATGTGCATATGCATTCTGGCTGATCACCTGCATCCATTCATGTCCATTGTGCATTCCTGCGTACGTAGGCAATTCTAGCAGGATAATGCGACATCCCATATGTCCATAATTGCTACAGAGTGGCTCCAGGAATAATCTTCTGAGTTCAAACACCTCCACTGGTGACAAAACTCCCCAGGCATGAACATTATTGAGCAATCAAGTATGCTGGTTAAGATAGATCTCCACCTCCTTGCAATATTATGAATTTAAGGTCAGCCTTGCAGTATGCATGGTGACAGTTCCCTCCAGCACTACTTCAGACATTAGTCAAGTCCATGCCATGTCGTGTTGTGGCACTTCTACGTGCTTGCGGGAGCCTTATATGATATTCCTTAGGTGTACCAATTTCTTTGGCTCTTCAGTGTGTAAGGTGGCCATTATGCAGCTTCTCGATTGAACGAACACCCTATTTGTAGCCAAGCAGTGAAGCCTATAGGACTAACTGTAGCTTCAGCTCAAATTAACAGCTTTTAAACATCCACACCATGGCCTGCTCTCAGCAACAGGTGATTTTCACCTTGTTATACACTTGACAATATTTTTTTGACTCCAACATTTCTAAGGACCTTTGTGTGCCAACAATGATCTCATATGGCAGAATTTTATACAGAGGGAAACTACAGTTGGTTTGAACACCACACTGCTTTTAATAGGCATTGTCTTACCGGTAGCATACCTTTCCCTTCCTCCATATGTTGAATTTGTGTACTTACCCAGTTATAAATAGACGCAAAGTTTAGCCTAATATGGGTTGTGAACCATGTTGCATCTCACCTTTTTCTCATTAACAAACATTGGCAGGGGTAAAGAAAGCGGTAACAATGAACCATTCAGCATGGCAAGGTAAATGATTAAATCTGAGTATTTAAAAAGGTCTTCTCCTATTTCAGGAATACTTTCTCAAATGAACAGAAGTTACTTTTCAGGCAGTCATGATATCAATAATGACTCCATCACCTCTGTAGGCTCTGATGACCGATCAGTAGTAAATTCAGAGGTTTAGGTAAGGTTGGAATTTGATTAAAGAATTTGTCATGTCAATTTTATGAACATTTGTGCCAATAAGGAATTTGCACAACATATTGTTTAGTCTTTCAGGACTATAAAGTACAACTTTCCTTAACATGTGCAGTTGATGGATGGATCATACTAATGAGGCTTACTTGCCACTTGTTCTCCTTCTCCTTGCCATTAAAATTATTGATGACAGATTTTCTAATTATGATGTGGCAGTACAATTTCACCCCCCCCCCCCCCCCCAACACAAAAAATCAGCCTAAACTGTAGTTGTGTAGACACTAATATGTAACATTATTCGAGTTTATGTTATAAAATTACAGTTTGGTTGGATTTGTTGGAAGCAACAAATGTGTTGTTGTTGTCCTGATCATCTCCTTATAAGAGTGGCAACATACATCTATATGAATCTACGTACCGTACTGTATTTGTCTCTTGGTCTCCCTCTGCTATTTTTATGCCAAACACTCCCCTCCAATGCTAAATTCATGATTCCTTGATGTCTAAAAATGCTTCCTACCAATCAGTCCCTTCTTTTAGTCAAGATATGCCAGAAATTATTTTTCCCAATTCTATTCAGCACCTCCTCATTAGTTACATGATCTATCCACGTAATATTCAGCATTCTTCCGTAGCACCACTTTTCAATAGCCTCCATCCCCTTCCTGTCTGAACTATTTAGCGTCCATGTTTCACTCCTGTGCAAGGCGACACTCCACACAAATTCCTTCAGAAAATACTTCCTTACATGTAAATTAATTTTTGGTATTAAACAAATTTCTCTTTTTCAAAAACATTTTCCTTCCTATTGCCAAATTTTGCAATTTATAACCTCAGTACTGTCACTATAAGTTATTTTGGTAAAAGTGCAGTTTATTAGTCCATGAGTTGTGGTTCATGCGTAGACGTTGGTAACGGCGCAATGAATGACGCAGGTGAAGGCGGCCAATCAGATTCCGCGTTCCATGTATTGTGAATTTGGCCTTTTTTCACATGCTTTTTCGTTCAGATTTAATAATTTCTTGCGGTGTAAATTCAATTAAGTGTTTCTATGTCAAGTAATATGACTGACAATTTTTCCAGTGAATTGCAATACATGAATAATGAATGTTATTAAAATTAGTGTTCACTTCCCTAAGAAAAAACCAGATGTTAGTTAATTTGATGAATTCATGTATCTCAAAGTTCCGGTTCTGAACCAGAGATTCGGGTGCTACGCGCCCTCACATGCTAAAAAAAAATTTCTTGTTTAACCTATACCTAACCATCTGAAGGCTACACTACAGAACACTTCTTTTAAATGGAAGGATGTTTCCAACACACTTTCAGACTACTCTTTAACACGCTATTGATAACTTCAAAAACAACAGGCCAGCGCAGCCTTAAGGTTAGGTACATAGGTTACCCAAGAAGTTTTGTCTCTTAGTAGTGCCTGAATATCTGGTTCAGAACCGCTCAGTGTAAGTAATTGCGCTCATAAAGACTTCGAAAGTCATGCAATCATCACAACTAAAATCACTGGTGAATATAATTTTGACTACATAGACAAGCCAACTGGTACGCTCAATCTCCATTACAGAACGTAAATATAAATCTCACATTTAGTGCAATGCAATATGTTGATCTAAATATCTTTACATCCACTTCGCCGATTTGTTTACAAACCATAAAGAGAAAGCTGTTTGTTATTGGCTGCGCGAACGCGACTACTGATTGGCTCCGGCGCCGTTGCCAACGTCCAAACATGAAACGCCACTCGCGGACTCATAAACTGCACTTCAGCCATTATTTTACTGCCCAAGTAACAAAACCAATGTAACATCTTAATTGTTTTGTTACTTAATCTAATCCCTTCAGCATCACCTCATTTTCTTAGATTACATTCCATTATTCTTTTTAGTTCTTGTTAATGTTCATCTTATACACTCAAGACAATGTCCATTCTGTTCAAACTCTTCCAGGCCCTTTGCTGTCTGGCAGAATTACAATGTCATCAGCAAAATACAACATTTTCATTTCTACACCCCAATTTTAATTCCTTCTCCAAATTTCTCCTTGCTTTCCCTCGCAGCTCCTAGGCGTTCAAACTGAAGAATAATTGGTGAAAGGCAACAACCCTGTCTTACTCCATTTCCAACCAATGCTTCTGTTTCATGCTCTAGTAACTGCTGGCTAGTTTTTATACAAGTTGTGAATAACCTTCTGTTCCCTATATTTTGCCCTTGCTGACATCAGAATTTGAAAGAGTGTATTCCAATCAACATTGTCAAAGGCTTTCTCCAAATCTACAAAAGCTAGAAATATACTGTAGTTTTGCTTTTCCTTAGTCTGTTTTCTGAGATAAGTTCTAAGGTGAGTATTACCCCTGTGTTCCTACACTTCTCCGAAATCCAAACTGATCTTACCCAAGATCAGATTCTAACAGACTTTCCATTCTTCTGTAAGTAATTCGTGTTAAAATTTTGCACCCATGACTTATTAAACTAATTCTCACACCTGTCTGCACTTGTTTTCTTTGGAATGGGGTTTGTTACATTTTTCTTAAAAGTCTGAGTGTATTTCACCCATCTCATACATCAGCCATTTGTCATGGCTTGCTCTCCTAGAGACTTCAGTAGTTTTGAGGGAATGTAATCTTCTCTAGAGGCCTTGTTTCTACTTAGGTCTTTCAGTACTCTTCAAATTAATCTCTCAGTACAGCACCTCTTACTTCGTGTTCATCTACTTCCTCTTTCCTTTCTAAAATATTATCTTGAATTTCATTTCCTTTGTAGAGCCCCTCTACATATTCTTTCCTCCTTTCAGATTTTCCTTTTTCCTCAGAGCTGGTTTTCCATCTGAGTTATTGATATTCATACAGCTGCTTTTCTTGTCACCAAATGTCTCTTGTATTTTTCTGTAAGTTGTATCTATTTTTCCCCTAGTAATACATTCTTTTACAGACTTGGATTTGCCTTCTATCCTCTCCTGCTTAGTCATTTGAACTTCCTATCAGTTTCATTTCTGAGTCCCCTGTACTCCATTTTATCTGCTTCTTGTACATCATTTTTATCTTCTCCTTTCATCAATTAATTTCAGTATTTGTGATATCAAAGGAGTTTTTGTAGGTCTCATCTTTCTACGTATTTGGACCTCTGCTGCCTCCACTACTTCATTCCTCAAAGCTACCCATTCATCTTCTACTGTGTTATTTTGCCCTCATTCTGTCAGTTGTTGCATAAAGCCCAATTTGAAACTTTCAAGGTCGTGATGTTCTTTCGATTTAAACCTATCCTTATTTTCCTACCTTTCTGCAGTTTCTTTAGTTTCTGACTATAATTCATAACCATTAAGATGTGGTCAGAGTTTATATCTGCCCTTGCTTATGTCTTACAGTTTAAAACCTGGTTCCGAAATTTGTCTAACCATTATAAACCTTTCTGTTAACTTCTGTTGTCTCCTGGTCTTTCCACATATACAACTGTCTTTCATGATTCATAAACCAAGTGTTTGTTATGATTAAGTTATGTTCCATGCATAATTCTATCAGGCGCCTCCCTCTTCATTTCTTTTCCCCAGTCCAAATTCACTTATTTTTCCTTCCCTTACTGTTCCTACTGCTGAATTCCAGTCCCCCATCACCATGAAGTTTTCCTCTCTCTCTTAACTGTCTGAATAGTTTATTCTTCAAATAGATAGAACACAAAAGTTGAAGTACCAACCTTATGTTTCTTAAATGTAAAGAAGAGTGTTCCTTTGTGTGTCTTATTGTTTGCAAATCATACAAAGGTTTCAAAAAAAGGTTGAATACTAGAAAACTAAGAATAACTGGTTCCTGTCTAAATGTTAATAAGTCTCAAGATGTTCCCAGGTTTGAAATATGTTTTTCATAACTGTTAACACATTATGCAATCTGACCAAATGTTTAATCACTAGTAGTGGTCTTTCCAAATTATGTTTTGCATCAGAAGGCACATTCCTTGATGAGGGACTGATATCGTTGATTCCAGACTGTGATGGTTACAGAGCTGTTCCAGGCATTAGTGAACATTCAGCATTGCACAGGCATTGTCATGTTTGGTCACTGATCTAAAAGAAATATGTACACTCAATTGGTTGTCTGTCTCTGTAGTGGTGCAGGAACACTTTAACATGTTCACTCCATTAATAGATGTCCGCAGGTTCCAATAACTCCAACCTGACATTGTAGAGGTGCTTCTGCTTGCTGCCACTATAAAACAGAAAAAGATTAAACTATTTAACAGAGCGATATCAGTCCTCTGCCAATTTGCTGGTTAATATCGAGTAGAAAATCCAAAGAAATTCTGCTCATGTATAAAAAAATACTAGTGGCAAAACATAATCAATACCTTCACTACACAATAGCAATGGTGATACTACTGATGACAGTTATGCTGAAGTAGAATTGCTAAATACAACCTTCCAGAATTGCTTCACCAAAGAAGACTAAGCAGATGTTCCAGAATTCAAATCTAGAACAGCTGCCAGCATGCATAATTTAGAAGTAAATATCCGGCTGGAGTATTAAAGGAACATACGTCACTAAATGAAAGCATACCTCCCAGGCCAGATTGTATACCAATTAGGTTCCTTTCAGAATATGCAGATGCAATAGCTACTTACTTAGGTATCTCATACAACTGCTTGCTCAGTGAAAGATCTTTACCAGAATACTGGAAAGTTGCATGGGTTACTCCAGGTTCAAGAAAGGCCACAGGAATGATCTGCAAATTTACAGGCCTGTATCACTGTTGTCGGTTTACAGCAGGGTTCTGGAATATATACTATTCTCAAACAGTTTGAATTAACTTGAAGAGTATGACCTATTGACCCATAGTCAACAGAGATTCAGGAAGTACTGTTCTTGTGAAGCACAGCTAGCTCTTTACTCACATGTGATGAGTGCTATTGACAAGGTATCTCAAACCGATTCCATATTTCTATATTCCCATAAGGTGTTTGGCACAGTACCAGTCGGTACCTCACAAGTTGCTTCTAATCAATTTATCTGCTTGTGGAACATCGCCGTACATTATAATTGAAGGTAAATCGTAGAGTTAAACAGAAGTTATGTCTGGCACTCCACAGGTAAGTGTTATAGGACCCCCTAATGTTCCTATACTTTATAAACAATTTAGGAGACAATCTGAGCAGCTCCATTAGATTGTTCATAGATGATGCAGTCATTTATTGGTCAGTCAAGTCACCAGAAGATCAAAAGCAGCTGCAAAACTATTTAGATAAGGATTATGCATGGTGTGAAAATTGGCAAATAATCCTAAGTAATAAAATGTGTGAAGTCATCCATATGAGCATGAAAAGAAATTTGAACAGTAGAGATATATTATTAAAGCAGTTTGACGAACTCTGCCATGCATTTAAATGTGATTTGCAGAACATTTGTTTAGATGTTGGTGTAGAATATTACCTATATGCAACAATGAAAATTTCAGGTTGGTATTCAAAAATATAACTAGGATTTGTTGCATAAACTCGCCAAACAAACAGTTGTCGAGCTGCTGACGGAAAACAATAACACACACACACACACACACACACACACACACACACACACACAACTTAGCTTTGTCAGAAAGGAATACACACCTTTTACAATGTCACAAAGACAACTCTCTAACACAAGTGCACCAGCTGGAGGTGACAGTTGTATGACTGTGTTGTGTGCCTGTGTGATTGCGTGAATGTTCTATTTTCTTAAGAAGGCCAGGGCCGAGCTAAAAGTGTATGTGTGTGTCATTTGTATGTGCCTGTCACAGCTCATCGCCATGTCTTTGTGGTGAGTTGTAAACTGTCCTTATTACTTTATTATCAATTCCAACCTGGACTTTCCATTATTAGATTTCACTAACACAAGACTGTCATCTCCAGGCATTGCATTCTGAGTAATGCCCCTGTACAGTGAAAACAACTCTGATTGGGGTGGGAGCTGCCTGATAGTGTGTAGGTATAAGATTGGTGGAAAGAGATGCAACTTCGGAACACAGTGGGGAGAGTAGAGAAGGTGAAAAACAGTGCAAATGGTGGGGAATGAGACGAGAATTGGGAGATGTGTGGGATAGAGGGTGTGGGAACTTTTTGAATGTTGGGAGTATGATGACAGTGGGTTACTATAGGTTGAGTTTTGGATAATTTTAGTGCTGGAGAATGTGCAGTAACTCCCATCTCAGCATAGCATGGCGAGATCCAGATGGTTCCGGTTGTGGCCACTGAAATTGAGTATGTTATGCTCAGCTTTGTTAGTGAGTTGTGCATGTGTATAGGTTCTTTTGTGATAAAGGTTAGATAAGATTTTCTTCATTTACATCTATCCTGAGAGAGAGAGAGAGAGAGAGAGAGAGAGAGAGAGAGAGAGAGAGAGAAGCGTAGGGAAGCACTTTTAGCTATGCCCTCCTTGTCGTCTATACTCTGTTTAGTGCTATTGCAAGTAGCTAGCAATTGTGCAGCACTTATAGGGCACACTTTTTAATGAGATTCCAGTTTTTTCATATACCTCTTTTGACATAAATTGTATGGTACTGTATAATAATGACACATGCTAATTCTGAAAAGCTTTGGTAGCACCTACTGTGCTAGAAGGCTGTAGTGTCATGCTACATAGTAAAGATATAGCAATGACAGTGCTTGAAATGGTCAAGTGTAGTCAACTGAGGTGGAGCCACCCCTTGGTAGAAAGGGTGGATTGCCCATCCCTCAAGACAAAAATAATGTGCAGGGCTAAAGGATATGCACATAGAAAAGACAACCGTAGTGACACACCTTACCCCCACCCCCCCCCCCCCCCCCCCCCCCCCCCCCCCCCCCCCCCCCCCCCCCCCCCCCCCCTCCCCCCCCCCCCCCCCCCCACAGGAACAACCACCCTCAAATATTCCTGCTACAGCTGCCCAGGCTGTATGGGAGGCATTTTATGGCATGGAAGGAATGGGAGTCATTGAAATGCATGTACTTTTGGAGTTCTGTTGGTATACTGTGAATATAGTCATTAGTCAAATGGGGGTTAATATCCGTGAAGGTGGCTTGCTTGGTTGAAGAGGACTAGGTGAAGCAGATGAGAGAGGAGGAGTTGAAGTTATGAAGAAAAGAGGAGAGGGTGTCATGAGTTCAAGAAAATATCATCAATAAACCGGAGTGAATTATGGATTGTGGAAGGCTAGGAAAGTTTCCTCTATATGAACCACGAACAGATTGTCATACTAGCACTTATGGCTATGCCACTGATTGGATTGTTCAGATCATTGTGATGGTCAGGGGACAAGTGTGCTGTAACATCAGCAGAACATCATTTTTAATTATTGAAACATATTAGGTTGCTCCAAGTAAATGATGCAATGTCAGGATTATATACTATTATGATTAAAGAATAGGTTGTTACTATGGACCTATCTGACCAGTCTGATAGCCCAAAATGGACCCCCCAGGGGGCCCACAGCTCTTTTGTGGGTACGTGTGTGGCGTGCACAGGGCCCCGAGCCGAAGTAGCCTTTCTTCTTCCCCAGGCTGCTTCACACTCCCCCCCCCCCCTCCCCCCGGTTTGTGCCTTTGCCCGGAGACGGGTGTCTGAGTAACTGCAGGTCATCTCCTTTTCTACGCTCTCCTTTTCCTAAGGTCCTTCCTTCCTCTCACTCGCTTTTTCCGCTCCTTCTTCTTAGTCTGTTGTTCCTACCTTCTATCCATCCATACCATCTCTGTTCCGGCGTTTGAGATTCTCACTTTTCTATCTCCCTTTTCCCATACTCTCTTCTTCTTCTTCTTCTTCCTTCCTTCCTCTCTGTGCGTGTCTGAAGGCCGACCCACGCATCCCCATGCGTAGCAGGTGACGGGGTAACGCGTAATTCCCCGCCCCGGGTAGACAAGTAGGGCACGTACGTACCCCCTGGTAAAGGCTAGGCCCAGGGAGGGGTGATTACCCGAGCTGTAACCTTCCGACCGTGCCGATTGGTCCCTCCGTCTGTTTCTCGGGAGATGTGGACAATCACCTAAGGCGGGGGTGAGTCCTCAGTGAGGGTTCCCCATTAGGAAGGAGCGCGCCATCGGAGACAACGGTAATCATGGGGGACACTTCCGCAATGACCTCTCTTTCTTCCCTTCTGACTTTGACCCAAAAACGAAAGTTGGATGCTCCTCAAACTAAAAAAATACTACCTAACGTTCCTAAGTTTCTCATTGTTACCCGTACTGATGGTCATGATTTCTCCAAGGTCAATTCCTTCATAATTCAGAAGGGTGTAGATGCCATTGCAGGTCCGTTGAAGAAATGTTCTCATCAACGTAATGGAAGTTTGCTGTTGGAAACAGATAATGCCTTTCAGGCTCAAAAACTGATCCGAACCACACTTTTGCACACCTTCCCGGTAAAAGTCGAAGCCCACCGTACCCTTAACTCGTCACGTGGGGGTGGTCTATTCTCGATCCCTCGACGGGTTATTGGATGAAGAGATAAAGGACTATCTGACTGATCAGGGCGTCATAGCTGTCCATCGAATAATGAAAAAGGCTGAGACAGGTTTGATACCAACCCAAACTGTATTCTTGACTTTTGACAAGGTGGATCTCCCTTCCAAAATCAAAGCAGACTACGAAATTATATCACTTCACCCCTATATCCTGAATCCTACACATTGTTACCAGTGCCACAGATATAATCACACCCGTGAGTCTTGCCCTCATGCAGCCAAATGCATCACCTGCGGCAAGGACGCTCATGAGGGGGACTGTCCGCCTCCATCCCCTCACTGCATTAACTGCATGGGCGACCATGATGCTTCATCTAGAGACTGCCCTATTTACAAGGGAGAGCGGGTCATCCAAGAAATAAGAGTACGCGAAAAAGTTTCAACCTCTGCTGCGTGGAAGTTACTATCTAGTCGAAAGCCTGCCTAGCTCCCAGCGGGTAAATACAGCGCTGTCCTTGCCTCCCCTCGTCCTACTAAGGAGGTTGCCACACAGACATGTCACCTTACTTTTAGCGACACGGTTGTCAGATCGGCCAGTCCAAAGATTGCCCGATCAACCTCTCCACTCAGTTCCTCTCACCAAAAATCACAGCCATCAGCAGCTCCTCCCAAATCACGGGCGTCTAAATCGGATGCCCGGACTTCCAAGAAAGAGCCTGTCTGTGAAGATTTCTTAAGATCTGAGCCTGCACAACCTACGTCTGCGCACACAACTCATCGTCATTCCTCCAAGAAGGCACACAGGAAAAAGAGTTCCTCTTCTTCCCCGCCATGGCGCGACTCGACTGTCACGCCATCTAGCAGTGGCACCACTCGGTCTTCCTCTCTCTCTCCGGGGCGCGCTACTGCTGGCCGATCATCCGGCCCTCGACTGGCGGAGGAAGCTGCCCCTGCCATTAAATCCAGGCAGGCGGCGGAAACTCCCGATGAAGTGATGGAACATGACCCTTTACCTACAAATTCCAGTAGCAGCGTTCCTTTGAAGTCAGACCCTCAGTGGCCAGCGAGGTGATCTCCCCTCGCTTTTCTTCTCTATCTTCTCACCTTATGGATCTCCTTCAATGGAATATTCGTGGCATTCGTTCCAACAGAGATGAATTGAAACTCCTACTCAGACTGCACCGTCCATTTGTGGTCGGACTTCAAGAAACAAAGTGATGCCCACGCGACAACATAGTTTTTTCACAATATACCTCAGTGCGTTTTGACCTGCCCCCTGTGGAGGGTATTGCAGCCCATGGAGGGGTTTTGTTGCTCATTAGAGATGACACATACTATCATCCTATTCCACTGCACACTCAACTACAGGCAGTTGCCGTCCGCATCATTCTTCCAACCTTTTCCTTTTCTCTTTGTAACATCTATACCCCATCGTCTTCTGCCTTTAGTAGGGCAGATGTGCTGCACCTTGTTGCCCATCTTCCTTCCCCCTTTTTGTTGATAGGCGATTTCAATGCCCACCTCCCCCTATGGGGTTCTCCGGCCTCTTGCCAGAGAGGCTCCCTTTTAGCGGACATTCTCAACCATCTTAATCTGGTCTGCCTAAACACAGGTGCACCAACCTTTCTTTCAGATACGACGCATACCTACTCTCACTTGGACCTCTCGATATGTACTGCTCAGCTTGCGCATCGGTTTGAGTGGTATGCTCTCTCTGATACATACTCGAGCGACCATTTCCCCTGCATAACTCATCTCCTTCATCATACCCTTCCTCCGGGTTCCACTAGTTGGAACATCTCGAAAGCTGACTGGGGGCTGTTCTCCTCACTGGTGGTTTTCCATGATGGGAACTTCCCCAGCTGTGACAGTCAGGTCGAATACCTCACAGAAGTCATTCTCAATGCTGTTGAATATTCCATTCCACGCACTTCGTCTTCTCCACGTCGTTTCCCAGTCCCCTGGTGGACTGCGGCATGTCGCGATGCTGTTAGAGCCCGGAGACGTGCTCTCCGCACCTTTCGCTGCCACCCAACATTGGCGAACTGTATCACTTACAAACTTCAACGAGCGCAATGCCGTCGAGTCATCAAGGAAAGCAAATGGGCCTGCTGGATTGCTTTTACTAGTTCATTTAACAGACTTACTCCTTCTTCTGTTGTCTGGGGGGGCCTGCGCCGGTTATCTGGCACAAAGGTCCACTCCCCAATTCCTGGCTTGACCGTTGCAAATGAAGTCCTCGTAGACCTAGCCGCTATATCCAACGCCTTAGGTCAATCTTTTGCAGCAGTCTCGAGCTCAACACACTATCACCCCGCCTTTCTCCCCCGAAAACAGGCAGAAGAGGCTCGGCCACCTTCCTTCCAATCTCTCAATCGGGAAAGTTACAAGGCCATCTTCACCATGCAGGAGCTTGAACTTGCTCTCTCTGTGTCCCGATCTTCTGCTCCAGGGCCTGATACAATTCATATACAGATGCTGAAAAACCTTTCACTTGCGGGTAAATGTTTTCTACTCCGCACTTATAATCGCATATGGATTGAAGGTCAGGTCCCCACACTCTGGCGTGAAGCAATTGTAGTTCCCATACCAAATCCAGGAAAGGACAAACATCTTCCTTCTAGTTATCGCCCCATTTCTCACACCAGCTGCGTTAGCAAGGTGACGGAACGCATGGTCAATGCTCGGCTGATTTGGCTACTCGAATCTCGCCGTCTCCTTACCAACTTCCAATGCGGATTTCGTAGGCATCGTTCAGCTATCGACCACCTCGTTACCTTGTCGACCTATATTATGGATAACTATTTGCGTAAGCGCCAGACGGTGGCTGTGTTTTTTGATTTGGAGAAGGCTTATGACACCTGTTGGAGGGCGGGAATTCTCCGCACGCTCCATACATAGGGCTTTCGCGGCCGCCTCCCCATTTTTATCCAAGCATTTTTACTAGATCGAAGGTTCCGTGTATGAGTGGGCTCTGTTCTGTCGGACACCTTCTGCCAGGAGAATGGGGTGCCACAAGGATCTGTGTTGAGCGTGGCACTTTTCGCCATAGCAATTAACCCAATTATGGATTGTCTTCCAGCTGACGTCTCTGGCTCCCTTTTTGTGGACAACTTCGCGATTTACTGCAGTGCCCAGAGAACGTGTCTCCTGGAACGCTGTCTTGACCGTCTCTATTCTTGAAGTGTCGACAATGGCCTCCGGTTCTCCAGTGAGAAGACAGTTTGTATAAATTTCTGGAGATACAAAGAGTTCCCTCCACCGTCTGTCCATCTTGGCCCCGTTACTCTGTCCTTCGTAGAGACGACGAAATTTTTAGGGCTTATATTGGACAGGAAACTCTGCTGGTCCCCGCATGTGTCCTATCTGGCTGGCCGGTATATTCGTTCCCTTAACGTCCTTTGTATTCTTAGCGGCACATCATGGGGAGCGGATCGAACCGTCCTACTTCACCTCTACCAGTCCACTGTCCGCTTGAAATTGGATTACGGAAGCTTCATTTACTCTTCCGCACGGCCATCCATTTTACGCCGCCTAAACTCGATTCACCATCGGGGGCTACGCCTGGCGATAGGAGCTTTTTACACAAGCCCTGTTGACAGCCTCTATGCCGAATTACCTTTAACCTATCGACGCGACATATTACTGTGTCGGTATGCATGCCGTTTGCTTTCGATGCCTCACCATCCTTCCCATCCATCGTTCTTTAACAACTCCCTCGATAGCCAATATGGGCTGTCTGCGATTGCCCTGCTCCCTCCTGGAGTCCGTTTTCGACGCTTGCTTCGGCAGCTCGATTTTACTCTCCCTTCCACATTTCAAATAGGTGAGAGCCCAGTGCCACCTTGGCTTCAGACTCAAGTTTGCGTTCACCTCGAACTCGCCTCACTCCCGAAGGAGAGCACTTTGGATGCTTTATACTGCTCGCGGTTCCTTGAACTTTGTGCACGGCTTGAAAACTCAGTTTTCATATATACGGATGGCTCAAAGACCAATGACGGTGTCGGATGTGCGTTTGTCGTGGGGGATGACTGTTACCAGTACAGGCTTAATGCCCACTGCTCGAATTTCACAGCAGAGCTTTTTGCCCTCTATCAGGCTGTACTCTTCATCCATCAACACCGTTCTCGTTCTTATGTTATCTGCTCTGACTCCCTCAGCGCCATCCAAAGTCTGAGCGACCCCTTTTCAGCCCATCCTATTGTGCACCGAATCAACTGCTCCCTTCAGTTATTAGCTTCTGACGGCCCTCGCGTTCACCTCCTGTGGGTCCCTGGCCACGCAGGCGTGCCTGGTAATGAGGCTGCTGATGCCGCTGCCAAGGCTGCAACTTTCTTACGTCGGACAGCT
Organism: Locusta migratoria; assembly: GCA_026315105.1. Classification (NCBI taxonomy): domain Eukaryota; kingdom Metazoa; phylum Arthropoda; class Insecta; order Orthoptera; family Acrididae; genus Locusta; species Locusta migratoria. The sequence goes on from CM048744.1 coordinate 599,814,431, forward strand.
ACGTAATGTGTCCCATCGCACGATATTCAAGGGGCTCTTTCGCGGCGCCTTATATCGTCATGGCATGATGTGTGGTCTTCACTTACTAATAATAAGCTCCCGGTGGCTTGGATGACCTCATCACGCCGCTCGCAACGAGAAGAGATCATCTTGGCCCCGTTGCGGATCGGACACTGCCGGTTCAGCCACCGCCACTTGCTCAGTGGTGACCCTGCACCGTTATGTTACTGTGGCCACCCGCTTTCGGTGCGCCATGTTTTATTGTCGTGTTCAAATTTTACTCCTGTTCGGCTTGCACTACATCTGCCGGACACATTGGAAGACATTTTAGCTGATGACGTGAGGGCTGTTGCTCGAGTTTTGGATTTTATCAGTTTGACCAATTTGTCGAGGGTCATTTAGCTCTTTGCTTTGTTGTTTTTTATTCTATGTTTTTTAGCTGTTTTTATATAGTCTTATTATTCTTGGGTATATCCCCGGTTTGATTCGGGCGCTAATGACCTTAGTAGTTGTGCGCCCTAAAACCACAAAAAAAAAAAAAAAAAAAAGCCCAAAATGGAAAAAAATAAAATGAAACTGGACGTTGAAAATGCTGTGTCATATTTTGTCATAGGCATCAAAATTTGCATATGTTTAGATATTATCAAATACAGCCCATGCAGATAGTCTTCTCATGGAAGAAATTCTGTTTCTCTGAAGACCCAAGTTAACAAAAGATTATGCAACTTGATTTCCATTGAGAGTATCATTACTACTCACAGCAACATTGTTGACCTAGTAAATCTCATAGTTCACGATAAATTTGTTTCAATTGGATAACCATCAATTTCACAAAATATTTTGGCTTTGCAGTAATATGTTCATGTAATAAACATTATTGATACTAATTTTGAATTCTAAAAATGATGATGTACATAAGAGAAAGTTTTTTAATGTTTTAGCTGAAGCACTTGGAGCAATAGGATCAATGGAAGTATCTGATATTTTAAGGGAATATGCGAAAGATCCAACAGTGGAGGTTGCTGAAACCTGCCAATTAGCCTTAGCTAGGATTGAGTGGCTTCATAAATCCAGGGAATCAGATGATCAAGAGAAGAGTCCATATGCATCAGTGGATCCAGCTCCACCAGCATCTGAAAATGATGTAGCCCATCTGGAGACCATCTTGTTGGATGAGAACAGCAGTTTATTTGATAGGTACAGGGCTATGTTTGCATTGAGAAATATTAACACAAAAGAAAGCATATTGGCATTGTGTAAAGGTGAGTGGTTTTAAACATATAGCTTTCAGATTGTCTTGTTATTGAATTGACTCCAAAAATTCCTAATCTTCAATCATTTCTTGATTTGCAGGACTAAAATCTGGAGGTGCCCTATTTCGTCATGAGATTGCTTTTGTGTTAGGGCAAATACAAAGTGCTGTATCTGTTCCATTTCTGGAGGCATCCTTGAAAGATACTTCTGAAAATGAAATGGTACGCCATGAATGTGCAGAAGCTTTAGGTGCTATTGCATCTCCAGAATGCTTTGAAATACTAAAGGAGTACTTGCAGGACCCAAAACGTGTTGTGAAGGAGAGCTGTGAAATTGCACTTGACATGTGTGAATATGAAACTAGTACAGAGTTCCAGTACGCTGATACATTACTGAAAGTCCATTAAATCTATGATTCTCATCAGCAGTGTTTCACACTACTATATATGTAGCAAATTATCAATATTTTGTTAAATACAATGTGATTGCATTATTGTAACAGAAGAACTTGACACTGTTTGAAATTTATGAAAGTCTATGTAAAATTTTCCCATAGCCAAATAAAATTGGTTGAGTTACTTATTTTATTTATTTTTAGAAAATTTTTCTTGTAGACAAAATAAATGTGCAGTTACAAGCGTGTGCCCTTTTTATTATGTGCAGCAAGTAAATATCTGTGTTTCCTTTATCCCATATTGATGTGGGTTTGGCATGTTTACTATGCATTTGGCATATAATTGTGGGGGTTACTGGGTGCCCTTCCTGACTACACCTCATGAGGACATTTTTTGCACATCAAATGTCTGTGTATTATGTTGGGACATGTCCATAGTGAACTTGGCAGTTCACTATGAACAGGTGAGTGGGGTTGAAAATGGAAAATCCCATGTGACAGGACCACCTCCGCCTGATTAGACCATATTTGTTTGCTTCTGCCAGAACGAATTCTTATTTCTTTTATCCATTAGAAGCACTTGCTGCTTAGTGTTCAGAGTCACCAGCACTGTGTGCTGTGCATTGTTTGTACTGAAAATGGGTAAACTCATATTTCAATTGAAAATTGTTTCAACCATATGATTTCAGACAGAGGACTGAAGGTGTATGCCAGGGGTAGGCAACCACAAACCTTCATGATCTATTATTTTGTACCACCATATCAATGTGATCTAATTCTTATAAAATTATAGTTATAGCTGCATTTTTAATTTTTCAATGCCTCTAAGTCTTCATCATTTGTTCAAAACACACAACTTTTATTTCATAATATTTTACAAGTTTATCTTGCATTTAATCTGAAACTTGAGTAGATATTCTTTTAACAAGTTGTTGATATCTGTAGTATAACTTGTAGTGTTACAAAATAAACAACATTTTCCTTCTGGATCGACTTGAGTTTACGAGCAGCCTAGCACTGCAGTAGCATCTTGTACTTTATTTTGTAACACTACAAACGTGTTATACTTAGCTGAATACAGAAGTCCTTGTGTTCATAAGTCTACCTTGTTCTGTATTTATTTTTAGTAAATTCATGTTTGAAATTCACGCTGCTAAGTAGAAGCCAACAAGGCCTTTATTCTGAGTGCAACATTAACTAACACAAGATACTTCTCTTGAGGAATTAGAGGCCAATAGTGTCTGTGTTTTGCAACACTGAGATACAAATCATTTTAATGATATTATTAAAATTCAAAAGATGCCCTTTGTATGTAAAAATATTTTCAGTGACAGAAGATATGTTCAGTACTCCAAGGTTAACCCATGGAAAACCAGTCACAGAACCATCTCTCAAAGTGGAGATGAGGTTACAGAACATTTACTATCATAAGTTATCCCAAATTCTTTTTCTTGAGTGAGCAGAGTTGGAAAGTATGTAAACTCATCTTTCTTAAGGCAGGACACCCGTAAATGCAACTTTTCAATAAAAGAATTTACTTCAGGTATTGTTCCAATAATATCTTTGTGCTTGCCTTTAAATTTGAAATAGAGCTCATATAGTTTTTCTGTTAAGTCTCTTAAAAAAGCAGAATTCATAATTCTGCAGAAACAGTGTGATAGCTAGTAAAACCTTGTGGATATGATGAAGTATTTTTCCCTTACTGTGCCAGTGTACTTCAGTACGGTGAAGTAAGTCTCCATATTGCATCTTCAGTTCATCTGCCAACTCTTTGAAGGTAATGTTGACTATCTTCACAACAATTTTTATTTATTTATTTATTTTGGTTTCGTTCAAATTTAAAAACTTGGCAGACAAAGACTGCTGGTGTAAAATACAGCTGAAATACTGTGAAAAACTTCCATCTCATTTACACAAGGCTGAGGATCAACCTATGGTAATGTTTACAAACTTTTGGACTGGTATTTTCTCTTAGTCCCTAGACTTAAGGCCGTATTACACGATACACCTGAAGCGTACACCTATGCAGCAGCGCCACAAGTGTAATTATCTGGAACCCCTCGTACTGCTTCATGTAAACCTATTACACGATGCATGGCAGATATTCCTTCGCGTGAATCCGCACATGCGCAGTAGACAGCAATAAACACATGAAATGCAAAGAACACAGAGCTCATCTAATCGTTCATTCATACCACGTAAGAACCCGAGGGAAGCTGTGATTTCCTGGAATGTCAGTCATTTAAATAGGAACCGTAAGCTCACAGAAATAATTTAATAAGAAGTTTTCATTTTTTATTAAGTATTTCGTTTTCTCTTATGTCGTTAGCACAGAACTGAGTCACTATTGCTTTGAATTATAGTCTCAACACTTTCGTTTCATATTAAAGTTCAATGTTTGTGTAACTAAGGGCCGAATTAGTTAGGTTATCGGTCCCTAGACTTACACACTACTTAACTTATACCAATGACAAAATACACACAAATGGCTGAAGGAGGACTCTTAACCTTGGCGGGACCGGCTGCGCAATTCGTGACATGGAGCCTCAGACCATGCGACAGCTTTATATTATGAAACTATGTTGCAAATGTATATGTCTAAATTTACATGTATACAGCATTTCGCACATAGGGCACATTTTTTTGGAGCTGTGACAGTAAATCTTCAGATTACGGCACAACAACGATGAAAAACAGACTGCGGCTGGAAAGAAGGAAGGCAAAGGAATACGCTGATAGCTACTAAAAGAAGTGAGTCCCGGAAATCTGCAACAAATTTCGAACTTTGTGAGGAAGGACGTGAGCTGTTTTGAAGAGCTGCTGTTTGTAAAGTTGTACACATATAACTGAGGAGTAAACAATTGCTGACATAACTTTTGATAAAGGGATTGTGTGGTTATACAAACAACTTTCCTCCCTGTATGCCTGAATGATGGCTCAATGGCTCTTTGTTCCATTTTATTTCTATAAGTATGAAGCAACGAATGTAAAAATGCCTTTACATAAACTCCAAGTATAAAGTTCTGCTGAAAAACACATTTTTTGTTTAATTACTGCATTTATGAAAATCTAATAACTGAAAAAATGGGCAAAAACTGCAACACGGAAGTCACAAATCAGTCATAACTACGAATGCCATACACAAATAACAAGCAGAAAGCTTCCTGCAATATCCACTTCTGCGCATGTGCACATTAGCGCTGCCTAGTGCGCATGTGCAGATTCCCGGTAGTTTATAGAACTGGTCTCTATTCCAGTGCATGGATAAAGTGTCTGCTAATAATCATGGTTCCGTGGTAGTTCCACGTGTTTCACCGCTAGGTGGCTGTTGCGCTAGACCTATACCTTTCATGGCGGATTGTCGTGTAATACTGCCTTTACAAAATACTTTTAAAAAAACCACACACATGTTCAAGGGAGGGCTCAAACCTCCGGCTGGAGTAGCCGCGTACTTCTGCAAAGTGATGTCCCAGACCACACAGCCATTTCCGCATGGCTTAATTTCTCCAACAAGATAAGTTACAAAAACTGGCAACTGAGCAGTACCTGTTGCATCAACAAATCATATAATTGCATTCAAAAATAACAACACTCATCCAAGACTGGTTTCACTTGAGAGAAAACATTATGAGACATAACTCTTCCCATGACCATTCTTGTCGAAAGTTGAAACAAGTTATCAGCTACTTTTTGAAATGCTTCTGTTATGGATTCAGTCTTCAGAGTATTTACTTTTTTTTTGCCAATACATTCAAAAAACAATACAAAGAAAATGTGGCAGCTTTATCAACTGGTTTAGTAAGAATATTTTGTTGAATACTTAACTAATTTTTAAGTTTCTTGATTTTTTAATCCCCCCTTCTTTCCTTAGTTCATTGGATAAAGAAAATTTGGCATTCATACATGGATGAACAGTTTTGAAATGTCTGTGTTTTCACCAATACAATCATAGCTTAACAAAATAAACAAATGCATGTGCCATTTCTTTCTGAATGAAAATGATGAACTTCAGGTTTCTTATCAGTGATTCATTATGCATGAAGTCGTTGCACTACATACACTATGATTTTCTTGGGACAAGATCACATTCAAATATCTTAGTCATGAAATATTCTGCCCATACCCTATAAAAACACAAAGTTCGTGTTTCACAGTAACAGCACCAAAGAAGTTATACTATAACCTTCAAAATGGCATGAAGCACGAAACTCATTCCCATCTCCAGAAACATACTGAACCAATAGCACATTTTGCACCAAGATAATGAAACAGCGTAAGGAATGAGAAGATGAGCAGGTAGTGACTGCTAGAACTAATGCAAGAATCAAGGTTTTAGAGGTTCGGGGTAGGTGGTTGTACCAGCTAAACATTGTTGATAATGAAGACATTCTTGAGGACAAGAAAAATACAAATGGGTGCATTCCCAGGTTGCAGGTAGGAGAATGTCCTATGATAGAGGGTAGGTGGACCAAAACAACCCAAATCCTACAGTGTCTGTTTTTTAACAAGTGGCTTGTAGGTTAGTGCCTGTAGCCAGAGGTGCAGCTGTATCCCAATCTCCAATGCCAATCTATGTTGTATCTGTGGTCTGATTCAACTGGATCCAAACTGAACAATTTATCAGTTGTTCAACCAAAAAGCTATGGTAACGTCTCTAAATTATAGAACTACTCCAGGTGGACGATCCACCAGCGTGCAAAGTACTGTCAGTGGGCCTACAGATTCTGGGGAGCCTGCAACCATGCCAAAGGAGTAGTCGGAGTCTTCTGAAAATTCTCTGAAAAAATCTCCTCTTTGAAAATTTAACCATAAAACAAACAAAAAAAATCTTAGCAACCTTTAATGAAAATTCCCTTTTAAAATCGGTAAATTAAAGAAATTAACAAACACCCTTTACAAACACAAAATGGTCATGAGAACTATGCAAGAAACCTGTTTCTCAGATGATTCCCCTCATGAGTCTCAAGGCATACAAACCCTAAAATCCAAAACTTCAAAGAAAATGTCTAATTCAGTCCTCACTTAGGAATGGCCTTCATTATCAGCAAGAAGAACCTCGACTAATTGCTGATTTCAACCCCATTTCTAATAGGCTATCCACTCTCATCTTATAAGACTCGTATTTACAATTATTTATACATAGTGTTTATCATTAACAGTTTAAGAAGCAAATGGGAAGCATTGTACCACACTACCTATCTTAAAAGACATACGAAGTTATTTCCGTATTCTTTCAATAAACTTTTTGTTTTTCTCTCTTCTTCTGCTTTTCGTTGAGGTAGTAATATTCTTGTGTCAGAACATAGATTCCACCACAAAAACACAAAACATGAACCCAGCAAAGTACATTACACCACTTTGGGGGGGGGGGGGGGTGTTCTGTTGCCCTCCCAACCTCTGCAACATCCTAGTTTATCCTTAAGCCACCCCGAAACCCAGCTCACTGCCACAGGGATCATATCCTTGTGGAAGATCCCACTGCAAGACCTGTCCAATCCACCCACACAGCACTTCCTATTCCAGTCCTGTCACAGGCTTATCCTACCCTATCAGAGGCCGGGCCACCTGTGAAAGCAGCCACGTAATTTACCAACTGTGCTGCAAACACTGTGCAGCTTTCTATATTGGCATGACCACCAACCAGCTATCCATTAGGATGAATGGCCACTGCCAAACTGTGGCCAAAACGAGGTGGACCTCCCTGTGGCACAGCATGCAGTGGAGCACAGGCTTGATTTCAATGGCTGCTTCACAACCCGGACCAACTGGATCCTCCCATCCACCACCAGCTTTTCTGAACTACACTGATGGGAGTTATCCCTACAATACATTCTCCGATCCCAAAATCAACCAGGCCTCAACCTATGATAACTTACCTTTCTTTTTCCCCCCATACCTTACAGTTGGTGCGCCTCGGTTGCACAGTGGTAGAGTGCCAGACTACAAATCCAAAGGTCGCGGGTTCGATCCCCGCCAGGTCCTAAGATTTTTATCTGTCACTGTCCACTTCTTTCACCTCTGGCAGTACTGCTCATGTGAAAAATACCGAGTAGCACTGTGGTTCGGAACCCACGTTAAACTGTAGGTCCCCCTATAACTGGCTGGGTAAGTCAGTTCGAAGGTCGGAGGAAGGCAACGGCATACCACCTCCAAACAGGACCATGCCTAGTAAAGCACTATGGTGTTCAAACCAATCTTCGGATTGTGGACTGCTTTACCTTACCTTACAGTTCTTACCTCTCTATCCCAAACTTCACCTATTTTGAGTGGTGCATGAAGTGTGTGTGTATTTTGTTTATTTAATTTTTCTCCCCCCACCCGCCTCCCCACTCCATTCCAAGCTGCATCTCGTTATTCCCATCCAACCCACCCCCACCACTGTGATGTAACCTTCCTATCCCCTCTCCCCTCCCCACCCCTCCCGTCCCCGATTTACTTGCGACAGAGCGTGATTTGAAGTGCGGCAGCCGGAGGTGATGGTTGTATGACTGTGTTGTGTGACTGCGTGAGTGTTCTATTTTCTGAAGAAGGCCATGGCCGATAGCTGGAAGTGTATGTGTGTGTCTTTTGTATGTGCCTGTCGCAGCTCGTCGTCATGTCTTTGCGATGAGTTGTAAACTGTCCTTACTATATCATTTATTCCAACCTGGACTTTCCATTGTTATATTTTGTTAAACATAAACAACATTTGCAGGGAGATGGTCAAAGTATTTAATTCTGTTATATTCAAATGTATAAAATTTTGGAAGGGAAATTATATTTTAAAGATGAGGCATTAGGATGCGTGGAAGGATACAATTTTGGGAGCAGAGAGAGCACACTTTTGAACACTTGGGAAGGGACTTGTAACTTGGATGTGGTGGTGAAGGTTGTGATGCTGTGCGGTCTGAAGCCGCATTATGAACCTGTGATTTGAAGAGATAGGCATGTATGGACTTACAAAATTTACGGGACTGTGACTGAAGAACTTAGTCTCCTGGTGAACAGTGATAAGCTATGCACAGTAGTAGGGCTGTGGAACTGTGATAATTCAGCAATCGTGTACTCGTGTGATTACAAACTGTGTTTTATAACAAATACTTTAATCACTGATTAATTAGTAACTGAAATGTTCTATGGACTACACTATTTTAGGAGTGACAATTTGGAACTTTTACTATTGACTACATCTGATACTTATAGTGCCTCTCATGACCAATAATTGGGGAAATATTCAGTTATTTACCAATATATAAAGTAGGACCACCTCCGCATTTTCATGACAAGAAAGGGAAATAAACTCTATTTATAAAGAATTACTTTGTCAGTGAATCACTTCTTTATCTTAAAATCCATTTTGTTGGTCATTCAGAGATTTAATTTATGTTTGTTATATATACTTTCATATCATCATATGCAGATTGATAGACTGGCTAAACTACAGATTAATTATTGATCTTGTTTAAACAGATAGGGTAGCTGTTTAGGGCATAGAAGCTGACATACATAACTCACCCCTATGAACAGAGACGATGAGCCATAAACTTTTTACTACCCTGAGTTATGTATTGCCCAATTCTTATTGGTGAGTACCAATAGGAAGGTCGCAACCTGCTTCATTAAATTTGCACTTTTCATTGTCAACAATTAAACAGTTTTTTATGCACCTCTTTACATTTCACTGACAGTCCTTATTACCTTGCCAGTAAAGACCCTACAACAAAAAGAAGGGATTCATTATTGTCTGTAGGCAAAATGCATATTTCATTTATCTTTGCCCCCCTTCAAATTCCCTACACAAAATTATATTTTGAATTAATTGTGCAATAGATGGCATATGTTTAACAGATATATTTAAGTAGTTCTTCACTGCACTGTGGCTAGAACTTTTATTATGGGTGATTAGTATTGAAGAGGAATGTAACTGAGCAGTTGTTGCAGTGTTGATGAATAAGAGATTTAAGGAATTGTTTTTCTTTCTTCTTAAAATAGAAATATAGAGTTTGAAAAGTAATATGAGTGCCTGTTTCATAATCTATTATTGTGGTTTATTTAATGTTCATTTTAATTACACATAAATGAATGGTTACTTTTCAAAATATTTTGCAAACACATCTCTTATGTTTTCTTCTTGAGTTGAAGTTCTCCCTTTCCTACCAGCTAGCACAGTCTACCCTCTTTCTAGCTCGAGATAAGTAGTCATTAGCTTGTAGTGTTACCTGAGGTACACAAGCAAAGCAGGAGTCTCATATGCATAAATGACAAAGGGAGTCTTGGTCTGCATGGAATACTTCATGATGATTTATCAGATCAATGAAACCGAAGAGATGAGATGCTTTTTGCAAAGTCCTCCAATGTCAACAACAATGCAATTGTAGTTAGCAACAACGGTAAAGCAGTCAGCAAATTGGTTTGAACACCACAGTGCTTTACTAGGCATGGCCCTGTTTGGAGGTGGTATGCCATTGCCTTCCTCCGACCTTCGAACTGACTTACCAAGCCAGTTATAGGGGGACCTACAGTTTAACGTGGGTTCTGAACCACAGTGCTACTCGGTATTTTTCACATGAGTAATACTGCCAGAGGTGAAAGAAGTGGAAAGTTACAGATAAAAATCCCAGGACCTGGCAGGGATCGAACCCGCGACCTTTGGATTCATAGTCTGGCACTCTACCACTGTGCAACCGAGGCTCATCAACAAGGATTTGTAAAACCACAGAAAAAATGCTGCTATTAAATATAAAACCTTTAACTAGAGTTGAATGTACAGGTTACAGTAATGTGTTTCCCATCAAGACAGCCCATTGGACATTGCGAAAGTATATCTCAATTATTCATCAATAATGGAGGATAGGTAACAACTCACCGTAAAGAGGCTAGCTGAGCTGCTGACAGACATGAAAATAGATAATCACATCCACACAACTTAAATTTTCGGCCATGGCCTTCATCAGAAAAAGAAACACATGCATTCACACAATCATTCAGACAACTATACACACACAACTATCATGTCCGGCCACTCCAGCAACACAAGTTAGACTGTAGACACATTCTAACTTGTGTTCTTTTTCTAACGAAGGCCATGGCCTAAAATTTAAGTTGTGTGGATGTGATTATCTATTTTCATGTCTGTCAGCAGCTCAGCGAGCCTCTTTACAGTGAGTTGTTACCTATCCTCCATTATTGATATTCCTATCGTATTTTCCATTGTTAAAATTTTCACAAGTATTTATTTATTTTTAGGTTTCCAGGAATTGGAACTGGCATTGCAATGTCTTTAATTCATCCCATTATAATCGACTTAGCCTTATGGAAGCTATCTATTTGGTCAAGTGTACATCCGGATACCAGAAGCTCTACCTATGTAGAACTATTGAATCATATCTTCCTAAAAATATTTCTTGTATTAATGATAACAGTAATGGTTTTTAATTTTAAAAAATGAAACTGAATGAAAAAATGATTTCTACAGGAAATTGTAATGTGTGTTCAAAATTTAAGTGTGCCAAAAAATAAATTGCTCCGCCAATTAATTGAAATCCTAACACAAAATCTGCATAAAGTTAAGAACTGTAATTAGTGCAAAATACTAACCAGGAGATAAATTCCAAGTTATTGGTGTTGTTGCATTTACATTTAAAGTTATGTGCCTGCATTTATGTGTTTAGAAATTTAATTGGTATAGCAAAAGCAACGCACCATTCAATCAATCTACTTCAAATAGTTTTGACTGTACTGATCTTGCTGATGGTATTCACAATTGAACATAACTGTTGGAGACATGTTTCACTGATTTAATCCAAGTTGACCACGGCTAGCACAAAAATGTGAACTAAATGTAATAAATCGACATAAAATCTCAGGGACATTTTAGCAGAGCTATAAATGAAAAAAGTAATTATTCAACGAAAGAGAAGTTATTTAAACAGCATGTCTTCAACAATTAGTTTTTTTCCTAAAATGGTGGTGGTAACCATAATTATTGTTTGCTGTAATTTTAAACACATCTTACATTAGTGATGGGGAAAGAAAAATGAACTTTGATTAAGTAAATCCAATTATGAAATTAAAATGAAATCGTCCTTATTATTAGTAAACATCTTTCACCATCTACACTTACATTTTACAATCTGAGGCATCTAGAATCTTCCTACGAAATCAGAGCAAATGGACAATGTGTCCGAACGCTACAACCTCCTATCAGAAAGAGAGAGTGGATCAGCCTACAGCAGCAACCACTTTCTAAAAGAACGTATGAAAACTTCTTCATTAGATTGTTTAACAGAGAGTACTTTTTTTAAATCTATATATTCACAGTTCTGCATCAACATTTAAAAATTGTTCATAGCATCCTACTTTATTTTATACAAAAAATGCAAATTATGACAATTTTTTAATTGTTCGTTTTAGCACTTTCCTTTTTGAGGAGGCACATGTAACACTACACTATGAATATATTTAAAGATTATTGCAATATATTACGAAAATACCTTGTTATTCCTTGTGGATCAGTCTGTCAAAGTAATTCTGTTTGTAAAAGTTTCGTAAAAGCATTGATGTAAAGGATTGAGCAATTATTCATATTATAATACGGATTTTCCTACAAACCTTTCCGGAAGTTATTTAAATTACACTTATCAATTTGTCATGGTCTGTGTTGCGGTACCTTCATAATAGAATATTAATATACAATGTGGGTTCACTATTAAAGCTTGTTCACCTAAAATATACATTAAACGAACAGACATAAATGTTTAAAAATAATTTAAGAAAAATTAATGACTAATTCTCTTTCCTATTGTATAATTTTACGTAATAAGTTGGAGTGTAAATTCAGAGAAAACTTCATAATGGATTTGTTAGAATATTCTGTCCCGTTACATCTGCTTGTAACAATGTTTTGTGATATGAAAATTATAAAATTTTAATTTATGCAAACAAACTGACATTGCTCTAATCATAATTTCTTACACATCTAATTTCTACTTTTATCTGTTATAAAAATACTCTTGGTTTATACTGAATAATCTGTTATGCCTCTTATTTGTGAAAAATATACTCTTATTCTTACGCAAGCTGAATCAAGTATCACTATTGTATAATCTTGATTCCAGAACATTCTGGAATCCAGCATTGTTTATATAAACACATGTGCTATGGCACTTGAGTAGTCTTGTACTTGACTTAGTAGTAATGAGGTAGTCGGAGGGCAAGTCATGTAATAAGTCAATCTTTGAGAACAATCACCGATGCAATAAAAATTTATATGTCATGTAGCACATTTTGTAGTTTCTTTGATGTCCAAGAACCCAGGAAAGATTATATATAATGATTGCAAAATGATTGTAGGTGAGCTGGCGGCATGGCAAAAGAATATCAGATGATGTAATTTGTATCTTCTGTATTTGATGTAGCTTAGAATACATTACACCATATCACTTCCAGTGTTTCCTTGGTAATACTTTCCCACCAGAAACTAAATGCTGGTCCTCTGAACAATAAAGGGAATATGTATCTGGAATAAAATAGTTCAAGTAAAGCAATTTTATGAACTATATGAATGAAAACAGAATCCTAAAAATAATGTCTTTGTTACCTAATAAAAAAATGAAAATTATAAATTACTTGAGAATGGTCATTTGAGTCTTGATTGCGATATGATAGTACACACTGCCAATAGTGGAAGAGATACTACAGAGGAAGCTGGAATTGATGATTTATCTCAAAGTACAATGCAATAAGAAGAACAATATAGTAATGGGACAGTTTACAACTCGCTGCAAAGACGTGACGACGAACCACAACAGGCACACAAAAAAGACACACGCATACAACACTTTCACCTTTCGGCCATGGCCTTCATCAGAATTAGGAACAGTCATGCAACCACAAAGGCACACAATACAGTCACACAACCATCAGCTCTGGCTGCCGCACTTCAAATCACGCTCTGCAGTGGCAGCCGGAGCTGATGATTGTGTTGTGTGAGTGTTTCTAATTTTGAAGAAGGCTATGGCCGATAGGTGAAAGTGTTGTATGTGTGTGTCTTGTTTGTGTGCCTGTCGCGGCTCATCATCATGTCTTTGTGGTGAGTTTTACACTGTCCTATTACTATATTGTTAATTCCGATCTGGGCTTTCCATTATTAGATTTTGCAAGAAGAGTTTGATGAAACTATAAGTTGCCACAAATAAGGAAGCAAAGTGACCTGAATTCTAAATTTAACCAGCAAATTATGTTAATTGACAGGAAAATATGTTTATTAGCAGAGGTCATCTGATGATGGATATCGGATAACAATTATGAAGCTTTTACATTGAGGCCAAAACAATGGAACAATTGAAACTGCATCTTAGAAATACAGTTTAACAAATTTTGAATTTGTTTATGTATGTACTGCAGACAACTTTATTTCTTGTGTATTCTTAGATTAATTAAATTGAATTACTTCATATAATTGCAAGATTTATATAGTTTTGATGAAATTTTCAAAAATGTTGTTAATTTCTATGTAAAATCAAGGTAACTTCTCATCTTTTGTATGAATAAAAGCATGGTAAATGATAATTCAAATCGCCTTCCCTTAGAGTAACTATAAAGTGTTCTTCAGGAAGAATTTACTGTTGAGGACAGTTACATCAATCTTTGTAAACTGGAATTATATTTTATTCAAGATGAATGTATCAGTATCTATTTGGAAATATTCACAGAATTTGTCAATATAAAGCTGAGTTTGTGAAACAGTGTATGATACTCACCTGCTTCAAGGTGACTCCTGTTGATTTGATACACACTGGTCTTCATCCCTCTCTTCATTTCATGATGTACATTGTGTACCTGTCGCCATTAAAATGCATAAACAGATCCTCAAGTGAAAGTGCCATGAGCCCATCTTGTAGTCCTGCCAGGAGCAATGCACTATAGCTGCCACCAGCTACAATCGTACAATGTCACCATGTGTTTAGTCACTGTCAAGCTTAAGTGGGAAGTAGTTCACTATGGACATACCCTTATGCAAGGGAGAGTGCATGAAAGTTGATCACTTAAAATTCTGCAATTCTTAATAATAACCTTCCTTTTAAGAATTAGGTTGTTGCTTGTTCCGAATAAGCAAACAAAAGCATTCCCCTCTTTTCAATAGTATTCCAGTTATCTCTTTTCCCATTCAGTTGCACTTCAGAATCATCTAGGAATCTTTATGCTCTGCCATTCTCAAAAGGTGATGACTCCAATTTTCGCAATATTGTTGAATTTTTTGTACATCTACATCTACATAAATACTCTGCAATTCGCCATAAGGTGTGTGGCGGAGGGTACACTGTACCACTACTAGATATTTTCTTTCCTATTCCACTCCCAAATTGAACGAGGAAAAGAAGTATGCCTATATGCCTCCGTACGAGCCCTAATTTCTCTTATCTTGTCTTTGTGATCTTTACGCAAAATGTAAGTAGGCGGCAGCAAGATCATACTACACTCAGCTTCAAATTCCGGCCCTCTAAATTTACTTAACAGAAATTCATGAAAAGAACGTCGTCTTTCTTCCAGCAATCCCCAATTGAGTTGTCTGAGCATTTCCATGACACTCACGCATTGGTCGAACCTACTGGTAACAAATCTAGCTGCTCGCCTCTGAACCGCCTCTATGTCTTCCTTTAAACTGATCTGCTACAGGTCCCAAACACTTGAGCAATACTCAAGACGTGGTCGTACAAGCATTTTATACGTGGTCTCCTTTACAGGTGAAGTACATCTTCCCAAAATTCTCCCAATAAACCGAAGTTGGTTGTCCGCTTTACTCACAACTGTCCTTACATGCTCGTTCCATTTCATATCGCTCTGCAATGTTACGCCTAGATATTTGAACGACGCGACAGCATCAAGCAGCTCACTACTAATGCTGTATTCGAACATTATGGGATTGCTTTTTCTACTCATACGTATCACCTTACATTTTTCTACATTGAGAGCTAGCTGCCATTCTTCGCACCAACTAGAAATTTTGTCCAAGTCATCCTGTATGCTATTACAGTCAGTTACAGATGACACCCCCCCATACACCACAGCAACATCAGCAAACAACCGCAATTACAACTTACTCTGTCCATCAGATCATTTATATAGATAGAAAATAATGGCGGTCCTATCACACTCCCGTGGGGCATGCCTGACGATACACTCGTCTCTGATGAACACTCGCCGTCGAGAACAACATACTGCGTTCTATTACTTAGGAAGTCTTCCAGCCAGTCACAAATCTGTGAACCTATTCCATAAGCTCGTATCTTCGTTAGAAGTCTGGAGTGTGGCACCGCGTCAAACGCCTTTTTGAATTTGAGAAAAACACAATCCGCCTGTTGCCTTCCATCCATGGCTCGCAAGATGTCATGTGAGAAAAGGGCAAGCTGAGTTTCACATGAACGATGTTTCCTAAACCTGTGCTGATTCATGGAAAGAAGCTTTTCCATTTCAAGGAAATTTACTATATTCGAACTGAGAATATGCTCTAAAATTCTACATGAAACTGATGTCAATGATATTGGCCTGTAGTTGTGTGGGTCAGTTCTCTTTCCTTTCTTATAAACGGGAGTCACCTGCGCTTTTCTCCAATCCAATGATATTGGCCTGTAATTGTGTGGGTCAGTTCTCTTTCCTTTCTTATAAATGGGAGTCACCTGCGCTTTTCTCCAATCACTAGGAACTTTGCGCTGAATTAAAGATTCACGATAAATTCAAGCTAATGTACGTGGAAAATATTTAAATACTTTCTTATTTTGTCATTTATAATCATATTTCTCCTTGTGTAATCCTTTGTCTTTTTCAGGAAATTCATCTTTGAAGTTTGAATTTAACTTTCTTGCCTTTTTGTGGTAACCCAGCTTTAGGGTGCATTTACGCTGCCAGCCCATTGGCATGGGCATGATGATGGTACGTGAAACCCAGGTTTTACCATGTGCACCTAGGCATTGTAGGACCGCTTTCACTGTCAGGTTATACCTATTGTCTCACTGCCATTGATCATTATACTCATTGGCCGGTAGTGTTCCTTATGACTGAAATTACCACTGAAACTGTTGTGACCACTTTCTTCAGAGGCTGGATTGCATGTTTTGGAGTACCTTTGCAAGTTAGAACAGATCAAGGGAGAGAATTTGACTCTTCTGTTTAAGGCACACGCCTGTCTATTATGTATGAAATGCATGATGACAGCAGAATACTACCCACCGTCAAACAACCTAATTGAAAGAATGCACAGACAGTTAAAGGTGTCCCTGTGAACACACAAAGATGGACTGAAAAGCTGCCTATCATCCACCACATCTGCAGAACTTGTGTGTGGCTAACTGGTTTGTCTACCTGGTGAGTTCTTTGGCAACGTGCCAGTTGACCACATTGAACCATCAGATTTTGTGTTAGAACTGTGCACTCATTTCTGGCAGTTATGACCTGTGGTGCCAAGGCAGCAAATAAGTCACCATCTATTTGTTTTCAATGAACTAAGAAAATGTGATTCTTTTTTTGTGCGACACAATGCAGGGCGCAAACCATTTCAACCACCATATGACAGACCCTATTGTGTACTCAGTAATAAGAGAAGACATTTACAATATATATAATGGATACACCCCTCACTGTCAGCATTGACAGACTAAAAACAGCCTTCAGTATCTCTTTCAGTGACAGAACCGTACCTGCAGACCCAATGAATATATCACCTGCTCTGCTTCCTACCAACGGTCAACCATAATGGCCGACCTGTTGTGATCCATTCTTGATGACATGTCAAATTCAACCCAAAATATCTTTAATACTACAGGGAAGAGTGATGAAATGTGTTGCTTTATCGAAGTGGGATTACTCTGTGCATAACATATCTCTGACTTGTGTCTGTTCCTTGATATATATATATATAATTACTCTGTCGTTGTTAATCAGTTTGTGCATAAGGTGCAGTTGATTGTATTATGGTGTTAATAAATTGTGTTAAATCATGCAACAATAGGAATGACAATGGAGGCAATAGGAATAATAATTCGAACCAGAATCATGAAGGAAATAATAGACTTTTGTGAACAGGAACAGATAGTGGGACAATAATAACAGATATAAAAAACAGGATAACAGACCACCCAGGCAGGGAAACTGAGAGGTCCCCTTCTGGAGGCCTGTCAGTCTGTGGCAAACAAGTGGCATCCAAATTAGGCTAATTCATTCAGAGGAAAAGATAGATATGGACCAACAGGTAGAGTGTTCAGTAGTAGAGAATACCATAATGTAAAGAAGATAAGATTTGATGCAAATTTCTGGGAAGTTATAAATAAGAATGCTAGCATAAAACAGATGTGAGTAATGAAACTGAAAAGGTAGCGATAGACAATAAATCCATTTGTAATGTGTATTAGCAAACTGAAATTGTATCTGATAGAGAATGTAATAAAGAAAAATGGTCAAATGTTTGTATATCTATAGGACTCAACTATGCTTGCCATCAGTCCCTAGGCTTACAAACTACTTAAACTAGCTTTTGCTAAAGACAACAAATACACCCATGCTCGAGGGAGGACTCAAACATCCAACGGCGAGCAGCGGCACGCTCCACAGCTAGACACCTTAGAACACTTGGCCACTCCACCACGGCAGAGAATGTAATCAATTTGGACTAGTAGAACTGTTAAGTGAGACAGGGCAAGATGTACAGCATACAGAGAGTGGTGTAAGTTGTAGTGTTAGTGAAAATGTAAATCCAGCATTGAGAAATGATCTTATGTATAGCGACAATTATGTTTGTTCTGGAGACGTGTGAAGTATCTTGTAAGGAAATGGACACAACGAGTTAATGAAGGATCTTGATGGTATGGTACATGTTGAGATGAAGGATAGTGACATATTTAGTGAAAACTGTGAAACAGATAGTGACTATGAGGAGAGGTTTGTGAAGAAGGTGAAAGTAATTTAATTGCTGGGAGTATTGATGAAGTATTAGATGATGAGGATATGTTGAAGAAAGTAGTATATTATGATAAAATTATAGATCATATGAGGGTTGGAACTTAAATAGTGGTGACACTATACAATGGAATCTATTGTTGCTTTATTTTATTTATTGTATGGCATATGACAGCAGCATATATACAAATATAATTAAACAAAGAACAAGAAAATATATACAAATATCAGTAAAAGATTGTACAAGAGCTCATTTTCGGTACATGTGAGTGATCAATGATATATTATGACAGAACACTTAAAATTACGACATGTGTCTCGTGTGACAAGCTTTTGGCTACACATCAATGTCCAGATATTGAATCCATTTCATAGCCTGAGTTGTGGCTTCTATAAAGTCAGCAGAGCAACTATATTTTCTTTTTGGACACACACGATGTGGTCCAGCGTCTGCTCAGGTGCTCCACAATCACAACTTGGGCTGTCCGTGAGTCCTCACTTATAAAGCATGACCTTACATCTGGTATGGCCACTTCTGATGCGATTGAGCTTAGTCCAGTCTTTTCTTGCGAAGTTGAATCCTTTTAGTTCTTTTGAAGGATCACTTATGAGGGGATGATTACAGACTGAATTCTCCCACTCCTTTTTCCAGTTCTCTTTTAGGATGAAGGTGACCTCTCCTCTTATATGGCAGTTATTCCATATCGGCTTTCGTGATTTCAAATGGTAATTTGGCAATTTTTTTATTACATCCTGCATAGGTAAACATTTTCCTTCATTTATTTTTACTATTTTTTCCTATTCTTTAAAAGATGTTTTTTGTCTTCTTAATTTTGGTGCATCTATATTAGCAATGATG
The DNA here is from genome assembly GCA_026315105.1 of Locusta migratoria. Classification (NCBI taxonomy): domain Eukaryota; kingdom Metazoa; phylum Arthropoda; class Insecta; order Orthoptera; family Acrididae; genus Locusta; species Locusta migratoria. The sequence goes on from CM048744.1 coordinate 599,833,867, forward strand.
GAGAGCCACGGTGTTGGAATAGACTTTAATGTGCCGGTGATTATCCGCATCATTTCGTGGAGCTGTATGTCTACCTTGTTGGTGTGGTGGCTTCTCTCCCAGACCGGAGCACAGTATTCGGCAGTGGTGTAGACTATCAATGTTGCTGCTGTTCGCTGTGTGGATGCATTTGCACCTCAAGAACTTCCCGCCAGTTTCCTAATAATATTATTTCGCGTTGTTAGTTTCTGGCCAACATTTTTAAGGTTTTCTTTATAGGTGAGGGATCTATCAAGTGTAACACCCAGATACTTACGATGGAAGTTGTGTTTCACTCTCTATTGGTTAAATAACACAGACAATTGTTGATTGGCACAAACTTTAGTCTTAGCTGGATTTGGGCACAAACACCACCTTCTGTAGTATTTGCTAAGGACTTCAAGGTCATCCATTAGAGTCTTTTCACCTTCTTCGAGAGATTTGCTTTGTACTGCTATGGCCAGATCATCCGCATATCCGAATTTTTGGCTTACTGTGTAAGGCATATCACTGGTATAGAGGTTGAATAATAATGGAGGCAGTACTGAGCCTTGAGGTAATCCATTCTTGATCTTAAAGGATTTACTTATTTCAATTCCACTTGTTACTTTAAAACAGTGATTTGAAAGCATGTTTTTAAGGAGAGTCATGAGTCAAAGGCATGGGATCACTTTCTTGAGTTTCAGAATGAGTCCATCCAATCATACAGTATTGTAGGCAGCTGTTAAGTCTACAAATGTGACTGATGTTTTCATTTCTCTCTGAAAGCCAGCTTCTATGTATGATGTCAGAGCCAGTACCTGCTTGCAACAGCTGTGATTGCTGCTGAAGCCTGCCTGGAATAATGGTATCACTTCATATACAGCCTTGTAGATATGGTTGTATATGAGTCTTTCCAGCAGTTTGAAGCTTATGCTAAGTAATGCTATTGGCCGATAACTAGATGGCTCTTTGGCAGGTTTACCAGGTTTGAGTATTGCTATTGTGTGAGCTGTTTTGAATTGCTGTGGTAGCTTACCAATGCTGAGTATGTCGTAGAAGTCTCTTAGCCAGGTTACTCCATTCTTACCAAGGTGTTTGATGAATTCTGGAAAGATCCCGTCCATGCCAGAGGCTTTCCTAATTTTGAGACTCCTAATGGCTTCTGTTATTTCATTCTCTGTAAAGGGGTTTGAATAATAGGGGTGAGGTTGCAGATTTTTGTCCACTTAATCCAGCTCTTTCTTTACTTCAGCTGCAGTTGATTGGTGTAGGGGAACATTTTCTGCTCTCTGTTTAATGTGCTGTGCTATCTGTAATGTTCTTAAAGTTGGTTCATTGATGGTTTTGGAGGAAGCAGAGCCCAATTTTCTTAATAGTAACCATGCTTTTCTGCTGGAGTGGGTAAAATTCATTTATGATGTTTCTGGTTTAATGATTCCAGCATTTGTTTTCCCTTTTTGCTGTCACCATTCTGGCTGTGGTCTTGGTATAACTTTTCAGTGACTTTGTCCCAGCAGGGAACATAATCTTTACAAAAGACTTGGGGTATGTTTCTCTTAGCAGCACCAATTATAATCCCTATAAATCGTTCATAGTTTTCTACATTGGGTTTGATCCAGCGTATATTGTCTTTGGTTTCTTTGGTATATTGCGACCAGTTTGCTTTTTGAAAGTTCCATCGTTGCTTTCTGATGGAATTTATTAATGAGAGTTCTATACCCACGGTAACTACCATAGGCCTGTGCTGGCTGTTCGGGAAGCTCTTTAGCACTCTCTTTGTGTGTGGTAGAAGGGTACTATTAGTGTCCTTGCTAACAATACACAAGTCAGGGTTGGTGTCTGTGTTCCATCATTCAGACCGCAAAGTTTTCAACTCCTTGGCATCGTAGCTCACATATAGATTTTCTTTTTCTATCCAGCTAGTTTTTCACCATTTCCATCAATGTTGTTGTAGCCCCAATTTGTATGTCGACTGTTCAAATCACCTATATATATATGCAGGGGTGAGTTAAAGTTGGGAGTACCGGATTTACCCAGGTTGTATCGGGTGGTTTGTAAATAGCCATTATGGATATACTGTTAACTTCAATGGTTATGGCTTCAATATCGTCTTGGCATTCTTCATTAATTATTCTATAGTGACTGAGAGCATTCCTGATATATACAGCTGACCCATGGATGGTAGATGGGATGTGCTTTATCAGTTTGTATCCTGTAATATTAATTCTTGTTACAGGAGCTTCTGGTGGCTGGTGAGTTTCTTGAAATGCTATTACATCAATGTTATTATCGGTTGCCAATCTGCTTAGGTACTCGTATTTGTCTTTGGAAAGTCCTTCTACATTAATTTGTAAGATTAATTTGTTGTTGCTGATAGCACACGTTGTTGATATACCTACCTTACCTCCGAGCAAATGGACTCGCTCGTTCCATGTCACCAGCGTGTGCACAATTGAGTCACTTGTGAGTGAGCAGTCTAATGTAACGGTCACACTGTGTTTTTGAAACAGAAATAATGGGGTTGGATCAAGATGGAATGTGCCAGAGGTCGTACACCATGACAGTGTCATCAAGGTCTTCAAGAGACGTGCAGGGAATCAGCATTGCCATAGAGAACAGTGGCATGTTGAGTATAAGCCTTCAACGAAGATGGGCAAACTGTGGCAGGCTTGCATCAGGCAGGTCATCGTAGTGTCTCTGAAGAAGAATTGCTTCTAGTTGATTCTGAAGGTGAAAGAACAACTTCATGGCATTTGCTTCAGAATCTTTCCAGAGATATGACAGACAGGAGACAGCTCCATTCGCACCATCAACAGAACAGGCTCTTCTAATGGTTTACTACACCTTCCTCGTCACTGGCAATGGGTTCTACACAACGTTGGTGGCTACTTTCAAGGACAGTAACAGGTGAAAACATGTAATGCTTTTTATTGGTTGTTAATAAATAGTTGCCACTATTTAATTTCCAACCCTTGTATGTCAGTTGTGAATTTTTCAATAAACTTTAGTTGCTGGTATTGCTGAGGCAAACATCTTTCATTGAATTTAGAAAAGTGAAAGTTGTTTTTGTGGTCTTCAGTCCACAGACTAGTTTGATGATCTCCAAGCTACCCTGTCCTGTGCAAGCCTCTTCATCTGAGAATACGTACAACAACCTACATCCTTTTGAATCTGCTTACTGTATTTGTCCCTCAGTCTCCCTCTATGGTTTTTACCTCACACACTTCCTTCTAATGCTAAGTTGACAATTCCTTAATGTCTCAGAATGTGTCCCACCAACCTAACCCTTCTCTTAGTCAGGATATGCCAGAAACTCCTTTTCACCCCAATGCTGTTGAGCACCTCCTCATATTGAAAGCTTCTATTATCTTTTTATCTGAACTCCTTATTGTCCGCATTTAACTCCCATACAATGCTAAACTCCAGACAAATGCTTTCAAAAAGGACTTCCTAACATTTAAACTAATATTGGATGTCAACAAATTTTGCTTCTTCAGAAACACTTTTTTTCCCCATAGCGATTCTGCATTCAATATTTTCTTTACTTCAGCCATAAGAAGTTATCTTGCTACCCAAATAACAAAACTCATCTACTACTTTTACTTTCTCATTACCTAATCTAATTCCTTCAGCATCGCCTGATTTTCTGACACTACATTCAATTACCCCCGTTTTACTCTTGTTAATGTTCATCTTATACCTTCCTTTCAAGACACTATCCATTCCGTTTAATTGCTCTTCCAGGTCCTTTGCTGCCTCTGACAGAATTACTATGTCATCAGCAGACCACAAGGTTTTTATTCCCTATCCCTGGACTTTAAATAGGAAAGTTATAGGCTTATTATCTGTACATACTGTAAATGTTCTGGCTTCAGCATTTGGCCTAAAATGTCTTATGGCTCTACAGATGGGTAGCAATTCACAATCATAGGCACTCCACTTAGTGCTTCCGTGAGAAAAAACCCAAAGGCTACCAACTATTCTAACTTCCTGGTGAGTGACTGCAACTATAGCCAGTTGGCTAGCGTCTACTACTATTGCTAATGGCACATTATGAACTGGGTGGGATAACAGAACTGCATTGTGTAAAGAAGTCCTTACCTCTTCGAAGGCATATTGCATTGCATATGTCCCTGGTAAGGGATGTCTGCCTGTCATGTTGCTGCCTGTTAGTGAATCTGCCAGCGGTGCCTGTATCTCTGCTCTTGATAAATGGCGTCGGTAAAAACTTTCAGTCCTCAAGAATCTTCTTAATTACTGGTAGTCTGTCAGTCGGAGAATGCTTTTAATGATTTCTATCTTGTTTTTAAGAGGACAGATACCTGCAGCTGACAGTGTGACTAAGAAGTGTCACCTGTTTTTGGTGTAGGATGCTTTTTGCCTCTTTTACCAATAGGCCATACTTATGTATCCTGTTGAACAAAGGTGCTCCTCATGTATATCACCTGTCTTTGAGAATATCAAAATGTTGCCAAGGTAGAAGAAACAGGAATCCATGCGTCTTAGTACTTTATCTACAAACCTTTGCTATGAATTCTTCAAGCCAAAAGGCATGCAAAGGTATTCAAACAGACCAAAAGATGTTATCATAGCCATCTTGGGGATAACTTCCTCTGGTACTAGAATCTGATGACATGCTTCTTTGCAGTTACTTTGATGAAGAATGTAGCGCCAGCTGAAACATTTGTGAAATCGTTTAGATCAGGTATGGGATAGTGGTCAGATATAGTTTGTGCATTCAGAGCACAGTAATCCCCACAAGGTCTCCATGTGCCATTTTTCTTCTTAACCAGGTGTAATGTGATGCCCACGCAGTGACAGACCTCCACATTATGCCTGTTTCTAGCATTCCTACAAATCCTGCTTTCACTTCTGCATATTGGCCATGTGCTACCCTTCGAGACATTTGAAAAATTGGTGTAACATGTATCGATTTAATGTGGTGCACCTGAAATGTAATTCTTTCTGAAATTAGGTGAGAAACTCTAATATATTTTCTGGGTTAATTACCTTGTAGAGTGATGAGACAGCATTATTGAACTCTCTCTTCACTGTCCATCTCAATTGAAGAAGTTGGTACACCAACGTCTGCCAGTATGAATCTGCATACGAATATTGTTTTGAAACCTAGGTCCACAGTTTCTTCACACTCATAGGTTGTGATGGATGAGTTGTTAACTGGCATGAGGGGAAAATGTAAACCTGTTGCTGCTGTCCTTTCTTCCTGAATGGTATCATACTCACTAAGCCGTGTCATTTCGGCTCGCCTAGTGTTTGTCATCTTTCACCCCTTGCTTCCTTTCTTCTGGACTGGTGCCACTTCGAGTCCGTCGTGTTTAGGTTGGAACGGCCAACGATCCTCTGCGCGTTTGTCTGCTGTCTCTCCCGTCTAAAGTCGTTGCCATCTTGGCGCGATAAATAGGAGTGCGCAGGGCGGAAGAATGGTCAGTTCCGGCTTGTCTCTGGGGTAGTGTGATGCCTGTCATCTGATGTCAGCCGCTGAAGCCGGTCCGCAGAATTCATTTTGTCCTTGGCTACCAGAGGGAGGTACATGGCAGCTTGCCCGTCGTGTTGCTAGGAGGAAGCCTGATGCTGTCACTGCTCACAGAGGTGATTTGCTGTTCGCCTAGCTGAGGCAGGGGTGTGGTCGCTTCGTCCGTAGCACCGCGAGGAGGAAGGCCTTGTTGTCAGTCATTCCGAGGCCGTACTCCACCGTCCTTCGATGGCGTAAAACTTCGCGGCGCCATACTCTGCTGTGTGGGATTTCTAGTCCGGCTGTTTCTTCTCATCGAGATTTACAGTGCGACAGTTAAGTTTTATTCTGTCTTTTGCTAGGTAGAGCAGGACACCGGTGACTGTGTTCCCTCTCGCTTGAGCGGTGTTGTCTTGCGTATGTTTATGTGGAGTATGCCGATAGCGCCTCAGCGTTGGCATACCTCGTGTCTTCATCTTTAGTGTATTGATGTGGTTGGCGATAGTTAAACATTGTGACATTGTGAATTGCTTCAATTAAGTTTTTTGGGGACTAATGTCCACAGAAGTATTTATTTGGCGGTGTGCCCGCTGGTTGACTGTTGCCTGTGTTGTGTTTTTTTTTTTTTTTTTTTTTTTCCTAGGCAGTGCCCTTTTCCTTCCTGGAAGCCTGGTCCGTTCCTAGATCGTAGTCTTGACTGTGTTTGTATCTGAAGGTCCACCAGGACACCGGCTAGTCCCGTGTGGTTGATCTTATTAATTAAGTGAGCCTTCCTAGTCCTTTTCCTTATCATCTTTTGTTTGTGGCTGCCTCCATTGCCATTTAATCACGTCAGCTACTGTGTAAAACCTGGTCATTTCAGCCAAAGTTAGACCTGATTTTTTGCTCATTTATAGTTTGTTCTTTGAGTCTTGCATTGTTTATCATTACATACTGTGTAAAACATGATCAAGCTCAGCCAAGGTTAGATCGGATTTTTGCTATTCTGAGCTGTACATGATAGATCAATTTGCAGTTTGTTCTATGGGCCTGTACTACTGTCAAGGTTGAAGTTTGTTCGTTATGAATCTGTTTACTGAAATAACTATGCACTGTGCAGTTTAACTACCTGTGTTGCCAACTTAGTCTTAAACTTCAGTTAAAGTTTAAAGTTTCATACTTGCTACGGTTCCTTCTAAACCTGTGTATTCAAGGCTTTGGACTGTAATTCTAACCGAAGTTTAAATTTGTTTGCCAAATTTCAAAATTGCCTTGTTTAACCACTGTTGTTTAAAAGCCGATTTGTCAACTTATTCATGCTCATATTCAGGAAGGCCTGTGTTTAACTCAGTCCATATATATATATATGGTAACTCTGCCCACCATTCCACTTCCTTTATTTTTCCTTTCCCACTGTTAGTATAGTTAGGCTGTTGTGATGCACATGTGTTCGTGCAGTTGAGGTTAGAGTGATGAGTGTTGCTAAAATTATTTCAGTTGCTGAAATAAAAAAAAAAATCCTTTTCAATTTTTTTTCTCACCGCCCCCCCCCTCCCCACCACTCACATCTGAAACTGAATCTATAAGATAGAATTGATCTGCCTTCCTGTCTTGTACACATAAACTTCATAATAATGTGAGCAAACAAGCCTGATTCATTGCCTTTGTTTGCACAGCTATTTTGTTGCCAAAATCATGTCAATCTCACGCAAATGAAACATACATCTTGTAGCCGGATCACCAAAACGTTTATGATACCAACACATTGGTCAGTTCTGTTCTCTGCGAGTCTACATGGTTTTGCAGGCTGGATGGATACTTTCTGTTACTTGAGTTTGTGGTGACCTGTTTGATGCCAATTCCAACAACTGTTGCTGTGTCGCGCCAATCTGATACTGTAAACTACATCTTTGTTTGCAGAAGTTCGTATGTTGGCTTTGACGTACAGCCGCTGTTTCTCTGCTACTGATATAGCTAATTACGCGTGTGACACCTGTGATGTACACCTTGTCTGCCACTGCAAGCAATGAATGAATGAATGTCTCTCTTATCACATGCCACCACTGCTGCTGTCACCGCAGTGGAGTGGCCGAGCGCATTGAGGTGCTATGGTACGATGCTCAAGGTCATTCCCCGTTGGGGGTTCGAATCCTCCCGCATGCATGGATGTTTGTGCTGTCTTTAGTATAAGGTAGTTTATAAAAGTTTAACTGCAGTTAAGTACCTTAAGCTTAACAAATATTTCAAAAGTTGAACTGCTGCTGTCGCTGAAACTGATAGTTGCATTAGCCAAGTGTTTTGTAATATTTCATCTGGCATTGCGTCTTCTTCTATTATGCTCAGTGTGAGTAGCCAGAACTCTAATGGTGTTCTATCACCGACACGCTCGAACTGAAGTGCTTGTTGAATTTGTTGACTTAACAATTTGCACAACCCTTTAACTACAGTGTCTTAAGTTTAGTTACCGTTATTGTGATGGGGGCTTTCAAAATAACATCAAATACAATTTCAACAGCACACTTGCCTAAACTGTTAATTGCTGTAACAAACTTCATATAATCACTGGTAACGTTGTGTTGCCTAAAGGCTAACTCCAGCATTGCAAACCACAATTTGGAATTTTGTGGTAGAAACTTAGGTATTTGTGTTTTCATCTTTGTAGCGGAACCCGCAGTAACCCTGCAGTGGTCGCATGGATTACATATGTAATCCAGCTGTGCAAATTCGAATAAATCTGGAAGTCCAGAAGTGACAATGCTTCCATCCTCTATGTACTTTAGGAAGGAGTGCTGACGAACCCTTTCATTGTTGTGCGGGTGCTGATCACGTGTGGTTACCCAGGGCCGGATCTAGGGAGGGGCAAAGGGGGCAGTTGCCCCGGGCGGCAGAATTTAGAGGGTGGCAAATTTTGACCGACTCTTTTTTTTTCCAGAATGTATCTTTCTGGTATAATTTAATAAAATTAACTGACACAGCCACCCCCATGAACCACAGCAGACATTGCCGAGGTGGGGTGGCTTGCGTGCCTCAACGATGCAGATAGCCGTACCGTAGGTGCAACCACAGCGGAGGGGTATCTGTGGAGAGGCCAGACAAACATGTGGTTCCTGAAGAGGGGCAGCAGTAGTTACAGGGGCAACAGTCTGGATGATTGACTGAGCTGGCCTTGTAACATCAGCTAATGTGGCTTTGCCACACAGTTACTGCGAACGTATGAAAGCAAGGGGAAACTACAGACGTTACTTTTCCCAAGGACATGCAGCTCTACTGTATGGAAATGTGATGATGGCATCCTCTCGGGTAAAATATTCCGGAGGTAAAATAGTCCCCCAATTTGGATCTCCGGGCGGGGACTACTCAGGAGGATGTTATCATCAGCAAAGACAATACTAGCATTCTACGGATCGGAGCGTGGAATGTGAGATCCCTTAATCTGGTAGGAAAATTAGAAAATTTAAAAAGGGAAATGGATAGGTTGAAGCTAGATATAGTGGGGATTAGTGAAGTTCGGTGGCAGGATGAACAGGATTTCTGGTCAGGTGAGTACAGGATTATAAATACAAAAACAGTTGGGGTATCACAGGAGTAGGACTGATAATGAACAACAAAATAGGAATGCAGGTAAACTACTATGAGCAACACAGTGATCGCATTATCATTGTCAAGATAGATATGAAGCCAACACCGACAACAGTAGTACAGGTTTATATGCCAACTAGCTCTGCCGATGATGAGGAGATCGAAGAAATATATGAGGAGCTAAAGGAAATTATTCAGACAGTTAAGGGAGAGGAAAACTTAATTGTGATGGGAGACTGGAATTCGGTTGTAGGGAAAAGAAGAGAAGGAAAAATAGTAGGTGAATATGGACTGGGCAGGAGGAATGAAAGAGGAAGTCGCCTGGTAGAATTTTGCATGGAACATGATTTAATCATATCAAACACGTGGTTTAAGAATCACAAAAGAAGGTTGTATACGTGGAAGAGACCAGGAGACACCGGAAGGTATCAGATAGATTTTACAATGGTAAGACATAGATTCCGGAACCAGGTTATAAACTGTAAGACATACCCAGGGGCAGATATAGACTCCGACCATAACTTGTTAGTCATGAAGTGTAGGCTGAAACTGAAAAAACTGCAGAAAGGTAGGAAAATAAGGAGATGGGTCTTAGATAAATTGAAAGAAAGTGAAGTTCTGGAGAATTTCAGAGGGAGATTTAGGCAACAATTGACAGAAACAGTGGGAAATAAAACAGTAGAAGAGGAATGGGTAGCATTGAGAGATGAAATAGTGAAGGCAGCAGAGGACAAAATAGGTAGAAAGGCAAGACCTACAAAAAATCCTTGGATACCACAGGAAATACTAAATTTAATTGATGAAAGTAGAAAATATAAAAATGCAGTAAATGAAACAGGCAAAATGGAGTACAGACGACTAAGAAATGAGATTGACAGGAAGTGCAAAATGGCTAAGCAGGAGTGGCTAGAAGCCAAATGCAAATCTGTAGAAGAATGTATAAGAAGGGAAAAAGTAGATACTACCTACAGGAAAATAAAAGAGACATTTGGGGACAAGAAAAGCAATTCTACGAATATCCAAAACTCAGATGGGAAACCAGTTCTCAGCAAAGAAGGGAAAGCTGAAAGGTGGAAAGAGTACATAGAGCAGTTCTACAAAGGAAATGAACTTAGAGACGATGTTGCAGGAAGGGAAGAGGAAGTAGATCAAGATGAAATAGGAGATACTATACTGAGAGATGAATTTGGCAGAGCCTTTAAAGACCTAGGTTGGAACAAGGCCCCAGGAGCAGATGACATACCCTCAGAGCTACTAAAGTCTCTGGGAGAGTCAGCCATGACAAGACTATTTGAACTGGTGTGTAGGATGTATGAGACAGGTGAAATACCCTCAGACTTTAAGAAAAATGTAATAATCCCCATTCCAAAGAAATCAGGCACAGACAGGTGTGAAAATTACAGAAGCATCAGTTTGATAAGTCATGGTTGTAAAATTTTAACATGAATTATCTACAGGAGAATGGAAAAGCTGGTAGAAGCTGACCTCAGGGAAGATCAGTTTGGATTCAGGAGGAACGTAGGAACCCGGGAGGCAATACTCACTTTACGTCTTATCTTAGAAGGGAAGGTAGATTAAGGAAAGGCAAACCTACATTTTTAGCTTTTGTTGATTTGGAGAAAGCATTTGACAATGTTGACTGGAATACACCCTTTCAAATTCTAAAGTCAGCAGGAGTAAAATATAGGGAAAGAAGAGTTATTTAGAACTTGTACAACAGCAAGACCGCAGTTATTAGACTCAAAGGGCATGAAAGGAAAGCATCAGTTGGGAAGGGAGCAAGACAGGGTTGTAGCGTTTCTCTGATGATATTCAATTTGTACATTGAGCCGGCAGTGAAGGAAAGCAAGGAAAAATTTGGAATAGGGATTAAAGTTCAGGGGGAAGCAATAAAAACATTGTGTTTTGCTGATGACATTGTAATTCTGTCAGAGATAGCGAAGGACCTGGAGGAGCAGTTGAATGGAATGGACAGTGTGTTGAAGAGAGCGTATAATATGAACATTAACAGGAGCAAAACAAAAATAATGGAATGCGGTCTTAGAAAATCAGGCGATGCTGGAGGAATTAGATTAGGTAACAAATCAATGAAGGTGGTAGATGAGTTTTGTTACTTGGGTAGTAAAATAACATGCGATGGTCGCAGTACAGAGGATATAAAATGCAGAATAGCAATGGGAAGAAAAGCATTTTTGAAAAAATGAAATTTGCTAACATCGAATATTAATTTAAGTGTTAGGAAGTCTTTTCTGAAGGCATTTGTGTGGAGTGTTGACTTGTACGGGAGTGAAACATGGACGATAAGCAGAGCGGACAGGAAGAGCATAGAGGCCTTTGAAATGTGATGATACAGAAGAATGCTGAAGGTTAGGTGGGTAGATCGCATAACTAATGAAGAGGTACTGAACAGAATTGGTGAGAAAAGGAATTTTTGGCATACCCTGACTAAAAGAAGGGATCGCTTGGTAGGACACATTCTTAGATTGTTGTTGTTGTTGTTGGTTGTTTTAAGGGGACTAAACAGCTAGGTTATCAGTCCCCTGTTCCTAGCTGAGAGTCAACTGTCAATAAAGATAAAACAATGCCCTGAAAATGACACCGCACAAAAGGGCAGGTTAACAATAGACAAGCCACTGACAATACAAAACAAAGACACACACAATTAGTAAAAGAAAGTCACGGATAAAACTGGATAGCAGAGTACCTTGGCTGGCTGATCACAAAGAAAAAACAGGATGAGCCAGCCATACTGCACACACTAAGAACTCCTAAGGACGTGAAAAGTTAAAAAGCTCGGTTGGTGGTGGCCTAAGATGTCAGGCCACAGTACCTATCGTTAGATCGAGTCATAAAAACCAGCAGCGTGGATAAAACTTAAAACTTTGTTAGCCATAGAGGTGTCATTACCTAAAACTAAGGGTAGTGCGTCTGGAAGATTAAAAGAGTGCCGCAGGTTGGCTAAAAACGGACAGTCCATCAAAAGATGGGCCACTGTCATTACGACACCACATCGGCACACGGGCGGGGACTCACGGCGTAGGAGATACCCATGGGTCAACCACGTGTGCCCAATACGGAGGCGGCAGAGGACAACCGCCTCTCAGCAGATCGGACGCAGTGAAGACTTCCACAGGGCTGTGGACGGCTTCACTGCCCGAAGCTTGTTTGGCGCATTCGCCATAGCCCACTCGGCGCTCCAAGCCTCGCGCACCTTCCGGTGCAACACCAATTTCATATCAGGTTCCATGACGCCAATATTTAGCGGTGGCTCCATAGTGGCCTGCTTGGCTAAGCGATCTACTTGTTCATTCCCAGGGAGGCCGACGTGGCCCGGGGTCCATACAAAGACCACAGAACAGCCAGATCGGCTTAGAGAGTGGACAGTATCTTGGATCGACCTTACCAATGGCTGGCAAGAAAAACACTGGTCGATCGCTTGTAAGCCACTCAGGGAGTCAGAACAGATGACAAATGACCCCCTGGGGCACGCTTTGAGGTGTTGCAGAGCCCTTAGAATGGCGACCAGTTCGGCAGAGAAAATGGAACTCTCACCTGGCAGAGAATGCTGCTCCACATGGTCGTCATGAAGTAATGCATACCCAGAATGGCCATCTACTACGGAACCATCTGTGTAGACGGGTTTTGTGGCATGGAACGAGTCTAGGAGTTTTAGAAACTCGTGGCGGAGATGTCTAGCGGAAACCGAGTCCTTTGACGTACAGGACAGATCCAGACGGAGCTGCAATCGAGGAATAGACCAAGGAGGGTTTCGAAAGGAATAGTGGAACATGGTAGGGAGTGGAGAGGATGCAAGGGACGAAAGAAGGGAACGAGCACGGACTGAGATCGGGTAACCCGACCTAGGCCGTCGTGGAGGAATAGGGACCGCAGTGTCTGGAAAAATGAGTCGGCGGTTCGGATGGAGGGGCGAGACCTGAACATGGGCTACATAAGAAGCCAGCAGGTGTTGCCTGCGGAACTGCAGCGGGAGGACTCCAGCTTCGACTAGGAGGCTTGTCACAGGGCTTGTGCGAAAAGCCCCTATCGCCAAACAAACACCACAGTGTAAAATTGGGTCTATTGCCTGCAGCGCTGACGGCGCAGCCGAATCGTAGACTATGCAGCCATAGTCTAGGCACGACTGAATGAGGGCCTTGTAAAGTTGTAAAAGCATTGGGCGTGAGGCTCCCCAAACCGTGTGGCTAAGACAGCGCAGGACGTTGAGGTGGCACCAGCACTTTTGTTTTAACTGGCGTAGGTGCGGCACCCACGTTAGACGGTCATCAAACACCATACCTAAGAATCTGTGTGTCTCTTCGACTTGTAGCAGGTCGCCAGCTAAGTAAAGTTTGGGTTCTGGGTGTACAGCCCGACGTCGACAGAAATGCATCACATGGGTTTTGGATGCAGAAAATTGAAAACCGTGGGTAAACTCCCACGACTGTGCCTTCCGAATTGTGATCTGCAACCGCCGTTCAGCTACGCCGATGCTGGAGGAGCTGTAATACATGCAGAAGTCATCGGCATACAAGGAAGTAGAAACCGATGACCCCGCAGCCAAAGCAAGACCGTTTATGGCGATTAAGAATAAAGGAACACTAAGAACGAAACCTTGTGGGACTCCGTTCTCTGGACAATGAGGTGAGCTGAAACAAGAACCAACACGAACACGAAAAGAATGCAACGCCAGGAAGTTCTTAATGAATGTAGGAAGAGGACCCCGTAAGCCCCAATCGTACAGCGTAGACAGAATATGATAGCGCCAGGTGGTGTCATACGCTTTCCGCAGGTCAAAAAAGACGGTAATCAGGTGTTCACGGCGAGAAAATGCTGTATGAATGGCCGACTCCAGCGACACGAGGTTGTCGATAGCGGAGCGGCCTTGACGGAACCCACCCTGTTGAGGCGCCAAGAGTCCTCGGGGAGCCACATGAGCCTCCGACTCACCATCCGTTCGAGGAGTTTACACGGAACGTTGGTGAGGCTGATTGGGCGGTAACTATCAGCCACCTGTGGATCAGCCCCGGGCTTCATCACTGGGATGATGATGCTATCCTGCCATTGAGATGGGAAGACACACTCAACCCAGAGACGATTCAGCAAGGAGAGAAGTTGGCGTTTAGAGTCTGCTGACAGATGTCGGAGGAACTGACTATGAATGCAGTCGGGTCCAGGGGACGTGGCTGGGCATGCGGTAAGGGCGCTTTCGAACTCCCATTCGCTGAAAGGGATGTTATAGATTTTCTGGCGCCGCGTTTGAAAGGATATCTGTTGTCGCTCGGTGCGCTCTTTAAGGGCGCGGAAATCCGCATCATATGCAGCGGTTGCTGAGGTGCGATCATAGTGGTGTGCCAAATGCTCAGCTATTGTGAGAGGGTCAGTGCAAATTGTACCCTGAATGCTGAGGCACGGAATTCCCACCGGTGGGCGGTGGCCAAAGAGGCGTTGAACTTGCGACCATACTCGTGAAGGTGATGCTCGGGATCCAATGGAGGCGACATAACGCTCCCAGGAGGCCCTCTTGCTTTTCTGTATCAATCGGCGTGCCCGTGCACAGAGACGCTTAAACGCAATAAGGTTATCGACGGAAGGGTGGCGACAGTGGCGCTGGAGTGCTCGCCGACGTTCCCGGATGGCCTCAGCTATCTCCGGCGTCCACCAGGGCACTGACTTACGGTGGAGTGATCCAAGTGAGACAGGTACGGTTTTCTCAGCAGCAGAAATGATCGAATGAGTGACCTGCTGAACAGCGGTATCTATATCAGCCAGAAGAGGAGAGGGAAGCACAGCGGCTATGGAATATGCTGGCCAGTCGGCCCTATGGAGGGACCAGCGAGGCAGACGGTCAGCAGGTGGACACTGTGGGAGCGACAGGAAGATAGGGAAATGGTCGCTGCCACACAGGTCATCGTGGACCCTCCAAGTGAAGTGCGGAAGTAGGCTTGGGCTACAGACCGACAGATCTATGGTGGAGAATGTACCGTGTACCACGCTAAAGTGCGTAGCAGCACCGTTGTTCAGGAGGCAGATGTTCAGCTGGTTCAGTAGTGTCTCAACATCCCTACCCCGTGCCGAGGTCTGCGTGCCACCCCACAAAGTGTGGTGCGCATTGAAATTCCCCAAAAGAAGGAAGGGTGGGGGAAGTTGGGCGACCAAGGCAGCGAGGTCCACAGGAGAGACAGCCTCATCTGGTGGGAGATAGATTGAACAGATTGTAACATCTTGCACTGCCCGGAGCCGAACAGCAACCGCCTCTAGGGGCGTTTGAAGGGGCACAGCAGCGCTCGAGACAGTGGCTAGGACACAGATGCAGACTCCACCAGAAACTCTGTCATAGATAGGCCGATTTTTAAAATAGCCCCGGTAGCCTCTAAGGGCAGGGGACCGCATTGCTGGAAACCATGTTTCCTGAAGAGTGATACAGAAAGCAGGTGTTTGGCTTAAAAGCTGTCGTAGCTCAGGCAGGTGGTGGAAAAAGCCACCACAATTCCACTGGAGGATGATGTTATCTCATGGCTGTACCGCCATAATGAATAAAAGAGCAGATCACTCCATTGGATCATCTGCTACCACGCGCTCTGAATCCACAGAACCAGAGATCTTATTTTCTGGGGAATCAGTAATTGCGAGATCCTCAGGAGATGCGAGGATCTCGACTTCATCCTCTGAAGAAGAGGATGTGGGTGGTTGTGGCTAGGAAGCCACCGCACATTCTTTTTTCTTGTTTCTCTTCTTCTTCTCCTCTCGCTGGCCCTTTGGTTTGCTGGGCCGAGAGGGCTTCCCAGAAGCAGCCTCCGGGATGGAAGAAGAGCAAGAAGCTCATCGACCAGCAGGTTGTGGATCTGTAGGCCGGTGGCCAGGATCCTCCGGAGCGCTCTGAGTAGCCACGGAAGGGGGTGTCCCTTCTCAGCGAGAGGGGCCGGAGAAGGCTTCTCCTTCTCCGGCTTAGAGGTGGGGACTCGCGTCCCCGATGATTTAGCGGGTGTTGCTCCCACGGTGAAAAGTGTGGGAGCCACCGAAGAGGAAGCACCCCCAGCTGGTAAGGGGGCAGTGACATTTTGTTGGGCCTGGGAGCCCACTGGTACGGATTGCACTGACTGGTTCATAGGCACAGTGGAGGATGACAGTGAGGCTGCTGTGGCATAGGTGTTGACCTGGCGTACAGGGTGGAGCTTATGGTACTACTACTTTGCCTCTGAGTACGTTAGTCGGTCTCTGGTCTTGTACTCAATGATCTTTCTTTCTTGGTGCAGAACTGTGCAGACAGGCGAACAAGGGGGTGATTTTGGCCACAATTAACATATACTGGAGGAGGGGTGCAGGGGACGTTCGGATGGACAGCACGTCCGCACTCCCGACATGTAGGATTGGCATCACATCGGGAGGACATATGCCCAAACCTCCAGCACTTAAAACAGCGCATAGGGGGAGGAACGTAGGGCTTTACGTCGATCCGGTAGACCATCACCTTGACCTTCTCGGGCAATGAATCACCCTCGAAAGCCAAGATGAAGGCACCGGTCGCGACCGTATTGTCCTTCGGCCCCCTATGGACTCGCCGAATAAAATGTACTCCCCGCCGTTCTAGATTGGCACGCAGTTCGTCATCTGACTGCAGCAAGAGGTCTTTATGAAAGATGATACCCTGTACCATATTTAGGGTCTTGTATGGCGTAATGGTAACAGAAGTATCACCCAGCTCGTCACAGGCAAGCAATGCCCGTGACTGGGCTGGGGATGACGTCGTCATTAAGACAGACCCTGACTGCATCTTAGACATCCCTTCCACCTCACCATACTTGTCCTCCAAGTTTTCGACGAAGAACAAGGGCTTAGTTGTCTTGAAAGAGTCCCCATCAGTGCGGGTACAAACTAGATATTTAGGGGCATAAGCCTCACCCTGCTTTCTTGCCTGACGTTCCTCCCATGGTGTAGCCAGGGAAGGGAACGTTTGGGGATCGTACTCTGCGGCATTGTACTCGTTTCTTCCACGCTTAGAGACACCAGGTTTGCGTGTGGCGACGCTATTGATTGCTCGTTTCATCCTGGTCCCACGAGCAGCTAGGGAACTAAAGGTCCACCCAGGCAGAGCCCCGCTTGCCTGGGTAAGCGTTATACAACTGAGGTGCGGCAGGTTCCTCAGAGGTTGCTCGCTAGCGGCTGTTCAACCTCAACAGCCATGCATCTCCTTGGCACGTAGCACACCTTGAAATTGAGGTTTTTTTTTTTATAGAGGTTTGTACCGTCCTTGCGACCCGGGCGATTAAGCCAAGAGCCCCGGGCTCTGAAACATACAACGTTCCACCGTCGCGCTGAACAATGGTCGTTGAAGCAAGCACAGAGCTTACGGTGTAGCGGACTGTTGGCGCGACACAGCCCACAGCTCAGGACCCCGGGTTCGCCAAGCCCGTACTCAGCAAATTAATGCTGAGCCCCTGAGGGGACATTCTTAGACATCAAGGAATCGTAAATTTATCATTGGAGGGAAGTGTGTGGGGTAAAAATCGCAGAGGGAGACCAAGAGGCGCATATAGTAAGTAGATTCAAGTGGCTGTGGGTTGCCGTTCTTATGTGGAGATGAAAAGGCTTGTTCAGGATAGAGTAAGATGGAGAGCTGCATCAAACCAGTCTCCGGACTGAAGACCATAACAACAACAACAACAACAGACACAGAATTATTAAAAGTGAAATGACTGCAAGAAATACCGAAATCATTTAATAAAACTAAAATTCCTGGTTGCTGACTTCAGTGTTGCCCTGTCACAGGTACTTAAGCTAATTAAACTTTAAAAATCTACTAGATATTAGCCAGAATGAGGGAGATGTTTGTGTTATTGCATAAGTAAATGCCCAATGTTTATTAATTTGCATAGATTTCCTTTTTCAGATAAATGAATATTCATATTTCATATCAAGGTAATACTTGTAGAACAGGTAAATTTGAATAATGTTCCAATCATTATAAAAAAAATTGAAAAAATAAATGAAAATAAAAGTATTTCAGGCGCTCACTCTTCTTATTGAAAGTCAAAAGCATTAAGGATCTAGAGTTCTCTCTCTGTAACAGTGCAATTGATAAGACATCTACACAGGATACTCTGTAAATCACATTTAACTGCCTGACAGAGGGTTCATCGGACCACTTTTATATTATTTATCTCCCATTCCATTCTCGAATAGCGCGCAGGAAGAAAGAACATCTGAATATCTGAACTCTGATTTTATGATGATCTTTTCTACTTATGTAAGTGGGAGGCAACAATATATTTTCGTATTCAGAGGAGAATGTTGACAATTGTAGTTTCGTAAGTAGCCCATGCCGCAGCAATAAACGCCTTTGTTCTAATGATTTCCATCCCAGATCCTATATCATTTCCGTGACACTGTCTCACCATTATCGTGACAATACAAAACAAGCTGCCCTTCTTTCGACTCTTTCGATGTCCTTCGACAAACCCACCTGATAAGTATTGCACACTGGACAGCAAGACCAGATAAAACAGGAGGAATCTCACTGTATTATTGATACTGTTCTTTTTCTAGCTAAGCAAGGAAGTACTTTTAGAGGAACAAAAGAAGATGGTGATTTTGTTGATCCACATAGCAGCTAATTTCTAAATACAATTGATCTCATATCATACTATAGTGTCCCCCTTTGTCTGCGTATTGAACGCCACAAGAAAGGCCAGATTAGCTATTTTTACAAAAATGTACAAGACGAGTTCCGTGACTTGATTGCTGACAAAATAAAACAAGATATAATTGAAGATATTTTAGCTGCTACATACTTTTCACTCATGTTTGACTGCACTCCAGATATCAGCCACAATGCGCAGATGACACAAGTAATTCGATATGTCAAGTCGAATGACCGAATGACTCAGAGGTTGTGGAAAGTTTTACTGACTTTTTTACAGTTACAGACAAAACGAGAGAAGGCCTTAGTCAAGAGATACTGCAAGATGGGTTGAACATTAAGTACTGCAGGGGTCAGTCTCACGACAATGGGGCAAACAGGGCTGTAAAGTACAAAGGGGTCCAGTCAAGAATACTTCAGGAGAATGAACTGGCCTATTTCGTACCATATGTTGTTCACTCTTTAAATTTAGTAGGAGCAAGTTCAGCAGACATTCAGCAAGACTAGGTGATCTGCAAGAATAGATGTGGTTGAAGCTGTTTACAAGCATTTTCATAAAGTTTTGAAGGCCCTGTAAGAAACAAACTTGTAAATTGTCAACACCAGAAACAAAATCAGAGACAAGATCTATTTTTAAAAAATATGAGAAAACTCAAATTCATTAATTTAACTTGTTTTTATGCAATATTAACATAAATTGCTCATGTTAATCAGTTTCTGCAAAGTCAATACTTTACAATTGATAAAGCTGTTCGAAACATTTAAGGACTTTTGGGCTTTCTCAAAACTTCCCGTGATTCTTGTACCTCTGAAGCTATTTCTGAGGCCAAAGTGCTAGCAGAAGATGAGGTATCAACGATATTCTCCAAAAAAAGGATTCGAAGAAAGAACAACATCGCTGATGAGCTTTGTGAAGATGAGGTATCCAACATTCACAGAAAAAAAGGGAATAATTGACAAGGCTTAGTACCAGGTTTACCGCACTTGAGAAAATTGGTGCAAAAATTAGTTTTCTGTGAGGTGAATTCGAGAAATGGAAGTGGAGGACTTGAAGGCCAAAGCAACGTAATTGGCAGAAGATCTTAGGGAGGAAGAAGTTGAAAGTTTCAGACAACATGCACTGGCAGTAGATAGAGCCATGCAAGATTCTACTGCATCATCAACATTAAGTTTAATTTATAAAAATAAATTGGTAGAGGGATATCCCAACCTTACTACAGCGTTAAAATATATCTTACCATTCTAGTTTCTGTTTCATCTGGAGAAAGAATTTTCAGCAAGCTGAAACTAATTAAATACACTTGAGGAGCACGACTGCTTAACCAATCTGAGTATAATATCCATAGAGCACAAACAAGCTGCTTCTCTACACTATGATGATACCAAAAGCAGTTTTGCAGCAAAAAAAGCTCGAAAATTGAAATTTTGAATTGATTTTTGTATGATGAGTAATCTTGTAATATTTTTGTATGTATTAAAATTGTTCCGTTTTCCTTTGATCTTAATTCAGTCAATAAAATAAGTTCATTTTGTGAGATTGCGACATTTATTTAGAAATATGTAACCAATTAGCATCAAAAAGTCGATTCTTAGAGGGGTGAGGGGTTGAAAGAAGGGGCGGCAAATTTAAGCTTGCCCCCCTTGGCAAATGTTCTAGATCAGGCCCTGGGTTACCTCAGGCTGCATTCACAGACTAGACTTTAGCCCCCAACTAACACTGGAAGTGATGTAGTTGACAGAAGTTGGCACATCAGTGAGTTTAATCTTTGCACGTCAGGTGTTTTTTGTATGTCTTTGGTCTATTTTGTGCATGTGTGAACTGTTGACTAAATGAATGCCTTACTGTTTCGTTACCTAATCTAATTGCTTCAGAATCACCTGTTTTTCTAAGATTGCATTCAATTACCCTTGTTTTGCTCTTCTTAATGTATATCTTACATGTCCCTTTCAACACACTGTCCATTTCGTTCGATTGCTCTTCCAGGTCCTTTGCTGTCTTGTAAATTCTGTATGTGGAAAGAAATGAGACATGTGGCCTTTTCTGCAGATGTCAACAAAGTGAAATTTCTTCATTTATATCAGAAGGTATACATCGTACTTGCAGCATCAGTGGTGTAGTGTGCTAATGTTGGCAAAAAAAGTGTTCGTTTAACAAGGATAATTAATTTACTGACTGGACAAGAGTACAAGCAAGAATTGGTTATTGATGGAGCACGGACAGCACTGTTTTATTTTATGGCCAACTGGAATGCTTATTCACTATCATCCTATATGATTAAGTTTTCTAAAGCCTTTGCCAAAATCAGCTCACTACACTGCAGCTGCTGTAACTAAAGTTTTACTGTTAAAAAGGATCCGAACCTCCATGCGGAATAGAATTATCACTGTATTGTCACTGCATCAGTTCACTGTAGTTTACAAATCTTACCAATGAAGTGTCATGCAGTGTGTGGCCAATCTTAGCATTATAGAAGATAAATCTGTTTCAGAAAAGTTTTGCAATATACACCACTACAGACGTCACCATTTGGTGGTTATGATTGTATTAATGATGTTTAAGCAGATGCCGTCTGCTATTGTTATTTAATGACAGCCAAATCTCTTTAACAGGTACCTGTATGTTTTTCCATCCTTGTGAAATAACAGTTTGTGTTAAGTCTATATTGGCACATTATCCCATTTATTTCTTCCTTATATAGAAATTCTTAGCATAATTGTATAGTAGTCAAGCTAGAAAAAAAGGAAGAAAAAACTGAACACTTACTGGATACAAATTTTGAAAATTTTATCCCTTGTGTATGTGGGTATGTTACTTCCTCCTATTGTTCTTTACTGTACTCAGCCAATTTGTTGAAATTGCCATTTGCAGATTATATTGTCATGCACTGCTCTCAATAACGCAGAAGGGAGAAAGGCATATTGTCTTACATTACACGGAGAAATATTTTACAGCTCTGCAATATTTTTGTCAGACTATGCGTTCATTTTTGGGATTGTAGGGAAGAGAGACAACATGATATATGTCACAACAATTTCAAAAATGTGCTTGATACCTTGTGATGTGATTGTGGAGAATATCATTAAGTGTACTACCTCCCATGTAGTAGGCCTACACATCTGTGAGGACTTTAAAGAGCACAGGTTTGCATCATATTAAATTTATTTTAGGGACTTAACATCTACTGAAGTGTTATGCGTAGGTGACCCAAAATTGTAAGGACTGTCCACAATCTCCAGGTACACCATATGCCCAGTGTTTAAGGAACAGTTTTGATTAAAACTTCCAGTGTGGTATCATACTAATCTTATAAAAATGCTAGTATATCTTATTCATAACTTCAGAGAACAACAGACTTGTGTGATCAGTAGGTGACAAAACTATCAGAAAACAGTGACAGTGCCTTTTCAAATAGAATATATGAGTTACACATGGTAATTACTTTTTGACCATTTTCTACTGTACTGAACACATCAGTTATACACAAAAACTGTAGAATGGCATATTCACACTTAGGACATAGACTATGCATGACAAAATTAGCACTATATGGAGGCATATTTTGAATGACACATACTATTTTTGCAACTGTTAAGTCACATACTTCAGTTAGCCCCTTCAGACCCAAGGTTGCAGGTGATGATACATTAATATAGAGAGAGACATTTAAGATACAAAATACATATAATTCACTACAAAAAAGAAGATAAATGTATTTTCAAAAAAATTGTACCCACACGATTTGTCTGGTTTGGGCCATCACTAAAATTTTTTCATGATCTGCACAATCTTACAGTAACATGCCTATTGAAAGAAATCACAAAGCTTCACATGACAAAACAAGGATATCAACACCTTGTCACCAAGTCTTTCTTGCCGTCATTGTAAGTGAATTGGAAGTTTAGTGACTGCTGGTACCACATAGTGTAGAAACATGGAACTAAACCATGTTGGGCACATTATCACAACCCATCCACGATGGTATGGTGCAGGCCTGAACTTCCTAGCGTGAATAACAAAGAAAACTGGAGTGTGGTGTGCAGCTAGTGCAGGGCGAATAATTGGGCCAATCTTTTTTCAAGAAACAATAAATTCTGACAGTTATGTGAACAATATCCTCCATCCATTTTTTTTTCAAGAACTTTCACCCAACAAAAAGCTGTACGGTTATTTTGTGTAGGATAACGCGAGACCACACATTGCCAATGCTTCTATGGCAGCAATATGAAGGCAATAAATCTACCAGCCCACCTCTGAACTGCTTGTATATCACTTTTTTAAACTTATCTGGTCAGCATCCCAAACATTTTAGCAATACTCAAGACAGGGTGGCACATGTGTTCTATATAGTCTCCATCAGTGAAACCCACGCCCGTGAACTACAGACATTTCCGGTTGGGGGAGGCTTGAGTGCCTCAACGATACAAATAGCCGTACTGCTACAATCACTGTATGCAAGATGTATGAGATGGGGGAAATACCCTCAGACTTGAAGAATATAGTGGTTCCAATTACAAAAAAGCAAATGCGGCCAAATGTGAAAATTACAGAACTATCAGTTTAACAAGTTATGGTTGCAAAATAGAAACACAAATTATTTTACAGACGAAAGGAAAAAAGTGGAATCTGATCTTGAGGAAGATCAATTTGGATTTAGGAGAAATATAGGAACATGCGAGGCAATACATTACAACTTATCTTAGAAGATACGCCAAGGAAAGGCAAACCTATGTTTTTAGCATTTGAGGATCTGGAGAATGCTTCTGAAAATGTTGACTGGAATACACTCTTTCAAATTCTGAAGGTAGAAGGGATAAAATGTAAGGAGTGGAAAGTTATATTCAAGTGTACAAAAACCAGACTGCAATTATTAGAGTCCAAGGGCGTGAAAGGGTCACAGTGGTTGGGAAGGGAGTAGGACAGATTTGTAGCCTCTCCCAAATGTTGTTCAATCCATACACTGAGCTAGCTGTGATTGAATGCAAGGAGAAGTTTGGAAATGGAATTACAGTCCAGGGAGAGGGAATAAAAACCTTGCAGTTTGCTAATGACATAGTATTCTGTCAAAGACAGCAAAGGACCTGGAAGAGCAATTAAATGGAAGGGACAGTGTCTTGAAAGGGAGAAATAAGATGAACATTAAGAAGAGTAAAACAAAGGTAATGGAATGCAGTGTCAGAAAAGCAGGTGATGCAGAAAGAATTAGATTAGGTAATGAGACAAAAAAGTAGTAGATGAGTTTTGTTATTTGGGTAGCAAGATAATTTCTGATGGACAAAGTAAGGAAGATATAAAATGCAGAATGGCTATGGGGAAAAGAAGCAGTTCTAAAGAAGTGAAACTTATATTGAAGTCCTTTCTGAAAGAATTTTTCTGGAGTGTAGCATTGTATGGGAGTGAAATGTGGACAATAAGGAGTTCAGATAACAGGATGATAGAAGCTTTTCAAATGTGGTGCTATAGATGAATGACGAAGATTAGATGGGCAGATCACGTAACTAATGAGGAGGTGTTCAAGAGAATTTGGGAGAAAGTGAGTTTCTGGCACATCCTAAGAGATGGGACACATTCTGAGACATCAAGAAATTGTCAACTTAGCATTGGGATTCCATCTGGACCTTGAGATTTATTCGTTTTCAGCTTTCAGCTGCTTCTCTACATCAGGGATGTCTATTACTATGTCCCCCATTTGGGAGTTTGGGCAATGATCAAATGATGATATGTTTGTAAGGTCCTCCTGTGTTAATGCTTTCTTAAATGCTAAATTTATAACTTCAGATTTCCTCTTTTCAGCTTCTACCACCATCTCAGAATGAATGAAAAATGATTGGATAAAAGCCTTTGAACTGCTTGCAAGTTTTACATAGGACCAGAATTATTTTGGGTTTCTGGTAAGATTTTTTGCTAAGGTATGATAGTGGTAGTTATTGCCTAATTTGTGCATTATGTTTTTTATAAATGTGCATACCTCTACTAACTTTTGCTTGTCTCTATTTGCTTGTTGCTTTTTTAACTATCTTTACTTTCTCAGCATTTTTCGAATATTGTTATTAAAACACAGTGGATCTTTTTCACCCATAGTCAACTTTCTAGGTGTATTTTTTCCAGTGCTTTATTTACAATGCATTTTTCTGTAATATCTTTACATCCATCATACCTAAACTAAACAATGTCCTTTCATTCTTTAAGTGTATGGAAGGAAGGAAGCTTAGGGTTTAATGTGCCATCTACAGTATGGTCCTTAGAGACAGACCTCACACTTAATTTTAGCATAAGGATGGGGAAGAAAATTGGCTGTGCCCTTCCTCACATTTGCCTGGAGTGATTTAGGGAAATTACAGAAAACCTAAATCTGGACAGCCAGGAGTAGATTTGAATCACAGTCCTCCTGAGTAAAAATCTTGTGTCTGTAAGTGGGAGGCTAACAACTGCTTATCAGCTCTTTCTAGAATAAACATGCACTAGCCTTCTTGACTGATTAGTAACTTTGGGAACAAGTGTTGCTATGATGATACCATGATCAGTAACACCTGTCTCTACAGTGACATCATTGACAAAGCCAGACCTGTTTGTTGAAACATCTAAAATATTTCCACTGCACATGGGCTGTTGATTTAGCTGCTCACAACAGTTTCTGGAAAACTTGTTCACCAAACTGCTTGTCTGTACCACCTGAAGTGAAACCATAGACATATCAGTCTATACTCAGTAGGTTAAAGTTGTCCCCCACCTAATAATACAGGGTCCAGGTAGTTTCGCACTACTGAGCATAGGCTTCTAAATGACTAGAATGCTAATGATGGGGACAGGGAAAGGGGGGAGTGGTAAAAATCATTAACTTGTTTTCTCCTTGACGTGTTATAAGTCTCCAGATAACTTCACAGCCACTCTCAACTTAAAGCTTCGTAGAAACAATTTTTTTGTTGACTGCAATGAACCCCCCCCCCCTCCACTAGTGCCTGGACTATCTCTTTGCTGTACATTCCACACTTCACTAAATATTTCATATTTTCCTACGTCAGGATTTAGCCAGCTCTAAAAATTAACTGTTAGTTTTTTCACTGTCAAAGTGTGTTTTATCTGATCATGGGCTGATTTCACTGGATGTCAACTGGCGAGGAGTCATTAGAACAGCACCTAGCAACTACCATCTAGCCTAAAAGAAAATGCCCCATGTGCACTTAACAGGTACCTACCCAAGTAGCACCTTCCTTTGAGGTGTGAACCCTGACCTATCAAGGGAAGATCTGCAATTTCCCACTGATAACACAGGTCTAAAAATATGCAGCAATGACCCTCATAGTGTCAATGAAGCCTTTAGTTGAGATCCTCCACTTGGCTCCAAACCAAAGGACCCCATCAACTCTGGGAACAGTGCAGCAAATGAAAGCTCTACTTGCACTCTATGCACAAACCCAGTAACCATCATCAATTCTGCCAGCAGCACCTACGATCTAAAGACAGACTCGGAACCAATCAATAAATGTCATTGGTACAGATATGACCTACAAGTTGCAGACGACAGCACTCCGTACACTCAGTAGCCACAGGTGAGTCCGCCTCAACACTTCAGATGAGGTGTTCTGACAGACATAATGTGTGCACATTGAAATTCTTTCTCAGAGTATCTCCCTAAGAGGGCCCATGACATGAGCACCATTGAAGCTCTTAGTAACTAGCAAACCCTCCCCCCATGTGGCTGCTCAGACCCTGCTGAAGGAGTGGCCACCTATTCACTAAAAGGATGAATTATAAAAGGGAAACTACAGATTGTCCCTTTTTGCAAGAAGAGCTCATTTTCATGTTTGAAAATATTAACTTTGAAGTTTGGAACTGGACTGACAATAATAAAACTCTAGTGAAGTCCCTTTCAAAATCTAACCAACTCTAGTGAAAGTCACTGATATTGATGACATATTAAAGTCTGGCAATTTAAAAGGCACTGCAACTCTAAGATAGTGTGTGTGTGTCCCCCTTTATTTATTTATTTATTATTATTTTTTCATTCCCTGCAAGTTAATATATATTATATATACATATATTAAGACGAAAAACTCCTAGCAGGAAAAATTAAAAATAAAAAATAGACGAAGATTACTCACCAGGCGAAGGAGCACAGGTGTAACAGCATCACAAATAAATAAATGAATCACACACAAACACACACAAACGCTAGCTTTCGCAGCCTAGCTGCTTCATCAGGCAGAAGGAAAGGAGAGGGAAAAGGAAATGATGAGGGTTTTAAGGAAGGGGGTAAGGAGCCATTCCAATCCTGGGAGAGGAAAGACTTACCTTGGGGGAAAAAATGGAGGGTAAACAAATGCACACACACACCCACACAGACACAAGTACACCTAGGCAGATTCATTTATTTATTTGTGATGCTGTTACACCTGCGCTCCTTCGCCTGGTGAGTAATCTAAACAATCTGAAGATTGGTTTGAACACAACAGTGTTTTACTAGGCATGGTCCTGTTGGGAGGTGGTATGCCGTTGCCTTCCTCCGACCTTCGAACTGTTATAGGGGGACCTACAGTTTAACGTGGGTTCCGAACCACAGTGCTACTCGGTATTTTTCACATGAGCAATACTGCCAGAGGTGAAAGAAGTGGAAAGTGACAGATAAAAATCCTAGGACCTGGCGGGAATCGAACCCGGGACCTTTGGATTTGTAGTCTGGCACTCTACCACTGTGCAAGTGTGTGTGTGTGTGTGTGTGTGTGTGTGTGTGTGTGTGTGTGTGTGTGTGTGTGTGTGTGTAAAAAATAGATGAAGTCCACTTACCAGGCGAAGGAGCACAGGCAGTGATAGCAACAAATAAACACACACACACACACACACACACACACACACACACACACACACACACACACACAAATGCAAGCTTTCGCAGCCTAGCTACTTTGTCAGGCAGAAGGGAAGGAGAGGGAAAAGGAAATTATGAGGGTTTTAAGGGAGTGGGTAAGGAGTCATTCCAATCCCGGGACAGGAAAGACTTGGGGGGGGGGGGGGAAGGAGGGTAAACAAATATACACACACACACCCACACAGTTACACAGACGCAAGTACACTTAGGCAGACATACTGTAGAAAGCAAAGAAGTTAGACAGAGATGCCACTTGAGGCAGAGGCTCTGTCCAGAGAACCGAGCCAAAGATGTTAAGATGGTGGGTGGGAATTCGAATTTAGTGGAGGTTGAGACCAGGTGGGCAACGGGAAGAGAGAATATGCTGAAGGGCTAGTTCCCATCTCCGGAGTTCTGAAGGATTGGTGTCAGTGGGAAGTATCCAGATAACCCGGACGGTGTAACACTTTGCCAAGATGTGCTGGTCGTGCCCCAAGGCGTGTTTAGCCACAGGGTGATCCTCATTACCAACAAACACTGTCTGCCTGTGACCATTCATGCGAATTCCCACATAGAACCCTTCACAGTGCAGGCATGTCAGTTGGTAAATCACGTGGGTGCTGTCGCAAGTGGCTCTGCCCTTGATTGTGTACACCCTCCGGGTTACGGGACTGTTGTTGTTAGTTGGATGTTTAAGGGGGACAAAACTACAATGGTCATCAGTCCCCCATTCCATCACAAAGTGTCAAAAATAAAAGCGTGGACGTCAAATAAAATTGCCCAGTGATTAGGTTTGCAAAGTGGGAGGGGAATCCCACTGGGTCCATAAAACATCAACAAAACGGAGAAGAAACTAAAGGAAAAGGGACGATCACACAAAGACACCTTACAACAAAGAGGCCGAAGGCAGTGGTTGACCGACCATAGGAATAAAAAAGGAAAAGTCAATCACTCGGCAGTACAAGGGAAAGACCAGTCAGAGAGACTGATAAAAACCTCCTGCTCGAATAAAACTTAAAACTGAATTTGCTGCTGAAGCATCGTCACGTAAAACATCTGATAAAATGCCAGGGATGTTAAAACGACGCCGCAAGGCGGCTAAAAAAGGGCAGTCCACTAGGATGTGGACTACCGTTAAATGGGAGCCACACTGACACTGGGGTGGGGCCTCACCATGAACAAGATGTCCATGGGTGAGCCACGAATGCCCAATACGGAGTCTACACAGCACCACAGAGTCCCGGCGAGAGGCCAGCATGGAAGAACGCCATGCGGTGGTGGTCTCCTTGACTACCCGAAGCTTGTTGGGTGTGCCCAGGCTATGCCACTCGACATCCCAACGCTGATGTACGCAGTGGCGCAACAACGAACGGAGATCAGACGCCAGGAGGCCAATGTCCAAAATGGACGCACTGACTGCCTGCCTGGCAAGTCTGTCAACACGTTCATTGCCCGGGATGCCTACATGACCCGGAGAGTAGATGAACACCACTGATCGCCCGGACTGTTCAATGGCACAAAGCGTCTCCTGTATAGCCAACACCAGAGGAGACCGCAGGTAACACTGGTCCAGAGCTCTTAGGCTGCTCAGGGAGTCGCTGCAAATAAGAAAACACTCACCTGAGCAGGACCGGATGTGCATGAGAGCTCTGTGAATTGCCACCAGCTCTGCAGTGTAAACACTGCAGCCATTCGGCAGAGAGTGCTGTTCCACACGGTCACCAAGAGTATATGCAAATCCTACAAAGCCATCAACCAGGGAACCATCGGTGTAGACCAGATCATAACCAGGAAACTCAGCTACGACAGCTGAGAAATGGCGGCGGGGTGCCTCCAAGGGAACTGAGTCTTTGGGCCCATGGGCCAAGTCCAGCCGGGTACACGGCCTTGGCAAGCACCACGGGGGTGAACGTGCATGGACCCAATAGGGAGATGGAAGGGGAAAAGACTCAAGCTCCAGCAGGAGGGATCGAACTCGAAAGGCAATCGTATGACCTGATCTAGGGCGTCGCTGATGGGGACGGACAACCACATCAGAAAAGAGGAGACGCCGGTTTGGGTGGCCTGGGGAGCAATATACATTGGCTGCATAAGCCACTAGCAGGTGTTGGCGGCATATCTCCAAAGGTGGGACCCCAGCCTCCACAAGTAAGCTCTTCACAGGGCTGGTGTGGAAGGCACCCGTCGCGATACCAACCCCACAGTGGTGGATGGGGTCCAACAGGTGCAATGCCAAAGGGGATGCTGAACCGTAGGCAATGCATCCAAAGTCAAGCCATGACTGTACCAGTGCTGTGTAGAGTCGTAATAGTGTGGAGCGATCCACGCCCCAACTTGTATAGCCCAGGGGGCGAAGAACATTCAGATGGTGCCAGCACTCCTGCTTCAGCTGACGAATATGAGGAAGCCACATCAACCGAGCGTCGAAGACAAGCCCTAAAAACCTATGTGTGTCCACTATTTGAAGTAAATGGTTGTCGAGGAAAAGTTCTGGGTGTGGGTGAACAGTCCGACGCCGACAGAAGTGCATAACACGAGTCTTGGCCGCAGAAAACTGGAAGTCGTGGGCAAGAGCCCAGGATTGCACTTTTCGAATCGCTCCCTGCAGTCTGCATTCAGCCGCCACTTGTGTGCTGGAAGAGCTAAAATAGATGCAGAAGTCGTCAGCATATAGTGAAGGGGATACTGATGACCCAACTGCTGTCGCTAGGCCATTAATGGCTATTAAAAATAAGGGAACACTCAGAACAGAGCCCTGAGTAACCCCATTTTCTAGCACATGAGAGGTGCTTTGAGAGGCACCAACTTGAACTCTAAAAGAATGGACAGCTAAAAAGTTATTAATAAAAATCGGAAGGAAGCCCCGGAGTCCCCACCCATGTAAAGTATTGAGTATGTGGTGTCGCCACATTGTGTCATACGCCTTGTGCATGTCAAAGAAGACGGCTATGAGATGTTGGCGCCTGGAAAAGGCTGTGCGGATAGTGGACTCTAGGTACACCAGGTGGTGGAGCGACCCTGGCGGAATCCTCCCTGGCACGGAGCCAGTAAGCCCCGAGTATCCAGCACAGCCGCCTACTGACCATGCGCTCCAACAGTTTACAGAGAACATTGGTCAGGCTGATGGGTCGATAGCTATCCAAATGAGCAGGGTTTTTGCCCGGTTTCATCACAGGTATGATGATACCCTCCCGCCACTGCGAAGGGAATACCCCTTCGCTCCAGATCCGATTGAAAATGGCGAGGATATTACCCAGGCTTTCTGCAGAGAGGTATCGCAGCATTTGGGTATGGATGCTATCAGGCCCAGGGGTCATGTCAGGACATTGCGCGAGGGCACCAAGTAGCTCCCACTCATGAAATGGAGCGTTATAAGCCTCAGTGCGGCGGGTGGTAAAAGAGATAGGCTTGCGTTCCACCCGCTCCTTTAACGTATGGAAGGCCGGTGGGTAGTTGGCAGAGGCAGAAGCACGAGCATAATGCTCAGCAAACATCCCTGCAAGTGTCATTGGATCCGTACATATGGCTCCATTCACGGAGATCCCAGGGATTGTTGTTGTTGTGTATCCCTGTAAGCGCCTAATCCGGCTCCCAACACTCCCGTTTCCGTCTTCTAATTAAACAGCGAGCAAGAGCACGGAGCCTTTTAAAGGTAATGAGGTGCTCAAGAGAAGGGTGCCGCCTGTACCGCTGTAGGGCCCGCCTACGGTCTTTAATGGCGTCAATGACCTCTGGTGACCACCACGGACCGCGTGGCGCTCTCAACCACCACATCGATGGTATCGAGTGAGGGAGGGCCAACGATGGCAGCAGAGGTGTAGCCTTCCCAGTGAGCCCTATGAAGAGCCCACAGAGGAGAGCGTGCTGGGGACTGACAAAAAGATCGGAAAATGGTCACTGCTGCACAAGTCATCATGGACACTCCAATGGATAGATGGCGGAAGGCTGTGGCTGCATATCAACAGATCAATGGCCGAGAATGTGCCGTGTGCCACACTGAAATGTGTGGGGGCGCCTGTATTCAAGAGGCAGAGGTCGAGCTGAGAAAGCAGGTCCTCGACAACTCTTCCACGGCCAGAGATCGTAGAACCACCCCACAGGGGATTGTGGGCATTAAAGTCCCCCAATAGCAAAAAAGGTGGCGGGAGTTGCGAGATAAGTGCAGCCAAGACAGCCATAGCGACATCGCCATCAGGAGGGAGGTAGAGACTGCAGACAGTAATCTCTTGTGTTGTCCTTACCCTAACGGCCACCGCTTCCAACGGTGTCTAAAGGGACACAGGTTCACTATATACAGAGGTAAGGACATACACACACACTCCACATGACACCCTGTTATATGCTAAGATTGCAGAAGTATCCCCTATAGCCCCAAAGGACAGGGGTCCGCATTGCCGGAAACCAGGTTTCCTGGAGGGCAATGTAGAGAGCAGGTGTAACACTCAAAAGTTGTCGTAGCTCAGCCAGGTGGGTGAAAAAACCGCCGCAGTTCCATTGGAGGATGACGGAATCCGACAGCTGTGAAGGCATGAATGAAAAAAAGTTATGAATCATACCTCAACATCGTTTGTAGCCACCGGTAGCGACGCATCAGCATCGATGTCCATTGCGTCTGATGCATCCAAGAGAGCAAGGTCCTTGGGGGATGCGAGTATCTCCACCTCGTCTCAGAGGCAGAGGTGGAGGGGGCGGGTGGCACAGTGGAATCTTTGGTCTTATCCTTCTCCTCCATTTTCTTTCGAACCCTCGAGTCCCTCGGGGGCTTCGCTGGAAGGAGGCGCTTTGCAGACTCAGCCTCCGTCTCAGTGACAGAGGGAGAGAGCAACGCCCTGCGGCCAGAAGCCGGCGACGATGCCTGCTGCTGGCGGCCAGTACCGGTACCGGCACTGGAGGAAGCCACAGAAGGGAGCGTCCCAAGGGTCCCCTTCTGAATAAGGGCAGCCGGAGAAGGTTGAATCTTCTCCGATGGAGGGTTGGGGGCTGCTCCCGAATCAAGTGCCTTGGGAGCAGGAGGAGGAATGGAGCCCCCGGCCACTGTGGGGGCAGGCGTCAGTGGACGGCCCTGAGGGCCGGCAGATGGTGGAACACTAGTGTCTGCTGCAGTTTTAAAGGCGAATGGCGACCATGTCACTGCTGCGAAAGAGGCTTCATGGTAACGGGGTGAAGTCGCTCATACTTCTTTCGAGCCTCAGAATACGAAAGTCGGTCCAAGGTCTTCAGTTCCATGATTTTCCGTTCCTTACGAAGAACGGTGCAATCCAACGAACAAGGAGGATGATGCAAGCCACAGTTAACGCAGATGGGAGGCGGTGTGCCAACCCATCCGGGTGTTCTGGACGTCCACAGTCCCTGCATGTAGCGTTGAAAGTACATATAGAGGACATGTGGCCAAATTTCCAGCATTTGAAGCATCTCATAGGGGGAGGAATGTAAGGTTTCGGTAAACCATTACCTTGACCTTCTCAGGCAGGTTATCGCCTTCAAAGGCCAGGATGAAGGCACCGGTGGCACCGCCGGACGAAGTGGACTCCTCTACACTCCAAGTTGGCGCGTAACTCGTCGTTGGACTGTAACAAAAGGTCTCATTGGAAAATTATACGTTGGACCATATTTAGTGACTTATGTGGTGTGATGCTGACAGGGACATCACCCAGCTTGTCGCAGGCAAGTAACGCCCGCGACTGAGCTGGGGAAGCTGCTTCTATGAACACTGCGCTGCTTTGCATCTTGGACAATCCGGAAACTTCGCCATACTTGTCCTCAAGATGTTCCACAAAGGAAAGAGGCTTCGTAGATGTAAATGACTCACCATCCGTGCGGCTGCATACAAGGAATTTGGGAGAGTATGGCTCATTCACAGATCTTGCCTGACATTCCTCCCACGGTGTAGGCAGGGAAGGGAACGAACGGGGGTTATATCCAGCAGCATTATAATCTCCTCTTCCACGCTTAGTGACGCCGTTTTCACGACCGTCCACGCTTTTGTTTGGTCATTTCATTGTCGTCCCACGAGCAGCTAGGGAAAAGTGGTCCACCCAGGCAGAGCCCCGCTTGCCTGGGGAAGCCTCATACAACTGAGGTGCGGCAGGTTCCTCAGAGGTTGCTCGCTAGCGGCTGTTCAACCTCAACAGCCATGCATCTCCTCGGCACGTAGCACACCTTGAGATTGAGGTTTTTTTTTTTATAGAGGTTTGTACTGTCCTCACGACCCGGGCGATTAAGCCAAGATCCCCGGGCTCTGAAACGTACAACGTTCCACCGTCATGCCGAACGATGGTCGTTGAGGCATGCACAGAGCTTACGGTGTAGCGGACTTTGGCGCGACACAGCCCACAGCTCAGGACCCCAGGTTCGCCAAGCCCGTACTCAGCAAATTAATGCTGAGCCCCTGAGGGGATAACGGGACTGGAGTAAGTGGTGGTGGAAGGGTGCATAGGGCAGGTTTTACAACGGGGGCAGTTACAAGGGTAGGAGCCAGAAGGTAGGGAAGGTGGTTTGGGGATTTCATGGGGATGGACTAGGAGGTTACGGAGGTTAGGTGGGTGGCGGGAAGACACACTCGGAGGAGTGGGGAGGATGTCATGAAGGATGGATCTCATTTCAGGGCAGGATTTTAGGAAGTCGTATCCTTGCTGGAGAGCCACATTCAGAGTCCGCTCCAGTCCCGGTAAATATCCGGTGACAAGAGGGGCACTTCTGGGGTTCTGTTGCAGGTTCTGAATTTGGGGGGGGGGGGGGATGAGGAAGTGGCTCTGGCAATTTGCTTCTGTATCAGATCAGGAGGATAGCAGCGGGATGTGAAGGCTGTTATCAGGTTATTGGTGTATTGGTTCAGGGATTCAGGACTGGAGGAGACTCATTTGCCACGAAGACCTAAGCTGTAGGGAAGGGAACGTTTGATGTGGAATGGATGGCAGCTGTCATAATGCAGGTACTGTTTTTTATTGGTAGGTTTGATGTGGACGGATGTGTGTAGTTGGCCGTTGGATAGATGGAGGTCGACATCGAGGAAAGTGGCATGGGATTTGGAATAGGACCAGGTGAATTTGATGGGACCAAAGGAGTTGAGGCTGGAGAGGAAATTCTGGTGTTCTTCTTCACTGTGAGTCCAGATCATGAAGATGTCATCAATGAATCTATACCAAACTTTGGGTTGACAGGCTTGGGTGTCCAGGAAGGCTTCCTCTAAGCGTCCCATAAATAAGTTTGCGTACGAGGGGGCCGTCCTGGTCCCCATGGCTGTTCCCTTTAGTTGTTGGTATGTGTGGCCCTCAAAAGAGAAGAAGTTGTGGGTTAGGATGAAGCTGGCTAGGGTATTAAGGAAAGAGGTTTTAGGTAGGGAAGTGGGTGGTCGGCGTGAAAGGAAATATTCCATCGCAGCGAGGCCCTGGGCATGTGGGATATCTGTGTATAAGGAAGTGGCATCGATGGTTACAAGGATGGTTTCAGGAGGTAACAGGCTGGGTAAGGATTTCAGGCGATTGAGGAAGTGGTTGGTGTCTTTGATGAAGGATGGGAGACTGCACATGATGGGTTGAAGGTGTTGGTCTATGTAGGCAGAGATTCGTTCTGTTGGGGCTTGGTAACCGGCCACAATGAGGCAGCTGGGATGATTGGGTTTGTGAATCTTCAGAAGTAGGTAGAAGGTGGGGGTGCGGTGTGTCGGTAGAGTCACGAGGTTAATGGAGTCAGGTGAAAGGTTTTGTAGGGGGCCTAAGGTTTTGAGGATTCCTTGAAGCTCTGCCTGGACATCAGGAATGGGATTGCATATACGAACATTATAGACGAAAAATTCCTAGCAGGAAAAATAGATGAAGATTACTCACCAGGCGAAGGAGCACAGGTGGTGTTAGTAGCACAAATAAAACACACACACACACACACACACACACACACACACACACATACATTTACACAGACACAAACACACCTAGGCAGTTATATTACAGTATGTCTACCTAGGTGTGTTTGCGTCTGTGTAAATGTGTGTGTGTATTTGTTTTTCTTCCCCCAAGGTAAGTCTTTCCTATATATTAGTACTTATGTTTGGAGTTTCACAAGCCAAGTTTCATCACTGTTTCATATGAATGATGTTCATTCCATTATTCATAAAACACCACTGGCATATTTCCATGAATCAAAGTTCAAGTGATGAAACCAATTAAATAAATAACTCAGTACTATATTTGATTCTATTTTTTACAACAGTATTTACTTAATGTACATTATTCTTTCAAAATTTCAGAAAGTTTTAATTTTTCACTGCCACTTCTTTCCATTTCTCTTTGAGCTGCTTTGAATGATGAAACTAAATCACTTTTTTCCTCTCCATGTTCTCCAAAATTCATCTCTTCTTGCTTTGCTTTACTTTGTCTTTCTGCTTTCAGTAACTCAATAGCTGACACAAACAAATCTTCTTCAGCAGTATTTCCTCCTCCTTCTAGTTTTTTATACAATGACAGAAACTTCTGCGTTGTTGAACTTCTGCTTCCATCAGCCATGTCAATTGTGGTCATAAGACTGGAATATTCCTTGTGGAAACGCCTGAAAATAATAATAATAATAAAGAATATGAGTGTGGTATCAAGGTGTAAATCTCTTTTAAGACATGATATTTTCAGAAAGAAAACCTTAAGGAAAAATAAAATAATGCTGATAACAAAATTCTTGAAAACAAATTACTTTTACATAAAAAAGTGCATATTTCAGTTAAAAAGTGAATAAAACGCAGGCCTACACGTGTTGCTTTTTTGGTCTTCAGTCCAGAAATTGGTTTGATGCAGTTCTCTACCTTTCTCTATCCTCAGCAAGCCTCTTCATAAGAACGGCAATCCACA
The DNA here is from genome assembly GCA_026315105.1 of Locusta migratoria. Classification (NCBI taxonomy): domain Eukaryota; kingdom Metazoa; phylum Arthropoda; class Insecta; order Orthoptera; family Acrididae; genus Locusta; species Locusta migratoria. Next base: position 599,870,215 of record CM048744.1, read on the forward strand.
TCGATTTGAATCTTGTAATAACTTTATAAACACAAAAAAAAAAAAAAAAAAAAAAAAAAAAAAAAAAAAAAAAAAAAAACACAACTCTATACAGCAAAGTGTTTTAAATCATGGTTCACTGCTGACTGCCATGCTCCACTGAGTCCAGGCACGCCTCGGTTCACTTAGGTGGCACTGTCTAATTGCTGTAGTGCCCCTATATTACTTTGCGCACATTATGCGCGGTGGTAGTTTTGAATTTACAGCGTTGTACAGTGCGGAGAAATCCAGTGGCTCTCGATGTGTTGCGGCCAGGTCATGTGGTGCCACGCAAACGTATGGGCGAAAGTGCCGTGGATGGGGCCCTTTGCACAGAACACGGACCCATGACAGAATGATGGGTGACATCTCTAAAGTATTGGCTGCAGGTGGTGGAGAATTTGGCATGCTCTCTGTTTGAGGCATATGTCCCCAGTACTGAATGATGGGTGACAGCTGCAATGCCTCTGATGCTGGCATACCTACCAGCACAGTCAGCTCATGTGATGGAAGCACATCTTCTGCAGAATTATGTTGGGTGCTCGGAGTTGTGAGCAGTAAAGGTGGAGCCCATAGATGACGTCTATTGGCTTCTGAAAGAATATGAATAGTCCTGTGTGGAGACAACGTGGACAATGGGAGGCCAATGCCCGCGAACGTATCTGGTCAGAATGGCGAACAACCATTCCTTCTTCAGTACGGATGTCACGCAACCGACGGCCTCTGAACCTTTTGATGGTTCCTTTGATCCATTTGGCATGAGAGTCGTACCCCTCGAATTTGAAATGCGGCAGTCAGAGGTGATGGTTGTATGACTGTGTTGTGTGCCCGTGTGATTGCATGAGTGTTCTATTTTCTGAAGAAGGCCATGGCCGATAGCTGAATGTGTTGTATGTGTGTGTCTTGGTATGTGCCTGTTGCAGCTCGTTACCACGTCTTTGCGGTGAGTTGTAAACTGTCCTTACTATATCATTTATTCCAACCTGGACTTTCCATTATTATATTTTGCTTCTTTAGAAATGCTTTTCTTCCCATAGCCATTCTGCATTTTATATCTTCTTTACTTCGGCCATCAGAAGTTATCTTGCTACCCAAATAACAAAATTCATCTACTACTTTTATTGTCTCATTACCAAATCTAATTCCTTCAGCATCACCTGATTTTCTGATATTGCATTCCATTACCTTCGTTTAACTCTTGTTAATTTTCATCTTATATCTTCCTTTCAAGACACTGCCCATTCCATTCATTGTTCTTCCAGATCTTTAGCGGTCTCTGACAGATTACTATGTCATCGGCAAACCGCAATGTTTTTTTTCTTCTCCCTGCACTTTAATGCCCTCTCCAAATTTCTCCTTCCATTCCTTCAGTGCCTGCTCAATGTACAGTTTGAGCAATATTGGGGAAAGGCTACAACCCTGCCTTACTCCGTTCCCGATCTCTGCGTCCCTTTCTTGCCCTTAGATTCTAATTACTGCTGTCTGGTTTTTGTATAGGTTGAATATAACTTTGGATCCCTATATTTTACCCCTGCTACCTTCAGAATTTGGAAGAGCGTATTCCATTCGACATTGTCAAAAGCTTTCTCCAAATCGACAAATGCTAAAAACATAGGTTTCCCTTTCCTTAGCCTATCTCCTAAAGTGAGTATTGCCTACTGTGTTCCTAAATTTCTCCTAAATCCAAATTGATCTTTCCCGACGTTGGATTCCACAAGGTTTTCCATTCGTCTGTAAATAATTCGTGTTAGTATTTTGCAACCATGACTTATTAAACTGATAGTTCTGTAATTTTCACATTTGTCTGCACTTGCTTACTTTGAAATTGGAATTACAATATTCTTCTTGAAGTCGGAGGGTATTTCCTCTGTCCCATACATCTTGCATACCAAGTGGAACAATTTATTCATGACTGGCTCTTCTAACGATATCTGCAGTTCAGACAGAATATTATCTACTCCAGGGGCCTTGTTTCAACTCAAATACTTCAGCGTTCTATCAAATTCTTCTCGCAGTATCATATCTCCTATCTCATCTTCCTCCAATTCGTCTTCCATTTCTAGAATACTGCCTTCAAGGTTATTTCCATTGTATAGGCCCTCTATATATTCCTTCCATAGTTCAGCTTTCCCTCCTTTGCTTAGTACTGGTTTTCCATCCAAGCTCTGGATATTCATAAAGCTTTGTTTCTTGTCTTCAAATATCTCTATTATTTTCCTGCAGGCGGTATCTATCTTTCCCCTAGTTATACATTCTTCCACGGTTCTGCATTTGTTTTCTGTCAATCTCACTTTTCAGACGTTTGTACTCCCTTTTTCCTGTTTCACTTGCAGAGTTTTTATATTTTCTCCTTTCATCAATTAAGTTCAGTATCTCCTGTGTTATACAAGGATTGCCTTGTCCTTCTTCCTATACGATCCTCTGCGGCCTTCACTACTCTGTCACTGAGAGTTACCCATTCTTCTTCCACTGTATTACTTTCCCCCATTTCAGACAATCCTTACCTAATGCTCCCTCTAAAACCCCTTCAATTTGTCCAGGTTCCATCTCCAAACCTTTCTGCAGTCTCGTAAGTTTAAATTTGTAGTTCATAACCAATGAGTTATGGTCAGAGTCCATATCTGCCCCTGGATATGTTTTACAGTTTAGAACCTAGTTTCTAAATCTATTCCTTACCATTATAAAGTCAAGTTGGTACCTTCCAGTGTCTCCTGGTCTCTTCCATGTATACAGCCTTCTTTCATGATGTTTAAACCAAGTGTTGGTGACTATTAAATTGTGCTCTGCTGAAAATTCTACCAGGCCATCACCTCTTTCATTCCTTTTTCCGAGTCCATATTCACCTACTACATTTCCTTCTCTTCCCTTTCCTACTACCAAGCTCCAGTCCCCCATCACAATAAAGTTTTCCTCTCCCTTAACTGTCTGAATGTTTTCTTGTATCTCCTCATACATTGCTTCGCTATCATCATCGGCCAAGCTACTGTGGTCGTTGTTGATTTTGTGTCTATCTTTGCTATGATAATGCATTCACTATGCTGTTCATAGTAACTTACCTGCATTCCTATTTTGTTATTCTTTATCAGACCTACTCCTGCATTACCACCAACTGATTTCGTGTTTATAACCCTGTACTCACCTGACCAAAAATCCTGTTCATCCTGCCACCGAACCTCATTAATCCCTACTATATCTAACTTTAACCTATCCATTTATCCTTTCAAATTTTCTAACTTACCTACTTGATTAAATGTTAGAACATTCCACGCTCCAATCTGTAGAATGCCTGTTTTGTTTTTCTTGATGACGACATCCTCCCGAGTAGACCCCGCTCAGAGATCTGAATGGGGAACTATTTTCATCTCCAGAATATTCTACCCAAGAATATGCCATCATCATATATTCATACAGTAGGGCTGCATGCCCTTTGGTAATGACTGTAGTTTCTGCATGCATTAACTGTATTGAAAAGCCATGTTAGCTGATGTTACAAGGCCAGCTCAGTCAATCAGCCAGACTGTTGCCCCCTGTAACAACTGAAAGGGCTGCTGCCCCTCTTCAGGAACCACATATTTGTCTGGCCTCTCCAGAGATACCCCTCCGCTTTGGTTGCACCTATGGTACAGCTATCTTCATCGTTGAGACATGCAAGCCACTCCACCTCGGCAATGTCTGTGGTTCGTGGGGGTGTAATTAGTCTACTATCATTTTCCTTTTCAAAACATTTGCTACTCTTTCTTGTAACATAACTAGCTGAAGTCATTTTCTACTATGTGACACTGGAGAAGTTAGTTTAATTAGCATATATTATTTAGTTAATGCCAGAGACATATTGTTATATTTCAGATAGTGTGCTAATTAGTATTTCTGATGAAACTAAGTAAATTCTTTCTCATAATAGTAAAGTACATATTACTATGTTTCACAAGTAATGTAAGGGAAGTTTTCGCCCCATGAGATTTTAGCCAGCTGCTACCGAGAGCAATCGCCAACAAGAACACCAAGAATCATTGATCTACAACCAGGCAATGACACATATGATGCCCTGAATTGAGAATTTCATCGTAAATAACTGAATGAATTGGGACTCATAATCTTTTACAAACAGTGTATCGTGAATGAGATGTACATAGTTATAACTGTGGAAATGAAAATACTCTGTGTGGCACAGTGAACAGTAGAACAATCATTAGTGATACGCAACTTTCATTTCAAGAGAGTTTTCAAAACTATCACCTATGTATATGAATTTCAAAGGTACATCTGCTCGTATATACAAAAATCTATGTCAAGTACCAGCCAATAGAGGAAGGAGCAACACCAGCGTCATCCTAGAAAAATCAGCCAATCAGCATCCCGAGAAGTCTTGTTAACAGATGGGAGAAATTCCGCCGCAAAGTTTGGAGACGTAGCAGCTGTTCCGACCGAGTTCCTTGGACATCGCATTGTAAGCAGTGCTGTACATCACCGACGAGAACGCTGAGCAAACATCGTAGTTATAAAGTAAAGTTCTTAAAAATCAGTCATGGATGACAAAAGTGATGGTTATGTAAAGTCAGTATTAGATGAAGCTCTGGTTGGGCAAAGCTATTTTTTGCGGAAGTTAGTCAGAAGTTAGGTCAAATGATTGACAAAAGCTATAGTAAGCTTAATAACATAAACTTAAAAACAGATGAAAACAATCATGATTTGTGTCAGGAAATTGAAGTAAATAGTACTTTGGTAGATTCCAATAAGAATACTGAAGTAGAAGGTAATTGCCAAAATAAATAAAAACTGTAGAACAAAATGTCAATTTAACAAGAATTAGTAAATCCTGTGTAAATAATCATAACAGAATTACCTTAAGTGAAAAATGAGTGACAAATGTTACTAGTGCTTGTGATAACATATTTCAGTCTGTCAGAAAAACTTGCACAGAGAATAAGGAAGAACTTGAAAATCAAATTGGTCCGGTAAAATCAGAATTGGAAACTATGTTGGGCACAGTAGAGGATAAAGTGGAAGGGAACTCTCTATCTGTGGTAAAAATTTTGTTGATGTGGATTCTAAATTTGTAGATGATGTCAAGTTTAGTGCATGTGTTGGGCGTAGCAATGTTTCTATTCATAACTGTAAAGAGTTTAATGACTTTGAACCTAATGGTGATGGGCAATCTTTAAGACAACATGAAGAACGAGTGTGTGAGACATTATGGTCAAATACTGAGGATAAAGGTAAAGTGGTAAATAGTTTGTTTGAAGTAAGTGATAGTGCTGAGAGTTCAGGTATCAGTAATAGTGATGAATCTGGAGATGAGAAAGTTGAGGTAAATGGATCTATTTTTGATGATGATAGTAAAGTAGTTATTAAGACAAAGGTATAAAGAATTAGTGGGCAGGAAGAGAGTGCAGAGTTAGAGTTGGAAAATAGTAGGGAAGTAGAAACAGACTATAATGTGAGCCACTTAACAGTAGCTTCAAATGATTTGTCTGAAATGAATGATTACTTAGCCAGGGAAAAATTAATGATCTGTTGTATGGAAAAGAAGCAATAGTAAGTACTGATAGGTGTGACAGCCAGTAGAGTCAACTAGTTTGCAAGGTGTACCTGTAAAATGTTTACTAGACAGTAGTAGTGATCTTAACAGTATTTCTCAGACTTTGTTTTAATCAATTAAGGATACAGATAGAATAGTGAGTATGTATGTTTATAGAATAAAGAATATTTGTGCTAATGATAAGTTATCCAAGAGTGTGAAGAAGGGAGTGCTTGTATCAGTGAATTCAGCTGGACAAAAGTTAGTGTGTAATTTCTTAATGATACCAAATATTAGTATTAATATGATTCTTGGGCCACAATTTCTGTGTAAATGGTGTGTAAATATTGATTTTGCTAGTGGTATGTTTAACTAAGTAGGTAGGGGGTTTGTCATTCTTTGCCGAACACATTACTTGGCGAGTAATGCCTTCCCTCGGCTGGATGATCCTATTCTTCATTTCTTAGGTCACTCCATTCTTCTTCCACTATCCTATGCGTAGTTTGTAAGTCAGTAAATCTTCTTTTACTATGTTTTGTTTAATATAGTTAGATGTAATAGTGTAATTGTAAGTTACCATAGCATAATTGTAGGTTGTCATAATGTAGTGTGTATTATGTTTGAATGTATGCAGTACCATTCCATCTGAATTATGTATCTTCTAACCAGTATACGTAGCAGCAGCAAAAAATTACACCTAAATTTAGTTCAATGAAGGTTAAGTTTGGTACTTACCAAGATGTAGTCAGTGTGATGATAATGAAAAGAGAAGTTCTGAAATATATATTGTTCTGTCTGTAATGAAGTAATGAAGGTAAAAGCTGGTGAGTTACTGTGGACTAGGGCTCTGGAAATTTGTTGTGGCTTTGGCAGGATTTTCATAATTTTGTTTGATAGGATATTGAAATGGATATTGATGGAGAAATGATGTATAATGAGTAATAAGGTAATTGAATATTATGAGAATATTTATAAGAAGTGAGATATGATGAAGAATATTAATTGATGAGGTAAGGTGAGGAATATTTACGAGATACGGCGAGTATTTAAGTATGAGGTATGATGAAGTAATGATAAAGAGTGTGTATGACCAATGGTTAGAGAGCCAGTCTTTGGTATTGCAGTTTTTCTGCAGATTCTATCTTACAGATAACTAGGTAAGCTTTAAGAGTCTGAAAACGAGATATTTTACGCAGATGTACATATATTTCATCTTGGGCAGATACAACTGGTTTTGTGTAAGGTATTTTTGCAAATTTTTGGTGTAACACTAGTTTATGGAGCTACCATCCTGTTATTTGATGTTTTGATCATTTATTTGCTGCTCAGTATTTGTTATCTGTAAGTAGGAAGTGGGGGGTCTCAATTTTTGGTTAATGCTGTCTTTAGGAGAGTGTTTATCTTCGTACTGTAATGTAAGAGGATAATTTTGATTTCGATAAGAGAAAGAACAATGATTTTCAAGTTTTTGCTTTAAATTTCATTTCAATTTTTTTATTACGTGTAACGTATGTACAGATTTTTGTGGTACAAAGCAAGTTTCCATTCTTTTTCTTAATAGGATTTCAATTAGGCCTATATTGTCTATAGTTTTATGGTAGGAAACAAATATTTTTATGTACTTAGTGATAAGTTTTGTTAAGGTACTAATGTAGGATATTTGGAACATTTTTTCCATGTATTATGCTGGAGGAGAGCCACCTCCAGGACAAGGACATGTGGGACAACCATATTTGGACCTGATGAATGAATGCACCCACAATGAAATTAAGTGAAAGTGCTGTGTATGTAGTGTGAAGTGTAATGAAAGAACTGGGAGATAATGTGTCCTCCTTTCTTTGTGTTCAAGAAAAGAATAAAACTGGGTGACGAGTGTTCCTCCCTTGAAATGCAATACTTTTTTTGCTTTGAGTTATGTGTACCACTAGGCAAATTTTCCACTTATTTTGTGAAATCTTTGTTTAATTATGGTAATAATCATTTTGTACTTGGGCTTGACATAATTTTATGGCCAGCATAGGGTGAACGGATCGTGTTATGTAGATGAATGTTATTTTTGTAATTATGTACCTATGTGTATTTCATGAGGTTTATTTGTAGCTATTTGATTAACTTGCTTTTGTTTTTGTCATTTAATTACCCAGTTAATTATTTTTTTACAATAACTATCTGGTTAATTAAATGAGGGGGTGATGTAATGAAGCATGTTGGGATGTATTCCCATCTGCTTGCATTACTGAACCTCCTGATACAACTGTTGCATAATAATGGATATGAATGTAATTAGTTTATTATCATGTTCTTTTCCAAAACTTTTGTTACTCTTTATTGTAATGTAACTTGCTGAACTCATTTTCTATTATTTAACACTAGAGAAGTTTGTTTAATTAGGAAATATTAATTAGTTAATGCCAGAGACATATTGTTATATTTCAGATAGTGTGCTAATTAGTATTTCTGATAAAACTAAGTAAATTCTCTCTCATAACAGTGAAGTACATATTACTATGTTTCATAAGTAATGTTAGGAAAGTTTTCGCCTCATGAGATTTCAGCCAGCTGCTACCGAGAGCAATCACCAAAAAGAACACCAAGAATCATTGATCTATGACCAGGTAATGGCACATCCTGCAAGATGCCACACACTCATATGACCATAATGTCACCAATGCAGAAGCGACTCTCATCACTGAAGACAACACATCTCCATTCATCATTTAATATGTGCCTGTTCTGACACCATTGAAGGCAGGTGTTGAGGCACGAGTGGAAGATGCCCAAACAGCACGCATGTTCAGGCAGCATGGCGTGGGGTGCCATATCCTTCACTGACCATTCTCTTCTGGTGATTGTTGAGGGAACATTGAACAGTCCATGGTACATAGAAACCATTATTCAATCCTTCTTGCTACTGTTCATGCACCATCAAAGCTGTATGCTTTTCCAACAGGACAATGCACATCCACCTCTGTCCTGTACCACTCAACGTGCTCTTCAAGGTGTACATCAACAACCCTGGTCAGTACGCTACCCAGATTTGTCCCACATTGAGCATGTTTAGTGTGGTCTGCACGACAGGCACGGAATTGAGTCCAACTGAGGCATCAGGTGGAAATTGCATGGCAGGCCATACCGCAAGACTACATTTGGCACCTTTACGATAGTTTCCATCAAAAATTGCAGCTTGCATTGCTATATAAAAGGAGGGTATACACGGTACTTGGGTCGACATTATGCACCCTCTGGTAACTGTACTCAAGATCGTATGGTTCTGTCTGCGTGATTGTGTGATGTATACATCCTAAACAACGTGTCAATAAAATTTCCCTTTGCCTGCTCAACGAATTAATGGTGTTCTTTTTCCATTTTCCAGGAATTTATTTTACCCTACTGACATGAGAATTTCATCATCATAGGCTTTCTCCAAAAGCTACAAATGTAGGTTCACCTTTTCTAACCCATGTCTTAAGACAGGGCTGTCCAACACATAGACTCCAAGCAACAACTTACATGGGGTGGAGGGGGGAGGGAGAGGAAATGATTGCCTACTAACTAACTAGGTTTTCCATACTTGGTCCTGCCCCCCTCCCCCCCCCCCTACCCTGCATACACAGTATGCTGCTAAGGCCAAAGAAAACATCACTTTTTTGAAGAGTGAGTAATGGTTGAATGATCCTTTTGTCTCTCTCTCTCTTTCCCCCTCTAGTAGTAGTAGTTTTACACATCTAAAACTCCAAGGTAAAAATTGACTACTACAAACTGTAGCTCTTAACTCAGCCATCACACAATTACTCATGCCTTCTACAAACATGCACGCACCTCAAAACTAACATGCTGTGATGTCACAGTTCAAAGCTGATGGGTACAATCGCGCCCTATAAATGACCCGAGGTGGTTACCAGTACAACCAAGTAACATCAAATAAAATGCATTAAGCTATTCCATTTAGTGTGTATACTCATAGAGGTGCTTAACTATAAAGTCAAATCTGTTAAAAGGATTTTGGATAAGAAACAAGATAATTAAATAATTTTATTTCACCTTCAAGCAAATTGTCTTTGCCAACTCACAGCCAGACAGTCATCTTCCATAGTAGGCTGAAGTGCAGTTTATGAGTCCCCAAGTGGTGTTTCAAGTTAGGCCATTGGCAATGGTGTCGGAGCCAATCAGCAGTCATGTTTGCGGGGCCAATAACCAACAGCGTTCTCTTTATGGTTTGTAAATAAATGAGAGATTTATATTTATGTCCTGTAATGGAGATTGAGCATACTGGCTGTACTATGTAGTCATAATTATTCTCACCAGTGATTTTAGTTGTGGTGATTGCATGACTTTCGTAGCAAGTGCAATTACTTATATTGAGCGATTCTGAACCAGATAAACAGGCGCTACTGTGAGACAAAAGTCTTGTGTAACCTATGTACATAACATTAAGGCTGTGCTGGCCTGTTGTTGTTTTTGAAGTTATCAATAGTGTATTAAAGAATAGACAAAGTGTGTTGGAAACATCTTTTCATTTAAAAAAGTGATCTGTAGCGTAACCTTGAAATGGTTAGCTATAGGTTAAACAAGAATTTTTATTTAGTACATGAGGGCGCGTAGTGATTGAATCTCTGATTCAGAACTGATACTTCGAGATACACGGATTCTTCCAAGTTAACCAACATCTGGTTTTTTTCTTAGGAAAGTGAACACTAATCTTAATCACACTCATTATTCACGTATTGCAATTCACTGAAAAAATTGTCAGTCGTATTACTTGAGAGAAAAACACAAGTGAATTTACACTGCAAGAAATTACTAAATCTGAACGGAAAAGCATGTAAAGAAAGGCCAAATTCACAACCAATGAAACGCGAAATCTGATTGGCCGCCTCCACCTGCATCATTCATCACGCCGTTACAAATGTCTACGCATGAGGGACAGCTCGCGAAGTCGTAAACTGCACTTTTACCCCATAGTAACCCAGATAAACGGCTGCTGTATGAATCAATGAGTACCAAGATTTCAAATGGACTCTACAATTTGTCTGGCTGGCCTAATACCTGTTTTGCCTTCACAGGCATACACCACATGGAGCACACCTTAAGGCTTTTTTTATATATCTAATCTAATATAGGTTCAACTGAAGAACACGATACCACCATCAGCTTTGGCACCTGACATTGATTATCTCTTGTAAAACTCGTAATATGCCATTACTTTTTACAGTATGAACTGATCACTTTAGGATCACCCAGCCACCTACCTGAGCCCCATTATTTCATTTGAAACAATAATCACTCGAAACTTTGATCGTTCACAAAAGAAACTGCTTGCCAGACGACTGTAACAAAGAAGTTTCTTTGTGCGCAACTGAAAGTTTTATCTTATAAGTTCTGTATCTCGGAAAGTTGCTTCCCGCATGCCCCCCCCCTCCCCCCCATGGCGTCATGAGAGTCAAAGCAGACAACTGATATCGGGATTTAAATTGTACTTACTGTCTCGGCGCTGTAATGTGCCAATGTTGGCGACAAAATGTCCACTTCAAAGGATAATTAATTTAGTAAACGGACAACAGTACATACAAGAACCCATCAACCATACGACCGGAAAGTATTAATTATTTATTTCACGGTCAACGAGATGACTTACTCTCTCATACAAGTGATTGAGTTTTCAAAGGTCGTTGCCAACATCGACACACTACGCGACGGAGACGTTAGGTAAAAAATTTATGCTATTATCCTAACATATTGCAGTGTAGGCCTATTTAAGATCTACACGATTGCGTCCGTATTTTATGTGGTATACGTTTTACGGCTATGCCACACTTTTGTTGCCGAAACAAACCCAGAATGCACTGAATGTTTTATAGTTACATAAAATTTCTTACGCTCGCAGGTTATCCTCAGGATAAAAGATGCTCCTTATGGTTATATTTGGAGCCGGTCTAGAGAAAGTTGGCTCGTACTTCGGGGGAAAGGCTTTGTATACATCGTACCAAATCGGTCTATCTTCATTCTTCATTGCACCAGATTTCAGAAGACCGGAAACCCTGCATACAAGAAAGAAAAATAATCATCTCGATGCTGAAACTATTGCAATCCGTGTTTGCTTAACAAATATATTCACTACAGATAAACAAACTCTGAAGGATGTCCTAGACCTACTCGAAAGATACAGGAAATTGAAATACCAAAAGTATGTAATGTAAATGAATAAAAGACCCCCTGATGATACAATTGCAAAGAAACGTTCGGGTAAAAAAGGAAAAACTAAAGTTTTGTTCAAGACAGGCTATTCTAGTAAAAGTAATATTTTAAAAAAGAAACAGTACGGTCTCGACCTTTGCACTATATCTTCCTGAGCATATTATAAAGACATTCCTTCTTAAAATTTACCTGGAATATATAGTGCCAATCTTTTCTAATCTGCTGCTTGCCATATCTCAAAAGAAAGAAATAATTCGAACACTGCAATTAATGTACAACGAAATGTGTGTTTTCTCCTATAAAATAGAAACATATATATCAGAAAACATTGTCACAAACAAAACCACTCAACTACACTCGCGTTCCTACTTGTACAGAACTTGTTTCTTGTTTGTAAACAGAAAGTTGTTCAAAGATTCTACTCACGAAAGCAGTATTCTAATGTCTCTGATCGAAGACATCCACAGGCGTCTGGGGACAGTAAGGCGTCGGACTAGAGTTTAGGTTAGATTAGATTAGGCTTTCGTTCCGTAGATCCATGTTAAGGTGATCCTCGTGGATGTGGAATATGTCAAGAAACAAAATTTACAAGGTGAATAATACATAATACTAATAATATAAATACAGATACATACATTTTTTATTAGCTGATAATATATTAATACCAATATTGTATGAATACCGATACATGTATCATCTGGTACAATTTAGAAATTCACTAATGGAGTAGAAGGAATTGACCACTAGAAAGTCTTGTAGGCTCCTCTTAAACTGTTCTTTATTTCTAGCTAAATATTTTGTAATTGATGGTAAATTATTGAAAATGTGTGTTCCTGAATAGTGGACCTCTTTTTGAACTAAAGTAAGCGCTTTCAGTTCCTTGTGTAGATCATTTTTGTTCCTAGTACTGTATGTATGAACTGAGCTGTTTGTTGGGAAAAGGGACATATTATTTATGACAAATTTCATTAAGGAATAAATATACTGAGAGGCAGTAATTAATATACCCGGTTCTTTGAAGAGGCTTCTACAGGACGTCCGTGAATTTACTCCACAAATAATATGTATTACACGCTTTTGGACTCTGAAGACTTTTGACTGACTTGAAGAGTTACCCCAAAATATTATACCATATGACATTATGGAATGAAAGTAAGCAAAGTATGCAAGCTTTTTTATTTTTATGTTTCCTATGTCTGATAACACTCGTATTGAAAATACAGATTTGTTGAGTCGTTTCTGCAGTTCTGTGGTGTGCGCCTCCCAACTGAATTTATTATCAAGCTGTAATCCCAGGTATTTAATACTGTCAACCTCTTCTATGTGCTCTTCTTCATACTTAATGTATATGCTGGTCAGAAATCTGTTACATGTTCTAAACTGCATGTAGTGAGTCTTTTCAAAGTTTAATGACAATGAGCTGGCTTTAAACCATTTATTAATGTACATGAAAATATCATTAGCAGACCTTTGTATAACTATGCTTAACGTACTTTTTATTGCAATACTTGTATCATCTGCAAACAAAACGAACTCTGCTTCCAGTAGTGTAACAGATGAGAGGTCATTAATGTACACAATGCAATGGCTCAAGATGGATCCTTGTGGGACACCACATGTAATTTCTTCCCAATTAATTCAATAGTCACTTGCACTGACAACCTTTGTTTCCTATTAGGGAGGTACGACTTGAACCATTTTGCAGCATTTCCTGTGACACCATAGAATTCTAATTTACTTAAAAGGATATTATGATTCACACAATCAAGGCCAATTCACACTGTCCGTCACGTCACATCACCGTCCGCCAGAATATTCTGCAATGTATTTCTAATAGCGGCATTCACACTGACCATCACCGGACCGTCACGTCAACGTCACGTCACGTCTCGAGAAGAATGTTTTGATGGAACGGCTGTCTGCTAACATCGGAAGTTAACCTATTTTCGTCACGCGAATTACATGTTTCAGTCAATGATTGGACTTTTTTTTATACAAATGGGTCTTATTCATCTTTATTTTGTTGTTATATATCGTTTTAGGGGTAAATCTCAAATATTTCATGACACTTTATATATTTTGTCAATTGAGTGTCACCCTAAATTCGAGGTCTGATATCTGAAACCAAACAAATGGTTTATGTTACATAACATTGTAACAGAAAAGACTGAAGCAAACTGTTTATTTGAATAAGATTGTAATTTGATTACGCATTTTTCATTAAATAACATTTTAAATGAAAAAGTCAGTTCTAATGAAAGAGAAAACTTCAGTTGTTTACGACTATTAACAATGTCAGTGGGCAAATCCTAATGGATAAAGTAAACAAGCGCTATTTATGCTCTTATAAGTATTGTTTAATGTTTTCATATGTTTATTATTTCGATTGAAAGTAGATGTCGATGTTTTGAAATGTTGTTTCAGTTCCCAGTAAGTTGGCGAAAAACATACACTGTAAAGTTTTCTTTGGTCCTCAATAACATTTAGCATTGTTTTTCCCTCAATTCTAGTATTAAACTATGAGTTTCTACATAACATATCGCCACTCATAATGTTACTTTCAACATCGCGTATTGAGATGGGCGAATTAACGTGATGGACACTGACAGACAGTGTGAATACAACTTGACATGACGGTGCCATGATGGTGCCGTGACGTGACGTTGACGTGACAGACAGTGTGAAATGGCCTTCAAATGCCTTTGACAAATCACAGAAAATGCCTACTGCTTGCAATTTATTATATAATGAATTAAGTACATTCTCACTGTAGGTGTAAATAGCGTTCTCGATATCGGAACCTTTCAGAAATCCAAACTGTGTTCTGGTCACTATGTCATTTGACGCGCCTTTATTCGTAGATCAGTTTTTAAGTGGTACTTTGGCTCTAAAAGACGTACTTTGGAGGTAAAGATAAATATATTTCTAGCAAAAATTTCTTTCCCTCCAATGAAAATCGCTTTTACATTAGCCAATGAACGACGACTTTGGAAAGTGACGTGAAAACTGTATTCAGAAATCCAAACTGTGTTCTGGACACTATGTCATTTGACGCGCCTTTATTCGTAGATCAGTTTTTAAGTGGTAGTTTGGCTCTCAAAGACGTACTTTGGAGGTAAAGATAAATATATTTCTAGCAAAAATTTCTTTCCCTCCAATGAAAATCGCTTTTACATTAGCCAATGAACGACTTTGGAAAGTGACGTGAAAACTGTATTCACTTGTTTCTTCCATGTCACAGACGCCATCTTGATTTGTCATATAGCTCACAGTTTTGGTTACATAACTCGCAGTAAACAGTTTCAGGGCAACAGCGAATTAACAATGAATTACAAAATCATGTAACTGAAAGTAATTAAAATAATATTAACATTGAGAAACAAACTTGTGGGAGCGAGTATATAAAATATGAAGTGACTAATAATGTCGAGTTGCTGTTGTGTAATTGGTAGAGTTGTGGATTACAATTTTTTTTATATAATCTTAAAGTTTGTAACTCATTGTAGGATTTATTTATCCACAACACATTGTGGATATTTCTTATTCACATAACAGTATTATGTCATCCAATACTCTTATATGCTGTCTCAGGATTTAATAACATCGATTTGGTGATTTTTATGTGTGACTGAAAAACGGAGAATGAAATGCATTTTAAAACCATCGGCTATTTATTAAAAACCTTATGTATCAACCAGTTTCAGTCAATAGACCATCTTCATGGATAAACTATAAAAAATACAATATAAACGTAATTAATGTGCACAAACAATGAGAGGAAATAACCAGAAAAGTTACATATAATGAAATTGAAAATGGAGAATCATGTCAATTTAGCATGTAGTTAAAATACTTACAAGGTGTTAAAACTGAATGGTAAAATGCATCAAATAAAAGACATCTAGTCGAGACAAACAGGAGTCAGTATCGCTAAAAAATATTTAAAATACAGTGGTCATCTTAGATAAAACCTATCTGTCAACACAACATAAAAGGTAAGAACAGACTATGAATAAAAATGGAGGGAGTGCCTTGTGCTAATTGCATGAGTCAGAGACAATGAAACCAATGTTATTGATATTGGTAATACCATTAATGGAAGTACAATATCTTTAGATGAATATCTTTGGACAAAAAAAATAAACAAAGCTACAAGGTGCAGTCATCAACAAGTTACGCCGAAATTTGTGTTACAAAAGTCAACAATAACAAATAAAGTTTGGTGTAGTAAAAAAAACGTATCACAACATACAAAACAAAACATAATATGCTATTATATCAGTATGTCGTGTTGTAAGTGAGAAAATAGAAAGTGATCATCATCATAAACAGGTTAGGCATATAACTGTAGACTGGGATACCACCCGTATGCTTTGATCCATGACGTCATCAAGATGTCAGAAAACCAGTATATGGGATATCTTAATACTTCTGTATTGTAGATAAAAGTAATCTGTAGTTATTATAGATTACATAATGTAGCATCGATCACCATAAGAAATTAGGGATCATAGACAGGCATACATGTATTTGTTTTTCCCTTGTTCTGTCTGGAAGTGAACACAAAAGGAAATGTCCAGTAATGGTACAGTAATGATGTAGTGTGTAGCTTGGCACGGTGGCCGAGGGGACTGAGGCGCTCCAGTCACAGTCTGCACGGCCACTATGGTCAGGGGTTCGAATCCCCCCTCGGGCATGGATATTTGTGCCATCCTTAGTATTAGCTAGTTCATAAGTAGTTTGTAAATTTAGGGACTGATGACCCTGTAGTTAAGTCCCATAAGCTATACAAACATTTGAAACATTTTTATAGTGTGGAAGTGTCCTAGGGATGCTAGCACAAGGGTATACACATATAGTTATGCTAAACTACTCTTGAAATACGACATATTATTCTATAACAACAATGGAACGTCCAGTAAGGAATGTTAATAACAATATGTAGATAGAGAACAGCTCACCATAAAGACGAACATTGAGTCACCAAGAGACAGAAATAAAAGACACACAAACACTCACGAAACTCTATATTGTCGGCCGCTGCCTTCCTCAGACGGAAAACACTCATCCACACAATCACTCAAGCACACTCATCCACACACGTGTCATCTCTGTCCACCAAACACAGTCTGACTCACAGCAAACGGAAGAGATGGGGGGGGGGGGGAAGGAGTGAAGGAGGGGGGAAAGTGAAGAGGGAATATAAGGGTGGGGATACAAGAAGCAGAGATGATGTCAGGCGGAAAATGAGAAGCAGTATGAAAAATGACGTGTGTGTGTGTGTGTGTGTGTGTAATTAAAAAACAGGAAGCACACAGTAGAGAATCGGAAGGAAATATAGGTGTGAGGGGGAGGGAAACTGTGGGGCATGGAATTTAGGATGTTAGGTTATCTGAGGTTGAGGCCAAGTTGGTTGTGGGACTGTAGGATGTGCTGTAGGGGTATCTCCCATCTCCAAAGTTCAGAAAAGCTAGTGGAGGGTGGGGGGCAGATCCAGATGGCTCAGGTGTTGAAGCAGCTGTTAAAGTCCAAGGTGTTGTGCTCTGCTGCATGCTGCACCACAGGATAGTCCGTATTACTTATGGCCACAGTTTGACAGTGGCCATTCATCCTGATGGAGAGTAGGTTTGTTGTCATTCCGATGTAGAATGCAGAGCAGTGATTGCAGCAGAGTTGGTATGTTACGTGGCTGCTTTCACATGTGATGGGACTACAATAGGAAGTGCTGGGTGGGTGGATTGGGCAGGTTTTGCATCAGGGTCTTCCACAGGGATTGATTCCTGTAGTAAGGGGTTGGGATTAGGTGTGGCATAGGGGTGGAGTAGGATGGGTGGATGACAGAACAACACTTTAGGGTGGGTTGGGAGGATCTTAGGTAGGATGTCTCTCATTTCAGGCCATGTTGACAGACAATCAAATCCCTGACATAGTATATGTTTCATTTGTTCGAGTCCAGGGTGGTACTGGGTGACAAGGGGGGCACTCCTTTGTGGCTGGTTAGTAGGGTTGGGGGAAGACTATTGGTGTGTGAAGATATGGTATGGGAAATCTGTTTATGGACTAGGACTGGTGGGTAATTTCTGTCTGTGAAGACCTTTTTGAGGTTTTCAGCATACTGGTTAAGGCAGTTCTCATCACTGCAGATAGGCGTTTCACGGGTGGCGAGGCTATTTGAGAGGGATTTTTTGATGTGGAAAGGATGGCAGCTGTCAAAATGAAGGTACTGTGGGTTTGATGTGGACAGAGGTGTGGATGGAGCCATCAGAGAGATGCAGATTAACATCCAGGAAGGTGACATCTTGGGTTAAGAAGGACCAACTGAAACGGATGGGTGAGAAAGAGTTGATGTTGTTGAGGAATGGGGATAGGGTGTCCTGACCTTGAGTACAGATCATGAAAATGTAATCAACGAACCTGACCGTACCAGGGGTATGTGGATTTGGAAGGCTAGGAAGGTTTCCTCCAGATGGCCTGCCTCTGTGAAGTTGCGTCCTCGTAGTTTTTGATCACGTTTTTTACGTATTAGACTGCATCTTTACATAGTGGTGGGCAATTCTTCATATTGGTTCAATTTTTTTTTTTATCTATCTGACCAAACTGCGTGGTCATCAGTCCGTAGCTTACAAACTAATTAAACCTAGGTAAACTAACCTAAGGACAAACACACACACCCATGCCCCAGGAAGGACTCGAACCTCCACGGCGAGCAACCGCGCGCTCCGCAGCGAGATGCTTTAGACCGCTTGGGTACTCCACTGCGGCCTTTTAACTATTGGTGCGTAATTTTTAGTGTCCTATGTTGCGTGTTTAAGCATATTAGTGCGTATTTTACCAACTTAGGGTTATCATTGCGCGCTTTTACGAGTTTACACGTGAATTTTTCAGGGATCCAACTTTCCCAAATCTCCCTTAACACTTTTTCTGCCCATTTCCCAGCACTTCCTGTTTCCCTATCCATTGTCCCAATGGATCTCTAATCCATTTACACTGGATAAAGGTGGGATGGAAAGTTCTGCATTGCAGAGCCTTTAAAATCCATCATGGAGATGGAAAGTTCCACATTGCATGATGGATTTTAAAGGCTCTGCAATGCGGAACTTTCCATCCTCACATTTACCCAGTGTCCTTCCCCCTCCACTCCCCACCTTACTCGCAGTCTAGCTTGTGTCGCTGGAGTGGCTGGACATGATAGTTGTGTGTGCATAGTTGTCTGAGTGATTGAGTGAATGTATATGTTTCTTTTTCTGATGAAGGCCGTGGCTAAAAATTTAAGTTGTCTGAATGTGATTATTTGGTTTTGTGTCTGTCAGCAGCTCAGCGAGGCTCTTTACGGTGAATTGTCAACTATCCTTCAATATTCATATTCCTATCGGATTTTTCATTTTTGGGATGGCCACATCTATAACTTTTATTAACTGAAAAATGTCAAATATTTTACCAGTTTTCTGAAGATTATATTCTCAAATACCTTTTTACTTTTTTTATGTCTGTTACCTTAGTCCAGAGGTTCATATTTACCATATGTACATGCAAAAATTAAAAAAAATAAATATATTGTTTTTAGCAGTTTCTGTACTGTGGAATGCAAACTAAATGACTAACCACAACATACAACTCAAATTGTAACAAAATATTCCGTAGACATTCACAAAGAAACAACATTATCTTTTTAAAAAAAAATCTTTATACATTATAAAGAGAAGCCCGAAAAATCGTGTTGTTTGGGTACCAAAAGTACCATTTCAATGAGAAATGGCTTATGGCTGCTAATAAACTTACCATCCGATTTTAAGAAATCTACTGGGCGAAAAATGAGATATTTGAATATCTCACAGGTTGGTATCTTCACACACAAAAAGTTAGATTAGATTAGATTAGATTAGATTAATACTTGTTCCATAGATCATGAATACGACACTTCGTAATGATGTGGAACGTGTCAGTTAAATGAAGTGTGTCTATACATAATATTACATGACACTCAATATTTGCATTTTTTTTTATTTTTTTTTATTTTTTATTTTTATTTTTTTTAAAAGTTTTTCCTAAAGTACTAACTTTTATCTAGAAATTCATCTAATGTGTAGAAGGAATTGCCATTCAGAAATTCTCTTAATTCATTTTTAAATGCTAGTTGGCTATCTGTCAGAATTTTGATACTACTAGGTAAGTGACCAAAGACTTTTGTGGCAGAAAATTTAACCCCTTTTTGTGACAGAGCTAAATTTAACCTTGAATAGTGTATGTCACCCTTTCTCCTAGTGTTGTAGCTATGCACACTGCTGTTACATTTGAATTCAGTTGGATTGTTAATAACAAATTTCATAAGTGAATATATATATTGTGAAGCTACTGTGAAGATTCCTAGATCCTTAAACAAATGTCTGCAGGATGATCTTGGGTGGGCTCCAGCAATTATTCTGATGACCCGCTTTTGGGCAATGAATACTTTCTTACTAAATGATGAATTGCCCCAGAATATGATGCCATAAGAAAGCAGAGAATGAAAATAGGCATAGTATGCTAGTTTACTGAGTTGTATATCACCAAAGTTTGCAATCACCCTAATAGCATAAGTAGCTGAGCTCAAACGTTTCAGCAGATCTTCAATGTGTTTCTTCCAATTCAACCCCTCATCAATGCATAAACCTAAAAATTTTGAATATTCTACCTTAGCTATAGATTTCTGGTTGAAGTCAATATTAATTAATGGTGTGATGCCATTTATTGTGTGAAACTGAATATACTGTGTTTTTTCAAAATTTAAAGAGAGTCCATTTACAGAGAACCATCTAATAATTCTCTGAAATACTTCATTGACAATTTCATCAGTTAATTCCTGTGATTCGGGTGTGATAGCGATACTTGTATCATCAGCAAAGAGAACTAGCTTGGCATCTTTATGAATATAGAAAGGCAAATCATTAATATATATTAAGAACAGCAAAGGTCCCAGTACCGAACCCTGTGGCACCCCATGCTTGATAGTTCCCCAGTTTGAGGACTTGGCAGTTTTTTGTATATTATGTGAATTACTTATATCAACTTTCTGAACTCTTCCAGTTAGGTATGATTTAAACCATTTGTGCACTTTTCCACCCATACCACAGTAGTTAAGCTTATCTAGAAGAATTCCATGGTTAACACAATCAAAGGCCTTTGATAGATCACAAAAAATCCCAACGGGTGATTTACGGTTATCCAAAGCATTTAATATTTCATTAGTGAAATTGTGTATTGCATTTTCTGTTGAAAAGCCTTTCTGGAAACCAAATTGACATTTAGTTAGAACTTTATTTTTATTAATATATGAAGTTACTCTGGAATACATTACTTTTTCAAGAATTTTTGATAGAGCAGTCAGAAGTGAGATTGGGCGGTAGTTGTTGACATCCAATGTATCACCTTTTTTATGAAGTGGTTTGACAATAGCATATTTCAGTCTATCAGGGAAAATACCCTGCTCCAGTGAGCTATTACAAATGTGGCTAAGAATCCTACATATTTCTTGGGAACAAGCTTTTAATACCCTGCTGGATATGCCATCAATGCCATGAGAGCTTTTACTCTTGAGGGAGTTTATTAATTTCCTAATTTCAGATTGAGAGGTGGGTGGGATTTCCATTGCATCAAACTGTCTAGGTACGCCCTGTTCCATTAACTGCCTAGCTTCTTCTAATGAACATTTGGATCCTATATTCTCCACAACATTTAAAAAATAATTATTAAAAGTGTTTTCGACTTCTGACTTTTTGTTTGTAATTTTTTCATTCACTTTGATGGTAATGCTGTCTTCCTGTGTTCTTGGTTGCCCTGTCTCCCTTGTTATAATATTCCAGATTGTTTTAATTTTATTATTTGATGTACTAATCTCAGACATGATGCACATGCTTTTGGATTTTTTAATAACTTTCCTTAATACAGAACAGTAGTTTTTATAATAGTTGAGTATTACTGGGTCACTACTCTCTCTTGCTGTCAGATACAGTTCCCTTTTCCGGTTACAAGATATTTTTATACCTTTGGTAAGCCATGGTTTTTTGCTTGGTTCCTTACAATTAAATTTGACTAATTTCTTGGGGAAACAGTTATCAAATACCCTTACAAAAGTATCATGAAATAAATTGTATTTTAAATTAGCATCAGGTTCCTTGTAGACTTCATCCCAATCTAACTGCTGAAGACTTTCCGTGAAATTTCTAATTGTCGATTCATTAATTGTACGAACAACTTTGGAGGACTGATTCAAATTACAGAAAGGAGATATATCATATAATGTAACTAGCTGTGCACCATGATCAGAAAGACCATTCTCAACAGGACATGCACTAATGTTGTTAAACCTATCTTGATCTATAAAAAAATTGTCTATCAATGTGCTGCTGTTCTTTACTACCCTAGTAGGAAAATCAATAACAGATCTCAAATTGAAAGAACCAAGTAAGACTTCCAGGTCAGTCTTCTTATTACACTCTTGCAGTGAATCAACATTGAAATCCCCACATACAATAATTTGCTTCCCCCTATCTGACAGATAGCACAACAAGGCATCCAAGTATTCCAGGAATAAATGAAAGTTTCCTGAGGGAGGCCTATACACTGTGACAATTATAAAAGAACCACCCTTCAGTTTAAGCTCACAGGCACATGCTTCTATGTGTTGCTCTATACAAAATTTTTTTGTTTCTAAATTTTTTACACTGTGACAATTTTTGACATAAATGGCAACTCCTCCCCACACCTTCTTTTCTCTACTTGCATGTGCTGCTAGTTTATACCCACTAATATTTACTTTATTCATATCAGTGATAATGTGATGCTCAGACAGGCATAGTATATCTATTACATTGTCAGCTTCTATAGTTTCTAAACAAATCAGGAGCTCATCTACTTTATTCTTTAAACCCCCAATATTTTGATGAAAAATACAAACATTATTTTTTAAGTTACTATTGTTAGAATCTTGTGATATTTTAACAGCTTTATTACCTGCCTGTCTGGGCTTCTCATTGGACACTGAACTTATCCTAAAAAAGAGGTACTCCCAAGAGTTGCAGTGTCCCCCCTTATAGATTTTCCTATCAACCCAGCCAGTTTTCCCTTCCCTTTCCTATTGAGGTGCAGGCCATGCCTAGTAAAGTCCCACCTATCAATAGCATCAACAGGTACCAAACTAATGTCCGACAGAGTGTCCGCCCTGCGCAGCTGATCTAACTCCATGTTGACCCTCCTTACAGAGCTATTCAACCGAGGCTGATCATACCGCATGAAGGCAGGCACCATCCGAACATTAGTATGGTTTGCTGCAGTAGCTATTTTCACCAGGTCACACTCAATATTGTAGCCCTGATCCCTATCAATACTGTTTCCCACACCACCCACTATCACCACATGATCCTCCTTAGTAAACCCTTTGCACAATGAATCTAAATCCTCTACCACCTGGCTCAGACTTGCACTGGGCTTAAAAAAGTTTGTGACCTGGTACCTGTCACCTAATTTTTCCTGCACAATTTGGCCCACACCTCTCCCGTGGCTGCTACCTAGCAACAGAACTTTCCTCCTACGTTCTACTTTTTTTGAAACCTTTGGTTTCCTAATGAAATTCTGTTGCTCCTTAATTACACCTACATCTACTGGAGGCTCTTCCTCGTTAGACTGTGGCAGCAAGGCAAACCTATTGTTTGTGCCAATGATAAAACTGTCACACACTGTACTCTTACTGAGGCCACTGTTCCCTGCTACCACTTCCCACCTCTGGTTACCCTCCTCCCCCCTTAACCTTGACAGTTCTTCTCTAACACTATCTAATTCAGCCTGAAGGGCTCTGATTTTCCCCTCTTGTTCCGCTATTTTCTTATCCCTTGAACAAACCCTGCACAAGAAAGGAAGAGTCTCCTTTGCTTCCCCAATACCCACGCCACTACATTCTCCCCAGTGAAACCAACTGTCACAACAGCTGCATAGAACCCCTGAACTAACTTTCCTACGGCAGCTCAAACACTTAGCACTCATGGTTGTTTCCTGTATTAAGCTAGATTAATTAAATTAGATACAGATATAAAGGAGCACTAAAGTTGAATAGGGCACTAATATATGTAAATACTTAGTCGTACAGTGACGTAAAAACAACTTCTACTACGTGTTAACGCTAAATCTGTGTACTCTGAAAAATTAGGCCTAGTCTCCGAATGTAAACACAGGAAATGCGAAGTTTCTGGGACAGCAAATAAAATCTTAATCAACTCTACGTGAATAATAAGTGAGAAACAATGAAGGGATAAGATGTACTTAACTTGTAATAAAAGCAAAAGAACTAATAAACCAGTTTATTTAGATTTGCTGTGCAAGAACGTAAACGAAACCTACGGCTGTAACACTGCTGTATGGACTTTTCGCGATAAATGAAAAACTACGCAAGGGAAAGTGAAACCTTTAATTGTAAGCTAGGACAGGACTCTAATAAATGTATTTAATTACTTATCGGTGTAAAACTAAGTCTTATTACAATCTAAATTACTTATCTTTTCCGAGAGGACGAAGCTGCCGCGTCTGGCCTACCGCAGGGCTGCCAACAAGTTGATTTTATCTTCGTTATTAGTCATGTAGCAGTAGTGAAGACTGCAGAAGATCATATAGGTAGAAAGACAATGCCTTTAAGAAATCCTTGGATAACACAGGAAATACGGAACTGAACAGATAAAAGGAGAAAATATAAAACTGCAGCAAGTGAAGCATGCAAAAGGGAGTACAGACGTCTGAAAAATGAGGTTGACAGGAAGTACAGAAGTGACTAGAGGACAAATGAAAGACCATAGAAGAATCTGTAACTAGGGGAAAGATAGATACCCCTACAGGAAAATAAGAGAGACATTTGAAGGCAAGAAAAGCAGTGGTATGAATATTAAGAACTCGGATGTAAAACCAATACTAAGCAAAGAAGGGAAAGGTGGAAGAAATATATAGAGGGTATATATAAAGGAAATAAACTTTAATACGGTATTCTAGAACTGGGAGATGAAGTAGAGGAAGATGAGATAGGAGATATGATACTGCATGAAGAAGTTGACAGAGGACTGAAAGATTTGAGTAGATGATATTCCATCTGAACTACTGACATCGCCCCGAATGAGCCAGATCTCAAGAAACTGTTCCACCTTGTATGGGAATGGCATGAGACAGGGGAAATACCCTTAAACTTCAAGAAGAATACAATAATTCCAATTCCAAAGCAAGTAAGTGCACACAAGTGTGAAAATTACAGAACTATCAGTTTAATAGGTTGCAGTTGCAAAATAACAACACAAATTATTTATAGAGGAATGTCTCCAGAAGTATCAGCTGTGGAAAGAAAAGGTAGATACAACCAGCTGTGTGATATTTAGGCTGTTGGTGTAACTGCTATAAAGTTGGCAGAACTCCAGCCTCCTACGCTTGACCAGCATTCTTTGTTTTTAATGTCATAAAGTGGATTCAAACCACCTACTTTAAAAGACAGAGTAAGTGGTCTAATGTGGCACATCCATTCTTGTAAATAATTTTATTTCTGGTTACTTTGTAGATGATGAGAAAATTGAAATCATTATTTGTATTATTCACTACTAGAAACATTCTATATTACATTTGACTGTTTCATTTAATTATGTGCCTAAGAGACCTGAAAAATAAAACTCTTAAAGAAAATGAATTTTCAAATAGACCAAGGAAGAAGATGAAATTGTTAGTAGTCTAGGGCAAACTTTGTGAAACTAGTGGTTTCTTCTTTAGTAGTTGAAAGTGATTAAATCTGGCAAATGGGGAGTATGTTCTATGCTACTTAATCTTCAAATGTGTGTTAACTGTATACATACAATATGAAACGAAAATATATAAAATAATGATTATGTAAAAGTAATAAATGTCTATGTCACATTTGGATAATTTGTTTCGACTGATAAAATCGACCAATTTGGTGATAAATTAGAAGGGTGAGGAATTAAAATGATAAAAGATAATACCCCAACAGCAAGCTTCTTAATTATCACAAATATGTAAAATGACAATTTGTGTACTACAGTGGAATTTTGAGAGTTGAGATATGTCCATTAAACATCAATAATATAACTATAGGTATAAAGTCAACTCTCATGAACCACAGATATTGCCGAGGTGGGATGGCTTGCATGCCCAAAGATATAGATAGCCATATCGTAGCTGCAACCACAGCGGAGGGGTATCTGTAGAGAGTCCAGACAAACGTGTGGTTCCTGAAGAAGGGGCAGCGGCCTTTCTAGTAGTTACAGGGGCAACAGTCTGGGTGGTTAACTGACATGACCTTGTAACATCAGCTAACATGAATTTGCCATGCAGTTACTCTACATAGTTGAAAGCAAGGGGAAACTACAGGCATTAATTTTCCCGAGGACATGTAGGTCTACTGTATGAATATATGCTGATAGCGTCTTCAAAAATATTCTGCCACCCCCCCCCCCCCCCGCGGGCCTAGGGGTAAGGATAGACCCGCGGTATTCCTGCCTGTTGTAAGAGGCGACTAAAAGGAGTCTCCACCTGTGTCAACCATTAAGTTTCGGTCGCTCCCTGTGGGTTTTATCTCCACAACTTTGAAATTTTTCAGCAGTGCAAGTCATTTGAGGAAGGACTCCTTATGTGGTGCACCATATATTTCCTGTGCAATTCCAACTTAGCCACCCAATATGGAATGAACTTGTAACTGCAGCCTACCTAGCCTTTGGGTGAGAGCAAGTGTGAGGACACAGGGTGAGCTGTGCGAGTTGCTTCCATTGTGCAATTCACACGATGATTTAATTGGCACCAGAAATCAAGCACAGTAGCCTGTCCATTGTGGTGAGGACGTCATGTAACCTCTTGGTTGTAGCTCCCTGACCACACAGGGATTGCACTACCGGTGACAGAACTATGAACTCCCCATGAAGGCTAAGGAGTAGATACTCTTCTCTGTGGCGCATCAGGAATCCTGGCAATGGTCATCCCATCAGGTGTCCCTTGCTGTGGCTGGGTGGCCCACATGAGGAGAGCTCCTGATCCGACTGGGTGGCACTGGGGCAGATGACCGGCATTGAAGAAATCTAAGTTGGGTTACATTGGTGGACGCACAACCTCCGTCTCCAAGTGAGGAAAGTTTAATGTTTCAGCGTACGACCCCTATACGTTTCCCTCCATGGCCAAGCTGTGTGAGGAACAAAGGGCCACAAATCAGGCTGATCCATACGCTCCAAGATATCTCATTTGCAGCAGGACTGATGGGGACTCTTTCTTGGCAACGAAACCTCAGTTCTTCAGTGTTGCTTCAAATGTTGGAAATTCGGATACATGTTCTCTTGTTGTAATTACAATGCTACATGTAGGGACTATGGGGTCCAGTGCATCCGGATGCTCCATGTACACTGCCTCCCATTTGCATGAATTGTGGACAGGACCATCCTTCCTGCTTGTCAGAATGCACCATTCTTCATCAGGAGCCAAAAATAATGGAATATAAGATCCTGAACCAGCTGACATATACTGAGATAAAGAAGAAATTTGAGCCACTGGACCCAGTAAAAATAACAGCCGCTTTTGCAGCAGTCACGTCCTCACCACCCTCTTTGTGACGACAGTGTTTCTTTTCTGTGGGCACCCAGGGCTACTAACCTACGTCTGCCCCCACAGTGTTTGGCGACACTCTTTCTTCTGCTGCTCACACCCCTGCGTCAGAGAAACACCAACCTTCTCCAGCTCACCCTCATTAAGAAAGGGTCCATTAGGACATTCCGTTCCCAGGGTTCCGCCAGTGGCAATATCGATGCTAGCTAGTGGCAGGTGAAACTGCAGGCTCCTGTATGCAGGGCTTCTCGCGCTTCATTAATTCCTGCGACTAAATCTGAAAAGCCCTCCCCAACAATCAAGCCCCAAGGGACAAAAGGAATAGGGCGGAAAAAGAGAAGAAAAAAATTACAACACGGTGACTTCCACACCATTAACCCCTTCCACCTCTGCTTCTGAGGACGAGGTGGAGATTCTTGCGTCCACCGAGGACCTCACTCGTGGGGACGCTTTACAAACGATGGACATTGAACCAGACACATATCAACTAGTGGATGTTCATGATGCTGAGGCATAATCCTATCGGAAAAGTCATCCTCCAGTAGAGCTGCACCGGATTTTTCACTCATCTTGCTAAGCTATGACAACGTTTAAGCTTAACACCTACTTTCGGCATTGTCCTCCAGGAAACCTGGTTTCCAGCAATGCTGACCCCTGCCCTTAGTGGTTACACAGGATATTATTGTAATTGTAGAACATATATGGTCTCAGATGGAGTGTGTATGTATGTACTTACTTCTGTTCATAGTGAACCGGTGCCCTTGCAAACACCAATAGAAGCAGCGGCTGTCCACTGGAGAGCCCATGATGACTTTTATGGTAGTGATAATTTCCTGATTTTCCTGTCACTCCCACAGTGTCAGTCTCCAGGGTGTCCGCCTAAAGAGTGCTAACTAGGCCACGATGGAGTAGCCGAGTGGTCTAAGGTGCCTCGCTGCGGAGCGCACAGTTGCTCGCCGTCGGAGGTTCGAGTCCTCCCTGGGGCATGGGTGTGTGTGTGTTTGTCCTTAGGTTAGTTTACTTTAGTTTAAGTAGTTTGTAAGCTATGGACTGATGACCACGCACTTTGGTCTGATAGATTTACAAACATTTGTACATTTTGAAGTGCTAACTGGAAAGACTGCACCTCTGCTGCCATCTTTGGCCCTCCCGCACTTGACAATATTGATCAAACTTACCAACATCCTGTGCAAAATGTTGCAAACGTATGGTCAGTCGGCGGTTGGGTTGGATTCTTGAGACCTGAGGTGGTTTCTGCCAGGGTCACTCTACCACTGATAATCTGTTGTACCTTGAGTCCGCAATCCACACAGTCTTTTTCAGGAGCCACCACCTTGTTGCCGTCTTTTTTTATATGCACAAAGCATATGACACAACCTGGCGACGCCAGATCCTCACCACGTTAAATGAGTGGGGTACCCGGGGCTCAATCTTGATTTTTATACAAAACGTTTTAGCTGTTCGTACCTTTCGTGTTCAAGTTGGTGCCTCCCATAGCACCTCTTATGTCCAGGAAAATAGGGTTCCAAAGAGCTCTGTTTTGAGTGTTCCTTTATTTTTATTGGCCATTAACGGCTTAGAGACAGATTTGGGTCGTCAGTATCCCCTTCCCTTTATGCTGACGATTTTTGCGTCTCTTTTAGTCCCTCCAGCATCCAAACTGCTGAACGCAGACTGCAGGGAGCCATTTGGAAGGCGCAGTCCTGGGCTCTTACCCATGGCTTCCAGTTTTTTGCCACCAAGACAACTGTTAAGCACTTCTGTCAGTATCAGACTTTTTACCCTCATCCACAACTTTATCTAGATGACCACTTACTTGATCTAGTGGAAAACCATAACTTTTTAGGGCTGGTCTTTGATGCCTGGCTGATGTGGCTTCCCCAAATTCGTCAGCTGAAATGGGAGTGCTGGCGCAATCTCAATGTTCTTCGCCACTTGGGCCATATTGCCTGAGGTGCTGATCGCTCCACACTGTTGCAGCTATACAAAGCTCTGGTAGAGACATGTATTGACTGTGGGTGCCTTGCCTATGGTCTGCATTACCTTCAGCATTGCACTTGCTGGACCCGATTCATTAGCAGGGGGTTCACGTCACAACAGGTGCCTTCTGTACCAGCACCATTAACAGTTCACTTGTGGAGGCTGGGGCTCCACCTTTGCGAGTCTGCAGCCTATGTAGCCCATGTACATAGCTCGCCAGACCATCCGAACCATCGTCTGTTTTTCTCTGATGTGGTCATCCATCCCCAACAACAACGACCCAGATCAGGTCATACGATGGCATTTCGCCTTCGCTCTTCCTTCTCCGTATTGGGCCCTCACATGTACACCTCCCTGGTGTATGCCAAAGGCACATACTAAGCTGGACTTGGCCCATGAGACTCAATTCACCCTGATGCTCTCCGTTGTCAGTTCTTTGCTGTCATTGTTGGGTTCTCCAGATATGATCTGATCTGCACATATGGTTCTATGATTGGGGGCTGCGTATTCTTTGCATAAGTTTATGGTGGTCATATTGAACAGCGCTCTCTGCCGCATGGTTGCAGTGTATATACTGCATAGCTGGTGGCCATTTCCCAAGCTGTTGAATACATCCGGTTCTGCTCAGGTGAGTCTTTCCTTATCTGCAGCAGCTCCCTGAGTAGCCTTTGAGCCCTGTACCAGTGTACCCGCAGTCTCCCATGGCGCTAGCCATACAAGGAAACCTTTCTGCCTTTGACCGGTCTGGTCAATGAGTGGTATTCCTCTGTTATACTGGTCACGTTGGTATCCCAGGCAATGAAAATGCTAATAGGCCGGCAAAACAGGCTGTCGATGAGTCTGTACTGGAGATCGGCCTTCCGTCTTCTGATCTTCGGTCAGTGTTGCACTGTCGCATTTATGACCTTTGGGATACTGTGTGGCATATCCTGAGTATGCCCAACAAACTTCGGGCTCTAAAGGAGACCACAGCCATATGGTGTTCCTCTATGCAAGCCTCTTGTTGGGACTCCGTAGTCCTGTGCCGTCTCCACATTCGTCATTCTTGTCTCAAACATGGACTTCTCCATGGTGAGGAGCCGCCCTAGCTTCGCTGTGGCTTTCACTTGATGGAAGCCCACATCTTGTTGGCCTGCCCTCTTAGCTGCCTTGCAGCAGACTTTTAATATTCTTGCAGTTTTAACGTCTGTTTTAAGTGACGGTGCTACAATAGCTGATTCAGTTTTAAGTTTTATTCGTGCTGACGATTTTTATCATTCTCTGTGAGGATTTGCTTCAGTTCAGTCTTTGTACCTCTGGTCTTGTATCCTCTGATTACAGGCTATTTTGT
Source organism: Locusta migratoria (assembly GCA_026315105.1). Lineage (NCBI taxonomy): Eukaryota > Metazoa > Arthropoda > Insecta > Orthoptera > Acrididae > Locusta > Locusta migratoria. Next base: position 599,900,859 of record CM048744.1, read on the forward strand.
GTTTGCCATGTGCTTGACCCTTCCTCTTTATAATATCATGGACCAACCACAGAAATCGGTTTTGTTGTTTTATTTCCTTTCATTGTTTTCGGTTTCTCTGTGATTATATCAATTTGCATTGTCTCTTGTCGACTTTGTTGACATTTTGCTGATTGAGTGGGATTTTCCTCCTGTTCCTATTTTTAAATCTGGACGGTTTTTTTCCTGCACTCACTGATACTTTTCTTGTTCTTCACAGTGAAATGGGGGACTGATGTTCTCTGCAGTTTTCTCCCCCTAAAACACACAACCAACCAACCAAAATATTCCGGAGGTAAAATAGTTCCAATACAGATTCCTGTCCAGGAAGTACATGGAAGGATCTCGTCATCAAGAAAAACAAAACAGGCATTCTACGGATTGGAGAGTGGAAAGTTTTATCCCTTAATTGAATAGGTAAGTTAGAAAATTTGAAAAGGGAAAAGGATAGGTTAAAGTTAGATGTGGTGGGGATTAGTGAAGTTCGGTGGCAGGATGAATAAGATTTCTGGTCAGATAAATACAGGGTTATAAATAGAACATCAGCTGGTAGGTCTGATAATTGATAAGAAAATAGGAATGCGTGTAAGTTACTACAAACAACATAGTGAACACATTATCATAGCAAAGTTGGAGATGCAAACACTAACTACAGTAATACAAGTTTATATGCCAACTAGCTCTACCAATGAAGAGTTGATTGAAGAAATGGACGAGGAGATAAAAGGAATTATTTAGACAGTTAAAGGAAATGAAAACTTGATTGTGTTGGGGGACTGGAACTTGTTAGTAGGAAAGGGAAGAGAATGAAAAATTGTAGGTGAGTATAGACTAGGGAAAAGATAGTAAAGAGGAGATTGCAGATGGTAGAAATCTTGTGGAATCCGACCTTGGGGAAGGTCAGTTTGGATTTAGGAGAAATCTAGGAACATGTGAGGCATTACTCACATTATGACTTATCTTAGAACGTAGGACAAGGAAAGGAAAATCTACTTTTTAGGCATTTGTACACCTGGAATAGTGTTGACTGGGATACACTCTTTCAAATTTTGACAGTGTCAGGGGTAAAATATTGGGTAAAATATAATTGTATTCAACTTGTACAAAAACCAGAAAGCAGTTATTAGAGCCAAAGGGTATGAAAGGGTCGCAGTGGTAGGGATGGTGTAATATAGGGTTGCAGCCTTTCCGCAATTTGGTTCAATCTGTACACTGAGCAAGCTGTAAAGAAATGCAAGGAGAAATGTGGTGCAGGAATTAAAGTTCAGGGGAAAAATAAACAAATAAAGAATAGAAACCATCCAGTTTACTAATGACATAGTAATTCCGTCAGAGACAGCAAAAAACCTGAAAGAACCATTAAACGGAATGGAGTGTCTTGAAAGGAAGGTATAAGGCTATCAGGCGATTGTGAAGAAATTAGATTAAGTACTGAGACTATAAAAGTAGTAGATGAGTTTTATTATTTGGAAAGAAAAAATTCTGACAGCGAAAGTAATATATATATATATATATATATATATATATATATATATATATATATATATATATATATATATATATATAAAGTGCATTATGGTTATGGGGAGAAAAGCGTTTCTTAAGAATCAAAATTTGTTGATATCCAATATTAATTTAAATGTTAGGAAGGCCTTTCTGAAAGCATTTGTCTGGAGTGTAGCATTGTATAGGAGAGAAACATAGACGATAAGGATAGAAGCTTTTGAAATGTGGTGCTACAGACAAATGATGGAGATTAGATAAGTGGAGCACGTAACTAATGAGGAGGTGCTCAACAGAATTGTGGAAAAAATTAGTTTCTGGTATATCCTACAAGAAGGGAGAAGTTGGTGATACACAGTGTGAGACATGTAGGAATCGTCAACCTGGCATTAAAAGGAAGTGTGTGGAGTAAAATACGTAGAGGTAGACCAAGGGACGAATACAGTAAACAGATTCAAAAGTAAGTAGGTTGCCGTTCTTATTCTCAGATGAAGAGGCTTGCACAGGGCAGTGTAGCATGGAGAGCTGCAACAAACCAGTCTGTGGACTGAAGACCGCAACAATGGGAAAACTGGTGAATCCAACCTAAGGGAAGATCACTTTGAATTTAGGAGCAAATTTGGAACTTGTCAAGGAATACACATATGACTTAAAATAGAAAATGCGTTAAGGAAAGGTGAAACCTATGTAGTAATGTTTTGTAGATATGGAGAAGCATTCGACAACTATGACTGGAAAAATCTCTTTCAAATTCTGAAGGTAGCAGTGGTAAAATATAGGAAAAAATGTTGTGGGTTTAAATGAACAGAAAGACATAATTTAGAAATAGGAAAGAAGGGTACAGGGGTAAAAAAAAAAAAAAAAGTTGCAAGAAGTATTTCATAAGTATCCTCACATATTAAGTAATTTTGATATAGAAAAGCTTGCTAAGAAATTTAAAGTTAAACATTTTCGAGGTGTCTTCATGATTGATGAATTACCAGATAAATCGCTAATTGGTTGAATGTGGAATAGTGAATTTAGATACTTCTTATCATGTTGGTATGCATTTTATATGTTACTATAGCTATAACGATAATAAACTGGTGTTTGATTCATTTGGTTGCAATATACCTAAAGAATGAGTTAAATATATAGGGTATGATTATCTATACTCCAATAATCAAAGACTCCAAAATTTTAATGAAGAAGTATGTGGTCATTTGTGTATATTTATGCTAAACCTACTATCAGATGCTTATAAATTTAGTTTTATTTTGAATCTGATAAATGGACAATTTTGGAAATAAAAACAAAGAAATCAAAGAGGATGTAAACTCTCCGGAAGAAAAATAACTAAAGAAATAAATAAACGATCGTGATTGTTAGATTCAAATTGATGAAACGAAAATTATAGAAGGAAACTTTCCTGGTGGGATAAACAAATAAAAATAAAAAGTAGAAAACAGATGACTTACCCAAAGGAACTGGCTCGTCGATAGACAGAAATAAAATCACACACAAACACACATACAAGCTTTCGCAACCGTTGGTCGCTTCATCAGGAAAAGAGGAGGAAAGGAGAGGAGAAAGGGAAGGATATGGGTTTTAAGGAAGTGGAAAAGGAGTCTTTCCAATCCCAGGAGTGGAAGGGAAAAAAGGAAGGTAAAAAAATACACACACACTCAGACATATCCAAACGCAAACACACCTAGACAGACATTTTAAAATGTCTGTCTAGGTGTGTTTGCGTTTGGATACGTCTGAGTGTGTGTGTATTTGTTAACAGTTCAGTTAGCACAGATCAGGGAATCAGCGACCATAAGGCCATTACAACATCAATTAATACAGCTGTAAATAAAAGTTCAGATTTCAGAATACTTAACTGCTCAATACAATAGTTTCATCATTAACACTAACAGTATATAACATCAGATAACCATGGAGCAAATTAATTTAAGCTACTTTAATTTTGCTATTAAGGAATTGGCTATGTTTCTGCTTTCAGTATCCATAGTATCAAGAGAGTAAATTTTATGAAAAGTGACATAGATATTTCCTAAGTTGAATGCTTCAAACCAAGTGTTTAAATGTTTGTAACTCTGTAGGACCCAACTACCATGGTCATCAGTCCCTAGACTTACAAACTACCATGGTCATCAGTCCCTAGACTTACAAACTACCTGAAGGAGGACTCGAACCTCTGACACGAGAGGCAGCGTGATCTGTAGCATACCGCCTAAGACCATGCAGCCATTCCCACGTTTTGACTGTGCTCTCCCATTGGCAGTGGACGACGGCTTCAAAGCTAAAGTCGGTAGTACGCTGATAAGTATTTGCCAGTGTGCTGTGGATGTGGTGAAAAACACATAGATTCCTTGAACTATAGAAAAAAAAACTGTTATTTCTAGTGAACTTCCTGCAACGTCATTCACTACTAAACTGAAACTGCAAGTGTTGAAAAATGACAAGGGTTTAGTTTAAAAGTCGGCCAATGTACGAAACAAGAACCTTATTTTATCACTAAAATTAGCATAATGATCGACCGCTTATGCGACCTCCCTTCAAACAGTGAAACAGTTGAGCAAGAACTAGTTAACCTGCGGCACATTGCTGGAACCAACGGATACCAGGAGAGCCTGGTCGACCGATTGTACAGCAGAAAAAACTCTAAAAATAACACCTCCCTGCTCCCTAGCACCATCACTACTGAATCCATCTACGTCTCCTTACCATTCATAGGAAATCTTTCTTACAGACTCGCCGCACTTCTTAAAACCACCGACATAAAAGTAACTTTCACGATCAATGACAAGATCCAGTATCGCCTTCACCACAGTGAACGGCTAGTTAAAGACTCTTTTAGCCAGTCAGGCGTCTACAAAATACAATGTTTGCAGTGCCCCTTATCATACATTGGCCAAACTGGACGAGCCTTCAAAACTAGGTTCTAACAACATCTTGTAACTAAGAAAGGCGCTGCCAAAAGTAATTCGGCCTTTTCCGAGCACCTCAAAAGAAGCAAACACATTCAGCCCCCCCCCCCCCCCCTTGACAAATTACAAGTTCTTTACATCGCCCCCAAAGGAAAAAGCTCTCACTTCTTGAAGAATTAGAAATCACTACGTTTGTAAAACGGTCCCCAGAACACAGTCTCAACGAACAGCTCATCACAAAAAATCAAACTTTTTACGATATCATGTTATCCATCTTTTTCCAAAATGGCTCCACTTCTGACAATTCACAACATCTTTCTCCCGCCCCACCCTCAGGCCTCTAATAATTTCGTTTTCATTCATTTATTATTGTTTCATACCAACATGTATCACTTCACAATATTCATTCCCCCACGTCACAAATATCTCTAATACCAACATGTATCACTTCACAATATTCATTCCCCCACGTCACAAATATCTCTAATACCAACATGTATCACTTCACAATATTCATTCCCCCACGTCACAAATATCTCTAATAATACCAAGCTGCCGCTTGGCAAGCCGCTCAACGAGGCGTTATGCATAGCAGTTTCATCTGGCACCGGGAGACCTGATTGGTTGTTGGTATGAGACATCAGCCAATGAAATGCTGCGTGTTTCTTAACCGGAGATTCGGGCGCAACGCGCCCTCACATACTAGAAAAAAAAAAAAAGGTGTCTTGTTTAACCTATACCTAACCTTCTTAAGGCTACGCTGCAGATAACTTTTTTAAAGTGGAATTTAGTTTAGGTATTGGTTAAACAAGAAGTTTTTTTCTTTAAGTATGTGAGGGCGCGTAGCGCCCGAATCTTCGGTTAAGAAACTCGCAGCATCTCATTGGCTAATAGCTCCTACCAGCAACCAATCAGGTCTCCTGGTGCCAGTTGAAACTGCTATGCATAACGCCTCGTAGTCGCTCATTCTCGCGTGCGTAACTCTGCCCATACCGCTCTGTTTAACGGTCGCACATGTTCCGCAGTTATTAAAAATACTGCTAGTTGTAAACGTGGACCTGCCGCGACAGCGACTCCTCTGCTGCTATGGTGAGTTTTATCATATAAAAGCGTTCCATTAATTCCCATACCACACCTCTTTAGTCCCTAGTTATTCTCGTTCAAATAACCGTTACGTACTTTGTACGTTTACCTCTTTGCAGGCGCCTAATGACAACACAACTTGTTGAGACACCTCCTACACAGCTTTAGATAGTTCTGTAGCTCCATCTCTGCCCAAGTAAGTCTGAATTTTCAAATTTACTCACTTTAGCCACATTAGATTCGCTGCCCGCCAGGTACACGGACTGTAACAAAACATTTGTCTTTTCCAGTCTGACGATGCGCTAACAGTGCGAAACGCATTATTGGATAATAAAATATTGCAACAGAGACTGAGCATTTTTTTAATTATTCAACACTGTTGCTGCACCAGCCGCCACCACCACCACCACCATCATGGAATTGAATGAAATGAATATAATAATAAATTATTAATATAACAAAATAAGAAAAACCTAAAAATATTAACTAATATTTTAACACTTGAAATAAAAATGTTAATCCTCAATCCTTGAAAAGAGTGGGGTCCAGGTTTTAACAAAATGATAATCTAGCGACATTAAATAAATTATAACTTTACAGAAATATACAAAAATATATGGAAGACGACAGACGGTCATCTTTCAAGGTCTAGGATTCTTTTCCGTATTTTTGCCTCTGATATTCGTGCCATGATCATAACTTTCACCACACGTATCTTGAAAATAAGTTACATACAGATTTTAGTTTTATTATGATTTATACATTACTTCATGATACTATCTGTAAATTTGGAAGGAATTTTTTTAATGTCGTAAGTTTTTGTTAAGGATTTCTGTAATTTTATGACATCACACAGTGTACTGATATAGTACCCATTTGTGTTTATCAATGATGATTTTGAGGTTCCTTGGTTTAAAGGACATGATTTGTTTGTAATATTTGCACTCGAGGATTGATCTTAGCTCTGGAAAGATATGTTTAATAGCAATTTTGACAGGAGGCATTGACATCTTCTGATTGAATGTACTGGTCACATTGACAGAGGGTGCAATTGGTTTCTGATTTCGCATTTCACATTGCATTTTTAGATTTGCATGTTAGATTTCTCCTACCCTTGTGAATTTCAATCTGCACATTTTTGTTTTCTATATACTTGCATGAATGACGACATACCGTATTTGCTTAGGACATTGTATAATGTTATGTATGACATTTCTGCCTGGTACATGTTTGAGTTTTATTTTTGTGCTATTTTATACGAATTCATTCCTTGTTACTTGCATCCTTTACCTTACCTAGATTTGGTGTATGTATTTTCAATTTCTAATGTTGATTACACGATGATACAGTGTAATCTGTGCCAAGGGAGCTATGTGCTGTTTGCACATGCACGGAAAGGTTAGCAACGAAGCAGTTTACTATTGTACATGACGCTGACTGTGTACTTTTGTATAATGTTCCCTGTTAAGATGCAATTTGCTAGTTTATAATGGGCCCACAGGGCTTCTTTTCTAGGTATGGTAATAAGATTTTCAGTTTCTATTCTTGAACTGTAAAGACATTTACATAATTATGTTAATTTGGAATTTGATTTTGTTGTATTACAGCACTGAAGATGGCCACTCAATGACCGAAATTGATAAGCAATGATTTCATGTGACCAAAAGCTGCTTCCTAAATTATTTATAATTGCAAATAAGTATTACATGTTTAAAAAAAATGCAACTGAAATGCAGCTAACTCATGGTCTGTAGTATCTGTGGTTGTGTAAACGCCCAAAAAATGTTCTTTTACTTCAACTTTCTTTGTAGAGGAATTACGAAAAATGAATGTAATCATTGCTGAAATAAGTTCTGTGATTGCTACGTTGTGTGTGTGATCTGAAATAATAGAAAAATATTTTGAGCATTTTAGGTAACAAATAATAGTGTTTTCAGTTCTTTCCCTCAGTAAAAATATAATTTCATTTTTGATTTTATGGCCTAGATAATGTGTGATGTGGGACTGAGCTTCTCGGACGCGAGTAACGGTATCGTCCCACACACAATCGAAATTAGAAACGCATCAATAAGTTTCAAAAAAATTTCCATTATAAGGCTGAAAAATTTTTTTCGACTTCCCTCTTAGCGCTAATCATTGTCGTGCTAAAATGTAAATTGGGTGAATTATTCTTTCTATTACAGCCATCCGTCTTCTTTTCTCGCGTTCAGTTTTAGATAAGGTCGTGGAGTCTGCATTCATTCCTTTCAAATTATGAAGTTTTTAAATCCATGCATTTTTGACGCTCGATGGATGCTCTACACTTTTTCATAACGTTCTACACCTCTGGACAAGAGCTGCCAATCTTTGAGTCCGTTTCATCACTGAAAGCAGTGACATAGTAATTAAAAAGTTTGCATTGAAAACCAGAAAAAAAATCACTTTATTTTGAATAATCGAACCCGCATACTTCATTTGATAACTACTTTGTATAATATGGATCTGAAAATGATGATGTGGACCAGAAACATAAACAATGCAGGTGTCTCGGAATGCTGTCCGCAGCCTGGTGCTAGTTTCGGTTGGCTCTCCCCAAACGGCCGATTGTACAAAACTGGAAGCCGTGTTTAATACAGAATACGAGTATTTCCATCATTCACCATACGTAAAGAAGGGGCAAATAAACAAGTGTCGCAAGTATTTTGAAGCCGGAGAATACAAAGTGCCGATTATGTGAGCACTTGGCGACTCCTTGGAGAGTGGGGCACCACATGCACCCTCGGCTGGGCCGCCTCTGGTTAAGCATCTTGCTTTATCCAGCTGTAGTTACGAGAGGAATTCGTATGCACTACACAACTGACTCTCGTGTCGTAGGTCGCAATGGAAGCAGCACTGTGGTCATACTACTTCTTCTCAACGTCAGCACATAAGCGCTCTGGTAATCACTGGAAAAAAAGTGCATTTTACATCTGTTTTACCGGTAATCGTAAGGTCGATTACTGGTGTTGTCGGTAGCTCTCCTCTCTTCTAGGAGAAACATACTGCGATCGATCTTTCGTGGAGATGAAGTCATGGTATACGGTGTACATTCCTTTTGGATTACTTTCTGGAAAAGACGAGCATAATCGCTTATTTGCTGTATTGAGACCACGAAGATAAAATTAGGGAGAGTAGGTCTCATACAGATGCATAAGCGCATTAGTTTTTCCGTCGTTCCATATGGGAGTGGAATAGGAAAGTAAGTAGCGGTACTAGTTACCTCCGCTACATCTTTGGATGGATTGTAGAGTATTTATGTAGATATAGAAATGTAACTCGGTGTGCGAAAAGTGTAGCGTTGGGGTCTAGACGCGAATTACTTTTGTTTTATAGGGCTTGTTCTACATAGGAAGGAAGCTGATAGAACTGAAACGCAATGGATACAATCGTAAAATACGTATCCCCCATGAGGAAATACTGATATTGATACTTATTCCACTATCGGAGAAGTCATTCTGTACGGCCCAGTATACATCCAAGCAAACATTCGTTTAAACCGTGATTGTGCGTTACAGATATGTACGGATAGGGGTATGTATTATTATGCAGAGGATCACCTTATAAAAACTTCTTTCTTCTTCTTGCCAATTTGTTAAACCATGTTGAGGTTCTGTAATAGCTACATTGCGAATTATCTATCATCTATCTACATCTACATCTACATCTACATCTACATCGATACTCTGCAAATCACATTTAAGTGCTTGGCAGAGGGTTCATTAACCACCTTCATAACTTTTCTCTACCGTTCCATTCTCTAATAGCGCGCGGGAAGAAAGAACACCTAAATCGTTCCGTTTTCGATCTGATTTCTCTTATTTTATTGGGATGGTCATGTCTCCCTAAGTAGGTGGGTGCTAGCAAAATATTTTCACATTCAGAACTAAAAGTCGGTGATTGAAACTTCGCAAACAGATCACGCCGCAATGAATAACGTCTTTCTTTTAATGATTTCCACCCCAATTCGTGCAACATTTCCGTGACGCTTTCCCCCCGTAACGTGATAAAACAAAACGAGCTGCCCTTCTCTGAACCTTCTCAATATCTTCCGTCAGTCCCACCTGGTGAGGGTCCCACAAGGGGCAACAGTCCTCCAAGAGAGGACGCACAAGTGTGATGTAGGCAGTCTCTATGGTGGAGCTGGTGCATCGTCTAAGCGTTCTGCCAATGAAACGTAACCTTTGGTTCGCCTTCCCCACAATATTTTCTATGTGTTCTCTCCAGTCAAAGTTGTTCGTAATTGTAACTCCTAGGTATTTGGTAGAATTTACGACCTTAAGGTTTGACTGCTTTATCGCGTAATTGAAGTTCAGCGGATTTCTTTTAGTGGTCATGTGTATTACTTCACACTTTTCTTTATTTAGTGTCAATTGCCAATTTTCGCACCAGGTAGAAATTTTGTCTAAATCGCTTTGCAGTTGCTTTTGATCCTCTGTTGACTTCACTAACCGATAAACGACAGCATCATCCGCGAACAGTCTATGGGAGCTATTCAGATTATCTCCTAAATCGTTTATAAACACGAGGAAGAGTAGGGGACCAATAACGCTTCCCTGTGGAACGCCAGATATCACTTCTGTTTTACTCGATGACTTACCGTCAATTACAACGAACTGTGTCCTTTCTGATAGGAAATCGTGAATCGAATCGCACAATTGGGGAGATATTCCATAAGCACGCAATTTCATTAGAAGCCGCTTGTGGGGTACAGTATCAAAAGCCTTCCGGAAATCCAGAAATATGGAATCGATTTGAGATCCCTTGTCTATGGCACTTAACACTTCATGTGAATAAAGGGCAAGCTGTGTTTCGCAAGAGCGATACTTTCTGATTCCGTGCTGACTATTGGTTAATAGGTCGTTCTCTTCGAGGTAGTACATAATATTCGAACAAAGTATATGTTCCAAAATCCTACTGCAAATCGACGTCAATGAGATAGGCCTGTAATTTTGGGGATCACTCCTATTGCCTTTCTTGAATATTGGAGTAATTTGGGCAACTTTCCAGTCTTTGGGTACGGATCTTTCGCTGAGTGATCGGTTGTAAATTATAGCTAAGTACGGAGCTATTTCATCAGCATACTCTGAGAGGAATCTAGTTGGTAAACAATCTGGCCCGGAAGATTTATTTTTGTTTAGTGACTTAAGTTGTTTTACTACTCCAGGAACATCTACTTCTAAGTTTCGCATGCTGGCAGCTGTTCTTGGATTGAATACTGACTATGTTAATACACTACTGGGCATTAAAATTGCTACACCAAGAATAAATGCAATGATAAACGGGTATTCGTTGGACTAATATACTAGAACTGACACGTCATTATATTTTCACGCAATTTGGGTGCATAGATCCTGAGAAATCTGTACCCAGAACAACCATCTCTGGACGTAATAACGACCTTGATACGCCTGGGCATTGAGTCAAACAGAGCTTGGATGGCGTGTAAAGGTACAGATGCTCATGCAGCTTCAACACGGTACCACAGTTGATCAAGAGTAGTGACTGGCGTATTGTGACGAGCCAGTTGCTCGGCCACCATTGACCAGAGGTTTCCGATTGGTGAGAGATCTGAAGAATGTGCTGACCAGGGCAGCAGTTGAACATTTTCCGTATCCAGAAAGGCCCGCAAAGTACCTGCAACCTGCGGTCGGCATTATCCTGCTGAAATGTAGGGTTTCGCAGGAATCGAATGAAGGGTAGAACCACGGGTCGCAACACATCTGAAATGTGACGGCCACTGTTAAAAGTGCCGTCGATGTGAACAAGAGGTGGCCGAGACGTGTAACCGATGGCACCCCATACCATCACGCCGGGTAATATGCCAGTATGGTGATGACGAATATACGCTTCCAATGTGCGTTCACCGCGATGTCGCCAAACACGGATGCTGTAAACAGTACCTGGATTCGTCCGAAAAAATGACGTTTTGCCATTCGTGCACCCAGGTTCGTCGTTGTGTACACTCTTGCAGGCGCTCCTGTCTGTGATGCAGTGTCAAGGGTAACTGCAGCTATGGTCTCCGAGCTGATACTCCATGCTGCTGCAAACGTTGTCGAACTGTTCGTGCATATGGTTGTTGTCTTGCAAACGTCCCCAGCTGTTGACAGGGATCGAGACGTGGTTACACGATCCGTTACAGCCATCGGGATAAGATGCCTGTCATCTCGACTGCTAGTGATAGGCCGTTGGGATCCAGCAGGGCGTTCAGTATTGCCCTCCTGAACCCACCTATTCCATATTCTGTCATTGGATCGCGACCAACGCGAGAAGCAATGTCGCGATACGATAAACCGTAATCGCGATAGGCTACAATCTGACCTTTATCAAAGTCGGAAACGTGATGGTAAGCATTTCTCCTCCTTACACGATGCATCAGAACAACGTATCATCAGGCAACGGCCGGTCAACTGTTTGTGTATGAGAAGTCAGTTGGAAACTTTCCTCATGTCAGCACGTTGTAGGTGTCGCCACCGGCGTCAACCTTGTGTGAATGCTCTGAAAAGCTAATCATTTGCGTATCACAGCATCTTCTTCCTGTCGGTTGAATTTCGTGTCTGTAGCACGTCATCTTCGTGGTGTAGCAATTTTAATGTCCAGGAGTGTATAAATATAGTTTATCGTTAACTATGTTTTCGTCATGTAGGTATTAATAACGACTGTCATGGTTATGTTCTACGGTATCGCCGTACTACAGGCAGTTGATAGAAATATTGAAGTACGTAAGCCGTGAGCTGATTGTGTTAACTCAGAGCAATACGTTTATAATAGGTGAAGACACTGGGAGGCAGTCGGGCTACATATAGTTTGAAATGTAGCGAATGCATATCTTAACCAGGAACAAACCCGCTTTCCAATCAAAAGTCGCGTGTGTCAGACGAACACTTTGCAATGTTCAGGTACCCTTATACACCCGCCACGGACATAGACACCCGTCCATCATACACCGGATGGATGGGGCCTATGTCCGTGACGGGCATATAAGGATATCTGAATACTGACTACAATGTGAAAAATATTTCTTTAATTCGGGATGTTTTTTTAAATGTAATTTGACGTGTTACGGTTGTGTTTTATTACTAACTGACATCATTAACAGGTGGGATGTGTTCCAAACAATTCAGTGCTGCGTGTGGTTGTGCATCGTAGTTTAAAGTTTGCAGATAGGGGTATAATACTCATATTCTTACGGCAGATTAGCGATGGAGGAAAATAGTGGAGGATGTTGTTTTTATTCCTCACAGTACTGTACTATCTTCTTTTCTGCGAACTTATATTTTCTGAAGTACAATGTTCGCAGTTTTGAGTGTAGGAGTGCAGGATTGCGTGTGAGGGCCAGAAGCGAAAACGTGTAATTATTAATTTAAGAGGATTCGTAGTTAACAGAAAAGGACTTCGAAATGTATGTGGAGTAATAATGATTCCCCTGCCTCTCTATGTCTATGATCTGTGTAAAGGGCCAGTTAAGTTTGGTCTATGCGGACAGAATTGGAGTATTTGTGTAAACATGTATCTACTCTGCATTCCAATGAGTAAGCCAGGTAGCCTCTTACCACTCAGGGAAATGTTTGAACGCTGAGTCATAACAATGTGGCTTCTTATCTGTGAGAAGGAAATGGTCACGTTGATGGAGGTCGTTTAAGATCCTTGAAGACATACATTTCGTTCCTGTGCGATCTTAAATTATTCAAAGCATTTTCGTTTTTTTTGTAAGCCTCTAAGGGCTTGCCATAGTGCTTCTTGTACAATAGGGCTTCGTTTTGTTTAAACATTAATAAGGAAGTAGATTATCCGTCTGGTGGAGTGCACGACTGGCAATAATTTAAGTCTAACATGCACCAATTAAATGTTGTAAAGACTCAGAACATTTAGAGTAGCATGTTTCGGGTTTTCAGAATACTTTGGACATGTGGTGCTTGAGATTAAACGGATGTTTGTTACAGTATACGCGAGAGATTTGTTACAACAAACTGTGCAAGAAGGAGTGTTGGTTGCGAATAGAAGTGTTTGCAGTGTCTACTATTGTGACTGGGCACAGTACAAAGTTGAGTTCATCTGTGTGCGCTTTTTCGAATATATCTAATGCGTAAACTTAATTTATTTATGTTTGACGTGTTGTGAGACTTATACATATGTGTGTGTTCTCGGTGTGCAGTTATTAATAGTAGCATTTATCGTAAGATAGTGGGAGTCAACAGCAGTCTTCAAATCCCAAAGATTCTACACATACATGACGGTCAAAGAAAAGGAAATAAAGACGAAATTTCACCCACCGATTATCGCGACTTTCACTAGTAAATTCTGTATTTCTTTCTTTTATAAACAAGACATGTTCAGCTGTTGATATAGCTGATTTTGTTGTGTGTTTGATGGACTGACTCATCAGGACATCGAAAGAGTGATTATTAAGATGGAAGCAAGTTAGTGGACTTGTGGATGTCGCGATCATTAAGGCGTGTTCCGCCAGGCGCGGTGCACTCTTGCAAGAGGCCGTGGACTGACAAAGTTTTAACATGGTCGTGGTGGCGGGAAGGGGCGCCAGTACAGCAACGCAATAGGCTGTATTTGGGGGCGGAGGGGGTGGGGACGTTATGACTCTGGAAATTTGCCAGGTCATTGATGAATGTGATATCGTGTGGACCATAATACATATAACAGTGTCTGATGAATACGTTAACATTGATGTTTTTGAGAATATTGATTAATAAAAATAGCGGGATAATATGTTTAACCAAAGAGCAATATTTATTGATATAAAGTTATCTGATTTACTGTTTATGTAAATTGCTGAGAGTTGAATGTATCGGTTAACGAAATTGTTTAAATAAATGGATTATAAAGTTGTTTCGATGTATTGACCCTGTAGAAAGTTTGAATACTCAACTGCAGACGTATTTCCATTGCAAGGGCTTGGATTACACTGTAGCAGCAGAAAGGAGTGGATGGGATGGGGTGGTGGTGGTGATAGGGTGGTCGACATATTCTGGGGCCTGTTCCAGGTTTCAGTAATGGTTTTTAGATTTTCCCCCTGCGTCATGACGCTATGGATTGAGTGTGTAGCAAGTGACTTCATGTTCGAGCGTGTGCCAAGTGATTTCGTGTTCCGGTGTGTGTTATGTAAACTCTTTGACTGTGCACGCTCTTTGTATATAGGATCTCTGAGATGGATATACTGTGTTTTTAGTGCTCTAAGTACTTACGTTAATGTTGTGTGTGTCTTAAATAAAATATTATTTAACAGCCAACATTTTGGTGACCCAGAACTATTGAATTACGCTCCAGAGCAGTCGTTACGCACGCCATATGAATCTGATGGCGCGCCGAAACGATAAATCGAGTCACCTACGTACGTTTCGCGTCACCCGCGCAGAATTCGGAAAAAACCGCGCCGCGTAAACAGTGAATATCATGCAAGATACTGCAAGCACTGACTAATCAATGACAAAAGTGGTCCTTAGTCCAGTTGCGGTAAAACCTCCCTCCTTCCGGTCCGACAATACAGTATTGTGGTTCGCCCAACTAGAAAGCAAATTTTGTCTTGGCTTACATTGATAGCCGACCGCCTCTTTTTCTTAACCGCCTTAGTGCAAAATCAACTGATTTATTCTTAAATTTCCTCCACTAGAAACCCAGGGCGTTAACAGTTTTTCCCTGACCAGTAGTTACGATTCAGAAACCTTGGAGTAATAGAATGTATGACCCAAAGTTATAATGTGGCCTCTAATTGCCCACTGATTAACTAAATTACATTGTGCAACGGATAACGCATGTTCTCAATCGTAGCTACTGGTCTGAACTTGGTCGTGACCGTCGTGCTTCATATTTTTATCTCTGCCGCATAATCATTTGTCGTAGGGGGCAATAAGGACTGGGCAGTGATAAAAATGAAAGAGAAAATGGGGAGAATTAATCCTGACTTACAAAATTCAATGCTTCCAATACAATGAAATATTCAAGAAATTGGATGAACAGCCGACCGCGGTGGCCGAGGGGACTGAGGCGCTTCAGTCACGGTCTGCACGGCCACTACGGTCGGGGGTTCGAATCCCCCCTCGGGCATGGATATTTGTGCCGTCCTTAGTATTACCTAGTTCATAAGTAGTTTGTAAGCTTGGGGACTGATGACCCCGTAGTTAAGTCCCATAAGCTTTACAAACATTTGAACATTTTTGGATGAACAGGAAGTTTTATTACCTTACCGGCTGGATGAATTACAAGTTAAATCCTTCTGGTCTCGTAGTTTGTCTTATTTGGTGCCGTAGGAATCCCTCTAGTTTGTGGGGGCGGATATAAAGGAAAAAATCTCCAATCAAACATCATTCATTCACCCTCGTTGCATGCCCGTATCTCTACAAAAATAAATACTACGGTCTCAACTGATATTTGCATTGCAAGACGTTAAAATAATGGTCCTTCCGAGTGAATCAGCAAGAGGCTTTTAGTCTCAGCCAAGAAACTAAGTACAAGTGCCATTTCTCCCAGTGATACCACGAAACACAACATAAATAAAATTTACAAAATGTAGCAGAAGGGAGAAAAAATACTCCTCTTCATTAAACAAAATTAATTAGAACCAGGTAAATACTACAAAGTCAGTACAGTGAGTGCTGGCCACGCCACGTGTAACTGCGTAATCAGACAGTACCTCCTAAAAAGAGACTGGCAAAAGTATTGATAATCTCGTGACAAAAATTTAGTACACCAGTATGGAACCTTAATATTGCTTTCCTGAAGGTGTTTACTGGAACTATTGATCTTATTAAGCACAGAAATAAGGAAAGCAGTTAATGACGGCAACAAAGGGGTTAAGTTATCGGAAAATAAATTTAGACACATTGCTGCAGAAACGTTATAAAAGCTCACTGAAGGTGCTACTACCAGGCATTGTGGACTCAGAATTATCGAAGACTGAAAAACGCGGGAATGCATGTCCAACTTGCTCATTACAAAGAATAAAGGAAAAATCTATCACAGGCATCGTCAATTATTTTGAATAAGAAACATACGCAGTTGTTGATTAAGAGCAATTCCATGAGAGTGGCTATAATTGCAGTATTATAAACCGAATTATTCAAATAAATCGTCACAATTAGACACATTTCTGAGAATCATATCAGATCTCACCATACTCACGTCTGCTCTCCATGGGCGCCTCGCAAACTTTGCCTAACATGGCTTATCTCTCGCTCCAACCGCTTTCGCGTTCAACTTGCTAGGCGAAGCTCTCCTATTGGATGGAGTCGTAACTGATCCAACCTGACCACCCCCAAAGATTCGCAAACAGCCGGCTAGCATTCGCTGGTTCTACAAGAAACTTCTCTGCTCATCGCCCAGAAAGCTAAGGTTGGCTATCCTAATCAGGACCAACTGCTACTGCCTACCTGCAACCAACTCTATTTTCACAGCACCTCAAGCACACACACACATTTCACCCAAGGAGGGAGAGATAGGAGCTGTGAAGCTTGGCTCCTTGTTCTTTTCTTTACTGATAGCATTTACGTGTCCACTGGCCTCTGTTCCTAACCTGAACTGCAACCAACATATACCAAAAGATCATCTTAGCTTATACAAAACTTAAAGGACTCATCCATAATGTTCACCTTAATTAAATTGAATAAAATAATGAGAAAAAGTAATGAATCGATCTAATGGTACCGCTTCAATAACACAACGGACAACACTAAATATGTTGTGGTTGCACTTAAAGGGCAAATGGTCATGTAAATCCAAGACATCCTGTCTTCGCCGCCGTGCACCGATAAATAAATTCCTATCAAGTGTGCACTGGTAACGCGCTTCTCGCAGTGGGACTGGAAAAATTACTGCGCTCAGAAGAATTCGGTGACCGCACGCCATCTCAGCTGCTGCGTCGTCTCCACACGCTCGCGGACAACACAATTAATGATGATGTTCTGTGGCTGCCACGCTTACCTGCGGATACACAGAAAATTCTTACAGTCTACGCAGGTGATCTCGACGCTCTCGACATCACTAGAAGCACTGCAGGCACAAATAGCAGACCTGTCTAAGTAAGTTGCGGCCCTACAATTACGACGCTCACCAAACACGTCGCGATGACAGCGCTCTTCCAGCAGACATCAGCGTTCTCCCATCAAGGAGAATACATGCTGGTACCACAGAAAATTTGGAGCTGATGCCCGGTAATATCGACCACTGTGTGACAAAGTAAACGCCATCAAAAATCAGAGTGTAGCGATGGCAAATGACTTCAAACTGGATAGCGTTGACTGTTCATAACGGAACACTCTACAAAGCAGTCGTTATTACGGGTACTGATCTCTCAGTTTTTCCTTCCGCTCGTCTTCCACGGCGTAGTACTGATGGAAATTGCCGGTATTATGTGAATGGAACACCCATAAAGACTTTCGGATACGTCAATTTGCACGTGAACTGTAACATTCGACTCGAGTTTAAATGGACATTCGTTGTTGCTAACGTGATATATTCGACTGTTGGAACAGACTTCTTACCTTCTTACGGTCTCCTCCTAGATCTTCGCAATCGTCAGCTGTTGGACTCCACATCACTGTTGTCTACTCAAAAATACACTCCTGGCCATTATAATTGCTGCACCACCAAGATAACGTGCTACAGACGCGAAATTTAACCGACAGGAAGAAGATGCTATGATATGCAAATGATTAGCTGTTATGAGCACTCAAACAAGGTTGGCGCCAATGGCGACACCTACAACGTGCTGACACGAGGAAAGTTTCCAATCGATTTCTCGTACAGAAACAGCAGTTGACCGGCATTGCCTGGTGAAACGTTGTTATGGCGCCTCGTGTAAAGAGGAGAAATGTGTACTATCACGTTTCCGACTTTGATAAAGGTCGGATTGTAGCTTATCACGTTTGCGGTTTATCGTATCGCGATATTGCTGCTCGCGTTGGTCGCGATCCAATGACTGTTAGCAGAATATGGAATCGGTGAGCTCAGGAGCGCCGTGCTGGATCCCAACGGCCTCGTATCACTTGCAGTCGAGATGACAGGCATCTTATCCACATGGCTGTAACGGATCGTGCAGCCACGTCTCAATCCTTGAGTCAACAGATGGGGACGTTTGCAAGACAACAACCATCTGCACTAACAGTTCGACGACGTTTGCAGCAGGATGGACTATCAGCTCGGAGACCGTGGCTGCGGTTACCCTTGACGCTGCATCACAGACAGGAGCAACTGTGATGGTGTACGCAACGACGAACCTGGGTGCACGAATGGCAAAACGTCATTTTTTCGGATGAATCCAGGTGCTGATCAAAATATCCACGGGTGTACTGCCGGTCTATAGTGTCCAACGGGCAACCAGGTACTGTTTACAGCATCATGATGGTCGCATCCGTGTTTGGCGACATCCCGGTAAACGCACATTTGAAGCGTATATTCGTCATCGCCATACTGGCATATTACCCGGCGTGATGGTATGGAGTGCCATTGGTTACACGTCTCGGTCACCTCTTGTTCGCATCGACGGCACTTTGAACAGTGGTCGTCACAATTCAGATGTGTTACGACCCGTGGCTCTACCCTTCATTCGATTCCTGTGAAACCCTTCATTTCAACAGGATAATGCCGACCGCAGGTTGCAGGTACTGTACGGGCCTTTCTGGATATGGAAAATGTTCAACTGCTGCCCTGGTCAGCACATTCCTCAGATCTCTCACCAATTGGAAACATCTGGTCAATGGTGGCAGAGCAACTGGTTCGTCACAATACGCCAGTCACTACTCTTGGTGCCAGCCGCAGTGGCCGAGGGGACTGAGGCGCTACAGTCACGGTTTACACGGCCACTGTGGTCGGGGGTTCGAATCCCCCCTCGGGCATGGATATTTGTGCCGTCCTTAGTCTTAATTAGTTCATAAGTAGTTTGTAAGTTTAGGACTGATGACCCCGTAGTTAAGTCCCTTAAGCTATACAAACATTTGAACTACTCTTGATGAACTGTGGTATCGTGTTGAAGCTGCATGAGCATCTGTACCTGTACACGCCATCCAAGCTCTGTTGGACTCAATGCCCAGGCGTATCTACGTCGTTATTACGTCCAGAGATGGTTGTTCTGGGTACTAATTTCTCAGGATCTATGCACCCAAATTACGTGAAATTGTAATCACATGTCAGTTCTAGTATAATATATTGGCCCAATGAATGCCGTTTATCATCTGCATTTCTTCTTTGTGTAACAGTTTTAATAGCCTGTAGTGTACTTACGTCAAGACAAAAATAATACCATCAAAATGATTACAGGTGATTCACCATACAACGAACTGACGAACTGCTACGTCATTTCCCTGTAATTACTAGCCCAACGCCAACTTTAGCACCAGTACGGCACTGAACAGTACACCACATAGACACTAAGGCAGGACCACCAGTTGATGCACGACCACGTCGTTTGCACCCAGAGAAACTGAAGATCGCACAATAGGATTTCTCATTTACGTTGGTACAGAGGATATGTCGTCCTTCAAATAGTAGCTGGGCTTCCCAACTCCATGTCCCCTAAGAAGAACAATGGGTGGCGCCCATACGATGACTACCGCCAGTTTAACGACAGAACTGTACCTGATCGCTATCCTGTGTCACACATTGAAGATGTTGCAATGAACATTCAGGGTACGACTATTTTCTCCGTGATTGGTATTGTCCGTGATTTTTACCCAATATCAGTAGCATTGGAAGATACACCAAAAACAGCTGTTTTTACTCCATTCACACTATATGAATTTGTGAAAATGCCCTTCGGATTGTGTGCAATGCTGCCCTGACCTTTCAGAGTTTTGTGGAAGAAATACCTAGAGACTTAGATTATTGTTATATCTACATTGATGACCTGCTGGTAATGTCTTCTAGTGAGGCAGAGCATTTAGTGCATTTACACCAGCTATTCAGTAGGCTACAAGAATATGGTTTGGCAATTAACCCAAAAAATGTGTCTTCGGAAAGTCATAAGTGACATTCTTAGGATTCTTCATCAATGCTCCAGGAATCTCACGACCTCAAATAGTGGAAGGTGTTGTTCAGTACCCAAACCCACTACAGTATGAGACTTACGTCGTCTCTTAGAGTTAATGAATTTTTACTGACGTTTTGTGCACAATCACGCATTATTAGCAGCTCCTCTTACCGAGACGCTCAAAGGTTCCCCCTAAACTGAAGACACACTACAGAAAAGAAGGAAACATCCTTAGCCAAAGTAAAAGCGGTTATTGCAGACGCCGCATTATTGTCTCATCCTCTTTCTGACGCTGCTCTCATAGTTTTGGTTGATGCGTCAGCAGCTGCAATCGCAGCAGTGTAAACTAACCTACGGACAAACACACACACCCATGCCCCAGGGAGGACTCGAACCTCCACGGCGAGCAACCGCGCACTCCGCAGCGAGATGCTTTAGACCGCTCGGCTACTCCACCGCGGCAAAGGTAACGATTGTACTGAGTCGAAGATTATTACTTCTTCCTGTTTGTGTGCCTTTTGAGCTTACAAAATGTTTTTTGCAATTAATTTGCAACTATGTCCATAATACATATAGCAGCTTCGGCTGAAATTGTGGTGCTTTCAGTCAGTGTTGCAACATTTGTATGCAGTGACACGTTTGGCAGACTTTTATTTGTCTTCATTTCCATGAAGTTTACTTACACGATCTTCAGTGCATTACCCATTTTTTTCGTCTATAAAGGTATGTTAACGCTTTTGACAATTTCTTCATTATAATTTTTGAGCGGAGGCCAGAAAAGAGTTTTGGTTGGCATCAACCTCGAGATTTTTTTAAAGTGTTTAAGTAGCCTCATGCGTCTCATTTACTTACAATTAGTTTCTTTTATATTCTGCATCTTCTCGCGGACTTTTCCACAACCTGTAGACATTTTGATTAAGATCTTGGCCTTTAGAAAGTTCCTAATCTAGCGATGCCTTTGAGTGCAATTCCACGTCTCCATTGACATATGTTTCTTACGCCATTAGTATACAAAACATCCGTAAGAATCTTGAAGAATATGGTTTTCAGGCGCGCTCCTCAGAACACATGCTAACAATTATCAAATATTCCCAGCACACGATTTGTCAGACATGAACAGAATCAACGAACTTGTCCGTTTCCTGCTAGAGAGAAACAAGGCCACAATCTTGAACACGTTCACACAAAGACTGACTAACTTGACAAGTGAAACTTGTAACATCGGTTTTAGAAAACAAACTTGTTAACTGCCTGGGACGAGCAAATTAAAGGTCCATGCAGGTTCCCACCAAAGCACATACGTTTTAATAGATTTAAAAACGTTTTATGTATCTAGTATTCAGTACGCCAGAAAGGTGTTATGTGTTTCTTGCCTTCCAAGAACCTATGATGTCAGTGAAGAAAAAAGTACATTAAAATCTGCTAGGTGAAAATTTCGAGGCTGGAAGCCATGATATTTCATTCTGTTAACTGTTGGTCAGGTAGAGCTAAGAATGGACTCATACTGTCACTATATTGAACATCTATTGCAGAAGGGTGATAATATATATGTATGATCTGATTAGATTATTTTTATGTTTGTTACATACTAGTACGTTTTGGCAGGGCGAAGGTTTAATTGTTTTCCGTTTACTTTTATTTACGAATTACTGGATATTCATCAAGCTGTACTTCTTTTCCTAAGAGCCTTGCAATAAAAAAATTGTAATAACTTCTACCGGGTGATCAAAAAGTCAGTATAAATTTGAAAACTTAATAAATCACTGAATAACGTGGATGGAGAGGTAAAAATTGACACACATCTTGGAATGACATAGGGTTTTATTAGTATATATATATATTTATAATAAAAAAACAAAGCATTGCAAGTGACTCCTTCGATAGGAACTGATAGTGCCTCGCCATAACTCCGGACATGCTTTACAGTGCTGTTCACATCATTATTCCTCGACTACAGCTATTGTTGATATATGATGGTGAACATATTGAGCATTTCCTGTAAAGAACATTATCTTTGCTTTGTCTTAACTTGTTATGCTAATTATTGCTTTTCTGATCAGATGAAGCACCATTTGTCAGACATTTTTTGAACTTTTTATTTTGTTTCTAATATAACCCCATCTAATTCCAAGCATGTGTGTCAATTTTTACATCTCTGTCTACATTATTCCGTGATTTATTAAGTTTTCAAATTTATATTGACTTTTGATCAACCAGTATATCGCAACAGATGTAAACATTCCCCATATACATGGTCAGAACAATAATAGTTGCGTTTTAAAATTTGGTGTAAGCCGTTTTTCCTTAGCCTTAGCCGGCGCGGTGCAGAGCGGTCATTTGAAGTAAGCGGTAGCAACTTCGCGAGGCAGCCTGGGTGTCCCGGATTTCTCACAACTGCCCACACAAACCATCTTCTCACAAATGTGTCTTCTCACAAGTGTCACAAGCTCCTTGAACCGGAAATGGAAGCGACGCCAGCTTGATGACGTCATTGGCTTGACATATTTGACTTTGGTCCGATACTACCCTTGACTCTCACTGTAATTATAGCTCACAATAAATGTTCAGACTGACGATCTTCCTTTTCGACACATTTATTAATTCATTAATTAATGCACACAATTAATGTACATGTACAGATCTGAACACTATTTCTGGTGTAATATTTGCGCAAGCTTTTCTGCTACGTGCTTTCGTGTTCTGTCGAGTAGTTGATACCTTTGCATACATTTCGTCCTACAGATAACGTGACAAGAAAAAAATCTGGTGACGAATGGTCAGATCAGACCACTTATAACCGATACAACGATCACTGAAATCGAGATTCTATTCTTCTTGGATTCTTACAGAGCAATGTGCAGTAGATCTAACTTGTTGCAAACACATAGCCTGTTAGACTGCGAGCGCTACGCCTTGGAACAGAAAGGGTAGCTCATCTTGCAATAACTTCCGATGTCTTTCCCCTTTCACTGCCTTCCGCAACAATGGGGACAGTTAATTTGTCGCCCATGATACTGCGCCAAACGTTAAAAGACCAAGGACGCCGACCAGCAACCTCACGAATCCAATGCAGGTGTTCCATAATGCATGTTATGCAGATTAACATCACCCTGGTGCTAATGTTGACTCGTCAGAGAGCAGCACTTGACATTTACGTCGTAAGTGGAATGTAGAATCAAATGCGTCGGACCTTAACTTCAATAACAAGCACTGTCGATATTTGTCTATTACAGTGGCATCAACCACGAATGGAAACCACTTGTTTTAGTAAATCGTACGTATTGTTGCATACAATCTGAATATGTAGTAAAATGGAATTTTTTGGTTTGAAAATACATAGTCCCCCCCCTTTCCGCAGCAGAGATTGTAAGCAGGGCGGCACTTTCAGCACAGACAGATGTCCCTTTTAGTGACATTGACTTTTCACATATAACCTTTTTTTTTCGTTCTATGTGTCGTTTCCGCGGGGTTCTGTCAATGCCTGATTATCAAATATGCTTATCGAGGTATGGTTTAAAAACCTGATTAAAAGGGTATGAGCGAAACCTGTAGTTTTAAAGTAGAAATGTAAGTAACGCGTTTATTAAACTCAATAGGAGAGATTACAAAAGAAATTAAAATTGAAAATCAAATATTGAATATCTATAATAAAACACATTAAGGCTCAAAGTTGATGAAACGTTCGATATAAATAAATAATTACAGTTACGAATTAAAGCTAATTAATAAGAATTGTTACCAAGAATTGGGTGCAGTTGTCTATAGGAGCAGTACAGATATCTGACGTAGTCGAGGGTGTGGGATATGTGGAACTGCCGCGGAGGAGTGGCCGAGGGCTCTAAGGTGACTGGCTGCACAGAGTGCGGTTCCTCGCCGTTGGAGGTTCGAGTCCTCCCTCGGGCATGGGTGTTCGTGTTAGCATAAGTTACTTTAAGTAGGCTGTATGCCTAGGGACTGATGACCAACGTAGTTACGTCGCTTAAATTTACAAAAATTTGAATGTATATGGCACTGGTCTCTACCACTGATTGATAGCTGAAATTTTCTTCAGAGCCCTCTGGAACGTTGCAAAAACGCTCGTTTCTTGGCATGAGCCCTTCTTAGACAAACCTGTTTTGTATGATTCACAACTTCATAAACGTTATATTGTTGGCTACATTCAGCTAATTTCACGAGTGTTTCAGGCTTCTGAAGCTTCAGCACAAGAGGTGTGAATTGCAGGCGTTTCTTCTTCTTCTTCTTCACCGTCAGTGTCTACTACTCTAGTGCCTCTTGTACATTGAAAGCTCTTTGTAATACATCAATAGCCAGTTGTTCTTCTTCTTTTTCTTCACTGTCAGTGTCTAGTACTCTAGTGCCTCTTGTAGACTGAAAGCTCTTTGTCATACATCGTTA
This sequence comes from Locusta migratoria, assembly GCA_026315105.1. Classification (NCBI taxonomy): domain Eukaryota; kingdom Metazoa; phylum Arthropoda; class Insecta; order Orthoptera; family Acrididae; genus Locusta; species Locusta migratoria. Next base: position 599,925,762 of record CM048744.1, read on the forward strand.
GCCAGTTGTTCTTCGATAGATAAATTTCTGTCAAAGTATTGCTATAGACGAAGTACTTTATATTGAACGAAGTCGACAAAGATTCGTTAATAGTGGGAGAAAACGTCCAATACAACTGGCTTATCTTGGCGAGATTGTGATTAGGCTGTGTGGAAACGTGCTTTACATCTTTCCCCTTCTACTTCCTCTCCTTTGGATTTCCTGTTAATAGTAGTTATATTGTTCTCCTTTTCCCATTCCTCTAAATTAATTTTTTCTGCTTTCGCTAAAACGTCTTTTAATTTTTCACCCATTTACTTTTATTTCTTGATCTTGAAGCGTAATCGATAAATGTTAAATCACCCGAAAAAAAAAATATCCAGACACAAGATCAATAGAAGCGGTAGGAATAGAAATGCAAAACGCCACAGGCCCCTTAACACTAGTGGCAGTGTATAAACAACCTAAAGTCAAGCTACACAAATCTGACATAGCGACTCTCACCCAGACCAAACACAAGCTTCTCATAGGAGGAGATCTAAATGCGAAACATTCCGATTGGAATTCGAGGCAAACCAACTGAGCAGGCCGGCAGTTACAGAGACTAGCGCGCATCCACCAGTTCAATGTTTGGCACCTCAGGAATCCACACATTTCCCTCGAAACGGAGGGCGCCCAGACGTTATTGATATCGCAATAACAAAGAGAAGTTACAGGGTTTGTGGCCGCGAGTACATTGAACAAAATGTCATCGGATCACAATCCTGTACTCCTTGATATATATGTGGGCGAATGGCTCTCAAACCAAAACTACCAACCCTCGTTCAAACGGACAAACTGGGAACTGTTTCGAAATGGACTAACAGAGGATATTGCTGATATTCCACTCCCAAGTGCGAATAACAGGGAAGAAACATTAAACACCCTGACAACAACGATTCTCCAAGCGGCTGAAGATGCCACGCCAAGGCCTCCAGAAAGTCCCCCCTAAAGTAAGCAACTTCCTCCGCGCCTATTGCCCAAAGACGCCACAAAAACAGAGTAGCAAAGGAGTGAAAGTTGACAAGAAACCCCGAAACAAGGAGAATCCTTAACAGACTCCAACGAGAGCTTAGAGTAGCACTCGAGAAACACAGAGACAATGAATGGTCTGCACTCCTAACTGCCCTCAAAGTCGAAGATGACAGCCTATGGCAGGCAACCAAACAATTCACGCAAAGACGTGCAAAAATGTCACCCTTGCACGGCGAACGAGGTCTCGTTTTTAGCACTTTCGACAAAGCTAACGCGCTCGCAGACGTCTTTGAAAAGCAATTCAGACCGACAGAGGCACAAGATAGGGGTCACGAAAACATAGAAGGCAGCTCAGGGGCTTCCTCGCAGCAGAAGATGATGAAGAAGAAGCACTACCACCCTTCACCACAGAGGAAATAGCAGGCGCCGTTAAGGTCCTTCCAAACAAAAAAGCAGCCGGTCATGACAAGCTCACTAACAAGATATTAAAGAATCTCCCCCCCCCCCCACCCCCATAGCGACTGATCTCCTTCCAGAGATACTCACACGAAATCGAACATTTCCTTAAGCATGGAAACATGCGGAGGTCATAGCGATCGCCAAACCAGGGAAAAATCCTCTGTTTCCACAAAATTACCGACCAATTAGTCTGCTCCCGAACCTAAGTAAGCTGTATGAACGCCTTATGTCGGTCCCCATACAACAACACCTAAATACACAACAAATAATTCCCTACTCACAATTTGGTTTTCGGAAAAATCACTCCGCCACACAACAGATTATGAGGGTGGTAGAAGACGCCACACTGGCACAAAGTTACAAAGGCTACTGTGGAATGGTCCTGCTAGATGTGGCAAAAGCTTTTGACGCAGTCTGGCACCATGGATTGCTATACAAGCTGTACGCGCATGGCTTCCCAGGGTCGATAGTGGAGCTACTCCAAAGCTATCTTACTGGACGAAGTTTTGTGGTCAAAGTAGACAACAAATACTTCACCAAGCGGTATATACGGGCGGGAGTCCCCCAAGGGTCGACCCTTGTTCCAACCCTTTACAACTGTTACACAGCAAACACCCCAACAGCACCACATGTTAAGAACGCACAATTAGCGGATGATACCGCGTTTATAGCCCTCAGCGGTTGACGAAACTTAGTCAAAGCACGTGTCCAGTGCGTATTAAACAAAACAGAAAAATGGGCCGAAAATGGTGAATAAGCTAAATGCAGAAAAAACGCAAGCAATTATTTTCACGAGGAAATTAAGTAAAAGAGCTCCCTATAACACACCATTTCCAGTACTTACCTTCCAAGGCAGAAACCTTCCATGGAAAAACCAAATAAAATACCTAGGGCTCACCCTGGAAACCCCACATCACCAACCTTAAGAATAAAGCAAGTGCTAGACTAAGCGCACTGTATCCAATACTAAATGTAAATAGCAGCATATCAGGCGAACTAGGAATCAAAATATAATGCAGCCTAGTGATCCCAATATTATAATACTCCTGTCCCGTTTTCGGATACGCTGCAAAAACACACATCAAAAAGCTACAGACCATACAAAATAGAGCACTTAGGAGAGGCATTCACGTAGACTCACGTTTCCCCACAAAAGACTTACATGAGGTAACAGGACTACCCATACTAAAGATCGATATAAAACGATAGCCAAGGTATTTTACAAACCAGCTGAAAGTTGCCAAAATACCCTTATTAACAGACTAGGCCAGTACAATCCTAGGCTATTTAGATCCAAAATACCAAAACTCCTAATCCTTGATGACTAGGAAGGCAATTTATATATATATATATATACAACAAATAAAATAAAAATAGAAATAAAAATCAACAAAACGAAATAGTAATGAAAAGAAAACTAAAAATCACAAATAAGAACCAGATATTAAAATAATAATAAAAATAATAATGAAAAATAAAAATATAATTAAAAGAAATAATAATAATAATTAATAATAGTATAAGTACACCGGCAACTGCCCCACAAGATTTTCTTTTTTTTAAAAAAAGAGAGAAAGTATTCGCTATATAGAATGAACCACTCCTAAAAGTAGAAAAATAAAATACCTTAAATGGTCATATAGGCAGGAGGAAATGTCAAAAGACAACAACCTCCACAAATACAGGCACTCAGGAAAGAGGCAAAAAAGTAGAGAGAGAGAGAAACCTTATTCTGGCGCTGAAGCAACTAAACTCCATTACAAGAACTGTTTATCCAGTTCTGTCGTACGAGTGATTGTGATATGTGAAAAATAAGACGTCGCTGATGAGTGACAGTGTAGAACAAGAACGCTATGTTCACGCGTGGGGAGAGGGTGTTTGAAATGTTCGCACCGGAAAGAAAAATCACTAATGTCGCCATAGAACTTAAGAAATATAGAGAAAAAGAAATTGGAGACAACTTTTAAGCGGGCATTCATAATATTTTGACTAAGAAAATCCATCGAAGTAAGGGATGGACATCTACTGAAATAAATTACCGAAAGTGATGTAGTACAATGCACTTGAAGGAAATAAGTTCCTCAATACTTATGACATTATATATTCTCGACTATGTGTCCTAGAATAATATAATTTTCCAGATTTGTAGAGTGTAGTATTAGGAACCTGTCTGCGACGAATATATATTGAATGATGTTACTCTTTGTTTTTAGACGTCGTATCTCCTGAACTATGTGCCGTAGGCAGTTTTTAACCCTACAGCGATTGTTGTATGATAGTAAGCAATATGTGTACCAAGTTTAGTTGAAACGAGTCCGTTATTTTAGAAGGAGATGTTAAAAAATAGCGCATGATTTAGCAATTATTCAGAATTTAATTGTTTATGACGTCACATCTCCTGAAATATGTGTCGTACTATGATGTAAATTTGAAGGTACATTCAGTGGCATGTGTGCCTATTGTGTACGAAATTTGCCGTGAATGGTGTTATTAGTAAAGAAGTAATAAATCGAAACCTCAAGCGTAATGTTGCGGTTTATCATGAACAACATTGTTTATGACTACATATCTCATGAACTATATGTCTAACTGTGATGTAGTGTCGAAGGAACATTCAGTGATATGTATGTCTACTGTCTGTGAATTGTCTCGCGAATACAATTTACAGAGTTGAAATAATAACTTGTAACTTCATGCCAAATGCCGTAGATATATATCATGATCATAGGAAAAGTAGTAAGCGATAAACTTGTCTTCCTTTCATCATTTTGTTGGGGTTGTCAGCGAGAATAAGTTTCGTAAAGATTTGAAATTAAAGTTTATTGCAAGTAGCTAAGTGCTGTCATCGTCAAATAGTTGACGAATAAAATCAAGCTATCACGCGTCTCAAAATGGGACAGTTTTCATTGTTTATGATGTGATATCGTATGAAATTTCGTTGAAATCGTTCCATTAGTTTAGAAGCAGATGTAGAATATTATCGCACGATGTGACCGTTTTTCACGATTGTCATTGTTTATGACGTCCTTACGTATCTCTCGTAGGTGGTTATTAACCCCGACAGCGATTGTTGCTTGGTAGTAAGGAACGTTTGTACCAAGTTTGATTGAAATCGGTCTAGTAGTTTAGAAGGAGATAGGGAACATACATACATACTCAGAAACTGCCTATTTCATAAGAGATATGTAGATTATTATTATTGTTATTTGTTAAAGGAAACTTACTTTCTGGACGCTTACATTCGAAGAACGCAGTCCTAAGGAAGAGCTTGCTATACCATTTTCTAAAGACCTAGTCTAGTAAAGCAGTAGACTCTTCATATAATGTCATACTGAAGCGAAGGGCAATCTCAAATTTCAGTAGAAGGGGAAACCGCTGCGTAGGCAAGATGGCTATCCTGGTCATTTATTCGAAATTACCGGTTTCAGTAAGCAGCGTTACCATCATCTAATCTGTAATACAATGTATGAAATATATGGGCAGTTTAAACAACCCAGTAGCGTTAAATAATAGCATAAATCATAATGTAATAACATACGAATTTTTAGATACTCTAAAAGTAGTTTTTTCCACATAAAAGTGGAGCATGTCCTTGATTTGTCGCTCTCAATAAAATCATCGACAAAAGAAAGCGCCAGGGGTGCATCCCCCGAGTGATTATTAAGAGCACCAAAACATCGTCGAGAGAGCGCAGCTTAAATGAATTGTGGCTGAACATTATGCCTGCTAGAGAGCATTGCCGATAAAATGCATCTCTCACGTAAGTTCCATTAATTATTTGCCTCTCATATATTGATTTGATTTTTTGATTTTTTCAGGGAAGCCAAAACTGTTGGTCCAACCCGCCACGAAACTGAGTTTATTGTGCGGTATCGCTCCCTGTATGTTTAGTAAAGCCAACCTTGAACAGTGCAAGGAGACCCTTTACCAGTTCTTTATTAGACACAATTTCTTCGGGTCTGGTTGTCCCAAATGTTCTGTGCCTTTTACTCTCCAATGCAGCATTCGAAGATTAGATGTGATGCAGTTTCATCACCGTCATAACAGATCCTACATTTAGGTTCCTCTTCCGTTATTCCCATTGTATGTAGGTGTTTTCTGAAATTCGCATGGCCTGTCAGCAACCCAACCATGAGTCTAATCTCTCTCCTGTCCAGACCCAGGATTGCAGAGCTTCTTTTAAAACATGGCTTTGGCATCATTACCTTGCTATGTTTTTGTTGATGGACTTTGGTCCAATATTCTACATGCTGTCTTCTGAGCCAGTTACGTAGCTCCAATTTGATCATTGCCTTGGTGATTGTCATGGCAGGTTCCGGTCCATTAAATGGAGTCTCTGCCCCCATCCTGGCTAATCTGTCGGCATGTTCGTTGCCACTGATCCCCGAGTGACCAGGGACCCACAATAGGTTTACTCTATTGCTTTCCCCTAGCTCCACTAGAACCCTGTGACATTCTGCAAAAATTTTAGACTTTGTTGCAGGAGCTGCCAGTGATCTCAGGGCTGCCTGGCTGTCTGAATAGATACAGATGCTACAATCTTTGTAGCACCTATGCAAATTCTTCTCCACACACGCCCTGATGGCAGTGATTTCCGCCCGGAATAATAAGGCCAGTTTTCCTAGAGAGATGACGCCCTCCAGTCTTGGCTGCACCCCATATACCCCAGCCCCAACACCTTGGTCTGATTTTGACCCGTCAGTGAACCAGAAAATATCCCACGTACGGTGTCGAACTATTTTCTCCCACTGCTCCCTACTTCCAATTGTTATATATGTAGCGTACGTCGTGAATAATAACACAGATTCACTGTTTACGTTCTGTATTTCAAAGACAAAAGCTACATCAAAGATTCAATTATTAATCCAGAGATATTTACAAAGACATTACAAAATAATATATTATCAATTCCTAACATCCTCCCCACCCTGGTCAACCTCCAGGGGGATGACCAGTTGAACGGGACGAACTATCTGGAGTCCTTCTGGTGTGCATAGAATTACTGTTCGTACTTTCTGATCTCTTCCTTCGACTAGTCTCTCTATTCTTGCTTTCTTCCATAGGTGGCGCGGGCGTCCATCTTCTTGTACCAGAGCAACATCACCGGGGCGGAACTTGATGACTCTTGTCGAAGTACCCCGAACTTCGTGGAAGCTTCTAAGTTGCAATAGATATTCTTTAGTCCATCGCTTCCAAAAGCCATCTGTCAACTTCTGTTGCAGTCTGAATTCTTTTGTCAAAACAGATTTAGTCGACGGTTCTGGTCCTGTTGGCACTGTCAGTAGTCCTTCACCAATAAGAAAGTGGGCTGGTGTTAAAGGTTCATCGTCGTCTCCTTGAGAAATTGGTCTCGAATTCACTGCGGCTTCGATATTAATCAGCGTGGTATTGAGCTGCTCTTCCGTTAACCTTGATTGACCAAGTACTTTTCGTAGGCATCGTTTGATGGTACCCAAAACCCTCCCCACCAAGCCGCACGGGGGGCTATAAATTTCCATGAAATGCCATCCCTGGCTAGGACACGCTGAGTCTTTGGGTTAGATAACGCACTCCATATTTCAGACAGTTCAGCATTAGCTGCATGGAACGTCTTTGCATTGTCTGTGTAGATTGTATGGGGTAGTCCACGTCTACCAGCGAATCTTTGAAGAGCCATGAGGAATGCGTCTGTTGTCATGTTAGAGCACAATTCCAAGTGCACTGCGCGTGTCGTCGCACAAGTGAAGAGTGTTATGTATGCCTTTTCCATGGTAGTGCCAACCTTTACATAGAGAGGGTCTGCAAAATCTATGCCAGTTATAGAAAATGGCTTGGATGGTCTTACTCGATCGGCTGGTGGGGGTGCTTCAACTTGTTGGCCCCGTAGATTGTGTAGAATTTTGCAGGGAAGACAGGAGTGCAAAACTCTCTTGATAACTTGACGGGCACGCAGGATCCAGAACTCTCTTCGAAGTTCTGCCAACACTATTCTCACGCCAAGATGATGTAGTCGAATGTGCATTTGCTGAACCAGTAAAGTTGTGAAGTGATGGCTACCGTCGAGGAGTAATGGATGACGTTGCTCGTTAGGGACAGATGCGTAGTGTAAGCGTCCTCCAAGTCGGAGAAGACCATCTTCTAGGTAGGGATTGAAACATGCTATTTTTGAGTCTTTCGGGACAGGTTGATTGTTATTGAGTGCTTGGAGCTCCTGTGAGAAACATTCCTGTTGAACAGCTCGTATCCAGTAATGACGTGCTTGAGCAAGTTCCACTGCCTTCAGCTCTCCCTCGAGTTTCGAACTTTGTCGAATATTGTGAATGTATCTTAGTATCCACCCTGTTACGCGAATTAGTTTCCAATAGGAGCTGAATTTGGAGCAGTCCATAAGGTTAGAAGAAGTGGCTACTGTCACACATGCCGTAAGTTCTTCTTTTCTTCTGGTAGGTTATCAGTCATGAGTGAAGCGTTAGATGGCCATCTTGATTCTGCAAGTGCAAGCCATGGAGGCCCCTTCCACCAGTGGTTCACAGATTGTATTTGGTTACCATAAAGTCCTCGTGTAAGATGGTCGGCAGGGTTCTCACTCCCAGGGCAATGTCTCCATTGACTGGGATTTGTATGGGCGTGAATCTCTGTAACTCTGTTGCATATAAATGTCTTCCACCTGTTTGGGTCACTGCGTATCCAACCTAAAGTCACCATAGCGTCTGACCACAATACTGCTTCAGTTATTTTATGCCCTGTTGCTGTGCAGTAGTAATACAATAATCGTGATCCTATTAACGCTGCTAGAAGTTCAAGCCGCGGAAGAGTTAACTTCTTGATGGGGGCGAGTCTGGTTTTGCTACATGCCAAATGAACAACAATATGGTCTTCCACGGTCGTGCGAATATACAAAGCCGCTCCATATGCTCTCTCAGAGGGATCGCAGAAGACGTGGATCTGAGTATTGCTCTTTGTTGAAGTTGCTAGCCATCGTGGAATTTGTATTTGAGACAGTGAAGGTAGGGTAGAAAACCAAGTGTTCCATCGGGATCCAATATCGGGTGGTAGCAACTCGTTCCAATCAATACCTCTGCACCATGTATCCTGAAATAACAATTTTCCAATAAGAGACACTGGAGAGAACAATCCTAATGGATCATAAAATTTGGCTGTAATTTGCAACAGTGTCCTCTTAGTAGTGGGGCCAACAGGAATCCTACTAGTAATATCCATTGCGTTCATGTAGAAGAAGGCTGTTTCTGTATTCCAGTAAACACCAAGAACTTACGTTTCCGGGTTTATGTCTTGTCCTTCAGCCCTCCATATGGTCCTTAGTTGATCCGAATTGGTGGCCCAATTCGCTAAATCGAAACTCAGTAGTTTCATCATTGCACTGAGTTCATAGTACAGAGTTATAGCATCATTATCATTCTCCGTGCCAGAAACGAAATCATCCATAAAGAAGCTGCTCTCAACAAGAGGTGCTGCAAGGGGAAACTTAGTTCTATGTCGTTCAGCTAGTTCTCTAAGTGTTGCGGAGAGTAAAAATGGACTGCGTGTTAGTCCAAATGGCAGTCTCGTGAAGCAATAAGTCATTACTTCGTCTGTCGTCTGGTAATTCCCATCACTGTCTTTGATTACGCAGTACCATAAGAATCTGGTTAAGTCCCTGTCACTTTCATGTAAGACTAATTGCAAAAATGCTTGTTTAATATCACTGACGATTGCTACCTGATAGAGTCTGAATCGTAACAATATGGCGAATATTTCTGGTAGAAGATTAGGTCCCGCTTCTAATGCGTCATTGAGAGAAGGTGTATTGGCTTCATGCGATGATGCATCAAAGACTATCCTCCACTTCGTCTTACCAAATTTCTCTCTTTTCACTGCTTGATGTGGAAGATAGAATATGTCATTTCCAAGATCTTCCGTGGGGGCACATTCAATATGACCTTTTATAATGTAGTCCAACATGTGACTGCAGTACATGTCCTTAAGGTTTTCGTTATTGCAAAGTCTTTTATGTAATGTGTTAAATCGACGTTCTGCGGAACATCTTGTTTTCTTGGGAGACGTACGACTCTTCGATTGTCTCGCACACAATAGGATGAACGAAAATCCTCAAGAACTGCGGAATCACTTTTACTCAAAGCTCGAGGAGGGTTTGCCGTTATTCCAATCGTTTCTAAGTCCCAGAACTTCCGTAATTCATCATCAGATGGTGAGTATGTTTCATGGATGAGATTTACAGCAACTGAATTAGCACAAACTCCCGAACGATTTCCACTCAGGGCCCAACCAAATATGGTGGGAATTAGAACAATCGACGGAGAAATACGGACAGGTGAACTAGCCTTGACTATCCTCCAGTAATGGTCACTACCGATTAAGATCTCTATTGGTAAGTCTTCTTGAGATCCAGTTTTAGGATCAGCTAACTGAACTCTGCAAAGATTCACTTTGGTGACAATGTCTTGTGAGATCACTGGCTGAGGTGAGAAAGAGTGATCACTTTCGTAAGCAGTAATAAAGACAGTCGAATTTGCCCATGCTCCTTTAATATTAAAACGAACGAGTTTACGGTGACATGAGTAAGTCTTCTCTGCCTCAAAAGTACAAACAGTCATCTCATGTTGATCAGTGTTTTGTTGTTTTAACTCTTCTATCAGAGACTTTGATATAAATGTAGCTTGGCTTCCGCTGTCTAGTATACACCGAGTCAAACGCCTTAGGCCGGTCGGCCCTATGATGCAAACCTGAGCTGTTTGCAGGAACGTGAAATTTCTGGTCGTAGCATCGATTTGACTAACAGAAGCGACATTTATCTGATCCCCTGTTGCCTTAAGGGTATCCTGATTCGTGCACAAAGACCTATGATGTGACTTTTTACAGTTAGTGCAAAGTGCCTTGCCTTTCTTCCCACAGTTAGCTGCTTTATGTCCTCTGTTCAGGCATAAGAAACAACGGTTAGAATTTTTTAGTGTCTCTTTTCTTTTCGCGACGTTTGTAACTGTCTTACAATCCTGAGCCCAGTGGTCACGAGATTCACAGAAAACGCAGAACGGTACCGGTTGTTTAGTTACCTTTGTTAACTGTTGCTTGGATTTAGTGCGAACATGGAGAGCTGCCGCGGTAGAGGTGTAACTTGAAGACGTAGGCGTCATGCAACGGATCTTTTCTGTGGTGAGAGCTGCCTCTACTTCTTCTCCTATAAATTCAATAAGTTTAAGAATATCACCCTCTGACAGACCTTCACGTTTAACATGTATTATCCAACGCCGACACATGTCGTCTGGAAATGCTCTAAGTATTTTCGGTGCGAGCACTCGGCCATAGGCATTTACATCTTCTCCGAGTGCACGCAGAGCTTGAATACGGCGATTGCAGTCAATAAATGTGGAGTTAAGCACATCTGGAGTCACAAACTGTATTGGCTTAATACTTTCGAGATAATCCAAGTGAGCCTGTATAATTCTATCTTTGTTACCGTAACGAGCCTTAAGCATCTTCTTTGTCTCCTCATATGTTTCGGCTGTCACAGCGATACCTTCCACCAAACTTTTTGGTTCCCCTTCTAAATAACCGCGCAAAAATATGTGCTTGTGAACGGTTGACAATGAGGCGTTCTTATCAACTGATTGCTCAAACTGTTCCCAAAATCGCGCCCATGATTCTATATCTCCTGAGAATGACTCAAGCTTTATGGAGGGAAGCTTAACTGTGCTTACTGGAGCAGCAGAGGCAACTGTTGCTGCAGGTTGGGCGTCGTTAACTGAAACATGCGACATGGCTCTAGACAATTTTTTCTCCATTTCTTCAGAAGTTAGTATGAGGACACGCTTGGCAGTATCTATGTACTCATCGCATTTGGATATGTCAGCGGCGTAATCATTATCGTCAAGAAGGCTGTGAATTTCGTCATCAAGTCGTATCAATTTATCTAAGGTCTCCTTTAATCGTTCCCTACAGTACTCCACGTTCTCCACGGACGAAGAATCGGCAAATTCTTGTATCTCTTTGACAAACCGCGTAATATTGGCTCTTTCTCTAGTTCGTCGTCTTTTCAGATGATGCAAACGTGCGCTTGCGTCAGTAGTTTCGACGTCAGACATCTTGGCTATGTTATACGGTACTTCGCAATGTATGGAATGCGTAACTGAAGCAGAACAGATTTACTTCACTTAGTAGTAATCAGTGAATATAGCACCACTCAAAGAACTGCGTAAAATATTAACGCACGTTGCGTACGCTACTTTTAATAACTTCGTACTACGATACTGTTGTGAATGCCAAACAAACAATCAACTGCAATACCTATCTGCTGTCGGAGATTATTACGTATGGTATTCAAGTTACAACAATATTTATTTCTGTGAGGCTTCTACTATTCTTTGCTACTTCAATAATATCTCGCCGTGAAGCAAGGCTACAAATAAGTAGTCATTGTACTTATCTCAGTCAGCTGTTGAGACGATGTCGAAGTCGTGACGTGATTCCTCATTCACAGCTCCGTATTACTCTGATACGGCGTGCAGTATGCTTACATAATTATCACTGAATCTTGTGTCTGTGTTATTTTTCCCTTTCTTGCGTTCTCTTCCCGGGTTTCGGCACCAATTTTTGTATGTAGCGTACGTCGTGAATAATAACACAGATTCACTGTTTACGTTCTGTATTTCAAAGACAAAAGCTACATCAAAGATTCAATTATTAATCCAGAGATATTTACAAAGACATTACAAAATAATATATTATCAATTCCTAACAATATTGAAAGGCTTGTTGAAGCAGTATGGGGTTATAATATAGTCGGCTGGCATTTCCCCAACCTTTCCTATATTTACCTCACTCACTATTTTAGTATGTGATTCTGGATATCCCAAAGAGTTCCAGTTGTTGCCAGATTTGAGTCTATATGCACCAGCCGCTGCCTCCATCTTGACCCAAAGATGTAATGGGGGCATATCCAGCATGGTTTCCATCCCAGCAGTTGGTGTGCTGCTAATTCCGCCTGTTATAGCTAAACAGGCTAATCTCTGCACCTTACCAAACTCCTTAGCAGCAACCTGCTGATCTACCTTCTTCCACCACACGACCGCCCCATAGGTGATCCTGGGTCTAATCACTGTGGTGTATATCCAGTGCATACCCTTGGGGCTCAGGCCCTAATTTTTGCCACAAGCTCTACTGGTACTCACAAGAGTACCTTTTGCCTTGAAGCAAATATTCCTGATGTGAGGGGTCCATGTCAGTTTCTCATCTAGGGTAACCCCTAGATATTTCACTGTCCCCTTCACAGGTACCGCTTCATTGAAAAGCTTTAGATTCCAACTTGAATGTTGTATATGCTTCTTTGTGAATGGTACAACAGTCTTCTTAGGACTAACCCCCAGATCTCGTTTTCTGCACCAGTCTTGCACAATGTCCAGTGCACCTTGTGCCATATTCTTCACTGTGTCAGCAAATTTGCCAAGTATTACTATGACAAAATCATCTGCATATCCTTGGCAAAATTACTACCTAGAGTTTAACTCTACAATGAGATCATTCACCACTAGATTCCACAATAAAGGGGAAAGAACTCCTCCTTGCGGGCAACCCCTAGTGGTGTTGATTACCATTTTTTCATCCATCATGGTAGCCTCTACCTTTCTTCCACTGAGCATGGCGCTAGTCCACCTACATATAGTGGTCCCTAGGTCATGCACCTCTGCTGCCCTAACCATGGATTCGAAGGTCGTATTGCTAAAAGCCCCCTCAATGTCCAGGAAGATACAGAGGGCTATTTCTTGAAAGTGTAGTGCTTTCTCCACCTTCCCAACGAGTTGGTGGAGAGCTGGCTAACATGATTTACCTGGCTGATGTGCATGTTGGTTTGAATGAAGAGGAGCCCTACTTAACCTCCTTTCTTCAACATGCACATTAACCAACTTTTCCAATGTCTTAAGAATGAAGGAGGACAGGCTGATTGGTCTCATATTCTTGGCCTTGGTATGATCAATTCTCCCTGGCTTTGGAATGAAGACAATCCTCACTGCCCTCCAGCCGTTGGGAATGATTCCTGCTGCTAGGCTAACCCTGAATAACCTGCATAGGAATCTAATAAGATTTTATCCCGCTTGTTGCAGGAGAGCTGGAAAGATTCCATCGGGGCCAGGTGACTTGAACGGTTGAAATGTTCCCACCGCCCATCGGACCTAACTGAAATCGACACACTCCTTGGCCAGATCCCAGTCCTCTTTGCGAATACCTGAGAACCGTTGTCTCTCAGGAATCGCATTCTGGTCTGAGTTATCCCCCAGAGTATATTGAGGGAAGTGAGTCTTGAGGAGCAGTTCCAGCGTTTCATGTGCTGTCTTTGTATACTCCCCATCCTCCTTCCTCAATGTTCCTCCTGGATTAGTTTGTACCCTAGTGAGGATTTTATGAAGTCTCGCTTGAGCAGCCGTGCCCTCCACTTCCTCACAGAATACCTTCCAGGATGCCTCCTTTGCCCGTCTGATGGCAAGGTTGTAATTGACAAGGGCCTCATGACACTTTGCCCATTGTCCTTTGCGCCTCGCAAGGTTAAACAGTCTTTGTACCTGTTTCCTTTGCATTTCCAGGTTATTATTCCACCTAGGCACACTCCTATTTGTGCACTTCTTGGTGATTGAGCAGTTGTCCTGGTATGAGGTCACTATAGTAGAGGTTATGGCCTCTGCTACTTCCTCAAACTCTGCTGGATTCCTTATCGAAGTTTTAATTTCCGATAGGCTGAAGTCAAGGTCTCTCCTATATGTCTCCCAGTCCGTTTTCCTGGGATTCCTATAGGCCATGGTCTGTCTGGTTCCCATTTCAACCTTGAATTTAATATACATGTGATCTGATGAGGATGGCTCCAGGACCACATGCCACTGTTTGACGTAACTTCCCATCATCATGGAACCAAAAGTTATGTCAATTACTTCTTCCCTTCTACTATTCCTGAATGTAGGTTCATCACCCTTATTCAGAATCTCCAAGTTGTTTGATAGGAGAAATTCAAGCAGGTGCTCCCCTCTACTGTTGGTGTCCTTGCTGCCCCACGATAGATTGTGGGCACTGGCATCACATCCCACCAACAGTTCGTCACCTTGCCGATGGCAGGTTTCCGTCAGTCTCCTCACTTCCAAAGAAGGAGGAGAGCTGTCTTCGTAAGGAAGGTATGCTGAGGCCAAAACAATTTCCCTCGTGATACCTTCCTCACGTTGCTGCACCCTAATAGTCACCAGGTCCCTGGAATAAAAATCCATCATTGGTATGAAAGGTATTCCGTTTCTAACATAAATGCATGTTCTGGAGTTTTTTTAGATTTCTAGCATAAATCAGTTTACCTCCAGTACCACCGAGGCTCGATACACCCCCTTTGTATAAATAGGGTTCTTGTATCAGGGCCACGTCCACCTCCTGTCTCCCCAGGCGACGGCTCAGGGCAGCAGTGGCCCCTTTACTGTGCTGCAGGTTTATCTGCAGCACTTCCAGTCCCCATCTTGGTGCCATTATTGCCTTTAAGGTCTTTGATTACCCTGTCGGCGACCTGCGAGAATCCTAAAAACAGTTTCAGGCCTTGCTCTCGCATTGCCTTCAGGGACTTCACTGTTCAAATGTTCAAATGTTTGTTAAGCTTATTGGACTTAACTACGGGGCTATCAGTCCCTAAACTTACAAACTACTTATGAACTACTTACGGACTAGGACGGCACAAATATCCATGCCCGAGGGGGGATTCGAACCCCCGACCGTAGTGGCTGTGCTGACCGTGACTGGAGCGCCTCAGTCACCTCGGCCACCGCGGCCGGCAGGGACTTCACTCCGACCTCCACCACCAGGGTTCGTCCTTCCGGAATGACCTTTTGGTTAATTGCCCTCCAATCCTCTGTCGAGACTTTTGGGTTCTGAACCCTTATTTTCTCGAATAGAGTCTTTGGAGGGACATCCTTAAGGATCTTTGGTACCCATATTGATACCTTTGCGGTCTTCAGGAGTTCGGTTGCTGTCTTGACCAGCAGTTTCGCATCCTCCCACAGGGATATCATGAGCACCTTGTCCTTAAGCCATAATGCTGAGTGGCCCCCCTCGCAGACAAAAATTAGGACATCGTGATCTAGATAGACCCTCCTGAATTTGGGTCCTGGACCAGCGTCCCCACTCAATCTCTTCAAAGAGGGCCATCTGCACGAGCTGCTCCTGCTGCGAGGTGATGCTCACCAGTGGGTATCCTTCTTGGACAACCGCCATTCTAAAGACCGAGACTGCAGTACTATAGGTCTTTTTTCCTATTTCCTGCCTCAGCCTTTTAGGATCACGCCTGTCCAGAGAGGAGGGAGTCTTAGATTCCTCCATAACCCTCTTGCTACCTGTCTTTGACGTCGAGGGGGTCTGTGTATCCCCTTTGACCTGAGGCAGTTTCTTTTTGGGGGTCTTAGGCTCAAGCCCTTTTGATTCCCTCCACTTATTCTTAGGAAGCCATTCTTTTCCTTCCTTTTGCTTCTGTTCCGTGAGAAGTTTCCTCCTCTGAGCCCCAGACAAGGCCTTAATCCTAATCTGGTCTAACTTCTCTGTTACAGTTCCCACTTCTTGCTCAGATCTAGACCCTGATTCAGAAGTAGGAGTGCACTCCATCGGTCCTGATCCCGATGTCTGAGTATCTGAGGTCTCAGATTGTCCCTCAGATTCTTTTAAAATACTTTCTTTCTCTGTGTTCATCTTAGTCCCACGAGATTTGGGGATTTATATGGTCCACACCACGATAACCCGGCGTGGTGCAAGGCTACTTACTCAGGGAGGTCGCCCGGTATCCCTGAGGCTCCGTTCGAAACATCCATCCATGTGCCACGCACCCCTCGGCACGGATCGCATCACACCTTGGGTTGGGAAAGGAATTGGGAAAGGACTGGGAGAGGATAAGGAAGACGGGACGTTGTGGGACACACTTTGTCAGATCCATCAGCTGAGGCCTTTCCTGTAGTAGGTTCTCTACCTTCGGTATAGCCCTCTGCTTCACACGGATGCGCAAGCCTCTCCACCGGCATGGACTTCATCAAGGTGGTGTCCACTGGAGAGGTCTCATATATTTATAATCTTTAATACTCCATATACTTACACGGAAACACTTCAGAAGATACGTGCAGCCCTACCAGAACACCCGTCATAACATTTATTCTATAATTCAAAACTTGCTTATTCATACAAAGACTTTCTCCAAGAAGATATAATAAAATTTCAAATATACAGTCACATTTTTTACAATTAACGATTTTCATTTAAAGAGCAAAAAAAAAAAAAAGTTCTAATGGGGGGGGGGGGATTCGAACCCCCGACCATAGTGGCAGTGCAGAACGTGACTGGCGCGCCGCAAACCGCTCGGCCACTGCGGCCGGCTTAAAACAGCAGGAAGATATACATGTATACAGGGTGGTCGGAAATTCTCGTTACAACCTTCTAGGACTTGTAGAGGGTAGTGAGTACATAACATTTTGAATGGGAACCCATGTCCGGGAATGTATCGTTTCAGTTCCACTACGGTTTCAATTCAAATGATTATCTCATCCACTTCTACTTGAGGAATGTAATCAGGCGTGACCCAGTACAATAAATTGTTGCAATCAATTTGAAAAGAATACTGAATCGTTCCGTTATTACTTACGCATTTTCGTTACAATTTACACTTTATTGTTTACATTAGTCGACAACAACAGGAACCCAGCATCAACGTCACCAGTCACAAGGTACTGATGCATTACAACAGCGGCTCGATGTGGCGACCACCGACGTCGTTAGACACATTGTACCTCCGAAGCATGTTCTGGTACACTCTCTCCATCCCACCTGGTCTCTCTTCAATGTCTTGTGCAGCGGTCAGAACTCGTGCCAGCTGATCTTCTTCTGTCTCTACAGGTGTCTCACAAATTAGGCTGTTCATACGACCCCACAAGAAGTAGTCCATAGGCATAGCGGTTAATCCGGCGATCGTGGCGACCACGGGGTTGGACCACCATCTTCCACCAAATCGTCTGCTGAGATGTCTCCGGACAGCCAGTGAAAAGTGGGGTGGTGCACCATCATGCTGAAACCACAGTTCCTGACTGGCATTCAATGGCACATCTTCCAAGAACGGATCCAATACATGTTGTATAGGAAGACTATGTATGCGGCACCCGTGAGCTTGGATGGAAGGAGGTAAGGTCCAATCACATGTTCGTCCAGAATATCTGCCCACACGTTAATTCCAAACCTGTATTGAAATCCCTGAACATGCGTGGCATTAGGTTTTTCGTCCGCCCAGACATGGCTACTGGCTACTTCGAGCTTTCAGAACACACTCCCTGTTGTATACTAGGACAGGGAACCGTGAGACATTTCTCTGCCCCTAAGCAAACGCTGACGAGTTACACATCTGAATTGAAACTTTCGTAGAACGGAAACGATACGTTTCCGCACATGGTTCCTATTCAAAATATTATGAACTCACTACCCTCTACAAGTCCTAGAAGTATGAAACGGCAATTTCCGACCACCCTGTATAGTTACATACACAGAAAGATGGTATATAGTATGTTTTTGCAATTTTTCCTTTTGTCCTTCACCTTTTTTGTTTGTATATACCTGGTGCCCTAAAATTGAATAGCCAAACTTTGGGAGCGTATTTGGACCAAAAAATATACAAGAAGTTCCTACGAAATTTTTCGCCATTATCATTTCTTACGGAGAAAATGAAGTTTAAAACGGTAAATTCAAGTACAGTTTATCTGAATGAATCTCTCTTTCTACTGACAGTAGATGTAAGTAATTACCTGCAAATACTTTGTAATATAACGAACCGAGTAACATTAATAAACAGATCTTATTATTACATATTAATAATACTATTGTATGTAATTATTTTGGAAGAAACAGAAATGAAACAGGCTATTCCATTACAGTAGATGTTGATCAAAGCGTTGTCCTCCCATATCAAGGCAGGCGTTCTACCGCGATATAACCCTTCCTGTTGTACTCCATGCAAACAAGTCGAGCGGTGTAAGCATTAGATGAGTGTGCTCACAACTGTGCAGGCCCTCCTCGACCAATCCAACGACCTGATAATTTCCATTCAACTATTTACGAGTAACTCGATCTAATGAGATGGACATGCATGTAATTGAATCCACATGTTCAATCGCTCCTCAAGATACCCCTGGAGGTCGTTCTCCAGGAAAGTCCTGAAAGTCTTTGCGTTCAATCTTGGTCGTAAGCACTTCCATCGGGTGTCCATCCGGGTATCATTTAGATACTTGTTGTTTTGCTTATACGTGGTGTTTGGTTACTTAAATTCAATGCCAGTCATAATAAGCATTCATTCAAGCGAGCTGTACTTGATGAAACCGTTTCAAACTTCATTTAGTGGATTATCTCGGTAAGAAATGGAAATAGAGAAGAATTTCGAAGGAACATTTTGCTTATTTTTGAGCCCTAAATACGCTCCCAAAGTTTGGTCATTTGTTTATGGGACACCCAGTATATGTATTAATATTATCGTTAATTGCCTTTCAAGGAATGTGCTAAAACACAAACATTTTTCTGACATTTTCCTGTCTTTTCCATTTCTTTTCCAAAAACTTCGCATGTTTTTTATTATTTTTTTTACTCTTTTGCCCCTTCTTTCCTATTTTCTTCTTTTTGGTTGTTTGCTCAAATTTCCGACTTTTCATCCGTATTTTTCCCTATGATGTCTTCTGTAGATATGTTTAGTTTCAGTAGGTCTCCTATGGTTTCCTTTACCTAGTTGATTTTTCACTGTACTACTTGTCACCTGGTTAAATCATCTCCGTCAGTCTGTTATCGTTCGTTCAGTGTATGTGACCGTAGAACTTCACGCTTCTATTCTAGATGGTATTTGTAATTGTGCCTGTTTGCAAAGTTCTTTTGTAGGTCTCTTTAACTACATCTTATGTCTTTGAACCAACCCATAGACCTTTTCAGGACTATTTTCCTCTCTTGTTTTTTCATCTCCTACATTTTCGTCCATCCCTTGATTACAGTTGTTTCTGAAGCGTGCAATTCCTCTTATGAGACTACTTCGTTATAGTGTTTAAATTTGGCGTTGTATAAATGCTTTTTTCGTTGTAGTGGTTCCATATGAGTCTGTAGGTTTTATGTAGTTGTGTGATCCATTCTTATTTGGAAGTTGAGTTCAGCCCTGTTTTCTGTACATTCTCTCCCAGATATTTGCTACTGTCTACATTTGAACTTGTATCATCTGCAAACAAAATGAACTCTGCTTCTGGCAGTGTAACTGATGAGGGGTCGTTAATGTACACAAGAAAAAGCAATGACCCTAAGATGGATCCTTGTGGGACCCCACATGTAATTTAATCCCAATCTGATGATGACTGTTGGCTTAATTCACTAGACCCTTGCGCTGACACCCTTTGTTTCCTGATAGCGAGGTACAACTTGAACCATTTTGTACCAATTCCCGTGACACCACAGAATCCTAATTTACTTAAAAGGATGTTATGGTTCACACAATTAAATGTCTTTGATAAATCACAGAAAGTACCTGCTGCTTGTAATTTATTATTTTTGTGTCCCAGCCTCGTCGCCGCTTTTGTGTCTCGTGTCCGCCGTAGGTGTCGGTAGCCGAGTAGAAAGACCGACACAGGAATAAAGGATGCACGCTTGTGCAGGTAGGAGGTGAGCAGCCAGTGGGACAGCAGAAACTAGAAACACTAGAGTAAATTAGAACGAGATACATATTTCTTAGAAACTTAGTAATACTTAACTTTTACATAGTTCAGTATTGCAGCATGCTGATACATAGTTGAGCTAGAGGCCTGCCTAGTGCCTGTCCGATAGCCAAGTCTTCACTGGTGCCTATCTGATTCCGAAGTGTTAGCTGGTTCCTATCTCAGTCCCAAGTGAACGATGTCGTTCAGTGGTGGCCACGACCGGAGTTGTAGGAGAGGGCGCTCGTGGCTGACGTCGTAAGAACGGCGCGCCGTGCGTGCATGGCGGCGCGCGGCGAAAGTAGACTTTAGACTTGTGTGACACCACACCCCTCCCCCCCAAACCGCCGCGTCGTCGTGGCGTAGGGCTGAGGGCCACGGCGACGGCACTGGGAGGAGGGCCTGGGCGGGGGCGTTACTGGTGGGACGTCATAGCAGAGGCTGGGATCGAGACGCCGTCCGCGCCCCGGCATGCACCTTGCGATCCCCCAGGAAACCCACCAAAACCTGGGGAAGGGCGCACGCCTCCACCCAGAGGGAGCAGGTCATTATCTTCTGAGGTGCGTGGCCCAAGCTGAGGGGGGGGGGGGCGGCGCACGGTCCCGGAGTCCTTAACGGTGAGGCTGTCATCGGCGGCGGCGACAGCGGCGGCGACGACTGCGTCGGATACGCGTCGACGTCCATGGGGATCTCGTAGTCCGGGGACGCTGTACCCGGCGGCGAGCGATGTGGCTGTGCTCCCTGGCGGTGAACTGGGTCTGGAATCAAGAAACCCGAGACAGGATCGCGCGTCTTGTGCAGGCGCAATTGGTTTGCGTGACGCCGCAGCTCCGACCCTGTGGAAGAACGTACAACATACATATCGCACGCGTTGAATGATGCCTGGCATCCATCTCGTACGTGCAGCAAACACCCTGTACAGCACCGGCGTAGAAACCTGAAAACGCATAGCGCCATACGAACCGACTCGGTGCGTGGGAGGCTGCAGCTGGTGAAGGAGAGTGCGGTGACGGCGGCCGTGTAGCAGCTCGGCAGGAGACGGGACGTTACGTGGCATGCACCGATACGTAGACAGGAAAGTTTGAAGAGCTTGCTGCCTGGAGTGCTGACCTTTCATCTTTTCCATGTGAGACTTGAATGTTCGAACAAAACGTTCTGCTTCACCATTGGACTGAGGGTGAAAAGGTGCGGTGGTGATATTCTGAATGCCATACACACGACAAAACTGTTGAAATTCCGCAATAACAAACTGAGGTCCATTGTCACTGACGATAGTTTCAGGCAAACCTTCGATGCAAAACACTGATGTTAAGGCACTGATTGTACTAACGCTGTCGTTGAGTTCATGGCAATCACGAAAGGAAACTTGCTAAAAGCGTCTACAACAATTAACAGCGCGTATTCCAGAAAGGTCCGGCAAAGTCAATGTGTAAACGTTGCCATGGTCCCTTGGGGCGTGGCCAGTCTGAGAAACGTTGCGGAGGAGGCGCCTGGGCATCCATACCAACCCAGGTACAATGACGTCTGGCCAGTTGCTTTGTCCTAACAATACCTCAATGTCCTTGATGCAGGAGGCGTAATACTTCTCGTTGCAGGGAACGAGGAACAATCACTCTTGTTTGGTCGTTGTCGGTATGTAACAACAGAACACCCTGACTTAAAGAAAATGCATGACGTTGTGCAAAATAACGTCGAACCAGAGGCCGACCAATGTCTTTGGTTCTGGCAGGCCACCCTGAGCGAACAAAACGTGCTACCACACTTAGGTCTGCATCCGCAGCTGTTTCCTGTGCAACCCGACGAGAGTTCAAAGGAAAGTCTGCGACAGCGGAAGCATCTTTGGAGTCTATCTGACAACATGCCATTTCTGAAGAATCAAACGACACATCCTGGCCAACCGGAAGTAGGGAAAGTGCGTCCGCGTTGGCGTGTTTAGTGATAGGTCGGTACAAAATCTCATACTGATAATTAGACAGTATTGAGGACCATCTCTGAAGTTTTTGTGCCGTTCGTGGCGGAATTGGCTTTGTGGGTGAGAACAATGACGTGAGAGGCTTGTGGTCAGTCAACAAATAGAATTTTCTTTTGTGACGCCGTAAATGATTGCTAAGGCCTCTTTTTCTATCTGACTATAATTCTGTTGCGTTGGCGTCAGTAGCTTGGATGCAAAGGCAGTAGGACGATCGTGAGAACCAATACGATGTGACAATATTGCACCTAGACCGAACGACGTGGCATCCATAGCTAGCCCTAAAGGCTTCTGATGGTCAAAGGGAATCAAACATGCATCACTGAGTAGTGCAGACTTTAATTTGTCAAAGGCAACCTGGCAATCTTTGGACCATACAAAAGGAACATTCTTCCTATGTAAGCGATGTAGTGGAGCTACAATCTGAGAGGCATTGGGAATAAACCGGAAATAATAGTTAATCGTTCCCATTATTGCTTGCAATTCGCGCACATTCTTAGGAGGAGGCAAGTCTTTGATTGCTCGAAGATGTGACTGTAAGGGATGGATTCCTTGGGCATTAATCACATAGTCTAGATACTCTATTTCAGTCTAAAAAAACGAACACTTTGCTTTATTACAACGTAGACCTGCTGCAGTCAACACTTTGAAAAGACACTCCAGGTTTGATAAATGTTCTTCAACTGTGCGCCCTGAGACCACAATATCATCTAAATAGTTCGAGCAACACGGTACACAAACTGTCAGCTGTTCCAAAAATCACTGAAAAATAGCGGGTGCGGAAGAACTGCCGAAGGGTAGGCGTTGAAATTGAAAAGGCCCATGTGAGTATTAATGACGAAAAACTTTTTTGACTCCGCCGGCAGCGGTGGCCGAGGTGACTGAGGCGCTCCAGTCACGGTCAGCACGGCCACTACGGTCGGGGGTTCGAATCCCCCCTCGGGCATGGATATTTGTGCCGTCCTAGTTCGTAAGTAGTTCATAAGTAGTTTGTAAGTTTAGGGACTGATGACCCCGCAGTTAAGTCCCATAAGCTTAACAAACATTTGAATTTTTTTTTTTGACTCTTCATCAAGTGGAATCTGTAAGTATGCCTCTGCTAAATCAATCCTAGAAAAGAAGCGAGACTGCCCTAATTTGTCCATTAGTTCCTCCGGTCTGGGCAGGGGATAAGCGTCTACAGTTGTTTGACTGTTCACTGTTGATTTGAATTCCGCACAGAGACGAAGTTTTCCCGACGGCTTGGGTATAATTAAGGCGAGGCCCACTGACTCGCAGAAACAGGAGAAATCACCCCACTATCTTGCCAACGTTTAAGTTCTTCGGCAACTGTATCACGCATTGCGATAGGCACTGGTCTAGCATTACGAAATTTTGGTACTACACGAAGTCTTTCGCACAACCTAATTCTGGCAAAAACAAGTCACTGTATTTTTCACACAATGCATTAGTTTTGTCCTGAGGCACTACTGACGAAATTTGAAGCACATCTCTTTGAATTGATAAGCCAAACAAGTCGAATGCATCTAGTCCAAAAATGTTCTGTGTAGATCTTGCCTGAAGAACAACAAAAGCAACTGTTTTTGTTACACCTTGAAAGGAGGCGGGAAGGCTACACGTTCCTAGCACGGGAATATTTTGTCCTGTATATGCTGTTAGTACTTGTTGAGACGGCGACATTTTTGGCGAACCCAGAAGTTCATAAGTGTCTTTATTTATTAATGTGACAGCGAAACCAGTATCAAGCTGAAATTTCACAGTCTTATTTCCTATGCAAAGAGTCACAAAAAGTTTTTGCTTATGGCGCTCGCCAGGTGCGCGAATGTGGGCAACGTCTGATATACCTTGTTTGCTGCGCTTGCGCATGTGCGGGCTGCGTACGGTAGGAAGCGGCGCAGAATCGGCACACAGCGGATTAACAACACTGTCACTAGATGACACTACCGCCGGATCAGCGTCCACGCAATGCGAGGCTACTGCACTAAAATTACTTTGAGTAGCTACATCAAGTCTACGGTCACTAGCTACACAGTACTGGGCTCTATTACAATAAGAAGTTGCAGAAGGCACTAGATTCACTACAGGATTACCCTTTTTTTGCACAGATTTACGCGCTCGACGGCGCTTGCTACGTGGCGCACTACATAGTTTTGCCGTAGGTGCAGAAGAACTACCTGGTATTTTAGAAGCAAGAGAAGCACTGTTCAAGTCCACAGCGTGCATGACATTTACTGCATGCACTGTTCTCGCACTTTGCGAAGCACTGTTCCTAACGTTACTGTTCTTTGAATTTACATTCTGCATACACACTGTCTCTACATGTCCTGTTTTGCCACATTGATAACAGGTTGCATTGCGACTAGGGCAATGCGCACGTTTGTGGTGAGATACACACCAAGGTCAAGACTTACGAACATTTTTCTGATAAGAGCGTTGGCGCCCATTATTCCAATTACTGTTTCTAACACGACGGGGCGACCTTTCTGTCGCACTTTTACACTGGCTACTGTTCGCTGTCTGTTCAGCACGGCCGGCACAAATATAAGAATAACTAGGGCTACACTGAGAACTAAGGCTAGGAAAGCGTCCATCGCGGTACACTGAATTTACACTGTGGCTTTGCATTTCTACATCTGCTAAGTCAAAAGTATCATGCGCTTCTATAAGCTGCAGTACACTGTCTAATGAGGGGTCAGACTGTTTGAGAATTGCTGCCCTAATTCTGGGGTCCTGAATATTCTGTGTGATAGCGTCTCTCCACATCACATCACTATACGAAAGTCCACAAGAGCAAGTAAATTTACATTTTCAGGTTAAGCCCTTCAACTCCATAATCCACTGCTGGTGCGACTGTTCTGGTAATTTTTTTAGTCTGAAAAATCGGTACTGTGCAGCGGCTACAAGAACTTTTCTCTAATAATGGGCATTCAGTGCATCTACTATTGCATCAAATTCTAGATTGCAAGGACATGCGTGGGGGAAAAGTTTCTGCAGTATCACGAAGGTGTTGGTGCCCACAATGGATAATAACAGATGCTTGACTCTCTGACCTGTAATTTGATGAGCCGCGACGAGTATTTGAAATTGTGCCAAATAGTCGCTCAATTCTTCCTCACATTCGTTGTACTGGGGAAACGTAGGAAGCGGTGCGGCTGCAGGTATAGGCTGCTGATGCGACGGCTGTTGTTGAGTTGCCGTCAACTGCGCCACTGCGTGATGTAGTTGCGTGATTTGCGCCGTCTGTAACTGAATAATTTCCATTAAGTTTGGGTTCGGGGTAGTGGCCATGCTGACCGATTAGGCGCCGTGCATACAAGTAAATTATAACAAAACACAAATGCAATATGAAAGAGGACGCTATGCAACAAAAAATTCCACAAAACACGGAACAAAATAACTTCCCCCAAAATTCTTATAATAAGGGTGGGAGGGCCAGAACAATTTCTGCGTGCACCGACTGCTGCTGTCTGGCTGCTGCAAGCAGGCTGGTCCACGGTTCTTCTATCGCTCCTCGTCGTCACTTTTGTTTCCCAGCCTCGTCGCCGCTTTTGTGTCTCGTGTCCGTCGTAGGTGTCGGTAGCCGAGTAGAAAAACCGACACAGGAATAAAGGATGCACGCTTGTGCAGGTAGGAGGTGAGCAGCCAGTGGGACAGCAGAAACTAGAAACACTAGAGTAAATTAGAACGAGATACATATTTCTTAGAGAAGTGTTAGCTGGTTCCTATCTCAGTCCCAAGTGAACGATGTCGTTCAGTGGTGGCCACGAGCGGAGTTGTAGGAGAGGGCGCTCGTGGCTGACGTAAGAACGGTGCGCCGTGCGTGCATGGCGGCGCGCGGCGAAAGTAGCTGGCGCGCACTTTAGACTTGTGCGACACCACAATTATCTAATGAATTAAGTACATTTCACAGTAGGTACAAATATCCTTCTCGATATCGGAACCTTTCAGATGTCCAAAATATGTTCTGAACAATATATCATTTGAGGTTAGGTGGTTGAGAAGTTGCTTGTGTATTACCTTTTCTAGAATTTTTGAAAATGCCGGTAAAAGTGAAATCGGTCTGTAGTTTCATGGTATCTCTTTATCCCCATTCTTGAATAGAGGTTTAATATCCGCATATTTTAGGCAATCAGGAAGTGTTCCAGTTATAATAGACTGATTACAAAAATAACTTAAAATTGTGCTAAATTCACTATAACACGCTTTAATTATCTTTGTTGATATTTTATAGTAACCACTAGAATACTTTGTTTTTAAAGATTTTATTATGGAAGTTATTTCTTGTGGTGAAATGAGTGACATATTCATGTTCCTGAAGTCGTTTGTAAATGCTAGTTTCAAGTATTCAAGGGCATTGTTTACTGACTCTGACAATCCCATACTATCAGCAACAAATATAAAGTATTTGTTAAATAGATTTGCCACACTATGCCCATCAGTTAGTAATGTATCATCTACTTTTAATGCTGTCTACTCCTGTTCCTTTCTGTTCCTACCAGTCTCCTCTTTCACTAAATCCCATATTACTTTCATTTTGTTGTCTGATTTTGCTATCTGTTTCTCATAGTGCATTTGTTTATATGTCTAAATTACTTTTCAAATATTTGACAGTATTCCTTATATTTAGCTAAGTCATCATCATTGGAACTACTCATAGCTGATAGATACATTATCCTTTTTGTCTTACCCAAAATCTTTATTCCTTGTGTAATCACATGGTTTTATTATAGACTTCTGTTTAATTGGAATTACTTTTAGAGGAAAACAGCTTTCAAACATAATACTGACATTATTAATGAATATGTTATATTTTTTAGCCATGCCATGACTGCTATAAACATATTTCCAGTTAACATTTTTGAGCAGTTTTCTAAAACTTGAAAGACGACTGTCTGTCATCTTCCATATTTTTTGTATATTTCTGTAAAGTTATAAATCATTTAATGTCGATGGATTATCATTTTGTTAAAACTTGAACTCCACTCTTTTCAACGCTTAAGGAATAGCATTTTTATTTCATGTTTTAAAATATCAGTTAATATTGCTTGGTTTTTCTTATTTTGTTATGTTGATAATTTATTATTATGTTAATTAATTTGGCATAAGTACGGCTTCTCCGCTACACCACTGTCCCTGTGAGAATGTGCAGTTGTTTTACTTTTCAGTGGGTGGGAGAATCTATGGCTGTGCGAATGTGGAGAGTGATAGCTCGCTTTTCATCGTTCTCTCTGGCTCAGAGTTGATAGCTGCTGATACCACCAAAGAGGTTTCCAAACCCTTTCGTTGTGAGCTAGTTAGCGAACCTTCCCTCCACACGAGTCTTGCATTCTGTCCCCACCACCGCTGTTTCTTGGATTTTCCGGCTTCCGGTCGCTTCCTGCGCCCCGGTGGCCGCTCGGCTGATCATTCTGGGGTGGTCGTCTGGTGAGGTAAGGTTGGTTCTGCTCATGTTTCTGGAGATGGTATCATTTCATTGACTAACACGTTTAACTTAGGTTTGTGACCTTAAAATAATTTTTTGGAATATTTTCTCTGATTGTGTGCGGAAATGTGTTCTCGTTTCTCAATTCAGAGATTTCCAATAGAAAAACGCGGTGTCTGTGATTCTAGTTGCAGTTTCATAACGACTTGGTATGTCAAAACCTTTTGTGATCATGTGGCGGTGCATGAACTCTGTGTAAATACTTTCTAGCTTTGTGGGTCGAGATTTCTAATAGGTGATATGTTCATTTTTGTACAGTGCATGTAAAAATCTTCTCATAGTTTCCTTCCGTGAGTGATATGTGTGCCACGTGGTTGGTTCATAGAACAAAGCCTTCAGTTTCCACTCTTGTTTGTTTCATGCCCATCAAGCAAGTAAATATGTGGGTATCTTTCTGATTTCCACTAATATTTTGCGATCTTCTCTCCCCGCCTATTTTAATTTCGCCGTTTCTTCTCCGACTTGTAGTACACTCTCTTTCTTTGTCAGTAATTCTCTCTGAGCCTTCTACAACCTCATTCAATAGCTTCTTCATGTAATTCTAAACATTTCTATCGGTTGCATGAGACAAAAGAAAGAGCTTTCCGGGCACTTAAGGAGGCTCTAACTTCCGCACCAGTGCTAGCCTTGTACGACGAGAATGCAGAAACGGAACTTCAAACAGACGTTAGTGGCTATGGGAATCGTGCAGTGCTTGTACAAGTCCAGGAATGTGCCGAAAAAGTGATAGCCTATGCGTCAAGAGTACTCTCAAAGTC
This sequence comes from Locusta migratoria, assembly GCA_026315105.1. NCBI lineage: Eukaryota > Metazoa > Arthropoda > Insecta > Orthoptera > Acrididae > Locusta > Locusta migratoria. Next base: position 599,954,118 of record CM048744.1, read on the forward strand.
CGAGATAAACTACTCTACAACTGAAAAAGAATGTATCGCGGTTATCTGGGCTATCAACAAGTTCCGGCCGTATTTATTCGGCAAACCATTCACCGCCGTGACAGACCACCATTCTTTGTGTTGCCTGACTGGCTTAAAGGATCCATCAGGTCGATTAGCAAGATGGGCACTAAGAATTCAGGAGTACGATGTCACAGTGGTATTCAAGAACGGGCGCAAACACAAGGATGCCGACTGCCTTTCGAGGAATCCATTAGTGGAACACAACAGCATTAATGAAATTTCGGCTCTCACTGAATTAGATGACGTTACAGCTGAACAGAGAGAAGATCCAACACTATTAAAAATGATAGAGGCCTTGGAGAAAGGAGAACCGACCAATGGAGAGTTCCAACTTATATACGGAACATTGTACAAGAACAACTACGATCCACTGGGCCCCAAATGGCTACTTGTTGTTCCAGCTCATCTCCAGCAAGCCATTCTCAAATATTTCCATGATGCTCCAATATCCGGTCATCAGGGATTCGTGAAGACCCTAGACAGAATCAGACGCAGGTATTACTGGAAAGGTCTCTACCGATCTGTCAAGCACTATGTGAGTCACTGTAAAGAGTGCCAGCGACGGAAGCATGTATCGCAATTACCTCCAGGACATCTCGTACCGATTCCTCCAGCAACAGCTCCATTCCACCGAGTTGGGATCGATCTTTTAGGGAGGTTCCCGAAGTCGACAACCGGTAACCGTTGGATAATAGTCTGCACTGACTACCTCACACGCTACGCTCTCACCAAACCTGTGCCGACTGCAGAAGCTCCAGAGATCGCAAAATTCCTTGTAGAAGACATTATTTTGAAGCATGGAGCACCACGTGTCATGATATCTGATCGTGGAAAAGTATTCCAGTCAAAACTAGTATCAGAGGTAATGTCACGATGCAACATTGTCCACAGAATGACAACTGCATACCATCCTCAGACAAATGGTCTTACGGAACGTTTTAACAAGACTTTAGCCGATATGCTTTCGATGTACGTCGATGTTGAACAGAAGGATTGGGATACAATTCTGCCAGTCGTGACATTTGCTTACAATACCGCAAGACAAGACACCACAGGCTTCACTCCGTCTTTCCTGCTCCATGGCCGTGAAGCTGAGACGACAATGGATACACTGTTCCCGTTCCAACCGGACGATACTAGGATGACTATGTTAAACAGCTCATCACCAGGGTCGAAGAAGCAAGACAGATGGCTCGCATACGGACACTGAACGCCCAGGAGAAGGACCGTCAGCGGTATAACGACAAGCACCGACCTGTTGTGTATAGCCCAGGAGATCTGGTATGGATTTTTACCCCTGTACGGAAGGTTGGACTGTCAGAAAAGTTATTGAAGCGATACTTTGCTCCGTATCGTGTCAGACGTCACATACGAAGTTGAGGATTATGAGCCGTCGTCGAAACGTCAAAAACGAAGAGACATTGTTCACGTCCTGCGCATGAAGCCTTACTACGATCCTGAAGAGCAGGTAGACGACAATAGCTTCTTGTTCAAGGACTTTAAGGACGGTAATGTTCCTGATGAAGCCACGACAGGAACGTCTGTCGTCGATAATCGCGGAGAAGGGAAGGATTCTCTTGAACTGTCATACAGAGGACCCATGACACGGTCAAGATCCAGGACATTGCAGCTGGCTCCACATGGATCATAACAGCGGGTCGCTGTTTCTCCAGGAGAGGGAACAATGCCGCGAGAGACGACCAACACCAACTGCCGGCGTGGCGCAGGGGATAGCGTCACGGACTGCGGAGCAGAAGGTCGCCGGTTCAATCCCGCCCACCGGCAAAAATTTATTTCTTTGTAATTTACAATTCCAGAAGGTTCTATGTCTTTCTTATGTTCACTTGTAAATTCTACTTGTTTCATATGTTAACTGTTCTTCTAATTTCTGGTAAATTCTGTCTGAGCACTCTGCCTGAGAGGCAGTCAGTGCTGCGTGTATGTTGAGATCGTAATAAACGTGCTTTCAATATAAGTGCTGTGTTTAGTTGCCTTCGAAGTCAAGCGTGCTTCCATTGCAACGCGACAATAGTAAGTGTAAGGAAGTCTTTTCTGAAGGCATTTGTGTGGAGTGTTGCCTTGCACAGGAGTGAAACATGGACGATAAGCAGTGCGGACAGGAAGAGAATAGAGGCTTTTGAAATGTGATGTTACAGAAGAATGCAGAAGATCAGGTGGGTAGATCGCGTAACTAATGAAGAGGTACTGAACAGAATTGGCGAGAAAAGGAATATTTGGCATACCCTGACTAAAAGAAGGGATCGCTTGGTAGGACACACTCTTAGACATCGAGAAATCGTAAATTTAGCATTGGAGGGAAGTGTGTGGGGTAAAAATTGCAGAGGGAGACCAAGAGACGCATATAGTAAGCAGATTCAAGTGGATGTGGGTTGCCGTTCTTATGAGCAGATGAAAAGGCTTGCTCAGGATGGAGTAGGGTGGAGAGCTGCATCAAACCAGTCTCCGGACTGAAGCCCATAACAACAACAACCCTCTATTATTTAATATTGTCCTTCACAACTGGCGAGAACAAGTTCAGATGCAATTTTTTCTTATACCTAAATTCCGTTGCGCCATATGTTTCCTTAGCCCCCTTTCTAAGATAACTTCAATTGTGGTGGCTTGCTTATTAATATCTGTGTGTAATAACGTGTGAACAGCTATTTATATTGACCACAATAGTATTAACTTCCTTTTATTGAAGTAATTTGAAGCGAGTCAGTTCTCAGTTTAGACCAGGGAACAAGGCTATGTAGCAGAGGGTAATCAGTAGTTCACACGGACCTTATTTACTAATTTTAGTGACAAAGCAAGGCTCTTGTTACGTACAGTGGTCGACTTTTAAACTCTCCATTTTTGGTGGATTGATTACTCACCTGTATGGAGATTTAGCAATCGTCATAATCTGCTTAGAATCCGTACCTAGTAGAAGGAGCTGCATATCATGATCTGATAGGCCATTAATTATTGGTTTTATGATATGATTTTGTTCCTTTGATTTTTCTATAAAATATTGTCAATTGCTGTCCTAGATGATTTAGTTATCCTAGTTGGAAAGTTCACATTATGTGTTAGATTGAAAGACAATGTTACTGATTGTAATAAATATTTACTGGAAGAGTGAATAAGAAAATATGTATTAAAGTCACCAGCAACCAAGATTTCTTTGTTTCTTCCTGTTCAATAATCCAATAGAGCTTCTAAATGATTTAGAAGCCCCTAGCAGAGCGAAAGTCAACCGTAACGGCACTATCACACGAAGTCACAAAGCGACACTAGCGCTCCAGGTGGCTGCATTATAGGTTCAAATGTTCAAATGTTTGTAGAGTCTATGGGACTTAACTACGGGGTCATCAGTCCCTAAACTTACAAACTACTTATGAACTACTTACAACTAAGGACGGCACAAATATCCATGCCCGAGGGGGGATTCGAACCCCCGACAGTAGTGGCCGTGCGGACCGTGACTGGAGCGCCTCAATCCCCTCGGCCACCGCGGCCGGCTGCATTATAGGTCCAGAAGAATGGCCGTTGAGTCTTTCTCCACTGTTGGGGGCTCTTTCTCTCCAGGATCACCACTGGGGTAATTTGAAGTCTTAATCAAATGCTCCAGCCGTCTTGAATTCTATAGGGATCATACATACCTTTAGACACACATATATTTATATATACAGGTTGATTCACGAAGATATCAAAATATTTTAATATGTTATTCTAAAAGTAAAATTGAAGAAAAAGCTTCAATAACTGTAGGTCCGCAAAAGTTTAATTACGGAATTATGGCTAATAAATGAGTTTGCCTGATATTTAGCAACCCCATTAATATGAAGTCCATCGCAAAACTGTACGAGGTTAAAGTGAAGCACGATTACCATTTATTTTCTTTTTATTAACCTGGTGAATGTAATAAAACATATGGTAGACGAGTTTCTATAGTAGTTTCCCAGAAATTCTAGAGAAGTAAAATAATAATAATAATAATTTGGGAAAATATGGAATGTATTAACTAGGTGGCCCAATTTTTTTAAAAATTCCAGACATTTTCACAAAGTTTTCAGTAGAAGTTGTTGAGAATTTCATTTTGGAAAACGATTATTTAAAACGCTTAATTAAAATTGTACAAATGTGTCAGATAATCTGCTTTTATTAATACCGTAGCACACGTGAATTCATGTTAAACCAGATAAAATGCTCAATGTTAAGGTAGTTGTCAATATTCTTAATGGAAAGTAAACAAATTTACTTTTATAATCTCTGGAAGTTACTTGTATAATCTCTGGAATTTATGAAAAACGTCTGCAGATACACGCCTGGGACACGTTTTTTTATTTAACCAGATCAGTAACAACAAAATAAATGGAAATCGTGCTCTACTGTAACCTCCCACATATTCATATTAGCGATGCCTTCATATTAGCGAGATTGCTAAATTTCAGGCAAAATCTTTTAATAGACGCAACTTCGTAAATTAACATTTGCGGACCTATGTTTATATGAACTTTTTTCTTTAGTGTTACTTGTAGTATCCATCGAGAAAGTATCCTGAGGTGTCTGAAAGAGTTCTGTTTTGCCAAGAAATTAGTAACCCTCATGAAGGCCTGCCTCATGGATACTGCACCAAAGGTAAAAATTGGAAATAACGTGAGTGAAGCATTCAAAATAAAAACTGGGCTACAGCAGGGAGATGGACTATCACCTGTTCTTTTCAATCTCGCACTAGAGAAAGTAATCTCATGAACTCAGAGGAGTCCAGATCGGGGATGTGAACATCAGGTATCTCGGATATGCCGATGATATAGTGCTACTATCTGGGTTACAAAAAGAATTAGGAGAAATGACGGACGTTCTGGAAACAATAGCGAGGGAAATTGGACTTCAGATCAATTGTGACAAGCCGGAATACATGGTTCCACACCGTAGACATAAAGGAACTCAAGAACCTCTTCCATCCTTACAGAAAACTCGAGGTTCTTATCGTCAAGTCAGGGAGTTCAAATATTCAGAGATGAACCATCTAGTAGAATGAAAATACAGGCAAGACTACAGGCAGGTAATCGCTGTTACCACGGCCTTAATGCTCTCCTCGAAACCAGACGTTTGTCAAGACATTTCAAAATAAACATCTACAAAACACTCCTACAACCACTGGATGTGCCACCTGGTATACAACCAAGCAAGATCTGAACAGAATGATGATATTTGAAAGGAAAGTTCTACGGAACATTTTTGGACCAGTTTACGATAATGAGAGTGAAAACTGGAGGATACGTCACAATATAGAGTTATACGATATTTACAAAGAGCCGAACATTGTGGCTATAATGAAGACACGACGAGTGCAGTAGGCAGGGCATATTGCTCGAATGCGGGACAACCGGAGGACGAAAACTGTATTCAACACCTAGCCAGAGGGCAGAAGGTCCGTGGGAAGACCTAGAACTCAATGGATTGATTCCGTAGCCAAAGACATTTCAGAGAGCGAGACTGCTGGAAGAATGGCAGGAAAGAACCGAAGACAGGCTGAAGTGAGGCAACCTCTCAAAGCAGCGCGCGGCCCATTCGGCCTGATCGTGTAAAGTAAATATGTAAAGCGTAGAAATTGTTGTTGTGGTCTTCATTCCGGAGACTGGTTTGATGCAGCTCTAAAAATGGTTCAAATGTTTGTAAATCTATCGAACCAAACAGCGTGATTATAGTCCGTAGCTTATAAACTACATAAACTAAGGTAAACTAACATAAGAACAACACACACACCCATGCCCAAGGGAGGACTCGAACCCCCGACAGCGAGCAACCTCGCGCTCCGCAGCGACGCGCCAGAGCGCTCGGCTACTCCACCGCGGCGATGCACCTCTCCACCGCACTCTATTCTGAGCAAGCCTCATCGTCTCCTCATAAAAACGGCATCCTACATCCATTTGAATCTGCTTACTGTATTCATCTGTTGGTCTCCCTCTGCGATTTTTACCCTATACACTTCCCTCGAATGCTAAATTCACGATTCCTTTATGTCTAAGAATCTGTCGCACCAATCGATCCCTTGTTTCAGTCAAGGTATGCCAGAAATTCCTTTTCTCCCCAATTCTGTTCAGCACCTCATTCGTTACGCGATCTACCTACCTAATTTTCGGCATTCTTCTGTAACACCACATTTCAAAAGCCTCTGCTGCCTGAACTATTTATCATCCATATTTCACTCCCATACAAGACAACACTCCACACAAATGCCTTCAGAAAGGACTTCCTTCGGCTTAAATGAATATTCGATTTTAACGACAAATTTCTCTTTTTCAAAAACGCTTTTCTTCCCATTGCCATCCTGCATTTTATATCCTCTGTAATGCGACCATCGTGTGTTATTTTACTGCCCAAGTAACAAAACTCATCTACGACCTTTATTGCTTCGTTGCGTAATCTAATTTCTTCAGCATCGTCTGATTTTCTTAGGCTGCACTCCACTATCCTTGTTGTGAATGTTGATCTTTCAATACACTGTCCACCCCGTTCATCCAGGCCCTTGCTGTCTCTGGCAAAATTACAATGCCATCGGCGAAATCTACATCTACATGTACATAGATACTCTGAAAATCACATTTAAGTGCCTGGCAGGGGGTTCATTAACCACTTTCATAACTTTTCTCTACTTCTCTAATAGCGCGTGGGAAGAAAAGAACACCTAAATCGTTCCGTTTTCGATCTGATTTCTCTTATTTCATTGGGATGGTCATGTCTCCCTAAGTAGGTGAGTGCTAGCAAAATATTTTCACATTCAGAACTAAAAGTCGGTGATTGAAACTTCGCAAACAGATCACGCCGCAATGAATAACGTCTTTCTTTTAATGATTTCCACCCCAATTCGTGCAACATTTCCGTGACGCTTTCCCCCCCGTAACGTGATAGAACAAAACGAGCTGCCCTTCTCTGAACCTTCTCAATAACTTCCATCAATCCCACCAGGTGAGGGTCCCACAAGGGGCAACAGTACTCCAGGAGAGGACGCACAAGTGTGATGTAGCCAGTCTCTTTGGTGGAGCTGGTGCATCTTCGAAGCGTTCTGCCAATGAAACGTAACCTTTGATTCGCCTTCCCCACAATATTTTCTATGTGTTCTATCCAGTCTAAGTTGTTCGTAATTGTAACTCCTAGGTATTTAGTAAAATTTACGACCTTAAGGTTTCACTGATTTATCCCGTAATTGAAATTCAGCGGCTTTCTTTTTGTGGTCATGTGTATTACTTCACACTTTTCTTTATTTAGTGTCAATTGCCAATTTTCGCACCATGCAGAAATTTTGTCTAAATCGCTTTGCAGTTGCTTTTGATCCTCTGTTGACTTCACTAACCGATAAACGACAGCATCATCCGCGAACAGTCTAAGGGAGCTATTCAGATTGTCTCCTAAATCGTTTATAAACACAAGGAAAAGTAGGGGACCTTTAACGCTTCCCTGCGGAACGCCAGATATCACTTCTGTTTTACTCGATGACTTATCGTGAATTACAACTAACTACAACGAACGAAATGCAATGATTTTATTTCTTCGCCCTGAACTTTAATTACTTCTCCAAATTCTCCTTGCTTTCCTTTATAGCTTGGTCCATGTACAAATTGAATAACACTGTAGAAAGAAAGGCTACAACCTTAGGTTACTGCCTTCCCAACCCGAGCATCCCTTTCATGCCCTGACAATTGCTGTCCGGTTTTTGTACAAGTTGTAAATAACCCTCCGTTCCCTATATATTGCTCCTGATCAGCAGGAGCAAAGCGTAGCATAAAGTTCAAAATATTAGCATATCTTTGTGAATCGTATTCGGTTACATGTCTGCCCGAATGAAAGAGAATCGGAGAGCTCGCGGACCGTCGCAGACGCGCTCGCCGCGGTCAGTGTAACAGGTGAGAGGCGCTCTTTACGACACTCGGCCGAGTGGACAGCGGCGGGGGGAGGGTTATTGAAAGAAGAATGTGAGAAAGTGTAATAAGAACAGCAAGGCGCAATCGCGACGGCTGGGAGTGAGGCTGGGCGTCCCGCCGGCCGTTACGATCGTATTTCCATCAACGTCAGCGCCGGCCCGGCTGTAAAACGAGCGCGTGCACGGAATGGGCGCCGAGCGACGGGGGTGGGGAGGGGGGGGGGGAGCTCATTAGGTGCCGGGGGGGAGGGGGGGGAGAGGAGGGGCAGACGCATTTTACGACGCGCGGCCCGTGGGCGCGGCGCGGCGGCGCGGCGGGAATTGGGCTGCGGCGTTTTGCTCGTGTCCTGTCTGGCCGCGGCTGCGCTCAATGGGCGCCATCTGCGGCACAGCTATCCTAGGCCGCGGTTCCCGGAACCCGGGGACGCTGACCGCGGCGCTCCCGCCCACCTGTCTCACCTTGGAAATATCACCCGCATTGATTGGCTGTCAATACCGCGGGGTGGCAGGGCCCCGGCTCTGACGTGGCGAGGCGCGCACTGTTATTAAGTGGAGGGCCTATTGATTGATTGACTGATTGATTGATTGACTGATTTTCTCAGGGATGTCAAAACAGTCTTGGTTCAATCCGCCACTTCCCGCACCGAAACCAAGTTTATTGTGCGGTATCGCTCCCTGTATATCTAGTAAAGCCAAGCAATGCCCTTGAACAGTGCAAGGAGTCCCTTTACCGAGTGGCAGCTCGTACAAAATTTGACTTGTGTGCTACAATATTATATTCCGAGAGAATAGACGTCACTTCTGATCCAGCAGTTGTTATTATTTAATATTCGTAGAATATATGACATTAACTGCGATTGGGCAAAGCTGAAAATGTGTACCCAGCCGGGATTCGCACCCGGGTCTCCTGCTTTCTAGGTAGTTGCGCTGACCCCTACACCACTGGGGACACAGTGATCACCGCACCTGCAAGGACTGCCTAAGCACGCCTTCCGTCAGACACAAATTCCCAACAGCTGGATCAGAAGTGACGTCTGTTCTCTCGGAACAGACGCCACATGAATATATATAATATGCCGGTGACGGGAAATGATACTATCGTTAGTGGGGAGGGGTGGGCAAAGTTTGAAGCCCTTACTCTTACGGGAATTAGTTCATAACTACGAGTTTGAGTACTGTGGGCAGGGCGAAGCTGGGAATTTGTGTCTGACGGGAGGCGTGCTTAGGTAGTCGTTGCAGGTGCGGTGATCACTGTGTCCCCAGTGGTGTAGGGGTGTAATAAAAAAGCTGAGCCAAGAACAAATCGAACAAAAACGAACAAACTTGATCAACGTCCGCAACAAACAGAGCTACAGATAGAGCAAAGAGAGAGAGAAAAAAAAAAAAAAAAAAAAAAAAAAAAAAAAAAAAAAAAAAAAAAAAAGGGGTCAGCGCAACTGCCTAGAAAGCAGGAGACCCGGGTTCGAATCCCGGCTGGGTACACATTTTCAGCTTTTCCCAATCGCAGTTGATGTCATATATTCTACGAATATTACAAAAATAAACAGGAAACAAAATATACGAAAATAAAAGGCACGACTTAAAATTGATGTGATATTAGCTTTACCTAATGAACTAAGATCAGGTATGTTACTTATATGATTATGATTTCCTTTGTGTTTTTTTATTAATGCATCAAGATGTCCGTGGTCTTTCACTCCCCCTGTACTCCACGCATCACTGTTCCCAAACAACAAACATGAAAGCAAAAAAGTACATTGCGAATATCACATCTTCAAATCCAACTGTTTTTATACACTTTCGTTCTAAATTTCCTCGTGAGCTCACTTTTCTTGCCACTTCCTATAGCTTTTTGGCTGAGATTTAAGACTGGAGTAGGTCTACCTAACTCACTTTCAGTTTCTCTTCCAAAGGTCTATTGGAAAATGGGCCATGTAGCAGTTCATCGACAGAATTCTCCATTTTGCTCGCACAGTACGTAACGCGCACTTTCACGACCGCGAAACACTTCTTCAGCGAACGCACAAAGCGTGACTGACAATGGAAATAACAGAGATTAGCAATATCCCCACCACGTCATCTGCGTTCTACACAAGCGACCAATGAAACTGCTTGGCTGAAAAGCGCAGTTTCACTCGCATGTTGGCTAAACATTACTAATGTTGTTTGTGACTGAAGTTTTACAACAAACACGTCAACCTTTGTACGATTGCCTTTAATTAAATATCAATTAATACTGTATTGACAGTAAGTCCTTCGGGGGAATCCATAACAGCGCTGCCAACTGCAGGTAGTAATTATAACGTTTAAAAATATTAATTTTATTTACAGAAATTAAAAATTTAGACTCATGGTATTTGAGCACGAGTCTCACACATGTACGTTTGTGAGACAACGCGCAAGACGCCTGAGCCAGCGGGCTATTTGACTCTGTATGCCGCAATATTCGTCATATACTGTTCTTCCGCAGCCGTTACACGCAGCGCGAAGAGAAATATTGGTCTAGTGCTAAAGTCCGTCTCAGCACACATGAGTCGCCAGGCCTGACGTCACGTCTGCTCATGCGCACTAGCGAATAGACGACTGCGCCGCCTCTCTCCGCACGTACCAGCGCGGCTGAATCCCACTTCAGCACGCGGTGCTTGTTTCTAGCTATCGCGGAGAGAGCGCTCCAAAATGCGTTTCCATCCTCATTACTAGCATTCTAATACGCATTGGAAGGGAATTGGCATAATTTTATTGTGATAACTGGCTCGTATTCCAAGAGAAAGGATGTAATTTTACAGCGATTTCTCGAAGAGAAATGGCATAATTTTAGTAATATAGTTACAGTATGCTGCAGCACATTATCACCAGCCGCCACTGGATGTGATGCAGTTTCATCACCGTCATCACAGATCCTACATTTAGGGTCCTTTTCCGTTATTCCCATTGTACGTAGGTGCTTTTTGAAATTCCCATGGCCTGTCAACAATCCGACCATGAGTCTAATCTCTCTCCTGTTCGGGCCCAGGATTGCAGAGCTTCTTTTAAAACATGGCTTTGGCATCATTACCTTGCCATGTTTTTGTTGATGGACTTTGGTCCAATATTCTACGTGCTGTCTTCTGAGCCAGTTACGTAGCTCCAATTTGATCATTGCCTTGGTGATTGTCAGGACAGGTTCCGGTCCAATAAATGGAGCCTCTGCCCCCATCCTGGCTAATCTGTCGGCATGTTCGTTGCCACTGATCCCCGAGTGGGCAGGGACCCACAATAGGTTTACTCTATTGCTTTCCCCTAGCTCCACCAGAACCCTGTGACATTCTGCAACAATTTTAGACCTTGTTGCAGGAGCTGCTAGTGATCTCAGGGCTGCCTGGCTGTCTGAATAGATTTAGATGCTACGGTCTTTGTAGCACCAACGCAAATTCTCCTCCACACACGCCCTGATGGCAGTGATTTCGGCTTGGAATACTGAGGCCAGTTTCCCTAGAGAGATGACACCCTCCAGTCTTGGTTGCACCCCGTATACCCCGGCCCCAACGCCTTGGTCTGATTTCGATCCGTCAGTGAACCAGACAATATCCCCCGTACGGTGTCGAACTATTTTCTCTCACTGCTCCCTACTTCCAACGGTTATATTGAAAGGTTTGTTGAAGCAATATGGTGTTATAATATAGTCGGCTGGCATTTCCCCAACCTTTCCTATATTTACCTCACTCACTATTTTAGTGTGTGATTCTGGATATCCCAAAGAGTTCCAGTTTTGCCAGTTTTGAGCCTGTATACACCAGCCGCTGCCTCCATCTTGACTCAAAGATGTAATGGGGGCATATCCAACATGGTTTCCATCCCAGCAGTTGGTGTGCTGCTAATTCCGCCTATTATGGATGGAGGGTCTATACAACTAAAATCCGAGGAGTTCAGTATTAGAACAAGTGTGCGACGAGGCTATGTCATTTCACAAGTGTCGTTCAGTCTGGTCTTAGAGAAGATAATCCGAAAAACGAAAAGAGAAAGGAAAGGGGTGAAGCTAAACGGTAGAATAGATTCCCTGGGATATGATACGACATTGCAGTGCTGGCAGAATGAGAGGAAGAGATGGCAGAACTGTGGTGAACCTAGCGCAAAATGATCTAAGATCGGACTACGGATTAATGAGGATAAAACTGAGGCAATGGATGTATCTAGAGAAGCCACTAATTAAATGTTTGTAAGGAAACAAAAAAAAGTTCAAATTTTTTAAACCCATTGGACGAAACTGCCATGACCATCAGCCCCTAGATTTACACACTACTTAAACTAACTACGCTAACTACAACACTCAGTCCCATGCTCGAGGAAGGACTCGAACCTCCGGCGCGAACGGCCGCCAGTCAGCACCACGACGCCTTAGACCACGGGGCCTTTCCGCGCGGTCGTTAGTAAACCTAAGGGACCAAACTGCTGAGGCCATCGGTCTCTAGACTTACAAACTACACTCTAACTACAACACATACACCCATGCCCGAGGGAGACTCGAACCTCCGACGGGACCACCCACGCAATCCGTGACATGATGCCTCAAACAGCGCGGCCATTCCAGGGCGGACCTATGAAATCCAATTACAGGTAGGCCCTACAACTATGCTAAAGTGGAAAATTTTAAATACCTGGGTACATGGTTCAGCAGGCAAAATAATTTCAAAAAGGAAATTAACCAACGCATTTTGAATGGGTCTAAAACTTGTTACACTCTGAGACGGATAATGTCATCAAAGATATCTGTCGATAAAGACCAACTTAAAGTATACAAAACCGTGATACCACCATTGTTGTTATTTTGGACAGAAACTCAAGTATCACAAAAAAAGGTAAAGAGGACTTGGTTTTCTAAAGAAATATCACAAGCAAGATGTTTACACCAGTATGACGTGATGTGCCAACCAAAAACCGTACAAAACCTGAAAGCACGGAGAATAAGCCTGGCAGGCCACATTGCTAGGCCAACATACACCCTCTGGCAAAAGCCGTACTTATGGAGGAACTGATGGTACCAGTCCAATTCGAAGACTCAGAATGCGATGGAAGGATGAGCTACTGGAAGACCTTTGTCAGCTAGGTGTCCGTGAGAAGTGGATCCAAAGGCATTAGATCGCCATCTATGGGCGATCGTTGTAAGGTCGGCGCACGTTCAAATGTTTGTGAAGTTTATGGGACTTAAGTGCGGGGTCATCAGTCCCTACACTTACAAACTACTTATGAACTAACTTATACTAATTTCTACGTCTATTGGAACTGAAAGAAACCAATAATTTTGTTTTCCATACGCCTTTGGTATTTATTGCATGGAAGGCATCTTCAGTGTCCTGAAATATACATTAATTACATTATATACCGTTTTCTTTACATTGCTTCTCGTGGAGGTTAGAAACAGTTCTGGCAAAGTATATTTTTCTATGGTGAAATGACATATAAATATTACAGTTTTTTTTGTAGATGATTGGTCTAAATGTGTGCTACTGGTACAGCATTTCCGCAGTTCCTGCTCAGGAAATGACTTGTTATTTGTTTTGATGCTCTGTTCTGTGTTGTTGTCACCTTCTGAATGTGTTGCCAACTGTTGAGTGTGTGTCTTCACCTCTCTCCCATCTTTTTCCTCCCTTTACCTGTATGTGCGTGTGTGTTCATTGAGGCGTGTGTCAGGATAATAATGAAATTACGCAACTGAGGAAGACACGACAAAATAAATAAAGAACAGTGTAAAGTGTTAATGGGAAGTTCAAAGGATAGAGAGAGAGAGAGAGAGTCAAGGGAAGGATCACATGCATCAGTATGTCTGCAAATCCATGGACTATGTCGTGTGACGGGCAGTGGATATTTCACTTAGCTTTTCTCAGCACTACTGCTATAACCTCTATCAAGGGACACCTTTGACCTCGAACGCTCGGAACTCACGAAACCATGCTTAGAATAACAGGCAATCATAAACAGGGCAATGGTATACGTCATTCCCATGCAAAACGTTGCATTGTACCTCAGGTAATATTTTAACAGAGAGAAACGAAGTAACAAAATATCAATACTAAATGAAGAAAATTATATGTAATTTAATAGCGGCAGTGTATCATTACATATTCAGTCAGCGGCACCAAACATTCTCTGCTTAAAGTACTTATAATAGTGCACAACACACATGTACAGCAGTACCACACACCTGAAAATGCTTGCCGACCGTCGTGGCCGAGTGGTCTGCAGTGCGCCAGTCACAGTCTGCATGGCCGCTACGGCCGGGGCTTAGAATCTCCCCTCGGGGAAGGATGTTTGTGTCGTCTTTAGTATAAGGCAGTTCATAAGTAGTTTGTAAGTTTAGAGACTAAGGACCCCGCAGTTTAAGTCCCTTAAGCTTAACAAACATTTGAATATTTGAAAATGCTTGTGTTAGTCCTCAAAGTGCAGATGCGGGATTTCGATGAAGTGGTTAAAACATAGTTGGAAAGAAAAATGTGCACACCTCAAGAAAGCCACATACTCACATTCCAAATCACGTTCGCATTCACGCAGTCCAATATCAAAAGCCACACCAACTACATTTTGAAATGATAATGTTGGTATGTCATCACATCCTCGATTTCGGCAAGCAAATTGCAACATAGCTTTATACGTAGGTGCAGCAAATTGATTGTAAATCGCAGCGTAAAGTTTCACGATGAAATAACGATCATGTACACTTCACTTATGGTTTGGCACCTTGTAGTCTTACAAAATTAGTAATCCTTCTGCTACAGAGTTTATATTGCCGAAAGAAGTAAACATTAAAGTGTTGGCAATTTTTGTTGTTTTCGGTGGCAAGATCTTCAGCGTAACGTATTCGTTTGCAAAACTTGCATCTAGAAGGGTGCGATATGTACGACTCGCCCACGGATCACACAACAATGGACTATTTTCATTCGCCAAGGACGAAAGTTGGAAAACGTTTCATGTGTTCTTTATAGTCGTTTTTCCACTTTTGCTTGTCTCCACATGAATGTTTCGAGGATATGTGGTTTCACGTTTCTTTAAAACATTTAGACCAAAAGCGCCTTGTGTCTGTTGAAAACAGATGTACAACCTGTTTGCTAGTCTGACTGCCATTGCTAAAAGCCACATCAGTAGTGTACTTGTGGGTAGAGTACGTACAGACTGCAACACACTACGTGTAGTTTTCTCTCCTCTGTAGGACAGTGCTGTTGCTGAAGATATTTCATACTGGAATTTATTCTGGTCATTACCTTTCTCCATACGCTCTACTGTTATAAACATATCCACTTCTTCCACAAAATGTTGTGCCTTCTGGCGTACAATGTTATCGTATTTTATATTCTTACACACCAATGTAGTAATATGCCTGGATGAATGCCATATTGAGCCTTGAGATAATCGGCATAGAAAATATACGCTTTTAAGTTGACAAATCCAACTATTTTAGCCCCTTCTAGTGCCCACAACTGCAGATTATATTAGTGAACTATAGATTTATACCTTGCACCATCAAATTGCGACATTACATTCTCTTTTATAGTTTGTAATTGTGTCAGTCTACTTCCTTTTAAACGAACATCTGCTTCCCGTTTCCTAGATACATAATTTAGAATTAATGTGCAATTTTATTGATTTTTGATGCAATAATTGCGCTTCTTTAGTTTGCTATAGTAATAGTCCTCATAAATGTTTTCTAGTGTGCTCTCATCAAAACCTTTTAATACGCTGGACCTCATCTATTCGAGTGGCGAGGGTTCGTAGTACTTGAAGAAACACCTTCTGGTTCAGGTTCGTACTGTCCTTCAGATTCCGCATATCTATCCAAGCGTATCGTCGTGTATTTCTGTGTCGTCGCTATAATACTTCTGAATTATTATGTTATCCGCGAACTCCGTATCCTCGACCCCGATGTCATTTCCATATTCCGCACGTCTCAACTTGGTCCGTAATATTTGGAACACACTTTTCACAATAACTCAGTTGCGACTACTCCAAGAAACAAATACATACTGCAGGGGTTTAAGCTACCGTCGCATTGGTCGCATTTTGCTATTCGTGGTAGAAGACTACGACGAACTGTAAAACAGCATTCGCAAAAATGCGACATGGATTTGCCACGATAGAGTAAGTGTAAACAAAGCCTTTCAACATGCCGTGAAAAGTAAAGTTGGTCTGGTATTTTTGGCTGGGAGTCCCCTTATAATCCATGAGCGAGCAGGAGTGCCCACACTCTTGCGTCATCAGGCCTCGCAACTGCGTGAAAGCCTGGGAAGGCCCGTTCCTCCCAAACAGAGCACTGCTCGCTTCCCACGTCGCAGACAGGCAGTAACTCTGCCACTAACACGCCGCTTAGTCAGAATCCGTGGTACTCATTTTCTTGATCGGCCACACATTTTCTTCAAAAGGCTAAATTTCTTTTAAGGAGGAAGAGGGAACGAAGTCCTAGTCCCAATGAAACGGAAAATACAAAAGAAACAAAACAAATCCACGTAAGAAATAAACAATTAGTGGAAACTTGGAAAGTGTTATACTAATGGTGCAAAATGCAGTATTCTCGGAGAAATTCAATTGTTTCTGTGTAATTTATGTGAAAACTCAAAAAAGAACTGCTTTGAATCATCTGAAGGTAAGCTGTAGCATAAAAATTCGTAATAAACGCGAGAACTTAACAGAGAGCAACGCAAATGATTATAAACTCTTTCTTCCAGCAAACTAAATTAGGTTGACAAAATAGCGTTCCCCTATTTCCTTTTTTTATCTGGTTTAAATTATACCCGCATTAATAAATAATTTGTATTCCATATTTTAGGTGTGCTTCGTACTTCTAATTTCTGAGCATGATTCAAGAAAATACACTATCACTAAATTTACTTAATTTTTCTTTTGCATTCAGGATATCGTGTTGTCAAAGCCGATACACTAAGGAGGCATGAAATATCGGCTGATCATAAAAATTCTTTAGAAGCACCAAATTTTGTCATAGCCTCTGCTGCTTTCCGTAAAAAAGCTGATCAAAGTGTTGTAACCGCTAAAAAAATCATCTACACAAGGGCAAAGGAAAATATTGTAATAGTAAAGTTTTCCGTTTTAAAAGAACTGTGTCTTTTTTCGCCTAAATTAGTTTTCAGTGGCAATGTAAATTACGATAGTTACGACAGCATTAATGATATGGAGGATGCAAGGAGCGAAATCATTACTGATAATGTTTTATCCAAAATAAAATCGTTCAAGTGGTATTATGATTGACAAGTCTACTGAAATTACTCGAACAGAAACTCTGATAATGTATGTGATAATCACAATTGAAAAATGTACACGCATTATTTGACTTTGTGTCCACTAACAGAATGTACTGCGAGACATATATGCATGTGTTGTAGGAATATTGGATAAGAATAGTACTGATATGAAAGGAGTTCGGTCAGAGGTGGCAAGTCTTTTTAAAAACAACTATCCCACATATGTTTTCTGTGCACTGTGTGGCACATCGGTTAGCTATAGCAGCATACTGTTCCCAGCTTGTTCAATTTCGAGATTTTTTAAACATAATTTATAGCTACTTTGAACAGTCGCCAAAGAATTTCAAACCATTAAAATATATGCAAGAAATAGTTAATGAGTCAAGGAAAAAATGTGTAAAAACTTTCGCCATTCCCTGGCTCTCACTAGGAGAGGCGGTAAATTCACAATATTTAAATTGGAATTCTTTGGTTTCTCTTCTGGAGAAAGATAAAAGACCAATAACTGCTAGCTTACTGCAAAATGTAAAATGCGTGAAATTTTTGTCACTGTTGTGTTTATGAAAGACGTAATGTTTATTCTTAACAAGTTGTGTTTAAGTTTTCAAAAGACAAATTTAGATCCAGAGTACATACAAATTTGCATGAACGCATGCAGACGCATACAGAACGCATACAGACGCTCGAAGAGCTTGAATTGAAACTTGGTCTAAATTACAGTTCTTTTCTTGATAAAGTACTTGCGCAATTTCAAAAAGGTGTGTTCGACTTTCGTGGACAATTCACTACCACTCAGAGATGTAGTTAAATCACCGATTTGTACAATTCTAGAGAATTTGCTGATATATTTAAAAATGAGCGACTATAGGATTTAGGTAAAATTGGAGTATTTAATGCACTGTATCCTAAAAATTGCGAAAATGATAATGAATATGGCGATAAATAAATAAAAGAAATCTATACACTAATTAATTCTGCCACATTTATGGATGTAAATGATCTGTTACTGGAGTGGACATTGTTTAAGAAAGTGTTGAACAGTAGATGAACAAACTGTTTCAGTTAATATAGAAGGGCTATCTTGCAATAACTCTGATTTTGAAAAGACATCCTCTGTGTGGAGTATGCATAAAAACCAAGGTATTCTAATGTAATTTTATGTATCGCATTATGTGAAAATTAATACTGACAGTTCATGTAGTGCAGATATGTTGTGAAATATGTACGTAATCACGCTGTATGTGTGAAATTTTATTCAATAAAGAAAATAATAAATTTTCATTTAGCAGATTACTGTCAGCTTCAGTCGAATATACACATGGTTTCTTTTTAAAGCCCTTATTATTCTAAGCATGGTTTCATGCGGTTCCGAGCGTTTGAGGTCAAAGGTTTCCCCTGTAAGCGCAGGAACTGTTAGGCCATTATATTTTAATGTAAAGTTTGGTTATAAAGATTTTTATCATTTCATTAGGGGCTTTCTAATTCATGCAGGTATTTTTAATGTTGTATGTAAGAGGGAGGAAGAAACTGAGTTAACAATACTAAAAACTAGAAAGCTTCGCTAATTTAAAAAAAATGCAAATGTTCAAATGTTTGTATAGCTTATGGGACGTAACTACGGGGTCGTCAGTCCCTTAACTTACAAACTACTTATGAACTAGCTAATACTAAGGACGGCACAAATATCCATGCCCGATGGGGGATTCGAACCCCCGACCGTAGTGGCCGTGCAGACCGTGACTGGATCGCCTCAGTCCCCTCGGCAACCGCGGCCGGCTCTAATTACTCCTAACCTGTTTGGGAAGATTGTTTGAGAGCTAGAGAGTACATGATTGAATAACGAGAAGTGACCATGATCGTATCACTTTCATCGTGGTTGGGACATGAGGTGAGAGATGTAATTAAATTAATAATATAAAAGACTGGCGCCTCTCAAAGGATATTTTGGCGTGCAGCAAGGTACCAGCAATGAATGTGTTAAGACTATGAGTGTGTTAAGACTATTACCATATTATTGCCACATTAATGCAAACGGACTTAGTTGGGCGCAAGTGAAAGAATATTTTCTCGTGAAAATAATGTTTACTGCAGATGAATATGAAAATCTAATATTCAGGGCTTGGAAAATGACACCGAAATGGACTACAGGGCTGTTGTGATGCAAACGAAGTGAGCAATCGATAAAGTGTGGAATAATTAAGGTCACCTTGAAGACATGGTTACAGAACTTATATTACTTGTAGCTGATCAGCCACTTCCGAAAGTCCCAGTGATTCTGTCATCCTGAATGAGTGGCTCCTTCCCCCTCACGGACGATGTAACTGCATGCAGTAAGTGATAGGAAATGAAATGTTGAAATGTTTGTATAGTCTATGGGATTTAACTACGTGGTCATCAGTCCCTAAACGTACAAACTACTTATGAACTACTTACGAACTAGGACGGCACAAATATCCATGCCCGAGGGGGGATTCGAATCCCCGACCGTAGTGGCCGTGCAGACCGTGACTGGAGCGCCTTAGTCCCCTCGGCCACCACGGCCGGCAGTAAGTGATCGGTGTAGGTATGTAGGCAGAAACATTTTCAGTACTTTTGAAGTGTTTGCTGTATTTATGAAAGGTGTGTGTCGTGTGTGCGTCGCTTATAACATGTAACGCCTCAACTCATGAAAAAACAGTCACGATAATTTCATTCAGCCAATGAAATATTCTCCATCAGATGTTTCAAAGCTTCATGAACGAGTCGCACAGCTTTAGTGAGTTTCTTTTTTTCAATTAAACTCTGAGAATAGCTCCCAGATTCAGTGTTTTAAGTAATATTTTCTCCAAAACAGACTTAATAGAACTATGGAGCAGTGGTAGTAGTTACTGCTTTACGATGGTTAACAGAAGATTCATTACATATATCACTGCTTTGTTTATGCATTCGAAAACATAGTATTTATTCAATGACTGCTAAACATGTATCATTACGAGAAAGGTAAAAACAAACATTTCGTTTTAATTACCTGAATGTATCTTAATAGCACAGATATATATGTTGTTGTGGTCTTCAGTCCGGAGACTGGTTTGATGCAGCTTTCCACAACACCCTATCCTGAGCAAGCCCCTTCATCTCCACATAAGAACGGCAACCTACATCTGTCTGAATCTGCTTACTGTATCCATCTCTTGGCCTTCCTCTGAGATTTTTACCCCACACACTTCCCTCCAACGCTAAATTCACAATTCCTTGATGTCTAAGAATGTGTCCTACCAATCTATCCCTTCTTTTAGTCAAGGTATGCCAGAAATTTATTTTCCCCCCAATTCTGTTCAGTACCTCCTCATTAGTTTCGCGATCCACCCACCTAATCTTCAGCATTCTTCTGTAGCACCACATTTCAAAAGCCTCTATCCTCTTTCTGTCCACACTGCTTATCGTCCATGTTTCACTCCCATACAAGGCAACACTCCATACAAATGCCTTCAGAAAGGACTTCCTTACGCTTAAATCAATATCCGCTGTTAACAAATTTCTCTTTTTCAAGAACGCCTTTCTACCCATTGCCATTCTGCGTTTTATACCCTCTGTACTGCGACCATCATTTGTTATTTTACTGCCCAAGTAAAAAAACTCATCTACCTTCTTTATTGTTTCGTTACCTAATCTAATTCCTTCAGCATCACCTGATTTTCTTACACTGCACTCCATTACCCTAGTTTTACTCTTGTTAATTTTCATCTTATATGCACCTTTTAGCACACTGTCCATTCCGTTCAATTGCTCTTCCAGGTCCTTTGCTGTATCTGACAGAATTACTATGTCGTCGGCAAAACGCAATGTTTTTATTTCTTCACTCTGAATTTCAATTCCTTCTCCAAATTTCTCCTTACTTTCCTTTATAGCTTGCTCAATGTAC
The DNA here is from genome assembly GCA_026315105.1 of Locusta migratoria. Lineage (NCBI taxonomy): Eukaryota > Metazoa > Arthropoda > Insecta > Orthoptera > Acrididae > Locusta > Locusta migratoria. The sequence goes on from CM048744.1 coordinate 599,975,212, forward strand.
AAATTGAACAACATCGGGGAAAGGCTACAACCCTGTCTTACTCCCTTTCCAACCACTGCATCCCTTTTATGCCCTTCAATTCTGACAACCGCTGTCTGGTTTTTGTACAAGTTGTAAATAACCTTACGCTCCCTATATTTTACTCCTGCTTGCTTCAGAACTTGAAAGAGTTTATTCCAATCAACACTGTCAAGAGCCTTCTCCAAATCTACAAAAGCTAGAAATGTAGGTTTGCCTTTTCTTAATCTATCTTCTAGGATAAGCCGTAAAGTGAGTATTGCCTCCCGTGTTCCTACATTTCTCCTGAACCCAAACTGATCTTCCCCGAGGTCGGCTTCTACCAGCTTTTCCATCCATATATAATTCGTGTTAATATTTTGCAACCATGACTTATTAAACTGATGGTTCTGTAGTTTTCTCACCTGTCTGCACCTGCTTTCTTTGGAATGGGGATTATAACATTTTTCTTAAAGTCTGAGGGTACTTCACCTGTCTCATACATCTTACACACCAGGTGGAACAATTTTGTCATGGCTGGTTCTCCCAGAGACTTCAGTAGCTCTGAGGGAATATCATCTACTCCAGGGGCCTTGTTTCGACTTAGGTCTTTCAGGGCTCTGTAAAATTCTTCTCTCAGTACAGTATCTCCTACTTCATCTTCATCTACATCCTCTTCCCTTCCTACATTAGTGTCTCGAAGTTCATTTCCTTTGTAGAGCTCCTCTATATACTCTTTCCACCTTTCAGCTTTCCCTTCTTTGCTGAGAACTGGTTTTCCATCAGTGTCCTTGATATTCACAGAGCTGTTTTTCTTATCTCCAAATGTTTCTTTTATTTTCCTGTAGGCTGTACCTATTTTTCCCCTATTTATACATTCTTCTACATCCTTGCATTTGCCTTCTAGCCACTCCTGCTTAGCCATGTTGCACTTCCTGTCAATCTCATTTCTTAGTCTTCTGTACTCCATTTTGCCAGTTTCATTTACTGCATTTTTATATTTCCTCCTTTCATCGATTAAATTTAGTATCTCCTGTGATATCCAAGGATTCTTTGTAGGTCTTGCCTTCCTACCTATTTTGTTCTCTGCTGCCTTCACTATTTCATCTCTCAATTTTACCCATTCCTCCTCAACTGTTTTATTTTCCCCTGTTTCTGCCAATTGTTGCCTGAAGCTCCCTCTGAAATTCTTAAGAACCTCAGGTTCCTTCAATTTATCCAAGTCCCATCTCCTTATTTTCCTACCTTTTTGTAGTTTCTTCAGTTTCAGCCTACAGTTCATAACAAACAAGTTATGGTCAGAGTCTATATCTGCCCCTGGGTATATCTTACACTGTAAAACCTGGTTCCGAAATCTATGTCTTACCATTATAAAATCTATCTGGTATCTCCCGGTGTCTCCTGGTCTCTTCCACGTATACAACCTTGTTTTGTGATTCTTAAACTAGGTGTTTGTTATAACTAAATTATGTTCTGTGCAAAATTCTACCAGGCGGCTTCCTCTTTCATTCCTTTTGCCCAGACCATATTCACCTACTATTTTTCCTTCTCTTCTTTTCCCTACAACCGAATTCCAGTCTCCCATCACAATTAAGTTTTCCTCTCCCTTAACTGTCTGAATAATTTCCTTTAGCTCCTCATATATTTCTTCGATCTCCTCATCATCGGCAGAGCTAGTTGGCATATAAACCTGTACTACTGTTGTCGGTGTTGGCTTCATATCTGTCTTGACAATGATAATGCGATCACTGTGTTGCTCATAGTAGTTTACCTGCATTCCTATTTTGTTGTTCATTATCAGTCCTACTCCTGTGATACCCCCAACTGTTTTTGTATTTATAATCCTGTACTCACCTGACCAGAAATCCTGTTCATCCTGCCACCGAACTTCACTAATCCCCACTATATCTAGCTTCAACCTATCCATTTCCCTTTTTAAATTTTCTAATTTTCCTACACGATTAAGGGATCTAACATTCCACGCTCCGACCCGTAGAATGCCAGTATTGTCTTTCCTGATGATCACATCCTCCTGAGTAGTCCCCGCTCGGAGATCCGAGTGGGGGTCTATTTTACCTCCGGAATATTTTACCTGAGAGGATGTCATCATCATATGTTCATACAGTAGAGCTGCATGTCCTCGGGAAAGGTAACGGCTGTAGTTTCCCCTTGCTTTCAGACGTTCGCAGTAACTGTGTGACAAGGCCACATTAGCTGATGTTACAAGGCCAGCTCAGTCAATCATCCAGACTGTTGCCCCTGTAACTACTGAAAAGGCTGCTGCCCCTCTTCAGGAACCACACGTTTGTCTGGCCTCTCCACAGATACCCCTCCGCTGTGGTTGCACCTACAGTACGGCTATCTGTATCGTTGAGGCACGCAAGCCACCCCGCCTCGGCAATGTCTGTGGTTCATGGGAGTGGATATATATATATATATATATATATATATATATATATATATATATATATATATATATATATATATATAATTATTTTATAGGTTTCAATAACATTGTATCTAATTTATTGATATTGCATTACTACTGAACTGCCAGTCCCAGTAAGATAAACATAGTCTCTCATCGAGCTCAGTTGTGGTTGTCCTTGAATTTGCGTCAACAACATTAATAATTATTCATGAGATTTTGGACTCATATGAAAATAATTTATTAAATCTTTTGGGTTCATGTTTATCATTTTATTCAGTAAAATGACACAACAAGCTGACATATTCCAACTTTTTGAATTGTTTACCAGTTATAGAGAAAATAATTGGGGTTCACGCTTTCATTCGGGTGTTCGACATCATAGCTTTGTAAAATCGCGGTCTTAGCTGGCTATAACCAAGGCCCTGCAGTTCCGTCAGTGGACTACTGCGAATAGCCAAAAATATGAAAGGCGGACATTATGGCAGTAAACCAGACACCAATCGTTACAACACATTTCCCTTTGAATTAGATCTCAAACATAATATCTATAATATAGTATTTTAATATATGAACAAACAGCAATGAGTCCATTCTTAACAATTTTCTTACACCACCACAACAAATTTGCCGTAACTGCTTGGTCACAATCGACAGCTTATAACGTTAGCATGAGTGCAATCTCTACCAGTCATTGTTTCGTGCTGCAGATTTTTTGTATTTAGCAGCATATTTAGAGCCAATGTATATATGCTTTTAATGATTACAACTATAAGATAATCCTATATACCTTTCAATTTCATAGCTATTTTTGATTATGAATTTTGCCAGTGGTATGTATATGTGCTTACACTGATTGTTACAACCGTAAGATAATCCCATATTACTTTCAACCTCATGCCTATTCCGATTTGATAATAACTTATCTTTTTTCACCTAGACGTTATGCTACTAGGTGGATGTTAAAATTTTGGCCGAAAAACATTATTCTAAGGCATCCTTAATAATATTTTTGTGGGTATATTATGATACAATTATATCATTGCATTCATTTAAATCACCAGTAAGACAATGTACATGCCCCCCTTTTTTGGTCCAGACCGTGATACAATATTTATACTTGTGTACAAGTGGGCTCTTAGCTATTTTGTAAATGCTCGTTATAATGCCAAGATGCACTACCCAGTTATATAAACACCACATAATAGCCACTATGGTATATAATATTATAAAGGTATTCAATATGTATATTGCTTATAATCTCTTTTAGCTTTTTTGTAGACGTCCATTTTAATGTCAAGATGGACTACTCTGTTGTATGACCGATACTTTGTGACCACTGTAGTATATACTTTCATATATTTTCTCCTTTATTGTATTTTCAACACCAGCCCAAACATGCCAGTAGGCTGGCAGCAGTATTAAGTGCTGCTATTCAGCTGAGAGCACATAAAACATAAGCACGAAGACTTGAAACATGAAAATGAAGTTAAAACAATAGTGAATTGAAATGTAGATAAGAAGACAACTTGAAGAGCTTGCAGTATTGGCAGATGAATAAATATATACATAGTCAGTTAAAACAAAGAGCCACAGTAACGTTAAAAAACATGCATTATGACACCATAACAAGACGGACAGCACTTGGAGACATTGTGGAAAACCAAAAGATGTGACACTTGTCTGTAAACGGCAGACGGAGGTACAAAAACACACACAAGCACTTGACACACAACACTGGACGATGCATTGTTAAAACTGGCAGTGCAGGATCCTGTGGGTAGGAGGGGGGAGGGTGGGAAGCGCGGGGGAGGGGTAGGAGAGAGGTTGGAGAGGAGGTGTAGGGACTCCAGGGCAGGAAGGGAATAGCCAAGTGTGGGGTGGGAAGAGGAGAGGGAGGGGTACAGAGGGCGCATCATCCACGGGAGGGGATCAGGGTTGGTAGGATGGGTAAATTTCGGGACAGAGAGTTTCATCCGGGAGGGAGAGGTGGCGGAAGTTAATCTCGGAAAGGATGTGGAGAGTGTGGAGGTGAAGGGAGGGAGGGATGCAGTGGTGTAGGCGTGGAGTGGTGCTGATAGGACGACAGGCTTGAAGTAACATTTCATTGAGGAGGAAGGCATCCATGTGGAAGTGGGAGAGGGTATGCATGAAAAGGTATTTATTGCTGGGGAGGGAGCGTACATTGTGATAAAGAAAGGAAAAGAAAATGTTTGTAGAACTTATGGGACTTAACTATGAGGTTATCAGTCCCTAAGCTTACAAACTACTTATGAACTAGCTAAGACTAGGGACGGCACAAATATCCATGCCCGAGGGGGGATACGAACCCCCGACCGTAGTGGCCGTGCAGACCGTGACTGGAGTGCCTCAGTCCCCTCGGCCACCGCGGCCGGCGATAAAGAAAGGCATAGGAAGGTCTTGCCTTAGGGGTCTACGGGGAAGCAGGGGGAAGGAAGGGCGAGACGGGAAAGAAAGGGTGTGCTTAAACAAGGGTATCCTGCTAGCAGAATGTGAAGTGAGAGTGGGCTCGGGAGAAGGTGGCGGTCTCCAGTTGAAATATGGAATGGGCAATGAGGGCGATCTGCTGGAGGGTATGGGGACACTGGAAGTGATGGATGTTTCAGAGGACGGTAGTCATGAAGTGGATGATGTCCTCGATGTTGGGAAGGGGGCATAGGGAAATGTTGTGGTGCAAGGGTGGGTTGATGGGGCGGACAGGGATGGTGAGTTCAGGATTGGTGGGAGTGGGGATGGGTTTGCACTTATAGGGGTAGGTAGGTTGGAGTTCGCCACAGGTGTTGCATACAGGAGGGTAGGCGAGGTTCGGGCAGTGCTTGTGGAGGTGAGAGGACTTGCAGTGAGGACAGATAGGAGGGTTGTGGTAGTGCTGTGTTAGATGGTTGTTGTAGATGAGACACCTGGAACAGTTGTAGGATTGGGGTGTGGAGTGGGAAGGTTCCACCTTTTGGCAGTGGTCGTAGATGAGTGCCTCCTCTAGGAGGAGGCGATGATGTACACTGTGGACTCCATAAAGATCCGCATCAGATATGTAGGACTGGTGATGTTGTAGATCTGCTTGGCAGACAGGGCGGATATATCGAGTTGGGAGTTGAGTTGACGCAACACCTCCTCCTCCGTAATTCCCGGGCCGAGTTTGTTTATCACGGGTGGGTGGGTGGTGGGAAGGGAGGGTTGACAAGGAGAGGAACAGGTTCAACAGGGAGTAAGTGTAGCATGAGGGTCGAGGTAGGATGGCGGGGAGGTGCTGGAGCATATCAGTGTGGAAGGTAGGGCTGGGGAATTTAATGAGGACAGAGTCCTGATGGGGCATGAACTGGATGATGGGAGCAGCTGGGAAGTATTTTCGGAGTTCAAGAGAGAGTGTCTGGTTGTTGAGGAAATGGGGTTGTAGTTGGGAGAGGAGGTAGGTGTAGAGGTCTGGTTGGGCTTGGGGGGAGAGATTGGTGCAGCCTCCGTGGCGACGGGTTGGGGTGGAGGGGCCTTCTTGGAGACAGCAGAAGTGGGATCTGTACTTCCGCATTTGACGGTTTTTCTTGTGGGCGCCTTTCGAGGTGGAGAAGGACGGAATGGGGTTTTGCGGGGGAGGGCAAGGCCTCATTGTGGTGCGGTACTATAAGGCTGCAACTGCGGAGTGTCAGCCACTGCATTGGGTGATGCAGTTGGGAAGTCAGTAGGAGAAGTGAGTGGAAGGTAGACAGTGGAAGGGGGAGGAGGGGAGACTTGGGAACCGGCGGTGGTGGTGAGGAGGGCAGAGAGGGGTACATCTTGGGAGGGGTAGGTGTAGATGGTGCTCCGTGTGGTGACGATGGGGGCAGTATTAGGGGTTGTGTATAAAATTGTGGTGGTGATGGTGGGGACGTTGGCCATGAGAGGGATCTAGCATGACAGCGGGGAAAGTAGAAAGAGAAAAAAAGGCGAGATAGTGCAAGAGAAAGCTGATCAGATTAGGTGAAGACGAGGGCGACGACCGCAGCAGGCAGTCAGCGGTGGCTGTCGGTGAACCTCGGGCCGCGTGGCGGGGGGGCACTGGAGATCACCAACTGCTGGGGCGGTGGAGGCGGCGCGGCGACGAGGCAGCGGCGGCGGCTGCGACCAAGGGGCGAAGTCTGATCAGTCCCAGGATGAGGCACGACAATCCTGAAGGGAGGGGCCCCGGCGATTGGGGCGGCTCCGTAGCGGCGACGATGGAGGGGTGCCGAGTCACGGCATGGCCAGCGACGAACATGGGAAGGCGACCCGGTCCGGCGGGCAGCAGGGCCTCCGGGCAGGGCTGGGGGCGGCGACGTCGGCAGCAGCAGGGCGTCCGGACGGCAGGAACGGCGGCAGCAGGGCAGCATTAGCAACAGGAACGGCGGTAGCACGGCCAGGAAGCTCCCCGGCAGCAGGAACGACAATAACGAGCCAGTGGTTTCAAAAACGAGGAACCTTTCTTCACGGATACTTTTATAATTTACTGCTGTATTTTATGCAGATAATTTCGTGGTATGCACAAACCACTACTGTAAATACGATATGAACTTAGATATCAGATAGCTGTTTTCAAATTATTTCTATTTTTGTAATCCGTGCAGTATGCTGGCACTGTATCGTAAAACTCAACGGTTCAGAGGCAGTACTTTCGTACCTACATTGATGTCAGACGTCAATAACATCAATAATTCTGCAGTATCGCGTATTGTGAGGCAAGTGAAGACTACTACAAGAAATCGATACGGCCACGGAAACGATAACAGTTGGCAACACGCGTTCCTACAGTATCACAAGAACTCAATGACGCGCGTGAAATCAGACTGGGCGGAGGTTAGTTAAATAGTCGGCACAGACGGCTTGTAGAAAAAATGGGCCTCGTGTTCATAGGGACTGCAACGTGTTCATTCGGACTATGCGTCGTGTTCATAAATGCGTGCCTCGATTTAGCAGTGTTACGATCCAGCAGATAGGGTTCTACGATTAAGGATAAAGTGTTTCGGTACGCGGAACAGTACCTCATGGGTAGATATTTAGAAATATTACGGACAGGAACGGAACTTTGAAATTTAATCCACGAAGCCTGGATATTATCAGTCAGGTCTGCTCCACTTCCTCACAGGACATTGGCCGCACCCGACATATCTTTGTCGGCTCGGGAAACGGGCAACACCAGCTTGTAGCTGTGGAGCTGTATATGGTGCACCAGAACATATAATTTGTGAATGTTTCAGTTTCGAAGACGTTGTCTCTGAATTACGCACCCAGCTATCGAACACTAATACGTAAGAGCTACTTCGCTCTCACCCAAACCTTCCGATGTCAGACCCTAAGATCGGTACCAAACGTTGTTTATCGATAGAGTATCAAACGAAACTTTCATATAATTCGTGCTATGTGCTGCCGTCCAGGAGAACGTGCGTAAACGAGAAATAACATGTAACATCTGTCCTACGGAGAACAAGAAAAGCTTAGCTTTAGGGGTCTGCCACGCCAACACCCATGGGGTAGTTGATATAGCCAATGTTTGTCGTTACGAGGGTCGTCGGTTCAAACCCTGGGGGCGCAATTTTTTTTTTCTCTACGACGTTGGAAATTGTTCTACATTGACAAACGTACACCGAGTGTTACATGGGACAACATGTTCCTGAAATGTAAAATGACTGTCCGGATTTCATAGCACTGTGTAATCGGCAGTTTGCTTCTGCTTCGTTTTATTTGAAAGTAGCAAACCTGTAAAGTATATTCATAGAAGAAAGAAACAATTGCACCATACGTATGGAACTATTAAAGCAATAATAATAATAATAATAATAATAATAATAATAGTAGTAGTAGTAGTAGTAGTAGTAGTAATAATAATAATAAATGCCTGCTACATAGGCAGCACCGCCGTTCGTGGATTGTGGCTAGAGTGCCGTGTTTCTGCCCACAGCATCAAGTGGGGCTGACGTTGCTGTCCAGTCCGCACGCTACTGCTACTGCTGCAGCTGACAGTGCTGTTTTGGGAAATGAACCCGTGCGACGTTATAGACATTCTCATTCAACAATTTTCAATTTACTGCAGTTTAAGATACATGCTGTAGACGGGGTTTGAAACCACGACCCTCTGCTCGATGAACTAACGCTCTCCGAACTAGCCCACGGTTGCACCACGTGATAAGCTCTCACAGTTATGCTTTTCCTGTACTCCGTAGCTAAGGTTTTACTTAATATTGTAGTTTACGCACGTTCTCCTGGACGGCAGCACATAGCACGAATTATGTAGAAGTTTAGACTGAGACTCTATCGATATACAACGTTTGGTCCCCATCTTAGTGTCTGACATCTGAAGGTCTGGGTATCAGAATAAACCTTCAATGCCCTCTATGAATTAGCCGAAGACATTTTCAAAAAAATTTTAACAGACTTCTCGAGACAGTACCTACCATGATGTGACACCAAAACCCGACTAGGATTGCTATACCGAACCATGCCGATGGGGGACAGACTAATCGCCTTTATTTGCTGTAATAATCTATCCCCTGAAACCGGGGATAGGTATGGCGATCACCGATCATCATATGACGTGCAGAGAGTAGATTATTTTAGCTAGAATAAGAAGGGGAATTAAAGAAGCAACGGGGACTGCAGTGACTTCCCAGTGCCAGGAGCACACTCACTGTGTTTAGCTCGGTAAGCCGGCCTGAATACTCTGCAGTTTTATACTCCTCTACTGGCACACCAGGCTTCAGAATCAGAAACGAACCCTTAGCGAAGTGCAGTGCACGAACGGCCCGACGGGAAACCCGACTCTATTATTGGCGCTGCTACCCGTTAATACAGTCTTAATAGGAGCAACCAGTCTCGCTTGAACTCTCAAGACACGGTTAAACACGGAGCAACACGAATACAAAAAATTCCCTCTGGCAATCTAAATGCATTCACATAGATCTCGAGATCAAACCTTTAGGTTGGGCAACATAGATTGCTATCAATACACCGTCTAGGCCTATAATAACTTCCTAGGTACTGAGACGAAACTACAATCGTAAAGTAACAAATATAAATTATTAGGTTCGACAAGTTGGATTCTTCCATGATACATCTAGCTGACTGTTCCCTGATGCAGCTCGAGGACTGTTCCTACCAGTCGTTAAGCATCAATCCTCTATTACAGAAATAGGGTGAACATCCCCGCAGAGTTGCTAATACTTTTAAACTTTCCTGCTTCAACCACATATTTATCAATCACAATGGATCACTACTTCCCTTCCTTCGGAGTATGAAACACCGCCCTTTAGGATTAGCGATATGCCTCCTACAAGCAAGTCTTTATTGAACACTCAGGTCTTGCCACCAATCACTCTGAATAGTAAAATGAGCAAATTCGATCCTCTCTTTCCGTTAATTACAGTCCTCAGGTAAAAGCTATTTCATGTCTCCCATTACCGCTAGTGGAGCTCAGAGGTACTCATAAGTCACCCCAGTGAGCCTAGTAGCTCCGTATCTTCCCACGTCATGCAGTGAGATAAACCCAACATCTTGCTTCCATACGTCAAAGTACATAGTTTTAGGTGAGTAGGTGAGAAAACAACCAGTGAAGATCATGCTCTCAAGGCATGGCAATCTGTCTGAATGGATAGAAAGAAACAATTTCAGTTCAGTGAAACTTTATCCTGTTCTTTATCAAAATAATTATTCCGAGTACAACGAAAACGCAGATGATGTTGAAAGCCGTCAGTTTGAAGTCTTCACAACTTTCAAGCTTTGTACATGTCATAGGCTAATCAATTTAATTTCTCCAGTAATGTATTCGAGATTACCTACAGACTCACTTTGACTATCTGAATTACAAATAGTCATTGTTAATGCTTGAGTATTGGTAACAGTTTATTTATTCTCCATTGAGAATCGTGTTTTGAAGGGTGACTCATTTCACAACAAAGAGGACAGTTAGAGGACAGTTAGAAAGCTGGTACTTCTTATTTTGTAGGTGATAAACCGTTTTGTTTAAGGACGAGGAATAGGCAACGTGTTTCAGGTGATGAAGGAGTACACATTTGGGTCATGGCGTCTGGCCCATTTGAAGAAAAGATTAATGTTCAGGGTGATGTTTTGTTGTATTTCTTAAGCTTAACAAACATTTAAACATTTCAGGCGATCAAGGAGTACATGTTTGGGTCAAGGGGTCTGGCCCATTTGAAGAAAAAATTAATGTTCAAGGTGATGTTTTGCTGTATTTTCATAATTAAATGAAGTTAATCCTTACCTTTTTTTCTTCTTCTTTAGAGAGAGAGAGGAGAAAAAAAAAACACACACACACACACATTGATCTTGCTAAAAGCCGAGAAGCGACTCTTCTTGGTGTTTTAGCTTTCAGAGGCGACTCTAAGAGACAGCACTTATGCTGCGCGATTTTGATGCATCAAATGTTCAAATGTTTGTTAAGCTTAAGGGACTTAACTGCAGGGTCGTCAGACCCTAAACTTACAAACTACTTATGAACTACCTTATACTAAAGACGACACAAACATCCATGCTCGAGGGCGGATTCGAACCCCCAACCGTAGGGGCCGTGCAGACTGTGACTGGCGCGCCGCAGACCGCTCGGCCACCGCGGCCGGCTTTGAAGCATCATAAAAGGATATACTTGGAAAAGACTGGGAGACACGGGAGGTTCCAACTGGATAAAATCAAAGCCAGACAGAGATCCAGAAATCTGATATTGAATTTACAAAGCTGATATAGGCTGAGATCAAAATTTATTAATGATGAAGAGTATACTGATGATAATCGTCCAAACGAACCAGTGGGGAACGAAATGGGATACCTAGGTACTGGGGAATGATGAGACACTAACCCATGTATCTACAATATCGTTTTCTCTAGGAGTGCTAGTCCTGCAAGGTACGCATAAGGACGTCTTTTAAGTTTGGAAGGTAGGACGCGACCTACTGGTGGAATTAAAGCTATGAGAACGGGCTGTCAGGCGTGCCTGTGTAGCACATCTGGTGGAGCGCTTGCCCGACAAAGGCAAAGGAAGGGCCTGGTTTCCAATTCCAGCATCTCACACAGTTCTAATTTGGCAGGAAGATTCATATCAGCAAACACTCCGCTGCAGAGTGAAAATTCCATTCTTCTGATTACACGTTAAAGCTGTTCGTAATATCCTCATTTCGTACTCTATCCATCCTTGTACAACATGTAAATCTCTTAAAAAAATTTACTTCTGCAAAATGTGTTTTAGTCAGTTGTTTTTGGGTCGGCACCCAGTTTTCAGCGCCGTTGGCAAATCCATTACATTATAAAATTCCATTTTCGTGTATCTTTGAAATTTATTTTTAAAACATCTGTTGATTGTCCCACATACGGCTTGAAACTTGCTAACAATATCTCTGTCATCAATAAACCGTATGTAACATTAAATGTTTCATCCACTGTAGCAACTGTGTTAAGTTAGTTTGGAAAAGTAAACAACCAGCAGTTGGAAGGTTGCAGATTTATTTACAACCGGTTTAGAGCAATTATTGCCCTGCTTAGGGTATATAAATTGTGCCCTATAGGTTTACACAATACAAATGCTCTGTGTAAACCTATAGGGCACAATTTATATAGCTGAAGAAGCGCAATAATTGCTCGAAACCGGTTGTAAATAAATCTACGACCTTACAACTGGTGGATGTTTTCTCTCAAAACTTATGTGACAACCGAGATATTTAATACTCGATAGTTTTTCTACAATATATGTAAGTAGTATTGCAATACGGGTACGGCATAACTGAGAATCTCCCGTCTTTTGTTTGTTATTGACGGCAGGTTACCCCCCACCCCTCCACCCTCGAACAATAACGCACTTTCCAGGACAGGAAGAACAATAGCGCACTTTCCGGGAAGACAGGACGATTGACATTGAACATGTACTTGCACCTAGTAAGACAATGACAGTCTTAAGGATGAATGATAAATAACAAGTAACTGTACTTTGAACAATAGAATTACGTGGAATAATGACTGATAACATGAAACATGTACTTGCATTTAACGCAAGCGTGTTGGCTGCACAAGCGGACACTTGGACTGCCAGCGCGCCCACATGCCCCCAGGCCATCAACCATCGCTCCCGATTATTTTATATTCCTAATTTGCATATCAAATTAATTGTCACATCCTATGTTTGTTCTTTCCGTAAAATTGCTAATGAATATTTCATTTTCTCTCGGAAATCGTCAGTGAGCAACAGTAGAGGTCTTGCTGTTCATAAGTAATGTTTAACAACAATTGTTTATAAACAAATACCTGTAAAGTCAAGGGATGTGTATGTACATTAAATTCAACGTGTTTGGCGATAGATCGATTAAGGGGATGGAAGCGTGATGAGGAAGTCAGGTAGGGACACTGAATCAAGAGTCCTGCGTTGGAAACGTGGTTAAAACAACCCATCACCTAATTTTCTTTGGTGGGAAGAAAATTTTATAATTTTCACCATTAATTATCATTACACTGAAATGTAATTGAAGGGATTGATAAAAAGCCTAATTACATTTATCAACAATTACCTGTAGCATACAATATTTCGGAGGGAACTATACCGGCCGCGGTGGCCGAGGGGACTGAGGCGCTCCAGTCACGGTCTGCACGGCCATTGCGGTCGGGGGTTCGAATCCCCCCTCGGGCATGGATATTTGTGCCGTCCTTAGTCTTAGTTAGTTCATAAGTAGTTTGTAAGTTTAGGGACTGATGACCCCGTAGTTAAGTCTCATAGACTGTACAAACATTTGAACATTTGAAGGGGACTATGTTTACATTAACAATTTCTGGAAAACCCTATTTTGTAAGTCGTTCGCCACCTAAGGTCTCTGGGCATAATAATTGTATACTAACTCTTGATACACTCTGTTAGGTTACCTATTTTGCATATAAACTGCAGCAACCTGTGTTTTTGCATTAACAATTTCCGGATAAACATTTCGTTTCTCACAAGCAGTACATGTAGATAGATAACGTAATACATCGAACCCTCATTACAACTCATATGAAATGAAGTTTTGCAGGTAAATATAGACACGGCATAAAGAAATTGAGTGTAATGCTATGGGTGTGTACACTAAGAGTCGTATAACCTACGAACATTCATCTACAATTATTATTATTAAATGAAAAAAAAAACAAAAAAAAAAAACCTATACAGTACAACTTGAAACACTCTACTAGGTAATGTAATACAATTACAACTTGTATGGTATACGATACAAAATTTGCATGTAACCCATAATAAAGAATTTAATCTGTAGCAGGTATGTGCATAAATACTTACAACGCCAACATCCATGCTCTTTGTAGAGCATGTATGCGACAGCTGAAATATGTATTTAAAAATAGCTTGCGTTAGATCGTAGACAGGCTGTAGCGCTAGTGACCTGCATAAGTCAAAAACCGAACTTGAGTCCATCTTAACAAACACTCTTTCGATGACATGATGTGTAACATAATGGGGCAACAGGTAATATGTAACTACGAACAATGCACGACCTAGAAGAGAACATCGTTTTAAAAGTAATAACGGCTAACAGTAACATGAATACAGCTCGATGTACATTGCTCTCGCATTGAGACACATCGCATCAGTGTAACTAAACACCTGTACAAGACATTCCTGTACCCATCCCACTTCCATAGATACTTCACAACAACCACAAACCATCCTTCCTTTTAGAAACATGCATACACTCTTCATTGATGCAAACTAATCCAGTTTGATTCTTCGAACTATCACAGACTTAAAATCTTATTTCTCGCACCACACATAGTTATTTGGTATACAGCAGACCGTATCTTACACAAGAGTGTTGAATTAAATTTACGAAGGAAAAATGTTTTCACTAATCAAACATACAGACGATCATATTCTAAACTTAGATTCTTCCCACTATCACTGTAATAACCTTCTTACATTAATCACAAACACAATAATCCCACACAGTCTAATCAATTTCACGCTGTATCCAATCGGAAGATTATTAGACATTGCAAACAATTCTTTTCGTGATCGACACACTTTCTCACACCCTATTTAGTATCGAGTCTCCAGCATATACCGTAAAATACGAGTACATCGTAGTCAAAGAACTCTGAAAAGATCTTTTCTAAATGTTCCATGTCTTTACAACTTTTAAATGACAAAGGTCTCACAGCTATACAGTAAAACACGATTATTACGGCGTCGAAGTATCCTGAAAAATTCTTTTTGAAATGCTCCATGTCTTTACAACTTTTAAATGACAAAGGTCTCACAGCTATACAGTAAAACACGATTATTACGGCGTCGAAGTATCCTGAAAAATTCTTTTTGAAATGCTCCAAGTCTTTACAAAAGGCCTAACTTGCAAATACCGATAATCGAGCACTCCACAAGACGGCTAACATTGTTCCTTCTCTACATTTAAACAAAACTAAACCCTATTCCACAGTGGGTTTTCCTTGGAGATCCACAATAAACAATAAAAAAATGCATGACAACCAAGGAACTGCAAACTGATGGGTCACTACACAAACATCTCCCCCCTAATCGAATGAGATAACAGTAATACTTTATCTGCCCGTTAGCTTGGATGCAACACACTTAACAATAGATTTTGATTTCTGTAGATCAAGACCAATCATCCCTTTACCCAAAATATAGACAGTGAGAGACAATAATTCTTAATCCAAACACAAAGCAAGCTCCTTTTCTGTGTTGACTAAGATTTCTCTTTTCAATGCGAAATCAGATTTATTTTCAAATCGATAATTATAATTACAAGTTGTTGCCTACCGCAAACAAAGATATCTACTCTAATATCTACTCTAGAAACAAGGATGCTAACCTACATACCGCAACACTTGATTTTTTTTAATTTTTTTTTTTTTTTTTTTTTTTTTTTTTTTTTTTTTTTTAAAGATCGTCATCACTGCAAAACACCAACAAACCTCACATATTTCGAAGACCTACGTCAAAGTACAGAGGGTGATAGATGATCAATCCTATTAGTAATAATATACATTGCTTGAACACAATGAAATTTAGTAGACCCTTTAGAGACCATAACATTCATCAGCGAGGCCTTCTGTGCTACCATCCTACTTCCGAATAGTATTACACAAACAAAAACGTTTAAAGCAACAAAGACGAAAGTAGTGTACCTTAGGCTTCACAAATGACAGCACACGGTGCAAGAAGAGCGTCAGCTCATCGACAGATAAACAGGCATCGAACATGTTGTGTACAGTTTTTTGGTTACAGTAAAACTGTGTACGTGCAGCGCAATGATTGCAAACTCTTCTATTGCACCTCAACAAGAGACTCTTTTGACTAGTCATCACAATGCAGGAAAATGCGACGGGCCTGACAGATACGCATACATCGAACATCATATTTCTACACATTTTTCTGATTACCATACAAGTGCAATGTACCATTCAACTAGCCCTTCGGACACTACAAAGACCGTTGCTTGGACTCACAGTTGCTATCTGGTGGTGGTTGGTAGCTGGGCAGAGATGCTGCCCAGCCAGGTCTGGCCCCTGTGAGAAATGTTGGAACTCCAAGAGCAGCTTGACCACCACCGTGGTCGGGCCGTGGGCCCACTGACAGGTATACTGCCTTTGTTCTCATGCCGCCCCAGCCCTTGTGCTGGGTGCCCGGCACTCGGCAGACTGTATCAAGGCTCCGTCGCTAACGGACGCATGTCGGACGTCTCAGAGGGCTACCGTTAGTAGGCTCCGCATGATTGCAAGACAGTGATCACGGATGGCAAAACATGAGGAAACTACTAGTGGTAGCCCTCTGAGACGTCCGACATGCGTCCGTTAGCGACGGAGCCTGGATACAGTCTGCCGAGTGCGGGACACCCAGCACAAGGGCTGGGGCGGCATCGGAACAAAGGCAGTATACATGTCAGTGGGCCCACGGCCCGATCACAGTGGTGGTCAAGCTGCTCTTGGGGTTCCAACATTTCTCACAGGGGGCAGACCTGGCTGGGAAGCATCTCCGCCCAGCTGCCAACCACCACCAGATGGCAACTGTGAGTCCAAACAACCATTATCATCCTATCGGACAGAGGAACTAGCTAGATTTAATGCACACGAGTCAATGTTCGATGGTCTTATCAAGCCAATTAGCAAGTACAAAAGCGGTTCTCTAAGGAATTTGTTAGATGAGACCACATGGATGGGATAGACAAACTGTACAGGGCTTAACTTTGTACGTAATGGCTATCCTCATTTAAAACATTCAGTCTTGTAGATGGTCAAAACCACGGTCCATTTGGTAATTGTATATTATAGTCTCCAGCCTGGTGATGCAATTTTCTCGACCAAACGAAGAAAGTCTCCTGCAAACGGCTGTCTGGATACTTCATAAAATTGATGAGGTGATTAACGGTAATTTTTACACCAGAACTCATGATTTGACAGATACATTTATTATATAGTTTTAGTCGGAAATTCGATGTTAACCACGTTAAACAATCGATTCCTACTGTTATCATTGTCCACATATAAAATGCTGTTCCCTGTACAGCTTCCTTCCATGCAAAACTCATGGGTGGGTACTAAGTGCTTGCACATTTCCAGTTTTTTAAAAATCCCTGTGAAATCTTGTGTGGTGCCCAAATCAAGGAGATAGAAGTCATCTACACAAAGCTGTTGTAGTATAGATGGGAGCTCCTCCATTACATGTTTGATGTTATCAGTCATTATTCCTGGTAATTGTTGAGCTGTAACGACTCTGATTTAGTGAGGGATTGCTTAGAGAAAAACCTTGGATTGGTCCGCTGTGGTTGGCTGGATCACATGTGTTAAAAGCGCACACAAAGGAAAGGGGGACCAGATGCGCGCGCATGGGGACGGGAAGTTCTGCGCCAAGAGGTCTGGCTGGAGGGCAATGAGTGACGTGATAAAGCTGCTGTGACGTATAGGGGCTTCGCACTGGTACGACTGGGCAGACGGATGTGCTGGATGGTTTGCACGTCGTACATGGCGCAGTATGCAGGCTGATTGCCGCGGAACTGGAGGACGCCGTGGGCGGCCAGCGCTCTGTTGATGTTAGACGTGTCATGTGGCTGATTTGGGCAAGTCACTCTCTCATAGAAGCGTGGGCGTTGGTCTGCATTTCTGCTGGTTTGGAGTTTCCACATCTATTAGAATTAACGGTGAACCACCTCTGTAATAGTCGCTAACTAATGCGACCGAAATACATTTGAACATTCGAGGTTCGCCTTACCGTCTCTTCTGATTCAGGTGTGACTCGGTGTTGTAGTGCTGACATGTAATACGTTACTTTGATAAAGGTACACACTGTGAAGCCGACCTCGTGCAATATTGGTTGTTTATTAAGGTCCGATGTGGTTTTTGTATTAATTGTTATCAAAACACTGTTTTAATATTCCCTGCTGGTTTGATTGTGTAGTTTCCGTTAAGTTAGTCTCCACCAACGGAGTGTTGATGTTTGCTTGTTGTGCTTCACCTGTTTGTAACAGTAGTTTGTGTGTTACAGAGGCAGTATTTTGGTTGTAACAAGACGAGTTCATAACTGTGTATTATGTAACCTGCCAATGGCAACGGATGCTGATATGTTAAAATATTTTCGTAATGATGCCATTATATATTAAACGGTTTTTATTTACCTGAATTGTAATAGTTTAGTGTATCACAAGTGGTCTATTCTGCTATATGTATATGCACCTGCTTGTACTGTAAGAAAAAGATTGAATTTTTTTTTTCTGTAAATATTGAGAGGAGTGAGAGAGAAAAGCATTACCTTCCTTGTGGCTTGGCTGAAGTTTGGTTAAATGATTGATTAGTATATTGACATTTATGAAGGAGCAATTAATTTGATTTACTAGATTTATTTTAAAGTTCCTTAAAATTTCTTATTTAGGGCCGTGGCCGTTTTTACCCGTTTTAAGATATTTTATATATATGTATATACTACTATGTCATTACCAGTGATTTTGGATATCCCGGATTTCAATTTGTCATTTATCGTGCAGATAGACGCCTCTAATGTCGGAGTAGCTGCTGTTTTATTGCAGGAACAGGTAGGTGAAAGGAGGCCTCTTGCATACTAATCACGGGCATTATCAGTCACTGAAGCCAAGTACTCAGTCTATGAATTAAAAGACCTGGCAGTTCTTGTTGCTCTCGAAAAGTTCAAATTTTACCTGGAACATGCCCAGTTTAGGCTTGAAACCGATAATCAGGCACTCAGTTGGTTTCTAGCCCGCCTGTTGGGCAGTCAGAATTTCTGCATTTCAGTTTGATGTTGTGCATATTGGGGGGGGGGGGGGCAGAACCAAGTAGCTGATGCCTTAAGCCGGATGTTCCAGGAGGAGAAGGGCGATGTGAGTGACTCACGATCACTGTGTGAAACGGAGCGACTATGGCCATATTAACTTAAATTCCTTCGCTCTTCACTGACCTTGGGGAGGAGCAGCGCCGAGATCTTGAGCTGCAACGTTTGCATGATAGACTGGGTGCGGGGGGAAAGTATACCAGGGTACTCAACATAAGGGTCTGTTGTGCTATCAAGTCAGGAGTGACGATCGACCTAAGTTATGTGTGCCATCAAGATTGGTTTCTGCTGTTTTTATTTTCATCAGTCCCTGTGTGGAGGCCATTTAGGGTATCATAAAACCAGGCTGAAGGTCAGGGAACAGCTGACTTGGAAAGATCTGGATAGAGATATACGTCATCTGGTGAGGGACTGAGAGACTTGTTGCAGGGCTAAACCGAAGTTAGGACCGAGTGTGGGTTTGTTAGAATCAACACACGAATACCTGCAAATGGACAAACTCTTCATTGATTATTTGGGGCCCTTGCCCCGCACCAAGCGTGCTAAGCATTTCATATTGGTGGTCATTGATGCTTTCACAAGGTTTGTGTGGTTGGTCCCCAGTAGTAGTATTACAGCAGGTATAAGGGTGCAACATTTGGAGAGGATTTTTGCCAGTTTTGGGTTCCCTACAGCTTTTGTCAGTGACAATGCGCAGGCATTTACGTCCAAAGAGTTTCGAAAATTTTGTTTTAATCTTGGAGTGAGCCATATTACCACAACGCCCTACTATCCGCAACCCTCATTTGCGGAAAGATTTAATCACAACCTTAAGGGTGCTCTTATTGTCTACCATTCCACCTCACAGAAGAGATGGGATTCATCTTTCGATTGGTTGGCGTTTGCCTCTAATATTGCCAATCATGAAGTGCATAAGACCACTCCGGCCAAATTAATGTTTTCTTTTACTGTGAACTCTACCTTGTCTAACATTTGGTCAATCACTGATTTGTTACCTGAGCAGTGCGATCATGAGCAAATTAAGCGCATCTGGGAGGCAGCAAAGAGAAATATTAAGCTTGCACATCACCGCCAAAAGATGACATACGACAGGGGTAGATGGGCTGTTAGTATTGCAGTAGGGGATAAAGTTTCCCTGCAGAACTACCGTGGGCAAGGTCATGGGAGCCATTGCATTGCTAGTAAGTTGTTTTCTAGGTTTGTAGGCCCTCTTTGGGTTTTGAAAAGACTGTCACCAGTGAACTTCTTGCTCCGTGATATGAATCCTGGAAAGAAAACCAGAGCTCACCTGAACCAGATTAAGAGAGATGGTACGATGGAAGCGTCAGGTCATCCTAATAAGGATATGACAGCGTTTTCCCATACAGTACCGCTTTAAGGGAAGGGTGGAGAAGTTGAGCCGTAACGTCTCTGATTTAGTGACGGTTGCTTCGAGGAAAACTTTGGACCGGTCGCGGTATGGTTAGCTGGATCATGTGTTAAGAGCGCGCAAAGAGTAAGGAAAGGATGAGCAGACGCATGCGCATGGGGACGGGAAGTTCTGCGCCAAGAGGTCTGGCTGGAGGGCAGTGAGTGACGTGATAAAGCTGCTGTGACGTGTAGGGGCTTCGCACTGGTACGACTAGGCAGACGGATGTGCTGGACGGTTTGCACTAGAGCTCTGCAATTCGATGAAAACAACCACTCGAGCCTTTCCCGTTTCGTGCCGCTGCTCGACGGCTGGGGTAGGCCCACGCTGCGACACGGCTGCAGCCGTCTGATGCCCCACGTAGCCGGTCGCCCTCCGCCTCTCGGTAACCGACGGAACTCTCGAGCACTGCTCGAGCGCGCTCGTAGTCTCGGCCGGTGACAGCGCGACCGCCGCGCTCTCAACATTGTGGAATCGCATTAGAAACCGACCTGGCTCTGAGTAGCGCAGACAGCGTTATGGATCAACGAACAATAGGTCGTAAAGGCTCCATTCATGAAACAAAAAGAAGTATTGTGGAGAGAATTAGGAGCGGCTCGTTAGTCCTGAAGAAGAAAGACATGTCGGAAGAGGAGTCGAAAAGTGAAGCTTGGAAATCTTTTGCACTTGTAGTGGATCCTGTCACACAGGTTTCTGCTGGTTTCGTGCAATGTACCACAAGCGATACTATACTTTCGTACCAGTCAAGCACAATAGGTATGATTCGGCACTGCAAAAGTAAATGCGGAGCAGGATTACACCGACCACTTGCAGTACCAAGTAGCATAAAGAAAGTTCTTGTTGATAGGTTGGTCGATATGGGCGGAATAAATTTGCTACCATTAAATACTTGTAGTAAGATTGGCTTCAAGAATTATTCGCAGGAGCTCATCAATGTTCGCGCCACGTGTGGCAAAGTCAATATAGAAGAAGTTCTTCCGCACCCTACCACTGTATCGCGGCATATTAAAGAAAAGGCCGACAAAATACGGGCGACAATGGTGCCCAAGCTAATATGTGCTTTAAAGAACAAAATGTGCTCTTTAAACGCTGGTCTGTGGTCTGATAACTACAAGGAGATACGCTGCACATAACACACGATTAGACTACTGTATTACCGTTTGTCTACCAAAAGGAAGAAAATACTATATAAAGAAATTACAGTTTTTAACGTTGCAGTTACTGGAAGACATGATCACCTCAATGGTCGAAACTCCAGTAGTTTGCGAAATATTTAAAAATTTTCTTCTTGAGACAGGTCTTGTTGAATTTTATACTTTCTATGCGTTTTACCATTTTTATTTTAAGTCGTATGTATTCCAGAAAATTCCCCATGTCACATACAATAATGGGGAATTTTCTGGAATACATACGACTTAAAATAAAAATGGTTAAACTCATAGAAAGTATATTTAAAAATGTTTAATGTTTGTAAAGTTCATGGGAAAACTGTGGGATCATCATTCCCTAAACTTACAACTATCAAACATCAAATGTGACATATACAATTGTAGTATTGGTGTTATAGAACTGGTAGTAAACAACGATAGACATTTGTAAAAGAAATAAGTAAGTTCTTAATATGAAGCGGTGGTCTCTCATCTCTGATATACATTAATGACTTGCCATTCTACACTGATGAAGATTAGTTCTTTTTACTGATGATATAGTAATCACATCCAAAAACGAGAATTAACTGATGTAATCGTAAATAATGTCTTTCACAAAATTATTAAGTGGTTCTAAGCAAACGGACTCTCATTAACTTTTGATAAAACACAGTATATACGGTTCCGTAGAGTAAATAGCACAACTCCAGTAATAAATATAGACTTTCAACAAAAGTCTGTAGCTAAGGTTTTTCGAAATTATTCGTTCGTTTTGAAGGGAAACCAGAGTTTTTCAAAATTTTTAGATGTGTGACTTAATGAGAGATTAAACTTGAAGCAACACATTGACTGCCTGCTAAAACGTTTGGTTTCAGCTACGTATGCTGTTAGGGTTTTAGCAAATTTTGGCGACAAGAATCTCAGTAAAACAGTTTACTACGTCTATTTTCATTTACTGCTTTCGTATGGCATCATATACTGAGGTAATTCACTATTGAGTAAAAAAGTATTCATTGCACAAAATCGTGTAATCAGAATAATTACTGGAGCGCGTCCAAGATCGTTCTGGAGACATCTATTTAAGAATTTACGTATTCTCACAGTTACTTCAGAGTATATATATTCACTTATGAAATTTGTTGTTAATTATCCAACCCAGTTCACACACATGTTCACATGTTTGTAAATCTATCGGACTATACTGCTTGGTTATTAGTCCGTAGCTTGCAAACAATTTAAACTAAGGTAAACTAACCTAAGGATAACACAGACACCCATGCCTGAGAGGGGACCAGAACCCCAGATGGCGAACGGCCGTGCGCATCCCGCATGGCTAATCCGCCGCGGCAAACCCAGTTCAAAAGTAATAGCAGTGAGCATAGGTATAAAACCAGGAGAAAGGATGATATTACTATGCAGGGTTAAATCTCACTTTGTCACAGAAATGGGTGAGTTATGCTGCCACAAAAGTCTTCGGTCACCTACCAAACAGCAGCAAAACCTGACAGATAGCTAACTAGCATTTAAAAATTTATTAAAAGAATAACTGAATAACTACTCCTTCTACTCAATTGATGAATTTTTAGATATAAATTAGTGAAACTAAAAATAAAAAATAATAATAAAAAGAAAAAGAAAAATAATACAAAATATATTTGTGTCACATAACATTTTGTGTAATGTAATATCTTATACAGACACCTTTTATTACACTAACAAGTTACACATTATTACGAAGTGTCGTATTCATGATCTATGGAACAAGTATTAATGTAAGCAGTGTGACGCGGTGCAGCTCGCCGGCAGTGAATCCGCCGGTTACCGGCGACCGACCGAGCGTTCGGCGCGCTCGGCCGAGCGCTGGCGATCGGTTGCCCGCAACCGGTTAAAGAGGACGCTCGGCCGCGTACTCCCGAGAGCCACAGGGGCGAGCGGGACTCGCCGGTAAAAATCGGACGTAATGCAGACCTCTAGTTTGCACGTCGTACGTGGCGCAGTATGCAGGCTGACTGCCGCGGAACTGGAGGACGCCGTGGGCGGCCAGCGCTCTGTTGATGTTAGACGTGTCATGTGGCTGATATTGGGCGAGTCACTCTCTCCTAGAAGCGTGGGCGCTGGTCTGCATTTCTGCTGGTTTGGAGTTTCCGCAGCTATTAGAATTAACGGTGAGCCACCTCTGTAATAGTCGCTAACTAATGCGACCGAAATACATTTGAACATTCGAGGTTCGCCTTACCGTCTCTTCTGATTCAGGTGTGACTCGGTGTTGTAGTGCTGACATGTAATACGTTACTTTGATAAAGGTACACACTGTGAAGCCGACCTCGTGCAATATTGGTTGTTTATTAAGGTCCGATGTGGTTTTTTTTATTAATTGTTATCAAAACACTGTTTTAATATTCCCTGCTGGTTTGATCGTGTAGTTTCCGTTAAGTTAGTCTCCACCAACGGAGTGTTGATGTTTGCTTGTTGTGCTTCACCTGTTTGTAACAGTAGTTTGTGTGTTACAGAGGTAGTATTTTGGTTGTGACGAGACGAGTTCATAACTGTGTATTATGTAACCTGCCAATGGCAACGGATGCTGATATGTTAAAATATTTTCGTAATGATGCCATTATATATTAAAAGATTTTTATTTACCTGAATTGTAGTGCATCATAAGCGGCCTCTTCTGCTATATGTACATTCACCTGCTGGTACTGTAAGAAAAAGATTGAAAACTTTTTTTTTTTTTTTTTTTTTTTTTTTTTTTTTTTTTTTTTTTTTTTTTTTTGTAAATATTGAGAGGAGTGAGAGAGAAAAGCATTACCTCCCTTGTGGCTTGGATGAAGTTTGGTTAAATGATTGATTAGTATATTGACATTTCTGAAGGAACAGTTAATTTGATTTACTAGATTTATTTTAAAGTTCCTTAAAATTTCTTATTTCACAAGGTGTTAGGACCGTGGCCGTTTTTAACCCTTTTAGACATTTTATATATATGTATATATTACTATGTCATTACCAGTGGTCTATGTTGTAAATTTATGAAGATTTAAATAAAACTTGTCGAACAATGTGTCCTCTCATGGGCTAGTGGCTTCCACTTCAGCAGTATTGTAATCTGCTAATAAAGTAACCTTGCTAAAACACTGTTATATTTCAATTTTACTGTCCAAAGTACAGTTACTTGTTGTCATTCGTCTTGAGTGTCATTGTCTTACTAAGTGCAAATAGATGTCTGATGTCCTTCCGGGAAGTCCACTATTGTATTGTTCTTCCTGTCCTATTGTTCAAAGGTAGAGGGGTGGGGGTAGTGGTACCTGCCGACTATCACAAACAAAAGATGGGCAGCGCGATTGTTAGTGTTGCCGTTCACCTGAATATCAGTACCCCGCCCCCCACAAAAAAGTGTACTTTTTCGTATCAGGTGTATTGTGCTGCCTTCTACTGTCAGGTACTCCACATCAGTCACCTCATAGTCATTAGACATCATGAGAGAGCAGAATGGGATGCTCCGCGAAAATCATGCACTTCAGGTGATTAGGTGTCACCTGCGTCAGTAGTGTGTAGGCGAGATTTCCAAATCTCTAAAGACCTCTAGGTTCACTGTTTCTGATGTGATAGTGAAGTGGAAATGTGAAGGGTCACATACAGCACGAAAGGGTACAAGTCAACCATGTCTGTTGACTGACAGAGACCACCAACAGTTGTAGAGGGTCATACAGTGTTATAGGCAGGCACCCATCCAGACCATCACACAGGAATTCCAAACTGCATCAGGATCCTCTCCAAGTACTATGAAAATTAGGCTGGAGGTGAGAACTTGGATTTCATGGTCGAGCGGGTGCCCATAAGGCACACATCATTAACGTCAATGCCAAACGACGCCTCGTTTTGTGTAAGGAATGAAAACATTCCGATTTAACAGTGGAAATACGTTGGGTGGAGTGACGAATCACGGTGCACAATATGGCAATCCAATGGCATGGTGTGTGTAACGTTGTGTGGAGTGACGAATCACGGTACACAATGTGGCGATCTAATGGCATGGTGTGTGTATGGCGAATGCCTGGTGAACATCATCTGTCAGTGTGTGTAGTACCAACAATTAAATTCGGAGGCAGTAGTGTTACGGTGTGATCATGTTTTTCTTGGAGGGGTTTGAACCCCTTGTTGTTTTGCGTAGCACTATCACAGCACAGGCCTAATATGATGTTTTAAGCACCTTCTTGCTTCCTACTGTTGAAGAGCAATTCTGGGATGGCGATTGCATCAAACACGATCGAGCACCTGTTCATAACGTACATGCTGTGGTGAGGTGATTACACGACAATAACATTTCTGTAATGTACTGGCCTGCACAGATTAGTGACACCTATGGGATGTTTTGGAACGCCGAATTCGTGCCAGGTCTCATCGACCTACATCGATACTTCTTCTCAGTGCAGCACTCCGTAAAGAATGGGCTTCCATTCTCCAAGAAACCTTCTGGCACCTGATTGAACGTATGCCTGCGAGAGTAGACGCAGTTATCAAGTCTAAGGGTGGGATATCACCATATTAAATTCCAGCATTACCGATGGAGAGCGTCAGGAATTCGTAAGTCATTTGCAGCCAGATCCGGCTACTCATTGATCACATAGAGCAGAATTAGCCAACACTTACACAAGAAGCTCGACGTAAGTACGGGAAAGCATAAAATTGTACAATTATCCATGTACCCTTTTCTGTACGTTTCCTATTGTATATTTAAGGCATTTTACTAAACCCCGTAGCGAGCCGTGGAGTCTGGCTGTGAAAAAGCAGGTGCGCACTGGCCGACTCCACACAGCCGCTGCGCGGCGTCCCGTCTAGCACTCCAGCTGTTTGCTACACGACGTCGCCAGAACGCCTGTGTTGTCAAACGGAAAGCAGAGGTCTGCATTTGTTCTGAGACAGGTTACAACGTCCAAAAAATTACGACAGAAAGATCTAGTTCAAGCTTTGACGTAGTTGAGTCACGATTTAGGATGTATTTTAATTACGTACCAAGTTAGCTGTGTATTGGTCTGGTGTCGTCTATACAAGTGACTATACAATAAAAAGCAAATCCTTGCCGTGGCACGATCGGGGAAAAACCTTGAGTGATTTGTTGTGCGTATCTTATTGTTTGATGGACATATGGTCACACTCATTAGGCATTTGCAGCGCGAAATGTGGAACATAGTTTCCAATACTAATGTTTTATAATCCCGTGAACTTTCTGGTCGGCTAAAGTCCCGGCATATGTTAGCTCCGCGAGCGAGATTCTGAAGCCCTGTAATTGGTTTTGGAGTGTGGATGGTAGATTAAATTACACCCTCTAACCAAGGTGTAAGTTTAAGTGTGGTTTACTATTTTATCCATAGGTTGTTGTAACTCCGACCGAGGTTATGAGTCGCAAGTAATTTGATTTTTAGGCCGGAATCCGATACTGGGGCTATTTACAGAGATTACAGACTTAAACACTGTGTATATCGCCTGCAAGCTAGGTAACTGATTGCGTATATCTTTGCGCGCAAGTAAAGTTAATGAGTTGAAACCATGTGTTTACACAAAAATTTACACATAAATGGATAAATGGGTTTAGCAGTACACAACGACGCTTTCTCTTTCTTTGAGTGACGAATGACGTTAATGATCAACGAACGGACAGTGGGGCGCGAACACGCCAACTGAAGAGGCTGAGGGGTTTTTTTTCTTTTCTTTTTTTTTTTTTTTTTTTTTTTTTTGCATCGCAACACAATTTTGTGTTTTCGTTTCAATAGCGTAGGGGCGTACCGTTAGTTCGGGGAAAAGAATTTGCTGGCCCTCGTTCTCTCACCTTTCGTGTAGCTGTAATTGAATTGATTATGAATAAATCTGCGATACGATAAACCAAATCCCTCGTACCCGAATTCTGTAGCTGATTATATTAACAGTTAAATTTGTGACAAATTCAAGAATAAAGCTATGAAAGTATTTCAATTTATCCTCTTAGATTGATAGGGAGAAACTGCTGGGAGGTGTAAAAAGTTTTAAAATTTGCATTTAACATGTCAGCGGGGAACAGTTTACATTAGGGGTTAAAGGAATGTAGGCCTAACGTTTCATTACGATAACTTAATGGAGACAAAGACATATTTAGTTGTAATAACTAAAGAATAGGTTTAGATGAAGACTGCCAATATTAAAAAGATTTAATATTAGGAAGTAAAAGTTCCTGAGCCAGAGAGATTGAGAGCCAATGAGGTTATAATAAAGAGAGGTGGCGTTACCTATGCTGAGAACAGGCAGGGGTTGAAGCCAGGGGGCCGTGCTTTTGTGAGCAAAACAAGGTTGTCTCACTTAAAATACTGTGTGAATATTTCCCTTTTATACGTAAAGCCACTAAATTGGTGGTCACGTAGGAGTATTTACTTAGATATTACATTTCAACGACTAGAACTACTTTACCACACAGTACCAATGTTTTGGGCACAAATAAATGCCGGAGTGCACAGTTTGCTGGCTTCACTTTTTCAGTGTTATGGCATCTCCAGAGATTCTAACCTCCTTGTTGAGAGCGCATTAGTCTCGCATGTTATTATCTCCAAAACAAACGACGCACAGTAACAGCACCTCCTTGATAACAGCCAAGCTCTTTGATAACAGCTGTTGCGAGCTCCAAGGTCGATGAAATTTAATATAATGTTTTGAACTGACACGCTCCATGCGCCTCAGTTTAGCACAAGAATGAAGTTTATCCTATTAGTTTTACCTTTGGATTGAATATTTGATAATAATAATAATTTCGTGTGGTTCATTAGTGTTGAGAGATTACGATACGCTTACTGTGAGAATATTAGAGCTGTCGCAAGTACGAATACTGCGGACTGTTATTCATATTATCAAACATTTTATGCTCTTATGCTTTACGTACTTGTAGGAAAACTCTGTGTGTTGTGGTCTTCAGTCCGGAGACTGGTTTGATGCAGCTCTCCACAATACCCTATCCTGAGCAAGCCTCTTCATCTCCACATAAGAACGGCAACCTACGTCTGTCTGAATCTGCTTACTGTATCGATTTCTTGGTCTTCCTCTGCGATTTTTTCCCCACACACTTCCCTCCAACGCTAAATTCACAATTCCTTGATGTCTAAGAATGTGTCCTACCAATCTATCCCTTCTTTTAGTCAAGGTATGCCAGAAATTTCTTTTCTCCCAAATTCTGTTCAGTACCTCCTCATTAGTTACGTGATCCACCCACCTAATCTTCAGCATTCTTCTGTAACACCATATTTCAAAAGCCTCTTCCTGTCCGCACTGTCTATCGTCCATGTTTCACTTCCATACTAGGCAACACTCCATTCAAATGCCTTCAGAAAGGACTTCCTTAGGCTTAAATCAATATTCGATGTTAACAAATTTCTCTTTTTCAAGAACGCTTTTCTACCCATTGCCATTCTGCATTTTATATCCTCCGTACTGCGACAATCATTTGTTATTTTACTGCCCAAGTAACAAAAATTCATCTACTTCCTATATTGCTTCGTTTCCCAATATAATTCCTTCAGCATCACCTGATTTTCTTACACTGCACTCCATTATCCTAGTTTTGCTCTTGTTAATGTTCATCTTATATGCACCTTTCAGCACACTGTCCATTCCGTTCAATTGCTCTTCCAGGTCCTTTGCTATATCTGACAGAATTACTATGTCGTCGGCAAAACGCAATGTTTTTAATTCTTCACCCTGAACTTTAATTCCTTCTCCGAATTTCTCCTTGCTTTCCTTTATAGCTTGCTCAATGTACAAATTGAATAACAATGGAGAAAGACTACAACCCTGTCTTACTCCCTTTCCAACCACTGCATCTCTTTCATACCCTGCAACTCTGACAACCGCTGTCTGGTTTTTGTACAAGTTGTAAATAACCTTACGCTCCCTATATTTTACTCCTGCTTGCTTCAGAACTTGAAAGAGTTTATTCCAATCAACATTGTCAAAAGCCTTCTTCAAATCTACTAAAGCTAGAAATGTAGGTTTGCCTTTTCTTAATCTATCTTCTAGGATAAGCCGTAAAGTGAGTATTGCCTCCCGTGTTCCTACATTTCTCCTGAACCCAAACTGATCTTCCCCGAGGTCGGCTTCTACCAGCTTTTCCATCCTTCTGTATATAATTCGTGTTAATATTTTGCAACCATGACTTATTAAACTCTATACAAGCTTAATACTTTGCTCTTGCTTGTGAATACTCAATGTCGTTAATGTGATAGTTGTGTTCTTTGGTTCGTGGTGTTCACGTGTCTCACACAAAAAACCCTGTGCGTGTGCCTTGGTGGCTCTTAGTTGGTGTTATTAGACATTGTGAACCTTTATGCGTTTTGTAGAGTATCAGTAATGATTGGCACTCGCATGCAGTAGAGCTGGCAGTATT
The DNA here is from genome assembly GCA_026315105.1 of Locusta migratoria. Taxonomy (NCBI): domain Eukaryota; kingdom Metazoa; phylum Arthropoda; class Insecta; order Orthoptera; family Acrididae; genus Locusta; species Locusta migratoria. The sequence goes on from CM048744.1 coordinate 600,004,894, forward strand.
ACTATTGGTAGTCTACATTTACTTGCGAAGGTAACATTGTCTCGTACAATACGTTTGGGACCTACGAAGAAAGAGCGCACTACACGATCCTTCTGCGTTCTCTTACCATACATCTCCACCACCTCATTCTCCATCTCCTCATCGCGGTCTTCCTCTTCATCTACTCCTCTACGTCAGTTTCCTCCCTCCTCCTCCTCTTAGAACTCTTAAGTCTGATTAAGTGTTATGTTCAAAATCATATATCATATATACGAAAGTTCTCTACCGAATGCTTTGAAAGATTGACACAACGTTTAAATCTTATACGCGCGTGAGTGTATGTGCCATTTTTTTTTTAAATATATGCCTTGACGCTGTAATGACATCGCGATCGCTAACTGCCGTGTCTTGCCCTTTATTCACATGAAGTGTTAAGTGCCATCGACAAGGGATCTCAAATCGATTCCATATTTCTGAATTTCAGGAAGGCTTTTGACACTGTACCCCACAAGTGGCTTCTTATGAAATTGCGTGCTTATGGAATATCTCCCCAATTGTGCGGTTGGATTCACGATTTCCTATCAGAAAGAACACAGTTCGTTGTAATTGAAGGTACGTCATCGAGTAAAACAGAAGTGATATCTGGCGTTCCACACGGAAGCGTTATAGGTCCCCTACTCTTCCTCGTGTTTATAAACGATTTAGGAGACAATCTGAATAGCTCCCTTAGACTGTTCGCGGATGATGCTGTCGTTTATCGGTTAGTGAAGTCAACAGAGGATCAAAAGCAACTGCAAAGCGATTAAGACAAAATTTCTGCATGGTGCGAAAACTGGCAATTGACTCTACATAAAGAAAAGTGTGAAGTAATACACATGACCACTAAAAGATATCCGCTGAATTTCAATTACGCGATAAATCAGTCAAACATTAAGGTCGTAGCTTCTACCAAATACCTAGGAGTTACAATTACGAACAACTTTGACCGGAGAGAACACATAGAAAATATAGTGGGGAAGGCGAACCAAAGGTTACGTTTCATCGGCAGAACGCTTCGAAGATGCACCAGCTCCACCAAAGAGACTGGCTACATCACACTTGTGCGTCCTCTCCTGGAGTATTGTTGCCCCTTGTGGGACCCTCACCTGGTGGGACTGACGGAAGACATTGAGAAGGTTCAGAGAAGGGCAGGTCGTTTTGTTCTATCACGTTACGGGGGGGGGGGGGGAAAGCGTCACGGAAATGTTGTACGAATTGGGGTGGAAATTATTAAAAGAAAGACGTTATTCATTGCGGCGTGATCTGTTTACGAAGTTTCAATCACCGACTTTTAGTTCTGAATGTGAAAATATTTTGCTAGCACCCACCTACTTAGGGAGACATGACCATCCCAATAAAATAAGAGAAATCAGATCGAAAACGGAACGATTTAGATGTTCTTTCTTCCCGCGCGCCACTAGAAAATGGAACGGTAGAGAAAAGTATTGAAAGTGGTTAATGAACCCTCTGCCAGGCACTCGAATGTGATTTGCAGAGTATCGATGTAGATGTAGATACAGTGACAGGGTAATTCAGATCGCAATAATCTGTCCGGTCTACAGATAGAACAGTACGTGTTACGAGTATTTCTCGATTATCATCGTATCCCGCTGTCCGGACAATCGATGGCGACTGCCCGTTGCGGCTCGCAGCAGTCGAAGAAAGACAGATCAGACGACCTCGAGCGTTAACCCCGAGAGCTCAGCGCAGACGTAAAATACGGATCCGCGGGCGGTGCCAATAAAGACGAGGCGGTCGCTCGCCGGGTGTTGGCGCTGAGCTCTCCATCGGCTTTGTTTACGGCTGCTGCTGCTCGGTGCGAGTCATGAGCGCGGCCGCGAGCACGCATTGTCTGGCCGTGCCCCCTGCCGTATATCACGGCGCCCACCGCGTCTCCATCTGGGGACGCCTGTCACTGCTCGCGGAATCAACACTGTCTTCCACTTAGCGTCTGACAGGCGATGTACACCGCCACAGCCAAGACCACAATTTATAAGCCAACGGAGAATGACGAATGGAAGTTTCACTCGTCGTTAATGGCTGTTTCATTGGGAAATTTGCCTGCACGCGACATCTACATCTACATACATACTCCGCAAGTCACCGTAAGGTGCGTGGCGGAGGTTACACTGTACCAGTGCTAGGCATTTCCTTTCGTATTCCACTCCCAAATAGAACGAGGAAAAAAAGAATGCTTATATGCTTCAGTACGACCACTAATTTCCCTTATCTTGTCTTTGTGATCACTACGTGAAATATAAGTAGGTGGCAGCAAGATCGTACTACACTCAGCTTCAAATTCCGGCCCTCTAAATTTCCTCAACAGAAATTTACTAAATTACCGTCGCCTTTCCTCCAGCGATCTCCAGTTAAGTTCGCGGAGCATTTCCGTGACACTCGCGCATTGGTCGAACCTACCAGTAACAAACCTAGCTGCTCGCCTCTGAACTGCCTCTATGTCTTTCTTTAAACAGATCTCCTACGCCGGCCGCGGTGGACGAGGTGACTGAGGCGCTCCAGTCACGGTCAGCAGGGCCACTACAGTCGGGGGGTTTGAATCCCCCCTCGGGCATGGATATTTGTGCCGTCTTTAGTCTTAGATAGTTCATAATTAGTTTGTAAGCTTAGGTACTGTTGACCCCGTAGTTAAGTCCCATAAGTTGTACAAACATTTGAACATTTAGATCTCCTTCGGGTTCAAATGTTCAAATGATCAAAATATCCACGGGTGTACTGCCGGTCTATAGTGTCCCGTTGGACACTAAAGACCGGCAGTACACCCGTGGATATTTTGATCATCAAATACGCCGGGAGAAACTGAAGAATCACAAATGTTCAAATGTTTGTAAATCTGTCGGACCAAACTGCGGGGTCATTAGTCCGTAGCTTACAAACTACTTAAACTTAGGTAAACTAACCTAAAGACAACACACACACACCCATGCCCCAGGGTGGACTCGAATCTCCACGGCGCTGCTGCGGGTCCTAAACACTTGAGCAATATTCAAGACGTCGTCGTACAAGCGTTTTATACGCGTTCACATTTATAGATCAGCTACATCTTCCCAAAATTGCCCCAATAAACCGAAGTCGGCTGTCCGCCTTACTCACAACTGTCATTACACGTTCGTTCCATTTCATGTCGTTCTACAATATTACGCCTAGATATCTGAACGACGCGACTGCATCAAGAAGCTCACTACTAATGCTGTATTCGAACATTATGGAATTGTTTTTCCTGCTCACCTTACATTTTTCAACGTTGAGAGCTAGCTGCCATTCTTCACACCAACTAGAAATTTTGTCTAAGTCATCGTGTATGCTATTGCAGTCAGTTACAGACGACACCCTCCCATACACCACAGCATCATCAGCAAACAGCCGCAAATTACAAGTTACTCTGTTCTTCAGATCATTTATATAGATAGAAAATATCAGTGGTCCTAGCCGGCCGCGGTGGCCGAGGGGACTGAGGCGCTCCAGTCACGGTCTGCACGGCCACTACGGTCGGGGGTTCGAATCCCCCCTCGGGCATGGATATTTGTGCCGTCCTTAGTATTAGCTAGTTCGTAAGTAGTTTGTAAGTTTAGGGACTGATGACCCCGTAGTTAAGTCCCATAAGCTATACAAACATTTGAACATTTTTTTTTAGTGGTCCTATCACACTCCCTTGTGTCACGCCTGACGATACACTCGTCTCTGATGAACAATCGCCGTGGAGAACAACGTACTGCGTTCTATTACTTAGGAAGTCTTCTAGCCAGTCACAAATCTGTCAACCTATTCCATATGCTCGTATCTTCGTTAGAAGTCTGCTGAGGCACCGCATCAAAGGCCTTTTTGAAATCGAGAAAAACACAATCCGCCTGTTGTCCTTCGTCCATGGCTCGCAAGATGTCATGTCAGAAAATGGCACGCTGAGTTTCACATGAACGATGTTTCCTAAACCCGTGCTGATTCATAGAAAGAAGCTTTTCCGTTTCAAGGAAATTTACAATATTCGAACTGAGAATATGCTCCAAAATTCTACGTGAAACTGATGTCAACGATATTGGCCTGTAATTGTGTGGGTCAGTTCTCTTTCCTTTCTTATAAACGGGAGTCACCTGCGCTTTTTTCCAATCACTATGAACTTTGTGCTGAATTAAAGATTCGCGATAAATGCAAGCTAAGTAGGGGGCCAATGCCGCAGAATACTCTTTGTAAAACCGAACTGGTATTCCATCCGGACCAGCAGACTTTTTTGTATTTAGCTCTCTCAGTTGCTTCTCATTATCAGATTTGTCATTATTAACTGATCACAAGAGCGTGCTGTAAAGAGAGAAACGTAAACCAGATCAACATAATTGTGAGGCATATTTATCACGAAGTTATAATCACAGAGGATAATAATGCGCTGCAGTTGAAGCAGACGTTTCGATATACATTACAAGCTTAAAACGTGCTGTTAATCAATACCGTTGGAATGACGCGCGTATGAGAGAATAAAAATTTTCTGCTGGCTTATGACTCTTGAATTCTGAAATAATTCGAGGGTAAACTGCCGGGTTTCAGTGTCCAGCAGGCACAATATTTCGGCAAAACGACCACGTCAGATGCGCTGATGAACTGATGATGGGAACGTGGTCGTTTGCCGAAATATTCTGCCCGTTGGACACTGATACCCGGCAGTTTACCCTCGAATTATTTTGTTATGAAATACGTTGGCAGAATTTGAAGCATCATACTCTTGATTTTAATACTACGATGGTCGCATTGGATCTCACAGAAACATTTTCCCGGAATAAGCAACTCGCGGCAGTGGAACTAAACTGTCTATTGTCAATTTTCATAAAGTAAATGTGTAAATGCTACTATTATAATACTTACATGTTTTTCCCATCGTTTTGTTTACTTATTCGCTGCAAAAATGAGGTTAATTAAAGCTAACGGTGCAATGTTGATCCTCTATCTCACGAGAGCTCACGACCACCAGTGTCCCTCCTCGTGACGCGACCATTGCCGTATTAACTAAACTATTCACTTAATTTTCAGCGTAGATTCGGTAAGTCCAACGAAGTTTGCTGAAAGTTAATCCAGGGAATTCTGAAACACTGCTGTGGAAGGTCTGTAACAGGTCTTTAACCTTTTCATAGAACTCAAAAAAATTTCACCCAAAAACTACTTTATATGTGGCGGTACGTAGAATTCAGAAGGCATCAAATCTGGGGAGTAAGTTCGTCATTTAGACCCCTTTATTCTAGCCTTTGCCAAAGCACTCTTGTGAGTTCGTTCATTTACCGATGAAAGATACCATTTATTTCCTTAGCATCATCCACCGGTCTCACGTATTTTGTCACTTATATCAATTCTGCAACCTATAAAGAATCGAAAGACTTGGCATATGGGCAAGAAATGAGGGCTGAGCTGTCTTTGTAGCCTTATCGCCTGTTACTCAATCTGTAAATTTGGAAAAGGGTTTACAGTTCACCTTATCGCATCTGTCAAAGCCTATAAATGACTTGGAAAATTAGTTCAACGGAATATATTGTATCTCGAGAAACTGTTATAGAATGAATAGCAACAAAAGTTAAATAAGAGTAATGGAGAGTAGTTGAATTAAATCATGCAATGCCGCGAGAATTAGCAACATTAAGGATAATCAATGACGTTAACTGTTTCGAATAAAATCAACAACAGGAAAAACTGCTCTTCCCTCTTCCGACTTCAATATACGCCGGCCGCGGTGGCCGAGAGGACTGAGGCGCTCCAGTCACGGTCTGCACGGTCACTACGGTCGGGGGTTCGAATCCCCCCTCGGGCATGGATATTTGTGCCGTCCTTAGGATTAGCTAGTTCATAAGTAGTTTGTAAGTTTAGGGACTGATGACCCCGTAGTTAAGTCCCATTAGCTATACAAGCATTTGAACATTTGAACATTTCAATATACCAGCTGGAGTCGTGGTTCACAGGCGTTCGATGCCCGTTTTCAGTTTGATTCTGTTGAAGCTATAAATAAATACAGTGTGAATCACCTAACACTTGCACCGCAGATATCGCGGAAACGGAAAGTGCGATGGATGTGAGGTTTTCACAGAATGGATTGGTAGTCAGGGGCTCGTATTTTTAGCCAACAAACAGATTGTAATATTACTTAGAAAGTATATTTTTATGCAGACATACAGTATTTTAAATGGAACAATGGCTGTTTCTATAATGCACAGGAATTTGCGATACCAGCTGTGTACAAATAATTTTAAATGACATTTTTAGTTTGCAGCTACAATCGTTCAAAGTTTCGGGGGCGGAGGCTGCGACAGCGTAGCAGACTGGCCGAGTAGCTAGCCCCTCGGGCACGGCCCACTGTCTCATGACCTCCAGCGAGTCAGCTACGCTGTCATATCTTCCGCCCCCAAAACTTTGAATAGTTTTAGCTGACAAACTAAACGTGATAAAAATGTCATTCAAAATTCTTTGTACACAGGTGGTGTCGAAAATTCCAGTGCATGATAAAAACAATCATTGTTACATTTGAAAAATCATATGTTTGCATAAAAAATAGACTTTCTAGGTATTTTTACAATCAGTTTATTGGCTAACAATACGAGTCCTTGACTACCAATCCATTCTGTGAAAACCGCACATCAATCGCACTTTCCGTTTTCGCAATATTTGCACTGCAAGTGTGATTCACCCTGTATACAGTGTGAGTCATAAATGAGGAAAAATATTTCGTGCAAATTGTCACACCCTGAGCTACAAACATAAATTCGTTTTCCGCATGTTCCTGTGTCAATAAATGACAATGGAATTGAATGGTAAAAATCTGGAATATGATGTGTGCTTTTGGGCGTTACTGTGCGCTAATATTGGCAGATCGGCAACAGGGCACAACATGCGAGCGTTGTAGGTAGTCTCACGAGAAGGCAAGGCATGCGGCGTCAAGCGACGTTCTGCGTGACACTGCGAGCAATGACAGCGCTCACATTTATCTCGTACCGTTTTCACTGGCCGGTATTGTGCATCGTGGCTAGTTGGAAAAGGAAATAGTCCTCTGTTGCTCTATTGCCGATCTGTCCCCTTGGCCAATGTCTGCACACAGTAACATCCATAACTCCACTTAATATTTCCAGATTTTTACCATTCAGTTACACTGTCGTTTTTGACATTCGGAAAACGAATTTATGTTTGTTGCGCAGTTTGTGACAATTTACAAGAAATATTTTTCCTCATTTATGACTCATCCTCAAAAAATTTGAAAACCATCTAAAAAATCTTCGTCGGGGTTCTCTTGTTGCCACAAAATTCAATGACAGTGAATACATTGTTGGGATCTGCGTTTCTGATACTGCTCTACAAATATTACATAGTACCTCACTGTACAAATAAAATTTAAAAACTAAAAAAAAAAAAAAAAAAAAAAAAAAAAAAAATTGCACATTACAAGCAACGAACAAAGCTTAAAATGCGGTTGAAACTAGCTCTCGGAAATCGAAATGAAGTAACGTTCACTTGGCTCGTTTATGCTATAATTATCATTCTGTACGTTCACTGTTAAGTATCATGTTCTGTAGCCGCAATGTTTACATTTGCGAAACGGCTGTTCACGACATGACACGCCAACGATTTGTATTTAAAGTCGGTTTCTAATGGAGTTTGTGAAAGTACAAGTTTCATGTAGGTTGTCAATAATAATAATTACGTCATTAATGTAGTATTTCAATACAGGGCTGTCGCAAGGCACGTGCGAAACGTGTGGCCGCACGGGGCGGCACTTTCCGAGGGGCGGCAAATCTGCCGCCTCCCCCTTCCTTTTTTTTTTATTTTTGTAGTACAAACTCAACATTCATGCCCAATAGGGGATTCGAAAGCAAACCTCGGAAGGAGCGGCTTCGGGAACTGTGGCAGGACGCTTCGACTACCTGCCGGTCGCCCCTGTTGAACAAGCGGCGGGAGGACGACTAATTTCTTCCTCGCCACTGTGGCAGCACCGTCGTGTTTACGCCAGAGGAACACAGAGGGGGGAAGCAGTCTGGCGTACGCGCCAGTATTGTTATAGAGCGTTGCCAGTCTGTTACGCGCCTTGCGTATACTCACAAATAATATTGCAGAAGACGAAATCTGATTTGGAAATTCAAATGCAATGTTCGATATTGCGATTATGTGTTAAGCCTCAAGCAATTTTGCTTAGCCCTTCAATGGCAGTTTCCGAGTGTTTTATTCTTCCCGCATTATGGATAAAAATGGTTGAACATCACTGGTCAAACATTTCCAACACCTACAATTACTAGAGGTCTTCCGAATGGGTAAATACGCAGCAAGTAATTACAAGTGATAAAGACATTGGTAGTAAGCCTGGCATAAATTGGGTTTCGACAAATTTTTCAAAATTTTTGCTATACTTTTCTGAGTAATAGTCAAACGTTTCGGTTTTTGAGCCATGAAACACCTGTCTGCGCCTGCATGAACAACAATTAAACTCTGACCGGCACTTTTGTTTGACAATACTACTCGCACACTATCACTTTGCCAACATTTATTTACTGTATACGGTTTTCCGTTTAATACATTATCTGTTCACAACAACCGAAAACTGTTTATTTACGTTAATTTGGTAAGTTCATGTTGCGCGGGATTAACCGAGCGGTCTAAGGCGCTGCAGTCGTGGACTAGACCCGGCGGGGATTCAAGTCCTCCCTCCGGCATGAGTGTTTGTTTTTGTCCTTAGGATAATTTAGATTGAGTAGTGTGTGTGTGAGCTTAGTGACTGATGACCTTAGCAGTTAAGTCCCACAAGATTTCACACACATTTGAACATTTTCGTAAATTCACAAGGCTTGTTAAAATTAGCTATATTTCTTCAATCAGGTTTATGTTTGAGCTGGTGCCCAGCGACTGTTTTGTACAAATCTGTAGAGAATGCCACATATCAGTCTCAGTTTTTGTTTTTATTTTCCACATCTACATATATTTCGGGTACTGTGTAGTTATTCTCAATTGTTTGTGTTTACATCTATACCGTCATGCTGAACGTAACTGTCAACCTGGCGGTTTACATGTAAGCACATATTAAAAGCCTTTGAGACTGGCCACTCAGCGGCCGAAACCTAGGTAGATCTGAAAAGTAAAAACAAACATTGCGATTGATTGCTGACATTTCCTATGGATTTGTTTAAATGAAATTCCACAAACGTTTTGAAAAACAGAAAATCGTGGGGTTGGAGGGGGGGGGGCGGAAATTTAGCAGCTCGCACGGGGCGGCACTTAGGCTTGCGGCGGCCCTGTTTCAATATATGATCCATAAATCAATGTTTTGTGCTTCAAAACTGCCATCGAGCACCTCTGATGAATGCAGCTATTCTTAATAAAATTTTAAATGATTAATAATTTCGTCGACAATTCGATTATATTACACAGTATCACATTCTTCCTCTACAACTAAAAGCGACAAAAAATAGGAGAGACTTAGAATGAACACAGTAATGAAAAATTTGTTACTAATGACACAAACCGTTTCATTTTTATTATTTTTTTCATTTATTTTTATTTTCGGGGGCAAGAAAGGGGAAACGAAGGAAAAATTAAGTGTATTAACTTTTTCTTTTATTATTATTATTATTATTATAGGAGATCCTTATACCTAGCAAGCAGCTACACGAGGTACTATCCAATGGATAAGTTCACTTCGCAGATGCAGACAATGCAAAACTTTGGCCATTATTTTTATTCGAAAATATTACATGTTGACACCTCCACTAAAATACTATTTGTCATATTATTTGATCCCGTCTTTAGCCTCCCAAGATTCGATCTAACCTGACGATTTTTTGTAACCAATTAGCACGAGAAAAACGTATAATTATAAATGGAAAGTAACTAGTGCCCAAGATTAATTTCGGCACACACAAGAATTAAACTGAATTGGAACTGTAACTAAACAGTTGCGCACTTACCATGCAATTTTTAAGCGCCTACTAATAAATAATACCGGTAATTTAAAGTGCAATGTATTTGATAGAAAAACGAAAACTGAATCTAAGACGCGAAGCTTATTTACACACGATCATGTTATACAATATGTGGTATCTTTAAACTAGTTTCAGGCTGTTGATTGAAAGAAGCAACAGCTTTTTTAAATGTAGGTATAATTTACTTTGAACACAGTTTTCACTTTTATGTTCGTCGCATACAAATTTGGGTTGTTTATGAAAAACTGAGATGCCATAAACGCATCAACTTTCGTAAGGTTTTCACTACCAGGCTTCACAAAATTCTTTTCCATTGTCACACACAATTGTAAATTGGTTTTCCATCTCAAAAACTTAATTACACACAGAAAAAGTAAGGAAAAATGTACTAACCGTCGCTAACAATCCTATTGACACATAGCTTCATCATGCTCATGGTGCGTCACGTCACTAGAGCTTCACCCAGTGTCAGAGTTTTCGGTCATATGAACTAATCTTGAAATTTAGTGATTTTTTTAAGCTTCAGTTTCAGAAAAAATAACAGATGTTTCGTAGAATAACGACGGAAAATAATATTTGAACATCATAATAATTCAGAATAACAATTCGAGCCATTTTAATGTAGGAAAATAGTCTATTGTGATGCTGGTATTTTATCGAAAACTGACATTTTGAGTCTGTAGCTTTGTACAAAACAGGTTGATTCTTACAAAGAAGAAAACAGTAACCAGCCACTGTTAATAATGCTGTTTATTTAAACAATGTCTCAGTTACCGGTTTCGAACCTAAAAGATCATCATTAGATGGCTGCTCACGTCCAAATGCATTACTTATTGTTCTAGATTTTGTTTTTAACAGACTCTTGTGGCGAAATATTCTTGGGCGGCACTACCATCTGCCACATCCTTCTTGCAACAGACTATGTCAGACGCTCTGTCCATCTGTATTCATACCAAGTCCATATACCATCGCCGTCCCATGCAGCCCTATCTGGCCGTCTTGCTCCGCCATGATCATGTCACTTGTACCGCTCCTTGCGACTGGTCACCAAGATACACTCACAGCCTACGGGAAAATACATCGATACAATCGGAGTTTTATTAAATGCCAAAAATCGCCGAGAATGCCCAAAAACATGTGCAGACTCAACGCAACTCTCTCTCTATTAACTCCTCCAAGTACGGGATAGCTGTCCATCGATTCACGGTCTCTCACTATCCCCTCCTCTTCAATAACCATTCCACTCCGCAATAAAACGCAACCCCTCACCTGTGCACGACTGCACCTATCGATATCTCAAAGACTGCTCCCTCTTCTTTTTTCTGGTGACCTTAGCAACCCTATTTTCATCTCCATCCTCTCCACAGGCTACAATTCTCAACTACGTAAAATAAAATTTTTTTCTAAAACAACACATCCCCCCCCATTCATGCCACTCCATCTGAATCACCTCAGTGTTCAACAAGGCTTTTGAGTCCATCCTCTTCTGACACATCCATCAAAACTTGAAACAAAACAATCTTCTCCCCGTTAACGAGTGTGGTTTTCGTCTCAACTTCTGATGACCAATTCATACACCTCGTTCATCTGCGGTTTCGCCAGCTCAACTCCCGGAATTCCACTACTTTTGGTTCCCTCGGCCCAGAGAAAGCTTATGGCCGTGTTTGGCATTCTGGTCCCGTATTAAAATTTGAGATGTATACACTTTCAGTTAATTATCTCCGCCTTACGACCCCTTCCTCTATACTCGCCCATCCTTTTTCACAAACAATACCAGTTACAGTATCTTCCAGCCCGCTGCAGGAGTGTCCCAGGGCTCCGTCCTCTCCTCTACACCGCCGACATACTCCGATCTCCCACCACGCCACCGCCTCCAGTAGGCTGAGGGTACCGCTTTCCTCACTCTTTATCCCATCACTGCCTCCAACTCCACCTCAGTTTACCACTTGTTGTAATCAATGGCTACTCAAGATCATTTCATCCAAACCCTGGCGAATTACTCACATCTTCCACTCAGATGACTTCTACCTTACCATTTATGACCACCCTACCGAATGCGCTAGTATGGGGCACTCTTCATGATTGCCTTGTTTGTGATGAACAATTGCCAGTCATGACACCGGACAGGGTTCCATTATTAAAAAACCTTCTGTTGGTTCACAGATCTGAGAACCTATTCCGTAAGCTCGGACCTTCGTTAACGGTCTATGGTGTGGCACTGTATCAAAGCATTACTGGAAACCTAGGGATGTGAAACCTGCCACTGCCAGTGACCTGCAGCTATGTTTTGTAGGCTATCGTGCGAGAAAGGGGCAAGTTTCAACATCAAATATTTTTAATTATAAGGGACAAAACTGCTAAGGTAATCGCTCCAGACTTACAAACTACTTAAACTATTTTATCCTAAGAACAAAAATAAAAAAATAAATAAATAAACTGATAAATAGAGAACCATGTCGGAGGGAGGACTCAAACCTCCGACGGAATGGATAAGGGTAAGTTTCGCATGAACTATTTTTCCTACAAATCTGGTTCCTACCTATAATAATGCATCTAGATTTCTGTCGACTACTCCACTACAGTCGTTACGAACTGACGTTGCGACTGACTTTAGTCACCGGTGAACGTCCTTTAGTTGCGACGAATGCTACTTTTGCAAACTGCGCTTCTCCCTCTTGAGAAGTTCTGTGAACTCTTTCCTGTAAGATACCTACATTTCCAAACTTTTCAAAATATGTTTATTGCTAAGTAGTGCTGTGTACACCGACCCGTGCTGGCGCTACGCCTCCAAGGGCCTGATTTATAGCTCCTTTGTTCTGTTAACACTCTGGTGAACTGAGCTCGGCCACACAGTTGTTAGCACTCGGGAGACCGTATCAAATGTATTTAGGCTTTTTTATCAGTCGCAATGGCCCATCTGGAATTTTCACATAGCTTTTCGACGATAGATTAGAGACAATCATTAATGACAGGAAAAAAATGATGTACTGTTTGTAAGTAGACATCTAGATACCAAGCAACAATTGAGAATTGTATTCTTCGTTAACAGACGCGTTCCTACAAAGCATAGTATGGGAACGTGATTTTGAACAGTACTACTCTATGAAAGCAATTCTTGAAAATACGATTTTTTTCGAGAATTGGGTGTATGCGTTCATTCTTCTAGTGAAGTTAGGGTTACTAGAGGTCAGTTTTCAAAACAGAGGGCATTTCTATATTCATACAAACATTTTCAAAAGCGTTACAACTTTAATTTGATTTTATTACAAGGCGAGGTATCTCGCATTGTTGTATACGTAACGCTTTTAGCTGCCGACTTTGGAAGTCGTATTTCACATTAATAGCTACGCCAGTTACTTCGTTGAGCTCGGCTCAGCGGCGACGTAGAAAAGGGAGAGACGCCTGGAAGAGACACATTAATGGAAGAAAGATAAAGTTATTTATATTTTGGGGAAGTTGAAAGTATTATATTTACGTACATTCAAGTTGAACTAGTATGTAACTAATTGTAAATTAGTACAGAGAATTCGGGTTAGTTACACCATTTACAAGACGAGCTGGACCGATTTTAACTATCTTACATTTGTTGGATTCGTCTCTCTGTCGAATAGCATGATAGCTATTAAATATCAATAAAATCCGTAGAAAATAAATAAAAGAAAATTATCTATTCATATTAATCCTGAAGTCATCATCCCCTTTATTCGACACAAACTAATCGTAGAAGGATGAATGAGGTATTGTTAGAAAGGATTTCAATTTTCGCTAAAACTTACTCCTTCTGAACATTTTAACTCGGAAGATACTGCTATTTCAGTATGTGTTTTCCACAGCACGGTTTGGTATAATGAGCTACGTCACGGATAATAACGTAGACACCATTGCTTTTGTTTCATGTTGTCTATGTTTTGTTTTGAAACACGCAACTACAGGTTACCGGCCGATTTGTTTATATTCTGCGATAGTTATTAACAATTATTGTGCGGGTACCATGCTACGCATTGACTATTTGGCGGTGGAACAAAGTCGCCGGGTCAGCTAGTAAAGAAATGAATAATAAATACAAAAAGAAAATTTCCCCAATTTGATATAAACCTACCCAGATCATTGTAGGGGACAGAAAAAATGCCCGGGTAAATCCAAGGTAAGGTCTTTCATGAGATTCAAATTAAATCGAATTCAGTGTGCTTCTTTCCATACTAAAAAAAAATTGGAAACTGCAGGCAAAGTATTTTCAGCACTCATTTCGCCTTAGAAAAGAAAGTCGAAACGAACCGAATTCCGCGAAGAAATTAGACGGTCAAGGATCTGACAGTTCGAAACCGACCGCCAAAACAATAATTCATTGCGATCGAGGCTGACTTTAATAATAATAGAAGTAGAGTGAAAACTGAGGGATGTTTTCGTAGAACGAAGAGAGCAGAAATTTTTTAAAGCGGAAGGCACGTGAGGCGGCCATGTGTGGGTCGGCAGGCCAGCTGTGGCGGCGGTCGGCTGCAGAGGTGCGTGACCTTGCCGCGACCCCTGCGATACCATCTCCAGACGACGCGCCATGCTCGCGCCAGCCGGACCTACGCGGCCGCCGCTCGTCTCTCCAGAGAGGCGTCCCGTGTCCTGGCTGTCACCACACTGTCGTGTCATTACATGCTGAGTACTAGAAAGCATTGCGGAAGGGTAGCAAAGGAACCACCTCGGTATCCACCTTACGGCACTTGGGGACATGACGAAAATTTGCACTTGAACCTCTGTCCTGTTGAAAATCTTTATGCCGAAGCTGCCGAATTACCATTGAACTATGGGCGCGGTACACTACTATGTAGGTACGCATGCCGCCTGCTGTCGATGCCCAACCACCCATCCTACCCATCATTCTTCAATGACTCCCTCGATCGCCAATATGGGCTGCCTGCAACTGCTTTGCTCCCTCCCGGAGTTCGTTTTCGTCGCCTGCTCCAGCAACTCAATTTTACCCTCCCTACCATCCGTCGTGAGAGCCCAACGTCACCGTGGCTCCAGGCTCAGGTTCGCGTATATTTTGAACTCATCTCGCTCCCGAAAGAGATTAATCCGGATTCGGTACGTCGTTCGAGGTTTGTCGAACATCGTTCGCGGCTTGATACTGCCATTTGTATCTATACAGATAGCTCCTAGAACACTGATGTTGACGGATCTCCTATGTCGTTGGGGACTACAGGTTCCAATATAGGCTTCTTGACCAGTGTTCGAATTTCACAGCTATTTGCTCTCTATCAGGCTGTTCTATATATCCGCCGCCATCATTCCTGTGTCATCTGTTCTATCTCAGTGCCATTCACAGTCTTCGAGACCTGTATCCGATCCATCCTGACGTGCACCAAATCCAACGCTCCGTCAGTTGTTAGCGGACGACAATTCTGGCGTACGCTTCCTGTGGGTACATGGCCACGTACATACGTAGACGTGCCTCGGAACCGGGTTGCTGATGCTGCCGCCAAGGCTGCAATACTCTTACCTCGGACAACTACCTTCTGGACCCATCCAATGACATTCAAGGAGCCGTTTGCCGACGCATTTTATCGTCGTGGCTAGTTTGTGGTCCTCGCTTCTTGCCCGTAAGCTTAGACGCATTAAAATGATTCCCAACGAATTTGAAGACCTCCTCACGCCTCTCTTGGCGAGAGGAAGTACTCTGGTTGCGGATCGGACATTGCCGGTTCAGCCACCGCTACTTGGTGACGGGTGACCCGCACCATTGTGGACCTGCGGTCACCAGCTGACGGTGCGCCATGTTTTCATATCCTGCTCTAATTTCAATAATGACCTTGTTCCACTAATCTGCCGAACACTGTAGGGGAAATTTTACCCGACGACGCAGGATGACAGATGACTAATTTATCAAAGGACATTTAATTCCTCCTATGGATATATTTTACCGTATGTTTTTAGCGATCTACTGGTGTCATGCTTATTGGCAGTTCTGTTTGTTTTTTAGTAAATCCATGTTTGGGCTCAGGCGCTAATGACTTGGGCAGTTGTGCATCCTTGAATTACAAGAAAAAGGTCTCCCCACTGGGAGCACCGTGGCTTATCAAAGCATCCCCTATCTCTGTGTTACTGTGGAGAAAAGAGTGATTTACCCCGGTGCAAATGTCTATTGGCCGCGTCGGAGCGGCAGAGCGCATTGACGCGCTATACTACGATGCGCGGGGCCGTTTCCCCGTCGTGGGTTCGAATCCCCCCTCGGGCATGGATGTTTGTGCCGTCTTTAGTATAAGCTAGTTCATAAGTAGTTTGTAAGTTTAGGGACTGATGACCCCGCAGTTAAGTCCCTTTTGCTCAACAAACATTTGAAACTTTTTTTTAATGTCGATTGTCCGATTAAGAGCAGCGATTAGTTTGAGAAGGGATGAGGATCAGCAGTTCATCGCGAAGTGGAAAGTTTCTGCACTGTCCCAGTAAGCTGTTTGCATGTTGTTGTGGTCGTCAATCCAGACTGGTTTGAAGCAACTCTCCACCCCTTCATATCCTCATATGAACAGCAAACCCACATTCATTTGAATGTGTTTACTATATCCCTCTCTTGGTCTCCCTCTGTGGTATTTTTTTTACACCACACACTTCCCTCCAGTGCTAAATTAACGATTCCATGATATCTAAGAATGGGTCCTACTAATCGATTCCCTCTTTTGGTCGAGGTATGCCAACAATTTCTTTTCTCCCCAAATCACTTCAGTACCTCCTCATTAGTTACATGATCTACCCACATAATCTTCAGTATTCTTCTCTAGCACCACATTTCAAGAGCCTCTACCCTATTCCTGTCTGATTTATCGTCCATGTTTCACTCCCATACAAGGCAACACACAAGGCAACACACCACACAAATGTCTTCAGAAGAGACCTCCTTAAACTTAACAAATTTCTTTTTTTCAAAAGCGCTTCTTCCCATTGCCATTGTGCAGTTTATATCATTTGTACTGCGACCATCATGTGTTACTTTACTGCCCAAGTAACAAAACTCATCTACCACATTCATTGTAATTCTTTCACCATTGCCTGATTTTCTAAGACCCCATTCCATTACCTTTGTTTTGCTCTTGTTAATGATCTTCTTATACGCTCCTTTCAAAACACCGTCGATTTGGTTCAGATGCTCTTCCAGCTTCTTTGCTGTCTCTGACAAAATTACAATGTCATAGGCAAAGCATAATGTTTTTATTTATTCATCCTGAACTTTAATTCCATCTCCAAATTTGTCCTGGCTGTCCTTCACAGCTTGCTCATTGTACAAATTGAATAATATTGGAAAAACCCTACAACACGTATTACTCGTTTCTCAATTCATGCTTCCCTTTCATGCCCTTGGTCTCTAATAACTCTTGTCTGGTTTCTGTATAAGTTGTAAATAACCTTTCGTTCCCTATATTTTACCCCTGATGACTTCAGAAATTGAATGAGTGTATTCCAATCAACATTGTCACAAGCCTTATCCAAATCTACAAAAGCTAGAAATATAGGTTTGCCTTTCCTTAATCTATCTTCTAAGATAAGGTTTATAGTGAGTATTGCGTCTCCTAAATCCAAAGTGATCTTTCCCGAGGTCAGCTTCTACCAGATTTTCCATTCTTTTGTAAACAAGTCTTGTTAAAATTTTGCAACCATAACTTATTAACCTGATGATTCTGTAATTTTCACACGTGTCTGTGCAATTAATAAACTTTTCTTAAAGTTTGAGGGTATTTCGCCTATCTCGTACATCTTACTCACCAAGTCTAAATCTACATCTACAAGGGACACTCTGCGAATGAGATTCAAGTGCCTGGCAGAGGGTTCATCGAACCACCTTTATACTATTCATCTCTCATTCCACTCTGGAATAGCGCGCGGGAAGAAAGAACACCTGTATCTCTCCGTTCGAGCTCTGATTTCTCGTATTTTATTCTGATGGTTATTTCTACCTATGTAGGTGGGAGTCAACAAAATATTTTCGATTTCGGAGGAGAATGTTGGTGATTGGAGTTTCGTAAGTAGACCACGCCGTAGCGATAAGCGCCGTTGTTGTAATGATTCCCATCCCAGGTCCTGTAACATTTCCGTGACGCTGTCTCCCCTGTATCGTGACAATAAAAACCGAGCTGCCCTTCCTTGGACTCTTTCAATGTCCTCTGTCAAACCCACCTGATAAGGATCCCATACTGGGCAGCAATACTCCAAATGAGGACGGATAAGCGTAGTGTATGCAGTCTCTTTAGTAGTTCTGTTGCATCTTTTAAGCGTTCTGCCAATAAAACGCAGTCTCTGGTGCGCTAAACATCTTGCTGTTGTGCGCCCTAAACATCTTATCCTAACAGTCTCTGGTTCGCATTTCCTACAACATTACCTACGTGTTCTTTCCAGTTTAAGTCTGATGTAATAGCAATTCCTAGGTATTTAGTGGAGTTTACGGCCTTCACATTCGATTGAATTATCTTGGAAACAACATTTAACATATTTCTTTTAGTACTCATGTGGACCACTTCACACTTCTCATTATTTAGAGTCAATTGCCAAGTTTTACACCATACTGATATCTTATTTATATCGTTCTGCAGTTGGTTTTGATCTGCAAACAACCTAAGAGAACTGCTCAGATTTTCTCCTAAATCGTTTATGTACATAAGGAACAGCAGAGGACCAATAACACTACCCTGTGGAACGCCGGATATCACCTCTGTTTTAGACGATGCCTTACTATCGATTACTACAAACTGAGTCCTCTCTGACAGGAAATCCCGTATCCAGTCACAAATTTGGGGCGATATTCCATAACGACGCAATTTGATTAAAAGCCGTTTGTGAATAGTTTTCTCATAACTGGCTCCCCCAAAGACTTCAGCACCTCTGAGGGAATGTCGTCTATTCCTGGGGCCTTGTTCTGACTTATGTCTTTCAGTCCTCTGTCAAATTCATCTCTCACTATAGTATCTCCTATTTCATCTTCATCTATTTCCTCTTGGCTTACTAAAATGTTGTCTATTAGTTCATTTCCTTTGTAGAGTCCCTCTGTATACTTTTTCCACCTTCAGCTTTACCTTCTTTGCTCAGAACTGATTTTCCATCTGAGTTCTTGATATTCATATAGCTGTTTTATACTTGTTTCCAAGTATTTTATTTTCATGTAAGTGGTATCTATGTTTCTTCTAGTTACACATTCTTCTACAGACTATTATCTACTCTATAGTCCCTCCTACTTACCTATGTTACACTTCCTGTCAGTCTCCTTTCTTAGTCGTCTGAAGTCCATTCTACTTGATTCATTTACTGCATTTTTATGTATTTTCCTTTCATAAACGAAATTCAGTATTTCCTATGGTAATCACGATTTTTTGTGGATCTTGTCTTGATACCTACTTGGTCCTCTGCTGCCTCCACTATTTCTTCTGTCAAAGCTACCCATTCATCTTCTACTGTATTACTTTTCACACCTGGTACAAATCCACATGTTCTATAAAATTCTATATAAAGTTAACATAACTACTGCAATCCTAGTGTTATCCGGTCAAACATTTCTTTTGATGTAGTAATTTATTTCAACTTTGATTCCGAATATATATTCTCTTGTCCAAACACGTTGGCCTAAATATCCATTTACGTTTGATGCATCTCTACTGTATAAATACCGGGTGATCAAAAAGTGAGTATAAATTTGAAAACTTAATAAATCACGGAATAATGTAGATAGAGAGGTAAAAATTGACACAAATGCTTGGAATGACATGGGATTTATTAGAACAAAAAAAAAAAAAAAAAAAAAAAAAAAAAAAAAAAAAAAAAAAAAAAAAAAAGTTCAAATAATGTCCGACAGACGGCGCTTCATCTGATCAGAAAAGCAAAAATTAGCATAACAAATTAAGACAAAGTAAAGTTGAAGTTCTTTACAGGAAATGCTCAATATGTTCACCGTCATTCTTTAACAATAGCTGTAGACGAGGAATAATGTGAACAGCACTGTAAAGCATGCCCGGAGTTATGGTGAGGCACTGGCTTCGGGTGTTGTCTTTCAGCATCTCTAGAGATGTCGGTCGATCACGATACACTTGTGACTTCAGGTAACCCCAAAGCCAATAATCGCTCGGGCTGAGGTCTGGGGACCTGGGAGGCCAAGCATGACGAAAGTGGCGGCTGAGTACATGCTCATCACCAAACGACGCGCGCAGGAGATCTTTCAAGCGCCTAGCAATACTTTTTTTGTTCTAATAAAACCTCATGTCATTGCAAACATGTGTGTCAATTTTTACCCCTATTTCTACATTATTCCGTGATTTATTAATTATACTGTTTGATCACCCGGAATATGATATTGAAATCCTATCCGGTAAAATGTTGCGGAGGTAAAATAGTCTCTCATTCCCGTCTCTGGGCGTGGACTACTCAGGAGGATGTCGTCATAAGGAAAGACAACACTGACATTCTACGAATCGCGAATCGGAGCGTAAAATGTTAGATCCCTTAATCAGGTATGGAGGTTAGAAAATTTAAAAAGGGTAATGGCAGGCTGAAGTTAGATGTAAGTGAAGTTTAGTGGAAAGAGGAATAGGATTTCTAGTCAGGCGAGTACAGGATTATAAATACTAAATCATTTGGTAGTATTAGAGAGTACGTCTAATAATGAATAAGAAAATAGGAATGCGGGTAAGCTACTACGAGCAGCGCAGTGTTCACATTGTCGTAGACAAGATAGAAAGCCAACACCGACCATAGTAGTACAAGTTTATATTACCACTAGCTTTGCCGATGACGAGGAGATCGAAGTAATGTATGAGGAAATAAAAGAAATTATTCAGACACTTAAGGGAGAGGAAAATTTAATTTTGATGGGGGACTGGAATCCAGTAGTAGGAAAAGGAAGGGAAGGAAAAATAGTAGGTGAATATGAACTCGAAAAAAGGAATGAAAGAGGAGGCCGTCTGATAAAATTTGTACAGAACATAATTTAATCACAAAAAACACTTGCTTCAAGAATCATGCAAGAAGATTGTATTGGTGAAAGAGACCAGGGGACACCGGAAGGTACCAGATAGATATTATAATGGTAAGACATATATTTCTGAACCAGGTTTATACTGTAAAACATATCCAGCGGTAGATATAGACTCTGACCAAATTGGTTATGAATTATAGACTGAAATTGGAAAAAAAAGCTGCAGAAAGGAAGGAATATGAGTTGGGACTTGGGTAATCCGAAGGAACCTGGGGTTCTTAAGAAATTCAGAGGGAGACTTAGGTAACAATTGACAGAAACAGGCGGAAATAAAACAGTAGAAGAGGAATAGGTAGCTTTAAGAGATGAAATAATGCTGTAAGGCAAGACCTACAAAAAATCCTTGGATATCACATGAAATACTAAATTTAATTGATGAAAGGAGAAGGCAAAAAATGCAGTAAATCAATCAGGTAGAATGGAGTACAGACGACTAAGAAATGAAATTGACAGGAAGTGCAAAACGGCTAAGCAGGAATGACTAGAAGCCAAATGCAATTCTCTAGAAGAATGTATAACTACGGAAAAATAGATACGGCCCACAGGAGACATTTGTAGACAAGAAAAATAGCTGTATGAATATCAAGAAATCAGATGGAAAACCAGTACTAAGTAAAGAAGGAAAAGCTGAAAGGTGGAAAGAGTACTCAATAAAGGAAATGAACTACAAGACAATATTGTAGTTAGCCAAAAGGAAGTAGCTGAAGATGAAATAGGAGATACTATACTGAGAGATGAATTTGACAGAGCACTGAAAGACCTAAGTCGACACAAGACCCATGGAGCAGATTATATACGCTCAGAGCTAATGAAATCTCTGGGAGAACCAGTCATGACAAAACTTTTTCACCTGGTGAGTAAGATGTATGAGACTGGCGAAACTTCCCAGAATTTAAGAAAACTGTAATAATCTCCATTACAAAGGAAGCATACGCAGACAGGTGTGAATATTTCAGAACAATCACTTAAATAACTCATGGCTGCAAATTTTTAACAAGAATTATTCACAGGAGAATGGAAAAGCTGGTAGAAGCCGACGTCGAGGTAGATCAGTTTGGATTCAGGAGCAATGTTGGAACACGTGGGACAATACTCACATTCCGACTTATCTTAGAAGATTAGCTAATAAAAGCAAAACAAGGTTTTTAGCATTTGTAGATCTGGATAAAGCTTTAGACAATGTTGACTAAAGTACACTCTTTGGAATTCTGAAGGTAGTAGGGATAAAATAAAGGGCGCGAATAGTTATAATCAACTTGTACAAAAACAAGAAGACAGCGGTTATGAAGGACATGAAAGGGACGTAGTGGTTGGGAAGTGAGTAAGACAGCGTTGTAGCATTTCCCCAATGTTGTTCAATTTGTACAATGAGCAAGCTCTGAACGAATGCAATGAGAAATTTGGAGAGAGAATTAAAGTTCATGGAGAAGAAATAAAAACTTTGCGGTTTGCCGATGACATAATAATTCTTTCAGAGACAGTCAAAGACCTGGAGGAGTAATTGAACTAAATGGACAATGTCTTGAAAGGAGGGTAGAAGGATGAACATTAACAAGAGTAAAAGGAGAGTAATGGAATGTAGTGTCAGAAAATCAGGCGATGCTGAAGGAATTAGATTAGGTAATGAGACGATAAAAGTAGTAGATGTGTTTTGTTATGTGGGTAGCAAGATAACTTCTGATGGCCGAAGTAAAGAAGATGTAAAATGTAGAATGGCTATGGGAAGAAAAGCGTTTGTGAAGAAGCAAAATTTGTTGACATCCAATATTAATTAAAATGTTACGAAGTCCGTTCTGAAAGCATTTGTCTGCGGTATAGCACTGTATGGGACTGAAACATGGAAAATAAGAAGTTCAGACAAAAAAGATGAAAGAAACTTTTGTAATGTGATGCTACAGGCTAATGACGAAGATTAGATGGCTTGATCGCGCAAGTAATGAGGAGGTTTTCAACAGAATTGAGGAGAAAAATATTTTCTGGCATTTCCTAAGAGAAGAAATACAGTGGTTTGACACATTGTGACATCAAGGAATCGTCAACTTAGCATTAGATGAAAGTCTGTGGGGTAAAATCGTAGAGGGAGATCGAGGGCCGGCCGCGGTGGCCGAGGGGACTGAGGCGCTCCAGTCACGGTCTGCACGGCCACTACGGTCGGGGGTTCGAATCCCCCCTCGGGCATGGATATTTGTGCCGTCCTTAGTGTTAGCTAGTTCATAAGTAGTTTGTACGTTTAGGGACTGATGACCCCGTAGTTAAGTCCCATAAGCTATACAATCATTTGTAGATCGAGGGATGAATACAGTAAGCAGATTTAAAAGAATGTAGGCTGCCGTTTTTATTGGTAGATGAAGAGGCTTGAAAAGGACAGGGTAGCGGGGAGAGCAGTATCAAACCAATCGTGGACTAAAGACAGCAATAACAATTCAACTCACTAGTTTCAATATTTTTTGTAAACAAGGCTAAAGTAACTCATTGGTAGGCAAGAGAAGGCATATAGCTACAGTGCTAAAGTGCTAATAATGGATTCAATTGCGGGTGGATGTTAAGCTCGATACTTCTTGGAGATACATGAATGCCGCTTACTTGTTTCACTACGAAATGAGTAGTGCTTGCTTAACCTGAAATCAGTTTCTTCGATATAACATCGGTAAACATGACCCAACTATTTCGAGATTGAATTTACAATACTGGGATACGTTCATTGTTAAACTACTGTATTAGTGTTAAGGGAAAAATAAAATTCAAACCTTCAAAGTGACTAGGACTGGTTCACTGTAGGTGCTTATTATATACAGCTAATGTGCAGTTTTCAGGTATTTTTTAAATTTATTTTTTTAACAGCTTTTTCTACCTTCGTAAACATTTAGAGATTATGTTATATTCACTGTAGAGCACCGAGGCCTGCAAAACACTGTACAGTTCTTTCTATAATGCAGCCATCTGAATTACACACTTTCGAAACAAACAATGACAGGGTTTAATGAAATGTTCCACTATCATGAATCACAGACATTGCCGCGGTGGGGTGGCTTGCGTGCCTCAACGATACAGATAGCCGTACCGTAGGTGCAACCACAGTGGAGGGGTATCTTTGGAGAGGCCAGACAAACGTGTGGTTCCTGAAGAGGGGCAACAGCCTTTTCAGTAGTTGCAGGGGCAACAGTCTGGATGATTGACTGAGCTGGCCTTGTAACATCAGCTAATGTGGCTTTGCCACACAGTTACTGCGAACGGCTGAAAGCAAGGGTGCACTACAGTCGTTACATTTCCCGAGGACTTGCAGCTCTACTGTATGAATATATGATGATGGCATCCTTTCGGGTGAAATATCTCGGAGGTAAAATATTCCCCCATACATATCTTCGGGCCGGGACTTCTCAGGGGGATGTGCTCGTCAGGAAAGACAACACTGGCATCCTATACATCGGAATGTGGAATGTTAGAGCCGTTAATCGGACAGGGAGGTTAGGGAAATGAATAGGTTGAAGTTAAATATAGTAGGGATTAGTGAAGTTCAGTGGCAGGATGAACAGGATTTTTGGTAATACAAGTTTATATGCTAACTAGCTCTACCGATGATGAGTAGATCGAAGAAATGTAATTATTCAAACAGTTAAAGGAGAGGAACACTTAATTGTGAAGGGCACTGGCAATCCGTAATAGGAAAAAGAAGGGAAGGAAAAGTGGTAGGTGAATATGGACTGGGGATAAGGAATGAAAGAGGGAGCCGCCTGTTAGACTTTTGCACAGACCATAAGTAAATCATAACAAACAACTTGGTTTAAGAAGCGTGAAAGAAAGTGTATACGTGGAAGAGACCAAGAGACACCGGAAGGTGCCACATAGATTTTATAATGGTAAGACATAGTTTTCTGAAAAAGGTTTTAAACTGTAAAACTTATACTGGTACAGATATGGACTCTGATCGTATCTTATTCATCATTAACGGTAAACTGAAACTGAAGAAACTGCAGAAAGGTAGGAACCTGGATGAATTGAAAGAACATGAATTTATTAAGAATTTCAGGAGGAGCTTTAGGCAACAATTGACAGAAACGGGGGGAAATAAAACAGTAGCAGAGGCATGGATAAGCTTTGAGAGATGAAATAGTGAAGCAGTAGTGGCCAAAATAGGTAGGAAGGCAAGATCTATACAAAATCCTTGGATATCACAGGAAATACTAAATTTAATTCATGTAAGGAGAAGATGCAATAATGCATTAAATGAATCAGCAAAATAGAGTACAGACGACTAAGAAATGAGATTGACAGGAAGTACAAAATGACTAAGCAGGAGAGGCTAGAATTCAAATGCAAGTCTGTAGAAGAATGCATAACTAAGGGAAAAGTAGATACCACCTACATGAAAATAAAAGAGACATTTGGAGAGAAGAAAAACAGTTCCATGAATATCCAGAACTCAGTTGAAAAACCAGTTCTCAGCAAAGAAGGTAAAGCTGAAAGGTGGGAAGAGTATATAGAAGGACTCTACAAAGGAAATAAACTTTGACATAATGTTTGGCCCAAACGGCGTAAATTATGCTGGTCACTTGCTAAATAGCATAAAAGTCTGACAGCTAGGCAACTGCCATTTAAAAATAAATAAAATGACCGTTTGAATAACAATTACTTCTACTCAGTAAATGAATTTTTAGATATAAATTGATAATTTTGCAAAAATACATAATTAAATGAAATAATGCATTTCTTCAAATTCAATGTAAAGATACCTTTTATTATACTGACACGTTCCATATCAGTACTAAACGTCGTACTCATGAAATATGAAAAAGCAGTGATAGTTGATGCAAGTGCATATCCAAAGTCTGAACTATTGGGCGGTGGAGAGGGGAAAGGGTAGATATGGGGAACTAACAGTAGATTTAGTCTGATGAAACAGTATCGAGACATCACCAGGAAAGGGTCTGTGCATACTTGGTACTAAGCGGTATCTATTACACGTTCTGGCTTTCTTCAGACTGATACAAAAATGATGTTGGTGAAAAAAGGATATCAGAATACTTAAATATTTGATTCAGAGCCTCTAACAAGTTTCTTCACTCGTATGTTTCATGTCTCCACTACAGATCGTGTCCAGTTTAGAAAGAGTTGTTAGCTTTAATTTCTAGTTATTCTCACTTCCATTAATCGGCGTGTTTCCGTTCTCGTTTGCTCGTATCTAGCCACAAACAGAGAAGGCAGGCTTTAAAGTAACTCTTAATATCTGTGGCAAGCTATTGTTTGAGGATTGGATACTATTTATTATTTGTGTACAGTAAAAAGGAACAACATTCACACAGTAATCGCAGTATCGTTTTATTTAATTAGAGACCTTGATTAACTTGTTTGCTTTTGTTAAATAATAGAGTGGCTCGTTTACATGACGATAAATGTATTGTACGAAACATTTACGTAACTCTTCCCACGAGTGTATTGTCAGAACGATGGTCTGGAGCGAGCGATTGCAGTGAGGCTACTGGTGAGAGAGCAAAGATCGCTTCTAGAGATGGTCACGACCCGGCTGAAACGTAAGCGTGCCGTGAAATGGAGTCGCAGTACGTCGTAATGACTGTTAAGTGCGAGCTTTAATGACCATTATCAGGAGCATTGTGCGTGACGGAAGGAAGTGTTTCCTGTGACTGGAGTGTGGGTTTTATTGTAGGTAAGAGTGTTTGCTGTTTCATCAACAGAGGCGCCACTGAACACACGTTCTTCAAGACCTGTATAGGGAAAAGCCCACTGAATTACTACGAGTTTATAATCACTTTTCGAGCGCATTGAAATATTAATACCGTCCTTAAATATTCTCAACCTTTTTTTTTTTTTTTTTTTTTTTAACAGCCATTTACAGTTACTCTGGAACTCTGGAATAACTTGCATTAGGAGAACACTTACTGACAAGCACTTCTCTTCACTCTATGATCTGAGTCAAACATTCATATCAGAACTCCCTTTTAGATTACTATAAATTAAAGAAAAGAATTGATTAAAACATTAAATAATTATTTAACTTTATACCCCTGATTTGCCGTCATGTTTGTAGTATTTACAAACTCATTTTGTACTTCTCAATTGCATACTCTTGCTACTGTATTGTGACTTTGTCGTCGTCTGAACACGTCAATTATACTACTTTAAAAGTACGTACTTAGTCCACTAGCATTGCATTGAAAGTAAGTATTCCACATGTACCACCAGTTCAATGAAAGAAAGTGATATAATTCCTAGACGTGATGCCATAAAAACAATTCAGTTAGTTCTTTAATGACATCAAAACGAGCCGCGATGGAGTAGCCGAGCGGTCTAAGGCACCTCACTGCGGAGCGCGCGGTTGCTCGCCGTAGGAGGTTCTAGTCCTGCCTGGGTCATGGGTGTGTGTTGTCCTTAGGCTAGTTTACCTTAGTTTAAGTAGTTTGTAAGCTACGAACTGATGACCGCGCAGTTTGGTCCGATAGATTTACGAACATTTCAGCATTTTGAACATCAAAACGACATTAGATGACAAAAAGTTTTGGTATAAAGAAATAAATCTTAAATTACAACATTTCTACAATATACCTAGTAGCTTAGGTTGGCCCGGAAATAGGTGTCAAGTACCACGTAACGTTCAGCTGAGCAATGGTAAGGTTCGATCGTCGGGAATCTGCGCATGGACAGCTGTCGCGTACTATAATATTGTAACGTTTTATTTTAGCCACTACTGACAGAGTTAAAAAAATGTTCAAATGTTAGTAAATCTATGGAACTTAACTATTCCGGTTATCAGTCCCTTGTATTACAAACTACTTAAACTAACCTAATGACAAACGCTTACATTCATGCCAGAGGAGGACTCGAACCTCCAACGGCGACCAATCGCGCGCTCCGCAGGGAGGCGCCTTACTTTGGGTAGTTCTGTTGCTTGCGGTCGCTGATCATGTTTGTTCGGTGTGTTCTTGGCTAAGCTTTTTTTTCTTTTTTTTTTTTATTACACAAGGCGCTGAGGTCTCTGACCGGGTGCGCTCAGCCACGGCGCCCGGCACCGCTCGGCCACACCACCGCGACCTGTCAGAGTTGCTACCTTGACTGTATTAATACCTTGGTATGATAAAGTATTTTACAGTAGTTGGAATAGTCAATCACTCCACGTCATGACGGCAGGTAACACTTACCATTACGATTGTAAACGTAGCGCTTCAGGTGTGTATTGAAAGGAATTGAACTAGTGACGGTGAATGAAAACTGTAGAGCGGGAATAGTAAAATTAGAAGAATGTGACAGTTCTTAAGAGATTAATTTATTATCCTTTGTGTATCGAGTAATTGCAAACGTAGCGGCAACTGGTCTGTAGTGTATGAAAGGAAGGACAAAATCGCGCACCTTCGCGTACCACAAAATAAGACAGGCGCGTGGAGGACAGCGCAGTCTTTCTTCAGCCGCCACGTGGCCTCGAGGCACGCCAGTGTTAGGACAGACATCTCCAATGTTACAACGAGGTCTGCTTGCCCGAGCTGCCCTCACTAAATTCCCTTTCCGGTTTCCCGGACTTGTACAGTCAAACGAATATGGAGTAAAAACGATAAGAGTAGAGTAGCTCTGTCATTGCTGAGTTTGATGACGCGAATAACATTTCTCTAAACTGAATCCCGCCTTATGCAAGACACCTTTTTTTCTAGTCTTGTACCCAGATATTTTTCAGCATTCATGTGCTATTTTCAATGGGTTTTTACATACATGTAAATACAAAAAAAAAAAAAAAAAAAAAAAAAAAAGGCCCTGAAGACTGCTCATAAATGCTGAAACATGTCCTTCTTCAGTTTCAGTTTTCACTGAAATAAGAATTGCAACATTCACAATACGGAAAAAATTTATCTAGCCTGAAGTTTTTTATTTATTTATTTTTTTCCACGAAGCGGAAGCATACATGTTACTTATTTAATGTGATGTTTAGAACATTATGTAAAATTTTGGAGTACTTTAATAGTTTTTTACCGTCTCATAAAATGTTCCATAGGGTGTAAAGGCTCATGGCTAATTTGTCTCATACTGAATAAACGTGTGTTTCCACTCTCTTACCGATTACCGTGATAAGCATCAGTTCGTTGCTGGAATGGTACTGATAATATTCCGTTTATAACTGATTTAACTTCATCACAATCTGCCTCCATTACCACGAATTAATAGTTATTTCAGCTGGTACTAAGTAAACTTAGACACTACAAAGATTAAGCCACCTACTCTCATATCAATTCCTTTTCTTTAATGGTGGAAAATCTCATATTGTCTGTAGTTTAACCAAGGCTGTAATGAGCCATGAAAGGAAGAGAGGCACAGGTCAGTAATTCGAAAGCTAGCCTCCCCTCTCTGAGGGTTTTGGCGTGGTTTTGAGACTTGAAGGGATGAGCTGGGGTTGTTCTCCACACCGGGCAGTAACAACAATATTGCTTGGCTTGGCTGACTCGCAGTCGCCTTCTGCTACTTTTTTTTATAATACTAATAATATGCTCTGCGCAGTATACGAACTATGATTTCCACTTACGCTCGCATTTAAAGTATGAAGTAGGTTCCAGATATAGCTCTCTGTGTCTTATGAGTACAGATGCATTTTATTCTGGAACTATTTATCACCTTTGTAAAAGCAACGGCTTGACATTACAGCACTACATGTGGTGAACACTCTTCTATCTAAAATATGGTAGCAGGATACCTCACTGGTTAATACTGTAAATAAATAAATAAAAATAAGAGAGGGGGGTATGCCAGTTTCCAAAAAATTCAGACTTGGAGGGAACTGCAGGTAAAGCTACTATGTTTGAATCCATAACTGGATTGTTGTGCACAGCGACCGTTGATACAATTCCTAAGAATTAACACAGCGTTCGGTCGCTACAAATCTTTTCATTAATCACCGATCGATTTCGGCTAAGTAGCTAGCCATCATCAGTGCCATATCTACAAAGTTAGAAAACAGGATCACATAATCAGTACATAACATAAAGGAACATCACATCCATTTTTACTTAAGTTTGTAAACATTATAAACCTACCGTATGTATGTTTCGCAAGCTGCCCTTTAAATTCAAGTGGTAAAAGTTTGCAGTAGTAACCAGTAGCGCTACAGTTGGTTCATGCAAACAATGGTGCCCCCCAATATGGGTGACTACAGAGTACATTAAGTATTTATTATTAAGCAAATTTGACAAATATAAAAAATATATAAACGGGTATTCATTTATAGGTCAATTGTAACTATCTAGTTACATAAGTAATACAAGTTTCATTTTATAAAATGATAAAATTGATCATCAAGAATGCTTGTACAGATAAAAACAGTCATGGAATAACTTAATATGTGTACACAGTTGTACAAATACGTAAAATCGTTTCAAAAATATTGTTCGTAACTATGTTTTAAAATGAAAATACAAAGTGATAGGTGCAAGGACGCCAAGAAGAGTCCTCTGTGGGTGGTGGATATCATATAATCGTGCTTCAAAATAGAGCATCTGTTTTGATTACATTCGTAAGCGAAAAGTACAAGGAAGGTAGTTAGCTAATAAAGTCAGTGAGTCAGTGATACTTAAATTATCAGCTGATTATCCAAGCATTCCTATGAAAAATAGATATGCGGCTAAGGTGTACATCTGTACGATATAATAATACCAATTTCATAGTATTGGGATTCGTTTGAGCGAAGTTCAAGATATTTAAACCAGCTCAAAAATGCTTCTATCGGAGCACAGAAACGGCAAATACGTTCCTATTTAAACAACACAGACGGAAAAGTGGGGAAACCGCGTTCATCAAAAATTTTTGTATGCAAACATACTCGCGCTCTTTTGATACAGAACATGCTAAATTCTTTTAGCCAGTCCCTCATCGTGAAGAAGGTTTCATACACATCTCCCTTTCACTGACACTGTTTAGATATGTATCTCCCCCACTGTCTCGTTTTCCTCCCATCGGCACTTTCTTCTGTATGCCACTGCCTTCATCTCTGTACTTTCATTTTGTCTGCCTTCTTCTGCCATTGACTATGTTGTTGCTACAAATGTTTGTTAAGCTTAAGGGGCTTAACTGCGGGGTCATCAGTCCCTATAACTTATACTAAAGACGACACAAACATCCATGCCCGAGGGGGGATTCGAACCCCCGACCGTAGCGGCCGTGCAGACTGTGACTGGTGCGCCGCAGGCCGTTCGGCCACTGCGGCCGCCCATTGACTATTTCCCATTCTTTTTTCTCTTACATTGCTACTACCTCTTTCGTTCTCACAAACTGCTCTTTATACCTGTCCATATGGATACTTTCCTCGGGTTTCTAACCCCTTCACTGGGAAACTAATACGTAGGTATGGAAGATGGGGAGAAGCGAACAATATTTTTGTGATTGAAGTTCGCTGGTTTGGAGGATCCAGATGCTCAAAGCTATAGCCTACATGCATCACTCTTTTTCAATTTTACTGTCTTCTTTCTTTTTTGCTCTCACTGTTACTATCTCGGTCTATTTATCTTGTATATTGTCGCTGCCTCTCTTCTACAATGACTGTCTGTTAACTCTTTCTTTCCTACTCAGACTTTCTTCATCACCACTCTGCTAATCCCAGCACAATAAAGCGCGAATGTATTCGCATGCCGAAACCTTTGGCGAGGAAGGAGGATTCGCGCTTTATTGTGCTGGGATTAGCAGAGTGGTGATGAAGAAAGTCTGAGTAGGAAAGAAAGAGTTAACAGACAGTCATTGTAGAAGAGAGGCAGCGACAATATACAAGATAAATAGACCGAGATAGTAACAGTGAGAGCAAAAAAGAAAGAAGACAGTAAAATTGAAAAAGAGTGATGCATGTAGGCTATAGCTTTGAGCATCTGGATCCTCCAAACCAGCGAACTTCAATCACAAAAATATTGTTCGCTTCTCCCCATCTTCCATACCTACGTATTAGTTTCCCAGTGAAGGGGTTAGAAACCCGAGGAAAGTATCCATATGGACAGGTATAAAGAGCAGTTTGTGAGAACGAAAGAGGTAGTAGCAATGTAAGAGAAAAAAGAATGGGAAATAGTCAATGGGCGGCCGCAGTGGCCGAACGGCCTGCGGCGCACCAGTCACAGTCTGCACGGCCGTTACGGTCGGGGGTTCGAATCCCCCCTCGGGCATGGATGTTTGTGTCGTCTTTAGTATAAGTTATAGGGACTGATGACCCCGCAGTTAAGCCCCTTAAGCTTAACAAACATTTGTAGCAACAACATAGTCAATGGCAGAAGAAGGCAGACAAAATGAAAGTACAGAGATGAAGGCAGTGGCATACAGAAGAAAGTGCCGATGGGAGGAAAACGAGACAGTGGGGGAGATACATATCTAAACAGTGTCAGTGAAAGGGAGATGTGTATGAAACCTTCTTCACGATGAGGGACTGGCTAAAAGAATTTAGCATGTTCTGTATCAAAAGAGCGCGAGTATGTTTGCATACAAAAATTTTTGATGAACGCGGTTTCCCCACTTTTCCGTCTGTGTTGTTTAAATAGGAACGTATTTGCCGTTTCTGTGCTCCGATAGAAGCATTTTTGAGCTGGTTTAAATATCTTGAACTTCGCTCAAACGAATCCCAATACTATGAAATTGGTATTATTATATCGTACAGATGTACACCTTAGCCGCATATCTATTTTTCATAGGAATGCTTGGATAATCAGCTGATAATTTAAGTATCACTGACTCACTGACTTTATTAGCTAACTACCTTCCTTGTACTTTTCGCTTACGAATGTAATCAAAACAGATGCTCTATTTTGAAGCACGATTATATGATATCCACCACCCACAGAGGACTCTTCTTGGCGTCCTTGCACCTATCACTTTGTATTTTCATTTTAAAACATAGTTACGAACAATATTTTTGAAACGATTTTACGTATTTGTACAACTGTGTACACATATTAAGTTATTCCATGACTGTTTTTATCTGTACAAGCATTCTTGATGATCAATTTTATCATTTTATAAAATGAAACTTGTATTACTTATGTAACTAGATAGTTACAATTGACCTATAAATGAATACCCGTTTATATATTTTTTATATTTGTCAAATTTGCTTAATAATAAATACTTAATGTACTCTGTAGTCACCCATATTGGGGGGCACCATTGTTTGCATGAACCAACTGTAGCGCTACTGGTTACTACTGCAAACTTTTACCACTTGAATTTAAAGGGCAGCTTGCGAAACATACATACGGTAGGTTTATAATGTTTACAAACTTAAGTAAAAATGGATGTGATGTTCCTTTATGTTATGTACTGATTATGTGATCCTGTTTTCTAACTTTGTAGATATGGCACTGATGATGGCTAGCTACTTAGCCGAAATCGATCGGTGATTAATGAAAAGATTTGTAGCGACCGAACGCTGTGTTAATTCTTAGGAATTGTATCAACGGTCGCTGTGCACAACAATCCAGTTATGGATTCAAACATAGTAGCTTTACCTGCAGTTCCCTCCAAGTCTGAATTTTTTGGAAACTGGCATACCCCCCTCTCTTATTTTTATTTATTTATTTACAGTATTAACCAGTGAGGTATCCTGCTACCATATTTTAGATAGAAGAGTGTTCACCACATGTAGTGCTGTAATGTCAAGCCGTTGCTTTTACAAAGGTGATAAATAGTTCCAGAATAAAATGCATCTGTACTCATAAGACACAGAGAGCTATATCTGGAACCTACTTCATACTTTAAATGCGAGCGTAAGTGGAAATCATAGTTCGTATACTGCGCAGAGCATATTATTAGTATTATAAAAAAAAGTAGCAGAAGGCGACTGCGAGTCAGCCAAGCCAAGCAATATTGTTGTTACTGCCCGGTGTGGAGAACAACCCCAGCTCATCCCTTCAAGTCTCAAAACCACGCCAAAACCCTCAGAGAGGGGAGGCTAGCTTTCGAATTACTGACCTGTGCCTCTCTTCCTTTCATGGCTCATTACAGCCTTGGTTAAACTACAGACAATATGAGATTTTCCACCATTAAAGAAAAGGAATTGATATGAGAGTAGGTGGCTTAATCTTTGTAGTGTCTAAGTTTACTTAGTACCAGCTGAAATAACTATTAATTCGTGGTAATGGAGGCAGATTGTGATGAAGTTAAATCAGTTATAAACGGAATATTATCAGTACCATTCCAGCAACGAACTGATGCTTATCACGGTAATCGGTAAGAGAGTGGAAACACACGTTTATTCAGTATGAGACAAATTAGCCATGAGCCTTTACACCCTATGGAACATTTTATGAGACGGTAAAAAACTATTAAAGTACTCCAAAATTTTACATAATGTTCTAAACATCACATTAAATAAGTAACATGTATGCTTCCGCTTCGTGGAAAAAAATAAATAAATAAAAAACTTCAGGCTAGATAAATTTTTTCCGTATTGTGAATGTTGCAATTCTTATTTCAGTGAAAACTGAAACTGAAGAAGGACATGTTTCAGCATTTATGAGCAGTCTTCAGGGCCTTTTTTTTTTTTTTTTTTTTTTTTTTTTTTTTGTATTTACATGTATGTAAAAACCCATTGAAAATAGCACATGAATGCTGAAAAATATCTGGGTACAAGACTAGAAAAAAAGGTGTCTTGCATAAGGCGGGATTCAGTTTAGAGAAATGTTATTCGCGTCATCAAACTCAGCAATGACAGAGCTACTCTACTCTTATCGTTTTTACTCCATATTCGTTTGACTGTACAAGTCCGGGAAACCGGAAAGGGAATTTAGTGAGGGCAGCTCGGGCAAGCAGACCTCGTTGTAACATTGGAGATGTCTGTCCTAACACTGGCGTGCCTCGAGGCCACGTGGCGGCTGAAGAAAGACTGCGCTGTCCTCCACGCGCCTGTCTTATTTTGTGGTACGCGAAAGGTGCGCGATTTTGTCCTTCCTTTCATACACTACAGACCAGTTGCCGCTACGTTTGCAATTACTCGATACACAAAGGATAATAAATTAATCTCTTAAGAACTGTCACATTCTTCTAATTTTACTATTCCCGCTCTACAGTTTTCATTCACCGTCACTAGTTCAATTCCTTTCAATACACACCTGAAGCGCTACGTTTACAATCGTAATGGTAAGTGTTACCTGCCGTCATGACGTGGAGTGATTGACTATTCCAACTACTGTAAAATACTTTATCATACCAAGGTATTAATACAGTCAAGGTAGCAACTCTGACAGGTCGCGGTGGTGTGGCCGAGCGGTGCCGGGCGCCGTGGCTGAGCGCACCCGGTCAGAGACCTCAGCGCCTTGTGTAATAAAAAAAAAAAGAAAAAAAAGCTTAGCCAAGAACACACCGAACAAACATGATCAGCGACCGCAAGCAACAGAACTACCCAAAGTAAGGCGCCTCCCTGCGGAGCGCGCGATTGGTCGCCGTTGGAGGTTCGAGTCCTCCTCTGGCATGAATGTAAGCGTTTGTCATTAGGTTAGTTTAAGTAGTTTGTAATACAAGGGACTGATAACCGGAATAGTTAAGTTCCATAGATTTACTAACATTTGAACATTTTTTTAACTCTGTCAGTAGTGGCTAAAATAAAACGTTACAATATTATAGTACGCGACAGCTGTCCATGCGCAGATTCCCGACGATCGAACCTTACCATTGCTCAGCTGAACGTTACGTGGTACTTGACACCTATTTCCGGGCCAACCTAAGCTACTAGGTATATTGTAGAAATGTTGTAATTTAAGATTTATTTCTTTATACCAAAACTTTTTGTCATCTAATGTCGTTTTGATGTTCAAAATGCTGAAATGTTCGTAAATCTATCGGACCAAACTGCGCGGTCATCAGTTCGTAGCTTACAAACTACTTAAACTAAGGTAAACTAGCCTAAGGACAACACACACCCATGACCCAGGCAGGACTAGAACCTCCTACGGCGAGCAACCGCGCGCTCCGCAGTGAGGTGCCTTAGACCGCTCGGCTACTCCATCGCGGCTCGTTTTGATGTCATTAAAGAACTAACTGAATTGTTTTTATGGCATCACGTCTAGGAATTATATCACTTTCTTTCATTGAACTGGTGGTACATGTGGAATACTTACTTTCAATGCAATGCTAGTGGACTAAGTACGTACTTTTAAAGTAGTATAATTGACGTGTTCAGACGACGACAAAGTCACAATACAGTAGCAAGAGTATGCAATTGAGAAGTACAAAATGAGTTTGTAAATACTACAAACATGACGGCAAATCAGGGGTATAAAGTTAAATAATTATTTAATGTTTTAATCAATTCTTTTCTTTAATTTATAGTAATCTAAAAGGGAGTTCTGATATGAATGTTTGACTCAGATCATAGAGTGAAGAGAAGTGCTTGTCAGTAAGTGTTCTCCTAATGCAAGTTATTCCAGAGTTCCAGAGTAACTGTAAATGGCTGTTAAAAAAAAAAAAAAAAAAAAAAAAAAAATAAAAAAAAAAAAAAAAAAAAAAAAAGGTTGAGAATATTTAAGGACGGTATTAATATTTCAATGCGCTCGAAAAGTGATTATAAACTCGTAGTAATTCAGTGGGCTTTTCCCTATACAGGTCTTGAAGAACGTGTGTTCAGTGGCGCCTCTGTTGATGAAACAGCAAACACTCTTACCTACAATAAAACCCACACTCCAGTCACAGGAAACACTTCCTTCCGTCACGCACAATGCTCCTGATAATGGTCATTAAAGCTCGCACTTAACAGTCATTACGACGTACTGCGACTCCATTTCACGGCACGCTTACGTTTCAGCCGGGTCGTGACCATCTCTAGAAGCGATCTTTGCTCTCTCACCAGTAGCCTCACTGCAATCGCTCGCTCCAGACCATCGTTCTGACAATACACTCGTGGGAAGAGTTACGTAAATGTTTCGTACAATACATTTATCGTCATGTAAACGAGCCACTCTATTATTTAACAAAAGCAAACAAGTTAATCAAGGTCTCTAATTAAATAAAACGATACTGCGATTACTGTGTGAATGTTGTTCCTTTTTACTGTACACAAATAATAAATAGTATCCAATCCTCAAACAATAGCTTGCCACAGATATTAAGAGTTACTTTAAAGCCTGCCTTCTCTGTTTGTGGCTAGATACGAGCAAACGAGAACGGAAACACGCCGATTAATGGAAGTGAGAATAACTAGAAATTAAAGCTAACAACTCTTTCTAAACTGGACACGATCTGTAGTGGAGACATGAAACATACGAGTGAAGAAACTTGTTAGAGGCTCTGAATCAAATATTTAAGTATTCTGATATCCTTTTTTCACCAACATCATTTTTGTATCAGTCTGAAGAAAGCCAGAACGTGTAATAGATACCGCTTAGTACCAAGTATGCACAGACCCTTTCCTGGTGATGTCTCGATACTGTTTCATCAGACTAAATCTACTGTTAGTTCCCCATATCTACCCTTTCCCCTCTCCACCGCCCAATAGTTCAGACTTTGGATATGCACTTGCATCAACTATCACTGCTTTTTCATATTTCATGAGTACGACGTTTAGTACTGATATGGAACGTGTCAGTATAATAAAAGGTATCTTTACATTGAATTTGAAGAAATGCATTATTTCATTTAATTATGTATTTTTGCAAAATTATCAATTTATATCTAAAAATTCATTTACTGAGTAGAAGTAATTGTTATTCAAACGGTCATTTTATTTATTTTTAAATGGCAGTTGCCTAGCTGTCAGACTTTTATGCTATTTAGCAAGTGACCAGCATAATTTACGCCGTTTGGGCCAAACATTATGTCAAAGTTTATTTCCTTTGTAGAGTCCTTCTATATACTCTTCCCACCTTTCAGCTTTACCTTCTTTGCTGAGAACTGGTTTTTCAACTGAGTTCTGGATATTCATGGAACTGTTTTTCTTCTCTCCAAATGTCTCTTTTATTTTCATGTAGGTGGTATCTACTTTTCCCTTAGTTATGCATTCTTCTACAGACTTGCATTTGAATTCTAGCCTCTCCTGCTTAGTCATTTTGTACTTCCTGTCAATCTCATTTCTTAGTCGTCTGTACTCTATTTTGCTGATTCATTTAATGCATTATTGCATCTTCTCCTTACATGAATTAAATTTAGTATTTCCTGTGATATCCAAGGATTTTGTATAGATCTTGCCTTCCTACCTATTTTGGCCACTACTGCTTCACTATTTCATCTCTCAAAGCTTATCCATGCCTCTGCTACTGTTTTATTTCCCCCCGTTTCTGTCAATTGTTGCCTAAAGCTCCTCCTGAAATTCTTAATAAATTCATGTTCTTTCAATTCATCCAGGTTCCTACCTTTCTGCAGTTTCTTCAGTTTCAGTTTACCGTTAATGATGAATAAGATACGATCAGAGTCCATATCTGTACCAGTATAAGTTTTACAGTTTAAAACCTTTTTCAGAAAACTATGTCTTACCATTATAAAATCTATGTGGCACCTTCCGGTGTCTCTTGGTCTCTTCCACGTATACACTTTCTTTCACGCTTCTTAAACCAAGTTGTTTGTTATGATTTACTTATGGTCTGTGCAAAAGTCTAACAGGCGGCTCCCTCTTTCATTCCTTATCCCCAGTCCATATTCACCTACCACTTTTCCTTCCCTTCTTTTTCCTATTACGGATTGCCAGTGCCCTTCACAATTAAGTGTTCCTCTCCTTTAACTGTTTGAATAATTACATTTCTTCGATCTACTCATCATCGGTAGAGCTAGTTAGCATATAAACTTGTATTACCAAAAATCCTGTTCATCCTGCCACTGAACTTCACTAATCCCTACTATATTTAACTTCAACCTATTCATTTCCCTAACCTCCCTGTCCGATTAACGGCTCTAACATTCCACATTCCGATGTATAGGATGCCAGTGTTGTCTTTCCTGACGAGCACATCCCCCTGAGAAGTCCCGGCCCGAAGATATGTATGGGGGAATATTTTACCTCCGAGATATTTCACCCGAAAGGATGCCATCATCATATATTCATACAGTAGAGCTGCAAGTCCTCGGGAAATGTAACGACTGTAGTGCACCCTTGCTTTCAGCCGTTCGCAGTAACTGTGTGGCAAAGCCACATTAGCTGATGTTACAAGGCCAGCTCAGTCAATCATCCAGACTGTTGCCCCTGCAACTACTGAAAAGGCTGTTGCCCCTCTTCAGGAACCACACGTTTGTCTGGCCTCTCCAAAGATACCCCTCCACTGTGGTTGCACCTACGGTACGGCTATCTGTATCGTTGAGGCACGCAAGCCACCCCACCGCGGCAATGTCTGTGATTCATGATAGTGGAACATTTCATTAAACCCTGTCATTGTTTGTTTCGAAAGTGTGTAATTCAGATGGCTGCATTATAGAAAGAACTGTACAGTGTTTTGCAGGCCTCGGTGCTCTACAGTGAATATAACATAATCTCTAAATGTTTACGAAGGTAGAAAAAGCTGTTAAAAAAATAAATTTAAAAAATACCTGAAAACTGCACATTAGCTGTATATAATAAGCACCTACAGTGAACCAGTCCTAGTCACTTTGAAGGTTTGAATTTTATTTTTCCCTTAACACTAATACAGTAGTTTAACAATGAACGTATCCCAGTATTGTAAATTCAATCTCGAAATAGTTGGGTCATGTTTACCGATGTTATATCGAAGAAACTGATTTCAGGTTAAGCAAGCACTACTCATTTCGTAGTGAAACAAGTAAGCGGCATTCATGTATCTCCAAGAAGTATCGAGCTTAACATCCACCCGCAATTGAATCCATTATTAGCACTTTAGCACTGTAGCTATATGCCTTCTCTTGCCTACCAATGAGTTACTTTAGCCTTGTTTACAAAAAATATTGAAACTAGTGAGTTGAATTGTTATTGCTGTCTTTAGTCCACGATTGGTTTGATACTGCTCTCCCCGCTACCCTGTCCTTTTCAAGCCTCTTCATCTACCAATAAAAACGGCAGCCTACATTCTTTTAAATCTGCTTACTGTATTCATCCCTCGATCTACAAATGATTGTATAGCTTATGGGACTTAACTACGGGGTCATCAGTCCCTAAACGTACAAACTACTTATGAACTAGCTAACACTAAGGACGGCACAAATATCCATGCCCGAGGGGGGATTCGAACCCCCGACCGTAGTGGCCGTGCAGACCGTGACTGGAGCGCCTCAGTCCCCTCGGCCACCGCGGCCGGCCCTCGATCTCCCTCTACGATTTTACCCCACAGACTTTCATCTAATGCTAAGTTGACGATTCCTTGATGTCACAATGTGTCAAACCACTGTATTTCTTCTCTTAGGAAATGCCAGAAAATATTTTTCTCCTCAATTCTGTTGAAAACCTCCTCATTACTTGCGCGATCAAGCCATCTAATCTTCGTCATTAGCCTGTAGCATCACATTACAAAAGTTTCTTTCATCTTTTTTGTCTGAACTTCTTATTTTCCATGTTTCAGTCCCATACAGTGCTATACCGCAGACAAATGCTTTCAGAACGGACTTCGTAACATTTTAATTAATATTGGATGTCAACAAATTTTGCTTCTTCACAAACGCTTTTCTTCCCATAGCCATTCTACATTTTACATCTTCTTTACTTCGGCCATCAGAAGTTATCTTGCTACCCACATAACAAAACACATCTACTACTTTTATCGTCTCATTACCTAATCTAATTCCTTCAGCATCGCCTGATTTTCTGACACTACATTCCATTACTCTCCTTTTACTCTTGTTAATGTTCATCCTTCTACCCTCCTTTCAAGACATTGTCCATTTAGTTCAATTACTCCTCCAGGTCTTTGACTGTCTCTGAAAGAATTATTATGTCATCGGCAAACCGCAAAGTTTTTATTTCTTCTCCATGAACTTTAATTCTCTCTCCAAATTTCTCATTGCATTCGTTCAGAGCTTGCTCATTGTACAAATTGAACAACATTGGGGAAATGCTACAACGCTGTCTTACTCACTTCCCAACCACTACGTCCCTTTCATGTCCTTCATAACCGCTGTCTTCTTGTTTTTGTACAAGTTGATTATAACTATTCGCGCCCTTTATTTTATCCCTACTACCTTCAGAATTCCAAAGAGTGTACTTTAGTCAACATTGTCTAAAGCTTTATCCAGATCTACAAATGCTAAAAACCTTGTTTTGCTTTTATTAGCTAATCTTCTAAGATAAGTCGGAATGTGAGTATTGTCCCACGTGTTCCAACATTGCTCCTGAATCCAAACTGATCTACCTCGACGTCGGCTTCTACCAGCTTTTCCATTCTCCTGTGAATAATTCTTGTTAAAAATTTGCAGCCATGAGTTATTTAAGTGATTGTTCTGAAATATTCACACCTGTCTGCGTATGCTTCCTTTGTAATGGAGATTATTACAGTTTTCTTAAATTCTGGGAAGTTTCGCCAGTCTCATACATCTTACTCACCAGGTGAAAAAGTTTTGTCATGACTGGTTCTCCCAGAGATTTCATTAGCTCTGAGCGTATATAATCTGCTCCATGGGTCTTGTGTCGACTTAGGTCTTTCAGTGCTCTGTCAAATTCATCTCTCAGTATAGTATCTCCTATTTCATCTTCAGCTACTTCCTTTTGGCTAACTACAATATTGTCTTGTAGTTCATTTCCTTTATTGAGTACTCTTTCCACCTTTCAGCTTTTCCTTCTTTACTTAGTACTGGTTTTCCATCTGATTTCTTGATATTCATACAGCTATTTTTCTTGTCTACAAATGTCTCCTGTGGGCCGTATCTATTTTTCCGTAGTTATACATTCTTCTAGAGAATTGCATTTGGCTTCTAGTCATTCCTGCTTAGCCGTTTTGCACTTCCTGTCAATTTCATTTCTTAGTCGTCTGTACTCCATTCTACCTGATTGATTTACTGCATTTTTTGCCTTCTCCTTTCATCAATTAAATTTAGTATTTCATGTGATATCCAAGGATTTTTTGTAGGTCTTGCCTTACAGCATTATTTCATCTCTTAAAGCTACCTATTCCTCTTCTACTGTTTTATTTCCGCCTGTTTCTGTCAATTGTTACCTAAGTCTCCCTCTGAATTTCTTAAGAACCCCAGGTTCCTTCGGATTACCCAAGTCCCAACTCATATTCCTTCCTTTCTGCAGCTTTTTTTTCCAATTTCAGTCTATAATTCATAACCAATTTGGTCAGAGTCTATATCTACCGCTGGATATGTTTTACAGTATAAACCTGGTTCAGAAATATATGTCTTACCATTATAATATCTATCTGGTACCTTC
Organism: Locusta migratoria; assembly: GCA_026315105.1. NCBI lineage: Eukaryota > Metazoa > Arthropoda > Insecta > Orthoptera > Acrididae > Locusta > Locusta migratoria. Next base: position 600,047,108 of record CM048744.1, read on the forward strand.
CGGTGTCCCCTGGTCTCTTTCACCAATACAATCTTCTTGCATGATTCTTGAAGCAAGTGTTTTTTGTGATTAAATTATGTTCTGTACAAATTTTATCAGACGGCCTCCTCTTTCATTCCTTTTTTCGAGTTCATATTCACCTACTATTTTTCCTTCCCTTCCTTTTCCTACTACTGGATTCCAGTCCCCCATCAAAATTAAATTTTCCTCTCCCTTAAGTGTCTGAATAATTTCTTTTATTTCCTCATACATTACTTCGATCTCCTCGTCATCGGCAAAGCTAGTGGTAATATAAACTTGTACTACTATGGTCGGTGTTGGCTTTCTATCTTGTCTACGACAATGTGAACACTGCGCTGCTCGTAGTAGCTTACCCGCATTCCTATTTTCTTATTCATTATTAGACGTACTCTCTAATACTACCAAATGATTTAGTATTTATAATCCTGTACTCGCCTGACTAGAAATCCTATTCCTCTTTCCACTAAACTTCACTTACATCTAACTTCAGCCTGCCATTACCCTTTTTAAATTTTCTAACCTCCATACCTGATTAAGGGATCTAACATTTTACGCTCCGATTCGCGATTCGTAGAATGTCAGTGTTGTCTTTCCTTATGACGACATCCTCCTGAGTAGTCCACGCCCAGAGACGGGAATGAGAGACTATTTTACCTCCGCAACATTTTACCGGATAGGATTTCAATATCATATTCCGGGTGATCAAAAAATTAATAAATCACGGAATAATGTAGAAATAGGGGTAAAAATTGACACACATGTTTGCAATGACATGAGGTTTTATTAGAACAAAAAAAGTATTGCTAGGCGCTTGAAAGATCTCCTGCGCGCGTCGTTTGGTGATGAGCATGTACTCAGCCGCCACTTTCGTCATGCTTGGCCTCCCAGGTCCCCAGACCTCAGCCCGAGCGATTATTGGCTTTGGGGTTACCTGAAGTCACAAGTGTATCGTGATCGACCGACATCTCTAGAGATGCTGAAAGACAACACCCGAAGCCAGTGCCTCACCATAACTCCGGGCATGCTTTACAGTGCTGTTCACATTATTCCTCGTCTACAGCTATTGTTAAAGAATGACGGTGAACATATTGAGCATTTCCTGTAAAGAACTTCAACTTTACTTTGTCTTAATTTGTTATGCTAATTTTTGCTTTTCTGATCAGATGAAGCGCCGTCTGTCGGACATTATTTGAACTTTTTTTTTTTTTTTTTTTTTTTTTTTTTTTTTTTTTTTTTTTTTTTTTTTTGTTCTAATAAATCCCATGTCATTCCAAGCATTTGTGTCAATTTTTACCTCTCTATCTACATTATTCCGTGATTTATTAAGTTTTCAAATTTATACTCACTTTTTGATCACCCGGTATTTATACAGTAGAGATGCATCAAACGTAAATGGATATTTAGGCCAACGTGTTTGGACAAGAGAATATATATTCGGAATCAAAGTTGAAATAAATTACTACATCAAAAGAAATGTTTGACCGGATAACACTAGGATTGCAGTAGTTATGTTAACTTTATATAGAATTTTATAGAACATGTGGATTTGTACCAGGTGTGAAAAGTAATACAGTAGAAGATGAATGGGTAGCTTTGACAGAAGAAATAGTGGAGGCAGCAGAGGACCAAGTAGGTATCAAGACAAGATCCACAAAAAATCGTGATTACCATAGGAAATACTGAATTTCGTTTATGAAAGGAAAATACATAAAAATGCAGTAAATGAATCAAGTAGAATGGACTTCAGACGACTAAGAAAGGAGACTGACAGGAAGTGTAACATAGGTAAGTAGGAGGGACTATAGAGTAGATAATAGTCTGTAGAAGAATGTGTAACTAGAAGAAACATAGATACCACTTACATGAAAATAAAATACTTGGAAACAAGTATAAAACAGCTATATGAATATCAAGAACTCAGATGGAAAATCAGTTCTGAGCAAAGAAGGTAAAGCTGAAGGTGGAAAAAGTATACAGAGGGACTCTACAAAGGAAATGAACTAATAGACAACATTTTAGTAAGCCAAGAGGAAATAGATGAAGATGAAATAGGAGATACTATAGTGAGAGATGAATTTGACAGAGGACTGAAAGACATAAGTCAGAACAAGGCCCCAGGAATAGACGACATTCCCTCAGAGGTGCTGAAGTCTTTGGGGGAGCCAGTTATGAGAAAACTATTCACAAACGGCTTTTAATCAAATTGCGTCGTTATGGAATATCGCCCCAAATTTGTGACTGGATACGGGATTTCCTGTCAGAGAGGACTCAGTTTGTAGTAATCGATAGTAAGGCATCGTCTAAAACAGAGGTGATATCCGGCGTTCCACAGGGTAGTGTTATTGGTCCTCTGCTGTTCCTTATGTACATAAACGATTTAGGAGAAAATCTGAGCAGTTCTCTTAGGTTGTTTGCAGATCAAAACCAACTGCAGAACGATATAAATAAGATATCAGTATGGTGTAAAACTTGGCAATTGACTCTAAATAATGAGAAGTGTGAAGTGGTCCACATGAGTACTAAAAGAAATATGTTAAATGTTGTTTCCAAGATAATTCAATCGAATGTGAAGGCCGTAAACTCCACTAAATACCTAGGAATTGCTATTACATCAGACTTAAACTGGAAAGAACACGTAGGTAATGTTGTAGGAAATGCGAACCAGAGACTGTTAGGATAAGATGTTTAGGGCGCACAACAGCAAGATGTTTAGCGCACCAGAGACTGCGTTTTATTGGCAGAACGCTTAAAAGATGCAACAGAACTACTAAAGAGACTGCATACACTACGCTTATCCGTCCTCATTTGGAGTATTGCTGCCCAGTATGGGATCCTTATCAGGTGGGTTTGACAGAGGACATTGAAAGAGTCCAAGGAAGGGCAGCTCGGTTTTTATTGTCACGATACAGGGGAGACAGCGTCACGGAAATGTTACAGGACCTGGGATGGGAATCATTACAACAACGGCGCTTATCGCTACGGCGTGGTCTACTTACGAAACTCCAATCACCAACATTCTCCTCCGAAATCGAAAATATTTTGTTGACTCCCACCTACATAGGTAGAAATAACCATCAGAATAAAATACGAGAAATCAGAGCTCGAACGGAGAGATACAGGTGTTCTTTCTTCCCGCGCGCTATTCCAGAGTGGAATGAGAGATGAATAGTATAAAGGTGGTTCGATGAACCCTCTGCCAGGCACTTGAATCTCATTCGCAGAGTGTCCCTTGTAGATGTAGATTTAGACTTGGTGAGTAAGATGTACGAGATAGGCGAAATACCCTCAAACTTTAAGAAAAGTTTATTAATTGCACAGACACGTGTGAAAATTACAGAATCATCAGGTTAATAAGTTATGGTTGCAAAATTTTAACAAGACTTGTTTACAAAAGAATGGAAAATCTGGTAGAAGCTGACCTCGGGAAAGATCACTTTGGATTTAGGAGACGCAATACTCACTATAAACCTTATCTTAGAAGATAGATTAAGGAAAGGCAAACCTATATTTCTAGCTTTTGTAGATTTGGATAAGGCTTGTGACAATGTTGATTGGAATACACTCATTCAATTTCTGAAGTCATCAGGGGTAAAATATAGGGAACGAAAGGTTATTTACAACTTATACAGAAACCAGACAAGAGTTATTAGAGACCAAGGGCATGAAAGGGAAGCATGAATTGAGAAACGAGTAATACGTGTTGTAGGGTTTTTCCAATATTATTCAATTTGTACAATGAGCAAGCTGTGAAGGACAGCCAGGACAAATTTGGAGATGGAATTAAAGTTCAGGATGAATAAATAAAAACATTATGCTTTGCCTATGACATTGTAATTTTGTCAGAGACAGCAAAGAAGCTGGAAGAGCATCTGAACCAAATCGACGGTGTTTTGAAAGGAGCGTATAAGAAGATCATTAACAAGAGCAAAACAAAGGTAATGGAATGGGGTCTTAGAAAATCAGGCAATGGTGAAAGAATTACAATGAATGTGGTAGATGAGTTTTGTTACTTGGGCAGTAAAGTAACACATGATGGTCGCAGTACAAATGATATAAACTGCACAATGGCAATGGGAAGAAGCGCTTTTGAAAAAAAGAAATTTGTTAAGTTTAAGGAGGTCTCTTCTGAAGACATTTGTGTGGTGTGTTGCCTTGTATGGGAGTGAAACATGGACGATAAATCAGACAGGAATAGGGTAGAGGCTCTTGAAATGTGGTGCTAGAGAAGAATACTGAAGATTATGTGGGTAGATCATGTAACTAATGAGGAGGTACTGAAGTGATTTGGGGAGAAAAGAAATTGTTGGCATACCTCGACCAAAAGAGGGAATCGATTAGTAGGACCCATTCTTAGATATCATGGAATCGTTAATTTAGCACTGGAGGGAAGTGTGTGGTGTAAAAAAAATACCACAGAGGGAGACCAAGAGAGGGATATAGTAAACACATTCAAATGAATGTGGGTTTGCTGTTCATATGAGGATATGAAGGGGTGGAGAGTTGCTTCAAACCAGTCTGGATTGACGACCACAACAACATGCAAACAGCTTACTGGGACAGTGCAGAAACTTTCCACTTCGCGATGAACTGCTGATCCTCATCCCTTCTCAAACTAATCGCTGCTCTTAATCGGACAATCGACATTAAAAAAAAGTTTCAAATGTTTGTTGAGCAAAAGGGACTTAACTGCGGGGTCATCAGTCCCTAAACTTACAAACTACTTATGAACTAGCTTATACTAAAGACGGCACAAACATCCATGCCCGAGGGGGGATTCGAACCCACGACGGGGAAACGGCCCCGCGCATCGTAGTATAGCGCGTCAATGCGCTCTGCCGCTCCGACGCGGCCAATAGACATTTGCACCGGGGTAAATCACTCTTTTCTCCACAGTAACACAGAGATAGGGGATGCTTTGATAAGCCACGGTGCTCCCAGTGGGGAGACCTTTTTCTTGTAATTCAAGGATGCACAACTGCCCAAGTCATTAGCGCCTGAGCCCAAACATGGATTTACTAAAAAACAAACAGAACTGCCAATAAGCATGACACCAGTAGATCGCTAAAAACATACGGTAAAATATATCCATAGGAGGAATTAAATGTCCTTTGATAAATTAGTCATCTGTCATCCTGCGTCGTCGGGTAAAATTTCCCCTACAGTGTTCGGCAGATTAGTGGAACAAGGTCATTATTGAAATTAGAGCAGGATATGAAAACATGGCGCACCGTCAGCTGGTGACCGCAGGTCCACAATGGTGCGGGTCACCCGTCACCAAGTAGCGGTGGCTGAACCGGCAATGTCCGATCCGCAACCAGAGTACTTCCTCTCGCCAAGAGAGGCGTGAGGAGGTCTTCAAATTCGTTGGGAATCATTTTAATGCGTCTAAGCTTACGGGCAAGAAGCGAGGACCACAAACTAGCCACGACGATAAAATGCGTCGGCAAACGGCTCCTTGAATGTCATTGGATGGGTCCAGAAGGTAGTTGTCCGAGGTAAGAGTATTGCAGCCTTGGCGGCAGCATCAGCAACCCGGTTCCGAGGCACGTCTACGTATGTACGTGGCCATGTACCCACAGGAAGCGTACGCCAGAATTGTCGTCCGCTAACAACTGACGGAGCGTTGGATTTGGTGCACGTCAGGATGGATCGGATACAGGTCTCGAAGACTGTGAATGGCACTGAGATAGAACAGATGACACAGGAATGATGGCGGCGGATATATAGAACAGCCTGATAGAGAGCAAATAGCTGTGAAATTCGAACACTGGTCAAGAAGCCTATATTGGAACCTGTAGTCCCCAACGACATAGGAGATCCGTCAACATCAGTGTTCTAGGAGCTATCTGTATAGATACAAATGGCAGTATCAAGCCGCGAACGATGTTCGACAAACCTCGAACGACGTACCGAATCCGGATTAATCTCTTTCGGGAGCGAGATGAGTTCAAAATATACGCGAACCTGAGCCTGGAGCCACGGTGACGTTGGGCTCTCACGACGGATGGTAGGGAGGGTAAAATTGAGTTGCTGGAGCAGGCGACGAAAACGAACTCCGGGAGGGAGCAAAGCAGTTGCAGGCAGCCCATATTGGCGATCGAGGGAGTCATTGAAGAATGATGGGTAGGATGGGTGGTTGGGCATCGACAGCAGGCGGCATGCGTACCTACATAGTAGTGTACCGCGCCCATAGTTCAATGGTAATTCGGCAGCTTCGGCATAAAGATTTTCAACAGGACAGAGGTTCAAGTGCAAATTTTCGTCATGTCCCCAAGTGCCGTAAGGTGGATACCGAGGTGGTTCCTTTGCTACCCTTCCGCAATGCTTTCTAGTACTCAGCATGTAATGACACGACAGTGTGGTGACAGCCAGGACACGGGACGCCTCTCTGGAGAGACGAGCGGCGGCCGCGTAGGTCCGGCTGGCGCGAGCATGGCGCGTCGTCTGGAGATGGTATCGCAGGGGTCGCGGCAAGGTCACGCACCTCTGCAGCCGACCGCCGCCACAGCTGGCCTGCCGACCCACACATGGCCGCCTCACGTGCCTTCCGCTTTAAAAAATTTCTGCTCTCTTCGTTCTACGAAAACATCCCTCAGTTTTCACTCTACTTCTATTATTATTAAAGTCAGCCTCGATCGCAATGAATTATTGTTTTGGCGGTCGGTTTCGAACTGTCAGATCCTTGACCGTCTAATTTCTTCGCGGAATTCGGTTCGTTTCGACTTTCTTTTCTAAGGCGAAATGAGTGCTGAAAATACTTTGCCTGCAGTTTCCAATTTTTTTTTAGTATGGAAAGAAGCACACTGAATTCGATTTAATTTGAATCTCATGAAAGACCTTACCTTGGATTTACCCGGGCATTTTTTCTGTCCCCTACAATGATCTGGGTAGGTTTATATCAAATTGGGGAAATTTTCTTTTTGTATTTATTATTCATTTCTTTACTAGCTGACCCGGCGACTTTGTTCCACCGCCAAATAGTCAATGCGTAGCATGGTACCCGCACAATAATTGTTAATAACAATCGCAGAATATAAACAAATCGGCCGGTAACCTGTAGTTGCGTGTTTCAAAACAAAACATAGACAACATGAAACAAAAGCAATGGTGTCTACGTTATTATCCGTGACGTAGCTCATTATACCAAACCGTGCTGTGGAAAACACATACTGAAATAGCAGTATCTTCCGAGTTAAAATGTTCAGAAGGAGTAAGTTTTAGCGAAAATTGAAATCCTTTCTAACAATACCTCATTCATCCTTCTACGATTAGTTTGTGTCGAATAAAGGGGATGATGACTTCAGGATTAATATGAATAGATAATTTTCTTTTATTTATTTTCTACGGATTTTATTGATATTTAATAGCTATCATGCTATTCGACAGAGAGACGAATCCAACAAATGTAAGATAGTTAAAATCGGTCCAGCTCGTCTTGTAAATGGTGTAACTAACCCGAATTCTCTGTACTAATTTACAATTAGTTACATACTAGTTCAACTTGAATGTACGTAAATATAATACTTTCAACTTCCCCAAAATATAAATAACTTTATCTTTCTTCCATTAATGTGTCTCTTCCAGGCGTCTCTCCCTTTTCTACGTCGCCGCTGAGCCGAGCTCAACGAAGTAACTGGCGTAGCTATTAATGTGAAATACGACTTCCAAAGTCGGCAGCTAAAAGCGTTACGTATACAACAATGCGAGATACCTCGCCTTGTAATAAAATCAAATTAAAGTTGTAACGCTTTTGAAAATGTTTGTATGAATATAGAAATGCCCTCTGTTTTGAAAACTGACCTCTAGTAACCCTAACTTCACTAGAAGAATGAACGCATACACCCAATTCTCGAAAAAAATCGTATTTTCAAGAATTGCTTTCATAGAGTAGTACTGTTCAAAATCACGTTCCCATACTATGCTTTGTAGGAACGCGTCTGTTAACGAAGAATACAATTCTCAATTGTTGCTTGGTATCTAGATGTCTACTTACAAACAGTACATCATTTTTTTCCTGTCATAAAGAAAAAAGGCATTTTGATTGCCACAGTAACCAGCTGACGTGTTGCAGAGAAAAACAGATCATGGCGCCTGCAGCTTCCTGCTCTATGCTCTACAGTATGAAGAGAAAGGCGACTATTATGTCGAACGCTGAAAAACACTTTAACTGGCACACGGTAAGAATGTCAACTAAATTCTGTTTATAGAATGATGCACAAAAACGATCCCTAGAAAATGAATTATAAATTTATCTCCACCAGGGAGACCGCTAATGCTTCACCCAAGTTTCTGTCTCCAGTCTCGCAGAAAATGTAGTCTTTTGGAAGCGGATGAATCTGTTTACACGTCGTGTACTTTATTTGAGAAAAAAAAAAAAAGATAAATTTTAACAGCGCGGTTTCGGCGCAACACACATATTTCCCTGGACTCTTCTATTTTGTGACAGTGAGTAATTCTTAAACCGTCAAACAGTCTAAATCTTATGAATCATAAGTTACACCATTAGTTTTGGTAATCATTGCACTTTTGATTTCGTTACGCATGTTTTAAATAATGAAGGAATTTCGGGCATTCATATAAATAACTTCGTATATTGTTAAATAAATTAGTCTCCATCTTCATTCAAATAATTTTATTAGTCGATACACTGAAAAGTAAAATAATGAAGAAAGCTGTATGCAATGACATAGCAATTCTTTGCAATGAGTAACAGACGATGTCACCTTTCGATACTTGTTCTACTTTCTGCTCCGAGTGGTAAGCTCGCTTTCGTTATGCTCGTATTCAACGCTTTAAGAAGACTTGACACATTTCATGTCAAGTAAGTGTGTAGGCTTTGTGTCTATATTTTAATGAAGATAAAGCGTTCTCGGTTTTGAACCGCATCATATTTCTTCTATATGATAATCTTTCGAGCTCTCTGCGTGGATGTTCTTCAGAATTTTATCGTGTGCCTAACTTATTGAGCACTGTCAAAGTATGGTGTTGCTTCCTCTTGAAAATGAAGGTTTCCTTGAACGAGTGGTGCTACTAGCTAAAATTCCTGTGACTAGTATTAGTGGGTTCAACGTCATTGGGTATAACGGGATGTTCCCCGCACTTATTTTAAACAAAAGTTGTTGGCTAAAATTCTTCCTGCTAAAAGTCCTCCTGCTACGACTGATAGATCATCGTCATTGGATAGAAGCGATAGCGACAGAGCAAGAAAGATTATCTAAAATATTTTTGTCTGCAGATGCAGTTGTATTGGTCGCCCACAACGGAAAGCGTACAGCCGTCGTCTCTATTGAAACTACATACGTTCTTAGAAATTTCAATTGCTTCTCCGGCGTTTCTTCTATAAATGCTGGCTTCCACAAGCTGCTGACGCGCGTTGTTAAATCAATGTCATGGCGTCAGTTATCCAGGCGTTCCGCTGCCGCAGATTTCACACTTCGCCTTAGCAGCGTCTGGCGTTCGTGTTTCTTACTGCGTTCTTTAGCACTCCTTCCTGTTTCACTTTTCCACAGCCACAAGATATTTTATAGACTCTCGCAGTGTAGAGATAATCAAATGCCTCCGTTTTGCGCCGGAAAAGTCTTATATGTTATGTTGACTGAAGAAGTTCTAATACCATCTAGCCGTTGAATTCTACAGATGGGTCAGTAACCCCATTTGCAAACGGTAATGTAACAACGTGGTATGGTGGTTCCTCGTCCTTATTATAAGCGTTGAAAAGCCCTGTCTAAGGGCAAACTGTCGTTGGCAGTGGCCTTCATTGTCTTCTTTAAGAAATCCAACCACTATTATCAGTTCGTATGGTTATACGTAAGGCACCTGAAGACAGTATTCCGCATCGCTTTCTCCTGGGGCAGGTGGTGGTGTATTTTAACCAATAAGTCTGAACAGCTTAAGTTTCCCTGGCCCACCAATAATAGCCACAGCAATTTCAGCCGGTAAGCCCACTTCTTCAGAATAAGCGCGGGGAAAGGACTTCCTATTATCAGAGAACATGACTTTAGTCCAAGGCTGTATTAAGTGAAACGTGGAAAATGAGACACCACAAGATCCTGGAGAACATGCCAGCACAGGGGTAGATCGTGTAGAATGAAGATCATGAGGCCTAACATCCCAGAAGATTTTACCATCAACTTTGATTTCTTCGTTTTCCAGTGACAGTCTCAGCCCTATATAAGCGTATAATGCGGAAAACAACAGACATACAATTTCTGAAATGTGGCGTACAATTTCTGAACTCTGACGTTATGACAACCCTTTGGAACTTTGGCTGAAGAAGGCTTTATTAATGTGAAACATAGTTATGAAATTGCATATCTCTGATAAAAGCTCATTTTTTGTTGTAAATATGACATTTGCACAAAAAGGTAGTCAATTCCGGACACTGAGCATGGTGGGCGAATGACAGATGAAATACCGAACCAGACGTCTAGAAATAGGTTTTCCGTGACCTCTCTAAATTGTTTCAGGCCTTTTCCTGGTTGATTTCTTCGAAAAGGCAAAGATGATTTCCTTTCCCACCTATCTCCAATCCGAGTTGTGCTCCATCTCTAACGCCTTGTCGTCGACGGAAAGTTAAATCCACTTCTTTCCTTTTAAATATTTTTAATACATGATCTAAACTGTACCTTCAAATGAGTCTATTTGTATGCAAAAAAGGCAGTAACATGTCGTTTTATTGATTTTCTTCATTGTTAGATTGAGGATTTAGAACAGTGCTGTACTGAGTTCTTTGACGTTATAACTCAACCAACACAGTACCTAACACTTTTTCAGTCTAAAATTTATGTGGTAGTTATGGTGGGTGGTAAAAATAATATGAACACTATGTGGTATACTAAATTTTGCTGCAAATTGGCATCACTGTGTACGTGTTATCACTGAGACGGGACAGCAGAGCAAAATATTGTATAAAGTATTCACAGAATGTATGACATTAACTGCTAATGGGTGAAGTTGAAAATTTGTACCCAGCTGGAATTCGAACCTGGGTCGCCTACTTTCTACGCAGCTGTGCTGATCCCTACACCACTGGGGACACAGAGACCACCATACCTGCCGAGATTACTAAGTACGCCTCCCGTCAGGTAACAATTGTCAACATTATCCTGCCCATTATTTCTCAGACTCGTAGTTTTGTATACTGATTCTCGTAAGAATAAGTGCATAGCAGTGCCTTCGCACTGAAAAGGATCATTGCCCATATCAGCATATTTTATATACGAGGCGCGTCCAGAAAGTAAGTTCCGTTTGGTAATAAAATGAAATTTTACACAGATACAGAAGAAATTTTTATTGCACGAAATTCTACAATTCTTAAACTACTTTTCCACATAACTGCCGAAATTTTGCTGCCATTTGTCATAGCGTGGCATCAGGATTTGTATACCTTCATCATAGAAATCTGCCGCATGTGTCTTCAACCAGTTGAAAACAGTTTCTTTCAGAAACGCCAAGGAAAGACTTGAGATGTCAGAATAGATGAAAGTCGCTAGGAGCGAGGTCAGGGCTGTACGGAGGATGGTCAAACACGTCCCAGCCAAATCCCCGTAGGCGGTTTTTCGTCACATTTGAAGTGTGTGGTCGTGCGTTGTCGTGAAGCAAAACAAAACCTTTTTACAGCAGTCCCCGGCGCTTATTCTGAATTGCACGGCGCTATTTCCGAAGTGTCTCGCAATAAGCATCTGCTTTGATTGTTTGACCATGCGGTAAGAAGTCAATGAGTAGGATGCCTTTCCAGTTCCAGAACACAGTGCACATCATTTTCCGAGGTGTCATGATTTGCTTCGGCTTTACCTTTGGTGGGGATGAAGTGTGCCTCCATTCCACTGATTGCCGCTTACTCTCAGGGGTGTCGTAACAAACCCACGTTTCATCTCCTGTGACTATCCGTCTCAGAAATTCTTCGCCGCTTTCAGCATAACGGGCCAAAACCCATCCGTTGTGTTTTGATTTGCTCAGTGAGAATCTTTGGTATCCAACGTGAGCAAAGTTTACGGAATTTCAGTTGTTTGGTAACCATTGCATGCATCAGTGATCGTGAAATTTGGAGGAAATCCATAGCGAGAGCACTAATTGTAAACCTACGTTTTTCCTGGATCTTGTCATCAATTGCGTGAACCAGTTCTCCTGTAACCAAAGGTGGACGCCCACTTCGTTCTTCATCGTGCAAATCACTACGCCCGCCATTGAACTGTCGGATCCATTTCTCACCATCGAGTCACTCATCGCATTTGGTCCGTAAACATCGCAAATTTGTCGATAAATTTCACTTGGTTTCACTTTCCTCGCATTCAGAAACCGAATGACCGACCTGATTTCACAGGTGGCGGGATTTTCAATCAACGCCGACATTTCAAACAAGCACAACAAAGCATACGTAATTGACAGCGATCTCCAAATGGCGCACGTTCTTCTCCTTGATACACATCGTCTACAGCGCATGAGCGGAACTGCAATCGCAGCGCTGCAACGGAGATAAATTGAAAAGGAACTTACTTTCTGGACGCGCCTCGTACATATGTATGGCGTCTGTTATTTCGGACATGTCTCCAGCTTTCTAGGCAGTTGCGCTGACCCTTACACCAATGAGGACACAGCGATGAATAGGTTATAACTGCAGGATCAAAAGTGGTGTCTGTTCTTTTGGACACACATACACACACACACACACACACACACACACACACACACACACACACACGCACGCAGATCGTTGTCCGTCATCGGCATATTGTACAAGTTATATCTATATTTTTCTAAATCCGTTAACACACATTGTTTCTAAGCCCAAGAGAGAAAAATTTATCACAGTCACGCCAATCAAGAATAGTTCCAAACGAGCACAGCCGAGAAATTTTCAAAGTCTCTGAACCCCAGTCATGATTTCAAATTTTCCGATAATGAAGTTTATTAGTTAGCCTCGAAGCTTCAAACTTCTCTTCTCTGATTGTGATGGTATAAGCACAATGCTGGTCTCTGATTGGGCACCCTCCAAGGGGTTACGCTAGTTCCGATGGTATTTACTTTCAGGTTAATCCGTACTGAAGAATTTCAAGGTCACTTCAAATTCAAGGAAATTTCACTAGTGGACAGCAGAAACGACACAAGCTTTTCACTGAAAATGTTTCTCGATCTTGTTTCGTTCTCGAGATATTGGTGACCTGGGAAAGTTGCAATGAAGTGCCATTTGGCGACAAACGATTGGTTTTTCGGAAAAAAAATGTTCTCTACAAAAAAGGCATATTTTTTCATGTAGAATTGGAATATGGAATAAAAAATACAGGTTAACATTTGCAAAAATTAACTTGGCCTTGATTTCATCTTGAAAACAGGGTTCACGATATCCATTCCATGACCCCCTTCAAATTTTACAACTTTCACTAGAGACATTTTTTGCAGAACTGTGCCACTCCAGAGATATTGGCCGGAGTAGATTAAAATGGGAATCTCTCTCTCTGTTTCTCTCTCTCACTCACTCTCTCTCAATACGCCGATGACGGGCAATGATCCTTTCTTCAGTGCGAAAGCACTCCTAGGCCCTTGCTCTTACGGGAATCAGTTTACAAAACTACGAGTTTGAGCAATAGTGATCTGTTCAGGTGTGACGATTGAACACCCCAGTGGTGTAGAGGTCAGCGCAACTGACTAGAAAGCAGGAGACACGGGTTTGAATCCCGGCTAGGTACACTTTTTCAACTTCACATATTTGCAGTTAATGTCATACATTCCGTGAATATGAATAGATAATAACTGCGGGATATATATAACTTAAGCGACTGTAACGCTCACTTGAGTAATGCTGTTTCTGTAGAAATAGTACGGATGGAGGCTAACATTCGCCGGCCGCGGTGGCTGAGGGGACTGAGGCGCTCCAGTCACGGTCTGCACGGCCTCTACGGTCGGGTGTTCGAATCCCCCCTCGGGCATGGATATTTGAGCCGTCCTTAGTATTTTGTAAGTTTAGGGACTGATGACCCCGTAGTTAAGTCCCATAAGCTATACAAACATTAGAACATTTTTTGGCTAACATTCATGTAAGGTTTGCAGTTGCTAAACCGTTAATAACGGGAGACAACGCAAAGCTTCGATGGAAGTAGTGCCACGATTATAAAACGTGGACACTTGATGACTGGAAGGATGTAAGTACGATCCGCGAAATCATCGCTTACATTGCTTCCGACCTACAATGAGGTTTACGATAAGGCATGGCAACTTCCTTATGGGGAAGATTACGTCATGATATGGGCTTCCTATCTTTAGCCTCACTGTTTGTTTAACTGTGGATGGATATCTCACATCGCCGACAACAAGCTAGTTAATATGACAAACATATTGCTAACAAACACTGCAATTACTGTGCTCACACACACAGCCAAGAAGGTATAGGTATGCTTTGTGTAGCATTCTAAAAGTATTAAACATCTCCCCTGGATAACAAAATCCCCGTGTATCAATATAAATGAATGGTTATGGGGAGTTTTAGAGCAGTGAATGACGAGCAAATTTACAGCTCCGATATCGATGAAGTAATCGACGGATATTTTTGTACAAGAATGGATAGCATTCTGTTGGAAACTGTAAAGACTAAAACGAAACTGTTCCGCGAAGAGTTGCAGCTGTTCTCAAAACCAAATGTTGATGTTCAAATGTTTGTTAAGCTTATGGGACTTAACTACGGGGTCATCAGTCCCTAAACTTACAAACTACTTATGAACTACTTACGAACTAGGACGGCACAAATATCCATGCCTGAGGGGGGATTCGAACCCCCGACCGTAATGGCCGTGCTGACCGTGACTGGAGCGCCTCAGTCACCTCGGCCACCGCGGCCGGCTTCTCAAAACCAATGATGGGTCAACTCCTTACTATTAAATATATTGTCTGTTAGCTGTTCTTATTATTTTTCGAGTCCCTCTATGTAAATGATATTTTCTGTCTTGAATACAATTTTCCTTTACTGTTTTACACGCGAATAAATGTATTGTCGTCAATTTATGCATTATGACAAAAGGTACAGTGTAATTATAGTGTATTAGACACGCTGGTCTTGCCAGGGAAGTTCGTTAGTGCTAGGGGGAGTTGGAAAATAAGTTTCCCTCGTCGACTGTGGTCAGAGTTGCGTATGGAAGGAAAAAAAATAGAATGAGTCATTAAAAATAAGACAATATTTTTCTACATTTCTCATACAGATTTATAAGCTTCAAAAAGCCGTCCAGAAGAAAAATGAATGCTTTGTATATGGAAGAAGCGTTGAAGGCTTGTTTGACATCAGTATTGCTTCCAAAGCGCCTTCTGCTGAGAGTCTTCTTCAAAGCAGGAAACATATGGCAGTCACTTGGTGAGAGATCAGGACTGTATGGCGGATGGTGTAGGCGCTCCCAACCAAGGCTGCAATATGGTTTTGCGTTGCCGTCTCCGATTGTGGTCTCGCAAATGTCATACAACAGCTGAACGCCAGATCTGAGGAGGCCAAGCCGATTTTCCGAATCACCTCTTTCAATTTCGACAGAGTGGCACAGTACCGCACAGCATTGATGGTGGCATCCTCCAAAAAGTCCAGCAACAAAACTCCTCGAGCGTCCCAAAAACGGTGGGTAGCGCTTCACGAAGTACTTTGGAATTTCTTTCGGACAGGTGATGACGGATGTTTCCACTCCATGATGTGGCCTTCGATTCGGGTCGATGGTGGACCCACGTTTCATTCCTCGTCGCAATCCGAAATAGAATGTCATTGCCATATTCATAATCGACCTCTACTCAAAGGTGTATCGATGTTTGGACGTGCGCGTTCATCTGCTGTGTTGTCTTTCGTCCATAGCCGTTCAACGCTCCTTCCGTATGCAACGCCCTGATTTTTTCGTGGTCAGCGTTTTGAAGCTTAGAATTCGCTTTGACAAATGTCTGAATGTACGTAGAAATTATATAGATAATTAAAAATATGTCTTATGTTTAATGTCTCACACCCAACTCTGCCTACAGTCGACAGGGGGAACTTATTTTCCAAATCCCGCTCTTATATCAAGCCTAAGAATCTGGTGAAAGTAGTAGGCTTTGGTAGCGCGAGCACTCACTGTGATATAATTGCTGTTGAGAATCGCTAGGAGTTTCCCGGAGCGTGCGTTGCGGTTCATGATAATGACCCAGATGGCGCAAGAGATAGAGTAGCGGAGGAAGATACAGTTATCGCCAGACAACCTATAATTATACATGTGCGTACAGCACAGCCCCATCAAGAGGAAATTTAAAGCAAGATGAGTGCAGAGGGGCCCAAATTTGTTGCAAGTGACTCGTTGATAAGAAGAGCCAGCAGTCATCCATCCTCTACCAGTTAAGACTTACTTCAGAGCTGCAGCAACTCACCAAAAGAAAATCCGGCTTGCTATTCATCTTAGACTCTATGGCTAGCCAACGTATGGTCAGCCAAAATGCAAGAGACTGGATATTTTAGAAATCAGACTTTATAAAGCATTTCGAATTTCTGGGAAAGCGACAAAGCATGAAAATATTCGAAAGGACAGACAGCACACGTACGAAAATTAAAAAGAAAGTGTTGCATCACCACCGTTCTAGGTGAAGAAGAGGTATACAAAAACAGCATATCAATTCTCTTAAACACTCCTGAAAACAGAAAACGATGGGACTTGGCATGTTGGTGGGCAGTCCACAGATAACCGATGAATTCCACACCATACGCTAATTGCTACTCGATTATGGCGTCTGCTGAGTGGCCGAGCAACCATATGACGGAATTGTATCTGATGTGAGGAGTGGGCTTCATGTGCAACTTCGTGTACCTTTTTTACGGACACCCGATGTGGTGTAGTCCCACAGACTAGGGCCACCATACCGCGAGAGAGGGTCCACACTGCGGATATACGGCGACTCAAAATCGATGTTCTCTGGAACTTCACACGTGGAAAAATTGCCGGAGGAGACTTGGCGCATGTTGGCTAGTCACTGGTTTATCTGTAAGCTGTTATTCACCAATTTGTACTAGAGGCACGGACTGTCGAAGGGAGGAGAAGGTGGAAGACATTACCCCACAACTGACGCCAGTTTGTCCCTGAGTGCCGAATCTCTAGCTTACTGAGGCGGTGCATCGCAGTCCGGAGGATGTAACTCATGTGGAAGTAATAGTCACGGGTATGGATTATTACGTAAGAATAGGAACGTCCTCAGATGAGGGCTTATAGAAGTTGAGGATAGCCGCTGTCAAACCGTGTGGGGAGTCTGCCTGAAGGGTAGCCATGCAGTTAAAGAGAAGTGCGACGCACTTAGAGTAGAAGTGCACCAGGCGTAAGTCTTTCAGGGTGGGGTCGAGGACACGTGTCCATCTTTGAACAGTTCATGACGCCACAGCAGTCAGTACGTCACTTGAGATATTGTTCAAATTCAAATTCAAATGTTTGTTAAGCTTATGGGACTTAACTACGGGGTCATCAGTCCCTAAACTTACAAAGTACTTATTAACTACTTACGAACTAGGACAGCACAAATATCCATGCCCGAGGGGGGATTCGAACCCCCGACCGTAGTGGCCGTGCTGACCGTGACTGGAGCGCCTCAGTCACCTTGGCCACCGCGGCCGGCTGAGATATTGTGTCAGCCATCATTTTCGGGATGGGAAGGATCTGTGCCACATACCAAGCCCGAAGAGGACATAGTTGTTAATGAGAGTGACTCTTGTTGCACAAATCTTCACGCGGGACGATTTTTTAAAATCTCTACGTAATAATAATAGTACCACACGTGTGTGTGTGTGTGCAGGTGAGGACCCATTAGCAAAAATAACAGTAATAATACGACCAAAGAGGCCATCTGATGTAGGATGTAGAGCGTTGGCAACAGCCTAATAGCTGCTTACGCGCGATGCGTCGGTCCTTTGAAGCGGCGCTGGTAATAGGCGGCACGCCTGGGAGAGATGAGCTTTCTCGCTGGCGCGTCAGCCCGCAGCCGCGTGCATAATGGCCGGCTGGATTCCTGTTTACGGACGCTGTCGCGCCACCAGAAGGACACGACGGCGTTACTCCTGAGCGCCGCGCCGCGCAGTAAAGTTGAAAGCCACCGCGGCCGGCAGCCACGGCATTCCTCCGGAAGCGAGGGCCTCCCTAATTGCCTGTCCTGCCCTGTCCGGCCCGTGACGCCCGTGGCCTGCCCCCTGCAGGTGCAGCCGAGCCCGCTCCCAACACACTGAAACGGAAAGTCTTACATCAGCAACACGCCTACCCACAGACAAATATATACAGACGGGAAACCTCCGTAAGGGCCCGGTCCTATGCTCCGGGGTGCGGGGAGGGAGGGTTTCCAGCATTTCCGTAAGATGTACCATGATGGCGCTGCGGTCAGAAGCAGCCCTTTGAATTGGCCAGAGCAGGAGGCAGGTAGCGGCTGCCCCCACCACCACCTGCCCTCAAACGCCGGCACACTGGACACAGCCGCAGCCTCTTGGCAGGCGGCACGAGCTCTCCCCTCAGCCTCCCCTCCACGCTACCCTCTGACGTGCGAGAGGCACCCTAAGCCAGCGAACCACCTGACACCTGCTAGCATCTTACGGAACTACGAGGGGAGCATAGGACAGTGGTTTAGGGGGGGCTTCTTCTCTGTATATGTTACTCTGTGGCCTAACAAACCACGGGCGTTGCCAGAAGGGGGGGGGTCCTGGGACTTAAACCCCTCCTAAAATGTTGGCAAATACAAACTGGCATCATTCTGTTATCAGAATAAAGCCTACCTAGATTTTGCCAAGGCTGGGAAGCCGTCACACGTACCTCATTCATTCCCGATATATCCCCACACTATTCTCACATTTTTGGGGCCCTGAAAAAAGACATTCATGCCCATCGGTATGTTTTAGAGCGGTGATTTTCAAAGTGGTTTACATAGACCCCCAGGAGTCTATTCCAACCTGCAAGGGGTCCAGGTCAGCGGAAAAATAATTTGGGGGTCTATTTGTTGTCCAGAATTATTCTCACAATGCTGAAGCCTTGATCCTTTGTATCTCACTGAATCATTGGCTAAGCGAGAGGGTGGAGGAATTCTGAATTTTCGATCTCCTGCTGCATGCCCGTAGTCAGATACTTCTTTTTGGGCATTTCGTAAAGCATTGCAAGTAAGTATAAACGTGGACACGATATTATATTTTATTAAATGCAAATCTCCAAACAGGCACTTGAGCACACTTTTCAATTACGATACCATCAGCTACATTATTGATTATTTTCGTAGCTCCATACCACCCTTCACCCTTCTCCGAGAAGTGGGACGAGTATCGGACGCTGCCCATGAAGGGTCAGCAAATGTATTGTAATTTATATAGGGATATATATTGAGGACTGGCTGAATGTTGCCTTCTTCAGTTTGTCTGCATTCTGTCTAGCAGTTCCTACTGCACAGCATTTAAATGGTTTATTACATTTGAAAGAGCGGTCAAAAACATAGATGGATGATTTTTATTTATACTATGGCGCCAGAGAAACGTACACTTTACTTACCATTTATTATGGACTATCGCAAGACGTTTTTTTCATAGTTTTCCCAACTTAATACGTGGCGGAAACAGGTTTCAGTTGCCAATATTTTTACAAAACGAAGAAACAGGATGAAAATCACTGAAAGAGGAGATTCAAGGTTAGACCTAACAAAACTGAAACCAAGTATTGATAATTACTAAAAAGCATCAGCCACATCTTTCCCATTAAAAGCCTATATGTATCAGTTTGTTTAATATACAGTTGTGTGGTTTAAAAGATAAATGTATAATTCTTAACAACCTTCTTTTCCATTTTTCTTGTTTTTCGCTCATGCTTTTACAGTTGAAGTTATCAAAATTAATAGCAGCATATCAAGCCCAAAAACATATTTGAAGTGATGAATTCGTAAAAAATGAAGTACACAAAAGGCAGGGGGTATACACAGGGCAGAAAAAGTTGGCAAAGGGTCTACGAGACAAGGGAATTTGAGAACCCCTGTTTCAGAGGAAGATTTGCACCCCTGCGTAAAAATCACGGTCCTGCAGCTAACAGCAAACATTTATGAGCTATGGTGACTACTACAGAAATAATCTGAAGTTTACTTAGTTATTTTTCGTAGTGTCTTCTTCTAATTTGTCTACATCTAAATGGGGTACTCTGCAAATCACATTTAAGTGCCTGGGAGAGGGTTCTTCAAACCACCTTTATACTATTAATCTACCATTCCATTCTCGAATAGCGCGCGGGAAGAAAGAACATGTGAATCTCTCCGTTCGAGCTCGGATTTCTCGTATTTTATTCTGATGCTCATTTCTACCTATAAACGTGGGAGTCAACAATATATCTTTGCATTCGGAGGAGAATGTTGGCCATTGGAGGTTTGTAAGTATACCACGCCGCATCGATAAATGGCGTTGTTGTAATGATTCCCATCCCAGATCTTGTATCATTTCCGTGACGCTGTCTTCCCTGTGTCGTGACAATACAAAACGAGCTGCCCTTCTTTGGACTCTTTCGATGGATTCTGTCATAGATAAAATGATCCCTAACTGGACAGCAGTACTCCAAATGAGGACGGACAAGCGTGGCGTATGCAGTCTCTTCAGTAGTTCTGATGCATCTTTTAAGTGTTCTGCCAATAAAACGCAATCCTTAGTTCGCCTTTCCTACGACATTATCTACGTGTTCTTTCCAATTTAAGTCTGATGTAATAGTAATACCTAGTTATTCAGTGGAGTATAAGGCCTTCACATTTGATTGAATTATCTTGTAAACAAAGTTTAACGGATTTCTTTTCGTACTCATGTGGACGCCTTCACACTTCTCATTATTTATAGTCAATTGCCAATTTTTACACCATACTGATATCTTATTTAGATCGTTCTGCAGTTGGTTTTGATCTTTAGATGACTTTATTAGAAGATAAATGACGGCGTAAACTGCAAACAACCTAAGAGAGCTACTTAGGTTTTCTCCCAGATCGTTTATGTAGATAAGGAGCAATAGAGGACCATCCTTATAGTTGTGACTTCCCTATTTTCCGATCTCTAAGAATAATTGCTTACTCAAGGTACCCACGTTAATTATAATAAAGAGTGGAACTAAATACGGCGGAAATTATGTGTAGGAACTGTCAGTGACCGTGCCGGGCCCTGGAGCTTCATTGCGCTTTAGAGATTTTGAGCTGTTTTTCTATACCGCTACTGGTAATTACAATGTCAGTCAGCAATATTTACTGATGACACTTTGTAAACGAATCAAGGTTCAAGTCTAATCATAGAGAATCTGTAAACTTTTTTTGCCACTGCAAAAATATGAGTTAGGGAGTGCTTCTCTGATAATGCTTTAGTAGTTACTGGAAGCTTCACGCACTGCCTTTGTGACTGCCATTCGCGTTTCCATCCACATTTGGTTATCTTCATTTTATGATTTACCTTGTTCCTATTTTGAAACATACGTGCATGTTTGAGGCTTCATTAATTTGGTTTCTATACCATGGCGACAAAATATAACATATCCAGTATTAGTGGCTTTGCAGATATATTAAGAGTACACGTTATTAAAATGCGCATTCACTGAAAACCCCTCCCGAAATCATATTCTGACTACGCCTATAGACCCAACGATACCATGCTGTGGAATCCTTGATGCTGCAGTCGCAGTACACCCTTTTATTTCAAACACACTGCAGGAACTGCGAAACCTGAATATTCCGATGTACAAATGTTTGTAAATCCGACTGGATCAAACTCCTATGGCAATCAACCAAATAAAAATTTCAAATGTTTATAAATGTATTGGACTTAACTGACATGATAATCAGTCTCTAAATTTACAAACTACTTACACTAACTTAGGCTAAGGATAACACATAAACCCATACCCGAGAGAGCACTCGAACCTCCGGTGGAAACCGTCGCCCAGTCCGTAGCATCATGTCTTCGACCACGCGCCCATTCTGCGCTGTTCCTGAATATTCCAGAAGATATGGCTGAGGTGGTCTATCTTTTACTGTACGTACCGAACACGGGCGCAATATTTAAAGTGGCCATCTTGAATCTAAGTCGAATTTTTAAATAGAAAAGGGGTCGTGTGATAGCATTTTCCGACAAGTTGATTTCTGTAAAGACTTCCATGCAGCAGCTTCGGTTCGAAGATCGCTCTATTGGACAATATATCGTTTTCAGTTATGAAGAAAACTTCTCTACAGTGTTGAAATCAACAACCACAACAACATATACTGGACTGTCCAGAATCCACACTGGATGGAACATGCAAAGGGTGATGTAATGTATAGTTCCCGTGTAATTGGACCCATTTTCATTGACCACCACCTAAATACTCAAAGCTACCTAGAAATAATACAAAGAGTAGAGTTTCCTTCAGTTGTAATGAAGACGGCAGCTCTCTCTCTCTCATTTTCAACAGGGTGGATGGGGTTACACCGCTCTACGGAGCAGCTGATCGTCAGTAGTGAGCTAGTCTATTTCCTCGTCATTGAATTTGCCGACGGGGTTCTGTGGAGCGGCCATCCAGTTTACCTGATCTCATACCACCTGAAATGTCTGTAGGGCCATTTGAAGCAAATCGTGTATGTAGAGAAATTGAGAAACACACACCAACTCGAACAACGCATTAAAGAAGCGTGTAGCATCATTTCTGTGGGAGTTCCACGAGATCACGACTTTCATCTACATCTGTCTGAATCTGCTTACTGTATCCATCTCTTGGACATCCTCTGCGATATTTAGCCCACACAATTCCCTCCAACGCTAAATTCAGAATTCCTTGATGTCTAAGAATGTGTCGTACCAATCGATCCCTTCTTTTAGTCAAGGTATGCCAGAAATTCCTTTTCTCCCCAATTCTGTTCAGTACCTCCCCATTAGTTACGCGATCCACCCACCTAATCTCCTGCATTCTTCTGTAGCACCACATTTCAAAAGCCTCTATCCTCTTCAGTCCGCACTGTTTATCGTCCATGTTTCACTCTCATACAAGGCAACACTCCACACAAATACCTTCAGAAAGGACTACCTTAGGCTTAAATCAATATTCGATGTTAACAAATTTCTCTTTTTCAAGAACGCTTTTCTACCATTGCCATTCTAATTTTATACCCTCTGTACTGCGACCATCATTTGTTATTTTACTGCCCAAGTAACAAAACTAATCTACCTCCTTTATTGTTTCGTTACCTAATCTAATTCCTTCAGCATCACCTGATTTTCTTAGGTTGCACTCCATTACCCTAGTTTTGCTTTTGTTAATGTTCATCTTATATGCACCTTTCAGCAGACTGTCCATTCCGTTCAACTGCTCTTCCAGGTCCTTTGCTGTCTCTGACAGAATTACTATGTCGTCGGCAAAACGCAATGTTTTTAATTCTTCACCCTGAACTTTAATTCCTTCTCCAACTTTCTCCTTGCTTTCCTTTATAGCTTGCTCAATGTACAAACTGAATAACATTGGAGAAAGGCTACAACCCTGTCTTACTCCCTTCTCAACCACTGTATCCCTTTCATGCCCTTCAACTCTGACAACCGCTGTCTGGTTTTTGTACAAGTTGTAAATAACTTTACGCTCCCTATATTTTACTCCTGCTTGCTTCAGAACTTGAAAGAGTTTATTCCAGTCAACATTGGCAAGAGACTTCACCAAATCTACAAAAACGAGATATATAGGTTTGCCTTTTCTTTATCTTCTAGGATAGGCCGTAAAGTGAGTATTGCCTGCCGTGTTCCTACCTTTCTTCTGAACCCAAACTGATCTTCCCCGAGGTCGGCTTCTACCAGCTTTTCCATCCTTCTGTAAATAATTCGTGTAAATATTTTCAACCTGCCTTACATATCGTTATGTAGTCGTTAGTCTGTTGATTTGAACAGTGCCGGACTATTATCACAGCTGAATCAACTAGCAGCCCCCACTAGGGAAGCACTAGTGTAGTAGCGAATTGAATCATTCAGCTACTTTTCTTGCGCTGCTTTCTTCGGAATTGGAATAACTATATTCTTCTTGAAGTTGGATGGTATTTCCCCTGTCTCATACATCTTGCATACGAAGTTGAACAATTTCTTCATGACTGGCTCTCGTAATATCAGCAGTTCAGATGGAACATCATCTTCTCCAGCGGCCTTGTTTTTTAATGCTCTGTCAGATTCTTCTCGCAGTATTGTATACCCCGTTTCCGGCAATCCTTGCCTAATGTTCCCTCTGCAATTCTCATCCACTTCTGGTTCCTTCAATTTGTCCAATTTCCATCTTCTTAATTATCTATCTTTATGCAGTCACTTAGGTTTTATTCATTTGAGTAGCATATATATAACGTAATGTCATCTAGTTGCGTCTACAAAATTATATGTGGTTGTAATAACAAACTTTTTACAAGATATTATTATAAATACTAAAATTCGTGAAATGTTAATTTGTTCTAGACTACATTCCTCAACTAAGGAATTACACTGATCAAAACAATTAGGGCATCAGTACATCAGTTGAGATATATAGGTACTGATGTATTGTCATCGGCAGAATGAACTAAAATGGTTCAATGTCTTTCTGTCGGTTCTATGTAGTGTAGATAAGGCAACCAAGATAGTGATAATAACAGAAAGTTGCTGCAGAGGTGGCTGGTGGTGAACTGTGTTTGCTCTCTACTCTACCAAACGAATTACACCAGCAGTTGTGTTCAGATAGAGTAGCGAGCAGGTAGTGGAATGCAACAACAACGAGACTTACCCGAAGCTATGGCATGGAGGGCCATAGGAAGGTTGGAACGTGATAGACAGATAGGAACGTGGCTGCAGCTATTGTAATGTTCCAAAGTGTAATTTCCAGGACATGGACACTAGTATATCTTACATACGACCAGAATTTCTTATGATTCTCTACCATATTAAGTGACAAGGTTTCGTTGTGGTTACTGTTCTAATCTTCTCGCTTTGTAGTTCGAACTGAATCTCTAGTTTCTGTAAAAGACTGCCAGTGGTTTCTTTGTGTTTAAATTTGGCATGCTATTGTCTTTGCTTTTGTAACAATGACCTAACTTCTTTCGTGTACCATGGCGGCTCAGGCTTCTCTTTTGTTTGGTATAAATCTGTCAATGGTTGTCGATGTTATGTCTTAGAATGTAAGCCACATCTCATCTCCACTCACTTTGTTAGTTTCGAAAGACTGGAGATTCTCACTCAGGAAAGCATTAAGGCCAATTCACAGTGTCCGTCACGTCACGTCACGTCACCGTCCGTCAGAGAATTCCGCAATGCATTACTAATGGCGACATTCACACTGTCCGTCACCGGACCGTCACGTCACGTCAACGTCACGTCAAGCTTTCTCGAGAAGAATGTTTTGACGGAACGGCCGTCTGCTAACATCGGAAGTTAACCTATTTTCGTCACGCGAATTACATGTTGCAGTCGACTATCGCTCTGTTTATATGCAAATGTGTCTTATTCATCTTTATTCTGTCGTTATACTTTGTTTTAGACTTTTAGGGGTAAATCTCAAATGTTTCATGACGACTTAAATATTTTTGTCATTTGAGTGTCCCCCTAAAATCGAGGTCGGATATCTGAAACCAAAAATGGTTTATAATATTCTTCTCGGGTTTCCTGCCGGATCAAAACGTCATCTTGACACAATATTTCGGCGATCCACCTGACCGCCATCCTCAGGTGACAGTGCTGGTACATCGACTCGCCGAGACTGAGTACAAGCCGCGAGCGGCGGCCCATATATACGCCGCGGAAGGCCGAGGGCGCGTGCGCAAAAATTGACAGTTCTCCCCTCTACGTTTCAGCGCCGCCAGTGGTGGAAGCCGGCGTAAACGATAGATCGCTATTCTGCAGAGACCGTTGTTTTTTTATGTCAAAAAAGGAGAATGGTTACACGGACCAACAGATCTGCCGTGCTTTTCAATTTGGTCGCGGGAACCACAAGAAGAAACTTGCAAGTCGCTGGCATTCCTACCGTTTTCTGGAAGCATTTCATCTAAAATAGGAAGGATTTTGAAACGATATGACATCCAATGTATTTTTCGTCCACCTGCCAAGGTTAGAGCACTCCTGGGCTCAGTAAAAGATGACTTAGGATTGAGGAAACCCGGTGTATACAAAATTCCTTGTCACTGTGGAAAAGTTTACATCGGCCAGACAATTCGCACGATTCAAGATCGATGTACTGAACACCATCGACACACAAGGTTGCTTCAACCAGAGAAATCTGCAGTAGCTGAGCACTGTCTTACTGAGGGACATAAAATGAAATATGATGAAACACAAATGGTTGCTTCTGCGTCTCGCTATTGGGACTGTATTTTAAAAGAATCGATTGCTATTCGCCTTACTGACAATATTATAAACAGAGATAACGGTTTTCCTTTGAGTAGAATGTGGAATCCTTTATTTTTTGACATCAAAAAACAACGGTCTCTGCAGAATAGCGATCTATCGTTTACAACGGCTTCCACCACTGGCGGCGCTGAAACGTAGAGGGCAGAACTGTCAATTTTTGCGCACGCGCCCTCGACCTTCCGCGGCGTATATAGGGGCCGCCGCTCGCGGCTTGTACTCATGCTCGGCGAGTCGGTGTACCAGGACTGTCACCTGAGGATGGCGGCCAGGTGGACCGCCGAAATATTGTGTCAAGATGACGTTTTGATCCGGCAGGAAACCCGAGAAGAATATTATGAAGCATTACGCCGGGAAAGCCTACGCAGTCACAAAAATGGTTTATATTACGTAACATTGTAACAGAAAAGACTAAAGCAAACTGTTTATTTGAAAAAGATTGTAATATGATTACGCATTTTTCATTAAATGACGTTTTAAATGAAAAAGTTAGTTCTAATGAAAGACAAAAATTCAGTTGTTTACGACGGTATTAACGAAGGCAGCGGGCAAATCTGAATGGATAAAGTAAACAGGCGCTATTTATGCTCTCATAAGTATTGTTTGATGTTTTCAAATGTTTATTTTTTCGCTTGAAAATAGATGCCGATGTTTTAAAATGTTGTTTCAGTTCCCAGTAAGTTGGCCAGAAACATCAGAAACATACACTGTAAAGTTTCCTTTGGCCGCCAGTAACATTTAGCGTTGTTGTTCCCTCAATTTAGTATTAAACTATGACTTTCTACATAACAGATCGCCACTCATAACCTCACTTTCAACATCGCGTATTGAGATGGGCGAATTGACGTGACGGATACTGACGGACAGAGTGAATACAACTTGACGTGACGGTGCCCTGACGTGACGTTGACGTGACGGACAGTGTGAATTGGCCTTTAATCGAATTTATATCTTTTTTTTTTTTTGAGTAGGTATACTTTTCTTTTAGTTTTGGTGAATTTGGGAAGTGCAATATTCAGCCTTGCTACGACAACTATGTGTTCAGAAAACCCTGTGTCTGTTTTGATGCTCTTTATTAGATCCGGATTACTTGTTGCTAGCAGATCAAGAATGTTCTCACAACCATTTATTACCCTAGTGGTTTATTGGCTAATTTCTCGAGATAATTTTCGGAGAACGCGTTCAGTACAGTTTCGGACGATGTTTTATGCTTGCCTCCGGTTTTTACATGTATTTTTGCCAACATATCGAGGGTAAGTTAAAGAGGCCACACATTAAAATTATATGCTTTGGGTATGTATCTATATTTTTTGATTCTTTCAGCATTTCTGCAATCTAATCGTCTGATTCAGGGGGTAGATAAAAAGAACCAGTTACTAATTTATTTTGGTTGTCAGGTATAACCTCTACACATTCCAACTCACTACTTAAATTTCGCTACAGGATAACCCGCCTGTGACAGAAATAAATACGCCACCACCTATTTTATTCATTCCATCTATTTTGAACATCATTTGCCCCTTTGTAAAAATTTCAGCTGAACTTATCTCCTGCTATAGGCAGCTTTCGGTATCTCTAATGTTTTTATATTACTTTCTATTAAAGTCTGGTACTTTCCCCACACAACTACGATAATTTACGACTGTCAGACCAATGGTTTTTAAATCTGTGTGCGTCCTATCTTTCACCTGTACCCTTTAAAATTGAAATCCTTTCTGTGTGTTCCCGAGGCCCTCGAACCTAAAAAACCGCCCAGTCTACGCCACACAGCCCCCGCTACACGTGTAGCCACTTCTTGCATGTAGTGGACTCCTGACCTATTCAGCGGAACCCGAAACCCCAGCAACCGATGGCGCAAGCAGCGATGCAGCCCACACGGTCGCAGAACCGTCTGAGCCTCTGAGTCAGACCCTCCACTCGTTTCTGTACCAGAGGTCCACAGTCGGTCCTGTCAACTATGCTGCAGATGGTGAGCGTTGCTTTCATCTTGCAAGCAAAACTGGTAGTCTTTACCACTTCAGACAGCCGCTCAAAAACTGAGAGAATCTGTTCAGATCCGTAGCGACAGACATGATTGGTTCCGATGTGAGTAACCACCTGCAGTTGGCTGCACCCCGTACCCTTCATGGTATCCGGAAGGACACGTTCCACATCTGGAATGACTCCACCCAGATACACACGGAGTGCACTTTGGCCTTCTTCCTCTCTTTGGCAGCCATCTCTCTAAGGGGCTCCATTACTCGCCTAACGTTGGAGCTCCCAACTACGAACAAACCCACCCTTTGTAAATCCCGGATCTTGCAGGCTGCCTGGTGACTTCATGACGAGCGCCATATCTGGCTCGGAAACATTTCCTGAACAGATAGCGCCTCATACCTGTTGACAAGACGAATCTGGGAGGCCTCGCGATCGGTCCCCCAGAATCTCGTACGTCGCCTGCCACGCACTGGATCGACCTCCCACGTAACCACAGGCGGGGTGTCTGTCTTATTGAGAGCAGTTACAGGGCTTATCACTGCCGCACCCCGTCGGTGGAGACGCCGGGCATCCGTTCTGTTCCCACGACTGGCTAACAACAACGACGGCCCTCGACCGCAGCCTCAAGCTGTGCAACCGAGGTTAACACAGCCCGAAGCTGGGAGCAAAAGTGTCACCAACGTGGCTGAGGCTAGCTTGTAATGGCTAAGGTATGTCTTCGATTCCGGCTGTGGGTAACAGTCACAAACAAATCCTTTTCATACCCATAGAGCCAAGTAAAGAACTCTATGCAGAGTTTTCAATCAACATATGTCTATTCGCTATTAAACAGAAAAGAGTTGCATTAGTTATCGCTGTTTCCTCAAAATGCTAATCCCTCCACGTCTCTACGGACGGCGCAATCCTAACTACCAGTGAACGAGAATGTGATATTTGAAACTTCGTCGTGTAGGGTCAACAGTAACGATATGCGCGGGGTTTGAGTCCCAGGCAGCACACAATTATATGTGGAGTTACTTCTAGCCGATCGTGTGCTCATCCCACTAATAGTGAAGAGACATTGGATATATTATCTCTATTCGTATCTATAATACAACAGCAAATGGTGCTTATTCGAGTTCTTATCGGGGAAAAAATCAATCGTATCTCCGTTTCAGGTCCCAATATACGCTATTTGTGATGTATGAAACCTGTGACATCTGATTGTGCTTAGTTAACAGTTCATGTAAGTACTGCGTTCTATTCCACAACTTTTTGGCGTTTGACACCTGAGAGTTGCACTATATTACATATTTTAGTGGTTCCCTCTCAGTGACAATATGAGCTTAATGCAATCCCTGCCGCACTGCTGAATTTATCATTTACTGCCAGGTTTGGATATCGGCCTTGTAAACTGACTCATGAAAACGTTAGTGTTTTTCGTCTCTTAACACCTAATCGCGTTTCAGTCAAACACATATGCTTTGGTTGGTTAACAGTGCGTTCACATTCAGATCACAAACAATAACTCTTCACGTCATTAAATGAGTGTGAGAAGGCACTTACTGTAATGAAATTTAATTTACAAATGTTAATGTCTCATGTCTAATAACGTGTGTTCTAATATTTTTGTATGTCGGTTTTGGTTTACATGTGGACTGACTGCCATAAGGAGCAAGGTTCTTTAGTGTCTTTCTTGGTACCTATCGTGTATAGTCAATGAGTGTATTGTGCAGGGTTGCAACGACCTGCGACACAGCTCTGATATGTTAGTTGCATACTGTCCGGTGCAGCCAACACATTGGGATTCATGGGTGACCAATTGTTTGTGTGTCAAGTGTACATTTGAACACAGCATTGTATGGAAGTGAAACATGCATAGTGGTAAAACCGAAATAGAAGAAAGTCGAAGTATGTGGTGCTACAGGATTTTCCATAGAGCCGCCGAAGAAAGGAACATAGGGGGAAAACTGACAAGAAGAATGGACAGGTTCAACGGACATTTGCTAAGGTATGAGGAGACAACCTCATTGGTACTAGGTAAACATTGCAGGAGAAGACAGAGGTTGGAATTAGGGCGCTGGGTGAAAGTGCTACTGTGGAGTCAAGAGGTTGACGCAGCAGAGAAATTCGTGGTGGGTCGTTTCAAACCAATCACAAGACTGGAGTGAAAAAGTCTTCATGAACTGAGATAGTCGCGATGTGTTTCAAGAATGGCGAGAAATTCCAGAAAATAAAATTCAGAGGGTGCTTACTTCCGCATCATAACGAATTCTAGAGTGTATTTACTGCCATGGTGGTCACATCTCGTACTAATGATACGTTGGCAGGACAAGCGGTCCCTGCCAGCTAGCATATCCACAGACATGCAAGTTGCCTACGTCCAAGGGCGCAACTCCATAGCGACATCTACGCCTAAACACCTAGTGCTCGGCTATCCCGCAGAACAGAATTCGCGTGCGTGTGGCCGCCACGTGTTGCTGGAACTAGTCTCCGCCACCGGCTGTTGCTACGCTCTCGGGCTTCGTCGTTTCCTCTCTTTCGGAACTGAGCACTGAGCACCTTCTACCGTGGCCCACCTTTAGAATTCGCTTTGCCTTATCCGTAGCGCTTCGCCTGGGCTCGTGACCGTAACAGACGCTAGACGTCTGTGAAAGCGGGAATTCGTGATATTGTAAGTTCTCTGTATCGCAACTTGTATTAGCGACATGTCAATTTGACATACTAAAGTTCACCGAACTTGTATGAGGATCTTGCAGCGCATACACGTGGCGCATATCGCGTATATCGCTTTTTCGGCACATACGCGACATGTCGCAGAACTCACGCATGCGCAGTACCAGTATTTCTCGTCGTCTGCGGCTTATTTTGATAAGCAGCAGAAGCTGCTACCTCGGAGACTATTGCTTTGTTGAACGGTGTACTCTATTGTGTAGTTCGAGCTGATTTTTTGTTTATTAAATAAAAATGTTTTCGTGGTCTAAACAAAATACAACGGGACTCATCCCTGAATTAATGTTGTTGGATATCTTATTTGTGCAGAAAGTTGCCTCGCAATTTGTAATATTGTATTCGTGACTAAAGCATGCCAATCGTTCCAGAACACTAAAAAGCGTTCTATTTTAGCAGCATTTTAGAAATTTATAATGCATGTTAGATGTGCCAACTTCTTTACAATTAATAGGAATAAGATAAAGAACTATATAATGTATTATAATTATATTCTTATCACAAATTTAATAACAACCATTCTACCTTCACTTCTTAGGATAAAAGTTGCACAGTGTCCTTACAAACCAGAAGAATATTATTTCATACTGGTATTCTATGCAAATTCATTAACGTGAAAAAGTAATCCCCAGTGATCAAAAATTGGTATGTAATTAACAACTGATTCTCTGTCGCAACTTCTTTCCGAAATTTTGTATTCGTTCTAGACACAAGAGTATCAACGAAAGACAGCAAACTACAGAAATCTTCCATCCTCATCCTAACATACTTTTTGAAATACGCACCGAGTTCTAGAGTGAATAAGCTTTGTGTGAGGTCTGTGAGTAGCACATCTGCGAAGCAACTGTTGTTGCCACCACAATGCGCTTCCTCCGCCTTTGTTTCCTTTCAACATGCAAAAGAGGAAGCACACCGGAACATAAAAAAGTAACTTTTTACACATCGTCGTGGGAAACTGATTCAAATTAATAGGTGTAAAGGCGCGATTCAACATGCATGAGGTCGTTAGTTGTCAGCTCATACAAGTCGCGATACATGTCCCGATGTCGCATACATGTACCTATACAAATCCCAGCATAAAAGTACGTTAAGGCCTGTGTTTCGCGCGATCACAATGATCTTTGGCGAGCGGTCTGGAGCGCCACGTTGCGGATCGCGCGGCCTCCTGCGTCGGAGGTTCGAATCCTCCCTCGGGCATGGATGTTTGTGTTGTCTTTAGTATAAGTTAATTCATTAGTGTTTTGTAAATTTAGGGACTGGTGATCATGCTGTTAAGTCCAATATAAAAAAAGCTTAAAATTATAAATAAATAAAAATGATCTTTGGCTCTGGCAGAGCAACCTTTGTCACTTGTCGGTAAGCTACGAGTCAGAGTGGTCGGCTAATGGCAAGCACATACACGTATATTTTATTATGAGAAAGACTGCTGAAGTGAAATGGAATAACAATCTTGGAAATTTGTATCTGATGACGATATGAGATAGAAAATATTGTGACAATTTACTTGAAGAATATGCTTATTGTATATTCTAGCGGTCTCATTGTAGCTGTAGGAACAATTCAGCTCTTCGTAAAACTTTAATCTGGGTTTATCGATTGTAGTCAGTACGTCACCATCCTATTAAAATTTCACTCCACAACATCAATTTATATTCTACAGAAAGCATTTTCAGTTTAAATCACTCTTTTCAATTTTTCAATGAAGAGTAGGGTAAGAATTCTAGCTGCATGCTACCTTCCGCTTGTTGCTGATGCTGCACCTAGAGAGGTTACCACGAGGTAAGTGCAAAAAATTCAGGGCCGTTAAAATTTTATTAGAATATTCTTTGAGGAACCTTATACACTTTTGTTGATAGATTTTATTACAGAGTTTTCAAGTTAATGTTCAGTGTTATTGTGACTTCGTAATGGTAACATAAGCTTCCAAGCAGTTGCGCATTACCAGGACTAACCTCGCGATTAAATACTGAAGAAAAATATTATGTAGTTAAGTTTACTGTCTCATTATTTTTATGTTTTGGATTCCTGTGAAAGCTAATGAAGGCTTTGTTGCGCTGCACATTGAATTCAATTTTACATAAAAGTCAAAGACCGAACTTGACGCCATAAAAACCAGAACATGGAAGCTTTATAGACCTTTCATAACTTTAATAATTTTTTCAATAAAACACGGATACCTTTCAAAATGAGTACTAATTTCAGTTGATGAGCCGATACTAACTATGCTTCGAGTGCAGGCGCGACGAAGTTCTGTATCAGTTGTCAACTCAGCTGCTGGTGTCTCTGTGATGGTGTGGACTGCTTTTACATGTAATGGAGTGCGCCATTCGGTCCCACTAAACCGATCACTGGCTGAAAATGGTTGCGTTCACTTACTTGGAGACTGCTTGTAGCCATTCAAGGACTTAAAGTTCTCAAACAGTGATGAAGTAATATGGATGGTGTCTGGTTCACTGACGGATCAAAATCAGACCAAGGCGTTGGGGTCGGGGTATACGGGGTGCAGCCAAGACTGGAGGGCGTCATCTCTCTAGGGAAACTGGCCTCAGTATTCCAGGCCGAAATCACTGCCATCAGGGGATGTGTGGAGGAAAATTTGCGTAGGTGCTAAAAAAGATCGTAGCATCTATATCTATTCAGACAGCCAGGCAGCTCTGAGATCACTGGCAGGTCCTGCAACAAGGTCTAAAATTGTTGCAGAATGTCACAGGGTTCTGGTGGAGCTAGGGGAAAGCAATAGAGTAAACCTATTGTGGGTCCCTGGCCACTCGGGGATCAGTGGCAACGAACATGCCGACAGATTAGCCAGTGTGGGGGCACCTGTCCTGACAAGCACCAAGGCAATGATCAAATTGGAGCTACGTAACTGGCTCAGAAGACAGCACGTAGAATATTGGACCAAGGTCTATAAACAAAAAACATGGCAAGGTAATGTTGCCAAAGCCATGTTTTAAAATAAGTTCTCGAATCCTGAGCTTGGACAGAAGAGAGATTAGCCTTATGGTTGGATTGCTGACAGGCCAGACCTACATACAATGGGAATAACAGAAGAGGACCCTAAATGTAGGATCTGTGATGATGGCGATGAAACTGCATCACATCTAATCTTCGAATACATTGCATTGGAGAGCAAATGGCACAGAATATTTGGGACAACCAGACCCGAAGAAATTGTGTCTAATAAAGAACTGTAAAGGGACTCCTTGCACTGTTCAAGGGCATTGGTTGGCTTTACTAGATATACAGGGAGCGCCGGCCGCGGTGGCCGAGGAGACTGAGGCGCTCCAGTCACGGTCTGCACGGGCACTACGGTCGGGGGTTCGAATCCCCCCTCGGGCATGGATATTTGTGCCGTCCTTAGTCTTAGTTCATAAGTAGTTTGTAAGTTTAGGGACTGATGACACTGTAGTCAAGTCCCATAGACTTTACAAACATTTTTTATACAGGGAGCGATATCGCACAATAAACTTAGTTTCGGTGCGGGCAGTGGCGGGTTGGACCAAGACTGTTTTGGCTTCCCTGAAAAAATCAAATAAATATGGATGGTGCTGCGTCATGTCATCAGACTACAGTTATTCGCAACTGGTTTTCGGAACATTCTGGAAAATTTCAGTGACTGATTTGAACTTCAAGGTTGACCGACGTGAATCCCATTGAATCCTGCACAGGCAACACTTTCGCATTTATGGACGTTTATAGAGGGTGCAGGGCACATTGTGAGTCCACTCGACGACCAACTGCTGCACGTGGATGGTGTGTTGCGGTCTTGTAAGTGAGCTCGGTGTACAAAGGGAGTGAGGGGAGCGCGGCAGAGGCGTCGCCGGCTCGCCCTGGCGGCAGAGCGAGAGGCGGGCAGTTCCGCCGATTTGGCGGCAGCCGAGGCGTGCCCGCGCATGCGCGGGGCGCGTGAGCGCGACAATGGCCCACAGCCGCGAAAAAGCGAACGCGACAACGAAGACAATGGCCGACACTGCAGACGCACCTACCTGCCTGCCGCCCTCTGACTGCTCTGCCGACGCGGCGTTTAGTTTTTATGTCTGACCGGCAACCAGTTGGATAGACAAGAGGAAAGGAAGGTGGAGACTACCGCCCAACCCAAAAAAAAAAAAAAAAAAAAAAAAAAAAAAAATACAAAGGACGTGTGAATAAGAAGGAGTACATGTTCCAGAGAAGATTTTCAGAGCAAAAGAAAGTTCTCTGAGTAAGCTGTCAATTTCGCATGAATAAAAACTTTGAAGCATATGCTCTCAGTACCAAATTCATTCTCGCTATACCTGGCGACATGTAATAGGTGCTTCCGCGCCTACGGGCGGAGCCATAGAAAGCATTGGAGGGGAGGAGCTACGGCCGAGCGCCAACAGTTGCGCCTGCAGGAGAAACATTGCGTAACTCGCGGCCAGCCACGCGCCTGCAGAATGAACATTATTGGCTGTCATTGGACTAAAGGAGGGGGATGCGCAGAACGGCTAAAACCTGGACCGCCTTCGTTACACCGAACATAGCTCCCCTCCTGCTTGAGTAAGTTCTCGGTGTGTCATGTCCGGCACAGAACAGCTGTTCAATGGTATATTTCTTCAAACTTTTGTTGTTGTTGTTGTTGTGGTCTTCAGTCAGGAGACTGGTTTGATGCAGCTCTCCACAATACCCTCTTCAACTCCACATAATAATGGCAACCTACAACCACTGCATCCCTTTCATGCCCTTCAACTCTGACAACCGCTGTCTAGTTTTTGTACAAGTTGTAAATAACCTTACGCTCCCTATATGTTACTCCTGCTTGCTACAGAACTTGAAAGAGTTTATTCCAACCAACATTGTCAAAAGCCTTCTCCGAATCTAGAAAAGCTAGAAATGTAGGTTTGCCTTTTCTTTATCTAACTTCTTGGATAAGCAGTAAAGTGAGTATTGCCTCCCGGGTTCCTACATTTCTCCTGGACCCAAACTGATCTTCCCCGAGGTCGTCTTCTACCAGCTTTTCCATCTTCAAACTAACACAATTACTCCTATCCACCCTGATCCTCTCCCCCTCCCTAACCCACCTCCTTCCTCGTTTCACGCACCCCCCTCCCTCCCCCCCCCCCCACCACCACACTCTCCTCATCCCTGCGTTGTCCTCAGTGCTGTTAGTTTTAAACAGTCCATCGTTTCGTGCTATGTGTCTCAGTGTGCAGTTTTAACAGTGCGTCCACCACCACAGTACAAACAAGTGTCGACTCCGGGAGGTTGTAACAGTGTATTCAGTGTTTCTTCGTCGTTCCTGTGTTGAGTTTCTTACTGTGAGTTTTCAACCGCCACTGTGGCCCAATGATTTTAACAGACTGCATGTATTTTTATCATTTTCCTTTGCTATTGCTTTCCCAGTGAAAGTCTCTGTGTCAACACTTTTAAATGCTTCATTTTTTTATCGTCATATCATTGTTTTTTTAAAATATTCATGCCCATTGTACAAAGTCAATACACTGAAGTGCGGCGTGAGAAGCTGCTGCCAGCCTGCCGGTGTAATATGCATTGACACAAAATAACAATAAAAAAAGGAGTACGTCACTAACGATTTCCGAAAAACGAAATGTTTTTTTATGAAATGCCTAATGCAAACATAGGTCATTCTGAAATGTTTGACATTGATGAACAGTTTTTTAAATGATTGTCATTCAATGTTGATAAATAATAGTTATAGTACTTTTGCTGCTCATGACTACATCCACACTTGGCTGTGTTTTGAAGCAGAGTGATGGAGTTTTCTGCCAATTTCATAGGGAGAGATGGGAGGGGATGGGGGTTAGGTGCTGACATCTACTGGCGAAAACTGTTTTTTCCTGAAAAAAAAAATTGAGCTACTGCCAATAGCGTTGGAGGAAAATTCAAATTTCCCCTTAGACGCCATCTAGGATTACGTCATAAGGGTAGAAGGAGGAGGGGTCATGGTTTTGGGTTTTCCCTGGTGGAATTTTGTTCTGGAACTGGAAGCGACACCATCTTGACGGAATCATTGCGACGTTGCGACATCAGTGTCAGGTGGCTGAACAGGAAGGAGGACACTGAAGTAGTGCAGAATGTGCGACATTCCATTACTATCTGATCCATTGCCCATTTGTCTTCCCTAGGTAGTTGCCGCAACCATGTGAAATGGTATTCGTTTCACTTGTGACCTATGTAAAACTAGTCTGTTATGAGAAGCAACGAACTATCGACAGCGTAAATCGAATTATTACCAACACTAAACACCTGTTGGAATTATGGAACAAAACGAAAATTTCCTTCTTACACCATGCCCTTAAAAATGACAGATATTCCTATCCACTCAGGTACATAGTAGCTTCTGCAGGTGTGTAAGAATGTTTCCACCCATTATTATTCTCCAATGATATTATTATTTTACGCGATGTGTTGTGTAAAACTATTTCCAGCACATAACATGCTTTTTCGTATCAATACTTCATATGCATTGACCTACCGTGCTATGATTACGACTTACCAATACATCAACCATCCTATTACTTGCACTACGCAGACTACGCAACATATCTTGGGCGTGCAGAAAACTGGTTAGCGTGTCTCATGTGATATTCCTGGCCTGTGGCCACTTCATATTTCTGGCCGCTGGCCGTTTCTTTGCTAACATTGTACGTGTCTTAAATGCGGAAGAAAGACAGCAGTGCAGCATATGTTGAAATGTGGGGTGGGGAGCAGTAGCATATGGCACAGTAGGTGCTGGTTCCCGTGGGAAAGCCCGCCTATGTTACTGGTGCTCTCCTCGCATTGGCTGCTGCATTTCACGTCACGTGATTTCTTTTAAATTTAGTTTTGCTTATTATATACTAAATATTAATTATTCAGAGCTGAGAATTTCTAATCAGTATCTCTCAAGGAAGGCTAGATTTTGACAGTTTAAAAAGTTTAAGGTGCCTTCTCTTATTGTAACAAGAGAAGAGCGATTTTGCAGAAGGCGCGCGACGGCCCTATTTTGGCGCGAAATAGAGCGTCAGGTGCCCTCTCGAAACGCGCCGCAGTTTCAGTCTCGAGCTGACCACTATACGCCCCGGACCGCGCCGGTCATGAGTAAAGATTTTTGTAATAGTGACAGCAGTCGAGATTTCAACATGAACTATGGGCAGCATAGGCCGTATCATATTAACAATAGTTGCTCATATTTTATTATTTATTTAATAAATGGCATCCCTAACAATTAAAAATCTCGCGAGTCGCTTATTATGCTTCCAACATACAGAACTTATTTTAGCCTCACTTGTATGCTGTAGAAGAATCAACGACCTGTGTGCTGTCTTCTGCGCTGGGGACATAACTATAGAAGACAACAGGTTAGTCAGAACTCTATGCTTTCCATAGCGTTTTGGACAGAAACTACGGCACCTCGTGCGTACTGTAGGGCGGTACAAACGCACACTGCTACGCAACAGCATCCGCAAGGATGTGGAGGCTGTAGGGGACTTGTGGGAGGAAGCAGTACTAACTTTTCCGTCCGCAAATAAAACCCTAGGAAGCTTGTACTCACCATTACGTCAATCACGATCCTGTAAGTACCTTACCTGGGTGAGGATGTGCAAGGAAGTCAGCCGTACCCTTTCAAAGGAACCATCCTGACAATTGCCTGGACTTATTTAGGAAAACCATCTAAAACGTAAAAAGTGGATGGCCGGAGGTAGGTTAGAACCACCATTCTCCTAAGTCCGGTGCCTTACCACTGCGCCTCTCGCTCAGTTCGTGACTCGAATGGGAAGTGGCGTTGCACTTATCTCCTGTGACCTATACAAGCGTCACGAGCGAGTGGGCCACTGTGGGACCGCTGGCTAGTGCGGCAGGTGACACAGGAATGGGAGCGAGCAGTGTGTGTGTGTGGGGAGCAGAGCGGGCGCCACTGAGCGGACACATGCAGCTGCCTGCGGCGCGGCTCGTTAGCTGCGCCGGTGGTGTGTGGCGACGGGACCGCGCGCGTGGTCTCCCGTGTCCTCCACTCCACCACTCGCTCCCCTCCCGCGGAGGTTATACTCCGTCACGTTCAAAGGAATTGACATTCTATAACATTCTATAGTCGCCGTCATCTACCAAGGCGGCCCAGTTTTCAGACGTTCTGCGCATCCCATTACCGCACTGACAACCACTAAAGCCCGTTTTAAACGATGAACGAACTTGTAATAGATTGATAATAAGTTGCGTTAATGGCGGCCGTCTGTCGTTTGAACGGGTGCATCGCGCTAGTATCGAATCGCGATAATTATAGCGATAAACAAATAGGGCCAGCCGGCCGCGGTGGCCGAGGGGACTGAGGCGCTCCAGTCACGGTCAGCACGGCCACTACGGTCGGGGGTTCGAATCCCCCCTGGGGCATAGATATTTGTGCCGTCCTAGTTCGTAAGTAGTTCATAAGTAGTTTGTAAGTTTAGGGACTGATGGCCCTGTAGTTAAGTCCCATAGACTATACAAACATTTGAACATTTTTTTGAAATAGGGCCAGTTCTAAATGCGGCGCTAGCGTGTTCACTGCGCATGCGCGAGCTAGTAGCTGTCAGCTGCACTCACCGCTCCAGTTATAGTCCGCCATTTTCCTTCGTATTTACGTATATTTTGCGTTTTGTCGAAGTTTATGATCAGAATGTATTCCACAATGTATTTCTAATGGCAGCATTCAGACTGCCCGTCACCGGACCGTCACCTCACGTCAACGTCACTTTAAGCTTTCTCGAGAAGGTTGTTTTGATTGAACGGTCGTCTGCTGACAAAGGAAGTTAACCTATTTTCGTCACGCGATTTTCATATTGTAGTCGAGGATTACACGGTTTTGCACACAAATTTGTCTTATAAATCTTTATTTTATTATTATACTTTGGTTTAGCGGTAAATTCAAATGTTTCATGAAGACTTAAATATTTCTCTCAATTGAGTGTTCACCTAAAAGCGTGGTCGTATATCTGAAACCGAAAAATGGTTTATGTTGCAATATTGCAACAGAAAAGACTGAAACCAATTGTTTATTTCAATAAGATTGTAATTTGATGACGCAATTTTCATTAAATAGCATTTTAAATGAAAAAGTGAGTCCAAATGAAGAACAAAGATTCAGTTGTGCATGACGTTATTAACAATGTATGTGGGCAAATCGTAATAGATATAATAAATAAGGTCTATTTATGCTCTTATAAATATTGTTTGATGTGTTCATATGTTTATTTTTTTTTTTTTTTCGATTGAAAATAGATGTCAATGTTTTGAAATATTGTTTCACTTCCCAGCACTTTACCATACTAAGTTGACCCAAAACATACATTGCAAAGTTTTCTTTGGCCGTCAATAACATTTAGCCCTGTTTCCTCAATTCCAGTATTAAACTATTACTTCCTAGATAACAGATCGGAAGTAATAACCTGATAACGTTTATCGTCTAAACACCCTGCTACAAGATCTTGCATGAGTTTGTAGTTCAGGGCTAGTGAGGTAGCATGTCGCTATGTCATAGCAGAGTAGGAGTTTGGCGCTTGTATAAAGCAAAAAAACTCGCTGTGTCAGCTGCCTGGCGGTCTCGTGCCGAGTGCCTCGTCGTCCCATCTAACTATTATGTTCACAGCGAGCGCTGCGCAGCTCAGCCTGTTATGTGGCAAACATTCAATGTTCAAATGTTTGTTAAGCTTATGGGACTTAACTACGGGGTCATCAGTCCCGAAATTTACAAACTACTTATGAACTACCTTACACTAAAGACGGCACAAATATCCATGCCCGAGGGGGGATTCGAACCCCCGACCGTAGTAGCCGTGCAGACCGTGACTGAAGCTCCTCAGTCTCCTCGGCCACCGCGGCCGGCGGCAAACATTCACTCACAGATGAACGATGAGTATAAAGAGCGCGGAGAGGCGCTAAGAGACAACGAATCGCCATGCTCTTAATCTGAGTACGAGCAATGGCCATGTGTTGACACTGGACATCGCTGGAGCGCAGGCCCCTCCATCTCGAGCACCCGTGCTTGCAGTGGCGGCTGGTTATAGTGTGCTAATGTGCTGCAGCACACTGTAAACATGTTACTAAAATTATACAATTTCTCTTCGAATGCAAGCGAGAAATCGCTGTAAAATTACATATTTTCTCTTGGAATACGAGCCAGATATCACAATAAAATTATGCAAATTCCCTTCCAATGCGTATTAGAATGCTAAAAATAAGGATGATAACGCATTTTGGAGCGCTCTCACCGCGATAGCTGGAAACCAGCTCCGTGTGCTGAAGTGGGATTCAGCCGCACTGGTACGTGCGCAGAGAGGCGGCGCAGTCGTCTG
Source organism: Locusta migratoria (assembly GCA_026315105.1). Lineage (NCBI taxonomy): Eukaryota > Metazoa > Arthropoda > Insecta > Orthoptera > Acrididae > Locusta > Locusta migratoria. Next base: position 600,088,421 of record CM048744.1, read on the forward strand.
TTCGCTAGTGCGCATGCGCACACGTGACGTCAGGCCTGGCGACTCATGTGTGCTGAGACCGACTGCAGCACCACATCAATATTTCTCTTCGCGCTGCGTGTGACGGCTGCGGAAGAATAGTATTTGACGAATATTGCGGCTTACACAGTCAAATAGCGCGCTGACTCAGGCGTCTTGTGCTTTGTCTCTGAATTCCTGTGCGAGGCTCGTATTCAAATCTGTCTGTCTGTAAATCTATCGGACCAAACTGCGTGGTCATCAGTCCGTAGCTTACAAACTACTTAAACCTAGGTAAACTAATCTACGGACAACACACACACACACACCCATGCCCCAGGGAGGACTCGAACCTCCACGGCGAACAACCGCGCGCTCCGCAGCTAGGCGCTTTAGACCGCTCGGCTACTCCACCGCGGCCATATTCAAATACCTCTGAGTCTAAATTTTTAATTTCTGTAAATAAAATTAATATTTTTTTAAACGTTATATTTACTACCTGCAGTGAATACATGCAGTTGGCAGCGCTGTTACAGATTCCTCCGAAGGTCTTACTGTCAATACAGTATTAATTGATATTTAATTAAAGGCAATCATACAAAGGTTGACTTTTTTATTTTAGTATATTTTGTTTCCTGTTTATTTTTGTAATATTGTAGCACACTGGTCAAATTTTGTACGAGTGGCCACTGCGTGCTCGCGCGCCCCATGCGCCACCGCTGCTTTCCCCCCACCACTCTCTCCTGGCCTTGTAGCAGCACGTGTGTGACACAGGTGGCACGCGCTCTCGCGTCTTCTTGGATGCCTTAATATCCGTTCTGAAGCTTGTCGCATATTACACTGTTAATCCATCTTGTGAACGTTTATCACGAGCAGAAAAGGTTCTGATTTGTGGGTGCCATTTTTATTGCCCAGTGGGAAGATTCTTTAAGCTCGATGGGAAAGCACAATGCTTAATATGCCACTCTACCATAAATATGAAAGCACGGACAGAGCGCCGTCACTGTGAAAATAAACATTCCGAAACACACGAGGTGATTGTCGCACCAGACAAATTTGCACTTATTACTAAATAAAAAGCACAATTGTCACAATCTGAAGAGGTATGTCTTGTTTATTCTAAAATCAAACATAAGCATACTTTTTTGTCTTTTTTAAATTGTACTTATTACAGATCGTGCGGCCCCTCGAGTCGAAGGTTCGAGTTCACCATCGGGCATACGTGTGTGTCTTTAGTATAAGCTAGCTCTAGTTCTTTGGAAGTCTAGGGACCGATGAAGACAGAAGTTTTGTCTCGTAGGATTACAAACATTTGTACATTTGGATCGCTGATCTCGCTGTCAAGAAAGACATCAGCAGCGGTGGAGTAGCCGAGCGGTCTACAGCACCTCACTGCGGAGCGCGCGGTTGCTCGCCGTGGAGGTTCGAGTCCTCCTTGGGGCATGGGTGTGTGTATTGTCCTTATGTTAGTTTACCTAGGTTTAAGTAGTTTGTAAGCTACGGACTGATGACCACGCAGTTTGGTCCGATAGATTTACAAACATTTGAAAGACATCACTGGTTATTTACATGACTTAAATAAATCGTTGAAGGGTAAAAATAAATTAATCGGTACTATGTGCTACCTTATTGGAAGTTCCAAATTGCTGGTTTTGCCTTCTAAAAGTCAGCTTCAAACAAGAACATTTGGAAAATTTCCCCTCTCAAAATCCTTTAAATAAAGTACTTATGTTCACATCTCGAAGTACACCAAAGAGTTACATCCATTTCATAAAAAATTTTGAAGATAAGTTTGAAGAAATCAAATAACTAACAAATAACTATCCACACAGAGGATGCCCCATCATGTCTCCAAATTGAACTGATAAAACTACAGTACTTCACTTTTGACACACCGCTACTGCCATTACAATTGTGACTTCAAATCACTTTTATAAAGGCGTTGATCAACAAGAATACTCGAGGATTCACGATCTTGTCCTAAAAAGCGTTGCAATGTTCCGAACAACGTTCATCTGTGCACAAAGGTATTCAGTTATCAACATTAAAGAAACAAAAACAAGTTCAAGTTAAATGTATCGTTGCAAGTTATATTTCGAATTGCAACCGCCAAAACGATTGTGTCTAATATGAGAAAATTAGTGAATTCAATGCGATGCCAAATATAAACAAACAATGCAGAAAATTTATGCAAAATAAGGAGCGCAGTAGAACTATTCTTTCTCTCTATACACAAAAATTGGTATTATCATTCTTCGTTTTCATAATTCACAAACAGCACGATTCTCGCCGCTCTAAGCACTTCGACGACACGTTCCTCTCCTGACAGTAGGGCTGGGCAAATGATGCTGGCGTTCGAACATGTTCTGGATTTCCCGATACAGCAGAGAACTCGATACAGTATCGAACTGTTCGAACACTCAGATAATAAATGACTGGCGCTGCTAATCTGCCAACGATTCGCGGGAAATTTTGAAGTCAGCGGCCTATCGCTTTGCTCAGAACTGATTTCATAGAAAGTACAAGTACATGGATAGTAAAAGAAGGTCAACACTATGAAAAACTGCGTATTTTGTTTAAAACAGTGCATACTGTATGTGACGCAAATATGATCCATTGATAAACAAAATATCTGCTACTAGAACAAAACTACTGCACCTCATTACTGACTGATAACATTAAAAAATAAATAAATAAATAAATAAATAAATAAATAAATAAAGTGAATCCTTCATAAGTAGAAAATACATTTAATGTGATTATAAGAGATGGGTTGCAAATGACCATTCCATTTCCTGTTCGTACGGTACAGTAACAGATAAAAAATTTACCATCTTATAATCGCCTTGAAAAGAAGATTAGAAGGGATGAAGTAGGCATAACGTTAGAAATTTAATACCCAATAACGGAAATAAGTCATATAAAAATAAACGGTAATTGCAACCTCGAAATAAACGGTGCACGAACTGCTCTGTACGTAGTATCAACAGGCGTCGCTAGATCGCAGCACTATGATTTTTAATCGCGATTGCTATCGTTTACTTATAGCTTACCGGTATATTCTCTACTGATTTTACTTATGACCTGCACCCTAGAAGTTACTATGGTCCAAATTTCACACTTATTAATCCCCATAGTACATTAATGACACCCTATCTTCGTTATAAAAAGTACACTGCACAGCACAGAAAAGATTTATGAATACCATCGTTGTAAATCGAAGAGATAGTACCTCCTGACATTGATAGATAGCGTTGTGATCGAAAGTTCGAACATTTCCCGAGATTTCCCGAACCGTGACGTAAATTGTTCGAACAGTTCGAGTCATGTTCAAACACAGCTCTAGCTGACAGTGCCGTGGCAGCGCTGTGCCTACCTCGCTCACATCACATCACGTGCCCCACTACACACCACCGACTGCTGCAGCACAGCAACGGTGCTTTCCCCGGTGTCCGCCGGTGGTCGCCAAGCAACGGCTGGTTTCTTTGCTTGCGATACAGGCATAATTTTAGAAATCTGAGACGTACTCCAGTGGTCATACTAATGTCGCAATGGGTATATACTTGTCTTACAAAGCATTACAAATCGAGTCACAAACAAAGTTACGGATGACAGTTATCAAATTAGGATCTAATGTTTCCCACGCGGCCTTAGAAGCGCACGGCTTTGTGCGACTGCACCGTTAGCACCTGACTAGAGCCGTCCTCTCACGGGACGTGGAAACGCACTTGAAATGGTGACGCCGCAGCGCGGAATTCTCGTTCCACTGCCCTGCGAAGCGTGGAATGAACGATCTGGCAGGTTAGATTTTCGCTTCGTGGAGTGGAACGTGGCCAATTAGAAGCGACCTGGTTTACACGTGACATGCAGAACTTTTGAGCCGCCATATCGCAAACTGAACTCCGTATTTCGTTGTAGTGTACGGCGAATGGATATACTCTTTTTTAAAGCGTCCAAATATTGAGGAACCTTTGAAAAGGCGTCATTTTAGATATGATTTGTTACAATAAATTACAACATTTTCATAGCTTTAAAGGGTCTGGTATTTCACATGTGTCGATGTTATAATTTGTATAATGTGAAAGAATACGGTTCCTTTGATACGATATACAGCCATTCTATCAAAGAAGCATCTTTGTGATGGCACATATAAATAACATATTACAATACGTTTTAAATAAAGTATACCTGACGATAAGATAAGTACAGAAATAGCGCAGTTGGTAGTGTCACAGACTGTGGCGCCGGCCGCGGTGGCCGAGGGGACTGAGGCGCTTACAGTCACGGTCCGCACGGACACTACGGTCGGGGTTTCGAATCCCCCCTCGGGCATGGATATTTGTGCCGTTCTTAGGATTAGTTAGTTCATAAGTAGTTTGTAAGTTTAGGGACTGATGACCCCGTAGTTAAGTCCCATAAGCTACATATATATATATATATATATATATATATATATTGTTTGTTAAGCTTAAGGGACTTAACTACGGGGTCATCAGTCCCTAAACTTACAAACTACTCATCAACTACCTTATACTAAAGACGGCACAAATATCCATGCCCGAGGGGGGATTCGAACCCCCGACCGTAGTGGCCGTGCAGACCGTGACTGGAGCGCCTCAGTCCCCTCGGCCGGCTAACTGTGGTGTAGGAATGCAAGCGGGCCATTTTTTCCTGTTTTGTTTCATTAACGTTTCCGGTTCATTCTTGAAAATTTAAGAATAATTTCCGATATTCGTTGTTATTTCTTTTTAACACGACGTATTACCGAGGAGATTAGCGTCACGAGCTGTGGAGGAAAAGGGTTGTAAATAACAGGTTTGCATCTATACACTCCCAGATATTTTTAACGATTTGGTTTAATTACGGTCTATGTAACTTACTTGTTAATTTAAAACAATTATTATTTCCAATATTCGACGTTATTTGTTAGAAACAAGAACGAACTTTGTCCACGAGAGAATTTATTGAGATTTCGTGCTAGGACACAGCAACAAATAAAATTCAAGACAGTACTCTACGTCCCTCGGTCTCAAATGATTTTGCAGTTCAGTACAGTGTTGAAATAGTTCAGTTTCACTCTGCAAACAGAACATGGCTAGCGCATGATTACGAAAGCAGATGCAGTGAAGGAGGAACAGTGTTTACATACAGTACTAAAAGCAAACATTATCACACCGAAAATTGTCGAGCTGAGGCGTTGTCCCTCGTGTATGAACAAGCAAAATGCATTGGTCAGAATTTATTATCTCCGAATATGAAGAAATATGTACAATGTGGAAAATGCGAATATAATAGCAAGACAAATGGAACTGGTGCAGATGATGTATTGTACCGTTGACAAATTTTTTTTAAAAGAATTTTTGCCGCAAGTGGTTTTGCCTACATTTAGTTATAAATCTCAACCGCTTTCAGATAAATGTAGCGCCTTTGTGCTTGAAGAGTATGGCATGCCACATGCAAGCATAAGATAGATTCATTTTCAGTTTCTTTCGTTTTTTCCAACGATCGCTAACAGATGCCGTGTAATTTTAAGAACATCCATCTTTATGTATAAAGAGCAGTTCTGTTTTGACATCTTATTGCTAATATTTTAAAATGTTACAACACAGCATATATTTTAGTGACAACCTAAGGCTTTTATACAATAGATCATGGACGTTTTCACATGTATATAAAATACATTCCCTTTGCCTTACTTTATTATAAAATAGCATTGTAAATAAGTAAAATCAACCGTTCTTTGTACGTTATCAATAAAACAATAGCTTTACACAAATTTCAACGACAAATGACCCAAATGGTTTTCTGCAAGGTATCATATCCTAATTTGTTTTTCCGTGTATCTTAGATAAATTTTCAATTTTTTAATACTAGTAAAATTACATACAGCCCTACAGTACCACTCATAGAATATCTTTGAAAATATTAATAAGAACCTGATACAATTTATTGTCAGTATTTTAATGTTTTAATATTTATTTTAATATCAGAAAGATGACTATAATTTTTTTATCTTAGACATTGACAAAGAAATGTGTGGCTAATTATAATTTTATATTTTTTTGGCCATGTAATCTGTTCATTGGCTATCAAAGATGGGTGGGACTGGCAAAGGGTCGGAGCCTTAGCTATTTAAGAGCAGCAAACCTTGCTGCAGCCAGCAGTGACGCAGCAGAAGGCTCGAAGTTTCCTGCCAGCTCCACAACATCAATGGGTATAACATCGTATTATTTCTCTTTATTTAGTTTAAGTCTTTTACACTAATGTATATTGCTAAATGTCCTCTAAATGTAATTATGATGTATTTCAGAGCTTTATTTCCTGAAGATGGTCTAAAATAGTCGGAAAAAAATTGTACTCTAGACTGTTCTTTATACATAAATTTAAATAAGATTGCTGTTCCCCATAAGTGAAACAGAAATGTTTCCCAAAAAAATAGTGACAGCCATCTTTGTAAACACAATGACCTACGCGCCAACCCGCAACGGGCGCTGGAGATCGCTGCTGTAGCAGATGACGATGAGCAGCACGTTGTGTTCCGTGGGCTGTAGCGGGTCGTTTCAGAGCGTGCAGTAGCTCTGCTAGACAGACAGCACGTCTATCGTGCGCCACGTTGGGACAACACGTCTCGTGAGAGGACGGCTTGTGGCCGGCCGCGTGCGGCGGTCAGCCGTTCTGGGCCACCGGGGCGCCGACGTTGTCAGAAGGCGCCACCCCAACTAATGGTGGCGCACGGGCCAAAAAAAAAAAAAAAAAAAGTTTGTTAAGCTTATGGGACTTAACTACGGGGTCATCAGTCCCTAAACTTACAAACTACTTATGAACTAACTAATACTAAAGACGGCACAAATATACATGCCCGAGTGGGGATTCGAACCCCCGACCGTAGTGGCCGTGCAGACCGTGACTGGAGCGCCTCAGTCTCTTTTTTTTTTAATGTGTGTTCTTTTTATTTTCTCCATACTTCAACCTCAGCATATCGACAGTACTCATGGCTCGTCTTCTCGATATGTGCTTTATTATGTTTCCCCAAGCAGTATGCCTGGTCTCATTTTCCTGGTTACCCATTTTCATCGTGCGTTCTCTCAACTTGTCTCTTAGCCCTGAATGAGCCAGTCACCGAAGGTCGCGCATGTCCTGGTGTTTTGCAGGGATATGAAGTTCCTTTGTCTTTCTCTAAGTACTGGAGATGAAACTCTTTTGCAAATAAAAAAGAAAATATAAAATAAAGGTAATTCAACCCCTCTACGTCGAGGTTAGCCAAGGTGAAATAAACCATCTTCTTAAGGAATTGAAGAAAAATGATGTAAATGAACATTAATAGATAAACGGTGGCAAAACTTGAATACTGGATGCCGCACGTCCCTTTATTCCCACATTCGTCTTTCTTCGTCCTTTGTTCGTTTCTTTTTTTTTCGTGTTTGTTCTTTTTTCCTTCATATCCTCGTTATTTGTAGTGCCGTGATGTAATTTGCAAATCTTTTCCTGTAGTTAGCACCCTTCTCCGAGAGTTGGGCTCTTGTGGCGAGGTACACTCTATAGCCTGAGTATGAGGCCTTGTCTTGTGCACTGGTTATGTAGTATAGTGTATGCCCTACTAACCAGGTCCACGTGTTAATCTCTCCTCGGCCACCGCGGCCGGCACGGGCCAACACTAAAGATATTTGACCATCTCTTGAGTCTGTTTCTAATAATATTGGAAGGAAGGAAGGAAGCTTGGAGTTTAACGTCCCATCGACAGCGTGGTCATTAGAGACGGAGCTTACGCTCGGATGTTTGGGTAAGGATGTAGAAGGAAATCGGCCGTGCCCTTTCAAAGGAACCATCCTGGCATTTTCCTGGAGTGATTTAGGGAAATCACGGGAAACCTAAATCTGGATGGCCGGAGGTGGATTTGAACCACCATCCTTCCGAATGCGAGTCCAGTGCGATAGCACTGCGCCACCTCGCTCGGTCTCTAATAATATTCTTACTAACAATGACAACCTATGAGATTCTGTCAAAAGCCCCGCAAACCAGAACAGGAGAACAGCTAAAGAAAATGTCAGAGAGCTTTCATGAAGGGACATACATCTAGATCTATATTAATACTCCGCTTATCACATTGAAGTGCATGACAGAGGGGTTATCGAACCGCTCCTTCGATATTTCTCTACCGTTCTATTCTCTAACAGTGCGCGAGAAAAAGGAATATCCGAATCTTTCCGTTTGCGACCTGGGTGAATGCTAACAAAATATGTTCGTAGTGGGAAGTGAAAGTCGGTGGGAGGAATTTCACAAATAAATCTCGCCGCAAAGAATAACATTTTTCTTTTATTTCTGCGTCAACTTGTGTATTGTTATCGTGACACTCTCTCACCTATATCGTGATAATACAAAACGAGCTGCCCTATTTTAAACCTTTTTCTATGTCATCCGTCAGTCCCACTTGGTGGGAATCCCATAATCAACAACGATACTTCAAAATAGGGCTAACAGGTGTAGTGTAGGCAGTTTTTTCGTACATATGTTGCATCTTGTAACTGTTCTTCCAATGAAACGTACTGTTTGGTGTGGTGTCGCACAAGTCTAAAGTGCGCGCCACGTACTTTCGCCGCGCGCCGCCATGCACGCACGCGCGTTCTTACGACGTCAGCCATGAGCGCCCTCTGCTGCAACTCCGCTCGTGGCCACGACTGCTGTATCGGCCACTTGGGAATCAGATAGGCACCAGTTAAGACTTGGCTATCGAATAGGCACTAGGAATCATCAGTAGGCAGGCCTCTATCTAAACTATGTATCAGCATTCTGCAGTAATGAACTTTGTAAAAGTTAAGTATTAGAACGTTTCTTCGAAATATATCTCTTATTCTAATTTAGCCTAGTGTTTCCAGTTTCTGCTGTCCCACTGGCTGGTCACCTCCTCAACTGTACATGCGTGCATCCTTTATTCCTGTGTCGGTCTCTTTCTACTCGGCCACCGACACCTATGACAACCGGCGGAAACGAGACACAAAATTTGGTTTGGTTTCCCTGCAGTAATTTCTGTGTGTTCGTTCCAATTTAAGTGGTTCGTAATTGTAATTCGTAGGTATTTACTGCAAGCTGACAGCCGTGCTGCAGTGGATACTCCGGTTCCCGCTAAATCACCGAAGTTAACCACTGTCGGGATTGACTAGTCCTTGGATGGGTAACCGTTCAGTTCTGCCGAGCGCTGTTCGCAAATGGGGTGCACTCAGCCGCTGTGAGGCCAACTGAGGAGCTATTTAACTGAGAAGTAGCGGTCGGGAGTGCGGGACGTTTAGCTCGCCCCCCCCCCCCTATGTCTTCGATGGGAGGATAACACAACGGTCGTTCGGTACTCGTTGGGTCCTCGAGGTCTTTATGAGACATAGTTTTAGTTTAGTTTAATTATTTAGTTCAATGTACGGCGTTCAGATTTGACTTATTTATCATGTAAAGGACTTTCTTTTAGCCGGCCGCGGTGGCCGAGGGGACTGAGGCGCTCCAGTCACGGTCAGCACGGCCACTACGGTCGAGGGTTCGAATCCCCCCTCGGGCATGGATATTTGTGCCGTCCTAGTTCGTAAGTAGTTCATAAGTAGTTTGAAAGTTTAGGGACTGATGACCCCGTAGTTAAGTCACATAAGCTTTACAAACATTTGAACTGTCTTATAGTAATCATATGGATGACTTGACACTTTTCAGTGTTTACGGTCAATTCCCAATATTTACATCATACAGCTGCCTTATCCAAATCATTTTGCTGTTGCTTTTGATCTGGTGGCTTTACTAACTGACAGACTACAGTATCACCCACGAATAGCTGAGCTGCTCAAATTGTCTCAAATTGCAGTAGAAGCCTCGGGGAACGCCAGATATCACATCTGTTTTACTCGCTGACTTTCTGTCAATTACTTCTTTCTGTGTCATTTCTGACGGGAAATCGAGAATTCAATCGCAGTACTGTGATGATATTCCACAAGCACGCAATTTGATTAGAAGACTTGTGAGGAACGGTGTCAAAAGCCTTCTGGAAATAGAAAAAAATATATAATCGATTTGAGATCCCTTATCGATAGCGCTCACAGCTCATGCGAGTAATGAACTATTTGCGTTTTACAAGAACGATACTTTCTTAATCAGTATTGACTATGGGTCAGTTGGTCGTTCTCTTCGATATAGTTCATAATGGGTCGAACTGGTAATTAAACGCATCCTTTCATATCTGAAGCTCAGGATTTCTAAAAGACATATGACTCTTTGGTCTAATTATCCTGATTAGAATTCTAGAAGAACTTGACCTAGAGAAGAAGACCAAAGCGATCATCCAAGGAACACGGTAAAAAACCACCCACAATTTAAAATTTGGAGGAGAAATTTCAGAAGCGTTTGAAATAACGACTGGAGTAAGGCAATGCGATGTGTCAATAGGGTGTGTGTGTGTGTGTGTGTGTGTGTGTGTGTGTGTGTGTGTATGTTTGTGTATGTGTATTATCCTTGCATAAGTTTGTTAGTTTACGCAGATTGTAAGTCTAGGGGCATAATCACAGTAGTTAAGTCCCATAGTTTTACAAACTTTCGAAAATCAAGCAAGTAGAAAAGTTTAAATATCTCAGAGAATGGTTAACAACTATCTTATGTGAAACAAAACCTCAGTTCCACGTACGAAAAAAAATGATAATGACCTGCCATTTATCTAAACTCATTTACAACAAAAGAGCAAGGGAAAACTAAGAGATTCCTGCATTTTCGTCCGCAGATCTTGTATGCTTTTTAATGCCTCACAATGAACAAGAAAAGCGTAATCGAAAAACTAGAGGCGAAGTAAAGGAACTTTTTGAGAAACATGCTAAGTCCCGTGAATGAAAAGTGGGAATATAAAAGTTGTCATACCCCTTAATGGTATTCACACGTGCACAACATAAGTGATGCCATCCAGGAAAAGACATGTTTTATGGGCATGCAACTCGTATGAGTCCGGAAAGATTCGCCCACTGCATCGTTATCTACTTTAAGATAGAAAAAAATAAAAATAAAAAACGGCTTGGTTCACTGATGTGGAGGGAGGTCTTGAAGAAATGAGGGTCACTCGTAATGACATCTTGGAGTGGGTTCCACTTAAGGAGAAACTTCAGGAATGATAGGATGAGAGAAAAGAACTGCGCCTAGAGAGAATGCGGGAGTAGCCCACTGGACGAATATCAGAGCCCAAGTGTGAATAAAGTGGTCCAAAGTTGACTGATGCGAAATGAATGAATAACATAAAAGAGTAGTGTATGTCGCTATAGCAGGTTGCTTCACAAGCTCTCGAACCAGCGGTAAGCAGTGCGATACCTCGTACAACGTTATTATCAAAATTTGTCAGACATTTAAGAGGCGGTGGGGCACATCACCTGACCACCATAGTGGTACTTAGTGAGGCGGCGGCTGCGTGGTGCATCCGGTCCAGGGAGGGGTGCAAGCAGGGCCTGCTCTCTGTCTGCCCTGGTGTCCGGCAACGCTGCTGTAAACGTCACACTGGGCTAATGTTTCCGCTTGTTAACGTAATATTTGGCGTACTGTTTCTACATCTAAGTAGAGTAAATCCAAAACTATTACATATATTTTTGACGAATTACAGCGTTCAAATGAATGAAATAAATCGCAATTTGCGATGTTATGGCATCACTGTATTAGGTTTAGATGGAATACGAAACTGTGGCGAATGAAAATTTGTGCCCGGCCGGGATTCGAACCCGGGATCTCCTACTTACTAGGCAGACGCGTTGACCACTCCGCCACCGAGGACACAGTGACCGGCCCGATTGCAGAGGACTCTTCCTGATGCGGGAATACAGTATTGTGGCTGCGAGCATTATAGAATAAATAGGCTGTGCTATAGGAAAGAGACAGCGTGGTGAATGGATATTTGGGTGTGGCGGGAGACGTGCAGGAAAGAGTCCTCTGCAGTCGGGCGGGTCACTGTGTCCCCGGTGGCGGAGTGGTCAACGCTTCTGCCTAGTAAGCAGGAGATCCCGTGTTCGAATCCCGGCCGGGCACAAATTTTCATTCGCCACAGTTTGGTATTCCGTCTAAACCTAATACAGTGATGCCATAACATCGCAAATTGCGATTTATTTCATTGATTCCAAAACGTATTTTTCTAGCAGTTTTATTTCTTTTTCTTTAACTGTGACCCGTGAAAAGAAGTGAATATAAAATTGGAAGATCCAATTCTGTGTATTTTTTTTTTTTTTTTTTTTTTTTTTTTTTACTCAAAAACCAGAAAAAAATAATTCGTATCGCTAAGAAGCGTTATCAAAATACAAACTGTAATACAAGAGCTACTTCTTGAAGTATTCGTTCACCATCTGAATATGGCTTACGGCTCTGTCAGAGAGCGGGCAGTTCGCGCGGGCACTGTGTGGCATTCTGCCTCACCGAGTCAGTCAAACGGGGAGCGGGCGCACGCTCTGCCCGCCGCGTGCAGCGGGCAGGCTATGGTTTCCTACAGAGACCGCGGCGGGCAAGCGGGAGCAGCGTGGCGGGAAACACACAAACTGATCGATTTGGTGCGTCCAGAGCCATTCCTGTACGTCATACGTGACCCAGAATACAACAATTCGTCTAAGAAGACAGACAGTTGGAAGGAGATATGCACAAGTCTGAATCAAACAGGAATTAATTTACTTTTCAGAATTACAAACCAATGTATACCTACTCGTCTAATCCAAACTATTACATTAAAATGAATTAAGCGAAATATTGAAAATTACAGTACATTTCTGGTTGTGTTGTACAGTTAAGAAACATAAGAAAGCCGGCCGCGGTGGCCGAGGGGACTGAGGCGCTTCAGTCACGGTCTGCTCGGCCACTACGGTCGAGGGTTCGAATTCCCCCCTCGGGCATGGATATTTGTGCCGTCCTAGTTCGTAAGTAGTTCATAAGTAGTTTGTAAGTTTAGGGACTGATGACCCCGTAGTTAAGTCCCATAAGCTGTACAAACATTTCATCATTTTTGTAACATAAGAAAAACGATGTGGTTCGACGGTAGTTGTTGGCTGCCAACTGTTCATACAAATTGATGCCAATGCAAGAAATTGGTTTCTGTTTTAGCCTTGGCGTATACGAAAATGCATTAGCATGTAGGTTATCAATCTGCTCCTCTTGTTCAGTAGGCACGTAGCTTGCATTGCTGCGGAGGAAATTATTAGACCGCACGCTGCTTCCTAATCTTTATTTACAGCATCAGTTTGTAGGTCTATTGGCCGCAAGAAGACACGCCATTTTTCAACAAGAATTTCCACTACATGCCGTCTCTTGCAGAGGCATTTATTGTAAATGGCCTTTTGAGGATCTTACAAGGCTGCAGCTTTAGGAAAAGGACATATTAAATAATTCTGCAATTTAAACCATCACCTACTAACACGCGAGGCACACGAGTGCTTGTATCCTGCAATGGCTTTCGAGGCAGAATACTTGCTCCTTATGTAATCTGTGGAGAAATGTAGTGTTTTAAAAAATAACACTGTCACTGTGTCTGCTCTAACTGCCCCACAAAGATGTCATCATGATCAACAACTCCAAACGATACAACAGATTTTTTTATAACAATAATAACTTGAGCCACTCTTTTCTTGGACATTTTATCCGTACATGCTTTCTATGTAGCTGCCAATGCAGTTAGCCAGACATTCGAAAATAATTTAAAAAAACTGTTTTCACACAGTCAAATCTCTTTGCAAAAACGATGAAATTCACCATATTCATTTCTTTTCATATTAATTTCATGAACTTATTGTCTTCGCTTCTTTGAAGCAAGCAAAATGAGAAGTAGAAATTCATCATCGTCTGCACTAGTGTTCGTGTTTATACGCTCCGCAGCTGACTTGCACGCTAACAGCGCCACTCAACAAGCGGAACGCCGAGCGCTGCCCGCGCCGTGCCTGACTGCTGCGGAACGCGGCGGACAATGGGCCGTATCAATAAAATGGAGTATCTACTTTATACTCTGGTTCCAGAGAACATACTCAGATTCGCATGAATAAAGTGATTCGGAGAATATACTTCAGCCGAGTATGTTCTCGGCGTGAGTAAAAGGGTGGGAGAAGTTGCTCACAACAGAGAACATTCTCCAATATCATATGAATAAAACTGCAGAAGTTTCTCACGACGGGAGAACATTCTCAGATTTCTGGAGTGAGCTCTATGGCATACTCCGTGCTGAGTAACGTCTATTAAGGTTACGTTTTACTGAGGTTTATAATAAAAATGACAACAATTTTGTTACTTAGAAGGCAAAGGAAGTTCCTTTATATGTAGCCTTTAAGAAATACGAGGCGATCTATAAAGTTAATACAAATAAAAACATTTTGTTGACGAGTATCTTCCTTCGGAAAAATCGTGTGACACTTCCAGCATTTTATACAGTGACGAGACTGATGTAAGAGGTGTTTTCATTACCGACATAAAAATGAAACACAAATGGATTCAGCTGCATGTTTACTCATTTGTTTGGCGTGTATATTTACAGTTGTAAACAGTCACATAGCAAAATAATATTGTTTTAAAATAGGGTCTATTAGTAAGACCTTATGCTGTTAGTTCCAAATAAAGTGTATCCCAGGACTTCACAGTTTCTATCACAAAATAAATATTGCTGCAATATCAGGTAGGGATACTGAAGTACTGTTTCTATCCAAACCGGTTGGCTATTTATGATGTGTTTTCTGACTTCGTAATCGTAACTTCTGTCATGTTAGAACTAAGACAGGAAAATTAATAACTTATTAATTACATACCTAGCAGCGTGTTTCTTGTTCAAAATCGCATGGCCTAACGCTTATGAGTAAACCATTGGGTGTCATATTTAACAAGGCCTATCTCATGTTAGAACACTCTGACAGCATTATACGTTGTAACAGATGAATATGTGATGCATTCTTATTATATCGTTCGCAAATTGTGCTAACCCTACTTCATCAACAAACGAGTTTCTCGCGTGACGAAAATTTTGTATCGCCAGCAGAATACATTTTCGTAAAAAGTGCATATTTAGTCTTAATAATATGCTCCTTCACAACAAACTAATATCTAAACACAATCCAGTTCTTTCTGAACACGTCGATGCCTACTCCATATTTGTACACTTAATAATTTGCCTGATTGGACTAGTTTAAAGAAATACACGACTGGACAGCTGATCTGTGGCGGACATGACACGCGGAGAACTTACTCAAGTAGGAGGGGAGGTAGCGAGAATGAACTACCTGCTCAGAGCATATGCTTCGAAGTTTTTATTCATACGAATTTGAGAACTTACTCAGAGAACGTTCTTTTGCTCTGAGAATCTTCTCTGGAGCATATGCTCTTTTTTATTCATACGACCCAATAGCGCGTTCTGCCCGCGCGGGCTTCCAGCTCCCTGACAATCTGCTCCACAGAACACCAAAAATAACAGAAGTGCAAAGACCATGTTATCACACGGAAACACAGAACGACAGCAGCGCTACTAGCGGCCTGGCAGTGAACTTTCAATCCGAAAAATGTGGCGCGAAAATCCATATGTTTACTTCTAAATACACGAATGAGAATACGTTACATTGGCGTTAGATGACAATATTTTTCATTTATTCTTTGAGGGTAGACCTTATAGAAAGAGACCTTGCAAAGTAATATATACGAGAAATTTAAATAAAAGACTAACATTAATTGCTTGTGGCTCTTGTTTACAGTAGGCCAAACTTCGTAAATGATGTCGTGGTAATCTTTTTGACCGTAAAATTGTTTGTTTCTAAAACTCAGTACTGCGATTTTCGCCGTGTGGCGTTATCACATGGAAATAAATGCGATTTTGCGCATGTCAGACTAAAAATCATCTGATATTGCATGCATCTATGTAAATGATTTTTTCAGTTTTCACATACGCTAAGGCACAATTATATCCACTCATGTGACCAAAAGAGGAATAGTAGGTTGTACAAATAAATAATTTTACAGCCATATACACTGTCCTGAAAACAAGAATGTAGGCCTACTGTAATGTCTACAAAAACCAATTTATTTTTATTTCTGTTGATTACTATTTATGCATCTTCAGTCACATGAAATGGAACTTCTGTACAGTTCAAATAAATGAAATTTATGAAATTCACAAAATGCACACAGAAGATCGCAATTAGGAAGACGTTGCTATAGAACCTCAGCACAGAACACCACCTAAAAAAAAAAATATGGACTGTAAAGCGTAAATCATCCAATAGGAAAGCGAGATGAAAAATCGCAACGCTCGCAGCGCTCTATGTGGCCTGGCAGCGATCCAACATCGTATTACCGGAAATCCCTATATGAGTTTCACTCCCCTGAATCTACGCACAGGACTAGCATAGAGGTCAGAAACGGGCCGAGTATGAGCCCAGTCTTGCGGGTAGCATACACTACAAACGCCTCCCTTCAGCCCCGCTGTACTATTTGGCCGCGATAACTTGACGATTTTGCTGGTGCTGCCACAAGCAGCGAATATCGGCACTAGTTGAAAGTTATTCTTTTATTTAAAATGCTGCCAACGTTACAATGGTCCTCGACGCGAAAGATTACTGTAAACATTGTTAGAGTAACGGTTGCAGCACTGCCGCAAGCTGCTTTCCCCTCGCCCTTCACTCCCCGCAGCAGCCGTAATGGAGCTCCCAGCAGCCACCGCGCAAATCGTCAAGTTATCGTGGCCAAACAGTAATTGCGCGAGTACAGCGAGCCTAAGTGCGCTGGCGCAGCCGCCCCGTCGTACTCGCGGGCTCACAAAGCAGCCACCAGACATGAGCTCCGCGGGTACTCGACGCCATATCCATACTCGCTGTCTCCGTGAGTTCGGCTACCATATGTTTGTAATTCATACAAATCTACAGTTTTATTCCGATATTGATGAAATGTCGCATACTTGATCTTCAAAATAAGAGGAATATCACTGCCTACACAATATTCCATGTGGTGGATGGCGAAGGCTACTTTACTCACAGAATTCGACAAAATCAACAGTTTTCTTACGATTCTGTTGAAATTTTGCACACTTGATCTTCAGACCAGGTATTCATCTGTTCTATCTGCAATGTGTCGAGACAACTTCATACCATTGTACTGAAAATCATTTCCACACATTCATGTCATACTCTCAACTCATTCAATAAAATTAATAATTCTTTCAGCTCACTACAATGTTCTTGCAGATCAAAGGAAACATTTGTCACTCCATATTAAGAAAACAATTCGCAGAAGATTTTACATATATTATAGTTTGATGTAATAAAGGCCAAAATTTATTTTCATTACTGTGTAGCTTCGAATTAAGTGAAGTATTACACGAAAATTAAGAATGTGCTTTGATAAAAACTAGAGGCCGTCAAACGCGGCCTGGCTCCCGCTCGTTCCCGCCTACGAGAGCGACTGCAGAGACTGGGAGCCAGCAGTACCAATAACACAGACTCGGGAGCGAGGTACCTCGGTACTCCCGACTGGCATGTAGGACAGCCGACAGCAGTGCGCATGCGCACGGTCAGCCCCCCCCCCCCCCTTCACAGCGCCGTAATTATTGCGCCCGTTCGGCACACGTCTACATTTTATAAGGCTGCGATCGCAGTGCCGGCCACGCCGAGATGGAAGAAAGGGAAAAAAATCCAAGTTCCGCTTTTCACGATGAAAAAATGTTGACGGTTCCTCACTCGATTTTGATGAAAGTATACGACTAAAATATCTGATTTTTGGACTCACAACAGTACATCATCTTAGCTTTCGAATGAATCATTCACCTTTTCATAATTCATAACAGTCGTTCTCAAATGACGCTATTTGTCTATGCGTGCACTTGATTTACAAATCGTGTATTGAAAAAGTTCGATAGCGAGCAGCGTAGTGTTCTATGCATTTTAGACCATACATTACTGTGAGTGAAATGGAGCTAAAAGAACAGAGACGTTTTTGAAATGGTATTCGCATTGATATCTACCTCCTTTCACAAGTAATTGCATGATATCTGAGCCACGTCATGCCGCGACCACAAGTCTACGAACTCGGCATGTGCTGAGCGCCGAAAAAATTATTTGCTGGCCACGTATGTTGGTCTCTCGTTATGTGTTAATAATCCATAACCAGAAAATAACTATATACAATTTTTCTATGGGTGGCGACCGATTACAATGGACAATGGACAATGATTACGTAAGGTAATACTTCACTTAATGAAATGTATACAACTAGTTTGTTGTGCACATCGTATAACTTATGGAATACATATTTCGTGTTTCGAACTACAAAAGAAGAATAAATTAATGTAAACTGCGAATTTGCTGTTGATGGACTGAAATAAAATTTTCTGAAATTCTACTTAATGATTTTATAGTTGGAGATGGCAAACGGAAGAAACCCAAAAATATACTTACATTTATTGATGCTTCTACACCTAAGGTGACTATTACACTATTTATCTTTCTTTTAATTTTCACTTTTCTAGCTCTCGGAAAATGTGCCACAAGGTGAAACAATTTATATACAGTGTCTCACATAAAACCGCTATCCCTCACGCCCGAGATTAAAGTAGAAATGAACTAAGTAAAAAGGAATTCAGAACAGTAAAATTAAATACATTTAGTTACGTCATTATAAGGAAGGGGTACTGCAACTTATGACCAGGGGGTACGTGAGGTGTACCGGTTTTATGTGGGGCACGATGTAGTACGTTTCAATTCATTTCCGCTTTCAAAGAATTCTACACGGTTCTCAGAATTATTATTTATTTTGTTAGGAAGCTGTCTGGTGGGAACTGCTTTTCTATGAACACTTTCTGAATCACCTGATGACTATTTTCTTTGTGTCCATGGTACTTTCATTTCGATTTTCTACTTTAAATGAAAGAAAAATGCGCAGATTTAGTTTAGCCTCAGACACTGCAGATAAGTAAAGGATGAGAAGCAGGTGTCATTTTGTTTCATATTGTGATTTGTTTTTTAATTCTTGGTGGGCGTGTAGCCAGCAACAAGGGATCGTCACCCACCATCAGTGGAAGATTGAAGGAAACATCTGCCATCTGCTTCAAGCCACCCAACTGTTAATTGATTTTGTTATTTTATTACTATTTTTTGCACACTGTAATAACTCATAGAATTATAAGCACATTAGAAATATGGGGTATGGACTCATCCCATTAATTTCGACTAACATGTAGGAGAGTTTTTCGTTTTGTGAACAACTAAGCATTTCTTAAACTTTTTATTCATATTAAAGAATTAATAGTAACAGAAGAAAAATAAACATATTTTCATAAGTGTAATTGAAAAATATCATTCAGAGAAGCTTCTGCTGAAAGCAGGCTGGAGACGTGTGATACTTGTGCTGCACAAGCAACACCGTAGTCCAATCGCTTCGTGCCGGCACCGACTCGCGCCGGGAATATTAAACATATCGAATGTTCACGTAAGGAAAGACTCTCCTAAATGTTAGTCTAAATTCATGGAAGGAGTCCATTACCACCTATTTCTTATGTGCATAAGATTCTACGAGTCACTACAGTGGGAGGACAATAGTAATAAAATAACAAAATCAATGAACTGTTAGCTGGCTTGTTGAAGTAGACGGCAATCGATCTTCTGCTGACAGTGGGTGGAAATTCCATATTGCTGGGGACAAGGTCCCCCCTCTCCCGAAAAAAAAAAAAAAAAAAAAAAAAAGAACAGGTGACATACTCTTCTGATCCTTTACTGACCTGTCCTGCACTGTCTGAGGCTAAGTTAAACTAGCGTATGTAGAAATTTCGAAAGTGCCATCCTGCAAACAAAGAAAATTGTCTTCAAATGATTCAGCAAAATGTTCTCAGAAACGTTGTTCCTCTCAGAAAGTTTAAAAGCTGTACGTGTGTGGATGTTGAACCTGTCGTTAGATCAGACAACAAATTGTTCCTTGACACAGCAATTTGGTTTAATTATGGCCCTGATACTGATGTATATGCTATTAAGTGAGAAACAGTGCATGAAACTGATTATGTGCGCAACGGATATTTTTTAACAAAACAACTGTGACATGTAGCCTTTTGAAACAGACACTGACTATACTCAAAGATTTTGACTGCGAGAAAGATATAAAAAAAACCACAAATCACTTTCTTAATGCTTGACTGTGAGAATTTTATGCAGATCAGTTTCTAATTATTGAAATTTAGTATCAATTTAGTATCATAGTCAATTAACTATCATTTACTAAGGCACCAATAATGAAATACGTTCAACAATATTATTCACATCAATACTGCACTTTAAATCCACTAATAATTGATTATCAAATGAAGGAAGTAGGTTAATTTTCTAACTACGTAAATGAGAGATGAAAGAAGGTTTAAGTTACTTATTATTAATAATCAGCATTACATTACCTACATAATACAACTTCTGACTTGCTGGCAAAGCAGCCTCTGCTCTACATCGGAGCCATACACACAACCCAACCGCTCTCTAAGCGAGCTGAACCACTAGTCCTAGCTGGCAAAGCAGCCTCTGCTCTACATCGGAGCCATACACACAACCCAACCGCTCTCTAAGCGAGCTGAACCACTACTCCCACTCTCTCTCAGTGCGAGCTACAATGCTATGCAATACATGATCTTTGCCAAAGATGAAACTTCATAAAGGACACATATCGATACATACAGTAGAAGCGATATTATACATTTTCTTGCAAGCAAGTTACTCGATACAAAACAGGAGGTACAATATTGGACATTTTCTTACAAAATAATTTTTTATGGACACGTTTCATCACCCCCCTCCTACCTATTAAAATTTTGTAGGGTGGGTGATGCCAATGGCATTGCCTAGCCAGCAAAATTACTGAATTTCAAGTCCAAAAATCCATTAATATGAAAACCTGATAAACATTTTTATACAAGATATTCAGGATCAAAACAACAGATGAAGTTCATAGAAAATTTAAAAAATGTTACAGTCATAAATACATGCCATTTTACAGACGAGTACCAACAAGAGTAATGCTTGGAGTGGTACAGGATGTGACAGGCATAAGCAAATGTTAAAATGTACAGCACATCAGCAATAAATGGAATACATGGCAAATATACATAATGGTGAACATAAGTATATATAGAATTTTACATAATATAGTTTGACAAATGATATAGTGGAGAAAATGAGATAGCTAGAAGTAATAGACAAGTGAAAAAAATACAATAATAAACATGAACATATACAAAGTTTTACAACAGGTAGTTTAACTAATGTCATCATTCTTTAAAGAAAATGAGGTAATTACAAGTAATACACACAGTAGTGTAAGTTCCATGCGTCTAAATTTTGTACAAGAGATCAGTATTTTTGGGAACATAAAATGAACATTTGTATCTTGTGCACAATGTAGTCTATGTAAATTTTTAGTGCACTTAGTATAATATAAAGTGTCAATTTTGTATTCTGTGATGCATTTAAGATGCCATACTTTCATGGATGCTAGAACATACATGTAAAATTTTTGACTACATAGGTTTCTGATCATGTACAAAATAATGTCACTGCTTCGGCACAATAGGATTTCAATATTACGTTTGTCAATTGAATAGTTACAATGACAGTTCAGACTAAAGTGTATTGACTCATTATAGTTCTGAAAGCATATTTATCTATCAAGAGCACAATTTTATTTTGGTCACTCAATGTAAAAGAACCATGAAATATACCTAAACACTTGTAATGAACCTATGGACAACGTTTGCAATGGGAGGCACTGAATAGTATAAGCACATGAATAGCACATTAGCTCCTAACATTCATTTTAGGTCTGCACACGATTAGCCAATTATCCCCTAACATTCATCTTAGGTCTGCACACGATTAGCCAATTATCCCCTAACATTCATCTTAGGTCTGCACACGAACACAAAACACTGTAAGATTACACCACACTGTAGGCGAGCTGGCTGGTTGCATTAAAGTTGAAGTCATGGGGAAAAGGTTCTGATGTATTCCTCCATGCAATTCGACAACCAAGTGTGCTCCAACCAACGGGGCTACTAGCAGACTGCATCAGCATAGCCAAAATTAGAGCAAAATTATGGTGGTTGGCCAAGGCTGCAATGGACAGTACTATGTGGCCAAACATCATCCAAAAAACATCTTCATTAAAAGGCCCAAAATCAGTGGTGTATAATAACACGTCCATTGTTCTGTGTGCATTATGGAATCTCGTGTGCGAAGTCACCAGTTCCCATGTGTGTCCAAAGTACATGAAATAAAGCATTTTACACACAAATTAGTAACATAGTCATGATATTTCAGTTTACACTGAAAGAAAAGTCGTTGATTATTAAACCATAATTTTACATTACAAGTAGTGTCTTGAAGACGGATACATTTGAATAGTAATGAGTAATTTAATTCTTATACTAGAGTATCTACAAAATTAGTGTCATTTCATATAGGCATAAGACTTTACATACTATGTACATATTACTTTACAAACACATAATCGTATGAAATACATTCAGGGTGCTTGTCATCAATTTGGCATTAGGTCATGTAAATTTTTTGTCAGAATTAGAGCAATTAACGTGAAGCCACTTCAAATAACTTGACATTCCAATTACCACTAGTCAATTAAATTGACATACATCACTATGGTGGGGACTGCATTACCACCAGATTATAACAATTAAATTACATATGTTGCCATGGCCAGGCTTTTGTCTGAACTGAGTTACATATTTCATTGCCTTGAGGTATAACACATCAGGGTGGTTTCGTGAGAATATCAAAAGAGGTTCAAGTCATCAGGTCATGTCTGTGTCTGTCTGAGTCAGCAGTAGAGTCAGACAAAACAATTAAGGCAAATTTTGGCACAGTAATAGATGTGCATCACAGTAAATCATCCGATAACATAAACACAGACGTAACTATTTGTTAGGCATAGCTGCAGATTTTCATCAACAAGTTCATCAATAAGAATTTTGAAGATAGCAGTAAGCAAAAGCAAAGTATCTCTGTGCATTAACTAGACTTAACTAGGCGTAATTTATGGCAAAACTGCAAGTTTGCAAGAGAGATGGCTGTATGCAACGTATAAGCATAACCATACATTTTCATGAGCTTCATTATAAAATTAATTAGCATAGTGGTAGGGCTTAGGTATATAATTAGTGAGCTTAGCGGTAAGCTTTGATTACAAGAGCAATAAGCATAGCTGCAAGCATAATTAGAGATATTCATTACACATAATTACAAATAATTACAGAGCATCAGAAGGATATGATTCTCACCAATCACACATGCCACTGAAGGCACAATGCATCAACATACAAAATGGTGCACATAAGCACAAAGAGAAAACACAAAAGCGCAGTGCGAGTAAGCACATAAGAAAAGAACAGAGCATAGCATCATTAGCAATAGAGCGATTCTCCTCATAATTGCTTCATAATCATTGTATACTCTCGTCCACATAATTACATTTATCAAACATCTTTAACTGTTACCAATACCTTCCTTACCACCATTTATCCATAAACAATAGTGCATTTTAAAGACCACCATGACATATTGTGTATTGCCTTACTCATCATCCTCGAGAATGTCCTTTTTCTTTTTCACTGCTCAATTGGCCTACAAAATGCTTATGTCAACTCAAAATCTTCTTCACTCGCTCAGAAGTTCGTAAGTTATGCAATTAGTAATACAGAAGAGAAATCTGATATTTTCTGAAACATAGGAACTTAATTAGATTAATCAATCAAAAATTTCCATTAATTTTATTTGTCTTGCACAGCCACAGAGTTCGTTATATGTAAATTGCAGTCATAGTTTAGTATGACAATATCCCAGAAAAAAAACCCAGCGTAGCACAGAGCATAAGTATTCAGAGTTAGAGAAAAGTAACAGTGAGAAAAAGATGTAGACAGAGCGCACTAAGGAAAAGCGGAAGAATAGTGACTCAGCTCGAGAACGGGGCACCAATCGCCACTTGGTGTGTCCAAAACAGATTAATGGACTCTCTACCCCATTTTTTATTCCTTGAAAATTTTAATATTGGAAATGTGGTGTATGCCTTTCGACTTGTGCGTCTTTAAAGTTTCTACCTCAACGACGTTGTCGTGGATGATACGTTTGATTCGATACGGACCATTGTACAGTAAGAAGAATTTGTGAATCATAGATCTTCCCTTGTGGGATAAGTGGTGGGATCTAATTAATACCTTTTGTCCTACATAGAGTTGTTTGGTGTAACAATTAAGAATTTTATTTCGTATGTAGTGTCTTCCTCAGAGTCTGAAGACGAAGCTTCTGTCTCCCACTCTGAATTGTCGTCATTATATTGCTGATCGACAATTATCTCGTTTAACCGTGGGGCAGTATAATGTTTATTCGATACCTTTTCATTTGTTTCGTTAAATTTGATAGTACAATTTTTGTTACTGTCATTACTTTCAGGAGTAACGGCTTCAGGCTCTGACACAGGTTGTGTCGGTTTTGCCTTATCACTTACTGAGGTGCTACCAGCATCAGTATTGTGCACTTCCGCACAAACTACTATTCTGTTTTGTTCGGGAGGTTGTTCATCGTAACCTTCCTCTCTCTGAGGACGTTCACAA
Organism: Locusta migratoria; assembly: GCA_026315105.1. Lineage (NCBI taxonomy): Eukaryota > Metazoa > Arthropoda > Insecta > Orthoptera > Acrididae > Locusta > Locusta migratoria. The sequence continues at coordinate 600,113,007 of CM048744.1, forward strand.
TGAACAAGTTTCAGCGTATAGTTAGGATCACATAAATCCTGTACGGCCGAATTATTTGCCGTCGAGTCCGCTAGTCATACCTGATGCGGCCCTTTTTTTGACGAATTTTAGCGTGGATTGGCAGGTCTGATTTCAATGTTTTGCTCTTGTCTTATCGGGGTACGCGATCTGCTTAGGCCCCGATTCGTGTTTTCGTGTCGCGGAAGGCGATCACGAGAATTATCGCGTGTGCCCTCCCGACTACGCTTCTCAGTGTTATTGTTGTTATTTTCAGTCTCGCGATAACTATCAGTATTGCGTCTTTCACGCCAATTAGTATCATTTGAGGTATCGTTGTTATGATAGTAATTATTGTGGCGTCCTCGGCGACCAAAGCCACCACCACGGTAACGGCCACGAAAACTTCCACGGTTATTCTCACGATCTTGACAATCACTGTTCTCATTGTCGCGACTTTGTTTGTAAGTTTCATTAGCAAAAGAATTACTTTTTGTTTGATCCTCGTGCTCTGGATAACGTTTAGAACGGGGCGGGCTTTGTTGCGACCGGCGATCATATCTGTTTCTGTCAAAATATCGACTGCGCGAGGAATTTTCCTCGTCTTCTTCCTCTAAGTCTTGTAAGAGGTTTCTAAAGGCTTCAATATCATTCTTGCATCGTGCCGCAATGGCAATTTGACGCAAGTGTAGAGGCAATTTGTTCAAACAAATTCTAATTAATTCGGCAGGGCAGTAAGGTGCCGATAAAAATTGATTTTTGTATACCAAATGTTGGAAATATTCCACCGGGCTCGAGAAATTTGATCGCTCAAAAGTTTTGAACGTCGCAATACTGTTTTTAACGCGGTCTTGTGCCGCTTCCGACCAGTATGCGGATAGAAATGAGCGTCGGAACTGATTCTCGCTATAGCACTCTTGTGCAATAGCTCTCATTCTGGTGGCTGGCTCGCCTTCCAGATAACCACATATAAATTCTAATCTGTGCTCCAGTGGCCAATTCGGGGGAAGACAATAATCGAATTGCTGCAACCACTCTTTAGGGTGCAAGTCATTCGGAGAGTTTTTGAATGTCTTGAATTTACGTACAGTCAGGAAATGCTTGTAGTCAAACGCTTCACTTCGCCTGTGCGGTGTAAGTGAGCGTAAACTACGCATCGCGCCTTCATTGTTGTTGCTATGAGGTACACTTCGTTCACGTACCAAGCGACCTACTTGAGACGAATCATCATTGTCATTTTCGTTCAAATTTTCTTCTACGTCTTCGTATGCATTTCCATAAGTGTGGTCAAATTTCCTCTCTATTCGCGCCACGCGATCATCTAATTTTCTGACCTCAGCCTTGTATTGCTGATTAATGGTCATTTGACCTTGTTTGAAACGGTCAAGGGCGAGATATTCATTAGTTTCATTAAACGGGGTAGGATGCGTTACATCAGAACTTTTGTCACTGTTATCACTGATTTGGGTAATTTTAACAGTAATATCCTCAACCTGTTTATTAATTTTATTGATCTGTTCAGTCGTGACTGACTGGAAGTTCTGCAACTTTTCATCAAATAGATTACTCTGTTGCTTCAACTGAGCGAGTTCAGTGGTTTCTATATTTTCGACTCGTGACGCAAGGCTTTCCATAACCGGATTAATCTCGTCGCGAATATCTTGTCTTATTTGCTGAGATTCACATTTGAAAGTATTGAGCAGTTGTTCCCTGAACCGATTGTTGTCCTCATTTATTCTATTAAAACTACTTTGAATACTCGCAAACCTCGAATCGCACGTCTGTTCTATTTTCTCAAGTTTTTCATTTAATTTCTGAGATTGTTCCTCAAGTTTTTCATTTAATTTCTGAGATTGTAATTGACTATTCTCAAGTTTTTCATTTAATTTCTGAGATTCCTGATATTGTAATTGACTATTCTCATTTAACTTAGAGAGCTGTGAGAGTAAAATCTGCATGAAGTCATTTGGTAATACGTTTTCCGTAGCTGTTGCACATGTATTTTTTGTAGCAGAACTAGGCGGAACCGATGCATTATTTTCCGCAACCACGTTACAAGAATTGGAATTCTGTATTGTCGAATCCTGTACTGTATCGTTATCCATATGGTCTATTCCTGAACTAATCTGTTCCGCATTTTCGGACACGGTATTTACTGTCGTATTTGTATCAGTGCAGTGAGAAGACTCTTGTAAAAATTCAGCTTCTCTCCTTGCATCATTCGAGGTCTCATTTTCGGAAGCAGATTTAGCATCAGCGCGGACTCTCCTATTCTTTGACATTGTTAACAGAATTCTACAGTAAAGTGACCACTAATATTTATTTTCACCTACTGCAAAATTTTTGAAAATTACACACGGTAATTATGAGAGAACAATAGGCTGAATCGGGCTAATGCAACATACAATCACAATCGAGATTACGCGAACCGTTAATTATCACACGAGTTCCGCGATACTAGAACTTTCATCACAACAAACATCAGACAATATAAAAGAGAGACTTGTTCAGTAGTAATGCAATCATTTGTATATTCAATTAATCTACTATAAACAATGCTACACACTATCAAGAATGGTAAGTAACAAACTACAGAAACAATTACTATGCTACTGTTGCTATAACAAAGGATGGTGCTACAAAAATTAAATTAAGAGCCAAAAGATAAGTTGGTTAGTGGAAAAGACAAACTAACTGAAATAAGACTACGTATCTAACTACGTCACGATCCTGTTTGTGAACTATCCTGGCAGAAAGGGCGCCAGATAAAAGGTGTACGTGTGTTGTGTGGATGTTGAACCTGTCGTTAGATCAGACAACAAATTGTTCCTTGACACAGCAATTTGGTTTAATTATGGCCCTGATACTGATGTATATGCTATTAAGTGAGAAACAGTGCATGAAACTGATTATGTGCGCAACGGATATTTTTTAACAAAACAACTGTGACATGTAGCCTTTTGAAACAGACACTGACTATACTCAAAGATTTTGACTGCGAGAAAGATATAAAAAAAACCACAAATCACTTTCTTAATGCTTGACTGTGAGAATTTTATGCAGATCAGTTTCTAATTATTGAAATTTAGTATCAATTTAGTATCATAGTCAATTAACTATCATTTACTAAGGCACCAATAATGAAATACGTTCAACAATATTATTCACATCAATACTGCACTTTAAATCCACTAATAATTGATTATCAAATGAAGGAAGTAGGTTAATTTTCTAACTACGTAAATGAGAGATGAAAGAAGGTTTAAGTTACTTATTATTAATAATCAGCATTACATTACCTACATAATACAACTTCTGACTTGCTGGCAAAGCAGCCTCTGCTCTACATCGGAGCCATACACACAACCCAACCGCTCTCTAAGCGAGCTGAACCACTAGTCCTAGCTGGCAAAGCAGCCTCTGCTCTACATCGGAGCCATACACACAACCCAACCGCTCTCTAAGCGAGCTGAACCACTACTCCCACTCTCTCTCAGTGCGAGCTACAATGCTATGCAATACATGATCTTTGCCAAAGATGAAACTTCATAAAGGACACATATCGATACATACAGTAGAAGCGATATTATACATTTTCTTGCAAGCAAGTTACTCGATACAAAACAGGAGGTACAATATTGGACATTTTCTTACAAAATAATTTTTTATGGACACGTTTCAAGTTTCCTAAAAGCAACTTAGTTCATTCTTTCTGTAATCTCAGACGTGAAGGTACGCGACACGCGATGTACAACTTGTAGAAATTTTCAGCAATCAGTCGTAAAAATATTTATTTATTGGCACAGCTAGATTTCGACCACTGTGTGGTCATTATCAATGCTTAAAAAACGATTAAAATACTTAAAACGTCTCGACCTTCATGTTGGAGGTTGCGTTCGTACTGATCTGCCAATAAATAAATATTTTTACAAAAATTTCTGAACATTTCTACAAGTTAAATACAGTCATTGACCACAAGTTCCACAATGGAATCATGCCCGATATACAACTATTTTCACCTTGTGGTACGACATTTTCTGAAAGCAACAAAAGAATTTTTTTTTAAATAGGTATATATTGTGTATTTGGTGTAGATGGAACTATAAATATAAGTGTTTTGGGCTTTTTCATCTTCAACTAAAAACCGTTAACTGCAACGTCAGAAAATTTTATTTCACTCCATCAACAGCAGAGTCGCAGTTTACATGAATTTGTTCTTTTTTTCTAGTTCCAAACACGAAATATATATTCCAGGTGGTTAAAAAACCAGACGTATGCCACTCACAAAGTCGAGTTGATCTGATGTAAAACCGTAGCAGATCGTTGTCCACTGGAATCGGTCGCCACCCAAGAAAATAGGTTCATAATTGTTTTCTGGTTACGGATCATTAACACATCACGAGGGACCGTCAAACGTAGCCAGCATTCAAATTTTTCGGCACTGCAGTGCTTCACGCTCCGCTCAGCAGTCGCCGAGTTCGTGGGCTTGGGATCGCGGCATGGCGCCGCTCGGATAACTCGCAATTACTTGTAAAAGGAGGTATATGCCAGAGTGACTACCATTTCAAAAACATTTTTGTTCTTTCAGCTCCATTTCACTCGCTTTAATATATGGTCTAAAATACACGATTTGTATATCAAGTGCACATACTTGACAAATAGCGTTATTTGAAACCGACTGTTACGAATTACGAAAAGGTGAATATTTCATTCGAAATGTAAGATGTTTCACTAAAATGTGTCCAAAAATCAGATTTTTTAACCGCATACTTTCATCAAAATCGAGTGTGGAGCGTTACGGAACTAAAAAACTCGGGACGAATGAGAAGTAGACTTTTTATTTTTTCACAGGCAAGGCAAAGCTTGTGAGGAAAAAATAATTTCATAAAATGATGTAGCGTGATCGTGTATACCATCAACAATTTTTACAACGTGAAAATCGAAAAAGTGTATTTTCTCCCTCTTTTCGCCTCTGCCATGTCCGGTGCGCAGTGTCCGGTGGCGTGCGCCGACTGTACTAGGCCGAGGCGGCTCAGCTTGGCCCGGCGGGCGCGGCGTAAACCCGGCTCTCGGGAGCATCGAGACTCGCCCCGTCCCGAAGCGTCTCTCTCTCGACAGTAAAGCACTAGATATACCGAGCTGAACAATCCGCCATTTTGAATCCCAATCCGATGTCAGTGTTTTATGCTTCGTGTGATGTAGCGAAGTGAATGAGCGACTATTTTGTGATTTTATTGTTTCACAGGGTGAAATGGTTGCTTGTGCTGCTCCAAACTGCTCAAAACTAATAGCGACCATGTCTGCTATTATTTATCGGTTTCCTACAAACATAGATAGTTGTAAAAGAGGGCTTGTAAATTCCAGATGTCAAGTATTCACACCGAAATCGGGGTGTAGCCTTTTATTTGTATTAGAAATAGTTCTGCTCGCAGTGAGATAGTAATAAAAATACAGGCCCATACATGTAAGCAATAGTTTATTTTAATTTTGCTACAGATTGTCAACATAACACGACAAGTAGCTTATGTTTAAAGTACATAAGCTACTTTTCTTGATTTTATTTAGAGCAACTAAGGAGTTATTCTAAAAGCTGTTAAGTGGTATTTTAAGTGATCTATAACTGCAGCAGCTGGCTTTACCCAGCTAGTGGTTTTTAAATTATGTTATTTCGCATTAGTTCGGTATTTAATTTAAATGTGACTTCCAACATGGTAATATATAGGATTAAGCTAATCTGTGAACACGATGGCTGAGAAAATAATGAATTGAATTTCATAAACTATGGGAACAGCAAAGAAGTCGTACATGAAAGGCATTAAATTCAAAACTTAAACTGTCTTCGAGTGCAACTCTTAGTTGCCGTCAAGGTATGTCGATGTACCATTTATAAACCATAAAATACGATAATTGTAACGTATTTAACTGTATTGGTGAATATGAACGGAAACATGTGCCTTTATATGGAATCTAAGTGAATGTATCATATCTCTAAATACCCATCTAACCACTAACTTTAAGTTGCTTGCCACTTACAGTCTAACGTCAGCTAATAAATTTACTATGCTGTAATGTTTCTGCGTTAGGAAAGTATATTTAATTGCCTTAAGAGCATATTAAAAAGCGTAAGTGTTCCGTAGTCTTTAAATGCGCGCCTTCAATGTGGGATTCAAAATGGCGGATTGTTCTGCTTGTACTATACAGTGTTTGTAAGACACTGTGACGTCGCCGCTGCCCCTCTACCCGCCCCAGCCGTCGAGAGCGAGCCGCGAGCGCTGCGGGAAGCGAGCGGGAGTGGCGGCCGTTTTCACCGGATCTAGTAAAAACACATTGCATAGACTTTTTGGTTCAGTCGATTTTTGATAAAACGTTGCTGTGTTTGAAATGTAGACAATATTCTGACTTTTCATTTGAAACCGAGCAGAACGATAAATGTTAATTCATTTCCGAGGCACTGGCGCTCCCATTTCCATCCCTGCGCATCGGGAATCATCTGGTCATATCAATCGTCAAATTTCATACTCATTTTAGCGACGAAGTATTGCTTTATTTATTACTGCATTAAAAATATCACCAAATAAATGTATTAGAATGAATAGAAAATCTGGAAGATGTCAAACTACTACGAAGACAAGTGATGCTGATTTTGCATCGGACTAACAGGCAGTTTTCAGAAGTATAATATGGAATTATATAGGACGCCATTGACTTACATGAATGTATTTTGCAAGATTCAAAAAAATGTTCAAATGTTTGTAAATCTATCGGACCAAACTGCGTGGTCAGTCCGTAGCTTACAAACTACTTAAACTAAAGTAAAGTAACCTAACGAGAACACAAACACACAAACCCATGCCCCAGGGAGGGCTCGAACCTCCGACGGCGATATTTTAAAGAGACTATTGCAAATGAACCGGAATCGGCGGTATCTTTGAGGCACGGCAGACGTTGAAATCTCACAATTGTGTGTGTTTTAACCAAACGAAAGCCTTATTTCATTAATTAATAAAGAATGACCTAGGTTTCGAATCATAAGCTCATCTTCCAGTAAATAACTGATACAAAAAATGACAACCAAGAAAAGATAAACATATCAACTCCCGAAGATATGGAATGTTGACTTGAGCTTTAAAATTTATCTTTGAGATTCTAACCACATTATGTATGGATTCAAAAATTCTTTAGCATTAATTACAATAACTAACACAATTCTGAGAAAATTATCTAGATTTTTACTAGTTCCTTAGGAACGAAATGATTGGTTTTATTTATTTAAGAAGCCATAAAATGTTGCATCCATTTATGTACTACACTGTCGATGATGTCCTACTACGAAATTAAAATTTTCAGCATTGGTTGTTGATCGTATGATGTTACAATATTTCACTAAACGAAACTGTACCGATATAAGTAAAGTATAATGCACAAATGAAAAGAGAACTTAAATATTGAAAAACGAATCACTAGTCTATGACAAACACTTTCAGTCGTAAGGCAATGCTGTTCGAACAGCCAATAATCTATGGACTGGGCGGTCACTCCCGCCGAGGGTTTGAGTCCTCCCGCAGGTATGTGTGTGTGTGTGTGTGTGTGTGTATGTGTGTTTTGTCCTTAGTGTAAGTTGGTTCAAGTAGTTTGTAAGTCTATGGACTGATTACTATAGCAGTAGGGTCCAATAGTTTTACATACATTGTAACATTTTGAAGAACCAACAGTGGTGCCATTTTGGATACAGAGCGTACGGCAGAGTGCTCGCCCGCTCCCCGCCTCTCCTCACCTTTCTGTGCATCTACTCGGCTGCAGCGACACGCAGCCCAGCGCTGCTCAGGTGCAGTACAGGTCGCATCAGCGTCGCGCCCCCTCTACTGCCAGTCTGCGCGGCCCCATTAGACTGCGCTGTGCCGCCCGTCTCAGTTTGCCTTTGAGTCAGCCACTGTGCTGCTTGGTTGCGCACGTGGGACGTAGAATGAAACATTTCCATCACATTCCTTAGCGTCGAATATTAAAGCGTGTACTGGCACAGTATTACCCGTTCAACTTATAATGGCCATTTCAGCTGAAGGCGCTGCGAACTGTTGACTTGTTCTGTCATTTATTTCGTATGGCGTTCGAGCGTTATAATTATGCTCATTGGTACATATACAACAGATAATACAACTGTATATTCTTTTAACTCATTCTTGAACAGAAAAGCAATCGAAATGAATATTAAGAATATAAATGTATTGTTTTACGATAAAACAAAGCAGCAGGATATTTGCAAAATAAATAAATAAAAATGCAGTCGTTTTTAGGGAAAATGTGTGAACTGAAAAAAAAAACCTGTAATTTTACTATGGAATAACTGGAGCGAATACATAATACATTTTCTATAAATATATTTTTCTACAGAAAATTGTACGAAATTAAAATAAAATTATTTTGCAACGTAATAATTTGGTTTTGTGGGTAGCTGATAAAAATACATTTGCTGTTAATACTAAAATCTAAGAAATTAAAATATTGAGCTAAGGCTGATAACTAAAAGGAAGATGTCCTCACTGGCAGGATGGACGCTGGTGTAGATTTGTCATTCACCCTGCTGAGCCTTAGTTTGAGTAGTAGATGAAAACTGAAAATTATTCAAGCTTTCCTTATAAATGTACTTTGTGACGACGTATATTTGCGCGATACTATTCATTTCAGCAAACGCTCAGATTACGTAGCCGCACTGTGACAATAGCGTGAGTCTACAATACGGCCGGCCGCAGTGGCCGAGCGGACTGCGGCGTGTCAGTCACAGTCTGCGGTCGGGGGTTCGAATACCTCCTCGGGCGTGATGTTTGTGTCGTCTTTAGTATAAGCTAGTTCATAAGTAGTTTGAATGTTTAGGGACTGATGACCCCGTACTTAAGTCCCATAAGCTGTACAAACATTTGAACATTTTTGTAGGATGCGGGGCCACGTGCGTCGATCGTGTACTGTCGAGTGTTGTCGGACGCCTTCGGCCCTCTCTGGCCGTGAACAGCGCGCTGCCGTCGGCAATTGTAAAGTGAACAGGAAGTACTAGTCGCGACGTAACACGGCAGTTGAGTGCCCGATCTCGCTTTGTTGCGTATCACTGGCAGAGCGAACATGACCGACTCTAGCGATGCGTAGCCTCTAATGAATCTGTTAGTTGTGAGACCGTAGAGGATGCGAAGAGAAAATTAAATGATGGAGTGTACGTACTTGCAAATATGCTGAAGATGAGAAAGAGTGGCGCCTGGGAAACGTTTGACGCTTTAGTGAAAGCTGCAGATGGAAAATACACGAACTTCGTACATTGCAGAGAAAACGGTTGTATTCTTGTCTGTTCTACCTCTTCTGTCGAACAACAACGCGGGCTACGAAACTAAGTGTGGAATAAGCTTCCCCCGCCCCCTTAACGAAACAAAATCTTATAAATAATGGTACCCCGGTTATGATTTAGCAGTGAAGTACCTTGCACCATGTACCAGACACCCTGCTGATGTAATCATAGCCTCCACCTTAGATTGCGGGCCCTGGACCCAGAATCAGAGACGAGCCCTACCCCTGTCTTTTTTTTTTTTTTTTTTTTTTTTTTTTTTTTTTTTTTTTTTTTTTTTTTTTTTTTTACTGTTGCGTGCAGTACTCTGTAATTGCAAGTTTTAATCGTGCTCTTTTTAGAATGTACTTTAATGTGGTATAACAAGGTATAAATTTGATACGGTAAGCTTCATTTATAAAATTATTTTAATTAAAATTGAGTCTTTACTTAGAATGGCCACAGCAGGCCCGTATTCAGAATTTGGTTACGGGAGAGAGAGGGGGGTTCAGCCAATTATGACGTGTATTCTAACTTATGAAGCCTTACAACGTAAATTGAACTAAAGGAGCAGATGTATCTCAATAGAGAGAATATTAAATTTTATTCAATACCAATCTCGAAGGAACAACTTCAGCATACTTTTGGATTACTTTATCTGGAATTAGGTGAATAGTGAGGCTTTTTGGGGGAGGGGGGATTGATCAACGCCACCCAGATACAAGGCCTGTGCACTGCCTGCCAAGAGTAGTCATAACACAAGCAAGCTATTTGTCTTATGTAGCGTTGAGTTTGGAAATACGTACATGTTGCACACTGTTTTTCAGAATAGTCTTTATGTTATTTATGAGATTCACAGAGCCGGCCGCGGTGGCCGAGGGGACTGAGGCGCTTCAGTCATGGTCTGCACGGCCACTACGGTCGGGGGTTCGAATCCCCCCTCGGGCATGGATATTTGTGCCGTCCTTAGTTGTAGCTAGTTCATAAGTAGTTTGTGCGTTTAGGGACTGATGACCCCGTAGTTAAGTCCCTTAAGCTTAACAAACATTTGAACATTTTTATTACTATTTATTTGGAAAAAAAAGAAAAAAAAAAGATTCACAGACAATTTTTTTGTCTAGCATATTTATGAACTATTAGTAAGGCATCTTACCAATATTGGATTCATATTACACATTCTGTCTCATACCAGCAAAAATCTTCACGGAGAATCACATAGATAACGCGAAAAAAATTCTGAAACACAGTATGCAATGTGTACGTATTTCCAAACTCAGCACAACGCTACATAAGGCAAATAGTATTCTTGTGTTATGACTACTCTTGGCAGGCAGCGCACAGGCCTTGTATCTGGGTGGCGTTGGATTGATCCCCTTCAGCCCTCCCCTGGGCCACAGTAAGCCCTAGTTTAGCTTAACATAACACTTGTTCCCACTTCTGGCAGACGCTGCTCCAGGTAAGGCGGAATTGCTGTACACACGTGAAAATCTCATCTTCGCATGAAGTTGGCAAAAAAAAAAAAAAAAAAAAAAAAAAAAAAAAAAAAAAAAAAAAAAAAAAAAAAAAAAACTCTAGTTACTAATATTGATTTCACAGTTTCTACGGCAAGGTGTGTTTTGTCACTTGTCCACGTATTATTCGTGTGGGGAAAATATCCGTTTCAGTAACAGAATTATTTCCAGAAAGGCAGAAGAGGAACTGCACTAGCTCAAGCACGTTTGAGAATGGTACAGCATTCTGTCTGAAATGAGATATAATATCAATCCTTCTTTGACCTGGGAAAGTGGTTTCTATTCACTGATTTTCTCACTGATATAGTATGTGCGTGTATGCTCGGTGGACACAATTTCAAACGGTTTCGACAGTTTCTGATAAGCACCTTAAGTCTAACGAACCTTTTGTCGAACAGATTCCCATCATAATTAAAACTAATAATAAAATGGACCGATACAGGCGAGACAAATTTCTAAATCAGAACATAATTGCTAAATCCGGAACAAATAGGTGTACCGAATTATCTTTAAAAACATTCGTGGCAGGCACACAAAAATCGTGACTCCCGAAAAAATCGGTACGGTTCGTCACCTTAGTTAATACAAACATACAATACCAATCAATGGCAATAACTCAGAGCATCAGTCGAAGATAAGCGGTTTACCTTAAATATCTGCTACAATTGCCTTTAGAATCTTCTAAAATTTTGCTGGATGAAAAACATTCAGAATGTTTTATATAGTTTGTTTTTCAATTTCAGGGCTGGGCTCGGGCCCCCTTCAGCACCGGGCCCTGGACCCAGGGCTCCACCTAGCCCCACCCTTGTGGGGGCCATGGATGAAATCAAAAAACAAATCAATATTTTGAGAAAATAGCTACTGTTTACAACCTATAGTGCCTCGGCGTATTAGCCGTGCGCATTGGGGTGCCGTGCTGCGATGCGCGCAGCCATTCGCTGTCGGGGGTTCGAGTCCCTCCTCGGGCATGGGTGTTTGTGTTGTCCTTAGGTTAGTTTACCTTCGTTTAAGCTACGGACTAATAACCCAGCAGATGAGTCCAATAGATTTACAAACATATGAACATTTTGAACAACCTATAAGTACATAAATATTACTTTATCACAGGCAGTGCAATAGCGATGTTGCATCCACACACACACACACACACACACACACACACACACACACACACACACACACACACACACACATATATATATATATATATATATATATATATATATTGGGGGCACGGCTGTACCGCCTTTTTCTCGAAGCCTTTCACATAAAAATACACACAATGACTTGGCAATTACATAACATCACAAACTAATATTTAAAATACTTTATGCATATGTGACTGTACTTCATTCTTATGTGATTACGTTTGGTTGTGTAATGGAATAAAGATTATTATTTTGTGATTACGCCAATGTGCAGTTGCTTGATCATTATATTTTTTCTTATGTCACTATATCATGGTGTGATTGTCAAGTCATTACGGTATATTTATTACAGAAATAAATACGTGAAATATTGTGGTTCTTCAATATCTCAAGGCGTATTTCATGATGAAATAGATCTCGGGTGAACAGCCTGGTGGGTATGTGCACACACACACCAGGCTGTTCACCCGAGATCTATTTCTTCACGTAAAATATTCTCGCTATAAATGTGGGTGGATAATTAATTAGATAACAAATTATGACAACGTGTTGTATAGGTGGTTCCACGAACACTAACTAAAATAACCGATTTGCTTTCCCGTGAGATCTCACAACTCTTTACGATGGAAGAATTTGTCGCTAGACCTGCTTATATTGTAGTCTTCAGTCCTGAGACTGGTTTGATGTTTGGTGCAGCTCTCCACCCTAATCTATCCTGAGTAAGCCTTTTCATCTCCTCATATACACTATATTACCCTCCTCTTTGATAAGACATGGCCCCTTGGGGCGACCCTAAAACTACCACATTCTCTGAATTACAAACTAGTTTCACTTTTCACATTTCACAATTATCCTCATACACAGTCCCTTGGTGAACATTACAATGTCTCTCCACTCCCCACATGCTCTTGGAATCCAGTCTACAGGTCTTGCATTATTCTCTCCTCAGAACTAACTTGAGGACTTTGCCTTTTATGCATGAGAATACAAGCCATGCTAAACACATTAAGATTCACTATAGAACTAGGTACAGCAATAATGAAAGATTTCTTCTGAAAACGTTCCTCTTGTAATTTCATTACATGCTGCATAAGGGTCTGAATGGAAATTCGCCCTTTTTTCTCACTTAATAACTTATCAACTGAGTGCAATAGTTCTGTTTCCTGGGTTTTATTTAACGTTATCTGATCAGCTGTGGGTACAACATCCATTGGTCCTTTCACCAGTACACACTAGGCTTCCTGAAATAGTAGCTGATAACCGAAACGAAGGGCCTTCTGTTTCACAAGCAGTTCCATTTACTAGCAATCCGCTTCCTTCTAGCTCAATTTTTTTCGCTTTTGCCACTTTCTCTCTACTTTACTCACTAGATTTTGATCCGTTGACTGCCAACATTCCTACGACTGAAGATATTTGTTGTTTCTTGTCACTTATTTTAGTCATTAGACTGGCTTAATGTAGCCCACCAAACATTTTTCTCCTGCGTCAACTCGTTCACTTTACATTTTAAAGAGCAGCACTTTTACCCTACATCGTCAGTTATTTGTTGGATGTTGCCCAGTCTCTGTTTTGACATCCGGTTTTCACCCTGTAGAACTCTTTCTAGTACCATGGTGGTTATTTTCCTATGTATTAACACATGTTACATGATACTGACCGATCATCTTGTCACTGTTTTCCATACGATGCGTACTCCCAACATAAGTTCCGTTTGATCAGAAAATACTTAAGAATAAAAAGCGAAATGCGTCTGATGTAAAATAATTGTCTTAATGGCAGTCAGCACAAGACGGAAAACTTCTTATAGTCAATTAAAAAAAGCTCATGATAAAAGACTTATTGGCAGTAATATTTTACTCCATATCCAGTTTATTTTTCCACACTATCGCCGTTACATGTACAAACCCTCTGTAACGCTGCACCAGCTTCTTTCACCCCACTACGTAGGTGTCTGTAGCATATGACTTGAATTGACTGGTAACTCCAGTCTTGAGTACATCGTCGTTTTTTTAATCTTTGCTCACACATACATTGTTACAACTCACACTTAAGAACTTGCAGGAACTACGATTGTATAGGCCTTTGCGATATTTTCTGTCACCGACTGGCAATGACTGCTGAACCAAACCAACACTGCAGTAGTTTGCTAACGAGTTGATAGACAGCATTGCATGATTTAAATTTCATACATGCTTACCACCTGTTAAATATTGACCTTGGGGTCTTCATTTCAGAATACACCTTGTATTACATTATTCTGGGAAGAATCTCTTAATTCCTAATTTATCAGTCCACAATCTTCTGTAGCACCAACATCTCAAATACTTCTATTATGCTCCGGTGGTCACACTGTCCATGATCCACACTGTGCTCCAAACGTACTCTAGCAGAAATGAGTTACTCAAACTTCTAGTCATAGATCGGTGTCCCTTCAAGATGCACATTTTGGTGTGATCAAGTGGAGACTATACAAAATGCCTTAATCCTAAAAGCAGCCTAGAAATATACACTGCAAATAAATAAATAAAATAAAATAAACAGTCCACCTAGAAAGACGAAGTCGATTTCGATCGGATGAGGGCAGATACTACCTTGGGGGACAGTAAATAGTGGATATGGTGATAATAGTCTGAATGTCAGATAGTGTAGTGACCTAGCAGCCAGACAGCTGTCTATGCTTACGCTTTAATAGGAAGTGTTTACAGCCATAAGACTGCGTGTGATATCAGTGTGTGAAGCACAGGCCCCGTCCCAGGGAAAAGCACTCGTCCAGCCAAAATAGCAGTGTTACAAAAAGGTACGGCCAAACTTTCAGGAAACATTCCTCACACACAAAGAAAGAAAACATGTTATGTGGACATGTGTCCGGAAACGCTCACTTTTCATGTTACAGCTCATTTTAGTATTTCTTCCACCTACGCTCACTGGAGCACGTTATCATGATTTCATACGGGATACTCTACCTGTGCTGCTAGAACATGTGCCTTTACAGCTACGACACAACATGTGGTTCATGCACGATGGAGCTCCTGCACGTTTCAGTCGACGTGTTCGTACGCTTCTCAACAACAGATTCGGTGACCGATGGATTGGTAGAGGCGGACCAATTCCATGGCCTCCACGCACTCCTGACCTCAACCCTCTTGACTTTCATTTATGGGGGTATTTGAAAGCTCTTGTCTACGCAACCCCGGTACCAAATGTAGAGACTCTTCCTGCTCGTGTTGTGGACGGCTGCGATACAATACGCCATTCTCCAGGGCTGCATCAGCGCATCAGAGATTCCATGCGACGGAGGATGAATGCATGTATCCTCGGTAACGGAGGACATTTTGAACATTTCCTGTAACAAAGTGTTTGAAGCCACGCTGGTACGTTCTTTTGCTGTGTGTTTCCATTCCATGATTAATGTGATTTGACGAGAAGTAATAAAATTAGCTCTAACATGGAAATTAAGCGTTTCCGGACGCATGTCCACATAGCATATTTCCTTTCTTTGTGTGTGAGGAATGTTTCCTGAAAGTTTGGCCGTACCTTTTTGTAACACCCTATATATTGTGACCTTCGTAGTGTCGGGGTGATTTATCCTGAGAATCGCTACACGTTGCACCTTGTGCTGTATCAGTTGTGTAACTATGCTGGTTGTAATGATGACATGAACATTGTCACACATAGACGAGGTGCTGGACGTCCGCCAAGATCGTAGTATTGTAAGGATAGCGTTGACAGATCGTAAATCTACCACAGCACAGATGAAAGAATTTGTGAGCTCAGAAGTGTCAACACGAACTGTTGCTAAGCTGTTAGCAGCAGTGTACGTGTACCTCTACCTCGTCTTCCACTCACGTCACAGAATCGATGTGCACGGTTCGACTGCTGCCGTCTGAGGATCACATGGAACAACTAATGGTGGGCAGGAAAGCAAAGTCTGCCTGCTTACTAGACGTTTGAGCGTATGTCGTAGACCTGGCGTGCGTCTTCTCGTAGATATACTGGCCCCACGCATGCCTTATAGTGAGGCGTGCGATAAGTCACACTCTCGTCCGCCTTTGGTGTTAGTGGAGATTAGATTAGATTAGATTAATACATGTTCTATAGATCATAAATACGAGACTTCGTAATGATGTGGAACGTGTCAGTTAAATGAAATGTGTCTATACATAATATTACATGACACTCAATATTTGAATATTTTATTTTATTTTACTTTTTTTATTTTTATTTTATTTTATTTATTTTTTTCCCTAAAGTATTAACTTTTATCTAGAAATTCATCTAATGTGTAGAAGGAATTGCCATTCAGAAATTCTCTTAATTTATTTTTAAATGCTAGTTGGCTATGTGTCAGAATTTTGATACTACTTGGTAAGTGACCAAAGACTTTTGTGGCAGAATAATTATCCCCTTTCTGTGACAGAGCTAAATGTAACCTTGAATAGTGTAGGTCACCCTTTCTCCTAGTGTTGTATCTATGCACACTGCTGTTACATTTGAATTCAGTTGGATTGTTAATAACACATTTCATAATTGAATATATATATGAATCTACTGTGAAGATTCCTAGATCCTTAGATAAATGTCTGCAGAATGATCTTGGGTGGGCTCCAGCAATTATTCTGATGACCGGCTTTTGGGCAATGAATACTTTCTTACTAAATGATGAATTACCCCAGAATATGATGCCATAAGAAAGCAGAGAATGGAAATAGGCATAGTATGCTAGTTTACTGAGTTGTACATCACCAAAGTTTGCAATTACCCTAATAGCATTAGTAGCTGAGCTCAAACGTTTCAGCAGATCTTCAATGTGTTTCTTCCAATTCAATCCCTCATCAATGCATAAACCTAAAAATTTTGAATATTCTACCTTAACTATAGATTTTTGGTTGAAGTCAATATTAATTAATGGTGTGATGCCATTTATTGTGTGAAACTGAATATACTGCGTTTTTTTTTTTCAAAATTTAAAGAGATTCCATTTACAGAGAACCACCTAATAATTCTCTGAAATACTTCATTGACGATTTCATCAGTTAATTCCTGTGATTCGGGTATGATATCGAAACTTGTATCATCAGCAAAGAGAACTAGCTTGGCATCTTTATGAATATAGAAAGGCAAATCATTAATATATATTAAGAACAGCAAAGGTCCCAGTACCGAACCTTGTGGCACTCCCATGCTTGATAGTTCCCCAGTTTGAGGACTCGGCTGTTTTTTGTATATTATTTGAATTACTTATATCAACCTTCTGAACTCTTCCAGTTAGGTATGATTTAAACCATTTGTGCACTTTCCCACTCACACCACAATACTTAAACTTATCTAGAAGAATTCCATGGTTAACACAATCAAAGGCCTTTGACAGATCACAAAAAATCCCAACGGGTGAGCAGCGCTCGGTATGTTCAGAATGTCGTAAGACCAGTTCTTCTGCCATTTTTTCAACACAAGGATGACGTATTGTCCCAACAAAATAATTTTCGCCCACACAGTGCAACCTGCAAGTCGTACAGCAACTTCCCAGCATATCCGGACTTGTCTGCAGTCGAGCACGTGTGGGGTACGATGGGACGATGCAACTCGTCAACCCATAACGGTTGCAGAACTAAACAGGCTGAGCAGGTACTGAATCAACTCAAGTACCACAAGTCATCTGTAAGAGTGAAAGGATGCCGGAGTCAGCACCTGCAGTGAGCCCGTGAAGGCTACGCCACGTGCTAACATGGCTAGTTAGCATGAGTCGACACCAGGTGCTTCACTACCGCTTGAGCTATTGATCTAAAATGCAATCATTTCATGGACGCCATATGAAATACATCTTGATTGAATTGGAAAGGTCTAACACGGTATACTAAATGCCCAACTTTAGGTTATGGTAGTAACACTAAAAGTGGGCCTCAGCGATAGCCTTTTAACAACTCGAAATTTAACTCTTTAATGCGTGACTTTTTATTTGAAGCTATAAAAGCTACCACGATTAAGGTATAGTGCGCATACACTGAGAAAAATATTGAAAAAAAAAATATCCTTAAAATTATTAAGCACTACTAGCAACTGAGACAGTTGGATGTATTTTATTTGATGCATTTTACCATTCTGTTTTAACACATTTTTATCCATGAAGATGGTCTATGACCGAAACTGGTAGATGTATAAGGTTTTGAATAAACAGCTGATGGTTTTTAAAAATGCATTTTATGAAATATATTACGGCTGGCCGGCCGCGGTGGCCGAGGGGACTAAGGCGCTCCAGTCACGGTCTGCACGGCCACTACGGTCGGGGGTTCGAATCCCCCCTCGGGCATGGATATTTGTGCCGTCCTAGTTCGTAAGTAGTTCATAAGTAGTTTGTAAGTTTAGGGACTGATGACCCCGTAGTTAAGTCCCATAGACTACACAAACATTTGAACATTTTATTACGGCTGTTGACACTCGCCTCACCAAAGAATTCACTATTATGACTCTAATCTTTCCAGAACGTAATCGTAATGTAACAATAGTATGTGTTTGACTACTTTTACGAGGCAAATGAGGAATAATAAAGTAAACAAACGCACATGTTAGGAGTAACTCAATGCCACTAACTGTCTAACTGATTCAGTAGCACTCTGGAATTTATAATTTCTAGGACGAGCTACTTGCATGTGTAACGCTATGTATAGAAGCAGCTACAAATGAATATGCGGTAAAATGTTAATAAGTTTGAGAAATAATCGAAAAAATAAGGTACGTAGATGATCAGCTACATTATGCATTAAAGGGTTAAATGAAAATAACGGCTTAACCTTTCTTCTAACACGAAAATTGAATAAACTAATTTGTAGAGGAGAAAATTCTCTACAATTTTGCTCTGTTATGTTTCTCCATACCTCAGAGATATTTGCAAAACTAACGGCGATTTGACACCCTGTCCGTCTGTAACGTGTTCGAACTTTTTAGGTCGCGACGTTCAACCCATCAGCAGCGATTTTTACAGACGTAATTGATGGCCGCCAGCAACCAGAACCTCATATTCTCAAATATTTCGAACAAAAATAGGTTAGTAACACTAAAAACATGCCGTTGGTGACGGCCTTTTGACAGCAGGAAATTTAACAGTAAAAATAACGCCTTCACCGTTCATCTGAGACGAAATTGAATAAACGTATTCGCAGAGGAGAAAATTCTCAACTACTTTGCTATCGTATGTTATTTACATCATCCACCGTTTCAGAGATATTTACGTAAATAACGGCTATTTGACACTGTCACTTGATTTTACGTAGACAAGCACAGACAAAGAGAATAAACTTTAAAGTAGGACAAACCACCACGGCAAAACAAGTGATAATATTTTAATGGATATTAAAATAATGGTCTTAAGAGGTATAAGTTAAAAGAGTATGTCAAAGCTAAACTCAAACATCAAATAATGTTGGCTCTTTCTTAAAATACGGTCAGAGAGAATACGTGTTGAGTGCATAGATATTATTACAATAGTAGAGTCGTAGTCGTATCATTGTAACGACATATAATTAAATTAATATTTTTATCGATCAGCGACACATTCCCTCCTTCTGGTACTATTTTATCTGGAGAAAAGTTTGTTTCGCTCGTCTTTCGTTTCTTGCAGCGAGCCGAGAGGACGGAACCGCGATCACACTCTCTTGTTTGAGGCTGTTTAGCGTGGACTTGTCGGCAGACTGCTCTGTAATGTAAGTGTGAATGCTGTAATACTTTATTTTAAAATGTGTCCTCTTTATTTAACAGAAATGTCTCCACCCTATTTTCATTTAATAATGTGCCGCCCTTTCTTAATTATTCATTTTCTTTGAGGTTTTCAGCCCCTCGATATTCCGTCGTAACATGATAACCAGTTGCCATCACTTTCGCTTCGCGTATTTCCTTTTAGAACCTGCATTCGTATTAACAGTTTCGCGAAGTCCGATAGATTTTCTTATTGTTATTTTCCTTACCAAACTGTAGTACACGGTCCGGCAACAATGATTTGCGAGGAGAACAGTCCGAACATTATTGCGGAAAGTATCATAAAATTTATCTAAACCATCCTACTGTTTAACATTTTCAGCAGCGGTAATCAAGATTTCCAGAAAGAAGCTTCAATGAATACTTTCCATAAGTTTTCACTGTAATGTTATTTTTGTGTGTTGCCTCTACCCCAATCTGTATTCCGACAATTCATTCTATTCAGTCATTTCGAGTATTAATTTCATCCACTATTGTCTAAATTATTTGCTCAGATTTTTATCCGAGTTTTCTATGATCAACATTTTAACAAAAATCGTTAATCTTTTATTTGCGGAGTCTAACATTGATTCGTACAGCCAACCTCACAAGAGTAATATTACATCTTGCACCTTTTTTCATTATTTACTAGAAAGCAAACAGCATTTACGTTAATGAAGATGTCTCTTGTATCGCACAGCTTAGAAGCGAATCATGCGTACCTGATCATTTCACCAAAAATTGAAGAGGACAGCTGGTAATAATAATTGAATGAACTTTGATACAATTTTCGCTATCACTAATAATAATTTCACGTCGTCATTCGATCAGGTAGGCACATTTCTGCATCATCGTAGCTTTTCACAAACTGTACAAAGAGAACCGTCTTCAACTTCTAGTTCAGCCAATAAATACTGTAAAAATATAACTTTTACATGTTTTGAGTGAAACCATAGTTACTAACAATATTTTATAAAATGTAAAAAATTTCGAATAAACAAAAATACGTACATTTTTCTTATAAATTACCATTAGATATTAAAATTGTGTAAGTATTCGAATACAATAAATAAATAAATAAATAAATAAAACCTCTCACGGCGAGTTGTAAGGTCAGAATGCTACGCCCTGAGCTACACATACAGATCCAAAGACTCCTTTAATTATTGGTACTTACACGTACTTACAAAACTTCCATGTCGATTTTATAGAGAATTTTTGAGAGTTGCGTTGAATGGCATAGTCTGACTGTTATTTGAGTTCTGAACTTCACGTACCATAAATATCAATCAATTCTAAAATCCGATACCCATGTGGTCTCCTTGTAAGATCGTGTAGTAGGATTGCATTGCGCCTACGCCGACCTATATTACGACGTCGTAATGGAGGTATTAAAAACATAAACCACGATCTGCACTCAATTTGTTTGGAACACTAAAAAAAACCACGAACTGACATCAATTATATCTCTGCAACGCTCGAAAGATATGATTACCACCGATAACACCATGAAGGTAAGATTACGGAGGGACTTCTAAAGAAACAACGTTTCATGTCAAATCTGTATGGCTGCTTTATCGTTGTGTACATAGGCTTATCGCTAGTTTTAGGAAGGATTTTCCATTATAATGGTGAAGGGTCATTTTTACGACACGATTCCTCCATCTATAAACGTACTTTCAGTTAGATTTTCAAGTTGCTCCTTGGCTTCAAGCAATGCCTCCTCTCAGCATAGGTAACGCAATCTCCCTTTGTTCTAAGCTTCTTGGCGTATTTGTTCGCTTCCTTACAGCGTATTTAGTCGCTAGGCGAGTAGTGAATCGACAAGTTAATTATTGGAAAATCTAAAAATGATCCGAGCTGGAAGCGTACTTTCAGTTTTTCTCAAATTTTGATATTTTCCGGAAGATTTTCAAAAATTTTCTTTCACACAAACCTTGGCCTAATAATTACGAATAGAACAAAGAAAAGATCAGTCAAATCGGTGAAGCCACTTTCAAGTGATGCGCTTTCATACATGCGACAATTCATTTTTATTAATATAGAAGATATTTTTATTATTTTAGTCCGGAATGTCTGCAAAAAATCATAAAACCTAAAGTGGGCCCTAAGAGACTCCAGTGCGATTTTTTAGTTTTAAAAGTCGACCACTGTACGAAACAAGAGCTTTGTATTATCACTAAAATTAGCAAATAAGGTCCGTGAGAACTACCGGTTACTCCCTGCTATAAAACCTTGTTCCCTGGCCCAAATGGAGAACTGACTCATTTCAAATTACTTCAATAACAGGAAGTTAATACTACAGTGGTCAATATACATAACAGCTCACACGTTATTACACATAGACATTAATAAGCAAGCCACCACAATTAAAATTATCTTAGAAAGGTGGCTAAGAAAACATTTATGGCGCAACGCAATTTAGACATAAGAAAAATTGCATCTGAGCTTGTTCTTAGCACTTATGAAGAACAATATTAAATAAAAGAGGGAAGGTGCTCTAAAACTACAATTTATAGGCAACTTACGGATTATGCTGAACTTAAACTTGTTTATTCAGAAAGAAAACAAGCAAAATGGGGAACCAATTTTGTTAATACAAAAAAATGCATCTCTTACATGGAATAATGCGGACGGTGCCCAGCCTAAATTATACATGATTTAACGCTAATGGGGGGAAGGATTCACAAACAACACTCATTCGCTCACACACACGCAATGCCACAGCGAAACTCACCAAAATGTGCGTGCTGAGACGAGGTTGAAGCTGGCGCCGCTATCGTAGGCGAAATTCAGCAAGTCGGAGGTAGCACAAAATACAATATACAAAAACACTTTGAAACTCTCTCTGGTCTGTCGTGCCTGTTTTGAGATGGTGCGCGTGTATAGCCAAGTTAAATTACATCTGAATTGGACCGCGAGCAAACACGCTAACGGCGACGCACGGCTACGTTATATGAACGCCCTCGACTGAAGGTGAAGTGGTTGAAAATCTGATTCATTATACAAAATTACGATGGATTTTTAAGTTGCAGTCTGTTAAAAATCGATTTAGGGGCTGGTTTTGTATGAGAAGTGGCATGAACTCAGGCGACTAGCTGTAAACCCACGTGGTTCCGAAAACCGATAAACTTGAATAAATTCAGTTTCCGAAAAACAAAGAAAATTAACTACAGCATGCAACCTATAGAAATGTTTAGAATTACACGAAGAAGCGAAAGAAATGCAAGTACACGCGTCAGGGAGCGCTTACAGAGACGGATGAAGTCCAGTCTAAAAAAAAAAAAAAAAAAAAAAAAAAAAAAAAAAAAAAAAAAACCCTCGTAAAAGTAGTGAAATAATTACAAAGTCGGAAAAATAAAATTAAGAAATACAGTATGCAACTCATAGAAATGTTTAGAATTACATAAGGAAGCTATCGAAGGAGGTCGTACAAGGCTCAGAGAGAATTACTGACAAAGACAGAGTGCATACTACAAGTCGGAGAAGAAACGGCAAAATTAAAATAGGCGGGGAGAGAAGATCGCGAAATGTTAGTGGAAATCAGAAGGATACCCGCATAGTTACTTACCTGATGGGCATGGAACAAACAAGAGTGGAAGCTGAAGGCTTTGTTCTATTAACCAATCAGGTGGAACACATATCACTTACGGAAGGAAAGGATTAGAAGATTTTTACATGCACTGTACAAAAATGAACATATCACCTATTATAAATCGGGCCCCACAGAGCTAGAAAGTATTTACACAGAGTTCATACACCGTCACATGATTACAAAAGGTTTTAACATACCAGGCCTTATCAAACTGCAACTAGAATCACACACACCACATTTATCTATTGGGAATCACTGAATTGAAAAACGATAACTTGTTTCCGCACACGATGGGAGAAAATATTCCAAAAAATGATTCTAAGTTCATGAGTCTAAGTTAAACATGCTGGACAATGAAATGCTACCATTTTGCGAACACAAGAGAGAACGAACATTACCTTGCCTGACGCACAGTATAGATGATGAGCAGAGCGGCCACAGGGGCGCGAAAAGCTACCGGAAGCTGGAAAGCTCAAGAAACAGCGCTGGTGGGGACGGAAAGCGAGACTCGCGCTGGAGAGGGCTCGCCGACCAGCTTGAAACCAATGAGTGTAGAAACCTCTTTGGTAGTATCAGCAGCTATCGACACTGAGCAAGAGAGAACGATGCACGAGACATAGATTCTCGCACATCCACTTAAAAGTAAAACAAGTACACATTCTCATAGGGACAGTGGCGTAGCGGAGAAGCCACATTTATGCTACATTAATTAATATAATAATAAATTATTAACATAACAAAATAAGAAAAACCTAGCAATATTAACTAATATTTTAACACATCTACATCTACATAGAGACTCTGCAAAATCACATTCAAGTGCCTGGCAGAGGGTTCATTAACCACTTTCATAACTTTTCTCTACCGTTCCATTCTCTAGTAGCGTGCGGAAAGAAAGAACACCTAAATCGTTCCGTTTTCTATCTGATTTCTCTAATTTTATTGGGATGGTCATGTCTCTCTAAGTAGGTGGGTGCTAGAAAAATATTTTCACATTCAGAACTAAAAGTCAGTGATTGAAACTTCGCAAACAGATCACGTCGCAATGAATAACGTCTTTCTTTTAATGATTTCCACCCCAATTCGTGCAATATTTCCGTGACGCTTTCCCCTCCGTAACGTGATAGAATGAAACGAGCTGCCCTTCTCTGAACCTTCTCAATGTCTTCCGTCAGTCCCACCTGGTGACGGTCCCACAAGGGGCAACAGTACTCCAGGAGAGGACGCACAAGTGTGATGTAGCCAGTCTCTTTGGTGGAGCTGGAGCATCTTCGATGCGTTCTGCCGAAGAAACGTAACCTTTGGTTAGCCTTCCCCACAATATTTTCTATGTGTTCTCGCCAGTCAAAGTTGTTCGTAATTGTAACTCCTAGATATTTGGTAGGATCTACGACCTTAAGGTTTGACTGATTTATCGCGTATTTAAAGTTCAACGGTTTTCTTTTAGTGGTCATGTGTATTACTTCACACTTTTCTTTATTTAGTGTCAATTGCCAATTTTCGGACCATGCAGAAATTTTGTCTAAATCGCTTTGCAGTTGCTTTTGATCCTCTGTTGACTTCACTAACCGATAAACGACAGCATCATCCGCGAACAATCTAAGGGAGTTATTCAGATTGTCTCCTAAATCGTTTATAAACACGAGGAAGAGTAGGGGACCTATAACGCTTCCTTGTGGAACGTCAGATATCACTTCTGTTTTACTCGACGACTTACCGTCAATTACAACGAACTGTGTTCTTTCTGATAGGAAATAGTGAATCCAATCGAAACCGCATATTAACATAAAAATGCTATTCCTCAAGCCTTGAAAAGAGTGGGGTTCAAGTTTTAACAAAATGATAATCTAGCGACATTAAATAAATTACAATTTTACAGAAATATACAAAAAATATATGGAAGACGACAGACGGTCGTCTTTCAATTTTCGGCTCTGAAATTTTATGCAGGAAGTTGTATTTTTACACTATGTTAAGAACTTTGGCAGTACACCGCCACGGGTTAGCTGATCGGTTGTCGAGTATCGGGGTAGAGGGTGCGCACCTGGGGACGGCAGCCTCGCCGCCGGCCGGCCTGTTGAATAATTTAGAGGCGGCCGGCGCGGTGTGACACTGCCCGGTTTCCCCGAATCTCGGTCCAGCGCGGCGCAGCGCCCGGCCGCGTGAGTCGCGCGTCCGCCGCGGCGCGGCGCTGGCGTCGCGGTGGCGGCGGCCGCGGCTGGCCCGGTGCGGCACAACGCCGGCAGTCAGACGCCTGCGGCCGACGCGACAGGTCGCCCCGCCCCGACCCGCTTTGCCCTGCACTGCACTGCTCCGCTCCGCTCCGCTCTGCACAACAGCCGGCCGACTGCGCGCGTCCCCGCCCAGCGCGTACCTGCTCGCCACAGCGCACCCACGACGAGCTGACGCGCCCGTGAGTAGCCTCTCTCTCTCTCTTTTCAACAAGAGTTTGTTGACTTTAATGTAAGCGTCGTTGCAGTACAGCTCTTCGGAAGTACTGACACCAGTTGGAATAAAGACTGGTTGGTATCTCACGACTACATGCATAACTCGCAAGCCCCTTGCGTTGTGCCGCGGAGGGCACTTGCGTACCATTATCACTTTCTCCTCCCTTTCCCGTGTCATGTGGTTGGCGGGAAAACCGATTGCCTTCATGTCTCCGTGTGGAATCCTAATCTCCTTGCGGTCGTACGATATATGCGTAGGAGGAAGCAATATATTTGTTGACTCTTCGAGAAACGTGTTCTCTCTGAACTTTGACAGACGCCCGGACCGGGATACAAAAAGACTCGCTTTAGCAGCTCTCACTAGATTCGTGATTATCACTGTGACGCTTTCGTGCTTAATGAGCCCGTAACGAATCGTGCTGGTCTCCGGTGGACCTTCCGTTTACCCTACCTGCTCTGGATCCAACACTGATGAGTAATGCTAAAGCGCCGGCTGAACAAGAGATTTTAAACCTACTTCCTTTGTTGACGGACTGATCTTCCTGAGAATTCTTCCGATGAGTCGCAGTGGGGCACCTGCCTTACCCACGATTAATTTTATACGCTCGTTCCGTTTCAAATCGCTTCCTGTGCCTGCTTCCAGATATTTTATGGATGTAACTGCTTCCATTGCTTGTCCTGCCATATTTCATCGCATTTTTCCATTTGGTAATCCTAAGGCCAGGGTAACAGCTCGCTAATGAACGTTCAGCGAAGGTATCAGTCGTTGGTTTCTCGAAAGAAACAGTTCGACGGATTTCCGTGTTTTTGATATACGATGAGATAGGTAAATCAGGTGCAGTAGATTCCTCCGTAACAGATCACAACAAATGGTAGAAAGAACTCGTCTCTGTACCTCTGAGCAGTGAAAGCGCCATTCTGAACGACACAGAGGTCCGTACGTCTGCCAATACTGACTCCTGTCCATACCATTCGTCCACCACCATAATATGGTAATGTTTCCTGCACATAAGTAGCAATCAGAAGCGGTTCATGGGCTGTTTAATGCCATCACAAGCATAGACAGCCAGTTGCTCCTGACGAAGACGATAGATGGCAGTAGTCGAAAACTTGGGCCGCGTGGTCTCAGGCGTCATGCTATGGACTAGGCGGCCGTTCCCACCGGAGGTTCGATCCTCCCTCGGAGATATATATATATATATATATATATGTGTGTGTGTGTGTGTGTGTGTGTGTGTGTGTGTGTGTGTGTGTGTGTTACCAAACATTTTAACATATCGAAAAATTGAGGCTTTATTTAGATTTGACGTGGCAAGAAGTCCAAAAATATTAATTCAAATAAGGCACCAACAAGTTACAGGGTCCTATGTGTTTAATTACATACCTGAAGAGGGGTAATAATTTCCTGAAACCGATCCCAAAGGTGGTTATAGTGGTACTAACAGAAAGTTGCTGCAGAGGGAATTGGTGTTGACTTGTATTTATTTTACCAAACGAATTACACGAGCAGTCGAGTTGAGATATTGTAGTTAGCAGGTAGTGCAATGAACAACAAAGAGACTTACACGAAGCTTTGGCAAGGAGAGCCATAGGAAGATTGGAAGCGGGATAAACACAAACGCCGCGGTGGAGTGGCCGAGCCGCGTGCCGTGGCTTAGCGCGCCCGGTCAGAGGGCTGAAGCCTTCTGTAATAAAAAAGCTGAGCCAAATGAACAACAAACGAACAAGTACGAACAATGGGAACGACCGCAAATCATATATCTATCTGAAGGATAAAAAAAAGAAAGGTCGCAGGCGGCTGCAGTTATCGTAGTGTTACAAAGTGTAATTTCCAGGACCTGGACGTGATCTGAAACAAGAGGATCCGTAAAAAGAGGACAAGGCACAGATCGTCCACGGGTAACATCAGCCGTTATCTCCGGTTAACAGCCAGTAGAAACAGGAGGCTGAATGCAACTCAGCTGAGCGCACCCTGCAGGCGGCAACAGGACGCGCAGTAGCAACACAAACAGTCCGAAATCGCATTCGGAAAAGTGGCCTCTAAGAATGGGTGTCTATAGTGTGTGTCCCATATAAAACCACGACACCGTTTACCCCGCAGAAATTGAGCGGAGAAACATCAGGATTGGAGTAGTAACGAATGAGGCTGGGTTCTGTTCACAGATGAGTCAAGATTTTGTGTTCAGCCGGACAAGCGTCGTTCCCTCATTTGGAAAGAATGTGGAACTCGCAACTGTCCTGCTTATGTGCAAGAAACACTGCCATGTTATGGTGGTGGACGAATGGTGTCAGTATTGGCGGACGTACGGACCTCTGTCACTCACAATGACGCTCTGACTGCCGAGAGGTATAGAGACGCCGCGGTGGAGTAGCAGAGCGGTCTAAAGCGTGTCGCTTCTGAGCGCGCGGTTGCTCGCCGTGGAGGTTCGAGTCCTCCCTGAGGCATGGGTGTGTGTGTTTTTCCTTAGGTTAGTTAACCTAGGTTTAAGTAGTTTCTAAGCTACGGACTGATGACCACGCAGTTTGGTCTGATAGATTTACACACATTTGAACATTTTTGTATAGAGACGAGTTCCTTTGACCTTTTGTTGTGCCCTACGCTAGAGCTATTTGGGATGGATTCCTTCTGGCGGACGATAACGCTTGTCCACACAGAGGTGCACTGGTGTACAACATGTTTGAAGCTGAGGGAATTGAATGAATGTACTGGGCAGCTTGTTCACCGGACTTAAACCCGATTAAGCATGTCGGGGATGCACTTGGAAGACGCATTTCAGCCAGACCAGCACTCATAGAAGAATGGCCGGCGGCCGCGGTGACCGAGCTGGCTGCGGCGTGCCAGTCACGGTCTGCACGGCCACTACGGTCGCGGGTTCGAATCCCCCGCGGGCATGGATATTTGTGCCGTCTAGTATTAGCTAGTTCATAAGTATTTTGTAAGTTTAGGGACTGATGACCCCTTAGTTAAGTCCCACAAGCTCTTCAAACATATGAACATATGGAAGAATGGTCAAATATCCCTCAAGCACCGATTGATAATCCCATATTGCCCATGCCACGCAGGTGTGCAGCTGTACTGCTGGCAGTCCGAGGTGATTACACGCCATATTAGTTGGCAATAGTTTTATGGGACTTAACTACGGGGTCATCAGTTCCTAAACTTACAAACTACTTACGAACTAACTAAGACTAAGGAAGGCACAAATATCCATGCCCGAGGGGGGATTCGAACCCCCGACAGTATGCATACCGTGACTGGAGCGCCTCAGTCCCCTCGGTCACCGCGGCCGGCGAGAATGAGTTTTCCACTGTTGTGGTAGCCCCATGGTGCCTGTCTTTAAGCAGACGCCATGTAAACGTCAGGTAAATTGTTGAGACAGTAGTATATCGTACTGTAGAACACGGATTATAATTGCAACAAATAAACCGTAAGTATATTGTGCTTGAAATCTCACCTGATCCTTTAATCGTTTTGAGGAGTGTAATTTGAACACCTCAGTGATTCCCTCGACAGTCCTGTTCCTGTTCATAGTGGTATGACGTTGCCTTCCCGACCTTTCATTTGACTTACCCATTCATTTAGGAAGGGGAGGGGGGGGACTATCAGTTCAATGCGGGTTCTGAACCACGCTACCACTCGGTATTTTTCACATCACAATCCATATCCATCCCAGACTTGTGGTTCTGGTCCAACTGCGCCATCGTCGACGGACAGTTAAAACCTTTCGTTCCCTCCATGCTGCTGGACGACGGACAGAAGGAATCGACTACTTGAGAATTGGCCCGTGCTTGGTCATTGAGAGGCAGCGTGGTGAGATGGTATCTGCAGTACCGTGTCACTGAGCGCGCTCGATAGTTGCGGGCCCCGAAAGAGCCCCAATTATAAATCAGGGCGGCGCGGCGGGCTCATAATGAAGACATAAAGGCGGGCGAGTGCAGATGCGCGCCCGATACGCGCGCCATCGCCATCGCGGTAATGGCGGCGCCGGCCACTTGTTTACGGCTGTCCGCGGGACACGGCCCAGTCTGCGCCCTGTGCTCTCCAGACCAAACGGCTCAGCACCAGCAGGCCCGCGCTCAGGCAAAAAACTCGCTCCCCCTTTCGGATGAAACCTGTTCCAGCATTCAGAGAGCTTAATTGATCCCACTGTCAAATAAAGTACACTTCATGCTATGCTAGTTGTTGGGCTATTGCTGGCAACTGGTGCCCTCGAGCAGCCGACAAAATATGGTCCTAAACAAGATACAGATGTGACATAAAAGTTTTCTGGGTGTTGTAGTGCGTCATAATGTGAGATAGCTATTACTTTAATAACCAACGTTTCGGCCAACCTTCGCGTGATTATACTGATGCGAGCTAGTTGTTATGAGTCACTATACATTGTCATTAATGTTAACAGCCACATTACATAATAATTTTAAAAGCATCGATGTTACTGGTGATTTTTGGCGGAAGAGTGGATGTTGAGGTGGAAGGAGTAGGGATCAGCCCTTGTCCAATGCTCCTCTCATAACGAGCTGTGATTGGTGGTCGTCGGCGTATGAGGTGAGGGCTTCCGCTTCAGTTCTGCTGACTGCGGGCCGCGCGGCGGCAGTTGCTTGCTTGCTGGTGACGCTCGCGTGTTGTGTTGTCAGTGCGGCCTATTTAGTTGTGGTGGCTGGTAGCCAGGAAGCGGCAAGACTTAGTCCATTTTCTCTGTTCATGATGTTACGATGTTTTAAAATTTCGATGGCTTTCCTTGTTCATGTGTTTGTAAATCTATCGGACCAAACTGCGTGGTCATCAGTCCGTAGCTTACAAACTACTTAAACTAAGATAAACTAACCTAAGGACAACACACACACACACACACACACACACACACACACACACATGCCCCACGGAGGGGCTTCCCTTATTTTGCGTTTAACCATCCCTGTTTGCTTAGCGAGTATTCTGGCATTGTCAAATTTTATCTCTTCGCCGCGGTGGAGTAGCCGAGCGGTCTAAGGCGCCTTGCTGCTAAGCGCAGTTGCTCGCAGTAGGAGATTCGAGTCCTGCCTCTGACATGGGTGTGTGTCTGTTGTCCTTATGTTAGTTTAACTTAGTTTAAGTAGTTTGTAATCGAATGTAGCGTTCATGTTCGCGTACACACTTTGGCACTGTCCTCCCTATCTCACCTAGGTATACTTTCCCACAGTCGCATTCCAACCCCAGCAGCGTGTAGTGCATCTATCCTGGACCTAGCGGCTAAATATAGAAGACCGCCTGGACACTAATCCGGCGAATATAATTTACCATTCCTATCTGTGACCTCTTTCTAGAAAGCGCGTTGCTAGCAATATACCAGAAGGACCGTAACATTGGACGTAGAGTCGATTATTAAATAGACATCTTACATTAGACCGCGGTAAAACACCCAGAAGACTTGTATGTCAACTGACTCTGGACGCGGAAATCTACGCAGTTATAAGATAGGGATGGTCATCGGCGCAAAGGGTCATTTTGTTCAAAATACTACACTCCTGGCCATTAAAACTGCTACACCATGAAGATGACGTGCTACAGACGCGAAATTTAACCGAAGGAAGAAAATGCTGTGATATATCCGGGCAATACATTACTGTCCCAGCTTTTGCTAAAGGTAGACAGCTGGAACTCCTCTATTGAGCCAACCGCGGTGGCCGAGGGGACTGAGGCGCTTCAGTCACGGTCTGCACGGCCACTACGGTCGGGGGTTCGAATCCCCCCCTCGGGCATGGATATTTGTGCCGTCTTTAGTATAAGGCAGTTCATAAGTAGTTTGTAAGTTTAGGGACTGATGACCCCGTAGTTAAGTCTCATAAGCTTAACAAACATTTGAACATTTCCTCTATTGAACTCCTGTCGTGTTGATGTGGTAGCCGGCATATGTAGGCGAGTCTCCTTCTTCCTATTGGGCGGCGCGCGAAGCAGTCAAAGAGGTACCGAGAATGCGGGCGCCCCCGGCGGCCGAAGTACTGCAGAAACGACTTGTCGCCCGCCTTATACTGGCGCGCCGACTTGCGAGGAATTCCGGCGCTGTGGCGAATACCGACGCCGCCACATAAAATTTGTATTGTTGCTCGATGTTTAAGGTGGAGTACTTGCAGCAAGATTTTCAAATTATTGTATCAAGGTAAAGGAAATATAGCAATTTAAAAATTTCATTAATAAATTATTGTTCAGTGTCTAAATTAGTAGTAAACGGTTTGAAAATGATGTTACTGGTACCATATGGAGTTATCCGAAATTTCCATAAAAAAAAGGAAAGGGGTGGGCGGGGCGTACTGCCTGCTGGTGACCGCTTGCCTGCGGCCGCTCAGCTGGGCGGCGCCGCCCCGCCCCGCCAGCTTTCGCTTTCGCCGCCGCCCACGCCTCGGCCGCGCGAGGTAGCGGCGGGAACTGGACTGGCCGCGCGGGACCCCCCTACACTGCATGCCATACCAAACGCCCCGCCGCTGCACCCGCGACCGCTCACCACTGCCGACGTTACGCCTCATGACGCGCACCACTCTCCAAGAGCACGCGGAACAATCGGGAGATACCTGGTTACCACGTGGCAGTGCTGCTCTATGTCTACGTACACTGGTGAGTAAAAGGAAACTGGTATGGGCGTGGGCGTGCAGTCACAGAGAGATGTAAACATTCACTACGTTTACGTGCAACACATCTTCCGAAAGACGAAAACCGATTTTCGTAAACCGTTTTTCGCTGTCGTGTTTACATGGCACAGCCTGAATCGGATTTCCTAATCCACTTAAGATAGCGGCTGAAAAACAGCTGAGTCAGTCCCCGATTTAGTCAGCATAATCGCTATTTTTATTTACTTAAATACGCAGATTCATGCTCACTCTAATATTAATACTTTTATTTCACATTAGAAAATATCACTCTGCCCATATGTGCCGAAAATTCTTAAAAAAAAAAAAAAAAAAAAAAAAAAACACAATCTGACAAGCCAAAAATGCTTCAAAAACGGTTGCGTTTACATGGGCAAGAAAATCGATTGTGGAACTGGAAAACCGCTTTAGAGAAGTGGATTTCCAGAATCGACTTTGGAGTGTTTACATGACCAACCAAAAGCGGAATTGGGAAATCGGTTTACCAAATCCGGTTTTGGGAGCCTAAACGGGGTGATTGAGAGGACGGCGCTGCGGTCGACAACGGCTATGTAAGATACCAGCCGTCTAGCGCATGGGGTAGATCGTTTACTGTTGCTACACGGTTTAAGTCAGTTTGAATGTGGTGTTACAGTCGGCGCACGGCAAATGGCACACTTCACAAGGGTACCAGTAAAACATCAAGTTTCCTACAGGGCTGCGGCTGGTGAAACATCCTGCAAGAACGGGACCAATGACGACTGAAGAGAACCGTTCAACGTGACAGAAGTGCACCTCTTCCACTAATTGCTGCGGATTTTAATGCCGAACCATCGACAAGTGTCAGCGTGCCAACTACTCAACGAAACATCGTCGATATGAACTTTCGGAGCCGAAGCCCCACTCGTGTACCCTTTGCATGACTCAAAGCTTAGCAGCTCGCTGGGCCAACATTAGACTGTTGATAACTGGAAACATGTTGCCTGCCTCTCTACTTTCCAATTGTAACTAGCTGATGGACGTGTACGGGTATGGAGACAACCACATGAATCCGTGGTCCCTACATGTCAGCAGGGGCTGTTCACACTGATGGAGGCTCTGTAATGGTGTGAGGCGTGTGCAGCTGTAGTGATATGGGACGCTCGATACATCTAGATACGACTCTGACAGGTGACACGTATGTACGCTTCCTGACTGAAGATATGCATCCAGTCATGCCCATTGTGCATTGCCACGGTCTTGGTCAATTCTTGCAGGACAATGCGACACCCTTCACGTCCAGAATGCCTGCATAGTGGATCCACGGACACTGTTCTGAGTTTACAGACCTCCGGTGGCGACCAAACTGCTGGCGGCCAAACTCCCCAGATACGAACATATCTGGGATGCCTTGCAACGTTCTGTTCAGAAGATATCTCCGCCCTCTAGTACTCTTACAAATTTCTGAACAGCTCTACAGGACGTATGGTGTCAGTCTCGCCATCAGTACTTTAGTCAAGTTCATGTCCACGTCGTGATGCGGAACTTCTGCATGCTTGCAGGAGACCTACACGTATAGGCATCTGTATCACTTTCTTTCCCTCTCCACTGTCCTCTTATCGCTGCGGCGTGGGCTACTTACGAAACTCCAATCGCCAAAATTCTCCTCCGACTGCGAAAATATACTGTTGAGTCCCACTTACACAGGTAGAAATGACCATCAGAATAAAATACGACAAATCGGAGCTCGTACGGAGAGATTCAAGTGTTCTTTCTTCCCGCGCGCTATTCGAGAATGGAATAATGGTGGTTTGATTAACCCTCTGCCACACACTTAAATGTGATTTGCAGAGTATCCCATGTACATGTAGATGTAGATGTAGAACTCCGCAAGCCTCCAAAAAGGGCGTGGCGCACGGGATATTTGTCCCACTGCTAATGATTTGCCCGATTTCTCCTGGCAGGGGCTTATAAGCGTTCCTACAGACTGAAAATTTACATGAATCAGAACCAAACTGACTGGGAGCCAAATAATAATAATAATAAAGGTAAGACTGTCTCATATATGAGGTACCCTAATGCACATATTTTGTAGAGTATACACTGGCGTAACAGAACCCGTGGCATGCCTCAAAAAATGCCCGTCTCCGCACGCCATTGTAAAACCACAGGAAGAAATATTGGCCGTCCATAATTGCGAGATTGTTGCAGATGGAGCATTTTGTGCACGATTATATCCGATAAATGTTCTGCCGGACTCGCATCGGGCGATATGTAAGACCAAATAACTCGCTGCAATTGTCCAAAATGCCCTGCAAACCAATCGCAAACAGTTGTTGCCCGTGACGTAACGTATTGCCAACCATAAACCGTCCATTGTTGTTTCAGAAAGTGAAATCCACGAATGGTTACAAATGGTCTCCAGGCAGCTGAATCTAATCACTTTCAGTCAATGATCGGATCAGTTCTATCAGAGAATCCTATCCATTCTACGTAAAAACAGTCGTTACAAATTTGGAGTCTCCACCAGTTCGTTGACGGATCCATAGTTTCTTTGGCATTGCGCCATAGTGTTATCTTACCACGACGTTTAAATTTCACAAAGCTAAAGTTAGCCGTCTAGGATCCAAGCGATATGGTCACCAGCCCCGCAGAGACGCCGCAGGCGACGTCACGCTGTTTGCAGAGGTAAGTGAGTCGATCATCTCCCGCCACAGCCCGTCAACGTCAAACCGCGGCGCACTGTCGCAACAGATAGACCGCCTCGCCGCAAGCCGCATGCTGCTTTCCGTGCCTTTGTCACGCAGTGGCGCTTCTCCGCCAGCGCTGACGACTCTGGCCGAACGTCGCTGCTGTCGGTCATCAAGTGAAGGCAGTCAGCCACTCCGTTGGCCGGGGTGAGACGAAAAGTTTTATATATTTTTTTCACACTGCTGACATTGTGGATCTCGGAATATTGGATTTCCTACTGATTTCCCAAATGAAATGTCTCTTGCATTACGGTCTAACTCCCAACCTCGTCCAGAGCCCTATAATTCCAGTCGTACGCCGCAAACATGTCGGAGTTACTGCGGTTCAAACGACAGCTGTGCCTTTTTTGCGATGGGACACCGTGTCTGACGTACTGTGACCACTGACAATACGCGCTTCAGGGGATTTCAAATATTTTGATTTGTACAAGTTGAGTTTATTTATGACATTGAACTTTAGCGGTTAACTTTTCAAGGCTTGTTTATTGGTTGCCAAGGTACCATGCTGCGCGAATGAGCGTTGATATACGACGCCATTGTATTAGGACCGTGGTACCTTGCAACCATGCCACGGGAGTGGTATCGTCTTGCCGAGGGTTCTGTTGTCTTCCACCGAGTCTCGTAGAGTGTCTACATTTCGTTGTAATTTGGTTGTTCTTTTCTGCACTGCTTCCATAATGATGTCTATGTTTGTATGTCCACTATCCTGTTGTAAGATCCAACGTAGTACCATATCTCTGTCAGAGTTTCGAATCTTCCTTCGAGCATGGCTATTTTGTCCTTAGCATATTAATTTAAGTAGTTTGTAACTCAAGGGACCAATAGCCACTGCACTTTGGCCCCACAGCTTTACAAACATCTGAACATTTGAGTATCATATTTTATTTTATACCACACAATATAGAGTGGTCAAGCCAGAGGCACTAGGACTGACAGTAATGTCGAATCATAACTACGAGTTTGAGTACTGTGGGTAGGGTGAAGCGGAGAATTTGTGTCTGACGGAAGGCGTAGTTAGGTAGTTCTTGCAGGTGCGGTGATCACTGTGTCTCCAGTGTTGTAGGGGTCAACGCAACTGTCTAGAAAGCGGGAGACCCGGGTTCGAATGCTGGGTACACATTTTCAGTTTGCCCATTCGCAATTGATGTCATATATTCTGTGAATATGAAATAATAACAACTGCAGGATCAGAAGTGACGGCTGTTGCAGGACAGACGCCATATGTATATATACAAGTAATTTTAGTACTATTTTCTGTATAATGTAGAAACGTCCAATTTGAAGAGGGTAAATGAGTCTCCAGACTGAGCTGTCATAAAGGGTCTTCGAGACTACTGTAACTTTATAGAGTCGGAGTTCTGCTGTAGTAATGAGATCTGAGCTCGTGAAGAACAGGGATAGGCATTTTGCCATACCGAATGCCTTCTTCTGTAGTGTCTTCACGTGTTTGTGCAGGAAAAAGTGTTTGTCTAGAGAAACTCTTACATATGTTCAGTAATCGCCCACTGGATATCTTGACTGCGTATTTTAAGCTGTGTAGGCATCAGCGGCCGCTTTTTGGTGGGTTGGGTCGACTCTTGTTGGGCTTGCACCAAAACGTCGTAAGGTCGGTTGGTGTTGTAGACGATGAATGTTTACTTGAATGTGTCGTCCGCTATAAGATATGCCACATCAGCAAACAGCGCTAGTTGAACCCCTTCCACCGTTGTCATATTGCTCACATAAATGTTGGCGACAGTATGGAACCTTCTGGTGCTCTGGCCGTTGGGACTTTGGTCTCTCAAGATTGTCCCTCAATCGTAACAACCATATCTCTGACAACGAGTAAGCTGCTGATGAGCGTAATATAGGCCTGTATGGTCGTGTTCTCGTGGACTTTACACCTCTTTTATACCTTGTGTGCGGGATACTAACGCCATCTGTATCCATGCACTGTCCAGTAACTTTTGGTATATCAGTCTAAATGTGCGCCATGTTAAAGGTTGTTGTTGTTGTTATGGTCTTCAGTCCGGAGACTTGTTTGATGCAGTTCTCCACCCTACTCTATCCTGAGGAAGCCTTTTCATCTTCTCATAAGAACGGCAACCCACATCCACTTGAATCTGCTTACTATACGCGTCTCGTGGTCTCCCTCTGCGATTTTTACCCCACACACTTACATCCAATGCTAAATTTACGATTCCCATATGTCTAAGAATGTGTCCTACCAATCGATCCCTTCTTTTAGTCAAGGTGTGCCAAAAATTCCTTTTCTCACCAATTCTGTCCAATACCTCTTCATTAGTTATGCGATCTACTCACCTAATCTTCAGCATTCTTCTGTAGCACCACATTTCAAAAGCCTCTATTCTCTTCCTGTCCGCACTGTTTATCGTCCATGTTTCACTCCCGTACAAGGCAACACTCCACACAAATGCCTTCAGAAAAGACTTCCTTACACTTAAATTAATATTCGATGTTAGCAAATTTCTCTTTTTCAAAAATGCTTTTCTTCCCATTGCCATTCTGCATTTTATATCCTCTATACTGCGACCATCGTATCATATTTTACTACCCAAGTAACAAAACTCATCTACCTCCTTCATTGTTTCATTACCTAATCTAATTCCGTCAGCATCGCCTGATTTTCTAAGACTACATTCCATTATCTTGGTTTTGCACTTGTTAATGTTCATTTTATACGCTCTCTTCAACACACTGTCCATTCCATTCATCTGCTCTTCCAGATCCTTTGCTGTTTCTGATAGAATTACAATATCATCAGCAAAACGCAATGTTTTTAATTCTTCACCCTGAACTTTAATTCCTTCTCCATATTTCTCCTTGCTTTCCTTTATACCTTGCTCAGTGTACAAATTGAATAACATTGGAGACAGGCTACAACCCTGTCTTACTCCCTTGCCAACTAATGCTTCCCTTTCATGCCCTTTGAGTCTAATAACTGCGGTTTGGCTTTTGTACAAGTTGTAAATAATTCTGCTTTCCCTGTATTTTACCCCTGCTGACTTCAGAATTTGAAAGAGTATTCCTATCAACATTGTCAAAAGCTATAAGTCGTAAAGTAAGTATTGCCTCCCGTGTTCCTACGTTCCTCCTGAATCCCAACTGATCGTCCCCGAGATCAGCTTCTACCAGCTTTTCCATTCTCCTGTAGATAATTCGTGTTAAAATTTTGCAACCATGACTTATCAAACTGATGGTTCTGTAATTTTCACATCTATCTGCGCCTGATTTCTTTGGAATGGGGATTATTACATTTTTCTTAAAGTCTGAGGGTATTTCGCCTATCTCATACATCATATACCTCATACATCATGTTAAAGTTATTCAGCTAGGCACAGAAACATAGGAACTATTACAGAGAGGAGCAAGAGAGGCAGAGAGAAGCAGCTATGATAAAGAGATGCAAATGGTTAAAAAGCCAGCGGGAGGCCGTGCAGCCTGGGCTGTTGGAGCAGCGGAGCCCCGCGCAGTGCGCATGCGCGGCGGTCGTGACCGGCCGCGGCTGACTTACGGGCGGCCGCGCTCGTTACTCGGCGCGCCTGCTGCTCGCTTCGCGTTCCGCTCCACCTGCTCCTATTTGTCTCGGACTCATATCGTTGCTTTACTAATGTTCCATTAGCCTGCCGACGATGCATCACTACCATCAAATGGCCGCAACAGCCCATCACTTGCACACGCCGCTCGTTTCTAACTGTTCCGAGCCCACCGACGTATATAGAGCGTGTGTAGGTGCCAAGTTGCTCCTTCTTCCGACTGCAAGTGTACAGATTCGTGCATACTAAGTTCGTTTCAATCATATATTTTTCGAAGACATTACAGCGTCCAAAGAAAATAAATCGCAATTTGCGATCAGTTATGGCTTCACTGTACTAGGTTTAGATGGAATATCATTGTGCGGCGAATGTAAATTTGTGCCCGACCGGGATTCAAACCCGGGATATCCTGCTTATTAGGCAGACGCGTTGACCACTCCGCCACCAAGGACACAGTGACCAGCCCGACTGCAGAGGACTCTTCCTTGCACGTCTCCCGCCACACTCAAATCTCCATTCGCCACACTGTCTCTTTCCTATAGCACAGCCTATTTGTTCTGTAATGCTCACAACCACAATACTATATTCCCGCATCAGGGAGAACAGACCATGAGGTATCGAGACATATTAAATTGTCGTCAACACAAATTTTCATTCGCCGCACTTTGGTATTCCATCTAAACCTAGTACGGTGAAGCCATAACTGATCGCAAATTGCGATTTATTTCATTCTTTGAACGCAGTAATGTCGTCGAAAAATAAAATGTCTGTTCTCCCTGATGCTGGAATACAGTATTGTGGCTGCGAGCATTACAGAACAAATAGGCTGTGCTATAGGAAGTAGTGTGGCGAATGGAGATTTGAGTGTGGCGGGAGACGTGCAGGGAAGAGTCCTCTGCAGTCGGGCTGGTCACTGTGTCCTCGGTGGCGGAGTGGTCAAAGCGTCTGCCTAGTAAGCAGGAGATCCCGGGTTAGAATCCCGGCCGGGCACAAATTTTCATTGGCCGCACATTGGTATTCGATCTAAACCTAGTACAGTGAAGCCATAACTGATCGCAAATTGCGATTTATTTCATAAGTGCGTTTATGTTACAATACACGGAAAACTAAGGGACACAAAGGACCAATTGTTTTTTTAGTGGCAGTAAAACATACTTAAGTGGTGTAACGGCTCCTCAAAATAGGGATTAAATGAAAATATTGCAGTAACTTAGAGATTAGTGGAACGATTTGAATGTTTTCTGTTACGAAAGTATCTTTTGATAAAAGACTAATAACGGCCTAGGTATGTTGGAGGGGGAGTGATAATTAAGGGCGCAATTACCTCGAAAGAGACCAACTTTTATCTACAAAAATTAGTTTTCATTTATTGAAGTAGAATCTATTAAAACTTCTAAAGGAAGGGTAATTAAGAAACAATTTTATATACAAATATTTGTGGGCTAAGCAACCCTTATATTATCGCGCTCTTTTTATAGTGCCCATGAAACAACTTTCTAATCTATATTATTGAACTGCTTCACCTCTTTAATATAGCGGTATTTAAAGTCACATGAATCCGAATCAGAAATGAGATTCTTAAAATTCAATTTGTCTGATCCAGCATAGTGGAAGAAAACTCGAAATAAAAAAAAAAAAAAATAATAAATAAAAAAAATAATAATAATAATAAAAAAAGAAATGCTTGGATAGATAGTAACTCGCATGTATGTGACTTTCAAAATACTGTAAAATCTAATTTTTAAATAATAGCGAATAAAAATAAATAAAACATGTTAAAATGTTTGATTTCAACCGCCGGTATTAGCATTGCCCTTGATGTATTTCCCACAGTTTTAATTTGCGAATGGGTAGGATTAGAAAGTTTCTGACTATTCACATTCTGTAACAGTATTCTAATCAACAGTCGATAAACATAAAAACAAGGTATATATTCCAGAATGAAACTTTCACTCTGCAGCGGAGTGTGCGCTGATATGAAACTTCCTGGCAGATTAAAATTGTGTGTCGGAACCGGTACTCGAACCCAGGTTCGAGTCCCGGTCCCGGCACACAATTCTAATTTGCCAGGAAGTTTCAAGGTATATATTCTTTGAGCCGTTGCTGAGGAAATCCCAACAGCAAAGTTGTTGTATGTACGATTTTTTCTGAACATGTATGAACAAAATGGTTGTAAATCTGTCGGACTTAACTGCTCGGTTATTAGTCTGTAGCTTAAAAGTAACCTAAGGACAACAAAAAACACCTATGCCCGAGGGGGGACTCGAACCCCGACAGCGAACGGTCGTGCGCACCGCACTACGGCGCCCCAGTGCGCTCGGCTAATCTGCCACAGCTATATGTATGATAAAAAGCAAAGTGTGTGTAAGTAATTCCATATGCCCAGCATCTCCTTCTAGTTCAATGGAAAGTTTGCAACCAAATTTGGTAGACATTTGGTAAAACGAGAATTAGCACCGTGTGGTTTATACCTTCTAAATCTAGGAGTGGAGATGCGGGCAAGAATGTGTATTCAGCCTCTGCCATATACGGTGCCAAGGGGTGCGTTG
Source organism: Locusta migratoria (assembly GCA_026315105.1). NCBI lineage: Eukaryota > Metazoa > Arthropoda > Insecta > Orthoptera > Acrididae > Locusta > Locusta migratoria. The sequence continues at coordinate 600,154,151 of CM048744.1, forward strand.
TGTGGGAAATAGTATGTCTACTTTTTCGACCTGATTTTTCAAGGCAGTCTACATTTTAAGGTGGAGAAGGGAGGGACGAAATGGGCAGCGAGAATGGTGAGCAGGTGGTGAACGGAGGAAGAGGGGATAGGAGGTATTGAACAGCAGAAGAGAGGGCGTGGGGTGTGAGGAAATGGCCAGAGACAAGCAATGGAAGGAGATGTTCAGACAGAAGACCAAGGAGTGTTGGTCTGAAAGGTTGGTCAGAGAAGTGGGGGAAGAGTTAGAGAGGGGGGAGGGTTGGACAGAGAGGGGTGAGGATGAGATGGTTATTGGGAAAAGGGTACTACCCTGTCTTCCTCCCTAGCTAGTGACATTAAAAACTAATACATGTCTGCAACAACTTAACTGTATCGCGATAGATATCGAATGGCTCAGTACGTATGTTACCAAGAATGAGTGACGTAACGTTTATTTCTGAATGTGTTGTAACGAGCATATTACGAATTCCACGCGTCCTGTGCGGTAGCTGTTCACGAGAAGCTGTTTTGCATGCATTTTTTTCTCTTGTCGCGGAGAGGAGTGCGGTGAATGTCGCTAGCGCAGGTCTGCGGCGGCGGTCACGTCCCGTCCGCGCGCATTCGCCGCGCACGAAGCCAGCGAGCACAACAGCGGGCCCGGCCGTGGCAGAATGGCCGCGCCGGACCTTGGCGCACAGGAAACGTTCTGCACCGGAAAATTAAAGCCAGTCCACTTCCCAGACTTCTTGCCGACACCGCCGGGCGACAAAACACAGGTCGCATCTGCACTGCTACTCCAGACTTGAAATTCGTCACGCAGTGCAGGCTGCAGCGTTCCCTGTACACTTCCCATCCTCCCTCCCCCAGAAATACTTTACCTACATTCCCTCCCCCTTTAATTTTGCCAAGGAAAAGTCATGGGACGTAGTTAATTTCCCTACGTTTACAGCCAATCCGAGAAGCGGAGCTCTATATTCGCAACTGCTCAATGATGTCTGAACACACTTTGAATCATTATTATTATTGCGACTGCGTTCCCCAATGTTTTTGCTTACCCGACCCCCTTTCAATTAAAAATATTTTTGGCGACTTTCCAACCACTCCACGAACCATAATACAACTATGTGTAATGTCAAAGACAAAGAATTTAGTTTTCTGTTTTTGATACGACTTTCTTCTAAAAACAAATAAAAAAAAGTACAGTATTGTACATTATCGGATGAATTTAGTCCATTTTTTCTGAATGCAACACATCGTATCATTAAATGAATTTCGACATAAAAATAAATGTTGCATAACGAGGTAAAGCTCAGAAGCGAATTACGCTCGTTCATCAAGGTCCCAATTTGTAATTCCTCAAAATTACTTCTTTTGTCTTGTAAATGCAGCTATCCCCTGAAACCTGAAAACAGTTTTCAGACCTTTCGTTTGTTCGTTGTTAACTCGATATACTTATTATAAAACAATCTTTTTTCAATTCAACTGAGAATGATGATTAACAAGGAGTCGCGTAATTTTATACAGAATACAATTCACTTTTCTTAGGCGTTTGATTTGTATTTCTGTGTTGGTGTGTTATGGTGCAACGACCTCCTCGTGTGACGGCGACCTCCAGAACAAGGGGGTCGCGACCCACAGGTTGAAAAACACTGGATTACGATAATACGGGATGGCTGAACATTGTTAAGATATGACAAAAATCAAAGAACGCTCTATTGACATATGTCACTACTGCTTCGAAAGTAAGTGTAGGAAATTACCCTTTGTGACAAATAAGATAAAGTACGAGATTTTATGTCTTTGTGAAGAAATAAACAAACGAAAATATCTATCACAGGCAATCTTAAGGCGTCTTTGAAATAGTCAAAATGGCTTGAGACAAACGCCTTTTTGCTGTGGTTATCATCTTCAGCCCGAAGACTGCCTCGGCGCAGCACTCCACTCTGCTCTGTCCTGTGCAGGTGGCTTCATCTCCTAATAACTATTGCAACAGTCATACATTTCAGCCTGCTTACAGTGTATGTCTCTTGTCTTTCCCTACAACTTTTACTCCCCAATCTTCAAATGTTCAAATGTTTGTAAAGCTTATGGGACTTAACTACGGTGTCATCAGTCCCTAAACTTACAAACTACTTATGAACTACTTACGAACTAGGACGGCACAAATATCCATGCCCGAGGGGGGATTCGAACCCCCGACCCTAGTGGCCGTGCAGACCGTGACTGAAGCGCCTCAGTCTCCTCGGCCACCGCCGCTGGCCCCCAATCTTCACTGCAGTAGGCTACTAGATTCCTCGATGTCTAAGAATGTGTCCTTTCAATTGATTCCTCCTTTTATTCCCAAATCCGTGCAATATCTCTTCAGTTGTATGATGTTGATGTGCGTATCTAATGTTATGAATCATCTTATTTCGAAAGCGCCTAATCTCTTCTCGGCTGATCCGCTTATCTTTCATGTTTCGCTTAAATCCATATTCAGTCTTACCAAATTTCTGTTCTTCACAAGTGCTATGTTGCATTTGCCAGTCTACTTCAGTCACCCATGTGGTTCCACGGAGGAGTGGCCGAGCGCTCTATGGCGCCTTGCTGCGATTCACGCGCTTGTTCGCCGTCGGAGGTGAGAGTCCTCTATGGGGCATGTGTGTGTGTGTGTGTGTGTGTGTGTGTGTGTGTGTGTGTGTGTGTGTGTTGTTCTTACGTTAGTTAAATTGTTTCTAAGCCTAGGGACTAATAACCACGTACAAACAATTGAAGATTTTGAACCACCTGTAAAGTGTTTTTGTTGAATCGCTCGTACATCACAGGTAACGCCACTACTGGGCGTCGTCTCTCAGTCTTTTACGATGCAAATTCTTCATCAGCAGGCTGAATCACCTTGTGCTGTCGCTGGAAAGTTTCGTGTGCGCACAGCTGTATGCCAGAGAGAGCGGAGGCGCGATGTGCGCAACAGGTGGTGTGCAGGACGTAGCGGCGAGTTCGTCAATGAGGAGACCGGTGAAACTGTGCTGACGATGGGTCCACATCTTGAGCACGGTGTCGACATAGAGGGCCGCTGCTCGCGCGTGAACGTTGGTAAGACCTAGTCCTCCACTGCAAGGGGAGAGGCTGAGCGTACCGTGAAGACCATGACTCACAAGTATCCAAATGCCGCCTGTATTCGTTGTGGCATCAATGGGGACATAGTAGGATTTCTGGCAAATGAGTTATTAGGGACGCGATATAGGTATTGATGACGGAGACCTTTTGCACCATATTCAACGCTCTAAGGAGGTGAACTCGGATGATGGCGCGGATAACTTGCAGAAGGCGTTTGTAATTAAGGCCCGAAGTACGACGGACATTTTTCGTAAAGATTATGCGTAAACACAGTAAAGTATCCGTCATCTGAAACGGGGTTTCAGTCCCCTCCGGCAGCCATCTGCCTATTTCCATAGCACGTGACTGTAGCAAGTTCATTTTGGTTCCTACTGCAAGAAAAACTAGAAAGTGTAAGATTACAGTTTCACCTACCAGAAGTCACTGCTGAGAAATTTATTTTCCCCCACTCTCCGATTACAGTATCAACTAGATGTAAATGTTAATAATAATAAAAAAGTGAAGAAGATCCATCTATAATGGAAACTACAGCAATAGAAACAGTCAGAGATACCCCGAAGATCAGTGGCTACACATCTACACAGATGGGTCATTAATGATCTGGCAGTGTTAACTAGCAACAAAATAACGTCCAAATAATAAAATACCTCGACACAAACGTCTGTGTTGTGCATGAAATACATGGAATAAGAAATCAATAGTTCGAAAAAAAAATATTTTAAACACATATTTTGAGTGAAATAAATCGCAATTTACGGTGTTATGGCTTCACTGTATTAGGTTTAGATGGAATACCAAAGTGCGGCGAATGAAAATTTGTGACCGGCCGGGATTCGAACCCGGGATCACCTGCTTACTAGGCAGACACGTTGACCACTCCGCCACCGAGGAAGCAGTGACCAGCCCGACTGCAGAGGAATCTTCCCTGCACGTCTTCCCGCCCACACAAATCTCCCTTCGCCACGCTGTCTCATTCCTATACCACAGCCTATTGCTGTGGGGGAGACGTGCAGGGAAGAGTCCTCTGCAGTCGTGCTGGTCACTGTGTCCTCGATGGCGGAGTGGTCAACGCGTCTGCCTAGTAAGCAGGAGATCCCGGGTTCGAATCCCGGCCGGGCACAAATTTTCATTCGCCACAGTTCCTCAGTTTGGTATTCCATCTAAACCGAATACAGTGACGCCATAACATCGCAAACTGCGATTTATTTCATTCATTTGAACGCTGTAATTCGTCAAAAATACATATATAATTACATATTTTCATGTTTACTGCACGGTATGAATACAGGAAACAGTGAATTTTAAGAAACTTCCTGGCAGTTTAAAAGTGTGTGTCGGAACCGGGACTCGAACGTGGGACCTTTGCCTTCCGCGGGCAAGCGCACTACCGACTGTGCTATCCCGACACGACTCACGATGCCGCCCCACAACTTCACTTCCGCCAGTACCTCGCCTCCTACTTTCCAAACTTCACAGAAGCTCTCCTGCGAACCATGCAAGACTAGCAAAAAAATGTTCAAATGTTTGTAGAACTTATGGGACTTAACTACGGGGTCATCAGTCCCTAAGCTTACAAACTACTTATGAACTACTTAAGACTAAGGACGGCACAAATACCCATGCCCGAGGGGGGATTCGAACCCCCGACCGTAGTGGCCGTGCAGACCGTGACTGGAGCGCCTCAGTCCCCTCGGCCACAGCGGCCGGCAACAAGACTAGCACTCCTGGAAGAAAGGATATGGTGGAGACATGACTTAGCCACAGCCTAAGGGATGTTTCCAGATAGAAACTTTCACTCTGCAGCGGAGTGTGCGCTGATATGAAACTGTAGAGTGAAAGTTTCATTCTGGAAATATCTCTTAGGCTGTGGCTGAGTCATGTCTCCACCATATCCTTTCTTGCAGGATTGCTAGTTTGCATGGTTCGCAGAGAGCTTCTGTGAAGTTTGGAAAGTAGGAGGCGAGGTACTGGCAGATGTAAAGTTGTGAGGTGGCATCGTGAGTCGTGTCGAGATAGCACAGTCGTTAGTGCGCTTGCCCGCGAAAGGCATGGGTCCCAGGTTCGAGTCCCAGTTCCGGCACATAATTTTAATCTGCCAGGTAGTTTTACATATTTTGATGTTTACTGCACGGAATGAATACAGGAAACACTGAATTTCAATTTTCCCAAAGCTGATTTCATAATGTGCGACTGAAGGGGTTGAGCGACGTACGTGATTCTGGCAGGCGGCAGCGCGCCACCTCGCGCCTCAGCCGGCCGCGCAGCCTCGCCTCGCCGCCTGGCTGGGTTGTTGGCGGCCTCACGCTGCCGACCGAGTGGCGACCCTCGGCGGGTAATTACGGTAGCGAGCGCTCCATTCATCTGGCCGGCGCAAAGAAACGGCCTGATTGATGGCGAGGCGCGAGTGTGGAGGCCGCGCCACCAGCCACCAGCCTGGAATGTCGCCGCGCCGCGCCTCAGACACTTCGCGGCCTACCGGTCGCCGCTCGTTTTGCTCTCGTCGCACTCTCATCCCGTCCCATCCAGACTTATATTTTGTTTCTTTCCTCGCGAGCATTAAGCTCAGCGACGTTACAATGTCGTTAATAAAGCCGACGTACGGGCTGTGCTGCCTGTACCTGTGAGCACGACAGTATTTTGCCGGCGAGCTGCGTGGTAGGCTAAAACGAGTGTAGACAGAAGGCTTGAAGAAGAACCGGATTTCTTTTTCTTTTAGTTATTGCGACGCCAACGTATAAACTCTCGAAAGCGTCAACGTTATGTTGTCTTCTTGTGGGGCGAAACCTGTGAGCAGTGAATTAGCTGCTGTGTGTCTGCGAGAGAGAGAGAGAGAGAGAGAGAGAGAGAGAGAGAGAGAGAGAGAGAAACAGAGGTAAGGAGAGAGCGGCGGAGAGAGCAAGAAACGTGGGAAGGAGAGGGGGGGGGAAGATACACTACGAAGTAATTATCGAAATGTGGAAATGAGGATCAGTTTAAATACCTGAGACTGGAACTAGATCGCATTCTAACGTATAACTCACACCCAGAAAATAAAAGGTAAAGGAGTCAAAACCACAGTGCTTTACTAGCCATGGTCCTCTTTGGAGGTGGTATGTCGTTGCCTTCCTCCGACCTTCGAACTGACTTACCCAGCCAGTTATAAGGGGACCTACAGTTTAACGTGGGTTCCGAACCACGGTGCTACTCGGTATTTTTCACACCAGCAACACTACCAGAGGTGAAAGAAGTGGAAAGTGATAGTTAAAAATCCTAGGACCTGGCGAGGATTGAACCCGCGACCTTTACGAAACAGAAACTAAAATCGCGCGATGCTATCCTCTCGAAACTGGCTGCAAGGACATGGCGTGTCACCGAGAACGAGGCCACTACCGCCGGACTTTGGAGTCCTCCCACGGGAATGGGTGTGCGTGTTGTCCGTAGGTTGGTTTAAATAGTTTATAAGTCTACGGACTGATTACCAAAGTAGTTTGGTCCCAGACATTTGAACATTTTTTGAGGACATGGCGATGTGGAAAGAGCACTTCAGCACTGCCCTTGTCTATAGTTTAGCTGAACACTGTTAACCAGTGTCGATGAGAAGTACGTACATAGTTGAAGCGGACGTGTTTTTGAGGGAGACAATGCGAATAATATAGGGAACACTCAGGGCCACCCCTTATCCCTCGCTCGCTGTCGTATCAAACATAAATCCCCCCGAAAATTAAGGGATTACAGCTAGCCGTAAAAACATATAGACAAATTCGAGACAATCCGGACTTCCCTATCTATCAAGATCTAACACCTACATGTTCGCTTACAGCCCGGGCAGCCTTATGGAAAATTGTCGAACTTCACGGCTTCGACTCGAAAACAACTTGCAAGGAATTAGTAGCTGTAAATGAACATAAGAATATATATTTGGTGGACGAGTCCAACAAGAAGTGTAATGGACAGCTCTGAACCGCGCCAGAACGAGACGTGGCAGCTGTACACAGCTGGTGTACAAATGGGACCTGACAGACACTCCTGATTGTGGGTTAATGACACTCTACTAACATAAAAAGAGTACTTCTATGATGGTGCATTTAGAAAACATACGTGGACTTTGTACTCAGTCGTAGACTGGATCTTGTTGTTGTTTGTTAAGCTTATGGGACTTAACTACGGGGTTATCAGTCCCTAAACTTACAAACTACTTATCAACTACCTTATACTAAGAACGGAACAAATATCCATGCCCGAGGGGGGATTCGAACCCCCGACCGTAGTGGCCCTGCAGACCGTGACTTTAGCGCCTCAGTCCCCTCGGCCACCGCGGCCGGGTAGACTGGATCAAGAGTATTTATAATTTAGTGTAGCATTATAAGAACACTTGTAAAAATATTATCATCAGTTTAGAGCTATCTGAATATTGTAATTAATATAATATGTGCTGACTGTCTTTGTAGATGCCGAACGAGTAAATAAATAAATAGAAATCTGACAAAAATTGGTTGATGTGACGTACATGTACAAACCGCGGTTTTTAGTTTTTAGAAAAATTGGAAATCCAGGGGCGCTGCGTACGCCAACACATGACTATATAAAGAAATTAAATTAATACCGGTTCAAAAAATTCAGTATTACAGTATACAGTCACAAGTTTTTGAAAACCAAAATATTGATCAGTCTCATACAACATCCGTCGTTTCACTGATTGAACGACACTGACGGAAAAGGCGCGCAGTGCGTTATTAGCAGGGAGATGCGGCACCCATTCGTACGGCCTGCGCGGCTCCGGTGACTGAGAAATACAACCTGCGCGTGTAGCCACAAGATAAATGGAACACCTTGTATATTTAAGTACTGCATCACTAGTGTGAATATTAAAACTGGAGTCCAACATGAAATTTGCACCTACAACAAATACATCAGAAAAAGAGGTTTGATACAAATCGTTGGCGTGTCATACCGTGAACATCTGTTTTGCAAATGTAAACATCAGCTCACTAATCTGTACATAATAAAACATTAAACGTTTCCAGCTTCACTGTGTGATTATTAACAGTGAACTAAAACAACATCAAAAGACCTGCACAGAAATAAACGCATGAAGCGATCGCAAAATTTAGCAAATTGCTGAATTTTCCAACTTCTGTTGTTCTCCTAGAGGCGGACAGTCGACATGTAACGCATAGAAATTTGTGCCGGACCGGGAATCGAACCCGAGTCATTTCCGTTCTTTAGTTTCTTTCAATTCTTTTATTAAATCCACAAATTCACGATAAAAATCATGTCATAAGACGAGGTAATTAACCGTTTAAGACGATTTCTAGAAAACATTAAAATACGTGTTCCAAAGTACTGCCAGGTTTGCTGTTAATATAATAAAGGGCGCCAAGCGGGCGACTCGCCCGGGGCGCCTGGATGGTTAAGTGCGGCCCTGTGGCCTGCCTCCGTCAACATATTTCAAAAATAAATCTATATCTATAAATGTGAATGTCTGTTCGGTGTTCGTTTATCATGTCTGAACCACAAGACGTAAAGAGTTAAAAATTTGTACAGCTACTAATGTCTGCCCGGGGAAGGTTTTAGGCACGGTTCTATGGCTAGGATATATATATATATATATATATATATATATATATATATATATATATATGTGTGTGTGTGTGTGTGTGTGTGTGTGTGTGTGAATGTCTGTTCATCACGTTCGAACGACAAGACGCAGAGACTTAAATATTTGTACAGTTACTAATTTATACCTGATCTGATAGATATTTAGTAATTTGAAGAACATATTGCGAAATGCGGAACAATAATTACTCTTTGAAAATTATATTTACTCTTTGAAAATGGTATTATTGGTTGCGTTGTTGCTTTAGGGTTGATAATGATAAAAGGGTGGAGTATATTGGGATGGAAAGTTGTTGGTGTATATAAAATTCTACGTGTGTGTATGTTAATATTTCGCACTGCAGCGAAAACTACAGAACGCAAAGGAATGGTCCGTGTGTAATTGTTGTGCCGGCCGCGGTGGCCGAGGGGACTGAGACGCTTCCGTCATGGTCTGCACGGCCACTACGGTCGGGGGTTCGAATCCCCCCTCGGGCATGGATATTTGTGCCGTCCTAGTTCGTAAGTAGTTCATAAGTAGTTTGCAAGTTTAGGAACTGATGACCCCGCAGTTAAGTCCCTTAAGCTGAACAAACATTTGAACATTTTGTAATTGTTGTTCAAATGTTCAAATGTTTGTTAAGCTTATGGGACTTAACTACGGGGTCATCAGTCCCTAAACTTACAAACTACTTATGAACTACTTACGAACTAGGACGGCACAAATATCCATGCCCGAGGGGGGATTCGAACCCCCGACCGTAGTGGCCGTGCTGACCGTGACTGGAGCGCCTCAGTCCCCTCGGCCACCGCGGCCGGCGTAATTGTTGTCCGAAGTCTCCCGTTGTAGACCATAGCAGTTCCAAGCCGATAGCTATAAGGGGGTGGAAGATGCGGTGGTTGAATGCCGTCAAATTATATATATAAAATAAATAAATAAAAAATCGGACTGAAGGCCAGCGATGACGTTTGCGACTCTATAGCAAAGGAGGTTACATACAGCGAAACGTGATGGCACGGACCATATCTTTGGTCTATGCGTGCTACAATGTCTTCAGCTCTTTCTCTGTAAGAATAAGCATACGAATAATGAATTATAACAATAAATAAATAAAGCAATAAAAAGAAATTTCTTTTAATACATCTCTCTAAAAAAATCGATTTGACGTTTCGTGCATTACATTAAGTGATCGATCTATGATTTTATTACAATCATTATTGTTGAATTTCGTGATTGGATTCTTCGTAACGAATGCATTTTTACGTGTGATTTCTTATATATTCTCGGATAAATGTAACATGTTTTTAGAAAAAAGGAGATGGACAGGCAGAGAGTGGACAGGAAAAGTACTAACTCAAGGCTCGAATAAATAAATAAATACCCGCGCAACGTCGGATTTTCAGCTAATAGAAAATATGTGCCAAAACAGGGGAGACTATTAGGAGGGTTATACCAGGTATTTGGGCCGAATATCGCGCTGCTCAGCACGTGTAAGTGCTATCGCTCTGTGGTAGGAATGCAGTGGAATACGGTGTGTTTCGTACCATTGGAATGCTTCCTCCAGAGGGCAAAACATTTCTTTGAAAAAGACTGATACAGCGTTCACCTGTGGGGCCCCAGTACAGTCAGTGAGCAATGTCGCGACTGCGTCACGTCTCCGCGAGTTTGATCTTTTTTGCCTCTTTTTTTTTTGCACGCGTGAGAGCGGCACCGCAAATCGCGCCGTCACGGACGCCGAATGCCTCGGAATGAAATCGCCTGTTCGCGAAAACGAAAAAAACACCCTCGCCTCTGGCGTAGCGAATCGAATTACATCTAAACTCGCTAACCCTGAACGAGCGTTGCTACAATGTATAAATAAATTGCCTCTGGAACAAACAGTCCGAGCAGAGGATGTCGAAGTGCGAAAAAAAGGTGCTAGATATGTACTTGAAAATCAGAAAATATTTAGTGTTTTACAAACGCGCTTGTAAAGAACTCCAAGTTGATACTAATATAGCACTATCGACTTTAGAGAGATGAATTTTTTGTCTATTTTTCTTACATAACATTTTGACTAGTTCTATAACTTCTCATTTGTAGTTCTGCCGCCGCGGCGGAGCGGCCGAACGCATTGAGGTGCTATGCTACGATACGCGAGGCCGTTCCCCGTCGGGGGTTCGAATCCCCCCTCGGGCATGGAAGTTTGTTCCGTCTTTAGTATAAGCTATTTCATAAGTAGTTTGTAAGTTTAGGGACTGATGACCTCGCAGTTAAATCCCGTAAGCTTTATGAACTCCTCATCGTCTACCTGGCACTCTCGTTAAGTACTACCTCTAGACCAGCGTTTAACGACCTTTCCAAATTGGCGACCCTCTTGCAAGAATAAATATTCTGAATCCTCCTCCCAACCCATCATTATTATGTAGCCTGACAGAATTAATCTGACTTAGCAAAGGCAACGAATTAAATTTTTCTTCTGTTGGTACAATCTTCTTGTAAATTTTTGGACTTTTTTGTGTAATTTTTGGAAAGGAAAACATTATCTCTATTTTTATTTGATTACCAATAGAAATATAAATTTTGGACAACAAGTGTTTCGCATTTCAGTCATGAGTCATGATAAGAAAGGCCTCACTGTATAAACACTTCATGAAAAATTAGATCTTTTTCCGACTTTCTTAGATTTAATTACTGTATCTTGTTCATTTACCTATCGACTTGTTTCAGGCTTTGAGTTTATTCATTGTTAAGGAAGGAAGAAGCTTAGCGTTTAACGCCCTGTTGACAGCATGGTAATTACATCTACATCTACATACATACTCCGCAATTCACCGTAAGGTGCGTGGCGGAGGGTACACTGTACTAGGCATTTCCTTTCCTATTCCACTCCCAAATGGAACGAGGAAAAAAAAAATGTCTATATGCCTCCGTACGAGCCCTAATTTCTCTTATCTTGTTTTTGTGATCACTAAGTGAAATATAATAACGTACTACACTCAGCTTCCAATTCCGGCCCTCAAAATTTACTCAACAGAAACTGACGAAAACAACGTCGTCTTTCCTCCAGCGATCCCCAATTTAGTTGCCGGAGCATTTCCGTGACACTCGCGCATTGCTCGAACTTACCAGTAACGAACCTAGTTGCTTGCCTCTGAACTGCTTCTATGTCTTCCTTTAAACTGATCTGCTGCGGGTCCCTAACACTTGAGCAATACTCAAGACGTGGTCGTACAAGCGTTTTATACGTGGTCTCCTTTACAGGTTAAGTACATCTTCAAAAATTCTCCCAATAAACCGAAGTCGGCTGTCCGCCTTAGTCACATCTGTCCTTACTTGTTCGTTCCATTTCATATCGCTCTGCAATGGTACGCCTAGATATTTGAACGACGCCACTGCATCAAGAAGCTCACTACTAATGCTGTATTCGAACATTATAGGATTGTTTTTCCTACTCATGCGCATCATCTTACATTTTTCTACATTGGGAGCTAGCTGCCATTCTTCGCACCAACTAGATACTTTGTCTAAGTCAAACTGTATGCTATTACAGTCAGTTAAAAACGACACCCTCCAATACACCACAGTATCATCAGCAAACAGCCGCAAATTACAATTTACTCTGTCCATCAGATCATTTATATATGTAGAATTAGAGGCGGAGCTTACGCCCGGGTTGTTGGGGTAAGGATTGGGAGGGAAATCGGCGGTGCCCTTTGAAAGGAACCATCCCGGCATTTGCCTGGAGTGATTTAGGGAAATCACGGAAAACCTAAATGTGGATGGCCGGAGGTGGATTTGAACCACCATTCTTCCACTCATCGTTAACACACTGCATTTACTATAAGACAATCTACGATCTGTTCAATTCAGAATTAGTGTTAAACAAAGAATTACATACTTTTAAAGTAAAATAAATTTCACTTAGGCCTATTTTTCTGTACCGCGGAATCCCTAGTGTTGGCACATCCAGTGGGCTGTTAGTTTTATGGTGCAAGTACTTCCTCTAGTGACTGCCACCCCCAGGGGGTCGCGACCCACAGGTCGAGAAACACTGCTCCAGACAGATGCTTTTAGAAAGGTCCGTAAGATTTAAATTAATGTCCAAATGTTCAAATGTTGTAAAACTTAAGGGACTTAACTGCGGGGTCATCAGTCCCTAAACGTACAAACTACTTATCAACTACCTTATACTAAAGACGGCACAAATATCCATGCCCGAGGGGGGATTCGAACCCCCGACCGCAGCGGCCGTGCAGACTGATTGGCGCGCCGCAGAACACTCGGCCACCTCGGCCGGCGAACTGTAACGCCGGTAATCATTTTATCATTTTATATCAGTAGTAGGAGGGGCAGTATGTCACGAGAAACAATTTAAGGCGGCTGAAAAAGAAAGCGCTGTGGAGGAGGGGGTATTTAAGGAGCGTCGGTGGGATGAGCCACCGCCGGTGTCGGGCGGTGGCGCTTTACGAGCTCCGGAGGCAGCTGCTGGGGTTAATCGGCGCAGTCGATAGCATCGCCGTGTCGAACGGGCGCCACAACTCTGGTGACCCCTGGCCGCGGCTGGTCCCCGCTCTTAACAGGGCGGCCTAAGTTATCCGCGTCTCTGGCGTTGTTTACGGCCGGCGTGGCGGCAGCAGCGCGGGACAGCACGGGACAGGACACGGAATTTCGGCGGCGCTCCTGACCTAAAGCGCGGCTGGCGGATATTTTGTCTGCGTCTGCGCCCGGGGTCAACCGGCTGCCGGCTGGCACGGAAGGAGGCGCTCCTCTCAGCCGACAACTGCGGTCGCACTGCGGCCGCCACAGGGACAGCGCGCGGCCCCGCCAGGCTACGGCGGCCACCCAGCAACAGGGTGTCCAGAAAAGGACGCCCTGATTTCAAAATTAAATATCTCCAAAACAAAGATCGATAGAAGAATGCAGTAAACGGTTCGTTAATTGTGAAAGCTGTAAGAAGTTTGCACAGCAGTTTGAAATAATAGTTACAAAAGCTGCTAACAGATGGCGCTGTAATCGCCATACCTAGTGCCTAGTATAAATAGTGATCCGAAGCCCAGAGCGATCAGTTCCACTATTGAAACGTGAAAGGAGGTTAGCGTACCGAAGGAAGAGATTAAAACCATGTACTCCATTGAACAACGCGCTTTTCTGGTGCTAGAGTAGCACAGGTTAGAAGAGTCCTACGGCAACAAGGCGAAGTTTTCAAGCATGATTTAATGTTCCAAAGGGACCCGATGCGAAAACTATTCGTACGCTCTTCGCAAAATTTCAACGAACAGGCAGCGTAACTGATGATCTAGTGGGACATGTTGCCCGAAAGCAAACCGCAGTTACGCCTGAAAATATTGCCACAGTTTCTGGAATTATTCAGCGAAATCCAATGTCATCCGTCAGTAGAATTGCATCTGAGGCTGCTTTGAAGCGTTCCAGCACGCAGAAAATACTGAGAAAGAGCCTAAACATGTTTCCATTCAAAATTCGAACGCACCAGGCTGTACCCGTACGAGCTTTTTAAATGTTCAAATGTTGATATAGCTTATGGGACTTAACTATGGGGTCATCAGTCTCCTAAACTTACAAACTACTTACGAACTAGCTAACACTAAGGACGGCACAAATATCCATGCCCGAGGGGGCATTCGAACCCCCGACCGTAGTGGCCGTGCAGACCGTGACTGGAGCGCCTCAGTCCCCTCGGCCACCGCGGCCGGCACCCGTACCAGCTGTGCAACAAAGGGTTGCCTTTGCTAATTAGATGCTCACAATGATTGATAGTGAAGGATTTGATGTTGTCTGCATCTGGTTTACAGATGAAGCACACTTCCACCTGAATGGATACGTGAATAAGCAGAACTTGCGATTTTGGGGTTCCGAAAAGCCATATTGGTGTGAAGTGAAACTCCTGTATTCTTCTAGTTACTGTGTGGGCTGCAGTATGCAGCAGAGGCATTATTGGCCTTTTTTTCATTCGAGAAACGGCCACTGGTGCACGTTACGTTGCAATTTTGGAACAATTTTTCACCACATTGCAAGCGCAATAGGATCGACCAGGTACTGAATGGTTTATGTAAGATGGAGCCCGACCACATCGGATTGAACAAGTTTTTCGTTTTCTTGAGGAATACTTCGGGAATCGAGTCATTGCTTTGGAATATCCCAAATTTACTGGTGCAGGCATGGATTGGTCTCCATATTAGCCGAATTTGACTCCCTGTGACTTCTTTTTTGTGAGGCACAGTGAATGACATGGTCTACCCGAAGCATCCCGCCACGCTGGACGAGCTTGAATCGGCGATCTCTGTGGCATGTGAATCCATTTCGGTTGAGACACTACGAAATGTGATGGCGAATTTCATTCTTCGTTTGCGCCACCTCTGTAGTGCCAATGGTGAACATTTTGAAAACATTGTGATATGATTGTTTGCAGTGTTTTCATACGATTATTTCACTTGTGTATGGTGATATGAGCTGTACAGCGTACAGCGCCATCTGTTAGCAGCTTTTGTAACTATTATTTCAAACTGCTGTATAAACTTCTTACAGCTTTCACAATAAACATATCGTTTACTGCATTCCTCTACCGATCTTTGTTTTCGAGGTATTTAATCTTGAAATCTGGGAGCTCTTTTCTGGACACCCTGTACGAGGTGTATTCTACTAATAACACATTCCAAGTTTTTCTCGCAGACTGTGAACCTGCTGTTACTTTTCAACATAACCTTCCTACAGCTGTACGGTAAAGTCAAGTTAATCCCTGATATCAAATAACTCCGTGCTCAACAGTATTTCTTGCGTCACGACGTAGCCGCAACTCCATCGATCCAAGATTTTGCCAGCGTATGGCACAAGGATGCAGCACTCTAGGAAGCCATCACACGCTATCTTTCGAACGTTCAAGGTGTGGTGTCGCGCAAGGACAAAGTGCGCGCCACTTACTTTCGCCGCGCGCCGCCATGCACGCACGGCGCGGCGTTCTCACGACGACAGCCACGAGCGCCCTCTGCGACAACGCCGCTCGTGGCCACCACTGAAGGACATCGGCCACTTCGGACTGAGATAGCAACGAGTTAGGACCTTCGTAATCAGATAGGCACCAGTGAAGACTTTGCTATCGTACAGGCACTAGGCAGGCCTCTAACAACTATGTATCAACATTCTGCAGTACTATGTAAAAGTTAAGTATTGTTACATTCTGTGCAATATATATCTTTCTAATTTACTCGAGTGTTTATAGTTTCTGGCTGCTCCCCTCCTTACCTGCACCAGCGTGTCGGTCTCATTCCACTCGGCCACCGACACCTACGACGAGGCTGGGACACAAAAGCGGCGACGAAGTTGGGACACAAAAGTGGCGACGAGGATGGGATACAAAAGTGGCGACGTGGATGGGATACAAAACAAGGAAGTTTTAGACCTGTGTTCCATCAGTGTTTTCGTGAGAGCGGGTCACGCACAGGCAGAGAAGACGCTAGTGAATGTATTAATTTCGTACACGCAGGTGTTCTAGTGTATAAGTTCAATTTTAACACCAGTAAAAGGTAAGATATGTATCATTCAAATATAAAATGTAAGTTAGGCCACGCGTTGACGGTGTATGACCTTAGCAATGGGTTAGTTTTTGTTTTTCTTAGGACTCTGAAACGGCACCAAAGCGGAACAAAGCGGCGCATACGTACACAGCTGAAACGCTTGAAGCTTTGCGCTTGGTGGAGAATGAGAGATGGACAATTTACAAGGCTAGTGAATGTTTTCGGATCCCGTGGAGTGCACTTAAGGATTATCACGTGAAATTTTAATCTGATCCAGAGAGTGCAACTCTTTCGAAAATTGGAAAGCCATTCGTTATGCCACGGGAACTTCTCACTGCAGCTTACAGAGAAGCCTTCCAGACCACCACTATATGTAACAGCTTTGCAAAGACTAGGATATTCCCCTACAACAGAGATGCTGTTTCCGATTATGCTCTTGCCCATTCCTTTGTTACACAAGGACAGAATCAGGAGTTATCTGACAAAAAGACAGTTATTGTGGAAGACATTCAAACACTTCCAGTGCTCCAAAAAGAGCGCAAAAAAGTAATACGTCATCGCTTCCTCTATTATAATTTCACCTAACCACAACAAACCATCGATATAAGGATCAGGAATATCGAAGAAAACCGTGAACAAGACTACTTCTAGGTCTATATCCAGAACACAGAAAAATGATCATAGTGGACGTGGTGCATGTGGTAGTTCATATGCAGTTGATGTCAAGAAGAAAAGTGGAGCCGAACGGATCGAGTTCCCGTTTTGTTATGTCTGACATCATCTGAAGTTCCAGAAAGTTTTATAGTCTTTTATGTGTGATGGGTGTGAGGACTCGGATAGTGACTAACAAAGGCTCAGTAGACTTAAAACAAGAGCTGAAATTTTGCTTGTGCATATTTTCTGTTTTTAATTTTGTTTTTGTTACTATTTTCCATAAAATAATATTTCAAAATTGCCAATAAAAGATAACATATACTTTTACATATAATTTGAAATTTTATATTAATTCAAAACTAGTTTCCAAATCATAAAAGGTACCCTTAATGATGAATAACAGACTATCGCGGACTAACTTGAATATTATCACGGCATTACTTGAATATCACCGCGTTTTCTAGATCTACCAACAAAACTGGTAACTTAATTTCAAGAAATAGCAAGACGATATTTGTGATATCTATGTCAGACGTGTTTTGTAGGACATCCCTCTTTCAAATGACATAAATGAAGCTAACCATTGTCTACAGTTTTTGAATTTCTAACAGAAAAAGCTTAGTTAGTATCACGGAGTTACTTGACCTTACCCTACACATTTTTCACAACGACGACGTTACGATTCCACAGCCGCTGCGAACGCTTCTTTAGGAGCCTGCTTTGACTACCGGAAAATCACCGATGCAATTGCAGCACGGCTGTTGAGTTTGTGACCACGAAGACCGTCGTTCGTCGCTGCAAAAAGCCAACAGCTAAAAATCAAAGCAAATTCCCATTCACGCTGCATCACGCGCCAACATTGCCTGACAACATGCCATGGTCGAAGTCTCTTGGTTACTAGCGGCACCCACTTGCAGGACACTTCGTTTTTTCAGGTTCTCATGCAGGACTGTGTGCACGGAGTCCATGATAATGCCAATTTTGGAGGCGCGTTCCACTGTCCTTTTCTACTCACTCGAGTATGTCGTGCGGCTGATGTGAGGCTAACATTGTCTCGGTATGTTGCCTTGTCGGAATTGTCGCAACCACGAACGCACAATAGACACATCGTGAAAACCTGCAGAACACAAATGATGATGATGGTGTCGTCACCACATGTCTCACTCAAATGGCGGCGAATTACAGTCGGTGACACTAATGGAAACAACGAATATGAAAATATCTGGAAAATTAATACTGAATTCCAGAAGTGACATGAAGTCCCTGATGAGGTATGTGCCCATTTTTGAGTTTTAGTTATTAGAGAGTGCTATTTGGGACGCTGTAGCAATGGAAACGCCACAGGTGGTGATGCGGCTGTTCATTTATTGACGCGTTTCGAAATAATTTTTATCAGAATCTAGGCCTCCGGGGTAAAGTTTTATACTAATCGTAAATCGTGATAATCCTGCTGAACTGGCCCCTGAGTAGTGGTAGTTCAGCAGGGTTATCACGAAAAACGATTAGTATAAAATTGCAGTGCAGTGTTGCTCTTCAAGAGACGGGCCAGCTTACCATGCACATGATTTGAGGATTAACTTTATTGATCTAAACCAGTCATCATAATAAAATAGAATAAATATATTTTTGCAATCTAGAATGCTGCAATTATTACATTATTCAGAAATTTTTTATCGCTGTTATTTCCCTGGGAACAATGTTTCATAAAATACACTCCTGGAAAATGAAAAAAAGAACACAATGTATTCGTCAACCCAGCAGAGCGAAATTTTGACACATTCTTGAGGATGTATACAACACACGATCGCGCAGTCAGAACCATACGCACGTCAGTACAGTCACCAGAGCGTCACAATGTCGACGCTAGTATCGTGTATACCCTCCAATGCAGGGCGCAACTTTCTCATGAAGACGATTGTAGAGGTGCCGAATGAAGTCTTAAGGTATGGCCCGCCATGCAATTGCCATCTGATGCCTCAGTTGGACCAGATGTTGTGCGGTCGTGTAGACCGCGCCAAGATGACTTTGCATCCGATCGCAGACATGCTCAGACAGATCTGGGGTAATGGTGGACAGGGTAGCCGACGTACACCTAGAAGAGCACGTTGGGTTGTACGGGATACGTGTGGACGTACGTTGTCCTGTTGGAAAAGCACATCGACTTGTTGGTACATGAACCATGAACAGTGGCAAGACGGGTTGAATGATTGTTTCAGTGTACTGTCTACTGTTCCATTTTCCCATAACGAACACCAGAGGAGAACGGTCAGTGCATGATATGGCTCCCCACACCATGATGACAGGTGTCGGCCCCGTTTGCCTCTTTCGCGTGCACTCCAGATTTTCGCACCATTTTGTACGACATCACATACGCGTACGACCATCATTGGCACCGAGGCAGCGACCACTCGCATAATTGAAGCCGTTTCCATTCGTCCCTTCATAGGCGCCTACCATGACACCATCGGAGGCGGGCTGAACGATGTTGGGGCGTGAGCGGAGGACACACTAGCAGCACACATGATCGTGCATCATTGTGAGGGGAACGATATTCTACAGTCGCCATTCTCCTCTAATGATCGCCTAGAGAATATTGAACAGTGCACAGTACACTGAAACCATCATTTAACCCATCCTGCTACCACTCATGCCCCAACAAATTGATATGCTTAACGAACAGGACAATACAGATCCACTTGTACCTCGTATCAACCGACTTGTTCTCCAAGGTGTACGTCAACTTCCCTGGCCAGTACGATCCCCAGATCTCTTCCTCATTGAGCATGTCTGGGACCGCATGAAACGTCATGTTGGGCGGCTGCATGAGCAGCACGAAATCTAGCACATCTGAGGCAGCAGGCAGAAACTGCATTGCAAGCCATTCCACATAACTACATTCGGAACCTCTACGATCGTTTCCATTAAAGAATTACAGCTTGCATTGCTGCAAAAGGAGGATATACACGGCACTGACGCCAGCATTGCGAACGCTCTGGTGGCTGTACTCACTCGCGTACGGTTCTGCCTGTTTGATCGTGTTTTGTCCACAACATCAAGAATGTTTCAACAAAATTTCACTCTGTTGGGTCGACGAATTCATGGTGTTCTTTTTCCAGGAGTGTATTGCAAATATTTGAACATTCACCCCTACTCGTCGGACAGCCGCGGCTAGATAGCTGTGTGCACGATGGCGCCTTGCTGCGGTGCGCGTGGCCGTTCGCCGTCGGAGGTTCGAGTCCTCCCTAGGACATGGGAGTATGTGTTTTTATATGTTAAAGCAGTTTTTAGGGACCGATGACGACTGCAGTTAGGTGCCATAACATTTGAACTTGTCGGTGAGGCGTCAGTAGCGCGGCGGCCGCGTGGCCGGCTGAAAGCGAGCGCGGCTCGTGGAGAAAGCTGCCGGCTGCTGGTATGTCTGCTGCCGCTCGGCCTCGCGCCGCCCACCGCCCACCGCCGCCCACGCGCCGCTGCCGCCACTGCTGCCTCATTCCGCACTCCGACACGACACGCCACGCCGCCTGCCCCCTTTACCGCCTCATTGTCTCTCACGTGCGGCCGCTTTTCCATGTGGGCTACTCTGGCAGTCGGAAGAAATGCAAAACTTCCAATTAGTTTCTTCGCGTCGTCCTAGGCAATAGATACGGTTCCTCTGAAATTGATCCATTCCTAACTGCCCGCATTCCATTGTCTCTGGGAATCACTCACGTGAACCCCGCTTCTGCCAGTCAATCTGGTTTCTGAAACCTCGTGGCAGATTAAAAATGTGCGGTCACGCGGGAGGACGGCGTGGTCTAAGGCGGAATGGGCGACCGCACCCGACAGAGGTTAGGAGGCCTCCCTTGAGCATAGGTGTGTTGTTCTTAGTGTGAGTTACTGTAAGTAGATTGTAAGTCTTGGTACTGATGACCATACCTGTTTAGTCCAGTGGGTTTACAAACATTTGAATGCTTTCAGACAACAAACAAAACAAAAGGTACAAACATTTGAACATTGTGTGCCCGATCGCGATTCGAACTGCAGGTCCTTTGCGTTTCGCAGACAAGCGCTTTATCGACTGAGCTAGCTGTGCACGCCTCACGGCCCGTCCTCACAGCTTTATAGTCGGCGTCACCTACGAAGGCGGCCCAGTTTTCAGATGTTCTGCGCATCCCCCTCCATTACCTCAACGACAGCCAGTAATGTTCATTCTGATGCGCGTGGCCGGCCGCGAGTTACGCGATGTTTCTCCCGCAGGTGCTCGGCCGTACCTCCTCCCCACCTCGCTTCCCCATCGCTCTGCCTCTATGCGCGGAAGCGCCTTCTTATGTGACGCCAGCAATAGTTCCGCCAGTACCTCTTCTCTTACGTTCCAGACTTCAAAGAAATACTCTTGCGATACTTGCAGAACTAGCACTTGTGCAAGAAAGGATATGAGCTTGGCTCATCTGGTAGAGCGGATGCAATGGACTTCGGTGCGAATCCCGCTCTGGCAGCCAGTTTTAATCTACCAGGAAGTTTCATACCAGCGCACTCTTCGCTGGTGAATAACAATTCATCCCAGTCTCGTTTCTGGTTCACAGGTCACAATCACCCCTTACAAGA
Organism: Locusta migratoria; assembly: GCA_026315105.1. Taxonomy (NCBI): domain Eukaryota; kingdom Metazoa; phylum Arthropoda; class Insecta; order Orthoptera; family Acrididae; genus Locusta; species Locusta migratoria. The sequence goes on from CM048744.1 coordinate 600,175,570, forward strand.
GTGTTTGCGCAATGGATTAAAGTTCGGCAAATGAGACGTCAGCAGCTCCAGCGGGATCGCTCTCTCCCATCCGTCCCTTCCATGTACGCTGAGACATAGTCAACAATGAAATTTATCCATGTCGTCTTATACGGCTTATACCTCCAGCATGAGAAATGAAAGAGAGCCAGGGAAAATAATAAAGAAGTTAGAGACAAATTAGAGGGAAAAAATGTAAAGGGATGTAGCAAGAGGTAAGGCAATAAGCTGATATTAATGGACGGCGTTTCTAGGTGTAAACATAGCTAAATCATGTTGTTTGAGTACAGAAGACGGCGGATTGTATGCTGCACATGTTGAATACTAGTTGTGGCTATCAATTTATTTAGTAAGAAATATTTCAAGCCAACATCGGTGAGTATATTTTAATTATGTTGACTGGTTTTGGTGCTCTATTGGCTTCATGATTTGATTTTCAAAATTGAGTATACTATTATACTTACTTTTTCTCGGCGATCTACAAGCCTTAGGTATAGCAACTGTTACGCCAACATATTCAATTTATCTCCATTTCTGTATTATAAAATTTTGGTCTTGGTAGGGTCCATCTAATCCAGGTCTCTCTCTCTTTTTTTCAAATCATAAGTCTGTAAACCTATCGGTCCAAATTCCTATGGTCATCAATCCCTAAATTTATAAACTACTTAAACTAACCTATGGACAACATATACACCCGTGCCGCAAGGACGATTTGAACCTCCGACGCTAGCAACCACGTACTCCGCAGTAAGGTGCCTTAGAACGTTCGGCCACTCCAAGAGCACAAGTTTTTTCTCAAGTGTTATGTAGTCGTACAGAAGAAACAAAATTGGCAGCAATCCTACTAGAAAGCTTGGCAGTTTTGAAACACGCACCCAAGATAACATCCATCGCTTCATATGCCATGTTTCATGTTGCCGTAAATAATTTCCAAAATGCACCAGGTGTTATCAGTGATTATAATTCCTACCTTATATTCACACTTCTTCTTTTCTGCATTAGGGCCACATTGAAACTTACAATCTCGCCGCTTACTATAGACCGCGCCGCGGTGGAGTAGCCGAGCGGTCTAAAGCGTCTCGCTGCGGAGCGCGCGGTTGCTCACCGTGGAGGTTCCTCCCTGGGGCATGGGTGTGTGTGTTTGTCCTTAGGTTAGTTTACCTAGGTTTAAGTAGTTTGTAAGCTACGGACTGATGACCACGCAGTTTGTTCCGATAGATTTACAAACATTTGAACATTTTGAACTACAGCCCGCCGCTTTCGGCGGTGGCACAGTTCCCTCCACTCTGTTCAAATGCCGATCCGCCAATGTAGATACAGATTTCCCTACAAATCGTTACAAATGAATCCCCCGACAATTCCTTCAAAGAGCAGTTACTGTTGCATCAATAATTTCTAAATAAACATCTTCCACTCCGTGAAATCTTACATTACAGCAACCGTTTCCGAAAGATTAAGATCGAACACAGTCTTGGTGGCAGGATCTATCGACTTCACGCTATCTTGATAGTCTTACCTTAGCGCTGAGGCGACATTGTAGTTTATATGGCCATAATGCATGATTGATGTACAAGTATGTGTGTGTGTGGTCTTACCACTGCACCATTGTGGCCTGCTGATACGACTCTCTATTTAACGTTATCTCTGGTATTAACTGTTCTGACACGCGTTTCATTGTAGCTTGAAGCCTTTTAACGTTTTTGTAGTGACCAAAAACGAAAAATATATGAAGATTATCTGAAAATACTCCACGAAGGAGACAAACACTTTGTTCAGTCTAAATAATTTCTAAACGTTGACGCATACTGCATAGTGGATCCAGTCTTCCTTACGCATTTTGTGTTCCAATCCACAAGTAAATAAAATTTAAAATTTTCAAAATCACAAAGAAGCCTGAGTATCCGTTACGCGCTTGAAAAGTAATTTGTCTCCAGATGGGTTTTACGTGATTGTCTGTCGCCGCTATTCGTGCGCCATATTAGCAAATAAAATTGTATAACACTTAAATCCCGGGAGCACTCTCTCCATGAGCATTTTGCTGACGGTAATTTTGAAGCAGGTGTCATTTTGTCATTTTTAAATAGTGAAATATGAGCGTTTTCTTATTAAACAATAAAAAAGCTTATTTACACGCATTAAGTCAATTTCAAACTTTTTACTGGATGTCAGCAAAATGGCATACAAGCGACCGATCGCGTAAAGGTGCTGTTTTCCCGCGGGTTACAAACAGCTGAAGTCACGCGTTCACAAAACGAATGTTGAGCAGAAGATTATTGTGACAGCTTCGAAAGATCACGTTTAATTCAAATTCCTAAGCACATGTCGATTTTGATTTATAATGTGGTGGCCAGAAAGTGGCACTGGAACCTGTTGTATTTTACTTAATCAAGATGCGCAGGAGAGCCCGAAACCTGCCATGACGGGTCATGCAGTTCCGTGCCTTTTGGTTAGTCTTGCACACATACTGCCTTGAGTCCAGAAGGCAGCTCAGTCATGGGTGCCTGTAGTGTCGCGAAGAGTGGTGCATCTCCTACTGTTCGACACGCGATATTCATTCACCTGATTTCCGCTTCTCTTCTGACATCGAACAATCTAATTCAGAGGGGAAAAAAAGGGAAAAGCAATACATCGCTCTGGTAGTTTCTGTAAAACGGTTTCGGTCAATGAACAATTGGTTGTTTGGAAGTAGTGTGCATCACTCATCCTAATAAAGCTCAGGCTGACTCCTGAGTCTCCTTCAGCGATGTCTCTTGTGAAGAAACAAACAAAACGACTGAAACAACATTTTTATTGATATGAATTCCCGACGCGTTTTAAGATGTTTATCCGTACATCGCTCGATAAATTAAATCAGTACCAATACGTTGTGGAAACCACTTTCCTGTACGGTTTTACGGGCGATTTGGCACCGTGCTTGCATGCATAAAACGAAGGCAGCTCTAGAAGACGCCATCAAGTTGGATATAAAATCGAGTTTCCATTTGATGCCACACCGAAAGAGTGTCATTCACTCCCCGCCTATAATTAAAAACGATAAAAAGTTCTGTTTACAAACACAATGAAAAAGTTATGTCGCAGCATATATTAACATTTACGTTTATGGGTGGAGAAGTAGCTGCAATTTTTCTTTCACACTACAGAGCACTAAAATCAAAGGTGATCTTCTTGAATGTTGTTAGAGTTTCTACCGGAAAGTATGCCCGTATAATAAAAATGTCTGCAAATATATTCACTGGTTGTGTTATCGAGCAATATTTTTAAGAAATGCAATGTTACACCATCTTTTGCTCAGTTGTTATAAGCTCACTTGATGTTTAGTAAACTGAAGAAAAGTGAAAACGTTTGTTTCAGTTAGTAATTATTTTCTTCGCGATTAATTTGTTTTATTCATTACATTTTGTACGCTAGCTTGTTTTTATTCAAGAAAATTGTGTTTTGATGCTCTAAAAATCATTCTTGGACGTTCATTTTGTACAATAACAATGTTTTCTCATGTATTTGTGACATAAAATATAATAATAATATAAAGCCGGCCGCGGTGGCCGCGGGGACTGAGGCACTTCAGTCACGGTCTGCACGGTCACTACGGTCGGGGGTTCGAATCCCCCTTCGGGCATGGATATTTGTGCTGTCCTAGTTCGTAAGTAGTTCATAAGTAGTTTGTCAGTTTAGGGACTGATGACCCCGTAGTTAAGTCCCATAGACTTTACGAACATTTGATTTTTGAATAATATAAAAATAATGTCTTAAGCGAAAGTGTTGCTTTTGAAAAAAATTGTACAAAATTACACACAAAACGATCATAAAATGTAAGAACGCGAGTTCTCCTGTGTCACCACTTGCTCATTACTCATGTAACGCTTTCTCTTTTCTTTAGGCTTTGTTATAATTATTCTGTCGATAGTTGCAAACCAAAAAATCCTTCAGTCTGCCTCTCGAAATACGCAGTTCTGAAAAGTCTACCACAAACGCACTGATATAGTGCTTAACGTCCTAGGAACATAACGTCTAGCTCCATAGCAAAAAAGATTTTAGAAAATAAAAAATACAATTTTTTGTTGTAACAGCATTTCGTGTCACGACAGAAAAAAAAACCCACAAAAATTATCTGTTACTGCGGCTAGTAATCATCTCACCGTTCTATGTTTAGTGTTCTTCGACTAAACTATAAATCAAGCAATGTATTCATCGGTCTTCAATTCTCTGCACTGGTAGACCGGCTGTATTAGCATGTAAATGTGCCTCATGCAAATCACATTTAAATTAGTGGCGGAATTTCATGTAACGGTGCTTCTGTTACGCGCTGCCTGACGATTACAGGAAGGAAGCTGAAGTTAATCGTCGCTATGTTACACTGCTGAGTTCAAGGTTGAAGGGATGAAAGATGGCTCCAGCCGTTCTTACTTAAATTACACGCGGAACGCCCAGACATTGGCAGACTTCGTCCTGTAAGCCTTAGAGTAAATAACAAATTTCAATCTAGAGAAAACCAAAACAGTGTCTGATTGCAAATTTGTTGATTCACTATTTGTATATCCGGTTACGATCACTATCATCATCATCATCAACAACATCATCATAATGATAAAACAAGAAATGTGCTTATTCATGAGTAAGAGCATTATGATAACTTACAACAGTAACATTGATCCGTATGACCCGAGAAGCGTCTAACAATAGAAAATTCCAATTAAGATTTGCTATAGAACAGACGTCGCATTGTGATGCCGCAGGTGTTATGAATATGGAGTTAGTTGTGTTATTTTTTCCTCAGCTGCGGGTAGGTTTTATAATCAAACATGGGTGTATGATAATTTGTTCTGGGACTGGGACTCGAACCCGGGTCTCCTGCTTACTTGGATAACGGGGAACGTGCTTGAGTAACGGGTGCAGGTGCGTGATGGCAGTGTATCTGGGTGCGGCAGGGTTGGCACAACTGCCTGGTGAGCAGCCATGTCTCCTGAAATGAAACTTTCCGAGTACTAGAGGAGATCGTTACAAAACTACGCTGCTCAAAATAGTCAGAGGATCACGTGAGATATCATACACAATATACACGGTAACGTATTTTATTCACATATTGGTTACAACTGTAAGGCACCATGGGGCTACGCCGTAGTAGTGAAAAATTCATTCTCGTTGTCCTCTAATGTGGTGTGTGATCACCTCGGCCAGTACAGTTGCACAACTACGTGACATGGACAGTATGAGGTTATCAATCAGCTCTTGAGGGATATTTGGCCATTATTTCACGAGTGCAATATCCAGCCCTGCAGTCATTGTGGGAGATGCTGGTCTGGCTGCAATGCATCTGCGAAGTGCATCACAGACATGCTCAATCGGGTTTAAGTCCGGTGAACAAGCTGGCCACTCCATTCGTCCAATTCCCGCGGCTTCAAGCAGTACAGCTATGTGGGGACGAGAGTTATCGTCCACCAGAAGGAAACCATCTCCTATGGCACCAGCGTAGGGCACAACAAAAGGTCGAAGGATCTCGTCTCTAAAACTCGGAGCAGTCAAAGCGCAATTCTGAACGACGTAGTGGTCCGTACATCCACCAGTACTGACTCCTAGCCGGCCGCGGTGGCCGAGGGGACTGAGGCGCTCCAGTCACAGTCTGCACGGCCTCTACGGTCGGGGGTTCGAATCCCCCCTCGGGCATGGATATTTGTGCCGTCCTTAGCGTTAGCTAGTTCATAAGTAGTTTGTCAGTTTAGGGACTGATGACCCCGTAGTTAAGTCCCATAAGCTATACAAACATTTGAACATTTGAACTGACTCCTACCCACTCCATACGTCCACCACCATGATTTGGTCATGTTTCCTGCACATAATCCATATTGTTCCGAGTTCCACTTATCTCCACATGAGGGAGATCCTGGCGCCATTCATTACGATTCCATTCCTGATGTCCTTCCGCTCAGCTACTGTGGGCTAAGCGCTGTCGTGATTTTAAGGGAACGCACATCTTAGGCCCCGTGCATAAGAGCCTCATGCCCGAAGGCAATTTCGCACTGTTTGCGTTGATATTGCGCGTCCTGTTGCTGTCTACCTACAGCTGAGTTGCATTCACCGTCCTGTCTTGACGGATGTTACCCGTGGACGACCTTAGCCTTGTCTTCTGCTAACGCTTCCTGTAGTCTGAAATCTCGTTCAGCTCCTGGAAATTACACTTTGGAACACTCCAACAGCCGCAGCCACCCCCCGCTTCCAAGCTTCCTACGGCTCTCCATGTCATAGCTTCGGGTAAGTCACGTTGATGTTGCATTGAAATACCTGCTCACTACACTATCTGAACCCATCTGCTTGTGTAATTCGTTTGATAGAGTGAACAAAAGACAACACCAACCCTCTGCGCAGCAACTTTCTGTTGTTACTACTGTCTCCCTTGCCATGGTGTTGTTGTATCCACTCCGTAGAACCGACATAAAGACGCCAAATCATCTCAGTTCACTCTGCCGATGACAGTACTTCAGAACCAGTGTACAAACAATATGCTGTCGGATGCTGGAGCGCCAGATCTGAGAACGAGCCAAACAGACGTTCTTCATTTCCTGAACTTAGTGTGGTGGTGTGATACAATTTGGATGGGGAAATACAGTGATATATGTGTACAGTGTATGTAAAATTGCTAGTGTAGTAATAAAGAATTGTAATGTCATGTTGCATGCCGTAGTTGTACTGTATGAAAAGTCAAACATTAATAATCCATAACCTTATTTAGTTCCATCATTTTGTTTGGGGTTGTCAACCTGTCAACCAGACAAAGTTTCGAAAACGCTTAATATGTGTGTAATGTTTGTTGCGAGTGCTCTTTTTCTCAAATTGGATGCTGTTGTTACTGTTGTTGTCCCTCGTTATTCGCGCATCGCAGGGCGCGGCGGTTTTTTTCCCTTGTACGTTGTTCTTACCACCGTAGTGGTTGTTGCCTGGCGGGGAGGAATACTTGTGCCGAGTTTTGTTGAAATCGGTTCATTAGTTTAGCAGGATAAGTGGAATATTTTCGCACGATGCGGCAGTTTTTCGACGATTTCATTGTTTACAACATCCACTGAACTGTTTCTCATTTTAATAAATGTATTTATTTGTTTAGCAAAAAAAAAAAAAAAAAAAAAAAAAAAAAAAAAAAAAAAAAAAAAAAAAAGTTCAAATGTTTGTAGAGCTTATGGGACTTAACTACGGGCTCATCAGTCCCTAAACTTACAAACTACTTATGAACTAGCTAATACTAAGGACGGCACAAATATCCATGCCCGAGGGGGGATTCGAACCCCCGACCGTAGTGGCCGTGCAGACTGACTGGAGCGCCGCAGACCCCTCGGCCACCACGGCTAGAATTTGTTTAAACCTCCCCCCCCCTCCCACATACACCAAAGGTTGCTATACAGGGACAATAGTACACGCTTCCACAAGAGATGAAATCTCCTTGAAATTTGCTGGATATTTGAGAGATGTGATACGACACCCCACGAACAGATGAGGTAAGATTTATGGACACAGGTACGAGCAGTACGTCATGATGGGGTGGGGGGAGTTCCCTGTCGCTGGCTTTTATTTGCTCGCCGGCTCGGCCGTTACGGCCCGGTCCCTCCGCAGCCGCCGCGACCCGCGAGGCGCTGGCGCCAGTAAATAACGCGCCAGGGCGTGTTCTCGCGCCGTCAAGACCCTTACGGCTAAGCGGCTACAACGTCCGCGCACCACCAACAGTATTGCCGCAGCCGCGAACGAGCCTTCATATTTCAAACCTTATACGGCATCGACGGCGCGGGTACGTGGATTACTTCCTCCCTCCGGAGCTGTTCATGGCGATGAGTTAGCCGGGTCCGCGCATCGAAGCAAAAGGAGCAGAGGGAGGGCGGCAGAGGCGGGCCGGCGCTCGTAACTCGCGGCTGCTAACGACAGCTGGCGAGGCGCGCCAACAGCGCGACCCGTGCTCAACATCGCCCAGCTCTCGTGTCCAGCTAGAGCCAACTTTCTTAGCATATCTTCTAACTTCCATACTAACTGTCCAACCAAAGGTACTCTTTTCTTTCTATATTTCTTTTGCTTTTACAAGGAAAGCTAATGCAGTCCATCATCGCCATCGTGGTCGTCGTCGACGTCGCCTGCAGTCCCTAGCCCCTTGCTGAGTCAGCGTGGAACAACAGCCTCTCCGCCGATCCTGACCTCTCTCCTTCTTACACCTTTCTCTTTGCACGAGTCCCTTTCTTCCCTCTTTTCTGCACTCCTTCCTTCAAGCATATAACCGACACCGCCGAAGGTCGCGGCGCTCTCGTTTGACGTCACGCTATTGCGTAGCTGAGTGACTAGCCGCTAGGTGCTAGTGTGCTGAGCCCTACAGGCCAGCTAGTCAGGAACGCTATCGCGGCCTGCTCTGTGCTACGTGTCACGAGATCGCCAGAGCCTGCTCTTTTGGTGGTGGTGTCGTAATCCACCTATTTCTAGGCATCCCTATGTCCCTTCATTTTCGTATCCTCCCATCTTCTTCCATTCTATTGACTCCTCTATGATCTCCTATAGGGGGATTCTCTTTCAAAATTTCTTTCTCTCTTCCATTTCTATCTCACTTCGTCAGTCTTAATCTGCTTTTCTTGATTACTCGGTGCTTCTTGAGAGAAGCTGGGTAGGCTGCAGTAATTGAAGGTCATACTTTAGGCACAGCATAACTTTATTATGACGCGATTCGGAAGTTTTGTAAGCCGCAGGTACACGTAGGTACATAGCTATTCCAAGAGGTGTTCACTGTACAGACATGTGCAAACTACTTATATGTCTGGACAGTGAATATCTTTTTGAACACCTATGTATCCACATGTGTTCACATGTATGTAGCTGTCGCTCATGATAGAAATATCTTCGTAACTCGCTATTATAGTCATTCTCTGGCGACCTACCTAGCTTCTCTGCAGTACTACCTGCTGCCCAGATCCACTTCTATGGAGTCACAGGGCACCTTCAGTTCCCTATATTCTTACTATGTTGGTTTTAGTATTGACAGTAGCTTTCTCGCTCTTACGGCCGAATCTCCTGACTACATTAGAAGGTTTCTAATTCTGGATATACGATTCTTGGAACCATCACCTTCGTCTCTCTGTTTACCTACTCCTCCCCCTTTCTTTGTCCGCCCTCCTGTCCCTTTGTCTGATATGTTGCATTCTCTCTGTTCATTCTGTCTACCCTCTCTCTGTTAATCTCCTCCTCTCATCTATCACCTCCCCATCCCTCTGCTAGTCACGTGCCTGTTAATCTCCTCATCCACTTGTCTTGGCAGATTTCCTCCTCTTCTACCCTCCTCCAGCCCATTTCTCTGTCCATTCTCTCCCGTATGCCCATCACCTACCCTCTCTGTTACTCTCCTATTCTGCTGTTCAACTTCTCCTCCTCCTCACACGGCTCTTTGCTTGTCTGTTCACCCTCCATAGGCCCATCTCCTCCTCTCGTCTATCACCTCCGTCTGTCAATGTCATCTGCCTGTTCATCTCCTCCTCCACCTGTCTCGGCAGATTTCCCCCCCTCCTCTGTCCTCCTCCTGCCTCTTCATCTCCTCCTTTAATTTGTCCGACACGTCATCTCTCTGTTGATCTTCTATTATGCTGTTCACCTCCCCATCTCTCGACCCATTCATTCTCTGCGTGTTCAGCATCTCACCTGCCAGCTTCTCCCCCCTCATCTGTTTGTTCATCGTCCACCTGTCTTTACCAATTTCTGTCTTTGTCCTGCCCCTTCCTCCATCCTTATTCTCCTACCCATCTTCAACTGCTCCTCTTATATTTCCACCACCTCCTCTGTTTCTCTGTCAATCTTTTCATCTGCTGTCCTCTCCCTCACTCAGCCCATCTCATCATTTCCCGTCAATATCCATCTCCTCACCCTCTCCCTCTGCGGATTTCCTATTCCCTGAATCAATTTCTTGATCCTCCTATGAAAAATTACATACATCTGGCAACCTTTATCATGAAAACTTTCATACAGTTCAAAAAATGTTCAAATGTTTGTTAAGTTTATGGGACTTAACTACGGGGTCATCAGTCCCTAAACTTACAAACTACTTATCAACTACCTTATACTAAAGACGGCACAAATATCCATGCCCGAGGGAGGATTCGAACCCCCGACCGTAGTGGCCGTGCAGACCGTGATTGGAGCGCCTCAGTCTCCTCGGTCACCGCGGCCGGCTTTCATACAGTTGCACGGATCTTGGAGTAGTTTGGAATGGAGATAGTTTATATCCTGAATTAACAGATACCCAACTTTTCGTATCCTACCGTGCGGAGGGTTCGTTAAAACAAACCCGTCTCTCCAGACACCATGAAATTTGGGACATGTACTATCATGTGAGTTTTTTCATTGTATTGGTGTAAGGCCCTTCCCCAATGGTTGTAAATATATTTTCGCAACAGGACTTCGGCGAAACCCTGAAAATTTGTATTTACGGCGAGGTGTTTTTAACTTTGCAGTCCTCGGAGCTGTCGTGCTGAGCCTGGTCCCTGTGGCGTGTCGCAACCGCGGTGAGCGGTGTGGAGGCCGCATTGTCCACTGCGGCTGGATGAGCGAGGCCGTGGAACTGTGCCGCGCCATAAGCGGCCGCGCCGCGTAAATTAAGCGCGCGCAGCCATTGTGGCCGAGCGGGCGTGGGCGGCATTTGCACACAGAGGCTCGTCACCCATCACTCGCCTCATGTTTAGTAGTCGCCTCCTGAGAAATACAACGCGCGAAAAATATCAGTACTCCTGGAAAGGATGAGGGGAGACGATACCTGGGGGACAGTAGAGTACTGATAGTGGTTCCGACGTGCCACAGCGCCATCTGTGTGTACCCTACAGTAGGGAGTGGCTAACAAGGGCACCCCATGGGTATCGTTCAAATGTTTGTAAGTCTATCGGACCAAACTGCGTGGTCATCAGTCCGTAGCTTACAAACTACTTAAACTGAGGTAACCTAGGCGAGTAACCGCGCCCTCCGCAGCGAGGCGCCTTAGACCGCTCGGCTACTCCATCGCGGCATGGCTATCGTATTGAAGAATCCTCCTTTGAGCACGGATGTTTGTGCTGCCTTTATTAAAAGTTCATAGGTAGTTTGTAAGTTTAGGGACTGAGGACCCCGCAGTTCAGCTTAACAAACATTTGATTTTTCACATCACCTATAACCTTGGGTCTGAAAGGGATTTTTGAAAGAGTTCTTTGTAGCAATATGTCCTCTGAAGCAGCGTTTCCTAAAAAAATAAAGTAATAAAATAACAAAAAGGTAAAAGAGAGCTTTGATGTTTAGTAAGTAAATATTCAAATTTTTTATACATGTGCGATGTTTTTTTTATTTTTTTTATTTTTTATATATAGTTTATTGCCGAAGTACTACCGCCTTTGGCGGCTGGACTTCCAGGGTGAAAGGTAAGAGGATTCTTTTATCTTTATTGTACTCATTGCAGGGGGTTAGGGCTCACAAGGGTCCTTTTTGTCCTGCATTCCCGACATCAAAATTATCTGTCAAGTATCGATGTTGCCAGTCCTCTTATAGCTGAAATGTAAGCTCCATATTGATGCATAGTGTTCTAAGTCCACTGATTGTCCTAGATGGTGACTGGTAGATTCTGTTTCTCCTGTTTTTCGGCAGCGATCATATCCAATATATACCGCCATTGAATTTTCGTTAAGACTGGATAGGTATTGACGTAGAGTGTGTCAGTTTTGTGAAAGTACTTGAAAATCGGTTTCAAGAGCCGTGGGTCCAAAGGCCTGTGGGGCTTAGTGGGTTTGACGGCCGCTAAATAGTAAGGAATGGGCGATTGCCCAGCTTTAAATTTAGCCGCTTCTTGTGCTGCAAATTCCATAAATTGTGGTAGGTCTTTTGTGCTTTTCACTAAGGAGTGCATCTTCTCGTATTCAATTTGCTCTTCGCTCTTGGGAGTGGATACCGATCCCGAGGATGGTGACGAATCTTGAGTCTGTGTTCGCAGTGCTGGCTCAACTGTGTGAACCGCCATGTCCCCTTGTGTACAGACGTCCATCACTTCCTCGGGATCGTCCGTTTGAGTGGTCGCATGCGACAGAGTGCGTCGTGGTTTCGGCTTCTTTAAAGTGAGAACTTCCTCTCGGAGTTGCTGCACTTCGGTTCGTAGCGCCGCTAGTTGCTTCCTAACGGCGGCACGCTCCTCCTCCATCGCCGATAAAATCGCAGCGATGGTGTGCTCCGAATGTTGTGCCGTGGCCTGCTCATGTGCTGGCGGGCTCGCAGGTCGAGCCTTGGCCCTCGCTGATACCCTGGCTGTAGTGGCGGTTGTCAGGACGCTTGTTCCTGCCTGCTCATCTTCCCACCGTGTGACGTAAGGGCAGCGGCGGTGGTTCGCAGCGTGTGCGCCGCCGCAGTTCACACATTTGTGTGGAGCCCCCTTTGGTGCCGTGCAGTCGCGTGTATCGTGCGACCCTGCGCATTTTAAACACGCGGCTGCGTTGTTACATTGCAGTGCTGCGTGGCCAAACTTTTGGCAACGGTAGCGCTGCAGTGGTCGTTGTCGCGTCTTCTTGTGGGGCACAATGTTGGTCAACAAGAGCAAGTGGTCTAGTATCGCAGCGATGTGCCCGTCGCAGCAACTAGTGTCCTTCCTCGTTCGCGGCGTACCATGGCACGTGTCTGGGCGCGAGCGCGAGCGAGCGAGGCTGCGTGCGGGACGGCCTCTCGGCGAAGACTGTGTTGTGATGTGCGATGTATAAAGTATGTCCCAAATATCATTAATTTCGGCCTTTTTATGTATTCTGAAAAATATCTGTGAAAATTGCAGGCAATACTCAGTAAAAACTTCCCCCCCCTCTCTCTCTCTATCTCTCTCTCTCTCTCTCTCTCTCTCTCTCTCTCTCTCTCTCTCTCTCTCTCTCTCTGTTTATATTGCCACGACTGAGCTATAAAGAATGTTGAACAAACCGAAAAGCTACTCTCAATATCATATCTAAAAACCTGTAGAAATAAAAATTCCAGCAGCAACTAGATACTGTATGAAGAAAAAACATTATTTCCATTGTAGACAACCGGGATCAGTTCTTGTATCGCCATACAGATATCGGTATTCCGCACTCCTCCAGATCACTCGATAGGAATGCCAAGCTGGTTTGTTCCAAAATTCATGGCTTCTTTCTTTCCCTACAGTTGTAAAAGTTCCGACAAAGCTCTTGGCTGTTGATGGGGTATAAGGCACTAATTTTTCTCCCTTGCTTCTTGTTGTGTGTCGGTATTAAATTAGCAACTTCTAGAGAACCGTTGTTGCGAAAATTGTGTACAAGAAACTACAAACCCGTTTGCAGTACGTTTTGTGTTTACTCCATGAGCAGTTAACCTTTTAGTGTCTACATCTATTTCCAAACGCTTCTTGGCACTCAATATTGGTCGTTTTCAACATTTTAAAAATAGTAGCAGTCGTCTTGGCAGCTTATTTTGCCGTATTTTTTCGTGTAAATAATGGGGCATGGAGGCAGGTTTTCACCTGAGAAACTGGACCATTCCCTTGTGAGTGGTTTAGGATAGCAGTGAGGCATTTCAGCTGTTACTTCATTCTCAACTCGCTGACTTGACGACTGATTAGTGAAAGCTGTGAACTCTCCTGTAGTTTTTGCCTCGTCTTCAGCTCTCGAGTACCGTTAACGGTCGCTGCGCTCGGCCCGCGGGTTGGGAACCCCTGCTCTGGAGAAGCTGCGCTCCGCACAGGGAGAACTCTCTGATGCCTGATGCCTCTACCGCAAAAAGAAGTGGGGGCAGCAACCGAACCTATTGTTCTTTACTTGTAATACTGCTGACTGTTTACAGGAAATATTTCCGTTACAAGAATGCTACACGTGTTTCATTAACTGTAAGGGCGGAACCCTCCGAAATACTTAGTGTACTGATCGATAAGAGATCCCCATAAAAAAGAACTAAAAAACCTGTTAAAATTGTTTCGATATAAGAGATGCGAGCGTCACTGATATCCCCAGGCAACGCTATTGGAGGGTACTACGCCGGTAGTGACTGTTGTGAAATATCGTGGCACGGTTGAACTGTGGCCTTTCGACTCCACTTGCGCTGTTCATGATGCCTGTAATTGGCTGCTATTCACGTTGTTTGCGGTGACCAGTTCCGCAGAAGGTGAATATACAGGTACTTTAGCTGAAGTAGTTTCAAAAGAAGTGTACCATACGGCTTTCTGCAGCTTGGATTACGGTATTCTTTTCAAACTTTTACAGTTCAAGTACCTGCCTGTTATTCTGTAGCGTCTGAGGGTCACTTTGAAAATCAAGGGCTTCAGAGCACGTTTTCATAAAGTTGGTACAAAAGAGGAATTACGTGTCAACTTTGCTGCATGCACTACAAATTCAGTGTGTTTGTTGACTTACTATTCCGTCCCATGACCATTGTGGTGAAATCTCTATAAATGTGTTCTTTTATACAGAAGTGTACAGCCGTCCAGTCACATTAATGTGACAACCTGTGAAAATTATGAATCACTGCGTTCAAGAAGAGAGTCAGTGAGTTTCAGGAAGATACAGACAGCGATGTGGAGACATGCCGACAGGCCTACGGGCTGCTCGCTAGATTTTTCCGTTGATAATCCATGGTAGTTTCACAGGTTGCATATGGGTTTAATACTGTGGCGTGGTGGACACGGGTGAGAGTGATAAATTCACGTTCAAATGTTTATAAAGCTGCAGTGGTCATCGGTCCGTAAACGTAAAAACTACTTAAACTAACGTATACTAAGAACAACACACACGCACCCATGCCCGAAGAAGACTTCGAAACTTCTACGGGGAAAGACCGCGCTCTCCGCACTTCCGCGCCTCAGAGCGCAGTGCTGTTCTCGCGTGGCTAGTGAATTTGTCTTGGTGCTCTTTGAATAATCCGAGCGTTATGGTACACTGCATTGATTTACTGGTACGGTGGCATCATGTTGACGAAGAAACGTACCGCATGCAGGGATCGACGCGGTTTCCAAGAATAGATGCATTCTTCTGTTGAACCATTGTCTATTCAAGAATGACGAGATCACTCAAGCCACTGCACAAAGACATTTTCTTTACCATAATGCTCCCTGCACAGTGGTAGAGTGCCAGATATGAATCCAAAGGTCGCGGGTTCGGTCCCAACCGGGTCCTAGAACTTTTATCAGTCCCTTTCCACTTCTTTCCCGTATGGCAGTGTTGTTGATGCGAAAAATTTCGAGTAGCACCGTGGTTGGGAACCCACGTTAAATTGTAGGTCCCCCTATAACTGGCTGGGTAAGTCAGTTCGAAGGACGGAGGAAGACAACGGTATACCACCTCCACACAGTAGCATGTCGAGTACAGCACTGTGGTGTTCAAATCAATCTTCGGATTGTTGACTGCTTTACCTTGTTAATGCTCCCTACCCGGCCCGGAATCAAATTCAAATGTTTGTATAGCTTATGGGACTTAGCTAATACTAAGGACGGCACAAATATCCATGCCCGAGGGAGGATTCGAACCCCCGACTGTAGTGGCTGTGCAGACCGTGACTGACGCGCCTTAGTTCCCACGGCTACCGCGGTCGGCTCAAATGTTCAAGTGTTTATAAACCTATTGGACCAAACTGCTATGCTCCTCAGTCCCGATACTAACGAACTACTTAAACTAACTTTTTCTAAGGACAACACAGACACAGACACACACACACACACACACACACACACACACACACACACACACACACACACACACACACACACACACACACATATATATATATATACGTCCGACGGAGAACAGGCAGACACCCCTCAGAAAGAAGGCTTAAAGCGGCCGGCCTGAAATCTTCGGCCGACTGTTCCACAGTGTTTGCTGCCAGACGTTACAGACCACACAGGCCAAGGGCCACCTGTCTGATGGAGCCTAAAACGTGCCTCATCTTGAAAGGCGGGTCACGTAGAGCTGCTGTAGTGCCGTACAAATTCCAGCCTTCGTAGCAGTCAGCATGAATGCACGAAACAAGTGCTTACTGGCAGAAACTGTTGGTAGCCGCTGGGTTTCTCTGGACCTTCCGTTGCTTGCCGTTGCACGTGTATCCGCAAGCACACGGCCGTTACTCTCCCCTGTCAGGTGTGGCACGTGGTGTGCCGCAGTTGGCTCGCCGTCAGTTGAAGTATGCTGAGCACGGTAACACGCAAACAGTTCCAAGATTTAGTCGTTTCGGATATGCTTTCACATTTGGTTTGAAATCCAGCGACCGTCTTTCGATTTCGAATACGTATGGTATTCCGTCCATGGTTCGTGGGGTGTTGGATGGTATTTTGAAAATTGCACAACTTTTAGAGTCAGCTGCTCGTGATCTTGAGGTGTTTACTATACTGGTGTATTGCTGTGTTTTTATTTTATTCAATTTTTTAATTTTTTCTCTTGGTGTTTAAGACGCAGGATCGTCACTCCGCGACTTTCCACGCACTGTTGGGTTTAGGATTTCAAGTCTTAATTTAATCACATAAAGGGTTCTGTTGTAAGGAAAGGGGTAAGGGGACTCCAGGTCCATCAGGCGACCTACTATTGTGTGGATTGTTGATGAGATCGTCGTGCAGATGGTGCGTTACTCACTACTTTCGCTTCCACCACTGGAAGGTGGAGGGGGTGACGTTCAATTGTAGAGTGTAACAACGCCGTCAATAAAAGCGAACAATTTTTAAAGGGTGTCTGGTATGGCCTAAATGTTGCGGCGGAGGACTGGATTACAGAAACGATGTCTGGTCGCCGGATGGTAGAAAGTCCGTGTCTTAGGAAGTCGCCAAGGGAGCTGGCAGATTGGTCGTTACTTCCCGGTGGTCGCTGCAGGTGCAAATGTTGTCTCTGGTGAGTGGCTCCGAAAGGGACAGCCAGGGTCGTCGCTGCGGCGGCGGAGGCGCGGACTGGCGCCTAGTTGAGCACTGGTAGTCGTGGTCGGGAAGGGTTTCGGTGCTTCTTGGTAGGTCGCACAAGCACG
The DNA here is from genome assembly GCA_026315105.1 of Locusta migratoria. NCBI lineage: Eukaryota > Metazoa > Arthropoda > Insecta > Orthoptera > Acrididae > Locusta > Locusta migratoria. The sequence goes on from CM048744.1 coordinate 600,192,535, forward strand.
CCAATTGGCGGGGTGGCCCCTTGTGCCGCGAAGTGCACGCGTTGATTTGTCGTCCGGGCGAAGTGTACAGGCTACCAGGCGTGCGGACCATCGCACTTTTACGTACAGAGAAGGCAACATTTGGTAGTGTGACATTCTGGAGGACCATCCCTCGGCTGGTTCAAAATGTTCAAATGTTTGTATAGCTTATGGGACTTAACTACGGGTTCATCAGTCCCCAAACTTACAAACTACTTATGAACTAGCTACACTAAGGACGGCACAAATATCCATGCCGGAGGGGGGATTCGAACCCCCGACCGCAGTGGCCGTGCAGACAGTGACTGACGCGCCTCAGTCCCCTCGGCCACCGCGGCTGGCCCCTCGGCTGGTAGTCTTCAGTATAAACTCTCGTGTCCAGTAGATACGTTTTCAGGAAGATGTTGTCCCTTTGGAAGGGAAACAGTCACCGTGGGCATGGGAATCCATTTCCCAGTCTAGCAGTCTCTCCGATTGTAATACTGAACGTTACATATGTGATAACCTATGGCTGTCGGTACACCGTGGAGTTCCTGAGTGGACAGCAATAGTCGCTCTGGCGTTTTTCAATGAATTTGGTAGCGTGTTGATAATCTGATGTGGTCTAGTCACTCTGTTAGACAGCTCGTAAGGAGCCAGTGACCAAACCATTGATGTCCCCGTTAAGTTTATGGTAGCCAGTTGTGTTGTATACCAACAACGATGGTGGTTTCGTGCCTACTGTCGGAATCGGCGGTGTACTAACGTTGGCGTTGACGTCCAGTTTGGCGGATGTGCCGTGTACTTCAAACGCATTGCGCGTCGGGACGTCGTAGGTCGCTGCGGCGGTGGGTGTGCGTTTTCTTCTTGCTGGAGTAGCTTCGGAGGAGGCGTGGTTTTAGTGCTCCGCTTTTTGTTGGGGTTCCGTTGTACTTCGGCGAAGTCGCGATGATTCAGCAACCCGGAATTTACAGGAGTACCTGGGGTTTCCGGGGACGTGGGCATGATGCTGGTGCTTGCCCCACTCGGCGCCGCGGCCTTTGTTCGCAAATCGCCGATCGACAGTCCGACACCGGTGTCCTATTAGACTGTCTGTTGTCATCTGGATCCATTCGGCGATGTGGTCGTGTCATAAAAGGACATCGGCGCGCCGCCACCAGCTGTAGGATGTCTCGAACTAGTTGTACTTCGGCAGGCGTTAAGTCGTCAACGCACAGATCGTTGGCAAGTGGTAGGAGGCGTGCCTCGTCTTCTATTTTCGGTGGGTAGTTCACATCACGTTACTTGATAGCAATGTTCACTGCAGCGACGCTTCTTTCTTTGGACTGGCAATTCAGCTAGAAAAGTCTTTATTGCTGTTGTCTCGCATATACAGAAATATTGTGGGTGGCTAGAAAAGCGCAAACGCCAAGACCGATGACATCCGGAGCCGCCTAGCGGAGGAACGGTCGGAACTCTGCGCGTGCGCAGCGCGGAAAAGGTACGGCCGCAAGTTGCGGACTCAGCCGACACCGTGTAGATACAAGGCCTCACAACAAGCCAGTTTCACGTCACACCTATAGTCTGCCGTCGCAAGCTCACTGGCTGTCCGCTGGGGCACAGCCCACTGTCTCGTAGCACCGCCCAGTGAGCTTGCGACGGCAGACTATCTGAGTGAAGTAACACGGGCTTGTTATGAGGCCTTGTATCTAGACGGTGTTGACTCAGCCCGCCTGAGTGGGTACAGTAATGTGGCGCACGGCTTAAATGTTGTGACCCCGGTTACACGTCTGCGCCAACCTATCCGAAACGTTTAAATGCGGCCGACGATGCCTTGAGTACCGACAAAGCTGGTTTCCTTCTTAGTATAGATCCGTTGTCTCTGACAATCCAAGTCGTTAGACAAAATTCCCCTGCTACTTTAATGATGGAGTCTCAGTACGAGGTAAACGAGAGGATCTTTGTCTTACATGGTTAATGCTATGTCCTGTGTCAAGACAGTATTCACCAACAGCAGACTTCTCTGGTTACCATAATCTGCTGTGAAGTTCGTATTCATCTCATCTATCTTACGCCAATATATGATTTCCCCACACTGGCAGGGGATTTTGTATGTGTCTGGTACCCTTGACCCAGACTGAGTTGGACGGGACGCAGCATCGTTTGCAATCGTGCTGGAATGCGAAGGACGCATTTAATGTGATTCTTCTTGAATGGCCTGTCGTTCTTGAAGTTCTTCTGACTGCTCTTGAGATCCCGCGCGCACTGGTAGAAATGCATCTCGAATCTGCTTCTTAGAGTAACCGTTCTGAACAAAGATAGTTAAGCTCTGCTGTAGGCTCTCTTGGTCAGATGTGGTTCCAGTCGTATGAATGAGAGCCCGTCGCGAAGGGTGATGACAGCTTGTACCTTGTAGGTATAGATCAGTGTGCGTCGGTTTACGAAAACCGCGGCGGTATGGTGGCCGAGCGTTCTAATTCAGGCACCTTGTTGCGGACGTGCGGTTGCTCACCGTCGGAGGTTCGAGTCCTCCCTTGCGGACTCGATCATGGGTGTGTGTGTGTTGTCATTACGTTAGTTAGTTTAAGTACCCTAGGGACTAGTAACAAAAAAAGTACCATACATTTACAAAACTTTTTTTTTATTTTTATTTATTTATTGTTGCGAAAAACGCTGTGACCCAAGGAACAGCCTCTTTTATACGGACAAAGACATCCAAAACAGAGAAGTGTCCATTGTTCTGCACTTCTATCATGAAGCAGATGCTTGAGTGAACTAAGTTGAGAAGTTAAAGAAATGAAAGTAACGTTGTTGTCCTGTGTGGCCACACCACAAATGTGTCGTCCACGTATCTCCAGAAACATTTGGGTTGCAAAACCGGCATCTGTAGTCCTTTATACGCGAAATCTTCCATAAAAGGGTTGGTTGCGTGTAAGATGAAAACTATAGTCGACGTCAGCTACGAAGGCGGCCCAGTTTTCAGCCGTTCTGCGCATCCCACTCCATCACCGCAGTGACAGCCAATAATGTTCATTCTGTAGGCGCGTGGCTGGCCGCGAGTTACGCAGTGTTTCTCCCGCAGGCTCCACTGTTGGCGCTCGCCCGTAGCTGCTCCCCTCCACGCTTACCCTATTGCTCAGCCTCTATGCGCGGAAGCGCCTTCTCATGTGACGGCCCCCCCCCCCCCCCCAATAACAAGACCAAAACAAGGGTAATGGAATGCAGTCTAACAAAATAAAGTGATGCTGGAGTAATTAGATTAAGCAACGAAACAATGAAGTTGGTAGATGAGTTTTCTTGGGCAGTGAAATAACATATTATGATCGCAGTATAGAGAATATAAAACACAGAATGGTAATGTGAAGAGAAGCGATTTTGCAAAAGAGAAATTAGTTAACATCGATTAATAATTTAAACGTATGGAGTTCTGTTCTGAAGGCATTTGCGTGGAGTGTTGTCTGCTACAGGAGTGAAACATAGACGATAAATAGTTGAAATAAGGCGGCGGCCGAGCCGTCTGCGGCGCGCCAGTCACAGTCTGCACGGCCAGTACGGTCGGGGGTTCGAATGCCCCCTAGGGGATGGATATTTGTGCTGTCCTTAGTATTAGCTAGTTCATAAGTAGTTTGTAAGTTTAGGGACTGATGACCCCGTAATTAAGTCTCATAAGCTCTAAAAACATTTGAACATTTGAAGTTCAAAAAGGAAAAAGATGGAGGCTTTTGAAATGTTGTACTACAGAAGAATGCTGAAAATTAGGTGGGTAACTAATGAGGGGGTACTGAAGAAAATTGGAGAGAAGGAATTTTTCCCATAGCTTGACTAAAAGAAGGGATCGATTGGCAGGACACATTTTTAGACATCAAGTAATCGTGAAGTTAGCATTGGAGAGAAGTGTGTCGGGTAAAAATCGAGGAAAGGGACGAATAGAGTAAAAGATTCAAATGGTCCTGGCTTCATTGTTAAATTAAAAGGCTTGGTCAGAATAGAGTAGGGTGAAGAGCTGCGTCAAACCAGTCTCCAGAATGAAGACCACAACAACGACACTATGGGGGAGAGAGAGCTTTGCATAGCAACACCGTCAGTTTGTTCGAAATATTGTCCGTTAAATAAATGTTTATCAAGCTTATTGGACGTAACTGCGGGGTCACCAGTCCCTAAACTTACAAGCTACTTATGGACTATATTATACTAAAGACAGCACAAATATCCATGCCCGAGGGGGGATTTGGACCCCCGACGGGGAACGGCCCGGAACTTAGCCCCTCAGTGCGCTCGGCCACCCCGCCGCGGCGTGTCCTTTAAATAAGGAGTCTAGGTAGCGATATTTTAGCGAGTTTCGATGAGATTTCTTTGTTCAGACGAATGCTTGTAGTGAATTCATTACAACTTACAGGAGCTAAGCTGAGAAGGACTTTTACACCTCTCCCAGCATGCGACGTTGTTAAGTGGCATCGCGAAAAGGAGTTGTCGGTGAGTAGGATTGAGCAGGGCTGTTGTGAAGTGAGGCGCGAGAAAGTGGTGGCCGGCAGGCAGATTACGAACAGGGGCGGGCGTGGCGCGGCCGCGTGAGCTGGAAAACAGGCCAGGCAGCGCTGCGACAGCCGCGTTTGTTCCCAGAGCACCGGCCGAGCGCGCGGCTGAGCGGCTCAGTGAGGGCTTTCACACGGGAGGCCGCGGCGCGCGCCCGCCACACGCACATTACGAATCGCAACCAGCGTGAGAGGGCCGCTCCACAACTCAACTGTGTGTCGAAATGGAGGCGAGCTGCTGCAGACGCATTCCTCTGCTCCAGTGCTTCCCAATCTGTGGCGCGGGACCCACTAGCGGGTCGCACTATCTATTCAGGTACCTCACTAGGGAAGCTACCAACTTAGAGTGAAAATGTGTTTTATAAGACAGTATTTTCATGATATTTTCCACCCTTAAAGAAAAATCACAATGTAGCTCTATTGCTTCCTTATTTCAAACTAGATGAGAACCCGGCGTTGCCCGGGTATTTATTTATTCGAGTCTTGAGTTAGTACTTTTCCTGTCCACGATCTTTCTGTTGATCTCCTTTTTCCTAAAAACATGTTGCATTTATCAGAGAATATATAAGAAATTAGAAATCACTCGTAAAAATGCACTCGTTTCGAAGAATCCTCGCCGGCCGCGGTGGCCGAGAAGACTGAGGCGCTCCAGTCACGGTCTGCGCGGCCACTACGGTCGGGGGTTCGAATCCCACCTCGGGCATGGATATTTCTGCTGTCCTTAGTCTTAGGTACTTCATAAGTAGTTTGTAAGTTTAGGGACTGATGACCCCGTAATTAAGTCCCATAGACTCTACAAACATTTGAACATTTTGAAGAATCCAATCACGAAATTCAACAATAATGATTGTAATAATTTAACAGATCGATGACTTGATGTAATGCGCGAAACGTCAAATCGATTTTTTAAGAGATGTATTAAAAGATTTTTTTACTGCTTTATTTATTTATTTTTATATTTCCTTACTCGTATGCTTATCCTTACAGAAAAAGAGCTCAAGACATTGTAGCACGCATAGACCAAAGATATGGTCTGTGGCATCATGTTACGCTGTATGTAACCTCCTTGCTATAGAGTCGCAAACGTCATCGCTGGCCTTCAGTCTCAATTTTTTAATTTATTTGATGACTTTCAACCACCATATCTTCCACCCCCTTATAGCTATTGGCATGGAACAGCTGTGGTGTACAACGGGAGACTTCGGACAACAATTACTCACAGACCATTTGTTTGCGTTCTGTACTTTTCGCTGCAGAGCGAAATATTAACACACACACACACACACACACACACACACACACACACACACACACGTAGAATTTTATATACACCGATAACTTTCCATCCTGATATAGTCCACCCTTTTATCAATATTAACCCTGAAACAGCAATGCCACCAATAAAACCTTTTTCAAAGAGGAAATATAATTTTCAATTCGTGTTATATTCTTCAAATTACTAAATATCTGTCAGATCGCTATAAAACCGTGCCTAAAACATTCCTCAGATATATATTAGTAACTGTACAAATATTTAGTCTCTGCGTCTTGTCGTTCGGACGTGATAAGCGTACATCTAACAGACATTCACATTACTATATATAGGTAAATAGCTACCCGATCGCCATGTACAAACTACTTATCAACTACCTTATACTAAGGACGGCACAAATATCCATGCCCGAGGGAGGATTCGAACCCCTGACCGTAGTGGCCGTGCAGACCGTGACTGGAGCGCCTCAGTCCCCTCGGCCACCGCGGCCGGCCCCGATTGCCATAAAACCATGCCTAAAGCCTTCCCCGGGTAGACATTAGTAACTGTACAAATTTTTAGCTCTTTATGTCTTGTGGTTCAGATGTGATAAACGTACACCGAACATTTATAGATATAGATGATAACCAAAGTTTTAAGTTTTTGTGGATTAATATTTTCGCGTTACTCCAAGCGGAACTTGATTGTTTTTCTAGGAGTATTAGTATTAGATTTTATTTTGGTATTTGATTGCCAACAAGTGCCAATGAATTGTTGACACAGGCGCGAAAAAAAGAAACAAAAAACGAGCGTACGCTTGAGAAAAATAAATAAATCAACCAAAAGCTGGGTAAGTCAAAAAATTCAAATGTCTGTAGAGCTCATGGGACTTACTACTAGGTCATCAGTCCGTAAACTTACAAACTACTTATGAACTAGCTGATACTAAGGACGGCACAAATATCCATGCCCGAGGGGGGAATTCGAACCCCCGACCGTAGTGGCCGTGCAGAACGTGACTGGCGCGCCACAGACCGCTCGGCCACCGCAGCCGGCTGGGTAAGTCAGTTCGAAGGTCGGAGGAAGGCAGCGGCATACCACCTCCAAACAGGACCATGCCTTGTAAAGCACTGTGGTGTTCAAATTAATCTTCGGATTGTTAACTTGCGGGAAGTATGCTCTGCGCGTACGATGTCGAAATAAACAGAAGACTCGTTTCGCTTGATTCGCTTGAAACATCTTCAGTGGTCAGTTTTTTATATGTTGCCCTCATCGAATTTTTTGTCGAACTCATACTGCCACTACATTTCTGTATCATTTTTCGTTTCACAGTCGCCAGTAAACTCAAAACTTCTGTTACTTGTTTGGCGAACTCGTTTGCTATTAAATATACGAATCCTTACATATCCTATAGAAACTGTATTACTGCGGAAAAGAGGTGTGTAAAACAAACAAGATGTCGAATTGTTGGCGCGGACACTGCTACGCAACAGGTGCAGTTTGTTGTGATGTGGTAGAACGATGCATCACTACCACACGCGCTATGCCTGTCGTCATTACTAGCGGTGCAGTGACGTTGATGCAATCGGTCCCCGTTGGCCCGTCATTCCTACCTGCATCCAGCGATTACAGATGACCAGCGTATTTTCTTGTTTACGAGATCGTAATCCCCACAATAATCTATTCTTCCTCAACCGAACGCTGAAAAGTGCTCGAAAGACTCGCCGTCCTCTACGAATCGTACTGAAGCTGATTACCGGAAACAAGTGCACGGAAGAACAATTCCAGTTTGTACAAACGGCTGTATGTTCCCAATTTATACGAAGTTTGATTGAAAAGTTTCAAGAATGGGCTTGTGATTGTACAATGGTGGTGCTTACGTGCTACTGCAATGCATCTCCTTCAAAATAGTCCGCTTCTGACTGAACACACCGACTCCAACGGTATTTCCTTCCTTGGAATTTTTTTTCCTGAAGTGTGTTAAGGACCCTCCACGTGCTTGCCTGGATGTCTTCAGTCGAGTTAAATCGCTTCCCTTTCAGCGAAAATTTAGAAAACAAGTGGAACACCCCAGAGGAATATGTCGTTTATGGAAGCAGAGGAGTTTTGAATTTGATCAAAAAGTCAACGACGGAGAAAGCACGATGAGCCGGACTATTGTCGCGGTGTAGCACCGACTGCCGTCTTTCCACAGTGCAGGCCTTCTGTAACGACCTTTTCACGCAAACGCTCGAGGACACTTTTGTAGTATTCCTGGTCAATTGTCTGTCCTGCAGGGGTAAATTCATGATGCAAAATACCGGTCGTATCGAAAAACAGAAAAATCAGTGACATTGTCTTCACCTTGGACCGACGTTGCCGTACTTTTTTCGGTCTTGGTCAACATGTAGTCTTCCACCCCTAAGACTGCACTTTGCTTTCAGGATGATATCCATATTCCTACGATTAGTCAGCTGTAGTTACCCTATTTAACAAATCTGGTCATTAATTTGTTCTTAGTACACTTCAATTCGGTATTCTCTCTGGTCACATGACAACACTTTTGGAATGAATTTTGCGAACATTGAACGCATTTCCAGATCTTCTGTTAAAATTGACTGAACTGCGTAGAAAGTTAAATTGTAAGGCTTACGATGAGAGCGCTCTTAGTCGCGAACTTTAACGACATTTTCATTCGTTTTCGAGGTGGAAGGACGGCCGGCCGTGGTGCACCTTCCAATGATTCACGGGTGTTTTTATATCTGTTGAACCAGACAAAAACATGTATTTTTCTGGTTCACACAATTATCTCCAAAAGTTGTTTTTAATAGTTTGTAAGTCTCAGAAGCTGATTTCCCGATTTAAAAACAAAATTTCAGACAAACTCTTTGCTCCGTTTTTTACGTCATTTTTTACGTAGACAGAATCCGGTAACTAGCCCTAACAGACGCGCAGTCAACCAGCTGCCACAACGAAGTGAATAAAGGAAACGCCGTTTTCTATCAAAGGGTGTTCAAGAACAAGGCAATAATCACTCTCGCCGGCCTCGGTGGCCGAGGGGACTCAGGCGCTCCAGTCACGGTCTGCACGGCCGCTACGGTTGGGGGTTCAAATCTACCCTCGGGCATGGATATTTGTGCCGTCCTTAGTATTAGTTAGTTCATAAGTAGTTTGTAAGTTTAGGGACTGATAACCCCGTAGTTACGTCCCATAAGCTATATATAAAATAATAATAGTAATATAATAATAATAATAATAATAATAATAATAATAATAATAATAATAATAATCACTCTCCACCGTATGTGTACCTGACCGCCAAACCATTAATCAGTAGCACATCCATTCTTAAAACCTTCCAATCACACCTCGTATAGCACTTTCAGGCGGCGCTATCGGTGCTCGAGATTTGAGCCTGTGCTAAAATGGTTATCACGTACACATCTCGTCACCGCAGACGAAAGCTTCAAATTTCACATGATTTGTTTGGATGCTTCATTCAGAGTATTAAATGTTGTGTGGCCTGTAGTGTACTCCGCTGTTGTTTGCTCCAAGCGGTCAGGATACTGGCGATTCGCAGGGTTCGTGCATGTAACATGCTGTAATATAATGTGCCTCACTTGAGTCAGAGATATCACTGTTGTACCGCTTAAGATCTTTCTGGGCTCAGTTCCAACACGGCTGTGATTTCTGACTCGGCGTCCAATTACGGGCCCGTAAACTGAGATCACTTTGGAATGGAAATGTTGGCGACTGTTTGTAGTGTGTGCTGATCGGCTGACAAACGGCCCGCTTAGCAGAGAACGATGGAGTGCCGGACGCAGCAGTGCCTGACGAGTGCTGGGCTGCCCCGTGTCGCGGCCGTCGTGTTGGGGAATATGGATGTAGGCCGGCCGCCGTCATAACGCGAGGCGGGGCGTGTGCTGGCGCCGGGCCGGGCCGTCCATTTGCCGGTACACGGCTATGCAAATCACGGCGCGGAACCGCATTTGTCTGCCGCTGCCCCTCCCGATAAGGAAATTTCCCAGGGAAGCCTTGTTCCGCGATGATTTGCGGCTGCGTTTGGCGAGTAACGGAACCGACGCCCGGACGCGTTGCGTCAGGGCCCGCGTTATGGCCGCGCTCGGCCATACGTCATTTTAAAGAGTCCGCCTGCGTTTGGCGAGTGCTGCGCCTGCCCGAGACTAGGTCCGCTTTGTCTGCGGCCAGGCCTGCGTGCCTGAATTTACGACACGGGCTCGCAAACTACGGCCGTGAATTTTGTTTCGGCACCGGGCCGTAATAGAATAACACGAAGAAACCGCGACAAGGTCGCCGCAACCGCCACACGACAGAGTCGCGAACGTTAACCACGGGAGAGGACAACAGGCCTTGGTGCGTGGGTCGTGAGTCAGTGTACCCACACCTCTCACAGAGTTTTCTACCATTCCTTGTTGTACGAACCTTGGCATTCGTCCTCTACTGACAGAGAGCACATTTTCCCGTTTGTTACAGAATCGTGTGAAATGACGACCGTTTCATTTACGTTGTCGGACGCAGATATCGGTTGCTTGCTGCAAACTGAATTACTTATTCTTCCAGATCATGTATTTGCATTTTCGGATTCACGTTGAGTGCTCTGCAATTTGTTGCTAGCTATATTTTGGCCGCGTATTGTGCGGACACCTTCAGAGCAAGTTCAAGGCTGTTGAGAACTTTTATTTAATTTTTTTTTAACATCCGTGAATACCCACAGGTAGGCTGGCAGCAGCCTTCTACGCTGCTCTCCAACCATGTGGTTTTACAAAGTGGATATGAAGACATGAACAATAGTTAGATAGAAGTTGCCAGGCGTGGCATTGTATATGTCATATCGCGGCGGTACTGTGCATGCGGGTCACAGCTGCTTCCGCGGTGGAGTAGCCGATCTGTCTAAGGCGCCTCGCTGCGGAGCGCTCGGTTGCTTGCCGTCGGAGGTTCGAGTCCTCCCTGGGGCATGGGTGTCTGTTGTCCTTACGTTAGTTTACCCTGGTTTAAGCAGTTTGTAACCTACTGACTGATGACCACGCAGTTTGGTCCGATAGATTTACAAACGTTTTTTCGTCTCAGCTGCTAGTCAACGGCCAAGAGGTACGCTAGCACGCGCGACCCCCGCGTCGAAGGGGATCCATGTTTTCAAATCTCTTATCCATATACAGGGTCGTCGAAAATTCCCATTACAAACTGTAGGATTTGTACAGGTTACTGAGTAGATAACATTTTAAATAGAAACCCCATGTCCGGAAACGTATCGCTTCTGTTCTACGACAGTTTCAATTCAGTGAAAAGTGAGGAGGTGCACCATCATGCCAAAACCACATTTCCTGACGGACATTCAATGGCACATCTTCCATGAACGGGTCCAATGTGTGTTGTAGGAAGAGTAAGTGTGAGGAACGCAAGAGCTTGGATGGAAGGAGGTATGGTTCAGTCATATCACCGTCCGGAATACCTACCCACACGTTAATTCCAAACCTGTATTGAAATCCCTGAACATGCGTGGCATGAGGGTTTTCCTCCGCCCAGACATGGCTACTTCGAGCATTCAGAACACACTCCCTTGTGAACCTACATTCATACATGAAGAGAACTCGATGTGGAAACAGGGTCTCGTCGATGCAACGGTGCAGGAACCATGTGCAGAAGACGACGCGTTGTGGTAAATCTGCTGGACCCATACCCTGTATCCTTTGTAAGTGGTACGGATGCAACTGTTGCTCATGCAAGACGTCCAAGACGGTACCAGGACAGGGAACTCTGAGACGTTACTCTGTCCCTAAGCAGACGTTGACGAGTTACACATCTGAATTGAAACTGCCGTGGAGAGAGGAAACGATACTTTTCCGAACATGGGTTCCTATTCAAAATGTTAGTCCTAGAAGTTTGTAATGGGGATTTCCGACCACTCTGTATGTTCTACGGTGGCCACACCGTGACGACGTCTCTGCAATTTTATTACACCAAGTGATCCCAAGCCTTCTCGAAATTAAAAGCATTATCTCTGTTTAACAAATTGTCACATTATCAAATATCTACTACGTCCTTGAAAACAATCTCAGAATGAAGAGATGGACGCTGAAATCATCACATCACCGTAATTCATCTACTGTCAAGCATTCGAACAATTTTCTGCCCCAGCTGACTTGTCTGGCTGTAGTAAGCGAGTATAGCGTGTATATCGCCAGTGTTCATGGACAGTGTGTATTGACTGCCCTATATATGAACTTTCACAATGGAATCTGATACACACCAGTCTTGCGAAGCAACAAATCCTCCTTCACGGATTCCAGTACGGCTGCAATCTTTAGAGGTGATCGGAAGATGAAATTAACGTGATTTCCGAGAACGCGGCTTATCTTTGAGGGAGGAGCACCTACGTAAGGCAAGAACGTTCTCGATCTGAAGGTATCTTATTCTTCCAGATCATGTATTTGCATTTTCGGATTCACGTTGAGTGCTCTGCAATTTGTTGCTGGCTATATCCATTCGCTTTAAAGATGCTCTTGAGTTCTGTGAGCTTTTCACAAACGGCAGCAGAGCACAGAACACACTGTGTATTTGGTAACGAGAACTTTAAAAAGAGTTCACACAACTCAAGAGCATCTTTAAAGCGAATGGATATCTCCAGCAACAAATTCGCAGATCATTCAGTGTGAATCCGAGAACGCAAATACGTGACCTGCAAGAAGAAGGCCATCGTCTGATAACTGACTGGCTAGAAAGCCGAAAGCAGGTTCGTAAAGAACTATCAGATATATCGCCAGTTATTTGGCGATGGACTGGAAAGACGAAAACCGGTTCATAACGAACTATTAAATAAAACATCACTACTGCATATTCAGTTTTTTAATAAGTCCACCTAATTTTCAACATCCTTCTACAGCATTACATCTTGAACACTTCGGTTCTTTTCCGGTTTTCCCGTAGGTCTAATTTACTGACATATTGCTGAGCTGCGAGCGAATAGTCTTCTTTCTCAGTTAAGACTAATGTCTGATACTGCTAGTCGTCTTTTGGCCAGAGAAAATTTCTGATTGTACATGTCATCTGTTATGTCCTCCTTACTTCTACCTTTGTATGTTACTTTGCTTTCAAAGTACCAGAATTCCTTCACTTGGTCTACTTTGTGGTTTCTAATTTTAAATGCAAATCCCTCACAATGTTATTTATGCTACACGTCATTACTTTTTTCCTTTTTCGGCTTTACTGTTAGTCGATATTCTCTGATAGGTAGATAGTTCGTTCAGTATATACTGTAATTCTTCCTCATTTTCGGTGTGGATATCAGCTGATATTCTTTCATGCCGAATTTTAATCTCACTTATTGCGCTGAAATTCCGTGGTAAATTCTTTGGTTGTCAGATTATAGAACGAGGAAGAAATACCGCTTAAATATATTTTTAATCCAAGGACTTCTGTTTTGCTCTTCCAGTCTCAAGGTTCCTTTTTGATTCTTATACATACTGTGTTTCTATTTAGCTTTCATCTGCTTTTCTGAGAATTTTTAACGTCTTGTGCCAATGCTTCTATCGTTAACTGTAATGTCAACCAGCTCCTCTGGTTTCGCTGTTTGGCGTAATCTTATCGATATTTAGTTTTCTTATTTTTGTCAGCAAATTGTCATTGCTGAGGCGTTGAACGTAAAGTGACAGTTCTACTTATCTGCCCGTGCCGATTTTCGTATCGTGTAAAGGAAATCTTAGCCGTAAGACAAAATAATACGTACATAATTTAGTTTATTTTTCGTGTCCACAACACCATCCATGACAATCTAGTGTAAGTCCATGTATAAATTTTAATATTTAGATATTTCTTGCCCAATAATCAGTTATACAAATGGCCTTGTCATTAGCTAGCTGTAAATCCAGGGGGCTACAGCATGTGCTGAGGTTTGGGCACGTCAGTAAGTGGTCGTCCGTCTGGACATTCCCACAGTCGCACAGAGGTTCCCCGTCGAGGTAGCTCCATCTGGAAAGGTTGAACTTGCAATTTGAGACCCCAGTCCTCAACCTGTTGAGAGCCTTCCAGAATTTGTTACCTCCAGCTGCAAGTTGTTCTTTCAGGGCCAAGAAAGGGTTAGGTGTTGGCTCCTTTCATAGCTGAAACCTCATCTCTTCGACTGACGCCCATTGCCTCTGACGTCCAAAGCAAGCTCCTTCTTGAGCGAAGCCGCCTAGGCTGTTATTGGTGCCCATGTAGGGAGTGACGATTATCTGTCATTTGTTTCTTCCTCTCAACCTCGGCAGCTACTTGCCGCTGTATGCTAGGGGGAGCTATCCCTGTGAGAAGGTAGATCTTCTCTGTCGGCCTGGGTCTCAACCACCTCGATATGATGCGGGCTGACTCATTTACGGCAACGTCGATATGTTTCACGTGGGCCGAATTCTTCCACACAGGCACGGCGCATTCAGCTGCCGACAGACTGAGTGCCATGGCTGTTATTCGAAGCACTTCTTGGTCAGCACCCGAGTTAGTGTTCAGCAGCGTTCGTAGAGTTTTGTCTTAGCTTTCTTATTACGCGCATAATGGCACGTTCATATGTGTTTGTATAGTTGCTTTACAGGTCAAGTTAGATCGTCAGTTCGGTGTCTGCTTTGGTGACGCTAAATAACACGCCATCGACTCGTCTGCTCTTACCCACCATGTCTCAAACGCTTTTTTCTACGTCTATACACTTTAACTGGTCACAGAATAGCAGTTTCATTTTTCTGCCATTATGTGAGGTCGGTTCACAAATTCTGAAACATCCGTTATTTCGTGAGAGTGGAGTGTTGGAGCGACATGTACACTCCGGTAATGAATGTGTAACTGTCGGAAGTTATGTTGTTGTATGTCTGTTATTATTCAGTGCAGTATTGAGTAGGGCGTTGTGCCGCACAGTTGACGAATTTCGAGATGGCAAAGTTAGAGTAGCAACACGTCTGCAATACATTTTGCATTAATCTTAAGGAAACCTTTCCAGAAACATACGAAAAAATTAGGAAGCCTACGTTGATGAGTTCTGAAGCCGTGGTCGGTTATACTAATGGTTCACGCGGTTTAAAAATGACTTGAAAGAAGTTAAAGATCGCCAACGAAACTACGTGCGCCAGTCTAAGATTGACTGTCCGAGGGATTAAGCAAGAATGAACGTTTCAGTTATATCATGTCATGAAATTCTGGCGCGGCATCTTGGAATGCATCGTGCTGCCGTCGGGTTTGTCCCACGGCTCGTGAGTCAATACCAAAAGATTCTCATCTCGCAATCTGTGAAGAGCTTTTGAATTGCGTAAATGAGAATAACCTGGCTTCTGGGAACTTTATATTTCCAAATTTGAAAACCCCGCTGTAATACGAATATTTGCACGATAAACGAGGTAGAAGAAAATTCGCTGACAAAGCTACAGAATTTTTTGAACAGTGACATTGTCTATTCATTTACTGAACCCGTACAGATTACATAAGAAATTAAGTATGGGACGACTGCTTTATTCAACAGTGACGCTTATTCCAAGGTGGATTTAGATGGCTTGAAAACAACAGCGCATTGGACATGTGAGGAGCTTGAATGACTGTTGAATGGTTTTACAAGCGTTATTTTTAATTGTAGCCCTCGTGACTACAATAATAATAATAATAATAATAATAATAACGTGACTGTGTGAAACAACAAGTAAATATTTGTATTTCTGCTACCAGTCACTTTATTTATTAGTGATTAATCTAATATAACACAACGCGTTTCGAGCTTGTTTTTCTCATCATCAGGCGCTTTTTATACATTCAGAAATGCTTATGTTACCTGTAATTTACTTCTCTAAAGTCCATTTGTTATTATTGGTGGTAGTTACGGGGGGGGGGGGGGGGGGGCATTGGATGGCCTTTTAAGATGTAGTGCTGTCTCCTGTTGGTCTTCGTGTATGGTGCGAATTGTTTCACCGTGATTTTCGTGTTCCAAGGTTTCTTCTGCATGTCTGGTACACTGGTGGAGCTGCTGCATATCCATTCCTCTATACATTGCTTTTTTTACACTGATTATTTTTATCACGAACTTGCACATGTAAACTGTTCACAAGCACTGTATTTACATTCTTGTGAACAGTTAAACTTAAGCATTTCTGTATGTATAAAAAGCACCTGATGATGAGCAAAACAAGCTCGAAACGTGTTGTCCTAGGTTAGATGAAACAATAACAAATAAAGTGACTGGTAGCAGAAATCTGAATGTTTATATTTTGTAGAAGCAGCCCTCGGAAAGAGCCACTTGAGGTCGGCGCGAGGGCGGCCGCCACCAGAGCCGCCGTAAGGCTTCGGCCGCCTATCCTGTTTCAGCTTTCCCTCGCTTCCACCTTGAACATCGTCTTCAGTGACGCGGTAGTATTTCACCGATAAATGCCCGCCTCGTTTACACGCCGGTCATTAGGCTGCGGCCCGCGTCCTGTCGCCTCCATATTGGGCTCGGAAGTGCCAACATTGCCAAGTGACAGTAGCCGGACAGATCGCTGGCGCTCACGTCTTCAGTGTTACACTTCCCAAGTCTTCTTATGCCGCTTGGCGAAAAGGAGAGAGTGTTTTATCGTGCTTCCTTACAAGTAGGGGATAATAGCTATTTCATATCTGTCATTATGACACGACAGCTTAATAATAGACTGGAGACACAGTGATGACGTATGCATCACCAAACTGGTCGCGCAGTTTGGGCGGTACTGGATTCCACTCTCCGCACTGACGGTACACTGACCAACATCTCTCAAGTGTTGGAGACCGTTTTACTCCAAAACGTCGGAGCTTTCCGACGGCCACATTCGAACAGAAAATGGTGGTTACACGTGGGACGTAATGTCAAGACTTCTTCGCCCCCGTATCATTGAATGGCTGCCTTGGCGTCTGCTCTCCCGACACGTCCTTGTTTGCTCCTGGCCTAGGATAAAGCACGGCCTCATACACTCCGACAGTAAATCCTGAGCTTCTTTGATTAAACACTGTAGCGTGTAGCAGCGGTTATAGCCTCAATGCCTTCATCTTCCTCGCTTCACATGGGGCTACATTATCAATAACGTGATCCTTGCCGAACGTATTACCACTGAAATAAATTTGCGTGCAATATATCCGATGCTTCAAGGTGTTTCATTTTGGATGAGAAGAGCTTTATCAGTTTATTACGTCCGGTGAGGGCGTCAACAGACCCGCTGGCTTCCACCTGTTCCAGAAACCACGGACACAAACAGCGCGCGCACACACACAGACATATAGAAAAGTGAAAAGAGCTATAGATATTAGCAATATACCGAGCTCCTCAAACAAACAAGTTCTTCGCGTAATTACTAGTTTTCGAAACTCATCAGTCTGCAACCTAATTTTTATTGCTTCTCAACACTCATTCATCCCTAATGATATAATTTCCTGCTCCAAGTCATCGACTATGTAAAGCTGAAACACGTCTTCAGGGAGTAGGCATCACTATATCATCAATGCAAAATGATTTAAGTAAGATATCTGCAGGGATCAAAATTGGCAATTGACACTAAATAACAAGTAGGAAGTCATCCATATGGGCACTAAAAGAAATCCGTTAACTGTTATCTATACGATAAATCAGTCAAATCTACAGGTCGTAAATTCAATTAAATAGCTTCAAATTACAATTACGAACAACGTGGAAGGAACAAATAGGAAACATTGTAGGATAGGCGAATCAAAGACTACGTTTCAGTGGTAGAAAGAAGATGCAAAAGTTCTACTGCCTACACCACACTTGTGCGTCCTATTTTGGAGTATTGTTTCGCATTATGTGGGGGTGACAGACGATTTAGAAAAAGTACAGAGAAGGGCAGCTCGTTTTGTGTTATCGCGAGATAGGAAATGATGCACGAGCTGGGGTGGAAATAATTAAAAGGTAGGTTTCATTCGTTGCGGCGAGGTTTATTTGTGAAATTTCTTTCAGCAACTTCCTCTTCCGAATGCGAACTTATTATTTTTTAGCACCCACCTACATAGGAAGACATGAAATAACAGAAATCGGATCGAAAACGGAAAGATTTAGGTGTTCCTTTTTCCAGCGCTATTAGACAATGCAACGGTAGGTAAATATAAAAGCAGTTCGATGAACCCTCTGTCATTCACTTCAATGTGATTTGCAGAGTATTTTCGTAGCTGTAGATGAACCGTCGTTTAATGAACAAAGGCAAGTATCACACTTTAACAGTCAGTCCAGGACAACGGAACAGAGAGAGAACTTTGGAGAAATTTTGTGAATAGAGGGTAGGAGGCGCAACTATTTAATCAAATTCGGTCCCGGTTCTCAGATATACATAAAGATGCCAACAAATAAATAAAGTTATTTTCTAGAGGATTCTTTCGGTATTGAAAGTCAAGGTAATGTTGTTTCACTAACTGACATATGTGCAGGATGCGCACTGAATGTTTTTTGTACCAATAGTGATGATTACTTTGTTGTTAGTGCCTGCATATAAGGGGGTTAAAATATTTCTGCAATCTACATATATCCTGTCAACCAGTGTGAACTATGTTACAGTCATTATCTGGAGACGAGTATTATGTGTAAGTATCGATATTTTGAGGCTGTCATGGTCGAGATTACAAATATACTTTTCGTTTTGGTATCTAGCAGTTGGACACGTCAAGGGGAAACAATTTCACTAGTTAGTTACGAAGGGCCGTTATTAAAACTAAAATAGTTATCGTTTTACGGTAGTTATAATTAATCAACTGCTGTTGAATTGTTCTACTGCAGTATGGTTTTAGGCTTAGATAATTACTGCACAGTTTAAGATTCCTAAAACACTAAAGTAATCTGACACTTAAGAAATTTTATCAGTCCAAAGACTGTCTCTTTTTACAAGTTTAGATTATATTACACCAGCTGTTCGTTCCATAGATGTTTACAGAGGAGATCCTGTTGGATGTGGAACATGTCAATATATCTACTAGTCTCATTGACCTGTCCGTGCTACGTTACTGGGAATAATTTTTCTGCGGATAAATTATATTACAGGGCATAATTTACTGTCTTATGGTTTCTTCTTACTCCGTTCGCGTGTGGAATGTGGGATTAGTCACTGCTCGTACTTAAGTGAACGACCCGTCATCAATCAAATTTTATCGTCCTGATCTACGGGAGCAGCTAGTAGCCTACGCGGCAAAAAGCATTTATAAATGTATTGCTGAAAACTGGAGATTTCAGAGTATGTTTTAATAACATGTGGAATGTCTTTTTGTCCAGGTGCACACAATGAAGTCGAGATATTTGACCGCTTCTGTTATACTGTTATATTCGAGACAAAAAATATGTTGCAGTTCGCTTTCGCCGTGCACACGCTCGACAATGTGAGGTTATCGATCGCTGTACGGCCTCCAGATTGCAAAGTTTTCCACTGCAGACTCTAAAGCCGCATTGTAACCAGTTCCTTTCTAAAGTATATCCCTACTTCTCATTATCCTGTCAGTACATCTAAGTCTGATATTTATTGTATGGAAAACAGAACTTATGACCTCCTGTTGTTGATCGATTTTACAGGCAAATGGCAATACCTGGTAATTCGAGAGAAATGCTTCATAGTGCTTTTTTATTTTTTTTTTTCACATAAATAAGACGGTGCTTAATAATATTTTGAGCTGACTCTTACGAGACTAGAAGACGTATGGTTTTTCAGTCTGGAATTTATTAGTGAAAAACACAATCATGGCCACTTAAAGTGAAAATTAACTCCAAACACCGTCTAATTCATATAAAGAAATGTACGGTAGGCTATTTTCTTTACCATTGAAGAGACAGAATTAACGTCTGTCGAGTGGATAGTACATGTCCGAAGGAAATTCTTTGCTTCGTTCCCAGAGGCATTTTATATACATAGATGTGAATTGCTTTATTTAAATCTATTAGGTAATATGTACTACGTTAGGCAGCACGAGTTGTAAGTGGGAAAGACCGTTAATCTATGATTACAGCGTGAATAACCACAAATAAAGTCACACAATAGTGTTCGTCATTTCATAACCACACTTGGTGCTGTACTATCCACTTTCTGCATTTTAGTGCAAGACAACGATACAATGTGATGAACAAAACGCAATACATAGTAATCCGATGAAGTTTCGGGAATGCAGTCGGGTAACTTCGACCTGCCGGCGCGACCTTTCGGCTGCCACCTTCAGTGGCTGGCACTCACCTGCAGGTGGCCGAACGGTTGTCAGCTAACTATTATGCGCAACTCTACTGCGGGTACTGGTGTGCGTAAAACAGCTCCGAGCTGGGGTGGTGAGCGCTCGCGTGAACTCCTGCTCGCGGAGCAGCCTGTTGGAGCAGCCTGCCGTAGAGGGTGAGTGCTGATGCAGAGACTGGCAGCCTCAACGAAAATAAATGCTTCGTCTTACATATAGACAGGCGAACAGATACGCTGCTATTTGACTGTGATGATGACGATAAATCTCTGCAACTAAAAATATACCAAGGCCTACGTCAGGAGCAAGCCCATTATCAGGTCGAACTGATTTTACCGTGAGAAGATTTACAGATGGATCAGTATCTGAATGTGTGAGTTTGGCGTTTGGATGCCCGTAGTCCAGCTGTGTTGTGCCGCGAGAGGGTTCGTCGTCGACGGCAGTGTGAGCGCTCGTCTGGCTGCGCCCTGAATACCTCCGCAGTTCAGGGGGTCGAGCGGTTGCTGGCGCACCCCTTGGTGGGCGGGCACTCAGGTGATGTTGGAGAGCGGGCTAGTTGTCAGGAGGCCAGACTCCTAACCGCCACGGTCTGCCCTGCAGGAAGAGGTAGGGGCGGTCCAGTTGCCGCCGTTGGCTTAATGAAAGAATATTGTTCAGTGAAACATTTATTCTGAAGTGGTACACATTGCTGCGTACTCCAGGCAACCGGGCCGATGGCGTAAACAGCCTCCTGCCGTACTACGCTGACAGTGCGGCTTCGCCCGCACTAGCTCGGCGTGTGGAGGTAGGTGACCCCACTGTCGTTTGTTGTGGAACCGTACGGAAGTACGGTGGAACGTGTGAATCACCCCGTTTGCATGGGCTCCCAAAACCGGATTTCGTAAACCGATTTTCCAATTCCGCTTTTGGTTGGTCATGTAAACACTCAAAAATCTATTCTGGAAATCCGCTTCTCTAAAGCGGTTTTTCAGTTCCACAATCGATTTTGGTGCTCATGTAAACGCAACCGTTTTTGAAGCGTTCTTGGCTTGTCAGATTGTGTTTTCTTGTCAAGAATTTTCAGCACATATGGAAAGAGTGATATTTTCTAATGTGAAATTAAAGTATAAATATTAGAGTGAACATAATCCTGTGTATTTAAATAAAGAAAAATAGCGACTGTGCAGATTAAATAAGGAACTGAATCAGCTGTATTCCAGCCGCCATTTTAAGTGAGCTACGAAATCCGATTCAGGCTATGCCATGTAAACACGACAGCGAAAAACGGTTTACGAAAATCGGTTTGCGTCTTCCGGAAGATGTGTTCCATGTAAACGTAGTGAATGAGAGATTCACACGTCTGGACTGGTGGTTCTCGGTCCCCACCCTAATTGCTGTCTCGCATCATCTCCATACTGGACTGTTGTCGTGCGGTCGTGATGTGCACCGACTCTTGGCCTACCGGCAGATAGGCGACTTCCTTAGGAATGCTGGAGTTCCTGTGTGCAGGACACGGAAGTCCTCCTAGATCTTCCTCTGCGTCCGTAGTTGGTTGTAGCGCAGGAGTCGAACTCGGAGCTACGCAGGAGTCGACATCTCGCCGGTTGTCAGCTGATGTAAAAAGAGTGCTCGAGTTCTATAACAGACTTGTACCGACCTTAGAACATGTCAGGGAATCGAATGCTGCGAAGTGTAAGCCATCTATTCATCTGACCTTCTGACTGATTGTGTGTGTGTGTGTGTGTGTGTGTGTGTGTGTGTGGAGTGGCTGATATTTCCCCTACGTGCTCTGTCATGACCGCATCGGCCCTGTCAAACGAATGTGTCGACGTTTAACATCTTGCCGTGTTCACACTTAACAGGTTAGCTGGTGGTTCCAGAAGGCTTCGAATACGCGTTGTCGCCGGCCGCATGTCGAGGGGATTGAGGCGCTCCAGTCAAGGTCTGCACGGCCACTACGGTTGGGGTTCGAATCCCTCTCGGGCATGGATGTTTGTGTCGTCCTTAGTGTTAGGTAGTTCATGAGTAGTTTGTAAGTTTAGAAACTGATGACCCCGTAGTTACGTCCCATAAGCTATACAAATATTTGAACATTTGAATACGCGTTGTTGCGTTAGACTTAGGCATTGTTTCCTCACGTAATGAAGTGACGTGATACTGCAAGCGCGTACTGTTCCATTTAACTTCCGTTGATGTGTGCTATTCAGTCCGGCGCGTGTGCGTCCATTCCTCTCAGGTTGACCCAGTAAATATGACGCAAAGTGGCTGCTACTCCCCTTCTGCGTTCTGTCGACACGCCGCAGTGTTTCTCCAGCAGGCAAGACTTGTAGAAATGTGCCGCTACAGAGCCGGTGTGCAGCAGCAGACAGGCAGCGGCGCTCGCCCGCCCCCACCCACGGCCCGGCAGGTATCAGAATGCACGGCGCTACAGCGCGGCTATTTCCGGCCGCACGTAGCATGTGCGGCCAGCTGCACGGCCTACAGAACGCGACCTGCCTCCGCCGTCTATTTTCTTCCCAGCCTCTCTTCAGTCTCGTGATTTAACACACAATAAATTTCAAGCTTCCCAACAGCCTTCGAACTCAACATAATTAATACTGGGGGTTCTGCATTGTTCAAAACAGTTTAGGGGATCAAGTGAGATATGCTACACAACATACATACGGTCGTGTATTTTATTCACATATTGCTTACAGTTGTAATTTGTGTGTGATACAGTACGATATTTGTCTGTCTCAAGTCTTTACTTCAAATTTGCATGGAGTTTACTTAGAGCGCGGCTCTAAGGGGCTACCAGAAAGTGAAAAAATCATTCTCGTTGTCCTATGTTATGGTGGATAATCACCTCGTACAGCCCGTTCAGTTGCATACCAGCGTGGCATGTACAGTATGAAGTTATCAGTCAGCTTTTCAGGCATATTTGGCCATTCCTCCATGAATGCAATGTCCAGCTCTGCAGCCGTTGAGGAGGTGCTGGTCTGACTGCAATGCGTCTGCCAAGTGCATCCCAGACATGCTTAGTCGAGTTTAAGTCCGGTGAACGAGCTGCCCACTCTATTTATATCACCAGTCTTCTATTTATAGAAGGCATTTAAATCAATCTTATTAGTTTTTTAAGTTAATTTAGTGCGCTAAATGTGTTAATATGTGCCAGTGGACTTAGCATGCAACATTTCACAACAACCAATGTAACATCTTTGGAAGTTCCATAGGATGATTGTTGCTAAGTAATCAACAGTGTCATGAACATACAGAACCGCCTATACAGAACAGTGCTATAGCAAGGCAATTAGCATTTAGATTTACGTTAGTTTTGTTTTAATATTTTGTATTTTATTATTTTTGTATCAAAATATGGTTAACTTCCTAGTTAACAGTGATAAAAGAAATTATTTTAAATTAATAAAACAGCTTTCTCGTCAAGTTTTTACTAAGTAATCATTCGATTAGGTGCCAATGCCGTGTGGAGATTCTTAAGGGGCTGAAGTTCGTCTACTGAAGTGCACCTCGTCCTGGTCCCTCCCGCAGTGACAGCACCTGCAGGTTTCCACAGCACTGCTCCTCTCCATGTATCAGCATTGGCTATAACTTCGTTTAATTTTTTAAATTATATTATGAATTCGAAATATTTAAACATTTAGACCGTTTCAGGGCACTGAAATAAATCCAATGGCAAAGATGAAAATTTGTGCTTGACCGGGATTCGAATCCGGATTTCCCTCTTTGGGCCAGCGGTCGCCTTAAGCAGTTAGGCTATCCTGGCACGCTTGCCGTCCAGCCCGAAGTCTCACCTTGTAGCACACTACCATTGTAGTCTCCCCAGCCCATTTGATCCCACTTGATCGCAGACTATGCTGGATTCCCGCAAGGGATCAAGCGTATTAATGCGTTCGCATTAAAATTGTCACTTGCCTGTTGGGGCAGGTATTAATTATTTATATGGTGTCTGTTCTTTTCGAACGCATTAATACGCTCGATCCCTTGCGGGAATCCAGTATAGGCTGCGAGCAAGAGGAATCAGGTGGGTAGGGGGCACTACCACCGTAGTGTGCTACAAGGCGACAATTTGCGATGGAAAGGAAGCATGCCTGGATAGCCTAATGGGTTAAGCGGGAAATCCGGGTTCGAATCCCGGTTCAGCACAAATTTTCGTTTTTCCCACTGGATTTATTTGTGCCCTTAAACGGTCGAAATGTTTAAATATTTCGAATTCGTAATATAATTTGAAAAATTAAACGAAGTTATAGCGAATGCTAATACATGTACAGGAGCAGCGCTGTGGAAACCTGCAGGTGCTGCCACTGCTGCAGGGACCAGGACGAGGTGCACTTCAGTAGCCAGAGTTCCGCCCCTTATGGATCTCCACATTGCCGTAAAATTGCGGCCGTTAATGTCAACAAATGTGGTCTGTTCTTTCGGACATGTCCGAAAAAAAAAAAAAAGACATCGTATAAATAATTAATTATATTAGTACTGTATTTGCATATCCTTCTAAATGTAAATAACCTCTTTCAGAGTGGACCTGAAATAATACACACTGGGATCGAAACCTGTAGTCATTATATTTATTTAAATGATGCCCTACAAAATGTTGTCTTATGATCACTGACACACAGTGGGCTGTTAACACCAAAATGTTTCCGAATATAAAAGACATCTGCATATTTGAATTTATAAGGCGGGAATATGTAGATATAAATTGCTTTGAGTAAGCTTTTCCATTACGAATTTCGGAGGTAACTGAGACTGTATATTAACTGAATCTAAACAACGGTATATACGATAAAATACTGTGAATATAAATACAGATAACTAAGTCAGTCTCTTTCGGCTCACCTTCAACAACAAATAATCAAAAGCTAACTAATGGAAAAATGTTTTAAAGTCTTTATAAGAGTTTTAGGGTTTTCGTTGAAATTTCTTATTATTCTTATTCTGAACTCAGTTCCGTTATTAATTTTTACTACCAACTCGTTTTGCCTCTTCAGACGTACATTCTTCCTCTTGACAGTTACAGGCCCCTGACGTGGAATATTCTCTACACTCGTTCTCTGTAGATGATGCTTACATAAAGTTTTATTTTCTTAATTTTTATTAAAATTACAAATATATATTACAAATATTTTCACTTCTTATGTGGTCTTCCTGAGAAATCTCGTATGTGCTGCTTGCAGTTAACTTTTATCACCTTTTTTTTTTAGTAATAAGTTATTGAGCTATACAGTTTAGCCATGATCTTATTACATTTCTTTTTTCCTTACGTATTTTATTCTGGAATGTTTTGCTAATCATTCAGCATAATGATTTCGTTTTCTATATCCTTCCTCATATCATATCTAAAGTCGCAACTCAAAAATTATAGGTGGATGTGTATTCAAAGAATGTATATTCTTATGTTTGAGGAAATGTGGTATATCCCATGTGGTGCCACAGCTTTAACTATTTTTACGCTTTCGGCTGGACGCGATCTGTTTTTATGTAAACTTATGTTATTCCGAAGATCGTTTATTAAGAGTTTTACTTAGTTTTTTACTTAGTTTGACCGGTTTCGGCGGATCGTGCCTCCATCGTCAGAACTAAAAAAATATAAAGAAGTGGACCAATAAATACACCTGCTGACGGTAGCGATGCACGTGTATTTATCGGTCCTCTTCTTTATATTTTTTTAGTTCTGATGATGGCGGCAAGATCCGCCTAAACCGGTCAAACCAAGTAAACGTTTGAATAAGCAAGTTAAACTATTTTGTCGATATTCATAAGTTATATTCTCCTTTCCCTAATTGGATACAACGTATTTTGTAGTCCATCTCCACTTCCTTCCAGATTTGTAACAGCTGCATACATCTACATACGTATTCTGCAACCCACCCAAAGGTGCGTGGCGGAGGGTACTCAGTACCACTACTAGTTACTTGCTTTCCTGTTTCACTCTCATATAGAACGAGGGAAAAACGAATGCCTGTATGCAGCTGTACGAGCCCTAATCTCTGTGGTATTTGTTGTCTTTACGCGAACTGTAGGTAGGCGGGTGTAGAATCGTTCTGTAGTCCTCTTACATGGGAATATTAACACATCTGTACTTTTTTCTGCATACGCTTTCCGGATATTGCACCGCGTCATTTTGTCAAAACCTTATTACTAAAGAACTCAACGTTTAAGTCGCGGTTAAAGAAGCCTACTTCTGGATTTAGAATACGCAGTGACACTATCCAAAAATCTTTTATGTCAATTGTCTTTGGTCATCGATCGCTTGCAGTTAAATTTATGTCTATTAATTTGTGTACACGTGATTACTTACTGGGTTCAGCTGCTAACAAAATTGTTTAAACGACCATTAAATAAGGTTGTTTAAAATGCTACAGCCTGTAGGAATTTTTGTGGGCTCTACAACAGCATTCGGTATACTGCATTTTAATTCCAAACCTTTCACCCTTGATCTTTGTTCAACATCTTTCTCCCCTGTACCTAATACTGGAGTTACTGTATTGGAAATGCGTATAATATTGTACAGTAATTATTACATCAAACCATTCTATACAACACAAATGTGACAAAAGTCCTTTGATAGCTATATCCACAGATGGAGATGACAGTAGATTCAGATTGCACGTTAAACTGTAGGAAGGTAGGGACATGCAACTTGCCAAAGTGGCCTTCGGTTGAAAGACTTGATACCAGCCCACTGAGCCACGCGAAATAGGGAATTGTATATTCCAAAACTCACAGTGTCAATAGTCTACCGAGAATACTAAATCTGAGGGATTACCTCTCACCACGGACGAAAGAGTGGTCCATGGCCTTTACTTAAGGAACATCAGCAGCATTTGCGTACATTTGTCAGAGCTAACACTAAAATAACACTCACTGGAATAACTGCAGAAATCGATGTGGGACGTACGTCAAACGGTTCCGTTAGGGCAATGAGTTAAAATTTGGCGTTGATGGGTATGGCAGCAGACAGCGGAGTGGAGTGCCCTTGTTAACTGCGCTACATGTAGTGCAGCACCTCTCCCGAGGCCGTGACCACGCCGGCTACGCCCTAGAGTCTGAGAAACGACTGCATTGTCAGTCCCGACTTTAGCAGGTAAGAGATGATGATAGAGATAGTGTAGCGAAAATACATGAAGCAATGGGCACAAGTTAACATGTCGCCGACGGTGGCTTCGTAATGGCACCGGGTGCTTTCTATGAATGGGACTGGGTGTTCTGGTCCAGCTTAACAGATCGTCGACAGGAAGTGTTCCGCAACTTGGGGACCATTTGCAGCCATTATTGAACGTTATGTACCCAAAGAACGGATTTTTGCAGATGACTGCGCGCCATATCACCGGGCGAGAACTTTTCGCAACTGGTTTGAAACACGATCTGGACAACGATAGCGAATTATTTGGCCTCCCATTTCGCCCTACATGAATCTCGTCGAACATTTATGAGACACAAGCGAGAGGTCAGTTCGTAAACAAAATTCTGCACTGACAACACTTTTGCAGGCATGGACGGCTAACAGGTACGAGTACGAGAAGCATTCAAATTTAAAGGTGCGAAACGACATTGTGGGTATAGTTGAATTTATTCAAAAGTGATCATCGGAGGCCAGAGCACAATTATTCCACTGTTTAACGAGCCGTAGGATTCCCTGTTCCAAGAATTCCTGCCGCGGCGGAGCGGACGAGCGCATTGTCTTTAGTATAAGGTCATGATCAGTTTGTTAATTTAGGGACTGATGACCCCTCAGTTAAGTCCCTTAAGCTTGACAATATTTGAACTAGAATTTCTGTTGCTGTGACAAGAACCAGTCCTCTACTGTGACCATCAGTTCGTCGTCCGAGTTGATGTGCTTCATTGGGAGATGTTCTTTTAGCCGACGAAACAAGGGCGACATGTCCGGGATGTAGGGTGTATGTTCAAAGTCCTCCCACTTGACCAGCACCCTTTGTGAGACTCGGGTGCCATATGGATGCGCTTTATCATGAAGCAGATTCATTTCCTACGTGAGCAGCCCAGGCCTTAATAGACTTGCACAGGGTACGGAGTGTCACTGTTGAAGGTTTTTCCGTGCTCGAGAAATTCGATGATTATTCGATAAATGATGGCGACCGTCACCTTGCCTGCTAAGAACACAGCCTTGAAATTTTTAGGTGGGAGGGGGATGACGACGCGTACTTCGCGTCCCAAGATGTCGCACTCCGGTATTCCAAAGCAGCATATTCAGAATTCAGCCGGTTTGTTTGTTAAGGCATTTCGTACCTTTTCATTTGAACACCCCTCGTAGCATTTCTCAATATTCCTGCAGTACATGCCACATCGAGTTAGTGGACTTCATAGAGCAGGCGCATGTCCGAGATGTCATTAAGAGGTACTCCTGGACTTTCATCATGCCGCGCGGGGATGGTCACGTGGTTTGAGATGCTGTATCACGGATTGTATGGCCGCTTCCGTCAGAGGTTCACATCCTTCCTCGGGCATGTGTTTCTGTGTGTGTGTGTGTGTGTGTGTGTGTGTCCTTCACATGTTAGTTTCATTTGGTGTGTAAGTCTAGGGTCCGATTATCCCGTCAGATCGGTGCTCTAGTTACGCAAACTTTCAACTTTTGTCACCTAGCATTCGCGAGGTCGGCGGTTCAAAACGGCTCCGGCCATCCGGATTTAGCTTTTCCGTGTTTTTGGGAAATCACGCTGGACCAGTGTCAGGACGGATTCTTTCATATGGGCCAGCCGACATCTATCAACATAATTATGAAAAAAATCCGAGTGTCTCTAATGGCCATGATGTCTATGGGACGTTAAACCCTAATCTTCCTGCCTTTTTGGCACCCAGTGTATGTAATTGTTGTTGTTGCTATGAAAATCGACGTGCGGGAATAGCCGCGCGGTCTGAGACGCCATGTCACGGAATGCGCGATCGTTCTTCCGTTGGAGGTCAGACTCCTCCCACTGTTTCTTGTCTGAATTGAATACTCGAGACGAGTGAGTGTACTAAAGCGCCCCTGGCGAGCTTTCGCGTACTGCTTCTCACGTGTCGGGAGTAGTCATTTTCGTTTAAACGTAAACATCAAAACTGTAGACCTTTTCGCTATGTAGTTTCGCAACTGAATCAAGAAGTGAGTTTATGTGGGCATTTTTTACATAGGAGTAGGAAAAGAGTAATTGAGTTTATTAATGACGAAAGCGTAATTCATATTTGATGTTCTTCTCAAATGCCATGTAGCCAATTTTTAACACAATTGAGAACCTGAATAATAGGAAAAGTTTCATTCAAACTTTTGAAAACTTATACATTTATTTGCTAAAGAAAATTTATACTGGCAAAAACATGAAACAATATCGAAAATGCACTAAAAAGCGTCTATTTACTTCAGTTTTCACATCTTGTTCTCTTGCTAACGCTCAAAATAACATCGGAAATAATTTTCTCATCTAATAATTCTGATTCTTCTGTTGATACAATTTTCGGTGAAACAAGTTTACATATTTACGCTCGTTGTATACATAGTGTAGGTTTTTCCTCCGTAAAACGAAAATATTTTTCTGCTTTGCAGATGTTTCATCTCTTTTGTAGGGGAAAACTAGTGGAAAAAGTAATATTAGTCTCTGGTAGAACTTTTTTCTGTGTGGTGAAAAAACAAAGCAAACAACAAAGTAAAGTTAAAGAAAATCCAAAAGCATTTCTGTAATATTAAAACGCTCGACCACAATAGGCTAATATAAGGAACTCATTATTGGTGCGATCTACAATTGTTTAAAAACAGGTTTACATTGAATTACATTACAGGTTTCGGCGTGCTAGACGCCATCTTCCGACCTGTAGTAATTTTGCATGAATTCACTGCTGTTACAAAAATGTTTTACATAGTCAAACGGTGTACATCCACATTGATATGTCATAAGCATAAAATTTATAAGTCAATAACAAACGTTTGAACCCATCTTTTTTGTGGTCATAACCAGAGGCACTTCAGAATCTAAGTTCAATACTGACAGAAGACAAGTACAAGTATTGTAAAAGTACTACAGGTCTATAGATGGCGTCTAGCACGCCGAAACCGATAATCTAATTAAATGAAAATAGAGATCTTGGTTGCAAACCTGTTTTTAAACAATAGGTTAACTTCTTATGTCAGCAGACACCACTCCTGTTACTTGCTTCTGCGCACACGCATTCTGCAGCACACTAGAAAATTCAGAACACCACACTCGACACAATCTATAGATTAATGACGTCATAGACCTACTCGCGATGGGGTTGGATGCTGATTTTCCTGCAGGCACGAAACACGCACGCACTTCTAGTAGTCAATTTTCACTACATAGTCGATCGTGTAAAACAGACTTCAGACAGAGGTTAAGTAGTTTGTAATTCCAGGGACTGATGACCTCAGCGGTCTGGGCTCTTACGAGGGGACTGAGGCGCTCCATTCACGGTCTGCATGGCCACTACGTACGGGGGTTCGAATCCCCCCTCGGGCATGGATATTTGTGCCGTCCTTAGTCTTAGCTAGTTAATAAGTAGTTTGTAAGTTTAGGGACTGATGTCCCCTTAGTTAAGTCCGATAACTTCTACAAACATTTTGAACATATTCAACGAAACATGAAATAGAGTTTAAATTTAGGCTATAGCATCTATTATTTAGCACAAAGATATGTGTATAGTAATGGTTCCCACTACGTGAGTACACCATAGTCTCTGATTCAGCCGGCCGCGGTGGCCGAGGGGACTGAGGCGCTCAAGGCACGGTCTGCACGGCCACTACGGTCGGGGGTTCGAATCCCCCCTTGGGCATGGATATTTGTGCCGTCCTTAGTTGTAAGTAGTTCATAAGTAGTTTGTAAGTTTAGGGACTGATGACCCCGTAGTTAAGTCCCATAGAGTCTCCAAACATTTGATTTTTTTTTCTTCTGATTCAACGCCTAGGCGTCAACAGTTGTAGCCGGCAGTGATAGCATCACTAAATCGTCCTCACTCCACAACATTTTTTCTGGTCCCTTAGGTATACAAACAAAATCGTTTGTATCTACACCGCTGGAACATTATAATCAAAGTGGAGAGCTGTGAGAAGGAGGAAGCTGAGAGATTTTAAAAAAAAAAAAAAAATACAAAGAAAAAAGTTATGACCGTCGAGACTCGAACCGTGAACCCGCGCCTGCCGGAGGACACCAGGGCTAACCGCCGAAAATTTCCAGTCGGCGGCCGCAGCACGGCCGTTGCGCGGGGAAGCCCGGTTGCACCTCCTCGCTCGCAGGCGACCGGGCGCGTTTATCGATGAAAGCGGGCAGTTTTTGCCTTTCCCGCGGCGGCAAATTGCGTCAGAGCTGGAGCGAATTGCACGTGGTAATAACCTGACGCGGATCCCGGCTCGCTCGTCGTGTAATGGCGTCGGGCCAGCGGTAATAACGAGACGCTAATTGAGGCAGCGATTGTTTAGGCGCCGGTAATTACGGCTGTGTCAACACTCTTAGCAGCGCGGCCTTTGTGGCCGGTGCCCTGCCAGGCCTGCCAACTTTTTCTGTAATCTATTGCGCCTGAAAGCCGGCCGGTCGCTGAGTCAGCCGCGATCGGTTTCTTCTGTGGGCAGAATAGCGCGGCCTTCGCCGTGTGTGCCGCAGCCCGGCCGTGCGTCGGTGAATAGTCGGCCGTCACCTTGCGAGCGCGCTTAATAACGCCGTAATTGAATCCCGGCGGTTACGTGCGAATCGCCTTTACACGGCGGAGGCGGGAATGCAGTCTGCTGCTCGCATCATTTTTATTTAGCGGACGTTTAGTCCTGGCCACGCACACAGCGTCTCGCAGAGGGTCGAGTGGCGGTGCTCGACCCTGACTCTGGCCGCCGCGCCGTCGCTGCTCACTGGCTTGGAGGTGCGGGGCGAACGCAAACGATTTCTCTTCTGCGGGCAGGTTACGGTCTTCCCCTCTTGCTGAAGTCTCCAATAGCACCGTGAAGTCAACTGTTTGGCGAAAGTACGTAGCATAATACTAATACATGAACACGAAAATTGAGCCGCGCTGGAGTAGCCGAGCGGTCTAAAGCGTCTCGCTGCGGAGCGCGCGGTTGCTCCCGTGGAGGTTCGAGTCCTCCCTGTGGCATGAGTGTGTGTGTTTGTCCTTATATTAGTTTACCTAGGTTTAAGTAGTTTGTAAGCTACGGACTGATGACCACGCAGTTTGGTCCGATAGATCTACAAACATTAAAAAAAAAAAAAAAAAAAAAAAAAAAAAAAAAAAAAAAAAAAAAAATTGAAGAACCGATTTTTAATACATAGTACTACCTAAACCCAGTTACGCTTTACTGTTGCTGATTCTCAAATGCAACATATAGTATTGTGAAGTGCATCGCGAACAGTTAGCAGCACAAGTTTATAGATTCCCACTAGAGGTCTCACACATATCAACAGTATTACGTGTCCGCCTCCGTAGCTCAGCGGTAGAGTAGCTGACTACCACGCAGGAGGCCCGGGTTCGATTCCCGGCAGGGGACTGGGTGTTGTGTGTTGTCCTAATCATCATCTCATCATCATTGGCACGTAATTCGCCCACGCAGTGTCAAATAAAAAGACTTACACTAAGGCGCCCGAACAGTCCTGCCAGGGATCTCCTGGCCAAGAAAGCCATACGCTCATTTCCATTTTTACAGTATTACGTGAACTAAACCTCATTGGTCGATGCATAGTTAAATAGGTTGCACCTAGGTCTGTAGACAAACTACAAGGCGTTCCTCCAAACTGTGCAATGCATACCTCCAGACAATGTTACATGTTCCTTCAGAGAGCGTAACAGATTCATCCAGAAAGTGCATCGAGTTTCTCGAGAGAGTGTAACACATTCATCCAGAAACTGTAATGAGTTCATACAGACAGTGTAACATGTTCATCCAGATAATATAATGCATTTATGCAGACAGTGCAACATGTTCATCCAAACAGTACAACTTATTCATCCAGACAGTGCAATGTGTTCATCCAGACAGTGTGACATGTTTCTCCAGGCACTGCAACCGTTTGTCCAGACAGTGTAGCGTGTTCTTCCAGTCAGTGTAACGTTTTCCTCCAGACAGTGTAACGCTTTCCTCCAGACAGTGCGACGCATTCATCCAGACAGTGTGACGCGTTCATCCAGACAGTGTGACGCGTTCATCCAGAGAGTGCATTGTGTTCATCCAGACAGTGAATTGAGACGGCAGTGCTACATGGAACATTGCCTCATGATTTTTCCTTATATTGACACTTTGATGTTATAGCAGGTAGCAAAGGAAACTCGAAATTTAACTCGAAATATCTGGATTTCTTCTGTTTGTGCATCTGCAGCGTGAAATTTCTCACGTGTTACTAATATTTTTTTATCTATTTTTATCTTTATTATTTTTTAGTTATAGAGTATTCAGCCTTACCATAACACCCCCACAAACACCCCCACGAGAGAATACACCAGTCAAATCATTACCCTCCTTTGCGTAGTTATGGCTGTATGAAATGAAACGAATGATTTCCTTAATTCTCAGAGAAAATCATTTATTGTAAAGCAATGAATTTATTAAACGTTTGGATTATGTGCTTCATAAACGTAAAGATAAGTTGGATCACTGACACTGAATCATAAGACGAATAATTCCCCTTGAGAAAAACAATCGTTCTCTACATCTGCTCCCTTTCCTCTCTCCTGCTCTCCCTCTAACGCCGCCCTTCCTCCTCCTTTTCATTCATTCCCTGCCTCAATCTCCTCTTTACCTTTCTTCTAATCCACTCATCCCTCCTCTATCTGAGCATCTCCGCGTCTTTCCTCTTTCTGTCCGTTTCCTCTTGCCTTCTTCGTAACTATATAAAGCTAACAGAGTAAATGCACATGAACCACTCAAGCGTGAACGTGCCTGGGATGGGATTTCACTAGACGTTGCTACTTTTGTACATTTCTAGTGCACCACCTGATCGATATGACGATCAGGTGTTAACACTTAAAGTTTAGATGTTCACGTATTGTTACTAGATATTTTATTGCCTGATTCAGAAGGTACCATCAGAGTTATAGATACGAAAGCATTCCTTTTACTACTCTTAATGGCTACGTTCCCACAGATTTTTAATTTTCTTCACATCTACGACATATAGAAAATCACCTTTAATTTCCTGGAAGAATTATTTAAGTTTCATTCGCCTCCTTTCACAATTAATATTAAAAGTCGGTACTTCAGTTATAGTATTCATGTATTACTGTTACAATCATCCAAAAGGGCAATGAAAGGTACATAATTGTAAAGGTACTTTGCCATAAATGAGGAGACAAAAAGAAAGAATAATAAAAAGTTTGTTCATAGCTGTTAAGAATGTTGAAACAATGTTTTAATTTCTAAAAGATAGTTTCGTGTCTATAACTGTGATGTTACTTTCCCTACCATGCATTGAAGTCTCCAAATATATACCGAAAATTGAAGTACAAGAACTTCATACCTCCGAGTGTGTGAGGCGCTTTGTTAGAAATGATTCATAAAAGTAATAACATTTCGTGAAATCGCATTCTAGGAACCTGTATGATTAAGTGGTTCATTTGTAGTAGCGCAAGCATACCGGGCACATAAAACGCCACTAATGCTAGGTAGGTAATGTTTCAGCGATGAAATTCAAAACCAGTAGTGTGTAAATAACGTTTGTTGTCGTTATGGAAGACAGCAGGGAAGTTATTCCTTTATGCTTTCGTGAGTACATTCCGCTCACAGAGGAACTTGGAAGTAAAACGGTTTTATCGCTAAGTGCTACTGCTTTTAATCCCCGTCTGAACATTTGTAGGCACGCTGAAATATAGTGTTACAATTTATTTTTACTTTAGAATATACCCTGTAGGGGAATAATGCGTCTCTAAATTCCCAATTTGTTGTTGGGTTGAGGCTTTTTAAAAAGTGTGTTTTTCTTTAGGAATGGGAGGAATGGTCTGATAGTCACGAGTGGAAATAAAATGACCAAGACTGACAGTCATCGACCTACTGGAAAAAAAAAAAAAAAAAAAAAAAAAAAATTATGTAGGAAAACATTTGAGAAGACAATTCGATGAGAAGCTCTTATAATGAGTAACATAATGTAGTAACATACATATTCTACAATTATACAGAAAAAGCAGTGCATTTAATGAAACATGAACTGAATCGACCGCTAGAAATGCTGAGCAATGAAAGGCCGGTAATGGCTTTGTGCCGCGAAAGATCGTTTGTCCTTAGCCTTAAGGTTCCCACTTGTTTTCGGTAATGACACTCATAACTTCCTGAAAAATTTTCGCGACACATTTTAACCAGTACAGCTACTACACAGCAATACATGTAATTTGAAAATGAAGACATTTGCTGAGTAAGATTTAAAAAGAAAAAGAAATCGTGAAAAGAACATTAATAAAGAAAAGGAACAACATTTTGTCAAATAAGTAATTTACACAAGGAAATTGGTAAACTCAATAAGATTTTTAATATCGTTTAGTCTTGGTGTTAATGAGACGTCCTTGTTAGTTTCAGGTGTAAATCGGTAAATCGTTATCCATGCAAAGTTTGATTCAACATTAAAAAAAAGAAAAAGAAAATGCACACTTTGATAAATAAGTAGTTGTGATTATGATTAATTCGTTCAAAGCAGTACTCAATAGTCTCGTTCATTACAATCGAAAACAGAATGAAGTTTACTTTTAAAAATATATAAATAATCACATCAACTCATAAAGGGGTCTCACTGAGATGCTAAAAGTTTCAGCATTTTAAAGTTGTCGCCTATAAATGAATTTCTTATCCATGACAATGAGGAATATCTGGAAAGTAGCTCCTAAGACAAGAGTAGATATTAAGAAATAATGTTGCTTAAACAAGCAACTTTTTGTAGGCCTAACAAAAATATAGTAGTACCTCAAATCCTTAACGTTGAAACATTGGCCGTAACCATCATCATTTAAAATAAAGAAGCGATTGAAATTAATTGTTACTTTTCTTTATTGAGTGAAAAATAATATCAAGAAAATA